>CM077670.1:40142500-42642500 GCA_039707655.1 Elymus sibiricus
ACGCCGATCCGGAGCCCCGGAGCAGATCCACGCGGCCCCGTCAAGCAGCCGCCGAGGTCGGTCGACCCTGAGCAGGCCACCGCTGCCGCGCGCCTCCTTCGCCACAGGCCCAGCCAGCCCCGACGCGTGCAGGCCCGGCCACCAGGAGCCCATACGACACGCAGCCGCGCCGCAACCGGCCGACGAGCGAGACGGCCTGGGAACGCGGCGCCGTGGGCGTGTGTGTGGCTGCAGCACGGAGAGAGAGAGAGAGAGAGAGGAGGAAGGGAGCGGCGTGGGCGAATGGATAGAGAGCAGCGCTGCAGGAGAGGAATGGCGATGTGGATAAGGTACAGGCAGAAGCTGCTCGGTGGGGATTTTTTATGTGGATTTGCTTATTTTACTGGCTGCATCGACCAGAAGCTACTGGAGCTATGCATGCTAGCACCGATAGCAAATTTCTTTCCATCTAAATGAGCATCGATATAATTATTTGGAAGTGCTGTTGTTTGTCGTTACTATCATTCATGCCTACCACATCTTATGAATACATCATCAGATACAATAATAAAAACTGAGTGAAATACTGGAAATAAATATTTCTCAAGGAAGAAGATATTTGGAGCTCACCGGAATATAATCTTGCAAATCAAATAACCAACATTTTCTAAAAACTAATTAACATAGTAAAAACCTATTTGCTTTCGAATATTAACAAAAAAAAAATTG
The DNA here is from genome assembly GCA_039707655.1 of Elymus sibiricus. NCBI lineage: Eukaryota > Viridiplantae > Streptophyta > Magnoliopsida > Poales > Poaceae > Elymus > Elymus sibiricus. The sequence continues at coordinate 40,143,209 of CM077670.1, forward strand.
TATATAAACAATCCCACTTCAATGCACAAATACACTTTAATCCAAAAAAATTAGTTAGCAAATCTTTTGAAAATTCTAAGAATTTTTTTGGATTAGTTATTAAACTCTCGAATAGAATACAACAATTTCACCGTTTGTATATCCTCCTAAAAACAATTACACCATTCCTCTTCCACCCGATGATAGTGCCAAGCTGAAGGAGCCGCCATCAAAGGACATCCCTACGACTTTCTCAACTTTATACTACATGGTATGGACACCAACAATCCTTTTTTTAATTGCAGACACTGAACGTGTTTTTTTTTAAGGTAAGGAGTGTTTCAAATCTTCTTGCTTTAAAAAATTAATGCTTTTAAATATGTTCACGCTTTCTAAAAAATGCTCAAAATTCCCAAAAAATGTTCTGACTTAAAAAAAAACCATTTAAAATTGATCACAAAAGTTTAAAAATTCTATTTCGAAAAACATGTGTTCAAAATATGTTCATTTTCAAAACATGTTTCAGTTCTAATAAAAAGATTACAAATTTCAATTTTTTTTTATTTTAAAATAAAGAAATATTTGTGTTTTCCCAAAAATGAAACATAAAACCGATTACTAGACTATTCCATGCACCACTACTCTTCCACCGGATGAAGTATGTTAGGGTGGCTTCTTTACGTCCACACTTCATACTTCGAAAAGCGATAACAGTATAAACTTATTACTGATGTTTATCAGAACCGTATGTAAAAAATGGCGCATACTATCATACGGAGCAGGTTTTACGACATTTTTCGCCCATTGCAACGCACGGGCATTTGTACTAGTTCAAATAGAAAAATGTTAATACCCGATGGGTTCCCTGTAGGGTCGGGTTTGGGCATTACAGGTCGGGTTACCCGTCGGGTTTGGGCATGGGTTTGATCCTCTGCCCATAGGTAGGGTCGTGGGTCTGCTCATGTGCCCAGCCAAACCCGACCCGACTGCCGGGTTGACTCGCGCTCATCAGCAACTCACGCGGCATATAGAAACATATAACCGATACCGAGCAAGTTAAGAAGAGCATCCTCACCTCTTCCAGATTTCGCGCTGCGCCTTGGCGGGGATGGAGCACCAGAGCCGGTTCATCTGCGCGCTCAATCTCTGGATGCACACGCCACCTCCCGCCGGGTCCGCGGCGCCGAGGAGGACGATGTGGGCACCGAGGCGAGCCTCTTGACGCGGGCCACGCCGTCACGGGCCGAGAGCAGCTGCCGCCGCGCGCTCTGGTACATCTCCGAATCGTCGCTCCACCCCCGCCCCGCCGGACAAATGGCGTTCGGGATGGCTGGTGGAGGTAGACGGCGAGGCTCGCGGCTGACGGCCGTCGTCCGGGTACCCTTCGGTCAGCCAGCGATGGACCCGGCGACCTCATGGTCTTGCGCGTCCATGACGGCCACCACGCAGAGGAGGACAGAGACGCCGATGGCGCCCTAGCCCCCCTTCCCCCTCCTGACTGTGCACATGACAAATCTGAGAAGAATGAGGATGGGGCAGATTGAACACGCTGGCGGCAACAGGCGCGTCTGATGAGGGGCCGCGAAGGAGGGAGTCTTGGCGTCACCGCCATGTGTGTCGGAGGGAGCAGAGGAGTGGGACGGGGCGAGGCGAGCGAGGGCTGTGCGCGGGACGTGCAAGCGAGGGGTCGTGTCCAGCGATGGGTGGGTTTTTTGCTTGAGGGGCGGGGTCGCGGGGGCAGTGGGAGAGTTGCCTCAGCGCTAATTGCAATTAGCAGTAAACGTGCAGTGACACGGTGGGTAATTAAAAATGTCAAACGTGTTTGATGCATTGAGGCGATTTAGAGATTGGCACTCTTCGGTCCTTTCGTGCTTTTATAGGGGTAGTAGTAGATAGATAGATTTTTTTTAGGCAAAGTAGATAGATAGATAGATTAATGAAAATCAACGTGTCCAGGAGTAGTTGGCCCCCTCCAACGGGACCTCCTATATGCCGCCCTTTGCGGCAAGTAGTCGGCCAATCGCACAGGGGCTGTCTACTTGGGCCGGCCCATTGCGGTGCGCTGCGGAGCGAGGGTAAAAAAATCGCAAACAAAGGTTCGCGTTTCCTGGGATTCGAACCTGCGACGACACACTGATGTGCGCACCAGGAAGGCCAGCACGACAGAACTGCTCTTGCGGCAGATATGCATCTTTTGAAACTAAAAGAACATGGAACTATCGAACTTAAATCTTCTTGAAAAAATCACGAACAATTCTGTAACCTTATGAACAATTTTTGAACCTTTCTGAAATCGTGAACTCATTTTGAAATTCCCGCACCTTTTCCAGAAACCTGAACATTTTTGAATTTTTGAACAAAATCTGAAAACAGGAACAAATTTTTGACATAATTTGTTTTTGAAAGCAAGAATACTTTAAAAATAATACAAACAAATTTTAAATTCCCGAGAATTGCGAACATTTTATGAATACATGCACAAACTATTGAAAACCGGATGTTTTTTGAAAACCTTGAACATGTTTTATAAAACGCGAACAATTTCTCAAACTTCAAACATTTTTTGAAAATCCGAACTTTTTTGGAAACGCAATAATATTATGAAATATTTTGACCATTTTTTTGAATTTGGGAACAAAATTTGGAAACTAGAACAATTTTTTGAAACAATTTTTTTTTCAAACACGAACATTTATAAAATTTGAGAAATAATTTTGAAATGGAGAACAATTTTGAAAATCTCGAACAACTTTGGAAACGCGAACATTTCTTTAATACATGAACAATTCTTTTGAAAACCAGAACATTTTTTGAAAGTTTGAACACTTATAAAATTCTGAACAAAATCTGAAAACGGGAACAAATTTTTGACAGAATTTGTTTTTGAAAGCAAGAACACTTTAAAAATAATACGAACAAATTTTAAATTCCCGAGAATTGCGAACATTTTATGAATACATGCACAAACTATTGAAAACCGGACATTTTTTGAAAACCTTGAACATTTTTTATAAAACAAGAACAATTTCTCAAACTTGAAAGAATTTTTGAAAATCTGAATTTTTTTGGAAATGCAATCAAATTATGAAATATTTTGAACACTTTTTGAATTTGTGAACAAAATTTGGAAACTAGAACAAATTTTTGAAACAAAGATTTTTTAAAGCACGAACATTTATAAAATTTGAGAAATAATTTTGAAACAGAGAACAATTTTGAAAATCTCGAACAATTTTGGAAACGCGATCTTTTTTTAATACATGAACAATTCTTTTGAAAACCGGAACATTTTTTGAAACTTTGAACATTTGTTGCAAAATGCGAACATTTTTTTTAAATACCAACAATTTTATTAAATGCAAACAGAATTATAAATATTTTGAACATTTGTAAAATTCTGAAATGAAAAAAAGAAGAAAAGGAAAAATAAAAAAGAAACAGAAAAACCAAAAATAGATGGAAAAAGCGCTTGAAAAAAGAGAAAAGGGAAAAATGAAAAATAAAAAGAGAGAGAAGAAAAAAAATAGAAAAAAAGAAGATGAAAAACGAAAAAAACAGAAAAAAAAAGCTTCAAGAACCTTCTAGAAGGTTCCTAAAACCAGAAAAAACCGGCTGGGAACCAGCAAGAAGGTTCCGAAAACCGAAATCGTTGAAACGTTTCACGGGCCGGCCCACCCGCTAATGCGCTCGTCGATCTCCTGTGCATCGCCCCAACAATTTGCCGCAGGGAGCGGCAAATAGGGTTTGCCCCTCCAACTATGCGCTGATTTTTTGTTTGTTTGAGAGAAACCAACGATGCGCTGATTTGCAAGGCCACAAACTCATCAGAATATATTGGAGTATACACAACCCATTACTCATTCGCTCAAAAAAATACATAGTTGGGCAGCCTAATATTGGAGATTAACACGGCCAGTTTAGTAGAAGGAAACGTTTCCCACCGGCAGGCCGGCCGAAGCGTTCCGCCGGCTGCAAGCGCGTCGTTGATTAGCTTCAGAATCGTACGATTCAGTTTTCGTTTGCCTACAGCCTGGGGTCACGTGGCCCACTTCCTACCACACACGATCTATCCTTGTCTCTTTGCAAGGAGGGGAGCCGCGGACCTGTTTCTTCCTCCTCCGTCTCTCCTACATCGCGCTGCTCCATTCTTTTTGTCTCAGACTCGCAGAAAGGGCTCGCGCGCGTGCTGAATCCCGGGCGCCGTCGAGCCGTCGACTACCACTACACACAAGCTTTTTCAATCCTCGCTGCCATGAGCTTTGACGACCCATGCTGATGGTGGGCTGCACGCTGTTACATGGGGGATGGAGCTGCGACGGTGGGGGGCAAGGGGATGCCACCGGTCACGGGCTGGAACTAGCGAATGGCGATGCTGCAACCACGTCGTTTTTTTGCTGGAACCAGCTACGGGAGAGTTACAACCACACCGCGGGGGAGCTGGAACCGGCTGCTCCAGAGCTGCGACAGCACGCGCCATTTGCTGGAACCGGCACTGCAGGGAGCTGCAACCAGGTTTGCGGAGAGCTGCAACCAGTGGCGCGTGGTGCTACAACCAACAGAGGGCGGCGGTGGACAGAGGTATTTTTGCTGGAACCATGCGTCAATTTTGCTGCAACCGGCAATTTTTTTGCTGGAACCAGCAATGGGACCAGCACGGCGGGGGAGCTGCATCGTCGGGTTTTGCTGGAACCGGCAACGAGGATAGCTGCAACCAGCAATTTTTTTTGCTACAACCGGCGTTCTGAGCAGAAAGAAGGGGAAGCTGCATCGAGTTTTTTTTTCTAGCGGCGAGATGCGACGGTGTTGAGCTGCAAACGGCGAGCTATGACCGGAGGGAGGGCAGGGGGTGGCGAGACAGCGAGCTGCAACCAGTGAAAAAAGTTGCTGGCCTCCAACAGAGATGCTTCAATGGCGGCGGCAAGCCGCGGCGAGCCTCGGCGATGTGCGACGGGGAGGCGAGGATGGTGGGTGGGAGGACAGCGGGGAAACGAGCAGCTGGTGTTGCGAGGAGCGGCGACGCAGGGGGAGAACGTGGGTGTTACCGCGCCTCGCCGGAGCGCACGCACACAGTGGCGGGGACAGAGATATCCTGCGCCGGACGAATCTGAAACTGAAGACGAGGGAAGAAGACGATGACGTGGGCAGCAAAATCAAATGGCTGTTGCCTACTGGATCGCACGGCTGCGCGGAGACCGGCCCAAATTTGGGCCGGTCGACCGGCGCTTATCAGCCGCCTTAGTAGAAGCCGTCTATTCTGTTTCAGCGCCGACGCACGACTCGCTGCGTGCGTGCATCTAGGGTAGTTGGGAGAAACGTGGCCGACGGCTGCACTGCACAACCAACCCAGATCGGCGGTGACGGCCGAAGCTGTCATGTTGCGCCTGGCGACGACGACGACTGACGCGCAAGAAAATCCTACGGTCAGTCTCCCCGTTGATTTGTATCATGTCACCGACCCGAAAATCCGAATAAGGCCGCACCATTTTCTTGATTTAGATGGAATTAGCTAGGACAGTGATTTCTTCTTTTATCCTCACAAATCGGTACTGCAAATTGGGCATGATGCATTGATTATATCATTTAGGTTTAATTTTTCATCAATCGTGTTTGTATTTTGTGTGGTCATGAAGAGAATAATTATATATTCGTTTGAAACAATTATATGCACATTTGCTCTTCTTGGCAGTCAAGAAGCCAAATTTAAACAAGTACAAACGTGAAATTTTTTTGCCCCACTGACCATATAATTTATCAAAAACATTCAATATATTTGTCATGTTATTTTCTTTTGTCATCACACGGCCCCCCCTATGTCCAAATTCTGGCTCTGCCCCTTTTCTGGTGCAGCGCCATTGCTTGGGGGATTGGAACAGAATTGTGGATGGAGGTCCTTGGTTAATCAGGAGAGATCCGGTCGTGATACAAAATACAATGGATTCACTAATGTGGAAGACTACACCCTTGATAAGATTCTAGTTTTGGCGAGAGTAAAGGTGTAGTGACCCATGTTGTCAAACCTTGTTAGTCCTGCAAGCTACTTAAACTTGCTCTTAAGCAAATGTTGTGAAGAAAATTTCATCCAACTTTTTGTCTGGTATAATCTTCATAGGTCAGCCGTGTTTGGAATGATCTTGAATCTCGTGGGCTGGTCTTGGTATTTGAATCAAGTGTTACTTTTTCAAAATCAAATATTGGTAGACCTGTAATCTAAATATCTGGTGATGATTCCCTTACTAGAATTTCATGAAAATCATACCTGAGGCTAATATGCTATGTATAACCTCCTGTAAATTTTCCATGATCTCTAGAATCATATTTCACCTACTTACAGTTCAAACTCGCAATCCACATTCGGTGCAGAATAAAATTTGAAATTAAATAGCAAAATATTAGGTAAAATTCATGGTAGTGCAAAATATTAGGTACACCGTCTTACGATTCTTTCTATATTTATTAGGGAGTTTTGAATCCTTAAGCTGAACATGTGAGCATCTGCGTTTATACCGTGTTTCTTGAAAAAAAGGCTGAACCTTGTGACATTGGAGAAAATAAAGTTGAGTAGAGTCCACAAAAATAGAGCCTAGGTCTTCCTCTTCCTTCTGTCGGCGCCGCCGCCTGTCTGCCCCATCTCCCATGGCCTTTGGGCCATGGAGGTGCGGAGGACCTCGCCCCCCCCCCCCTCCTGGTGGGAGGGACCCCGTTCTCGTTCTTGTTAGGTTTAACGTCTTGGTTGGGGCTGTGTGACGACGGCGATGTCCCCAGTAGGAATAATGTCTCCCATGTTCTATCCCCGGCCCGATGGTGCGTCTAGCTTCGTCGGAGGGCGTGTGGAGGTGTGTCTCCGTCGGATCTCGCTGGATTCAGTCGGTGCTGGTCTTCGATGGATCTGTTTGGATCCGGTCTTCGTTCGTCTTCATTTGGGTGTTTACAGGTTTAATCCTTCTGATCTACGGCTTTCTTCATCGGCGATGGTTGTTGCTTTGGTCCTACTAGCAAAAGAGTCTGTGCGTTGCAACGAGTACAAAATGAATTTAACAATTCATATGGTATTCGACAGTTTACCTCCCGTGGTGCAGTATTGAACTATAGCTCCCAATCAGCCGGCTTCTGCCTCGACTTATCACACAAATTCTTTGCTTTAGTACCCACAAATCTGCCTCAAATTCCTTCCTTTAACAAGTGTTCATAATTATCCATGCACTCCACAATCCTGAAATCCATCCTTCCTTCCTTTATAATTTCGTAACCCACAAAGATAGCCTTCAATTCTTTCCTTTAATATCCACAAATCCGTCCTCAAATTCATCCTTCCCTCTTGTCCGCCCTCTCACGGTCCTTTTTTAGGCGACTTGCTGATAATACATGAGACTTGCTTGTATATAAATTGGTACGAATATGTTTAAACCAACGATGTGGGACTATTTCACATAAAATAACTTGGCTCAGTTGGTTGTTGCATTGTTCCACGGGGCAGGAGGTCACGAGTTCGATACCCACTGGTAGCTATTTTTCTCACACGCGGCCCAGAAGAGGACTGGCGGTCTATGTGGCCCAAATACAGATAGCTTGTTTTTTTCCTGGCATATGGATCGAAGGATGAGCTGACGTACATATTTTTTTTGAATCCGATCGAAGGTTGGGCTGACGGACGAAAACGTACGAATTTTTTGGGAGGAAGAAACCTTCAACCCTTTATTATTAGGTAAATAGATTAGGTATAGGTATTAGGTATTAGGTATAGGTATATAGATATAGATGGGGCCTTTGCACGACGACTCCCCGACTGTCTACTGCAACAAGGTTTGGCCGACTCCAGCGAGGGATGGGAGATGACGGTGGCGCGCCTTCGGCTCGTTTCAGTGCTTGTAGTCGTCACTAGGTGGTTCACGGACATGGTTGTAATTTTTATTATCTTTACTGTAATAACAGACTTTTTTTTTTCTACCCTACGGCCCGTTTTGGCTTCGCTCCTCCATCTCTCTTTTTCTCTCCCTCTCTCACTCTCACTCCCCGATCCCCTTCTTCACCTCACGGCCGTCGGCCAATTTCAGCCGCCGCCGGTGGCCACCGTCGCTTTCCAGCACCCCTCGTGCACATCTCAGCCCACACTACCTCCTCCACCGAGCGGATTCAACACGTCCGTCTCCCACGCCTCCGCATGGTCTCCCCGGCGTCGTCTATGCACTGCCCCGAGCGGCCCCAATCCTGGCTGCCGCGGCTGCGGTCGTCGACCTTGGCGGCGCACTGTCGCCATGGCCGTGCCCTCTTGTGGTGTGTGGTAAAGTCGCTGCGCAAGAAGCAGGACCGCATCGCGTAGATGGAGGAGCCGGTCGCCGCCGTCAAGACGCTTAATCAGGAGCAGAGGGAGGTGATGCGCTCAAAGCCCACCTTCGCCGCCATCATCGACGAGCTCGAGCGCCTCCGCGTGCGGCTCGCCCTGCTTCCGCAGTGGGCGTCTCCCACCGCGACGCGCTCCAGGCCTGTGCCCACCATGCCCGCTTATGGCCCGCCCGTGCCGATGAGCCGAGCCACCCTGGCTCCTCTGTTACATGTGAGTGATGCTGATTTAGATTTGGAATAATCTGGTTTATTTGGTGGTGATTGCTGATTGAAACCTTTGGCTTTTGGCTGTAGATGCTGCGGTGAGGGCTAAGTTGGACAGGATCATGACATCAGACTACTACACAGCAGCTGCAGTTGGAGGAGGGAGCTATGGAGCTGAAGGTGTGCAGGCACAGGAGAGTATGACTGCCTCACCAGAGGCACCATCAGTGGAGGAGAACCTAGCCGCTGAAGGTCACAAGGTGAAATCGCAAACTGCATTTTTTTTTGTAATTTCATATATGCTTAGCATGGTGCAGTCATCATTGCCCTGAATTTTTTTTTTCTAATCTTTGTCGACGATTGATCTGCTGTTGTGCACAATGCTATAGTATTATTATTACTATCAAAATTGCTGCTGCCGCTGTTTGTGCCGATTCAGTAGTAATGATCAATGTGGATTATAACTTTTAATAACTGGAACACTGTAAGGTCGCTCCATTTGGGGTGTAGATTATGCCGTTTGATATGGATGTTTTGGGCCGTTGCTTAGATATAACAAGACAGTGCCGGTGCATTAGTTCCAGAACACCGAAAATAGTAACTTAACCACTATGAGCTTTGTATAATATTACGTGTATTGTTACCACTATCTTGGTACAGGGTGGTCTCTATGATGACGGGTCTTCGCAGTTTGCAACACAGTAATTCAGTTTTTGTTGTATCGAATATTATAAAAATCACCTTAGTCTGTGTTAGAATTCATCATTGCAGTCGTGCAATAAAATGATAGTTTATCCTACATTTGTTCTTTTTTTACTTTGTGGGTCTAATTGTTCAAAAGTCTACTTTGTTAGCAATTACTTAAAATGATGGTTGGAAAGAACACCAATCCCTGATGTCAAAACATTCTGAAAAAGGGTACACATGTAAATTCTTCCGTATCTTTTAATGTTTGTAATTTGACAAAAAAAATGGCATTTCTGCAGCATGAGTGGAGAAACCAAGTTTAGCGCTCTGACAATCTTTGTACCCTTTGTTTTGTATAAAGCAACTTTTGTTCTCCTAATTTTTTTTTTCATTTTAGAGCCCTAGATTTGTTTCTTCTGCTCAGGCGCAAAAAGTTTGTTTTCCCAAGAAAAACTACTGGAATCTGAATGGCTCAAACATTTGCATGTGTAATTTTACCTGAATTCTAAGACACTCAAAATTATTTATTTACCCTCCACTGAGGGAGCACATGCTCCTGAGTGCCATTTTACTCCTATCTGTTATTCTTACTTCTTGTTGCATATCTACTTTATGATTACGAATGACCAACATTAATTTGATAAAACAAGTTAATTGTTGAATGTTTTTGGGTCTTGTAATATATGTTCTTTGCCATCCTAGCTGTGTATTTGTTATAATTATGCAAAATTACTTTGTAGGTCATTCATAATCTTTGTTAAGTCCTGAGGAATCTTCTTTGACTTCTATTTGAGGAATTATTATTATTTTTAGCTGCAAGCTCCTAGGCCCTTTACAGTCTTGCTAGTTGCAGAATCTAGTGTTATTGTTCTTGCCAGTTTCGTTGCGCAAGCTTGATTATAAATATGGTATTTACTTGGTAATAGTTTCATGCTGGCATCGCTTTTGTTTTGTATTGATTTCCCTAGATTTTAAATGGAATAGCTAACCAGTGTGTGTACGTGTACAGTTTTTTATGCTTTAAAAACTAAAAATCATGGTATATTCACTGTAAATCGTCTAGGCATCACCTGCTGCATGTTGCCTTAGACAATTATATTTAGAAACTGTACAATGCCCATCCCCACCTTTTAGTATTATGATTATTGGAACAAAAGCTAGACAGCAGTGCCATCACCTTACAACACCTCTGGTAATATCACAGTTCATTGGTATAGAGTACTATTAAGATGCACTTCCATACCTATATGATAAATCAATGAGGTGGGATACACGTTCTGAAATGTTGCATTCATAGTTAAATAGTTCTGGAGAAATCGTGCTGTCTAGCATTTTCTGGACAGCCAATCATGTACTTGGTTGAACATTTAACTTCTGTGGTTTTTTCCCATAGTTTTGGGTTGCTGGAAACTCAAGTACTGTTTTTGTTTTGTGCCATATGATGAGAAACCTTATCCAACTCACGACGGTCGTCTGAGACACTTAGTGTGTAATGGTGCATACATATTTCGCTGATGGCATTTCAGTTTTTTATGCGTAAATGGTCCGATTTCCCGGAGAGCATCGTGTTATGCAAGTTTTAGAATAATAACTTGAACTACGGAAACTTTTGTGCACATGTTTATTGGTAGAAGTCACTGTTTTTGAGTCGCGCGACTAGTCGATGAGTCGCACTGCCAGATGTCGACTCAACCTCTCGACTAGTCAAGACTAGTCGATCGGCCAGGCACGACTCGTCAAGAGTCGCTACCCCAGAACGACTCGTCGACTCGAAAACCTTGGTAGAAGTAGAACTAACAATTAATGATCATGGGTGGAAAATATCTGTGTTAATATGCAGACTGATTTTTACAATATTGTATTGTGCATGTGATGAGAAACCATATATACTCATGACGGTCGTCTGAGACACTTATGTAATGGTGCAGTCATATGTTCTCTGATACCCCTTCTATTTCTTCAATTTGTGTGTGATTTGGATTCTCCTGTGGTTTCTATTTGTATGAAATGCCTCATCCTTGTTTGATGAGTTGATAACATTTGTTTTTCATTGATACATTTTTCAGCTGTGTAGTGGGCTAGTGGCACAATGAGGAACTTTGCTAATGTATCTGTGAGGTTGAAAGGCCAATGGCACGATATGTCCTTTTTGTTCTGAGTGTGTCCAATGTTTTTTTTTTCAACACAGTAATTTTTCTATGTTCTGATTTTAAAACAAACTTGTATTAGCAGTGTCATCTACACTTGCACTGCCTCTTATTAAGATGATTATGATTTTAAAACAAACACATCTCAAGCAGGACAGTAGTTGCACTTGTCTAGGAGGTTAAGCTGCCAGGTATAGGATCTTGTTCTCAGGGAAGCTTGTTTTAATTGCGCTGGATACAAGTAACCGGCAACTATATTTCGTCCAGAAAAGCAAAAGCACCACTTATTTCCTGATACTAGCATATGATCTGTCATGACTTTGAATGTGCACCTAAAGTGCTACCATGTGTGAAGTGTTTCTGCTTATGAGATTGAATAAGATGCTTTGCTAGATTTATTGTTTTGGTTAGTGTGAAGTGTTTCTAGATTTGAAATTAGATGCTTCGCTAGATTTATTATTTTGGTTACTAGTTGCTTAGTTGTATTTGGCTTGGTTTGTGTTCTTTGTAACGCTCAGAAGCTGAGCTATGATATAGATTGAGCAAATGATACGCATTTTGTATTATCAGATGAGTGTTTATATTAAAATTTGACACGGTTTTATTTTGGGACATTTTGAAGGGTTTATTTTGTTTGTTGACCTCTGAAAGTAGAAATGATTGAACTTCATATATTGATCTTGTTGGTATGTTTTCTTGTTGACAGGAGAAGGAAGACTCGCATGCTACAGAAATCTACAATGATCATCAGTCGAATGCAACCGATGTTCAAAATGTGGTAAAAGGCTGATGACATGCAGAGTGTTTTTCTGTACTTGTAATATATTTTCAGGCTGATACTAACATGTCAGTTTCAGGATGGTGAAGCCCCGGTGAACCCCCTAAGGAATATCCCTCGGCCGAGGCAGAGCAGAAGTTTGATGGGGAAGATGAAGATCAGAGGGATGCCGAGCCAAAATACCAACAGTTCCAGCAGCCTCGGCGATCTTACCACAACCAGCGAGGTTGTGGTTGTGGCAGGAGGGGGGCCTACCCCAATGGCCGGGGCAGGCATAGAGGCGGCCATGGCATGGGCGGCGCATACCAGAATGTGCGTGGAGGCGGCGCTAGATACCAGGGCGAGGGTGGCGGGTACCGGGGAGGCGATGGCGGGTATCAGAATGGCCGGAGTGGTGGTGGCGGAGGTGGGTACTACAACAAGAAGGATGATGGGTAGTTGGGTACTATCAGCCGAGGAACTTCGACAACAGGGGCAGGGGCGGTCGGTCTGGTGGCGGCAACTCTTACTACGACAACCAGGGAGGAGGCGCTGCGCATGGGGGTTGGCCACGCGTACATCTAGAGGGTCAAGGCAAACGCTCAGTTCTTAATTTATTTTAGTTGGATTGATGTCACGAGAGGAAAGGACATATCTAGAGAGAGTCTGGGAGCCATGTTGTTATCATAGAACTAACTTAGCCTTCTGTGAGTTGTTTTGTTTCTCTATAAGATCGACTGGTAGTACCCGTCGTCTGTTATTATGTTGCGGCGCCTCCTCAACGAGGAATGACTAGCCTTAGAGAGAAAAAAAAGCGCACAATCTTCAATGAGTTGTTGCCGTTTGGTTTCAAAAACAACTGATTGGATGTGTCAATTCAACAACAAGGTAAACTCCTGACAGCAGATAATGATAATTAACCACTCTTACAGTACATCTTTTTCATTCAACACAAGGTAACATCCCAGCAGATATCATCAAGGATAAAGGTAACTAAGCACACCTATTCAAGGTTTGACACTCTATTTCGACTTCATCAACCGTGAACTCCTCCTTTGAGGCTCTACTGGTTTTTTGGCTGCTTGTTTGGGTGTGGGATCTTCAGCTTCAGAATCCTTAATCACAACAAGCACTGGCTGTTCGACTAACTGGACGCTGCCTGCAGACCCGGAATCCTCACTGCGCCTTGCTTTCACCCATGATAAGAGAGTCCAACAAGTCCAACCATTGCCTGCGACGCATCATCAGTTATAAATTGCGAACAAAACTATGAACAAAAAAGAAAAAATTCATGTTACTTTCTTACCTTTTCCAACCAAATACACAACCAGCAGTACAAGCGCGAAAGCAATCAACGATAAAATGATTATAAGCACATGCCAGTGAGATGATGCGGCACTTGGGGGTGGTGTAGGCAGGAAGGAAGAAGCATTCGCTGGTGGCAGCGGAGAGATGGGTGCAGACTTCAAAACTAGTACAAAGTAATGCATGTAATCAGTTCCTGTCTCCTAGTTAACTTTTTGTTTCATCAGATATCAGAAAGTGAAGTTTGATGCATTTACCTTCTCTGCATCCAGTCGCCGGGATGTAGATATTCTCCGGCTGCACCCCAACGCAGTCAGCATAGATCTTGATAATGTCTTCAATACCCATCCCTGTTTCCTTGACAGCATCACTCTCGCCTAGCGTGCAAATACATGCTGGCACGTTTGATGGAGAGACAGTGGATGTCAACAGAGAGCAGCAGGAATCATCCTCCGTGCGCAGACCACACTCGGTACTGACTGATATGCTCAGATAATATGCTCTGGGACAGCTATTGAAAGCCGGGGGAGTGGGTCCTGCGTCAAATCAACAGTAACAACAAGTTAATTACCAGCTGTCCGAGATTGGTAACACAGTGGTAGACCAGACAGCCACAGACTGATTCTTTTAAAGCTGCAACAGCTATCTATCTGTTGCGACTGCTCTGCCTATAGATGGGCATGTTATTTACTTCTGCGATGAAGCAGCTAGAATTGCTAAACCTGATTCTAAAGATAAAAACAGACCCGTTGTGGGCATGCCTGTGGTCTCAGTTAAAGTAGGAGATCATTGCTATCATGGCTTATGTGATTTGGGTGCTAGCGTGAGTGCTATTCCTTTTACTTTATATCAAGAAATTATGAATGATATTGCACCTGCTGAATTAGAGGATATTGATGTTACTATTAAACTTGCAAACAGAGATACCATTACACCACTTGGGATTGTTAGAGATGTTGAAGTCTTGTGTGGAAAAATAAAATACCCTACTGATTTTCTAGTCCTTGGTTCTCCACAAGATGATTTTTGTCCCATTATATTTGGTAGACCTTTCTTGAACACGGTTAATGCTAAGATTGATTGCACTAAAGAAATTGTCAGTGTTGATTTTGGTGGTATGTCTCATGAGTTTAATTTCTCCAAATTTCGTAGACAACCTCATGACAAAGAATTGCCTAGTAAAGATGAAATTATTGGTCTTGCTTCTTTTGCATTACCTCCTACTGATCCGTTAGAACAATATTTGCTAGACCATGAGAATGACATGCATATGCATGAAAGAAATGAAATTGATAAGATGTTCTTTGATCAACCACCTATCCTTAAACATAATTTGCCTGTTGAAACTCTTGGAGGTCCTCCTCCACCTAAAGGTGATCCTGTGTTTGAATTGAAGCAATTGCCTGATACATTGAAATATGCTTATCTAGATGAAAAGAAGATATATCCTGTTATTATTAGTGCTAACCTTTCAGCGCATGAAGAAAAGAGATTGCTGAAAACTCTAAGGAAGCACCGAGCAGCTATTGGATATACTCTTGATGATCTTAAGGGCATTAGTCCCACTCTATGTCAACACAAAATTAATATGGAGCCTGATGCTAAACCAGTTGTCGACCACCAACGTCGATTAAATCCTAAGATGAAAGAGGTGGTAAGAACTGAGATATTAAAACTTCTGGAAGCGGGTATAATCTATCCCATAGCTAATAGTAGATGGGTAAGTCCCGTTCATTGTGTCCCTAAGAAGGGAGGTATCACCGTTGTTCCTAATGATAAAAATGAACTCATTCCACAAAGAATTGTGACTGGTTATAGGATGGTAACGATTTTAGAAAATTAAATAAAGCTACTAGAAAAGATCATTACCCCTTACCTTTTATTGATCAAATGTTAGAAAGATTGTCTAAGCATGCACACTTTTGTTTCCTAGATGGTTATTCTGGTTTTTCTCAAATACCCGTATCACAACCCGATCAAGAGAAAACCACCTTCACTTGTCCTTTCGGAACTTATGCTTATAGACGTATGCCTTTTGGTTTATGCAATGCACCTGCTACCTTTCAAAGATGTATGAC
Organism: Elymus sibiricus; assembly: GCA_039707655.1. NCBI lineage: Eukaryota > Viridiplantae > Streptophyta > Magnoliopsida > Poales > Poaceae > Elymus > Elymus sibiricus. The sequence goes on from CM077670.1 coordinate 40,158,706, forward strand.
TGCTAGGCATTACTCCGTTCTTATGGACTTAATATACTAGATGCATGCTGGATAGCCCATCGATGTGTGGAGTAATAGTAGTAGATGCAGGCAGGAGTCGGTCTACTAATCTTGGACGTGATGCCTATATACATGATCATTGCCTTGGATATCATCATGATTATTTGCTTTTCTATCAATTGCCCAACAGTAATTTGTCTACCCACCGTATGCTATTTTCTCGAGAGAAGCCTCTAGTGAAATCTATGGCCCCCGGGTCTATCAAAATCATATTACTAAAACCCTAAAAATATTGCTGCCATTTTCTTTTATTTATTTTATTTAGTATTTTTGCTGCAATCTATCGATCTATCAAATACAATTTAATCTTGCAATCTTACCGCCAAGGGATTGACAACCCCTTGTTAGCGTTGGGTGCAAGGATTTGTTGTTTGTGTGCAGGTACTGCTTACTAGGTGTTGTGTGATTCTCCTACTGGTTCGATAACCTTGGTTTCATAATTGAGGGAAATACTTATCTCTATTGTGCTGCATCATCCCTTCCTCTTCGGGGAAATACCAACGCAAGCTACAAGTAGCAGGAAGAATTTCTGGCGCCGTTGCCGGGGAGACATCATCAACATTTATCAAGTACCTCTGCACAAACACTCATCTCCTTGCATTTACTTTATTTGCCATTTGGCTCTCATTTTCATCTCCCCCACTTCTAAAACGTTTTTACAAAAATACAAAAATATTTTCCGTTGCCTTTTTTCCTTTTTCTCGTTTGCTTGTTTGCTTGTTTGAAGTTGTTATCATGGCTGATTTTGGTATGGAAAAAAGTGAGGATGGCAAGACTCCTAAAATTGAAAGTTCCACCAATCTTGATGCTAAAACTTTTGTGTTGGGACACGGGAATGTTATAGGAAAAAGTGTCATCCAAGAATTCTTTAATTGCGTTGGGACTTTGGCTATTGATGATGCACCTATACTTAAAGAAACTAAGAGTTATGCATATGCTATTTCTGCACTTGTTCTTAAGCTTGAAAGAAGATTTATTCGCACCCATCCTACCTTGCAAAGATTGTTTTATGAGTTACCGGTGATAAAAAACCCTAGAGCTAAGAAAATAGCCACCCTTGTCCTCATGAATGAATTTGATCATATAGTGCGAGAAGCTAGGGAGATCTTTGATTTTTATGGTATGAGCCGTGAAAAACCGGTAATAGATGAGATCCTTTATGATAGAGACTACTTGTTGAGATATTTTTTTCGCAATGACCACATCTTTGATGAGAATACTAAAAAATAAGTCCCTCCTCTAAATATAATCCAACAAGTTTTCAATAGTGTTAATAGTCAATATTCATGGATTGTAGCCGGTAATCAAGAGGGATTTGCGGATGGGCAACTTGCTAATGCTAAAATTTCTATGAATGATGTGTTTCATATTACCTTTGAAAAGCCTCCTGACAAGAACATATCTTTGGATAAGAAAACCAAAGATGACAACACTTGAGAATATGCATTATGCCTAGCTAGGGGCATAAAACAATAGCGCTTGTTGGGAGGCAACCAATGAATAAAATAATTTTTTGCTATAAGTTTCTGTTATGGTGTGTTTTTACTGTCATGCTACTGGTATGATAGTGTTTTTATGTTTTTAATTAGTGTTTGTGCCAAGTAAAGCCTTTAGGATGATTTGGAAGATAGTATAATTGATGTTGTTTGGAAAACAGAAAGTTTTGCGTCCAGTGCCCGGATTTTGTTTCTGTACTGGAGCGTCAGAAAAATCTGAAATTTTTACACAGTATTGGTATATGAATTTATCACGTTTTCCTAATTTTTCAGAATTTTTGGAGTTACAGAAGTATGGAATTTAAATAGATTGCTACAGACTGTTCTGTTTTTGACAGATTCTGTTTTTGATGCACTACTTGCTTGTTTTGATGAATCTATGGATTGTATCGGGGGGTATAAGCCATGGTAAAGTTAGAGTACAGTAGGTTTAATGAAAAAATAAAATATGAATGGGTTTGCAACAGTACTTATAGTAGTGATTTGTTTTGTTATACTAACGGATCTCACGAAGGTTTTGTTGAGTTTTGTGTGATTGAAGTTTTCAAGTTTTGGGTGAGATCACGATGGATGAAGGAATACGGAGTAGAAAAAGCCTAAGATTGGGGATGCCCGAGGCACCCCAAGGTAATATTCAAGGAAGACTCAAGCGTCTAAGCTTGGGGATGCCCCGGAAGGCATCCCCTCTTTATTCTACCGACCATCGGTAATTTTACTTGGAGCTATATTTTTATTCGTCACATGATATGTGTTTTGCTTGGAGCGTCTTGTATGATATGAGTCTTTGCTTTGTTTGCTTTTTAGTTTGTCACAATCATCTTTTCTGCACACACTTATTTTGAGAGAGCCACACGTTATCATCATAATTTGTAGAATACTCTATGTGTTTCACTTAAATTTTTTGAGCTAGGCAGTTGCTCTAGTGCTTCACTTAAATCTTTTTGAGCACGGTGGTGGCTGAAATTTTATAGAAATAAACTCTCATGCTTCACATATATTATTTTTTTGAGAGTTGATTGAAATTTTGTAGAAATAAATTCTCATGCTTCACTTATATCATTTTGAGAATTGACTTTATTGAAATTTTGAAGAAATGAATTCTCATGCTTCACTTATATTATTTTGAGAATTGTTAAGATTGAAATTTTGAAGAAATATTTGCACTCTCATGCTTCACTTAAATCTTTTTGAGAGATGATGATAGTAACGGTAATTTGCACATGTTATGCAATTGGTCCCAAAGTGATGAATATTCAAGAGGGATATAGATAAAAACTTTCATATAGATCATTGGATATGACAAGTGTGATTCCTTGCAATAGTTTTGCGATATGGAAATGATGATATGTGATGCCATGTTAGTGAGTAATTGTGCTTAAGTAAGAATATTAGTGTTAAGGTTTGTGATTCCCTATGCAAGCACGTTAAGTCAATAGTTATGCAATGAAGTTATATCCTACTATGGTGCATTATTCGGTGTTATTTATGTTCAATGCATGTTTATGGCCGTTTTCCTTTTTTGGTTGGTTGCTTCCCAATCTTTTGCTAGCCTTCATTTGTACTAAGCGGAAATACTGCTTGTGCATCCAAAATCCTTAAAACCAGTTTTGCCTTATGAGTCCACTATATCTACCTATATGCGGTATTTCAATGCCGTTCCAAGTAAATTTGCGTGTGCCAACTCTAAATTTCAAAATAATGTTTCTATTTTGTGTGCCCGTACCGCTCATGAAGCGGAAGGGGGTAGCCAATATCTTCCATGCTAGGTGTTTTATTCTCACGATGAGTGTTTATTCACTTGTCATTGCACGAGAGTGTGGCGGTAATAGGGATGCCCAGTCCCGAAATGTGAAATGAAATGAAATGGAAAAAAATCTTATGTGATCACAATAATAAATTCCTTGGAAAGTGATGGTATGGAGGGCACCCGTGGATACGGCTAGCCATGGATTGTGAAAGAATTGGTGGAAAGGAATAAACTTTATTTTCTGTTTGGGAACCGCCTATGATGTATGTAGCATGGAAGATATTGGGAATTCTCATTCGTTTCCGTTGACAGGAAAAGCATGCCTCCCAAAATATTTTTTATCTCTTTAATTTCAGCTTTGAGCTCTGGCACATTTGACAAATCTCTGCTTCCCTCTGCGAAGGACCTATCTATTTACTTTTATGCAATTTTTATTTTTCTTGAGTCTCCATCTTCTCTTACAAAAGTACCAACTAGAGAACACTATTGTCATACTTGTGCATTGGTTGTAGCTAATATTTGAGTGAGTTTCATGAATGGATCAATGATTGAGCATAATGGGCTAGGGATAACTTTCTTTAGCGTTGATATTTTGAAAGACATGGTTGCTTGTTAGTATGCTTGAGTATCTATGTTTTCATGTCAAATTATAGACTATTGCTTTGAATCATATAAGTCCAATGTCCATGCTACAAAAAGAAAAGAATATGAGATAAATATGCTAGGCAACATTCCACATCAAAAATTCTGTTTTTATCATTTACCTACTCGAGGACGAGCAGGAATTAAGCTTGGGGATGCTGATACGTCTCCAACGTATCTATAATTTTTCATTGTTCCATGCTGTTATAATATCAATCTTGGATGTTTTTATAATCATTTACAGCAATTTTATATCATTTTTGGAGACTAACCTATTAACCTAGTGCCCAGTGCCACTTGCTGTTTTCTGCCCTGTTTTTGTTTTACAGAAAATCAATACCAAATGAAGTCCAAATGCAACCAAACTTTTTGGAGATTTTTTATTCCTCAAGATAAACACTGGAAGCTTCGGGAGAGGGCCATAAGAAGAAGAGGTGGGCCACAAGGCACCAGGGCGCGCCCCAGGGGGGGTGGCGCGCCCTGGTACCTCGTGGGCCCACCCCAGCTCCGTTTGACCTAATTCCAGCACTATAAATTCAGGAAAAATCAGAAACCCTTAGGGGAGTCCACGAAATACTTTTTACGCCGCCGCAAGCTTCTGTTCCAGAGAGATCCCATCTGGGGTCCTTCTCCGGTAATCTGCCGGAGGGGGAATCGATCACGGAGGGGCTCTACATCATCCTTGCTGCCTCTCCGATGATGCGTGAGTAGTTTACCACAGACCTTCGGGTCCATAGGAAGTAGCTAGATGGCTTCTTCTCTCTTTTTGATGTTCAATACAATGTTCTCCTTGATGTTCTTGGAGATCTATCCGATGTAATCTTTCTTTGCGGTGTGTTTGTTGGGATCCGATGAATTGTGAGTTTATGATCAGATTATCCATGAAATTATTTGAGTCTTCTCTGATCTCTTTTATGCATGATTGTTATAGCCTTGTATTTCTTCTCCGATCTATTGATTTGGTTGGCCAACTAAGTTGATTTATCTTGCCATGGGAAGAGGTGCTTTGTAGTGGGTTCGATCTTGCGGTGCTCAATCCCAGTGACAGAAAGGGACATGACACGTATGTATCGTTGCTACTAAGGGTAAAAAGATGGGATCTATTCATTGGGTTTATTAATTCATGAGTTTGTCTTGTCTACATCATGTCATCGTTCTTAAGGCATTACTCCGTTCTTATGGACTTAATACACTAGATGCATGCTGGATAGCCCATCGATGTGTGGAGTAATAGTAGTAGATGCAGGCAGGAGTCGGTCTACTAATCTTGGACGTGATGCCTATATACATGATCATTGCCTTGGATATCGTCATGATTATTTGCTTTTCTATCAATTGCCCAACAGTAATTTGTCTACCCACCGTATGCTATTTTCTCGAGAGAAGCCTCTAGTGAAATCTATGGCCCCCGGGTCTATCAAAATTATATTACTAAAACCATACAAATATTGCTGCCATTTTCTTTTATTTATTTTATTTAGTATTTTTGCTGCAATCTATCGATCTATCAAATACAATTTAATCTTGCAATCTTACCGCCAAGGGATTGACAACCCCTTGTTAGCGTTGGGTGCAAGGATTTGTTGTTTGTGTGCAGGTACTGCTTACTAGGTGTTGTGTGATTCTCCTACTGGTTCGATAACCTTGGTTTCATAATTGAGGGAAATACTTATCTCTATTGTGCTGCATCATCCCTTCCTCTTCGGGAAAATACCAACGCAAGCTACAAGTAGCATTCAACCGATAAAGATCTTCGTTGGACCTGTGGGAATCAATATGGTTATCTAGATCCCGCTATTGGTTATTGACCGGAGAGGTGTCTCTGTCATGTCTGCATGTTCTCGAACCCGTAGGGTCACACGCTTAACGTTCGTTGACGCTAGAGTAGTATTGGGATATTTGCATTGGTGACCGAAGGTTGTTCGGAGTCCCGGATGAGATCCCGGATGTCACGAGGAGTTCCGGAATGGTCCGGAGGTAAAGATTTATATATGGCAAGTCCTATTTTGGCTACCGGAAGAGTTCGGGGGCATGCCGGCAGTGTAGCGGAGGCACCGAAGGGGTTCCGGGGGTCCACCGGAGGGGTCCACCTGCCCTGGGGACCCACATGGGCTGTAGGGGGGGCGCCCTGGCTAGCATGGGCCAGGCGCACTAGCCCCAACAGGCCCATGCGGCTAGAGGGGGAAAACCCTAATGGGGAGGGGCACCCCACTTGCCTTGGGGGGCAAGGCACCCCCCTTGGCCGCCGCCCCCTCCCTTGGAGGAGGGGCTAGGGCCGGCGCCCCCTCCCCCTTGCCCCTATATATAGTGGGGGAGAGGGAGGGCAGCCGCACCCTTCTCCTGGCGCAACCCCTCCCCCTCTCTACCACCTCCTCGTCCTGGCATAGCTTGGCGAAGCCCTGCCGGCACACCACCACCACCATCACCACCACGACGTCGTGTTGGTTGTGATCCCATCTACTTCTTCCCCTTCGCTTGCTGGATCGAGGAGGAGGAGACATCACTGAGCCGCACGTGTGCTAAACTCGGAGGTGCCGTCCGTTCAACGCTAGATCGGTTGGATCGTGATTGGATCGTGAAGAGTACGACTACATCAACCGCATTTTATACGCTTCCGCTTGTGGTCTACAAGGGTAAGTAGACACACTCCCCTCTCGTTGCTATGCATCTCCTAGATTAGATCTTGGGTGTTCGTAGGATTTTTTTTGATTTTCATGCAACGTTCCCCATCACGGCCCATCCCGAAGAGAAGTTGACTAACGGGGATGTCTGGAGAAGAAATTCCAGAATTACATTTCCAGTGCTTTATAAGCCCATGCAGTTATGAAAAGTGTTAAGTATAGCATCTTTCTTAGGATGTACTTTTTGATCTTCCCTTGTAGTCTATGCTTATGCTAGCTTCCCCTTCCCTCGAAGTACTCTGCCGGTGCACTTCACACTGCTCAACCACTTTATCTTTAACCTAACGGCCTTCTAAAACTTCCATTGGAAAGCCAGTAGAGTATGCCTTGGTTTCTTGCTTCCCATTTTGGAGATCCGATAATGGAATACTAAATCAATTTCTGGGGTCGAGCTAGGGTACTTATCCTCCCATCTATAAATCTTACTCCTTCCGTTTACTATTTCTAACATTTCTAGTACCAACTAATTCATTCGGGCGAGATAGATTACGTGGGGATAGGCAAACTACTTATCAATGCATTTGTGTTGCTCTGGTGGCCACATATAGAAGAGTTGTTAGTGAAGTTAGCTAGAATGGGTCGTCATTTCCAACCGTTTGCTACTTGTGAGCTACGTTGGAATTTCCCCGAAGAGGAGGGGATGATGCAGTACAGTAGAGATAAGTATTTCCCTCAGTTATGAAACCAAGGTTATCAATCCAGTAGGACAATCACGCAACAACTCGTTAGCAGTACCTGCACACAAAACAACAAATCCTCGCACCCAACGCGAACAAGGGGTTGTCAATCCCTTGGCAGTTAATTCCAAGATTAAATTGTATGGTGATAGATAGATAGATCAAACAAAAATACAAAATAAAATAAATAAAGTAAAATTGCAGCAAGGTATTTTTAGGATTTTCAATATATGATTAAGGTAGACCCGGGGGCCATAGTTTTCACTAGAGGCTTCTCTCTTGAAAATAGCATACGGTGGGTGAACAAATTACTGTTGGGCAATTGATAGAAAAGCAAATAATCATGACAATATCCAAGGCAATGATCATGTATATAGGCATCACGTCCGAGACAAGTAGACCGAAACGATTCTGCATCTGCTACTATTACTCCACACATCGACCGCTATCCAGCATGCATCTAGTGTATTAAGTTCATAAAGAACGGAGTAACGCCTTAAGCAAGATGACATGATGTAGACAAAGTAAACTCACGCATGAATAAACCCCATCTTTTTACCCTTAATAGCAATGATACATACGTGTCATGTCCCTTTCTGTCACTAGGATTGAGCACCGCAAGATCAAACCCATCACAAAGCACCTCTCCCATTACAAGATAAATGAATCTAGTTGGCCAAACCAAATCAATAGATCGGAGAGAAATACGAAGCTATAACAATCATGCATAAAAGATTTTAGAGAAAACTCAAATAGTATTCATGGATAATCTGATCATAAACTTACAATTCATCGGATCCCAACAAACACACTGCAAAAAGTGATTACATCGGATAGAACTCCAAGAACATCGAGGAGAACATTGTATTGAAGATCAAAAAGAGAGAAGAAGCCATCTAGCTACTAACTATGGACCCGAAGGTCTGTGGTAAACTACTCACGCATCATCGAAAGGGCGGCAAGGTTGATGTAGAGCCCCTCCGTGATCGATTCCCCCTCCGGCAGAGTGCCGGAAAAGGCCTCCAGATGGGATCTCTCGAGAACAGGAACTTGCGGCGGCGAAAAAAGTATTTCGTGGACTCCTCTGTTGGTTTCCCGATTTTAGAGAATTTATAGAGGTGAAATTAGGTCAAACGGAGCAGAGGTGGGCCCACGAGGCACCAGGGCGCGCCACCCCCCTGGGGCGTGCCCTGGTGGCTCGTGGCCACCTCCTCTATCTTCTGGCCCTCTCCCGAAGCTTCTAGTGTCTCTTATGTCCAGAAAAAATCTCCAAAAAGTTTCGTGGCATTTGGACTTCGTTTGGTACTGATATTCTGGAAAACCAAAAACAGGCAAAAAACAACAACTGGCACTGGGCACTAAGTTAATAGGTTAGTCCCAAAAAATGATATATAATTGCTTGTAAATGTATATAAAAACATCCAAGATTGATACTATAATAGCATGGAACAATCAAAAAATTATAGATACGTTGGAGACGTATCAAGCATCCCCAAGCTTAATTCCTGCTTGTCCTCGAGTAGGTAAATGATAAAAACAGAATTTTTGATGTGGAATGCTACCTATCATATTCATCATATATTCTTTTCTTTGTAGCTTGGACATTTGGACTTGAATGATTCAAAGCAATAGTCTATGGTTTGACATGAAGACATAAATACTCAAGCATATTAACAAGCAACCATGTCTTTCAAAATATCAATGCTAAAGAAAGTTATCCCTAGCCCATTATGCTCAATCATTGATCCATTCATGAAACACCCTCAATATTAGCTACACACAATGCACAAGTATGACAATAGTGCTCTCTAGTTGGTGCTTTGTAAGAGAAGATGGAGACTCAAAATAAAAATAAAAATTGCATAAAAGTAAATAGATAGGCCCTTCGCAGAGGGAAGCAGAGATTTGCAAATGTGCCACAGCTCAAAGCTTAAATTAGAGAGATAAAACTATTTTGAGAGGCATGCTTTTCCTGTCAACAAAAACGACCGAGAATTCCCAATATCTTCCATGCTAGACACATTATAGGCGGTTACCAAACAGAAAATAAAGTTTATTTCCATTCCACCATTCTTTCGCAGTCCATGGCTAGCCGTATCCACGGGTGCCCTCCATACCAACACTTTCCAAGGAATTTATTATTAACATCATATTAATTTTTTTTCATTTCGGGACTGGGCATCCCTATTACCTGCCACTCTCTCGTGCAATGACAAGTGAATAAACACTCATCGTGAGAATAACACACCTAGCATGGAAAATATTGGCCACCCCCTGCCGCTTCATGAGCGGTACGGGCACACAAAACGGAAAATTATTTTGAAAAATTAGAGTTGGCACATGCAAATTTACTTGGAACGGCATGGAAATACCGCATATAGGTAGGTATGGTGGACTCATTTGGCATAACTTGGGTTTAAGGAGTTGGATGCACAAGTAGTATTCCCGCTTAGTACAAATGAAGGCTAGCAAATAGATTGAGAAGTGACCAACCAAAAAGCGAAAACGGTCATAAACATGCATTGAACATAACTAACACCGAATAATGCACCATAAGTAGGATATAATTTCGTTGCATAACTATTGACTTTATGTGCATGCATAGGGAATCACAAACCTTAACAACAATATTCTTACTAAGTCACAATTACTCACTAACATGACTCACATATTATCATCTCCATATCGCAAAACTATTGCAAGGAATCAAACTTATCATATCCAATGATCTTTCATGAAAGTTTTTATTATATCCCTCTTGAATATTCATCACTTCGGGACCAAATTCATATCTTGTGCAAATCACCATTACTATTATCAACTCTCAAAAAGATATAAGTGAAGCATGAGAGTGCAAATATTTCTTCAAAATATAGCCACCGCTGTGCTCAAAAAGATTTAAGTGAAGCACTAGAGCAACTGCCTAGCTCAAAAGATTTAAGTGAAGCACATAGAGTATTCTAAAAAACCATGATAAACGTGTGGCTCTCTCAAATAGGTGTGTCCAACAAAGATGATTGTGACAAACTAAAAAGCAAACAAAGCAAAGACTCATATAATACACGATGCTCCAAGTAAAACACATATCATGTGGTGAATAAAAATATAGCTCCAAGTAAAATTACCGATAGTTGGTAGAAGAAAGAGGGGATGCCTTCCGGGGCATCCCCAAGCTTAGACGCTTGAGTCTTCCTTGAATATTACCTTGGGGTGCCTTGGGCATCCCCAATCTTAGGCTCTTTCCACTCCTTATTCCTTCATCTATTGTGATCTCACCCAAAACTTGAAAACTTCAATCACACAAAACTCAACAAAACCTTCATGAGATCCGTTAGTATAACTCCTAGTACTGTTGTAAATTGATTCATATTTAATATTGGCATAATGCTACTGTACTCCAACTTCTCCATGACTCATACCCCCCGATACGATCCATAGATTCATCAAAATAAGCAAACTATGCAACAAAAACAGAATCTGTCTAAAACAGAACAGTCTGTAAAAATCTATTTAAAGGCTATACTTATGTAACTCCAAAAATTCTGAAAAATGAGGACAACGTGGGAAATTCATATACCAATACTGTGTAAAAATTTCAGATTTTTCTGACGTTCCAGTATAGAATTAAAATTCCAGCACTGGACGCAAAATTTTCTGTTTTCCAAACAGCATCAATTATACTATCTTCCAAATCATCCCAAAGGCTTTACTTGGCACAAACACTAATTAAAACATAAAAACACAATCATAACAGTAGCATAATTGTGTGCACACAAGAAAACAGAAAAATAACTATTGGGTTGTCTCCCAACAAGCTCTTTCTTTATAGCCATTAAGATAGGCTTGGGATATTAATGATGCTCACATAATAGACAAGAATTGAAGCACAAAGAGAGCATCATAAAACATGTGACCAACGAATTTAAGTCTAACATGCTTCCTATGAATAGGCATTTTATAGGAAAACAAACTATCAAGACAAGCAATTTCTAGCATATGCAAATAGGATGAAGGAAGCATTAATAATTTCAACACAAAGAGAAGTGATTTAGTAACATGAAAATTTCTACAACCATATTTTCCTCTCTCATAATAATTACATGTAGGGTCATACTTAAATTAAACAATATAGCTATCATAAACAATATTCTCTTTATGATCCACATGCATAATTTTTTTATAATCTTCCAAGATAGTGGGATTAACATTAACTAAAGTCATGACCTCTCCAAACCCACTTTTATCAATAATTTCATAAGATTGAACACTCTCCAAATATGTGAGATTCTTTTTTCCTAAAGTTGACACTCTTCCAAACCCACTTTCAATATTATTGCAAACATTATTATCAATTTCATATTCATCATGAGGCTTAAATAAATTTTCAAGATCATAAGAAGCATCACCCCAATCATGATCATTACAATAAGTAGTGGACATAACAAAATCATCATCCCCAAGCTTGGGGTTTTGCATATCATTAACACAATTGACATTAATAGAATTTATAATAACATCATCGCAATCATGCTTTTCACTCAAGGGGCTATCGTGAATCACTTTATAAATTTCTTCTTTTAACACTGCATCACAATTTTCAGATTCACGAATTTCAAGCAAAACTTCATAAAGATAATCTAGTGCACTCAACTCACTAGCAATTGGTTCATCATAATTGGATCTTTTAAAAAGATTAGCAAGAGGATGAGGATCCATCTTATTTTTCTTATTTCTTTTCTGTTCTTTTGAGTGTTGACATGAAGACAATAAAAGCAAGCAAGCAAACAAGCAAGCGAACAAAAAGGCAAACGAAAAATATTTTTGTATTTTTGTAAAAACTTTTAGAAGTGGGGGAGATGAAAACGAGAGTCAAAGGCAAATAAAATAAATGCAAGGAGATGAAAGTTTTATGCGTAGGTACTTGATAGATGTTGATGATGTCTCCCCGGCAACGGCGCCAGAAATTCTTCCTGCTACTTGTGAGCTGCGTTGTGATTTCCCCGAAGAGGAGGGGATGATGCAGTACAGTGGAGATAAGTATTTCCCTCAGTTATGAAACCAAGGTTATCAATCCAGTAGGAGAATCACGCAACAACTCGTTAGCAGAACTTGCACACAAAACAACAAATCCTCGCACCCAACGCGAACAAGGGGTTGTCAATCCCTTGGTGGTTAATTCCAAGATTAAATTGTATGGTGATAGATAGATAGATCGAACAAAAATACAAAATAAAATAAATAAAGTAAAATTGCAGCAAGGTATTTTTACGATTTTCAATATATGATTAAGGTAGACCCGGGGGCCATAGTTTTCACTAGAGGCTTCTCTCTTGAAAATAGCATACGGTGGGTGAACAAATTACTGTTGGGCAATTGATAGAAAAGCAAATAATCATGACGATATCCAAGGCAATGATCATGTATATAGGCATCACGTCTGAGACAACTAGACCGAAACGATTCTGCATCTACTACTATTACTCCACACATCGACCACTATCCAGCATGCATCTAGTGTATTAAGTTCATAAAGAACGGAGTAACGCCTTAAGCAAGATGACATGATGTAGACAAAGTAAACTCACGCATGAATAAACCCCATCTTTTTACCCTTAATAGCAACGATACATACGTGTCATGTCCCTTTCTGTCACTGGAATTGAGCACCGCAAGATCGAACCCATTACAAAGCACCTCTCCCATTGCAAGATAAATCAATCTAGTTGGCCAAACCAAATCAATAGATCGGAGAGAAATACGAAGCTATAACAATCATGCATAAAGGAGTTCAGAGAAAACTCAAATAATATTCATGGATAATCTGGTCATAAACTCACAATTCATCGGATCCCAACAAACACACCGCAAAAAGTGATTACATCGGATAGAACTCCAAGAACATCGAGGAGAACATTGTATTGAAGATCAAAAAGAGAGAAGAAGCCATCTAGCTACTAACTATGGACCCGAAGGTCTATGGTAAACTACTCACGCATCATCGGAAGGGCAGCAAGGTTGATGTAGAGACCCTCCGTGATCGATTCCACCTCCGGTAGAGTGCCGGAAAAGGCCTCCAGAAGGGATCTCTCGAGAACAGGAACTTGCGGCGGCGGAAAAAGTATTTCGTGGACTCCTCTGTTGGTTTCCCGATTTTAGAGAATTTATAGAGGTGGAATTAGGTCAAACGGAGTAGAGGTGGCTCGTGGCCACCTCCTCTGTCTTCGGGCCCTCTCCCGAAGCTTCTAGTGTCTCTTATGTCCAGAAAAAAATCTCCAAAAAGTTTTGTGGCATTTGGACTTCGTTTGGTACTGATATTCTGGAAAACCAAAAACAGACAAAAAACAGCAACTGGCACTGGGCACTAAGTTAATAGGTTAGTCCCAAAAAATGATATATAATTGCTTGTAAATGTATATAAAAACATCCAAGATTGATACTATAATAGCATGGAACAATAAAAAATTATAGATACGTTGGAGACGTATCACCGTTCTGGGGCACAAGCATAGGCAACACAGTACTGACGACGGGGTGGGGCGTGCAGTGAACTAGTTTTCTAAAAAGATTGGAAGATCCGACCAAAGAAAGTGATAGCCTTGTTCATTTAGTTCTTTACTCTATTTTCGCTTTAGCACTCACTTCCTTTGGAATAAGGGGAAAAGCTTCTCAAGGCCTCGTCCTCCTCACCCTGCGAGCATGGGAAAAACATTATGTGCTATCATTTCGGGGAGAAAGGTCATCTACGGAGATCTGAAGGAAAGAGGCAACCCTTACTTAAGTCCTAGTCCATCTTTTCGTTCCCCAAAGGGGAAGTAAAGCGATAATGAGGTAACTTGACCCACACCCGACGAAAGAGTTTGGTAGCTCGTAGGAAGCAGAAGCAAAGCCTGCTTTCATCCCGAATCAAGGATTTCTAGCTCTTGATCAGAGTCATAAACTAAAAGGAAGGCTCGGAAGGAGCTTACTTTTCCCGCTAATGCTACTTCCGCTATCTTGTAAGGAGGATACGACTCATAAACCCCCCTTGGTATTTGGGTAGGGAGAAAGATAATTAATTAGATGATAATTAATAGCTCACTGAGTGATGATTGATGAAGTCAGTCAGTGCCCTTGATTATTCTATTCCTGATAGAAGGATCTTTTTCACCTGCACTAGCTCTTGGTCTTTGTCAAGTACAAAGATATCGCAATAGTGGAATAAAGAAGTGCAAGTTGGCGATCGAAGCAAAAATGAAAAACGCATTTTCCATTTTCTTCTTCTTCCGTGAGAGGCACATATTTGCTTCTCGTGGATACACAGGTTTGCTTCCGCGAGAAGCCCAGTTGTTGCTCTCGGAGAGGGAAAAGAATGTGTTTGTTTGATTCCGCGAGAGGCACAGATTTACTTCTCATGGAGGCACAGATTTGTTTCCGCGAGAGGCACAACTGTGCCTCTCGAAAAAGGGAAAAATATTTTTTTGCTTCCGTGAGAGGCATATATTTGCTTCTCGTGGAGGCACACATTTGCTTCGCGATAGGCACAGTTGTGCCACTTCAGAAAGGGAAACAAAGTGGGAAAAACCATGCTTCAGGCTCGGGTTTTTTCATCCGGTTTTTTGCGGAGTTTTTCATAAAAAAAATCTTGAAAACCTATTAACGTGATATCTAGTTTTGAAGATCTCGACGCAAGAAATCCAACGGTCAAAACGGTTCAGAATTTGGACGCACGGTTTAGGAGATAGAACGTTTTGAAAAACAAATCTATGAAAAAGGGAAAAACTCCCAGGTTGCGACAAGTGGCACACATGCAGTGCGCCACTTGTCGCAACCTGGGAAGGTGGGAGTGACATTTGCAAGGGGTACCCCTTAGTTAATGATTTTGATGTATCTAACATGCTACAAGTAATTTGAATGGAGGTACTATTTTTGTAGCCCGTTTTTCAGTTTGCCCATGGGCTTGGGCCACCTTAGTGTCTACGGATTGGTTGTTTGGTTGGATTTTGGTTGGTGGCTATGGATTGGTTGTTTGTCTATGGGCTTGAGCCACCTTGTCATCATGTGATTTTGGGGCAAAGAGGACATGCATTGAGAGGGAAAAATTGACCCTACATGACAGTGAGTAGTAACAAATATTTTAGAGAAGGATAGCAAATAAATTAAGAAGGGTGGCCCGACTTCAAACATGCAGTTGCGATCTCATTTAAAAACATACAATTGTGATCCCATTTGAAAAACTTGCAGTTGCGACTCGACTTGAAAACTTGTAGTTGCAATCCACTTGAAAACTTGCAGTTGCAATCCGACAAGAAAACCTGTAGTTGTGATCCACTTGAAAATTTGCAGTTAAAACCCGACTTGAAAACATACAGTTGACCCCATTTAAATTTGCAGTTGCAACCCGACTTGAAAACTTGTAGTTACGACCCTACTTCAAAATTTGCAGTTGCGGCCAATTTGAAAACTAGCAGTTGCGACCCTACTTGAAAACTTCCAGTTGTGGCCCCACTTGAAACTTGCAATTGTGACCCATATGAAAACTTCCACTTGCGACGCCACTTGAAAACTTACAGTTGTGACACAACTTGAGAACTTTCAGCTGCGACACGACTTGAAAACTTGCAGTTGTGACCAATTTTAAAAATTATAATTTGCACCTCATTTAAAAACTTGTAGTTGCGACCCCATTTGAAAACTTGCAGTTGTGACCCGATTTCAAAACTTGCAGTGACAATCCCGAGTTAAGAGCCTGCATTTGTGACCCAATTTGAAAACTTGCAGTTGCGACCCGATTTCAAAACTTGCAGCTACAATCCCAAGTTGAGAGCCTGTAGTTGTGGCCACATTTGAAAACCTGCTGTTGCGATTCGATATGAAAACTTACAGTTCCAACCCGAGTTGAAAGATTACAGTTACAACCCCATTTGAATATTTGCATTTACGACCTAACTTAGAAACTTTGGTCACACAAATTTGTTTTGACTAAAACACTGATAAAAAAACATTTCCATCAAAAGGGAGGCTTGGGTTTTGTTGTCATTAAAATGAAAAGATAAACAAAAGACACAACTAATATTTATAAAAATGAGGATAAAAATTAAAAATGAAATGAAAATATGAAAATAGAAAACAAAAAAAAAATAGAAAAGGAAAAAATGGAAGAGGAAAACAAAAAAATAGTGAAAAACCTACACGATTAATTTTACAATCTATGGTAACGAAATGAACGTACTAAAATAATAAAATAGGAAAAAAGGGAAAGAGTGGAGCAATGTTCTACTAAATATAGTGAAACAAAAAGAAACAACGATCTCGTTCATGAGCTTTCACTCTCTCTGCTCACCCTCACCACCGGAGACCAACAGAAAACACCGAGGAAGTGGAGGAAAAACTGATCATTCAATACGGCTCCTATTATACAATGAGAAGCACATTGGTATCTATTGTAAAACGGGCGGGGTGCAAGCATATTAGCAGCCACAAACGGGCCTGAGAAACACAGGAGAAAACGGCCCGAGACAAAATCTATATCTATATCTATAGCTACTATTTGTCTCAAAAAAAATCTATACCTACTATTAAAGGGAGGTGATATTCTTGATTTGGTTCCGCTTCGTTTGGTCTCTCTTTGATTAATTTCAGGTACGCTATTTGGTTTCGTTTGGTGGCATGTATGCTAGCTTTCACGTAAGCTAGCTTTGTTTTCCTTTTGAGATGAATTCACGTACGCTAGGCGAATCCTATTCGTTTGCAATTCTGTGTTTTTGGCGAATCGAACCAGCGACCTGCCGCGTCGATGCAAGCTGGTATAACCACCTTGCCACCCAGCGGGATGTGGTAAACTTCAGTTTCTCTCTCTTCTATTCTTTCTTTTCCCCTTTTCCATTTTTTGTTTTCCTTTTTTCATTTTCTGTTTTTTCTTTTTTTCTTCTTATGGGTAGATGCATTATTTGCAAATACGTGAACGTTTTCTTCAAATAGATGAACGTTTTTTATATTTGATGAACTTTTTTCAAATTGGATGAACTTTTTTTCAAATTGATGAACTTTTTTTCAAAATCGATGAACTTTTTTCAAAATAGACAAACTTTTTTCAGAACTGATGAACTTTTTTCAAATCCGATGAACTCTTTTTCATATGCGATGAACTTTTTCAAATCCGATGAACTTTTTTTCATATTCGATGAACTTTTTTCAAATTCGATGATTTTTTTTCAAAATTGATGATTTTTTTTCAAAATCGATGAATTTTTTTGAAAAATCGATGAACCTTATTTTAAAGAGATGAACTTTTTTTCAAAATGGATGAACTTTTTTCTTTAAATCTGTAAGCTTTTTTGATTTCACAATTTTATTTCGTAAGAAATAGGAAAACTAGGAGGTTTTTTCCTACCGGATCAACAGCAAATAAAAGAGAAGATAAAACTTGGCTGCTAGTGAGCGGCCGATCCGGCGAAGCGAGCGACCGAACTTGCGCTCGTGGGCCGGCCCATGCCAGCGACGGTGCGAGCACCAACTCGATAACGGGGGCTTGCAGCGCTGCATAGGGGGGATTCCTAAACGGCGCCTTAAGCGCCCGTTCGTATAGCTTCTACAATCGGGCGCATACCCCCCCTTCCGAGCAGGCCGGCCCGTTTACCTTTTTTTTATTTGTTAAACGGCAAAAAGCGAGCGCGTTGCGGTGTTCGAACCCGAGATCTCGTTGTTCGTAGATAAACAGCGCACTGCGCTAACCAACTGGGACTCAACACTTATGTTGATAAAATCTTCCTTTTTCCCCATTTTGTTCTTTCTTTTCTTTTTCTTTGTTCTTTTTACTTGTTTTTTTTCATTTTCTTTTTCTTTTTTTCATAAATCCGTAAACTTCTTTTAAAAATAGGCGAACTTTTTTCAATGTCGATGATTTTTTTTTGAAAATTGGTGAACTTTTTTTCAAAATCGGTGAACCTTTTTTCAACGTTGATGAACTTTTTTTGAAAATCGATGAACTTTTTTCAGTTTTATCAAATTTTGAATCGGTGAACGTTTTTGAATACATGAACTTTTTTTCTACGTGATGTTTTTTTAAAATCTGTGGACATTCAAATTTTGTTCACATTTATTTTCAAAAGAAATCCCGTTTTTCGAAAAAGTGCGGCCAAAGTTTAGTTCTTAGACGTTTCGCGTTGCAATCTATTCTCAAGGGCTTAATAGGTCTAGTGGTTAGCCACCATGCTCTGGAGCTAAATGACGCGGGATCGAATCCTCACAAGAGCGAGATTTTCGTGTGGTTTTTTCGTGCATTAATTCATTTTTGCACTGCCTTGCGTTTTCATGGGCCGGCCCACTAGCGTGGTGCAGTGGGCGCCAGTTGCGCCAACCGGCGCATAAGGCGCCCTATAGGAGCTCCCATGCATAGGAGCCCCCCGTACGCTAGGTATTTAGGGTCGTCCTTCCAAAGCCTGCAGTTGAATCAAAACAAAACGAAGCCGATAGGCCCATATGCGTGGATCATCCTAGGCTTGGGCCTCAACTGGCATTACAGCCCAATGAAGCTTGTTTTTCATCAAAATCCATCTCTTTTTTTTGTAAAAGCTGGGCCTCAAACACAAGATACGTGGTAGCCAAACATCCCGCCACCAACTATTAATTTTGGACAGATAAAGATGAGATATATACAAGATGGTGCTATTTTTCTCACCAACAAGGATGGAAGTGATACGTCTCCAATGTATCTATAATTTTTTATTGTTCCAAGCTATTATAGTATCAATCTTGGATGTTTTATATGCAATTATATGCCATTATATATCATTTTTTGGGACTAACCTATTAACCCAGTGCCCAGTGCCACTTGCTGGTTTTTGCTTGTTTTTGCCTTTTCATAAAATCATTATCAAAAAGTGTCCAAACAAGAAAAAAACTTTGGATTAATTTTTTCTAGACCAGAAGAGACCCAGGAAGCTTTGGGAGAAGACCAGAAGAGCCACGAGGAGGCGGCAAGCCTGGAAGGTGCACCCCAGGGGGGGTGGCCGCGCCCCCCAGGATTGTGGGCCCCTCGTGGCACCTCTTGACCTAATTTATTCGATATAAATTCACAAATATTCCCAAACCAACAGAGGGACAGAAGAGAAAACCTTTCCGCCGCCGCAAGCCTCTGTTCTTCCGCGATCCCATCTGGAGGCCTTTTCCGGTACTCTGCCAGAGGGGGAATCGATCACGGAGGGCTTCTACATCAACCTTGCTGCCCTTCCGATGATGTGTGAGTAGTTTACCGCAGACCTACGGGTCCATAGCTAGTAGCTAGATGGCTTCTTCTCTCTCTTTGATCTTCAATACCATGTTCTCCTCGATGTTCTTGGAGTTTTATCCGATGTACTCTTCTTTTGCGGTGTGTTTGTTGGGATCCGATGAATTGTGAGTTTATGATCAGATTATTCATGAGAAATATTCGAGTCTTCTCTGAACTCTTTTATGCATGATTGTTATAGCTTTGTATTTCTCTCTGATCTATCGATTTGGTTTGGCCTACTAGATTGATTTATCTTGCAATGGGAGAGGTGCTTTGTGATGGGTTCAATCTTGCGGTGCTCAATCCCAGTGACAGAAGGGGACATGGCATGTATTTATATTTTTGCCATTAAGGATAAAAAGAAGGGATTTAATCATATTGCTTGAGTTTACTTTGTCTACATCATGTCATCTTGCTTAAGGCGTTACTCTGTTTCATACTTAATACCCTAGATGCATGCTGGATAGCGGTCGATGGGTGGAGTAATAGTAGTAGATGCAGGCAGGAGTCGATCTACTTGTCTCGGACGTGATGCCTATATACATGATCATTGCCATGAATCCGTCATAATTATTTGCTTTTCTATCAATTGCCCAACAGTAATTTGTTTACCCACTGTATGCTATGTGTTCGAGAGAGAAGCCTCTAGTGAAAACTATGGCCCCCGGTCTACTTTATCATATATTAAAAACCTAAAAAATACTTTGCTGCAATTTATTTACTTTTATTTTTATTAGTATTTTAGTTTATCTATTTACCTCGATAAGATTTAATCCTTACAAATAACCGCTAAGAGGATTGACAACCCTCTTATTTGCGTTGGGTGCAAGTGTTTGCTCTTTTGTGTGCAGGTGCGCTTAACGGAATTTTGCTTGGTTCTTGATACGTCTCCATCATATCTATAATTTTTGATTGTTTCATGCCAATATCCTACAATTTCCACATACTTTTGGCAACATTTTATATTATTTTTGGGACTAACCTATTGATCCAGTGCCCAGTGCCAGTTCCTTTTTTTCTGCTTGTTTTTGTTTCACAGAAAATCCATATCAAATGAAGTCCAAATGCAATAAAATTTTATGGAGAATTATTTTGGAATATATGTGATTTTTGGGAGGTAGAATCAACGCAAGACGGTGCTCGTGGGCCCCACGAGGCACCAGGGTGCGCCTGGGGGGGCCAGGCGTGCCGTGGTGCCTCGTGAGTCCCTCGAAAGTAGGTTGGTGCTCTACTTCAGGCGCAAGGAATCTAATATCCAGAAAAAAACCGTGTTAAAATTTCAGCCCAATCGGAGTTACGGATCTCCGGGAATTTAAGAAACGGTGAAGGGCCAGAAAATAGGAATGCGAAACAGAAGAGAACAGAGAGAGAGATCCAATCTCGGAGGGGATCCTGCCCCTTCGTCACCATGGCGGCCATGGACCAGAGGGGGAAATCTCCTCCCATCTAGGGGGGAGGCCAAGGAAGAAGAAGAAGGAGGGGGGCTCTCTCCCCCTCTCTCCCGGTGGCGCCCGAACGCCGCCGGGGCAATCATCGTGACAGCGATCTACACCAACAACTTCGCCGCCGTCAACACCAACTCTCTCCCCCTCTATGCAGCGGTGTAACACCTCTTCTCCCCGCTGTAATCTCTACTTAAACATGGTGCTTAATGCTACATATTGTTATCCAATGATTTGTGGCCATCCTATGATGTTTGAGTAGATTCGTTTTGTCCTATGGGTTGATTGATGATCGTGATTGGTTAGAGTTGTATGTTTTATTTTGGTGCTGTCCTATGGTGCCCTCCGTGTTGCGCAAGCGTGAGGGATCCCCGCTGTAGGGTTTGCAATACGTTCATAATTCTCTTATGGTGGGCGGCTAGAGTGACAGAAGCTTACACCCGAGTAAGGGGGTTGTTGCGTATGGGAGTAAAGAGGACTTGATACTTAATGCTATGGTTGGGTTTTACCTTAATGATCTTTGGTAGTTGCGGATGCTTGCTAGAGTTCCAATCATAAGTGCAGATGATCCAAGTACGGAAAGTATGTTAGCTCATGCATCTCCCTCATATAAAATTGCAACAATGATTACCGGTCTAGTTATCGATTGCCTAGGGACAAATAACTTTCTTGTGTTACAAAAGCTTTCTACTAAACAATTAACTTTTATTATCTTGCAAATTACTCGTAGTTTTATTCTCGCAAAGTACTTCTAGTTTTATTATTGCAAACCTATCCTATCACCTACAAAATAGTTTCATACTTGTTCTAGGTAAAGCGAACGTTAAGTGCGCGTAGAGCTGTATCGGTGGTCGATAGAACTTGAAGGGAATATTAATTCTACCTTTAGCTCCTCGTTGGGTTCGACACTCTTATTTATCGAAAAAGCTACAATTGATCTCCTATACTTGTGGGTTATCAAGACCTTTTTCTGGCGCCGTTGCCGGGTAGCAATAGCGTGGGGTTGATATTCTCATGTGTGCTTGTTTGCTTTATCACTAAGTAGATTTTATTTCTGTTCTAAGTTGTTTTATCTCTTTAGTTATGGATATGGAACACGAAATACCAAAAAAATTAGTTGCACTTGCTACTCATGGAGATGGGGAACCTCCTAAAACCCTCGATGCTCGTTATGTGGAAAACATTAAACACTACTTTGATAATCCTGATAAAACTCCATTCAACTTGATAATGGGAGTTACTTTGGATCAATGGGAATACTTTAGGGATTATCACTTGTCTCAAAAAGGAAAACTCTTATGGGATCAAATTCATTATTTGCATTGGTATGCTCGGAATTTATGCTTAAGATATGATTATACTTGCTGCTCTTGGATGAAGGCTCCACACCTTCCCTTTTCATGTGAATTTAATGATAATGAAACCTTGGCTTCTTATGCTAATGGTATATATGATTATTATGATGTGGAACAAATAGAAGAATTTGTTGCTTTTAAGGGTGCTTATGAAATTGAATCTTTGTTTGAAAAGTATGAAATTATGATGATGCTGTTTAGCGATCTGAAAATTTTGCTATACTTAAATATTGCTATGAGAATTATGAATACAATGCCTATATTGATCAATTAATTGAGAAAGTCTCCGCTGTCCGAGAAGAGACTAATATTTTGCAGGAATCTATGGAAGAAGAAATTGATGACACTGTGAGCTCATTAGATGAAAAAGATGAGGAGGAGAGCGAAGAACAAAAGGAGGAAGAGTGGATTAGTTACCCGTGCCCACCTTCTAATGAGAGTAACTCTTCAACTCATACATTGTTTAATTTCCCTTCGTGCTTACCGAAGGATGAATGCTATGATAATTGCGATGATCCCTTCGATTCGTTTGAAATATCCCTTTTTGATGAAATTGATGCTTGCTATGCTTGTGGCCATGATGCCAATTTGAATTATGCTTATGAAGATGAACTTGCTATAGTTCCTTATGTTAAACATGAAATTATTGCTATGGCACCCACACATGATAGTCCTATTATCTTTTTGAATTCTCCCAACTACACTACATTGGAGAAGTTTGCTCTTATAAAGGATTATATTGATGGGTTGCGTTTTACTACTACACATGATGATTTTGATGAACATGATATGCATGTGCTTGCTGCTCCTACTTGCAATTATTATGAGAGAGGAACTACATCTCCGCCTCTCTATGTTTCCAATACAATAAAATTGCAAGAAACTGTTTATACTATGCATTAGCCTTTACTTGATATGCATGAATTGTTCTTTTATGACATGTCGATGCATAGGAAGAGAGTTAGACTTCGTCATTGCATGATATATGTTGCTTTTTGCTCACTACTAAATTACAAATCATTGTTAATTAAAATTGGCTTTGATATACCTTGGGATCCGGGTGGATCGGTTACATGAGCACTTTATGCCTAGCTTAATGGCTTCAAAGAAAGCGCTGCCAGGGAGACAACCCGGAAGTTTTAGAGAGTCATTTATTTCTGTTGAGTGCTTTTATAAAGTTTAAAAACAAAAAAAAAATAGAGGGGAACCTAAAACTTTTCAAAAAGAAAAGTGAAAGTAAGAAAGACGAACACCGTTGAAGTGGGGGACGTCCTTGAACTTTGTTCATGCCCATGGAAACTTTGTGAATCTTGAATTACAGAAAATTTTCAACAAAAATAATTATCCCCTTGTACAAATCCATTGTATTATAAAAATAATGTGCCAAGATTTACCGTTAGGATGTTTAAATTGCTTGTTTGGTATGTGCGGTGCAAAAACAGAAACTTTTGCTGTAGTGCGTGAATTTACATTTTTTACTGGAACGGGCAAAAATTCTGAAATTTTTACACAGTACTGATATGAATTTTTTTTATTTTTTCCTAATTTTTAAGAATTTTTAGAGTTAAATAAGTATGGTCAATGTTCAGATTACTACAGACTGTTCTGTTTTTGACAGATTCTGTTTTTGATGCATTGTTTTGCTTGTTTTGATGAAACTATGGATTGTATCGGAAGGTATAAGCCATGGAGAAGTTAGAATACAGTAGGTATAATGCAAAAATAAAATATGAATGGGTTTGCAACAGTACTTAAAGTAGTGATTTGCTTTATTATACTAACGGATCTCACGAAGGTTTTGTTAAGTTTTGTGTGGATGAAGTGTTCAAAGATCGAGGAGGTATTGATATGAGAAGAATGAGGAGAGGCAAGAGCTCAAGCTTGGGGATGCCCAAGGCACCCCAAGTAAATATTCAAGGATACTCAAGCGTCTAAGCTTGGGGATGCCCCGGAAGGCATCCCATCTTTATTCAGCAAGTATCGGTATGTGTCGGTTTTTGTTTTGTTCACATGATATGCGTAAATTCCTGGAGCGTCTTTTGTGTTTATTATTCCCTTTTCTTTTGTGCACAATGCTGGTATGAGATAGTCCTTGGTTGATTTATAGAATGCTCTTTGCACTTCACTTATATCTTTTGAGTATGGCTTTATAGAATGCTTCATGTGCTTCACTTATATCATTTGAAGTTTGGATTGCCTGTTTCTCTTCATATAGAAAACCGTTATTTGTAGAATGCTCTTTTGCTTCACTTATATTTATTAGAGCATGGTATTTTGTAGAAAGAATTAAACTCTCTTGCTTCACTTATATCTATTTAGAGAGTCAACAGGAATTGGTCATTCACATGGTTAGTCAGAAAATCCTACATAAAACTTGTAGATCACTGAATATGATATGTTTGATTCCTTGCAATAGTTTTGCGATATAGAGATGGTAATATGTGGGAGGTAATAGTGAATGATTGTGGTTTAGTAGGAATATTGTTGTTAAGGTTTGTGATTCCCGAAGCATGCACGTATAGTCTCTCATTATGCTAAGAAATTGGAGCATGATTTATTATTGATTGTCTTCCTTTGCGTGGAGGTCGAGGGCGCGCGATGGTTAACTCCTACCAACCTCCCCCCTAGGGGCATGCGTAGTAGTACTTTGCTTCGAGGGCTAATAAACTTTCGCAATAAGTATGTGAGTTCTTTATGACTAATGTGAGTCCATGGATTATACGCACTCTCACCTTTCCGCAATTTGCTAGCCTCTACGGTACCGTGCATTGCCCTTTCTCACCTCGAGAGTCGGTGCAAACTTCGCCGGTGCATCCAAACCCCGTGATATGATACGCTCTATCACACATAAGCCTCCTTATATCTTCCTCAAAACAGCCACCATACCTACCTATTATGGCATTTCCATAGCCATTCCGAGATATATTGCCATGCAACTTCCATCATCATCATATACATGACTTGAGCATTCATTGTCATATTGCTTTGCATGATCGTAAGATAGCTAGCATGATATTTTCATGGCTTGTCCATTTTTTGATATCTTTGCTACGCTAGATCATTGCACATCCTGGTACACTGCCAGAGGCATTCATATAGAGTCATACTTTGTTCTAGTATCGAGTTGTAATTTTTGAGTTGTAAGTAAATAGAAGTGTGATGATCAGCATTATTCATTATTAGAGCATTGTCCCAGTGAGGAAAGGATGATGGAGACTATGATTCCCCCACAAGTCAGGATGAGACTTCGAACAAAATAAAAAAAATTAAAAAAGAAAAAAAAAGTGAGGCCAAAAAGAGCCAAAAAAAAAACAAAAAAAACAATAGAAAAAGAGAGAAGGGGCAATGTTACTATCCTTTCCACACTTGTGCTTCAAAGTAGCACCATGTTTTTCATATAGAGAGTCTCATGTGCTGTCACTTTCATATACTAGTGGGAATTTTTCATTATAGAACTTGGCTTGTATATTCCTATGATGGGCTTCCTCAAATGCCCGAGGTCTTCGAGCAAGCAAGTTCGATGCACACCCACTTAGTTTCACGTTGAGCTTTCATACACTTATAGCTCTTAGTGCATGCGTTGCATGGCAATCCCTACTCCTCGCATTGACATCAATTGATTGGCATCTCCATAGCCCGTTGATTAGCCGCATCGATGTGAGACTTTCTTCTTTTTTTGTCTTCTCCATATTATCTCTATCATCATTCTATTCCACCTATAGTGCTATATTCATGGCTTGCGCTCATGTATTGCGTGGGGGTTGAAAAAGCTGAAGCGCGTTAAAAAGTATGAACCAATTGCTCTGTTGACACCGGGGTAGTACATGATTTATATTTTGTGTTAAGAAGATGGAGCATGACAGGGCTATATGATTTTGTAGGGATAACTTTCTTTAGCATTTTTATTTTGAAAGACATGATTGTTTGTTGGGATGCCTGAGTATTGATGTCTTTATATCAAATTATAGATTATTGCTTTGAATCACTCGTGTCTTAATATTCATGCCATGACTAGATTATATGATCAAGATTATGCTAGGTGGCATTCCACATCAAAAATTATATTTTTTATCATTTACCTACTCGAGGACGAGCAGGCATTAAGCTTGGGGATGCTGATACGTCTCCGTCGTATCTATAATTTTTGATTGTTTCATGCCAATATCCTACAATTTCCACATACTTTTGGCAACATTTTATATTATTTTTGGGACTAACCTATTGATCCAGTGCCCAGTGCCAGTTCCTGTTTTTCTGCTTGTTTTTGTTTCACAGAAAATCCATATCAAATGAAGTCCAAATGCAATAAAATTTTACGGAGAATTATTTTGGAATATATGTGATTTTTGGGAGGTGAAATCAATGCAAGACGGTGCTCGTGGGCCCCACGAGGCACCAGGGCGCGCCTGG
Source organism: Elymus sibiricus (assembly GCA_039707655.1). Taxonomy (NCBI): domain Eukaryota; kingdom Viridiplantae; phylum Streptophyta; class Magnoliopsida; order Poales; family Poaceae; genus Elymus; species Elymus sibiricus. Next base: position 40,185,463 of record CM077670.1, read on the forward strand.
GGGGGCCAGGCGCGCCGTGGTGCCTCGTGACTCCCTCTAAGGTCGGTTGGTGCTCTACTTTGGGCGCAAAGAAGATAATATCCAGAAAAAAATCATGTTAAAATTTCAGCCCAATCGGAGTTACAGATCTCCGGGGATTTAAGAAACGGTGAAGGGCCAGAAAACAGGAACGCGAAACAGAAGAAAACAGAGAGAGAGATCCAATCTCGGAGGGGCTCCTGCCCCTCCGCCGCCATGGCGGCCATGGACCAGAGGGGGAACTCTCCTCCCATCTAGGGGGGAGGCCAAGGAATAAGAAGAAGGAGGGGGGCTCTCTCCCCCTCTCTCCCGGTGGCGCCGGAACGCCGCCAGGGCAATCATCGTGACGGCGATCTACACCAACAACTTCGCCGCCGTCAACACCAACTCTCTCCCCCTCTATGCAGCGGTGTAACACCTCTTCTCCCCGCTGTAATATCTACTTAAACATGGTGCTTAATGCTACATATTGTTATCCAATGATTTGTGGCCATCCTATGATGTTTGAGTAGATTCGTTTTGTCCTATGGGTTGATTGATGATCGTGATTGGTTTGAGTTGTATGTTTTATTTTGGTGCTGTCCTATGGTGCCCTCCGTGTTGCGCAAGCGTGAGGGATCCCCGCTGTAGGGTTTGCAATACGTTTATAATTCTCTTATGGTGGGCGGCTAGAGTGACAGAAGCTTACACCCGAGTAAGGGGGTTGTTGCGTATGGGAGTAAAGAGGACTTGATACTTAATGCTATGGTTGGGTTTTACCTTAATGATATTTGGTAGTTGCGTATGCTTGCTAGAGTTCCAATCATAAGTGCATATGATCCAAGTACGGAAAGTATGTTAGCTCATGCCTCTCCCTCATATAAAATTGCAACAATGATTACGAGTCTAGTTATCGATTGCCTAGGGACAAATAACTTTCTTGTGTTACAAAAGCTTTCTACTTAACAACTAACTTTTATTATCTTGCAAATTACTCGTAGTTTTATTCTCGCAAAGTACTTCTAGTTTTATTATTGCAAACCTATCCTATCACCTACAAAATAGTTTCATACTTGTTCTAGGTAAAGCGAACGTTAAGTGCGCGTAGAGTTGTATCGGTGGTCGATAGAACTTGAAGGGAATATTAATTCTACCTTTAGCTCCTCGTTGGGTTCGACACTCTTATTTATCGAAAAAGCTACAATTGATCCCCTATACTTGTGGGTTATCAGTTCTCCTACTGGATTGATAACCTTGGTTCTTAACTGAATTAAATACTTATCTCTACTGTACTGCATCATCCTCTCCTCTTCGGGGAAATACCAACGCAGACTACAAGTAGCAGGATGAATTTCTGGCGCCACTGCCGGGGAGACATCATCAAAATTACCAAGTACCTTCGCACAAACTATCATCCACTTGCATTTACTTTATTTGCCTTTTATTTGCATTTGCCTCTCGTTTTCATCTCCCCCACTTCTAATTTTTTTTTACAAAAACACAAAAATATTTTTATTTGCTTGTTTGCTTCACCATTATGGCTAGTTCTTCGCTTGTTACTATTACCCCTCAAAATGAAGTGCTTAATTTTAAACAAAGGGGAGGAGAAAATTTAAAAGATGCTTGGTATAGGATTTACGATGCTCAAAATAGATCAACTCGTAAGCAATCCACTACCATTCTTCTTCGAAATTTTTATGTGGGAATTACTACTTGGTATAGATTTGTGCTTGACACTATTACCGAAGGAAATTTCTTAATGTGTCCCACTTTGGATGCTTTCAATGCTACGGGAAATTTAGTGGGTTCACCCCCTATCATTATTAATGACACGGCATTGACTTTGGAGCATGTCATGCAAAGGTTAGAAGCTATAGAAAATAAAATGCTTACTATTGAACATCTTGAAAATTTAGATAAAAAGGTCCATAATCATATTACTCAATTTGGTTCCAAGGTGGGGATTGCTTTGAAAACTTTAAAGGAAAAGGAACCGATAATTAACGAAAGGATAGAACAAAGCCCCGCTAGAATTGATAAGTTGGAAGAGATTATCAATAACTTAGGTTCCGCCTTTTCCTCCGCTAAAAACATTGATAGGACTCCTCTGAATAAAAATTGCAAGTTTATATATGTTCCTAAGGTTAAGGGTGCTACCTCTAGTAAAGGGAGCAAGGATCTTAAAATGATTAGCGTGCACCCCAATTTCAGTGATATAATAAAGGAACCTATCCATAAAAGTAAAATTCATGATTTTGTGCCTAGAAGTGTGATGATGAGAAACTCCTATGTTAAATCTACTAGAAGCAATGGATGTGTAATTGAGGAGTTGGAAACCACGGATGACAACACATGAAACTATGCATTATGCCTAGCTAGGGGCATAAAACAATAGCGCTTGTTGGGAGGCAACCCAATGAATTAAATAAATTTTTGCTTTTACCTTCTGTTTTTGACTGTTTGCACAATTATAGCTTCTGTTATGATTGTATTTTTATGTTTTAATTAGTGTTTGTGCCAAGTAATGCCTTTGGGATGATTTGGAAGATAGTATGATAGATGTTGTTGGAAAACAGAAACTTTTGCATCCAATGCTGGATTTTTTTTTGCTGGAGTGTCAGAACCTTCTGAATTTTTTACACAGTATTGATATATGAATTGCCCACGTTGTCCTAATTTATCATAATTTTTGTAGTTACAGAAGTATGACGATAATTCAGATCTTTATAGACTGTTCTGTTTTAGACAGATTTTGTTTTTGTTGCATAGTTCGCTTATTTTGATGAGTCTATGGATCGTATCGGGGGGTATGAGTCATGGAGAAGTTGGAGTACAGCAGAATTATGCCAATATTAAATATGAATCAATTTACAATAGTAACTAAAGTTTAAGATTTGTTTGTTATACTAACAGATCTCACGAAGTTTCTGTTGAGTTTTGTGTGCTGAAGTTTTCAAGTTTTGGGTGAGACTACGATGGATAAAGGAATAAGGAGCGGCAAGTGCCTAAGCTTGGGGATGCCCAAGGCACCCCAAGGTAATATTCAAGGAAGATTCAAGCGTCTAAGCTTGGGGATGCCTCGGAAGGCATCCCCTCTTTCGTCTACAATCTATCGGTAACTCACTTGGAGCTATATTTTTATTCATCACATGATATGTGTTTTACTTGGAGCGTCTTGTGATATAGTTTGTCTGCTTTTGTTTGCTTTTTAGTTTGTCACAATCATATTTTCTGAACACACCTTTTTGAGAGGGACACACATTATTCGTGATTTGTTAGAATACTCGATGTGCTTCACTTATATCTTTTGAGCTAGGCAGTTGCTCTAGTGCTTCACTTATATCTTTTATAGCACGGTGGTGGTTTTAATTTAAAGAAATAGTTGTACTCTCATGCTTCACTTATATATTTTTGAGAGTCTCATGATAGCAATGGTAATAAGCACGGGTTATGAATTTGGTCCTGATATGATAGGTATTCAAGAGGGATATAATAAAAACTTTCATGTAGATCACTGAATATGATAAGTTTGATTCCTTGCAATAGTTTTGCGATATTAAGATGGTAATATGTGGGAGGTATTAGTAGATAATTGTGGTTTAGTAAGAATATTGGTGTTAAGGTTTGTGATTCCCGAAGCATGCACGTATGATCTGTCGTTATGCTAAGAAGTCGGAGCATGATTTATTGTTGATTGTCTACCTTATGAGTGGCGGTCGGGGACGAGCGATGGACCTTGTCCTACCAATCTATCCCTCTAGGGGCATGCGTAGTAGTACTTTGCTTCGAGGGCTAATATACTTTCGGAATAAGTATGTGAGTTCTTTATGACTAATGTGAGTCCATGGATTATACGCACTCTCACCCTTCCGCAATTTGCTAGCCTCTTCGGTACCGTGCATTGCCCTTTCTCACATCGAGAGTTGGTGCAAACTTTGCCGGTGCATCCAAACCCCGTGATATGATACGCTCTATCACACATAAGCCCCTTTATATCTTCCTCAAAACAGCCACCATACCTACCTATCATGGCATTTCCATAGCCATTCCGAGATATATTGCCATGCAACTTCCACCGTTCCATTTTCATGACACACATCATCATTGTCATATTGCTTTGCATGATCATACAGCTGACATAGTATTTGTGGCTCAGCCACCGTTCATCATTTTTATACATGTTATGCTAGCATCATTGCACATCCTGGTACACTGCCAGAGGCATTCATATAGAGTCATATTTTTGTTCTAGTATCGAGTTGTAACATTGAGTTGTAAGTAAATAGAAGTGTGATGATCATCATTATTAGAGCATTGTCCCAGTGAGGAAAGGATGATGGAGACCATGATTCCCCCACAAGTCGGGATGAGACTCTGGACGGAAAAAAGGCGAAAAAGTTCCATGAAAAAAAGAGAGAAGGAGCAATGTTACTATCCTTTTTCCACACTTGTGCTTCAGAGTAGCACCATGTTTTCATATAGAGAGTCTCCTATTTTGTCACTTTCATATACTAGTGGGAATTTTTCATTATAGAACTTGGCTTGTATATTCCGATGACGGGCTTCCTCAAATGCCCGAGGTCTTCATGAGCAAGCAAGTTGTATGCACACCCACTTAGTTTTCATGTTGAGCTTTCATACACTTATAGCTCTTAGTGCATCCGTTGCATGGCAATCCCTACTCCTCGCATTGACATCAATTGATGGGCATCTCCATGGCCCGTTGATTAGCCTCGTTGATGTGAGACTATCTTCTTATTTTTGACTTCTCTTATTGATCTCTACCACCTCACTCTATTCCACCCATAGTGCTATATCCATGGCTTGCGCTCATGTATTGAGTGGGAGTTGAAAAAGCTGAAGCGCGTTAAAAAGTATGAACCAATTGCTCGGCTTGTCATCGGGGTAGTGCATGATAAATACTTTGTGTTAAGAAGATGGAGCATGACAGGATTGTATGATTTTGTAGGGATAACATTCTTTACCATTTTTATTTTGAAAGACATGATTGTTTATTAGTATGCCTGAGTATTGATGTATTTATATCAAATTATAGACTATTGCTTTGAATCATTCGGATCTTATTATTCATACCGTAAGAGAAAGACTACATGATGAAACATGATAGGTAGCATTCCACATCAAAAATTCTGTTTTTATCATTTACCTACTCGAGGACGAGCAGGAATTAAGCTTGGGGATGCTTGATACGTCTCCAACGTATCTATAATTTTTGATTGTTCCATGCTATTATAGTATCAATCTTGGATGTTTTATATGCAATTATATGCCATTATATATCATTTTTTGGGACTAACCTATTATCCCAGTGCCCAGTGCCAGTTGCTGTTTTTTGCTTGTTTTTGCCTTTTCAGAAAATCATTATCAAAAAGTGTCCAAACAAGAAAAAACTTTTGATTAATTTTTTCTGGACTAGAAGAGACCCAGGAAGCTTCGGGAGAATACCAGAAGAGCCACGAGGAGGCGGCAAGCCTGGAGGGTGCGCCACAGGGGGGTGACCGCGCCCCCCAGGCTTGTGGGCCCCTCGTGGCACCTCTTGACCTAATTCCTTCGCTATAAATTCACAAATATTCCCAAACCAACAGAGGGACAGAAGAGAAAACCTTTCCGCCGCCTCAAGCCTCTGTTCTTCCGCGATCCCATCTGGAGGCCTTTTCCGGTACTCTGCCGGAGGGGGAATCGATCACGGAGGGCTTCTACATCAACCTTGCTGTCCTTCCGATGATGTGTGAGTAGTTTACCGTAGACCTACGGGTCCATGGCTAGTAGCTAGATGGATTGTTCTCTCTCTTTGATCTTCAATACCATGTTCTCCTCGATGTTCTTGGAGTTCTATCCGTTGTAATCTTCTTTTGCGGTGTGTTTGTTGGGATCCGATAAATTGTGAGTTTATGATCAGATTATTCATGAGAAATATTTGAGTCTTCTCTGAACTCTTTTATGCATGATTGTTATGGCTTTGTATTTCTCTCCGATCTATCAATTTGGTTTGGCCTACTAGATTGATTTATCTTGCAATGGGAGAGGTGCTTTGTGATAGGTTCAATCTTGCGGTACTCAATCCCAGTGATAGAAGGGGACATGACACGTATTTGTATTGTTGCCATTAAGGATAAAAATATGGGGTTTAATCATATTGCTTGAGTTTACTTTGTCTACATCATGTCATCTTGCTTAAGGCGTTACTCTGTTTCATACTTAATACCCTAGATGCATGCTGGATAGCGGTCGATGGGTGGAGTAATAGTAGTAGATGCAGGTAAGAGTCGGTCTACTTGTCTCAGACGTGATGCCTTTATACATGATCATTTCCATGAATCCGTCATAATTATTTGATTTTCTATCAATTGCCGAACAGTAATTTGTTTACCCACCGTATGCTATGTGTTCGAGAGAGAAGCCTCAAGTGAAAACTATGGCCCCCGGTCTACTTTATCATATATTAAAAACCTAAAACTACTTTGCTGCAATTTATTTACTTTTATTTTTATTAGTATTTTAGTTTATCTATTTACCTCGATAAGATTTAATCCTTGCAAATAACCGCTAAGAGGATTGACAACCCTCTTATTTGCGTTGGGTGCAAGTGTTTGCTCTTTTGTGTGCAGGTGCGCTTAACGGAATTTTGCTTGGTTCTCCTACTGGATTGATAACCTTGGTTCTTAACTGAGGGAAATACTTATCTCTACTTTATGGCATCATTCTCTCCTCTTCGGGGAAATACCAACGCAGACTACAAGTAGCAGGAAGCGAGTTCACCCATCTATGCTGGGCATCTCCGCTTGACCTGTTTCTTCAGGCCCAAGGCCTAGGCAGGGCAACATAGACTCTGTATTCCTCAAGACATACTTACCTCGACTCTCAGGAAGGTAAGATCATCAATCAATAGTAGGTTGCTGCTCTATGCAGTTTAGGTTCAAAAGTGTACAAAGTTTAGGTTCTTGTAAAATCCAACCCGTTTTGTTTGCTTGTTTCCTATAATCTGTGCTTGATTCGATATTTCTGTATCCTTCGATTCCCGGGATAGATCTGATCTCCTTTATACTTACCTCAAACAACGAGCGAAGTCGAGATGTTGATGAGAAAGGGGCATTTCTCAAGGCCAAAGAGTGCTCTTTGAAGGCTACTATGCATCCTTACGAATACAAGAGTGGTTTTTTTTGTTTTGGGTATAGCAGGACTTGAACCCGCGACCATTAGGTTAAAATCTCAATGCTCTACCAACTGAGCTATACACTCGATTTTACAAGAAGGCTTGGTGCAGAAAAGAAAAGAGGGCGGCCTGGCCCCTTTTCTTCTTATCATATCACAAGGGCGCGGCTCTGTATGGTATAGTACTGTGGAGCAAGTCTGGGAGTCCTTTCCACTCATTGAGGATTCTATCTAAAAAAGAAGGTCAACGGGGGAGACTACAGTAGCTCGAACTCAGACTATCTACGAAAAAGGTAAAGTCGTCTTTCCTAGGGTTCGTCCGAAAGGAGCTGTGTTCTATGGTTTGACGTTGTGGAGGTCTATCACTCTTGTAAACGAAGAAAGAGGGGATTCGCGCTACCTCCTACTCCTACAGAAGATCGATTGGCGCGAACTTCCGATCGATTCCTTATTCATTGTTGCCAACCCTTACATCATCATAAAGAGAATCAAGATATCTCAAGAACCCAGCTAGGGATGAATGACTAGCGCTCAAGAACAAGCAAGGGATGAGCGCACGGGAGCGGCGATGCTTGTTGCTTTATTATCACATTAGAGAAGCGGAACCTCCAAGCTCAGACATCTTGAACTCAGAAACTACCCTTCTATCCCACCCTGCTCCTCGGGCATCAGAAGCAGAACTACCTGACCGAAGGAGATAGACAGGAAGGGAATACGGTCATACAAAGGCCGAATAAAGCTCTCTTAAAGCTGCATCTGAATAGACCTAGAGTCACTCAGTACATATGAACCCTTGAATAAATAAGAATTGAGAAGTATGAAATGTGGGCATCATAACAAAAAAAGAAAAAGACCGAACCAGTAAGACTAATGTCTACTTATTTATACCTTTGAGAGGTCCACTTAGACTATTATGATTTTCTCTTTAGCTACGTAGGTTATATAAGATTCAATTCAATATAACAAGCGGACTGGACTACCTTCAGCTACTACAAGATATTTAGAAACCTAAGAAGCTGAGCCTACTTTACACACTTAAGGCAGCAGCAGATGATGAAGAAATGGGCGGTAGATGATAATGAGAAAGGGCGCCCCTTGGCATTTCCTGTGGGGGAGTCTGATTGATCCAATCACGACGAATGATGTCAACCCCGTCTTTTGCGCCTAACTTGACTCTGATTCTCCCACTATGAGAGCTGATCCAGGGGCTAGTTCCGCTACAGAATGGAATTTATGAAAGCCCCCCGTCTTTCTGACTCAATGTATTGCCCTTTGGGACCAGGATCTGACGAGGAAGTGAGAGAGGGGACACCAAACATAGGTGCGTACCATTGCCCCAATCCAATGGACTATGTCATACACGGAGGAACCCTTGGAGGTTGGGACAGAAAGAAAGCAGATTTTGCTTCTGCTTCCTTCGAGCTACCAAACTCTTTCGTCGGGTGTGGGTCAAGTTCCCTCATTATTGCTTGACTTCCCCTTTGGGGCATGAAAAGATGGACTAGGACTTAAGTAAGGGAGAGGACAACCCCTGTTTTTGGCTTACCTTCAACGAGTGAGTGCTATTCCCATTCCTTACATTGATCCGACCCTGTTCCCCGACCAGTTTGCTTGCTCACTAGAGGAGTCAAGCGAGAGCAGCTAGTTTAGATGGAAAAGGACACCAGGGGCTATTCGGCCTCACTTGTCGGAGACTGAACTACCGCTCGCTTACTGCTACTTGTAGACTGCGTTGGTATTTCCCTGAAGAGGAGAGGATGATGCAGTATAGTAGAGATAAGTATTTCCCTCAGTTCAGAACCAAGGTTATCAATCTAGTAGGAGAACCACGCCAAATCCCTTTAGCAGCACTTGCACACACAAAAGTAAACACTTGCACCCAACGCAAATAAGAGGGTTGTCAATCTTCTTAGCGGTTATTTGCAAGGATTAATTCTGATAGTGATAGATAGATAAACTAAAATACAAAATAAAAGTAAAGTAAATAAATTGCAGCAAGGTATTTTAAGGTTTTTAATATATGATAAAGTAGACCCGGGGGCCATACTTTTCACTAGAGGCTTCTCTCTCGAACGCATAGCATACGGTGGGTAAACAAATTACTGTTGGGCAATTGATAGAAAAGCAAATAATTATGATGGATTCATGGCAATGATATTGTATATAGACATCACGTCCGAGACAAGTAGACCGACTCCTACCTGCATCTACTACTATTACTCCACCCATCGATCGCTATCCAGCATGCATCTAGGGTATTAAGTATGAAACAGAGTAACGCCTTAAGCAAGATGACATGATGTAGAGAAAGTAAACTCAAGCAATATGATTAAACCCCATCTTTTTATCCTTAATGGCAACAATACAAATACGTGTCATGTCCCTTTCTGTCACTGGGATTGAGCACCGCAAGATTGAACCCATCACAAAGCACCTCTCCCATTGCAAGATAAACCAATCTAGTTGGCCAAACCAAATCGATAGATCGGAGAGAAATACAAAGCTATAATAATCGTGCATAAAAAGAGTTCAGAGAAGACTCAAATATTTGTCATGAATAATCTGATCATAAACTCACAATTCATCGGATCCCAACAAACACACCGCAAAAGAAGATTACATCGGATAGAACTCCAAGAACATCGAGGAGAACATGGTATTGAAGATCAAAGAGAGAGAAGAAGCCATCTAGCTACTAGCTATGGACCCGTAGGTCTATGGTAAACTACTCACACATCATCGGAAGGGCAGCAAGGTTGATGAAGAAGCCCTCCGTGATCGATTCCCCCTCCGGCAAAGTACCGAAAAAGGCCTCCAGATGGGATCACGGAAGAACAGAGGCTTGCGGTAGCGGAAAGGTTTTCTCTTCTGTCTCTCTGGTATATTGGTAATATTTGAGAATTTATAGCGCTGGAATTAGGTCAGGAGGGGCTACGAGGGGCCCACAAGCCTGGGGGGGGCGCGCCCTCCGAGCTTGTGGCTCCCTCGTGGCTCCTCTGGTCTTCTCCCGAAGCTTCGTGGGTCTCTTCTGGTCCAGAAAAAATTAATCCAAAGTTTTTTTCTCGTTTGGACTCTTTTTGATAATGATTTTCTGAAAATACAAAAGCAAGCATAAAACAGCAACTGGCACTGGGCACAGAGTTCATATGTTAGTCCCAAAAAATGATATATAATGGCATATAATTGTATATAAAACATCCAAGATTGATACTATAATAACATGGAACAATCAAAAATTATAGATACGTTGGAGACGTATCAAGCATCCCCAAGCTTAATTCATGCTCGTCCTCAAGTAGGTAAATGATAAAAACAGAATTTTTGATGTGGAATGCTACCTAACATGTTTCATCATGTAATCTCTCTCTTACGGTCTGAATAATAAAATCCGAATGATTCAAAGAAATAGTCTATAGTTTGATATAAAGACATCAATACTTAGGCATACTAATAAACAACCATGTCTTTCAAAATAAAAATGCTAAAGAAAGTTATCCCTACAAAATCATATAATCCTGTCATGCTCCATCTTCTTAACACAAAATATTTTTCATGCACTACCCCGATGACAAGCCGAGCAATTGGTTCATACTTTTTAACGCGCTTCAGCTTTTTCAACCCCCACGCAATACATGAGCGCAAGCCATGGATATAGCAATATGGGTGGAATAGAGTGTGATGGTAGGGATTAATAAGGGGAAGTCAAAAATAAGAAGATAGTCTCACATCGACGCGGCTAATCAACGGGCTATGGAGATGCCCATCAATTGATGTCAATGCGAGGAGTAGGGATTGCCATGCAACGGATGCACTAAGAGCTATAAGTGTATGAAAGCTCAACATGAAAACTAAGTGGGTGTGCATCCAACTTGCTTGCTCATGAAGACCTCGGGCATTTGAGGAAGCCCATCATCGGAATATACAAGCCAAGTTCTATAATGAAAAATTCCCACTAGTATATGAAAGTGACAAAATAGGAGACTCTCTATATGAAAAACATGGTGCTACTTTGAAGCAGAAGTATGGAAAAGGATAGTAACACTGCCCCTTCTTTCTTTTTCTCTCATTTTTTTCTTTTTTCTTTTTTTGTGGGCTCTTTTTGGCCTCTTTTTTTTCCTCACTGGGACAATGCTCTAATAATGATGATCATCATACTTCTATTTACTTACAACTCAAAAGAAAATTACAACTCGAAACTAGAACAAAAATATGACTCTATATGAATGCCTCTGGCGGTGTACCAGGATGTGCAATGATACTAGCGTAACATGTATAAAAATGATAAACGGTGGCTGAGCCACGAATACTATGTCAGCTATATGATCATGCAAAGCAATATGACAATGACGTTGTGTGTCATAAAAATGGAACGATGGAAGTTGCATGGCAATATATCTCGGAATGGCTATGGAAATGCCATGATAGGTAGGTATGGTGGCTGTTTTGAGGAAGATATAAGGAGGCTTATGTGTGATAGAGCGTATCATATCACGGGGTTTGGATGCACCGGCGAAGTTTGCACCAACTCTCGATGTGAGAAAGGGCAATGCACGGTACCGAAGAAGCTAGCAAATTACGGAAAGGTGAGAGTGCGTATAATCCATGGACTCACATTAGTCATAAAGAACTCACATACTTATTGCGAAAGTTTATTAGCCCTCGAAGCAAACTACTACTACGCATGCCCCTAGGGGGATAGATTGGTAGGAAAAGACCAACGCTCATCCCCGACCGTCACTCATAAGGTAGACAATCAAGAATAAATCATGCTCCAACTTCTTAGCATAACGACAGATCATACGTGCATGCTTCGGGAATCACAAACCTTAACACCAATATTCTTACTAAACCACAATTATCTACTAGCACCTCCCACATATTACCATCTTAATATCACAAAACTATTGCAAGGAATCAAACTTATCATATTCAGTGATCTACATGAAAGTTTTTATTATATCCCTGTTGAATACCTATCATATCAAGACCAAATTCATAACCCGTGCATATTACCATTGCTATTCATTAGACTCTCAAAAAGATATAAGTGAAGCATGAGAGTGCAACTATTTCTTTAAAATATAACCACCGCCGTGCTCTAAAAGATATAAGTGAAGCACTAGAGCAACTGCCTAGCTCAAAAGATATAAGTGAAGCACATAGAGTATTCTAACAAATCACGAATAATGTGTGTCCCTCTTAAAAAGGTGTGTTCAGAAAATATGATTGTGGCAAACTAAAAAGCAAACAAACTATATCACAAGACGCTCCAAGTAAAACACACATCATGTGATGAATAAAAATATAACTCCAAGTGAGTTACCGATAGATTGTAGACGAAAGAGGGGATGCCTTCCGGGGCATCCCCAAGCTTAGACGCTTGAGTCTTACTTGAATATTACCTTGGGGTGCCTTGGGCATCCCCAAGCTTAGGCTCTTGCCGCTCCTTATTCCTTTATCCATCGTAGTCTCACCCAAAACTTGAAAACTTCAGCACACAAAACTCAACAGAAACCTCGTGAGATCCGTTAGTATAACAAATAAATCTTAAACTTTAGGTACTGTTGTAAATTGATTCATATTTAATATTGGCATAATTCTACTGTACTCCAACTTCTCCATGACTCATACCCCCCGATACGATCCATAGATTCATCAAAATAAGCAAACTATGCAACAAAAACAGAATCTGTCTAAAACAGAATAGTCTGTAAAGATCTATTTAGAAACCATACTTCTGTAACTCCAAAAATTCTGAAAAATAAGGACAACGTAAAAAATTCATATAAAAATACTGTGTAAAAATTTCAGATTTTTCTGATGCTCCAGTACAGAATCAAAAATCAAATACTGGACGCAAAACTTTCTGTTTTCCAAACAACATCAATTATACTATCATCCACATCATCCCAAAGACATTACTCGGCACAAACACTAATTAAAAGATAAAAACACAATCATAACAGAGGCTATAATTGTGTAAACACACAAGAGCAGAAAGTAAAACAAAATTTTATTTTATTCGTTGGGTTGCCTCCCAACAAGCGCTATTGTTTTATGCCCCTAGCTAGGCATAATGCATAGTTTCAAGTGTTGTTATCCTTCATATTAATTCCATAGGTGGCCCTCATAATAGATTCATAAGGTGGATTAATTCTATTTCTAGGGAAGTGTTCCATCCCTTTGTTTAATGGAAATTGAAATCTTATATTACCTTCTTTCATATCAATAATAGCACCTATGGTTCGTAGGAAAGGCCTACCAACAAGCGCTATTGTTTTATGCCCCTAGCTAGGCATAATGCATAGTTTCAAGTGTTGTTATCCTTCATATTAATTCCATAGGTGGCCCTAATAATAGATTCATAAGGTGGCTTAATTCTCTTTCTAGGGAAGTGTTCCATCCCTTTCTTTAATGGAAATTGAAATCTTATATTACCTTCTTTCATATCAATAATAGCACCTATGGTTCGTAGGAAAGGCCTACCAAGTATTATAGGGCAAGAAGGATTGCATTCAATATCTAGAACAATAAAATCCACGGGCACATAATTTCTATTTGCAAGAATAAGCACATCATTTATTTTACCCAATGGCTTTTTAATAGTGGAATCCGCAAGATGCAAATTAAGGGAATAAGGATCCATATCAGTGAGACATAGCACATCACACAAAGATTTTGGTATAGTGGAAACGCTAGCACCAAGATCACAAAGAGCATTACATTCATAATCTTTAATTTTGACTTTAATAGTAGGTTCCCATTCATATTGTAATTTTCTAGGAATTGAAACTTCCAACTCAAGTTTTTCTTCATGAGCTTTCATCATAGCTTCTACAATATGTTTAGTGAAAGCTTTATTTTGTTCATATGCATTTGGTGAATTAATCATGGATTACAACAAGGAAATGCACTCAATTAAAGAACAACTATCATAATTAAAGTCCTTATAATCCAAAGTAGTGGGTGCATTACTATTTAAAGTTTTGACCTCTCCAAACCTACTTTTTTCATTTTTATCATTATGATTGTCACCCTCCAAGCAATTGGGACTTCTTCTATCTAAAGTTGACTCTTCTTCAGTCCATTTTTCATCAAGTTTTATGTTACTAAATAGGGATTCAATAGGGGTGACACCAATCATTTTAATACCTTCATCATTACTACGATAGAAACCGGGTGGAATAGCTTTTTCTAGAAATTCTCGCTTAGCTCTCAACCTAGCGGTCCTTTCTTTACTTTCATTAATGGAGACATAGATAGATTTAATAGACTCATTTATATCATGCTTGGGTGGCAAAATTTTAATTTTGAGATTTTCAACATCATGAGCAATTCTATCCATGTTCCTAGACAATTCATCAACTCTACTCAATTTTTCTTCTATCATAGCATTGAAATTCTTTTGCGAATTAATAAATTATTTAATATTACTTTCAAGATCAGTAGGCATCCTATTATTATTATTATAAGAATTATCATAGGGATTACCATAATTATTAGAGGAATTTCCAGGAAACGGTCTAGGATTGAAATTACCCCTATAAGCATTGTTGTTGAAATTATTTCTAGAGAGAAAATTCACATCAATAGTATCATTATTTTGCTCAATCAAAGTAGACAATGGCACATCATTAGGATCAATATGAGCATTTTTGCTAGCAACCAATTTCATAAGAGCATCCATCTTATCGCTCAAAGTATTAATTTCTTTAACAGAATTTACCTTCTTACCAGTTGGAGTTCGTTCAGTGTGCCATTGAGAATAGTTTGTCATAATATTATCAAGGAGTTTTGTAGCTTCTACCAATGTAATTTCCATAAAAGTACCACCTGCGGCAGAGTCTAGCAAATTTCTAGAAACAAAGTTTAGTCCCGCATAATTTTTTTGTATGATCATCCATAAATTTAAGCCACGTGTTGGGCAATTTCTTATCATTAATTTCATTCTCTCCCAAGATTGTGCAACATGTTCATGCTCATGTTGCTTAAAATTCATAATTTTATTTCTTAAAGAAATAATCTTAGCGGGAGGAAAATACTTGGTAATAAAAGCATCCTTACACTTATCCCACGAATCAATACTATTTTTAGGCAAGGATGAAAACCAAGTTTTAGCGCGATCTCGTAGTAAGAACGGAAATCATTTCAATTTGACAGTATCATTATCCACATCTTTTTTCTTTCGCATATCACAAAGTTCAACGAAAGTATTTAGATGGGATGCAGCATCTTCATTAGGACTACCAGAAAAATGTTCTTTCATAACAAGATTGAGCAAAGCAGCATTAATGTCACACGACTCCGCACTAGTGGCGGGAGGAGCAATAGGAGTACTAATAAAATCATTATTATTATTATTGTAAAAGTCACACAATTTTGTATTTTCTTGAGACATCACGACGAAGCAAGCAAACTAGCAAACAAGCAAATAAAAAAATTGTGTTTTTGTAAAAAAAAATTAGTAGTGGGGGAGATGAAAACGAGAGGCAAATGCAAATTAAAAGGAAAATAAAATAAATGCAAGTGGACGATAGTTTGTGCGAAGGTACTTGATAAATTTTGGTGATGTCTCCCCGGCAACGGCGCCAGAAATTCTTCCTGCTACTTGTAGACTGCGTTGGTATCTCCCCGAAGAGGAGAGGATGATGCAATATAGTAGAGATAAGTATTTCCCTCAGTTAAGAACCAAGGTTAACAATCCAGTAGGAGAACCATGCAAAGTCCCTTTAGCAGCACCTGCACACACAAAAGCAAATACTTGCACCCAACGCAAATAAGAGGGTTGTCAATCCTCTTAGCGGTTATTTGCAAGGATTAATTCTGATAGTGATAGATAGATAAACTAAAATACAAAATAAAATAAAAGTAAATAAATTGCAGCAAGGTATTTTTAGGTTTTTAATATATGATAAAGTAGACCCGGGGGGGGGCATAGTTTTCACTAGAGGCTTCTCTCTCGAACGCATAGCATACGATGGGTAAACAAATTACTGTTAGGCAATTGATAGAAAAGCAAATAATTATGACGGATTCATGGCAATGATCATGTATATAGGCATCACGTTTGAGACAAGTAGACCGACTCCTGCCTGCATCTACTACTATTACTCCACCCATCGACCGCTATCCAGCATGCATTTAGGGTATTAAGTATGAAACAGAGTAACGCCTTAAGCAAGATGACATGATGTAGACAAAGTAAACTCAAGCAATATGATTAAACCCCATCTTTTTATCCTTAATGGCAACAATACAAATACGTGTCATGTCCCTTTCTGTCACTGGGATTGAGCACCGTAAGATTGAACCCATCACAAAGCACCTCTCCCATTGCAAGATAAACCAATCTAGTTGGCCAAACCAAATCGATAGATCGAAGAGAAATACAAAGCTATAATAATCATGCATAAAAGAGTTCAGAGAAGACTCAAATATTTCTCATGAATAATCTGATCATAAACTCACAATTCATCGGATCCCAACAAACACACCGCAAAAGAAGATTACATCGGATAGAACTCCAAGAACATCGAGGAGAACATGGTATTGAAGATCAAAGAGAGAGAAGAAGCCATCTAGCTACTAGATATGGACCAGTAGGTCTGTGGTAAACTACTCACACATCATCGGAAGGGCAGCAAGGTTGATGAAGAAGCCCTCCGTGATCGATTCCCCCTCCGACAGAGTACCGGAAAAGGCCTCCAGATGGGATCGCGGAAGAACAGAGGCTTGCGGCGGCAAAAAGGTTTTCTCTTGTCTCTTTGGTATATTGGGAATATTTGAGAATTTATAGCGCTGGAATTAGGTCAGGAGGGGCTACGAGGGGCCCACAAGCCTGGGGGGCGTGCCCTTCGAGCTTGTGGCTCCCTCGTGGCTCCTCTGGTTTTCTCCCGAAGCTTCGTGGGTCTCTTCTGGTCCGAAAAAATTATTCCAAAGTTTTTTTTCTTGTTTGGACTCTTTTTGATTATGATTTTCTGAAAAGACAAAAACAAGCAAAAAACAGCAACTGGCACTGGGCACTGAGTTAATCGTTTAGTCCCAAAAAATAATATATAATTGCATATAAAACATCCAAGATTGATACTATAATAGCATGGAACAATCAAAAATTATAGATACGTTGGAGACGTATCACTTACTTGCTAATCAAGGAGGTCATTTCCACTTACTCTAAGCATAGAAGGAAGAAGATTGAAAAACTAACAAACAAATTGTCTTCAGCCCTACTTACTTATAGGCTAACTTGGCCCAGGAAAAAAAGGTTCTATTAGGCTTGCAGGGCTTAAAAAAGAATGATCTAGATCGCAGGTATTTGGATACGAGGTAGTAGCGGGGTCAGGTCAAAGCGATGCGCAAAGATTACAAAGGCGAGACTCACGGGCAACGACACGTGAGGGGTCTCCCGAACTTCATGGAAGACGCAGTTAGGGAGTTGGAAGATGCACTTTGACTCCTGCACCAGTAAGAATGGAACTGGAATAAAAAATTGGGGTAGCTAGTCACTCCGTTACTGAGGAAAGAGAGGATGGCATTTCCATAAGTAGACTCTCCTTCTTACTGAATCCTTATCCTGCCCTCTCTACTCGGGAACAATTCATTCTTAACTCGTACATAAGTTCCGGGCGTCGACAAGAGAGTTAGCGATCTACAGCTGGTTTGGTGGACTGGTGGTGACACGGGCGGGCCCTCTACTTTATTTGCCGAATCCAATCGATCATGGGCGGCCCTCTTCGTTCACAGTCTTTCATTCCTTTCGAATCCAATTGTTCCAATCTGACCAAATAGCAATTCATTGAAATCATTCGGGTCACCTCTTTTTTAAGCACTTGACCAAGCCTATTTCTATAGAAAAGGACAGGAATCTATTGACTTTGAGTCTGTCTCCTACTACAAAATTGGAACTGAACACAGGATGGCAATAGTGAGAAAAAAATCCCCTCGTACTACGTCATTATTTATTCTATTTTCCCTGGTAAGTGCTCCAGATGTAGTTGCTTTAGTTGACGTAGTGAGTGGAACCTAATTATCTGTTTCCTTGAATACCAGAGTTGCCTTTTGTAGATGAGAAAGCCAACAATTTTGCAAGGAGTTGATAATTGCACTTGAAGTAGTAAGTTTAAAGACAGTTGAAACTTAATGACACCGTTTAACCAAGCACTCTTGTAGCTTCAGAAACTCCGTGTTCAGATCGGTGAGGCAAAAGACGAATTCATCGTCAGTTACCTCCACGATATCCAAAATACCCTCCAGATCATGAAGACAGATAATGAGAGTCAGGTTCAAACAATTCAAGGATTGTAAATACCATAACAGCAAAGAAGAATGCACCAAATTTTTCCTATTACCGGTTCCAGGAAGAGCATACCAAATGAAAGAAACTATTACTCAAAAAGTGAATCACACCTCAATCCACAAACTGCCAAAAGCCTTTGTTATTCCATTCCCAGTGGAATGTCAACCTGTTTAACAACAATTTTCTAAGAAACTTGCTGAATTCTAAATGAAACAACCTTATTTTCAAGTGACAAGCAATATCTATTTCAACCAATTATTAAAGATAAAAGGGTAACTGCACAGCTAATTGAATTCCTTTTCGAGGTTGAGTTCATCTTGAAACCGCATTTGCTTCCTAATTAAACTGAGAAAAAATAAGAATATTAAAAGAAAGACTCCACAGAACATGAATGAATTCAGGTACATCACATCAGGCTGATATGTGCTGGTATCATACCTGTTTCAAGATTCTGGCTAAGCCCTTCTTGTTGCCACATATCCAGTTTCTTCTAAGGTTTCTTGAATTGCTCAAGTTCCTGCTCAACGCTTCTTGTCTAGCTCCAATCTAGCACTTGTACCAGTCGCCTACCAGATCACGGCTTTGCTCCAATTATACTCTCCAATTATGCAATCCTCTCCAAAATTGGGGCTTTTCTTCACTTCAGCACTTCCCCTCGCAGTGGATTCCACTAGGTTCTTAACCTCTTCCCAATTCTTAAACTGAAACCTGCGATGTCTAATCCAACTCGGCACCTAACCAGCTTGTCAGCATCGTAAGTTTGCCTCAACATTCCCCCTAGAAATACAAAAATAATGTAAATCTACTTTCATTTATTTATTAGGGATGAGACTTTCTTTTTCTTTTTCTATTTTCTAGAATAAGTATGCTCTGGAGTAAAAGGATTCGAACCTTTGCATGCCAATACCAAAAACCGATGCCTTACCACTTGGCTATACTCCAAATGGGGGGAAGGCTCGATGAAAACGAGCTGGGATATAGATTTTTCATAAGGAAGAGTTAGTTACCCTCGGTCTTCCTTCTTTCCCGGGAATCAAGGAAGTAGTAGCGGGACAGTCCTTTATTTCCCCCTTTAGACCAACTACAACAAGCTCGCTCCTTAGGTTAGCTCTCTGCTCTACCTATTTGTTTGCAATGCCTTGCTTATCAAAATAGGCCTTTCTGTAACATGACCTTACGCTGAAAAATTGCACTTGTTGGCTCTGCGTCCACTGAAACTTATGAAAAAGAAATGTTATTCTATCGATATCTTCAAGAGTTCCCTAACCCCCTGACTGAGAGTGCTATGATGGGCTATTGAAGTTCGTCCCTGCGGCACGGTGGGGCAGTGCAAATCCTTTCATTAATTAAGTTCCGCCCTGACACTCCCATTATTGGCTTCCTTCCCTGGGGACCGCTTGGGCGAAGGCAGAGCATGGAATGATCGTAGGGGCATCCTTCCTAGGTGGAAAAGACGTGTGTGACTAAAACCAGGAGGAGAGTTCAAATGGCGGCAGAAAGAAAGGAATCGTGAAATAGAAGAAAAAGTGCACTGTGCTGGCAAATGTGGAGAATAGCCATCCATCTTTCATCAATGAAATTGTTCCGTATGGGTAGCAAATACACATATCAGAAGAGCCAACCCGAAAGCACTTGCTTCAAAGAAGCAGCAGTTACCAAGAAATTCCTGTTTCAAGTCAGTATATCTCGATAGAACCAATTCCAATCCAGGTAGTGTGAACAGAGGATGTGGAAGTTCTGTTTCCTTGCCTTGTCAAGCATTTCATCTGACACTTTATCTATACTATAGCTAGATCAATTCCTATTCTTTCTTCCAGGTGACTATACTCCAAAGAATTTTTCCTTCTTATCTTGACTCGATCTCATGAAATTGGATTGATTGGTACACCGCGCATCTGGCATTCGCTTCTCCTATCTATCTCTTCCAACTAAGCTGATCACTGGAAAATATGAAATCCTGCAAGCAATCATTCCAGAGCCAACTACGAAGATACCTGGTCTTCCACTCTGTTCACAAAAGGAAAGACAAGAAAGTAAACAATTCTTCAAAGGAATTGGCTCTAGCAGAACAGAGGAATTGGCTCGCTCCTTCGCTCGCTGGGTAAGCATAGAATGCACACCAGTCTGGTATCAAAGCGTATCTACTTGAAAAGGAGACTACTTGAACAGATGAAATGGAAGGAAGAAATGAAAGTTTGATCTACCAACGTAGATTCTGCCCCTCCCAGGAAGAAGAAATTTGCTACTTTGGCTCATCAGTTGGTAAGTCTGTCTATGAAGTTCAGTGCCTAGAAAAGAGAAAAAAAAGACCAAAACAAGCTTTTTCAAGCTCTACAAGTCCTATATATATAGTGTTCCACTAGATAGCCGTGTTAAACTAGTCCAGTCTTGCCGAGTGGCCTTATCTTCTGGTTACCTGGTCCGGTACTTCTACTTCGAGAGTGAGTTAGTAAACAGGATCAACTTTATGATCCATTTTGAGAAATTGCAATCACAGAATCAGAACGAGTGGGTCTAGAGTCCATCCTCACACAGTTGAAATGCTGCTTCTCCCTTCTCCTTTCCAAAAGAAAGTGGATCTCATAGCCTTTGACAATTCAAAAAGTAGGTCTCAGTCTCATTTTCAGATGCAATTTTCCACCGGAAAGAGAATCCCATATTCTTTAAGCCAAGCCGCCAATCCTAGGGTCAATGCAGAACAATTGACCCTCAGATCATTTACAGGAATGATGATCCTCATGGTACTTGGAGCACTGATAATAAGTCTGTCTGATTTTCAAGGAGTTTATGAACAATCACCACATCCATATTGAGGAGAAAGCTCACTCAAGCTACTGAACTTGTAAATACAGTTGTGCTCATGATAGAGATTCCGTTTATGGCGTGAGGTGAAGTTAGAAGCATACCTGGATATATACTCATAGTGGCTTCCATACCTATCACCGGTATAACTAACAAAATAGAAACATATGACTAGTAGACTCATACGAAAACTTGAAAGATCTATTTCATTAGAAGAGAAAGTTCACTAATCTATGGCCTAGAAAGCCAAAAGAAATGATCAGTCCAATGATAGAAGGACAGAAGCGCGTTCCCTTCGTCCTCAATGTGCGTCCAGAGCTTACTCGAGTGCTTGAGATATTCATTCGGTTTAAGGCACCTTCATCGTAGGAAGGAAAAAACCCGGATCCCCGGGCGGATCATTCCCTCTAACAAGCTAAACAAGAGTCCAGGAGCGAGAGAGGAAAATCCAAAGTGCAAATAACACAATATGAAAAAAGAAAAAAAGTTCTATTGAGTTGTTGAAAAAAAGGCACTTTAGAAGCGAAAGTAGGCTATTCTCGTAAAGGAATATCGTAACGGGCGACTAGGTAATATAGAAGGCCGACCCACCCAAATCTCTTGGTGGCCTTTCCCTCGGCTTCCATCACAGAAGATGTCAGCAATAGCAATCCTTCAGTCAATAGAATCAGTAACTATACTACTTAAATAGTGAAATACCAACCAACACATAAAGCAATTAGATAGATAGAATGATAACAGGTAATATGAAGATATCAACACAGCTAGAGTCACGAGGGTCGATAATGACCAATGGGTTAGGATCTGAGGAACCTTAGTTTGGATGATGGAATATTCGCTGTTCTGATTGTTGAGATACTGCAAATCCACTTATCCAACAATTTCAGTCCATTTTCCTACTTTTTCTGCAAGGGGTTCAAGGGGAAAGCATTATTATATCCTTAATATGACTCTCTGCCACACGGATGCTGCTGGGCTGCTACAAAACCCCTATAGTTGAAAAAAAGATCGAAACAGGGATAAAACGTAGGATAACCTAGATCACTCGGACTAGCTGAACTCTCCAGAACAAACACAACCTAGGTGATTTGACTAACGTTTTGGCACATTAGACTAACCTAAGACAACTCCTGGCTACATTCAGTCCTATCGAGATACAAGCTGTTACCAACCTGATACAACGCAAGTCACAAGCTTGACACAGCGAGAATGGCTGCAACTGACAACTCCTGCATCTGAGATTGACAACTCTAGTAACAGAGAATGACAACTCCTGCAACAGATATTGACAGAGCATGACACTCTCAACTGAGCTCAATCCAGCTGTGAACAATTCATTTTTGCAGTGCCTTGCGTTTTCATGGGCCGGCCCACTAGCGTGGTGCAGTGGGCGCCAGTTGCGCCAACCGGCACATAATGCGTCCTATAGGAGCTCCCATGCATAGGAGCCCCACGTACGCTAGGTATTTAGGGTCGTCCTTCCAAAGCCTGCAGTTGAATCAAAACAAAACGAAGCCGACCAGCCCATATGCGTGGATCATCCTAGGCTTGGGCCTCAACTGGCATTACGGCCCAAAGAAGCTTGTTTTTCATCAAAATCCATCTTTTTTTTTGCAAAATCTGGGCCTCAAACACAAGATACGTGGTAGCCAAACATCCCGCCACCAACTATTGATTTTGGACAGATAAAGATGAGATATATACAAGATGCTGCTATTTTTCTCACCAACAAGGATGGAAGCGAGTTCACCCATCTATGCTGGGCATCTCCACTTGACCTGTTTCTTCAGGCCCAAGGCCTAGGCAGGGCAACATAGCAGCCTATAATAAGCCTTTTTTATGTTGGTTCATCCATTAAATAGTATAACATGGTTTTCTTACATTGAATTCTACCATTTTAAAAGACGCGGACCACGGAAACGAAACGCCTCAGTCCCCTACCTAGCACGCCAAATGTCGGCGTGTGTAAGCACGACACTGAGGTGCGAATGCACCCCTTTCTAGTTCGGCCGGGGACTGATCACGCTAAGTCTCAAAGGGCGCCATGATCCGGCAAGGATGCAACACAACAAGCAGGACACCGGAGTTACCCAGGTTCGGGCCACCGAGGAGGTGTAACACCCTACTCCTGCTATGTTTGGTATTGCAATGTCGGGGATGAACAATACACTGGTTACAATATATGTGGTTGAATGCTAGTAGAACAGTTGGATGTCGTCCGTACTATGTTGACGTGACGGGGCATGGCCTCCCAGCCCATGTCGGGCAGGTTGAATAGGGCGCTCCTGTAGCTGACCACCGGGTTGGTGGTGCCCTTCTGACTCCTGTAGCCGACCACAGGGCGGGCGGCACCATACCGGCGTACAAAGTCAAAAGGTGGACATGTCGCGTCCAATCGTGGCTAAGGATGACAATGGGTAGGGTATGGGGCGGATAGAGCAATACCATATCCATACCCGTGTAGTCAATGGGTACAAAATTCTACCCATACCCGTACCCATGGGTATGAAACTTTACCCATACCCATACCCGACGGGTACCAATACCCATTGGGTACCCAATGGGTAGATCAAATAGTACACAAATTATTCACAATTTTATATTAATCGATATCACATTTGACAAAAAAACATTTATCTTAACTCAACAAAATATAGATGAGTACATGACAATTATCTCATTCAAATTGACAATTGGTGACAACTTTAACATAGGTTTAGAAGCTCACGACACACTTCATGGGTAAGGTCCACATGTCAGTATAAACGGGTAGGGTATGTGTATATCCACGGGTACAAGGCTATACCCGTGCCCTACCCATGACTTAATGGCTAGGGTACGAGTACTACCCATGGGTATAAAAATGTCCCCATACCCTACCCATGCGGGTACGGTATCCGCGGGTATCCGTACCCATGGGTAAAATTGCCATCCTTAATCGTGGCAGTTGACGCTGGCCACCATAGCGTAGTGGTGCGCATTTAATGCCTCTGACAGGCAGATTCCCCAGTTCCTTCATGGGGAAGGAACTGCTTCGCGGGAGATGGTGCTTCTCGGGCGACACTCCGGGAAGCGTTTGGCGGAGGCTGGAGCCCCGCCAACCAAGGAGTGGCTGCCGCGCCATCGTGGCGCTTTCCTCCTTGTCGGATGGCTCTTCCTGGTGCAAGCCGATGCGGTGTTGCTTGCCGGGTACCACTCTCAGGGCCCATGTTTCGTCGGCCCATGGTACCCTGGTTTCCATTGGGCCGACACGGCGGCTCGGCCAGGCGGCCGCAAGGGCGGCCACCTCGTGCTTCATCTCCGTCGACAAGCTCTCCCACAGAGCGTTGCCGCTCGCGGCCATGGCGGATGTGGTGCGAAGGGGAGGAAGATGTGGAGCGGATGGGGCTGTGGTGTGATGTTCGTCGTGTGTGACCGCCTTTTAATAGTGGGTGCCAGTAAGGCCAAGCATCCGGGTGTGTCAATGCGCGGGCGCCAGAGTAGGTTTCTTGGCAGGTGAGTATGTTTAATGGTGGCAGACGGAGGGACGTGCATTGAACGGGTGTGCTAGATATCCGTCCCGTCCCGTCCAGTTAGCGTGTCTTTGGCATTGAACAGGCGCGGACAATAGGGACGCGGAGTGGGGCCGCCCTCGGCCGGCGTGCCACTTCAATGCCGGAGCCAACGAGGTCACGTCCGCTCTAGGCTGGCGTCAATGCGGAGCGGCCGCTCTACAGCGGCATGAATGCGGACAGTTGGCGCCGGGCGGGAAAGCACGGGGGCGAGGGAGGAGGGTTTTTGGTGGGCCAGGATAGTCAGGAGCGGGCCTGGCAGTGGTCCGGACGCCTGCAAAGCCCCCTCCCCCCGACTTTGTACCCGGTTTGCGGGAAAAAGTGAGTCCGAACCGGCGTTGGATAGCATAACACGTCCGGACCGCGCGATCCCGACTTATGTTGGCGGTTTGAGGGTCAGCGTTGAAGATACTCTTAGCAGCATAGATCGGAGGACAGAAAAAACACAAATTCCCCAAGCCTATTTTTTTTTAAAAAAAAAAAAATCTACAGTAACTAGTACTGCCTGTATCGGCGTAGAGCGCATGACAGCGCTTCATCCAAGGCACATGCCCACGACGGGGAACTACTACCTGAAAGACGGTAGAGCATGAACGGAAACGGCGTGCCCGCGCCCTTTATTTTCCAAATAAAATAGGCCGGCGCGTGTCTCTTCGCTTGCACATCGAAATGGAGACACCGGTTTTCTGTTTCATCTTCTCTGTGGCGGTCCTAGCCGTCGCCGGAGGGCTGGCACAGGGCGAGCACGAGGACCCGTGCCAGCCCACTTTTCTCGCACACGAAATCCAGTTCCATTGTGAGAAAGGTGCTCCCAGCGCCAGGTGCTGCCGAAGCGTGGTTGCGGCCGTGGACATCGCCGGCGCCGGCACAGACACTTGTCTGTGTCGTGTGGCCGGTGAGTCCGGGCTCACCACCGACGACCTGCTAGCCATGTTTGCCTTGTGTGGAGCGCTGAGTCGTGACGGGGCTCGGCTCAACGACGCGTGTGGAGGTATATATGAGGCTCCTCACTCCACGCTCTTGCAGTTTCTCGCATGAGATTGAAAATTGTTGCTATTGATTTCTCTGTAGCACACTCACCGCCAGCGCCGAAGACGGAGGTCATATCCGCCTTGCACCAACAGGCGGAGCTCGCTACGGCCGTCGGCAACACCGCCAAGGCGACATCATGTGATGCCGACAAGTTGGCATACGAGCTGTCTGCTCATTGTTGTGATGTCGGAAAAACTACTGGAAGATGCTGCGCAGCCGTGGTGGCAAGCGTTGACATTAATAACAGTGTAGAAACCCCTTGTCTCTGCCTTGTGGCGGACAAGTGGAGTTTCCTCAGCACCGGCCTCGGTCTCACCGACATCCTGGCTCTGTACGACAACTGCGGAGGCCGTCAAGGAGTCCGCGACGGAGCCCGGCGACGTTTCCTCGAGACGTGTGAATGGTGGTAAGTACAATCTGTCGAGCTGTTGAACTGCTTTCCCGATTCATTTTTGACCTTTTTGATTATTTGGAGCTTTTGTCTCTGATTCTTTCTCCCTCTCGTTCAGTTTTCAAATCTAAATTTTATCTCACTGCTTGTTCCATTGACGTATCATGTTTTGTCTTTTAGTTTTTGTAGGTTGCTTATTTTATCTAAAACATTTGTTTCTTCTTTGTGCAGATCTTGATCAATGTCGACCCTGAGAATAACGACGATACTGTCAAGTTGGGGCTATCCCATTATTAGTTTGTTTAGCAAAGATGCGACATAGTTACTGTAATATCTCCCGCGTGGGAGTCGCTACCGAATAAATGTAATATCTCACGCGTTGCTGCTGTGGGAGTCACTGTTGAATAATCTTATGTACTAGATCATTGTTGGCACGCGTTGCTGCGCCATTCATTGTTGCAATGGAATAATAGGATTTTTCACAAATAAAGTGGCGAATGTTGAACTTTTTTTGGGTTAAATTTATATAGTGCAAATAGTAGTGAAGTATTTTACTACGAAGCCAACACGATTTCTGTCTTCAGTCATACATGTAAAAAAAAGTAATGCATAGAACCTGGACAATAACCAACAAATTTAGGACCCAATTAAGCGATGTTTGTATCAGGCATGAATTTCAAGGCAGTATAGTGCATAGCAACATTAAGTGGTAGTACCAAAAACGACAGTAGCAACATGGGCAGACCTTGCCAAGAGTCATGGGCAGGCCTTCATGAGATCAAAATGCATCCATGACAGTTTTCTGTATGTTCAGAATGGTGTGAGGTCCCTGCACAGGAAGAACACGCCGGCAGTGCTGCTAAAATTGGATATCACTAGGGCTTTTGACAGTATCTCCTGGACCCACCTGCTTGAGCTCATGCAGCAATTGGGCTTCAGTGCGCGTTGGCGGGACTAGGTGACGTTGCTGCTGTCCACCTCGCGCTCCTCGTTCATGCTTAATGGTGTCCCAGGACTGCCAGTCTTACATTGCAAAGGATTGAGGCAGGGCGACCCTCTATCGCCGTTGCTATTCATCATTGCCATAGATCCCCTACACCGACTGCTGCAAGCTGCTGGCAATCAGGGCCTGCTGCAGCCGCTGCCGGGCAGAGAAATTAAGCTGAGGGTGAGCTTATACGCTGACGATGCTGTCATGTTTGCAAACCTGATCAAAGAAGAGATTGAGACGCTGATGCAAATTGTCCACGGCTTCGGGGAAGCAACGGGACTGAAAATAAACCTCCAGAAATCCACGGCCACGCCGATCCGGTGCTCTGAAATTAACTTAGAGCAGGTCCTGCAGAGCTTTGGCGGGCAACAAGCAAGCTTCCCCCTCCTTTACCTGGGGCTGCCGATCACCATCAAGCGGATTAGATTAGTCCACCTGCAGTTTATCCTTGATAGGATTCGGGCACGGCTCGCTGGGTGGAAAGGCAAACTGATGTCCATCGCGGCCCGGAGGGTCCTAGTTAGAGCAGTTCTTAGCTCATTGCCAACATTTGCAATTACGGCGCTGCGTGTGCCATAAAAGTTTCTCAAGGAGGTGGACAAATCCCGTCGAAGATTCCTATGGGCTCAAGAGGAGGAACTGTCAGGAGGGAAATGCAAAGTTAATTGGTCCAAAGTTTGCTCGCCGGTAGAATACGGTGGGCTCGGCGTCCTCGTGCTCGAGAAATTCAGTAGAGCCCTCAGGCTGCGATGGTTGTGGCACTCGTGGAAAAACCCCGATCGACCATGGGTGGGGATGGAGGTACCCTGTGATGACAGAGACAAGGCCGCATTCAGCGCAATGACGACGATCACCATAGGGGACGGGAGCAGGGGCACCTTCTGGTGCTGCGCCTGGGCCGGCGTCGAACCTTTGAAGCTCTCCTTCCCGCGCCTGTTCAAGCACTCCAGAAGGAAAAACAGAACTGTGCAGGCGGCACTCCACGCTAACACATGGATCAAGGACCTGGCGCATGGGGACACAAACCCCCTGCTTCAGGAGTTCTTGGCCATGGAAAGATTGATCAGAGAAACCAGAGCAAAGATCAGGCTGGGCCAACCGGATGAAATTAAATGGAAGCTCACGGCTAATGGACAGTACAGTGCATCATCGGCGTATCGAGCCCAGTTCCAAGGATCCCTCAAGACCCCTTTCACGGCTGTTTTCTGGAGTGCATGGGCTCCTGGGCGACTCAAGATCTTCTCATGGCTGCTGCACCTAAATCGACTATGGTGCAATGACAGGCTGCAAAGACGAGGATGGGAGAACCAATACATCTGTCAACTATGCTTCAGACACTTAGAAAGCTCAGTTCATCTGTTCTGGCAATGTGAGATGACTAGGGCTGTTTGGGAGAAGGTGTCTACATGGAACGGCTGCCAGGCCGTGAGCCCAGCCACCTGGACCTCCCTTCACCGCTCAATAGACATTGTGGAGAGGATCATCAATAGCACAGCGACATCGAACAGGAAGGGGATCAAGACGATCGTTACCCTTGTGCTATGGGAAATCTGATTGGAGAGAAACCAGTGCACCTTCAGGGGCAAAGTTGCACACGGGATGGATGTTCTGACGGCCGCAAGACGAAGCATTGATCAATGGCGCCAAGCAGGAGCTAAATGCCTGGAACTGCCGTTTGCAGAGCCGCCAGCAGGGATAGGCTAAGCTGTGTAATATAGATGTGGTGACCTTCTCTGTTTTTTCTTTCTTCTCCTTCTTTAGCCTTTGATCTCCGGATCACTCCCTCCATGTTTTAACATTTTCCCGCTGCTTCCTGCTTAATATATGAATGCCAGCAAGTTGCTGGATCTTTCAAAAAAAAAAAAAGCTATTCATAAGCATGGAACCAAGACGTTAATCCGGGTCGATTATTGTTCTGAAAGAGATACAAAAAAGATCCTGCACATGGAACAAATGCTGACTGGTGTCAGATAGCCAAAACATTGTCTACATCCAAGCATGTCATATAATTTCAATGGTATGACAACTGTACATACCAGCACCTTTTGCATCACCTTGGACATTTGAGGTATATGATTAATAAGTCCCGTTCATATGCAGTGTTAGGTCCTGCAAACTACTGCATTGTACAACACTGAAATTATACAACAGACACAAGGTGACAACGTCATCGAAACAAGCTATCAAACACCTTATTGTGGAAAATAACAACTACTTTGTTTGACAATACCTTATTAAATTTCTGCTTGGAGAGATTAGATGAACCTAGAAGAAATGTACAACCACTGGCCTGTTTTTATAAGGTTATGAATTTAAAACAAATGGTAGCATTTGTTTTATTGTCATCTGCCATTTAAATTATATCTTCTGTTCTTCTAATTGTACACGTTGCTTTAAGGTTGCACAAGTCTAAAATAGCATCAGATTAATCGAATGGAATTACACGTACCAAGCTGAGGTCAGAGACTACAGAATCCGCTTACCTATAGGTGCACGATCATTGGTGCCGCAGGTTGCTGCGCTCGTCCACTTTGGCATTGTAATGTTAGGGATAACAAAAGAAAGTAAGAGACAATAAAGCAAACAATTTAAGTGAAAACAGTACAAATGCAATGGTTGGGATAAGTAACCAGAAATACCCAATGAAGACATCACAATGCTAGCACGCAGTAAGTTGCACTTTCACATCATTGCTCCTGTTAGCCTCCTATTGAAAATGTAAGATTCATAAAACCTTAATACAGCAGGGAAAGGATTGAAAAAGACACTAAATCAGTTGCCACGTAAATACCTAATCTTACACTCAAAAACTTACTTCATAGATGTTAACTAAAAGTAAATAAGACCAAAGAAACCACATACAAGAACCATGTAATTTCATAGCAGGAAAATGACTTAAAAGGACAATAAATCCATTGCTATGTAAATAGCTAATCTTATTTACACTGAAAACCTTATTTCACAGATGGTAATTAAAAATAATCAGACCGGAGAAACCACATAGCTCACAAGAACCACCTAATTTCACCAGCCAACTAAGACATTCAGTGCACCTTTTTTCCAGGTTCTTACAAAAGAGTCGGTAATACTAAGATCTTAAAGCACCAAACTGCACCAGCAGCTATAGAACTTTATTCTCAAGTTAGAAAAGATCCATGCCGATCCCAAGATAGCAAGATACGCACGCCGGGGGGTGCAAAACAGATTCAGATATAACAGACGTAACAGTTAAACAAAAAAGTAAATAAAAATAGAACTTCAATAGACAAATCTAACATCGACATGATTTGAATATCGGGGCAACTACTTTCTCAAGACATAAGCTTTTCGCAGGTTCGGCTTCGGATGGTTCAAGAATCCTGAATCCCATCCAGTACCTTTGTCATCTGAAAATATGCCAGAAGGATCAGTCAGCTCAAGAAATTATACAAACGAAATAGCTAAAGAAATGCCAATGAGTTATTCCCCCCGTAAGAAAATATTCAAGCACAGCCTGAGAGGAGCAAATGGTAGGTTTACCAAAAACACAAAGTTGGTTTCTCAGGGACACAACATTTGGTTTCATTGGAAAATAAATAAAAAACATGGTCTACTTTTATACAGAAAAGTGAAGATCCACAAAAACAAACTACTTGAAAAACTTCTTTCAGTCAAGAGCAAAATTCTGCGAGTCCCATAGCATAAAAAAACTACTTGACATACTTCAGGATACAAGGGTGTTCAATGAAAAAAAGGAAGTTCAACAAAAGTAGAAGAAAGCTATAACAAAAGCCAATACAGAGTCGTTGCTCATGCCAAGAAAAAAAAACGGTAACAAGACTGGAATTGGGATTGCCATGGTACCACATATGATATTTATCTCATTAAATTTAAAGGGGGAGGGTGCATAAGAAGAGATCAGACCTGCTTGCGCAATCAGTATAGCGCCATATGTCAAACCTTTATAACTGAAGTGACAATCACTGGAACCTGATGCAAAAAATCATGAATTTTGTTAGAATGATCATGGCGGCAAACACGTGCAGTATCACCATTAGTTTCAACAGGAACGATAGCAGTACGACAGAACTGAATTCACAAGAACAGTTTACCATCACAACAACTATCATGGATGAACTAAGCAGAGAGGTGAGGGGATCTTGTGAGCGGTAACGCAAAACTACAATACATTCACGCGGAAGTGACCACCTGAGGTGGAGGCCGCGCCGGGGAGAGCTCCCCAAAGACGACGCGAGCGTTCCGCAGGAGCGAGAGCAGCGGCCACAACGACGACATGTGCCGTTACTTGTTGCCGCAGCCCCTGGGCGGAATCAGCGGCAGGCGGGGCGGTGGCGGCAGCGGCGACGGAGCTTGTTCATGTTAGGACAGTAAAGCACGGGGAAGGCCACAGCCGCATCGCGGAGATCTAGAAGATGGGGGCGTGTGCGCTGTCGCGACGTTGATCCACCGTCGCTGGCTAGGGTTAGGATGGGGCGTCGTTCGCCACCGCCGCCACCAGATCCACGGGAGGCGCGCCACAAAGGCCAGCGGAAGGGTGGGTGCAGGTAGGAGGGTTGGGGCTAGAAGGTGGACATCAACCGGCGACGCTGACTTGTCGCCGTCGCCGCCGCCGCCAGTGCGGTTAGGGATTTCAGAACCTGAGAGAGAAAAAGGTGGGGGAGGGCGAGCGAACAGTCGCGGGTGGAGGGGAACCAATCGCAGCTAGCTGACTCGGAACCCGGATGAACCAGCGGCGTGCGATTTTTCTACGGGAGTAGCTGCCCCTTAGGACAAAATGCTGAGGTTGATCGGACGGCCAGGAACGGCCTGATTACACGATCGGACGGCCCAGAAGGATGATGGCGTGAGAGGACTGCGTTTAGGCTCAGTTTTACTGTCCTAAAAATAAATGGAACATGAGAATTTTTTAATGAAAACATAACATATGGTGATGACAAAATTTGGAAGAAA
Organism: Elymus sibiricus; assembly: GCA_039707655.1. Taxonomy (NCBI): domain Eukaryota; kingdom Viridiplantae; phylum Streptophyta; class Magnoliopsida; order Poales; family Poaceae; genus Elymus; species Elymus sibiricus. Next base: position 40,217,646 of record CM077670.1, read on the forward strand.
TATTGTTCAAGAGTAAGCATCTAGAGTAACCCGAGTGGCGATTTGCCCTCCCCTGAGAGCATCTACAGCCGGACTTTGCAAATCCGGCCCCTCAAACGCCGACGGACGCGCCCGGGCGCGTCCGCGGACAGTGACCGGTCACGCCTCAAATAATGCATGCCACATCCGGATACCTCAAATTAGAAATCTCAAATCCATATTATTACATGCAACGTGAAACTTAATCTAAGCTGAGCTCGCCCGCTTCCACCGTGGCCATGTCCGACGGCCGGCTGCGCTCCCCAGAGTGTTGGTCCGGTCACCGGCAAGGTAGAGTAGGGCATGGGACACGAGCCGGCTCACAGGACTCAAGGCGCCGCCGTCTCCCATGCCCTACTCTTCCTCGTCGGAGCCCCGAACCCGGACGGTGCCGGTGGACGTCAGGTCGATGATGGATCCGTCCTGGGATGAGCCGGCGACTTCCACCACGACGCGGTTGCGGCGCCTGGACTGGTGCACCATACGGGGCGCCGGAGAATGCAACTCCGCCTTGCTGACGTCCACCGCCGCGAGGGCTGCCGCCGCCTCCTGCGCCCGCTGCCTCGCACGGCAGGCACACATCGCCATGTTTGCGTCGGACGACAACCATGGCGCGTCCTGCTGCTCCGCGCGCCAACGGAGTGGTTGCGCGTCCGCCACCGCGTTTGGACGCCAGGCGGACCGCACCGCCTCCGGTGAGGCAGCGAGGGCACACCTAGCGCCGGATCCATGCGCCATTTGGGCGGACGCGATGGATTCCCGACGGAAGGAGTCCGCGCGCTGTCTCGCACGGGCCTCGTCCCGGGAGCGGCGGAGCACAAGCCGGACGGCCATCTCCTCCTCGGGGCCACGTGGGATGAGCTCGGGGTCGACGGATCTGGAGGTGATGGACTCGGATCCGCTGCCCGCCATGCAGGAGACGGCCGGAGATCGATGGAGGTGAGCTTGGGTGGCGGAGGGGAGTGACGGAGAGTGGAGTGAACTGGCTAGGGTTTGGTCCGGCGAGTGGATGGGGAGGAATATATGTGGGGTCGGGTGGGCCAGCGTGGGCCGGGTCCGACGTGGCGGACGCGCCCGGGCGCGCCCGGACGCACTACAAAAAAAACACTTCCGTGATGATACGTCTTTGTCACAGTCGGTCAAGTTTTCTGTCATGCATGTACATCCGTGACAATTTTATGACAGAATCAAGATAGTCATACCTGTGCTGTTGTAGAAGTGTTCCATGACAATACTCAAATTATCATCACGGAAGTGTCCACTTCCATGACGATAAATGTCGTGTCATGGAAGTGTTTTCGTCAAGGGTGACCGACACGTGGCTTCCACCGTAACGGGTCGCCGTTAAGCTATCGGGTCTGGTTTTAGATCCGATAACCCGTTAACAGCCCTAACCAATGGGGATTTTCCACGTGTAAAATTCTCATTGGCCAGCGGATCCACGTGTCTGCTCGGCGTCGCGACAGATGTCATCCACCCAATGGACGAGACGCGCCTATGGAAAAGTGACACATGGCACGACCCAAAACAGGACCATTTACCTAAAAAGGCCGGCCCAGTCAAAATAAGCGGGCCGACCCATTTATGGCCTACTTTCGTCTGGCCCATTTACAAAAATGGCCCATACGAGATATGCCAATTCGGCCTGTCAATGGCCCGTTAACGATTTGACACCATTGCGGCCCATCGTCTGTTCCAGCCCGTTAACAACCCGCTATGTCTTTGGGCTCATTTGCCGGCCGAGGTTCTTTCGGCCTGTTAGAGGCCCATTATGGAGATGGGCCAATTTCCAGGCTGTACGACTTTCGGCCCATTAGAGGCCCAATATAGGCATGGGCCAATTTCCTGGCGGTACGTATTTCGGCCTCTTAGCGATCCATTAGGGATTTGGGCCAACTTCCAGCCCGGTGTATCTTTCGGCCTGTTAACGGCCCACACCGTAGTTGGGCCATTTACATTCCGACCTGACTTTCGGCCTCTTAGCGGCCCATGTTCTCCATGGACCAATTCCAGCCCGACATGACTTTCGGCCTGTTAAAGGTCCGTTTTGTATATGGACCTACTTATGGCCCGATTGGCTTTCGGCCAGTTAACAGCCCAACTCGGAATGGGCCAAGCAGTAATTTTGATCTATTTCGGCTTGCTAAGGGCCCGTAGGCCTGTTTCCACTGTTGGAGCCCAATCGAGGTTTCGGCCTGCTAACGGCCCGTCAACTAATTGGGCTTGCTAAATTTCATGCATGGCTATAGGCCCATTGAATGACAGGGCCAAATACAGTCCATCGAAGGCCCACGTCGATTTAGGCCCAGCTACTGCTTTGAGCCCATTACGAGGAACAATTAAGGACTGTGGCAGAGCCCATCTAGTAACTGCAGGCCGACTACGGGGCCATTACAGGCCCTGGGTCGTTCCCCTAGAAGAAGGGCCCACGTCGCTTTGTTCCAGTTATTAATTTCACTGCATATTTTGGCTTGTTTGCCGCCAGTTGAGGTTTCGGCCGAGAAAGCTCGGGTGCAACCCCACGCTAAGCAAATATACGCATAAAAGGAAAAACGTAGCACATCGAAGCATATATTACAGGAAATTACATCCACTGGGCAATCAAAGATTGATGCCAGTGCAAATAAACGAACAGAGCTTAACGATCTACAACCTCACAATCTGCAACCTCAGTGCAGATGACGCCCATAAGCATGTGAGCAAGTTCTTTCTTCTTTGCTATACTGTCACTGAAATCATCGATCAGTTGTTGTTGCGCAAGAATGTGCATCTCTGATTCCTCCACGATTTCCATCATTGCTTCAGCCAACAATTGGTTCACAAACGTACATCTTTTCCGTTGGATTCAAGACAGAGGAAACTGACCAGATTCATATGGGGATTTTGGCAGGCTTATATCAATGATAGTGGAAAGTGTCTCGACCACTGCATCATAACTTAAATAAGAGGGGAAACTGAACAGATTAATCAAGAGTTATTGCCATATTACCTTCGCTAGATTTATTGGAGAGAAACAATGGGGTTGCCTTGCTGTCTTGAGACTTTGTCGTATTATCTTTAGCAGCCTGCACCAAATCATCGGCCAGGTCAGTTAATGCTTAATAGGAAAGCAACATTCACACAATGAATGTTTGGGCAACCAGACCACACCAGCCTACACCGAATTAACACAACATTTCACTGCTATCATCAGCCGGGTAAGTTTATAGGAAAGCAACATTGACACGATGAACGATTGGTCAAAAAGACCAGACCACTAGATTTTAGTAATGTGCAATATATGAGATAGTACAATCATGCAGCTCAATATGCAAAACTACCAGGCAGTTACCCTTACAAAAATCTACATTAGCGCCATAATTATACATTTTGCTACAAGTAAATTTAGATCAGATAATTGGTGTAGGGTACTGAAGGTTGGATTCATGCCCATGCTACTTAATAAACTACATACTGATGTAAAATTATAGTGATATACAACAGGTACTTACATCAGCATTAGAGCGCCGAGCATTGCTGCAAGATACTTTCGTCGAACACGATCCCAGTTTAGAACGTTTGTTGTCCTTTAAGCATATTTTCTACAACAAAGATGCGTAAGACAGATCTAGAATATATAAGATCAAATGTGATCTGAATGCTATAAAATTTCATGATGCGAGGATACGCACACGCTTCCTAGCAAGGAGTTGACATGTTTTTGTTGAACTGGAGCTGACTGGTTCTTTGGCCACTGGAATCTGGTTATTATCTGGAGGATTTGGGTTTCTCTGTGTTGGAGCAGTTCCGATGAATACTTGAGTTGGGTTACTATCTCCTGGAGTTTGGATTTTTTGCAAAGAACTTGTTTGTACCCCTTCAGGTTCTAACATAGCCCTCTTCCGCTTACATGCCTTGTAATGGCAGAGAGATGGAATAGGTACTGAAGAATAGAAAGGCATGACATATTGACATGTACTCCCTCCATCCGGAAATAAATGGATGTGTCTAGATGTATTGTAGTCCTAGATACATCCATTTTTATGCATTTTTGCCACAAGTAAAACAGACGGAGGGAGTATGAACTCCCTCCGTAAAGAAATATAATAGTGTTTAGATCACTGTTTCTTTACAGAGGGAGTATAAGTTAAGGATACGACAGGACAACAGAGTAAAAGAAACAGTAGTTGAATGTAAAACTGCATGATAGCTGGAATAGGTACAGAAAAATAGCAAGGCAGCATATTCACATGTCTGATGGGAAAACTAAGATCACATTGCAACAGAACAGTAGAACAACACTTCAATGTAAAAAACCATGGTATGGTAGGCGGATGGAGTACATACTGACGAACAACAATGCATGAGATATTCAAAAGGATGATGGCCAAACTAAGCAGATGGCATTGCAGCAGAGTAGAATGACAGTACTTGAATTTGAAAAGATGTTATCATGAATGGAATAGGTACAGACAAACTGGAAGGCATGACATATTCACATGTATGATCAGCGGGCTAAGCACGTGGCATTGCAATAGAGTAGATGCATTGCAAGACATTATATGCATGATGCTACCCATATCACGGGTCAAGTTAGAGCAAAGACCTTCTGGGGTGAATAGGAATCATTATCTCTCTGCAACTCTTCTGAAGAACTACATTTAACTGTTCCATCATATTGAATATCATTGAGGTCGAGTATGTTGGCCGTTGCATTACTCCTCAAGTTTCTTTTAGTGGATTTGTTCTGATTTTCAATATCACTGTGTGCAATAATATCTGACATGCATGGAAAGCAACTAGTAGTGAGATTATGTAATGAGTGCTTGTAGGAGACGACATAAATAGTAGGAGTCCACTTAAATAGCAGCAACAGGATGATACCTCAAAGACAAAAGAGAGAGAACACATGATAGCTACAAAATATATATTGTTTGTACTCGAGATTAACTAAATGGCACACAAAAGTACTACAGAACAACAACATAGGTAATACTAGAAGGGGTATAATCACCAGCCTGTGGGATAGCTTTGGCTGAGGGACGATAACTATGGAACAACGTTAACTCCTGCACAAGTCTCTAATCTGAAGTAAGACTAAGAGATCAACATGAATGTACAGTGACAACTGATAATCTATTTTCCATGCTTAGATGAAGAACGAAGCAATAAATGCTGCACACAAGTAAGATGAGGGTACAACCTATCTTGCCGCCCTCCGTAGGAGTGAGCATCATCTGCTGAATCGTCGATGGCGTTGCGGTTGTTGTGGTTGTCCATGTCTGGCTGGCACATACGAGGCAGGGAACTCTTGAGTGGGGAGTATAGCTCCCATCTGGTGCATGCTTCCCTTGTTGGAGCAGCTCTGGTGAGAAGGAAGATGGTGTGGCTGAAGATGCAGAAAACACACAATGTTAAGAATGACACATATCTCTGATTTGAAGAAATACGATCAACACTCAGGTACGAGACAGGTCACGCGTCAGTTCACTGAAAACTAAATTGTGGTCACACGCTTTTTTTCACTGTCCGATCTACGCCGGATGGCTGGATGGCCGTCTTGTGCCTCGCGGCTGTCACTATTCAGGATCTTCCTCGAACAGCTAGCGAGCACCGGCAGAGCAGCCTGTCTCCGCCGTCCCTGGCCACGGCAGCTCCGACCTCGACCCCGCCCCTCGCCCCACCGCACTGCCATGGTTGCGCCATCCCCCGACCATACCTCAAAGACTCGCCGTCATCCAGATCCGGCGCCAGCAGTACCTTGACCCCACGCAACCCTAAGACAGGCACCGAAGCGCTGCTTCCGCGGCGAACCTGCGCCCCCTACCTGCACCCCTATGATAGACACCGAGGCACTCCTTCCCCGGCCAACCGGTGGCCTAGGAGCTCCGCTGCCTCGAGGGGAGCTGCTTCCTTCCATTTAGAACCGACTGACCCAGAATAAAAGTCCAAGCGACTGACGCCTAGGTAAAGTGAATAAGATGAGTGTACGACCTATTGATGTCTACTACGCAACTTTATTCTTGTAGACGTTTGCTACTTGTGAGCTGCGTTGGTAATTCCCTGAAGAGGAAGGGAGATGCAGTACAGTAGAGATAAGTATTTCCCTCAGTTAAGAACCAAGGTTATCAATCTAGTAGGAGAACCAAGCAAAATACCGTTAAAGCGCACCTGCACACACAAGAGCAAACACTTGCACCCAACGCGAATAAGAGGGTTGTCAATCCTCTTAGCGGTTATTTGCAAGGATTAAATCTTATCGAGGTAAATAAATAAACTAAACTACTAATTAAAATAAAAGTAAATAAATTGCAGCAAGGTATTTTTAGGTTTAGGGTTGATAGAAAAGCAAATAATTATGACGGATTCATGGCAATGATCATGTATATAGGCATCACGTCCGAGACAAGTAGACCGACTCCTGCCTACATCTACTACTATTACTCCACCCATCGACCGCTATCCAGCATGCATCTAGGGTATTAAGTATGAAACAGAGTAACGCCTTAAGCAAGATGACATGATGTAGAGAAGCAAATTCAAGCAATATGAATAAACCCCATATTTTTATCCTTAATGGCAACAATACAAATACGTGTCATGTCTTTTTCTGTCACTGGGATTGAACACCGCAAGATTGAACCCATCACAAAGCACCTCTCCCATTGCAAGATAAATCAATCTAGTGGTCCAAACTAAATCGATAGATCGGAGAGAAATACAAAGCTATAACGATCATGCATAAAAGAGTTCAGAGAAGACTCAAATATTTCTCATGAATAATCCGATCAGAAACTCACAATTCATCGGATCCCAACAAACACACCGCAAAAGAAGATTACATCGGATAGAACTCCAAGAACATCGAGGAGAACATTGTATTGAAGATCAAAGAGAGAGAAGAAGCCATCTAGCTACTAGCTATGGACCCGTAGGTCTGTGGTAAACTACTCACACATCATCGGAAGGGCAGCAAGGTTGATGTAGAAGCCCTCCGTGATCGATTCCCCCTCCGGCAGAGTACCGGAAAAGGCCTCCAGATGGGATCGCGGAAGAACAGAGGCTTGCGACGGCGGAAAGGTTTTCTCTTCTGGCTCTCTGGGGGGTTCCGAATATTTGTGAATTTATAGAAGTGGAATTAGGTCAAAAGGAGTCACGTGGGCCCCACAAGGCAGTATGGCGCGCCCCCCCCGGGGCGTGCCCTAGTGCCTTGTGAAGCCCCTGTGGGGCTTCTAGCCTCCTCCCGAAGCTTCCCAGGTTTCTTTTATCCAGAAAAAAATATCCAAAAAGTTTCGTGGCATTTGGACTTCATTTGGTACTGTTTCTCTGAAAAACCAAAAACAAGCAGAAAATAGCAACTGGCACTAGGCACTAAGTTAATAGGTTAGTCCCAAAAAATGATATATAATTGCTTGTAAATGTATATAAAACATCCAAGATTGATACTATAACAACATGGAACAATCAAAAATGATAGATACGTTAGAGACGTATCAAGCATCCCCAAGCTTAATTCCTGCTCGTCCTCGAGTAGGTAAATGATAAAAACAGAATTTTTAATGTGGAATGCTGCCTATCATATTCATCATATACTCTTTTCTTTGTAGCATGGATATTTGGACTTGAATGATTCAAAGCAATAGTCTATAGTTTGACATGAAGACATAAATACTCAAGCATACTAACAAGCAACCATGTCTTTCAAAATATCAATGCTAAAGAAAGTTATCCCTAGCCCATTATGCTCAATCATTGATCCATTCATGAAACACACTCAATATTAGCTACACACAATGCACAAGTATGAATAATGTGTGTCCCTCTCAAAAAGGTGTGTCCAGCAAAGATGATTGTGACAAACTAAAAGGCAAACAAAGCAAATACTCATATAATACACGACGCTCCAAGTAAAACACATATCATGTGATGAATAAAAATATAGCTCCAAGTGAGTTACCGATAGATTGTAGACGAAAGAGGGGATGCCTTCCGGGGCATCCCCAAGCTTAGACGCCTGAGTCTTCCTTGAATATTACCATGGGGTGCCTTGGGCATCCTCAAGCTTAGTCTCTTGCCACTCCTTATTCCTTCATCTATCGTGATCTCACCCAAAACTTGAAAACTTCAATCACACAAAACTCAACAAAACCTTCGTGAGATCCGTTAGTATAACAAACAAATCTTAAACTTTAGGTACTGTTGTAAATTGATTCATATTTAATATTGACATAATGCTACTATACTCCAACTTCTCCATGACTCATACCCCCAGATACGATCCATAGATTCATCAAAATAAGCAAACTATGCAACAAAAACAGAATATGTCTAAAACAGAATAGTCTATAAAGATCTATTTAAAATCCATACTTCTGTAACTCCAAAAATTCTGAAAAATTATAACAACGTGGGAAATTCATATACCAATACTGTGTAAAAATTTCAGATTTTTCTGACGCTCCAGTACAGAATTAAAATTCCAGTACTAGACGCAAAACTTTCTGTTTTCCAAACAGCATCAATTATACTATCTTCCAAATCATCTCAAAGGCATTACTTGGCACAAACACTAATTAAAACATAAAAACTTACTCATAACAGAAGCTAAAATTGTGTAAACACACAAGAACAGAAACAAAAAGCAAAAATTTATTTTATTCATTGGGTTGCCTCCCAACAAGCGCTATTGTTTTATGCCCCTAGCTAGGCATAATGCATAATTTCAAGTATTGTCATCCTTGGTTTCCAATTCCTCAATCACACATCCATTCTTTCTAATGGATTTAACATAGGTGTTTCTCATCATCACACCTCTAGGCACAAAATCAAAAAAATTACTTTTATGAATAGGTTCCTTAATTATATCGATGAAATTGGGATGCACGCTAATCATTTTAAGATATTCGTTCCCTTTACTAGAAGTGGTACCCTTAACTTTGGGAACATATATGAACTTGCAATTTTTATTAGGAGGAGTTCTATCAATGTTTTTAGCGGAGGAAAAAGCTGAACCCAAGTTGTTGATAATTTCTTCCAACTTATCAATTCTAGCGGAGCTTTGGCCTATCTTTTCATTAATCATTGGCTCCTTTTCCTTTAGAGTTTTCAAAGCAATCCACACCTTGGAACAAAATTGAGTAATATGATTGTGGACCTTTTTATCTAAATTTTCAAGATGTTCGATAGTAGGCATTTTGTTTTCTATAGCTTCTAATCTTTGCATAACATGCTCCAAAGTCAGTGCCGTTTCATTAATAATGATAGGGGTGAACCCACTAAATTTCCCATAGCATTGAGAGTATCCGAAGTGGGACACATCAAGAAATTCTCTCTGGTAATAGTGTCAAGAACAAATCTATACCAAGTAGTGATTCCCACATAGAAATTTCGAAGAAAAACGGTAGTGGATTGTTTATGAGTTGATCTATTTTGAGCATTGCAAATCCTATACCAAGCATATTTTAAATTCTCTCCTCCCCATTGTTTAAAATTAAGTACTTCATTTTCATGGGTAGTAGTAACAAGCGAAGAACTAGCCATAATGGTAAAGCAAGCAAGTAATCAAACAAACAGGCAAACAAAATATTTTTGTGTTTTTGTAAAATATTTTAGAAGTGGGGGAGATGAAAACGAGAGGCAAATGCAAATAAAAGGTAAATAAAGTAAATGCAAGTGAATGATAATTTGTGTGAAGGTACTTGGTAATTTTGATGATGTCTCCCCGGCAACGGCGCCAGAAATTCTTCCTGCTACTTGTGAGCTGCGTTGGTAATTCCCTGAAGAGGAAGGGAGATGCAGTACAGTAGAGATAAGTATTTCCCTCAGTTAAGAACCAAAGTTATCAATCCAGTAGGAGAGCCAAGCAAAATACTGTAAAAGCGCACCTGCACACACAAGAGCAAACACTTGCACCCAACGCGAATAAGAGGGTTGTCAATCCTCTTAGCGGTTATTTGCAACGATTAAATCTTATCGAGGTAAATAAATAAACTAAACTACTAATTAAAATAAAAGTAAATAAATTGCAGCAAGGTATTTTTAGGTTTTTTATATGATAAAGATAGACCCGGGGACCATAGTTTTCACTAGAGGCTTCTCTCTTGAGCACATAAGCATACGGTGGGTAAACAAATTACTGTTGGGCAATTGATAGAAAATCAAATAATTATGACGGATTCATGGCAATGATCATGTATATAGGCATCACGTCCGAGACAAGTAGACCGACTCCTGCCTGCATCTACTACTATTACTCCACCCATCGACTGCTATCCAGCATGCATCTAGGGTATTAAGTATGAAACAGAGTAACGCCTTAAGCAAGATGACATGATGTAGAGAAGCAAATTCAAGCAATATGAATAAACCCCACCTTTTTATCCTTAATGGCAACAATACAAATACGTGTCATGTCCCTTTCTGTCACTGGGATTGAACACCGCAAGATTGAACCCATCACAAAGCACCTCTCCCATTGCAAGATAAATCAATCTAGTAGGCCAAACTAAACCGATAGATCGAAGAGAAATACAAAGCTATAACGATCATGCATAAAAGAGTTCAGAGAAGACTCAAATATTTCTCATGAATAATCTGATCATAAACTCACAATTCATCGGATCCCAACAAACACACCACAAAAGAAGATTACATCGGATAGAACTCCAAGAACATCGAGGAGAACATTGTATTGAAGATCAAAGAGAGAGAAGAAGCCATCTAGCTACTAGATATGGACCCGTAGGTCTGTGGTAAACTACTCACAAATCATCGGAAGGGCAGCAAGGTTGATGTAGAAGCCCTCCGTGATCGATTCCCCCTCCGGCAGAGTACCGGAAAAGGCCTCCAGATCGGATCGCGGAAGAACAGAGGCTTGCGGCGGCGTAAAGGTTTTTTCTTCTGGCTCTCTGGGGGTTTCCGGATATTTGTGAATTTATAGAAGTGGAATTAGGTCAAAAGGAGTCACGTGGGCCCACAAGGCAGTACAGCGCGCCCCCCCTGGGGCGTGCCCTAGTGCCTTGTGTAGCCCCTGTGGGGCTTCTGGCCTCCTCCCGAAGCTTCCCAGGTTTCTTTTGTCCAGAAAAAAATCTCCAAAAAGTTTCGTGGCACTTGGACTTCATTTGGTACTGTTTCTCTGAAAAGCCAAAAACAAGCAGAAAACAGCAACTGGCACTAGGCACTAAGTTAATAGGTTAGTCCAAAAAATGATATATAATTGCTTGTAAATGTATATAAAACATCCAAGATTGATACTATAACAGCATGGAACAATCAAAAATTATAGATACGTTGGAGACGTATCAACGTTGTTGGGCCTCCAAGTGCAGAGTTTTGTAGGATAGTAGCAAATTTCCCTCAAGTAGATGACCTAAGGTTTATCAATCCGTGGGAGGCGTAGGATGAAGATGGTCTCTCTCAGACAACCCTGCAATCAAATACAAGAAATCTCTTGTGTCCCCAACACACCCAATACAATGGTAAATTGCATAGGTGCACTAGTTCGGCGAAGAGATGGTGATACAAGTGCAGTATGGATAGTAGAAACAGGTTTTTGTAATCTGAAAATAAAAAAACAGCAAGGTAGCAAGTGATAAAACAGAGCACAAACTGTATTGCAATGCTTGAAAACAAGGCCTAGGGTTCATACTTTCACTAGTGCAATCTCTCAACAATGCTAACATAATTGGATCATATAACAATCCCTCAACGTGTGATAAAGAATCACTCCAAAGTTCCTATTAGCGGGAACATAAGACGAAATTGTTGTAGGGTACGAAACCACCTCAAAGTTATCCTTTCCGATCAATCTATTGAGCCATCCCTATAAGTGTCACAAACAGCCCTAGAGTTCGTACTAAAATAACACCATATGATACACATCAACCAACTCTAATGTCACCTAGATACTCCAATGTCACCACAAGTATCCGTGAGTTGATTATTCAATATGCATCAAAACAACTTCAGATTCATAATATTCAATCCACACAAAGAACTTCAAAGAGTACCCCAAAGTTTCTATCGGAGAAAAGAAGATGAAAATGTGTACCAACCCATATGCAAGACATACATCAAGTGTTCTCAAATCTGAAATATTCAATCCGACAATAACGAAACCTCAAAGGAAAAGATTCAATTCATCACAAGAAGATAGAGAGGGAAGAAACACCATATGATCCAACTATATTAACAAAGCTCGCGATACATCAAGATCATGCCAAATCAAGAACACGAGAGAGAAAGATCAAACACATAGCTACTGGTACATATCCTCAGCCCTGATACGTCCATTTTGCATCAAGTTTTGCTACTGTTATTTATAGTGTTTTTAATGATATGCTTGCCTTTTCTCTCTTAATATGCAAGATTCACAAAAGGAGGGAGAATGCCGGCAGCTGGAATTCTGGACCTGAAAAAGCTCTGTCAAGATACCTATTCTGCACATCTCCAAATGAGCTGAAATTTTACGGAGAATTATTTTGGAATAAAAAAAAAATATTGGAAGCAAAAAGTACCAGCGGGGGCCACCCAGGTGCCCACGAGGCACCAGGGCGCGCCACCCCCCAGGCGCGCCCTGGTACCTCGTGGGGCCCCTGGTCCACTTCTGGCCCCCATTTTCTGGTATATAAGTCATTTTGCCCTAGAAAAAATAGAGAGAAGACTTTTGGGATGGTGCACCGCCGTCTTGAGGCGGAACTTGGGCAGGAGCACTTTTACTCTCCGGCGGAGAGATTCCGCCAGGGATACTTCCCTCCGGGAGGGGGAAATCGTCGCCATCGACATCACCAGCGACCCTCTCATCGTGGGAGGGCCAATCTTCATCAACATCTTCACCAGCACCATCTCATCTCAAACCCTAGTTCATCTCTTGTATTCAATCTTTGTCTCAAAACCTCAGATTGGTACCTGTGGGTTGCTAGTAGTGTTGATTACACCTTGTAGTTGATGCTAGTTGGTTTATTTGGTGGAAGATTATATGTTCAGATCTATTATGTTATTCAATACTCTACTGATCATGGGCATGTTGATGATTTGTGAGTAGTTACTTTTGTTCTTGAGGACATGGGAGAAGTCTTGTCATAAGTAATCATGTGAATTTGGTATTCGTTCGATATTTTGATGATATGTATGTTGTTGATTCTCTTAGTGGTGTCGTGTGAACGTCGACTACATGACACTTCACCATCTTTGGTCCTAAGGGAATGCATTGTGGAATAGTAATTAGATGATGGGTTGCTAGAGTGATAGAAGCTTAAACCCTAGTTTATGCGCTATTCCGTAAGGGGCTGATTTGGATCCATATGTTTAATGCTATGGTTAGAGTTATCTTAATTCTTCTTTCGTAGTTGCGGATGCTTGCGAGAGGGGGTAATCATAAGTGGGAGGTTTGTTCAAGTAAGAACAGCACCCAAGCACCGGTCCACCCACATATCAAATTATCAAAGTAGCGAACGCGAATCAAACAAACATGATGAAAGTGACTAGATGAAATTCCCATGTGTCCTCGAGAACGTGTTGCTTATTATAAGAGCTCGTTCCGGCTTGTCCTTTGCTATAAAAAGGATTGGGCCAACTTGCTGCACTCTTTGTTACTATTGTTACTTGTCACTTGTTACAAATTATCTTGCTATCAAACTACTCGTTACCGATAATTTCAGTGCTTGCAGAAAACACCTTGCTGAAAACCGCTTGTCATTTCCTTCTGCTCCTCCTTGGGTTCGACACTCTTACTTATCGAAAGGACTACGATTGATCCCCTATACTTGTGGGTCATCAAGACTCTTTTCTGGCGCCATTGTCGGGGAGTGAAGCGCCTTTGGTGAGTGGAATTTGGTAAGGAAACATTTATATTATGTGCTGAAATTTACTGTCACTTGTCACTATGGAAAGTAATCCTTTGAGGGGTTTGTTCGGGGTATCTTCACCTCGACCGGAAACACCAAAAGTTGCTCCTCAATCTACTGCACCTACTGAAAATATTGAATATGAAATTCCTTCGGGTATGATAGAGAAACTGCTAGCTAATCCTTATGCAGGAGATGGAACAATATATCCTGATGTGCACTTGATCTATGTGGATGAAATTTGTGGATTGTTTAAGCTTGCAGGTTTATCCGGAGATGGAGTTAAGAAGAAAGTATTCCCTTTATCTTTGGGGGGAAAAGCATTGACATGGTATAGGCTATGTGATGATACCGATACATGGGACTGGAACTGATTGAAACTGGAATTCCATCAGAAATTTTATCCTATGCATTTGGTTCATCGTGATCGGAATTATATATATAATTTTTGGCCTCGTGAAGGAGAAAGCATCGCTCAAGCTTGGGGGAGGCTTAAGTACATGATGTACACATGCCCCAATCATGAGCTCGCAAAGGAAATTATCTTACAGAATTTTTATGCTCGGCTTTCTCTTGATAATCAAAATACTCTCGATTCTTCTTCGACTGGCTCCTTATGAAGAAAACTATTGAATTCAGATGGGATCTTCTGGATAGAATTAAACGCAACTCTGAAGATTGGGAACTCGACAAAGGTAATGAGTCAGGTATAATACTTGAGTTCGATTGTGTTAAATCTTTTATGACTACCGATGCCTTTCATAAGTTTAGCACTAAATATGGACTTGACTCTGAGATAGTAGCTTCCTTTTGTGAATCATTTGCTACTCATGTTGATCTCCCTAAGGAGAAGTGGTTTAAATATCATCCCCCTGTTAAAGAAAAGATTGAGGAACCTGTTAGTATTAAAGAAGAAACAATTGTTTACCATGTTGATCCTGTTGTGCCTACCGCTTATATTGAGAAACCATCTTTTCCTGTTAGGATCAAGGAACATGCTAAAGTTTCAACTGTGGTTAACAAAAGTCACATTAGAGCACCTAGACCCTCTGAACAATTTAAAGTTGAACCTAATGTTGCTATGGTTAAAGATCTCTTGGTTGATAATATAGATGGGCATGTTATTTACTTCTGCGATGAAGCAACTAGAATTGCTAAACCTGATTCTAAAGATAAAAATAGACCCGTTGTGGGCATGCCTGTTGTCTCAGTTAAAATAGGAGATCATTGTTATCATGGCTTATGTGATTTGGGTGCTAGTGTGAGTGCTATTCCGTTTACCTTATATCAAGAAATTATGAATGATATTGCACTTGCTGAAATTGAGGACATTGATGTTACTATTAAACTTGCAAATAGAGATACCATTACACCGCTTGGGATCGTTAGAGATGTTGAAGTCTTGTGTGGAAAAATCAAATACCCTACTGATTTTCTAGTCCTTGGTTCTCCACAAGATGATTTTTGTCCCATTATATTTGGTAAACCTTTCTTGAACACTATTAATGCCAAGATTGATTGCGCTAAAGAAATTGTTAGTGTTGATTTTGGTGGTATGTCTCATGAGTTTAATTTCTCTAAATTTTGTAGACAACCTCATGATAAAGAATTGCCTAGTAAAGATGAAATTATTGGTCTTGCTTCTATTGCTGTACCTCCTACTGATCCGTTAGAACAATATTTGCTAGACCACGAAAATGATATGCATATGAATGAAAGAAATGAAATAGATAGAATGTTCTTTGATCGGCCACCCATCCTTAAACATAATTTGCCTGTTGAAACTCTTGGAGGTCCTCCTCCACCTAAGGGTGATCCTGTATTCGAATTGAAGCAATTGCCTGATACATTGAAATATGCTTATCTTGATGAAAAGAATATATATCCTGTTATTATTAGTGCTAACCTTTCAGCACATGAAGAAAAGAGATTACTAAAAACTCCGAGGAAGCACCGAGCTGCTATCAGATATACTCTTGATGATCTTAAGGGCATTAGTCCCACTCTATGTCAGCACAAAATTAATATGAAGCCTGATGCTAAACCAGTTGTCGACCACCAACGACGATTAAATCCTAAGATGAAGGAGGTGGTAAGAACTGAAATATTAAAACTTCTGGAAGCAGGTATAATCTATCCCATAGCTGATAGTAGATGGGTAAGTCCTGTTCATTGTGTCCCTAAGAAAGGGGATATTACCGTTGTTCCCAATGATAAAAATGAACTCATTCCACAAAGAATTGTAACTGGTTATAGGATGGTAATTGATTTTAGAAAATTAAACAAAGCTACTAGAAAAGATCATTACCCCTTACCTTTCATTGATCAAATGTTAGAAAGATTGTTTAAACATACACACTTTTGTTTCCTAGACGGTTATTCTAGTTTTTCTCAAATACCCGTAGCACAATCTGATCAAGAGAAAACCACCTTTACTTGTCCTTTTGGAACTTATGCTTATAGATGTATGCTTTTTGGTTTATGCAATGCACCTGCTACCTTTCAAAGATGTATGACTGCTATATTCTCTGACTTTGGTGAAAAGATTGTTGAGGTATTTATGGATGATTTTTCCGTTTACGGAACTTCTTTTGATGATTGCTTAAGCAACCTTGATCGAGTTTTGTAGAGATGTGAAGAAACTAATCTTGTCTTGAATTGGGAGAAGTGCCACTTTATGGTGAATGAAGGTATTGTCTTGGGGCATAAAATTTCTGAGAGAGGTATTGAAGTTGATAAAGCTAAGGTTGATGCCATTGAGAAAATGCCATGTCCTAAAGATATTAAAGGTATAAGAAGTTTCCTTGGTCATGCTGGTTTCTATAGGAGGTTTATTAAAGACTTCTCTAAAATTTCTAGGCCTCTTACCAATCTTTTGCAAAAAGATGTTCCATTTTTTTTGATGATGATTGTCTAGAAGCCTTTGAAACACTTAAGAAAGCCTTAACCACTGCACCCATTGTTCAACCACCTGATTGGAACTTGCCTTTTGAAATTATGTGTGATGCTAATGATTATGCTGTTGGTGCTGTTCTAGGACAGAGAGTTGATAAGAAATTAAATGTTATCCATTATGCTAGTAAAACTCTAGACAGTGCCCAAAGAAATTATGCTACTACTGAAAAAGAATTTCTAGCAGTTGTGTTTGCATGTGATAAATTCAGATCCTACATAGGTGATTCTAAAGTAACTGTTCACACCGATCATGCTGCTATTAAATATCTTATGGAAAATAAAGATGCTAAACCTAGACTCATTAGGAGGGTTCTATTGCTACAAGAATTTGACTTGCATATTATTGATAGAAAGGGAGCTGAGAATCCCGTAGCAGATAATTTGTCTAGAATTGAAAATGTTCTTGATGACCCACTTCCTATTAATGATGATTTTCCTGATGAACAATTAGCTGTCATAAATGCTTCTCGTAATACTCCTTGGTATGCAGACTATGCTAATTACATTGTTGCTAAATACATACCACCTAGTTTCACATACCAACAAAAGAAAAAGTTCTTTTATGATTTAAGACATTACTTCTGGGATGACCCACATCTTTGTAAAGAAGGAGTAGATGGCATTATTAGGCGTTGTATACCTGAGCATGAATAGGAACAAATCCTACGGAAGTGTCATTCCGAAGCTTACGAGGACACCATGCGGGAGACAGAACTGCACATAAGGTATTGCAATCTGGTTTTTATTGGCCTACTCTTTTCAAGGATGCTCGTAAGTTTGTCTTATCTTGTGATGAATGTCAAAGAATTGGTAATGTTGGTAGACGTCAGGAAATGCCTATGAATTATTCACTTGCTGTTGAACCATTTGATGTTTGGGGATTTGATTATATGGGACCTTTTCCTAAATCCAATGGGTATACTCATATTTTAGTTGTTGTTGATTACGTTACTAAGTGGGTAGAAGCTATTACAACTAGTAGTGCTGATCATAACACCTCTATTAAAATGCTTAAAGAAGTTATTTTCCCAAGGTTTGGAGTCCCTAGATATTTAATGACTGATGGTGGTTCACATTTTATTCATGGTGCATTCGGTAAATTGCTTGCTAAATATGATGTCAACCATAGAATTGCATCTCCCTATCACCCTCAAACTAGTGGTCAAGTTGAATTGAGCAATAGAGAAATAAAATTAATTTTGCAAAAAACCGTTAATAGATCTCGAAAGAATTGGTCTAAGAAACTTGACGATGCATTATGGGCTTATAGAACCGCTTATAAAAATCCCATGGGTATGTCCCCTTATAAAATGGTTTATGGAAAAGCATGTCATTTACCTCTTGAGTTAGAACATAAAGCATATTGGGCAATTAAAGAACTGAATTATGATTTTAAACTTGCCGGTGAAAAGAGGTTATTTGATATTAGCTCATTAGATGAATGGAGAACCCAAGCTTATGAAAATGCCAAATTATTTAAAGAAAAGGTTAAAAGATGGCATGAAAGAAGAATTCAAAAACGGGAATTCAAAGTAGGTGAGCAAGTTCTATTATACAATTATCGTTTGAGATTCTTTGCAGGAAAGCTTCTCTCTAAATGGGAAGGACCGTATATCATCGAAGAAGTTTATCGCTCTGGAGCCATCAAAATAAATAACTCCAAAGGCACTAATCCGAGAGTGGTGAATGGGCAAAGAATTAAGCATTATATTTCAGGTACCCCCATTAATGTTGAAACTAATATTATTGAAACAATTACACCAGAAGAATACATAAGAGAGACCTTCCGGAATACTCCAGAACCCTGAAAAGGAAGAGGTATGTGATACGGTAAGTAAACCGACTCCAAAAATTCCACAAAAATATTTTCTGTCAGTTTTGGAATATTTAGAAAAATACAAAAATAAGAAACAGCCGGGGGACCCACCTGGAGCCCTCGAGGCACCAGGGCGCGCCACCCCCCCAGGCGCGCCCTGGTACCTCGTGGGCCCCACGTGTGCCTTTCCGACTCCGTTTTTCTTTTGTATTACTTGTTTTGCAAGATAAAAAATCGTTATATATATTCCCGTATGTTTTGACCACCGTATCACAGAAATCTCCTCTGTTCTTGTTTCGTGCTATTTTTCTGACAGATCTAGATCGCTATGGCTTCATCAAGCTCTTCCAAGGACAAGTTCTACGAGAAGGTCATCAACCCTTGCCTACCGGAGGTGATGAAACACCCTCAAGCCATTGAGATGCGTGAGGGGGTGCTTCATATCCGGGATGTTCAAGGACCCAAGAAGACCAGGAGCGTGGAGTCCAGGCTCGAAGCGGTGGAGCAGGAGATTTTCAAGTGCCAAGGGATGGTTGAACGTGGAATGAGCGCCAACCACTCCATGATCACGGAGTTCACCCGTGATCGCAAGGTGGATGACCGATCAATTGGGGACATCATCTTCAAGCTCAATGAACGAATCGACTATCTCCAAGGCCAAATCTATGATCTTCAAAACCAAAATTATGAGTATGAGGCAAGATTCAAAGGTATGAGTTTAGCTGCAAGTTTCAGGACTCCGGAGACTCGTTCATCCTTTTATGATGGGGCACCTATGCCATGGAAGCCGGAGGACAAGCCCATCACTTCATCACCACCAGCATCACCGGAGAAGGAGACTTGAGCACATGGGTATGGGCACTCCCCTTGGCTTATGCCAAGCTTGGGGGAGGTGCCCCGGTATCGTATCACCATCACTTTTATTATATTTACCTACTTTTAGTTCGATCCTTAGTTATTTCATGATCTAGTTGAATAAAAGTTTAGTATGATCTATTTTTGAGTGTAGTTTCGTGATCCATCTATATATGTAATCGAGTTGAGAGTTATATAATAAAGAGTAGTTTGAGTTTTTGCCTCTTTACTTTCATGTTCCAACTCTAGCAATGAAAATAATGAAAAAGATCATTTGCTAATCCTATGGAAAGTAATGACATTACATAAAGAAAAGTATAAGTGATAAAATTTATTGGAAGTTAACAAACATAGTATTAGTCAATGATGCAATTCATGAAAGAATTAATAAGGGAAAAGAAAATTCACATGCAAATATACTATCTTGGACATCTTTTATGATTGTGAGCCCCCATTAAGTATTTTATGCCAAATTGTTGAAGTTGGACAAGGAAGACAACGTAATGAATTATGTTTGTTCATATTCACATAGAAGTTATATTGTTATAGATCCTCCAACATGTGGTGCTTGCCCAATATCTTTGCTAGCCGAAAATTCGCACCAAGTAGAGATACTACTTGTGCATCCAAAACCCTTAAACCCAGTTTCATGTCATGAGAGTCCACTATATCTACCTATGGATTGAATAAGATCCTTCAAGTAAGTTGTCATCGGTGCAAAAAGCAATAAAAATTGCCTCTAAATATGTCTGAACTTTTATTGTAAGGGAAATAAGCTTTGTACGAACTTGTGATGGTAAAGGAATAAAAGCGACAGACTGCATAATAAAGGTTGCTATCACAAGGGGCAATATAAAGTGATGTTCCTTTGCATTAAGAGCTCTTGCATCCAATAACAAAAAGCGCATGACAACCTCTGCTTCCCTCTGCGAAGGGCCTATCCTTTAATTTTATGTATTTACTTTTTATGCAAGCGTCAATAGTGTTCTCCTCTATTTCCTTTTTATTTTTCTCTTTTGCAAGCATCATGTGGTGGGGAAAGATGTAGGCACATATATCCAGTTGGATATGAGTGATCATGAGTTATTATTGTTGACATCACCCTTGAGGTGAATAAGTTGGGAGGCGAAATCACAAGCCCCTATCTTTCTATGTGTCTGGCTGAAACTTTTTGCTCCATATATATGTCGTGAGTGTTAGCAATCATAGAACACTATATGATGGTTGAGTATGTGGACTTGCTAAAATAACTCCTACATGAGACCCTTCCTGAAAATATGATGAATTGCAATTGCATTGCTGACTAAGAACATAGTTTGTTAGTTTTCAAGAAAGTTTATGCCTTATACTCCATTGTTGTGATGAATTGTTACTTGCTCATGAGAAGTTTATGATAATAAATATTGCTGTTATAATAATGATCATGATGCTTCTATGTCCGTATTTTGTTTTTATCGACACCTCTCTCTCTAAACATGTGGACATGATTATCGATATCGGCTTTCGCTTGAGGACAAGCAAGGTCTGAGCTTGGGGGAGTTGATACGTCAATTTTGCATCATGTTTTGCTACTGTTATTTATAGTGTTTTTAATCATTATAACACTTTTTGGAGTAATTCTAATGCCTTTTCTCTCTTAATATGCAAGATTCACACAAGGAGGGAGAATGCCGGCAGCGGGAATTCTGGACCTGAAAAAGCTCTGTCAAGATACCTATTCTGCACATCTCCAAATAAGCTAAAATTTTACGGAGAATTATTTTGGAATAAATAAAAAATATTGGAAACAAAAAGTACCAGAGGGGGCCACCCAGGTGCCCACGAGGCACCAGGGCGCGCCACCCCCCCCCCCCAAGCGCGCCCTGGTACCTCGTGGGCCCCTGGCCCACTTCTGGCCCCCATTTTCTGGTATATAAGTCATTTTGCCCTAGAAAAAATAGAGAGAAGACTTTTGGGACGGTGCGCCGCCGTGAACTTGGGGGGAGCACTTTTGCTCTCCGGCGGAGAGATTCCGCCGGGGATACTTCCCTCCGGGAGGGGGAAATCGTCGCCATCGACATCACCAGCGACCCTCTCATCGTGGGAGGGCCAATCTTCATCAACATCTTCACCAGCACCATCTCATCTCAAACCCTAGTTCATCTCTTGTATTCAATCTTTGTCTCAAAACCTCAGATTGGTACCTGTGGGTTGCTAGTAGTGTTGATTACACCTTGTAGTTGATGCTAGTTGGTTTATTTGGTGGAAGATTATATGTTCAAATCTATTATGCTATTCAATACTCTACTGATCATGGGCATGTTGATGATTTGTGAGTAGTTACTTTTGTTCTTGAGGACATGGGAGAAGTCTTGTCATAAGTAATCATGTGAATTTGGTATTCGTTCGATATTTTGATGATATGTATGTTGTTGATTCTCTTAGTGGTGTCGTGTGAACGTCGACTACATGACACTTCACCATCTTTGGTCCTAAGGGAATGCATTGTGGAGTAGTAATTAGATGATGAGTTGCTAGAGTGACAGAAGCTTAAACCCTAGTTTATGCGCTATTCCGTAAGGGGTTGATTTGGATCCATATGTTTAATGCTATGGTTAGAGTTATCTTAATTCTTCTTTCGTAGTTGCGGATGCTTGCGAGAGGGGGTAATCATAAGTGGGAGGTTTGTGCAAGTAAGAACAACACCCAAGCACCGGTCCACCCACATATCAAATTATCAAAGTAGCGAACGCGAATCAAACAAACATGATGAAAGTGACTAGATGAAATTCCCATGTGTCCTCGAGAACGTGTTGCTTATTATAAGAGATCGTTCCGGCTTGTCCTTTGCTATAAAAAGGATTGGGCCAACTTGCTGCACTCTTTGTTACTATTGTTACTTGTCACTTGGTACAAATTATCTTGCTATCAAACTACTCGTTACCGATAATTTCAGTGCTTGCAGAAAACACCTTGCTGAAAACCGCTTGTCATTTCCTTCTGCTCCTCGTTGGGTTCGACACTCTTACTTATCGAAAGTACTATGATTGATCCCCTATACTTGTGGGTCATCAAGCCTCGAGGGTGAACTACTCCCTCCTCGTCATGGAGACCGCCGGGATGATGAAGATGGCCTCCAGTGATGATTCCCCCCTCCGGCAGGGTGCCGGAACAGGGCTCCAGATGGTATTTCTTCAGTATAGAGGCGTGCGGCGTCGTCGTCGAAGTTCTAGGTTTATTTCTGGGGGTTTCTCTTTTTGTAGGATTTTTCAGCGTTGGAATCACGCGAAACGGAGCTACGAGGGCCCCACAAGGTACCACGGCGCGACTGATACGTCTCCAACGTATCTATAATTTTTTATTGTTCCATGCTGTTATAATATCAATCTTGGATGTTTTTACAATCATTTACAACAATTATCTATCATTTTTGGAGACTAACCTATTAACCTAGTGCCCAGTGCCAGTTGATGTTTTCTGCCCTATTTTTGTTTCACAGAAAATCAATATCAAACGAAGTCCAAATGCAACGAAACTTTTTGGAGATTTTTTATTGGGCAAGATAAACACTAGAAGCTTCGGGAGGAGGCCAGAAGACCCTGGTGGGGCCCACGAGCCACCAGGGCACGCCTGGGGGGGTAGGCGCGCCCTGGTGCCTCGTGGGGCCCACCAAGCTCCGTTTGACCTAATTCCAGCACTATAAATTCCCAAAAAATCAGAAACCCTCAAGAGAGTCCACGAAATACTTTTTCCGCCGCCGCAAGTTTCTGTTCCAGAGAGATCCCATCTGGAGGCCTTCTCCGGTAATCTGCCGGAGGGGGAATCGATCACGGAGGGGCTCTACACCAACCTTGCTGCCCTTCCGATGATGCGTGAGTAGTTTACCACAGACCTACGGGTCCATAGGCAGTAGCTAGATGGCTTCTTCTCTCTTTTTGATCTTCAATACAATGTTCTCCTCAATGTTCTTGGAGTTCTATCCGATGTAATCACTTTTTGCGGTGTGTTTGTTGGGATCCGATGAATTGTGAGTTTATGATTAGATTATCCATGAAATTATTTGAGTCTTTGCTGCACTCTTTTATGCATGATTATTATAGCCTCGTATTTCTTCTCCGATCTATTGATTTGGTTTGGCCAACTAGATTGATTTATCTTGCCATGGGAAGAGGTGCTTTGTAGTGGGTTCGATCTTGCGGTGCTCAATCCCAGTGACAGAAAGGGACATGACACGTATGTATCGTTGCTACTAAGGATAACAAGATGGGATCTATTCATTGGGTTTATTAATTCGTGAGTTTGTCTTGTCTACATCATGTCATCGTTCTTAAGGCATTACTCCGTTCTTTATGGACTTAATACACTAGATGCATGCTGGATAGCGGTCGATGTGTGGAGTAATAGTAGTAGATGCAGGCAGGAGTCGGTGTACTAATCTTGGACGTGATGCCTATATACATGATCATTGCCTTGGATATCATCATGATTATTTGCTTTTCTATCAATTGCCCAACAGTAATTTGTCTACCCACCGTATGCTATTTTCTCGAGAGAAGCCTCTATTGAAACCTATGGCCCCCGGGTCTATCAAAATCATATTACTAAAACCCTAAAAATATTGCTGCCATTTTCTTTTATTTATTTTATTCTATATTTTTGCTGCAATCTATCAATCTATCATATACAATTTAATCTTGCAATCTTACCGCCAAGGGATTGACAACCCCTTGTTTGCGTTGGGTGCAAGGATTTGTTGTTTGTGTGCAGGTGCTGCTAACGAGGTGTTGCGTGATTCTCCTACTGGTTCGATAACCTTGGTTTCATAACTAAGGGAAATACTTATCTCTACTGTGCTGCATCATCCCTTCCTCTTCGGGGAAATACCAACGCAAGCTACAAGTAGCAGCGACCCCCCCAGGCCGCACCATGGTGCCTTGTGAGCGCCTCGTGAGGCTTCTGGTCCTTCCACAAAGCTTCAGGGGTCTCTTTTGGTCCAAAAAAAATCGTCCAAAAGTTTCGTCCAATTACGAGAACTTTTATTTCTGCACAAAAAACAACACCACGGTAGTTCTGCTGAAAACAGCGTCAGTCCGGGTTAGTTCTAATCAAATCATACCAAAACAATATAGAATTGTTATAAATATGGCATGAATACTTCATAAATTATAGATACATTGGAGACGTATCAGCATCCCCAAGCTTAATTCCTGCTCGTCCTTGAGTAGGTAAATGATAAAAGAAATAATTTATGAAGTGTGAATGCTAGCATAGTGCATAAGTTTGATCAATGATAATTTCAATCACTTTTCCTAGCATCATAACATCAACTCTTTCTCATAAAACTCATCATGATAAAGTAGCAATCAATTCACATGTTATGGTTTAAATAATACATTCTCTTGAAACTTAACAACCTATGTTCTTAGTCACCAAACAATTTCAATTCAACTTATCTTCAACAGAGTCTAAGTAAGAGCTTCACATACTCAATTATCATATAGTCTTCTATGATTGCTAATACTCAAAGCATATTTTTAGAACAAATGGCATCCATCGAACACAAAGAAAGATAGGGGCTTAATGTTTTGCCTCCCAACTCATTTATCATAGAGATAATTGTCAACAATAATAAATCATGATCAAATATATTTGAATGGATATATGTGCCTAGATCTATCCCCACCACATGATGCTTGCCAACTATAGAATAGGTTGGAATAAGAAATTGACTCAACATAAAAAGTAAATAACATGAAAGTAAATAGCATAAAAGTAAATGGAATGTCCCTTCGCAGAGGGAAGCAGAGATTTGCAGAGGTGCCAGAGCTCATAGCTTAAAACAGAGATGAATACATTTTGAGAGGCATGCCTTTCCTGTCAACGTCACGACCGAGGATTCTCAATATCTTCCATGCTAAACACATTATAGGAAGTTCCCAAGCAGAAAGGTAAAGTTTACTCCCCCTCAACCATTCAAACACAAGCCATGGCTAGCCGAATCCTCGGGTGCCCTCCATACAATCAACTTTCTGGGGGAGTTTGTTTGCATTATATAATTCGATTTTGAGCATAGGACTGGACATCCCAATTATCACCCTCTCTCGTGCAATGACAAGTGAATAAACACTCATCATGAGAATAACTTGCTTAACATGGAAGATACTGACCACCCACTGCCGCTTCATGAGCGGTACGGGCACACAAAACAGATGTTTATTTGAAGGTTTTAGAGATGGCACATGCAATTTACTTGGAATGGCAGGGTAATACCGTATATAGGTAGGTATGGTGGACACTCATGGAAGAAACTTGGCTCAAGGATTTTGGATGCACAAGCAGTATTCCCACTTAGTACAGAAATTTAGGCTAGCAAAAGATTCTAAACAAGCACCACATGTTAGAGGATCCATAACAATATAACTTCGATGCAAATATACCCAACCATAACTCATTACGTTGTCTTCCTTGTCCAACTTCAACTAATTTGCTCAAGTTTGAAAATAATTAATGGGTATTCACAATCATAAAAGATGTCCAAGATAATAAATTTATATGTGAAAGTTCTCTTCCATATACTATCTCTTCATGAATGGCTCGAATGACTAATATTGTGATTATCAAATTTCACTAGATTTTACTTTCTAAACCCAATGTGAAATATTACTAAGCATATGGAACATATATAATTTCAGATTTATGATATTCAATTCATTCAACAATTCATTCTTAGGATATAAGTGAAGCACAAGAATGAATGACAAACTACTCCAAAAGATATAAGTGAAGATCAATGAGTAGTCAAAAAATTAAGTAGCTATGTGAAGACTCTCTCCAAATAAAGATTTCAGATCTTGATAATTTTATTCAAACAGCAAACAAAATGAAAATAAAAGGACACTCCAAGAATAGCACATATCATGTAAACAAGTAAAAACTTAGGCTAACCGATAGGTGTTGATGAAGAAA
Organism: Elymus sibiricus; assembly: GCA_039707655.1. Taxonomy (NCBI): domain Eukaryota; kingdom Viridiplantae; phylum Streptophyta; class Magnoliopsida; order Poales; family Poaceae; genus Elymus; species Elymus sibiricus. The sequence goes on from CM077670.1 coordinate 40,244,058, forward strand.
GGTGGGATGCCCACCGGGGCATCCCCAAGCTTAGTTGCTTGAGACTTCTTGGAATGTTATCTTGGGGTGCCTTGGGCATCCCCAAGCTTGAGCTCTTGTGTCTCCTTAATTCCTCTCATATCATGGCTTTTCCTAAATCTTAAAAACTTCATCCACACAAAACTCAACAAGAACTCGTGAGATAAGTTAGGATAAATCCACTCAAAACCTTAACATTCTATACTGTAACAAATCACTAAAATTATAATTAAACATTGCATACTAAATGCCTCTGCATATTTAATACTCCTATCCACAAATAGAAACATTAAATAGGCAAACATATGCAAACAATGCAACTATAACAGCAATCTGTGAAAACAGAACAGTCTGTAAAGGGTGAATAAGAATTCATACTTCCCTAACTCCAAAAATTCTGAAAAATTACCAAGTGACATAGAACTCATGCATGCTTACTGTGTAAAAATTTCAGATTTTATCATATTCTGACAATTCAGGAATATTCCAGACATAACAGAAAACTTTCTGTTTTCAAACAGCAACACACGAACTTGCAAATTGAGCATGGTAAAGGCTATACTTGGCATTTTATTAAACTAAAAGATACAAAACATGATTATTTATAACACCAAGCAAATATCAACAGAATATAATGATGCTCCAAGCAAAACTCATATTATGTGACGAATAAAAATATAGCTCCAAGTGAGGTTACCGATAGTGTTGAAGACGAAGAGGGCATCCCCAAGCTTAGACGCTTGAGTCTTACTTGAATATTACCTTGGAGTGCCTTAGGCATCCCCAAGCTTAGGGCCTTGCCACTCCTTATTCTCCACATATCAATATCTCACCCAAAACTTGAAAACTTCAATCACACAGAACTTAACGGAACTTGTGAGATAGGTTAGTGCGATAAAAATAAATCATCCACTTAGGTACTGTCAAGACAAGATTCATAATTGTTCTCACATAATTCCTACTGTATTCTATCATTTCCACAATTTATATTACTCAATATAAGCTATGGAAACACTAAAACAAGCAAACTATGCACTAAAAATAGAATCTGTCAAAAACAGAACAGCATGTAGTGGGCGATTTAAAAAGCATACTTCTGTACCTCCAAAAATTCGAAAAAATTAGGAAAACGTAAAAAATTTGTAAATAAATACTGTGTAAAAATTTCAGAATTTTCTCACGCTCCAGTACAGAATAGAAATTCTAGCACTGGACGCAAAAGTTTCTTTTTTTGCACAGAATCAAATCAACAAGCATCCACACTATCCCAAAGGCTTTACTTGGCACATTATTGAAAGAAAACATATGAAACATGATTACTACAGTAGATTAATCATGTGAACACAATAAAAACAGTATGTATAAATATTGGGTTGTCTCCCAACAAGCGCTTTTCTTAAATGCCTTTTAGTTAGGCATGATGATTTCAATGATGCTCGCACAAGAATAAAGAATTGGAACATAAAGAGAGCATCATGAATCATATGACAAGCAAATTTAAGCCTAACCCACTTCCTATGCATAGGGATTTTCTGAGCAAATAATTTATGGGAGCAAGAATCAACTAGCATAGGAAGGCAAAACAAGCATGACTTCAAAACTTTCAACACATAGAGAGGAAACTTGATATTATTGCAACACCTACAAGCATATGATCCTCTCTCATAATAATTTTCAGTAGCATCATGAATGAATTCAACAATATAACTATCACATAAAGCATTCTTTTCATGATCCACAAGCATAATTTTTTTGTTACTCTCCACATAAGCAAATTTATTCTCATCAATAGTAGTGGGAGCAAACTCAATGAAATAACTATCATGATATAGTTGATTGACATAATCAAATGGAAAATTAAAATCATGATGACAAGTTTCATGGTTATCATTAATCTTTATATCATACATGTCATCACCATAATCATCATAGATAGCAACTTTGTTTTCATAATCAATTGAAACCTCTTCCAAAATAGTGGAATCATCATTAAATAAAGTTGTGACCTCTCCAAATCCACTTTTATCATTATTATAAGATTGAACACCCTCCAAAATAGTGGGATAATTATTGCCTAAAGTAGACACTCTTCCAAACCCACTTTCATTATTATTGCAATCATCATAGATAGGAGGCATGCCATCATCATAATAAATTTGCTCATCAAAAGTAGGGGGAATAAAAAGATCATCTTCATTAAGCATAGCATCCCCAAGCTTAGGACAAACATTGTTTGCAGCAAATAAATTCTCAAACATGTCATTCCAATCAAACATAGCATCCCCAAGCTTGTGGGTTTGCATATCATTAGCATAATCAGTATTATCATCAATAGTATGAATAGCACCAATAGTATAACAATTTTTATCATATACCTCCAAGTTGGTGCCATAAAGATTTTCAAGATTATAAGAAGTATCATTATCTTCCCAATCATAATTATCACAACAAGTAATAGGCATAACAACATCATCTTCAATAACTCCTTCGGACATCGTATCATAAGAACAAGAAACAATATCATCAAGTGTACCTTCCTCCACAATTATTTTTGATTCATGCTCATGGGGCACAACAATAGGAGTAACATTATTCGGGAGAGATACCTTTTTACCTTTGGTTTTTCTTCTTTTCTTCTTCTTCTCCACATTATGTGTGGGCTTATTTAATTTTTCTGAGCTTCTTATTGAAGAGATTGGTTGGATAGGAAGCTCCTCCTCGTTACCTGTTTCATCATGAGAGAAAATAGGAGGGAAAGGGGGGATCCTTACCCTTCCATTAGTGTTTCTTTTATATTCTATTGGTTTTCCCGTCTTTCTATAATTGGCTATATAAGCATTCTCATTGCAATTTACCACACAAAACATATAGATTTCCTCTAAATTATTTTCAATGTCTTTTGTGAAAATGAATACTTTAAACCAACTATTTTTATGTGTCAATTCTTCACACCCCAAAAATAAACAAAGTTCAAGGGTGATCAAGTTATTGCAATATTTGGACATGATTCGATCATGAAAAAGTATGCATTGAAAATTAAGATGACCAACCTTATTGCAAAGTTCACAAGTAATAGGATGAAGAGAGCATAATTTCGTAGCAAATTTATCTATCACTTTAAGGAACCAATTGGTTTTATCATGTTTATGCTTCTTACAAAATCTATCATCCCAATAAGGCATATCTTCACAAATTTTATTCACTCCACAAAAATTGACATGCTTACATGACTAGTGCAATCATCATTAGCATTATGGATATTCAAAGAATTCATACTAACAACATTGCAATCATGCTCATCATTCAAAGGACTCACATTAAACATTTTATTAAATTTTTCTTCTAACACTTTAGCACAATTTTCCGATCCATCATTTTCAAGAAATACATTATAGAGATGAAGTAATTGAGGCAACCTCAATTCCATTTATTTTTTAGTTTTATTTTATAAAACAAACTAGTGATAAAACAAGAAACTAAAAGATTTAATTGCAAGATCTAAAGATATACCTTCAAGCACTCACCTCCCCGGCAACGACGCCAGAAAAGAGCTTGATGTCTACTATGCAACTTTATTCTTGTAGACGTTGTTGGGCCTCCAAGTGCAGAGTTTTGTAGGACAGTAGCAAATTTCCCTCAAGTGGATGACCTAAGGTTTATCAATCCGTGGGAGGCGTAGGATGAAGATGGTCTCTCTCAGACAACCCTGCAATCAAATACAAGAAATATCTTGTGTCCCCAACACACCCAATACAATGGTAAATTGTATAGGTGCACTAGTTCGGCGAAGAGATGGTGATACAAGTGCAGTATGGATAGTAGAAATAGGTTTTTGTAATCTGAAAATAAAAAAACAGAAAGGTAGCAAGCAAGTGATAAAACAGAGCACAAACGGTATTGCAATGCTTGAAAACAAGGCCTAGGATTCATACTTTCACTAGTGCAATCTCTCAACAATGCTAACATAATTGGATCATATAACAATCCCTCAACGTGCGATAAAGAATCACTCCAAAGTTCCTATTAGCGGAGAACATAAGACGAAATTGTTGTAGGGTATGAAACCACCTCAAAGTTATCCTTTTCGATCAATCTATTAAGCCATCCCTATAAGTGTGACAAACAGCCCTAGAGTTCGTACTAAAATAACACCATATGATACGCATCAACCAACTCTAATGTCACCTAGATACTCCAATGTCACCACAAGTATCCGTGAGTTGATTATTCGATATGCATCAAAACAACTTCAGATTCATAATTTTCAATGCACACAAAGAACTTCAAAGAGTACCCCAAAGTTTCTATTGGAGAAAAGAAGATGAAAATGTGTACCAACCCATATGCCTAGATTCCCCAAGGTCACGGAAATCCGCAAGTTGATTACCAAAACATGCATCAAGTGAATCAATAGAATACTCCATTGTCACCATGGGTATCCACATGCAAGACATACATCAAGTGTTCTCAAATCTGAAATATTCAATCCGACAATAATGAAACCTCAAAGGGAAAGATTGGATTCATCACAAGAAGATAGAGAGGGAAGAAACACCATATGATCCAACTATATTAACAAAGCTCGCGATATATCAAGATTGTGCCAAATCAAGAACACGAGAGAGAGAGAGAGATCAAACACATAGCTACTCGTACATACCCTTAGCCCCGAGGGTGAACTACTCCCTCCTCGTCATGGAGACCGCCGGGATGATGAAGATGGCCTCCGGTGATGATTCCCCCTCCGGCAGGGTGCCGGAACAGGGCTCCAGATGGTATTTCTTTGGTACAGAGGTGTGCGGCGGCGGCGTCGAAGTTCTAGGTTTATTTCTGGGGGTTTCTCTATTTATAGGATTTTTCAGCGTTGGAATCACGCGAAACGGAGCTATGAGGGCCCCACAAGGTACCACGGCGCGCCCCCAGGCCGTGCCGTGGTGCCTTGTGAGCACCTCGTGAGGCTTCTGGTCCTTCCACGAAGCTTCGGGGGTCTCTTTTGGTCCAAAAAAAATCGTCCAAAAGTTTCGTCCAATTCCGAGAACTTTTATTTCTGCACAAAAAACAACACCACGGTAGTTCTGCTGAAAACAACGTCAGTCCGGGTTAGTTCTAATCAAATCATACCAAAACAATATAGAATTGTTATAAATATGGCATGAATACTTCATAAATTATAGATACGTTGGAGACGTATCACCTATCTTGCGGCCCAGTGAAGTAGGCAGCTCCATCTGCCGAGTCGGTGAGGCCGGCGTGGATAGTAGGGTAACTTTGCTTCTCCCAAATAGTGGGCGCCAGCGAGGAGGGCGTGCTTGAAATAGTGGGCGCGAGCGATTTCGACCGAGGAGAGGGTGTTTTGCCGCCCATGGTTTCTGAATTATTCGGCGCCTGTGATTTCGGCCGAGGAGAGGGTGTTTTGCCGCCCATGGTTTATGAATTATTCGGCGTCTGTCATTTCGGCCGATGAGAGGGCGCGCTTCGATGAAGTTACAAACCTACCCTCGGTATACAACGGGCCAATTGATGCGGGTCCTAGATAGGCTGGTAATTTCACATCTCCCGTTTATTTGCTCGGGCGAATTCCACCGAGCAAAGGGTGTTTTAGTGGTTCGTTCAAATTTTGGGTGAACAAGCATCCATGTCTACAGTACCAAGTCGATCCGAATCATATTTAGAAATATTAGTTCTATAGTGTCACATCTTTCCACTTCTTTTTTAGATGGTGAGATGATGCTCGGGACTAATGTGTTTTTACATGCTCGTTGCTACCGATTAATTTGACAAATAGTTAACCCACTTAAAAATGGGAATCAAACCAGAAATGAAATATCTCAATTCAATGAAATAGCTTTTTGACCCGATCAAAATTGTGGACTACATCCAAAATTGAACACATCAATTGAATAGCATGTTGTATTATATTACTCCATGAACATGCTCAAAGTCAAATTAATGAACTTGTTTGATACGCATATCTCCGTTCATGTGTGAATTGCAAACACCATGTTCTCCAATTCAAACATTTGAATACAATTTTATATTGAATCATGCACTACTACAAAACTGGCTATAGCCAATATCCATATTAGTGGCGCACCATGGTGGTGGTGCGCCACTGCTATATAGCAATGGCGCACCAGAAACAGGTGCGCCATTGTTATTTTTTTAGTAGTGGCGCACCACCTGAGCAGTGCGCCATTGCTATTTTTTTTGCCCACCCCCCCACCCCACCAGACATAGCAATGGCGCACCACACCTAGGTGCGCCATTACTATGCACCTTAGTAATGGCGCACCTTGGTGTGGTGCGCCATTGCTATGTCTGGTGGGGGGGGGTGCGTCTGTGTGTGTGAGACATAGTAATGGCGCACCCTCCCTGGTGCGCCATTGCTAACCCTAGCAATGGCGCACCAGGGAGGGTGCGCCATTACTATGTCTCGCACACACAGACACACACCCCACCACACACACACAGACACCCACCCACCCCCCCCCCCCCTGTGGATCGCCTTTTCAGTTTGAAAAAAAATAAAAGAAAATGATAAATGATTCAAAAAAATTCAAAAAAATAGATGCCGATGTGTTATGTGTTCTAGTTGTTACAAAAATTAACAAAGATGAATTTTGAATTTTTTTGCAAAAAAAAACCGCCGTGTTTCGGTAAAATGGCCGTAACTTTTGCATACGACCTCCGATGAAAAAGTTTTCTATATGAAAAAGATACTACTCGAAAAGTTACATCCGAATTTGACGGGCTATGCCCGTTATCGATTTTTTAGAATCCTCAAAAACCTAACAGAAAATAAGTTACAGCAATTTTAAGATCTGCAGGCAAAAAAATAAAAAAATTACAAAAAAGTTAGCAGTGGCGCACCAATGCATAGTGCGCCACTGCTAACTTTCCCGCCTTTCAAATTCAAAAAAATTTAAAAATAGTAATGGCGCACCATGGGGTGGTGCGCCATTGCTATGGTACATAGTAATGGCGCACCACACCTAGGTGCGCCATTACTATGTACCATAGCAATGGCGCACCACCCCATGGTGCGCCATTACTATGTCACAGCCCCACCACGTGCGCACCCACCCACCCCTCTCCTTCCTCTCTCCTTATCCCCATCCCCCTCCCTCCTCCTTCCCCGTCTCCCTTCCCCTTCTTCCTCCCTTCCCCTTCATACTTCTCCTCCTCTCCTCCACTCCATCTCCTCCTCTCCTCCTCTCCTCCTCTCCATCTCCTCCTCTCCGGTGACCTCCTCCTCCTCAAGGTGCTCCTCCTCCGGTGACATCCTCCTCACGGCCGGTGCTCCTCCTCCGGCGACCTCCTCCTCCCTCCTCTCCTCCTCACGGTGCTCCTCCTCCTCCCTCCTCTCCTCCTCACGGTGCTCCTTCCTCTCCTGCTCACGGTCCTCCTCCTCTCCGGCGACCTCCTCCTCCTTCTCCGGCGACCTCCTCCTCCTCTCCGGCGACCTCCTCCTCCTCCTCCTCCTCTCCGGCGACCTCCTCCTCCCTCCTCTCCTCCTCACGGTCTCTCCTCCCTCCTCCCTCCTCCTCTACTTCCGGCCACATGTGGAGCCAAAAATTTGAAAAAAATTTAACCAAAAAAAACGAGGCAAAAAAATTTAACCAGGTCGAGAACGAAATTTGAAAAAAATTTAACCAAAAAAAAACGAGGCAAAAAAATTTAACCAGGTCGAGAACGAAATTTGAAAAAAATTTAACCAAAAAAAACGAGCCAAAAAAATGAGCCAGATCCAAATTCAAAATTCAAAAATAGCAATGGCGCACGGTGGGGGTTAGACGGTGCGCCACTACTATTTTCCCGCCTTCAAAATTCAAAAAAAATCAAAAAAAAAAAATGAAAAAAAAAATTACCAGTGGCGCACCTGTAGCAATAGTAATGGCGCACCAGAGGTGCGCCACTGTTACCTGCAATACTAATGGCGCACCAGAGGTGCGCCATTAGTATTTCTTATTAGTGGCGTGGTAATAGTGGCGCACCTATGGTGCGCCATTAATACCCAAAAGTGGTGCGCCACTAATGTGCTTTTTTCTAGTAGTGATGGTTTATATCGATCTTCGATGCAAAAACGTGACCTCTCCCCTCTCCCGCACTCCCGTTCTCTTTCTAGCCGACACTCTTTCTTTCTATCGCGCGCACACGAACACAATCCTTATCGGTCTCTCTCTCTCTCTCTCGCTCTCTAGGTCTTTCTAGTTCGCATGCACACTCTATGTATAGGTCTCTCTCGCACACAATGTATGACTCTCTGGTCTAGGCTAAATAGCTAGCTAGGGTGCACTCATAGTACACACAAAAATTCTCTCGCTCGTTGTCCATAACTCTCTCACGCACCACTCCGTCTTCTCCCAGCTCCTCTCTCTCCCAAACATTCTATCTCCCTAGGTCACACATACACATCTCACTCGCACTAGATAGACCCATCTAACATTCTCTCTTCCTCGCTCTCTCTGTGTCTCACACGCGCGCGCGCGCACAAACACACACACACACACACAATCTCCCCCTAGCTAAGTACGAGTATCGACACACTCCCCCTAGGTATGACTATCTCTCACACTCTCCATCAGAAACACACGCATTGTATCTTTCGCTCCCTAGGACTATCTCGATCTCTCTCGGAGCATCTTTCTATCGCACACACACCTTTGTCTCTCGATCTCCCACCCATATAGTCCCCTCACGATCTCGAGGGGATCTCTCGATCACAAACACACCCTATCTCCCTCCCCATGCCTCCATTTTCTCCATACCTCCCTCTCGACCTCTGTCCCTTGTTTGCCAGACCACTCTTGGACACGTGCTATAGGGGTCTTTCTCTCCGTTGCAAACAATCACACACTATTTGCGTGTATATCTTCACCTCGCTTTCTCTCTCGGAGATGCATGCGTGATATGTTTGCATAAGACACACACACTTTCTCTCTATTTTATCGTCTGTTGTCCCTTTCTCTTTCAGACACACACTCTTTTTGCACACTCACTCTTTCTCCTTCACACACACTTGATCTCTCTCTACTTAGGTACTTTCTCCGGTCCATAGCATATAGATTTTTTTGAAAAGTCAAACCTCACAAAGTTTGACCAGGTATGTGGAGAAAAACATTTACATCTAGAACGGGAAACATATATCATTAGATTCATCACAGGATGTAGTTTCATATTATATATACATCTTTGGTATTGTATATATAAATGTTTTTCTCAGTAAACTTGGCCGAAGTTTCCAAAGTTTGAATTTTCAAAAATTTATAGGCACTACATTATCGAATGGAGGGAGTATCTCTTTCTCTCTCTCAACTCTCTCACGCACCACTCCGCCGTCTCGGGGCTCTTCTCTCTCTTTTTCAAACTTTCTATATACCTAGGTCACACATACACATATCTCGCTCGCACTAGATAGACCCATCTAACACTCTCTCTCCCTCATTCTCTCTCTATCTCACACGCACGCACACCCCCCCTAAGTACGATTATCTCTCACTCCATCACACGCACATGCACTTCCCACTAGGTATGACCATCTCTCACTCTCCATCACAAACACACACATTGTCTCCTTCCCTCCCTAGCTAGGTATATCTCTATCTCTTCCAGGGTATCTTTCTATCGCACACACACCTTGTCTCTTGATCTCCCACCCATATAGCCCCCACACGATCTCAAGGGGATCTCTCTATCACAAACACACCCTCTCTCCCTCCCCATGCCTCCATTTTCTCCATACGTCTCTCTCGACCTCGTCTCTCCCTTGTTTGCCAAACCTGTCTTGGCCACGTGCTAGGGGTCTCTCTCTCTCTCCGTTGCAAACAACCACACAATATATCTCCGTGTATCTCCTCACCTCGCTTTCTCTCTCGGAGTTGCATGCGTGATATGTTTTCATAAGACACACACACTTTCTCTCTACTTTATCGTGTGTTGTCCCTTTCTCTTTCACACACACACTCTCTCTTTTTTGCACACTCACTCTTTCTCCTTCATACACACTTGATCTCTCTCTAGTCATGTACTCTCTCTGGTCCATAGCATATATACATTTATTGAAAAGTCAAACCTCACAAAGTTTGACCAGGTATATGTGGAGAAAAACATTTACATCTGGAGGGACAAACATACATCATTAGATTCATCAGAAGATGTAGTTTCATATCATATATCTTTGGTATTGTAGATATAAGTAAATTTCTCTATAAACTTGGTCAACCTTTCAAAAGTATGAATTTTCAAAAATATATAGGCACTACATTATCGAACGGAGGGAGTATCTCTTTCTCTATCTCTACCTCTCACGGGCCTCCCCTCTCACTCGATCTCTCTTTACAGAGGGATTATACGGTCACTGGCTCAGCGTATAGCTCTGTATATTGTCTAGTTGACCGGTCAACCAGTCTACATGGTGCCTTGTCAGCTCGTGTTCTCTATGGGTGCGCGGGCCCATGTGGCAGTGGGTGAAATTAAATAAACTAGAGGCCCATCTGCCACGGGGTGAAATAAACAAACTAGAAACCACTTGCGATAGAACCCCACACGCTACTAAATTGAGTGCACACTTCTTCGTCGTTAAAACAGTACTGTAGTACTCCCTCCATTTCTTTTTAGTCTGCATATAAAATTTGGTCAAAGTCAAACTTCGTAAAATTTGACTAAATTTATAGGAGAATATCAACATTCACAGTATGAAATCAATATATTTAGATGCATCTAGAAATTAATTTTCATAGCATATAGCTTCAGTATTGTAAATGTTGATATCTTTTGATATAAAGTTGGTCAAACTTTGCATAGTTAGACTTTGACCAAATTTTATATGCGGACTAAAAAGAAACGGAGGGAGTACTAGATTAACACCTTCTTAGACGCCACCATGGACACAAACTACGACAATGCAGATACACCACTGCGCGGCATGCACGCAAGGACGCACTCGCGCACACCCAGCACACCATACACACTAGCACACATGTACACCGGTGTCACCGCTAGCTGAGATGGAGGACGAGGCGGCTCGAGCCAAAACTGCATCCGGCGAGCCTGGACTTCATCAACAGCCTCCCCGACGACATGCTGCTCATCATCATCGCCCTCCTCCCCACCAAATTTGGCGTGCGGACCACCCTTCTCTCCCGGCGGTGGTGCCCCCTCTGGCGCTGCGTCCCCCTTAACCTTACCGTCAACAGCTGCCTCTGCGATAGGGATTGCAAACGCATGGCCGCAGTCTCCAAGATCCTTGCATCGCACCCTGGGCCAGCCAGACGCCTTGACATCCGCATGTTCAGTACCAACTGCAATGTCCAAGCCAAGTTTGACGAGTGGTTCTTATCCCCCGCCCTAGATCAGCTCGAGGAGCTCAGGTTTGAAGGTGGACGATGTCGCTCTCTGCCGCTGTCCGCGCTCTGCCACGCGCCAATGCTGTGCCGCACTAGGTTCAGCTCCTGCTATTTCCCTCAGATTGATGCCGCGCCCGCTCTTCTTCTCCCTCAACTCAAGCAGCTCAGCCTCTTCAACATTGGTATCTCGAAGGAGGCTATGGAGCGGCTGCTACGCGGCTGTATAGTGCTCGAGTACCTTTGTCAACAGATCCATGGGTTCATTAGCCTCCACATCGCCTCGACGAATCTCTAATGGATTTATGTGTCTTGCTGGCCCCACAACAGGACATTACTTGGGAAGAGATCAGTTGAGCTGTTTCATGATATGGTCATTGAGAATGCACCTTTCCTTGAGAGATTGCTTGTATCTGATCTAGAAGGTCCAACAAAAATCAGGGTCATTGACGCACCAAAATTGACAGCGTTGGCCTACTCGTCTGCCAAATTCTCCGAACTTGTTATTGGATCCATAACTGTTCACGTACAACACTCTTCTTCTTCTCGTTCTTCTTCTTGAAATTCACATTTTAATTTTTTTTCTTGATGTATGTTCGACTGTCATCCAGAAAATGATTCCCACAAGCTTGACCCAGTCTATGCGCACAGTGAAGATTTTGGCAATAAAATCTATCGGCCCCAATCTGGATCAAGTTGTTGGATTCTTTAGATGCTTTCCGTGCACGGAGAAGCTACTCATCGAGGTGAAACTCCTTTCCTATTAAATGTGAACCACAACGGAGCTCAATTTTTTCGTAATTTTTCCCAAGTTACAATGACAAATGTAGTGTTCAAAACTGCATCTAGGCACTATACTGAAAGAAATGTTTTTAGTATTTTTTCTCACGTGATCACCTGCATCGTTTTTTTGTTGTTGTAGCCAAGGCTAGTCATAGTGGGAAGCAACTTTATCCTAGGAGTAAGTACTACCTCCGTCCTGGTTTACTATAGTCCCCTTCGTATTTTGGAGTATCAAATTTTGACCATAGATTTAACTAACAAAATGTTAATGCATGTCACTAAAAATTATATCGTTGGATTCGTATTTGAACATAATTTCTAATGGTATAATTTTTTGTGACATGCATTGACATTTTGTTAGGTAAATCTATGGTTAAAATTTTACACTAAATACGAAGGGGACCTATAAACCAAGGCGGACGTAAAATGAGTAAATGAGAGGAAAGAGAAAGAGAGAGAGAGTGAAAATTATCACTAGACTTACAACCAACCCTATTGTATGAGCGAATGATATTGGTAGCTCTTGATGACATGGCAATCTTATATATCCAGCTTCTCTAATATGTTCTCTTCTTTGCAGATAAAAAAAGACCCGAAAGTGAAAAATGTGCTGCAATATAACAACCTCATCGAATGCCTTGATCTCCATCTTACATAAATTGATTTGATCGACTACCGAGGAGCCACATCCGAGATTAAATTGGCCAGGTTCTTGTTTCTGAAGGCAAGTGTGCTCAAGGTAATGAGGTTTGGTGTTCTCTGGCGCAACAATGAATGGTGTGCTGATCACCGCAAGCGTCTAAAGCTGAATGACAAAGGCTCTGCAGAAGCTGAATTTGTTTTTGAAAGATCAATTAACGAGAGACATGCAAGTTTATTTGCCTATTAGTGACTTGTTAGGGGCGGTTGATTTTAGTTTGTATCATAATGCTGCATCCACCTAAAGTAACGAAACTTCTTTCGTAAACTTCCTAATAATTCCCTCTTCGTAGGTGCAACATTACTGCTAGCATTTGTAATATCAGTTTGAACCTTGTAAAATTACAACTATCCAGCACGTGGTACTACGTTACGATTATGTTCGCGTGCATAGGTGCTGCAACGATGTAACCAATATACCCTTTACAATATTTTATTCTAACTCGTGGCAACGCACGGGAAAATATCTAGAACACGGCTTGTTGTATGCAGGGTAGCTCTACAGCCTTGATGATAGTGACTGCACACGGTGAGGCTGACTTTGGTAACCCGAACACGCCGCCTGCACTCTGGTGTCATCTCCGGCGCAGGGTCTTGTCACTTCACTGTGAGGAGCAGCACGTAATAATTTGACCAACGGGTAGTACTTTGGTACTAGTACTACAACTCCCTCCGTCTGGATTTACTAATACTACCACCTCCGTTTGGATTTAGCATTTGACTAACAATATATAGTAATGCATGTCACAAAAAATATACTACTACTCCCTCCGTAAATAATACTACATGGAGTATTGTTTTATTCGTATTTGAGTGTAGTTTTTTTTTGACGGGTCGTATTTGAGTGTAGTTTCCGATGATATTATACACTCTCCCTTCTGGTTGAGGGCTCAAATATGAAATCTCATCAACCACACTAGTACTTGCACCGCATTCGCACCACATTAATTGCACCAGCTTCCAACATAATTGCACGCAAAATTTACCTCAATCTTCTCGTAACTATGCATGCATGCAGCGAGACAGGGAGCAGTGCATGCATGCGGAGCGGGATTTGAGGCAGCAGCAGGCATGCATGAGGGCAATTATGTCCAGAAAAAACAGACCGAGTCTTCCCTTGGTATGCGCGCTCGACCTTAGGTGCAGAGAAAAAATGACCGGAGGGAGTACTACTAAGGGCAACTCCAACGCACGACCCCAAAACATCTGTGTACGTCCGTTTGGGTCAAAACGGACAGATGAGACGGCACAACGTGCAATCCCATCCGCATTTTTTGTCCGTTTCGCGTCCGGCCCGCCCCATTTCTAGCTCAAACTTGCGCTGGCAATGTGGCCACATGGACGACGAACGGACGCCCACGCGCCCGCTCCGCGTCCGCCTCGGGCCCGCGTGGCAGCCGCCCACCCACCACCCACCAGCCACATTTACGTCGTAGGCTTGGGCGGACCCACCTGCCAGCCACCCCGGCCGAGCGGTCAGCGTCCTTCTTTATGTGGAAACCGTGGACCGATGACGGTCGAGGAGGAGGAGGAGCTGGTGAGGCGGGTGATACGTCCATTTTGCATCATGTTTTGCTACTGTTATTTATAGTGTTTTTAATCAATATAACACTTTGTGAAGCAATTCTAATGCCTTTTCTCTCTTAATATGCAAGATTCACACAAGGAGGGAGATTGCCAGCAGCTGGAATTCTGGACCTGAAAAAGCAATGTCAGAGATACCTATTCTGCACATCTCCAAATGAGCTGAAATTTTACGGAGATTTATTTTGGAATAAATAAAAAATACTAGAAGCAAGAAGTACCAGAGGGGGCCACCCAGGTGCCCACGAGGCACCAGGGCGCGCCACCCCCCCAGGCGCGCCCTGGTACCTTGGGGGGGCCCTGGCCAGCAACTGGCCCCCATTTTCTGGTATATAAGAACATTTGCCCTAGAAAAAATATAGAAAAGACTTTCAGGACGGTGCGCCACCGCCTCGAGGCGGAACTTGGGCAGGAGCACTTTTGCTCTCCGGCGGAGAGATTCTGCCGGGGATACTTCCCTCCGGGAGGGGGAAATCGTCGCCATCGACATCACCAGCGATCCTCTCATCGTGGGAGGACTAATCTTCATCAACATCTTCATCAGCACCATCTCATCTCAAACCCTAGTTCATCTCTTGTATTCAATCTTTGTCTCAAAACCTCAGATTGGTACCTGTGGGTTGCTAGTAGTGTTGATTACATCTTGTAGTTGATGCTAGTTGGTTTATTTGGTGGAAGATTATATGTTCAGATCTATTATGCTATTCAACACCTCTCTGATCTTGGACATGAATATGATTTGTGAGTAGTTACTTTTGTTCTTGAGGACATGGGAGAAGTCTTGTCATAAGTAATCATGTGAATTTGGTATTCGTTCGATATTTTGATGATGTGTATGTTGTTGATTCCCTTAGTGGTGTCGTGTGAACGTCGACTACATGACACTTCACCATCTTTGGGCCTAAGGGAATGCATTGTGGAGTAGTAACTAGATGATGGGTTGCTATAGTGACAGAAGCTTAAACCCTAGTTTATGCGCTATTCCGTAGGGGGCTGATTTGGATCCATATGTTTAATGCTATGGTTAGAGTTATCTTAATTCTTCCTTCGTAGTTGCGGATGCTTGCGAGAGGGGGTAATCATAAGTGGGAGGCTTGTGCAAGTAAGAACAGCACCCAAGCACCGGTCCACCCACATATCAAATTATCAAAGTAGTGAACGCGAATCGAACAAACATGATGAAAGTGACTAGATGAAATTCCCATGTGTCCTTGAGAACGCTTTACTTACTATAAGAGATCGTTCTGGCTTGTCCTTTGCTATAAAAAGGATTGGGCCACCTTGCTGCACTCTTTGTTACTATTGCTACTTGTCACTTGTTACAAATTATCTTGCTATCAAACTACTCGTTACCGATAATTTCAGTGCTTGCAGAAAACACCTTGCTGAAAACCGCTTGTCATTTCCTTCTGCTCCTCGTTGGGTTCGACACTCTTACTTATCGAAAGGACTACAATTGATCCCCTATACTTGTGGGTCATCAAGACTCTTTTCTGGCGCCGTTGCTGGGGAGTGAAGCGCCTTTGGTGAGTGGAATTTGGTAAGGAAACATTTGTATTACGTGCTGAAATTTACTGTCACTTGTCACTATGGAAAGTTATCCTTTGAGGGGTTTGTTCGGGGTATCTTCACCTCGACCGGAAACACAAATAGTTGCTCCTCAACCTACTGCACCTACTGAAAATATTTATTATGAGATCCCTCCGGGTATGATAGAGAAACTGCTAGCTAATCCTTATGCAGGAGATGGAACGGTACATCCTGATATGCACTTGATCTATGTGGATGAAATTTTTGGATTGTTTAAGCTTGCAGGTTTATCCGGAGATGGAGTTAAGAAGAAAATATTCCCTTTATCTTTGGAGGGAAAGGCATTGATGTGGTATAGGCTATGTGATGATACTGATACATGGGTCTGGAACCGATTGAAACTGGAATTCCATCAGAGATTTTATCCTATGCATTTGGTTCATCGTGATCGGAATTATATATATAATTTTTGGCCTCGTGAAGTAGAAAGCATCGCTCAAGCTTGGGGGAGGCTTAAGTACATGATGTACATATGCCCCAATCATAAGCTCTCAAAATAAATTATCTTATAGAATTTTTATGCTCAGCTTTCTCATGATAATCAAACTACGCTCGATTCTTCTTCGACTGGCTCCTTTATGAAGAAAACTATTGAATTCAGATGGGATCTTCTGGAAAGAATTAAATGCAACTCTGAAGATTGGGAACTCAACAAAGGTAATGAGTCAGGTATAATACTTGAGTTCGATTGTGTTAAATCTTTTATGGCCACCGATGCTTTTCATAAGTTTGGCACTAAATATGGACTTGACTCTGAGATAGTAGCTTCCTTTTGTGAATCATTTGCTACTCATGTTGATCTCCCTAAGGATACGTGGTTTACATATCATCCCCCTATCAAAGAAAAGATTGAGGAACTCGTTAGTGTTAAAGAAGAAACAATTGTTTACCATGTTGATCCAGTTGTGCCTACTGCTTATATTGAGAAACCACCTTTTCTTGTTAGGATTAAGGAACATGCTAAAGCTTCAACTGTGGTTAACAAAAGTAATATTAGAGCACCTAGACCCTCTGAACAAATTAAAGTTGAACCTGATGTTGCTATGGTTAAAGATCTCTGAGTCGATAATATAGATGGACATGTTATTTACTTTTGTGAGGAGGCTGCTAGAATTGCTAAACCTGTTAGAAATGAACGAGATAAGTTAGATAAGAACAAGCCTGTAGTTGGTATGCCTATTGTTTCTGTTAAGATTGGAGATCATTGCTATCATGGTTTGTGTGATATGGGTGCTAGTGTGAGTGCTATTCCATTTTCTTTATATCAAGAAGTAATGAATGAAATTGCACCTGTTGAGATTGAAGATATTGATGTTACTATTAAGCTTGCGAATAGAGATACTATTACACCACTTGGGATTGTTAGAGATGTTGAAGTATTGTGTGGAAAAATCAAATACCCTACTGATTTCTTAGTACTTGGCTCACAACAAGATAATTTTTGTCCCATTATATTTGGTAGACCTTTCTAGAATACCGTTAATGCTGAAATTGATTGTGTTAAAGAAAAGGTTCGAGTTAAGTTTGGTGATATATCTCATGAATTTAATTTCTCCAAGTTTCGTAGACAACCTCATGATAAAGAATTGCCTAGTAAAGATGAAATTATTGGTCTTGCGTCTATTGCCGTACCTCCTACTGATCCGTTAGAACAATATTTGCTAGACCATGAAAACGATATGCATATGAATGAAAGAAATGAAATAGATAAGATGTTCTTTGATCAACCACTTATCCTTAAACATAATTTGCCTGTTGAAACTCTTGGAGGCCCTCCTCCACCTAAAGGTGATCCTGCGTTTGAATTGAAGAAATTGCCTGATACATTGAAATATGCTTATCTTGATGAAAAGAAGATATATCCTGTTATTATTAGTGCTAACCTTTCAGTGCATGAAGAAAAGAGATTACTAAAAACTCTAAGAAAGCACCGAGCTGCTATTGGATATACTCTTGATGATCTTAGGGCATTAGTCCCACTCTATGTCAGCACAAAATTAATATGGAGCCTGATGCTAAACCAGTTGTCGACCAGCAATGACGATTAAATCCTAAGATGAATGAGGTGGTAAGAACCGAAATATTAAAACTTCTGGAAGCAGGTATAATCTATCCCATTGCTGATAGAAGATGGGTAAGTCCCGTTCATTGTGTCCCTAAGAAAGGATGTATTACCGTCGTTCCCAATGATAAAAATGAACTCATTCCACAAAGAATTGTAACTGGTTATAGAATGGTAATTGATTTTAGAAAATTAAACAAAGCTACTAGAAAAGATCATTACCCCTTACCTTTTATTAATCAAATGTTAGAAAGATTATCTAAGCATACACACTTTGGTTTTCTAGATGGTTATTCTGGTTTTTCTCAAATACCCGTATCACACCCCGATCAAGAGAAAACCACCTTCACTTGTCCTTTTGGAACTTATGCTTATAGACGTATGCCTTTTGGTTTATGCAATGCACCTGCTACCTTTCAAAGATGTATGGCTGCTATATTCTCTGACTTTTGTGAAAAGATTGTTGAGGTGTTCATGGATGATTTTTCCGTTTACGGAACTTCTTTTGATGATTGCTTAGGCAACCTTGATCGAGTTTTGCAGAGATGTGAAGAAACTAATCTTGTCTTGAACTGGGAGAAGTGCCACTTTATGGTGAATGAAGGCATTGTCTTGGGGCATAAAATTTCTGAAAGAGGTATTGAAGTTGATAAAGCTAAGGTTGATGCTATTGAGAAAATGCCATGTCCTAAAGATATTAAAGGTATAAGAAGTTTCCTTGGTCATGCTGGTTTCTATAGGAGATTTATTAAAGACTTCTCTAAAATTTCTAGGCCTCTTACCAATCTTTTGCAAAAAGATGTTCCATTTGTTTTTGATGATGATTATCTAGAAGCCTTTGAAACACTTAAGAAAGCCTTAACCACTGCACCTATTGTCCAACCACCTAATTGGAACTTGCCTTTTGAGATTATGTGTGATGCTAGTGATTATGCTGTTGGTGCTGTTCTAGGACACATAGTTGATAATAAATTAAATGTTATCCATTATGCTAGTAAAACTCTAGATAGTGCCCAAACAAATTATGGTACCACTGAAAAAGAATTTCTAGCAGTTGTGTTCGCATGTGATAAATTCAGATCTTACATAGTTGATTCTAAAGTAACTGTTCACACCAATCATGCTGCTATTAAATATCTTATGGAAAAGAAAGATGCTAAACCTAGACTCATTAGGTGGGTTTTATTGCTACAAGAATTTGACTTGCATATTATTGATAGAAAGGGAGCTGAGAATCCTGTAGCAGATAATTTGTCTAGAATGGAAAATGTTCTTGATGACCCACTACCTATTAATGATGATTTTCCTGATGAACAATTAGCTGTCATAAATGCTTCTCATAATACTCCATGGTATGCAGACTATGCTAATTACATTGTTGCTAAATACATACCACCTAGTTTCACATACCAACAAAAGAAAAAGTTCTTCTTTGAATTAAGACATTACTTCGGGGATGACCCACATCTTTATAAAGAAGGAGTAGATGGTATTATTAGACGTTGTATACCTGAGCATGAATAGGAACAAATCCTACGGAAGTGTCATTCCGAAGCTTACGGAGGACACCATGCGGGAGACATAACTGCACACAAGGTATTACAATCTGGTTTTTATTGGCCTACTCTTTTCAAGGATGCTCGTAAGTTTGTCCTGTCTTGTGATGAATGTCAAAGAATTGGTAATGTTGGTAGATGTCAGGAAATGCCTATGAATTATTCACTTGCTGTTGAACCATTTGATGTTTGGGGATTTGATTATATGGGACCTTTTCCTAAATCCAATGGGTATACTCATATTTTAGTTGCTGTTGATTACGTTACTAAGTGGGTAGAAGCTATTCCAACTAGTAGTGCTGATCATAACACTTCTATTAAAATTCTTAAAGAAGTTATTTTCCCAAGGTTCGGAGTCCCTAGATATTTGATGACTGGTGGTGGTTCACATTTTATTCATGGTGCATTCCGTAAATTGCTTGCTAAATATGATGTCAACCATAGAATTGCATCTCCCTATCACCCTCAAACTAGTGGTCAAGTTGAATTGAGCAACAGAGAAATAAAATTAATTTTGCAAAAAACCATCAATAGATCTAGAAAGAATTGGTCTAAGAATGTTGACGATGCATTATGGGCTTATAGAACTGCTTATAAAAATCCTATGGGTATGTCTCCTTATAAAATGGTTTATGTAAAAGCATGTCATTTACCTCTTGAGTTAGAACATAAAGCATATTGGGCAATTAAAGAACTCAATTATGATTTTAAACTTGCCGGTGAAAAGAGGTTATTTGATATTAGCTCATTAGATGAATGGAGAACCCAAGCTTATGAAAATGCCAAATTGTTTAAAGAAAAAGTTAAAAGATGGCATGATAGAAGAATTCAAAAACGGGAATTGAAAGTAGGTGAGCAAGTTCTATTGTACAATTCTTGTTTGAGATTCTTTGCAGGAAAGCTTCTCTCTAAATGGGAAGGACCGTATATCATCGAAGAAGTTTACCGCTCCGGAGCCATCAAAATGAACAACACCGAAGGCACTAATCCGAGAGTGGTGAATGGGCAAAGAATCAAGCACTATATTTTAGGTACTCCCATTAATGTTGAAACTAATATTATTGAAACAATTACACCAGAGGAGTACATAAGAGAGACCTCCCGGAACACTCCAGAACCCTGAAAAGGAAGAGGTATGTGATACGGTAAGTAAACCGACTCAAAAAATTCCATAAAAATACTTTCTATCTGTTTTGGAATATTAGAAAAAATACAAAAATAAGAAACAACCGAGGGGACCCACCTGGTGCCCACGAGGCACCAGGGCGCGCCACCCCCCAGGCGCGCCCTGGTGGCTCGTGGGCCCCACGTGAGCCTTCCCGACTCCGTTTTCTCCTGGATTACTTGTTTTGCAAGATAAAAAAATCTTTATATATACTCCCGTATGTTTTGACCACCGTATCGCAGAAATCTCCTCTGTTCTTGTTTCGTGCTATTTTTCTGACAGATCAAGATCGCTATGGCTCCACCAAGCTCTTCCAAGGAGAAGTTCTACGAGAAGGTCATCAACCCCTACCTACCGGAGGTGATGAAACACCCTCAAGCCATTGAGATGCGTGAGGGGGTGCTTCACATCCGGGATGTTCAAGGACCCAAGAAGACCGGGAGCGTGGAGTCCACGCTCGAAGCAGTGGAGCAGGAGATCTTCAAGTGCCAAGGGATGGTGGAACGTGGACTCAGCGCCAACCACTCCATGATCACGAAATTCACCCGTAATTACAAGGTGGAGGGACAATTGATGGGGGACATCATCTTCAAGCTTAATGAACGAATCGACTATCTCCAAGGCCAAATCTATGATCTTCAAAACCAAAATTTTGAGTATGAGGCAAGATTCAAAGGTATGAGTTTAGCTGCAAGTTTCAGGACTCCGAAGACTCGTTCATCTTTTTATGATGGGGAACCTATGCCATGGAAGCCAGTGGACAAGCCTATCACTTCATCACCACCACCACCACCGAAGAAGGAAACTTGAGCACATGGGTATGGGCACTCCCCTTGGCTTGTGCCAAGCTTGGGGGAGGTGCCCCAGTATCGTATCACCATCACTTTCATTATCTTTAGCTATTTTTAGTTCGATCCTTAGTTATTTCATGATCTAGTTGAATAAAAGTTTAGTATGATCTATTTTCGAGTGTTAGCTTCGTGATCTATCTATCTATGTAATCGAGTTGAGAGTTATATAATAAAGAGTAGTTTGAGTTTTTGCTTCTTTACTTTCATGTTCCAATTCTAGCAATGAAAATAATGAAAAAGATCATATGCTAATCTTATGGAAAGTAATGACATTACATAAAGAAAGGTATAAGTGGTAAAATTTGTTGGAAGTTAACAAACATAGCATTAGTCAATGATGCAATTCATGAAAAAGTTAATAAGGGAAGAGAAGATTCACATGCTAATATACTATCTTGGACATCTTTTATGATTGTGAGCCCCCATTAAGTATTTTATGTCAAATTGTTGACGTTGGACAAGGAAGACAACGTAATGCATTATGTTTGTTCATATTCACATAGAAGTTATATTGTTATAGATCCTACAACATGTGATGCTTGCCCAATATCTTTGCTAGCCAAAAATCCGCACCAAGTAGAGATACTACTTGTGCATCCAAAACCCTTAAACCCAGTTTCATGTCATGAGAGTCCACTATATCTACCTATGGATTGAATAAGATCCTTCAAGTAAGTTATCATCGGTGCAAAAAGCAATAAAAATTGCCTCTAAATATGTATGAAACTTTTATTGTAAGGGAAAATAAGCTTTGTACGAACTTGTGATTGCAAAGAAATAAAAGCGACGGATTGCATAATAAAGGTTGCTATCATAAGGGGCAATATAAAGTGACGTTCCTTTGCATTAAGAGCTTGTGCATCCAACAACAAAAAGCGCACGACAACCTCTACTTCCCTCTACGAAGGGCCTATCCTTTACTTTTATGTATTTACTTTTTATGCAAGAGTCAATAGTGTTCTCCTCTACTTTCTTTTTATTTTTCTCTTTTGCAAGCATCGTGTGGTGGGGAAAGATCTAGGCATATATATCCAGTTGGATATGAGTGATCATGAGTTATTATTGTTGACATCACCCGTGAGGTGAATAAGTTGGGAGGCGAAATCACAAGCCCCTATCTTTCTATGTGTCTGGCTGAAACTTTTTGCTCCATATATATGTCGTGAGTGTTAGCAATCATAGAAGACTAAATGATGGTTGAGTATGTGGACTTGCTAAATAGCTCCTACATGAGACCCTTCCTGAAAATATGATGAATTGCAATTGCATTGTTGACTGAGAACATAGTTTGTTAGTTTTCAAGAAAGTTTATGCCTTATACTCCATTTTTGTGATGAATTGTTACTTGCTCATGAGAAGTTTTATGATAATAAATATTGCTGTTATAATAAAGATCATGATGCTACTATGTCCGTATTGTGTTTTTATCGACACCTCTCTCTCTAAACATGTGGACATGATTATCGATATTGGCTTTCGCTTGAGCACAAGCGAGGTCTAAGCTTGGGGGAGTTGATACGTCCATTTTGCATCATGTTTTGCTACTGTTATTTATAGTGTTTTTAATAAATATAACACTTTGTGAAGCAATTCTAATGCCTTTTCTCTCTTAATATGCAAGATTCACACAAGGAGGGAGATTGCCGGTAGCTGGAATTCTGGACCTGAAAAAGCTATGTCAGAGATACCTATTCTGCACATCTCCAAATGAGCTGAAATTTTACGGAGATTTATTTTGGAATAAATAAAAAATACAAGAAGCAAGAAGTACCAGAGGGGTCCACCCAGGTGCCCACGAGGCACCAGGGCGCGCCACCCCCCAAGCGCGCCCTGGTACCTCGTGGGGGCCCTGGCCAGCCACTGGCCCCCATTTTCTGGTATATAAGCCCATTTGCCCTAGAAAAAAATATAGAAAAGACTTTCGGGATGGTGCGCCGCCGTCTCGAGGCGGAACTTGGGTAGGAGCACTTTTGCTCTCCGGTGGAGAGATTCTGCCGGGGATACTTCCCTCCGGGAGGGGGAAATCGTCGCCATCGACATCACCAGCGATCGTCTCATCGTGGGAGGACTAATCTTCATCAACATCTTCATCAGCACCATCTCATCTCAAACCCTAGTTCATCTCTTGTATTCAATCTTTGTCTCAAAACCTCAGATTGGTACATGTGGGTTGCTAGTAGTGTTGATTACATCTTGTAGTTGATGCTAGTTGGTTTATTTGGTGGAAGATTATATGTTTAGATCTATTATGCTATTCAACACCTCTCTGATCTTGGACATGAATATGATTTGAGAGTAGTTACTTTTGTTCTTGAGGACATGGGAGAAGTCTTGTCATAAGTAATCATGTGAATTTGGTATTCGTTCGATATTTTGATGATGTGTATGTTGTTGATTCCCTTAGTGGTGTCGTGTGAACGTCGACTACATGACACTTCACCATCTTTGGGCCTAAGGGAATGCATTGTGGAGTAGTAATTAGATGATGGGTTGTTAGAGTGACAGAAGCTTAAACCCTAGTTTATGCGCTATTCCGTAAGGTGCTGATTTGGATCCATATGTTTAATGCTATGGTTAGAGTTATCTTAATTCTTCTTTCATAGTTGCGGATGCTTGTGAGAGGGGGTAATCATAAGTGGGAGGCTTGTTCAAGTAAGAACAACACCCAAGCACTGGTCCACCCACATATCAAATTATCAAAGTAGCGAACGCGAATCGAACAAACATGATGAAAGTGACTAGATGAAATTCCCATGTGTCCTTGAGAACGCTTTACTTACTATAAGAGATCGTTCCGGCTTGTCCTTTGCTATAAAAAGGATTGGGCCACCTTGCTGCACTCTTTGTTACTATTGCTACTTGTCACTTGTTACAAATTATCTTGCTATCAAACTACTTGTTACGGATAATTTTAGCGCTTGCAGAAAACACCTTGCTGAAAACCGCTTGTCATTTCCTTCTGCTCCTCGTTGGGTTCGACACTCTTACTTATAGAAAGGACTATGATTGATCCCCTATACTTGTGGGTCATCAGAAGGTCATGGAGGACTCCCTCCATGACCACGACGAGGCCCAGTGGCAGGGCGCGCCACCCCCCAGTCGCCATCCCGGAGTTCGACGTCGTGGTGAAGGAGGAGGCCATGGAGGGCGTGAAGTAGCAGCAGGAGTAGGAGGAGCCCGCACCGTGGAACCCGGTGCTGTTCGGGGAGAGGTGGTCCTAGATGGAGATGGTCCCGTGCACGATGCGGCCTGGTCACCGTCCCCGCCACGGGAAGAGGTGGTGCAGGCTCCAATGCAGCCGCCTCCAGTCACGCCTCCAGCCTGGCAGGGGCCACCGTCCCACCTGTGGACGCCCCCGCCCTACATCGACCTCACGGGCCAAAATATGACACAAAATACAAGGGGAACTAGTAAACGAGTACGGTTTCCGAGACGGCTTGAATGCAAATAAAGTAGAGGGTAGCGGTTCCCGATGAACGACCATTGATGTTTATCCTCCTTCAGAGCAAGTATAATAGGTCCTAGTCAGCTGGCTATAAGATGTTCCACATCAGCAAAATCTTATCTGGAGGAGAGAGAAAGTGGGAGAGAGAAGAGAGCCGGCGCTTCATCTATCGCCGGGCGATAACACAAGCTATGAGAAAATTGAGCGAGCATGCAACCGGCGAGCAGGGCAGAGCATGCAGCCAGCCAATCACTGTTCCTTTTCTTGCATCTCTCTCCATGTAAGCATTAAAGCCTATAGCTAACCTACAACTAGTTTATTATATGTGTTGGCTATATAGCTGACGTGGTACTAGTATAGAGCCGGCAGTAGGCTATTCTATTTTGCTCTCAATTCGCATGCTGAGGGTAGTAGTACTACTAAATGGGAGAAGCGGCATGTAGCCAGCAACTCAGCATCATGGGCATGTTTGGCTGGGTCGCTCGCAAGTTTCATTTGGCCTCGTGTAACCACCATTGCATCGCGTCGTCGTGGCCTTGATTCTTACTGTATTGCATTCTCATTCCAGCTGATAAAGACGTGTGTGATCCCTTGCTCACCTTTTACATGATGGCTTATAATAAGTGTTACACTTCACAACTTCAAAACAAGAAACTGGAACACGTATAGTCCCATTCGTGTTGCACCCCAGACGGTCATTCCGGCCTGCCGCTCAACGCACAGTGGCCAGGCATATCACTTACATGTGGGACCGCATGCAAGGAAATCGATGATGGCCGAAATTGGCAAAACTCCCCCACTTATCGCGCGGGAAAAGCCCATCGCTAGCGTTTTTAATCGTTATTTCTAATTTTTGAGGGAAAATCGTTATTTCTATCTATCGGTCGCTCCAAGGAGCAGAACCAAATGTTACAACTTACAAGTTCAAAAGGAAAAGCCTGCCGTGTTCGCGTTGCACCCCCACACGGATGGTGCGACACGACGCTCAAGGGGGAATGCGCGATGTCTTGCATTTTCACTTACAAGTGGGACCGCAGTTGAGCAAACCGACTATCGGCAAACCCCCATCCTGCCCGCCGCGCGATGGATGAGTTAGAGAAACGAGGAGGGAGAAGAGATAACTGTAGCATGGACTCCAAGAAATATAGTGTCAGATGGGACTCATGGTGGTGGCGTGTGCCGTACTCCTGGACGTGAATGCTTGTTCTGGCCCATGCCACCCCACTATATCGAGGTACTGGTTACATAGAGCGAGGCTAGAGTGAGCACATTAGTATCTCTCCTGGACTACGGTACCACTAGTAGTAGTACTAGTTTTATTAACATATGGCCCACCTTACACTGTCGCCAAATTTCCTGGAGTCCATGCTCGGCCCTCCTCTCTCTCTCCTCAGTCGGCAAGCAGACGCGCGGAGTGTGCCCATCGTCGGTTTGCTCACATTCGGTCCCACATGTCAGTGAAAATGCAAGACGACGCACATTCACTGGGTGAGAGGCGTGCCTGACCCACCGTGTGCGGTGCAACGCGATAGGCTAGAGGTTTAGGAAGATGATACCACCGTCCATTTTTCATCCAACGGCCCAAGCCAAATTGAATGGCCACAAAAAATATTCAGGCGACTGACATCTAGCCACGCCCCTTGTTTCCAAAGGAAAATATCCATGCAGTCCATTTTTTTGGCGGGTATACTAGAATATATATATATATAGCTGTTGCAATGCACTGACAATTATGTATGGCGGTAAAAAATATTTTGCCGCGTCGCAGCACCCACTCTGAGAAGTGCGAAAACCAATCATAAATTAAGTAAGTTTATAACATGCATATGCAAATATGCCATTTATTACATACAACAAGTCAGCAACGCACAACCACAACGAGGATACATTCTAAGTACTAAAGTTTTTATCACACAACAAATAACAAGCAATGAAATGAACTTCAGTTCAACCAATCCTCGTCATTGGAAACGCTTGCTTTGAACTATAAGTGAACCTCTGGGTTGGGCCAGCTATTGTCAACATCGAGAGCAACGCAAGACCCACCATCCAGGCTGAAGCGGCCTATATTAGGAGTATGGAAATTGTGATAGCCAGCATAGGGAATTATACCAATGTGCGAGGTATAGATATAGTTGCTTCCCATAAATGGTAACGTTGTGCCAACAGCCGCCGGATCGCCTTTCACCATAATTGGATAGTTTAGTCCAAGGAAAAGCGAGTATTCTCCAAGACTATCAATATTGAACCAGGGAGAATCAGGTTCTGGCGCTAGCACACTAGTATCCATTCCGAATACCCTGCAACAGATGTTGGAATGGGTCCAGAGACGACTGCGACCATGGTAGACAACACCTGCTTCCTCTGTAACATCACCAGTGCCCTGTATACAGACAAGAAGAGGTGATCCATCGGAATAAGTAGCTAGGCGCCATTGAGTAGGTAGGTATTGCGCGTCTTCATGCTCGTGATCATCACCATAGTCATCTCCCCCTTGGTTATAAAAGTTTCCAAGTATTGGTGGGGGGATGTTGACAGGACCTTGGAAACACAAGAAGGTTAATTAGTACGGGACCCCGCAAAAAAGGTTAATTAGTATGGGGATAACTGGCATGCATGGTGAATGAAACAATTATAATTACGGCGGAAGACAAACAATGTACCGAAACAATCAGGATCCCATGCAAAAACAGTGCCAGAAGTGGTGCAAGCAAACACAAGACGATCGTATTGAATTGCATCACAGTACACATGCGTGCCCAGAAACTGGTTTTCAAGCAATATCCATTGAGGCACAGAAGTAAGGACGACAACAAGCTTGTCGAAGATAGCGACAACATAATAGTTCACATAACTCCAAGAGCGATTGGGAACTCGACAAATTGCTATCTTCTGTAGACGACGGTCACGATGATCGTATTTGAACATACGTAGAGTATCGGTGTGCTCAACCTTAGGGCAGTTTGAGATTTTTGGAAGTGGAATCCGGTGACGAGTGTACACATTCACAAGCTCCCACTTGCAGTTGTCCCCAATATAAACAACCCAATCTCCATTTGTGCCTGCCCAGGCCATATGCTGAAGCGATGGCATCTTAACATCACACGGATCATTATTGTCAAGTGGCATCAACTTGAACAAGGCGAGCCTTCCGTCGTCCCTGCGCCAGCAAGAAGGGTCATAGCGAAGAAGATAGGTGAGATCAAACCGCTCTTGAACCCTTGGGTTGTTTGTAATGATCTTATTTGTTGAGTCGAGAATGTTCTTGAACGAACCTGCCATGCTAGCCGCGGTGATGATGTCGCACCGATCAATGATTTCCTCTACCGCGTCATCTATCAGATTGGGGCAAGAATAACGGGTTCGGGTCCTGCTACTTCCCTCCGTCGAGAAGATGAACAATGGCAGAAGGAAGAGTCAAGTCAAATGGAGGGAGGAAGAGCGTGCGACAGTGTGACACCCTGGTTTTTGGCAACTTTTTCTTTTCAAAATTTTTCTGGTTTTATTTGCAAATTGGTTGGCTTTTGAATCTTTTCAGTTGACTTTGGACTTGGGAAACTTTTGAATTTCTCCCTAAGTGATCCAAAGCCCTCAATATCTTGCCAAAATCTTGTCACACACCTTCTCGATTAAATTCCAATTTTCACTTCTTTCAAAATAATCCATTTTCTTCTTTGGGAAAATCTGTCTTCACTATGGGTTGTGAAGCAACCTATAGTTCTGATGATCAGAAAAATCCCAAATTAATACCACACCTTCTTGTCATCATCTACTCCCACAATCTTCAAAAACATTTCACGGTCTAGTATAAGATTTTGTCCAGAATATTCCATTTATCTTCTGGATAGCACTGGCCCTTTGTGAAGCAACCCATATTTCCTCAACTCAGAAAACTCTGAAATAATTCTCTGAGATTCTGGGGAACATATCTTGCCACAATATCCAAAAACATCTCCTTGTCCAGTATAAATTTTCAGCAAAAATATTCTGCCAGGTTTCTTCTCATTCCAAACCTCTATGAAGGAAGTACTAGCTAAAGGTGTCCATTTGAGCTGAAAATTTTATGACATCTTGGCACTGCCAAATAACCCCCACACACATAATTTCAGCTCCAGAAGATCACTCATGTGAGTGCAACAACCTCACCAAGTTTTTGGACCAGTATGTCATTTGTACATGAACCATGTCCAAACTTTGATGAAAGTTTCTCAAATCTTGCCAGCTTGTAGTCCTTCCAACGTAGATCACTCCAGACATCTCCATTGGTTCCATCTCCAGCTCATCTTCTCTCCAGATCCCTCTTAAGTTACTGACAGCAAACTGTTGTTGATGCTACACTTCTGCTCAGTGAGTCTCTGGGCGAACTAGTGCCACGAGAGGGTTCCAGTACACAAGGTCGACGCACCAGACACGGCCTGGCAGGCCAGCTCACGCCGCGTGTGCCTGTGCACGCGGTGACCGCGTGGCCAGCCCTACCAAAACCGCGCTCTAGGCACCGCCATGCACGGGTCTCGTCGGAGCGAGGCGCCCGCGTGGCCGTACCTTGTCCTCGTTCGCCGACATCATCTCCGCCGTCCACCTCGAAACTCCAGACTCTTCCTCTCGCCGTCCGCCACCGAGCACCGCACTGTTGCGCCCGTGCGGCCACAGTGGGGTGAGCTGGCTGGCTTCTTCCTCGCGGCTCGTTGTCTCGCGCATTAACTCACCTGCCCTCCTCCATCACCTCGCCGCGCTCCACGACGGCCAGCTCGTCATCCTGCTCGCGCCAGCTCATCCACGGCGGCTTGCGGCTCGGCCACCCTCCGCCCCGCCTATAAATAGCCACGGCCAGCCCTCCCCAGCTCTTCATCACTCCTCACCACCTCCCAATCAAGCTCTGCTCGCCGCACCAAGGCCGAGAGGCCCTCTGGCATCGTAGTTCGCCGGAGTTCCGCCGCCGATCCCCACTCTGCCACAGCTCATTCCACTCCACCCCAGCCTCGCCCGACTCCACCCACAAACTCAGCAAGTTCCCCTGGCCCTGCCTGACCTCTTGCCTAGCTGAAGCTCTGCCGGATTCGCCATCGCCGACGACCCCTGAAACCAGCCGCCGCCGGAGAGGAAGGGAATGACACCGTCAGGCTGTCTCCGGAGACGCCACTGGTACAGGGAGGACCGCCGTCGTGTGGCTGATCCATCTCCGCCATCTCCCGACCTCGCCGCCGTCGCTATCGCCGGCAATCGCCGTCGGTGAGCCGCCCTTCTTCTGTTCCTTTCTTTTTCTTTTTAAATCTGATAGTGGGGCCCACTCGTCAGTGACTCAAGACCGCGCCCGAAGCGGTATAAGTGGAGGCGCACTCCCAGTTTACGCCATCGACGTGGCCTGCTGTGGGATTTTCTAATTTCTGTTTAAATCCAACTTTGACCAGAAACTTTGGCTGTCCATAACTTTTTATCCACAAGTCCAAATCAATTGATTCTTTTTGCATTATCTTTGTCTTGAGCCCCTCTATTTTCTGGTAAATTTTGGTATTTTTCTCACATGTACAGAATTTCTGGTTAACAGAGATGTATTATGTGACATTTTCTTTTGCTATTTTAAAATATTTTCAGAAGGAAATCCTTTTGGTTTTGAAGACCAGGAGTTTGTGGACAACCCAACTGAGCAAGGCATGCCACATCATCCATTACACGAAGCATTTCAATAGTAATGGTTTATTAATTGAATAATTTGCATTATTTTAATATGTGATAATTCATAGTAAATTATATTGTTGCATAACTACTGCCATATTAATTTATTCATGAGAAACAACCTTGCTTGTTATGTACTTGCTAAAACTAAACTTAATGGTTGATCAAGTGCCACCGACCCGGATTTACCCGTGCGGCCACATCTGCCGGTATGGGACGGCCTTGACTTGGTCTGACCGCGTGCCCTTTTATCGGTACCACCAAAGAGGGAGGGTTATGCGTGCGTGCTACCCTGATCAGGTAGGCGACGATAACCCTGTGAGCCAGTTGAGTTATTTGTCGGCGTCCACGTTTGGGATAGTTTAGTTGGCCATGACGGTGGCAGGTGTCAAGAGTGACACAGAGGCCACCCAGGGCATGACTCCGGGGGAGGATGATTGTCGATGGTACGATGGAGGGGTCACGGGTTAGTCAAGTTTCGTTGGAGCAGCACTGGTCCACCCAGAAGGGAAGTGTACCGAGGTACGGGACCAGGAGCTCCATGGTGTGGGAAAAGTGCGCAACCTCTGTAGAGTGTAAGAATCTATTCGAATAGCCGCGTCCACGGTATTGGACACAGTCCGCACTAGGTCACACTGAGTGGTCAACCGTAATAATAATAATGATGGAAGAACTTGTCTTATGCTCGAAAGTGCTCAGTGGATCACGAGTATCCAGAGGGTTGTGGTACAACCCAGAAGAGAGTAAGTTGATATTTGGTAACAGTAAGTAAGCAACTTAAGCATATAACATGTTCATTGCCATGCTGTTGTTTGCTGCATTGTTGTGGTTGCTGTGAGCTTGCGAGTACATTCCAAGTACTCACCTGGCGTATCATGCCAGATGCAGGAGAAGCCGAGGACGGAGGTCCCGATGGTTCGTGCTACGCTAACTAGGCCGTGTTCCAGCAGTGTCCCTTTGGGATGGAGAGTTTCACCCGTTGTTCCGCTACGCCGTAGAATCACCTAGTAGTACTGAGGCCTTGCTATGTTCCATAAATAATGTAGATATTGTCATAGCACGTGTAGTGCTTCTGGCCTCGCTACCCGATGTAATTCCCGAGCTTGTACTTGTTCAATATTAAGAAAGATCAGTTCTGTTCTGTTCCAAGTTGTTGTGTGTTTCCAGAAGACATGATCTCTAGGTTGGAAACACTGGGTAAACCGGTCCTCTGAGCCGGGGTGCCACAATGCTTGGTATCAGAGCCGCGTTGACTGTAGAACACCCTAGTTAACCCCGCGCTAGAACCTCGATTAGTTTGGAGTCTTTGTATGTGCTTTGCTTGTTGCCTTTGGTTGCTGCATGGCATGCATATAGTTTATTGTTGTGCTAACCGTGGACTTTGTGAGTGTAGATGGCACCAGTTCCATACCACTACAACCATGAGCCGGCACCATTCACTTTTCCAGTACTGCTCCGTAGCGTCTGGCTTCGGCTGTATCCCAACGGTGAAGACCCAGTGTACCAGGTGTTCCGAGAGAAGCTTGCTGGTTCAGTGTACGAGTATCACGCGGAGGCTTTTCTTACTGCGAGTTCGGATATCGGCAGTTACTCCCGCTCTTCCAAGGGCGGAACTGCTTCTACTCCCGAGTTGGCGATCCAGTTTGCTGCGATGGAGGCTCTCACTGACTTGCGCTTCCACGAGGTCGAGATGCAGACACATCCAGGTTTCTTTCACTACCCCACCCTGTCGCCTACGACAGGGCGAGTCCTTTTCGCACCTGTTGACCCGGCAAGTGATCATGCTACTGGTGTTTTATCTCATTATCTCAACGCCAGTTACCGTATGATCACCTCACTGGCTGAGGAGCTGACTCATGCCCGCGAGGCACTTGCAGCTGTTGCGGCAGCACAGTCTCCCCTTCCTCCTGCGTTTTCACCTGTGTATACCCCACCCGTACCATCTTCACTAGCACCTGAGACTCCTTCTAGCTCGTTCGGACCGCCATGCTTTTCGTCTGGTAGCCGACGTGAGACCCCGGCAGAGTGGGCCTCACTCCTAGCTACTCCAGCTGCTCCGATGCTACGGCGTCGTGCTTCTTCTCCTTTAGAGGGAGAACCTTCCCGTCAGCGTCGCCGTGTTTCCTTTGATCCGGAGGTCGAGATTCACATCATCAGCTCTGATTCCGAGACAGGATCAGACGAAGAGGAGTCTTCAGTTTGCCAGTGTCCGTGTCACCCGCTCTACTAGAGTGGAGGCTTGAGTTTCAGTGCATGCATCGTAGCATCTCTGCATGTGTCAACTGCTGTATGAGCAGTTCTATCCATGATAGCCCCCTACTAGGTTGTCATGTATGATGTTGGGTTGCCTTGTATGATTATGTTGTTCGCTTTATTCTCCCTTTTTATATGGTTTCTTTTCCTGGTGTCATATTGCTATGTTTCCCTTACGGATGTTGCTCATCGATTCGGTATTTTGCAATGGGAACAAATATAGGATGAAGAGGTGTAGTAATCAAGGCGGCGATGGAACTCTGGTTCGTCGATCTGCCAGACAAGCCAGACAATCACCCGAAGATTTGCCACCTCCACCACCACAATCACCAACCACTGATCAAATTATGAGAATGTTTGAAGAGAAAAGAAATCAAGACCACATGGAATTTCTGAAAAGTATGCAGACTATGGTGGGTCAGAATCACAACAATGGGACACACTCTAAATTGTCTGATTTTCAGCGTACAAAGCCACCCAGTTTTGGTCAAGCTGTGGATCCTATGGAAGCTGATGACTGGCTAAGGACCATGGAAAAGAAGTTAGACATAGCCCACTGTGATGAGTCAGACAAGGTTTCTTTTGTCACTCACTACCTGGAAGGACCGGCAGCTATATGGTGGGACAATACAAAAATAATGTGGCCTCCTGGGGAAGATATTTCCTGGGAGAAAGTCAAGGAGGTATTTCGCAAGTATCACATTCCTACCGGCATAATGAAGGTGAAGCAGAGGGAATTCCTTGCTCTTACTCAAGGGAATATGTCAGTGGGTGAGTATCTGAACAAGTTTAATAATTTGGCACGGTACTCCACCCATGACGTGTCCACAGAAGAAAGAAAGATAGTCCAATTCTTAGGAGGACTTAATCATACCCTCCATTGTCAGCTTTGTATGCTAGATTTTCCTGACTTCCAGACATTGGTGAACAAGGCTTTCATAGCCGAATGAGAACATAAGTCAGGATATGACGATCGCAAGCAGAAGTTTGAACCCAAGAAGGATAACCGTGAGCAGTTTGTGCAGAAGCCACGTATCTGGCAACCAGGTCCGTCTGAGTACAAGCCTACCTGGAGCAACGGCAGCAACAACAATAAGCCAGGCAGCCAGGACAAGACCTTTGGCAAACAACCAGTGCTAGAAGACTGCCGCCGCAACAACACTTGCTTTACTTGTGGTCAGGGCGGGCATTACTCCAGGCAGTGCCCCACAAGAAACGGGAAGCCACCGTCCGACTACAAGCCACAAGTCAACAATGTTGGACGCCGCCCCAATCAGAACTTCTATCGCGGCCAAGTCCATCATATCTCCGCTGAGGAAGCCTGCGAAGCACCAGACGTGGTCCTTGGTATGTTTTCTGTTAACAACATACCCGCAATAATTTTATTTGATTTCGGGGCTTCCCATTCGGTTATTTCGCGGAGTTTTGCCACCATACACAAACTTTCTCCTTCTCTTTTGGACAAAATCATGGTGGTACAATCCCCTGGCTCCATGCTCAGAACAAATGTTATATACAAGGATCTGGAAATCTTGATACATGGAGTTAAGTTTCCAGCTACCCTTGTCGCCATTGAATCCCCTGGACTGGATATAATACTGGGGATGGATTGGTTGACACCACATCAGGTTTGTATCAACTATGCCACCAGGACGGTCACATTGGTCAACCCGGCAGGTCAAATAGTGCAATTCACTGCTAGCAGAATGATGTCAAAGAAGGGAATGTCATTCAAAGCCACTGCTACAGATATAAATCTGATTCCAGTAGTCAGTGAATTTCTGGACGTATTTCCGGAAGAACTACCAGGAATGCCACCAGATCGGGAACTAGAGTTTGCGATTGATGTTGTTCCCGGAACCGCTCAAATTTATAAGAAGTACTACCGCATGCCTTCCCCAGAGCTGGTAGAATTAAAGAAAAAGCTGGATGAATTACTACAAAAAGGGTACATTCGTCCAAGCACCTCGCCATGGGGATCACCTGTGCTGTTTGTTAAGAAGAAGGATGGCAGCCTAAGAATGTGCGTGGACTACCGCTAATTGAATGAGGTCACCATTAAAAATAAATATCCGCTTCCCCGCATTGATGATCTGTTCGACCAGTTAAATTGGGCCCGGGTATTTTCCAAGATTGATCTTCGAATGGGGTATCATTAGCTAAAAATCAGGAAATAGGATATCCCCAAGACAGCCTTCACTACCCGATATGGTCTGTATGAATTTACAATCATGTCATTTGGGCTGACAAATGCTCGAGCCTACTTCATGAGCATGATGAACAAGGTCTTCATGGACTTCCTGGACAAGTTCATGGTGGTATTCATCGATGATATTCTTATCTATTCCAAAGATGAAGCAGAACACACGCAACACCTCCGTGCTATCCTGGAAAGACTAAGGACCCATCGCTTGTATGCCATGTTCAGTAAATGTGAATTTTGGCTAAGAGAGGTGGGATTTCTGGGACATGTTCTGTCAGAACAGGGTGTGGCCGTCGACCCCAGCAAGGTGA
This sequence comes from Elymus sibiricus, assembly GCA_039707655.1. Classification (NCBI taxonomy): domain Eukaryota; kingdom Viridiplantae; phylum Streptophyta; class Magnoliopsida; order Poales; family Poaceae; genus Elymus; species Elymus sibiricus. The sequence goes on from CM077670.1 coordinate 40,279,593, forward strand.
CTGCTGTATTAAACTGGAAGACCCCAGCCACAGTAACTGAAGTCCGCAGCTTTCTGGGATTGGCAGGCTACTACCGTCGTTTCATTGAAGGCTTCTCAAAAATAGCCAAGCCATTGACAGAACTGTTGAAAAAGAACCACAAATTTGCCTGGACGGAAGAATGTGATAGCAGTTTCATGGAGTCAAAGACGAGGCTAACTACGGCCCCTGTCTTAGTTCTTCCAGACATCCACAAGAGCTTTGATATATATTGCGATGCTTCCAGGCATGGGATCGGCTGCGTTCTAATGCAAGAAGGAAGGGTTGTAGCATATGCATCTAGACAGCTACGACCCCATGAAGAGAACTATCCTACTCATGATCTGGAATTGGCAGCTGTGGTTCATGCATTAAAGATTTGGAGGCATTATCTCATTGGACAGTGATGTGAAATATACACAGACCACAAGAGTCTCAAGTATATTTTCACCCAACCCGACCTTAATCTCAGACAAAGAAGATGGCTTGAACTGGTCAATGACTATGAGATTGGAATGAATTATCATCTGGGAAAAGCCAATGTGGTCACCGATGCTCTCAGCAGAAAACAAGGCACCATGAATGCACTAACTGAGGGTATCCATCCAAGGTTACAAGAAGAGTTTGCCAAGCTGAATATGGTATTATGCGGCCCAATTAGCTCGGATACATTGGAAATTATCCCAGCACTTATGGAAGAAATTGAGGCAGCTCAGAAATCAGATAAAAGTATACAGGAGATCAAGGAGAACATTCAGCAAGGGAAGGCCAAGTCCTTCCGTGTTGATGACCAGGGCACCTTATGGTTTGAAAACCGAATATGTGTGCCTGATCAGGAAAACTTGAGATAGCAAATACTTAGGGAGGCACATGAATCCGCATACTCTATTCATCCGGGAGGAACAAAAATGTACCAGGACTTAAAGGAAACCTTTTGGTGGCCAAGAATGCGAAGGGACATTGCGTACTATGTCGCCTGTTGTGATGTCTGCAACAGAGTCAAGGCTGAACACCAGAAACCCGCTGGACTACTGCAACCTTTACAGGTTCCCCAGTGGAAATGGGATGACATATGCATGGACTTCATTGTTGGACTACCTAAGTCAACGAGAGGCCATGACGCAATCTGGGTCATCGTGGATGTACTTACGAAAGTGGCTCACTTTATTCCAGTGAAGACCACCTTCAGAGCCGATCAGCTTGCACAACTCTACATGTCCCGGATTGTTAGTCTTCATGGAGTACCCAAGTCTATCACATCAGATAGAGGATCCTTGTTCACTTCAGCATTCTGGCTGTGGTTGCACCAAGCCCTGGGAACCGTGCTAAAGCATAGCACGACATATCATCCACAGACAGACGGATAGACCGAACGAGTGAACCAGATATTGGAAGATATGCTTCGGTCTTGTGCTCTCACCTATGGGCCCAAATGGGAGGATAGTCTACCCTACGCAGAATTCTCCTACAATAACAGTTATCAGTCGAGTCTCAAGATGTCACCATTCAAAGCCCTGTATGGATGGAAATGTCGCACTCCTTTAAATTGGTCCCAGACAGGAGACAACCGTATCTTCGGCATGGATTTGATGCTCGAGGCTGAGAAGCAAGTTAAGGATATTCAGGAACGTCTTCGAGCAGCCAAGTCCCGTCAAAAGAGTTACTATGACCCTAAGCATCGAGAAGTAACTTTCGAGCCTGGAGAGTATGCATATCTCTGAGTCACCCCCATGAAAGGAATAAAAAGGTTTCATACCCTAGGAAAGCTTGCACCGAGATACATCGGTCCCTTTCCAGTAATTACTAGAAGAGGCAGAGTGGCATATCAGTTAGAGTTACCACCGGAGTTGTCTGACGTTCACGATGTCTTCCACATATCACAGTTGAGAAAGTGCATTGCACCTCCGATCAAGTAGGCATATATGAGTGAGCTAGAGCTGACTAAGGATTTGACCTACGAGGAAAAGCCTATCAGAATCCTGGACAAAATGGAAAGAACTACCAGAAGTAAGATAATTAAATTTTACAAAGTATTGTGGGATCATCATACTGAGGAAGAAGCTACCTGGGAAAGAGAGGATTTTCTGAGATCAGCATACCCGCATTTGTTCCCTGAGCAACCGAATCTCGAGGACGAGATTCATCCTAAGGGGGGTAGGTTTGTGACACCCTGGTTTTTGGCAACTTTTTCTTTTCAATTTTTTTCTGGTTTTATTTGCAAATTGGTTGGCTTTTGAATCTTTTCAGTTGACTTTGGACTTGGGAAACTTTTGAATTTCTCTCTAAGTGATCCAAAGCCCTCAATATCTTGCCAAAATCTTGTCACACACCTTCTGGATTAAATTCCAATTTTCACTTCTTTCAAAATAATCCATTTTCTTCTTTGGGAAAATCTGTCTTCACTATGGGTTGTGAAGCAACCTATAGTTCTGATGATCAGAAAAATCCCAAATTAATACCACACCTTCTTGTCATCATCTACTCCCACAATCTTCAAAAACATTTCATGGTCCAGTATAAGATTTTGTCCAGAATATTCCATTTATCTTCTGGACAGCACTGGCCCTTTGTGAAGCAACCCATATTTCCTCAACTCAGAAAACTCTCAAATAATTCTCTGAGATACTAGGGAACATATCTTGCCACAATATCCAAAAACATCTCCTTGTCCAGTATAAATTTCCAGCAAAAATATTCTGCCAGGTTTCTACTCATTCCAAACCTCTGTGAAGGAAGTACCAGCTAAAGGTGTCCATTTGAGCTGAAATTTTTATGACATCTTGGCATTGACAAATAACCCCCACACACCAAATTTCAGCTCCAGAAGATCACTCATGTGAGTGCAACAACCTCACCAAGTTTCTGGACCAGTATGTCATTTGTACATGAACCATGTCCAAACTTTGATGAAAGTTTCTCAAATCTTGCCAGCTTGTAGTCCTTCCAACGTAGATCACTCCAGACATCTCCATTGGTTTCATCTCCAGCTCATCTTCTCTCCAGATCCCTCCTAAGTTACTGACAGCAAACTGTTGTTGATGCTACACTTCGGCTCAGTGAGTCTCTGGGCGAACTAGTGCCATGAGAGGGTTCCAGTACGCAAGGTCGACGCACCAGACACGGCCTGGGAGGCCAGCTCGCACCGCGTGTGCCTGTGCACGCGGTGACCGCGTGGCTAGCCCTGCCAAAACCGTGCTCTGGGCGCCGCCAGGCATGGGTCTCGTCGGAGCGAGACGCCAGCATGGCCGTACCTTGTCCTCGTTTGCCGACATCATCTCCGCCGTCCAGCTCGCCACTCCAGACTCTTCCCCTCGCCGGAGAAGCTCTCGCCGGCCGCCACCGAGCACCGCACTGTTGCGCCCGTGCGGCCACAGTGGGGTGAGCTGGCTGGCTTCTTCCTCGCGGCTCGTCGTCTCACGCATTAACTCACCTACCCTCCTCCGTCACCTCGCCGCGCTCCACGACGGCCAGCTCGTTGTCCTGCTCGCGCCAGCTCATCCACGGCGGCTTGCGGCTCGGCCACCCTCCGCCCCGCCTATAAATAGCCACGGCCAGCCCTCCCCAGCTCTTCATCGCTCCTCACCACCTCCCAATCAAGCTCTGCTCGCCGCGCCAAGGCCGAGAGGCCCTCTAGCCTCGTAGCTCGCCGGAGTTCCGCCGCCGATCCCCACTCCGCCACAGCTCGTTCCACTCCACCCCAGCCTCGCCCGACTCCACCCACGAACTCAGCAAGCTCCCCTAGCCCTGCCCGACCTCTTGCCTAGCCGAAGCTCTGCCAGATTCGCCATCGCCGACGACCCCCGAAACCAGCCACCGCCGAAGAGGAAGGGAACGACGCCGTCAGGCTGTCTCCGGAGATGCCACTCGTACAGGGAGGACTGCCGTCGTGTGGCCAATCCATCTCCGCCATCTCCCAACCTCGCCGCCGTCGCTATCGCCGGCAATCGCCGTCGGTGAGCCGCCCTTCTTCTGTTCCTTTCTTTTTCTTTTTAAATCTGACAGCAGGGCCCACTCATCAGTGACTCAAGACCGCGCCCGAAGCGGTATAAGTGGAGGCGCACTCCCAGTTTACGCCATCGACGTGGCCCGCTGTGGGATTTTCTAATTTCTGTTTAAATCCAACTTTGACCAGAAACTTTGATTGTCCATAACTTTTTATCCACAAGTCCAGATCAATTGATTCTTTTTGCATTATCTTTGTCTTGAGCCCCCCTATTTTCTGGTAAATTTTGGTATTTTTCTCACATGTATAGAATTTCTGGTTAACAACAATGTATTATGTGACATTTTCTTTTGCTATTTTAAAATATTTTCAGAAGGAAATCCTTTTGGTTTTGAAGACCCGGAGTTTGTGGACAACCCAATTGAGCAAGGCAAGCCACATCATCCATTACATGAAGCATTTCAATAGTAATGGTTTATTAATTGAATAATTTGCATTATTTTAATATGTGATAATTCATAGTAAATTATATTGTTGCATAGCTACTGCCATATTAATTTATTCATGAGAAACAACCTTGCTTGTTATGTACTTGCTAAAACTAAACTTAATGGTTGATCAAGTGCCACCGACCCGGATTTACCCGTGCAGCCACATCTGCCGGTATGGGACGGCTTTGACTTGGTCTGACCGCGTGCTCTTTTATAGGTACCACCAAAGAGGGAGGGTTATGCGTGCGTGCTACCCGGATCAGGTAGGCGACGATAACCCTGTGAGCCAGTTGAGTTATTTGCCGGCGTCCCCGTTTGGGACAGTTTAGTTGGCCACGACGGTGGCAAGTGTCAAGAGTGACACAGAGGCCACCCAGGGCATGACTCCGGGGGAGGATGATTGTTGATGGTATGATGGAGGGGTCACGGGTTAGGCAAGTTTCGTTGGAGCAGCACCAGTCCACCCAGAAGGGAAGTGTACCGAGGTATGGGACCAGGAGCTCCATGGTGTGGGAAAAGTGCGCAACCTCTGCAGAGTGTAAGAATCTATTCGAATAGCCGCGTCCACGGTATTGGACACAGTCCGCACTAGGTCACACTGAGTGGTCAGCCGTAATAATAATAATGATGGAAGAACTTGTCTTATGCTCGAAAGTGCTCAGTGGATCACGAGTATCCAGAGGGTTGTGGTACAACCCAGAAGAGAGTAAGTTGATATTTGGTAACAGTAAGTAAGCAACTTAAGCATATAACATGTTCATTGCCATGCTGTTGTTTGCTGCATTGTTGTGGTTGCTGTGAGCTTACGAGTACATTCCAAGTACTCACCTGGCGTATCATTCCAGATGCAGGAGAAGCCGAGGACGGAGGTCCCGATGGTTCGTGCTACGCTAACTAGGCCGTGTTCCAGCAGTGTCCCTTTGGGATGGAGAGTTTCACCCATTGTTCCGCTATGCCGTAGAATCACCTAGTAGTACTGAGGCCTTGCTATGTTCCATAAATAATGTAGATATTGTCATAGCACGTGTAGTGCTTCTGGCCTCGCTACCCGATGTAATTCCCGAGCTTGTACTTGTTCAATATTAATAAAGATCACTTTTGTTCTGTTCCAAGTTGTTGTGTGTTTCCAAAAGACATGATCTCTGGGTTGGAAACACTGGGTAAACCAGTCCTCTGAGTCGGGGTGCCACAGACAGCAGTTCCAACTCCCAAATCGAGAGGGAAAGGGGAAGAGGCGGTGGACAGTTGCCACGATACAGGAAGAGGCGAGTGGGGAGTGGACAGTTGCCACGGTACAGGAAGAGGCAACCCGGCCTACACGTCCGTTCGGAAATTATACAAAAGGACTCATCGTCTTCTCACTGACATGTTGGAACGGGACCCTCTCCAGATCGAAAAAAGATGGCGGTGGCCTAGCGATAGCATTTTTAATCGTTATTTCTAATTTTTGAGGGAAAATCGTTATATTTGTATCTATCGGTCACGCCAAGCAGCAGAACCAAATGTTACAACTTACAAGTTCAAAAGGACCCCCACACGGTTCGCGTCGTACCCCCTCACGGTTGGTCTGGCATGCCGCTCAAGGGGGAACGCTTGCTGTCTTGCATTTTGACTAACAAGTGGGACCGCAGTTCAGCCAACCGACTATCGGCAAACCAACTTGTCCATGCTCCCATGATACCGGCTTCTGAGAGCCCTTGGATCTGAGATCGAACGCTCGCATGCCGAGATTCTAGACCTGTGCGTAAATATCAGAGCCTAGTGGGCTTTTTTGCAAACTTGCAGGAGCTCAGCGTGCAACCGTTTGATCTCAAATCCTAGGGCTTTCAAAAGACCGTATCGTGGGGGCATGGGCAGCTTCGTATCACCTGAAACTCCCCCCCGGCCGCCGCGTGATGGTTGAGTTAGAGAAACGAGGAGAGAGAAGAGGTAGGTGTAGCACGGAATCCAAGAAATTTGGTGTCAGATGGGACTCTTGGTGGTGGTGTGTGCCGTACTCCTAGACATGAATGCTTGTTTTGGTCCATGCCACCCCACTATACTATATCGAGGTGCTGGTTACGTAGAGCGAACACATTATCTATCCAACTTGCAAAAAGAAAAACACATTATTTCTTCAGGAGTTTGGTGCCACTAGTACTAGGCGGCCCACCTCACACTGTCGGCAAATTTCCTGGAGTCCGTGCTCGGCCCTCCTTGGTTAATAATATAGCCAGCTCTTGGCTATAACATGTTGACATGTCATTTACAGCCAATGTAATAGCCAACATGTATAATAGTTGGCTATAAGAAAGTACTACTTTGTCAAAATACGGCCCACCTTCCACTCTCACAAAGCTTCTTGGAGTTCGTGCTACAGCCGGCTGTAAGTCTACAGCCCGCTTCTCTTCTCTCTCCTCTTCTCTCTCTTCCAACTCAGCAATAATGTAATATTTAAATCCTTATAGCCTGCTTATGTCACCTTATTATACTTGAGCATGGTTAATAATATAGCCAGCTACTGGCTATAACATGTTGCCATGTCATTTATAGCCAATGTAATAGCCAACACGTATAATAGTTGGCTATAAGAAAGTACTACTTTGTCAACATACGACCCACCTTCCACTCTCACAAAGCTTCTTGGAGTTCGTGCTATAGCCGGCTGTAAGGGCCTGTTCTGAACCCCTCAACTCTCAGCTTCACAAACCCCAGACAAAAAATCGCGTCGAACGCATTAGCTCCAGGAAGCTAAATTCTCGAAGCTCTTCTGGGCCGTCGTGCAATTTGGAGAAGCTTTAGGGTTTAGGGTTTTAGGGATGCGTGCGAGCTGTCCACCGTGCAGGCTCGATGGGACGCGTGCGAGCAGTTCACCGCATAGGCTCACCGGGAAGCGAGCCCTTTGACCTGGCAACGAGCAAAATTTATTGATGGTTTTGGTTTCGGCCGCCTCGGGAAGGTACGTAGAACAGTTTCCAGTGCTCCTCCTACTCCTCTGTTCTTATCTATAAGTGCCGCCGCCGAGGATCGCCGCCTGCTGCGATGGAGGACGAGCCGGCCAACAAGCGGGGGCGGGTCGAGCCAGAACCACAAGAGCCTCCGGCGAGCATGGACTTCATCAACAGCCTCCCCGATGAGATGTTGGAAACCATCATATCTCTCCTCTCCATCAAATCTGGCGTGCGGACCACCGTCCTCTCCCGGCGGTGGTGCCCCCTCTGGCACTCCACCCCCTGGACCTCGTCGAGGACGACGAGCTCTGCAGCGGGGAGCACAAACGCTTGGACGCATTGTCCCACATGCTCGCCACGCACCCTGGGCCAGTCAGACGCCTTACCATCGGCAAGTTCCATTCCAACTGCAAGGCCGAACGCAAGTTTCACGAGTGGTTCCTATCCCCCGCCCTAGATCGGCTCGAGGAGCTCAGCTTTCATGCCGGATATTCGCGCTCGCTGCCACCGTCCGCTCTCCGCCTCGCACCCACGCTGCGCCGCGCGACGCTCAGGCAGTGCTTTTTCCCCCAGATTAATGCCGCGCCCGCTCTTCATCTCCCTAAACTGATGGATATCGAGCTCATTGGCATCAGTATCTCGAAGGAGGATTTGGAGCGCCTGCTTGGCGGCTGTACAGCGCTTGAGTACCTTCGTCTTCAGGTGATGGATGGGTTCAGTAGCCTCCACATCGCCTCGACGAATGCCCATACGATTTATGTGCATTGCTGGTGCCGCAACAGGCTGTCATTTGAGGTGTTTCACGATATGGTCATTAAGAATGCGCCTTTCCATGAGAGATTGTTTGTACTTGATAAAGAAGGTCCAACAAGAATCAGGGTCATTGACGCACCGAAATTGACAGTGTTGGGCTATTCGTGTGCTGAATTCTCCGAACTTGTTACTGGATCATTATCCATTCAGGTATAATAGTTTTCTTCTCCTTTTTATTGGACATCACATTTTATGTAATTTTTGTTGATCTATGTTCGGCTATCATCCAGAAAATGATCCCCACAAGCTTGACCCCGTCTCCGCGCACAGTGAAGATCTTGGCACTACAATCTGTCAGCCCCGATTTGGATGAAGTTGTTAGATTCCTTAGATGCTTTCCGTGCACGGAGAAGCTATACATCGAGGTGAGGCTCCTTTCCTGTTAATTGTTAACCACAACGGAGTTCAATTTGTTGTTACTTTTACCCATGATTACAATGACAAATGTAGTATGATTTCTAAAGGAAATTTGGAGGATTTCAATACATATTTTTTTGAGATGTTAATCATGAACGATTGAAGAAGGCATGTCAATCTATTCGTGTATTTTAGAAATCCTCCAAATCAAAGAGGCCCGAAGTATTTAAAACTGCAGCTAGGCACTAATATGTTGTCTACATTTGTAGATACAAGCAGACCCGAAAGTGGAAAATGTGGCGCAATATAACAATCCCATTGAATGCCTTGATCTTCATCTCACAGAAATTACTTTGAACCACTATCGAGGCACCACACTAGAGATTAAATTCGCCAGGTTCTTTGTTCAGAGAGCAAGTGTGCTCAAGGTAATGAGGTTTGCCCTATATTTAGTGCACGGAAGTGAATGGTTTGCTGATCAGTGCAGACGTCTACAACTGAATGGAAAAGGCTCCGCAGAAGCTGAATTTCTGTTTGGATCTACAAATGACAGATTATTTGGAAGTCACACTATCAAACCGATATATGACTTCTCGGTGACTGATCCATTCACAGAAATAGTGCATGGCTCAGATTCTGAAGAAGATGAATTTGATTTGTAAGAATAGTTTGAACCTTGTAATCTTTGAATTTGGGCCTTGTAATGCTGGAATTTGAACCTTGCAATTTTTTTGGTATTTGTGATATAACGTAATTGGATGTTTAATTTGGTTATGCAATCATGTCCTTATAAGTATATACTCCCTCCGTCCGGAAATACTTGTCGCAGAAATGGATAAAAATAGATGCATCTCGAACTAAAATACATCTAGATACATCCATTTCTCCGAGAAGTATTTTTGGATGGAGGAAGTATGTTGTTGTTCTGTAGATAGAGCATAGATGTTGTGCAGACAGAGCAAATCACATCGCCCACGGGCTAAACTAGGGAACTCGTCGGTGATGATTTCATCAATCGCTGACAATTGTATACCAGCAAGCATTTGCCCACAACACACACGGGTTATTAGCAGGAATCGTCCGTGTTGTTAATGTTGGGTAAATCATGACTGGATCTCTTCTACCCTGAATTACAATGTTTAGTCGCTGCTTGAACTTTGGAGGTGCTCTGCATTTATGTTTTGCGGTCTCAGAAAGGGCTAGCGAGATACCATGTTATCATATTATATCATGATTGTTTTGACAAATTGTTGGCATTTGAGATATGTTATTATTGCTCTGGTCTGCTTATCCAATGTGCATCTTCTTGCCAAACTTAAAGTTGAATTCCGAAAATAGTCTTGCCATGTGATCGACAGATGACCATAACATATTTCAGTGGATGTTCCTCCATCATGTGTGGTTGATTCTCATGATTCCATCTGTTGGTGAAACCACTTATGTTTGCAGGAGGAAATGTAGACTTTACAAACAAATTTGTCATTCACTCTGTACTGAATGTTGGCCCTGAGAAGCATCCATGTTAGTAGGAAGAACAGATATATTGTCTATGATCTGTGAATCATTGAGATGCATAAACATGTTGATCTTATGTATGAGAATCCTACTAGCTTAGAATTTTACTACCAGCTTGTCAAGTGGGTTTCCCGCTTAGAAGCCGAAGCTTCGGTGGACCACGCCGGCATGGAATGGGCCAACGGGTGCGAGCAACGTGCCCTATCGCACCTCTGCCAAGTCCGAGGCGAGGAGGAGGACGTCGGTGCCAGCGTTTAGCGTTTGCCGCAGATGGCGGCCGGCATCGTCTAGTTAGCTAAGAGTATGTTAGTTGTTCTAAACTCGAGTATTAGTGGGAGTAGATAGTTAAGTTGGCTATGATGGTTATCAACGTGGAAGTTCAGTACTCTATCTCTGAATCAGTCCTGTTACTTTGCTCTGACTGTTGAACTTTCCGATTGAACGTTTGGAATGGGCTGTTATTTTTTTAAATGGGCTGTATTTGTCCACCGCGGATTCAGAAGCTGACTTGTGGGCCTACTAGGTTGACGCGTACACAAGGCTTTGTCAACTTAGTCAACAAACGATTGTGGCAGACTAAGCCGTTGGATGTCAATCCAACGTCTGTCGTGCTTTTTCAATCTCTTGTCTTCTTCCTCCAGGCTCTAGCCGCCCAAACCAAACCAACGCCGGTGGGATCACCTGCTCCCGCCTTCCGCGGCTTGCTGCGTAGCCGCGCACATATCGCTGTCCCACCGTACCCTAACCGGTGCCAGGCCATCCCTCTACAGCCCCCCACCCACCCACCCCCACCTCCTGTGATTCTCCGGCGACGGCATCCCCACCCCGCACCAACCCTCGTACTCCCCTCCGTTTCCGACCACACGGCCGCATCTTCCACGGCTCCTTTTCGTTCCCGTCCGAGGCCTCACCATAGTCCTCCGCTTTGGTTCCTTCACCGCGGCACCGCCTTCTGGCGTTGTCAACATGGTCAACAACTGAGAGGAATCAGGAGATGATTGTACGTGGAGAGGATGACAGTAGGGACCCACCAGGGTCATGGTAGTACGCAAGCAAGTGCCTCCTTATTACAAGCCAAAAAAATGCTTCCTCCCAATGGTTTCCCGACATCTTGGTCCCACCCCATTGTCAACGTAGTTAATAAACGAGAGAATTGCACAACGAGCGACGGTGAACAAACGACAGGAATCGGTGAGGACTGTACGTGGAGAGGATGACAGTAGGGACCCCTTGGTCCATAGCCGTACGCAAGGAAGTTCTTCCTGATTACAGGAAAAAATGCTTCCTCCTAATGGTTTGCTGACATCCGGGACCTACGACATTGTCAATGTAGTCAATAAACAAAAGAATTGCACAAGGAGCGGCTGGCACCTGGGACCCAGTAGCTCAAGCAGTTTTTGTTGTTGTTGTTGAGACGGAGCAGGGTATCAACTGGGCTATGCGGCGTCTGTGGCCCGTCTAGCCCAGGCTTTATTTACAACATGATGAGCCAAACTATTTTTTTTGTCTGTGAAAATGACTGGCGCACCTTTTTTTTTGGCAAAATACCCTAGACAGTCCGATTTCCTTTTCCCCGCCCTGCTGGGCTGCAAATCTTTCAAGACGACGAGGGATACATTCGACATTGCCATAAAAAAAGGCTGTAAATTTTGTGAGTAATATGAAATGGGGTGTAAATATATAAAAAAACACATCAAATGGGCAATTAGTTTCAAATTGTGAATTTTATTTTATTTTTTCATATTTCATATTTCATTGGATTTTAACATAATTTAAATATATTTTAAAATTTGTTTTTATCGGGCTCAAAATTTCGTGATTAAAAATAGTTCAAAAATTTCAATGAGCAGTCTTTTATTTTATGTTTACCACATCACCAGCCCAGTTTTGTTTTGTTTCTTGAAACAGCTAGCCCAGTTCTATTTTCTTTTGCACAATACCCAACCGAGGCCTACTTGCTTTTCTCAGCCCTGCTGGGCTTCAAATCTTTCAAGACGAGAAGGGATGCATTCGGCTTGCCCACAAAATGGCCTATTTCCCTAAAAAAGAAAATGGCCTATAAGCAATAAGAAATGGGCTGTAAATTTTTAAAAAAACAGCAACCGGTAATTAGTTTCAAATTTTGTTTCATCCGGATTTTGAAATTTTAAATTTCATTGGATTTTTTCTGTGGTGAAAATATCATTGGATTATAATTAATATAATTTTATTTTTCAAATTAGTCTAAATCAGAGTCGAAACATCGGGATTAAAAATAGTTCGGAGCCACCAAAATATGCAAAATTTCATTAAAAAATTTAACCGTGGCCAGAATATTGGCTGTAATGCTAACAAAAAGAATATGTGCTGCAAAAAAATCCTTAAGAAAGAGCAAATCGCTACTAGGGAAAAGGCTAGCAGTAGCGTGGGGTTTTACCTTATCAGTAGCGCGGGCACCGGCGCTACTGCTAAGGCGCTACAGCTAACCTTTAGTAGTAGCGTGGGTTTACCCGCGCTACTGTTAACTATACATAGCAGTAGCATGCTCATTAAACCGCGCTGCTGCTAATAGCAGCAGCACCTCTTTCCAGAGCGCGCTGCTGATAATAGCATGCTGCTGCTACATGCATGCCCGCGCTACCGCTAATTTTTCCTGTATTTTTTTTCTGCAGCATATTGGCCCTGTATTTGCACAGGTTTTATACAGTAGTTTCATCATATGATTTTATGATCATGATGAGTTATTATATCAGTGGGTGAAAGAGACATGGATTAGATTCAAGTGGAGGCAACATGGTGCAGATCGAAAGTACTACTAATCCAAACTAAAGTGATCCACGTTTATTTCACCCACTGATATATATAATAACTCATCATGCTCATATAACAACTCAGCATCATCATCATAATAATAACTCATCATCGTTATCATAATAACAAGTCATACTCATCATCATCATCATATATAGTCATCTAACAACTTCTACTCGTTATCATAATAACAAGTCATACTACTCATCATCATAGTCATAACCAACCCTAGTTAATTGTTCTTAGCACATGTTCATGAGTATTAGCTAGGACCTGCTACGCTCTCTAAGGTAAAATAGCATAAAACAACATAGCCCCTGACTCTCCATTATGAAGAATGGAGATTATCCTGTCTCCAATTCGTGCGCTTCGCACAATGTTGCTTCCAAGTAGCTCACTTTCATTATTCATAACTTTTTTCCATTCTTTGATTGTGATGTCTTCATCGGTTTGAGAAATCTTGTATGAACAGCGGTGAACCCGAGGCGGACTTGGCCGTAATCTAATAACATCAATGCGACCTTTCGTAAACATCAGATGAGGCACACAATCCTTCGGGATTTTCTGTTGAAGAACATAATAATAACTTAGTTAGCAATGTAGTTTAGCTTTAGAAGAATGTATGCAAAAGATGCACTAATGTCGTAATAGTAAAAAATCTTACCATGCCATCTCTATGGATGTTACCGTAGTTCAACACGTGCACTAGTGGCACGTATTGACCATAATGTGGAGGAGTTTCATAATTGATATTCAAATTCTCAACATCAATAATAAATGAGATAAGATGATCTTTCTCCTGGTAACTTAGTTCAGAGCCATCAGTGTAGTAGGTTCTGTCTACTATCTTCTATACATTTTTTGAAGAATGAAAATAAGCTGTCAATGGAAATAAGCCGTCAATGATTTTTAAATAAACAATATAAATTACTTAACAAATTTATTTGACAAACTCACAAAGAGGTAGAACTGGAAGCGTCTCAACATCCACCCAAATGTCGATATTATCGTCAATTTCATCTTCGGGCCCAAGATCGAAGGTGATTTGCATATCCTCCTTAAATTCATAGGCCTTGCAAAATCCTCTCCAAGTTGAGCAACCGAAATGTGAGCTATTTGGTGTATTAAATAGCTTAACCAAAAAAGTGAAACCATGCTTCGTCCTAAGGTGAGCACTCTTTGTCTCTGTTCTCTCCCTATCTTCAAAACCGAGCTTTTCCAAGACATACGGTCTTGCATGACATGGGATGAACTATTTCAATTAAAAAAATGGAAAATTACATGTTGAAGCCAAAATTCACAAGTCATGCATAATTACGGAAAAATACTTGTCGTCCTTACGTACCGTAAAAATGTCGAAAGTCTCCTTCAGCACGATGGTGAAGTACCTACCGTTTTGCAGATAAGGCATCCTGTCGCACAAACCCGGGTCGTCTTCATAGTATTCGCACTCAGGAATCATATCGTCATCAAACATTTCCTGTGTTCATAAGTCAAAGATTAAAAATCGACGGCAAATAACAGGAACTCAACACACACAGATCATTATTACTCATCACGGGTTGACTTTCGGTGGTGATGGTGATGGTCGCTACTCCTCCTCCCCCTAGTGCATAACAAAGGTCTAGCACAAGGAGAAGAAGGAGAAGCGACCCCCACGACAACAGTCGGCATTCTTGTTCTCTCATATATGGTGGACACTCTCCCTCACTAATTTTCTGACTGTTATGTATTGAGCCCCGACAGAGTTAAAGTCAACCCGAAATGTCGTTTAATTCTCTTTCCGGCAAATCCAAGGCACTCGATATTTCCTACATACTAGCACAAGTCATGCTAAAATTCACCAAAAAATCCGGCATGACCTTTGCTAAAATAGGACATATCGAGTGCCTGAAATTTACCGAAACGGAAATGAATCAACACTCCGGCAAAACATAGGCCACTCGGATTTTCCATGCGATACAAATATGTTCAGACACATACATAGATGTTTAAACTTGAAATTCTATCCGGATCAATTATCATTTAAGAAAAACTAGCTTCACATTGTCACAGCTACTCATCTACTACATCTATAAAAACATCATGTTTACTCACTATAGACGATGGTTGTCGACCGGGCGCAGGTGTCGTCGGTGATCTTCTGGGCGTCGTCGACCGGCTCGTCGGTGATCTACCCTGCGCCACATGAGCATTCACACGTGAGCATACAAAGTAGGTCTCTCTCTATAAATTTGGCAATGTGAGATTGACATAACTAAATACCCTAGTTCTACTCTATTCAACACTTACTAATTTTTTTTCATATAGCATTCCAATACATTTATATTGAAAATTTTCTACACCTAAAAATTTCTCATATAGCTTTCCAATACATTTCTATACTGAAAATTTTATACACCTAAAAATTTCTATTACTATTTTTTTACTCAAAATTTCTATTACTATAATTTATTTTCTATTCTATTACTAGTTATAATCTCTACCAACTAAGTGTCCAATACATGTTTGTACCAACTAAACTTTTAACTAATTCAGTAAACTAGAAAGTAAATTGGAGAATGGAGGAGGAGGAGAGAGGAGGGGCAGCGGCTGGAGGGGAGTGAGGAGGGCGGCAGTTGGAGGGAGGAGGGCGGCAGATGGAGGGGGAGGAAGGAGGGAGGAGGGTGGCAGATGGAGGGGGAGGAAGGAGGGAGGGGAAGATGGGGGAGGGGCGGCGGATGGAGGTGTGGCGGCGGCTGGAGCAGGAGGAGGGAGGAGGGAGGGAGGAGCAATGGAGGGAGGGAGGAGCTACCTCGGTGGAGGAGGAGCAGGAGCGTCGGCGGCGGCGGGCGACGGCGGCGAGGAGAGGAGAGCACGAGAGAGTGAGGAGTGAGAGTGATGAGAGAGAGGAACAGACGGCCATGGGATAAGATGAGCTTAGTAGTAGCGCGGGTAGAGGGCCCGCGCTACTGCTAATCCCAATACCTGTAGCGCGGGTCATAGGTCACGCGCTGCTGCTAAATGGGGTGGTAGCCCAATTTTCTTTTCTTTTTCTGTTTCATTTTCATTTTCTTTTTAACAATGTAATTTTCTTTTTAACACAGCCCAATTTTCTTTTCTTTTTCTGTTTCATTTTCATTTTCTTTTTAACAATGTAATTTTCTTTTTAACACAACCCAATTTGAAGCATGTCAAAAAAATATCATAAAATACATCAGTCATCAATGATATTTTTGTGTAGAATCTAAATTGTCAGTATGAATCTTCACCTGTAGGCACATGTGAAGATTCATATTGCCATAGATCCTACACATAGAGTACAATGAAGACCAAGTGCTTGTGATAGTTGGAGAATTAAAATATTTAAGGTGTTAAACACCCTGTTCGCGGAGCGAAGTGGGACTAAACTTATCAGTAGCGCGGCTCGTGTAAAACGCGCTACAACTATATAGTTAGTTGTAGCGCGGGTTGTATCGCCACGTTGCTACAAAGGCTCCACGCGGGGGATACCACGGGCCCGGTTAGCAGCAGCGCTTGTTTTGCCCCGCGCGCTACTGCTAACGTTATAGTAGCAGCGCGTTGTTTAAGCACGCGCTACTGTTAAATAGCAGTAGCGCTCGTCCATGACCCGCGCTACTATTAATCCTCCACCTATAAGCTTTTCCCTAGTAGTGAATGGGATGTAAATTATTAAAAACAATAGCAAAAGTGTTGTATGATGTTTGCCACAGATTTGGACTGACTTGGGCCTACTAAGTTGATGCGTACGCAGGGCTTTATCAACTTAGTTAACAAACGAGTCTAGCAGCAGTGACCACCGTGCTACTTCTTCAATCTCTGATCTTCTTGCTCCAGCCGCCCAAACCAGTGCCGGCTGGACCGCCTTCTCTTGCCTCCCGTGGCTGGCTGTGCTACCGCGCAGGCCTCACCGCCCCACCCTACTCCCATTGCTGGCCAGGCCATCCCTCTACTCACCCACATCTCCTGTTATTCTCTGGCGACGGCAGCCTCACACCGCAGCCAAACCAGTAAACCCTCGTACTCCCCTCCACGTGGGCAACCACTGCCAAGTCTTCCTCGTCTCTGGGTCGTTCCCTTACTAGGCCTCGTCGTTGTCCACCGCCTTGGTGCTCTCGGTACGGCGTCGTCAACGCAGTCAACGAACGGCAGCCATCGGAAGAGGACTGTACGTGGAGAAGTTGACAGCTAGGACCCACGAGGTCCATGGTCGCACGCAAGGAAGTGCCTCCTTATTACGCGCAAGAAAAATGATTGCTCCCCCTATTAGCTGGGACCCACCTGATTTGGAGGCAGACTTGTGGGCCTACCAAGTTGACGCGTACGCAGGGTTTTGTCAACTTAGTCAACAAATGATTCTAGCAGCAGTGACCGTTGGATGTTAATCCAACGGCCGTGCTGCTTCTTCAATCTCTGATCTTCTTACTCCAGCTGCCCAAACCAGCGCCGGCGGGACCGCCTGCTCCTGCCTCCCGTGGCCGGCTATGCTGCTGCACAGGCCTCACCGCCAAACCCTACTCCCACCGCTGGCTAGGCCATCCCTCTACTCACCCACACCTCCTGTTATTCTCCGGCCACGGCAGCCTCACACCGCAGCCAAACCAGTAAACCCTCGTACTTCCCTCTGCGTGGGCAACCACTGCCTTGTCTTCCCCGGCTCTGGGTCGTTCCCTTCCTAGGCCTCGCCGTCGTCCACCGCCTTGCTGCACTCGGTACAGCGTCGTCAACGCGGTCAATGAACGACAGCCATCTGAAGAGGACTGTACGTGGAGAGGCTGACAACTGGGACCCACGAGGTCCATGGTTGCACGCAAGGAAGTGCCTCCTTATTTCGCAGAAAAAAATGTTTCCTCCCCCTGACAGCTGGGACCCACCAGCTACATCTTCACACGTAAGGAAGAGCCTCCTTATTACACGAAAAAAATGATTCCTCGCCCCTGACAGCTGGGACCCAGCAGCTATATCTTCGCATGCAAGGAAGTGCCTCCTAATCCTCCCTGACAGCTGGGACCCACCCGATCGAAGCGTACGTAGCGTTGTCTGTCTGGTCGCGAACATGTCTGTACATACTGGTCGATCGGTCTCTCTGCAATGATGAACCGTGGGCGTGTAAGGAGCGGCACGTGTCGTAGTAGAGCCCCTGACGTAGCAGTTCAGGTAGCCAAGTCTAAATCGTGTACACGTACGTATAGCCACACAGCAGAAAATATGGCCACGTACATATATATACGGGTGGGGTTTCGAACACGTACTCGCGCATACGTACGACCAGGGCTCGTGTACATGGAGAGAGGCAACGGACGGCAGCAATGGCCTCCTGTTCATCGGGAGCCAAGTGACTGGGTCGGAACGCGTCCTATTTATCGAGAGCCAACCGGCTTGGACGGAACAGCCGAAACGGGGTCATGTTCATTGACTCGAGGTCTGGCGTACCGCAAAATGGAGGAAACGGCCTTCTGTTCGACCACCTATGGTCGAAACGAGGTCCTGTTCATCTGTTGGGGGTCTGGCGTACCTCAAAACAGAGGAAACGGACTTCTGTTCGAGCGCCTACGGTCGAAACGGTGTCCTGTTGATCGGGAGGGCTCTGGCGTACCGCAAAACAGAGGAAACGGACTTCTCCCCAACTGCCTACGGTCGAAACGGGAGTCCTGTTCATCGGGAGGGGTGTGGCGCACCGCAAAACGGGACTCCACGGGCTACTGTTCATCCACGGTTGACCTCCTCCAGCTACTGTTCATCCACCGTCGACTTCCTCCAGCCTCCACCAGCTACTGTTCATCCAGCCTCCACGGGGTCCGGTTCATCCGCCCCCAACCGGCTGGGGTGTGTGGCGGCCTCCTCGGGGTCCTGTTCATCCAGCGCCAACCACCTTCACATGGCCAGGGTACTGTTCATCCACAGCCAACCCACCGGCTGGGGTGGGGCATACGAGCGGGCGGCAGCAACAGGAACTGTTCATCCACAGCCAACCAACCGGCTCGATCGATGCAAGTCTCGATTCATGTACTACGTGTATCGCGTGCGCAGCAGCAACGGGCACTGTTCATCGAGAGGCAACCCAACACCGGCTGGCTACGTCTCGCACGGGGGCTCGATCGGCTTCAGTAAGTAGCGAGAAGGATCGATCGGGTTCAGTTAGCAGCGAAGGAATCGCTCAGATTCAGTTAGCAGCGAAGGAATCGCTCGGGTTCAGTTAGCAGCGAAGGGATCGCTCGGCTTCAGTACGCAGTGGATCGATCGCTCGGGTTTAGTACGTGTAGTAGTGCGAGGGATCGATCGATCGCTCGGGTTCAGTAAGCAAACGCCTCGCTCGGGTTCAGTTAGTGAACGCCTCGCACACACGCGCGTGTACGAGGGAAACACGCAAACCACACTGCATCGCTCGGCCCCGACCACCCACTGTAACCGGGAACTCCCCGAAAATTTCCTCGCCTCACTTCTACCACGATTTTTTACGTCATGGACGGCCCAAAGAATGTCATGCGGGTGCGTCTCCGGCCCGCCCAGTACGAAAAGCCCATTTTCTGTCATAATTTTTTGTCATAGAAGTAGGAGCCCACCACATCTATGATGATACGTGTTTTTGTCACAATTATTGTCATAGAAGTGTCACAACCACGACAGAAAAAGTTTTCGTTCGGGCCATAATTTCATGGATGTGTCTTTTTTTGTAGTGATGCCCCATATCCGCCCCATATTTGGGCTGGATATGAGGGGTGCCGTTCAGTCCGGGCGTTTGAGGCCCGTTTGAGGCGCCCTTCTGGGTCAGATTTTCGTGATCAGTTAGTGACCGGGCAGGCCGCCCTTGCGTATGAGGCGGGTTTGGGGCACCCGGCTATAGATGCTCTGACCCCTCCTCCCTCCAGCCATCTTCTCTCATGATCTGTTTTCTTCCCTCTAGTTTCCCCCCTCTGGCTCTTTCCTTTCTCCTGTATTGGTCTCCCTTCTCCTTGTTTCTTGAAATTTCTGTCTGATCTAATCTCCTCTGCCCCAGTTCCTCCCTCTGTTTATTTGCCTCATCATGGATTTGCTGCTGTTGGAAGGCATCTAAAGGCGCGTGCATTGCAAATTGTTCAAAGGTCGCAGGATCTGGCGCGATGCATGCAGTTGATGCGGGCTAGGGCGGCGTCTCTGCTTGATTCTGATGGCCAGGGGCTGGGAATCATCTTCAACGAGTAATCTGCGGAAGATCCGACTCCTGGCGGGGAACTCAGGGCCCTCTCTCAACGGCTGGCCACTGGCCTTGTTTCAGGACCACCATGTGTACTTGTCAAGGGTTGAAGGCATCCTTGAGTGGAGTAAAGCTGGGGGTTTCTACTTGTGAGTTGCGTTGGGATTTCCCCGAAGAGGAGAGGATGATGCAGTACAGTAGATATAAGTATTTCCCTCAGTTAAGAACCAAGATTATCAATCTAGTTGGAGAACCACACAGAACCTCGTTAGCAGCACCTACACACACTAAAGCAAATACTTGCACCCAACGCGAACAAGAGGGTTGTCAATCCCCTTGGCGGTTACTTGCAAGGATTAATTCTGATAGTGATATATAGATAAGTAAATTGCAAAACAAAATAAAGTAAATAAAATTGCAGCAAGGTATTTTTGATTTTATATATGATGGATAAATGACCCGGGGGCCATAGTTTACACTAGAGGCTTCTCTCTCGAACACATAGCATACGGTGGGTAAACAAATTACTGTTGAGCAATTGATAGAAAAGCGCATAGTTATGACGGATTCATGGCAATGATCATGTATATAGGTATCACGTCCGAGATAAGTAGACCGACTCATGCCTGCATCTACTACTATTACTCCACCCATCGACCGCTATCTAGCATGCATCTAGGGTATTAAGTTAACGAAAACAGAGTAACGCCTTAAGCAAGATGACATGATGTAGACAAGTAAACTCAATCAATATGAATAAACCCCATCGTTTTATCCTTAATGGAAACAATACAAATACATGTCTTGTCCCCTACTTTGTCACTGGGATAGAGCACCGCAAGATTGAACACATTACAAAGCACCTCTCCCATTGCAAGATACATCAATCACTGGTACAACGAGCTGCTATACAAACGGTTTTTAACCCCTTTCCGCGACACAGTTTTAAACCATCGCCTTGCCTGTGTGTGCGATAGGGGGGGTCTTCCTACACGACCCAGAAACCGTCGGCGATAGGGAGCACGCAAGCATACGTTTCGCAGAACTAAGCATATGCGATGCCCGATCTATCCCAAACGCGACTCGTCACACAACTGTTTGTGATCTATCGAATATCCCAAATGCTCCATCCTTGCTACTCATGTGTGCTCGCATTACCATCACACTCGGTATTCTGTGGTGCAACGTTTACGATGCGCGCCCCATCACGAATAGTTCACGATTGTAAAACGTGTATGATAAGAAGACTATCACACACATTCACTTCTCCCGAACCGTATGCGATATATAATCAAGAAGATTAGTTAATCATTGTACGAGTGTCGGATAGGATTACGAAACCTCGGACTGTCATACCAGTGTTATACAGGATAACTATCACACATGCTATTCTGTGCTGCAAACGTTTACAATGCGTACAACATCAGAAACAGTTCATGAGTGTAAAGCGTGTACGATAAGGCGACTATCACAAACATTTAGTTTGCTCGCACCGTTCGTGATATAGTCTGACATCACACACGCTTTGCAAACGGCAACCGTGTGCATGGTCGCACACGTTTCCTCTCTGTGAACCGTGTCGGATTATGATGTATATCATACACGATGTGCTTTACAGACCATGTGCGCTGTAATGACCTGCAGAGCGTATTTTCACCCTAATTTAATTTCTGCTATTTAAAATTGTACCGAATTTGAATTTGAAAGTAGGCTATAACTTTATTCATATCCATCAGGTTCAACAACCAATGCATTATTCGATTCACAGGTACATATGTTCAAGAGTTACATCAAAAAAAGAAGAATTACATATGCACCAAATAAAGAATGATGAACTAGGGTTGTATACTTGTACTATTAAAGACTGTAAAGAAAGAGGCGAAAGACATTCTGGTTGCTGAACAAGGTGAGGCAAAATGCCCATATTGTGCCCTCCTCCATGCAGAAGGCACGCACGACTCTAGTCCAACCCCTTGTGATGGCCGACCGCCCATCCTTCACTGTCTTCATGACGACATCTAGATAGACATTGTGTTCTGGTTGAAATACTTTAACCTTTGCATGCCCACCAATCATGTAGTTTGAGAGGTAATCTTGAGTAAACTGCTTTGGGAACCACTGCAAAGGAAAAAGATTCAGACATTGTCATCTAACACAACTCATTATGGGCAGTAAAAAGAAGCATGCAGAATTCTGACTTACCATCCTGCAGTTCACTGTTGTCTTGGACAAAGTGTAAACAAATAGTTTAATTGACATGTCTTGACCTATTTTACTAACAATCTTTATTAGTTTCCTCACTTGATGCTGGTTCATGAATATCTCATTGCCCCTTACGCAAAAAGGGTCAAAGCGCGGATCTTTACCAATGACATATGTACCTACAAGCACCAAGTTAATATTAGAAGCTAAACAACAATTGCACAATGATGTAGTACAACACTCCCTCCATCCCATTATATAAGATCTTAGTAAATCCAATATACTCACATATTGGATGAATTAACATCTTATATTATGGGGCGGAGGGAGTTTATTACATTGTTACAAATATCGGCCGATTAACTTTAGTTAACTGCTGCTGTGTTGTTGCTGTTGCTGCTCTTCTATGTATATCTAGACATCATCAGAACATTAAGGTAACACTCTTCCTTGTTGCTATGTATCCTAGGATTGCATATTTAGACATTCAGTACAATGCATGTTGCTATGTAGCCTCAGATATATTAGATATGGCCCTAGTTAACCTACCGATAAATGGGTTACAGATATATTCAGTTAAATGTCCGATTCGCCGATTAATCCCTTATCCGCCCCCGGCCGATATGGTACCAGCTACCGATATCCTGAACAGTGAGTATATATAAGCCATGGGATGAAACTAACCTCGATGGAAAACAGCAGTCGTTCCCATTATTGTCCTGTGTAAGTACATCGAAAGGCATGTTAAGCACAACAGACTAAACATCAACCAAATATATCCATGGTAGACAACATAATCTCCAAATGATAGCTTCAGTGTGCAGGTTTAAGCATGCTAATTTAGCAAAACAAGAAGTGGAACGGTGTGTTAACTGCAAAGTTCATACTTGCACATATAGAACATCACTTTGTGAATAACTGAAATAAACAAGGCATACTACGAACAACCAAAGATAGCAATTGAAACTGGACATATGCTAACTACGAACAACCAAAAACCGTTAAAAGTGGCATATGCTTGCTACAATAGGCTTAACAACAAGCAAATAGTCATTCATATTGGTATTGTTGAAACTGGTATTGATGAAATTGAACTGCAAAGTTCATACTTGCACATATAGAACACCACTTTGTAACTAACTGAAATAAACAAGGAATAATATGAACAACCAAAGATAGCAATTGAAACTGGACATATGCTAACTACAAAAAACCGAACAACCAAAAACCGTTAAAAGAGGCATATGCTCGCTACAACAGGCTTAACAACAACCAAATAGTCATTCATATTGGTATTGTTGAAACTGGTATTGATGAAATTGAACTGCACAGTTCATACTTGCACATATAGAACATCACTTGTTAATAACTGAAATAAACAAGGCATACTACTAACAACCAAAGATAGAAATTGAAACTGGACATATGCTAACTACAAACAACCGAACAACCAAAAAAGGTTAAAAGAGGCATATGCTAGCTATAACAGGCTTAACAGCAAGCAAATATAGTCATTCATATTGGTATTGTTGAAACTAGTATTGATGAAATTGTACTACATGGTAAATAGTTGCACATATAGAGCATCACACTGTGAATAACTGAAATAAACAATGCATACTTCAAACAACCAAACACAACAATTAAAACTGGACATATTCTCACTACAAAAGGGGCTCGACAAAACAAATCATGGGTTCCACCCTGTGAAGAGGCACGGCAAAACAAATCATAGGTTTCCTCACTTGTCATAGATGGGCTCCTTTGCATGGGAAGAGAGCGGACTCTGGGTGCGCTCCATGTTGTCGCAGATGGGCTCCTTCCCCTTGGAAGAGCACGGTTGTAGGGTGCCGTCCCTAATGTCGCAGATGTGCTCTTTCCCCTTGGAAGAGGCGGAGAGGGTGCCCTCCTCGTGGCCGTCTGACTTGGCAGTTGAGGATCCCAAGCCAGCGTCGCAGAACGTGTCCTTCAGAAATGACAAAAGGGGCTCGATGGCGATGTAGGATGGCAAATTCTTGACAGCGAACCAGAGGAGATCAGCGGCGGGGCCATGGTTGAGATCGACGACGGTTGAACCCGAGGGGCTGGGGGTGGGCCACTTAACCTGTGACATAGCCCGCGTCAGGCCGTCGCTATCTACGACCTCGATGTCATAGCCGGCGTCCGCGACATGCCAGCATACTCTAGCCTGCTTATTGAGAGCCTACGGCCAGTAATCGTTGTCAGCTTCCTCGGCGGCCACCTCGTCGACATCGGGCGAAGAGGCCGTGATAAACTGCTTTTGGGCCATTAGCTCCTGGGGCTCCACGGGAAGTGTAGCCGGGCTTAGGCTGCGACGCTCTGGAGTGGGGGAGGGGGTGGGGATGGGGATCTGTAGGAAAGGGGGCGTTTGGCAGGTGTCATCTAAGAAACTCAGGGTGGCTAGAGTATGGAGATCGGTGGGTAACCTGCACGGGCAAACCGGCAGATGTTAACGGTGGAGGCGGCGCGGCGGCGGCGGCAGCGGCGACGGTGACCTTGCTAAGGTTTTGAGCAAGGGAGGGGTGGTGTGTGTGTGTCTGTGTGTGTGTGAGCGCGCGGAGTTTTTGGGGTGTATGTGTGGAGGGGGGGCAAGGTGGTGTTTGAAGAAATGACGCGGGTACTGAAAATTTTACTAGGCGGGAGTAAAATGCCGGGGCTACTGAAAATTTGGATGAAGGGATTGAGCAACACACATCGCACACGGTCCAAACATAACAACCGTGTGCTATCAAACAGAAAAACCCTCCAGGCGGCTAGATATTTTTGAGGGATGCATGCGGGAGCGGGAGTGAACAACATCGCACACGGTTGGAACATAATAACCGTGTGCTATAAAACAGAAAAACCCTCTACACGGGTAGATATTTTTGAGGGATGCAGGCGGGAGCGGGGGGGCGGGGGCAAACAGCATCGCACACGGTCGAAACATAATAATCGTGTGCTATCAAACAGAAAAACCCTCCAGGCGGGTAGATATTTTCGAGATTGCGAGGGAAGCCTCATGGAGCCCAATCTACTGTGCTGATATGGGTGACAGGGGCACGGGCATGGCACACGGGTAGTCTGAGGGAACCGTGTGTGTTGCGTGGCCAAAAAAACGTGGGAAAGGGTCAGAACACGAACAATGCATGTGGACCAAATATATGTATGAAAAGGCTGGTTTGGTGTTCAAATACCCAATGCACAACTTTGATGTGGCACCTCTCTCACAAAGCCCACATTATTGCTAGTCCGCCACCCCCAATTCGTGTCGGCGGGAGGGGAATAGGTCTGACATAGCACACCCTACCGTAACACTAAACCTATAGGAGTCCATCATGGTCAAACCCCCCTTTCGCTTCCGGTCAAAGGTGGACCGTGTACGGTCCCACAAATATGTGCTTGTGGCGCGAGATGGGTGAGGCCACATACGAACCACCTGCGAGTGGCCCAACTATATGTATGAAAAGGGTGGTGTGATATTTAAATACCCAATTCATGCACAACTTTGATGTGGCACACGTGCCTCACAAATTAACCGGACATCCCCGACCCCACGGAGGTTCAGGAAGTGCGAAGTACCCCCACACCCCACCCACCCACCCACACACACACACACAGACACACACACACACACACACACACACACACTTTGAGTCGGTGGGAGGTGGCATCTCACCAAGACGTAGTGTAACACGGACCAAGAAGAATCCACCTTGCTCGTATAGCCTCTCTCTTGTTGTTGGCCAAAGTGATGGACATCCACACGAGCCCACAGATATGGGCTAGCTCGCTGATAACCACGCAAGGGAGTAGTGCCTGAAGACAACCACTGCCTGCATGTGGCCCAAACATATGTATGGAAGTGTTGTGTGGTGTGTTTGAATACCCAATGCACAACTTTGATGTGGCACGGTACCGTGCTTTGGAACCGGAAAGTCCCCACACGGAGCGAGGGTCCACGACGCGTACTATATGTATGTTACCCAACTTTGAGCCGGTGACGGGGATTCATGCGTACGCATGCGCTCAAACTTAGGTCTCGAATCTCATCACCATGACCTACTACACGGTAACACGAACCAAAGAAGAAGAATCCACCCTTGTAACCTCTCTCGATGCCGGTCAAAGTGATGGACGTCCACGCGGGCCCATGAATATATAGGCTTGCCGCCGATAACCACGCGAGGAGAGTACTGTCCGAAGACAACCACTGCATGCATGTGTCCCAAACATATGTATATGGAGGTGATGCATGCATGCATATGTTTAATTTGAATACCATGCACAACATTGATGTGGTGCCCGCGTCGAAAATCGTACTGTCCCCACACAGAGCGAGATCGGTTCATGACGCGTCGTGTGCTGCCCCCCCACTTCGATCCGTTGGGAGAGGGATTCATGCATGTGTACACATGCATGCACTCAAACTATATTATGTAATCTCATAGCATGACCTATATATACCGTAAGCCAAACCAAAAATTAATCCCCTCCTAAGTCAAATTAACCTCTCTCGTTGTCGGTCAAAGTGATGGACCAAGCGGGCCCACAGATGGAAAGCATCGATATCGCCGATAACTGCGTGAGTGAGTGTCAGAGGACAACCGCCATCGCTTGCATGTGAGCCAAAACATATGTAAGTACGGAGGTGTGTGTGGGTTGTTGTGATGTTTTAATACCCAAAATGCATGCTACTTGTGAGCTGCATTGGGATTTCCCCGAAGAGGAGGGGATGATGCAGTACAGTAGAGATAAGTATTTCCCTCAGTTATGAAACTGTAACGCCCCAATAATCATGCTACAATGATCTCTGACTAATGATGCCATATCACCATGATTTGCTAAGTTAAATGGCCACTTGGTAAAAATCAAAGTCAAATTCAAATTTAAATTTGCAAGTGAAATTATTAACTCTTTGAACAGAGAAACTAAAATGTTCGCATTATTCTATAAATTCCCCTGATCATTGTCATGTTGAAACCAACTTCATTTGACTCACAAATAAATTGCTAGGAAATTAATAATTGGTCCAACATCAACTAAAAATGGCCTTTTCAAAATAGGCAATTATTTATTTAATTCCAATTACCTCCCAAACTTTGTGCGCAACCTTGAAATAGTACCTAGTAATTATGTGACAAGTTTCATATATAACAAAATTCATTTGGTGGACCAACTAAATGCAAAACAGTAAAGAAAATAGAATACAAAAAATATAGAAAAGAATAAAAGAAAGAACCTAGTGTACATTTGGGCCTTAGGTCTACAGGGAGGTCCAGCCCACCAACGCCCCTCATCCCCTACCTCTCTGTTCACCGCACCCCCGTGGACGCAGAGGGCGCGTCCATGGCCGAGGATCGCCACGCGGCGCGCATCCAGTCCCTCCCGGCGTCCTACAAGACCCCTGACGCCCCGTAGTCAAACCCTAGCGCCCCCAGACCCCTTCCCCTTGCTCGATCCCCTCGGTCCAGTCGAACCCGAGAGCAGCCGCCGTCACGCCATCGTCGATCCCGTGGCCACCGAGCTCCCCGGCGCCTGATTTGATGTCTAGAAGGACCTCTGCATCCCGCTGCTTCATCTACGACCTCGAGCTCGAGCTAGGCGACCCCATATGCTCTGCATCGCCGTCGTCTCCACGCCATGGCCGCCACATCACGCCGTCAATTCGTCATCGTTTGACCTCATCCAGCCTCCTCGACCTCGCCCTCGCACTCTCTGTGATCCCCCCTCCGGATCCCCCTGTTCCCCTTCCGATTTCACCGCTGTAGGCCGCCGCCCCACGCCGCGCACGGAGCCTGCGCTCGCCACGATCTTGGCCGCGCTCCTGCGCGCCTGGCCGCCCACACCTGATTGCGCCCGTCCTGGCCACCCCCGCCGTTGCCTCCTGCTCACCCCGCGCCGACCGCGCCCCGCTAGCCCTGCCCGTCACGCGCTCACCGCACCCCTGTCCGCGTCCACCAGGGCCGCTGCTTTTCCGAGGCCACGCCCCCGCTCGCCCCTGCTGCAGCTGCTTGCTGCTACTCTGCTGCTAGCTGTTGCTGCCACGTTGCCGTCGTCGCTGCTAGTTGCGCTGCTGCTGCTACTTGCTGCCGTCGCCGCTGCTAGCGCCGCTGCGGCGCTGCCCCGCGCCCGCCCCTGGCCTCACCTCCGCCTGCCGCTGCTCGCCGGCCGTCGCCCGCTGCCGGCCACACCCACCGCTGCCTGCTTCTGGCCTGGCCGCCGGCACCTCGTGTGCCCATGCGTGCCCAGCCAGAGTGGCCGGCTGGGCCACTACCACATGGGCCCTGGCCCTTTTAATTAGCCTAAACACTTTAGTGCTAAATCCCCCTCCTAATTAGTGTATGACAAATGGGCCCCATCTACTAACTAACCCATTAAAAACAATCTGATAAAATATGGGTCAATGACAGGTGGACCCCAGACAGCCCTTTGACCAGTCAACTTTGACTAGTCGACTGCTGAGTCAGCAGTTGACCAGGCCCACCAGTCAACCTCTGGCTGGGTGTACTTCTGGGTACACTTAGCAAATTCTATTTTAATTTCGAATTAAATTAATTCCAAAAAATGCAATAAACTTTGGAAATTCATGGAAAATAATCCGTAAGTCAGATGAAAATAATTTATATATGAAAGTTGCTCAGAAAAATAAAACGAATCTGAATATGCCATCCACATACCTGTCACATGCCCCCAACACTGCAAACATGGAACCTTCTCCTCCGGTTCGTCTGACCGATAATTACCTGGAGCTGGGAAAATATTTCCGGATATTTTCCCGCTCCGTCTGTAACACTTAGCACTGCATTAGGTCACCCCTAACATAGCATATCACCATGTGATGCATTGTGCTACATCTGGGTGCTTTATATTTACTGTCTCTTCCCACTCTTCTTCTCCGGTAGACCCCGAGACCGACGCTGACGCCACCGAGTACAACTACGCTGCAGACGTTCAGCCACTTGCCGCAGAGCTTCCAGGCAAGCAAACCCCCCTTGATCATCCAGATATCGCCCATTCCTTCCCTCTTATTCTTGCATTAGATTTTGCTACTATTGTTATTGTGATAGCTCCTATTCTGATGCATAGCCTATTTTTGATAACCTGCTATTGATACTTTATCTGTTATCCTATATGCTTAGTATAGGTTTGCTATTATCCCATCAGTGGCCCTACATCCTTGTCCGTGTTGCCATGCTGCACTATCTGGGTTGACCGAGATGATGGATCACTGTACCGAGACCAGAACACACCTAAAGGCCCTTACAATTGTACGACTCTACCGAGCCGTATCAAGTGTGATCTACCGAGGGTGATTCCTTGTATTTCACTCTCGATGACGACTCCGTAGTGTAGCACATCTAGTGTGATCTACTGAGGGTGATTCCTCGTATTTCACTCCAGGTGATGTCTCTGTCGTGCAGTATATCAAGGTAAACCTATCGAGGGTGATTCCTCCGGTGTCACCTTGATGGTATGGACTTGAACCCCGACTGTTACAATGATAAAGATGACTCGGCCCCAAGGGTACCCGCGAGAGATAATGTGGCAGAACGACAGGGCAGGTGGAGACCACCGAGGAGAGAGGTGGGCCTAGTCCCTGGTCGTGGTTCGCGAGTTACCTAGTCGGAGTGACGTCCCTAGTCGTCTCCGCGAGATGCAAATAATACACTAACGGATTTGGGTATTTGATCTGAGTTGGCCGCTGGCCTATACGCACTGACCACCACGCGGGATAATGGTATATGGGACCCTCGGCGTTGTACGACTTCTTCCGAAAGCTCTACAAATGTCACAGTTGAGCGGCACGCGCTGGGTGGTCCGCGTAAGCACCTGCTTTGTATAAAGAGGTAGCCAGGACTGGTCCCGGCCGTCCACGCAATGTGCAGGAGTGCTTAGGGTGATTGGCCCATGACCCCTTCACGCTTAGGATGTAGACCGGTGTGCTGACATCTCTGGAGAGCCTAGGTAGGACTACGACGTGTCTATAATCCGAGGCTCGGCATTACCCAGAAAAGTGTGTCCGGCCAGAGGTAATCGAGCGTGTTGGGTAATGTGGTGCACCCCTGCAGGGAAGTAATCTATTCGAATAGTCGTGTCCACGGTAACAGGACACTTGGAGTTGTATCCAGATCTACTACAACTAGAACTGAATACTATTGTGATACTTAATTGTTTTACTACTCCGAGATCACTTTCTCGCTGGGTAGTCGAGGAAGGATCTCCGGGTGTTGCTGATGAATACATGATACTAAATATTATATGTGAACTCCTCTCTTCTACTGCTGCAAGATGATGGCTGTGAGAAGATGTAGTCTTCGATAGGATGAGCTTCATTCCCTTATTCTGGCATTTCTGCAGTCTAGTCCAAAGATATAGCCCCATTCCTTTGACACCGATGCATACTTAGCATTGTTCTGATGTAAGTCTTGCGAGTACTTTGGATGAGTACTCACGGTTGCTTTGCTACTTCTTATCTTCTTCTCGGATATTGCAATCAGATGATGGAGACCAGGAGCCAGAGGATCCCGATGATGATTCTACGTGGAGTTCGACTTCGAGGAGTAGTTCGGAGGTCCCAGGCAGGAGGCCTGCGCCTTTTCGATCTAGAGTCGTTGTTTGTTTTTCGACTTCTTGAGGCACCTTTGTAATTGTCTGTAGTCAGACCTAACTCTTGATGTAATTTCGGTTCTTACGACCCTGGCTTGTAACTTATGAGACTAATGTTTATCCTTTGTGTCGTAGAGTTGTGTTGTGATATTATACCGTGAGTCACTGATCTTGATCGTGCATGCTACGTGGATGTTTAGAGCATGATTAATTTTTGGGGCATCATAGAAACTAAGGTTATCAATCTAGTAGGAGAATCACGCAACAACTCGTTAGCAGTACCTGCACACAAAACAACAAATCCTCGCACCCAACGCGAACAAGGGGTTGTCAATCCCTTGGCGGTTAATTGCAAGATTAAATTGTATGGTGATAGATAGATAGATCAAACAAAAATACAAAATAAAATAAATAAAGTAAAATTGCAGCAAGGTATTTTTAGGATTTTCAATATATGATTTAGGTAGACCCGGGGGCCATAGTTTTCACTAGAGGCTTCTCTCTTGAAAATAGCATACGGTGGGTGAACAAATTACTGTTGGGCAATTGATAGAAAAACAAATAGTCATGACGATATCCAAGGCAATGATCATGTATATAGGCATCACGTCCGAGACAAGTAGACCGACTCCTACCTGCATCTACTACTATTACTCCACACATCGACCGCTATCCAGCATGCATCTAGTGTATTAAGTCCATGTAGAACGGAGTAGCGCCTTAAGCAAGATGACATGATGTAGACAAAGTAAACTCACGCATGAATAAACCCCATCTTTTTACCCTTAATAGAAATGATACATACGTGTATTGTCCCTTTCTGTCACTGGGATTGAGCACCGCAAGATCGAACCCATTACAAAGCACCTCTCCCATTACAAGATAAATCAATCTAGTTGGCCAAACCAAATCAATAGATCGCAGAGAAATATGAAGCTATAATAATCATGCATAAAAGAGTTCAGAGGAAACTCAAATAATATTCATGGATAATCTGATCATAAACTCACAATTCATCGGATCCCAACAAACACACCGCAAAAAGTGATTACATCAGATAGAACTCCAAGAACATCGAGGAGAACATTGTATTGAAGATCAAAAAGAGAGAAGAAGCCATCTAGCTACTAACTATGGACCCGAAGGTCTGTGGGAAACTACTCACGCATCATCGGAAGGGCAGCAAGGATGATGTAGAGCCCCTCCGTGATCGATTCCCCCTCCCACATAGTGCCAGAAAAGGCCTCCAGATGGGATCTCTCGAGAATAGAAACTTGCGGCGGCGGAAAAAGTATTTCGTGGACTCATCCATTGGTTTCCTGATTTTAGAGAATTTATAGAGGTGGAATTAGGTCAAACGGAGCAGAGGTGGGCCCACGAGGCACCAGGGCGCGCCCTGGTGGCTCGTGGCCACCTCCTCTAGCTTCTGGCCTCCTCCCGAAGCTTCCAGTGTCTCTTATGTCAAGAAAAAAATCTCCAAAAAGTTTCGTGGCATTTGGACTTCGTTTGGTACTGATATTCTGGAAAACCAAAAACAGGCAAAAAACAGCAACTGGCACTGGGTACTAAGTTAATAGGTTAGTCCCAAAAAATTATACATAGTTGCTTGTAAATGTATATAAAAACATCCAATATTGATACTATAATAGCATGGAACAATAAAAAATTATAGATACATTGGAGACGTATCAAGCATCCCCAAGCTTAATTCCTGCTCGTCCTCGAGTAGGTAAATGATAAAAATAGAATTTTTGATGTGGAATGCTACCTATCATATTCATCATATATTCTTTTCTTTGTAGCATGGACATTTGGACTTGAATGATTCAAAGCAATAGTCTATAGTTTGACATGAAGACATAAATACTCAAGCATATTAACAAGCAACCATGTCTTTCAAAATATCACTGCTAAAGAAAGTTATCCCTAGCCCATTATGCTCAATCATTGATCCATTCATGAAACACACTCAATATTAGCTACACACAATGCACAAGTATGACAATAGTGCTCTCCAGTTGGTGCTTTGTACGAGAAGATGGAGACCCAAAATAAAATAAAAATTGCATAAAAGTAAATAGATAGGCCCTTCGAAGTGGGAAGCAGAGATTTGCAAATGTGCCAGAGCTCAAAGCTTAAATTAGAGAGATAAAATTATTTTGAGAGGCATGCTTTTCCTGTCAACGAAAACAACCAAGAATTCCCAATATCTTCCATGCTAGACACATTATAGGCGGTTCCCAAATAGAAAATAAAGTTTATTTCCTTTCCACCATTCTTTCACAATCCATGGCTAGCCGTATCCATGGGTGCCCTCCATACCAACACTTTCCAAGGAATTTGTTATTATTATTTTTGATTCATTGTGGGACTGGGCATCCCTATTACCAGCCACTCTCTCGTGCAATGACAAGTGAATAAACACACATCGTGAGAATAACACACCTAGCATGGAAAATATTGGCCACCCCCTGCTGCTTCATGAGCGGTACGGGCACACAAAATGGAAAATTATTTTGAAAAATTAGAGTTGGCACATGCAAATTTACTTGGAACGGCATGGAAATACCGCATATAGGTAGATATGGTGGACTCATTTGGCACAACTTGGGTTTAAGGAGTTGGATGCACAAGCAGTATTCCCGCTTAGTACAAATGAAGGCTAGCAAATATATTGAGAAGCGACCAACCAAAAAGCGAAAATGGTCATAAACATGCATTGAATATAACTAACACCGAATAATGCACCATAAGTAGGATATAATTTTGTTGCATAACTATTGACTTTATGTGCATGCATAGGGAATCACAAACCTTAACACCAATATTCTTACTAAATCACAATTACTCACTAACATGACTCACATATTATCATCTCCATATCGCAAAACTATTGCAAGGAATCAAACTTATCATATCCAATGATCTTTCATGAAAGTTTTTATTATATCCCTCTTGAATATTCATCACTTTGGGACCAAATTCATATCTTGTGCAAATTACCATTACTATTATCAACTCTCAAAAAGATATAAGTGAAGCATGAGAGTTCAAATATTTCTTCAAAATATAGCCACCGCCATGCTCAAAAAAATTAAGTGAAGCACTAGAGCAACTGCCTAGCTCAAAAGATTTAAGTGAAGCACATAGAGTATTCTAACAAATCATGATAAACGTGTGGCTCTCTCAAATAGGTGTGTCCAGCAAAGATGATTGTGACAAACTAAAAAGCAAACAAAGCAAAGACTCATATAATACACAACGCTCCAAGTAAAACACATATCATGTGATGAATAAAAATATAGCTCCAAGTAAAATTACCGATAGTTGGTAGAAGAAAGAGGGGATGCCTTCCGGGGCATCCCCAAGCTTAGACGCTTGAGTCTTCCTTGAATATTACCTTGGGGTGCCATGGGAATCCCCAAGCTTAGGCTCTTGCCACTCCTTATTCCTTCATCTATCATGATCTCACCCAAAACTTGAAAACTTCAATCACACAAAACTCAACAAAACCTTCGTGAGATCCGTTAGTATAACAACTAAATCTTTAACTTTAAGTACTGTAGTAAATTAATTCATATTTAATATTGGCATAATGCTACTGTACTCCAACTTCTCCATGACTCATACCCCCCGATACGATCCATAGATTCATCAAAATAAGCAAACTATGCAACAAAAACAGAATCTGTCTAAAACAGAACAGTCTGTAAAGATCCATTTAAAAGCTATACTTCTGTAACTCCAAAAATTCTGAAAAATAGGAAAACATGGGAAATTCATATACCAATACTGTGTAAAAATCTCAGATTTTTATGACTCTCCAGTACAGAATTAAAATTCCAGCACTGGACGCAAAACTTTCTGTTTTCCAAACAGCATCAATTATACTATGTTCCAAATCATCCCAAAGGCTTTACTTGGCACAAACACTAATTAAAACATAAAAACACAATCATAACAGTAGCATAATTGTGTAAACACACAAGAACAGAAATAAAAAGAAAAAAAATTATTTTATTCATTGGGTTGCCTCCCAACAAGCGCTATTGTTTTATGCCCCTAGCTAGGCATAATGCATAGTTTCAAGTATTATCATCCTTCAAGTTGATTCCATAAGTGACCCTCATAATGGATTCATAGGGTGCTTTAATTCGTTTCCTAGGGAAGTGTTCCATCCCTTTATTTAATGGAAATTGAAATCTTATATTACCATCTTTCATATCAATAATAGCACCAATAGTTCGTAAGAACGGTCTACCAAGTATTATGGGGCAAGACGGATTGCAATCAATATCAAGTACAATAAAATCAATGGGCACATAATTTCTATTTGCAAGAATAAGAACATCATTAATTCTTCCCAATGGCTTTTTAATAGTAGTGTCGGGGTACGACCATCTATGGGGCTATGCAGCCCCTTGTGGTTCGGCGGGGGAGGTCGACATGCACAAAGAGCATGGACAATGGGAAGCGCAAGGGATTTACCCAGGTTCGGGCCACTGAGAAGCGTGAAACCCTACTCCTGCTTTTGGTGTATTAATGGTGCCGAAAAACAGTACAAGGAGCGCTTGTCCCGGCAAGGCACGGAGAGAGCAGCTACGCGAGACGTGCTTGTGTTTGAAAAGGGGTCCGAATCCCTTAAACTGTTGCCTTGGCCCTCCTTTTATAGCTCAAGGGGTTACCACAGTGGCAAAACAGTACTATCATACCTAACTCTGCCAGTTTAGGACAAAGGCATTGAATGCGCCGTTAGGTGTCATGTGGAGAGGTAGTCCCGGCAAGGTTCCTGCTCCGCTTG
Source organism: Elymus sibiricus (assembly GCA_039707655.1). Classification (NCBI taxonomy): domain Eukaryota; kingdom Viridiplantae; phylum Streptophyta; class Magnoliopsida; order Poales; family Poaceae; genus Elymus; species Elymus sibiricus. The sequence continues at coordinate 40,315,237 of CM077670.1, forward strand.
CCCAGCTACCTCGTATTATGCTGACACGCCTCCTAGATGGGTGTCATTAGGGGCAAATCTTGTCCCAGCGTGCTGACACGTGCCCGACAAGCCTCACCAACCAGCCTGCGCGGTCGACACCTCATATATCAGCGGACACCTGTGCGGTGAGGTGGAGCGATGGAGGACTGGTATAAGCTTGCCGGCACGGAGCTTGCCGGGTCTTCTCCTTGCCGGTTTAGCCTTGCCGGCAAGGAATGTCTTCATCTTTGGTACTAGTCGAGGTGCTTGTTGGTGCTGTGTTTTGAGCTTCTGCAATTGAACCTTGAGTCTTGGTCTTGGCAGTCCCCGACAGGCCCTGGCCGGCAAGGAGGCTGCTATTGTCTGTGCATAAGTCAGGGTATAAAATACCCATGTTTTATACACCGACAGGAGCCCCCGGGCCTGGGCCACACGCGCGTCCGAAGCGTCGTTGGGCTAGGCCCAAACAATGCACAGACACGCGGCGGGAAACTGCCGTTGTAATTTTCGTCACGATGGTTATCCTCTTTTGAGATCTTCTTTGCTTCCTCATTAATCCGGCCTCGAGCGTGTTCTCAGCCACTTCCCGGCAAACCTTGTCGTCGGGTGGCCGGCCTGCAGGCATACTCAGGCCAAGGGTATGCTCATATATGGGATGCTGTTGGTTCAAATCGAACGGGCGCTCAACTCCGCGTGGCGAGGGGTAATTGCCCCGTCTGTCTTTACTCCTCCTTTTATTGCGCCCCTCCATCACGCGTGTCCGCATGCATGCAGGGCAGCGGATTGGTGGAGAAGGGCGGCCGTTGGAGTGACGCGCCAGGCCAGGGGGCGCAGGGCGCGGAATCGGCGATCGTGGGCGGTTGCTGGAGTAACGCGCCCGTCAGAAGCGCAGGACGTGGGATTGGCGATCGTGGGCGGTCGCCCGAAGATGGTGAAGGGCCAGCTCTCCGCACTCCCCCTATAAAAGGGGGGAATGTGGGATGCAAAGCTCACCCATCTCCTCCTGTCTCGACTTCCAGGAACTGTTGCCTTTTTCCCATATCTTCTTCTCCTCCCACGCTCGACGACGCCATGGCGAGAGGGAGAGGTCGCGGCCGCGCCCCCGCCGCCGCGGTGAGGGCTTCTTCCCGGCTCCATGCTCAAGCTTCGGCCACGGCTACGGAAGCTGGCTCCAGTGCTCAAGGGAGGGCCGCGGCCCGCGGTCGTGGACGTCGTGGTGCCCGCGGCCGGGACGGCCGCGGTGGGACGCTCGCTGTTCCGTCTTCGGCCCCTCCTCCGCCGGCAGAAGGCCACACGGTGGACACGGCGGAAGAGTTTGTCTTGGAGCTGTGCGACCAGCCGTGGAGCTGGTTGTGACTTCCTCGTCCCTTTGCTAGGGAGATGGAAGGCCGCCACCTGCACGGCTTATGGCTGCGTGTGGACGGTTGCTGCAACAGCCTGGTGTGGGTAACCGTCGAAACCTGCAACAATGGCATCATGTACCTTATGCGCGGGTGTAAATCCTTTGCCCGCGCCCGCTGCTTAGGGTAAGGGCACCTCCTTCACTTCAAGCTGGACGGACCAGACACGCTTGTCGTGAAGTTCTTCGGGGCTTCAGACGCGCGTCTGGAGTGCTGCGCGAAGAGCTCAAGCGACAGTGACACCGCTTCCTCCAGCGATGCTGAGGATGGTGATGATGATGGCGATGACGACGGCTCTCCGGGCATGAAGGTCGAAGACGACGGCGAAGAGTCTGACTGATCGCGGGCAGCACCATCATCTGGCCTTCCGGGAACAAGCCGGACCCCGCCTAGGCGCCCCTTTTGCCCTCTTTGCACTTGAGATAGACCCTGGCAAAGGGCCAATAGAGTGTAATCGAGTACTTTCTTAATGAACATCTGGTGTTTGCCGGGTTTAAATGAATGCATGCTGTTTCCCTTGTCTTATTTCGCCTTTGTATGATTTGTGTTCCCTACGCTTATCGGAAGCTTGCCGGTGCGCACACTTGCCGCGAGCGCTTCGAGGAACGGGTCCTTAGCAGCCTGCTGGAAGTGCCGCTGCCGGCAAGGAAGCTTGCCGGGCCAGAACGCAGCCGCTAAGCTTGCCGAGTGGACTCGAGGCAACCTAGGGAGAGCACGAATGTAACAAGGAAAAAATATCAAAGTTTTTGCAACTTAGCTTTTCCTTGTGCCGTTTCTCTTGTTGTACAAAATGATCACTTGAACGTCGTTAAAAATGGTACCCATCTCCACTCCCTCCAGGAAAATTTGCATGCGAGGGATCCTTCTTATCCTTTTAAGAAAAAGAAAGAAGAGAAAAGAGCGGTTTGGGAACCTTGATGGCCCATCAGTGATTTCATACAAACTAAAGCATAAATCACAACATCACATGCATCGACACATAAATAAACATGTACGAGGAGTTGCAAAACACTTAGCTTTATTATGTACAAGATCTGCGCCTGGCTTTGTACAAAGGGTTACATGTCTGGCCGACAAAGCTCGTACAAAAGGCGTTGCCAGGATATGTCCCGGCAACTGCGCCTTACGGGTAGAACTTGCGAAGATGCTCAATATTCCATGAGTTCTACACCGAGGTGCCATCTTCGGTCTCCAGACGGACTGCGCCAAGCCTGGTGACTCGTACTACCCGGTAAGGGCCTTCCCACTTCGGCATCAACTTGTTTGATCCCTTGGCGGACTGAACACGCCGAAGAACAAGGTCACCTTCCTCAAGGCTTCGGGCATGCACTTTGCGGCTATGGTAGCGGCGCAAGGCTTGCTGGTAGCATGTAGCTCGCACAGCCGCCCGAAGACGATCTTCCTCAAGGAGCAACGCGTCGTCTTGCCGCAGCTGCTCTTGCTCAGCTTCATCGTAAGCGAGCACTCGAGGTGACCCGTATGAGTTCCGTGGGGAGCACCGCTTCTGCACCATAGGTTAGGGAGAAGGGTGTTTGGCCGGTAGCTCGATTTGGTGTCGTTCTGAGTGACCAAAGAACCGCCGGCAACTCATCAATCCAGTGCCTTCCACACTTGCGCAGCGTGTCAAAGGTCCTTGTCTTGAGGCCACGCAGCACTTCAGCGTTCATCCTTTCCGCCTGGCCGTTGCTTCTCGGGTGAGCAACAGATGCAAAACAGATTTTGCTGCCGAGGTCTTGGATATACTGCATGAAGGTGCGGCTCGTGAATTGTGTGCTGTTGTCGGTGATGATCCTGTTAGGAACCCCGAAACGGCAAACTAATCCTTTGAAGAACTTGACGGCTGATTGCGCTGTCACCTTCCTCATTGGCTCCACTTCAGGCCACTTTGTGAACTTGTCGATGGCGACGTACAAGAACTCAAATCCCCGGCAGCACAGGGAAAGGGGCCCAAGATATCGGGCCCCCAGACCGAAAAGGGCCAGGAGAGAGGGATTGTTTGGAGAGCTTGAGCTGGTTGATGTATGCTCTTTGAATGGAACTGGCATGCTTCACACTTGGTTACTAGCTCAGTCGCACCCTGGAGGGCAGTGGGCCAATAGAAGCCTTGCCGAAAAGCTTTGCTGACAAGAGCCCTTGATCCTATGTGAGAGCCACATATGCCTCCATGTATCTCCGCCAACAGCTTTAGTCCATCTTCCCGGCAAATGCACTTCAATTTCACATCGTTTGGTCGCTTTCTGTATAGGATGCTATCCACAAACTGATACATACTTGATTGACGGGCTACTTTCTCTGCTTCCTCTTGCTCATCGGGAAGCTCTCCTATTTGAAGGAAACAAACTATCTGATGTGCCCATGTCGGAGCCTGCGGCTCGACAACAAGGACTAAAGGCATCTCTTCGGCTACGAGAGCGCTTGCTTCTGCGGCAAGAACCTGTGGTTCTGCGCTAAGCGGCTGCTCACCGGCAACCGTACTATTGTTCCTGGCAACATCCATGTTGGCGGCTTCCGGGAGCTCTGTCGAAAAATACTTGCCGGTACTTAACTTCCTTCTCTTGCTGCCTGTGTTGATGGGGCCACTGTTGGTTGATTCAAATGGAGCACAAAAGTTCCTGGTTCCACGGGAAGCTTTTGAGCGGCACAGTTTGACAGGCTATCAACAACGCTGTTTTCCACACGAGGAATGTGCTCTGTTTGCAACCCGTCAAAGTGTTCTTCCAATTTCCTCACTTCTTCCACATACGCCTCCATTAACGGGCTCTGATAATCTTTGTTCACTTGCTTTACAACAAGCTGCGAGTCGCCGCGGATGATCAATTTTTTGATTCCAAGGTCTACTGTGATCCTAAGACTGGCAAGAAGTCCTTCGTACTCAGCAGTGTTGTTTGTAGCTTGCTCCCTGGGAAAGTGCATTTGTACCACATACTTGAGGTGCTCTCCAGTGTGTGCGATAAGGAGCACTCCGGCACTGGCGCCCTGCAGCGAGAAGGCACCATCAAAGTACATGACCCATTCCTTTGCTGTCTCTTTGCCGGGGAGAGCTGTCATTTGAATTTCTTCATCTTGCGTTGGCGTCCATTCGGCGATGAACTCCGCCAAAGCCCTGCTCTGAATGGTTGAAGTGCTTTCAAACTTGAGTGCAAAGCTTGACAATTCCAACGCCCACTCCACTATCCAGTCGGTTGCCTCTGGATTTCTCAAGATGTGTTGCAATGGAAAGCGAGTGACGACGGTAATCTCGTGTGCTTGGAAGTAGTGGCGCAGCTTTCTTGAGGCCATAAAGAGACCGAAAAGCAACTTCTGCACCCCAGAGTATCTCGATCTAGCCCCCTACAGAAGGGAACTAACAAAATACACTAGTCGCTGCACCACTTTCTTCTTCGGCACTGCTTGTTGATCAACTTCATTTGCTTGCTCTGTTTCTAATTTATCGGCACCAGATCTTGCCAGAGAAGATTCCAGTTTGTCACTGCACGGGTTTGCCATGGTTGCTTCCTCGTCATCGAGTTCCCTCTGCGCCACTAGTGCAGCACTAGCCACTTGATTCGTTGCCGCTATGTATAGCAGCAACGGCTGTTGTGGTCTTGGCACAACTAGTGTTGGCGCGGAGGAGAGGTATCTTTTCAAGTCCTGCAGCACGGCCTCCGCCTCCGGAGTCCATTTCATCGGTCCTGCCTTTTTTAAAATCTTGAAAAATGGCAAGGTGCGCTCAGCAGATCTTGAAATGAACCTACTTAAGGCAACAACATAACCGGCAAGGCGCCGCACATCTTTGACGCTTTTTGGTGCTTGAATCTGCTCAATCGCCTTGATCTTGTCGGGATTTGCTTCAATTCCTCGTTGAGATACAAAGAACCCGAGAAGTTTACCGGATGGAACACCAAACACACACTTCTCGGGATTGAGCTTCAAGTTGATTTTGTGCAAGTTCGCAAATGTGTCTTCCAAGTCTTGGATAACGGTAGATTTGTCCTTGGTTTTGACCACTATATCATCCATGTATGCTTCTACATTCCTGTGCAGCTGGGGCTCAAAACCGATTTGGACCGCTCTTGCAAATGTTGAACCGGCACTCTTTAATCCGAAGCGCATACGTACGAAGTAGTACGTGCCACATGGAGTAATGAATGCAGTTTTCTCCTCATCCTCCTTGGCCATGAATATCTGATGGTATCCAGAATATGCATCAAGGAAGGAGAGCAAATCACAGCCGGAAGTAGAGTCTACAATTTGATCGATGCGCGGCAAAGGGAAAGGGTCCTTCGGGTATGCTATGTTGATATCCGTGTAATCAATACAAAGTCTCCACTTCCCGTTTGCTTTGCGCACCACCACTGGATTTGCCAACCAAGTGGGATGTAGCACTCCTCTGACCAGGCCTACTGCTTTGAGTTTCTTGATTTCTTTGGCAATGAATTGCTACCGCTCCAAAGCTTGCTTCCGGACTTTTTGCTTGACGGCCTGAGCGTGGGGACAAACGGCAAGGTGGTGCTCAATTACCTCCCTGGGAACACCGGGGATGTCGGATGGCTGCCATGCGAACACATCGACATTCGCCCACAGGAAGGCAACGAGCGCGCTTTCCTATTTATTGTCAAGAGTGGCGCTGATGGTGAAAGTACCGTCAGTGCCGTCCCCCCTCGCCGGCACCTTCTTGGTTGCCGGTGCAGTGGTTTTGGATTTCTTACCGGCAGAGCACTCCGGTAAATCTTCAACAGGTGCGCAACACTCCGAAGAGATGCGCTTCCCGGAATCCTTGCTAGAGGCTTTGCCGGATTTCTTGCTTTCTTTTTTCTTGGCGGGAGCCGGTGCCTTGGCGGCTTCTGCTGCAACCGCATCTCTATACATCTTGTCGACGCAAATGACTGCATCTTTCTTGTCGGATTTGACAGAAATGACACCCATCGGCCCTGGCATCTTCAATGTGTTGTAAGCATAGTGGGATGCTGCCATGAATTTTGCCAAGGCCGGGCGGCCAAGAATCCCATTGTACGGCAAGGGGATCTTGACGACGTCAAAGACAATCTTTTCTGTCCTGTAGTTCAGTTCCCCGCCAAACGTTACCGGCAACGTGATCTTTCCCTTGGGCTGGCTTCTTCCCAGGTTCACTCCTTGAAAGTACCTATCTTTTTGAGCTCCTCGTCGGGAATCTGCAGCCTCTTGATTACCTCTGGAGAGATCAGATTCAGACCGGCCCCACCGTCAACTAACATCTTCGTTACTTGGAGGTTGCGAATTGTTGGCGAAACCAACAACGGCAAACACCCGACCGCAGTTATGCGATCAGGGCGGTCCTCGGCATCAAAGATGATAGGCGTGTGTGACCATTTGAGTGGTTTTTGCGAGCCCATTGCCGGTTCCGCCGCGTTAACCTCACGGGCCAAATGTTTAAGCTGGCGGTGAGAGGAGTGCAAAGATGCGCCCCCGTCAACGCACATGGCCTCAGTTGCCTTTTGGAATTCTTGTTTGCTGGTCTCATCATCGTCCTCTTCTTCTTCACTTCCATCGTCTCCCTCTTTCTTTTCACGGCCTCCAGCAGGCTTTTCTTTCTGCTGCTTGGCCTTGCCGCGGCGGCCTCCTCGACCACCACGGCCCTTTTTGCCGGATCCACCGGCACCATCTTGGCCCTTTTCCTTGTCGCGTTTCTCGTATTCAGCCTTCTATTTCTCAACAAGATGTTCGACTTGTCGGCACTCTTGGAGATCATGGCCTTTGGTGCGGTGAATCCTGCAGTATGGTCCATCTGACTTGCCGGCCTTCTCGTTTGCCGCCGCATCCTGGCAAGCGGCGCATACAGCAGCCTCCTTGCCGGAGTTCTCAGTCTTGGCTTTCTTGGAGGACTCGGAGTTTCCGGAGCCTTCGACAGCCATAACAGTTTTGCCTTTGCGCTTCCTGTTGCGCTTCCGGCCCTTCTTCCTCAGGGTGGCGGCATCGTCATCCTCAGAATCTACTTCGGCGCCAGCGTCCTCCCCGAGAAGCCTTCTTCCTTCCTCATCCCATGCACACTTATTCGCCAACGTATAGAGCTCGTTGACGGTCTTGGGCAACTTGACGTTCATTTTCTCCCGCATCCTCCGATTGCGCACGTTCGTGTGAAAGGCGGCAATGACGGCTGCGGGGTGTACATCTGGAATGTTGCGGTGCATGCGGCTGAATCTTTGGATGTACTTGCGTAAAGTTTTGCCATCTCTTTGCGGGATCACTTGCAGGTCGCTGGGTTGTCCAGGGGCCTTGTGGCCTCCGGTAAAGGCACCGACCAATTCGTTGCAGAGATCTGACCACGAAGAGATGGAGTTCTCCGGCAAGTTCATCAGCCAAGACCTCACATTGGGTTTTAGTACCAACGGGAAGTAGTTGGCGAGGATTTTCTCGTCTCTCCCTCCGGTAGCTTGCACGGCAATAGTATAGATGCCTAGAAACTCTGCCGGGTTCAGCTTGCCATAATATTTTTCCGGCACTTCTGGCTTGAAGGCTCGAACGGACGGCCATCGGACTTGCCACAGGTCGTGGGTGAAGGCAGGACATCCAACCTCGTAAGGTAGATATCCGCCAACCCCTGGCGCATGCTCATCAACGACGGGGCCGTTGTGCGCGTCAGATTGACGGCGCGCCTCTTGCCGCCGTTCGATGGTGGTGCGGGCGTCTTCTACCCGCCTGCTCGTAGCACTTGCCGCTGATCTTGCCGCGCCCGTGGATCTGAAGAAGCTACCGACATCTCGTCGGGTCCAAGAGATTGTTGGGCTTGTCGCGGGTGTTGGCGTTGCTGCTGTTGAGGCGGTTGTCGCGGTGGCGATTGCACCGTTGGTGTAGTACCGTCAACGTGGCCACCGACTGGAGATGCCGGTGCTGCTTGCGGGCGCCGTGAGGGCTCCGCTTGCTGCGATTTACTGGCTTCGGCAAATCCAATCAAGCTTTGGATGGTGGATCTCCATTCATCCAATACCACGTGATGTATGCGCCGCTTGCTAGGAGGCAGCGACAAACGAGAAGGCCGGCAAGTCAGATGGACCATACTGCAAGATTCACCGCACCAAAGGCCATGATCTCCAAGAGTGCTGACAAGTCGAACACCTTGTTGATAAACAGAAGGCTGAATACGAGAAGCGCGACAAGGAAAAGGGTCAAGATGGTGCCGGTGGATCCGGCAAAAAGGGCCGTGGTGGTCGAGGAGGCCGCCGCGGCAAGGCCAAACAGCAGAAAGAAAAGCCTGCTAGAGGCCGTGAAAAGAAAGAGGGAGATGATGGAAGTGAAGAAGAAGAGGACGATGATGAGACCAGCGAACAAGAATTCCAAAAGGCAACTGAGGCCATGTGCGTTGACGGGGGCACATCTTTGCACTCCTCTCACCGCCAGCTTAAACAGTGGGCCCGTGAGGTTAACGCGGCGGAGCCGGCAATGGGCTCTCAAAAACCACTCAAATGGTCACACACGCCTATCATCTTTGATGCTAAGGACCACCCTGATCGCATAACTGCGGTCGGGTGTTTGTCGTTGTTGGTTTCGCCAACAATTTGCAACCTCCAAGTAACGAAGATATTAGTTGACGGTGGGGCCGGTCTGAATCTGATCTTTCCGGAGGTAATCAAGGGGCTGTAGATTCCCCACGAGGAGCTCGAAAAGACAAGCACCTTTCAAGGAGTGAACCCGGGAAGAAGCCAGCCCAAGGGAAAGATCACGTTGTCGGTAACGTTTGGCGGGGAACTGAACTACGGGACGGAAAAGATTGTCTCTGACGTCGTCAAGATCCCCTTGCCGTACAATGGGATTCTTGGCCGCCCGGCCTTGGCAAAATTCATGGCAGCATCCCACTATGCTTACAACACGTTGAAGATGCCAGGGCCGATGGGTGTCATTTCCGTCAACTCCGACAAGAAAGATGAAGTCATTTGCGTCGACAAGATGTACAGAGATGCGGTTGCAGCAGAAGCCGCCAAGGCACCGGCTCCCGCCAAGAAAAAAGAAAGCAAGAAATCTAGCAAAGCCTCTAGCAAGGATTCCGGGAAGCGCACCTCTTCGGAGTGCTGCGCACCTGTTGAAGACTTACCGGAGTGCTCTGCCGGTAAGAAATCCAAAACCACTGCACCGGCAACCAAGAAGGTGCCGGCGAGGGGGGACGACACTGACGGTACTTTCACCATCAGCGCCACTCTTGACAACAAATAGGAAAGCGCGCTCGTTGCCTTCCTGCGGGCGAATGTCGATGTGTTCGCATGGCAGCCATCCGACATCCCCAGTGTTCCCAGGGAGGTAATTGAGCACCACCTTGCCATTTGTCCCCACGCTCGGCCCGTCAAGCAAAAAGTCCGGAAGCAGGCTATGGAGCGGCATCAATTCATTGCCGAAGAAATCAAGAAACTCGAAGCAGCAGGCCTGGTCAGAGGAGTGCTACATCCCACTTGGTTGGCAAATCCAGTGGTGGTGCGCAAAGAAAACGGGAAGTGGAGACTTTGTATTGATTACACGGATATCAACAAAGCATGCCCGAAGCATCCTTTCCCTTTGCCGCGCATCGATCAAATTGTAGACTCTACTTCCGGCTGTGATTTGCTCTCCTTCCTTGATGCATATTCTGGATACCATCAGATATTCATGGCTAAGGAGGATGAGGAGAAAACTGCATTCATTACTCCATGTGGCATGTACTGCTTCATACGTATGCCCTTCGGATTAAAGAGTGCCGGTTCAACATTTGCAAGAGCGGTCCAAATCGGTTTTGAGCCCCAGCTGCACAGGAATGTAGAAGCATACATGGATGATATAGTGGTCAAAACCAAGGACAAATCTACCCTTATCCAAGACTTGGAAGAGACATTTGCGAACTTGCGCAAAATCAACTTGAAGCTCAATCCCGAGAAGTGTGTGTTTGGTGTTCCATCTGGCAAACTTCTCAGGTTCTTTGTATCTCAACGAGGAATTGAAGCAAATCCCGACAAGATCAAGGCGATTGAGAAGATTCAAGCACCAAAAACCGTCAAAGATGTGCGGCGCCTTGCCGGTTGTGTTGCTACCTTAAGTAGGTTCATTTCAAGATCTGTTGAGTGCGCCTTGCCATTTTTCAAGATTTTGAAAATGGCAGGACCAATGAAATGGACTCCGGAGGCGGAGGCCGTGCTGCAGGACTTGAAAAGATACCTCTCCTCTGCGCCAACACTAGTTGCGCCAAGACCACAAGAGTCGTTGCTGCTATACGTAGCGGCAACGAATCAAGTGGCTAGTGCTGCACTAGTGGCGCAGAGGGAACTCGATGACGAGGTAGCATCCACGGCAAACTCGTCCAGTGACAAACTAGAATCTTCTCCGGCAAGATCTAGTGCCGATAAATCAGAAACAGAGCAAGCAAATGAAGTTGATCAACAAGCAGTGCCGAAGAAGAAAGTGGTGCAGCGACCAGTGTATTTTGTTAGTTCCCTTCTGCAGGGGGCTAGATCGAGATACTCTGGGGTGCAGAAGTTGCTTTTCGGTCTCCTTAGGGCCTCAAGAAAGCTGCGCCACTACTTCCAAGCACACGAGATTACCGTCGTCACTCACTTTCCGTTGCAACGCATCTTGAGAAATCCAGAGGCAACCGGCAGGATAGTGGAGTGGGCATTGGAATTGTCAAGCTTTGCACTCAAGTTTGAAAGCACTTCAACCATTCAGAGCAGGGCTTTGGCGGAGTTCATCGCCGAATGGACGCCAACACAAGACGAAGAAATTCAAATGACAGCTCTCCCCGGCAAAGAGATAGCAAAGGAATGGGTCATGTACTTTGATGGTGCCTTCTCGCTGCAGAGCGCCGGTGCCGGAGTGCTGCTTATCGCACCCACCGGAGAGCACCTCAAGTATGTGGTCCAAATGTACTTTCCCAGAGAGCAAGCTACAAACAACACTGCTGAGTGCGAAGGACTTCTTGCCGGTCTTAGGATCGCAGTAGACCTTGGAATCAAAAAATTGATCATCCGCGGTGACTCGTAGCTTGTTGTAAAGCAAGTGAACAAAGATTATCAAAGCCCGTTATTGGAGGCATATGTGGAAGAAGTGAGGAAATTGGAAGAACACTTTGACGGGTTGCAAACAGAGCACATCCCTCGTGCGGAAAACAGCGTTGATGATAGCCTGTCAAAGTGTGCCGCTCAAAAGCTTCCCGTGGAACTGGGAACTTTTGTGCTCCATTTGAATCAACCAACAGTCGCCCCATGAACGCAGGCCAGCAAGAGAAGGAAGTTAAGTACCGGCAAGTATTTTCTGGCAGAGCTCCCGAAAGCCGCCGACATGGATGTTGCCAGGAACAACAGTACGGTTGCCGGTGAGCAGTCGCTTAGCGCAGAACCACAGGTTCTTGCCACAGAGGCAAGCGCTCCCGTAAACGAAGAGATGCCTTTAGTCCTTGTTGTCGAGCCGCAGGCTCCGACATGGGCACAGCAGATAGTCCGTTTCCTTCAAACAGGAGAGCTTCCCGATGAGCAAGAAGAAGCAGAGAAAGTAGCCCGTCAGTCAAGTATGTATCAGTTCGTGGATAGCATCCTATACAGAAAGCGACCAAACGGTGTGAAATTGAAGTGCATTTGCCGGGAAGATGGACTAAAGCTGTTGGCGGAGATACACGGAGGCATATGTGGCTCTCATATAGGATCAAGGGCTCTTGTCGGCAAAGCTTTCCGGCAAGGCTTCTATTGGCCCACTGCCCTCCAGGATGCGACTGAGCTAGTAACCAAGTGTGAAGCATGCCAGTTCCATTCGAAGAACATACATCAGCCAGCTCAAGCTCTCCAAACAATCCCTCTCTCCTGGCCCTTTTCGGTCTGGGGGCTCGATATCTTGGGCCCCTTCCCCCATGCTACCGGGGGCTTTGAGTTCTTGTATGTCGCCATCGACAAGTTCACAAAGCGGCCTGAAGTGGAGCCGGTGAGAAAGGTGATAGCACAATCAGCCGTCAAGTTCTTCAAAGGATTAGTTTGCCGTTTCGGGGTCCCTAACAGGATCATCACCGACAACGGCACACAATTCACGAGCTGCACCTTCATGCAGTATATCCAAGACCTCGGCAGCAAAATCTGTTTTGCATCTGTTGCTCACCCGAGAAGCAACGGTCAGGCGGAAAGGATGAACGCTGAAGTGCTGCGTGGCCTCAAGACAAGGACCTTTGACAAGCTGCGCAAGTGTGGAAGGCACTGGATTGATGAGTTGCCAGCGGTTCTTTGGTCACTCAGAACGACACCAAATCGAGCTACCGGCCAAACACTCTTCTCCCTAACCTTTGGTGCAGAAGCGGTGCTCCCCACGGAACTCATATACGGGTCACCTCGAGTGCTTGCTTACGATGAAGCTGAGCAAGAGCAGCTGCGACAAGACGACGCGTTGCTCCTCGAGGAAGATCGTCTTCCGGCGGCTGTGCGAGCTGCACGCTATCAGCAAGCCTTGCACCGCTACCATAGCCGCAAAGTGCATGCCCGAAGCCTTGAGGAAGGCAACCTTGTTCTTCGGCGTGTTCAGTCCGCCAAGGGATCAAACAAGTTGACGCCGAAGTGGGAAGGCCCTTACCGGGTAGTACGAGTTACCAGGCTTGGCGCAGTCCGTCTGGAGACCGAAGATGGCACTTCAGTGCAGAACTCATGGAATATTAAGCATCTTCGCAAGTTCTACCCGTGAGGCACAGTTGCCGGGACATATCCTGGCAACACCCTTTGTACGAGCTTTGTCGGCCAGACATGTAACCCTTTGTACAAAGCCAGGCGCAGATCCTGTGCTTAATAAAGCTAAGTGTTTCGCAACTCCTCGTACATGTTCATTTATGTGTCGATGCATGTGATGTTATGATTTACACTTTAGTATGTGTGAGATGACTGATGGGCCGTCAAGGTTCCCAAACCGCTCTTTTCTCTTCTTTCTTTTTCTTAAAAGGATAAGAAGGATCCCTCGCATGCAAGTTTCCCGGAGGGAGTGGAGATGGGTACCATTTTTAACGACGTTCAAGTGATCATTTTGTACAACAAGAGAAACGGCACAAGGAAAAGCTAAGTTGCAAAAACTTTGAATTTTTTTCCTTGTTACATTCGTGCTCTCCCTTGAACGATTCTGAACTCTGTATGAGAAACCTGTACGCGAGAGGGACCTTGTCGTGATCAGTCCGTGCCCTAGGGGCTGCATGGCCCCATAGATGGTCGTACCCCGACATCTTTGTGGTTCGGCGGGGGAGGTCGACGTGCACAAAGAGCATGGACAATGGGAAGCGCAAGGGATTTACCCAGGTTCGGGCCGCTGAGAAGCGTAAAACCCTACTCCTGCTTTTGGTGTATTAATGGTGCAGAAAAACAGTACAAGGAGCGCTTGTCCCGGCAAGGCGCGGAAAGAGCAGCTACGCGAGACATGCTTGTGTTTGAAAAGGGGTCCGAATCCCTTAAACTGTTGCCTTGGCCCTCCTTTTATAGCTCAAGGGGTTACCATAGTGGCAAAACAGTAATTACATAGCGATTAGATAGTGAACAGTACTATCATACCCAACTCTGCCAGTTTAGGACAAAGGCATTGAATGCGCCGTTAGGTGTCATGTGGAGAGGTAGTCCCGGCAAGGTTCCTGCACCGCTTGCCCAGCTACCTCGTATTATGCTGACACGCCTCCTGGACGGGTGTCATTAGGGGCAAATCTTGTCCCAGCGTGCTGACACATGCCCGACAAGCCTCACCAACCAGCCTGCGCGGTCGACACCTCATATATCAGCGGACACCTGTGCGGTGAGGTGGAGCACTGGAGGACTGGTATAAGCTTGCCGGCACGAAGCTTGCTGGGTCTTCTCCTTGCCGGTTTAGCCTTGCCGGCAAGGAATGTCTTCATCTTCGGTACTAGTCGAGGTGCTTGTTGGTGCTGTGTTTTGAGCTTCTGCAATTGAACCTTGAGTCTTGGTCTTGGCGGTCCCTGGCAAGCCCTGGCCGGCAAGGAGGCTGCTATTGTCTGTGCATAAGTCAGGGTATAAAATACCCATGTTTTATGCACCGATAAGTAGAATCCGCAAGATGCAAATTAAGAGAACATTCATCTATATTGGTAAAAGCTAGCACATCACATAGGGATTTTGGAATTGTGCAAACGCTAGCACCCAAATCACATAAAGCATTGCACTCATAATTTTAATTTTTTTACTTTAATGGTGGGTTCCCACTCATCATATAATTTTCTAGGAATTGAAATGTCTAGTTCTAGCTTTTCTTCTAACAGTTTCATCATTGCTTCTACAATGTGTTTAGTAAAAGCCTTATTTTGTTCATAAGCGTTGGGTGAATTTAGCATGAATTGTAACAAATAAATACACTCAATCAAAGAACAACTATCATAATTAAAGTCTTTGTAATCCAAGAGAGTGGGCACATCAATAGTTAAAGTTTTTACCTCTCCAGACCCACTTTTATCAAAATTTTCATCAAGATTTTAACCCTCCGAATTATGGGGATGCCTCCTAGCTAAAGTTGACTCTTCTTTAGTCCCCTTTTCATCAAGTTTTATATTGCTAAACAAGGAATCAATAGATGAAACACCAGTCATTTTAATATCCTCATCATTACTATGATAGAAACCGGGAGGAATCACTTTTTCTAAAAATTCTCGTTTAGCTTTTAGCATAGCGGTTCTTTTCTTACTCTCATCCATGGAGACATATATAGTTTTAATTGATTCATTAATATCAATTTTGGGTGGCAAAATTTTAGTCTTAAGATTTTCACATCATGAATAATTCTATCAATGCTCCTAGACATATCATCAAGTTTACTTAATTTTTCTTCTATCGTAGTGTTGAAAACTTTTTGAGCATTAATAAATTCTTTAATATTACTTTCAAGATCAGAGGGCATCCTATTATTATTATTATAAGAATTACCATAGGAATTGCCATAATTATTAGAGGAATTTCCAGGAAACGGCCTAGGATTAAAATTACCTCTATAAGCATTACTATTAAAATTGTTTCGCGAGACAAAATTCACATCTACGGGATCATTATTTTGCTCAATCAAGGTGGATAAAGGCACATCATTAGGATCAATAGGAATATTTTTGCTAGCAACCAATTTCATAAGGATAGGTGTAAAGATGCTTTTATTACCAAGTATTTTCCTCCCGCGAAAATTATTTCTCTTAGAAATCAAATTATGAATTTTAAGCAACTTGATCATGAACATGTTGCCCAATCTTGGGAGAATATGAAATTAATGATAAGAAATTGCCCTACTCATGGTTTAAATTTTTGGATGATCATACAATTTTTTTATGCGGGATTAAATTTTGTTTCTAGAAATCTTTTAGATTCCGCCGCGGGTGGTACTTTTATGGAGATTACTTTGGGAGAAGCTAGTAAATTGCTTGATAATATTCTGGCAAATTATTCACAATGGCATACTGAAAGAGTTCCTACTAGTAAAAAAGTGAATTCTGTTGAACAAATTAGTACTTTGAGTGATAAAGTTGATGCGCTTATGAAATTGGTTGCTAGCAAAAATGCTCTTATTGATCCTAATGGTGTGCCTTTATCCACTTTGATTGAGCAAAATAATGGTCCCATAGATGTGAATTTTGTCTCGCGAAACAATTTTAATAATAATGCTTATAGAGGTAATTTCAATGCTAGACCGTTTCCTGGAAATTCCTCTAATAGTTATGGCAATTCCTATGGTAATTCTTATAATAATAATAATAGGATGCCCTCCAATCTTGAAAGTAATATTAAAGAATTTATTAATGCTCAAAAAGTTTTCAACACTACGATAGAAGAAAAATTGAGTAAACTTGATGATATGTCTAGGAGCATTGATAGAATTATTCATGATGTGGAAAATCTTAAGACTAAAGTTTTGCCACCAAAAATTGATATTAGTGAATCAATTAAAGCTTTATATGTCTCCATGGATGAGAGTAAGAAAAGAACCGCCATGCTAAAAGCTAAAGGAGAATTTTTAGAAAAAGCGATTCCTCCCGGTTTTTATCGTAGTAATGATGAGGATATTAAAATGATTGGTGTTTCATCTATTGATTATTTGTTTAGCAATATAAAACTTGATGAAAAGGGGACTGAAGAAGAGTCAACTTTAGCTAGTAGGCGTCCCCATAATTCGGAGGGTGAAAATCTTGATAAGAAAATTGATAAAAGTGGGTCTGGAGAGGTAAAAACTTTAACTAGTGATGTGCCCACTCTTTTGGATTACAAAGATTTTATTTATGATAGTTGTTCTTTGATTGAGTGCATTTGTTGGTTACAATCCATGCTAAATTCACCCAACACTTATGAGCAAAATAAGGCTTTTACTAAACACATCGTAGAAGCAATGATGAAAGCGTTAGAAGAAAAGCTAGAACTAGAAATTTCAATTCCTAGAAAATTGTATGATGAATGGGAACCCACCATTAAAGTTAAAATTAAAAATTATGAGTGCAATGTTTTATGTGATTTGGGTGCTAGCGTTTCGACAATTCCGAAATCTCTATGTGATGTGCTAGGTTTTACCAATATAGATGAATGTTCTCTTAATTTGCACTTGGTGGATTCTACTATTAAAAAGCCTTCGGGTAGAATTAATGATGTTCTTATTCTTGCAAATAGGAACTATGTGCCCGTTGATTTTATTGTAATTTACATTGAATGTAACCCTTCTTGCCCCATAATACTTGGTAGACCGTTCTTACGAACCATAGGTGCCGTTATTGACATGAAGGAAGGGAATATAAAATTTCAGTTTCCATTAAAGAAGGGTATGGAACATTTCCCTAGGAAGAAAATTAAAGCACCATATGAATCCATTATGAGGGCTACTTATGGAATCAACTTGAAGGATGACAATACTTGAAACTATGCATTATGCCTAGCTAGGGGCATAAAACAATAGCGCTTGTTGGGAGGCAACCCAATGAATAAAATAATTTTTTACCTTTTTGTTTTTGTTATTGTGAGTTTTCATATTTATGCTACTATTATGATTGTGTTTTTGTGTTTTTAATTAGTGTTTGTGCCAAGTAAAACCTTTGGGATGATTTGGAAGATAGTATAATTGATGCTGTTTGGAAAACAGAAAGTTTTGCGTCCAGTGCTAGAATTTTGGTTCTGTACTGGAGCGTCAGAAACATCTGAAATTTTTACAAAGTATTTGCATATGAATTTCTCACGTTTTCCTAATTTTGAAGAATTTTTGGAGTTATACAAGTATAGATTTTAAATAGATTCCTACAGACTATTCTGTTTTTGACAGATTCTGTTTTTGATGCTTTGCTTGCTTGTTTTTATAGGAACTATGGATTGTATCGGGGGGTATAAGCCATGGAAAAGTTAGAATACAGTAGGTATAATGCAAAAATAAAATATTAATGGGTTTGCAACAGTACTTAAAGTAGTGATTTATTTTGTTATACTAACGGATCTCACGAAGGTTTTATTGAGTTTTGTGTGATTGAAGTTTTCAAGTTTTGGGTGAGATCACGATGGTCGAAGGAATAAGGAGTGGCAAGAGCCTAAGCTTGGGGATGCCCGAGGCACCCCAAGGTAATATTCAAGGAAGACTCAAGCGTCTAAGCTTGGGGATGCCCCGGAAGGCATCCCCTCTTTCTTCTACCAACCATCGGTAATTTTACTTGGAGCTATATTTTTATTCGTCACATGATATGTGTTTTAATTGGAGCGTCATGTATTATATGAGTCTTTGCTTTGTTTGCTTTTTATTTTGTCACAATCATCCTTGCTGGACACGCCAATTTGAGAGAGCCACACGTTCATCATAATTTGTTAGAATACTCTATGTGCTTCACTTAATTTTTTTGAGTTAGGCAGTTGCTCTAGTGCTTCACTTAAATCTTTTTGAGCACGGCGGTGGCTATATTTTGAAGAAATATTTAAACTCTCATGCTTCACTTATATTATTTTGAGAGTTTATAAGATTAAAATTTTGAAGAAATATTTGCAGTCTCATGCTTCACTTATATCTTTTTGAGAGTTGATAATAGTAACGGTAATTTGCACAAGATATGAATTTGGTCCCAAAGTGATGAATATTCAAGAGGGATATAATAAAAACTTTCATATATATCATTGGATATGATATGTGTGATTCCTTGCAATAGTTTTGCGATATGGAGATGATGATATGTGAGTCATGTTAGTGAGTAATTGTGATTTAGTAAGAATATTCGTGTTAAGGTTTGTGATTCCCTATGCACGCACATTAAGTCTATAGTTATGCAACAAAATTATATCCTACTTATGGTGCATTATTCGGTGTTAGTTATGTTCAATGCATGTTTATGACCATTTTTGCTTTTTGGTTGGTTGCTTCTCAATCTATTTGCTAGCCTTCATTTGTACTAAGCGAAAATACTGCTTGTGCATCCAAACTCCTTAAACCCAAGTTGTGCCAAATGAGTCCCCTATATCTACCTATATGCGGTATTTCCATGCCGTTCCAGGTAAATTTGCATGTGCCACTTTAATTTTCAAAATAAATTTTCCGTTTTGTGTGCCCGTACCGCTCATGAAGCGGCAGGGGGTGGCCAATATTTTCCATGCTAGGTGTGTAATAGGGATGCCCAGTCCCACAATGAAATCAAAAATTAATAACAACAAAATTCCTTGGAAAGTGTTGGTATGGAGGGCACCCGTGGATACGGCTAGCCATGGATTGTGAAAGAATGGTGGAAAGGAAATAAACTTTACTTTTTGTTTGGGAACCGCCTATGATGTGTCTAGCATGGAAGATATTGGGAATTCTCGGTCGTTTTCGTTGACAGGAAAAGCATGCCTCTCAAAATATTTTTATCTCTCTCATTTAAGCTTTGAGCTCTGGCACATTAAGAAAATCTCTGCTTCCCTCTGCGAAGGGCCTATCTATTTACTTTTATGCAATTTTTATTTTTATCTTGAGTCTCCATCTTCTCTTATAAAGCACCAAATAGAGAGCACTATTGTCATACTTGTGCATTGTGTGTAGCTAATATTTGAGTGTGTTTCATGAACGGATCAATGATTGAGCATAATGGGCTAGGGATAACTTTCTTTAGCGTTGATATTTTGAAAGACATGGTTGCTTGTTAGCATGCTTGAGTATTTATATCTTCATGTCAAATTATAGGCTATTGCTTGGAATCATTCAAGTCCAAATGTGCATGCTTCAAAAGAAAAGAATATGTGATGAATATGATAGGCAGCATTCCACATCAAAAATTCTGTTTTTATCATTTACCTACTCGAGGACGAGCAGGAGTTAAGCTTGGGGATGCTGATACGTCTCCAACGTATCTATAATTTTTGATTGTTCCATGCTATTATATTATCAATCTTGGATGTTTTTATATACATTTACAGCAATTATATATCATTTTTTGGGACTAACCTATTTACTTAGTGCCCAGTGCCAGTTGCTGTTTTCTGCCTGTTTTTGGTTTTACAGAATATCAATACCAAACGAAGTCCAAATGCCATGAAACTTTTTGGAGATTTTTTCTGGACAATACCAACACTAGAAGCTTCGGGAGGAGGCCAGAAGCCCCAGGAGGTGGCTACGAGCCAGGCACGCCCTGGTGCCTCGTGGGCCCACCTCTGACTCTTTTGACCTAATTCCACCACTATAAATTCCCAAAAATCAGGAAACCAACAGAGGAGTCCACGAAATACTTTTTCCGCCGCCGCAAGCTTCTGTTCTCGAGAGATCCCATCTGGAGGCCTTTTCCGGTACTCTGTCGGAGGGGGAATCGATCACGGAGGGGCTCTACATCATCCTTGCCACCCTTCCGATGATGCATGAGTAGTTTACCACAGACCTTCGGGTCCATAGTTAGTAGCTAGATGGCGTCTTCTCTCTTTTTGATCTTCAATACAATGTTCTCCTCGATGTTCTTGGAGTTCTATCCGATGTAATCACTTTTTGCGGTGTGTTTGTTGGGATCCGATGAATTGTGAGTTTATGATCAGATTATCCATGAATATTATTTGAGTCTTCTCTGATCTCTTTTATGCATGATTATTATAGCTTCGTATTTCTTCTCCGATCTATTGATTTGGTTTGGCCAACTAGATTGATTTATCTTGCCATGGGAAGAGGTGCTTTGTAATAGGTTCGATCTTGCGGTGGTCAATCCCAGTGACAGAAAGGGACTTGACACGTATGTATCGTTGCTACTAAGGGTAAGAAGATGGGGTTTATTCATGCGTGAGTTTACTTTGTCTACATCATGTCATCTTGCTTAAGGCGTTACTCCGTTCTTTTTGGACTTAATACACTAGATGCATGCTGGATAGCGGTCGATGTGTGGAGTAATAGTAGTAGATGCAGGCAGGAGTCGGTCTACTTGTCTCGGACGTGATGCCTATATACATGATCATTGCCTTGGATATCGTCATGATTATTTGCTTTTTTTATCAATTGCCCAACAGTAATTTGTTTACCCACCGTATGCTATTTTTATGAGAGAAGTCTCTAGTGAAAACTATAGCCCCCGGGTCTATCTAAATCATATATTAAAAACCCTAAAAAACCTTGCTGCACTTTTTCTTTATTTATTTTATTTTGTATTTTTGTTTCAATCTATCTATCTATCACATACAATTTAATCTTGCAATTTACCGCCGAGGGATTCACAACCCCTTGTTTGCGTTGGGTGCACAGATTTGTTGTTTTGTGTGCAGGTGCTGCTAATGAGGTGTTGCGTGATTCTCCTACTGGATTGATAACCTTGGTTTCATAACTGAGGGAAATACTTATCTCTACTGTACTGCATCTCCCTTCCTCTTTAGGGAATTACCAACGCAGCTCACAAGTAGCAGTTATGTTCTCTCAATCCATGAAATCTGAGTATGATTCGATAGATCCATGAAATCTGAGTTAGATTCGATAGATCCATGTAGTGTATTGATTGTTTGAATGGTACAAATGATAAGTGATTAATTGTTTCTTCTGTACAAATGATTTCTTCTAAAAATCCGACTAGGGACCCTTTGGGGCGCAGGATAACTTGTAATCCTCATAATTCTGTCGTTGTGTATTTCCCTTTAGCTGTTGCTTTCAAACATCTCCTATTAGTGAGCTGATGTATGACACTATGAGGGTTTCATTCAAGTAATGCAACCGGGGAGGAGCCTCCCTGTTCTTCTAAAAAAATAATCCGACTAGGGTTAGTGTTGCTAATAATTTCTAGCCAGATCTTGACAATTGATTTTGATGCCAAAAGTCGTTGGCATGCCAAATTTTGATCCTACTTTATGGCATGTAAATTGGTTTGATGCCAAAAGTCGTCGGCATGCCAAATTTTGGTAACTCCCAAATGTTCGCTTGATACGTCTCCAACGTATCAATAATTTTTGATTGTTCCAGGCTATTATAGTATCAATCTTGGATGTTTTATATACATTTACAAGCAATTATATATCATTTTTTGGGACTAACCTATTAACTTAGTGCCCAGTGCCAGTTGTTGTTTTTTGCCTGTTTTTGGTTTTCCAGACTATCGGTACCAAACGAAGTCCAAATGCCCCGAAACTTTTTGGAGATTTTTTTCTGGACATAAGAGGCACTAGAAGCTTCGAGAGAGGGTCAGAAGACAGAGGAGGTGGCCACGAGCCACCAGGGCGCGCCCTAGGGGGGTGGCGCACCCTGGTGCCTCGTGGGCCCATCTCTACTCCGTTTGACCTAATTCCACCTCTATAAATTCTCAAAAATCAGGAAACCAATAGAGGAGTCCACGAAATACTTTTTTCGCCACCGCAAGTTCCTGTTCTCGAGAGATCCCATCTGGAGGCCTTTTCCGGCACTCTGCCGGAGGGGGGTTCGATCACGGAGGGGCTCTACATCAACCTTGCTGCCCTTCCGATGATGCGTGAGTGGTTTACGACAGACCTTCGGGTCCGTAGTTAGTAGCTAGATGGCTTCTTCTCTCTTTTTGATCTTCAATACAATGTTCTCCTTGATGTTCTTGGAGTTCTATCCGATGTAATCACTTTTTGCAGTGTGTTTGTTGGGATCCGATGAATTATGAGTTTATGATCTGATTATCCATGAATATTATTTGAGTTTTCTTTGAACTCTTTTATCCATGATTGTTATATCTTCGTATTTCTCTTCGATCTATTGATTTTGTTTGGCCAACTAGATTGATTTATCTTGCAATGGGATAGGTGCTTTGTAATGGGTTCGATCTTGCGGTGCTCAATCCCAGTGACAGAAAGGGACATGACACGTATGTATCATTGCTATTAAGGGTAAAAATATGGGGTTTATTCATGCGTGAGTTTACTTTGTCTACACCATGTCATCTTGCTTAAGGCGTTACTCCGTTCTTTATGAACTTAATACTCTAGATGCATGCTGGATAGCGGTCGATGTGTGGACTAATAGTAGTAGATGCAGAATCGTTTCGGTCTACTTGTCTCGGGCGTGATGCCTATATACATGATCATTGCCTTGGACATCGTCATGATTATTTTCTTTTCTATCAATTGCCCAACAGTAATTTGTTCACCCACCGTATGCTATTTTCAAGAGAGAAGCCTCTAGTGAAAACTATGGCCCCGGGTCTACCTTTGTCATATATTGAAAATCCTAAAAATACCTTGCTGCAATTTTATTTTATTTATTTTATTTTGTATTTTTGTTTGATCTATCTATATATCACCATACAATTTAATCTTGCAATTAACCGCCAAGGGATTGACAACCCCTTGTTCGCGTTGGGTGCAATGATTTGTTGTTTTGTGTGCAGGTACTGCTAACGAGTTGTTGCGTGATTCTCCTACTAGATTGATAACCTTGGTTTCATAACTGAGGGAAATACTTATCTCTACTGCACTGCATCATCCCCTCCTCTTCGGGGAAATCCCAACGCAGCTCACAAGTAGCTGGAAGAATTTCTGGCACCGTTGCCGGGGAGACATCATCAACATCTATCAAGTACCTACACATAAAATTCCATCTCCTTGCATTTTATTTGCCTTTGCCTCTCGTTTTCATCTCCCCCACTTCTAAAAAGTTTTTACAAAAATACAAAAATATTTTCCGTTTGCCTTTTTGCTTGTTTGCTATCTTTGCTTGTGTTGCCATGTGCCTTCTATTTGCTTGCTAAAAATCTATAGATATGGATCCTCATCCACTTGCTAATATTTTCAAAAGACCTAATTATGATAAACCAATTGCTAGTGAGTTGAGTGCACTTGATTTCCTCTATGAAGTTTTGCTTGAAAATCATGAATTTGAAAATTGTGATGAAGTGCTGAAAGAAGAAATTTATAAAGTGATTCATGATAGCTCCTTCAATGAAAAGCATGATTGCAATTATGTTATTATAAATTCTATTAGTGTCAATTGTGCTAATGATATGCAAAACCACAAGCTTGGGGATGATAATTTTGTCATGTCCACTACCTATTGCAATGATCATGATTGGGGTGATAATGCTTTTTATGATCTTGAAAATTTATTTAAGCAACATGATGAATATGATATTGATAATAATGCTTGCAATAATATTGAAAGTGTGTTTGGAAGAGTGTCAACTCTAGGTAAAAATAATCCCGCTTATTTGGAGAATGTTCAATCTTATGAAATTTTTGATAAAAGTGGGTTTGGAGAGGTCATGACTTTCGTTGATGATAATCCCACTATTTTGGAAGATTATAATTTTTTATGCATGTGGATCATAAAGAGAATATTGTTTATGATAGCTATATCGTTGAATTTGAATATGATCCTACATGTAATTATTATGAGAGAGGAAAATATGGTTGTAGAAATTTTCATGTTACTAAATTACCTCTCTTCATGTTGAGATTGTTATTGTTTCTTTCCTCTTCCTTGCATATGCTAGGTTTTGCTTGTCTAGATAATTTGTTTGCCTATAAAATGCCTATGCATAGGAAGTATGTTAGACTTAAATGTGTTTTTCACATGCTACATGATGCTCTCTTGTGTTTCATTTATTATCTTTCATGTGAGCATCAATAAAATCTCAAGCCTATCTTAATGGCTATAAAGAAAGAGCTTGTTGGGAGGCAACCCAATGAATAAAATAAAATTTTGCTTTTGTTCTTGTGTGTTTACACAATTATGCTACTGTTATGATTGTCTTTTTATGTTTTAATTAGTGTTTGTGGCAAGTAATGCCTTTGGGATGATTTGGAAGATAGTATAATTGATGCTGTTTGGAAAACAGAAAGTTTTGTGTCCAGTGCTGGAATATTAATTATGTACTGGAGCGTCAGAAAAATCTGAAATTTTTAAAAAGTATTGGTATATGAATTTTCCACGTTGTCTTAATTTTTCAGTATTTTTGGAGTTACATAAGTATAGCTTTTAAATAGATCTTTACAGACTGTTCTGTTTTAGACAGATTCCATTTTTGTTGCATAGTTTGGTTATTTTGATGAATCTATGGATCATATCGGGGGGTACGAGTCATGGAGAAGTTGGAGTACAGTAGCATTATGCCAATATTAAATATGAATTAATTTACTACAGTACTTAGAGTTAAGGATTTATTTGTTATACTAACGGATCTCACGAAGGTTTTGTTGAGTTTTGTGTGATTGAAGTTTTCAAGTTTTGGGTGAGATCACGATAGATGAAGGAATAAGGAGTGGCAAGAGCCTAAGCTTGGGGATGCCCAAGGCACCCCAAGGTAATATTCAAGGAAGACTCAAGCGTCTAAGCTTGGGGATGCCCCGGAAGGCATCCCCTCTTTCTTCTACCAACTATCGGTAATTTTACATGGAGCTATATTTTTATTCATCACATGATATGTGTTTTACTTGGAACGTCGTGTATTATATGAGTCTTTGCTTTGTTTGATTTTTAGTTTGTCACAATCATCTTTACTGGACACACCTATTTGAGAGAGCCACATGTTTATCATGATTTGTTAGCATACTCTATGTACTTCACTTAAATCTTTTGAGCTAGGCAGTTGCTCTAGTGCTTCACTTAAATCTTTTTGAGCACAGCGGTGGCTATATTTTAAAGAAATATTTGAACTCTTATGCTTCACTTATATTATTTTGAGAGTTGATAAGATTAAATTTTGAAGAAATATTTGCACTCTCATGCTTCACTTATATCTTTTTGAGAGTTGATAATAGTAATGGTAAGTTGCACAAGATATGAATTTGATCTCAAAGTGATGAATATTCAAGTGGGATATAATAAAAACTTTCATGAAAGATCATTGGATAGGATAAGTTTGATTCCTTGCAATAGTTTTGCGATATGGAGATGATAATATGTGAGTCATGTTAGTGAGTAATTGTGATTTAGTAAGAATATTAGTGTTAATGTTTGTGATTCCCTATGCATGCACATAAAGTCAATAGTTATGCAATGAAATTATATCCTACTTATGGTGCATTTTTCGTTGTTAGTTATGTTCAATGCATGTTTATGACCGTTTTCGCTTTTTGGTTGGTCGCTTCTCAATCTATTTGCTAGCCTTCATTTGTACTAAGCGGTAATACTGCTTGTGCATCCAACTCCTTAAACCCAAGTTGTGCCAAATGAGTCCACCATACCTACCTATATGCGGTATTTCCATGCCGTTCCAAGTAAATTTGCATGTGCCAACTCTAATTTTTAAAATAATTTTCCGTTTTGTGTGCCCGTACCGCTCACGAAGCGGCAGGGGGTGGCCAATATTTTCCATCCAAGGTGTGTTATTCTCACAATGAGTGTTTATTCACTTGTCATTGCACGAGAGAGTGGCAGGTAATAGGGATGCCCAGTCCCGAAATGATTTTTTTTAATATGATGATAATAATAAATTCCTTAGAAAGTGTAGGTATGGAGGGCACCCGTGGATACGGCTAGCCATGGATTGTGAAAGAATGGTGGAAAGGAAATAAACTTTATTTTCTGTTTGGGAACCGCCTATAATGTGTCTAGCATGGAAGATATTGGGAATTCTCGATCGTTTTCGTTGACAGGAAAAGCATGCCTCTCAAAATAATTTTATCTCTCTAATTTAATCCTTGAGCTCTGGCACGTTTGTCAATCTCTTCTTCCCTCTGCGAAGGGCCTATCTATTTACGTTTATGCAATTTTTATTTTTATTTTGAGTCTCCATCTTCTCTTACAAAGCACCAACTAGAGAGCACTATTGTCATACTTGTGCGTTGTGTGTAGCTAATATTGAGTGTGTTTCATGAATGGATCAATGATTGAGCATAATGGGCTAGGGATAACTTTCTTTAGCGTTGATATTTTGAAAGACATGGTTGCTTGTTAGTATGCTTGAGTATTTATGTCTTCATGTCAAACTATAGACTATTGGTTTGAATCATTCAAGTCCAAATGTCCAAGCTACAAAGAAAAGAATATATGATGAATATGATAGGTAGCATTCCACATCAAAAATTCTGTTTTTATCATTTACCTACTCGAGGACGAGCATGAATTAAGCTTGGGGATGCTTGATACATCTCCAACGTATCTATAATTTTTGATTGTTCCATGCTATTATAGTATCAATCTTGGATGTTTTTTATATATTTACAAGCAATTATATATCATTTTTTGGGACTAAATTATTAACTTAGTGCCCAGTGCCAATTGCTGTTTTTTGCCTGTTTTTGGTTTTCCAGAATATCAGTACCAAACGAAGTCCAAATACCACGAAACTTTTTGGAGATTTTTTTCTGGACATAATAGACACTAGAAGCTTCGGGAGAGGGCCAGAAGACAGAGGAGGTGGACACAAGCCACCAGGGCGCGCCCTAGGGGGGGTGGCGCGCCCTGGTGCCTCGTGGCCCACCTCTGCTCTGTTTGACCTAATTCCACCTCTATAAATTCTCAAAAATCGGGAAACCAACAGAGGAGTCCACAACATACTTTTTTCGCCGCCGCAAATTCCTGTTCTCGAGAGATCCCATCTGGAGGCCTTTTCGGCACTCTGCCGGAGGGGGATTCGATCACGGAGGGGCTCTACATCAACCTTGCTACCCTTCCGATGATGCGTGAGTAGTTTACCACAGACCTTCGGGTCCATAGTTAGTAGCTAGATGGCTTCTTCTCTCTTTTTGAACTTCAATACAATGTTCTCCTCGATGTTCTTGGAGTTCTATCTGATGTAATCACTTATTGGGGTGTGTTTGTTGGGATCCGATGAATTGTGAGTTTATGATCAGATTATCCATGAATATTAGTTGAGTTTTCTCTGAACTCTTTTATGCATGATTGTTATAGCTTCGTATTTTTCTCCGATCTATTGATTTGGTTTGGCCAACTAGATTGATTTATCTTGCAATGGGAGAGGTGCTTTGTAATGGGTTCGATCTTGCGGTGCTCAATCCCAGTGATAGAAAGGGACATGACATGTATGTATCATTGCTATTAAGGGTAAAAATATGGGGTTTATTAATGCGTGAGTTTACTTTGTCTACATCATGTCATCTTGCTTAAGGCGTTACTCTGTTCTTTATGAACTTAATACTCTAGATGCATGCTGGATAGCGGTCGATGTGTGGAGTAATAGTAGTAGATGCAGAATCGTTTCGGTCTACTTGTCTCGGACGTGATGCCTATATACATGATCATTGCCTTGGATATCATCATGATTATTTGCTTTTCTATCAATTGCCCAACAGTAATTTGTTCACCCATCGTATGCTATTTTCAAGAGAGAAGCCTCTAGTGAAAACTATGGCCCCCGGGTCTACCTTTATCATATATTGAAAATCCTAAAAATACCTTGCTGCAATTTTACTTTATTTATTTTATTTTGCATTTTTGTTTGATCTATCTATATATCACCATACAATTTAATCTTGCAATTAACCGCCAAGGGATTGACAACCCCTTGTTCGCGTTAGGTGCGATGATTTGTTGTTTTGTGTGCAGGTACTGCTAACGAGTTGTTGCGTGATTCTCCTACTGGATTGATAACCTTGGTTTCATAACTGAGGGAAATACTTATCTCTACTGCACTGCATCATACCCTCCTCTTCGGGGAAATCCCAACGCAGCTCACAAGTAGCATCGCTAGAGATTAGTTTGTATTCCATTGTTCATTGCCAATCTCACAAAAGGTTGCCAAGTGTTGGCAACTTTTGTTTTTGCCAAATGTCGATAGCAAACCAAACTTTTGATTCTGCCAAATGTTGGTAGCAAACCAATCAGACTCTTAACTTTGTTGCACTAAGTTGTGTGCTCTCTATTTATGCATTTCTTTCATCAAGATCACTTGTTGATTTAGGGTTCACGCTGTCACATGATATATTATGTTTCATAAACTCTGCCTACTGAATTCGCATTATTATAAAATATACTGACGCCACATTTTTTACCATATGTGTAGGTGCTATCTGAGGATGTCTACAGCGAGGATGAAGATGCCCAGAGGAGGTACAAGAGGCAAAAGCTCAGGGCGCTTTATGCAAGAAAGCATAACAGGTGTGTGAGGACCTGGAATGGGGGCTTTGGATGCCCGTTTTGCATCCAACTCCTTCATAACGAGTATGCAAGTGTTCTGGCGCATGCAAGAGGACGAGCCGTTGGCTCCTTCAAGCAGAAGTATTCTCGCAGGGTGGCGCACGCCGCGTACGCTGAGTACCTGGAGAAGTTTCACCTTTGTGCAGGCCTGTAGGCAGATGCATGAGATGTGGGATTGAACTATGGCTATATGTAGTATCTTAATTATAACTATGCTTGAGTATGCTTAATATATCGGTTGAACTATGGTTGAACAATGCTTGAGTACGCTTATTATCTATGCCTGAGTATGCTTATATATATAAGGAGAATATACAGCCCGTCTATTCTCCTAATATTAGGAGAATAGTTATTCTTCTAACACTTCCGAACTGCACGCTCAATGCAAGTGCACGTCATTGTTGAAGCAAGAGCACTGCAGTACTGATGCGAGTGAACTTCTCGTCGTAAAAAACTGCACGCGTCTTTTTTGGTACTGTTTTTGCTCCAGTTTTTAAACCGTTTTTCAGAACGAGGCATGTAATATACCGTTGGAAAGCTATGGATTAGGCGCAACTTCGCCATGTAGAATTTTTTTGGAGATTCTTCATGGTTTAAGAGCAGTTTTGAAAACGGTGCGGCGCCCAACGAGTGGCAGCGAGCGTATTTTTGTGTTTTTTCTAAACCGCTCGTCGGAATGAAGCAAATGATATGCCGTTGGAAATATAGCATCGAGGCACAACTTTTTCATATATATTTCTTACTCTAATTCGTTACCGTTTAAGAGTAGTTTCAAATTTACTAAATCGCGGAATTCTGTTTTTCTAAATTTTGCATTTTTTCGGTACCGTTTTCGCTCCAGATTTTTAACCATTTGTCGAAACGAGGCATGTGATATGCCGTTGGAAAGCTATGGACAAGGCGCAAATTTCATATGTAGAAATATTTCTGAGATTCTTTACGGTTTTAAATTAATGTTGAAAATGGTGCGGCGGACGACGAGTGGCAGCGGTAGTTTTTTTGCGAATTTTTATAAACCACTTGTCGGAATGATTCAAATGGTACGCCGTTGGAAATATATTGACGAGGCACAACTTTTTCATGTAGAATACTCTCTCTAATTCCGTACGGTTTAAGAGCAGTTTTAAAATTACCAAAATGCGGACACTCTGTTTTTCACCACACCAAAATCGACGTGTGTACTGCATCAGACAGAAGAACGCACTGCTTCAGACTGAAAACCGCACTGCATGAGACGAACAAACGAACTGCCTAATTTTTTTTATCCACATGGTCAGGTTAATGAACCGCATCAGTGTTCTTTTTTTCTATTTTTTCTAAAATGCATCTGGACTGCGAGGTCAAGATTAGAGAACTACGTGGACGTGAGTAGCGAGCTGCGTCAATTGTTTTTCCATATGGGTGAGGAATGAACAGCAATTTGTTTTTCCATATGGGGGAGGAGTGAACAGTAGTGACAGAATCAAAGTGAACCACAAAAAAACAACTATAGGGAGGACACTAGTTTGTTTATTTTGATGTTTCACCCGATATTGAACTACAGGGAGGAAATGAATGTACTTCATATGTTTTTTTTCTTTAGATGAACTGAATCTGGATATGTACTGCAAGGACAAGCCGAGCGAACTGCGCTGTTCTTTTTACATTTTTGTTTAGTTTTTGTGTAGAAGCAAATGTCTGTACCACAGGGACGATACAAGCGAACTGTATTTCTTTTTACAACCGGTTACTTTTTTATGCATTAGACACAAGAGATGAACTTCAGAGATGCACTCAACCATTCAAATCACACATTTACAACATGAAAAAATAAGGACAAAGGAACCTAACTGCAACGTGCAGGCGGCGGAGCTGCACTGAAGGCTGCAATGAACTGCATCGAAGGGAGAAAAAGATATAGCGGTGTCACTCGCCGGAGTATTGCCTTTTTTGTCTTCAGAGTGAACCGCTGATTTCTTTTTGTTAAATTAAACTGCACTGTTTTTCTCAGCATTTTTTCCCAAGGAATAAAAGAGAACCTCTCGACGCACGAAAGTGAACATCTCGACACAAATTAACACACAGCCAGCTCGCATCACACACAAGCATTATATCTGTGTTTTCTCAAACAATAAAATAGAACTTCAGAAAAACAATGATATCCTTTTTTTCTCCTTCGCACATGTGCCACACTGCACGTCCATGCGAGCTGCACTGCAAAACATAGAGCAAAATAAAACTGTGGCACAAATGTTTGGGGGAGGAATGGGATGGTGAACCATCATCGAGGGCGTACCTCCCGAACTGCATGGCAGCGCCACCCGAGCCGCACTGGGCATGAAGCCGGTACAGGAAGGAGCTCACCAGTGGCTCAGCCAAACTGCATTAGCCAGCAAACCGAGATGCACGGGGTGGCGCCCGAACACCACCGCTAGCCATGCACCGTGTAGTCCACTTGCCCGCCCAAGGAGGTCCAGCACAAAGTTGATCGCGCGCCACTCGCCGGTGGACTGCTGCCTCGCAACAAGCAGTGCACGCCAGGGGTGGAGCGTCGGCTATGGGACCTCCCCATAGCTGCTAGTGACGCCGACGGGAAGAGGATGTTCCCCGGGAGAAGGGGGGCTCGGGGCAGGAGAAAGAGAAAGGTAGAGAAGGTGGAGGCGGGGCGACATGGAATAGGCGCCGTGGTGGCTGGTCGCGCCAGATCCGGGGCCGGAGCGACCTTAGACGGTGGCAGTGGAGGCATGAAGCGCCGCATCTCACCGGATCCAATGAAGAGGGCGGCGCGGACGGAGGCAGGTCGCCGAAGAAGGGAAAGGAAGGGGGCGGCGCCGTGGCTGCGGGCCATGGCAGAGCGCGAGGTGGTGGATCGCGGCCGGATCCGTCGGCTTGTGGCTGCACCGGTGGCCGTGGCGGCCGGATCCGGTGGTGGAGGCCTCGCCAGTGGCCGGTGGCGGCCAGTTCCCACCATGGCCGCGGGGGCGCCGGTGGTTGGGGGCGCGCCGAACATGGGAGGTAGGTGGGTGCGCGCCGGCCGTGGGAGGGGGTCAGGGGCGCGCCAGCCTTGGGAGGTACGTAGATGGGGTCGCGTCGCGCCGGCGGTTGAAGGGGGCACTGGTGGTGGAGTCAGGGGAGTGGCGTCGGGTGTGTTAGGAGGTGGAGAGGAGAGAGGAAGTGGTGGGGGCGGGGAGTACAACAGCGGGAGGATGTGGGCTGCACGGGTGGGGTGGGGTTCGGTTCACTACGGGGTGTTAGCAGAATAAGGCTAGGTGTTAGGAGAATAAGGTCTTAAGGGTGTTATGAGAATAGACCCACCCTATATATATATATATATATATATGTTTACTTATGTCTAGATGTGGGATGAGTATGCAATCAGTATGGTTGATGGAATTTTATGCTTCTCTTATACCCACACCTAGTGGCGGACCTACAAATAAAATAGAAGGTGTGCACACTTTAAAAAAATTGAGACTATTTCAATTAGCTTGCATGGGCCTTAAAAATTAGCTAATTTTTACATGGTGAAACATGTTTTCCAAAAATCTAGGTGTGCCATGGCACACCCCCTGGGTACGCCATTGCCCACACCACACACAGAGTGATGTTAATCGCACACAGTTGAGTCTACCAAACCGTTGCCTCTGAAACGCATTCTGGCCTCTGGGACAGAAAACCCTCACCACCCAATTCAAAAAGGAAAAAAGAAAACCCTCACCACCTCCCAGGTCACAAAACCCTCACCCCCGCCCGCCGCCTCCCCCCTCCCCATCGCCAATCGCACCTGCACTCCTCCGCGACTCTGCATGTCACCGCCTATCACCACGGCAACCACTTAGCTCGACGCCTATCGCCGACGCCGGCTGCCGGCAGACCCCACCGCATTTCACCACTGCCGCTTGCCACCGCCTATCGCCACCGACTTTCTCGACGCGGCTCGCCGTCGACCCAGCTCCGCCCGATTGGGGAATCTGCAGTATTGGAGCTTTTTCTCATGGAGAACCAAGTAACTAATTTACTACAATATTCGATCATCTCTTATCCCAGTCCGTCTGCCCCCTTTAATCACCCGGCGGAAATCACCGTGGATTCATTTTTCTTCTAGCTGATTTGAGGGTTTTCTTTCATTCATAGAGTGTACAGTGCAAGGAGACATCGGGCCTATGCGGCCTCGGCCAGATAGCTGAGAAGTTCCATCTCACCATACCAGCTGGATTCAGGAATCGCACGGTATGTTCAGTCTCACCCAACCTCGGTTGGCATGGCCTACTTTTCTGAACATATTGTATATATTGCTACATTTGGATAAAAGGTGCCACATGAAGTATATACGTCAAAGGGGATTTTTCTTCTTCCTATATCAGGCAAATTAATGTTGTAATGTTCTTTCGATTACTCTCATATTTGCATGACATCATGGTTACACTATTTGTTTAACTATAAATTTGTGTCCTTTGATTTCAACTGTTGTGTATTGTTCATTCAATTACTCCCATATTTGCATGTTACCCTATTCTTTACCAATCTTATCATTTCCTGCAGTACATCCCTTGCTTTGCAACAGCAACTATAGTACACAATCTTGGCCTTTACATAACTGAAGACTCCAGGAATGTCATATTGAACACAAACCATGTATTTACAATCGTTGCTTCTGTACAACTTGATGAACATGGTCACTCCTATTTTGGCACGGGCCTTTGGACAGAAATTTCTAAGTTTTATGTAGTGAAAGCTGGCACTAAAATTGCACTGCACCTAAAAGAGCCTGGTCATATGATATATGCTAACTTCCCCGATGATATCATCCGTCCGGACTTTGTTCCAAGTAAGTGTTCTTTTCAAGTATCTGCATGTTAACTTACCTAGCAATATCAAAGTAATTGTGTAGTATTTAAGCAACCAATAGGGATTCCATTTTCTGACTCTGTTAAGTCTGTTCCTACCTAGTTACTTCTAGTTACTGACGAGGAGATATACTAGGGATAGGGTAACAGGCCTAACCTACAAACCCTACCCTAGGACGCCATACACCTTATACTGGGCCCCAGGGCCAGATCAGCAGCCAGATATTCTGCAGAGTGACATACACTCGGGAGGCAATAAACCACTCGGAGTACAACACTCCACTCGACCAGCTGATTTCACTCGGAGTACCTGACAATCACTCGACCAGAGAAGACCAGAAGACTCCAGGAATGCAACGGTCAGGACGTGCGTCCGCCTCTATTAATTGTAATCAATGTGCCTGTTATCAATAGCTGGCATCCTTAACCCCCCTCTTTAACCTGTGGTTATGGCGGCATTCATGGGGCCTGGCAAACTCTATATAAGCCGCACCCCAGCTCCATAACAAGGGTTCGCAATCTTTGTAATCTGTACACTCAGACAATCAAGCTCCAGAGCGCTGAGACGTAGGGCTATTACCTCCACCACTGAGGGGCCTGAACTCGTAAATCCGAGTGTAACAACTGCGCCGTAGCTAGGCTCTACCCTCCAATTCATACCCCCATACACTACTGTCAGACCTATACCCACGACAGTTGGTGCCCACCGTGGGGCAGGCGTCTAGCGACTTCCGGCGTAGTTGCGATTTTCACATCATCACCATGGTTTCCGGCGGCGGATTGACTCTGGGCGGCGAGATCCGTTTCGGCGTCCTCCGCTTCATCGCTGACAATTCGGCGTGGCTTCAGGAAGCCCCGCGGGATGTCGAGGCATTGCCCGTTTGCGGCACAGCGCACTTCCGCACGAGTGCCTTCGGCGTTCTTCTTCGGCAACCTTTGACGCCATACCAGTCAACGCCTTCGCTCTCCACCAGCCGTCGTCGCAAGCGTTCCGGGCGCTCATGTCTTCAGCGGTGGATCAAGCACGCGGTGGCCCTTCAGGTCACGGCCCCGCAAGTCGCGGCAATCGAGCCCGATGAGCCCGTCTTCGATTCGTTCGCCTCCTTGCATGAGCACTCGGAAAGCTTATCCAAGTGCGAGAGCAGTGACCCTGCTGCAGAGGTGCTGATGACCGATTCCCTGCCCAATCCGCCTGGGTACGCCCGCGGCGGCGCAGAGACTGGCGACCCGTCACGCGCTGATCTTAGCGGTGGCGGAGACCGTCACGACAACGAGTACTACCCCCGACCTCTCACTCGGCAGCAGAGGGAGGAGCTGCAGCGCAGAAACGAGCAGACCCTCCAGACGCCCATCGTTGGGACGACTCCCGAGGCTCAGGCTTTGGAGGCCGCGCGCCAGGCCAATTTGGCTGAGCGCAATTGTCTGGAGGCGCTCCAGAAGTCACTCGATGATCATGCCCGCAGACAGCATCAGCCCAGTTCCAGTCGGCGGCAGCGGTAGCTATTCTCTAATGACCAGCAGTAGAATTTCCAGGTGTTCCGCACTCCCGTTCAGAATTTGGCGGCGGCCACTCGGATAGCAGATTCCATTGAGCCATCCCGATCCGAGGCGGGAGAGTGTCTACGGTAGATTCGGGCCCTGCTCAAGGCGGCTGAAGAACAAAATTCAGCGGTGTCCCAGTCGCGCAACAGGATTCATAGCAGATCCATCAGGGCTGACACCGTCCAGTCGGCCCACAGCCCGGTGTCCCCAAGGAGAAACAGACACTTGCCTCCACGGCAAAATGACCAAAACGACCGAGACCAGTACTCGAGGCAGGGTCGCAGTCGGAATACGCCTCCGAGAAACCTTTGCGGGATGGCTCGTACGCGCCCCGGCTGTACAATGCCAGGCATCCTTATGGCAATGATCGGAGGGCCAGCCCTCCCTGCCATGGTGACGGTTATCGCCAGAGAGAACCAGTCGACCTCCGCAATCCATAGTTCAATGCGAGATCCGTACTCACTCAGAACCTGGTCGACAGAGGTAGAGCTCTGAGAGAGAACTTGGACAGAGATCGTCCGAGTGGAAGTGGAGCATTCATCTCCGGGCTCGAGTGTTTCAGCAGAGCAATCAGGGCCGCCGAGATTCCGCCTAACTTCAGATTGGCGGCTAGAGTAAGTAAGTTCACCGGTGAGTCCAAACCAGAAACTTGGTTAGAGGATTACCGAGTGGCTGTGCAGATTGGAGGTGGTAATGACTATGTGGCTATGAAGCATTTACCCTTGATGCTAGAAGGGTCCGCCCCGGCCTGGCTCAATCAGCTCACTCCGGCTAGTATATACTGCTTGGAAGATTTGGCCCGAGTGTTCATCAAAACATTCGAGGGCACATGCAAACGCCCGGCCGGGTTGACTGAGTTGCAGCATTTTGTGCAGAAGCCGACTGAAACCTTGAGGGAGTACATTCAGCGGTGGACGATCTTGCATCATGTGGTTGAGAACGTCACGGAGCACCAAGCCGTCTGCGCCTTCAAGGCAGGAGTCAGATATAGAGAGCTCATCCTGAAATTTGGTCGATCGGGATCTTTGACCATGAGCCGAGTGATGGAGATCGCCACTCGGTACACGAACGGAGAAGAGGAAGACCGTCTTCGTAACGGCAAGGGGAAAACCAGTGAGCCCAACCCCGGAAACAATAATCCCAGTCGGAAGCCGAAGCGCAAGGCTGACGTTTCGGCTCAGGCCGAGGCTGTCGCACTGGCCGGTCAAGCCAAAAACAAGGGGAAAGCTAAGGAAAAGTGGATCCCGAGGAAAAAGAAAGATCAGTCGGGCCAGGATGTCCTTGATTTGCCATGCCACATTCACACCAGAAAAGATGAGGAGGGCAATCTGATATTGCCCAAGCATACCACTCGACAGTGCAGATTGTTGATACAGCAGTTCCGAGAGGGCCAGTCGAGTGAGAAGAGCCCAGAAGATGCTGATGATGGAGACAAAGATGAAGCTTTTCCCAGTGTCAACGCAACCCTGATGATCTTTGCAGATGCAGAGAGTAGGAGTCGACTAAAAGTCATCAACAGGGAAGTAAACATGGCCATGCCGGCAACGACGAAATTTCTGAACTGGTCGAAGACTCCGATCACCTTTGATCAGTCGGACCATCCGGCCTACATCGCCACCCCTGGGCGGCAGGCGCTGTTGGTCGATCCAGTCGTGGGAGGCGTTCGGTTGCGCAAGGTTCTCATGGATGGTGGAAGCAGCCTGAACATACTCTACGCTGAAACCCTGAAGGGGATGGGCATTCCGATGTCCCGTCTTAGCGAGAGCAGCATGCAGTTCCACGGAGTGATCCCCGGCAAGAAAGCAAAGTCACTCGGATAGATCCCCTTGGATGTGGTCTTTGGAGATGACAAGAACTTCAGGAAGGAAAGGCTGACCTTCGAAGTGGTCGACTTCCGCAGCGCCTACCATCCCATCCTTGGTCGGCCGGCCTACGCACGTTTCATGGCCCACCCATGTTATGTGTACCTTAAGTTGAAGATGCCCGGCTCCAAAGGCGTGATCACAGTCACTGGCAGTCGGCAGCGCGTGGAAGAATGTTTGCAGCAGGGGTCCAAGATTGCTGATGAGCAGATGGCTATGGTGGAGTTGGAAGAATACAAGAAAAACGTTGATCCGAGTGATCTGCTGCGCTCCGAGAAACCAGCTGCAGAGTCTGCGTTCCAGTCGGCTAGCGAGACGAAGCCGGTGCACATTCATCCGGAGAATCCCAATGCAGCGCCCACCAACATCTCAACGACATTAGATAGCAAATAGGAAGAAGCGCTCATCCAGTTCCTCCGTGAGAACTGGGACATCTTCGCATGGAAGCCATCCGACATGCCGGGTGTACCCAGGGAGCTGGCTGAGCACCGTTTGCGAGTCGACCCAAAAGTAAAACCTGTGAAGGAGCATCTTCGTCACTCTGCTACACAGAAAAGGAAGGCCATTGGCGAAGAAGTTGCTCGGCTCCTGGCAGCCGAGTTCATCTGTGAGGTGTACCACTCCGAGTGGCTCGCTAACGTCGTCATGGTTCCTAAGAAGGATAAGTCTCTCCGAATGTGCATCTATTTCAAGCACATTAATCGGGTCTACCCCAAGGATCATTTCCCGCTCCCCCGTATAGATCAGATCGATGATTCCACCGTGGGGTGTGAGTGACTATCTTTTCTGGATGCGTACTCCGGGTACCAGCAGATCCGACTGTATGGGCCAGATGAAATAAAAACAACTTTTATCACCCCACTCGGGTGTTTCTGCTATATCACTATGCCATTCGGTCTTAAAAATGCCGGTGCCACTTTCATGCGCATGGTTCAAAAGTGTTTGCACACGCAGATCAGTCGGAACATCGAGGCGTACATGGATGACATAGTGGTCAAGTCCAGAAAAGGTTCCGACCTACTGGCTGACCTATCTGAGACTTTCGCAAATCTGCGGAAGTATGATATCAAGCTGAATCCAGCAAAATGCACTTTCGGAGTACCAGGGGGCAAGTTAATCGGTTTCCTCATTTCCGAACGAGGGATAGATTCCAATCCCGAGAAGATCGGGGCGATTGTACGAATGAAACGTCCAGAACGGCTTCATGATGTACAGAAGCTCACGGGTTGCCTCGCAGCTCTGAGCCGATTCATCTCCCGTCTCGGTGAGAAGGTACTGCCCCTGTACCGATTGATGAAGAAGTCTGATTCATTCGAGTGGACTGTTGAAGCACAAGCAGCGTTTGTTGAGCTCAAAGCCCTGCTTTCCACCCAGCCGGTGCTCGCCGCTCCGAACAGCAACGAGCCGTTGCTCCTATACATTGCGGCCACTGGTCAGGTTGTCAATACCGTCCTCACCGTCGAGCGAGAAGAACAGGGCAAAACTTACAAAGTTCAGCGCCTAGTCTATTACATTTCTAAAGTCCTGACTCCGTCCAAGCAGAGATATCCTCATTATCAGAAGCTCGTCTATGGCATCTACCTGACTGCGAAGAAAGTAGCCCATTACTTCCAGGAGCACATCGTGTCAGTCATCAGCGATGCCCCGCTGTCTGAGATCATGAACAATCGGGATGCGACTGGTCGAGTAGCGAAGTGGGCTATCGAGCTCCTGCCCTTGGACATCAAGTTCGAGGCGAAAAAGGCGATCAAGTCCCAAGCATTAGCTGATTTCTTAGCCGAATGGACTGAACAACAACAGCCGACTCAAAGTCACCCGGAACACTGGACCATGTTCGTTGATGGCTCCAAGATGCTGAATGGTCCAGGAGCCGGGGTTGTGCTGGTGTCTCCAAAGGGCGATCGACTCAGTTATGTTCTGCAGATCCACTTTGATTCCTCCAACAATGAGGCCGAGTACGAAGCGCTCCTTTATGGTCTACGTATGGCCATCTCACTCGGCGTCTGATGCCTGATGGTTTACGGAGACTCAGATCTAGTTGTGAATCAAGTGATGAAGGAGTGGGACATCAGGAGCCCTACTATGACAAGATATTGTAACGCAGTGAGAAAGCTGGTGAAGAAATTCGAGGGACTAGAGCTCCACCACATTCCCCGAGCCAAGAATCAAGCGGCAGACGATCTGGCAAAGATCGAGTCCACTCGAAAACCTATACCCAGCAATTAATGTGTTCCTTGAGCATCTGCATTCCCCAACGGTGAAAGAAGATCCCTTCACTGAAGAGCCCCTGCAAGTGGTTGGTCCCTCCGATTCGACTGAAATTAAGGTCCCAGCAGTCATTGACTTGGTCATGGAGGTTCTGGCGATCACGCCTGTCGGCGTACGACACCTATGGGACCGCGTGGATCCCTTTTACGGTTCGGCTGGGGAAAAGATATACACAAAGAGCAGATCCAACGATCAACGCGGGGTTTTTTTTACCCAGGTTCGGGCCGCTGAGTAGCGTAAAACCCTACTCCTGCTTTGGTTTATTGTGGGTGTTTAAGCTCAGATACACAGAGCGCTTCTTGGTGAACAGTACGCAAGAAGGGCGGCTACGCATGCAGCTGGGCCAGAAAGCTCCTCCCCCCTGTAGCTTCGCCTTGGGCCTCCTTTTATATGACAAAGGGGTCACCAACAGTGGCGAACAGTACGTACAAGAGCTGTAAAGTTACTACATTACTTACATGCTTATCACTGACGACTTAGGACAAACGCATTAAATGCTCCGCTTAGGTGTCCCTTACTTTCTTGGGGACGGAAAAAGAGCCCATCCCATCAGCACCGCTTAACTCCATCTTCCGCTAGTGCCATGACATGCATCCAGGAGGACAAATCCTAAATGACAGGCTGGTCGCTGCGCTGGAGCGGTGGCAGGGCGGTGGGATCTTGCCGGGTGCGAGT
The DNA here is from genome assembly GCA_039707655.1 of Elymus sibiricus. Classification (NCBI taxonomy): domain Eukaryota; kingdom Viridiplantae; phylum Streptophyta; class Magnoliopsida; order Poales; family Poaceae; genus Elymus; species Elymus sibiricus. The sequence goes on from CM077670.1 coordinate 40,355,218, forward strand.
CCTTGCCGGGCCTTTGCGAGCCTTCCCGGCAAGTATCTTGCCGGGAATCCAGCCTTCGGTCTTCTGTCTTCTGATCATTGGCTTGAATGCCTTCTTGATAATCTTGTATTTGTTTCCAGATGTCCTCCGGCAGGCCTTGCCGCTGGTATGGCTACAACCGTCCGTGCACAAGTATGGGGTACTAAAAGACCCAAACTTTAGTACACCGACAGGAGCCCCCGGGCCTAGGCCATACACGGGTGCGAGGCGTTGTTGGGCTAGGCCCAAACAGTGCACGGGCACGCGTGGCAGGAGTTAACTGTCGTAATCATCTTATTTACCGCGCTCCCCCACGACGCACACTAAATGAGGGACGTGGGATACGTGCACGGAACGGCCGCAGTAGCAGTGCGCTCGTGAAAACGCATTCACATTGGTTAGCAAAGAGGCAGCCCCGCGCCTTCCCCATAAAAGGGAATCCGCAGAGGCGCTGCTCATTCACCTCTCATCTTCTCCAATCTAGAAACCGCCGTCGCCTTCTTCCTCGAACTTGAAACAGAGCCTCTCCCATCCATCCGCCACCTCCACGCCCTCATCATCCTCGGCCTCCGCTTCCACAGTCGTCATGCCGCCCAAAGCAAGCAAGGGCAAAGCGGCGAAAGTCGTCAACTCGGATGCAGAGACGGAGAAGATCGATCTGGTGGAGATGCGGAAGGAACACGTCGTCTTCGCCCCGACGCTTGACATGCGCGCCCTGATTGATCGGTACATGTGTATGTGGGGGAAGAAGACGAGGGCTCACCCTGCTACTCGCGTGCTCCCAACTTCTGTCAAGGGCGGTCCAGATAAATTCCCCTTCTTCGTCGCTTAGTTTTACTGCGGGCTCTGCCCTCCGTTTTCTGATTTCTTCATCGACATCATGTACACATACGGCTTCCGTCTCTTGGATTTCACGCCGAATGCCGTGACATGCATGTCGGTCTTTGCCCATCTCTGTGAAAATTTCGTCGGAGTAGTTCCCAGCACAGCCCTCTTTCGCCACTATTTCATTCCCCGTATCGAAACAGGAGACGCCCTTTTTGGTTCTATCACCTGGATTCCAAGGGCATGGAATAAAGAGATATACCCAGACGGTCTCTACCGTAAGAAGTGGGATGAATGGCGGGCTGAGTGGTGCTGGATTAAGGATAAAGATCCTCAGCCGTTCTGTTCGCCCCGACAAACGAAAGTGGTTCGCGACAAGGACTGGAGCGGCCTCGATCCTCAAGATGAGAAGCTCACAATCGCAATTACCAGGATCCACCGTCTCAGGGTTGCCGGGCTCACAGTAGAAATGATTGGCGCTGATTTCCTCCGCCGCCGCATCGCCCCTCTGCAGAACAAAGGGAGACCAGCCTGGGAGTTCCAAAATGCAGCAAATATCATGAGGCTGCGCCCTGGTCTGAACAACAACTTGACAGTCTTGCAGCACACAGCTCTCTGCCACAAACTATTCAGGCCTGACGGGAAATATAAGTTGCCGGATGGCGTAATTCCCCTGTGCAACAACTCCGCTTTGAGCTCAATCATCGCCATGATGCCGGTGTGTAATGCTCACGGCCTTGACGGAACTTGGGACGAGCCATCCTCAGAGCGCGCACATGAGTTCTTTGATAACTTGTCGGAGAAAGCCATCCGGGAAGAGCCAACCCTCATCCTCCCCACCACTGATGAAGAAGTGGCTTACATCGCCAGCAGGGCGGAAGAGGCGAATCTAGCCGCGGAGGCCGGCAGCTTTGGCTTCGCGGAAGAGGAAGCCTGTGAAGAAGAAATAATGTCAGAGGAGACCCTTGCCGAGCAAGGTGAAATTGTCGGGGAGCAGAGTGGCATGGTTGCCGGGAGCTCTTCTGTCGAAGACACAACCGAGGAGCAGCTGCACGAGGAGCCCCCAGCTCCAGAGAAGAAGAAACATGTTCTTCGGAAAGCCGTCTCTGGCGTCCCAACACATCAGCCTTCCTCGAGTGGTGAGGTTCCCGGCAAGGGGGCGGCCGGCAAGGCTGCGCATCGGCAAGGAGCCCAACAGCAACCCGTGCGACGTACGAGACGCACGACCGCGGCAACAACTAGAGCGGCGGGGGCGTCTCATACGACAGCACCAACAGCTGGAGCAGTAGGATCATATCAACCTACTGCTTCTGCCGCAGCCAAGCGTCCCAGGACCCCTTCTCCACCCCCTCGCACGGACACTGCAGCGGAGGTTGACTTTGACATCTCCGCTTTTAGTCCGGAAAGAGAAGAGTAAGGGTCCTTGCCGCATCTTTCAACTTCTGAATTCCTGGTTTTGCTTAACTCATTTGTTTTGCTTTGGCCTGTCCCCACAGAAATACGAAGACATTGGCGCAAAGGATGACGAAGAAGGCGAAGACTTCAACGGGTGATGAGCCTCCGGCAAGCACCGTAGGTGCGCCAGAGCCCATCGTCATCAGCCCGGAGCCTAGCCCTCAACGCAGCCCCCAACTCAGCCCCCAGCGTGAGCCCACTACTCATTTTCCGCTGGCGATCGTTGGGGTGAATATCTTCGCTATTGACATCACCGGGCTTGTAGGAGAAGAATGGCAACAAGGAGAGCCATTGGAGGCCGTCCCTGACGTGCCGCCTCCGTCAACCACGCCGCCCAGAGATGAACCTTCGGCAAGGGCTTCCACTGGCGAGACCATTCGCGTTGAAGAGGAGCCGGCAAGCACGGGCACTGGCAATCCTACATCGGCAACCAATGTTGCCGGGAAAGGAGAAACCACCTCTCAACAGCTCGACACAGGTAAACCGCTTGCCTTGGTGCACTTGTCATTCTTTCTTTATTTTTGTCTTCTTGAACTTCAACCTCGGTCTCATCTTGTTTCCTTTCTTGGTCTTCAGATCTTCCTTCGATGGAACAAATGGATGTTGATATTGTCATCGAAGAGACCGCGAAGGATGCTGCCATCGAGGCCGACAGAGTCGCAGCTGATGAGGCTACCAAGGCCGCACAGGAAGAAACCACCAAGGGGTCTACTGAGGGGGCCGGCAAGGAGACCGGCGACCATACTGACGGCATTCTTGCCACAGGAGCGCCTGGCGCTACACCGGTCGCGGAGCCCCCAGTTGCCGGCGAGGCGGTTGTCGAGGATCAACCGTCAACATCCGACGCCCCCCCGTCAAGCAGATACCTTAAGGTTGGTGACAACCTGTTCGTCAGCATACCAGGGACGGCAAGCACTGGGGTGCCAACCGAAGGAGAATTTTTTTATGAAGACATCATCTCCGCTGCTAGACTTAAGATCATTGATGAGCCACGCGCCAGCAGCAGCGGGTCCAGGGAAGAACAGCTCCTCCAAGCCATGAGCGACGACTTTCAAAAGCTTCGGGTGCTTCACCGCACCCGAAAGGAGAGGTTGGACTCCAGGGCGGTAGTTGTTGAGGCAGCGGAGGCAGATTTCCAGAAGCGCGTTGAAGAGACGCAAGTCTGGTACGCCGAGGCTTTCCAGGAGCTGATGGCTTGCCGGGAGCAACTGAATCAGAGTTGGAACGAGTTCCTCTTAAAGCAGTCCGATGCTGAGAAGGCACAGGAGGAGGCCGCGCAGCAGGCTGCTGCAGAGGGAGCTCGCTTAACGGAACGCCGCGTCGGGCTCGATGCTTATGAAGAAGACCTTGCCGCTCGCGAGGAGGCGCTTGCCGCCAAGCTCCGCGGCAAGGATGAAGAGATTGAGAAGCTTGTCGCACGGCGAACCCAGGAGCTGGAGCAGAGACACAAGGAAACACTCGAAGCCCTGGCCATAGACCATGCCGGCAAGTTAAAGGGAGCCATCGATGCCGCCGAAGCTGCAGAGGCCGCCAAGAACGAGCTGGGCGATAAAGTGAAGAGGCTGGAAGCAGATCTCGAGGGCCATGGCAAGGAAATCTCAATGCTCAAAGCCGACAGAGAGAAAACTCTCTACAGCCTGGCGGAGATGCAAACCGCCATGTCCGGCAAGACCAAGGAGCTCATCTCAGCCAATGAATCCATCGTTGATCTGAAACTAAAGCTGGCAATGCTGGAGGAGTCCCTTGAGAACGGCAAAGCTCGCGAGAGGGCTTTGATCAAAGATCTCCAGAGTGAGAAGAGCCTGCTCAACAGCGCCGCCGCCACTTATAATGACTTTGAAAAAGGTGTGAAGATCTGGACTGAGTGCCTTGTCGACGTCGCGGAAAGGCTTGCCGCAGAACTGTCCACCATGGGCCTGCGAGACTTCAACTACTCTTCTGACGATAGGGTGTCTTCGAGCGCCACGCTGACCATGTTCTTCGAGAGCATCGTTGACGCCCTCAAGCTGCTCCATTCTGATCGAGCAACCCATCTGGCCAACGAATCCCGCAAACTCTGCCGGTCTGTCCTCTTCAAGGTGCTCGTCAAAGTGGTGCACAAGAACCCTGGCATCAACCTTACCAACGTTCTCGCTAGCTTGCCGGAGGATGTAGACCTCAAGGCACTCGAAAAGCTTGTCGCGCCCATCGTCGACAGAGTGAGCCAAGTCAAGAGGGTCGAAGGCCAGCGCAGGGACTAGCCCCTTCGCTCCATTTTGTCGCCACCATTCCATGTCAAAGACAGTTTTATCTTAAGTTAGAATCGTAGCGACCAGTAATATAACTTGCTATGTTTTGGATGAATGTATGCTATTTCTCCTGTCTGATTTCTTTTTTTTGTACGGTACATGCCCTACGCTTATTGGAAACTTGCCGGTGCGCGCACCCTTGCCGCGAGCGCTTTGAGGAACGGATCCTTAGCAGCCTGCTGGAGGTGTCACTGCCTACAAGATACCTTGACATTTTCAGTGCAGCCACTTAAGCTGTTGAGCGCACTCGAAACAAAGTAAGGGTGGAACCGATCACGACAGGGTTCCTTCGCGTGCAGGTTTTCCATACAAAAGACGAAATCGTTCAAGGAAAATAAGTCTACAATAAAAATTTGCTTAAAAGTTTTGCAACTTAGCTTTTCGTTGCTGTACTCCTTATTGCAAAATGTCAACTTAAACGTCGCCTGTCGTTGTCCATACCATCATTCCCCCCCGGCAAACTTGCACGCGAGGAAACCTTCTGTCCTTCAAGAAGAAGAGAAAACAGAGATATGGAACCTTGGCGGTTCATTAACGCTTACAGGAAGCAGGTGTAATACAATATCTCAGACAAGCATGCATATAGATTGACATGAAAATCGACAAGAGTTGTAAAACACTTAAGTTTATTCGACTATGCACAGGGTCTGCGCCTGGCTTTGTACAAAGGATCATATGCCTTGCCGGCAAAACTTGTACAAAAGGTCGTTGCCGGGAGACCCGGCAAGCACGCCTTATGGGTAGAACTTACGAAGGTGTTCGATATTCCAGGAATTGCTCACTGGAATGCCATCTTCGGTCTCCAGGCGGACTGTGCCGGGCCTGGTGACTCGTACTACCCGATAAGGGCCTTCCCACTTCGGCGTCAACTTGTTGGAATTCTTGGCCGACTGAACACGCCGAAGAACAAGGTCGCCTTCCTCAAGGCTTCGGGCATGAACCTTGCGGCTATGATAGCGGCGCAAGGCTTGCTGGTAGCGTGCAGCTCGCACAGCAGCCCGAAGACGATCTTCCTCAAGGAGCGTGGCGTCATTTTGCCGCAGCTGCTCTTGCTCAAGCTCATCATAAGCGAGCACTTGAGGTGACCCGTATATGAGTTCTGTGGGGACAACTGCTTCTGCCCCGTAGACTAGGGAGAAGGGTGTCTGGCCAGTAGCTCGATTTGGTGTCGTTCTGATTGACCAAAGAACCGCCGGCAGCTCATCAATCCAGCGTCTTTCGCACTTGCGCAGCTTGTCAAAAGTCCTTGTTTTGAGGCCTCACAACACTTCAGCATTTGCCCTTTCCGCTTGGCCGTTGCTCCTCGGGTGAGAAACAAAAGCAAAACAGATTTTGCCGCCAAGGTCTTGGACGTACTGCATGAAGGTGTGGCTCGTGAACTGCGTGCCATTGTCGGTGATGATCCTGTTTGGCACACCAAAACAGCACACTAGTCCCTTGAAGAACTTGACGGCTGATTGTGCTGTCACCTTTCTCACTGCTTCCACTTCCGGCCACTTCGTGAACTTGTCGATAGCAACGTACAAGTACTCGAAGCCCCCGGCAGCGCAGGTAAAAGGGCCCAATATGTCGAGCCCCCAGACCGAAAATGGCCAGGAAAGAGGGATTGTCTGAAGAGCTTGAACTGGCTGATGCAATTTCTTTGAATGGAACTGGCACGCTTCACACTTGGTTACTAGTGCAGTTGCATCCTGGAGAGCAGTGGGCCAAAAGAAACCTTGCCGGAATGCCTTGCCGACAAGAGCTCTTGAGCCTATGTGGGAGCCACATATGCCTCCGTGTATCTCTGCCAACAGCTCCAGTCCATCCTCCCGAGTAATACACTTCAATTTCACACTGTTCGGTCTCTTTTTGTACAGGACATTGTCCACGAACTGGTACATACTAGACCGACGGGCTACTTTCTCCGCTTCTTCCTGTTCTTCAGGGAGTTCTCCTGTTTGAAGGAACTGGACGATGTGTTGTGCCCATGTTGGAGCCTGTGGCTCGACAACAAGGACCAAAGGTATATCTTCGGCCGTGGGAGCGTTTGTCTCTACGGCAAGGGCTTGAGGCCCTGCCGGAGTCTGTGGCTCCCCGGCAAGCTTGGCGTCGTTCCCGGCAACTTCCTTGCCGGCGGCTTCTGGAAGCTCTGCAGGAATGTACTGGCCGGAACTCAACTTCCTTCTCTTGTCTTGCCTCGTCGATGGTGTTACGGATGGCCGAGTTAAGCGGAGCACAAAAGTTCCTGGTTCCACAGGTAACTTGAGGGCAGCACATTTTGACAAGTCGTCGGCAATATTGTTCTCCGCACGAGGAACATGCTCTGTTTGCAACCCGTCAAAATGCTCCTCCAACTTTCTCACTTCATCTACATATGCTTCCATCAACGGGCTCTGATAGTCTTTGTTGACTTGCCTGACGACAAGCTGCGAGTCACCTCTGACGATGAGCTTCTTAATTCCAAGGTCCGCCGCGATCCTGAGACCGGCAAGCAGCCCTTCATATTCTGTAGTGTTGTTTGTTGATCTCTCCCGGGAAAAGTGCATCTGAATTACATACTTGAGGTGCTCTCCGGTGGGTGTGACAAGCAGCACGCCAGCACCGGCGCCTTGCAGCGAGAAAGCCCCGTCAAAGTACATAATCCATTCTCGATTTGTTTCCTTGCCGGTGATAGTTGTCTCTTGAATTTATTCGTCTGGTGTCGGTGTCCATTCTGCAATGAACTCTTCCAAGGCTCTACTCTGAATAGTCGAAGTGCTTTCAAATTTGAGACCAAAGCGTGACAGTTCCAACGCCCACTCCACAATTCTGCCTGTCGCATCTGGATTTCATAAAATCCGCTGCAACGGGAAGTGAGTGACAACGGTGATTTCATGTGCCTGGAAATAATGGCGCTGCTTCCTCGAGGCCATAAGGAGGCCGAAGAGCAACTTCTGCACGCCAGAATATCTGGACCTAGCCCCCTGCAACAGGGAGCTGACAAAATAGACTGGGCGCTGCACCATCTTCTTCTTCTGCGTTGCTTCATTCGATTGCGTAGATCCTGCCTTGTCGGCACCAGACTCTGCCGGGGAGAATCCCAGCTTGTCGCTTGACGGGCTTGTCGCTGCCGCTGCTTCTTCGTCGACTTCTCTCTGTGCCACTAATGCAGCACTAACCACTTGATTCATCGCCGCTAGATATAGCAGCAACGGCTCTTGTGGTTTAGGCGCGACTAGTGTTGGCGGAGAGGAGAGGTACCTCTTCAAGTCCTGCAGCGCTATCTCCGCTTCCGGAGTCCATTTCATTGGACCTGCCTTCTTCAAGATTTTGAAAAAAGGCAGGGCGCGCTCAGCAGATTTGGAGATGAACCTGCTCAGAGCAGCAACGCAGCCGGCAAGTCGACGCACATCTTGGACACGTCTTGGTGCTTCGATCTACTCAATGGCCTTGATCTTGTCGGGATTTGCTTCGATTCCACGTTGAGACACAAAGAACCCGAGAAGCTTGCCAGATGGAACGCCAAACACACACTTCTCAGGATTGAGCTTCAGATTGATCCTGCGCAGATTTGCAAATGTCTCTTCTAAATCTTGTACGAGCATTGCCTTGTCCTTGGTTTTAACCACTATGTCATCCATATAAGCTTCCATATTTCTATGTAGCTGGGGCTCAAAACCGATCTGGACCGCTCTTGCAAATGTTGAACCAACACTTTTCAACCCGAAAGGCATGCGTATGAAGCAATACGTGCCACATGGGGTGATAAATGCGGTTTTCTCTTCGTCTTCCTTTGACATGAAAATCTGATGATACCCTGAATAAGCGTCAAGAAACGACAGCAAATCGCAGCCGGCAGTGGAGTCCACAATCTGGTTAATGCGCGGCAAGGGAAAAGGATCTTTTGGACAGGCTTTATTGATATCTGTATAGTCGATACACAGCCTTCATTTTCCATTCGCCTTGCGCACTACAACTGGATTGGCCAACCATGTTGGATGGAGCACTCCTCTGACCAGACCTGGCGCTTCCAGCTTCCTGATTTCTTCGGCAATAAATTCTTGCCGCTCCAAAGCTTGCTTCCTAACTTTCTGCTTGACGGGCCGTGCATGAGGACAGACAGCAAGGTGGTGCTCAATTACCTCCCTGGGAACACCGGGGATATCAGATGGTTGCCATGCAAACACATCGACATTCGCCCACAGGAAGGCAATGAGCGCGCTTTCCTATTTGTCATCGAGGGTGGAACTCACGGTGAAAGTTCCTCCCATACCATCCTCCTTGACGGGCACCTTCTTAGTTGCTGGTGGAGCTGCCTTGGATTTCTTGTTCTTGCCGGTGGAGCTCTCCGGCACATCCTCAACGGGAGCGCAGCACTCCGAGGAGGTGCGCTTGCCGGAGTGTGTGCTAGAGGTCTTGCCGGTCTTCTTCCCCCCGGGAGCTTCGGTGGCAGGAGCAAGTGCCTTGGATGCAGGTGCTGCGACTGCCTCCCGATAGAGTTGGTCGGTGCAGATAAGCGCATCCTTCTTGTCGGAGTTGGTAGTGATGACGCTCATCGGCCCGGGCATCTTCAATGTATTATAGGCATAGTGTGATGCCGCCATGAACTTGGCCAGCGCCGGACGACCAAGAATCCCATTATATGGCAATGGAATCTTGGCGACGTCGAAGACGATCTTTTCTGTTCTGTAGTTCAGCTCACTACCAAATGTTACTGGTAGTGTGATCTTGCCCTTCGGCTGGCTCCTTCCTGGGTTGATCCCTTGAAACGTGCCCGTTTCCTCGAGATCTTCGTCAGGAATTTGCAACTTCTTGATCACATCAGGCGAGATCAAGTTCAAACCGGCCCCACCGTCAACTAACATCTTTGTCACCTTGAGGTTGCGGATCGCTGGTGAAACCAACAAAGGCAAACACCCGACCGCAGTTGTGCGATCAGGGTGATCCTCAGCGTCAAAAATAATAGGCGTGTTGGACCATTTCAATGGTTTCCGGGCATCGACCGACGGCTCTGTCGCGTTAATCTCGCGCGCCCACTGTTTGAGTCGGCACTGAGAGGAATGCAACGAGGCGCCTCCGTCAACGCACATGGCTTCTGTAGCTTTCTGGAACTCGTGCTCGCTGGACTCGTCGTCCTCTTCGTCATCATCGTCACCCCCCTTTTCGTTGTCGCGGCCTCGAGCGGGCCTCCCCTTTTGCTGCTTGGCCTTGCCGTGGCGACCTCCTCGACCACCGCGTTTCTTGGCAGACCCCTCAGCACCATCCTGGGCCTTCTCCTTGTCTCGCCTTTCATACTCAGCTTTCTGCTTCTCGACAAGCTACTCAACTTGCCGACAATTTTGGAGATCGTGACCCTTGGTGCGATGGATCTTGCAGTACTACTTGTCGGAGCCCTCCGGCTTGTCGGCAGCCGCCAAGGCCTGACATCAGGCACACCCGGCAACCTCCTTGCCGGGGCCATCAGCCTTGATCTTCTTGGCGGTGCTGGTGTTGCCGGGTCCCTTGACGGCAAGCACGGCCTTGCCCTTGTGCTTCTTGTTACGCCATCGGCCTTTCTTCGTCGAGGTGGTGGCGTCTTCGCCTTCAGAGTCGATTTCTGCGCCAGCATCCTCGCCGGGGAATCTCCTTCCCTCTTCAGCCCGAGCACATTTGTCAGCCAGAGCATAGAGCTCGGCAACATCCCTGACTTTGTTCATTGCCAGCTCTTCCCGCATCTTGCGGTTGTGCACATTCTGATGAAACGCGCTGATAACTGCGGCAGGATGAACGTCTGGGATGTTGTGCTGTATACGGCTGAATCTCTATATGTACTTGCGCAAGGTTTCACCCTCTTTCTTGGGGATGAGATGTAAATCGCTTTCCTGGCCAGGAGCCTGGTGGCCTCCAGTAAAGGCGCCAACGAACTCATGACACAAATCTTCCCAGGAGGAAATGGAATTCTCCGGCAAATGCATCAACCACGACCTGACGTTGGGCTTAAGCACCAACGGGAAGTAGTTGGCGAGTATCTTGTCGTCTCGAGCCCCGGCAGCCTGCACCGCAATGGTTTAGATGCTCAGGAACTCTGACGGGTGAGTCTTGCCGTCGTATTTCTCCGGCACCTCCGGCTTGAAAGTTCAGGAATTGGGCCACTGAACCCGCCGCAGCTCACGAGTAAACGCTGGACAACCCACCTCGTAAGGCAAGTTACCAGAATACCCCGGCGCAGGCTCGTCCACAGTGGGTCCCGTGCGCCTGTCGGATTGACGGCGCGCTTCCCGCCGCCGCACGATGGTAGTTCGAGCGTCTTCTTTGTTCCATTCTCGAAGAACTTGATGTTGATCGCGGCGAGCTCGCGGATCAGACGACGCCGTGGAATCGTCATCATAGGCGTCAACCCGCCGAGTTAGCGACCGCTGTTGTCGTCGCGGAGGGGAGCGCATAGTAGTCGTACTGCCTCCGGTCTTTTCGCCATCAGCACGCACCGGCTCAGTGGACTGCCGCCGCGAAGGCCCTGCCTGCTGCGGCCTGTCATCATTAGCCAAGCCGATGAGGCTCTGAATAGCAGATCTCCATTCTTCTAGCTGCTCCACAGCGGGAGGGAAATCTAGGAGTAGCTGTGCTCGTGCCAACGCTTCTGCCGGTGTAGGCGGCGGTGAAAGGTGCGAAGAACGTGAGGTGCTCTGACTCCTAACTGTGTTAGAAGGAGCTCCATCACGATCATGCGGTCGCGCCCTGCTTCCACCGGCGTGTTGGCGTGCATACTGGCCCCGTGCATCTTGGGAGTGATGCGCAGGGGCCTTTCCATGGGGGCGCCTGGAACCACCAACGTCGCGGCGCTGCCCGTCGCACACGACCAGAGAAGGCCGCGGCGCATGCGCCGATGTGGGTGTCTTGGAAGGCGTCGTCCCGTCCTTGGAGTTCGCTGTGCCACCCGTAGGTAGCACGGCTCCGTCCTTAGTCCTGGCAGTATGCGGGTTGATGTCGCCGTTGCGAATGACGCCGCTCGCTTGGCTCTGATCGCCAGAACGTCGTGGAGGCTCAAGACCTCCACCTCCTCCACCAGCGCCCACGCCGTCGCCCGTCTGTGTGGGTACGGGCAGACCGGACGCGGATGGATCAACCGCCGTAGCGCCCTTCTTCTTGGGAGCCATGGTGACGAAAGTGATCAAAAACTGGCGCGCTGACCGCTAGATCGGGTTCGCGCAACCTCTTCCCCTACCTGGCGCGCCAAAGATGTCGGCGTACGACACCTATGGGACCGCGTGGATACCTTTTACGGTTCGGCTGGGGAAAAGATATACACAAAGAGCGGATCCAACGATCAACGCGGGGATTTTTTACCCAAGTTCGGGCCGCTGAGTAGCGTAAAACCCTACTCCTGCTTTGGTTTATTGTGGGTGTTTAAGCTCAGATACACGGAGCGCTTCTTGGTGAACAGTACGCAAGAAGGGCGACTACGCATGCAGCTGGGCCAGAAAGCTCCTCCCCCCTGTAGCTTCGCCTTGGGCCTCCTTTTATATGACAAAGGGGTCACCAACAGTGGCGAACAGTACGTACAAGAGGTGTAAAGTTACTACAATGCTTACATGCTTATCACTGACGACTTAGGACAAACGCATTAAATGCTCCGCTTAGGTGTCCCTTACTTTCTTGGGGACGGAAAAAGAGCCCGTCCCATCAGCACCGCTTAACTCCATCTACCGCTAGTGCCATGACATGCATCTAGGAGGACAAACCCTAAATGACAGGCTGGTCGCTGCGCTGGAGCGGTGGCAGGGCGGTGGGATCTTGCCGGGCCTTCGCGAGCTTTCCCGGCAAGTATCTTGCCGGGAATCCAGCCTTCGGTCTTCTGTCTTCTGATCATTGGCTTGAATGCCTTCTTGATAATCTTGTATTTGTTTCCAGCTGTCCTCCGTCAGGCCTTGCCGCTGGTATGGCTACAACCGTACGTGCACAAGTATGGGGTACTAAAAGACCCAAACTTTAGTACACCGACAACGCCCGATTAGACGGTGCCGTACATTGCGTACCTGCTCAGACAGGAGCTTCCAGAGGATGAAGTCAAAGCCCGGCTGATTGTTCGCAGGTCCAAGGCCATTACAGTGATGGGCGATCAGTTGTACAGAAAGAGCGTCACCGGTGTGACTCAGCGCTGCATCTCTCCAGAGGAAGGACGACTGATCTTGGAGGAAATTCACTCGAGAACTTGTGGACACCACGCGTCCTCTCGGACAATCGTGGCTAAAGCTTACTGAGCCAGCTTCTTCTGGCCACGTGCTAATGAAGCTGCGCAGGAGATAGTCCAACACCGCGCCGGGTGTCAATTCTATGCAAACTTATCACACAAGCCTGCGTCTGCCCTGAAGACGACCCCACTCGTCTGGCCATTCGCAGTTCGGGGACTTGACATGGTGGCGCCCCTTCGGACAGGGGCGAGTGGATTCACCCACTTGCTGGTTGCAGTCGACAAGTTCACTAAGTGGAATGAAGCCAAACCCATCAAGAAACTAGATTCTTGTATAGCGATCAAGTTCATGAAAGAGATAATCTTCAGATACAGCGTACCTCATAGCATCATCACTGACAATGGCTCAAACTTCGACTCCGAAGAGTTCAGAGCGTTCAGTGCCGCCCAAGGCACTCGGGTCGACTATGCATCCGTGGCTCACCCACAGTTGAATGGACAAGCCGAGAGAGCGAATGGGCTGATCCTTCAAGGGCTAAAGCCGTGACTTATGTGTGATCTGGAGCATGCAGCTGGAGCCTGGGTCACTGAATTTCCGTCAGTTCTGTGGGGCCTAAGGACGACCCCCAATCGGTCTACCAATCGCACTCCCTTCTTCATGGTGTACGAGGCTGAAGCCATCCTGCCGAGTGACCTGCTCCACAATTCACCCCGAGTGGAACTATACTCCAAAGCTGAAGCAGAGCAGGCACGGCAAGACGCCGTTGATCTCTTGGAGGAGGAGAGGGAGATGGCTCTTATCCGTTCAGCCACCTATCAGCAAGACTTGTGGCGTTTTCATGATAGGCACATCAGAGGTGGGGCCTTTCAGGAAGGTGATCTTGTGCTTCGAGTGGATCTGCAGCGACCTCACAGGCTTGCTCCTGCATGGGAAGGTCCTTTTGTCGTTTCAAAAGTTTTGCACAACGGGGCATACCACCTGTACAACATTCTGAAGCAAGCAGACTTGCTTCGACGTTTTTATACTTGATGTTGAGATGTAAAAAAAGCACTCGAGTGATGTTTGATGAATAAAAGCATGACTTTTCCAGTTCTACATTGAGTTCACTCGTACGCATTTTCTGGCTTACCACCCCCAATGGGTGTACGCCCTTTAACTTAGCTGCGAACCAGCCTTCGCCTAAGTTAAAAAATTCACTCCGTGTGATGAGCGTCCCTCTCACTCAGGGGCTTGGCTGCGAACCAGCTTTCGCCCAAGTTAAAAACCTACTCCGAGTGAAGAGCATCCCTCTCACTCGGGAGCTTGGCTACGAACCAGCTTTCGCCCAAGTTAAAAACATACTCCGAGTGGAGAGCATCCCTCTCACTCGGGGGCTTAGCTGCGAACCAGCTTTTGCCTAAGTTAAAAACCTACTCCGAGTGACGAGCATCCCTCTCACTCGGGGGCTTGGCTGCGAACCAGGTTTCGCCCAAGTTAAAAACCTACTCCGAGTGACGAGCATCCCTCTCACTCGGGGGCTTGGTTGTGAACCAGCTTTCGCTCAAGTTAAGAACCTATTCTGAGTGAAGAGCGTCCCTCTCACTCGGGGGCTTAGCTATGATCCAGCTTTCGCCTAAGTTAAAAAATTCACTCCGAGTGATGAGCGTCCCTCTCACTCGGGTGCTTGGCTGCGAACCAGCTTTTGCCCAAGTTAAAAATCAACTCCGAGTGAAGAGCATCCCTCTCACTCGGGGGCTTAGCTGTGAACCAGCTTTCACCTAAGTTAAAAATCTACTCCGAGTGACGAGCATCCCTCTCACTCGGGGGCTTGGCTGTGAACCAGCTTTTGCCCAAGTTAGAAACCTACTCCAAGTGAAGAGCGTCCCTCTCACTCGGGAGCTTGGCTGCGAACCAGCTTTCACCCAAGTTAAAAACCTACTCCGAGTGAAGAGCGTCCCTCTTACTCGGTGGCTTAGCTGCGGACCAGCTTTCGCCTAAGTTAAAAACCTACTCTGAGTGATGAGCATCCCTCTCACTCGGGGGCTTGGCTATGAACTAGCTTTCGCCCAAGTTAAAAACCTGCTCCGAGTGAAGAGCGTCCCTCCCACTCGGGGGCTTAGCTGCGAACCAGCTTTCGCCTAAGTTAAAAAACCAACCCCGAGTAAAGAGCATCCCTCTCACTCGGGAGCTTAGCTGCGAACCAACTTTCGCCTAAGTTAAAACCCACTCCAAAGACTCGAAAGACTCGTAGGAAAGCATTCAAATAACTCCAAAAGTTCAAAAGCAAATGCGAGTACGCGGGCCCGAAGCCCGAAAGAGTTTAAGAGATACAGATCCACTCGGCATACCGAGGCAAATGGGTAAAGCTTAATGTTTTTCTCATGTTCCAGAAGGGCTGGCCGGCTCGACGAAGGCGTCCAGGTCGATGCCGTCTGCGATCCGAGTGGCTGCCTCTATGAACGTCTCCATGAAGTCCTCACACTTGAGCTTCTTCGTGTTGGCAACTTGGAGAGACTTCAGCTTCTCTTCCTTGGCGTCCTTGCAGTGCACACGGACGAGAGAGAGCGCCACGTCGGCTCCGCAGTGAGCAGCTGACTTCTTCCACGCTTGCACTCGGCTATGAATCTCATTAATGCGAGTCATCATTGCTTCCAGATCGGTGTCGAGGGTGTCTTCTGGCCACAGCTCCTTGTCGATCCTTCCGAGTGCACCCCGCAGGCGGATGATGTACCCCAAAACGTCTTCAATGCGAGACTCAAGCCGTAAGATGCCTAGGGCAGCCTTGTCACCGACGAGTGACCGGGAGGGATCCAGATCCCTCTCGATTCTGTCAGTCTCTAGCTCGAAGTCCCGGCAGTACTCTATAAACAAGAAAAGGGGAGAGTCGAATATCAGCATGCATGAAGTTCACTCGGAGATAAGTTAGAACTCACTCAGATGTTACAAGTTACCTGCCAACTTGGTGTACATCTCCTCCGCCAAGTCTTCTATATACTTTTCCAGAGCATTCTTCTTTTCAGTAAGCTGGGCGATCTTCTCGCTTAGAGTCTTCTTCTCTTGCTCGGAAGAATTCGCTTGAGCCTTGAGCTTGTCATCCCACTCGGCCTTCTGCTTCTTGAGCTCGGCCACTTCCTTCTTCGCCTCCATGACGGCGGCCTTCAGCGACTTGTTTTCTCCGTCAAGCTTCTCGAGTGAGACCAATTTCTCTTTTGGCGGTCTTGGTCTTCTCCCTAGCCACCCTCTGTGCCCCCGCTAGCTCGTTGTCCTTGTTTTCGAGTGCCTACTTCATAGTTTCTAAAGAGACAGAAGTTCTGAGCCGCACTTGGAGTCGATGGTTTTCATTACGCACATCTGTTCGAGTGAAGTCCCTCGGTTCAAAGAATGGAAAAAGGGGAAAGCAGAATGCTCAGTAATTGAGGCTTACCTCCCATGGCTTTGAGCTCCGCTTGGGCACGTGCTGTGTTCCTCTTCTCCACCTCCAAGTCCAGTCGGAGCTAGACCGTCTCCTTCTCGAGTGATACATACTGAGTCCCAAGCTCGCAAGTTTTCTGAAACACAAGAGAGAGCAGACCAGTTAATGACAAGGAATATTCCGAGTGCCCAGAGACCAGCACTCCTGGGAGGAACAAGTTTGACCAACACCAGATCCTGAAGTACCCTTGGTGAGGGAGGAGCAAGATTGACCAATACCAAATCCCAAAGTACCCTTTGTCAGGGAGGAACAAGCTTGACCAGTATCAGATTCTAAGTTCTAAGACTCCCACCGACTGCCTGCAGTCGACGGCAGTCTCGGGGACTACACCCAGTGGGTGCACTCAGCGTGCTCCCACTAGAATGGTATCCACTCGGAACGGTCCGCCTGATCCGAGTGACGGCCAAACAATAAAAACAAGTTCTAAGACTCCCGCCGACTGCCTACAGTTGACGGCAGTCTCGGGGACTACACCCAGTGGGTGCACTTAGCGTGCCCCCACTGGAATGGTATCCACTCGGAACGGTCTGCCCGAGCCGAGTGACGGCCAAACAAAAAAAATTCAAGTTCTAAGACTCCCGCCGACTTCCCGCAGTCGACGGCAGTCTCGGGGACTACACCCAGTGGGTGCACTCAGCGTGCCCCCACAGGTCGACACACCCCCAGTGGGTGTACCAAAAAATTTACCGACTGAAACTCCTTCAGAAGAAAAATGAATTGGAGATCAACTTACAAGAGGAGTTACTCGAACGTTCTCCTGAAGAGCAGCACTGGCATCGTATTCCAACTTGCCAGCCGCGCACATCTCCTTCAGCCGCTGGGTCATCAGATCCGCCTAGATCATTGCCTCCTTGCTGGCTCCAGTTTGGTCCTTTGGCACCTTGTTCAAACTGAATATGTTGATGGGAGGAGTCGGAGCCGAGATCAAGGCAGTCGACGGAGCCATGACAGGGCCAGCACCGGCCTGAGAAGAGCCCTGCCCCAGAGGCGCGGCCACGTTAGGCGCAGGAAGGACTTGAGGTGCTTTGTTTGGAGGTGATTTCTGTGCGGTGGTCTGAGAGGCAGTCGGAGCTGTAGTCCCCTTCTCGGTGTCCTTCTGCGGCGGTCCTTCATCATCGTCCGCGACATGGATGATCTCTGCAAGCGCTACGTCCACTCGACACAATCAGTCGCAATACACAATTCAGTCAGATGGAGACATTTCAGTCCGATCACAGATCGAAGTAAAAGTGAAATCATTGTTACCTTTCTGAGAAGTGGCCGCGTCCGCCGACTCGGCTTTGATGCGGTCTCCGTCAATCTGCATGGGAGGCGTCGTTGAGGTAGCAGCCCTGGTTCATAAATTTCACTCGGTCAGAAAAATCCAGAAGTTCATGGAGATAGAAAAGAAAGGTGTGGCACTCACGTTGAGGCGACAGGCACGGTGACCTTGATCCTAGGTAGAGCCTTCCGAGGCTTGGGAGAAGTGACCTTGAGCTGCTTGGCGGTCTTCTCTGTCGGCTCCGGCGTCGACGTCCGAGTGCGCTTCGGAGCCTTAGCACTCGGAGCCACCGTCTGCCCCGAGCCAGCACTCGGATCATGAGTCAGCTTAGAGCGACGCTTAGAGCGCAGCTCTGGAGACTGGGAAGACTCAACCTCATCGCTCCCCTCCGAGTCATCTCTTTCCTCCTCGCTATCCTCGACGTAGCTGCCTTCGACGCTGCCATGGTCGCTCCCCACGTCCCCGACAAGGTGTTCTCCATTCGGCACAGGTGAGAGCATCTTCTGGAAATCCTGCAAGACACGAAGAACAAAGACAGTCAGGTCATTCAGTTCACTCGGATCATTCAATTCACTCGGAAAATAATTCACTCGGAAGCGCGTGTCTTACCTCTGGTGGTTGATGTGCGTCGTCGTAGGGCGGGATCCGTCTCGACCCTCGCGGATTATCGCGTGCACCAGTGATGCATCTGAGCCACTGCTCCACCGTCTTCTTATCGACGTCCTCCGGGTGCACTCGGGTCGTATCGTTGGCTCCGGTGTAGCGCCACATGGGATGAGCCCGCTCCTGCGGCGGCTGGATCCGCCGACTGAGGAAGACCTCCAGAAGATCCAGGCCTGTCACTCCACCCTGAATCAGGTCGACCACGGCATTCACCAAGATCCCACTTCAGTCTTCTCCTCCTTGTCAATCGTCAGCGAGGGAGGAGTCTTGACTCGCTCAGATGTGTAGGGAGGAAGGCCAGTCGACGAACCGGTGCAGGGAAGATCGTTACAGTAGAACCAAGTCGACTGCCAACCCCTAACCGAATCAGGGAACGACATGGTGGGGAATGCACTCCTACCCCTCATCTGGATACCTAAGCCGCCGCACAGCTGGGTCACATGGGTCCTCTCTCCATCAGGGTCAGTCTTTTTCACCGAGTGAGAGCAACAGGTGAAGATGTGTTTGAACAGACCCCAGTGCGGCTGGCAGCCTAAGAAATTTTCACACAAGGAAATGAACACAGCTAGATACACTATGGCATTCGGGGGAAGATGATGAAGCTGGCAACGAAAAAGTTCAAGAAACTATGGAAGAAAGGGTGGGGTGGCATGGAGAAACCTCTCTCCACGTGAGTGGTGAGGAGCACGCGCTCCCCGGGGCGCGGCGCGGGCTCGATCTCCCCCTCCTCCGGCAGCCTCCATGTCCCGTCGCGCACCAGCCCGTCCACGACGAGCCCGCTGATGTCATCCACCGTGGTGGTCGGCGGGAGCCAATCGCCCTGGATCCACCCGCGCGGGGGCGCAACCCTGGAGCTTGATGCCTTCTTCCCCTTCGCCGCTTTCTTTGCCCGCTCCAGCTTCGCCGTTTTGTCCTTCGCCATCGCCGCAGAGCTCTCCAGTGCAGAGGGACGATTCGCGCAGAGTGGGGTGCGAGAGAGAAGATTGGGCGGCTGGAGGAGTTGGAGAAAAGGGGATCTGTTCTCTTTTCCTCCCCGACGCAGCAGCCTCTTATATCGTGGCCCGTTCCGCTCCCCAATCCTCTCCAGTGATTCGTGGGCCCGCGGATCTCCCCAAATCTCGCTGGCGGAGATGCAGCAGTACGTGGCGAAAAACGGGGCAAAAATCGAGGCATTACGCCCCACTTTCCCCACTCGCTGCGCTACAATCGTTCGCGCGCGCTCGCGTCTGATTTCAAATCCCGCAAGATCCGGAGTCCAGCAACCCGATTGCTCGCCCTTTAAAGACATCCCATAAATGCTCGGATCCATTCCGCCACCCGACGCATGATGACTCATTTCACTCGGATGGAGATTGCTCATTTCATTCGGATGGAGACTTTCACTCAGACATCGTGTGGTCCAGAATCCGTCAAGGTGCTGCATGAAGACAAGGCTGTCTAATGATCAGTAGGAGTTCTCGAGCGCCCCCGTAGCGCTCGACACACCTGAGAATTCGCCTTGACTCGACCCGCTTAACCTCGACCGATTCGAGGGCTAATGACGAGGACATATACTAGGGATAGGGTAACAGGCCTGACCAACAGACCCTACCCTAGGACACCATACACCTTATACTGGGCCCCAGGGCCAGATCAGTTGCCAGATATTCTGTAGAGTGACATACACTCGGGAGGCAATAAACCACTCGGAGTACAACACTCCACTCGACCAGCTGATTTCACTCGGAGTACCTGACAGTCACTTGACCAGAGAAGACCAGAAGACTCCAGGAATGCAACGGTCAGGACGTGCGTCCGCCTCTATTAATTGTAATCAATGTGCCCGTTATCAATAGCTAGCACCCTTAACCCCCCTCTTTAACCCGTGGTTATGGCGGCATTCATGGGGCCTGGCGAACTCAATATAAGCCGCACCCCAGCTCCATAACGAGGGTTCGCAATCTTTGTAATCTGTACACTCAGACAATCAAGCTCCAGAGCGTCGAGATGTAGGGCTATTACCTCCAGTGCTGAGGGGCCTGAACTCGTAAATCCGAGTGTAACAACTGTGCCGTAGCTAGGCTCTGCCCTCCAATTCGTACCCCCATACACTACTGTCAGACCTATACCCACGACAGTTACCTATGCACTTTTCTTCTGCCCTATTCTAACTTAATATTCCCTATCCTCCCACTCCTCCAGCCCTATCAGATAGCGTCGCCACCGAGGAGACTCCGGAGGTGGAGGACGAGGCTGCCAACAAGCGGAGGCGGGCCGAGCAAGAACGACAAGCGACTCCGGTGGGCCTAGACTTCATCAGCAGCCTCCCCGATGATATGTTGATCGTCATCATCTCCCTCCTCCCAATCAAATATGGCGCGCGGACAACCGTCCTTTCCCGGCGATGGCGCCCCCTATGGCATTCCACCCCTCTCGACCTCATCGAGGTCCACAAGCTCTGCCATGGCTATCGTAGAAGCTTGGACGCGTTGTCCCAGATCCTCGGCAGGCACCTTGGCCCAATCGGAGGCCTTATCACGGGCAAGTTCCGTTCCAACGGCAAGGACCGAGCCAAGCTTGATGAGTGGTTCCGATCCCCCGCCCTAGATAACCTCGACGAGCTCAGTTTTAATGATGGACAAATGCGCTTGCTGCCGCCGTCCGCGCTCCGCCTCGCGTCCACGCTGCGGGTCGCCTGGTTCATGAACTGCCATTTGCCCCCGATTAATGATGCGCCCGCTCTTTTTCTCCCGCGACTGAAGCACCTCGAGCTCGTCGCCGTCTGCATCCCCAAGGATGACATGGAGCGCCTGCTCTGCGGCTATACTGCACTCGAGTACCTTCGTTTTCAGGCGATCAATGGGTTGAGTAGCTTCCACATCACCTCCATGACTCTCCGGACAATTTATGTGTGTTGCTGGTGCTGCAACAAGAGATCACAGAAGGTGTTTCACAGTATGGTCATTGAGGACACACCTTTACTTGAGAGATTACTTGTAGTTGATCAACAAGGTCCAACAAGAATCAGTGTCATTTCTACACTGAAATTGACAGTGGTGGGCTACTCGTCTGTCAAATTCTCCAAACTTGTTATTGGATCCACACCCGTTCAGGTACAACATTCGCCTTCTTATTCTCCTTCTTGAATTAACATTTTTTCTAATTTTGAATATGTATGTTCGTCTGTCATCCAGAAAATGAACCCGACAAGCTTGACAACGTATTTGCGCACAGTGAAGGTCTTCGCAGTAGAATCTATCGGCCCCAACCTGGACGAAGTTGTCAGTTTCCTGAGATGCTTTCCATGCCTGGAGAAGCTATATATCGAGGTTATGCTCCTTTCCTGTTAAATTTTAACCATAAGGGAGTTCAATTTTTTGGTACCCTTTCTCAAGTTTACAATGACGAATGTACTACGATTTCTAAAGGAATTTTGGAGGATTTCAGTACATTGATGCTTTTTTCCCTACAGTGGTTGCTTGATTCATAAGGTTACAATCCATATGCATTTCTCCTTTCGATTCATCTGTACTAGTTTTCGTAGGTAAATTTCCATCCACTCCAACCTCTTGGGAAGAAGCCTATGTTTTCCTAGATTGTAATCAAATGCCCATGTTAATCATGTAGGATCGAAGATGGCATGTCACTCTATTCGTGTATTTTAGAAATCCTGCAAATCAAAGAGGCCTGTAGTAGTGTTCAAAACTGCATGTAGGCACTAATACGTTCTCTCCTTTTGCAGATACAATTAGGCCCGGTAGTGGATAATGTGATACAATATAACAACCACATCGAATGCCTTGATCTGCATCTCTCAGAAATTACTTTGAACTCCTACCGAGGGACCTTACCGGAGATTATATTCGCCAGGTTCTTTGTTGTGAGAGCAAGGGTGCTAAAGGTAATGAGGCTTGCCCTACATTTGTTTCGCAAAACTGAATGGTTTGCTGATCAGTGCCGGCGGCTATGGCAGAATGGAAAAGGCTCTGCAGAAGCTGAATTTCATTTTGGAAGATCAGCTGACAGAGTAATCGGAAGTCATTATGTCAAGCCCATACATGACTTGTCAGTGGCTGATCCCTTTGCAGAAATGTTGAGGTTTCGAAACGGGTGTTACAAGTTGTAATATCAGTATGAACCTCTCATATGTCCAAGTTCAGCTAATCAGCGCGGGTGTCTGCAGCTGCATGAGCTGAATTTCATTTCTAATATCAGTTTGAACCTTGTAATTAATCTTCGAATTTGAGCCTTCTAACTCTTGAATTTGAACCTTGTAATATTTTAGGCTGTTGTGGTACAATCGTTGAAATGGCATCGTATGAGACTCGTATATTGGTAGTACTATTTTCACATTCATATGCAATGGACGATTAATATCTGGACCTCAATGGACTTGATTTTATTTACCATTCTCGAATGTGTTTCCCCTGTCGATCTCAATCACAAAAGATCTATATTGCGGACACGGCAGCGATCTTCGACATTATTGTACACAGTTGGTTTCTTCAACAGTGTGCCCAGAATTATCGCACTCGAGTGTCCATCATTACCCGTCTGTGTAACTTTGACCTCATCACCCACGGGTAAACTTGGCGCCTCTTCGAGCCCACGCGTGGTCAACCAAAACATGTGTGGGGTGCTCAACAACTCAAGCGTGCACTGGAATCCTCCACTAGGAACGCGGTGACAAGACGTGACCATTACAGGCCGTCCGGCCCCCATTTATTACAGCTGCCATTTAACCCTTGTGTCTCTTCAACCTTTCGATCGTGCCCCAGTATTGCAAGAAGCACACCCACGACGACAAATACAGAGAGGGTATCCAGCGCGGCTCCAATGGCGGTCCCAGCAGCTCCCGACGACGAGCGGCAGTTCACCATGCATGCCGTAGTGGACACCCACAGAAGCTTCATGGAGCTCTCGGTGGTGTACACCAACAACCCGATCTGGGTGGAGAACTCCATCCACACTATGGAGTTGTTGCTTGCTACAGAGAGGTACAAGGTGGTCGGGTTTGACCTCGAGTACACCCGCGCTTGTGTCGGGTCTCGTCACAAGGTCGCCATCGCCCATATGTGCATGCGCAATCACGTCCTCGTCTACCACTACTGCCTGGCCACAAGGCCTTGCCAGCATTTCGCCAGGTTTGTCAACAGCCCCCACTACGTGTTCGCTACGGTGGACATCACCAACGATGTAAAGGTGCTCAGGAATTCGGGCATCGCCTGCCAGAATCTTGTCGACATCCAGGGCTAATACAAGATCTGGGGCAGCAAGAAGCATGAGAAGGACTCACTGGTTCACCTCGCCGAGGCCATCATCGACCCCTACTACAGAGACAAGAAGGATTCCCGCAACAAGGACAAGCGTGCCTGGCACTCGGCCTGGATGGAGAAACTCGACGAAGCTCACGTCGTGTACGCGGCCAAGGAGGCGTACATGAGCTACGAGATGTACAGGTGGATCGCTGACATGAGGAAGTGCCTCCTTCTTCCCCAAAATGGCCAGGGATCCAGCCGGAAGCAGAGCAATGGCAAGCGTCCTCACAACAAGAAGTAGATGATCATTTCTCCTAGTTTAGTGTGCATGTAATTGTTTACTTCGGTGTGTGTAGTCACTTATGTAATTGGATATTTTATTTGGTTATGCAACAATGTTCTTATAAGTATATATGTTGCTGTTGTGTAGACTGAGCATAGATGTTGTGCGGATAGAGCAAATCACATCAGCCACGGGCTAAACTAGGGAACCCGTTGGTGATGATTTCATCAATCGCTGACAATTGTATACCAGCAAGCGTTTGCCCACAACACACACGGGTTATTAGTAGGAATCGTCTGTGTTGTTATCGGTCTTCCCACACATTTCGGATTCCTGACCTGTTTGCCGCGTATCACACACATCTTGTTAAGTTGAACCATTTCTGTTGTGTTGGGTAATCGCAAATAGTTCATCCGAGTGAACCGCATGCCGTATATCGCACACACCTTGATCTGCCTGACCGTTTCTGTTGTGTTTGGTAATCACAAACAGTTCATCCGAGTGAACTGTATGCCGTGTATCGCACACACCTCGAACTGGCTGCCCATTTCTGTTGTGTTGGGTAATCACAAACAGTTCATCCGAGTGAACTATATGCCGTGTATTGCACACACCACGAACTGGCTGACTATGTTTGTTGTTTTGGCTTATCACAAACAGTTCGTATGGATCAATTGTATGCCACGTATCGCACACGCGTCTCTAATCTGAATCGTTTTTTATGTCTCCGGCATCGCAAATAGTTCATCTTATTTGGGATGGTTTTTTAGGACACCGTTTGCGATTCATGCATCGCACACAGTTTGGTCGCGGGGTCTCTGATTCATGTGTCGCGTTAGCGGTCGCCTGCAGTAGTGAATCTAGTTAGCCAAACCAAATGGATAGATTGGAGAGAAATACAAAGCTATAACAATCATGCATAAATAAGTTCAGAAAAGACTCAAATATTTCTCATGAATAATCTGATCATAAACCCACAATTCATCAGATCCCAACAAACACACCGCAAAAGAAGATTGCATTGGATAGAGCTCTAAGAAGATCGAGGAGAACATGTTATTGAAGATCAAAGAGAGAGAAGAAGCCATCCAGCTACTAGGTATGGACCCGTAGGTCTATGGTAAACTACTCACACATCATCGGAAGGGCAGCAAGGTTGATGTAGAAGCCCTCCGTGATCGATTCTCCCTCTGGCAGAGTGCCAGAAAAGGCCTCCAGATGGGACCGCGGAAGAACAAAAGCTTGTGGCGGCGGAAAAGTTTTTTGAGGTGGCTCTCTAGTATATGGGGAATATTTGAGAATTTATAGCGGCGGAATTAGGTCAAGAGGTGCCACGAGGGGCCCACAAGCCTGGGGGGCGCGCCTACCCCCCTGGGCGCACCTCCTGAGCTTGTCACTCCCTCGTGACTCGACTGGTCTTCTCCCGAACCTTCTTGGGTCTCTCTTGGTCCAAAAAAAATTAATCCAAAGTTTTTTCCCCGTTTGGACTTTGTTTGATATTGATTTTCTAAAAAGCCAAAAACAAGCAAAAACAGCAACTGGCACTGGGCACTAGGTTAATAAGTTAGTCCCAAAAAATGATATATAATTGCATATAAAACATCCAAGATTGATACTATAATAGCATGGAACAATAAAAAATTATAGATACGTTGGAGACGTATCAAGCATCCCCAAGCTATATTCCTGCTCGTCCTTGAGTAGGTAAATGATAAAAACAGAATTTTTGATGTGGAATGCTACCTAACATGTTCATCATGTAATTCTCTTTTACGGTATGAATATTAAGATCCGAATGACTCAAAGCAATAGTCTATAATTTGATATAAAGACATCAATACTCAGGCATACTAACAAACAATCATGTCTTTCAAAATAAAAATACTAAAGAAAGTTATCCCTACAAAATCATATAATCCTGTCATGCTCCATCTTCTTAAGATAAAGTATTTATCATGAACAACCCCGGAGACAATCAAGCAATTGGTTCATACTTTTTAACGCGCTTCAGCTTTTTCAACCCCCACGCAATATATGAGCGTAAGCCATGGACATAGCACTATGGGTGGAATAGAATGCGGTGATAGAGATTAATAAGGGTAAGTCAAAAAAGAAGATAGTCTCATATCGACGCGGCTAATCAATGGGCTATGGAGATGCCCATCAATTGATCTCAATGAGAGGAGTAGGGATTGCCATGCAACGGATGCACTAAGAGCTATAAGTGTATGAAAGCTCAAAATAAAAACTAAGTGGGTGTGCAGCCAACTTGCTAGCTCATGAAGACCTCGGGCATTTGAGGAAGCCCATCATCAGAATATACAAGCCAAGTTCTATAATGAAAAATTCCCACTAGTATATGAAAGTGACAACATAGGAGACTCTCTATATGAAAAACATGGTGTTATTTTGAAGCACATGTGTGGAAAAGGATAGTAACATTGCCCCTTCTCTCTTTTTCTCTAATTTTTTTTCGTGGGCTCTTTTTGGCCTCTTTTTTTATTTCCTCACTGGGACAATGCTCTAATAATGATGATCATCACACTTCTATTTACTTACAACTCAAAATTACAACTCGATACTAGAACAAGTATGACTCTATATGAATGCCTCTAGCAGTGTACCAGGATGTGCAATGATGCTAGCATAACACGTATGAAAATGATAAACAGTGGCTGAGCCACAAATACTATGTCAGCTATATGATCATGCAAAGCAATATGACAATGGTGAAGTGTGTCATATAAACGGAACGGTGGAAGTTGCATGGCAATATATCTCGGAATGGCTATGGAAATGCCATAATAGGTAGGTATCCCGGCTGTTTTGAGGAAGATACAAAGAGGCTTATGTGTGATAGAGTGTATCATATCATGGGGTTTGGATGCACCGGCGAAGTTTGCAGCGACTCTCGAGGTGAGAAAGGGCAATGCATGGCACCGAAGAGACTAGCAAATTGTGGAAAGGTGACAGTGCGTATAATCCATGGACTCACATTAGTCATAAAGAACTCACATACTTATTGTGAAAGTTTATTGGCCCTCGAAGCAAAGTACTACTACGCATGCCCCTAGGGGGGAGGTTGGTAGGAGTTAACCATCGCGCATGCCCGACCGCCACGCAAAGGAAGACAATCAATAATAAATCATGCTCCAACTTCTTAGCATAACGAAAGACCATACATGCATGCTTTGGGAATCACAAACCTTAACACAAATATTCTTACTAAACCACAATTATCCACAGTACCTCCCACATATTACCATCTTAATATCGCAAAACTATTGCAAGGAATCAAACTTATCATATTCAGTGATCTACATGAAAGTTTTTATTATATCCTTCTTGAATACCTATCATATTAGGACCAATTTCATAACCTGTGCATATTACCATTACTATTTATTAGAATCTCAAAAAGATATAAGTGAAGCATGAGAGTGCAACTATTTCTTTAAAATATAACCACCGCCGTGCTCTACAAGATATAAGTGAAGCACTAGTGCAACTGCCTAGCTCAAAAGATATAAGTGAAGCACATAGAGTATTCTAACAAATCACGATAAATGTGTCTCCCTGTCAAAAAGGTGTGTTCAGCAAATATGATTGTGGCAAACTAAAAAGCAAACAAAGAAAATAAAACTATGGCACAAGACACTCCAAGTAAAGCACATATCATGTGATGAATAAAAATATAGCTCCAAGTGATATACCGATAGATTGTAGACGAGAGAGGGGATGCCATCTGGGGCATCCCCAAGCTTAGACGCTTGGTTCTTCCTTGAATATTACCTTGGGGTGCCTTGGGAATCACCAAGCATAGGGTCTTGCTGCTCCTTATTCCTTCATCCATCGTGGTCTCACCCAAAACTTGAAAACTTCAGCACACAAAACTCAACAGAAACCTCGTGAGATCCGTTAGTATAACAAACAGATCTTAAACTTTAGGTAGTGTTATAAATTGATTCATATTTAATATTGGCATAATGCTACTGTACTCCAACTTCCTCATGGCTTATACCCCCCGATAATATCCATAGATTCATCGAAATAAGCAAACTATCAACAAAAACATAATCTGTCTAAAACAGAATAGTCTGTAAAGATCTATTTAAAAGCTATACTTGTGTACCTCCAAAAATTCTGAAAAATTAGGACAATGTAAACAATTCATATAAAAATACTGTGTAAAAAGTTCAGATTTTTCTGATGTTCCAGTACAGAACCAAAAATCCAGCACTGGACGCAAAACTTTCTGTTTTTCAAACAACATCAATTATACTATCGTCCAAATCATCCTAAAGGCATTACTTGACACAAACACTAATTAAAAGATAAAAACACAATCATAATAGAAACTAAAATTGTGTAAACACACAAAACAGAAAAACAAAGCAAAAATTTAAGATAAATATTGGGTTGCCTCCCAACAAGCTCTTTCTTTATAGCCATTAAGATAGGCTTGAGATTTCAATGATGCTCACATGAAAGATAATAATTGAAACACCAAGAGAGCATAATAAAACATGTGACAAACACATTTAAGTCTAACATACTTCCTATGCCTAGGCATTTTATAGGAAAACAAATTATCAATACAAGCAATATCTAGCATATGCAAATAGGAGGAATGAAGCATTAATAATTTCAGCAGAAAGAGAGGTAATTTATTGACATGAAGATTTCTATAACCATATTTTCCTCTCTCATAATAATTACATGTAGGATCATAATCAAATTCAACAATATAGCTATCATATAAAATATTCTCTTCATTATCCACATGCATAAAAGTTTTATAATCTTCCAAGATAGTGGGATTAACATCAACTAAAGTCATGACCTCTCCAAACCCACATTTATCAAAAATCTCATAAGATTGAACACTCTCCGAATATGTGGGATTCTTTTTCCTAAAGTTGATACTCATCCAAACCCACTTTCAATATTATTGCAAATATTATTATCAATGAAATATTCATCATGAGGCTTAAATAAATTTTCATGATCATAAAAAGCATTATCACCCCAATCATGATCATTGCAATAAGTAGTGGACATGACAAAATAATCATCCCCAAGCTTGTAGTTTTGCATAGTATTAGCACAACTGACATTAATAGAATTTATAATAACATCATTGCAATCATGCTTTTCATTCAAGGAGCTATCATGACTCACTTTATAAACTTCTTCTTTTAGCACTTCATCACAATTTTCAAATTCACGATTTTCAGGCAAAACTTCATAAAGATAATCTAGTACACTCAACTCACTAGCAATTGGTTCATCATAATTGGATTGTTTGAAAAGATTAGCAAGTGGATGAGGATCCATATGTCTATATTTTTATTTTCATTGAGTCACACAATTATAGCAAGCAAACGAGCAAACAGAAATATTTTTGTGTATTTGTAATTTTTATGAGAAGTGGGGGAGATGAAAATGAGAGATGAATGCAAATAAAAAGGCAAATAAAAATAAGAGCAGGTTGATGATAGGTTATGCGAAGGTACCTGATAGGTTTTGGTGATGTCTCCCCGGCAACGGCGCCATAAATTCTTCCTACTACTTGTGAGCTGCGTTGGAATTTCCTCGAAGAGGAGAGGATGATGCAGTACAGTAGAGATTAGTATTTCCCTCGGTTAAGAACCAAGGTTATCAATTCAGTAGGAGAACCACACAGAACCTCGTTAGCAGCACCTACACACACAAAAGCAAATACTTGCACCCAACGTGAACAAGACGGTTGTCAATCCCCTTGGCTGTTACTTGCAAGGATTAATTCTGATAGTGATAGATAGATAAATAAATTACAAAAAAAATAAACGAAATAAAATTGCAGCAAGGTTTTTTTGGATTTTATATATGATGGATAAATGACCCGGGGGGCATAGTTTTCACTAGAGGCTTCTCTCTCGAACACATAGCATACAGTGGGTAAACAAATTGCTGTTGGACAATTGATAGAAAAGCGCATAGTTATGATGGATTCATGGCAATGATCATGTATATAGGCATCATGTCCGAGACAAGTAGACCGACTCCTGCCTTCATCTACTACTATTACTCCACCCATTGACCGCTATCCAGCATGCATCTAGGGTATTAAGTTAACGAAAACAGAGTAACGCCTTAAGCAAGATGACATGATGTAGACAAAGTAAACTCAATCAATATGAATAAACCCCATCGTTTTATCCTTAATGTTAACAATACAAATACGTGTCTTGTCCCCTACTTTGTCTTTGGGATAGAGCACCGCAATATTGAACCCATTACAAAGCACCTCTCCCATTGCAAGATAAATCAATCTAGTTGGCCAAACCAAACAGATAGATCAGAGAGAAATACAAAGCTATAACAATCATGCATAAATAAGTTCAGAAAGGACTCAAATATTTCTCATGAATAATCTGATCATAAACCCACAATTCATCGGATCCCAACAAACACACTGCAAAAGAAGATTACATCAGATAGAACTCCAAGAAGATCGAGGAGAACAAGGTATTAAAGATCGAAGAGAGAGAAGAAGCCATCGGAAGGGCAGCAAGGTTGATGTAGAAGCCCGCCATGATTGATTCCCCCTCCGACAGAGTGCCGGAAAAGGCCTCCAGATGGGATCGTGGAAGAACAGAAGCTTGCGGCGGCGAAAAAGTTATTCGAGGTGGCTCTCTGGTATATGGGGAATATATGAAAATTTATAGCGGTGGAATTAGGTGAGGAGGTGCCACGAGGGGCCCTCAAGCCTGGGGGCATGCCTACCCCCCTGGGCACGCCTCCCGAGCTTGTTGATCCCTTGTGACTTGTCTGGTTTTCTCCCGAACCTTCTAGGGTCTCTCTTGGTCCAAAAAAAATTAATCCAAAGTTTTTTCTCTCTTTGGACTTCGTTTGATATTGATTTTCTAAAAAGCCAAAAACAAGCAAAAAACAGCAACTGGCACTGGGCACTAGGTTAATAGGGTAGTCCTAAAAAAATGATATATAATTGCATATAAAACATCCAAGATTGATACTATAATAGCATGGACCAATCAAAAATTATAGATATGTTTGAGACATATCAGGGGTCATTCCCCAACTTGATCGGCGGTTCAGGCCGGAGCTGCGAGCCTCGCCGCATAAAAAGTTTGAGTATCAGTGATGCAGAGCTCGAGGGAGGGAGACCACAGACCAAGGCAGTTTGCAACCTGTTCCCTGGCTGTCAGGAGATGGCACCAACACGGATGATCCCAAGGTCTTCGTCCCGTCTGCGGCGGTCTTATATCCGCACGGCCTTGGAGCGTGTCTTGGTCTCTGCTTTGACGCCCTGCCCTTCCCCTCCTTTTCAGTTCGAAATGGCAGGGATGATTACTTGCCAATCTAGACGTTATAGGGTGGCAGAAAAACAACATTCCAATCGAGGCCTTAGGCGTTGCCATCACAAAGTACGAAAGATCGACTATCAGCTCGGCGGACGAGTGGCTCTCCAAGTACTCCAAATTTTTCATCCAGCATCAGGATAGCTTATGTACAGCATGAAGAAGCAGAATGCTTTTCAAAAGGATTTCTTTACCGGTCATACTGAAACTTCTTTATCGACGAATCATGTGTGCCCACACTCCATACATCCTGAAGATGACACGCGAAGAGAGAGGAGGCCAGGCGACTCGCGGATCAAATAACTCACCCACTTCCCCTCCTAACCCCACCATTACCACACCAGCAAACCACATCGAGCTCACCAATGGCGAGCAACCACAGGCGCGTGGTGCGGCCGAGGCGTGCGAGGCTCCCGCTGGTCATGGCGCTCACACTCCTCACCCCATTCCATCGGTTCACCGCAACTCCGACGTGGCACGAAGGGAGATGGAGCGGGTGGTGCATGCAAATTTCCCAGATCCGTCGCAGTGGATCGAGGTCGGCATCTGCATCATCCATCTCTCCACTTTCGAGGAGAAGCTTCGTTTCACTTGGGTGGATGGAGCGATGATGACCGAGTTCATCTTCTGGGCCATGATGGAGGCGGAATCGCCCAACCTAGGGCAGACATGGAAGTGACACGAGTTCAAGCCGGTGAGCGTGCCGCGGATGATCATCTCACGGCCAGATCCAAGTGTCCTGCCCCGGTGCCGTCTGCGGCGGCATGATACGTCCAATTTGCATCATGATTTCCTACTGTTAATTATTATGTTTTTGATCATTATTTCACTTTATGGTACAATTC
Organism: Elymus sibiricus; assembly: GCA_039707655.1. NCBI lineage: Eukaryota > Viridiplantae > Streptophyta > Magnoliopsida > Poales > Poaceae > Elymus > Elymus sibiricus. The sequence goes on from CM077670.1 coordinate 40,387,037, forward strand.
TTATGCCTTTTCTCTCTTATTTTGCAAGATTCACATGAAGAAGGCGATTGCCGGCAGCTGGAATTCTAGACCTGAAAGGGGTGAAACAGAGATAGCTATTCTGCACAACTCCAAATGACCTGAAAATTTATGGAGAATTATTTTGGAATATATAAAAAATACTGGCGAAAGAATTACCAGGAGGGGCCCACCAGGAAGCCACAAGCCTGGGTGCGCGCCCTACCCCCTGGGCGCGCCCCCCGAGCTTGTGGGGCCCCTGGCAGGCCTCCGGCCCCCTCCTTCTACTATATGAAGCCATTTTCCCTAGAAAAAAAATCAGAAGAAGACTTTCGGGACGAAGCGCCGCCGTCTCGAGGCGGAACCTGGGAAGGAGCTATTTTGCTCTCCGGCGGAGCGATTCCGCTGGGGATACTTCCCTCCGGGAGGGGGAAATCGAAGCCATCGACATCACCAATGATCCTCTCAGCGTGGGAGGACCAATCTTCATCAACATCTTCACCAGCACCATCTCATCTCAAACCCTAGTTCATCTCTTGTATTCAATCTTTGTCTCAAAATCTCAGATTGGTACCTGTGGGTTTCTAGTAGTGTTGATTACATCTTGTAGTTGATGCTAGTTGGTTTATTTGGTGGAAGATTTTATGTTCAGATCCTTAGTGCTATTCAATACCCCTCTGATCTTGAACATGAATATGATTTGTGAGTAGTTACTTTTGTTCTTGAGGACATGGGAGAAGTCTTGTCATAAGTAATCATGTGAATTTGGTATTCGTTCGATATTTTGATGATATGTATGTTGTTGCTTCCTTTAGTGGTGTCATGTGAACGTTGACTACATGACACTTTACCATCTTTGGGCCTAAGGGAAGGCATTGTGGAGTAGTAATTAGATGATGGGTTGCTAGAGTGACAGAAGCTTAAACCCTAGTTTATGCGCTATTCCGTAAGGGGCTAATTTGGATCCTTATGTTTCATGCTATGGTTAGAGTTATCTTAATTCTTCTTTCGTAGTTGCGGATGCTTGCGAGAGGGGGTAATCATAAGTGGGAGGCTTGTTCAAGTAAGAACAACACCCAAGCACCGGTCCACCCACATATCAAATTATCAAAGTAGTGAACACAAATCAAACAAACATGATGAAAGTGACTAGATGAAATTCCCGTGTGTCCTCGTGTCGTGGTGGAACGAACATCTATGGGGCCATATAGCCCCTTGTGGTTCGGCAGGGGAGATCAACGTGCACAAGGAGCAGAATCAATGGAAGACGCAAGGGATTTACCCAGGTCCAGGCCGCTGAGAAGCGTAAAACCCTACTCCTGCTTTTATTGTATTTTTTGAATGAAAGCACAAGTACAAGGAGCGCTTCTCCCGGCAAGATGCGGAGAGAGCTGCTACGCGAGACGTGCGAGTGTTTGAAAAGGGGTCCGAATCCCCCTAACTGTTGCCTTGGCCCTCCTTTTATAGCTCAAGGGGTCACCACAGTGGCAAAATAGTAATTACATAGCGATTAGATAGCAAACAGTGCTATCATACCTAACTCTGCCAGTTTAGGACAAAGGCATTTAATGCACTGTTAGGTGTCATGCAGAGAGGTAGTCCTGGCAAGGTTTCTGCTACCTCATATTATCCTGACACGCCCCCTGGACGGGTGTCATTAAAGGCAAACCCTGTCCCAGCGTGCTGACATGTGCCCGACAAGCCTCACCAACCAGCCTGCGTGGTCGACACCTCATATATCAGCAAACATCTGTGCGGTGAGGTGGAGCGCTGGAGGACTAGCAGAAGCTTGCCGGTACGGAGCTTGCCGGGTCTTCTCCTTGCCGGTTTAGTCTTGTCGGTAAGAAATGTCTTCATCTTCGGTACTAGTTGAGTGCTTGTTGATGCTTTGCCTTGAGCTTCTATAATTGGGCCTTGAATATTGGTCTTGGTGGTTCCCGGCAAGGCTTGGCATGCAAGGAGGCTGCTACTATCTGTGCATAAGTCAGGGTATAAAATACTCATGTTTTATACACCGACACCTCGAGAACTCTTTGCTTATTATAAGAAATCATTCCGGCTTGTCCTTTGCTATAAAAAGGATTGGGCCACCTTGCTGCACCTTTGTTACCGTTACTACTTGTTACTTGTTACGAATTATCTTGCTACCAAGCTATCTGTTACCTACAATCTCAGTGCTTGCAGAGAATACCTTGCGGAAAACCGCTTGTCATTTCCTTCTGCTCTTCGTTGGGTTCGACACTCTTACTTATCGAAAGGACTACGATTGATCCCCTATACTTGTGGGTCATCAAGACTCTTTTTTGGCGCCGTTGCCGGGGAGTGAAGCGCCTTTGGTGAGTGGAATTTGGTAAGGAAACATTTATATTACGTGCTGAAATTTACTGTCACTTGTCACTATGGAAAGTAACCCTTTGAGGGGTTTGTTCGGGGTATCTTCACCTCGACCGGAAGCATTGAGAGTTGCTCCTCAACCTACTGAACCTACTGAAAATATTTATTATGAAATTCCTTCGGGTAAGTGCTACTTGTGAGCTGCGTTGGGATTTCTGCGAAGAGGAGGGGATGATGCAGTACAGTAGAGATAAGTATTAACCCCAGTTATGAAACCAAGGTTATCAATCCAGTAGGAGAATCACGCAACAACTTGTTAGCAGCACCTGCACACAAAATAACAAATCCTCACACCCAACGCGAACAAGGGGTTGTCAATCCCTTGGCGGTTAATTGCATGATTAAATTGTATGGTGATAGATAGATAGATCGAACAAAAATACAAAATAAAATAAATAAAGTGAAATTTCAGCAAGGTATTTTTTGGATTTTCAATATATGATAAAGGTAGACCCGGGGGCCATAGTTTTCACTAGAGGCTTCTCTCTTGAAAATAGCATACGGTGGGTGAACAAATTACTGTTGGGCAATTGATAGAAAAGCAAATAATCATGACGATATCCAAGGCAATGATCATGTATATAGGCATCACATCCGAGACAAGTAGACCGAAATGATTCTGCATCTACTACTATTACTCCACACATCGACCGCTATCCAGAATGCATCTAGAGTATTAAGTTCATAAAGAACGGAGTAACGCCTTAAGCAAGATGACATGATGTAGACAAAGTAAACTCACGCATGAATAAACCCCATCTTTTTACCCTTAATAGCAACGATACATACGTGTCATGTCCCTTTCTGTCACTGGGATTGAGCACCGCAAGATCGAACCCATTACAAAGGACCTCTCCCATTGCAAGATAAATCAATCTAGTTGGCCAAACCAAATCAATAGATCGGAGAGAAATACGAAGCTATAACAATCATGCATAAAAGAGTTCAGAGAAAACTCAAATAATATTCATGGATAATCTGATCATAAACTCACAATTCATCGGATCCCAACAAACACACCGCAAAAAGTGATTACATCAGATAGAACTCCAAGAACATCGAGGAGAACATTGTATTGAAGATCAAAAAGAGAGAAGAAGCCATCTAGCTACTAACAATGGACCCAAAGGTCTGTGGCAAACTACTCACGCATCATCGGAAGGGCAGCAAGGTTGATGTAGAGCCCCTCCATGATCGAATCCCCCTCCGACAGAGTGACGGAAAAGGCCTCCAGATGGGATCTCTCGAGAACAGGAACTTGCAGCGGCGGAAAAAGTATTTTGTGGACTCCCCTGTTGGTTTCCCGATTTTAGAGTATTTATAGAGGTGGAATTAGGTCAAACAGAGTAGAGGTGGGCCCACGAGGCACCATTGCGCGCCACCCCCCATGGGGCGTGCCCTGGTGGCTCGTGGCCACCTCGTCTGTCTTCTGGCCCTCTCCCGAAGCTTCTAGTGTCTCTTATGTCCAGAAAAAAATCTCCAAAAAGTTTTATGGCATTTGGATTCGTTTGGTACTGATATTCTGAAAAACCAAAAACAGGCAAAAAACAGCAACTGGCACTGGGCACTAAGTTAATAGGTTAGTCCCAAAAAATGATATATAATTGCTTGTAAGTGTATATAAAACATCCAAGATTGATACTATAATAGCATGGAACAATCAAAAATTATAGATACGTTGGAGACGTATCGAGCATCCCCAAGCTTAATTCCTGCTCGTCCTCGAGTAGGTAAATGATAAAAACAGAATTTTTGATGTGGAATGCTACCTATCATATTCATCATATACTCTTTTCTTTTGTAGCATGGATATTTGGACTTGAATGATTCAAAGCAATAGTCTATAGTTTGATATGAAGACATAAATACTCAAGCATACTAACAAGCAACCATGCCTTTCAGAATATCAACGCTAAAGAAAGTTATCCCTAGCCCATTATGCTCAATCATTGATCCATTCATGAAACATACTCAATATTAGCTACACACAATGCACAAGTATGACAATAGTGCTCTCTAGTTGGTCCTTTGTAAGAGAAGATGGAGACTCAAAATAAAAATAGAAATTGCATAAAAGTAAATAGATAGGCCCTTCGCAGAGGGAAGCAGAGATTTGCAGAGGTGCCAAAGCTCAATGCTTAAATTAGAGAGATAAAATTATTTTGAGAGGCATGATTTTCCTGTCAATGAAAACGGCCGAGAATTCCCAATATCTTCCATGCTAGACACATTATAGGCGGTTCCCAAATAGAAAATAAAGTTTATTTCCTTTCTACCATTCTTTCACAATCCATGGCTAGCCATATCCACGGGTGCCCTACATACCAACACTTTCCAAGGAATTTATTATTATCATCATATTAATTTTTTTTCATTTCGGGACTGGGCATCCCTATTACCTGCCACTCTCTCGTGCAATGACAAGTGAATAAACACTCATCGTGAGAATAACACATCTAGCATGGAAAATATTGGCCACCCCCTGCCGCTTCATGAGCGGTACGGGCACACAAAACGGAAAATTATTTTGAAAATTTAGAGTTGGCACATGCAAATTTACTTGGAACGGCATGGAAATACCGCATGTAGGTAGGTATGGTGGACTCATTTGGCACGACTTTGGGTTTAAGGAGTTGGATGCACAAGCAGTAGTCCCGCTTAGTACAAATGAAGGCTAGCAAATAGATTGAGAAGCGACCATCCAAAAAGCGAAAACGGTCATAAACATGCATTGAACATAACTAACACCGAATAATGCACCATATGTAGGATATAATTTCGTTGCATAACTATTGACTTTATGTGCATGCATAGGGAATCACAAACCTTAACACCAATATTCTTACTAAATCACAATTACTCACTAACATGACTCACATATTATCATCTCCATATCGCAAAACTATTGTTAGGAATCAAACTTATCATATCCAATGATCTTTCATGAAAGTTTTTACTATATCCCTCTTGAATGTTCATCACTTTGGGGCCAAATTCATATCTTGTGCAAATTACCATTACTATTATCAACTCTCAAAAAGATATAAGTGAAGCATGAGAGTGCAAATATTTCTTCAAAATTTAATCTTATCAACTCTCAAAATAATATAAGTGAAGCATGAGAGTTCAAATATTTCTTCAAAATAAAGCCACCGCCGTGCTCAAAAAGATTTAAGTGAAGTACTAGACCAACTACCTAGCTCAAAAGATTTAAGTGAAGCACATAGAGTATTCTAACAAATCATGATAAACGTGTGGCTCTCTCAAATAGGTGTGTCCAGCAAAGATGATTGTGACAAACTAAAAGCAAAAAAAGCAAAGGCTCATATAATACACGACGCTCCAAGTAAAACACATATCATGTGATGAATAAAAATATTGCTCTAAGTAAAATTACCGATAGTTGGTAGAAGAAAGAGGGGATGCCTTCCGGGGCATCCCCAAGCTTAGACGCTTGAGTCTTCCTTGAATATTACCTTGGGGTGCCTTGGGAATCCCCAATCTTAGGCTCTTGTCACTCCTTATTCCTTCATCTATCGTGATCTTACCCAAAACATGAAAACTTCAATCACACAAAACTCAACAAAACCTTCGTGAGATCCGTTAGTATAACAAATAAATCTTTAACTTTAAGTACTGTAGTAAATTGATTCATATTTAATATTGGCATAATGCTACTGTACTCCAACTTCTCCATGACTCATACCCCCCGATACGATCCATAGATTCATCAAAATAAGCAAACTATGCAACAAAAACAGAATCTGTCTAAAACAGAACAGTCTATAAAGATCTATTTAAAAGCTATACTTCTGTGACTCCAAAAATTCTGAAAAATTAGGAAAACGTGGGAAATTCATATAGCAATACTGTGTAAATTGTTTAGATGCTTCTGACTCTCCAGTAAAAAATTAAAATTCCAGCACTGGACGCAAAACTTTTTGTTTTCCAAACAGCATCAATTATACTATCTTCCAAATCATCCCAAAGGCATTACTTGGCACAAACACTAATTAAAACATAAAAACACAATCATAATAGTATCATAATTGTGTAAACACACAAGAACAGAAATAAAAAGCAAAAATTTATTTTATTCATTGGGTTGCCTCCCAACAAGCGCAGTTGTTTTATGCCCCTAGCTAGGCATAATGCATAGTTTCAAGTATTGTCATCCTTGGTTTCCAATTCCTCAATCACACATCCATTTTTCCTAGTGGGTTTAACGTAGGTGTTTCTCATCCTCACACTTCTAGGCACAAAATCAAGAATTTTACTTTTATGAATAGGTTCCTTAATCGCATAAATGAAATTGGGGTGCACGCTAATCATTTTAAGATCCTCATTTCCCTTACTAGAAGTAGCACCATTGGTTTTAGGAACATATATAAACTTGCAATTTTTATTCGAGGAGTTCTATCAATATTCTTAACGGAGGAAAAAGCCGAGCCCAAATTATGAATAATTTCTTCTATCTTATCGATTCTAGCGGGGCTTTGTTCTATTCTTTCATTAACTACCGGTTCCTTTTCCTTTAAGGTTTTCAATGTGATTCCTACCTTAGAACCAAATTGAGTGATATGATTATGAAATTTTTTATCTAAATTCTCAAGATGTTCAATAGTAGGTATTTTATTTTCAATAGCTTCTAACCTTTGCATAACATGTTCCAAGGTCAAAGTTCTTTCTTTAGCAGTGATAGGTGGTGATCCCACTAAATTTCCCATAGCATTGAAAGCATCCATAGAGGGACACATCAAGAAATTCCCTCCAGTAATAGTATCAAGTACAAATCTATACCAAGTAGTAATGCCCACATAAAAATTGCGAAGAAGGATGGTGGTGGATTGCTTATGAGTTGATCTAGTATGAGCATCACAAATCCTATACCAAGCATCTTTTAAATTCTCTCCTCCCCTTAGTTTAAAATTAAGTACTTCATTTTTAGGGGTAATAGTAATGAGCGAAGAACTAGCCATAATGGTAAAGCAAGCAAGCAAACAAGAAAAAGGCAAACGGAAAATATTTTTGTATTTTTGTAAAAACTTTTTAGAAGTGGGGGAGATGAAAACGAAAGGCAAAGGCAAATAAAATAAATGCAAGGAGATGAAAGTTTATGCGTAGGTACTTGATAGATGTTGATGATGTCTCCTCGGCAACGGCGCCAGAAATTCTTCCTGCTACTTATGAGCTGCGTTGGGATTTCCCCGAAGAGGAAGGGATGATGCAGTACAGTAGAGATAAGTATTTCCCTCAGTTATGAAACCAAGGTTATCAATCTAGTAGGAGAATCATGCAACAACTCGTTAGCAGCACCTGCACACAAAATAACAAATCCTTGCACCCAACGCGAACAAGGGGTTGTCAATCCCTTGGCGGTTAATTGCAAGATTAAATTGTATGGTGATAGATAGAGAGATCGAACAAAAATACAAAATAAAATAAATAAAGTAAAATTGCAGCAAGGTATTTTTAGGATTTTCAATATATGATAAAGGTAGACCCGGGGGGCATAGTTTTCACTAGAGGCTTCTCTCTTGAAAATAGCATACGGTGGGTGAACAAATTACTGTTGGGCAATTGGTAGAAAAGCAAATAATCATGACGATATCCAAGGCAATCATCATGTATATAGGCATCAAGTCCGAGACAAATAGACCAAAACGATTCTACATCTACTACTATTACTCCACACATCGACCGATATCCAGCATGCATCTAGAGTATTAAGTTCATAAAGAACGGAGTAACGCCTTAAGCAGAATGACATGATGTAGACAAAGTAAACTCACGCATGAATAAACCCCATATTTTTACCCTTAATAGCAATGATACATATGTGTCATGTCCCTTTCTGTCACTGGGATTGAGCACCGCAAGATCGAACCCATTACAAAGCACCTCTCCCATTGCAAGATAAATCGATCTAGTTGGCCAAACCAAATCAATAGATCGGAGAGAAATACAAAGCTATAACAATCATGCATAAAAGAGTTCAGAGAAAAATCAAATAATATTCATGGATAATCTAATCATAAACTCACAATTCATCGGATCCCAACAAACACACCGCAAAAAGTGATTACATCGGATAGAACTCCAAGAACATCGAGGAGAACATTGTATTGAAGATCAAAAAGAGAGAAGAAGCCATCTAGCTACTAACTATGGACCCGAAGGTCTGTGGTAAACTACTCACGCACCATCGAAAGGGTAGCAAGGTTGTTGTAGAGCCCCTCCGTGATCGAATCCCCCTCCGGCAGAGTGCCGAAAAAGGCCTCCAGATGGGATCTCTCTAGAACAGGAACTTGCGGCGGCGGAAAAAGTATTTCATGGACTCCCCTGTTGGTTTCCCGATTTTAGAGTATTTATAGAGGTGGAATTAGGTCAAACAGAGCAGAGGTGGGCCCACAAGGCACCAGGGCGCGCCACCCCCTGGGGCGCACCCTGGTGGCTCGTGGCGACCTCCTCTGTCTTTTGGCCCTCTCCCGAAGCTTCTAGTGTCTCTTATGTCCAGAAAAAAATCTCCAAAAAGTTTCATGGCATTTGGACTTCGTTTGGTACTGATATTCTGAAAAACCAAAAACAGGCAAAAAAACAGCAACTGGCACTGGGCACTAAGTTAATGGGTTAGTCCCAAAAAATGATATATAATTGCTTGTAAGTGTATATAAAACATCCAAGATTGATACTATAATAGCATGGAACAATCAAAAAATATAGATACATTGGAGACGTATCAGTATGGTAGAGAAACTGCTAGCTAATCCTTATATAGGAGATGGAACGGTGCATCCTGTTGTGCACTTGATATATGTGGATGAAATTTGTGGATTGTTTAAGCTTGCAGGTCTATCCGGAGATGGAGTTAAGAAGAAAGTATTCCCTTTATATTTGGAGGGAAAGGCATTGACATGGTATAAGCTATGTGATGATACTGAAACATGGGATTGGAACCTGTTGAAGCTGGAATTCCACCAGAAATTTTATCCTATGCATTTGGTTCATCGTGATCGGAATTATATATATAATTTTTGGCCTCGTGAAGGAGAAAGTATCGTTCAAGCTTGGGGGAGGATTAAGTATATGTTGCACACATGCCCCAATCACGAGCTCTCAAGAGAAATAATTATTCAAAACTTTTATGCTCGACTTTCTCATAATGATCAATCCATGCTTGACACTTCTTCTGCTGGTTCCTTTATGAAGAGAACTATTGAATTCAGATGGGATCTTCTAGCAAGAATTAAACGTAACTCTGAAGATTGGGAAATCGACAAAGGTAATGAGTCAGGTATAAATCTTGAGTTTGATAGTGTTAAATCTTTTATGGAAACTGATTCTTTTCATAAGTTTAGTACTGAATATGGACTTGACTCTGAGATAGTAGCTACCTTTTGTGAATCTTTTGCTGCTCATGTTGATCTCCCTAAGGAGAAATGGTTTAAATATCACCCACCTACTGAATTAAATGAAGAACATGTTAGTGTTAAAGAAGAAACAATTGTTTACAATGTTGATCCAGTTGTGCCTACTGCTTATATTGAGAAACCTCCTTTTCCTGTTAGGATTAAGGAACATGCTAAAGCTTCAACTGTGGTTAATAAAAGTAATATTAGAGCAGCTAGACCTTCTGAACAAATTAAAGTTGAACCTAATATTGCAATGGTTAAAGATCTTTTGGTTGATAACATTGATGGACATGTCATATATTTCTGTGATGAAGCAACTAGAATTGCGAAGCCAGACACTAAAAATAAGAACAAACCTGTAATTGGCATGCCTGTTATTTCTGTTAAAATTGGAGATCATTGCTATCATGGTTTATGTGATATTGGTGCTAGTGTGAGTGCTATTCCGTTTACTCTCTATCAAGAAGTCATGAATGATATTGCACCTGTTGAGATTGAAGATATTGATGTTACTATTAAGCTTACAAATAGAGATACTATTACACCACTTGGGATTGTTAGAGATGTTGAAGTCTTGTGTGGTAAGATCAAATATCCTACTAATTTTCTTGTTCTTGGATCACCACAAGATAATTTTTCTCCCATTATATTTGGTAGACCTTTCTTGAATACAGTAAATGCTAAGATTGATTGCAATAAAGAAACTGCCAGTGTTAATTTTGGTGATGGGTCTCATGAGTTTAATTTCTCTAAGTTTCGTAGACAACCTCATGATAAATAATTACCTAATAAGGATGAAATTATAGGTCTTGCTCCTATTGCTATGCCTCCTACTGATCCTTTAGAACAATATTTGCTAGACCATGAGAATGATATGCATATGAATGAAAGAAACGAAATAGATGAGTTGTTCTTTAAAAAGCACCTATCCTTAAACGTAATTTGCCTGTTGAAACCTTGGGAGATCCACCTCCACCCAAGAGTGATCCAGTGTTCGAATTAAAGCAATTGCCTGATACGCTTAAATATGCTTATCTTGATGAAAAGAAGATATATCCTGTTATTATTAGTGCTAACCTTTCAGAGTATGAAGAAAAGAGATTACTTAAAACTCTGAAGAAGCACCGTGCTGCTATTGGATATACTCTCAATGATCTCAAGGGCATTAGTCCCACTTTATGCAGCATAAAATTCATATGGTGCCAGACGCTAAACCCATTGTTGATCATCAAAGAAGGTTGATTCCTAGAATGAAGGATGTGGTATGAACTGAAATATTAAAGCTTCTTGGGGAAGGTATAATTTATCCCATAGCTAATAGTAGATGGGTAAGTCCTATTCATTATGTTCCTAAGAAAGGAGGTATTACCGTTATTCCTAATGATAAAAATGAACTTATTTCACAAAGAATTGTAACTGGTTATAGGATGGTAATTGATTTCAGTAAATTGAATAAAGCTACTAGGAAAGATCATTACCCCTTGCCTTTTATTAATCAAATGTTAGAAAGATTATCTAAGCATACACACTTTTGCTTCCTAGATGGTTGTTCTGGTTTCTTTCAAATACCTGTTTCACCTGAAGATCAAGAGAAAACCACATTTACTTGTCCTTTTGGAACTTATGCTTATCGTCGTTTTCCTTTTGGTTTATGTAATGCACCTGCTACCTTTCAAAGATGTATGACTGCTATATTCTCTGACTTTTGTGAAAAATTGTTGAGGTTTTCATGGATGATTTCTCCGTTTACGGAACTTCTTTTGATGATTGCTTGAGCAACCTTGATCGAGTTTTGCAGAGATGTGAAGAAACTAATCTTGTCTTGAATTGGGAGAAGAGCCACTTTATGATGAATGAAGGTATAGTCCTTGGGCATAAAATTTCTGAAAGAGGTATTGAAGTTGATAAAGCTCAAATTGATGCAATTGAGAAAATGCCATGTCCTAAAGATATCAAAGGTATAAAAAGTTTCCTTGGTCATGCTGGTTTCTATAGAAGGTTTATAAAAGACTTCTCTAAAATTTCTAGGCCTCTTACTAATCTCTTGCAAAAAGATGTGCCATTTGTTTTTGATGATGATTGCGTAGAAGCCTTTGAAATACTTAAGAAAGCCTTAATTTCTGCACCTATTGTTCAACCACCTGATTGGAACCTACCCTTTGAAATTATGTGTGATGCTAGTGATTATGCTGTTGGAGCTATTCTAGGACAAAGAGTTGATAAGAAATTGAATGTTATTCATTATGCTAGTAAAACTCTAGACAGTGCTCAAAGAAATTATGCTACTACTGAGAAAGGATTTTTAGCAGTTGTGTTTGCATGTGATAAATTCAGATCCTACATTGTTGATTCCAAAGTAACTATTCATACTGATCATGCTACTATTAAATACCTTATGGAAAAGAAAGATGCTAAACCTAGACTTATTAGGTGGGTTCTTTTGCTAGAAGAATTTGATTTGCACATTGTTGATAGAAAGGGAGCTGATAATCCCGTAGCTGATAATTTGTCTAGAATGGAAAATGTTCTTGATGACCCACTTCCTATTAATGATGATTTCCCTGATGAACAATTAGCTGTGATAAATGCTTCTCGTAATACTCCTTGGTATGCAAACTATGCTAATTACATTATTGCTAAATACATACCACCTAGTTTCACATACCAACAAAAGAAAAAGTTTTTCTTTGATTTAAGACATTACTTTTAGGATGACCCACATTTATATAAATAAGGAGTGGATGGTATTATTATACATTGTGTACCTGAGCATGAACAGGAACAAATCCTATGAAAGTGTCACTCCGAGGCATATGGAGGACACCACGCGGGAGACCGAACTGCACACAAGGTATTACAATCTGGTTTTTATTGGCCTACTCTTTTCAAAGATGCACGTAAGTTTGTCTTATCTTGTGATGAATGTCAAAGAATTGGTAATGTTGGTAGACGTCAGGAAATGCCTATGAATTATTCACTTGTTATTGAACCTTTTGATGTTTGGGGTTTTGATTATATGGGACCTTTTCCTAAATCCAATGGGTACACTCATATTTTAGTTGCCATTGATTACGTTACTAAGTGGGTAGAAGCTATTCCAACTAGTAGTGCTGATCATAACACTTCTATTAAAATGCTTAAAGAAGTTATATTCCCGAGGTTTGGAGTCCCTAGATATTTAATGACTGATGGTGGTTCACATTTTATTCATGGTGCTTTCTGTAAACTGCTTGCTAAATATGATGTTAATCATAGAATTGCATCTCCTTATCATCCTCAGTCTAGTGGTCAAGTTGAATTAACTAATAGAGAAATAAAATTGATTTTGCAAAAGACTGTTAATAGATCTAGAAAGAATTGGTCTAAGAAACTTGATGATGCACTATGGGCTTACAGAACTGCTTATAAAAATCCTATGGGTATGTCTCCATATAAAATGGTTTATGGAAAAGCGTGTCATTTACCTCTTGAATTAGAACATAAAGCATATTGGGCAATTAAAGAACTTAACTATGATTTTAAACTTGCCGGTGAAAAGAGGTTATTTGATATTAGCTCCTTAGATGAATGGAGAACACAAGCTTATGAAAATGCCAAGCTGTTTAAAGAAAAAGTTAAGAGGTAGCATGATAAGAGAATTCAAAAACGGGAATTCAATGTAGGTGATCATGTTCTATTATACAACTCTCGTTTGAGGTTCTTTGCATGTTAACGGGAATTCAAGGAAGGGCCATACATCATCGAACAAGTTTATTGCTCCGGAGCCATCAAAATAAACAACTCCGAAGGCAATAATCCGAGAGTGGTTAATGGACAAAGAATTAAACATTATATCTCAGGTACTCCCATTAATGTTGAAACCAATATTATTCAAACAATTACACCGGAAGAGCACATAGAAGAAACTTTCCGGAACGCTCCAGAATCCTGAAAAGGAGTAGGTATGTGGTACGGCAAGTAAACTGACTCCAAAACTTCCATAAAAGTACTTTCTGTTCTTTTTGGAATATATAAAAAATTAGGAAAATAATAAATAGTCCGAAAAGTGCACGAGGAGGCGACAAGCCTGGGGGGCGCGCCTACCAGGCTTGTGGCTCCCTCGTGGACTTTCCCGACTCAGTTTTTCTTCCATATTACTTGTCCTGCATGGGAAAAATTCATTATATATACTCACGGGTGTTTTGACCACCACATCACAAGTTTCTCCTCTGTTCTTGTTTCGGGCTGTTTTTCTGACAGATCTAGATCGCCATGGCATCTTCAAGCTCGTCCAAGGACAAGTTCTACGAGAAGGTCATCAACCCGTACCTACCGGAGTTGATGAAGCACCCTCAAGCCATTGAGATGCATGAGGGGGTGCTCCACATCCGGGACGTTCAAGGACCTAAGAAGACCGGGAGCGAGAAGGCCAGGCTGGAGGCGGTGGAACAGGAGATCTTCAAGTGCGAGGGGATGGTGGAGCACGGACTTAGTGCTAACCACTCCATGATCACGGAGTTCATCCGTGAGCACAAGGTGGACAACAAGAATATTGGGGACGTCATCTTCAAGCTCAATGACCGGATTGATTATCTTCAGGCCCAAATCTATGATCTACAAAACCAAAATTTTGAGTATGAGGCCAAGTTCATTGGTATGAGTTTAGCTGCAAATTAGGTCAGGTGGTGCCACGATGGGCCCACAAGCCTGGGGGGCATGCCTGCCCCCCTGGGCACGCCTCCCGAGCTTTTCACTCCCTCGTGACTCGTCTGGCCTTCTCTCGAACCTTCTAGGGTCTCTCTTGGTCCAGAAAAACTTAATCCAAAGTTTTTTCTCCGTTTGGACTTCGTTTGATATTGATTTTCTGAAAAGCCAAAAACAAGCAAAAAATAGCAACTGGCACTGGGCACTAGGTTAATAGGTTAGTCCCAAAAAATGATATATAATTGCATATAAAACATCCAAGATTGATACTATAATATCATGGAACAATCAAAAATTATAGATACGTTTAAGACGTATCAGGGGTCATTCCCCAACTTGATCGGCGGTTCGGGCCGGAGCTGCGAGCCTCGCCGTATAAAAAGTTTGAGTATCAGTGTTGCACAGCTCGAGGGAGGGAGACCACACACCAAGGCAGTTTGCAACCTATTCCCTGGCTGTCAGGAGATGGCACCAACACGGATGATCCCAAGGTCTTCGTCCCGTCTGTGGCCGTCTTACATCCGCGCGGCCTTGGAGCGTGTCTTCGTCTCTGCTTTGACTCCCCGCCCTTCCACTCCTTTCAGTTCAAAATGGCAGGGATGATTACTTGCCAATCTAGACGTTATAGGGTGGCAGAAAAACAACATTCCAATCGGGGCCTTAGGCGTTTCCGTCACAAAGTACGAGAGATCGACTGTCAGCTCGGCGGACGAGTGGCTCTCCAAGTACTCCAAATTTTTCATCTAGCATCAGGATAGCTTATGTACAACATGAAGAAGTAGAATGCTTTTCAAAAGGATTTCTTTATCGGTCATACTAAGACTTCTTTATCGGCGAATCATGTGTTCCCACACTCCATACATCCTGAAGATGACACACGAAGAGAGAGGAGGCTAGGCGACTCGCGGATCAAATAACTCACCTACCTCTCCCCTCCTAACCCCGCCATTACCACACCAGCAAACCACATCGAGCTCACCAATGATGAGCAACCACAGGCACGTGGTGCGGCCGAGGTGTTCGAGGCTCCCGCCGGTCATGGCGCTCACACTCCTCACCCCATTCCATCGGTTCACCGCAACTCCGACGTGGCACGAAGGGAGATGGAGCGGGTGGTGCGTGCGAATTTCCCAGATCTGTCGCAGTGGATCGAGGTCGGCATCCGCATCATCCATCTCTCCACTTTCGAGGAGAAGCTTCATTCCACTTGGGTGGATGGAGCAATGATGACCGAGTTCATCTTCTGGGCCATGATGGAGGCGGAATCGCCCAACCCAGGGCAGACATCGAAGTGGCGCGAGTTCAAGCCGGTGAGTGTGCCGCGGATGATCATCTCACGGCCAGATCCAAGCGTCCTGCCTCGGTGCCGCCTGCGGCGGTGTGATTCGTCCAATTTGCATCATGATTTCCTACTATTAATTATTATGTTTTTGATCATTATTTCACTTTATGGTACAATTCTTATGCCTTTTCTCTCTTATTTTGCAAGATTCACATGAAGAGGGCGATTGCCGGCAGCTAGAATTCTGGACCTGAAATGGGTGAAACAGAGATAGCTATTCTGCACAACTCCAAATGACCTGAAAATTTATGGAGAATTATTTTGGAATATATAAAAAATACTAGCGAAAGAATTACCAGGAGGTGGCCAACCAGGAAGACACAAGCCTGGGGGGCGCGCCCTACCCCCCTAGGCGCGCCCCCAAGCTTGTGGGGCTCCTGGCAGGCCTCCGGCCCCCTCCTTCTGCTATATGAAGCCATTTGCCCTAGAAAAAAAAATCAGAAGAAGACTTTCGGGACGAAGCGCCGCCGTCTCGAGGTGAAACCTGGGCAGGAGCTATTTTGCTCTCCGGCGGAGCGATTCCGCCGGGGATACTTCCCTCCGGGAGGGGGAAATCGAAGCCATTGACATCACCAACGATCCTTTCATCGTGGGAGGACCAATCTTCATCAACATCTTCACCAGCACCATCTCATCTCAAACCCTAGTTCAGCTCTTGTATTCAATCTTTGTCTCAAAACCTTAGATTGGTACCTGTGGGTTGCTAGTAGTGTTGATTACATCTTGTAGTTGATGCTAGTTGGTTTATTTGGTGGAAGATTATATGTTCAGATCCTTAATGCTATTCAATACCCCTCTGATATTGAACATGAATATGATTTGTGAGTAGTTACTTTTGTTTTTGAGGACATGGGAGAAGTCTTGTCATAAGTAATCATGTGAATTTGGTATTCGTTCGATATTTTGATGATATGTATGTTGTTGCTTCCTTTAGTGGTGTCGTGTGAACGTCGACTACATGACACTTTAGCATATTTGGGCCTAAGGGAAGGCATTGTGGAGTAGTAATTAGATGATGGGTTGCTAGAGTGACAGAAGCTTAAACCCTAGTTTATGCGCTATTCCGTAAGGGGCTGATTTGTATCCATATGTTTCATGCTATGGTTAGAGTTATCTTAATTCTTCTTTCGTAGTTGCGGATGCTTGTGAGAGGGGGTAATCATAAGTGGGAGGCTTGTTCAGGTAAGAACAGAACCCAAGCACCGGTCCACCCACATATCAAATTATCAAAGTAGCGAACGCAAATCAAACAAACATGATGAAAGTGACTAGATGAAATTCCCGTGTGTCCTCGAGAACTCTTTGCTTATTATAAGAAATCATTCCGGCTTGTCCTTTGCTATAAAAAGGATTGGGCCACCTTGCTGCACCTTTGTTACCGTTACTACTTGTTACTTGTTACGAATTATCTTGCTACCAAACTATCTGTTACCTTCAATTTCAGTGCTTGCAGAGAATACCTTGTTGAAAACCGCTTGTCATTTCCTTTTGATCCTCATTGGGTTTGACACTCTTAATTATCGAAAGGACTATGAGTGATCCCCTATACTTGTGGGTCATCACGGCACAGCAGGGGGGAGAAGGAAACCTCTGATGCGGCGAGACGGCGGTATGGGAGGGCCTCTGTGTCGCCGACAACTTGAGCCCCCCTTGCCAGGTGACCGAGGTATGATTCTTCCACCTGGTAACTTCGAGAATCCGAGATTTGGTCATGGGATTTCCCTTGTGGATGTGGTTGGGAATGCTTTGGGTGAGGGTTGTCCCGACCTGTGCAAAAAAAACCTTAGAAATGTGCGAGGTGATAGTCAATGGATTTGGTTTTTATCCGAATAATGTCGAGATTGGTGCTGCTCCATAGATTCGTCTTGTCCAATTGCTTACAGCAGTGTGGATGATTTAGGGTTCGTGTCTAGTAATTCCAAGTTGTTGTCTGACTCTACTTGCGGCAATGGAGATTTGGGTGTTTTGGTACTAAGGAAAAAGGAATTTTCACCCTGCATGGAGATTTTGAACACTGTTGGAAGTCCAACCCCACCTGTCAGCCCCTCTGGGCCTCCGGTGTGATCCCTGTCGTCCATCAGGGTTGTCCATGTGGTGGCGCCTTCTAGAATGGGCCTGATGTCTAGTATGCAACTTTATTCTTGTAGGCTTGGTTGGGCCTCCAAGCGCTGAGTTTTGTAGGACAGCAACAAATTTCCCTCAAGTGGATGACCTAAGGTTTATCAATCCGTGGGAGGGGTAGGATGAAGATGGTCTCTCTCAAACAACCCTGCAATCAAATACAAGCAATCTCTTGTGTCCCCAATACACCCAATACAATTGTAAATTGTATAGGTGCACTAGTTCGGTGAAGAGATGGTGATACAAGTGTAGTATGGATAGTAGATATAGGGTTTTGTAATCTGAAATAATAAATACAGCAAGATAGCAAGTGATAAAAGTGAGCACAAGCGGTATTACAATGCTTGGAAATAAGGCCTAGGGTTCATACTTTCACTAGTGCAATCTCTAAAAGCGCTAACATAATTGAATCATATAATAGTCCCTCAACGTGCGACAAAGAATCACTCCAAAGTTCCTATCGGAGAAAGTAGGATGAAAACGAGTATCAACTTCTATGCCTAGATTACCCCAATGTCACCACGGGAATCCGCAAGTTGATTACCAAAACATATATCATGTGATCTCGAAAGATTACCCCATTGTCACCACCGGTATTGATACTGTCTCTATCGTATCTACTTTTCCAAACACTTTTGCTCTTGTTTTGGACTCTAATTTGCATGATTTGAATGAAACTAACCCGGACTGACGTTGTTTTCAGCAAAACTACCATGATGTCGTTTTTGTGCAGAAATAAAAGTTCTTGGAATCATACGAAACTTTGCGGAGATTTTTTATTAAATATATAAAAATACTGGAACGAAGATCCACCGGAGGGGGGACACCAATTGCTCACAAGGCAACAGGGTGCGCTCACCCCCCAGGGCGTGCCCTCATGCCTTGTGGGTCCCACAGGTGGCCGTTTGACCTAATTCCAAGCCTATAAATTCCGTTTCCCCGAGAAAAAATGACAAAAGAAGTTTCATCGCGTTTTATGATATGGAGCCTCCGCCACCTCCTGTTCTTCATCGGGAGGGCTGTTCTGGAGTCCGTTCGGGGCTCCAGAGAGGGGGATTCGGCGCCATCATCATCTCCAACCCTTCTTCATCAACAATTCCATAATGCTCACCGCCGGGAGTGAGTAATTCCATCATAGGTGTGGCATCCCGCCTGAATACCACTGTAGCCAAACGGTCGCCGCACATACCTGCCCAGGAAAATCACTCTGGCATGCGCTTTTACAACAAGTATCATGAACATAGGCATTTCTATTATTGGATATATATAAGTCTTGCATAATATTTTACAAGGGTAATGGCTGCGGAAAAGCTCTATCTAAGGCAGCCAGGTCTTGGTGCGGCTCCAATCCACAGGGATCTGACTGGGTTACTCTTCTAGCCCGCGAACACTCCGGCTCCTCGCTAGAAGACGTCGAATCCTTAGGTGAACCTGGCCACATTGAAGGCCGCTGAGTACTTTTGAATGTACTCGCAAGCAAACCAAACCAACATATACACCAAGCAAAGCAATCCATGGCATCAAGCATGCATTTGTTAATTAACATGGTTTAACCGTCTATCATTATTAACTATCATATCATAACAGGATTATCTAGCAAGATTAATCATCTAGCAGCATTAGCCATCATGTCGTAGCAGGATTATCTAGCAAGATAACTATTGAAGTAAATACCGTAAGGTAAAGCATATCAGGTGAATAATCCATACTCCGCATATTCTCACGATCCAAATCCAATCCAAAATTTGCGGTCACCCGACCGCTCATCTCATAGCCATCGCATGGCTAGCATTCGTTCCCCTGACATCATCTGATGTCCATGCCTCTGTACTACAAGTCTGACAAACCTTACCATTCTCTGGTTCAGTCTTAGCAATGACATTATATAGTTTGTTCCTCCAGACTCGACACAGACCAAATAGTGTGACCTAATACGAACTGTGTCCCATGACCGAGGACGCGGCTATTCGAATAGATTTACACTCTACAGAGGTTGCGCACTTTACCCACACCATGGAGCTCCTTGTCTCGTACCTCGGTACACTTCCCTTCTGGGTGGACCGGTGCTGCTCCAACGAAACGTGCCTAACCCATGACTCTTTCATCGTACCACCGACAATCATCCCCCCCCCGGAGTCATGCCCTGGGTGGCCCCTGTGTCACCCCGTGATACCTGCCACCGTCGTGGCCAACTAAACTGTCCCAAACGGGGACGCCGACAAATAACTCAACTTGGGCTCACAAGGTTATCGCCGCCTACCGGGCCAGGGTAGCACGCGCGCATAACCTCACCTCTTTGGTGGTACCGATAAGAGAGCACGCGGTTAGACCAAGTCAAGGCCGTCCCATACCGGCAGATGTGGCTGCACTGACGAGCTCGGTTCGGTGGCACTATGACTTGATCCAGCCGACGGAGGAGGTTGTTGTCATTATATCATATTCTTAATCATTGCAATAGCAATAGTAATGCACGATGAAAACATAACAACCTATCTCCACATTGTCACCTACGAGTCACTAGTGCGACAATATTTACATGGCAAGTTGTCACTTTACAAGTTTTAGTTGTAGGTTACGACCATCTGAACCCTTGCATGAAACCGGCAATTAAACCAGTAGCCACCAGAACGGTCTTTACAACTCAGATCTGGGACGTTACCGGAATAACTCAACCTCGGCTCAAGACGGCTGAAAAGCAGCTCAGAGCATGCGACGGTGTTGATAAAAAGAGTGTAGCGGTTCCCTAAGACGGCCGAAGAACAGCTCAGAGCATAGGGTCACCGCTAGAGAAAGAACTCAACAACTGTCCAAGACGGCCGAAAAGCAGCTCAGAACACGGGCCAGTTGTTGAAAAGAGAAACATAAAGTCGGCATCCACCCCGGACGACCGAAAGCAGCTTAGAACATAGGTGTGGTGCCGTCATCAAAGAAAGGCAAGCAAGGGTTCATCAGCGTCACATGCAGTTCACCACTATGTACACGAGCATAAGCACATTAATTTAAACACGCACGAATAGCACAGAGCAATGCTTTAGGGCATATATCAGATGGTCGACTTGCCTGGGGGTCGAAGAATACTCCGGAAAGAAGCGCGGTCACCTCGCGGAAAATTCGCCGGAAAAGATTCTCTCTCGGAGGGGCTGATAGAAGGGCAAGGGCAAAATGGTCATTTTCACAGTGTGGAAACATTATGAAAATGATACCATCGGAACGGGCTCGACGAACTGAAGGCGTGGGTGTTGGATTTACCTCAATCGGAGTTACGGTTGGAAAGATACGAGGGGTTGAAGTGGAAGGACCTTTTTGTAAATATATTATTTACTTCTGGGCCCCTGACCGATTTTTCTGCGAATAGAAGAAAAGGCCACTGTTGCACTTGGGCTGGCTCGGCCGAAACTGCTGCGGCTGAGGCTACTGTTCCCCTGGGCCGGCCCACCCGTGCTGCCACTTAAAAAAAATGGGGGGGGGGTAAGCCACCGACGGGCCGGGCCCATCTTATCCCCTTCTTCTTCCTTTCGATTTAGAAACAGGGGACGGCCGGTCACCGGCGTTGCCGAGGTTCCGGTGGTCGAGGGCTCCGGCCGAGAGTGGGAGTGGCCGCGGCGCTCGACGCCTTGCCCATAGGTAGTCGCGGCAGCCGCGGGGGTGGTCGGACACGGCCGGACGATGGGTGGAGACGGACAGCGGCTACGGTGAGCTCGGCGCTCGAGGATATGACCTGCCCCGATGCAAAATGAAGGCGGGGAGGATGATGTGGTGATGGTGGTGGTCGGGTGAGGAGGCGAGGTGGAGCGGGGACGGCCTAGGTGCCGCGAATTCGAGCGGGGCAGCGGCGACCATGGCGGCCAGAGAGGAGCAAGAAGGGGCTCCGGCGCTCGAGGAGAAGTGTTGCGGTGCTGGTGAGGAGAGAAGGGGCGCGGGGGCATGCTATTTATAGCCATGGGGAGGGCTACGCGATGCCGGCTGAAGCTCCGAGACGCACGGCGAGGTGGCGGCATTCCGGCGGTCGGCAGAAGCGTCCACGGCTAGGGGACGAGGGGGAGAATACTCCAGGCGGTCCACGCGTGCAGTGGGCAGCTCGCCGGCGCTCGTGGACAAGCCGGAGCCCACTGGAGCGAGCTCCCGAAGCCTCTGGCACGTGGTGCACTGCTTTGGCGTGCTCCGCATGTAGTCACCGCGTGGCCACGGCGCTGCCACGCCGCACTCCATGCCAAACCGTGTCTAACGTGTTCTCCACTCTTCCCTGAGTTGACTAGTGTGTCTGGAAGACACGGGAGAGCTCTTATGTGACTGCACCTTGGTCAACTGCTGATGAACAACAAGGTGTTTGTTCTGTTCTTGGGAAGATTGGCTTGGGGTGATGAGCTGGATTTTGGTGGGTAGCAATGATCTACTAAGGTGAAGCCCTCGGCAAGTTTTCAGGCCAAATGGATCACTCTAGATAGCATTGCCTTCACACACAAGCAATCTGAACAGAAATGAATTTGAACTTTCTGGGTTCAAATGGCTACATGGATTTGGCTCAAATTTGGTGTAGGGTGATGATATAGTCATGAGAGATAGCTGCAAAAATTTCAGCTCAATTGGATCATCTATGAAGGTACTTCCTTCACAGAGATGCAATCTGAATAGAAACTTAGATAATTTACTGAGGAAGATTGGCTAGATGAAATGGGCTGGTTTTTGGTATCCAGGGGTGATTTATCATTTATAACCACCCTGAAAAATGTCAGCCCAAAAAGATCAAGGGAGCAAGCACTTCCCTTGCAATCTGGAAATCTGGACAGAAACTGGATAGAATTTTTGGGAGAAATTGGCTAGATAAAATGATTTGAATTTTTGCATGCTCACATAATATATGTGATGCGATGTCCTGGAGTAATTTCAAGATTTTTGAAGCAATCTAAAATATAGTTGCTTCACAACCTCAAAATAAGTCCAGAGACAAGAATTGGATGATGCTCTCAAATTTTGAACTGTGGAACTTGGGTTCTTGATGGAAATGGTGAAGATATGGATATTAGGAGCTCCACAAATTATTTGGGATTTTTCCTGGCTACCAAAATGGTAGTTCCTTTGGAAAGTGCCCAAAGTGCAATATTGGCTTTAAATAGGAGAATGCAATTTCCCTTATTTAATTATGGCCAATATTTTTGTGAGAGCTCAATATGATCACAAAGAATATATCCACAAGTTTTCATGAACTTTGGAGATGGATAGATATTTTCCTGGATTTAATTCCTTTAAATAGCAAAAAAAGGAATTAATTTTAAATGAAAAATATTGCAAATGACTTGGCAATATTTTTGCATATCCAGGGTTTATAGATGTGGGATGATCACTGGGAAAAGTTTAGGAGGCAACAGATCAAAGGAAATTGGGGTTCCTTTGTAACGGAAGGAATTAGGGTTTCCCTTCCGGTGACTCGGAAGGTAGGGTTTCGCGGCAAAATCCTGAGAATAAATTTTGGGTGACATGGTTGGACTGGAGAGAATCTCTGGTGGGATAGGAAAGGCAAGGCTAAATGACCATCTTCATATACCCAAGAGCGAGAGAAAATCCGATAACATCAAAAAAAGACGGGAGCCAAATCCCGCGAAGGAAAAAAAACAAGAAGCAAAAAAAAGATGGGAGCCAAGGCTGAAGAAGGCCGCCTCTTCGTACACAACGACCCCGACGCGGCGCTCGACGCCACCAAGGTCAAGAGCAAGGACGTCAAGCGCAAGGGCCCTACCGTGCTTGCGGCGGAGCCCGAGCAGAAGCGCGGCTGTGACCACGACGAGCCCAGGAAAGACAACCGGCCACTCTGTGCCTTTCACAACGTCCGCTCCCACAGCACCGAGGACTGCCAGGAGCTGAAGCTGCTCTGCGACGAGCGCCAGGGCCGCCGAGACGACCGCAATGGCCGCGGCGCCGGCCGTGGAGGTGGCCGCGGCGGCAACCATTGGGACGGCCGTGACCACAACGGCAACTTCCGCCAGGGTTGGCGCGACCAGCCTCGTGAGGCCGCCTGGCGCGCCCAGCCTCGTGAGGCCACCTGGCGCGACTAGCCTCGTGAGGCAGACCCTCAGGCCAATGCCGCTCTTCCGCCGCTGCCGCCGCCACCCTGAAGGAACGACGTCAACTGGCCTGATGAGGGCGCTGGGGTCTACCAGGAGCCTCGCGCGATCGCCTGCATCCTTGGCGGGTCCCAAGTCCCCGCGTCCATCTGCCACTTCAAGCAACTCTCTCGCGAGGTGTATGCCGCCCTCCCGAGGCCAGAGGCTTCGCGGCCCCTCAAGTGGTCACAGTACGCCATCACCTTCGACTCCAAGGACCACCGCAAGTCCACGGCCTCCGCTGGCGCGCTCCCCATGCTGTGCACTCCAACCATCAGCAAAATCGCGGTCACCAAGACCCTCATCGACGGGGGTGCCAGCCTCAACGTGATCTCCATCAAGACCTTCAATACGCTCCAAGTGCCCTATGACCAGCTGATGCCGACCAGGCCCTTCTCCGGAGTGACTGATGGCTCCACCATCCCGCTGGGGCAAGTGCGCCTCCCCGTCACCTTCGGCACCCGCAAGAACTACCACACCGAGCTCATCGACTTCGACGTGGCGCACATCGGCCTTCCTTACAACGCCATCTTGGGCTACCCAGCTCTCACCAAGTTCATGGCGGCCACCCATCACGCCTACAACGTCCTCAAGATGCCCGGCTGCAGCGGCATCTTCACCGTCACCTGCGACGAGAAAGACGCGGCCAGCATCCTCGAGCGTGCCTACAAGGTTGCCGCTGTCGCGCACCTGACCGACGAAGACACGGCCGAGCCTTCTGAGGCCGTGCCCGCGAAGAAGAAGCAGTTATTCTCTTAGGACCGCGCCGAGACGAAGGTGTCGATGGACGGCAGCGGCTCCGGCCCCGCCTTCACCATCGGCACAGGCCTCCCTCCTACATAGGAAAGCGCGCTCGTCACCTTCCTTCGGGCAAGCTCGGATGTTTTCGCCTGGAAAGCATCCGACTTGTCCGGTGTGTCGAGGGAGGTGATCGAGCACTACTTAGCGGTGTGCCCCAATGCACGCCCCGTCAAGTAGAAAGCACGGCGCCAGGCGCCGGAGAAGCAAGATTTCATCGTCAAGGAAGTTTAGAAGCTCCAGGAAGCTGGGGTCGTTCACGAGGTGCGCCATCCCGAATGGCTCGCCAACCCAGTCGTCGTCCCCAAGAAGGGCGGCAAGGAGCGCATGTGCGTCGACTTCACCAGCCTCAACAAGTTCTGCCCTCAGGTCCCCTTCCAGCTGTCGTGAGTTGGCCAGGGCGTTGGCCCCGCCGTCAGCGGCGTGCGCTTGCCCTTCGGGCTGAGGAACGCCAGCGCCTCTTTCCAGAGGCTGGCGCCCTTCGTGCCAGGGCCTCGTGAGCCTCTTGCTCCTCGCGAGCCCCCTGGCCCAGGAGGAGCGGACTGCCTTGGTGCGCTTCGCTAAGCGGTCTGACGTCAACCCATCGCGGTCCTGCTAGGTGCGCCCCAAGCGTCGCCGCGCGCGGCCCACACTTCTTCTCGCCGCGCCTCCCGCGCCTTGCTCCCGGAACCCTATCCTTTTGATCATATAATGAATTTTGCTGATTTTACCTTGATGAGTTATGTTACCTGCTTAATTGCCTGTTAAGTTCGGTGTCGACTGGAGAGCGCCACACGCTCGCGACCCCTCCCCTGGCCGATTCTGTGAGCGGGGGCTAGGCACGGTGCCTGTGCTCGGGTTCGTCCCTGCAGTGCCGCCAAATCCAAGCGACCGAGCTCTGGCTCGCGAGCCTGCTCCCGTGCACGTCACCCCACCAAGGTCCTTGGTGCCTTATCTCCTCACGCAACGGCCACGGGCGAGTTAGCGAGCGCGTGCCGCTCCCCCCATTGTAAAATATGCCGACATGCAGTCCCTCAAGAGGCGAGCTACATGAGGACCTCGCGGGCGGCCTCTCGCGAGCCGGCCTCGCGAGGCGAAGACACTTCGAACGCTGAGCCTCATGCGCACGCCTCGCGAGCATGCGTCGTGAGCGCGACTCGTGAGCGGCAAAGGCTGGCTCGACGAGTGGCAGTCCATGTTGTGCCCATCCACGCGGTGGCAAGCAAGCCTACCGGTGAGACCCCCTTCTTCCTTGTCTACGACGCTGACGCGGTCCTCCCTCTGGAGCTTAAGCACGGTCCCCCGTGAGCCCTTGCCTTCGACAAGGCGCGTCAGGACGGCTCGCGGGAGACCGACCTGCTGCTCCTCGAGGAGGGCCGCCGCCAGGCCGGCCTTGCGTCGCTGCCACAGCCGCGGAGTCTGTCCTCGCACTCTCGAGGTCCGCGACCCCATCCTGCGCAGAATCCTCTCCAGAGAGGGGCTCCACAAACTGTCACCAGTGTGGGAAGGCCCTTTCAGGGTTACTCATGTCTCCAGGCCCGGCTCAGCCCGGCTGGAGATGGAGGACGGAGTTCTTGTGCCTAACGCTTGGAACATCCAACACCTCCGCAAGTTCTACCCGTGACCATCACGCGTACGAACGAAATGGGGCTGTACACGCCCCGGAGCCTCTCATTGCGTTCGCCTGATGGGCCCACGAGAGCTCCCGCCCATGCCCAAGTGGAAGCCCCATGCTCCGCGCTGGCGGAACGATCGACCCGCGATCATACCCACACCCTGTGGAAGCCCCATGCTCCGCGCTGGCGGAACGATCGACCTGCGATCATACCCACACCCCTGTGGAAGCCCCATGCTCCGCGCTGGCGGAACAATCAACTGAGGGTGCCCCACGGGCTGCACCAACCTCAAGCTGACCCGTGCCGGACACGGCAACACTCTCTTTCTCATTTCGATGTGTAATTGAGGGCGCCCCACGGGTTGCACCAACCTCAAGCTGACCCATGCCGGACACAACAGCCGCATCTTGTTTTAGTTATGTAATGGGTCGCTATCTTACTTCATTAAAGCTCGTTTTCTTACATGATGTTTCGTTTTGTCCTTGCCTCACGAGCCTCGCGCGCTCACGACGTCCCTCATGAGCCTCACACGAGCAGGGGCTGGACACGGTGTCTGTGCTCGGGTCAGTCCCAGCAGCGCTGAAAAACCCAAGCAGCCGGGCTCTGGCTCACGGGTCTGCTCCCGTGCACGCCACCCCACCAAGGTTCTTGGTGTTTCGTCTCCTCGCAGCCCCCAGTCCGGCGAGCATTTTGGAGCCGTCGAAGTACATCGTCCAATGCGAATACGTACTGTACTCTCTAGGATGCTCGGCTTCCATCCATTCTGCCACGAAATCCGCCAACACCTGAGATTTAATAGCTCGGCGTGGTCGGTATATGATTTCGAAGGGGAGGAGCTCGATGGCCCATTTGGCTATATGGCCAGTGGCATCTCTATTATTGATTATATCATTCAGGGGTACTTCAGATGCCACCGTGACCGAACACTCTTGAAAATAGTGTCGAAGCTTTCGGGATGCCATGAAAATTGCGTAGGCTACCTTCTGGTAATGCGGGTACCTTGTTTTACACAGGGTAAGCACTTCGGATACATAGTACACTGTCTTTTGCGCCAGGAGATTGTGACCCTCTACCTCTCA
The DNA here is from genome assembly GCA_039707655.1 of Elymus sibiricus. NCBI lineage: Eukaryota > Viridiplantae > Streptophyta > Magnoliopsida > Poales > Poaceae > Elymus > Elymus sibiricus. The sequence goes on from CM077670.1 coordinate 40,414,556, forward strand.
TTCAACGACAAGAACTTCACTGACCACCTGGTTTGTGGCCGAGATGTATAGTAGCATTGGCTCACCTAAGCTGGGTGCTATCAGGATGGGGTTGCTAGCCAGTAGCGTTTTAATTTCCTCTAGTGCGGCCACTGCCTCGCTAGTCCAATCGAAGTTCTTGGTCCGTTTAAGCATCCTGTAAAGTGGTAGGGCCTTTTCGCCGAGGCGTGAGATGAAGCGGCTCATGGCTGCCACGCAGCCGGCCAGTTTTTGAATGTGCTTTAGCTCGGTAGGAACCGCTAGCTAGGACAATGCCCGGATTTTCGCCGGGTTAGCCTCTATTCCTCTACGGGAAACAATAAATCCGAGCAGCTTGCCTGCAGGCACTCCGAAGACACATTTGTCCAGATTGAGCCGTATATCGAAAGTTCGCAGACTGTCGAAGGTTTGACGGAGGTCGTCCACCAGCTGGCCGACGTGTTTGGTTTTGATAACCACGTCGTCCACATACGCCTCGACCATTTTGCCGATCTGTTTTTCCAAACACGTTTGGATCATGCGCTGGTATGTAGCTCCTGCGTTTTTTAATCCGAAGGGCATTGTGTTGAAACAGAACGGCCCGTAGGGGGTGATGAATGCTGTGGCCGCTTGATCGAACTCCTTCATTTTAATTTGATGATATCCGGAGTAAGCATTGAGAAAACACAGCGTGTCATGTCTGGCGGTGGCGTCTATGATCTGGTCTATGTGGGGCAAGGGGAAAGGATCCTTGGGGCAGGCCTTATTTAGGTCTTTGAAATCGACACACAACCGCCAGGATTTATCCTTCTTAGGTACCATGACCAGATTAGCCAACCACTCAGGATGTTTGATATCTCGGATGAATCCGGCTTCGAGCAATTTCGCCAATTCTTCGCCCATAGCTTGACGCTTGGTTTCAGAAAATCGGTGTAGGGCCTGTTTGACTGGCTTGAAACCTTTAATTATGTTCAAGCTATGCTCGGCTAAACTTCGTGGGATTCCGGGCATGTCCGAGGGGTGCCAGGCGAAGATGTCCCAGTTTTTGCGTAGAAATTTGCGCAGTTCTTCATCGACCGCGGGGTCCAGCTGAGCTCCAATGGATGCCGTCTTGTTGGGATCTGTTGGATGCACTTGGAATTTGACGATTTCATCTGCTGGTTTGAAAGATGTAGATTTGGGCCTTTTGTCGAGGATTACATCGTCCTTGTTCACCGTTGAACGGAGTGCGGTTAATTCTTCGGCTGGAAGGGCTTCGGATAATGCTTCGAGGGTGAGCGACGCTGTTTTGTTCTCGGCCAGAAAAGCTCTATCCGGATCACTTGTGACTGTGATCACGCCGTTTGGCCCTGGCACCTTAAGTTTCATATATCCGTAATGTGGGATAGCATGGAATCGAGTGAATGCATCACGCCCCAACAAGGCATGGTAGCCATTGCGGAAGGGCACAACGTGGAAGAGAAACTCCTCGAATCGGTAGTTCTCGGGAGTTCCGAAGACTACATCAAGGGTGACTCGACCACTGCAGCGTGCCTCCTTTCTGGGGATGTTCCCTTGAAAGGTGGTGTGACTTTGTTCGATACGAGATCTGTCGGACTACATTTTGTCCAAGGTGTCCTCGTAAATGAGGTTTAACCCGCTACCGCCGTCCATTAACACCTTCTGGAGTCGAAATCCGTCCACTATGGGATTTAGGACAAGGGCAGCGACAGCTCGGGTAGGGCAAGATCTCGGCTAGTCTTCTTCGCTAAAAGTGACAGGTGTATCGGCCCATGAGTCCATTGCTGTTACGTGGTGAATTTGACCGAGCTCTCGAAGGGCTCTCTTCCTCTGATTATTTGAGGAATACGTCTCGTAGATCATTAGGATATCGGCGTCATCATCCAAGGGTGTTGAGAGGCATCTATCTGCGTATGAGCCTCCCAGGATGGCTTCTCCGCTCTTGGTCACTTGCCTGACCACCCAGCAAGCTCGAAGGCTGTGAGTTGGGTTTGTGTTGAGAAGGACAGAGTGTATGGGGCACGGTTTGTCCAGTAGTTCATCGAGGACCGTTGTGGATCTTGTCAGTAGTTTCTTCCTTTTCTCGAACGGCTCATACTGAGCTGACCGGCGAGGGTGTGCGCGTTTCACCCGAGCTCGTCTTGATTCTTTGGCAAGGATTAACTCCGTTTGCTCTTGCTGAGCCTGCCAAGCATCCTCCATGGCGCAATATTTGAACACCAAGTCCGATAACTCAGAGAAGTTTTGAATGTGACGGCGGGCGAGGGCGTTTAAGATGCCTTCGTCTCGGCAGTTATGTTGGAAAGCCGCCAAGATTTCTGTGTCACAACAGTCCGCTATTTTGTTCTTGACGAGAAGAAATTTAGTCCAGAATTACCGAACTGTCTCTCCGGGCTGTTGTCTAACGTACATTAAATCCCATATGTCAGGTTGTCCCGAGTTACTTGGACAGTACTCGATATGGGTGGTGGGTGGGATAAATTTTTTGATCCCAACAGGATGTGAGTCCAAGGTCTCGGCAGCTTTGTCCTGGACCGATATCGAGTCCGGCGTGCCGGGCTCTGGATATGAATTCTCCGCCAGGCACGGTTGCTTGGACTCGAGGTTGTGCGCCAAATCAGACTTTGGCTCTGGTCTCTCTCCGGAGCAGAGATCGGCTACCGAGCTAGAGGCCGAGCTGGAGGATGGAGCTTGATGATTGGAAAGGTGTACCCGATCCGCTCTTGGCTCCAGAGGGAAGAGGGGTGAGCCCTCGGCCGAGTCTTCGACAGTGGTGACTAAGTGGATGGTTGGAGGGACGTAAATATCCCTATCATTGGCTTTAAGTCCGATTTGGTCGTAGGCCGAGGATTGGCCGTCGGTGATCCCCATGGCCTGGATCCGATCTAGTATCCCGTTTAATAGTGAGAGATCCGTCGGATCCATGTTCTGGCAGTTCTCGGGGTCAACCCGTAGTATTGCTGCGCTGGGAGCGTTTGACGTTGCCCCGTAGTCGTGCTCGGCCAAGGCTGATCTTGGGCTGTTGAGCATAGAGACTGGATCCGAGCTCAGGGTCGGATCCGCAGTGGCAGCTGACCCGATAGCGGGGTAAGTCGTACCTGAAGTTAGAACTTCTGGGTTTGCGGGTCCCTCGGGTGAAGCTGAGAACCCTGTGAGAATAAGGTCTCCCCAGGAGTCAGCGATGAACTCTAGGTTTCCGAACCTGATCTCCTGATCGGGGGTAAAGCTACCGACCTAGCTGAGGCGGCCGGTCGGATCAGCGTGTAGCATGATGCTGCCGAGTGCGAAGAGCTGTTCGGGGATGAAGATGTCCCCGCAGCGGATGTCGTCGCTGATGACTAGGCGGGCCATTGATCCCTAACGATCCCACAGTGGAGCTCTCAATGAAAGCACCAATGTCGGTACCAAAACCGGTAGATCTCGGGTAGGGGGTCCGAACTGTGGATCTTGGAGTCAATGGATAACAAGGAACGTAGAGACAACGATTACCCAGGTTTGGGCCCTCTCGAAGAGGTAAAACCCTACGTCCTGCTTGATTGTATTGATGTGTTTGTATGATGATTACAGAGTTGATCTACCTCAAGATCGGATGGACTAAACCCTAGGTGGGAATGATGATAATGGTTCTCCCCCCTCTACGGACTAACCCTTCTGGTTTATATAGACACCAGGGGTTCCTAAGGTTAAATATGGTCGGTAGCCATCAGGAGATAACCATGCTGCTCACGCTAACTTTTCTTGGAGGAGACGCCAAGTCTTCGGAGGTTTCCTTCTAGAGCCTGTGGTTCCCCATAGTCCGGCCTTCCTTCGATGAGTTGAGAGCGGCCTATCAGTCCGGCCCATGAGAGATAGGCCGGCAGCCCGTGGACCCCTCAGTCCGGGACACCCTCAATAGGTCCTGGCGCCTGTGTGTCGATTTTAAAGACGTTAACAGGCTTGCCCCAAGGACCCCTTCCCCCTACCACGCATTGATCAGATCGTGGACACCACAGCTGGGCACGATTCGCTGTGCTTTTTAGATGCCTACTCAGGGTATCATCAGATAAAGATGAAAGAATCCGACCAGGCTGCGACCGCCTTCATTACGCCCTATGGCCCATTTTGCTTCAACACAATGCCTTTCAGGCTAAAAAATGCCGGTGCGACGTACCAGCGCATGATTCAAACATGCTTGGAAAAACACAGCAGAAAAACCGTTGAGGCCTACGTCGATGATGTGGTGGTCAAAACTAAACACGTCGGGCAGCTGGTCGACAACCTCCGCGACACATTTACTAGCCTACGGGAGTATCAGATTAAGCTCAACCCGGAGAAATGCATCTTTGGAGTAGCCACGGGCAAACTCCTCGGCTTTATCGTGTCCAGCCGAGGAATCGAAGCCTATCCGGCAAAAATACGAGCCTTGGCCCGATTAGAGGCACCAACCGAGCTCAAACATGTTCAAAATCTAGCTGGTTGCATGGCCGTTCTAAGTCATTTTATCTCAAGACTCGGGCAAAAAGCCTTACCCCTTTATAGGCTACTGAAGCAAACAAAGAATTTTAAATGGACTAATGAGGCAGCAACTGCCCTGGAAGATATTAAAACCCTCCTCGCCACAAACCCCATCTTAGCGGCACTAGGCATATGTGAGCCATGATATTGTACATCTCGGCCACCAACCAGGTGGTCAGTGCAGTGATCGTAGTCGAACGAGACAAGGAGGGCCATAAGTTCCAAGTTCAAAAGCCAGTCTATTACGTCTCCGAGGTCTTAACCCCGTGCAAGACACGCTACCCGCACTATCAGAAGATAGCCTATGCCGTCTTTATGGCGTCACGAAAACTTCGGCACTACTTTCAAGAGTGCTCGGTAACCGTGGCATCCGAAGTCCCTTTAAGTGACATTATTAATAACAGGGATGCTATGGGGTGCATAGCCAAATGGGCCATAGAGCTCTTACCCTTCGAAATAACATATCGACCGCGCCGAGCTATTAAATCTCAGGTGCTGGCAGACTTCGTAGCCAAATGGACAGAGGCCGAGCTCCCTAGAGAGTACATCACATATTCACATTGGACCATGTATTTTGACGGTTCAAAAATGCTCACTAGGCTAGGGGCTGGAGTAGTGCTCACATCGCCAATAGGCGACAACATCCGCTAAGTGTTACAGATCATGTACACCGACTCCAATAACGCGGCCGAATACGAAGCCCTTTTGCACGGGCTCCGGATAGCAGTCTCGATGGGCGTTAAATGCCTCGAGGTCCGAGGAGATTCTGACCTCACCATCTCCTAGGTAAATGGCGAGTTCGATGCAAAGGACCCAAAAATGACAGCTTACCGAAATGCAGTCCTAAAAATCTCGTCCAGGTTCGAGGGGCTTGAATTTCATCATATCCCCCGTGATAGCAACCAGGCCGCCGATATCCTCGCCTGAATGGGCGCTAAACAGGATAAGGTCCCTGAAAACACCTTCCTTGAATGGCTCTTCAAGCCATCCGTAGTCTGGCAGGACGACAAAGAAGCGTCGGAGTCAAACGGCGCAGGGCAATCTGCTCCACCCAAGGCCGAAACAGAACAAGATATAATGGGAGGATCGACCATCCAGGAAATGGCTTTGGCGCATGAGGTCATGGCAGTCATTGCACCCTGGACCAAGCCACTCCTCGCATACCTAATCAGCAAAGAGCTCCCCGAAGACCAAACCGACACACGTCGGATTATAAGGTAGTCTAAAGCCTCGATGGTGAGCTCTATAAGCAAAGCACCACGGGCGTCCTCCAGCGATGTATATCTGAAGAGGAAGGGAGATTGCTGCTTAGTGAAATACATGCTGGCATGAGCGGTCATCACGCCACTTGTTGTTGTGGTACGACCATCTATGGGGCCATGCAGCCCCTTGTGGTTCGGCGGGGGAGATCGACGTGCACAAAGAGCATGAACAATGGGGCGCGAGGGATTTTACCCAGGTTCGGGCCGCTGAGAAGCGTAAAACCCTACTCCTGCTTTTGATGTATTAGTGGTATGAAGGCATAGTACAGGGAGCGCTTCTCCCGGTTAGATGTGAGGAGAGCGGCTACGCGAGAGGTGCTTGTGTTTGGAAGGGGTCCGAATCCTCTAAACTGTTGCCTTGGCCCTCCTTTTATAGTTCAAGGGGTTACCACAGTGGCAAAACAGTAATTACGTCATGACTAGATAGCAAACGGTGCTATCATACCTAACTCTACCAAATTAGGACAAAGGCATTAAATGCGCCGTTAGGTGTCGTGTGGAGAGGTAGCCCTGGCAAGGTTTCTGCACCGCTTTCCCATCTACCTCGTATTATAATGACACACCTCCTGGACGGGTGTCTTTTAGGGGCAAATCTTGTCCCGGTGTGCTGACACGTGCTCGACAAGCCTTACCAAACAGCCCGCGCGGTCGACACCTCATCCGTTAGTGGACACCTGCATGGTGAGATGGAGCGCTGGGCTCTGGCATAAGCTTGCCGGTACGGGGCTTGCCGGGTCTTCCCCTTGCCGGTTAAAGCTTACCGGTAAGGGGCGTTCTTGTCTTCGGAAGTAGTTGGGTGTTGTGCCTTGAGCTTCTTTCTGATGGCTTCTTCGGCTGGACTTCGAATCTTGGTCTTGGCAGTTCCCGGCAAGGCCTTGGCCGGCAAGGAGGCTGCTACTGTCTGTGCATAAGTCAGGGTATAAAATACCCATGTTTTATACACCGACAGGAGCCCCCGGGCCTGGGCCGTATGCGCGTCCGAAGCATCGTTGGGCTAGGCCCAAACAATGCATAGAAAAGGCAGGGAACTGCCGTTGCGATTTTCAGTCATGATGATTATCCTGACGCACGTCCAATCCACGCATTAAATGCGGGTCGTGGGTACTTGGACTGTAGCGGTTATTTTGCGGTAGTGCGCCTGTAAAAGAACATGTCTGGGGTAAACAGTGAAGAGACAGCCTCCCCTCGCGCCTTCCCCATAAAAAGGTAACCGCGAGGAGGCACGGCTCATTCGCCCCTGCTTTCCCCTACTTCATCTTCCTCCTCAAGCCAGAACCGCTCCCGCCGCCGCCGCCGCCGCTTCGCATCTCGCCTCAGCCGCCTTCCTCCTCCCTAAACCTCGATGGCGCCTAAAAGAGCCGACGCGGCGAAGAAGAAGAAGCCCGCCAAGCCTCTCGAACCCAAGGCGGAGGAGAAGAAGAAGGCGCTGGAGGAGTTGGAAAAGCGGCGGAGGGAAAATGCAATCTTCTCGCCGTGCTCCTTGGATGCCAATGAACTGATCAGGAGGTACGCGTACATGTGGGGGAGAGATACCAAGGATCGCAAGACGCCTGTAGTGCTTCCTGAAGGCGACAAGGACCCGTCGGATTCGTACCCATTCTTCTACGCATACTTCTACTGCGGCTTGGTTCCCCCATTCTCAGATTTCTTTAGCGCCATGATGTTCAGCTACGGGTTCAGACTGCTGGACTTCACTCCGAATGCGATGACTTGCATGGCGGTTTTTGCTCATTTGTGCGAGAACTTCGTCGGAGTGGCCCCCAACGTGGATCTGTTCTGCCACTTTTTCATCCCCCGGATCGAAGATAAATCTCTCTCCGGCAGCATTGCTTGGATTCCCAGGGCGAAGACGAAGGGCGAGTATCTTGCCGGGAAGCTCCACCTCAAGTGGGAAGAGTGGAGGGCCGAGTGGTGTTGGATCCAAGAGCAGGATTTTCCCCAATTCTGCATACCGCGCATGGTAAAGGTCGAGCGCGGCAAGAACTGGAGCCACCTGGGCGCTACTGACGCCAAGCTTCGTCCGGCCTTGAACAGGATTGCCCTCCTTAAGGCCGCCAAGCTGACCGTGGGGATGGTTGGCGCTGATTTCCTCCGGCGACGCATAGCGCCGCTGCAAAAGAGAGGGAGATATGCTTGGGAGTACCAGAATGCTGCCGACAACATGCGGCTGTATCCCGGGACTGGCAACAATTTGTCGGTTATGGAGCACGCCAGCCTCTGCGAGCAGCTATTCCGGAAAACCGGTGTATTCCACTTGCCGGACCAGATCGTCCCGCTGCATATCAACTCCACCAAGGACTCCATCTTGGCGGTGATGCCGGACTGTGACGCCCACGGAGTGAAAGCAGACTGGGATCTGCCCTCCTTGGAGTTTGAGATGGAGTGGGCCTCCAACCTGACGGAGAAAGCTTCCCGGAAGGAGACGGACCTTATCTAGGCCACCACCGCGGAAGAGATGGCGTACATTACCAGCAAGGCCGAAGAGATCGCAAGAATCAATGCGGCAGGCGGTTCTGGGGCCACGGCGGCCGAGGACGAAGAAGAGGAGCAGTCTAACGAAGAGGCTGCCGAGGAGCATCAAGAAGAGCCTGCCGCGGACGAGACGGTCGAAGCTGAGGCTGCCGGTAGCGATGTTGCCGGGACTGAGGCTGCCGGAGAGCTTGAGGAAGAGGAGGGCCCTCGGGCCCCAAAGAGGAGGCGCCGTCTTCGGAGGGCGGTCAGCTAAGAGCCGGTGCGTCCTTCTTCGCTGGTGGCTGGCCCTACGGTGAAGAAGATGACCACCAAGACCGGCCACCAGGAGTAGGTTCGCCGGCAATCGTCCCGGCGTCCCCGGACTCAGCCCTCGTCTCCCGGCGAGAGGTTGTCAGGGAAGCCGAGCCCGCCAACCCGACGGGTTCTCCTCTCCCTGTGCTCAAGAGGGCGAGGGAGTCGCCCCCGCCAGTGATGTATGACTTCGACATCTTCGGCGCGTCCAAGGAGGAGGAGTAAGTATTTTGCTTATTCCCGCCAAGCTTCGATTCCACTTGATTGTCATTTTAACTTGATTCCTTCTGCCTTGACAGGGACCCAGAACCGCTCCTGCATCGATCGAAGCGGCCCTGGTCTGCAGTAGCACAGGACCCTGCAGCAAGCGCTAGGCAGGGGGTCGCAATGGCTGAAGCCATCGTTGCCAGCCCCCAGCCGAGCCCCCTGCGCGAGGACGTGGTGCAGGTGCTTCCCACTAGCACCGTTACTGGAGTCCCTACTGCTGAGCCTGCCGTGGAGACGGAGGAGGCCCGCCAAGAAGAGGAGCGCCAAGAAGCGGATCCAACCATGGCTCCCCCATCCATCAATATCCCGGGGAGCGCCTCCCCGGCAAGGGCCTCCACCGACGAGCTTGCTCACACGGGGGCTACCCCGGCGAGCGGGGCCGCCGACGACCGCGCGCCGGCAATGCAGGTTGCCGGGTAAGGAGCCCTTCCTCAGCAAGCACCAACGGGTAATCCTCTTGCCTTTGTACGCCTCTTTCGGGAAAGATTTCTTTTTGTATTCTTGAACTTGACTTGTGATTTCGAATTCTATCTCACCCTTGTTTTTGCCTTGATCCACAGCTCAAACCTCCCTTGATGAAGGCGAAGCCCTTGTGGAGGTGGCCGATATCGCAAGGGATGCCGCCGAGGAAGTCGGCAAGATCGCCGCTGAAGAGGGCCCCACACCGGTTGCTAAAGAGACCGGATCGCTTCCCGACGAGTCCGAGAGGGCTACCGACAGTACGCCCGATCCCGCCAGGCTGGATGCGGGGAAGACGCCCGCCAATGCTGACATGCCGACTCCCGGCAGCCAACTCGTTGTGTCAACCTTGCCAGCCCCGTCAAGTGACTTGGCGCTGGTCACTCCCTAGCACGGGTCTGGAGCCCCCAGTTCCTCCGGCACCGTGGGACCAAGTTTTGATGAAGAGATAGCCCGGATCTTGCTCCCCTTGGCCAAAAAGACTGACGAATCCACCGACACAGCTGACAATGCCGAAGATCTCGCTTTCCTGGAAATCATGGCTGCCGGTTTCAAGGACATCCAGGAGCGGTACAGCCGGAGGTGGGACAAGGTCCATGAGCAGCGCAAGGCTGCGGATTTGGTCGACCGAAAGCTGCGGGAGAAGGCGGACGAGCTGCGTACATGGTACGGTCAGCAGGCCCGTAATCTCAGCGCTGCCACTGAAAGAGCTGCAACTCGCGACGGCAAGCTGGCAGAGCGCGAAACGCTGCTCGACGCCAAAGAGAAAGATCTTGTCGTGCGGGAAGAAGCCCTTGCCGCCACTCTTCGCGGCAAGGATGAAGAGATTGAAGCGCTCATCAAGCAGCGAACCCAAGAGCTGGAGGATGGGCACAAGAAATCCATCGAAGCCCAGGCCTTGGAGAACGCCGCCAAGCTCAAGGAGGCCGTTGATAAGGCCGCTGCCACTGACTCCGCTAAGGCGAAACTAGAATCCCAGGTGGCCAAACTGAAGGAGGATCTTGTTGGCAGCGGCAAGGAAATCGAGGTTCTCAAGGATGAAGCGCTGAAAGCGGCCCGCACTCTGGGGGACTTGCAAGCGCAGCTGTCGTCCAAGAACCAAGATCTTGATGCTGCCGCCAGGACAATCGGGGACCTGAAATCTCAACTGGCCAACGTGGTAGCAGCTTCGGAATCCGCCAAGGAGAGGGAGAGGGTCTTGACGGAGAAGCTGGAGAAGGAGGAGGCCTCGAAGGCAGAGGCTGAAAACAAATATACCCAACTGCACGAGAACCTCTCCCTCTGGACCGGCAGGCTTGTTAATGCCGCCGAGCGTATCAGCTCCCAAATCGCCAAGATGGACATGAAGAGTTGGGGATTCATCGTCAATGACAAAGAGGCCACCAGTGTCAGACTGACCAAGTTTTTCGAGGGTCTTGTTGACGCCCTGAAGACGTATCAGGAGGACAGGTCTGCTTCCTTTGCCAATGAATCCCGAAAATTTGTGCGCGAGGTCATGTATAGGGTGCTGCTCAAGATTGCCCATCGCAATCCTGGCCTCGATCTCTCCGGGGTCTTCAGGAAGTTACCGGATAACATGGACGTCACTGCTGCCGACAAGATCACTGCCCCTCTTGCTGACAAGGTTCTCCAAATCCCCAGGGTTCAAGGCAACCGCCGAGACTGAGCTTGTCGTTACATCCACCATCGCGCTGTCATGTACAAAATACATTTGATCTCTTGTTAGTCCTCCACTATTTTTGTGACGTAACATACTAGTGCTGCTCAAATAAGTGCATGCTGTTTCCCTTGTTTTATTTTGCTCTTGTACGAATTTGTCCCCTACGCTTGTTGGAAACTTGTCGGTGCACACACTTGCCGTGAGCGATTCGAGGAATGGGTCCTTAGCTGCCTGCTGGAAGTGCCGCTGCCAGCAAGGCAACTTGCCGGGCCAGAACGCAGCCGCCAGGTTTGCCGAGCGGACTCAAGGCAACATAGGGCGCGGACTGACCACGACAAGGCTCCTCTCGCGTGCAGGTTTCTCATACAAAGCGCAAAATCGTTCAAGGGAGAACGTGAATGTAATCTAGGAAAATTTTCAAAGTTTTCCATCTTAGCTTTTTCTTTGCGTTGTTTCTTGTTCCCCTTGTCGCATGAGATGATCACTTGAACGTCATTAGAAATGGTACCCATCTCCACTCCCCCCGGTAAACTTGTGCGCAAGGGATTCCCTTGTCCTTTTAAGAAAAATAAAGAAGAGAAAAGAGCGTTTTGGGAACCTTGACGGTTCATTAGCCATTCCATACAACTGGAGCGTAAATCACAACATCACAAGCATCCATATGTAAATGAATATGCATCAGGAGTTGCGAAATACTTAGCTTTATTATGCACAGGATCTGCGCCTGGCTTTATACAAAGGGTTACATGTTCTGCCGACAAGGCTTGTACAAAAGGGGTTGCCGGGAGATGTCCCGGCAACTGCGCCTCACGGGTAGAACTTGCGAAGATGCTCAATATTCCATGAGTTTTGCACTGGAGTGCCATCTTCGGTCCCCAGGCGGACTGCGCCAGGCCTGGTAACTCGTACTACCCGGTAAGGGCCTTCCTACTTTGGCGTCAACTTGTTTGATCCCTTGGCGGACTGAGCGCGCTGAAGAACAAGGTTGCCTTTCTCAAGGCTCCGGGCGTGCACTTTGCGGCTATAGTAGCGGCGCAAGGCTTGCTGGTAGCGTGCAGCTCGCACAGCCGCTCGAAGACGATCTTCCTGAAGGAGCAACGTGTCGGCTTGCCGCAGTTGCTCTTGCTCAGCTTCATCATAAGCGAGTACTCGAGGTGACCCGTATTTGAGTTCTGTGGGGAGCACCGCCTCTGCACCATAGATTAGGGAGAAGGGTGTCTGGCCGGTAGCTCGATTTGGTGTCGTCCTGAGTGACCAAAGAACTGCTGGCAACTCATCAATCCAGCGCCTTCCGCACTTGTGCAGCTTGTCGAAAGTTCTTGTCTTGAGGCCACGCAGCACTTCAGCATTCATCCTTTCTGCCTAGCCGTTGCTTCTCGGATGAGCGACAGACGCAAAACAGATTTTGCTGCCAAGGTCTTGAATGTACTGCATGAAGGTGCGGCTCGTGAATTGCGTGCCATTGTTGGTGATGATCCTGTTGGGGACCCCGAAACGGCAAACTAATCCTTTGAAGAACTTGACGGCCGATTGCGCTGTCACCTTTCTCACTGGCTCCACCTCAGGCCACTTTGTGAACTTGTCGATGGAGACGTACAAGAACTCAAAGCCCCCGGTAGCGCGGGGGAAGGGGCCCAAGATATCGAGCCCCCAGACCGAAAAAGGCCAGGAGAGAGGGATTGTTTGGAGAGCTTGAGCTGGTTGATGTATATTCTTTGAATGGAACTAGCATGCTTCACACTTGGTTACTGGCTCAGTCGCATCCTGGAGGGCGGTGGGCCAATAGAAGCCTTGCCGGAAAGCTTTGCAGGCAAGGGCCCTTGATCCTATGTGAGAGCCACATATGCCTCCATGTATCTCTGCCAACAACTTTAGTCCGTCTTCCCGGCAGATACACTTCAATTTCACACCGTTTGGCCATTTTCTGTACAGGATGCTATCCACAAACTGATACATACTTGACTGACGGGCTACTTTCTCGGCTTCTTCTTGCTCATCGGGAAGTTCTCCTGTTTGAAGGAAATGGACTATTTGCTGCGCCCATGCCGGAGCCTGTGGCTCGACGATAAGGACCACAGGCATCTCTTCGGTTGTGGGAGCGCGTGCTTCTGCGGCAAGAACCCGAGGTTCTGCGTTGAGCCGCTGCTCACCGCTAACCATGTTGTTGTTCCCGGCAATATCCTTGTCGGCGGCTTCCGGGAGCTCTGCCGGAAAATACTTGCCGGTTCTTAACTTCCTTCTTTTACTGGCCTGCATTGATGGAGTAACTGTGGGTTGATTCAAATGGAACACAAAGGTTCCCGGTTCCACGGGAAGCTTTTGCGCGGCGCACTTCGACAGGCTATCAACAATGCTGTTTTCCGCACGAGAGGTGTGCTCTGTTAGCAATCCGTCAAAGTGTTCCTCCAATTTCCTCACTTCTTCCACATATGCTCTCATCAATGAGCTCTGGTAATCCTTATTTACTTGCTTCACAACGAGCTGCGAGTCACCGCGGATGATCAATTTCTTGATTCCAAGGTCCACTGCGATCCGAAGACCGGCAAGGAGCCCTTCGTACTTAGCAGTGTTGTTTGTAGCTTGCTCCCTAGGGAAGTGCATTTGGACCACGTACTTGAGGTGCTCCTCGGTGGGTGCGACAAGCAGCACTCCGGCACCGGCGCCTTGCAGCGAGAAGGCAGCATCAAAATACATTATCCATTCTTTTGCCATTTCCTTGCCGGGGAGAGCCGTTTCTTGAATCTCTTCGTCTTGCGTTGGCGTCCATTCAGCAATGAACTCCGCCAAGGCTTTGCTCTGGATTGTTGAAGTGCTTTCAAACTTGAGTGCAAAGCTTGACAATTCCAACGCCCACTCCACTATCCTGCCGGTTGCTTTAGGATTTCTCAAGATGCGTTGCAGCGGGAAGCGAGTGACAACGGTGATCTCATGTGCTTGGAAGTAGTGACGCAGCTTTCTCGAGGCCATAAGGATGCCGAAAAGCAACTTCTGCACTCCAGAGTATCTTGATCTAGCCCCCTGCAGAAGGGAAATAACAAAATACACCGGTTGCTGCACCATTTTCTTCTTCGGCACCGCTCCCTGATCAGCTTCATTTGCTTGCGCTGTATCTGCCTTGTCGGCGTCAGATCTCGCCGGAGAATATTCCGGTTTGTCGCTGGATGGGCTTGCCGTGGTCGCTCCCTCTTCACTGACTTCTCTCTGTGCCACTAATGCAGCACTAGCCACTTGATTCGTTGCCGCTACGTATAGCAGCAACGGCTCTTGTGGTCTAGGCGCAACTAGTGTTGGCGCAGAGGAAAGGTATCTTTTCAAGTCTTGCAGTGCGGCCTCCGCTTCTGGAGTCCATTTCATTGGACCTGCCTTTTTCAAAATTTTGAAAAACGGCAAGGCGCGCTCGGCAGATCTTGAAATGAACCTACTCAAAGTAGCAACACAACCAGCAAGACGCCGCACATCCTTGACGCTTTTCGGTGCTTGAATCTGCTCAATTGCCTTGATCTTGTCAGGATTTGCCTCAATTCCCCGCTGAGATACAAAGAACCCGAGAAGCTTGCCGGATGGGACGCCAAACACACCCTTCTCGGGGTTGAGCTTCAGATTGATCTTGCGCAAGTTTGTGAATGTCTCTTCCAAGTCTTGGACGAGGGTCGATTCGTCCTTGGTTTTGACCACTATATCATCCATGTAGGCTTCTACATTTCTGTGCAGCTGGGGCCCAAACCCAACCTGAAGCGCTCTTGCAAATGTAGACCCGGCACTCTCTAATCCGAAAGGCATACACACGAAGCAGTACGTGCCACATGGAGTAATGAATGCGGTTTTCTCCTCGTCCTCCTTGGCCATGAATATCTGATGGTATCCAGAATATGCATCAAGGAAGGAGAGCAGATCACAGCCGGAGGTGGAGTCCACAATTTGATCGATGCGCGGCAACGGGAAAGGATCCTTTGGACAAGCTTTGTTGATATCGGTGTAGTCTATACAAAGTCTCCACTTTCCGTTTGCTTTGCGCACCACCACTGGATTTGCCAACCACGTGGGATGTAACACTCCTCTGACCAGGCCTGCCGCCTCGAGTTTCTTGATTTCTTTGGCAATGAACTGCTGCCGCTCCAAAGCTTGCTTCTGGACTTTCTGTTTGATGGGCCGAGCGTGGGGACAAACGGCAAGGTGGTGCTCAATTACCTCCCTGGGAACGCCGGGGATGTCGGACGGTCGCCATGCAAACACGTCGACATTCGCCCGTAGGAAGGCAACGAGCGCGCTTTCCTATTTATTGTCAAGGGTGGCGCTGATGGTGAAGGTACCGTCAACGCCGCCTTCCTTTGCTGGCACTTTCTTGGCTGCCGGTGCAGTAGCTTTAGATCTCTTACCGGTAGAGCACTCCGGCATGTCTTCAATGGGTGCGCAGCACTCCGAAGAGGTGCGCTTCCCGGAATCCTTGCTAGAGGTCTTGCCGGGGTTCTTCTTTTCCTTCTTCTTGGCGGGAGCTGGCGCCTTGGCTGCCTCTGCTGCAACCACGTCCCTGTATATCTTGTCGACGCAAATGACTGCATCTTTTTTGTCAGAGTTGATGGAAATGACACCCATCGGCCCTGGCATCTTCAATGTGTTATTAGCGTAGTGAGACGCTGCCATGAATCTTGCCAAGGCTGGGCGGCCAAGAATTCCATTATATGGTAGGGGGATCTTGACGACGTCAAAGACAATCTTTTCCGTCCTGTAATTCAGTTCCCCGCCAAACGTCACCGGCAATGTGATCTTCCCCTTGGGCTGGCTTCTTCCCGGGTTCACTCCCTGAAACGTGCCCGTTTTCTCGAGTTCCTCATCGGGGATCTGCAGCCTCTTGATAACTTCCGGAGAGATCAGGTTCAGGCCGGCCCCACCGTCAACTAACATCTTTGTTACCTGGAGGTTGCGAATCGTTGGCGAGACCAACAACGGCAAACACCCGACCACAGTTATGCGGTCAGGGTGGTCCTCAGCATCAAAGATGATAGGCGTGTGTGACCATTTGAGTGGCTTTTGAGAGCCCATTGCCGGCTCTACCGCGTTAACTTCACGAGCCCACTGTTTAAGTTGGCGGTGAGATGAGTGCAAATATGCTCCCCCGTCAACGCACATGGCGTCAGTCGCCTTCTGGAATTCTTGTTCGCTGGTCTCATCGTCATCCTCTTCTTCTTCACTTCCACCATCTCCCTCTTTCTTTTCACGGCCTCTAGCAGGCTTTTCCTTCTGCTGCTTGGCCTTGCCGCGGCGGCCTCCTCGACCACCGCGGCCTTTCTTGCCGGGCCCACCAGCACCATCTTTACCTTTTTCCTTGTCGCGCTTCTCATATTCAGCCTTCTGTTTCTCGACAAGGTGCTCGACTTGCCGGCACTCTTGGAGGTCATGCCCCTTGGTGCGGTGGATCTTGCAGTATGGCCCATCGGACTTGCCGGCCTTCTCGTTTGCCGCTGCCTCCTGACAAACGGCGCATGCAGCTGCCTCCTTGCCGGGACTCTTTGTTTTGGCTTTCTTGCCGGACCCAGAGTTGCCGGATCCTTCGACGGCCATCACAGTTTTGCCTTTGCGCTTCCTATTGCGCTTTCGGCCCTTCTTCCTTGGGTGGCAGCATCGTCGTCTTCAGAATCTACTTCGGCGCCAGCGTTCTCCCCGGGAAACCTTCTTCCTTCCTCGGCGCCAGCGTGTAGAGCTCGTTGACGGTCTTGGGCAACTTGACATTCATCTTCTCCCGCATCCTCCTATTGCGCACATTCGTGTGAAAGGCGGCAATCACGGCTGCGGGGTGCACGTCTGGAATCTTGCGGTGCACATGGCTGAATCTCTGGATGTACTTGCGCAAGGTTTCTCCATCTCTTTGCGGGATCACCTGCAGATCGCTGGGCTGTCCAGGAGCCTTGTGGCCCCCGGTAGAGGCACCAACGAACTCATTGCAGAGATCTGACCACGAAGAAATGGAGTTCTCCGGCAAGTTCATCAGCCAAGACCTCACGTTGGGTTTCAGTACCAACGAAAAGTAGTTGGAGAGGATTTTCTCATCTCTTCCCCCGGCAGCTTGTACGGCAATCGTATAGATGCCCAGAAACTCTGCCGGGTTCAGCTTGCCATCATATTTTTCCGGTACTTCTGGCTTGAAGGCTCGAACGGACGGCCATCGGACTTGCCGCAGCTCACGAGTGAAGGCAGGACACCCAACCTCGTAAGGTAGGTACCCGCCAATCCCTGGCGCAGGCTCATCGACGATGGGGCCGTTACGCGCGTCGGATTGACGGCGCGCCTCGCGGCGTCGTTCGATGGTGGTGCGGGCATCTTCAGCCCACCTGTCTCGCAGCACTTGCCGCTGATCTTGCCACGCTCATGGTCCGAAGACGCGATTGACATCTCGTCGGGTCCAAAGGACTGTTGGGCTTGTCGCGGCTGTTGGAGTTGCTGTTGTTGAGGCTGTTGCCGCAGCGGTGACTGCACCGTCAGTGTAGTTCCGTCAGCACGGCCACCAGCTGGAGATGTCGGCGCCGGTTGCGGAGGTCGTGAGGGTTCCGTTCATTGCGATTTACTGGCTTCGGCAAATCCAATCAAGCTCTGGATGGTGATCCTCCACTCGTCCATCTTCTCTACCGCCGGAGGGAAGTTTAGCAGGATCTGAGCCCGCGCCATCGCTTCTACCGCTGTGGCTGGCATGACTGGGAGCGAAGGGCGCGACGTCGCACTACTCCTGGCAGAGCCAGTAGGAGCGCCATCACGGTCCTGCTGCCGTGGCACATGATCAGCAGCAGGTCATCGTGGCGGTGGCTGCGCCTGAGGATCTGGGATTTGGTCCACAGGTGTCTTGCCGTGAGGTCGCCGCTGCCTGGAGTAGTTGGCGCCACTTGGGGCCGTACCGTGCCCATTGTGTGAGGGGCGCGGCGTCTGTCCTGAGGCAGCGTCCTTGGATGTCGCCGCAGCGGGGTCTCGGCTCGCGCCGGCCCGAGCGTTGTCGCTCCGGTGGCTGCGTTCGTCATCGCGGCGAGGAGGAGGAGGAAGACGCCCGCCCGCTTCGCCTGCGTCGTCGCGGCTCCGTTCGCCAGAGGACCGAGGAGGTCGACCGGCTCCATCGTGCTCGCCCCTTGCGCCTACCGCGGTGGGCGTAACGACCGTGCCTCCCGTGCTGGTCGTGCCGACCGCAGTACCCGCGCCGCCCGCATTGGCTGCACCGCCTGCGCCGCCTGCGGACGCGTGCGAAGTGGTCGTCATCGTGATGCCCTTCTTCTTGGGCGCCATCGACGACGAGGAGGACGGAGGTGAAGTTGATGATGAAGATGAAGAAGACGCGCGGCCCACTGATCAAGGTTCGCACAAGCGCTACCTCTCCCCTGCCTGGCGCGCCAAAGATGTCGTTGTGGTACGACCATCTATGGGGCCATGCAGCCCCTTGTGGTTCGGCGGGGGAGATCGACGTCCACAAAGAGCATGAACAATGGGGCGCGAGGGATTTTACCCAGGTTTGGGCCGCTGAGAAGCGTAAAACCCTACTCCTGCTTTTGATGTATTAGTGGTATGAAGGCACAGTACAAGGAGTGCTTCTCCCGGCTAGATGTGAGGAGAGCGGCTACGCGAGAGGTGCTTGTGTTTGGAAGGGGTCCGAATCCTCTAAACTGTTGCCTTGGCCCTCCTTTTATAGTTCAAGGGGTTACCACAGTGGCAAAACAGTAATTACGTCGTGACTAGATAGCAAACAGTGCTATCATACCTAACTCTGCCAGTTTAGGACAAAGGCATTAAATGCGCCATTAGGTGTCGTGTGGAGAGGTAGCCCCGGCAAGGTTTCTGCACCGCTTGCCCATCTACCTCGTATTATGCTGACACGCCTCCTGGACGGGTGTCTTTTAGGGGCAAATCTTGTCCCGGTGTGCTGACAAGTGCTCGACAAGCCTTACCAAACAGCCCGCGCGGTCGACACCTCATCCGTTAGTGGACACCTGCACGATGAGGTGGAGCGCTGGAGTCTGGCATAAGCTTGCCGGTACGGGGTTTGCCGGGTCTTCCCCTTGCTGGTTAAAGCTTAGCGGTAAGGGGCGTTCTTGTCTTCGGTAGTAGTTGGGTGTTGTGCCTTGAGCTTCTTTCTGATGGCTTCTTCAGCTGGACTTCGAATCTTGGTCTTGGCAGTTCCTGGCAAGGCCTTGGCCGGCAAGGAGGCTGCTACTGTCTGTGCATAAGTCAGGGTATAAAATACCCATGTTTTATACACTGACACTGCTGCTACTATCTGTGCATAAGTCAGGGTATAAAATACCCATGTCAGCAAGGCATTCCGAGCTGGTTTTTACTGGCCGACAGCAGGGGCCGATGCTACAACACTAGTACAGCGTTGCCCCGGCTGTCAGGTGTTCGCCAAACAGAGCCACATGCCCCCTATAGCCCTCAGGACTATTCCGATTACTTGGCCTTTCGCGGTCTGGGGGCTCGACATGGTTGGCCCACTTAAGGGAGGGTCACTAAAAAATAAGTATCTACTTGTCATGGTAGACAAGTTTACAAAGTGGATAGAAGCAAAACCAGTCACCTCGCCTGGAGCAGTCCCAGTAATTGAGTTCATCTCTGGGGTAGTGCACCATTATAGTATCCCCCACAGTATTATAACGGACAACGGGACAAACTTCACGGCCAAAGAGGTCAAAGCATGGTGCGCAAAGATGGGCATAAAGCTCGACTATGCATCAGTCTATCACCCACAATCAAACGGGCAGGTAGAACGCGCCAATGGACTAATCCTCAGTGGCATTAAGCCAAGGCTAGTATGCTCCCTTAAAGAAGCAGACTGCAAGTGGGTAGAGGAACTCGATTCCGTCCTATGGGGTCTCCGCACTACGCCAAATCGATCTATGGGGTACACCCCATTCTTCATGGTATACGGCGCCGAGGCAGTACTCCCTTACGATATAATCCACAACGCACCTCGGGTACGCATGTACGAGGAACGGGAGGCTGAGCTAGACCAGCAAGACGCCTTGGATGCCTTGGAAGAGGAACGGAACGTAGCCCGGGCATGTTCTACGATTTATCAGCAACAAGTAAGGCGCTATCACAACAGGGAAGTCCGCGTGAAGGAATTCAATATAGGAGATTTGGTCATGAGGCTCCACCCGGAGAAGCAGAAGCATAAACTCTCACCTAAATGGGATGGGCCAGTTATCATTGACCAGGTCCTAATTGGAGGCGCCTATCGAATCCGAGATCCGACGGACGGGCGTTTAGAGCCCAATCCCTGGAATGCCACACTGCTCCGGCGTTTCTACGGTTAAAAACTTGAGCATCTTCTTCCCATGTACATACACTGGTGCAGCGACCTGCTATACAAATGGTTTTTACCCCCTTTCTACGACAGAGTTTTAAACCGTCGCCTTGCCTGTGTGTGCGGTAGGGGGGTCTTTCCCACACGACCCAGAAACCGTCGTCGATAGGGAGCACGCAAGCATACGTTTCACAAAAGTAAGCGTATGCGATGCCCGCATCTATCCCAAATGCGAGTCGTCACACAGCTATTTGTGATCTATCGAATATCCCAAACGCTCCATCCTTGCTACTCGTGTGTGCTCGCATTACCATCGCACTCGGTATTCTGTGGTGCAACGTTTACGATGCGCGCCCCCTCACAAACAGTTCACGATTGTAAAACGTGTATGATAAGGAGACTATCACACACATTCACTTCTCCCGAACCGTATGCGATATATAATTAAGAAGATTAGTTAATCATCGTACAAGTGTCGGATAGGATTACGAAACATAGGATTGTCATACCAGTGTCGTACAGGATAACTACCGCACACACTATTCTGTGGTGCAAATGTTTACGATGCGTACGACATCAGAAACAGTTCATGATTGTAAAGCATGTACGATAAGGCGACTATCACAAACATTTAGTTTGCTCGCACCATTTATGATATTGTCTGACATCACACACGCTTTGCAAACGGCAACTGTGTGCATGGTCGCACACGTTTCCTCTCTGTGAACCGTGTCGGATTATGATGTATATCACACATGTTATGCTTTACAGACCGTGTGCATCGTAATGACCCGCAGAGCGTATTTTCACCCTAATTTAATCGCTGCTATTTAAAATTGTACCGAATTTGAATTTGAAAGTAGGCTATAACTTTATTCATATCCATTAGGTTTAACAACCAATGCATTATTTGATTCACAGGTACATATGTTCAAGAGTTACATAAAAAAAAGAATTACATATGCACCAAGTAAAGAATGATGAATCAGGGTTGTATACTTGTACTATTAAAGACGGTAAAGAAAGAGCTGAAAGACATTCTGGTTGTTGAACAAGGTGAAGCATAATGCCCATATTGTGCCCTCCTCCATGCAGAAGGCACGCACGACTCTAGTCCAACCCCTTGTGATGGCCGACCGCCCATCCTTCACTGTCTTCATGAGGACATCTAGATAGTCATTATGTTCTGGAAGAAATACTTTAACCTTTGCATGCCCACCAATCATGTAGTTTGAGAGGTAATCTTGAGTAAACTTCTTTGGGAACACTGCAAAGAAAAAAGATTCAGACACTGTCATCTAACACAACTCATTATGGGCAGCAAAAAGAAGGCTGCAGAGTTCTTACTTACCATCCTGCAGTTCACTGTTGTCTTGGATAAAGTGTAAACAAATAGTTTAATTGCCATCTTTTGACCCATTTTACTAACAATCTTTATCAGTTTCGTCACTTGATGCTGGTTCATGAATATCTCATTGCCCCATACGCAAAAAAGGTCGAAGTGCGGATCTTTACCAATGACATATGTACCTAAAAGCACCAAGTTAATATTAGAAGCTATACAACAATTGCACAATGATGTAGTACAACACTCCCTTCATCCCATTATATAAGATCTTATTACATCCAATATACTCACATATTGGATGAATTAACATCTTATATTATGGGGCGGAGGGACTTTATTACATTGTTACAAATATCGGCCGATTAACTGAAGTTAACTGCTGCTGTGTTGTTATTGTTGCTGCTCTTCTATGTATATCTAGACATCATCAGAACATTAAGGTAACACTCTTCCTTGTTGCTATGTAGCCTAGGATTGCATATTTAGACATTCAGTACAATGCATGTTGCTATGTAGCCTTAGATATATTAGATATGGCCCTAGTTAACCTACCGATAAATGGGTTACAGATATATTCAGTTAAATGTCCGATTTGCCGATTAATCCCTTATCACCCCCTGGCCTATATGGTACCAGCTACCAATATCCTGAACAGTGAGTATATATATAGAAGCCATGGGATGAAACTAACCTCGATGGAAAACAGCAGTCGTTCCCAATATTGTCCTGTGTAAGTACATCGAAAGGCATGTTAAGCAAAACAGGCTAAACATCAACCAAATATATCCCTGATAGACAACATAATCTCCAAATGATAGCTTCAGTGTTTAGGTTTAAGCATGCTAGTTATGCAAAACAAGAAGTGGAAAGGTGTGTTAACTGCACAGTTCATACTTGCACATATAGAACATCACATTGTGAATAACTGAAATAAACAAGGCATACTACGAACTACCAAAGATAGCAATTGAAACTGGACATATGCTAACTACAAACAACCAAACAACCAAAAACCGGTAAAAGAGGCATATGCTCGCTACAACAGGCTTAACAGCAACCAAATAGTCATTCATATTGGTATTGTTGAAACTGGTATTGATGAAATTGAACTGCACAGTTCATACTTGCACATATAGAACATCACTTTGTGAATAACTGAAATAAACAAGGCATAATATGAACAACCAAAGATAGCAATTGAAACTAGACATATGCTAACTACAAACAACCGAACAACCAAAAACCATTAAAAGAGGCATATGCTAGCTATAAAAGGCTTAACAGCAAGCAAATATAGTCATTCATATTGGTATTGTTGAAACTGGTATTGATGAAATTGTACTGTACAGTAAATAGTTGCACATATAGAGCATCACACTGTGAATAACTGAAATAAACAAGGCATACTGCAAACAACCAAATATAGCAATTAAAACTGGACATATTCTCACTACAAAAGGGGCTCGACAAAACAAATCATGGGTTCCCCCCTGTGAAGAGGCACGGCAAAACAAATCATGGGTTTCCTCACTTGTCACAGATGGGCTCCTTCCCATGGGAAGAGCACGGACTCTGGGTGCACTGCATGTTGTCGCAGATGGGCTCCTTCCCCTTGGAAGAGCACAGCTGTAGGGTGCCCTCCCTGATGTCGCAGATGGGCTCTATCCCCTTGGAAGAGGCGGAGAGGGTGCCCTCCTCGTGGTTGCCGTTGATGAGGTCTGACTTGGCAGCTGAGGATCCCAAGCCAGCGTCGCAGAACGTGTCATTCAGAAATGACAAAAGGGGCTCGATGGCGATGTAGGATGGCAAATTCTTGACAATGAACCAGAGGAGATCAGCGGTGGGGCCATGGATGAGATCAACGGCGGTTGAACCTGAGGGGTTGGGGGTGGGCCACTTAACCTGTGACATAGCCCGCGTCAGGCCATCGCTGTTGACGACCTCGATGTCATAGCCGGCATCCGCGACATACCAGCATACTCTAGCCCGCTGATTGAGAGCCTGCGGCCAGTAATCGTCGTCAGCTTCCTCGGCGGCCACCTCGCCGACGTCGGGCGAAGAGGCCGCGATAAACCTCTTTTGGGCCATTAGCTCCTGGAGCTCCACGGGAAGCGTAGCCGAGCTTAGGCTCCGATGCTCTGGAGTGGGGGAGGGGGATGGGGATCTATGGGAAAGGAGGTGTTTGGCAGGTGTCATCTAAGAAACTTAGGGCGGCTAGGGTATGGAGATAGGTGGGTAACCTGCATGGGCAAACCGGCAGATGTTGACGATGGAGGCGGTGCGGCGGCGACGACCTTGCTAGGGTAGGGAGGGGTAGTGTGTGTGTGTGTGTGTGTGCGCGCACGCGGAGTTTTTGGGGTGTGTGTGTGGAGGGGGGCCAAGGTGGTGTTTAAGGAAATGACGCGGCTACTAAAAATTTTACTTGGCGGGAGTAAAATGCCGGGGCTACTGAAAATTTGGATGAAGGGATTGAGCAACAAACATCACACACGGTCCAAACATAACAACCGTGTGCTATCAAACAGAAAAACCCTCCAGGCAACTAGACATTTTTGAGGGATGCAGGCGGGAGCGGGAGCAAACAACATCGCACACGGTCGGAACATAATAACCGTGTGCTATCAAACAGAAAAACCCTCCAGGCGGGTAGATATTTTTTAGGGATGCAGGCGGGAGCGGGGGCAAACAACATCGCACACGGTCGAAACATAATAATTGTGTGCTATCAAACAGAAAAACCCTCCAGGCGGGTAGATATTTTTGAGATTACGAGGGAAGCCTCATGGAGCCCAATCTACTGTGTTGATGTGGGTGACGGGGGCACGGGCGTGGCACACGGGTAGTCTGAGGGAACCGTGTGTGTTGCGTGGCCAAAAAAACGCGGGAAAGGGTTAGAACATGAACACACTTGCATGTGGACCAAATATATGTATGAAAAGGCTGGTTTGATGTTCAAATACCCAATGCAGAACTTTGATGTGGCACCTATCTCACAAAGCGCATAGTATTGCTAGTCCGCCACCCACCCACCCCCCCCCCCACACACACTTCATGTCGGCAGGAGGGCAATCCTAGCTATGAACACATGCCCCCAAATAGCTAGGTCTGACATATCTCACCCTACCGTAACACTAAACGTATAGGAGTCCATCATGGTCAAACCCCCCTTTCGCTTCCGGTCAAAGGTGCACTGTGTGTGGGCCCACAAATGTGTGCTTGTGGCGCGAGATGGGTGAGACCACATACGAACCACCTACGAGTGGCCCAATTATATGTATGAAAAGGGTGGTGTGATATTTAAATACCCAATTCACAACTTTGATGTGGCACATGTGAAGGGGATCGTTGCATGAAAATCAAAAAAAATCCTACGAACACCCAAGATCTAATCTAGGAGGTGCATAGCAAAGAGAGGGGAGTGTGTCTACATACCCTTGTAGACCGAAAGCGTTAGCGTCGTAACACGGTTGATGTAGTCGTACTCTTCATGATCCAATCGCGATCCAATCCGATCTAGTGCCGAACGGATGGCACCTCCAAGATTAGCACACATTTAGCTCGATGGCGTCCTCTCCTTCTTGATCTAGCAAGAGAGGGGGAGGAGTTAGATGAGATCGGAACCAGCACGGCGGTATGGTGGTGTTGGCAGCAGCGGAATTCCGGCAGGGCTTCGCCAAGCGCTGACGGAAGGTGGTGGAGGAGTATACAGGAGATAGAGAGGCGCCAGGCCGAAGGGTCCAGCCCCCTGCGCCCCTTCCCACTATATATAGGGGTGAGGGGGAGGGGCGCCGGCCCTAGCCCCTCCTCCAAGGGAGGGGGCGGCGGCCTAGGGGGGAGGAGTACCCCGCAAGGCAAGTGGGGGCGCCTCCACCCCTAGGGTTTTACCCCTTTGCCGCATGGGCCAAGTGGGGGGCTGTTGCGCCTAGCCCAACTAGGCCAGGGCACCCCCCTACAGCCCACGTGGGTCCCCGGGGCTGGTGGACCCCCCCGGTGGACCCCCGGAACCCTTCGGTGACTCCGGTACACTGCCGGCATACACCCAAACTTTTCCGGCGACCAAAATAGGACTTCCCATATATAAATCTTTACCTCCAGACCATTCCGGAGCTCCTCTTGATGTCCGGGTTCTCATCCGGGACTCGGAACAACCTTCGGACTTTCTGCTATTAATATCTCAATACTACCCTAGCGCTACCGAACGTTAAGCGTGCGACCCTACGGGTTCGGGAACATGCAGACATGACCGATACACCTCTCCGGTCAATAACAAATAGCGGGACCTGGATGCCCATATAGGTTCCTACATATTCTACGAAGATCTTTATCGGTTGAACCACGATGTCAAGGATTCAATTAATCCCGTATGCAATTCCCTTTGTCCGGCGATATGTTACTTGCCCTAGATTCGATCGTCGGTATCTCCATACCTAGTTCAATCTCGTTACCGGCAAGTCTCTTTACTCGTTCCGTAATACAAGATCCCATGGCTAACTCATTAGCCACATTGCTTGCAAGCTCTTTACGATGTTATATTACCGAGAGGGCCTAGAGATATCTCTCCGTCATACGGAGTGACAAATCCCAGTCTCGATCCGTGCCAACCCAACAAACACCTTCGGAGATACCTGTAGAGCACCTTTATGATCACCCGGTTATGAAGTGATGTTTGGATACACACTAAGTATTCCTCCGGTGTCAGGGAGTTGCATGATCTCATGGTCTAAGGAACAGATACTTGACATGAAGAAAGCTGTAGCAAATAAACTAAATGATCTGATGCTAAGCTTACGGTTAGGTCTTGTCCATCACATCATTCTCCTAATGATGTGATCCCGTTATCAAATGACAACTCTATGGTTAGGAAACCTTAACCATCTTTGATCAATGAGCTAGTCTAGTAGAGGCTTACTAGGGACACAGTGTTGTCTATGTATTCACACATGTATTTAAGTTTCCGGTTAATACAATTCTAGCATGAATAATAAACATTTATCATGAACAAGGAAATATGATACTAACCAATTTATTATTGTCTCTAGGGCATATTTCCAACAGTCTCCCACTTGCAGTAGAGTCAATAATCTAGTTTACATTGTAATGAAGCTAACACCCATGGAGTCCTGGTGCTGATCATGTTTTGCTCGCGGAAGAGGTTTAGTCAACGGGTCCGCCACATTCAAATCCGTATGTACTTTGTAAATCTCTATGTCACATGTAGATGTTGCTACGATGCTCTGCTTGGAGCTACTCCAACAGACTGCTCCACTATACGTATCCGGTTTGCGACTCAGAGTCATCCGGATCGGTGTCAAAGCTTTCATCGACTTAACCCTTTACGACGAACTCTTTATCACCTCCATAACCGAGAAACATTTCCTTAGTCCTCTTTAGGTACCTAAGGATAATTTTGACCGCTGTCCAGTGATCCACTCCTGGATCACTCATGTACCCCTTTGCCAGACTCATGGCAAGGCATACATCAGGTATGGTACACAGCATGGCATACATTATAGAGCCTATGGCTGAGGCATAGGGGATGACTTTCATCCTTTCTCTTTCTTCTGCCGTGGTCAGGCTTTGAGTCTTACTCAACTTCACACCTTGCAACACAGGCAAGAACCCTTTCTTTGACTGGTCCATTTTGAACTTCTTCAAAACTTTGTCAAGGTATGTGCTTTGTGAAAGTCCTATTAGGCGTCTTGATCTATCTCTATAGATTTTGATACCCAATATGTAAGCAGCTTCACCGAGGTCTTTGTTTGAAAAACTCTTGTTCAAATAACCTTTTATGCTTTCCAGAAATTCTATATCATTTCCAATCAATAATATGCCATCCACATATAATATTAGAAATGCTACAGAGCTCCCACTCACTTTCTTGTAAATACAAGCTTCCCCGTAAGTTTGTATAAAACCAAAAGCTTTGATCACCTCATCAAAGCGTATATTCCAACTCCGAGATGCTTTGATCACCTCATCAAACCAAAAGCTTTGTTAGCATCCTTAGGATTGACAAAACCTTCTGGTTGCATCATATACAACTCTTCCTTAAGAAACCCATTAAGGAATACTGTTTTGACGTCCATCTGCCAGATCTCATAATCATAAAATGCAGCAATTGCTAACATAATTCTAACAGACTTAAGCATCGCTACGGGTGAGAAAGTCTCATCATAGTCAACCCCTTGAACTTGTCAGAAACCCTTTGTGACAAGTCGAGCTTTATAGACGGTGATATTACCATCAGCGTCTGTCTTCTTCTTAAAGATCCATTTATTCTCAATGGCTTGCCGATCATCGGGCAAGTCCACTAAAGTCCATACTTTGTTCTCATACATGGATCCTATCTCGGATTTCATGGCCTCAAGCCATTTCTCGGAATCCGGGCTCATCATTTGCTTCTTCATAGTTCGTAGGTTCGCCGTTGTCTAACAACATGACTTCCAGGACGGGATTACCGTACCACTCTGGTGCGGAACGTACCCTGGTCGACCTACAAAGTTCAGTAGTAACTTGATCCGAAGTTTCATGATCATCATCATTAGCTTCCTCTCGTTCCGGTGTAGACATCATGGGAACCTCTTTCTGTGATGTGCTACCTTCCAATTCGAGAGAAGGTACAATTACCTCATCAAGTTCTACTTTCCTCCCACTCACTTCTTTCAAGAGAAACTCCTTCTCTAGAAAGGACCCATTCTTAGCAACAAATATTTTTGCCCTCGGATCTGTGGTAGAAGGTATACCCAATGGTCTCTTTAGGGTATCCTATGAAGACGCACTTCTCCGCTTTGGGTTCGAGCTTATCAGGCTAAAGCCTCTTGACATAAGCGTTGCATCCCCAAACTTTAAGAAACGACAGCTTAAGTTTCTTGCCAAACCATAATTGATACGGTGTCGTCTCAACGGATTTAGATGGTGCCCTATTGAAAGTGAATGCGGCTGTCTCTAATGCATAACCCCAAAATGATAGTGGCAAATCGGTAAGAGACATCATAGAACGCACCATATCCAATAGTGTACGATTACGACGTTCGGACACACCATTACGCTGTGGTGTTCCAGGTGGCATGAGCTGTGAAACAATTCCACATTGTCTTAAATGCATACCAAACTCGTAACTCAAATATTCACCTCCACGATCAGATCGTAGAAATTTAATTTTCTTATTACGATGATTCTCTACTTCACTCTGAAACTCCTTGAACTTTTCAAATGTTTCAGACTTGTGTTTCATTAAGTAAATATATCCATATCTACTCAAATCATCTGTGAAGGTAAGAAAATAATGATATTCACCGCGTGCTTCAACACTCATCGGACCACATACATTGGTATGTATTATTTCCAACAAGTCACTTGCCCGCTCCATTGTTCAGGAAAATGGGGTTTTAGTCATCTTGCCCATGAGGCATGGTTCACATGTCTCAAATGATTCATAATCAAGAGATTCCAAAAGTCTATCAGCATGGAGTTTCTTCATGCGCTTTATACAAATATGACCTAAGCAGCAGTGCCACAAGTATGTGGTACTATCATCATTAACTTTGCATCTTTTGGCATCAATATTATGAACATGTGTATTACTACGATCGAGATTCAACAAGAATAAACCATTCACCAGGGGTGCATGACCATAAACGATATTATCCATATAAATAGAACAACCATTATTCTCTATCTTAAATGAATAACCGTCTCGCAATAAACAAGGTCCAGATATAATGTTCATGCTTAACGTAGGCACCAAATAACAATTATTCAGGTTCATAATTAATCCCAAAGGTAAACAGAGAGGGAGCATACCGACGGCGATCACATCAACCTTGGAACCATTTCCAACGCGCATCGTCACCTCGTCCTTAGCTAGTGTCCATTTATTCTGCAGCTCTTGTTTCGAGTTACAAATATTAGCAACCGAACCAGTATCAAATACCCAGGTGCTACTACGAGCACTAGTAAGGTACACATTAATAACATGTATATCAAATATACCTTTGTTGATGTTGCCAGCCTTCTTATCTGCCAAGTACTTGGGGCAGTTCCGCTTCCAGTGACCATTCCCCTTGCAATAGAAGCACTCAGTCTCAGGTTTGGGTCCAGCCTTGGGTTTCTTCACGGGAGCGGCAACTGTCTTGCCATTCTTCTTGAAGTTCCCTTTCTTTCCCTTGCCTTTCTTCTTGAAACTGGTGGTCTTGTTCACCATCAACACTTGATGCTCTTTCTTGATTTCTACTTCCGCGGCCTTTAGCATTGCGAAAATCTCAGGGATCGTTTTCTCCATCCCTTGGATATTATAGTTCATCACGAAGCCTTTGTAGCTCGGTGGCAGTGACTGGAGAACTCTGTCAATCGCTACTTCATCCAAAAGATTAACTCCCAACTGATTCAAGCAATTATAGTACCCAGACAATTTGAGTACGTGCTCACTAACGGAGCTGTTCTCCTCCATCTTACAGCTAAAGAACTTGTCGGAGGTGTCATACCTCTCAACCCGGGCATGATCCTAAAATACCAATTTCAGCTCTTGGAACATCTCATATGCTCCGTGGTGCTCAAAACGTATTTGGAGCCCCGGTTCTAAGCCGTAAAGCATGGCACACTGAACTATTGAGTAGTCATCAGAACGTGCTTGCCAGACGTTCATAACATCTGCAGGCGAATCTTGAGGGGGTGCATCACCTAGCGGTGCATCACGGACATAAAATTTCTATGCAGCAGTGAGGATAATCCTCAAATTACGGACCCAGTCTGCATAGTTGCTTCCACCATCTTTCAACTTAGCTTTCTCTAGGAACGCATTAAAATTCAGGGGAGCTACAGCGCAAGCCATTGATCTACAACATTAATTTGCAAAGACATTAAGACTATGTTCATGATAATTGGTTCTTCTAATCAAATTACTAAAGAAC
This sequence comes from Elymus sibiricus, assembly GCA_039707655.1. Taxonomy (NCBI): domain Eukaryota; kingdom Viridiplantae; phylum Streptophyta; class Magnoliopsida; order Poales; family Poaceae; genus Elymus; species Elymus sibiricus. Next base: position 40,444,989 of record CM077670.1, read on the forward strand.
TCCCACTTAAATCAACATCCCTCAAGTTGTCTAAGTGTTACATGATCCACATCAACTGACCCATGTCCGATCATCACGTGAGATGGGTGATACGTCTCCAACGTATCTATAATTTTTTATTGTTCCATGCTGTTATAATATCAATCTTGGATGTTTTTATAATCATTTACAGCAATTTTATATCATTTTTGGAGACTAACCTATTAACCTAGTGCCCAGTGCCAGTTGCTGTTTTCTGCCCTGTTTTTGTTTTACAGAAAATCAATACCAAACGAAGTCCAAATGCAAGAAACTTTTTGGAGATTTTTTATTCCTCAAGATAAACACTGGAAGCTTCGGGAGAGGGCCAAAAGAAGAAGAGGTGGGCCACGAGGCACCAGGGCGCGCCCCAGGGGGGTGGCGCGCCCTGGTACCTCGTGGGCCCACCCTAGCTCCGTTTGACCTAATTCCAGCACTATAAATTCAGGAAAAATCAGAAACCCTCAGGGGAGTGCACGAAATACTTTTTATGCCGCGGCAAGCTTCTGTTCCAGAGAGATCCCATCTGGGGTCCTTCTCCGGTAATCTGCCGGAGGGGGAATCGATCACGGAGGGGCTCTACATCATCATTGCTACCTCTCCGATGATGCGTGCGTAGTTTACCACAGACCTTCGGGTCCATAGGCAGTAGCTAGATGGCTTCTTCTCTCTTTTTGATGTTCAATACAATGTTCTCCTTGATGTTCTTGGAGATCTATCCGATGTAATCTTTCTTTGCGGTGTGTTTGTTGGGATCCGATGAATTGTGAGTTAATGATCAGATTATCCATGAAATTATTTGAGTCTTCTCTGATCTCTTTTATGCATGATTGTTATAGCCTCGTATTTCTTCTCCGATCTATTGATTTGGTTTGGCCAACTAAGTTGATTTATCTTGACATGGGAAGAGGTGCTTTGTAGTGGGTTCGATCTTGCGGTGCTCAATCCCAGTGACAGAAAGGGACATGACACGTATGTATCGTTGCTACTAAGGGTAAAAAGATGGGATCTATTCATTGGGTTTATTAATTCGTGAGTTTGTCTTGTCTACATCATGTCACCGTTCCTAAGGCATTACTCCGTTCTTATGGACTTAATACACTAGATGCAGGCTGGATAGCCCATCGATGAGTGGAGTAATAGTAGTAGATGCAGGCAGGAGTCGGTCTACTAATCTTGGACGTGATGCCTATATACATGATCATTGCCTTGGATATCGTCATGATTATTTGCTTTTCTATCAATTGCCCAACAGTAATTTGTCTACCCACCGTATGCTATTTTCTCGAGAGAAGCCTCTAGTGAAATCTATGGCCCCCGGGTCTATCAAAATCATATTACTAAAACCCTAAAAATATTGCTGCCATTTTATTTTATTTATTTTATTTAGTATTTTTGCTGCAATCTATCAATCTATCAAATACAATTTAATCTTGCAATCTTACCGCCAAGGGATTGACAACCCCTTGTTAGCGTTGGGTGCAAGGATTTGTTGTTTGTGTGCAGGTACTGCTTACTAGGTGTTGTGTGATTCTCCTACTGGTTCGATAACCTTGGTTTCATAATTGAGGGAAATACTTATCTCTACTGTGCTGCATCATCCCTTCCTCTTCGGGGAAATACCAACGCAAGCTACAAGTAGCAGGAAGAATTTCTGGCGCCGTTGCCGGGGAGACATCATCAACATTTATCAAGTACCTTTGCACAAACACTCATCTCCTTGCATTTACTTTATTTGCAATTTGCCTCTCGTTTTCATCTCCCCCACTTCTAAAACGTTTTTACAAAAATACAAAAATATTATCCGTTGCCTTTTTGCATTTTTTTCTCGTTTGCTTGTTTGCTTGATTGTTTGCTCGCTTTATCGTTATGGCTAGTTCTTCGCTTATTACTATTACTCCGGAGAATGAAGTACTTAATTTTAAACAAAGGGGAGGAGAGAATTTAAAAGATGCTTGGTATAGGATTTGCGATGCTCATAATAGATCAACTCGTAAGCAATCCTCCACTATTCTCCTTCGCAATTTTTATGTGGGAATTAATACTTGGTATAGATTTGTCCTTAACACTATTACTGGAGGGAATTTCTTAATGTGTCCCTCTACAGATGCTTTTAATGCTATGGGAAATTTAGTGGGATCACCACCTATCACTATTAATGAAACAACTTTGACTTTGGAACATGTTATGCAAAGGTTAGAGGCTATTGAAAGTAAGATGCCTACTATTGAACACCTTGAGAATTTGGATAAAAAATTGCATAATAAATTTTTGTTATAAGTTTCTGTTATGGTGTGTTTATACTGTCATTCTACTGGTATTATAGTGTTTTTATGTTTTTAATTAGTGTTTGTGCCAAGTAAAGCCTTTAGGATGATTTGGAAGATAGTATAATTGATGCTGTTTGGAAAACAGAAAGTTTTGCGTCCAGTGCCCGAATTTTTTTTCTGTACTGGAGCGTCAGAAAAATCTGAAATTTTTACAAAGTATTGGTGTATGAATTTCCCACGTTTTCCTAATTTTTCAGAATTTTGGGAGTTACAGAATTATGTCTTTTAAAAAGATTGCTACAGATTGTTCTGTTTTTGACAGATTCTGTTTTTGATGCACTACTTGCTTGTTTTGATGAATCTATGGATTGTATCGGGGGGGTATAAGCTATGGTGAAGTTAGAGTACAGTAGGTTTAATGCAAAAATAAAATGTGAATGGGTTTGCAACAGTACTTATAGTAGTGATTTGTTTTGTTATACTAACGGATATCACGAAGGTTTTGTTGAGTTTTGTGTGATTGAAGTTTTCAAGTATTGGGTGAGATCACGATGGATGAAGGAATACGGAGTAGCAAAAGCCTAAGCTTGGGGATGCCCGAGGCACCCCAAGGTAATATTCAAGGAAGACTCAAGCGTCTAAGCTTGGGGATGCCCCGGAAGGCATCCCCTCTTTATTCTACCGACCATCGGTAATTTTACTTGGAGCTATATTTTTATTCATCACATGATATATGTTTTGCTTGGAGCGTCTTGTATGATATGAGTCTTTTCTTTGTTTGATTTTTAGTTTGTCACAATCATCTTTGCTGCACACACCTATTTTGAGAAGAGCCACACGTTATCATCATAATTTGTAGAATACTCTATGTGCTTCACTTAAATTTTTTGAGCTAGGCAGTTGCTCTAGTGCTTCACTTAAATCTTTTTGAGCACGGTGGTGGCTGAAATTTTATAGAAATAAACTCTCATGCTTCACTTATATTATTTTGAGAGTTGATTGAAATTTTGTAGAAATAAATTCTCATGCTTCACTTATATCATTTTGAGAATTGACTTGATTGAAATTTTGAAGAAATGAATTCTCATGCTTCACTTATATTATTTTGAGAATTGTTAAGATTGAAATTTTGAAGAAATATTTGCACTCTCATGATTCACTTAAATCTTTTTGAGAGATGATGATAGTAACGGTAATTTGCACATGTTATGCAATTGGTCCCAAAGTGATGAATATTCAAGAGGGATATAGATAAAAACTTTCATATAGATCATTGGATATGACAAGTGTGATTCCTTGCAATAGTTTTGTGATATGGAAATGATGATATGTGATGCCATGTTAGTGAGTAATTGTGCTTAAGTAAGAATATTAGTGTTAAGGTTTGTGATTCCCTATGCAAGCACGTTAAGTCAATAGTTATGCAATGAAGTTATATCCTACTATGGTGCATTATTCGGTGTTAGTTATGTTCAATGGATGTTTATGACCGTTTTCGTTTTTTGGTTGGTTGCTTCTCAATCTTTTGCTAGCCTTCATTTGTACTAAGCGGAAATACTGCTTGTGCATCCAAAATCCTTAAAACCAGTTTTGCCTTATGAGTCCACTATATCTACCTATATGCGGTATTCCAATGCCGTTCCAAGTAAAATTTGCGTGTGCCAACTCTAAATTTCAAAATAATTTTTCTGTTTTGTGTGCTCGTACCGCTCATGAAGCGGAAGGGGGTAGCCAATATCTTCCATGCTAGGTGTGTTATTCTCACGATGAGTGTTTATTCACTTGTCATTGCACGAGAGTGTGGTGGTAATAGGGATGCCCGTCCCGAATTGTTAAATTGCTAAAATGCCAAAATTGCAGTAATGCAAAAATAATGAAAACAAAAGCAAATCTCCCTCGGAAAGAAATAAAAAAATCTTAATGAAGGGGAGTACTCTCGCGGAAAGAGAAATCTTAATGAAGGAGAGTATAATTTATTTTCTGTTTGGGAACCGCCTATGATGTATGTAGCATGGAAGATATTGGGAATTCTCATTCGTTTTCATTGACAGGAAAAGCATGCCTCCCAAAATATTTTTATCTCTTTAATTTCAGCTTTGAGCTCTGGCACATTTAACAAATCTCTGCTGCCCTCTGCGAAGGGCCTATCTATTTACTTCTATGCAATTTTTATTTTTCTTGAGTCTCCATCTTCTCTTACAAAAGCACCAACTAGAGAACACTATTGTCATACTTGTGCATTGGTTGTAGCTAATATTTGAGTGTGTTTCATGAATGGATCAATGATTGAGCATAATGGGCTAGGGATAACTTTCTTTAGCGTTGATATTTTGAAAGACATGGTTGCTTGTTAGTATGCTTGAGTATCTATGTTTTCATGTCAAATTATAGACTATTGCTTTGAATCATATAAGTCCAATGTCCATGCTACAAAGAGAAAAGAGTATGAGATAAATATGCTAGGCAGCATTCCACATCAAAAATTATGTTTTTATCATTTACCTACTCGAGGACGAGCAGGAATTAAGCTTGGGGATGCTGATACGTCTCCAACGTATCTATAATTTTTGATTGTTCCATGCTGTTATAATATCAATCTTGGATGTTTTTATAATCATTTACAGCAATTTTATATCATTTTTGGAGACTAACCTATTAACCTAGTGCCCAGTGCCAGTTGCTGTTTTTTGCCCTGTTTTTGTTTTACAGAAAATCAATACCAAACGAAATCCATATGCAACCAAACTTTTTGGAGATTTTTTATTCCTCAAGATAAACACTGGAAACTTCGGGAGAGGGCCAGAAGAAGAAGAGGTGGGCCACGAGGCACCAGGGCGCGCCCCAGGGGGGTGGCGCGCCCTGGTACCTCGTGGGCCCACCCTAGCTCCGTTTGACCTAATTCCAGCACTATAAATTCAGGAAAAATCAGAAAGCCTCAGGGGAGTCCACGAAATACTTTTTACGCCACCGCAAGCTTCTGTTCCAGAGAGATCCCATCCGGGGTCCTTCTCCGGTAATCTGCTGGAGGGGGAATCGATCACGGAGGGGCTCTACATCATCCTTGCTGCCTCTCCGATGATGCGTGAATAGTTTACCACAGACCTTCGGGTCCATAGGCAGTAGCTAGATGGCTTCTTCTCTCTTTTTGATGTTCAATACAATGTTCTCCTTGATGTTCTTGGAGATCTATCCGATGTAATCTTTCTTTGCGGTGTGTTTGTTGGGATCCAATGAATTGTGAGTTTATGATCAGATTATCCATGAAATTATTTGGGTCTTCTCTGATCTCTTTTATGCATGATTGTTATAGCCTCATATTTCTTCTCCGATCTATTGATTTGGTTTGGCCAACTAAGTTGATTTATCTTGCCATGGGAAGAGGTGCTTTGTAGTGGGTTCGATCTTGCGGTGCTCAATCCCAGTGACAGAAAGAGACATGACACGTATGTATCATTGCTACTAAGGGTAAAAAAATGGGATCTATTCATTGGGTTTATTAATTCGTGAGTTTGTCTTGTCTACATCATGTCATCGTTCCTAAGGCATTACTCCGTTCTTATGGACTTAATACACTAGATGCATGCTGGATAGCCCATCGATGTGTGGAGTAATAGTAGTAGATGCAGGCAGGAGTCGGTCTACTAATCTTGGACGTGATGCCTATATACATGATCATTGCCTTGGATATCGTCATGATTATTTGCTTTTCTATCAATTGCCCAATAGTAATTTGTCTACCCACCGTATGCTATTTTCTCGAGAGAAGCCTCTAGTGAAATCTATGGCCCCCGGGTCTATCAAAATCATATTACTAAAACACTAAAAATATTGCTGCCATTTTCTTTTATTTATTTTATTTAGTATTTTTGCTGCAATTTATCAATCTATCAAATACAATTTAATCTTGCAATCTTACCGCCAAGGGATTGACAACCCCTTGTTAGCGTTGGGTGCAAGGATTTGTTGTTTGTGTGCAGGTACTGCTTACTAGGTGTTGTGTGATTCTCCTACTGGTTCGATAACCTTGGTTTCATAATTGAGGGAAATACTTATCTCTACTGTGCTGCATCATCCCTTCCTCTTCGGGGAAATACCAACGCAAGCTACAAGTAGCAATGGGGCAGTCATCAATGGTGAACATCTCCATGTTGATCATATCTACTATATGACTCATGTTCGACCTTTCGGTCTCTTATGCTCCGAGGCCATGTCTGTACATGCTAGGCTCGTCAAGTTTAACCCAAGTATTCTGCATGTGTAAAACTGGCTTACACCCGTTGTATGTGAACGTAGAGTCTAACACACCCGATCATCATGTGGTGCTTCGAAACGACGAACTTTCGCAACGGTGCATACTTAGGGAGAACACTTTTATCTTGAAATTAAGAGAAGGGATCATCTTATAATGCTACCGTCGTCCTAAGCAAAATAAGATGCATAAAAAGATAAACATCACATGCAATCAATATGTGACATGATATGGCCATTATCATCTCATGCCTTTGATCTCCATCTCCAAAGCACCGACATGATCTCCATCATCACCGGCATGACACCATGATCTCCATCATCATGTCATCACATGGTTGTCTCACCAACTATTGCTTCTACAACTATTGCTAACTCATAGCGATAAAGTAAAGCAATTACATGGCATTTAATAGTTGACACGCAGGTCATACAATAAATTAAAGACAACCCTATGGCTCCAGCCGGTTGCCATACTCATCGACATGCAAGTCGTGAACCTATTACAAAGCATGATCATCTCATACATCAACATACATGACATCATGTTTTGGCCATACCACATCACAACATGCCCTGCAAAAACAAGTTAGACGTCCTCTACTTTGTTGTTGCAAATTTTACGTGGCTGCTATGGGCAACTAGCAAGAACTGTTCTTACCTATGTAAAGCCACAACGGTGATAATCAAGTTGCCTTTTAACCTTCTACAAGGACCGCCTTTATCAAATCAGATTCAACTAAAGTAGGAGAGACAGACACCCGCCAGCCACCGTATGCAAAACAAGTTGCATGTCAGTCGGTGGAACCGGTCTCATGTGCGAGGACATGTAAGGTTGGTCCGAGCCGCTTCGTCCCACAATACCGCCGAATCCAAATAAGACAAGAGAGGTAAGCAATTTGAGCATCAACGCCCACAACTTCTTTGTGTTCTACTCGTGTAAATACATCTACGCATAGACCTAGCTCCGATACCACTGAAGGGGATCATTGCATGAAAATCAAAAAAAGTCCTACGAACACCCAAGATCTAATCTAGGATATGCATAGCAACGAGAGGGGAGTGTGTCTACATACCCTTGTAGACCGAAAGCGTTAGCGTCGTAACGCAGTTGATGTAGTCGTACTCTTCACGATCCAATCGTGATCCAATCCGGTCTAGTGCCGAACGGACGACACCTCCGAGATTAGCACATGTTCAGCTCGATGGCGTCATCTCCATATTGATCTAGCAAGAGAGGGGGAGGAGGTAGATGAGATTGAAACCAGCACGGCGGTATGGTGGTGGTGGCAGCAGCGAAATTCCGGTAGGGCTTCGCCAAGCGCTGACGGAAGGTGGTGGAGGACTATACAGGAGGGAGAGAGGCGCCAGGCCGAAGGGTCCAGCCCCCTGTGCCCCTCCCCACTACATATAGGGGTGAGGGGGAGGGGTGATGTCTACTACACAACTTATTCTTGTAGACTCGTGTTGGGCCTCCAAGCGCAGAGTTTTGTAGGACAGTAGCAATTTTCCCTCAAGTGGATGACCTAAGGTTTATCAATCTGTGGGAGGCATAGGATGAAGATGGTCTCTCTCAAACAACCCTGCAATCAAATACAAGAAATCTCTTGTGTCCCCAACACACCAAATACAATTGTAAATTGTATAGGTGCACTAGTTCGGCGAAGAGATGGTGATACAAGTGTAGTATGGATAGTAGATATAAGTTTTTGTAATCTGAAAATATAAAAATAGCAAGGTAGCAAGTACAAAAGTGAGCACAAACGGTATTGCAATGTTTAAAAACAAGGCCTAGGGTTCATACTTTCGCTAGTGCAATCTCTCAACAATGCTAATATAATTGGATCATATAACCATCCCTCAACGTGCGATAAAGAATCACTCCCAAGTTCCTATTAGCGGAGAACATAAGATAGAAATTGTTTGTAGGGTATGAAACCACCTCAAAGTTATCCTTTCCGATCGATCTATTGAGCTATTCCTATAAGTGTCACAAACAGCCCTAGAGTTCGTACTAAAATAACACCATATGATACACATCAACCAACTCTAATGTCACCTAGATACTCCAATGTCACCACAAGTATCCATGAGTTGATTATACGATATGCATCAAACAACTTCATAATCATAATATTCAATCCACACAAAGAACTCCAAGGAGCACCCCAAAGTTTCTATCAGAAAAAAGATAATGAAAACGTGCATCAACCCCTATGCATAGATTACCCCAATGTCACCACGGGAATCCGCGAGTTGAGTGCCAAAACATATATCAAGTGAATCAATATAATACCCCATTGTCACCACGGGTATTCATATGCAAGACATACATCAAGTGTTCTCAAATCTGAAATATTCAATCCAACAATAACGAAACCTCAAAGGGAAAAGATTCGATTCATCACAACAAGGATAGAGAGGGAAGAAACACCATATGATCCAACTATATTAACAAAGCTCGCGATACATCAAGATCGTGCCAAATCAAGAACACGAGAGAGAGAGAGAGATAAAACACATAGCTACTGGTACAAACCCTCAGCCCCGAGGGTGAACTACTCCCTCCTCGTCATGGAGACCGCCGGGATGATGAAGATGGCCTCCGGTGATGCTTTCCCCCCTCCGGCAGGGTGCTGGAAAAGGGCTGTAGATTAGATCATGGAGGTACAAAGGCTTGCGGCGGCGTAAAAACTCATCTAGGTTAAATTTCGGGGGTTTCTGAATATATATGATTTTTTGGCATTGGAATCACGCAAAGAGGTGCCACAGGGGGGCCACGAGGCACCAGGGCGCGCCTGGGGGGGCAGGCGCGCCCAGGTGGCTCGTGGGGCCCCTGTGGCACTTCTGCTGCTTCCCCGAAGCTTCCTGGGTCCATTTCCTTCCAGAAAAAATCATCAAAAACTTTTGCTGCATTTGGACTTCATTTGATATGGATTTTCTGGAAAACCAAAAACAAGCAGAAAACAGCAACTAGCACTGGGCACTAGGTCAATATGTTAGTCCATAAAAATCATATAAAATCCATATAAAAGTGCACCAAAATCATACAAAACTATAATAAACATGGCATGAATACTTCATAAATTATAGATACATTGGAGATGTATCAGCATCCCCAAGCTTAATTCCTGCTCGTCCTCGAGTAGGTAAACGATAAAAGAAATAATTTATGAAGTGTGAATGCTAGCATAGTGCATAAGTTTGATCAATGATAATTTCAATCACTTTTCCTAGCATCATGACATCAACTTTTTCTCATAAAACTCATCATGATAAAGTAGCAATTAAAAACAAAAATTTTGACGTGGAATGCTACCTATCACAATCATCATATAATCTTTTCTTTTGTTGCATGGACACTTGGACTAGAATGATTCAAAGCAATAGTCTATAATTTGACATGAAGACATAAATACTCAAGCATACTAACAAGCAACCATGTCTTTCAAAATATCAATGCTAAAGAAAGTTATCCCTAGCCCATTATGCTCAATCATTGATCCATTCATGAAACACACTCAATATTAGCTACATCCAAAGCACAAGTATGACAATAGTGCTCTCTAGTTGGTGCTTTATAAGAGAAGATGGAGACTCAAAATAAAAATAAAAATTACATAAAAGTAAATAGATAGGCCCTTCGTAGAGGGAAGTAGAGATTTGCTAATGTGCCAGAGCTCAAGGCTTAAATTAGAGAGATAAAAATTTTGGGAGGCATGCTTTTCCTGTCAACGAAAACGAACGAGAATTCCCAATATCTTCCATGCTAGGTACATTATAGGCGGTTCCCAAACAGAAAATAAAGTTTATTCCTTTTTCCACCATTCTTTCACAATACATGGCTAGCCGTATCCACGGGTGCCCTCCATACCAACACTTTCCAAGGAATTTATTATTATCATCATATAAGATTTTTCATTTCATTTCATTTCGGTACTGGGCATCCCTATTTCCTGCCACACTCTCGTGCAATGACAAGTGAATAAACACTCATCGTGAGAATAACCCACCTAGCATGGAAAATATTGGCCACCCCCTTCTGCCTCATGAGAGGTACGGGCACACAAAACAGAAAAATTATTTTGAAAATTAGAGTTGGCACACGCAAATTTACTTGGAACGGCATGGAAATACCGCATATAGGTAGGTATGGTGGACTCATCTGGCACAACTTGGGTTTAAAGAGTTTGGATGCACAAGCAGTATTTCCGCTTAGTACAAATGAAGGCTAGCAAAAAGATTGAGAAGCAACCAACCAAAAAGCGAAAACGGTCATAAACATGCATTGAACATAACTAACACTGAATAATGCACCACAAGTAGGAAATAACTTCGTTGCATAACTATTGACTTTATGTGCATGCATAGGGAATCACAAACCTTAACACTAATATTCTTACTAAATCACAATTACTCACTAACATGACTCACATATTATCATCTCCATATCGCAAAACTATTGCAAGGAATCAAACTTATCACATCCAATGATCTTTCATGAAAGTTTTATTATTATATCCCTCTTGAATATTCATCACTTTGGGACTAAACTCATATCTTAAGCATATTGCCATTACTATTGTCAACTCTCAAAATAATATAAGTGAAGCATGAGAGTGTATGTATTGCTTCAAAATATAATCACCACCGTGCTCAAAAAGATATAAGTGAAGTACTAGAGCAAATGACAAACAACTCCAAAAAGATATAAGTGAAGATCAAATGAGTAGTTAAGTAAATAGGTAGCTATGTGAGGATTCTCTCTCATTTCAAAATTTCAGATCTTAAGTATTTTATTCAAACAGCAAAGAAAACAAAATAAAATGACATTCCAAGAATAGCACATATCATGTGAAGAAGCAAAAAACTTAGGCTCAACCAAAACTGACCGATAATTGTTGATGAAGAAAGGAGGGATGCCTATCGGGGCATCCCCAAGCTTAGATGCTTGAGACTTCTTGAAATATTAATTTGGGATGCCTTGGGCATCCCCAAGCTTGAGCTCTTGTGTCTCCTTAATTCCTCTCATATCACGGTTTCCCTAAATCTTAAATACTTCATCCACACAAAACTCAACAAGAACTCGTGAGGTAAGTTAGGATAAATCAATGCAAAACCTTAACATTCTCTACTGTAGCAAATCACTAAAATTATAATTAAACATTTCATACTAAATGCCTCTGCATATTTAATACTCAAATCCACAAATAGAAACATTAAACAAAGAACATATGCAAACAATGCAACTATAATCGAAATCTACCAAAACAGAACAGTCTGTAAAGGGGGATTTAAAATTCATACTTACCTAACTCCAAAAATTCTGAAAAATTACCACATGACAGAGAACTCATGCATGCTTACTGTTTAAAAATTTCAGATTTTTCTCATGTTCTGACTATTCAGGAATATTCTGGACATAACAGAAAACTTTCTGTTTTCAAACAGCAACACATGAACTTGCAAACTGAGCATGGTAAAGGCTATAATTGGCATTTTATTGAACTAAAGGATACAAAACATGATTATTGATAATACCAAGAAAATATCAACAGAAGAAAATGACGCTCCAAGCAAAACTCATATTATGTGACGAATAAAAATATAGCTCCGAGTGAGGTTACCGATAGTGTTGAAGACGAAAGCGGGGATGCCTTCCGGGGCATCCCCAAGCTTAGTTGCTTGGGTCTTCCTTGAATATTACCTTGGGGTGCCTTGGGCATCCCCAAGCTTAGGATCTTGCCGCTCCTTATTCTCCTCATATCGATATCTCACCCAAAACTTGAAAACTTCAATCACACAAAACTTAACGGAACTTCGTGAGATAGGTTAGTATGATAAAACTAAATCATCCACTTAGGTACTGTCAAGACAAGATTCATAATTTTTCTCACATAATGCCTACTGTATTCTATCATTTCCACAATTTATATTACTCAATATAAGCTATGGTAACACTAAAACAAACAAACTATGCACCGAAAACAGAATATGTCAAAAACAGGACAGCGTGTAGTGAGCGATTTAAAAACCATACTTCTGTACCTCCAAAAATTCTGAAAAATTAGTAAAACGTAAACAATTTGTAGACCAACACTGTGGAAAAATTTCAGAATTTTTTCACGCTCCAGTACAGAATAGAAATTCCAGCACTGGACGCAAAAGTTTCTGTTTTTGCACAGAATCAAATCAACAAGCATCCACACTATCCCAAAGGTTTTACTTGGCACATTATTGAAATAAAACATATAAAACATGATTACTATAGTAGCTTAATCATGTGAACACACAAAAACAGTAGGTAGAAATATTGGGTTGTCTCCCAACAAGCGCTTTTCTTTAGTGCCTTTTTAGCTAGGCATGATGATTTCAATGATGCTCACATAAAAGTAAAGAATTGAAACACAAAGAGAGCATCATGAAGCATATGACTAGCACATTTAAGCCTAACCCACTTCCTATGCATAGGGATTTTGTGAGCAAACAATTTATGGGAGCAAGAATCAACTAGCATAGGAAGGCAAAACAAGCATAACTTCAAAACTTTCAACACATAGAGAGGAAACTTGATATTATTGCAACACCTACAAGCATATTATCCTCTCTCATAATAATTTTCAGTAGCATCATGAATGAGTTCAACAATATAGCTATCACATAATGTGACACCCTGGTTTTTCCCAGCTTTTCTTTTCAAAATTTAATTGAAAATTTTAGTTGTAATTTGGCTTGGATTTGTTTCTGAATGACTCTATGGACTTAAAACTTGGGAATATTTCTTGATTTTCTTTCCCAAGTGATTCAAGCTCTCGAAAACTTCTCTCAAGTCATGTCATTTCCATTCTTGCTCAATCTCAACTTTATCCCAGTCTAATATTCCTTTTTCCATTAAAGGAATAACCCTTTGAGCTCTAGGTTGTGAAGCAACCCATATTTCTGTTCTTCCAAAAATCCAAAGAAAATTATAATAAATCCTTTGGACCATGTGAACCTTGGATGTGTGAAAATATTCAAGATTTACTCCTCATGGTGAGCACAGCATCAAATCTTTGATTCTGGCAATAATTTCTGTTTCTGAGGCAACTATATTTTATATTGCCTCAAAAATTCTGAAATTAATCCAGGACATTCTACTATCCATATTATCAGTATCCACCAATTTTTGGCTCATTCCATTCAGCCAATTTCTCTATAAAATTCCTACAAGTTTCTGTCCAGTCGGAAGTGTTGTGAAGGAAGTACCCTGTACACTAACCCAATTGGACTGAAATTTTTATAGCATGTTGGCATCCCCAAATCACCCACAAATACCAAGTTTCAACTCCAGGAACCCATCCAAGTGAGTGTAACATCCTCAACAAGATTTCTGGACCAGAGAGGCAGTTGTGAAGCAACTATGCTCTACACTGGTCCATTTGGTCTGAATTTTTCCCAGCATGTGCACCTTCCTACTACACTCCAGCATGGAAAACTTTCACTCCCAAAGCCCTAGCCATTTCTCCTCAACTTGCTGCACAAGTTTCTATCCAGAAACTTGCCTGGAACCTAGCCAGCTGGCCAGACCAGCTCTTGTCAAACCAAGGGCACAGGGAGGCCTCATGTTGAAAAGGCTACCGCGTGAACATGATCACTCGGGCCAGAGCGCACCGCGTGCGCCAATGCACGCGGTGACCATGCGTCTAGCCGAGCCAAAGTCGTGCTCTGCACGTCGTCCGCGTCGGACATGCTCGCTCAGGCCACCTCACGCTGTCCCTTCTTGTCCCAGCATGCGGACTTCGTCGCCGTCGTCCACCTGGCCCGTCTGTAACCCTCTCCCTCTCCGGTGAAGCTCGTCGGCAGACGCAGCCATGCTCCGCCCCTGTGCGCCATACGGGCACTGTGGCCACACTGGTTGGCGTCTTCCTCGCCGCGCCGCGCCATCGCCATTAAGTCTCTGCCCTCTCCCGTCCCATCCCTACGCGGCTCGGGTGCCAGCGCGACGGCCAGTGCAGCGCCATCGCCGGCATTTTCCCCGCGGCGGGATCTGGTGCTGGCATCGCCGCCCGGCTATAAAAGCCGCCCCCAGCCCTCCCTCTCTTCACCCATCGCCCTCTGCATCTCTCAATCGCCGCCTAGTAGCACCAGAGCGAGCCGGAGATCTCTTTTGCTCCGTCTCCGGCGAGCTGCTCCGCCGCTCTGCCTCAGCTCCACCTGCTCGGCTCCGTCCACCCCAGGCCCAGCTGAGACCACCAACGAGCTCGTGAAGTTCTACTGATCATCCCCAGCCCTTCCTCTGCTCGAGTACTCGCCGGAGTCGTCGGATCCGTCGACCCCCGAAGCACGCCGCCGCCTGAGATGAAGGGGGCGACGCCGTCCGGCCATCTCCCGATGAGCTGTGGGTACGGGAGTGTGCATCATCATCTGCCCGATCCATCCCCGCCTTTCCCGAAGCTCGCCGCCGTCGTCATCGCTGGCAAACCTCGCCGGTGAGCCGCCCTGCTTCTGTTCCTCTCTCTCTCCTTTAAATATGACAGGCGGGCCCCGCATGTCAGCGACTCCCTTTGCGCCCGAAGCGGTACGCTAGTGGAGGCGTACTTCGGTTTTACGCCTTCGACGTGGCCGCTCCAGGGTTTTTCTGTTTTTCGGTTAAATTCAAATAATTCCAGAAACTTTGACTGAACTTTGACCATCAATAACTTTTAAACCATAAGTCCAAATGAGTTCATTCTTTTTACAGTATTTTTCTTATGAGCCCCTCTAGTTGTTGTAAAATTTTGATATTTTTCTTTGCTGTCTAGAATTTCTGGTCAAAAGAAAATGCTTTATGTGGTATTTGAAAATGCTTTCAAAAATGCTTTTCAGATTGTTTTGAGTAGTTGGTGAAGACCAGGAGTATTCTCCCACACTTCCTTGGTGCAAGGCAAGCCACAACTCTCATTTGCATAATTGCATTGCAATATCATGGTTTAAATAATTATTTTAATGCCAAATATGAATTATTTATGAATGGATTAATTCATGCAATACTTTGAAGATCTTGGATAAGTTACTGTCATGATGATGATGGGATTATAGGATAGTAGTAGATTTCCAGATTTATGTTGTAATGCTGTCGGACTGTGAGATTAGCATCTATGATTATTTTGTGATTCCTCTGGTACTACATATATGGGATCAGTAGTAGAAGTGATCACGTTGCTCATTGGATTTCTAGTTGGTTATTGTGGTAACTTGGATCACTTGTATATCGGAGGGTCAGTGATGACTATGATTACTTGGGGAAAAATTCCTTCATCATTGATCGAGTGCCACTGAACCGAACTTTCCAGTGCAACCACACATGCTAGAATGGGACGACCTTGGCTTGGTCTAACCGCGTGCTCTTTTATCGGTACCGCCAAAGAGGGGAGGTTATGCATGCGTGCTGCCCTGATCAGGTAGACGACGATAACCTTGTGAGCCCGGTTTGGTTATTGAGCTCAGGTCCCCATTTGGGATAGTTTGTTTGGCCACGACGGTGGCAGGTGTCAAGAGTGACACAGGGGCCACCCAGGGCATGACTCGGATGGGGAATGATTGTCGGTGGTACGGTGGAGGAGTCACGGGTTAGGCAAGTTTTGTTGGAGCAGCACCGGTCCACCCGAATGGGAGTACGAGGCCAGGAGCTCTATAGTGTGGGTAAAGTGCGCAACCTCTGCAGAGTGTAAGAATCTATTCGAATAGCCGCGTCCATAGTATTGGACACAGTTCGTACTAAGTCACACTATCTGATCAACACCAATGAGGGAATAACATGTCAATGATGGAAGAACTCGTCTCAGTATAGTTAGGTGACAGATTGTTGAAAGCCGCTGGTAATTGTTGAGGATGATCTCGGGAATGATCGTCAGAAGTTCTCAAGGTGACCATGAGTTGGTCACGAGAGTAAGTGGTTCAATCATGTGGCTCAGAGCAAGTGGTATCGGTAGTGGTAACAAGATTGATCGTTGTAGCAATAGCATGTTATTATTTTCTTCCACCCTTTTTAGTAGCATTTAAAATCTGATTTAATCATGATTGCTATGAGAGTGTTATGCCTTGATGCTCTTGTTTGTTGCGAGCTTGCGAGTACATTCAAAGTACTCACCTGGCGTGTCATGCCAGTTTGCGGTGCTGCTATGTTTGCTTAGTGGAGATGTTCGAGTTGCGAGCTAGGACGTGTCCCAGCCAGAGTCCCTCCGGAGTGGAGTCCATTTTGACGCCGTGATTCTGCTGCTAGGATTCGAGCCGCTGCTAGCATAGAATTATCATAGCAAGCATAATCTTGCCGAGGCAACCCTTTGTAATATCTCAAACCCTTGTACCCCATCTATTTGTAGTAAAGAGCTGATTTGTTCTATGCCAAGTAGTGCCGTATTACAGAAGACTTGATCTCTGGGCTGGAATACAGGGTGCTCCGGTGACTCTGAGCTGGGGTGCCACACATAAAGCATTCTTTTCATGATCCACAAGCATAGAAATTTTACTACTCTCCACATAAGCAATTTTCTTCTCATTCATAATAGTGGGAGCAAACTCAACAAAATAACTATCATGAGATACTTGATTGGCATAATCCAATTGAAAATTAAAATCATGATAAAAAGTTTCATATTTATCATTATTCGTTATAGCATACATGTCATCACAATAATCATCATAGATAGGAGGCATGCAATCATCATAATAAATTTTCTCATCAAAACTTGGGGGACTAAAAATATCATCTTCATCAAACATAGCATCCCTAAGCTTGTGGCTTTGCATATCATTAGCATCATGGATACTCATAGAATTCATACTAGCAACATTGCAATCATGCTCATCATTCAAAGATTTTATGCCAAACATTTTATTGAATTCTTCTTCTATCAATTGAGCACAATTTTCCGCTCCATCATTTTCAAGAAAGACATTATAAAGATGAATAATATGAGGCAACCTCAATTCCATATTTTTTTTGTAGTTTTATTTTATAAACCAAACTAGTGATAAAACAAGAAACTAAAAGATTCGATTGCAAGATCTAAAGATATACCTTCAAGCAGTCACCTCCCTGACAATGGCGCCAGAAAAGAGCTTGATGTCTACTACACAACTTATTCTTGTAGACTCGTGTTGGGCCTCCAAGCGCAGAGTTTTGTAGGACAGTAGCAATTTTCCCTCAAGTGGATGACCTAAGGTTTATCAATCCGTGGGAGGCGTAGGATGAAGATGGTCTCTCTCAAACAACCCTGCAATCAAATACAAGAAATCTCTTGTGTCCCCAACACACCAAATACAATGGTAAATTGTATAGGTGCACTAGTTCGGCGAAGAGATGGTGATACAAGTGTAGTATGGATAGTAGATATAGGTTTTTGTAATCTGAAAATATAAAAACAGCAAGGTAGCAAGTAACAAAAGTGAGCACAAACGGTATTGCAATGCTTAAAAACAAGGCCTAGGGTTCATACTTTCGCTAGTGCAATCTCTCAACAATGCTAATATAATTGGATCATATAACCATTCCTCAACGTGCGATAAAGAATCACTCCCAAGTTCCTATTAGTCGAGAACATAAGATAGAAATTGTTTGTAGGGTACGAAACCACCTCAAAGTTAACCTTTCCGATCGATCTATTGAGCTATTCCTACAGTGTCACAAACAGCCCTAGAGTTCGTACTAAAATAACACCATATGATACACATCAACCAACTCTAATGTCACCTAGATACTCCAATGTCATCACAAGTATCCGTGAGTTGATTATACGATATGCATCAAACAACTTCATAATCATAATATTCAATCCACACAAAGAACTCCAAGGAGCACCCCAAAGTTTCTATCGGAGAAAAGATAATGAAAACGTGCATCAACCCCTATGCATAGATTACCCCAATGTCACCACGGGAATCCGTGAGTTGAGTGCCAAAACATATATCAAGTGAATCAATATAATACCCCATTGTCACCACTGGTATTCATATGCAAGACATACATCAAGTGTTCTCAAATCTGAAATATTCAATCCAACAATAACGAAACCTCAAAGGGAAAAGATTCGATTCATCACAACAAGGATAGAGAGGGAAGAAACACCATATAATCCAACTATATTAACAAAGCTCGCGATACATCAAGATCGTGCCAAATCAAGAACACGAGAGAGAGAGAGAGAGAGAGATCAAACACATAGCTACTAGTACAAACCCTCAGCCCCGAGGGTGAACTACTCCCTCCTCGTCATGGAGACCGCTGGGATGATGAAGATGGCCTCCGGTGATGCTTTCCCCCCTCCGACAGGGTGCCGGAAAAGGGCTGTAGATTAGATCGTGGAGGTACAGAGGCTTGCGGCGGCGTAAAAACTCATCTAGGTTAACTTTCGGGGGTTTCTGAATATATATGATTTTTTGGCGTTGTAATCATGCAAAGAGGTGCCACAGGGGGCCCACGAGGCACCAGGGCGCGCCTTGGGGGGCAGGCGCGCCCAGGTGGCTCATGGGGCCCCTATGGCTCTTCTGCTGCTTCCCCGAAGCTTCGCTGCATTTGAACTTCAGTTGATATGCATTTTCTGGAAAACCAAATACAAGCAGAAAACAGCAACTAGCACTGGGCACTAGGTTAATATGTTAGTCCATAAAAATCATATAAAATCCATATAAAAGTGCACCAAAATCATACAAAACTATAATAACCATGGCATGAATACTTCATAAATTATAGATTTGTTGGAGACGTATCAAGGGGCGCCGGCCCTAGCCCCTCCTCCAAGGGAGGGGGCGGCGGCCTAGGGGGGAGGAGTGCCCCCCAAGGCAAGTGGGGGCGCCTCCACCCCTAGGGTTTTACCTCTTTGGCGCATGGGCCAAGTGGGGGGACTGGTATGCCAGCCCAACTAGGCCAGGGCGCCCCCCCTACAGCCCACGTGGGTCCCCGGGGCTAGTGGACCCCCCCGGTGGACCATCGGAACCCTTCGGTGACTCCGGTACACTGCCGCCATACACCCGAACTTTTCCGGCGACCAAAATAGGACTTCCCATATATAAATCTTTACCTCCGGACCATTCCAGAGCTCCTCGTGATGTCCGGGATCTCATCCGGGACTCTGAACAACCTTCAGACTTTCTGCTATTAATATCTCAATACTACCCTAGCGCTACCGAACGTTAAGCGTGCGACCCTACGGGTTCGGGAACATGCAGACATGACCGAGACACCTCTCCGGTCAATAACCAATAGCGGGACCTGGATGCCCATATTGGTTCCTACATATTCTATGAAGATCTTTATCGGTTGAACCACGAAGTCAAGGATTCAATTAATCCCGTATGCAATTCCCTTTGTCCGGCGATATGTTACTTGCCCTAGATTCGATCGTCGGTATCTCCATACCTAGTTCAATCTCGTTACCGGCAAGTCTCTTTACTCATTCCGTAATACAAGATCCCATGGCTAACTCATTAGCCACATTGCTTGCAAGCTCTTTACGATGTTGTACTACCGAGAGGGCCCAGAGATATCTCTCCGTCATATGGAGTGACAAATCACAGTCTCGATCTGTGCCAACCCAACAAACACCTTCAGAGATACCTGTAGAGCACCTTTATGATCACCCAGTTACGAAGTGACATTTGGATACACACTGAGTATTCCTCCGGTGTCAGGGAGTTGCACGATCTCATGGTCTAAGGAACAGATACTTGACATGAAGAAAGCTCTAGCAAATAAACTAAACGATCTGATGCTAAGCTTACGGTTGGGTCTTGTCCATCACATCATTCTCCTAATGATGTGATCCCATTATCAAATGACAACTCATGTCTATGGTTAGGAAACCTTAACCATCTTTGATCAACGAGCTAGTCTAGTAGAGGCTTACTAGGGACACAGTGTTGTCTATGTATTCACACATGTATTTAAGTTTTTAGTCAATACAATTCTAGCATGAATAATAAACATTTATCATGAACAAGGAAATATGGTAATAACCAATTTATTATTGCCTCTAGGGCATATTTCCAACATCATGTGCCTCGCAAATGAACCGGACATCCCCGACCCCACGGAGGTTCAGGAAGTGCGAAGTCTATACCCCCACCCCATCCCACCCCCCCCCCCACACACACACACATTTTGAGTCGGTGGGAGAGGGCATCTCAACAAGATGTAGTGTAACACGGACCAAGAAGAATCCACCTTGGTCGTATAACCTCTCTTGTTGTTGGTCAAAGTGATGGACGTCCACGCGACCCCACAGATGGGCTAGCTCGTCGATAACCACACAAGGGAGTAGTGCCCGAAGACAACCACTGCGTGCATGTGGCCCAAACATATGTATGGAAGTGTTGTGTGGTGTGTTTGAATACCCAATGAACAACTTTGATGTGGCACCATGCTTTGGAACCGGAAAGTCCCCACATGGAGCGAGGGTTCACGACGCGTACTATGTTTGTCACCCCACTTCGAGCCGGTGATGGGGATTCATGCGTACGCATGCGCTGAAACTTAATTAGGTCTGGAATCTCACCATGACCTACTATATGGTAACACAAACCAAAGAAGAAGAATCCACCCTGGTAACCTCTCTCGTTGTCGGTCGAAGTGATGGACGTCCACGCGGGCCCACGAATATATAGGCTTGCCGCCGATAACCACGCGAGGGGGAGTACTGTCCGAAGACAACCACTGCATGCATGCATGTGTCCCAAACATATGTATGGAGGTGATGCATGCATGCATGTTTGAATACCATGCACAACATTGATGTGGCACCTGCGTCGAAAATCGTACAGTCCCCACACAGAGCAAGATCGGTTCATGACACGTCATGTGCTGCCCCCCCCCCCCACTTCGATCCGGTGGGAGGGATTCATGCGTACACATGCATGCGCTCAAACTATATTATGTAATCTCACAGCATGACCTATACCGTAAGACAAACCAAAAATTAATCCCCTCCGAAGTCAAATTAACCTCTCTCGCTGTGGGTTAAAGTGATGGACCAAGCGGGCCCATAGATGGAAAGCATCGATATCGCCGTTAACCGCGTGAGTGAGTGCCAGAGGACAACTACCATCACTTGCATGTGGGCCAAAACATATGTACGTATGGAGGAGTGTGGTTGTTGTGATGTTTGAATACCCAAAATGCACAACTTTGATGTGGCACCTGCCTCGGAAACCGTAAAGTCCCCACACAAAGCGAGGTTCATGACGCGTAGTATATGCTGGTCCCATCCCCCCTCTTCGACGCGTACTATATACTCCTACCGTAACACAAACCAAAAAGAATCCTGCTTGTCGGTCAAATTAATTAACCTCTCTCTTGTTGGGTCAAAGTGATGGACGACAATCGATCTCGCAGGCCCACAGATGGAAGCGTCGCACGCGAGTGAGTGTCCTGTAGGACAACCACCGCCTGCATGTGGCCCAAAGAGGTGTTTGTGTGATGTTTGAATACCCAATGCACAACTTTCATGTGGCACCTGCCTCAGAAACCGGAAAGTCTCCACACGGAGCGAGGTTCATGACCCGTAGTATATGCTGGTCCACTCCCCCCTCTTCGACGCGTACTATATACTCCTACCGTAACACAAACCAAAAAGAATCATCCTTGTTGGTCAAATTAACCTCTCTCGCTGTAGGTCAAAGTGATGGACGACGAACTCGCGGGCCCACAGAAAGCATCACACGCGAGTGAGTGTCCTAGGACAACCACCGCCTGCATGCCCAAAGAGGTGTTGTGTGATGTTTGAATGTACCCACTGCACAACTTTGATGTGGCACATGCTTCGCAAACCGGAAATGCCCTACACAGAGGTTCACGACGTGTCGTAGTCCCCCTCACTTCGAGCCGCTGGGAGGGATTCATGTGTACGCACGCGCTCAAACTTTTGATCTGGAATCTCACCATGATCCACACCATAACTCATCCCAAGATGAATCCACCTTTGGTCAAATTCCTCTCGATGTCGGTGAAAAGTGATAACCTTCGTGGGCTAACGAATCGCACGAGGGAGTGTCCGAGGACCGCATGCATGCATGTGGCCCAAACATGTATGTATGAAAGGGCTGTGTAATGTTTTAAATAACCAATTCATGACTTTGATGTGGCACCTGCCTCACAAAACGGTCAACCCCACACGGTGGCTCACGACTCGTAGTCTACTGCCGGACCCCCCCCCCCCCCCCCGACACACACACACACACACCGCACCACCACCGCCACTACGAGGTATGTTAAACTTTTTCCGCGGTGAACATATGTGACCAAAGGAGTGTCGTGTTAAAGTTTGGAAGAAAAAAATCAGAGATCATTCGGACGTTTTTATACATTGATTGATTTCCTAGGGATATAATGTGCAAAAATCAAATTTGAGCTACATGCACATGTGATAGTGCACCAAAATGGATTGGAAAATCATATGTGTGTCCCTGGGTGCATGTTTAGTCGCCATGCAAGAAATTTCAAACATTGAGAATCTTGATTTTTAAAATCCAGTAAATCCAAAACTTAGTGGAAATTCATGAAACTTATCGTGGTGTCATATGGACACCAATAGACTGTGATATTGTATTTTTTGTCAAATTTGAGACAAGTTTTGATATATTCTTCTTACATACGGGAGATTATTAATAATTGTCAACCAATATCGCAAACAGATTATTTATTCATACCGTAGGCGTTAGACCAACAATGTACGTGCCATGCTTCGGTTAAGTAATAAAGCGGCAGAATTAATCACCAAAAAAGAAAAACAATATACGTGCCGCCACGCGTCCCGTGTGCCGTGCGAGCAGGCATGAGTTGACGGGATGCATGCGAGTAGTCCGCCGCGTAGGCAGACCGAGAGGCGTGCGGGCAGGTGTGTGAATTGACGGGAGGCGTGTTCGCTTCGCAGTGTCACCGGGAGGCGTGCGAGTAACTGATACGTCTCCAACGTATCTATAATTTTTTATTCTTCCATGCTGTTATATTATCAATCTTGGATGTTTTATATGCATTTACAGCAATTATATATCATTTTTGGAGACTAACCTATTAACTTAGTGCCCAGTGCCAGTTGTTGATTCTGCCCTGTTTTTGTTTTACAGAAAATCAATACCAAACGAAGTCCAAATGCCACGAAACTTTTTGGAGATTTTTTTTATGGACATAACAAACACTAGAAGCTTCAGGAGAGGGCCAGAAGACCCAGGAGGTGGCCACGAGCTACCAAGGCGCACCTGGGGGGGGCAGGCGCGCCCTGGTGCCTCATGGGCCCCCCTTTTCTCCGTTTGATCTAATTCTTCCACTATAAATTCAGAAAAAATCAGAAACCCTCAGGGGAGTCCACAAAATACTTTTTCCGCTGCCACAAGTTTCTGTTCCAGAGAGATCCCATCTGGAGGCCTTCTCCAGTACTCCGCTGGAGGGGGAATCGATCACGGAGGGGCTCTACATCAACCTTGCTGCCCTTTCGATGATGCGTGAGTAGTTTACCACAGACCTTCGGGTCCATAGTTAGTAGCTAGATGGCTTCTTCTCTCTTTTTGATCTTCAATACAATGTTCTCCTCGATGTTCTTGGAGTTCTATCCGATGTAATCACTTTTTGCGGTGTGTTTGTTGGGATCCGATGAATTGTGAGTTTATGATCAGATTATCCATGAATATTATTTGAGTCTTTGCTGCACTCTTTTATGCATGATTATTATTGCTTCGCATTTCTTCTCCGATCTTTTGATTTGGTTTGGCTAACTAGATTGATTTATCTTGCCATGGCAAGAGGTGCTTTGTAATGGGTTCGATCTTGCGGTGCTCAATCCCAGTGACAGAAAGGAACATGACACGTATGTATCATTGCTATTAAGGGTAAACAGATGGGGTTTATTCATACGTGAGTTTATCTTGTCTACATCATGTCATCGTTCTTAAGGCGTTACTCCATTCTTTATGGACTTAATACACTAGATGCATGCTGGATAGCGGTCGATGTGTGGAGTAATAGTAGTAGATGCAGGCAGGAGTCGGGCTACTTGTCTCGGACGTGATGCCTATATACATGATCATTGCCTTGGATATCATCATGATTATTTTCTTTTATATCAATTGCCCAACAGTAATTTGTCTACCCACCGTATGCTATTTTCTTGAGAGAAGCCTCTAGTGAAACCTATGGCCCCCGGGTCTATCTAAATCATATTACTAAAACCCTAAAAATATTGCTGCCATTTTCTTTTATTTATTTTATTTTGTATTTTAGTTTCAATCTATCTATCTATCACATACAATTTAATCTTGCAATTTACCGCCGAGGGATTGACAACCCCTCGTTTGCGTTGGGTGCAAGGATTTGTTGTTTGTGTGCAGGTGCTGCTAATGAGGTGTTGCGTGATTCTCCTGCTGGTTCGATAACCTTGGTTTCATAACTGAGGGAAATACTTATCTCTACTGTGCTGCATCATCCCTTCCTCTTCGGGGAAAATACCAACGCAAGCTACAAGTAGCAGGAAGAATTTCTGGCGCCGTTGCCGGGGAGACATCATCAACATCTATCAAGTACCTTTGCATAAACTCTCATCTCCTCACATTTATTTTATTTGCCATTTGCCTCTCGTTTTCATCTCCCCCACTTCTAAAACGTTTTTGCAAAAATACAAAAATATTTTCCGTTTGCCTTTTTCTTGTTTGCTTGTTTGCTTGCTTGTTCTCTTGTTTGCGTAGTCACGATGTCTCAAGAAAATACAAAATTGTGTGATTTTTCCAATACTAATAATAATGATTTTATTAGTACTCCGATTGCACCTCCCGCTGCTAGTGCGGAGACTTGTGATATTAATGCCGCTTTGCTAAATCTTGTTATGAAAGAACAATTTTCTGGTAGTCCTAATGAAGATGTTGCATCCCATCTTAACACTTTCGTAGAATTGTGTGATGTGCAAAAGAAAAAAGATGTGGATAATGATATTTTGCAATTAAAATTATTCCCATTCTCATTATGGGATCGGGCAAAAATTTGGTTCTCATCTTTACCACGAAATAGTATCGATTCTTGGGATAGGTGTAAAGATGCTTTTATTACTAAGTATTTTCCTCCCGCAAAAATTATTTCTCTTAGAAATCAAATTATGAATTTCAAGCAACTTGATAATGAACATGTTGCCCAATCTTGGGAGAGGATGAAATTAATGATAAGAAATTGCCCTACTCATGGTTTAAATTTATGGATGATCATACAAAAATTTTATGCGGGATTGAATTTTGTTTCTAGAAATCTTTTGGATTCCGCTGCGGGTCGTACTTTTATGGAAATTACTTTGGGAGAAGCTACTAAATTGCTTGATAATATTATGGAAAATTATTCACAATGGCATACTGAAAGAATACCTACTAGTAAAAAGGTGAATTCTATTGAAGAAATTAATACTTTGAGTGATAAAGTTGATGCGCTTATGAAATTGGTTGCTAGCAAAAATGCTCCTATTGATCCTAATGATGTGCCTTTGTCCACTTTGATTGAGCAAAATAATGATCCCGTAGATGTGAATTTTGTCTCGCGAAACAATTTTAATAATAATGCTTATAGAGGTAATTTCAATGCTAGGCCGTTTCCTGGAAATTCCTCTAATAATTATGGCAATCCTTATGGTAATTCCTATAATAATAATAATAGGATACCCTCTGATCTTGAAAGTAATATTAAAGAATTTATTAATGCTCAAAAAAAAATTCAACACTACGATAGAAGAAAAATTGAGTAAACTTGATGATATGTCTAGGAGCATTGATAGAATTATTCATGATGTGGAAAATCTTAAGACTAAAATTTTGCCACCCAAAATTGATATTAGTGAATCAATTAAAGCTTTATATGTCTCCATGGATGAGAGTAAGAAAAGAACCGCCATGCTAAAGGCTAAACGAGAATTTTTAGACAAAGCAATTCCTCCTGGTTTTTATCGTAGTAATGATGAGGATATTAAAATGATTGGTGTTTCATCTATTGATTCTTTGTTTAGCAATATAAAACTTGATGAAAAGGGGACTGAAGAAGAGTCAACTTTAGCTAGTAGGCGTCCCCATAATTCGGAGGGTGAAAATCTTGATAAGAAAATTGCTAAAAGTGGGTTTGGAGAAGTAAAAACATTAAATAGCGATGTGCCCACTCTCTTGGATTACAAAGATTTTAATTATGATAATTGTTCTTTGATTGAGTGCATTTCTTTGTTACAATCCATGTTAAATTCACCCAACGCTTATGAGCAAAACAAGGATTTTACTAAACACATCGTAGAAGCTATGATGAAAGCGTTAGAAGAAAAGTTAGAACTAGAAATTTCAATTCCTAGAAAATTATATGATGAATGGGAACCTATCATTAAAGTTAAAATTAAAAATTATGAGTGCAATGCTTTATGTGATTTCGATGCTAGCATTTCAACAATTCCAAAATCTTTATGTGATGTGCTAGGTTTCACCAATATAGATGAATGTTCTCTTAATTTGCACTTGGCGGATTCTACTATTAAAAAGCCAATGGGTAGAATTAATGATGTTCTTATTCTTGCAAATATAAATTATGTGCCCATTGATTTTATTGTACTTGACATTGAATGCAATTCTTCTTGCCCCATAATACATGGTAGACCGTTCTTACGAACCATAGGTGCCGTTATTGATATGAAAGAAGGGAATATAAAATTTCAATTTCCATTAAAAAAGGGTATGGAACATTTCCCTAGGAAGAAAATTAAAGCACCATATGAATCAATTATGAGGGCCACTTATGGAATCAACTTGAAAGATGACAATACTTGAAATTATGCATTATGCCTAGCTGGGGGCATGAAACAATAGCGCTTGTTGGGAGGCAACCCAATGAATAAAATAATTTTTTCTGTTATTGTGTGTTTTCACAATTATGCTACTGGTATGATTGTGTTTTTGTGTTTTTAATTAGTGTTTGTGCCAAGTAATACCTTTAGGATGATCTGGAAGATAATATAATTGATGCTATTTGGAAAACAGAAAGTTTTGCGTCCAGTGCCCGAATTTTGTTTCTGTACTGGAGCGTCAGAAAAATCTGAAATTTTTACACAGTATTGGTATACGAATTTCCCACGTTTTCCTAACTTTTCAGAATTTTTGAAGGTACAGAAGTATGGCTTTTAAATAGATTGCTACAGATTGTTCTGTTTTTGACAGATTCTGTTTTTGATGCACTACTTGCTTGTTTTGATGAATCTATGGATTCTATCTGGGGGGGGGGGGGGGTATAAGCCATGGTGAAGTTAGAGTACAGTAGGTATAATGCAAAAATAAAATATGAATGGGTTTACAACAGTACTTAAAGTAGTGATTTATTTTGTTATACTAACGGATCTCACGAAGGTTTTGTTGAGTTTTGTGTGATTGAAGTTTTCAAGTTTTGGGTGAGATCACGATGGATGAAGGAATAAGGATTAGCAAAAGCCTAAGCTTGGGGATGTCCGAGGCACCCCAAGGTAATATTCAAGGAAGACTCAAGCGTCTAAGCTTGGGGATGCCCCGGAAGGCATCCCCTCTTTCTTCTACCAACCATCGGTAATTTTACTTGGAGCTATATTTTTATTCGTCACATGATATGTGTTTTGCCTGGAGCGTCTTGTATTATATGAGTCTTTTCTTTGTTTGCTTTTTAGTTTGTCACAATCATCCTTGCTGAACACACCTATCTTGAGAGAGCCACACGTTATCATAATTTGTTAGAATACTCCATTTGCTTCCCTTAAATTTTTTGTGCTAGGAAGTTGCTCTAGTGCTTCACTTAAATCTTTTTGAGCATGGTGGTGGCTATATTTTGAAGAAATAAACTCTCATGCTTCACTTATATTATTTTGGGAGTTGATTGAAATTTTGAAGAAATGAATTCTCATGCTTCACTTATATTATTTTGAGAATTGATAAGATTGAAATTTTGAAGAAATATTTGCACTCTCATGCTTCACTTAAATCTTTTTGAGAGTTGATGATAGTAATGGTAATTTGCACAAGATATGAATTTGGTCCCAAAGTGATGAATATTCAAGAGGGATATAAGAAAAACTTTCATATAGATCATTGGATATGAAAGTGTGATTCCTTGCAATAGTTTTGCGATATGGAAATGATAATATGTGAGTCATGTTAGTGAGTAATTGTGATTTAGTAAGAATTTTAGTATTAAGGTTTGTGATTCCGTATGCATGCATGTTAAGTCAATAGTTATGCAATGAAATTACATCCTACGTATGGTGCATTATTCGGTGTTAGTTATGTTCAATGCATGTTTATGACCGTTTTCGTTTTTTGGTTGGTTGCTTCTCAATCTATTTGCTAGCTTCATTTGTACTAAGCGGAAATACTGCTTGTGCATCCAAAATCCTTAAACCCAAGTTGTGCCAAATGAGTCCACTATATCTACCAATATGCGGTATTTCAATGCCGTTCCAAGTAAATTTGCGTGTGCCAACTCTAATTTTCAAAATAATTTTTCCGTTTTGTGTGCCCGTACCGGTCATGAAGCGGCAGGGGGTGGCCATTATTTTCCATGCTAGGTGTGTTATTCTCACGATGAGTGTTCATTCACTTGTCATTGCACGAGAGGATGGTTGGTAATAGGGATGCCCAGTCCCACAATGAAATCCAAATTAATAACAACAAAATTCCGTGGAAAGTGTTGGTTTGGAGGGCACCCGTGGATACGGCTAGCCATGGATTGTGAAAGAATGGTGGAAAGGAAATAAACTTTATTTTCTGTTTGGGAACCACCTATGATGTGTCTAGCATGGAAAATAATGGGAATTCTCGGTCGTTTTTGTTGACAGGAAAAGCATGCCTCTCAAAATATTTTATCTCTTTAATTTCAGCTTTGAGCTCTGGCACATTTGACAAATCTCTGCTTCCCTCTGCGAAGGGCCTATCTATTTACTTTTATGCAATTTTTATTTTTACTTGAGTCTCCATCTTCTTTTACAAAAGCACCAACTAGAGAGCACTATTATCATACTTGTGCATTGGATGTAGCTAATATTTGAGTGTGTTTCGTGAATGGATCAATGATTGAGCATAATGGGCTAGGGATAACTTTCTTTAGGTTGATATTTTGAAAGACATGGATGCTTGTTAGCATGCTTGAGTATTTATATCTTCATGTCAAATTATAGACTATTGCTTTGAATCATTCAAGTCCAATGTCCATGCTACAAAAGAAAAGAATATGTGGTGAATATGATAGGCATCATTCCACATCAAAAATTCTATTTTTATCATTTACCTACTCGAGGACGAGCAGGAATTAAGCTTGGGGATGCTGATACGTCTCCAACGTATCTATAATTTTTTATTGTTCCATGCTGTTATATTATCAATCTTGGATGTTTTTATATGCATTTACAGCAATTATATATCATTTTTGGAGACTAACATATTAACTTAGTGCCCAGTGCCAGTTGCTGTTTTCTGCCCTGTTTTTGTTTTACAGAAAATCAATACCAAACGAAGTCCAAATGCCACAAAACTTTTTGGAGATTTTTTTCTGGACAAGATAAACACTAGAAGCTTCGGGAGAGGGCCCGAAGACCCAGGAGGTGGCCACGAGCCACCAGGGTGCACCTGGGGGGGCAGGCGCGCCCTGGTGCCTTGTGGGCCCCCCTTTGCTCCGTTTGACCTAATTCTTCCACTATAAATTCAGAAAAAATCAGAAACCCTCAGGGGAGTCCACGAAATACTTTTTCCGCCGCCGCAAGTTTCTGTTCCAGAGAGATCCCATCTGGAGGCCTTCTCCGGTACTCCGCCGGAGGGGGAATCGATCACGAAGGGGCTCTACATCAACCTTGCTACCCTTCCGATGATGCGTGAGTAGTTTACCACAGACCTTCGGGTCCATAGTTAGTAGCTAGATGGCTTCTTCTCTCTTTTTGATCTTCAATACAATGTTCTCCTCGATATTCTTGGAGTTCTATCCGATGTAATCACTTTTTGCGGTGTGTTTGTTGGGATCCGATGAATTGTGAGTTTATGATCAAATTATCCATGAATATTATTTGAGTCTTTGCTGCACTCTTTTATGCATGATTATTATAGCTTCGTATTTCTTCTCCGATCTATTGATTTGGTTTGGCCAACTAGATGGATTTATCTTGCCATGGGAAGAGGTGCTTTGTAATGGGTTCGATCTTGCGGTGCTCAATCCCAGTGACAGAAAGGGACATGACACGTATGTGTTGTTGCTATTAAGGGTAAAAAGATGGGGTTTATTCATACGTGAGTTTATCTTGTCTACATCATGTCATCGTTCTTAAGGCGTTACTCCGTTCTTTATGGACTTAATACACTAGATGCATGCTGGATAGCGGTCGATGTGTGGAGTAATAGTAGTAGATGCAGGCAGGAGTCGGTCTACTTGTCTCGGACGTGATGCCTATATACATGATCATTGCCTTGGATATCATCATGATTATTTGCTTTTCTATCAATTGCCCAACAGTAATTTGTCTACCCACCGTATGCTATTTTCTTGAGAGAAGCCTCTAGTGAAACCTATGGCCCCCGGGTCTATCTAAATCATATTACTAAAACCCTAAAAATATTGCTGCCATTTTCTTTTATTTATTTTATTTTTTATTTTAGTTTCAATCTATCTATCTATCACATACAATTTAATCGTGCAATTTACCGCCGAGGGATTGACAACCCCTCGTTTGCGTTGGGTGCAAAGATTTGTTGTTTGTGTGCAGGTGCTGCTAATGAGGTGTTGCGTGATTCTCCTACTGGTTCGATAACCTTGGTTTCATAACTGAGGGAAATACTTATCTCTACTGTGCTGCATCATCCCTTCCTCTTCAGGGAAAATACCAACGCAAGCTACAAGTAGCAGTAGCTGTGTGAAATGAAGGTAGGCATGCCAGCAGTCCGCTGCGCAGGCTCACCGGGAGGCGAGCCAGCCCTTTGACCGCCGCCCGCCTTGCTCCCACTACTCCATATTAATGGCGTGCCCGAGCCGCTGGTCATAATAGGCGGCCACACCCACCATTCTCGCTACACACACAATCCTCTCTCTTCGCCTGCATCCTCGACGCCGCTCTCAGTCGTCACCGCCGTCAGTGTATGAGGATGCCGCCGAAGCGCATCATCGAAGGGAGTGGCGACGCTGGGGCTGCTGAAGCACCTGAGCACGGCATTAAGCTGGAGACAGAGGTTGCTGTCGCCGCCGACGAGGTCTCGCACGGGCAGAAGCACGACGTTGACGTTGTCGACGGCGTCGTGCTTCCACTGCCGGAGCCGGAGGTCCACAGCGACTCCGACGACCACTCCGACAACGACGGAGAACCGGTTAGTCATCTATACCCATTTATGTGGCAAATATATCCTAGGGTTTCTCTGGTTAGTCCTGCCTCCCCCTTTTTGGAATAGAAATCTTATGGTTATGTTCTCTCAATCCATGAAATCTGAGTTAGATTCGATAGATCCGTGTAGAGTATTGATTGTTTGAATGGTACAAATGATAAGTGATTAATTGTTTCTTCTGTACAAATGATTTCTGCTAAAAATCTAACTTTCTCGACGCTGCTCGACGTCGACCCAGCTCCGCCCGATTGGGGAATCTACGGTATTGGGGTTTTTTTCTCATGGAGAACCAGGTAACTAATTTACTGAAATATTCGCACATCTCTTATCCCAGTCTATCTGCCCCTTTTAATCACCCGGCCGAAATCACCGTGAATTCTTTTTTCTTCTAGCTGATTCGAGGGTTTTCTTTCATTCATAGACTGTACAGTGCACGGAGACATCAAGCCTATGCGGCCTCGGCCAGACAGCCGAGGAGTTCCATCTCACCGTACCAGATGACTTCAGGAGGCGCACGGTATGTTCAATCTCACCCTACCTCGGTTGGCATGAACTACTTTTCTGAACATATACTATATATTGCTGCATTTGGATAAAAGGTGCCACATGCAGCATACATGTCAAAGGGGATTTTTCTTCTTTCTATATTAGGCAAATTAATGTTGTAATGTTCTTTCAATTACTCTCATATTTGCATGACATCATGGTTACACTATCTGTTTAATTATAAATTTGTGTCCTTTGATTTAAACTGCTATGTACTGTTCTTTCAATTAGTCCCATATTTGCATGTTACCCTATTCTTTAACAATCTTATCATTTCCTACAGTACATCCCTTGCTTTGCAACAGCAATTGTAGTACACAATCTTGGCCTTTACATAACTGAAGACTCCAGGAATGTCATATTGAACACAAACCATGGATTTACAATCGTTGTTTCTGTAAAACTTGATGAACATGGTCACTCCTATTTTGGCGCAGGCCTTTGGACAAAAATTTCTAAGTTTTATGTAGTGAAAGCTGGCACTAAAATTGCACTGCACCTAAAAGAGCCTGGTCATATGACACATGCTAACTTCCCCGACGATATCATCCGTCCAGACTTTGTTCGAAGTAAGTGTTCTTTTCAAGTATCTACATGTTAACTTACCTAGCAATATCAAAGTAATTGTGTAGTATTTAAGCAACCAATAGGGATTCCATTTTCTGACTCTGTTAAGTCTGTTCCTACCTAGTAACTTCTAGTTACCAATACACTTTTCTTCTGCCCTGTTCTAACTAAATATTCCCTATCCTCCCACTCCTCCACTCCTATCAGATAGTGTCGCCACCGAGGAGACTCCGGAGGTGGAGGACAAGGCTGCCAACAAGCGGAGGTGGGTCGAGCAAGAACCGCAAACGACTCCGACAGGCCTAGACTTCATCAGCAGCCTCCCCGATGATACGTTGATCGTCATCATCTCCCTCCTCCCAATCAAATATGGCGTGTGGACAACCGTCCTTTCCTGGTGGTGGCGCCCCCTATGGCACTCCACCCCTCTCGACCTCATCGACGTCCACAAGCTCTGCCATGGCTATCGCAAAAGCTTGGATGCATTGTCCCAGATCCTCGGCAGGCACCCTGGCCCAATCAGAGGCCTTATCACGGGCAAGTTCCATTCCAACGGCAAGGACCGAGCCAAGCTTGATGAGTGGTTCTGATCCCCCACCCTAGATCACCTCAAGGAGCTCAGTTTTAAAGATGGACATATGCGCTTGCTGCCACCGTCCGTGCTCCACCTCGCGCCCATGCTGCGGCGCGTCGGGTTCATGAACTGCCATTTGCCCCCGATACGCGCCCGCTCTTTTTCTCCCTCGACTGAAGCACCTCGAGCTCATCGCCGTCTGCATCCCCAAGGATGACATGGAGCGCCTGCTTCGCGGCTGTACTGCACTCGAGTCGCCTTCTTCTTCTCCTTCTTGAAATTAACATTTTTTCTAATTTGAAGATGTATGTTCGTTTGTCATCCAGAAAATGAACCCGACAAGATTGACCCTGTATCTGCGCACAGTGAAGGTCTTCGCACTAGAATCTATCGGCCCCAACCTGGACGAAGTTGTCAGTTTCCTGAGATGCTTTCCGTGCTTGGACAAGCTATATATCGAGGTGATGCTCCTTTCCTGTTAAATGTTAACCATAAGGGAGTTCAATTTGTTGGTACCTTTTCCCAAGTTTACAATGACGAATGTACTACGATTTTTGAAGGAAGTTTGGAGGATTTCAGTACATAGATGTTTTTTCCCTATAGTGGTTACTTGGTTCATAAGGTTACAATCCATATGCATTTCTCCTTTGGATTCATCTCTACTAGTTTTCGTAGGGAAATTTCCATCCACTCCAACCTCTTGGGAAGAATCCTACGTTTTTCTAGATTGTAACCAAATGCCCATGTTAATCATGTAGGATCGATGATAGCATCTCACTCTATTTGTGTATTTTATAAATCCTGCAAATCAAAGAGGCCTGTAGTAGTGTTCAAAACTGCATGTAGGCACTAATACGTTCTCTTCTTTTGCAAATAAGATTAGGCCCGATAGTGGATAATGTGATACAATATAACAACCACATCGAATGCCTTGATCTGCATCTCTCAGAAATTACTTTGAACTCCTACCAAGGGACCTTACCGGAGATTATATTCGCCAGGTTCTTTGTTGTGAGAGCAAGGGTGCTAAAGGTAATGAGGTTTGCCCTACATTTGCTTCGCAAAACTGAATGGTTTGTTGATCAGTGCCGGCGGCTACGGCAGAATGGAAAAGGCTCTGCAGAAGCTGAATTTCATTTTGGAAGTTCAGTTGACAGAGTAATCAGAAGTCATTATGTCAAGCCCATACATGACTTGTCAGTGGCTGATCCCTTTGCAGAAATGTTCAGGTTTCGAAAAGGGTGTCACAAGTTGTAATATCAGTTTGAACCTCTCATATGTCCATGTTCAGCTGATCAGTGCGGGCGTCTGCAGCTGCATGAGCTGAAGTTCATTTGTAATATCAGTTTGAACCTTGTAATCTTTGAATTTGAGCCTTCTAACTCTGGAATTCGAACCTTGTAATATTTTGGGCTTTTGTGGTACAATCGTTGAAATGGCATTGTATGAGACTCGTATATTGGTAGTACTATTTTGACCTTCATATGCAATGGAAGATTAATATCTGGACCTCAATGGACTTGATTTTATTTACCATTCCCGAATGTGTTTCCCCTGCCGATCTCATCGCAAACAATCTATATTGCGGACTCGACAACGATCTTCGACATTATTGTACACAGTTAGTTTCTTCAACTGTGTGCCCAGAATTATCGCACTCGAGTGTCCATCATTAGCCGTCTGTGTAACTTTGACCTCAACACCCACAGGTAAACTTGGCGCCTCTTCGAGCCCACGCGTGGTCAAACGAAACGCGTGTGGGGTGCTCAAGCGTGCACTCGAATCCTCTGTTAGGAATGCGGTGACAAGACGTGACGATTACAGGCCGTCCGGCCCCCATTTATTACAGCGGCCATTTAACCCTTGTGTCTCTTCAACCTTTCGATCGCACCCCAGTATTGCAAGAAGCACACCCACAACGACAAATACAGAGAGGGTATCGTGCACGGCTCCAATGGCGCTCCCAGCGGCTGCCGACGACAAGCGGCAGTTCACCATGCATGCCGCAATGGACACCCACAGAAGGTTCACGGAGCTCTCGGTGGTGTACACCAACAACCCGATTGCTACTTGTGATCTGCGTTGGTTTTTTCCCCGAAGAGGAAGGGATGACGCAGTACAGTAGAGATGAGTATTTCCCTCAGTTATGAAACCAAGGTTATCAATCCAGTAGGAGAATCACACAACACCTCGTTAACAGTACATGCACACAAAATAACAAATCCTTGCACCCAACGCAAACAAGGGGTTGTCAATCCCTTAGCGGTTAATTGCAAGATTAAATTGCATGGTGATAGATAAAAATATCGAACAAAAATACAAAATAAAATAAATAAAGTAAAAGTGTAGCAAGGCATTTTTAGGATTTTTAATATATGATAGAAGTAGACCCGGGGGCCATAGTTTTCACTAGAGGCTTCTCTCAAGAAAATTGCATACGGTGGGTGAAGAAATTACTGTTGGGCAATTGATAGAAAAGCAAATAATCATGACGATATCCAAGGCAATGATCATGTATATAGGCATCACGTCCGAGACAAGTAGACCGACTCCTGCCTGCATCTACTACTATTACTCCACACATCGACCGCTATCCAGCATGCATCTAGTGTATTAAGTCCATAAAGAACGGAGTAACGCCTTAAGCAAGATGACATGATGTAGACAAAGTAAACTCACGCATGAATAAGCCTATCTTTTTACCCTTAATAGCAATGATACATACGTGTCATGTCCCTTTCTGTCACTGGGATTGAGCACCACAAGATCGAACCCATTACAAAGCACCTCTCCCATTGCAAGATAAATCAATCTAGTTGGCCAAACCAAATCAATAGATCGGAGAGAAATACGAAGCTATAATAATCATGCATAAAAGAGTTCAGAGAAGACTCAAATAATATTCATGGATAATCTGATCATAAACTCACAATCCATCGGATCCCAACAAACACACCGCAAAAAGTGATTACATCGGATAGAACTCCAAGAACATCGAGGAGAACATTGTATTGAAGATCAAAAAGAGAGAAGAAGCCATCTAGCTACTAACTATGGCCCCGAAGGTCTGTGGTAAACTACTCACGCATCATCGGAAGGGCAGCAAGGTTGATGGAGAGCCCCTCCGTGATCGATTCCCCCTCTGGCGGAGTACCAGAAAAGGCCTCCAGATGGGATCTCTCGAGAACAGAAGCTTGCGGCGGCGGAAAAAGTATTTCGTGGACTCCTCTGTTGGTTTCCCGAATTTAGAGAATTTATAGTGGTGGAATTAGGTCAAATGGAGCTGTGTGGGCCCCATGAGCCACCATGGCGCGCCCCCCTGGGGCATGCCGTGGTGCCTCGTGGGCCACTGCTTCATCTTCTCGTCTCCTCCCGAAGCTTCTAGTGTTTGTTATGTCCAGAAAAAAAATCTCCAAAAAGTTTTGTGGCATTTGGACTTCATTTGGTACTGATATTCTGGAAAACCAAAAACAGGCAAAAAACAGCAACTGGCACTGGGCACTAAGTTAATAGGTTAGTCCCAAAAAATGATATATAATTGTTGCAAATGTATATAAAAACATTCAAGATTGATATTATAATAGCATGGAACAATAAAAAATTATAGATACATTGGAGACATATCAAGCATCCCCAAGCTTAATTCCTGCTCGTCCTCGAGAAGGTAAATGATAAAAACAGAATTTTTGATGTGGAATGCTACCTATCATATTCATCATATATTCTTTTCTTTATAGCATGGACATTTGGACTTGAATGATTCAAAGCAATAGTCTATAGTTTGACATGAAGATATAAATACTCAAGCATACTAACAAGCAATCATGTCTTTCAAAATATCAACGCTAAAGAAAGTTATCCCTAGCCCATTATGCTCAATCATTGATCCATTCATGAAACACACTCAATATTAGCTACACACAATGCACAAGTATGACAATAGTGCTCTCTAGTGGGTGCTTTGTAAGAGAAGATGGAGACTCAAAATAAAAATAAAAATTGCATAAAAGTAAATAGATAGGCCCTTCGTAGAGGGAAGCAGAGATTTGCAAATGTGCCAGAGCTCAAAGCTTAAATTAGAGAGATAAAATTATTTTGAGAGGCATGCTTTTCTTGTCAACGAAAACGACCGAGAATTCCCAATATCTTCCATGCTAGACACATCATAGGCGGTTCCCAAACAGAAAATAAAGTTTATTTCCTTTCCACCATTCTTTCACAATCCATGGCTAGCCGTATCCACGGGTACCCTCCATACCAACACTTTCCAAGGAATTTTGTTGTTATTAAGTTTTGATTCATTGTGGGACTGGGCATCCCTATCACCAGCCACCCTCTCGTGCAATGACAAGTGAATAAACACTCATCGTGAGAATAAAACACCTAGCATGGAAAATATTGGCCACCCCCTACGCTTCATGAGCGGTACGGGCACACAAAACGGAAAATTATTTTGAAAATTAGAGTTGGCACATGCAAATTTACTTGGAACGGCATGGAAATACCGCATATAGGTAGATATGGTGGACTCATTTGGCACAACTTGGGTTTTAGGAGTTTGGATGCACAAGCAGTATTCCCGCTTAGTACAAATGAAGGCTAGCAAATAGATTGAGAAGCAATCAACCAAAAAGCAAAAACGGTCATAAACATGCATTGAACATAACTAACACCGAATAATACACCATAAGTAGGATATAATTTCTTTGCATAACTATTGACTTAATGTACATGCATAGGGATTCACAAACCTTAACACTAATATTCTTACTAAATCACAATTGCTTACTAACAGGACTCACATATTATCATCTCCATATCGCAAAACTTTTGCAAGGAATCAATTTTATCATATCCTATGATCTATATGAAAGTTTTTATTATATCCCTCTTGAATATCCATCACTTTTGGGACCAAATTCATATCTTGTGCAAATTACCATTACTATTATCAACTCTCAAAAAGATATAAGTGAAGCATGAGAGTGCAAATATTTCTTCAAAATTTATCAACTCTCAAAATAGCATAAGTGAAGCATGAGAGTGCACATATTTCTTCAAAATTTAGCCACCGCCGTGCTCAAAAAGATTTAAGTGAAGCACTAGAGCAACTGCCTAGCTCAAAAAATTTAAGTGAAGCACATAGAGTATTCTAACAAATCATGATTAACGTGTGGCTCTCTCAAATAGGTGTGTCCAGCAAAGATGATTGTGAAAAACTAAAAAGCAAACAAAGCAAAGACTCATATAATACACGACGCTCCAAGCAAAACACATATCATGTGACGAATAAAAATATAGCTCCAAGTAAAATTACCGATGGTTGGTAGAAGAAAGAGGGGATGCCTTCCTGGGCATCACCAAGCTTAGACGCTTGAGTCTTCTTTGAATATTACCTTGGGGTGCCTTGGGCATCCCCAAGCTTAGGCTCTTGCCACTCCTTATTCCTTCATCCATCGTGATCTCACCCAAAACTTGAAAACTTCAATCACACAAAACTCAACAAAACCTTCGTGAGATCTGTTAGTATAACAAATAAATCTTTAACTTTAAGTACTGTGGTAAATTGATTCATATTTAATATTGGCATAATTCTACTGTAATCCAACTTCTCCATGACTCATACCCCCGATACGATCCATAGATTCATCAAAATAAGCAAACTATGCAACAAAAACAGAATCTGTCTAAAACAGAACAGTCTGTAAAGATATATTTAAAAGCTATACTTCTGTACCTCCAAAAATTCTGAAAAATTAGGACAACGTGGGAAATTCAAATACCAATACTGTGTAAAAATTTCAGATTTTTCTGACGCTCCAGTACAGAACTAAAATTCCAGCACTGGACGCAAAACCTTCTGTTTTCCAAACAGCATCAATTATACTATCTTCCAAATCATCCCAAAGGCTTTACTTGGCACAAACACTAATTAAAACATAAAAACACAATCATAACAGTAGCATAATTGTGTAAACACACAAGAACTTATTTTATTCATTGGTTCGTCTCCCAACAAGCTCTTTCTTTATAGCCATTAAGATAGGCTTGAGATTTCAATGATGCTCTCATGAAAGATAATAATAGAAACACAAAGAGAGCATCATGAAGCATATGAAAAACACACTTAAGTCTAACATACTTCCTATGAATAGGCATTTTATAGGAGAACAAATTATCAAGACAAACAATCTCTAGCATATGCAAATAGGAAGAATGAAGCATGAATAATTTCAACATCACGAGAGGCAATTTAGTAACATGAAGATTTCTATAACCATATTTTCCTCTCTCATAATAATCGCATGTAGGATCATAATAAAACTCAAAAATATATCTATCATAAACAATATTCTTGAAAGCACATTTGCTCCCTTGGTGGTTTTGGTAATTCATAACAATATATATCTCATTGAACTAATGTCCATTCAAGATAAAGATTTCAGGATGTTCAATGATTGGCATGGCATGGACAAGAGGATGTGGAAACCCCTTCAAAATGCCAAGGACAAGGATTGGCAAAATATCAATACTCTACATCTTTGGTTTAGTGATCCAAGATCACATTGAGTCCATAGGAAAGCCAATACTATTAAAAGGGGATGAGGTGTTGCTTAATGATCTATTTGCTCAAATGCTTAGTGACAGTACTCCTAAACCCTCAACCACTCTCTCTACCCAAATATGTCCTAAACCTACATTCCAACTCGGCCCCACCGAAATCTCTATCCGGCCCCACCGAGTTCATCCAAGACTTAGCCACTGCCAAAACCCTAACAAATCGGATCCACCAAAATGGATCTCGGTCCCACCGAGATGGACATGCCAACTCTTTGTAGTCGTTTGCATTCACTTCGGTCTCACCGAGTTTGCAAATCGGTCTCACCGAGATGGCTTGCCAAGTCTCTGTTGCCTTATTGCTTCACTTCGGTCCAACCGAGTTGATGCAATCAGTGCCACCGAGATGAGGATTGCCCTAAGCCATTGCACTTCGGTCCATCCGAGTTGTTCGTATCGGTCCCACCGAGATTCCTAAAGTTCATATCTTTTACACAGTTCGGTGCTACCAAGATGATAGTTTCGGTGCCACCGAGTTGAGTCAAAAGTGTGTAACGGTTGGATTTTGTGTGGAGGCTATATATACCCCTCCACCACCTCCTTCTCAGACAAGGAGAGCCATCAGAACGTGCCTACACTTCCACCATACATTTTCTGAGAGAGAACCACGTACTCATGTGTTGAGATCAAGATATTCCATTCCTACCATTTGAACCTCGATCTCTAGCCTTTCCCAAGTTGCTTTCCACTCAAATCCCTCTTCCACCATAGCCAAACCTGTGAGGAGTTGTTTGAGTGCTGAGAAGACTATCATTTGAAGCACAAGAGCAAGGAGTTCATCAACAACACATCGTCTATTACCTTTTGGAGAGTGGTGTCTCCTAGATTGGTTAGGTGTCACTTGGGAGCCTCCAACCAGATGTGGAGTTGAACCAAGAAGTTTGTAAGGGCAAGGAGATCGCCTACTTCGTGAAGATCTACCACGAGTGAGGCTAGTCCTTCGTGGACGTAAGCCATGGTGGAATAAACAAGGTTGCTTCTTCGTGGACCCTTCGTGGGTGGAGCCCTCCGTGGACTCGTGCAGCCGTTACCCTTCGTGGGTTGAAGTCTCCATCAACGTGGACGTACGATAGCACCACCTATCGGAACCATGCCAAAAATCCACCGTGTCTTCATTGCGTTTGATATCTCCAATCCCCTCTCTACTTACATATGCAATTATTTATATTCCGCTGCTATACTCTTAGAATTGCATGTGTAGGGTGATGCTTGACATGTACTATTGCTAAAATCTGCCCACAATTAAAATCTGGGAAAAGGTTAGGTTTTATTTGGTCAAGTAGTCTAATCACCCCCCCTCTAGACATACTTTCGATCCTACAATTGGTATCAGAGCTTTAGTCTCCATAAGCCTTGATTTCCATTGCTTTGGTGATCATAGCCTTGGTTTCACAACCTAGGAGAGTATGGCGTCTAGTGAGGGTAACTATCACCGTAGAGGTCCATATTTTGATGGTACAAACTTTGCTAGTTGGAAACATAAGATGAAAATGCATATTCTTGGTCATAACCCCGCCGTTTGGGCTGTTGTTCGTGTTGGCTTGCAAGGTGATTTCTTTGAGGATGGCAAGGAACCGGATCGTGAAGCAACCCCGGAAGAATTGAAGATGTTGCAATACAATGCTCAAGCTTGTGACATTCTATTCAACGGTTTATGTCCGGAAGAATTCAACAAAATCAGCCGTCTCGAGAATGTAAAGGAAATTTGGGATAGTTTGGTTGATATGCATGAGGGTACCGAGTCCGTCAAGGAATCTAAGTTGGATGTGCTTCAAAGTCAACTTGACAAGTTCAAGATGAAGGATGTTGAAGGAGTTGCTGAGATGTACTCTAGGCTTGCTCTCATAACAAATGAGATTGCCGGCTTAGGAAGTGAAGAGATGACCGACAAATTCATCATCAAGAAGATACTTAGAGCTTTGGATGGAAAATATGATACCGTCTGCACATTGATCCAAATGATGCCAAATTACAAATATCTCAAGCCTACGGAAGTCATTGGAAGGATTGTCGCTCATGAAATGTCACTCAAGGACAAAGAGGAGCTGCACAACAAGTCAAGTGGTGCTTACAAAGCCTCAACCGATGCTCCAACAACTTCAAGTGACAAGCTAGTATCCAATGAAGAGATTAGCCTAATGGTGAAAAGGTTCAACAAGTTCTACAAGAACAAAGGGAAAGAAAGAAGCTCTAGCTCAAGACACTATGAGAGAAGATCATCAAGTCGTGACCGTAATTGTTACAATTGTGGAAATCCCGAACACTATTCCAATGAGTGTACGGCTCCCTACAAGAAAAGAGACGAATCACCAAGAGGAAGACATAGAAGAGATGAATCACCTCATAAGGAGAGAAGGAGTAGAGATGATCGTTATGAACGAAGACACTCTCGAAGAAGCAAGGATTCGGAAAGGAAGGACAAGTCATCCAAGAGCTACACAAGAAGAAGACATCAAGCTCATGTTGGTGAATGGGTTTCCGGCTCCGACTCCGACAACCATTCCGAGAGAAGTTATCACTCCAACTCCGACTATAGTCAAGATGAAGGTGTTGCCGGACTTGCACTTGTGTCATCCAACTCCTACGACCTATTTGACTCACCAAATGAAGGAATTGGAAGATGCTTCATGGCAAAAGGCCCCAAGGTATCACACCCCGAGTATCTTGATTTCAATAGTGATGAAGATGATTTGCTTGGTGATGATGATTTACTTGTTGATAGGACTAGTGATGTGAGCTATAATGAAAATGCTAGTAATCATGATAGTCAAGAGGAAACGAGTGACAATGCTATGAAGGAGATTGAACGTCTAACTAAAGAACTAAATGCTCTTAAGTTAGCTCATGAAACAACTCAAGAGGATCATAGAGATCTTCTAAGAACTCATGAGAAGCTATGCTTGGAGAAGCTAAATTTAGAGCAAGAGCATGAGTTTCTTAAAGCTATCAATGACGATCTTCGAAAGAAGAGTTCTTCATATCTTGCCAAACGTTTACTCTTGTCTACCTTTATGCCACAAGCTAAACCTAAGCAAACTAGCAACAAGGGTGAAAATGGTTCTACCTCTAGCAGTAACAATAACAATGCTAAATCCAATATTGTTGCTTCTAGTAGTTCTATTGATTCCACTAATGATTCTCTTAGCCAAGTTACACTTGAGCAAGAAAATATGCTATTGAAAGTAATTATAGAAAAAGGTGTCTACAAGAGTCTTGCCGGGAGTAAGCAATTTGAGGAAATTGTACGCAAGCAAGGAAGGCACCGGAAGAACCAATGTGTTGGTTTTGAACGAAATTTCAATGCCGATGGAGTTGAGTGGGAAGAAGGTCAATACCCCAAGACGAAGTTTGTTCCTCAACAAGTGAAGTATGATCCTACTTCCTTCAAGGGAACACAAGTTCAAGAAGATCTTCCACCACAAGACCACAAGCTAAAAGGCAAGGACAAGCTTCAAGAAGAGATTGACTCATTTGAAGAAGCTCCTCAAGCCATGGTCAAATGGGTTCCCAAGACTTCATCAAGTTCTACTTCATCAAGTGCTACTACAACTCCAAGGATTCCCATCAAGTTGATGTGGGTCCAAAAGAAGAAGAACTAGAGAGTTCTTGAGGGTGACTCCGCCAACAAACTTCACTCATATTCTTTATGGCAAGAACTTGTGCAACCAACTTCCACATCTTGCACTAGTTCATGGAGTCACAAACCCTCTTGTTGGTAAGGCAAGGGACAAGGTAATCTATGCATTCATGGACATCATCATATGTGTATTTCACTCTATGTCTATGGATATCCTTGTATGTTCCTTGTGTGGGACTAACCCATGTAGGTATTGAAAGCACATAACTCCAAAGGATTGCTCACAACTCTTGATGGTCTACATCAACATTGAGCATCCACATCTTCAACATCTACATGAAGTCATCATCGACAAAACCCAAGGTTAGTTCATCCCTCTTAGGGGGGATATCACATCTAGGGGGAGCTTTGCTCTAAATAATTGAGCAAAAGCAACTCTAATTGTGTGAACACATTAATGCTTTATGTAAAAGTGGTAATCCCACTTGTGCTTAAACGATGAGTATGACCTATGATCAAATGTTCTCATTTGGCTCCTAAGTCAATATACTCATATATAGATGACCTAGTCATCGCCATTGCTTGATAGATGCTAGAATTGGTTGTGCATATTTGACACATATTTCATTTGCTATCTTATTGTGTGAGCATGTTGGATTGCATGTCTTCATCATTCGAGGACATCCATTTGTTGTTTTGATTGTCTTGGTTTTTCTGGCCAAGTGGATGTACAAGAATGCCTAAGTACCTTCTCTAGCTATCTATGCTTTCTTGTCTCAAATTCTATTCTTGCTGCATCACAAAAATTGAACAAGTCATTTTCGGACCCTCCGGGTGAGGAGCACTCGGAGCCACCGATCTGAAAGGGCTGAACCTCCAAAACCTTCTAAATGATTTCGGCCGAACCAATTAACTCAAACTCGGTCCAACCGAAATCACTTAGATTGATCTAGGTTTTCCATCTCGGTGCTACCGAATTGAACCATCTCGGAGCCACCGGTGTGCTAAACTGCGTGCAGTTACACATAT
This sequence comes from Elymus sibiricus, assembly GCA_039707655.1. Taxonomy (NCBI): domain Eukaryota; kingdom Viridiplantae; phylum Streptophyta; class Magnoliopsida; order Poales; family Poaceae; genus Elymus; species Elymus sibiricus. The sequence goes on from CM077670.1 coordinate 40,489,765, forward strand.
CGATGCCACCGAGTTGCTCATCTCGGCGCCACCGATAGTGCACGGGTATATATATCGCGCGGACCGAACGGTTGAAATTTCTCGACCCCACTCGTTCCCGCTCCCCGTCGCTGCCGTCGCCCTTCGTCTTCGGACATCGCCGTCGTCTCCAGTGTGCTCTCGCCGCCGGATTCCGCCGCCGTCAATGGGAATCTCCTCCGTCGTTGCCGCCGTAGAGGATCTCCACTGAGTTAGGGTGAGATTCGATCCCTTTCGTGCTTCCCATTTCTGATTCAATGCACGATTGGACTGCCTGCATTCATGCCACGGATTGAGAACTTCCATTACACTACAAATTCCGTAGATTAGATTCCAGCGAAATTTTTAGGTTTAAGTTTCCGCCGAATGCATCTCGGACCGACCGATTAGAAGTTTTCGGTACCACCGATTTGGCCTCTAGCCATAGCACTAGTACATCTCGGAGCCACCGAGTTGTGCGAATCAGTGAGACCGAAAGTAAATCTCAGTGAAACCCTAGCAACTCGGAGTCACCGAAACCCCATATCGGTCTGACCGAAATGGTGTGTAAGGTTTCTGTAGTGTGCTTCGGTATCACCGAGATGATCAACTCGGTCCATCCGATATGCATCCTGTGAAAACTTGAAACTAAGAGTTGAACTCAAATTTTATGAAAAACTTCTGCTTTTTGTGATGACTCATCTGTTGGAAATATGCCCTAGAGGCAATAATAAATTGGTTATTATTATATTTCCTTGTTCATGATAATCGTTTATTATCCATGCTATAATTGTATTGATTGGAAACTCAAATACATGTGTGGGTACATAGACAACACTGTGTCCCTAGTAAGCCTCTAGTTGACTAGCTCGTTGATCAAAGATGGTTAAGGTTTCCTAGCCATTGACATGAGATGTCATTTGATAACGGGATCATATCATTAGGAGAATGATGTGATGGACAAGACCCAAACTACGAACGTAGCATGTGATCGTGTCAGTTTATTGCTATTGTTTTCTGCATGTCAAGTATCTGTTCCTTTGACCATGAGATCATGCAACTCACTGACACCGGAGGAATACCTTGTGTGTATCAAACGTCGCAACGTAACTGGGTGACTATAAAGGTACTCTACAGGTATCTCCGAGGGTGTCTGTTGGGTTGGCATGGATCAAGACTGGGATTTGTTACTCCGTGTGACGGAGAGGTATCTCAGGGCCCACTCGGTAATACAACATCACATTGAGCCTTGCAAGCAAAGTGACTAAAGAGTTAGCCACAGGATCTTGTATTACGGAACGAGTAAAGAGACTTGCCGGTAACGAGATTGAACTAGGTATAGTGATACCGACGATCGAATCTCGGGCAAGTAACATACCGAAGAACAAAGGGAACAGCATACGGGATTAACTGAATCCTTGACATAGAGGTTCGACCGATAAAAGATCTTCGTAGAATATGTAGGAGCCAATATGGGCATCCAGGTCCCGCTATTGGTTATTGGCCGTAGAGGTGTCTCGGTCATGTCTACATAATTCTCGAACCCGCAGGGTCTACACACTTAACGTTTGGTGACGATTAGTATAGTTGAGTTATTTTGTTGGTGACCGAAGGTTGTTCGGAGTCCCGGATAAGATCCCGGACATGACGAGGATCTCCGGAATAGTCCGGAGGTAAAGATTGATATATGTGATAATAGTGTTTTGATCTCCGGAAGGGTTCCGGAGTTCACCGGAAGGGGTTCCGAATGTTTACCGAAGTGTTCGGGTGCAGCAACACTTTATATGGGCCAAAGGGATAAAGCCCACGAGGTATTGGAAAGTGCAAAAGTAGTTTTGCTGCCGCGTAAGCGGTACTACCGCTTGGTGAAGCGGTACTACCGCCCGAGCGGTACTACCGCTTGTGTGAAGCGGTACTACCGCCCAAGCGGTACTACCGCTTGTGAGCGGTACTACCGCTTGTGCGCGGCTGTGCACGGTTCGGCAGGGATCCGAGTTGGACTCTTTCCCTGCGGGCCAAACCGACCTTGTGCGGGCAAAACCGACCTGGAGGAGGCTTTTACTCCAAGTTTAGACCACAAGGCTCAACATATAAATAGAGGGGCAGGGCTAGCACACGGGACACATCAAGATTTCCCCAAGCCGTGTGCGGCAACCCTAACCCTCTAGTTCCTCCGTCATAATCTCCGTTGCGCTTGGCGAAGCCCTGCAGAGATTGTTCCTCACCACCATCACCACGCCGTCGTGCTGCTGGAACTCAACCACTACTTCACCATCGCTCGCTGGATCGAGGAGGTGAAGGCGTCATCAAGCCGTACGTGTGTTGAACGCGGAGGTGCCGTCCGTTCGGCGCTAGTTCGTGATCGGATCAAGGGACGACTTGCGATTTGGATCGCGGAGACGTTCGACTACATCAACCGCGTTTCTTAAACGCTTCTGCTTAGCGATCTACAAGGGTATGTAGATTCACTCTCCCTCTCGTAGTTGCTCATCACCATGGATAGATCTTGTGTGTGCGTAGGAAAATTTTTGTTTCCCATGCAACGTTACCCAACAGTGGCATCATGAGCCAGGTCTATGCGTAGATGAGATCTCGAGTAGAACACAAACGAGTTGTGTGCGTGGGTGTATACATATTGCTTGCCGTTACTAGTTGATATTTGATTCGACGGTACTGTGAGATGAAGCGGCCCGGACCGACATTACGCGTACACTTACGCGAGACAGGTTCCTTCAACTGACATGTAACTTCATTGCATAAAGATGGCTAGCGGGTGTCTGTCTCTCTCACTTTAGTTGAATCGATTTCAATGAAGAGGGTTCTTTTAGAAGATCAAAAAGCAATCACTACACCACGTTGTGGTTTTGCGTAGGTAAGAACGGTTCTTGCAAACCCGTAGCAGCCACGTAAAATTTGCAACAACAATTAGAGGACGTCTAACTTGTTTTTGCAGGGTATGATGTGATATGATATGGCCAATTACATGATGAGATATATGTGATGTATGAGATGATCATGTGTTGTATAGAATATCACGACTTGCATGTCGATGAGTACGGCAACTGGCAGGAGCCATAGAGTTGTCTTTAATTATTGTATGACCTGCGTGTCAATCATTAAGCGCTATGTAATGCTTTACTTTATCGCTAAACGTTAGCAATAGTCGTGGAAGCAACAGTCGGCGCGACAACCTTATGGCGACACGTTGATGGAGATCAAGATGATGGAGATCATGGTGTCATGCCGGTGACGATGGAGATCATGCCGGTGCTTTGGAGATGGAGATCAAAAGCACAAGTTCATGGCCATATCATGTCACTTATGATTTGCATGTGATGTTAATCCTTTTATGCATCTTATTTTGCTTAGGACGACGGTAGCATTATAAGGTGATCCCTCACTTAAATTTCAAGATAAATTGTGTTCTCCCCAAGTGTGCACCGTTGCGAAAGTTCGTCGTTTCGAGACACGCCGTGATGATCGGGTGTGATAGACTCTACGTTCGCATACAACGGGTGCAAGCCATGTTGCACGTGCGGAACACTCGGGTTAAACTTGACGAGCCTAGCATGTACAGACATGGCCTCGGAACACAAGAGACCGAAAGGTCAAACATGAGTCATATAGTAGATATGATCAACATGAAGATGTTCACCATTGAAACCACCTCGACTCACGTGATGATCGGACTTGAGTTGGTGAATTTGGATCATGTTACACTCGAATGACCGGAGGGATGTCAATTTGAGTGGGAGTTTTTAAGTAATATGATTAACTAAACTCATTATCTAGAACAATAGTCTAAGTTGTCTTTGCTATATTTATGTTGTAGATCATGGCTCGCGCAGTAGCACCCCTGAATTTTAATGCGTTCCTAGAGAAAGCTAAGTTGAAAGATGATGGAAGTAACTTTGTGGACTGGGCCCGTAATCTAAGGATTATCCTTACGGCTTCCCAGAAAGCTTATGTCCTTGATGCACCGCTTGGTGATCCACCCGCTCCAGTTGAGTCTCTAGACGTTGTGAACGCCTGGCAGGCTCGTTCTGATGATTACTCAATAGTTCAATGTGCAATGTTGTATGGCTTAGAACCGGGACTTCAAAGACGTTTTGAACGTCATGGAGCATATGAGATGTTCCAGGAGTTGAAGTTTATCTTTCAGAAGAATGCCCGGATCGAGAGATATGAGATCTCCGATAAGTTCTATGCTTGCAAGATGGAGGAGAACGGGTCTATCAGTGATCACGTGCTCAGAATGTCTGGGTACTCCACCCGTCTAGCTGAGTTAGGGATGCCCCTTCCGCCAGAGGCTATCACTGACAGAGTTCTTCAATCATTGCCACCTAGCTACAAGAGCTTCGTGTTGAACTATAACATGCACGGGATGAACAAGTCAGTCGCCGAGCTGTTTGTGATGCTGAAAGCCGCTGAGTCTGAAATTCAGAAGGAGCATCAAGTGTTGATGGTCAATAAAACCACTAGTTTCAAGAAAAATGGCAAGGGTAAGAAGGGTAACTCCAAGAAGAGTGGCAAAACAGTTGCTCCTCTCGTGAAGAAACCCAAGGCTGGACCCAAACCAGAAACTGTGTGTTTTCATTGCAAGGGAACTGGACACTGGAAGCGGAATTGCCCCAAGTATTTGGCTGACAAGAAGGCGGCCAACAACAAACAAGGTATATATGATATACATGTTATTGATGTGTACCTTACCAACTCTCGTTGTAGTGCCTGGGTATTTGATACCGGTGCGGTTGCTCATATTTGCAACTCAAAACAGGAACTGTGGAATAGACGGAGGCTGGCAAAGGACGAAGTGACGATGCGCGTGGGAAATGGTTCCAAGGTTGATGTTATCGCCGTCGGCACGCTCGCTCTTCGATTACCGTCGGGATTAGTGATGAACCTAAATAAGTGTTATTTGGTGCCTGCGTTAAGCATGAACATTATATCTGGATCTTGTTTATTGCGAGACGGTTACTCATTTAAATCAGAGAATAATGGTTGTTCTATTTATATGAGTAATATCTTTTATGGTCATGCACCCGATGTGAGGGGTTTATTCTTATTGAATCTCGATAGTAATGATACACATGTTCATAACATTGATGCCAAAAGATGTAGAATTGATAATGATAATACCACTTTCTTGTGGCACTGCCGTTTAGGTCATATTGGTGTAAAACGCATGAAGAAGCTCCATGCTGATGGACTTTTGGAGTCACTTGATTTTGAATCACTTGACACATGTGAGCCATGCCTCATGGGCAAGATGACTAAAACGCCGTTCTCTGGAACAATGGAACGGGCAAGTGACTTATTGGAAATCATACATACTGATGTGTGTGGTCCGATGAGTATTGAGGCGCGCGGTGGTTATCGTTACTTTCTCACCTTCACTGATGACTTAAGTAGATATGGGTATATTTACTTAATGAAACACAAGTCTGAAACATTTGAAAAGTTCAAACAATTTTAGAGTGAAGTTGAGAATCATCGTAACAAGAAGATTAAATTCCTACGATCTGATCGAGGAGGAGAATATCTGAGTTATGATTTTGGCAGTCACTTAAGACAGTGTGGAATTGTTTCACAATTGACACCGCCTGGAACACCACAGCGTAATGGTGTGTCCGAACGTCGTAATCAAACCTTATTGGATATGGTGCGATCTATGATGTCTCTTGCCGATTTGCCACTATCGTTTTGGGGTTATGCATTAGAGACAGCTGCATTCACTTTAAATAGGTCACCATCGAAATCCGTTGAGACGACGCCATATGAACTTTGGTTTGGCAAGAAGCCAAAGCTGTCGTTTCTTAAAGTTTGGGGATGTGATGCTTATGTCAAAAAGCTTCAGCCTGAAAAGCTGGAACCCAAAGCGGAGAAATGCGTCTTCATAGGATACCCAAAAGAGACAGTTGGGTATACCTTCTACCTCAGATCCGAAGGCAAAGTGTTTGTCGCTAAAAACGGAACATTTCTTGAGAAAGAGTTTCTCTCGAAAGAATTGAGTGGGAGGAAGATAGAACTTGATGAGGTTGTTGAACCTTTACTTCAACCTGAGAGTAGAGCAGCGCAGAAAGTTGTTTCTGTGGAGCCTACATTAGCTGAAGAGGAAGTTAATGATGATGATCATGAAACTTTGGATCAAGTTGCTATCGAACCTCGTAGGTCGACAAGGACGCGTACTGCTCCCGAGTGGTACGGCAACCCTGTCTTAGAGGTCATGTTGTTAGACAACGATGAACCTACGAGCTATGGAGAAGCGATGATGGGCCCGGATTCCGAGAAATGGTTAGAGGCCATGAAGTACGAGATGGGATCCATGTATGAAAACAAAGTATGGACTTTGGAAGTATTACCTGAAGGGCGTAAGGCCATTCAGAACAAATGGATCTTTAAGAGGAAGACGGACGCGGACGGTAATGTCACCGTCTATAAAGCTCGACTTGTGGCAAAGGGTTTTTCACAAGTTCAAGGAGTTGACTACGATGAGACCTTCTCACCCGTAGCGATGCTTAAGTCCGTCAGAATCATGTTAGCAATAGCTGCCTTTTTCGATTATGAAATTTGGCAGATGGATGTCAAAACAGCGTTCCTTAACGGTTTCCTTAAGGAAGAGTTGTATATGATGCAACCAGAAGGTTTTGTTGATCCAGAGAATGCTGGCAAAGTTTGCAAACTCCAGCGATCCATTTATGGACTGGTGCAAGCATCTCGGAGTTGGAATCTTCGTTTTGATGAGGTGATCAAAGCGTTCGAGTTTATACAAGTTTACGGAGAAGCTTGTATTTACAAGAAAGTGAGTGGGAGCTCTATAGCGTTTCTAATATTATATGTGGATGACATATTACTGATTGGAAACAATATAGAAATGCTGGAAAGCGTAAAGGAATATTTGAACAAGAGTTTTTCAATGAAGGACCTAGGAGAAGCTGCTTTCATATTAGGCATCAAGATCTATAGAGATAGATCGAGACGCTTAATAGGACTTTCACAAAGCACATACCTTGACAAAGTTTTGAAGAAGTTCAAAATGGATCAGTCCAAGAAGGGGTTCTTGCCTGTATTGCAAGGTGTGAAGTTGAGTAAGACTCAATGCCCAGTGACTGCAGAAGATAGAGAAAAGATGAGTGTCATCCCCTATGCTTCGGCCATAGGCTCTATCATGTATGCAATGCTGTGCACAAGACCCGATGTCAGCCTTGCCATAAGTATGGTCGGAAGGTTTCAAAGTGATCCAGGAATGGAACACTGGACGGCGGTCAAGAATATCCTGAAGTACCTGAAAAGGACTAAGGACATGCTTCTCGTTTATGGAGGTGATCAAGAGCTCGTCGTAAAGGGTTACGTCGATGCAAGCTTTGACACTGATCCGGATGACTCTAAGTCGCAAACCGGATACGTATTTATTCTTAATGGGGGTGCGGTTAGCTGGTGCAGTTCCAAGCAAAGCGTGGTAGCAGATTCTACATGCGAAGCGGAGTACATCGCTGCCTCAGAGGAGGCGAAGGAAGGTGTCTGGATGAAGGAGTTCATGACAGATCTTGGAGTAGTGCCTAGTGCGCTTAACCCAATGACTCTGTTTTGTGATAATACTGGTGCCATTGCTCTAGCCAAGGAACCAAGATTTCACAAGAGGACCAGACACATAAAGCGACGTTTCAATTCCATCCGCGATTACATCAAGGAGGACGACATAAATATTTGCAAAGTACACACGGATCTGAATGTTGCAGATCCGATGACTAAACCTCTTCCAAGGGCTAAACATGAACAACACCAGAACTGCATGGGTGTTCGATTCATTACAATGTAAATCACATAGTGATGTGAACTAGATTATTGACTCTAGTGCAAGTGGGAGACTATTGGAAATATGCCCTAGAGGCAATAATAAATTGGTTATTATTATATTTCCTTGTTCATGATAATCGTTTATTATCCATGCTATAATTGTATTGATTGGAAACTCAAATACATGTGTGGGTACATAGACAACACTGTGTCCCTAGTAAGCCTCTAGTTGACTAGCTCGTTGATCAAAGATGGTTAAGGTTTCCTAGCCATTGACATGAGATGTCATTTGATAACGGGATCACATCATTAGGAGAATGATGTGATGGACAAGACCCAAACTACGAACGTAGCATGTGATCGTGTCAGTTTATTGCTATTGTTTTCTGCATGTTAAGTATCTGTTCCTTTGACCATGAGATCATGCAACTCACTGACACCGGAGGAATACCTTGTGTGTATCAAACGTCGCAACGTAACTGGGTGACTATAAAGGTACTCTACAGGTATCTCCGAGGGTGTCTGTTGGGTTGGCATGGATCAAGACTGGGATTTGTTACTCCGTGTGACGGAGAGGTATCTCAGGGCCCACTCGGTAATACAACATCACATTGAGCCTTGCAAGCAAAGTGACTAAAGAGTTAGCCACAGGATCTTGTATTACGGAACGAGTAAAGAGACTTGCCGGTAACGAGATTGAACTAGGTATAGTGATACCGACGATCGAATCTCGGGCAAGTAACATACCGAAGAACAAAGGGAACAGCATACGGGATTAACTGAATCCTTGACATAGAGGTTCGACCGATAAAAGATCTTCGTAGAATATGTAGGAGCCAATATGGGCATCCAGGTCCCGCTATTGGTTATTGGCCGTAGAGGTGTCTCGGTCATGTCTACATAGTTCTCGAACCCGCAGGGTCTACACACTTAACGTTTGGTGACGATTAGTATAGTTGAGTTATTTTGCTGGTGACCGAAGGTTGTTCGGAGTCCCGGATAAGATCCCGGACATGACGAGGATCTCCGGAATAGTCCGGAGGTAAAGATTGATATATGTGATAATAGTGTTTTGATCTCCGGAAGGGTTCCGGAGTTCACCGGAAGGGGTTCCGAATGTTTACCGAAGTGTTCGGGTGCAGCAACACTTTATATGGGCCAAAGGGATAAAGCCCACGAGGTATTGGAAAGTGCAAAAGTAGTTTTGCTGCCGCGTAAGCGGTACTACCGCTTGGTGAAGCGGTACTACCGCCCGAGCGGTACTACCGCTTGTGTGAAGCGGTACTACCGCCCAAGCGGTACTACCGCTTGTGCGCGGCTGTGCACGGTGCGGCAGGGATCCAAGTTGGACTCTTTCCCTGCGGGCCAAACCGACCTTGTGCGGGCAAAACTGACCTGGAGGAGGCTTTTACTCCAAGTTTAGACCACAAGGCTCAACATATAAATAGAGGGGCAGGGCTAGCACACGGGACACATCAAGATTTCCCCAAGCCGTGTGCGGCAACCCTAACCCTCTAGTTCCTCCGTCATAATCTCCGTTGCGCTTGGCGAAGCCCTGCAGAGATTGTTCCTCACCACCATCACCACGCCGTCGTGCTGCTGGAACTCAACCACTACTTCACCATCGCTCGCTGGATCGAGGAGGTGAAGGCGTCATCAAGCCGTACGTGTGTTGAACGCGGAGGTGCCGTCCGTTCGGCGCTAGTTCGTGATCGGATCAAGGGACGACTTGCGATTTGGATCGCGGAGACGTTCGACTACATCAACCGCGTTTCTTAAACGCTTCCGCTTAGCGATCTACAAGGGTATGTAGATTCACTCTCCCTCTCGTAGTTGCTCATCACCATGGATAGATCTTGTGTGTGCGTAGGAAAATTTTTGTTTCCCATGCAACGTTACCCAACATCATCTACTCTGCCCATACCTATCTATTCACAGGGTCAGCTTAGCAAGATGCCAGACAACAGTGATAGTCAGAACAGGTCTGAACAACATGCAGAAATGAGTGAAGGGTCAAGCCCAGCTGAAAGTTTCTATGAGGGAGAGAGGAGCTCTCCATATCTTCCTAAGGCAGCTACCAGAACAAGGAAGAAGAAAACCTCAGACAGTGAGGATGAGGACTTTATTGCATGTGAAGCTGCATCAGAGAAGAAAAGAGTAGTGCTTGCTAAGGAGTACAGCACCAAGCCTACTTCTACCAAAGAAAGAACTGCTGTAAGGAAAGTGCCGAAACAAACTGTGCAATACACTCTTGAAGAGCCTAGTAACACTGAGCCAGCTGCAAAGAAGAAGAGAGTGAGGAAAGCATTTGCCCGAGTGATTGGCAGACCCTCCATGATGATTGATGAGGAGGACGAAGAAGAAGAGGAAGTGCCAGCAGCCAAAGCACCCCCAGCAAAAGCTCAGAAGCTTATGTCTGATGCAATCAAGACTGCTGCACCCCCAAAGTCCAAGCCTAAGGCACCTGCACCCAAGAGGTCAACCAGGAACATACCAGCTGCAGAGAAGAACAAGGCCCCAGTGCCTGAATCAAATGTTGATGAAGAGCCTCTAGTGCTCAGAAAGCTGAAGCCAAAAATTCCAGACCATGACAATGCACACCCCATTGCGGAGAACATGATACTGAGGAAGGACAAAGGACTGCGTCAGTGGAGACTATCAGATCCCTATGCTGCCAGGAGAAGAACAGATGTTGATTCCCGTTTCCAGACAAGAGAACAACAGGACTTTTATGAGACAGTATTGCTTGATAAGAAGCCCATAGTCAGTGACATGAGATGGGTGGATTGGGAATACATTGATGAGAATGAAGATTTCTTCCCACACGTCCATGAAAGCTACAGAATTGCAGGAGTTCACGAGTTTGTTGGAAAGAAGTTGACCAAGTGGAATGACGAAATGGTCATGCAATTCTACTCTACAAAACACTTTTATCCAGATGCAGGATTGTGTGGATGACTGAAGGTAACAGGTACCAGTCAACCATCTCTGAGTGGGCAAGTCTTCTTGGTGCACCCAAGGAAGAGGACGATGACATTGACATTTATGCTAAGCTCAAGATGGATCACAATTCCATGAAGAACATGTATACTGCAATTCCTCAGAAAGATCTAGAGACTCATAAGCTTGGATCAGTGAGGCATCTGCTCCCAGGACTGGCCACTACGAACACCATATTGCGGTACACTTTGCTACCCAAGTCAGGAGATGACAAAATGATTCGTGGCCACTCCATCAATTTGCTACATTTATTTGACACACCTCATAAATTCAAGGTGATGAGCCTGATAGTAGAGACTGTCAAGAGGACAGCAGCAGATCAGAAGAGATCGTGTGTTTATGCCCCACATATTCAGTTGTTGATCAATTCCAAGGTTGGAACCAGCACGTATCTTCTTGATCGAGGGCATTTGCCTTTGCGTCCAGAGTTTGAGGACAATGTAATAGTGATGGATCCTTCGCATCCCACTTCAGCACAAGCTCAGGAGAAGATCCGCATAGCAAAGGTAGCAAAAGCAGCTCAGGAGGCATCTGCTCCAAATGCTCCAATCGCAAAGCTCAAGACACCCAAGGACCAAATGCAATATCTGCTTGAAGCCACTCTGAGGATTGAGTGAAGTTTGGCCAACCTCACCCAGACCCAGGCTAGTTTTGAGCGGATCATTGAGACCAAATTTCATGATTTGGATGTCAAGGTGACAGAGACTCAGACCACAGTTGAGCAGCTACAGAATGATGTTGATGCTGTCAAGATAGCCAGATCAGATGACAGTGGAGATGATCGACCAACCACAGAGCAATTTCAGTCAGTGCCCAGAGCAGCCAGGTCTGCTGCGATACCAGTTGTGGATCCACGGACCACAGTATCTGCACCAGCCGCTACTGCCATAGTGCCACTGCAGGTCTCCACTCCACCAGTCCAGCAGTCATCAGCAGAAGCATTCGCGGACGCTCTTATCTCAATGCTGTCTACGCACACCGGAGCAGCCAGCAGGAGATCACCTTCAGGAGCTTCGGAGGATCGTGCCTAGAGTGTCGATTAGTCCTATACGATTCGATCTTTTTGGTACTTGTTGCCAAAGGGGGAGAATTTGTATAGATCATAGGCTTCGAGAGAGAGTGTTTTGTTGGTTTTTCTCTCGAGTTCATTTGCTACTTGTTTGCTTGTTGGTTGATACTTTGTTATGTGTGTGCTTGCTACAGTTATTACGTTGCTTACTTGTGAGCTACCTCATGTGATGATCATACTATGCTTATTGTGGTGTTCAATGCTTATCTTTATTGCTATCTTGTATGATCATTTCATTTATGTTGGTGATGCGTGCTTACTATTCCTATCATATCTTTTTGCGCGCTCCACCAAGTTGTATGTGACATGGAAGAGTAACCCATGAGCCTAATCGATTGTGCATTTGCATTCAAACGCAATTTTTTTAATAATGCACAAATTTAGGGGGAGCTCTTGCTTATCACATACTTCTCAAAGCGACGATGTATTTCATTCATTTAATCATTTGTCGAAGCTTTGATCTATATGTTGTCGTCAATTACCAAAAAGGGGGAGATTGAAAGCACATTTGCTCCCTTGGTGGTTTTGGTAATTCATAACAACATATATCTCATTGAACTAATGTCCATTCAAGATAAAAATTTCAGGATGTTCAATGATTGGCATGGCATGGACAAGAGGATGTGGAAACCCCTTCCAAATGCCGAGGACAAGGATTGGCAAAAGATCAAGACTCTACATCTTTGGTTTAGTGATCCAAGATCACATTGAGTCCATAGGAAAGCCAATACTATTAAAAGGGGATGAGGTGTTGCTTAATGATCTATTTGCTCAAATGCTTAGTGACAGTACTCCTAAACCCTCAACCACTCTCTCTACCCAAATATGTCCTAAACCTACATTCCAACTCGGCCCCACCGAAATCTCTATCCGGCCCCACCGAGTTCATCCAAGACTTAGCCACTGCCAAAACCCTAACAAATCGGATCCACCGAAATGGATCTCGGTCCCACCGAGATGGACTTGCCAACTCTCTGTAATCATTTGCTTTCACTTCAGTCTCACCGAGTTGGCAAATCGGTCTCACCGAGATGGCTTGCCAAGTCTCTGTTGCCTTATTGCTTCACTTCGGTCCAACCGAGTTGATGCAATCGGTGCCACCGAGATGAGGATTGCCCTAAGCCATTGAACTTCGGTCCATCCGAGTTGTTCGTATCGGTCCCACCGAGATTCCTAAAGTTCATATCTTTTACACAGTTCGGTGCTACCGAGATGATAGTTTCGGTGCCACCGAGTTGAGTCAAAAGTGTGTAACGGTTGGATTTTGTGTGGAGGCTATATATACCCCTCCACCACCTCCTTCTCAGACAAGGAGAGCCATCAGAACGTGCCTACACTTCCACCATACATTTTATGAGAGAGAACCACCTACTCATGTGTTGAGATCAAGATATTCCATTCCTACCATTTGAACCTTGATCTCTAGCCTTTCCCAAGTTGCTTTCCACTCAAATCCCTCTTCCACCATAGCCAAACCTGTGAGGAGTTGTTTGAGTGCTGGGAAGACTATCATTTGAAGCACAAGAGCAAGGAGTTCATCAACAACACACCGTCTATTACCTTTTGGAGAGTGGTGCCTCCTAGATTGGTTAGGTGTCACTTGGGAGCCTCCAACCAGATGTGGAGTTGAACCAAGAAGTTTGTAAGGGCAAGGAGATCGCCTACTTCGTGAAGATCTACCCCGAGTGAGGCTAGTCCTTCATGGACGTAAGCCATGGTGGAATAGACAAGGTTGCTTCTTCGTGGACCCTTCGTGGGTGGAGCCCTCCATGGACTCGCGCAGCCGTTACCCTTCGTGGGTTGAAGTCTCCATCAACGTGGACGTACGATAGCACCACCTATCGGAACCACGCCAAAAATCCACCGTGTCTTCATTGCGTTTGATATCTCCAATCCCCTCTCTACTTACATATGCAATTATTTATATTCTGCTGCTATACTCTTAGAATTGCATGTGTAGGGTGATGCTTGACATGTACTATTGCTAAAATCTGCCCATAATTAAAATCTGGGAAAAGGTTAGGTTTTATTTGGTCAAGTAGTCTAATCACCCCCCCTCTAGTCATACTTTCGATCCTACAATTCTCTCTATGATCCATTTGCATAAAAGTTTTAGAATCTTCCAAAATAGTGGGATTATCATCAACTAAAGTCATAACCTCTCCAAAACCACTTTTATCCAAAAATTCATAAGATTGATAATTCTCCAAAGTAGTGGGATCATTAACGCCTAAAGTTGACGCTCTTCCAAGCTCACTTTTAATAGTATTGCAAACATTATTATAAATAACTTATTCATCATGAGGCTTAAATAAATTTTCAAGATCATAAGAAGCATTATCACCCCAATCATGATCATTGCAATAAGTAGTGGACATAACAAAATTATCATCCCCAAGCTTGTAGTTTTGCATATAATTAACACAGTTGACATTAATAGAATTTTTAATAAAATCATTGCAATCATGCTTTTCATTCAAGGAGCTATCATGAATTAATTTACAAATTTCTTCTTTTAACACTTCATCACAATTTTCAGATTCAAGATTTTCAAGCAAAACTTCATAGAGATAATCAAGTGCACTCAACTCACTAGCAATTGGCTCATCATAATTGGATCTTTTGAAAAGATTAGCAAGTGGATGAGGATCCATATCAATAATTTTTTAGCAAGCGATGATGCAAGCAAATAGAAGGCACATGGCAACACAAGCAAACTAGCAAACAAAAATGTTTTTGTGTTTTTGTAAAAACTTTTTAGAAGTGGGGGAGATGAAAACGAGAGGCAAAGGCAAATAAAATAAATGCAAGGAGATGAAGGTTTATGCGTAGGTACTTGATAGATGTTGATGATGTCTCCCCGGCAACGGTGCCAGAAATTCTTCCTGCTACTTGTGATCTGCGTTGGTTTTTTTCCCCGAAGAGGAAGGGATGATGCAGTACAGTAGAGATAAGTATTTCCCTCAGTTCTGAAACCAAGGTTATCAATCCAGTAGGAGAATCACGCAACACCTCATTAACAGTACCTGCACACAAAATAACAAATCCTTGCACCCAACGCAAACAAGGGGTTGTCAATCCCTTGGCGGTTAATTGCAAGATTAAATTGTATGGTGATAGATAAATAGATCGAACAAAAATAAAAAATAATATAAATAAAGTAAAAGTGCAGCAAGGTATTTTTATGATTTTTTATATATGATAGAAGTAGACCCGGGGGCCATAGTTTTCACTAGACGCTTCTCTCCTGAAGATAGCATATGATGGGTGAACAAATTACTGTTGGGCAATTGATAGAAACGCAAATAATAATGATGATATCCAAGGCAATGATCATGTATATAGGCATCACGTTTGAGACAAGTAGACCGACTTCTGCCTGCATCTACTACTATTACTCCACACATCGACCGCTATCCAGCATGCATCTAGTGTATTAAGTCCATAAAGAACGGAGTAACACCTTAAGCAAGACGACATGATGTAGACAAAGTAAACTCACACATGAATAAACCCCATCTTTTTACCCTTAATAGCAATGATACATACGTATCATGTCCCTTTCTGTCACTGGGATTGAGCACTGCAAGATCGAACCCATTACAAAGCACCTCTCCCATTGCAAGATAAATCAATCTAGTTGGCCAAACCAAACCAATAGATCGGAGAGAAATACGAAGCTATAATAATCATGCATAAAAGAGTTCAGAGAAGACTCAAATAATATTCATGGATAATCTGATCATAAACTCACAATTCATCGGATCCCAACAAACACACCGCACAAAGTGATTACATCGGATAGATCTCCAAGAACATCGAGGAGAACATTGTATTGAAGATCAAAAAGAGAGAAGAAGCCATCTAGCTACTAACTATGGACCAGAAGGTCTGTGGTAAACTACTCACGCATCATCGGAAGGGCAGCAAGGTTGATGGAGAGCCCCTCCGTGATCGATTTCCCCATCCGGCGGAGTACCGAAAAAGGCCTCCAGATGGGATCTCTCGAGAACAGAAGCTTGCGGCGGCGGAAAAAGTATTTCATGGACTCCTCTGTTGGTTTCCCGATTTTAGAGAATTTATAGTGGTGGAATTAGGTCAAATGGAGCTGTGTGGGCCCCACGAGCCACCAGGGCGCCCCCCCCGGGGCGCGCCGTGGTGCCTCGTGGGCCACTGCTTCATCTTCTCGTCTCCTCCCGAAGCTTCTAGTGTTTGTTATGTCCAGAAAAAAATCTCCAAAAAGTTTCGTGGCATTTGGACTTCATTTGGTATTGATATTCTGGAAAACAAAAAACAGGCAAAAAGTAGCAACTGGCACTGGGCACTAAGTTAATAGGTTAGTCCCAAAAAATGATATATAATTGCTGTAAATGTATATAAAAACATCCAAGATTGATATTATAATAGCATGGAACAATCAAAAATTATAGATACATTGGAGACGTATCACCGATCTGGGTGGAGAACTCCATCCACACTATGGAGTTGTTGCTTGCTGCGGAGAAGCATAAGGTGGTCGGGTTCGACCTCGAGTACACCCGCGCTCGTGCCAGGTCTCATCACAAGGTCGCCGTCACCCAGATGTGCGTGCGTGATCACGTCCTCATCTACCACTACTGCCTGGCCACAAGGCCTTGCGAGCATTTCGCCAGGTTTTTCAACAGCCCCCACTACATGTTCGCTATGGTGGACATCACCAACGATGTAAAGGTGCTCAAGAATTTGGGCATCGCCTGCTAGAATCTTGTCAACATCTTGGGCCAATACAAGATCTGGGGCAGCAAGAAGCATGAGAAGGACTCACTGGTTCACCTCGCCGAGGCCATCATCGACCCCTACTAGAGACATGAAGGATTCGTGCAACAAGGACAAACATGCCTGGCACTCGGCCTGGATGGAGAAACTCGACGAAGCTCACGTCGTGTACGCGGCCAAGGAGGCATACACGAGCTACGAGATGTACAGGCGGATCGTTGACATGAGGAAGTGCCTCCTACCTTCTTCCCCAAAACGGCCAGGGATCCAGCTGGAAGCAGAGCAATGGCAAGTGTCGTCACAACAAGAAGTAGATGATTAGATGATCGTTTCTCCTAGTTTAGTGTGCATGTAATTGTTTACTTTGGTGTGTGTAGTCAGTTATGTAATTGGAAGTTTAATTTGGTTATGCAATCATGTTCTTATAAGTATATATGTTGTTGTTGTGTAGACATAGCATAGATGTTGTGTGGACAGAGCAAATCACATCGGCCACGGGATAAACTAGGGAACCCGTTGGTGATGATTTCATCAATCGCTGACAATTGTATACCAGCAAGCGTTTGCCCACAACACACACGGGTTATTAGCAAGAATCGTCCGTGTTGTTATCCGTCTTCCCACACATTTCGGATTACTGGCCTGTTTGCCGCGTATCACACACATCTTGTTAAGTTGACCGTTTCTGTTGTGTTGGGTAATCGCAAACAGTTCATCTGAGTGAACTGCATGCCGTATATCGCACACACCTTGATCTTCCTGACCGTTTTTGTTGTGTCGGGTAGTCACAAACAGTTCATCCGAGTGAACTGTATGCCGTGTATCGCACACACCTCGAACTGGCTGCCCGTTTATGTTGTTCTGGCTCATCGCAAACAGTTCATATGGATGAACTGTATGCCACGTATCGCACACGCATCTCTAATCTGAATCGTGCTTGATGTCTCCGGTATCGCACACAGTTTGTCTTATTGGCGACGGTTTTATTACGACACCGTTTGTGATTCATGCATCGCACATAGTTTGCTCGCGGGGTCTCTGATTCATGTGTCACGTTAGCGGTCGCCTGCAGTAGTGATACCTTTTTTGCATTTAACATTACTTTGCTTTTCGTCTACCTTGGGGACATCCTTATATGTCTTCCTTTGAGGGCCATGCCAAAATACAGCATGTTCTTTTAAAAACGTGCGTCTTCTCCATTCCTTCTATCCTATCGTCCTTAAAGCCAAAATATGCACTGATTTGACTTAAGATTTGGCCAAGCTGGGTTGCCCGGCTCCTGTGCTTTTGCCCCTTACGATCCCAATTATTCGGCTAAGGGGCAAAGGGAGCACTGCTGTGATTGTTACTCCTGGGTCACCTGGAGCAGTACCTTAGATGGATAAAGCTGAAAGGTAGTGTTATTAAACGTACAAATGGGTCGGCCATGACATAGGAGTAGAGTGGAGGGGGTCTTTCAAACCCCGGCCAGGGGCTTTACCCCCGAGGTCACTCATGTTCGGACACAAGTGCTTGGCACACTCACCCGAGAAAAGGAACTGTTGGAAGAACTATTTTTCTCGGAAGATGTTTCTTACATTAAGAAGTAATATAACATAACTCTCTACCCTGCTCTTGTCTTTCGAACCATATAGCCGGATTGCCTTGTCACCCAAAGTATCTGGTCCGATTAGTTCGGCCAGTAGTAAGGGACCCTCCTCGGCCACTGGACGAGGAGGTAGAAGTTGATGGCTGGTTGACAGAGTTTGGATGCGCAGATTGATTCATTAATGACGTAAATTACTTTGATAAATAGAGTCATACAAAAATATTTAACTACACTTGGTCCAGCCCATCTATAAAGGTATCTAGGGCGTAGTCTTTCTAAGAAAAGCGACCCACATGCATGACATTTTAATACACCAGGCTGGTGGGTATTTCTTCCCCGTCAGGCCCAAAGGGCCCTACCTCGGCCAGGTGTGCTGTATCCACGCCGGTGTACCGCGTCTTAACCATGGCTCGGGCCTCCCTCACCCCCTCACGACATGCCAATACCTTCCAGGCCTGAATCCGGTGCCAAGCTCTCTTAAGACACTCGGCGAGGACTGGCATGTCTTTGGGCACGTGTTCCTCCTTGGGCCATAAAGCCTTAAACACTCCCTTCATCGACTTTCGTGTGCTTTCATGCACCACAGACAGATGAGTTGCGGCGTCTTCGAGCAACTGGCCAGGGGCCTCTAGGGGCTGGCCGGTTAGGGAAACTACCAGGAATCACACATTAGCCTGTCGATCATATCTAGCAATCCTATAACCAGGAAACCATCTTAAAATGGAAACGAAAGGTCACCAAATATTGCTTCACTTGTCTGTCGGTTCTTGTATCCTCCGCTGTCGGAGGAGGAGCGGGCTGTCTGCAAAGGGATTAAAAGAATTGAAATTCGGGACGTCAGTCTCGGGGGCACAATAACAAGAATATTACCTGTGAACTGAGGAAGCATTTCGGTCTGCCTCCATGGTCGCCACGCGTGCCCGAGCTCCGCGTGTCTCTAGCAGAGGGCTCCTTCAAGGGGCCGGTTCTCCATGTGGACGTTTTGAACGTCGTCCCTTTGGAGGAGAAGTCAGAGGACTAGGGGCCTCAGGACGAGAAGCTCTCTTTTGAGTAGAGGTAAGGGGCTTTACCGATGAGGTCGGCCGCGTTCCCGGTACATCGGGAGTAACGGTTACCCTTGAGCCGTCGAGGCTCTCCAGATAAAACTTCCCCCCTTCATATATGAGGGACAGTTCCTCATCTTCATGAAAGATGGGGTCCTCTGCCCGACGATGTCTCTCTGGTTCAGGCGCGGGGCTTCTTAAAGTCTCGACCGAGCGCCTCCATCTCTATCCAGATTTAGTAAAAGGCCGATCAGAAGAAATAACCGTGAAATAACTCGGATAGACAAGGAAATCCAGAAAAACTTACTATGTCGGCAGGGTTGTGGTAAGACAGCCCGTCTCGGAATTGCCGCCTTGCGAAATCCTCCGCTGAACCCTGGAAAATACCGGCTAGTACAGTCCCAAAGGCCGTCTGGTCAATGAAACTCGCCTAAATCGATCGGGAGGCATCTTCGGTTCCATTGTACATGCACAACAAATGCTGGCGTTGCCGAAGTGGCTGGACTCTTCGGTTGATCGCCGTGGCCATTACATCTATGATGGTGAGGCCGGTGCTAGATAGCCGCTTCACTTGAGCCGCTAGGCTGGCTGCATTGGCGTCGTCCTCCTGAGTGGCGCTCCGTGATCTCCTGCTATAGCGCTTCTTCGGGGGCTCCGATGAGTATGCTGGGAGACCGGGCCGAACTGGGCCGTATAGTGGAACATCGTCTATGTAAAACCACTCGGACGGCCAGATGTCGGAATCCTCTCGAGGGGTGCCTGATGGGTAGTCAGTCCCGTCAATTTGGCAGACTTCGGCTGCACCCACTTCGTATAGCTCTCCGGTTGGGGAGCAGGGCATTATGCAAAAATACCTCCGCCACAGCCCGAAGTGTGCCTCGCATCCGAGGTACATTTCGCAAAGGGTAACAAACCCCGCAATATGTAAGATTGAATTGGGGGTGAGGTGGTGGTGTTGTAGCCCATAGAATTCAAGCAAGCCCCGAAGAAAGGGATGAATGGGAAATCCCAGGCCGTGGAGAAGGAAAGGAACGAAAGCATACCCGCTCGTCCCCGCGTGGGGTAGGGTGACTCTCGGCATGCGCTGGCCCATTCGTGGATGTTAATCGCGGGCGAGTGGAAACCAGATCTGAATCTAGCAAATAGCCCTGGGTGGCTAGCCGCTCTAGCTGGAGGCGCGTGACGGAATAGCTCCCTGCTACTTGTAGTCTGCGTTGGTATTTCCCCGAAGAGGAGAGGA
Organism: Elymus sibiricus; assembly: GCA_039707655.1. NCBI lineage: Eukaryota > Viridiplantae > Streptophyta > Magnoliopsida > Poales > Poaceae > Elymus > Elymus sibiricus. The sequence continues at coordinate 40,510,254 of CM077670.1, forward strand.
TGATGTAGTACAGTAGAGATAAGTATTTCACTCAGTAAAGAACCAAGGTTATCAATCCAGTAGGAAAACCAAGCAAAATTCCGTTAAGCGCGCCTGCACACACAAGAGCAAATACTTGCACCCAACGCAAATAAGAGGGTTGTCAATCCTCTTAGCGGTTATTTGCAAGGATTAAATCTTATCGAGGTAAATAGATAAACTAAAATACTAAGAAAAATAAAAGTAAATAAATTGCAGCAAGGTATTTTTAGGTTTTTTATATATAATAAAGTAGACCCGGGTGTCGGTACCAAAACCGGCAGATCTCGGGTAGGGGGTCCGAACTGTGGATCTAGGAATCAATGAGTAACAAGGAACGTAGAGACAGTGATTTACCCAGGTTCGGGCCCTCTCGGAGAGGTAAAACCCTACGTCCTGCTGGATTGTATTGATGTGATTGTATAAAGGTTACAGAGTTGATCTACCTCGAGATCGGATGAGCTAAACCCTAGGAGGTTATGATGATTCTGTGCCTCTATGGACTAAACCCTCTGGTTTATATAGACACCAGAGGGACCTAGGGTTACATATGGTCGGTTGCCATCAGGGGATAAACATGTTGGTTATGCTAAATATTTCTTGGAGGAGACGTCAAGTCTTCGTAGGTTTCCTTCTGGTGCACGGGGTCACCCACTATCCGGCCTTCCTTTGATGAGTAAAGGGTGGCCCACTAGTCCGGCCTACGACAGATAGGCCGGCAGCCCGAATACCCCCTAGTCCGGGACACCCTCAGTAGCCCCCGAACTAGTCTTCGAAGCCGAGGTAGACGCCGAGCACCATCGGCTTTGTGGACCAGTTCCCTTCCTTCCGTGACACTAGTGACAGGCCTACATCTCCTCTGAATCGAGTTCCCAAGTGTTGCCTAGCCGCACACGCCCCGAACTATGCTTCGGTCGCCGAGGTGTACCGATAACTTAGCTCCGAAGGCTAGTCGCTTCGGTGTGAACAATACTCCCATCTGACAGCTTTTACCGAAGGGTCACAACCCGCCACGACCGCGAGTTGGTTTATGAAAAACTCGATTCGCGGTTCGAGGCGGTTCTTTCATTGGCACGTCCCATCGATATGGAGATCGTGCCCTGTTTTTAAGGGATACGATCAATAATTTTCCTTATCCCACGTGCGCATAATGGCATGATTTATACGGGGAAATGGCGAAGCCCGCGGCGCAGTAAAGAGACCTTAGGTTTTACAGCCCATAAAAGGGGGACGGCCCCCATTTCCTCTGCACGCTTTCACTTCTTGCTCCTGCCGTTGCCTTCCCCATCTCTCGAGCTCCAGCATCCAGATCTCCTCTCCCTTTCAAGAACCTCCCCAGCCATCCGCTCAATCCAGAAATGGCCGGTTCCGGGTCCAAGGGCAAGTGGGAGGCTTCCATCGTCACCAAGAGCGCCATCTTGGAGTTGAAGAGTGCGGGTTACCTCCCTGCCAACATCGCCCATCGCGCACCAGAGGCGGGCCAGGTCATCCCCACACCGCGGCAGGGTGAGAGGGTGGTGTTCCTCCCCCATTTCATCCAAGGTTTAGGTTTCCCCCTCCACCCCTTCGTTAGGGGCCTCATGTTTTTCTATGGGCTTGATTTCCACGATCTTGCCCCGAATTCCTTTCTACATATCTCGGCCTTCATCATCATTTGCGAGGCCTTTCTTCGGGTCCGACCACACTTCGGCCTGTGGCTGAAGATCTTCAACATCAAGCCGAAGATCGTCGACGGCCAGCAGGCAGACTGCGGGGGAGCGATGGTCAGCAAGCTTCCCCGGGTGGAGTGGCCAGAGGGCACCTTCATCGAGACCGTCAAGATCTGGCGGAAGGAATGGTTCTACATCATGGAGCCGAGGAGCGCGGATTGGGGGGTGATTCCCGTCTTCAGATCCGAACCCCCCACGAGGCTGGTCTCATGGACCAAGAAGGGCCTCGACTGGGGGTCGAACAAGGAGGTGGCGCTGCTGCAGAGCCGGATTGCCAAGATGATAGAGCGGGGCGTCGAACTGCCCAACGTGAACCAGATCATGCTCTTCCACCGAATCCTCCCCTTCCAAGACCGGGCTTCCCCCATGTGGGCCTACAAGCCCGAAGACCCGGCCACCGTGCTTAGCTTCTTCCACACCTCCCACGCTCAACTATGGAAGGTGTTGTTTAAGCCGCAAAAGGACTGGCCGGCCGAGGAGGAAGACATCGGCCTCGACGCTCCACACCCCCCTCAGGAGGTACATTAAGTTTTACTCTTGTATCCGGATTATTTCCTTTTGATAAGGCACTCAATTCCCCTGTTCCTCATTCACAGAACTGGCTGAAGAAGGCTGAGCGGATCAATAACCCGGCCCCGCTGCCCGAGGGTCCCCGGACGGCCTTGCTAACGGCCATGCTGGCGGAGGAGCCGTACGAGGCGCCAGAGAGGAAGGACAAGAAGAAGGAGAAGAAGAGGGAGGCCAGAGAGGGCCTCCGCTCCCGAGGACCCCCGGACACTAGATCCGGGGACACCCATGCTCCCTCCGCACAAGAGGAGGAGAAGGAGCGGGGAGAAGAAGGGGAGGAAAGCGATTCCTCCCGAACAAAGAAGAGGGCGGTGTCGGAGGACGCCGAGGAGGAGCCGCTTCGTCCCTTCCCCAAGAGACCATGTAGGGCCAAGGTGGCCCTATCCGACAATACCTCGGCTTCTGCCAAGGACTCCGAGGCCTCCGAAGAGGTTCCTCGGAGGACCCCCAGGGTCAAACCGCAGGCCCAAAGGTACGCATCCTAATACCTGCATAAGTGCTTTTGGCCGAACTGGGTTTGATATTGATCGTGTTTTTGCATCTAACATCGCAGCCCGCTGCGCGACCTCCCCACCGACCGAGTCTCGGAGGGGGATTCTCCACCAGCCGCGCTAGCGGAGAGCGGGACCGAGTCACGCGCCTCGCCTCCCCCAATCGTTGAGGAGGCCGAGGAGGTCCTGTCGAGAAGGACCCCTCCCGTGCCGCACACAGGGGGAGGGGGTGACACCATCATGGCCGAGGTGAATACCTCGGCCGCCAAAGACCAGGAGGGGAGGGCCCCTCTAGTAAACGAAGAGGAGGAGCCCGGACAATCCGAGCTCTCTCCGAGGACGGCTCCGGAGTCGTCAAGGCATCCGGAGTTGGGCACTCCGGTCTTCGAAAGGGGGGAAGCCGAAGTGCCCCCGCCACCCCTACCCGCCCCAGAGCGGGCGTCAACTGGGTGGCTGGACGAGATGGAGGATGCTCTAACCAGCTCCTCTATCACTGAAGAGCACCGTGCCCTTATGGGCACGGTGTTGCAAAGTCTTCGGTCCGTGGATAACGGACTGAAGGAGGCCTTCAGTGGCCTTCTCACAGGCTTCAAGGTGAGCCAAGTAATGTTTTTCCCTTAGAAAATTTCTTTTTGTATAAATGTATAGCCTCATACACAGTAGCCCCCAAGACTCTGACTGGCTCGAACAAAGCCGGTCAGAGGATCGAAAATCGATATCTTGGATCCTAACATGTGTAGAGTGATGCGCAGGCGTCATCTTTGGCAGCAGCCGCCAACGCCGAGGAGTTGGCCGAGCTGAATCGGAAGCTCAAGAGCTCTGAAGACAACCTCAGCCTAGTGAACAAGAGGTTCGACAAAGCGCAAGGCAAGTCCGAACTATAGTATATATTACAGCTGTTTCTTTTTTGTTAAGGAAGTTTTAAAGTAGCCTAAACGGAGTCAACTGATATGACTGCAGCTGCCGCCGCGGAGGTTGAGAACCTCAAGCCCGCGCTGAGGACAGCTCAGCTGGAAGCGGCGGAGCAGAGGGCGGTGGCCGAGCAGGCAGCCGCCGAACTGGCTGCGGTGAGAACCGCTAGCCAGAAGCACGAGGCCAGAGTGGCTGAAGTACAGCAAGAGCTCAAGGATGCCGTCACAAAATGTGAGGCCCTTGAGTAGAAGAATAAAGAGCAGGCCGCCGAGCTAACCTCATTGGGGTCGGTGGCCAAGGAAGCGCGGACGGAGGCGCGCGACTGCCAGGAAGAACTCCGCCAAGTGAAGCTCATTGTGGATGGTAAGCCGTATTTGCTGCAAAGTGTCTTTGGTGGTAACAGGTTCGCTTTGCTCACGCGAGTGTGGCGTTCCCCAAGCGCCTTTACGGACCTCCCGAGGAGTGCGGCCGATGCAGCTAGGTTCTTCGCCGCCCAGGAAGGACAGGCCGAGCAGAGGTTATTTTGGGCGCAATTTCAAGCGCCCGAACACCCTCCCCTCCTCAACAACCAAATGAAGCAGCTGATGGAGCTGCATCGGATGGCGGAGCCAGCGATGAAGGACCTCTGCGTCCAGCTATGGCCTTCGGAGCCACTGCCGAGCAGCTACTTCGGTTTGGTGCAGAGGCTGTATGATGCACTCCCTGGATCGATGCCTGGAAGCGCTCCGTATGCATTGAGGGGGCTTGGATGGCCTTCGGCAAAACAATGGTGCACTGGCCGAAGATAAAGCCAGCCGAAGTGGCCACCGGACCTCCGCCGCCAGGGAAGGAGCAAAGGCGCCCCGAGCAGTATTTTCCAATCGTGATGGATGGTGCTTGGGCAATAGAGGCCCAATGCTCAAAAGATGTAATTTATGAGTAGATTTATTTTCCTTGTATCCGAGAAGTTGAAACTTTTGTTTTGTTGCCATGCAAGTTGTTGGCTATAAATATAATGCCTGCGATGGTAATTTTGACTCCTGTGCGGCCATTTTTAAACTGAAAGTTACCAGTCGTCGGCTTCAGCCCCCTCGCAGATACTGCATGGGGTGTTTTCTCATAATACCTGAACCCTTAGCCGACGTCTCGGTGCCCGGAGGCGGTTATATGTACGGAAAACAAGACAATCAGACTATGCGGTTTAGTGCTTTCACTTAGCCATAGGAGCTTAACTGCGGGGGCTGGTGACTAGCCCCCAGTGTGTGTGATATCCGGACGAACCGTGGTTGACACCATCATCACGTGGTTCCTATGATAGAGAACCCTTCGTTTAACACGGACTAACCTCCAACGATTTTTAGTTTAACACTAGTCATCGGATCGCCGACCAGTTCTCGCTTATTATGACGGTCAGTTTTCGGCTTTCTCCACTGAGGTACTTAACCAGGCGAGCTAGAAGTACAATCGCAGTGGTTATCCCTTTACCCTCCTAGCCGAACAATGCGGAACGTAAGAGGGTAAACACAGGAGCCGGGCAACCCAACTATTGACCAAAGACACAATTCGGAACTGATTCATATAATGCAATATCCATGACGCCGAGCACATATAATAAAAATTGGTGCCAGAATGATGTTCGAGGCAAGATTTATTGATCGAGCCCCCGGTCTATTAGCCGGCCACATAAAAAAAGAACGTATCGTGATAGTTTACTTTGGCTTAAAAAGCAGAAAGGAATATGCAACACGAATGACTGCACAATTGCCAGAGAAAAATTGGTCTTTATTTCCTTTGAATTTGTGACGTCCAACCGTACAATTCGAACTGCCGAAGTAACTTTGATAGATACTTTAAGAAATAAATACATTAGAGGAAAGGTTTACACAGGGCCTTAATGAGTGGTTTGACGTCCCTACTATGCCCTGCTGCACGTCTGCGCCTTTGCTCTTTATGAAGCTTCCGGATGAGTGTGGTCATCGACTGTGTGCTCGGCGGAAGTAGTAATGTTCGGCGGACGAGCCCTTGAGGAAGGGTTTTGAGAGATCGCCGCACTGTATCAGTTTAGCACTGATCATGCCCTAGATGGTGCATGTAGTTTCGTGGTGTACCGAGGACATCTTGGGCCGTGGCTTGGTCGAACCGAGCTCTCGGCGCTTGAGTTGACTTGCCCCCACAGCTGCCCATGGAATCTTGAGCGCGAAGTTGTGCATTCGAGGCACGTATTGTGCGGCTGGGTGAGGCTTGCTGTGGGGCGCGTATCCCTATTTAGGGTATGCACGGGAGTGCTCTGGGACCGAGGCCATAGCTCGGGCGCGTTTGCGTGCGTCCAGTGTCTTGGCAGTAGACTGGGCCTGCGACGTTTCTTCGGCGGCTTGTACTTCGGCGACTAGAGCCGCCGTGTGTTCCTCTGTTCGGAGTGAGCGTTCGGTATTGCCATTGACGGTAATAACGCCCTTTGGTCCTGGCATCTTGAGCTTCAAGTATGTGTAGTGTGGGACGGCGTTAAAGCGGGCGAACGCTGTCCGGCCGAGGAGTGCGTGGTAACCGCTGCAGAAGGGGACAATATCGAAGATCAATACCTCGCTGCGGAAGTTATCGGGCGAACCGAAGACTACTTCCAATGTCACGGATCCCGAGCAGCGTGCTTCGATGCCTGGAATTACGCCTTTAAAGGTGGTGTTACTGGGTTTGATCCTTGACGGGTCGATCCCCATTTTCCTCACTGTATCTGAGTAAATCAGGTTGAGGCTACTGCCTCCGTCCATGAGGACTCTGGTGAGGTGAAATCCGTCCACGATGGGGACGAGTACCAGAGCCGCTGTTCCTCCGTGACGGATACTGGTCGGATGGTCTCGACGGTCAAAAGTGATTGGGCAGGCCGACCACGGGTTGAATTTTGGGGCTACAGCCTCTAAGGCGTAGACATCCCGGAGTGCGCGTTTCCGCTCCTTCTTCTGTATGTGCGTGACGTAAATCCTGTTCACAGTTTTTACCTCTGGAGGGAACTGCTTTTGGCCTCCATTGTTCGGCCCGCGAGGTTCATCGTCATCCTCGCTGCGGGGACCCTTGCTCTGCTCCTCGGCTGTGATCTTGCCGGCCTGTTTAATTACCCAACAGTTGCGGTTGGTGTGGTTGGCGGGCTTATCCGAGGTACCGTGGATCTAGCAGGGCCTGTCCAAGATTCTGTCTAGTGCAGATGGGCCGTCCCGATTTCCTTTGGAAGGTTTCTTCTGCGGTCCTGACTTTGAGCCGCTGAACCCGGCGTTTACCGCTGCATCATCGGCTTCATTGCTGTTATTAGTGTGCCGGCGCTTATTATTCTTGTTGCGCCGGGGTTTCCCGTTTCCGTCCCGGGCTTCTGAAGTGCCGGGGACTTCGGGATGGTTGCTTTGACGAGCTAACCAACTATCCTCACCCGCGCAAAAGCGGATCATTAGGGAGGTGAGAGCCGACAATGTTCTCGGCTTATCCTGGCCGAGCTGGCGGGCGAGCCACTCGTCCCGAATACCGTGCTTGAATGCGGCGATTGCTTCGGTGTCCGGACAGTCGATGATTTGGTTCTTCTTAGTCAAGAACCGGTTCCAGAATTGCCGGGCTGACTCCCCGGGCTGTTGAACCACATGGCTCGGGTCGTCGGCGTCCAGCGGCCGAACATAGGTGCCTTGAAAGTTAGCTCGGAATGCATCCTAGAGCTCTTCCCAGCTCCCGATGGAGTTTTCGGGTAGGCTGTTCAACGAATGCCTCGTTGGTCCTTTGAGCTTCAATGGTAGATATTTAATGGCTTGGAGATCATCTCCTCGGGCCATATGAATGTGGAGAAGAAAATCATCGATCCACACGGCTGGGTCAGTTGTCCCATCATATTGTTCTATATTCACGGGTTTAAACCCTTCGGGGAACTGATGCTGCATCACCTCATCTGTGAAACACATTGGGTGTGCGGCGCCCCTGACCCGGGCTACGTCATGTCGGAGATCGGTTGTCATCCGGGCACGGTGCTGCTCCCGAGCTCTATCGTTCCTATCGCGCCAGGCTTGGTATCCATCCCGTCCAGCAGATGCATAACCTCTGGATCCATAGATGGATCTTGACTGTGTCCCTCTGGCATTCAGGTTATGCCGCATGTCGCGTGGGTCCTCCGGTTGAACCGGGTCTTTGCCCGCCCGGCGAGGGGGCGCGGGTGGGTTTTCGGTTTCCACAGCCGTCTTATCCCATCCTCGAGGGGGGTGGTCGGGCTGGCTTGTGTAAGTTCATCTGGGAGGCATGGGCTCAAGGGCCTCGTCCTCGAATGAAGGTAGCAAACGCCATCGTGGGTAGCTTTTGTACTGATCCTGGCACTAATTGTCGAAGCCCTCTTCGGCTGCTAAGACCATTGTCCACCTGTCGTTGAGTGTGTCTTGTTCAGCCTTTAGCTGCTGCTGCTTCTTCTTCAGGCTTCGGGTGGTGGCTATGAGTTGCTGCTTGAATCTCTCCTGGTCCAGGGGGTCCTCTGGGACAACAAAATCCTCGGGTCCGAGGCAATCCTCCTCTTCGGACGGAGGGAGGTAGTTACTGTCCTCGGGATCCTCGGGGTCCTCGGGGTCGCCCTGGTCCTCATGCCCTTCAGGGGCATCATGGTACTGTTCGGGGGTATTATCGCCAAGCTCCCCCATGTTGTCCGGAGTCTCGTTGTCTCCGATACCATTCGTGTCTATGTTGTTTTCTTTGCCCTTTCCTCGCCCCCTAGATCGCCTTCGTTGGCCTTTGGGCGGTTCCTCGGTGGGGCCGTCGCCGTCCTTCTTGGTTGCGTCGCCATCCTTGGGGGAGTCGACCATGTAAACGCCGTAGCTGGAGGTGGCGGTCCACTTTCCGGTGTTGGAAGTGGCGAGGGAGGGAGCCATATACGGCGGGACGTCGATATCCTCGTCCATGTCGTCAACCTCCTCGGAGGCGTAGTCCAGCATGTCGGTTAAATCTTCGATAGTGGCTACTAAGTGGGTGGTGGGTGGGATGCAAAATTCCCCGTGGTCGGCCTCAAGTCCGATCTTCTCATGGGCCGAGGATGGGCCATCCGCGATACTTATCTTCTGGATACGATCTAGCATCTCGCTTAAAAGCGAGAGGTCTACCGGACCCGTCTTTGGGCATACTTCGGAGTCGAATTTCGGTGTGCCTGTGTTGGGTGTGTGTTCGGTCATGGGCGGCACCTGGCTCCTCAGCGCCGGGATCAGATCCGAACTTGAGGCCATATCCGGACTGAGGACCGGCCCGGAGGCGGGGCCGAGGAGAGTGTCCGAGGTTAAGGCCCCGGGATTGCCAGGCTCCTCAGGTAAAACTGAGAACCTAGCAAAGACCAGATCGCCCCGAGAGTCGGCGACATACTCCAGGCTGCCGAACCTGATCTCTTTCTCAGGGGCGAAGCTGCCGACCTGGTCTAGATGTCCAGTCGGGTCGGCGTGCAGCACGATGCTGCCGAACGCAAAAAGCTGGCCGGGGATGAAGATGTCCCCGCTGCGGATGCTATCGCTGATGACGAGGTGAGCCATTGATCCTTGGTGACCCAACGGCGGAACTCTCAATGAAAGCACCAATGTTGGTACCAAAACCGGCAGATCTCAGGTAGGGGGTCCGAACTGTGGATCTAGGAATCAATGAGTAACAGGGAACATAGAGATAGCGATTTACCCAGGTTCGGGCCCTCTCGGAGAGGTAAAACCCTACGTCCTGCTGGATTGTATTGATGTGATTGTATAAAGGTTATAGAGTTGATCTACCTCGAGATCGGATGAGTTAAACCCTAGGAGGTTATGATGATTCTGTGCCTCTACAGACTAAACCCTCTGGTTTATATAGACACCAGAGGGACCTAGGGTTACATATGGTCGGTTGCCATCAGGGGATAAACATGCCGGTTATGCAAAATATTTCTTCGAGGAGACGCCAAGTCTTCGGAGGTTTCCTTCTGGTGCATGGGGTCGCCCACTATCCGGCCTTCCTTTGATGAGTAAAGGGCGGCCCACTAGTCCGGCCTACGAGACATAGGCTAGCAGCCCGAGTACCCCCTAGTCCGGGACACCCTCACCGGGGGCCATAGTTTTCACTAGAGGCTTCTCTCTCGAACACATAGCATACGGTGGGTAAACAAATTATTGTTGGGCAATTGATAGAAAAGCAAATAATTATGACAGATTCATGGTAATGGTCATGTATATAGGCATCACGTCCGAGACAAGTAGACCGACTCCTGCCTGCATCTACTACTATTACTCCACCCATCGACCGCTATCCAGCATGCATCTAGGGTATTAAGTATAAAACAGAGTAATGCCTTAAGCAAGATGACATGATGTAGACAAAGTAAACTCAAGCAATATGATTAAACCCCATCTTTTTATCCTTAATGGCAACAATACAAATATGTGTCATGTCCCCTTCTGTCAATGGGATTGAGCACCGCAAGATTGAACCCATCACAAAGCACCTCTCCCATTGCAAGACAAATCAATCTAGTAGGCCAAACCATATCGATAGATTGGAGAGAAATACAAAGCTATAATAATCATGCATAAAAGAGTTCAGAGAAGACTCAAATATTTCTCATGAATAATCTGATCATAAACTCACAATTCATCGGATCCCAACAAACACACCGCAAAAGAAGATTACATCGGATAGAACTCCAAGAACATCAAGGAGAACATGGTATTGAAGATCAAAGAGAGAGAAGAAGCCATCTAGCTACTACCAATGGACCCGTAGGTCTGTGGTAAACTACTCACACATCATCGGAAGGGCAGCAAGGTTGATGAAGAAGCCCTCCGTGATCGATTCCCCCTCTGGCAGAGTACCGGAAAAGGCCTCCAGATGGGATCGCGGAAGAATAGAGGCTTGCAGCGGCGGAAAGGTTTTCTCTTCTCGCCCTTTGGTATATTGGGAATATTTGGGAATTTATAGTGTTGGAATTAGGTCAAGAGGTGCCACGAGGGGCCCACAAGCCTGGGGGGCGCGCCCTACCCCCCTGGGCGCGCCCTCCAGGCTTGTCGCCTCCTCGTGACTCTTCTGCTCTTCTCCCGAAGCTTCCTGGGTCTGTTCTGGTCCAGAAAAAATTAATCCAAAGTTTTTTTCTCGTTTGGACACTTTTTGATAATGATTTTCTGAAAAGGCGAAAACAAGCAGAAAACATTAACTGGCACTGGGCACTGGGTTAATACGTTAGTCCCAAAAAATGATATATAATGGCATATAATTACATATAAAACAGCCAAGATTGATACAATAATAGCATGGAACAATAAAAAATTATAGATACGTTGGAGACGTATCAAGCATCCCCAAGCTTAATTCCTGCTCGTCCTCTAGTAGGTAAATGATAAAAACAGAATTTTTGATGTGGAATGCTACCTATCATGTTTCATCATGTAATCTCTCTCTTACGGTATGAATAATAAGATCCGAATGATTCAAAGCAATAGTCTATAATTTGATATAAATACATCAATACTCAAGCATACTAATAAACAATCATGTCTTTCAAAATAAAAATGCTAAAGAACGTTATCCCTACAAAATCATATAATCCTGTCATGCTCCATCTTCTTAACACAAAGTATTTATCATGCACTACCCTGATGACAAGTCGAGCAATAGGTTCATACTTTTTAACGCGCTTCAGCTTTTTCAACTCCCACGCAATACATGAGCGCAAGCCATGGATATAGCACTATGGGTGGAATAGAGTGTGGTGGTAGAGATAAATAAGAGTAGTCAAAAATAAGAAGATAGTCTCACATCAACGAGGCTAATCAACGGGCTATGGAGATGCCCATCAATTGATGTCAATGCGAGGAGTAGGGATTGTCATGCAACGGATGCACTAAGAGCTATAAGTGTATGAAAGCTCAACATGAAAACTAAGTGGGTGTGAATCCAACTTGCTTGCTCATGAAGACCTCGAGCATTTGAGGAAGCCCATCATCGGAATATACAAGCCAAGTTCTATAATGAAAAATTCCCACTAGTATATGAAAGTGACAAAATAGGAGACTCTCTATATGAAAAACATGGTGCTACTCTGAAGCACAAGTGTGGAAAAAGGATAGTAACATTGCCCCTTCTCTCTTTTTCTCTCATTTTTTGGCTCTTTTTGGCCTCTTTTTTTCCGTCCGGAGTCTCATCCCGACTTGTAGGGGAATCATGGTCTCCATCATCCTTTCCTCACTGGGACAATGCTCTAATAATGATGATCATCACGCTTTTATTTACTTATAACTCAATATTACAACTCGATACTAGAACAAAAATATGACTCTATATGAATGCCTCTGGCAGTGTACCAGGATGTGCAATGATGCTAGCGTAACATGTATAAAAATGATGAACGATGGCTGAGCCACAAATACTATGTCAGCTATATGATCATGCAAAGCAATATGACAATGACGATGTGTGTCATAAAAATGGAAAAGTGGAAGTTGCATGGCAATATATCTCGGAATGGCTATGGAAATGCCATGATAGGTAGGTATGGTGGCTGTTTTGAGGAAGATATAAGGAGGCTTATGTGTGATAGAGCGTATCATATCATGTGGTTTGGATGCACCGGCGAAGTTTGCACCAACTCTCGATGTGAGAAAGGGCAATGCACGGTACCGAAGAGGCTAGCAAATTGCGAAAGGGTGAGAGTGCGTATAATCCATGGACTCACATTAGTCATAAAGAACTCACAAACTTATTGCGAATGTTTATTAGCCCTCGAAGCAAAGTACTACTACGCATGCCCCTAGAGGGATAGATTGGTAGGACAAGTCCATCGCTCGTCCCCAACCGCCACTCATAAGGTAGACAATCAACAATAAATCATGCTCCAACTTCATAGCATAACGACAGATCATACGTGCATGCTTCGGGAATCACAAACCTTAACACCAATATTCTTACTAAACCACAATTATCTACTAATACCTCCCACATATTACCATCTTAATATCGCAAAACTATTGCAAGGAATCAAACTTATCATATTCAGTGATCTACATGAAAGTTTTTATTATATCCCTCTTGAATGCGTATCATATCAGGACCAAACTCATAACCCGTGCATATTACCATTGCTATTCATTAGACTCTCAAAAATATATAAGTGAAGCATGAGAGTGCAACTATTTCTTTAAAATATAACCACCGCCATGATCTAAAAGATATAAGTGAAGCACTAGAGCAACTGCCTAGCTCAAAAGATATAAATGAATCACATAGAGTATTCTAACAAATCACGAATAATGTGTGTCCCTCTCAAAAAGGTGTGTTCAGCAAAGATGATTGTGACAAACTAAAAAGCAAACAAACTATATCACAAGACGCTCCAAGTAAAACACATATCATGTGATGAATAAAAATATAGCTCCAAGTGAGTTACCGATAGATTGTAGACGAAAGAGGGGATGCCTTCCAGGGCATCCCCAAGTTTAGACGCTTGAGTCTTCCTTGAATATTACCTTGGGGTGCCTTGGTCATCCCCAAGATTAGGCTCTTGCCGCTCCTTATTCCTTTATCCATCGTAGTCTCACCCGAAACTAGAAAACTTCAGCACACAAAACTGAACAGAAACCTCGTGAGATCCGTTATTATAACAAACAATTCTTAAACTTTAGGTATTGTTGTAAATTGATTCATATTTAATATTGGCATAATTCTACTGTACTCCAACTTCTCCATGACGCATACCCCCCAATACGATCCATAGATTCATCAAAATAAGCAAACTATGCAACAAAAACAGAATCTATCTAAAACAGAATAGTCTGTAAATATCTGAATTAACATCATACTTCTGTAACTCAAAAAATTCTGAACAATTAGGACAACGTGGCTAATTAATATATCAATATTGTGTAAAAAATTCAGAAGGTTCTGACGCTCCAAAAAAAACCGAAATTCCAGCACTAGACGAAAAAGTTTCTATTTTCAAACAGCATCAATCATACTATCTTCCAAATCATCCCAAAGGCATTACTTGGCACAAACAATAATTAAAACATAAAAATACAATCATAATAGAGGCTACAATTGTGTAAACACTCAATAACAGAAAGAAAAAGCAAAAAATTATTTTATTCATTGGGTTGCCTCCCAACAAGCGCTTTCTTTATAGCCATGAAGACAGGCTTGGGATTTCAATGATGCTCTCATGAAAGATAAGAATTGAAACACAAAGAGAGCATCATAAAACATGTGACAAACACATTTAAGTCTAACATACTTCCTATGCATAGGCATTTTATAAGCAAACAAATTATCAAGACAAGCAATCTCTAGCATATGCAAATAGGAAGAATGAAGCATTAATAATTTCAACATAACGAGAGGCAATTTAGTAACATGAAGGTTTCTATAACCATATTTTCCTCTCTCATAATAATTACATGTAGGATCATGATACGTCTCCAACGTATCTATAATTTATGAAGTATTCATGCCATGTTTATTATAGTTTTGTATGATTTTGGTGCACTTTTATATGGATTTTATGTGATTTTCATGGACTAACATATTGACATAGTGCCTAGTGCCAGTTGCTATTTTCTGCTTGTTTTTGGTTTTCCAGAAAATCCAAATCAAATGAAGTCCAAATGCAGCAAAACTTTTTGATGATTTTTTCTGGAAGGAAACAGACCCAGGAAGCTTCGGGGGAACAGCAGAAGACCCACAGGGGCCCCACAAGCCACCTGGGTGCGCCACCCCCCAGGCGTGCCCTTGTGCCTCGTGGGCCCCCTGTGGCCCGTCTTCGTGTGATTCCAACGCCAAAAATTCTTATAAATACCAAAACCCCCAGAAACAACCCTAGAACTTTGACTATGCCACCGCAAGCCTCTGTACCTCCATGATCTCATCTACAACCCTTTTCCGGCACCCTACCGGAGGGGGGAATCATCACCGGAGGCCATCTTCATCATCCCGATGGTCTCCATGACGAGGAGGGAGTAGTTCACCCTCGAGGTTAGGGGTATGTACAAGTAGCTATGTCTTTGATCTCTCTCTCTCTCAATCGTGTTCTTGATTTGGCACGATCTTGATATACCGCGAGCTTTGTTAATATAGTTGGATCATATGGTGTTTCTCCCTCTCTATCTTGTTGTGATGAATTGAGTTTTTACCTTTGAGGTTTCACTATTATCGGATTGAATACTTTTATGGATTTGAGAACACTTGATGTATGTCTTGCATATGAATACCCGTGGTGACAATGGGGTACTATACTGATTCACTTGATATATGTTTTGGCACTCAACTCGCAGATGCCCGAGGTGACATTGGGGTAATCTATGCATAGGGGTTGATGCACGTTTTCATCCTACCTTCTCCGGTAGAAATCTTGGGGCACTCTTTGAAGTTCTTTGTGTTGGATTGAATATTATGAATCTGAAGTTGTTTGATGCATATCGAATAATCAACTCACGGATACTTGTGGTGACATTGGAGTATCTAGGTGACATTAGAGTTGGTTGATGCGTATCATATGGTGTTATTTTAGTACGAACTCTTGGGACGTTTGTGACACTTATAGGGATGGCTCAATAGATTGATCGGAAAGGATAACTTTGAGGTGGTTTCGTACCCTACAACAATTTTTATCTTATGTTCTCCGCTAATAGGAACTTTGGAGTGATTCTTTATCGCACGTTGAGGGATTGTTATATGATCCAATTATGTTAGCACTCTTGAGAGATTGCACTAGTGGAAGTATGAACCCTAGGCCTTGTTTTCAAGCATTGTAATACCATTTTTGCTCACTTTTGTTACTTGCTACCTTGCTTTTTTATTTTCAAATTACAAAAACTTATATCTACTATCCATACTACACTTGTATCAACATCTCTTCGCCGAACTAGTGCACCTATACAATTTACCATTGTATTGGGTGTGTTGGGGACACAAGAGATTTCTTGTTTTTGGTTGCAGGGTTGTTTGAGAGAGACCATCTTCATCCTACGCCTCCCACGGATTGATAAACCTTAGGTCATCCACTTGAGGGAAAATTGCTACTGTCCTACAAAACTCTGCGCTTGGAGGCCCAACACGAGTCTACAAGAATAAGTTGTGTAGTAGACATCAAGCTCTTTTCTGGCGCCGTTGCCGGGGAGGTGAGTGCTTGAAGGTATATCTTTAGATCTTGCAATCGAATATTTTAGTTTCTTGTTTTATCACTAGTTTGGTTTATAAAATAAAACTAAAAAAATGGAATTGAGGTTGCCTCATATTATTCGTCTTTATAATGGAGCGGAAAATTGTGCTCAATTGATAGAAGAAGAATTCAATAAAATGTTTGGCATAAAATCTTTGAATGATGAGCATGATTGCAATATTGTTAGTATGAATTCTATGAATATCCAAAATACTAAAGATGATTGCACTAGTCATGACGAAATTGTTTCTTATAAGCATGTCAATTTTTGTGGAGTGCATAAAGTTTGTGAAGACATGCCTTATAGGAATGATAGATTTTGTAAGAAGCATAAACATGATAGAACCAATTTTTTGCTCAAAGTGATAGATGAATTTGCTACAAAATTATGTTCTCTTTATCCTATTACTTGTGAACTTTGCAATCAAGTTGGTCACCTTAATTTCCAATGCATGCTTTTTCATGATCGAATCATGTCCAAATATTGCAATAACTTAATCACCCTTGAACTTTATAATGAACTTTGTTTATTTTTGGGGTGTGAAGAATTGACACATAAAAATAGTTGGTTTGAAGTATTCATTCTCACAAAAGACATTGAAAATAATTTAGAGGAAATCTATATGTTTTGTGTGGTAAATTGCAATGAGAATGCTTATATAGCCAACTATAGAAAAATGGGAAAACAAATAGAATATAAAAGAAATACTAATGGAAGGGTAAAGATTCCCCCTTTCCCTCCTATTTTCTCTGATGATGAAACAGGTAACGGGGAGGAGCTTCCTATCCAACCAATCTCTTCAATAAGAAGCTCGGAAGAATTAAATAAACCCACACATAATGTGGTAAAGAAAAAGAAAAGAAGGAAAATTAGAGGTAAAGAGGTATCTCTCCCAAATAATGTTGCTCATATTATTGTTGTACCTCATGAGAATGAATCAAAAATAATTGTGGAAGATGATACACTTGATGATGATTTTGTTATGTCTATTGCTTGTTGTGATGATTATGATTGGGAAGATAATGATACTTCTTATGATCTTGAAAATCTTTATGGCACCAACTTGGAGGAATATGATAATAATTGTTATACTATTGGTGCTATTCATACTATTGATGATAATAGTGATAATGCTAATGATATGCAAACCAACAAGATTAGGGATGCTATGTTTGATTGGAATGATATGTTTGAGAATTTATTTGCTGCAAATAATGTTTGCCCTAAGCTTGGGGATGCTATGCTTAATGAAAATGATCTTTTTATTCCCCCTACTTTTGATGAGCAAATTTATTATGATGATGACATGCCTCCTATCTATGATGATTATTGTGATGATACTTATGTTATGAAAAATAGTGATGATTATTATTATAATAATTGTTATAATTATGAAAATCCTTTTACTGAACATCACTCTTTTAATGTGGAAACAATTTATAGTATTCGAGTTTCATACGATGCTCCCACTATTATGAATGAGAACAAATTTGCTTATGTGGAGAGTAGTAAAAATTATATGCTCGTAGATCATGAAAAGAATGCTTTATGTGATAACTATATTGTTGAATTCATTCATGATGCTACTGAAAATTATTATGAAAGAGGATCATATGCTTTTACATATCTCAATAATATCAAGTTTCCTCTCTATGTGTTGAAAGTTTTGAAGTTATGCTTGTTTTGCCTTCCTATGCTAGTTGATTCTTGCTCCCATAAATTGTTCGCTCACAAAATCCCCATGCATAGGAAGTGGGTTAGTCTTAAATGTGCTAGTCATATGCTTCATGATGCTCCCGTTATGTTTCAATTCTTTACTTTTATGTGAGCATCATTGAAATCATCATGCCTAGCTAAAAAGGCATTAAAGAAAAGCGCTTGTTGGGAGACAACCCAACATTTACCCCTACTGTTTTTTTTGTGTTCACATGATTAAGATACTGTGGTAATCATGCTATATATTTTTTATTTCAATAATGTGCCAAGTAAAGCCTTTGGGATAGTGTGGATACTTGTTGATTCGATTCTGTGCAAAAACAGAAACTTTTGCGTCCAGTGCTGGAATTTCTATTCTGTAATGGAGCGTGAGAAAATTCTGAAATTTTTACAGAGCATTGTTTTACAATTTTTTTACGTTTTACTAATTTTTCAGAATTTTTGGAGGTACAGAAGTATGGTTTTTAAATCGCTCACTACATGCTGTTCTGTTTTTGACAGATTCTGTTTTTAGTGCATAGTTTGCTTGTTTTAGTGTTTCCATAGCTTATATTGAGTAATATAAATTTTGGAAATGATAGAATACAGTAGGAATTATGTGAGAACAATTATGAATCATGTATTGACAGTACCTAAGTGGATGATTTATTTTTATCATACTAACCTATCTCACAAGTTCCGTTAAGTTTTGTGTGATTGAAGTTTTCAAGTTTTGGGTGAGATATCGATATGAGGAGAATAAGGAGCGGCAAGACCCTAAGATTGGGGATTCCCAAGGCACCCCAAGGTAATATTCAAGGAAGACTCAAGCGTCTAAGCTTGGGGATGCCCCGGAAGGCATCCCCTCTTTCGTCTTCAACATTATCGGTAACCTTACTTGGAGCTATATTTTTATTCGTCACATGATATGTGTTTTTCTTGGAGCATAATTTTATTTTGTTGAGATTTGCTTAATGCTATCAATAATCATGTTTTGTATCTTTTAGTTCAATAAAATCCCAATTATAGCCTTTACCATGCTCCGTTTGCTAGTTTATGTGTTGCAGTTTGAAAACATAAAGTTTTCTGTTATGTCCAGAATATTCCTGAATTGTCAGAACATGATAAAAATCTGGAATTTTTACAAAGTAAGAATGCATAAGTTATATGTCACGTGGTAATTTTTCAGAATTTTTGGAGTTAGGGAAGTATGAATTTTAAATACCCCTTTACAGACTGTTCTGTTTTGGCAGATTTCGGTTATGGTTGCATTGTTTGCATATGTTTGCTTGTTTAATGATTCTATTTGAGGATAGGAGTATTAAATATGCAGAGGCATTTAGTATGCAATGTTTAATTATAATTTTAGTGATTTGTTACAGTATAGAATGTTAAGGTTTTGAGTTGATTTATACTAACTTATCTCATGAATTCTTGTTGAGTTTTGTGTGGATGAAGTTTTTAAGATTTAGGAGAAACCGTGATATGAGAGGAATTAAGGAGACACAAGATCTCAAGCTTGGGGATGCCCGGCATCCCAAGTATTTATTCTAAGAAGTCTCAAGCAACTAAGCTTGCGGATGCCCCAGTTGGCATCCCACCTTTCTTCATCAACACCTATCGGTTAGCCTAAGTTTTTGCTTCTTCACATGAGATGTGCTATTCTTGGAATGTCATTTTATTTTCTTTTCTTTTCTGTTTGAATAAAATTATCAAGATCTGAAATTTTAAATGAGAGAGAGTCCTCACATAGCTACCTATTTACTTAACTACTCATTTGGTCTTCACTTATATCTTTTTGTAGTAGTTTGTCATTTACTCTTGTTCTTCACTTATATCCTATGAGTAAATTGTTGAATGAATTGAATATCATAAAGTTGAAATTATATGTGCTTCATATGCTTGTATCATGTCTAGTAGTAGCTTCACATTGGGTTTAGAAGGTAAAATCTATTGAAGCTTGACAATCACAATATTGGTCATACAAGCAATTCATGAATGATTAGTATAAGGAAGAGAACTTTCACATATATAAATATATTATCTTGGACATCTTTTATGATTGTGAATGCCCATTAATTATTTTCAAACTGGAGCAAATTAGTTGAAGTTGGACAAGGAAGACAACGTAACGAGTTATGTTTGGGTATATTTGCATAGAAGTTATATTGTTATGGATCCTCCAACATGTGGTGCTTGCTTAGGATCTTTTGCTAGCCAAAAATTCGTACTAAGTAGAGATACTACTTGTGCATCCAAAAACCCTTAAACCCAGTTTCTTCCCATGAGTGTCCACCATATCTACCTATGGATTGAATAAGATCCTTCAAGTAAGTTTTCATCAGTGCAAAAAGCAATAAAAATTGTTCCTAAAATATGTATGATCTTTTATTGCAAGGGAAAATAAGCGTTGTACGAACTTGTGATGGTAAAGAAATAAAAGCGACGGACAGCATAATAAAGGTTGCTATCACAAGGGACAATATAACGTGATGTTCCTTTGCATTAAGAGCTTGCACATTCAAAAATAAAAAGCGCATGACAACCTCTGCTTCCCTATGCGAAGGGCCTATCTTTTACTTTATGTATTTACTTTTATGCAAGAGTCAATAGTATTACTTCTCATTTCAACCTTAATTATTCTTTAGTTGGCAAGCATCATGTGGTGGGGAAAGATCCAGGCACATATGGCTAGTCAAATATATTCGATCATGAATTATTATTGTTGACAATTATCTCTATGATAAATAAGTTGGGAGGCGAAACATTAAGCCCCTATCTTTCTCTGTGTTCGATGGATGCCATTTGTTCTAAAAATATGCTTTGAGTACTAGCAATCATAGAAGACTATATGATAATTGAGTATGTGGACCTCTTACTTAGACTTTGTTGAAAATAAGTTGAATTGCAATTGTTTGGTGACTAAGAACATAGGTTGTTAAGTTTCAAGAGAATGCACTGTTTAAACCATAACATGTGAATTGATTGCTACTTTATCATGATGAGTTTTATGAGAAAGAGTTGCTATTATGATGCTATGAAAAGTGATTGAAATTATCATTGATCAAACTTATGCACTATGCTAGCATTCACACTTTATAAATTATTTATTTTATCATTTACCTACTCGAGGACGAGCAGGAATTAAGCTTGGGGATGCTGATACGTCTCCAACGTATCTATAATTTATGAAGTATTCATGCCATGTTTATTATAGTTTTGTATGATATTGGTGCACTTTTATATGGATTTTATATGATTTTCATGGACTAACATATTGACCTAGTGCCCAGTGCCAGTTGCTGTTTTCTGCTTGTTTTAGGTTTTCCAGAAAATCCATATCAAATGAAGTCCAAATGCAGTGAAACTTTTTGATGATTTTTTCTGGAAGGAAACAGACCCAGGAAGCTTCAGGGGAACAGCAGAAGACCCACAGGGGTCCCACAAGCCACCTGGGCGTGCCACCCCCCCCTAGGTGCGCCCTGGTGCCTCGTGGGCCCCCTGTGGTCCTTCTTCGCGTGATTCCAATGCCAAAAATTCTTATAAATACCAAAACCCCTAGAAATAACCCTAGAACTTCGACTACGCCGCCGCAAGCCTCTGTACCTCCACGATCTCATCTATAGCCCTTTTCCGGCACCCTGCCAGAGCGGGGGAATCATCACCGGAGGCCATCTTCATCATCCCGGCGGTCTCCATGACGAGGAGGGAGTAGTTCACCCTCGAGGTTAGGGGTATGTACAAGTAGCTATGTGTTTGATCTCTCTCTCTCTCTCTCTCTCTCTCTCTCTCTCTCGTGTTCTTGATTTGGCACGATCTTGATGTACCGCGAGCTTTGTTAATATAGTTGGATCATATGGTGTTTCTCCCTCTCTATCTTGTTGTGATGAATTGAGTTTTTACCTTTGAGGTTTCACTATTCTCGGATTGAATACTTTTATGGATTTGAGAACACTTGATGTATGTTTTGCATATGAATACCCGTGGTGACAATGGGGTATTATATTGATTCACTTGATATATGTTTTGGCACTCAACTCGCGGATTCCCGAGGTGACATTGGGGTAATCTATGCATAGGGGTTGATGCACGTTTTCATCCTACTTTCTCCAGTAGAAATCTTGGGGCACTCTTTGAAGTTCTTTGTGTTGGATTGAATATTATGAATCTGAAGTTGTTTGATGCATATCGAATAATCAACTCACAGATACTTGTGGTGACATTGGAGTATCTAGGTGACATTAGAGATGGTTGATGCGTATCATATGGTGTTATTTTAGTACGAACTCTAGGGCCGTTTGTGACACTTATAAGGATGGCTCAATAGATTGATCGGAAAGGATAACTTTGAGGTGGTTTCGTACCCTACAAAAATTTCTATCTTATGTTCTCCGCTAATAGGAACTTTGGAGTGATTCTTTATCGCACGTTGAGGGATTGTTATATGATCCAATTATGTTAGCACTGTTGAGATATTGCACTAGTGAAAGTATGAACCCTAGGCCTTGTTTTCAAGCATTGCAATACCGTTTTTGCTCACTTTTGTTACTTGCTACCTTGCTTTTTTTATTTTCAGATTACAAAAACTTATATCTACTATCCATACTACACTTGTATCACCATCTCTTCGCCGAACTAGTGCACCTATACAATTTACCATTGTATTGGGTGTGTTGGGGACACAAGAGATTTCTTGTATTTGGTTGCAGGGTTGTTTGAGAGAGACCATCTTCATCCTACGCCTCCCACGGATTGATAAACCTTAGGTCATCCACTTGAGGGAAAATTGCTACTGTCCTACAAAACTCTGCGCTTGGAGGCCGAACACGAGTCTACAAGAATAAGTTGTGTAGTAGACATCAGATCATAATCAAATTCAACAATATAACCATCACATAGCATATTCTCTACATGATCCACATGCATAAGAAGTTTATGTTCTTCCAAAATAGTGGGATTAACATCAACTAAAGTCATGACCTCTCCAAACCCACTTTCATCAATATTTCATAAGATTGAACACTCTCTGAATATGTGGGATTCTTTTTACTTAAAGTTGACACTCTTCCAAACCCACTTTCAATATTATTGCAAACATTATTATCAATATCATATTCATCACGAGCCTTAAATGAATTTTCAAGATCATAAGAAGTATCACCCCAATCATCATCATTACAATAAGTAGTGGCCATAACAAAATTATCATCCCCAAGCTTGTAGTTTTGCATATTATTAACACAATTGACATTAATGGAATTTATAATAAAATCATTGCAATCATGCTTTTCATTCAAGGAGCTATTATGAATCACTTTATAAATTTCTTCTTTTAACACTTCATCACAATTTTCAGATTCATGATTTTCAAGCAAAACTTCATAAAGATAATCTAGAGCACTCAACTCACTAGCAATTGGTTCATCATAATGGGATTTTTTGAAAAGATTAGCAAGTGGATGAGGATCCATATCAATAGTTTTTTTAGCAAGCGAAGATGAAAGCAAATAGAAGGCACATGGCAACACAAGCAAACAGAAATATTTTTGTGTTTTTGTAAAATTGTTTTAGAAGTAGGGGAGATGAAAACAGGAGGCAAATGCAAAGGCAAATAAAATAAATGCAAGTGGATGATAGTTTGTGCGAAGGTACATGGTAATTTTGATGATGTCTCCCCGACAACGGCGCCATAAATTTTTCCTGCTACTTGTAGTCTGCGTTGGTATTTCCCCGAAGAGGAGAGGATGATGTAGTACAGTAGAGATAAGTATTTCCCTCAGTTAAGAACCAAGGTTATCAATCCAGTAGGAGAACCAAGCAAAATTCCGTTAAGAGCACCTCCACACACAAGAGCAAACACTTGCACCCAACGCAAATAAGAGGGTTGTCAATCCTCTTAGCGGTTATTTGCAAGGATTAAATCTTATTGAGGTAAATAGATAAACTAAAATACTAATAAAAATAAAAGTAAATAAATTGCAGCAAGGTATTTTTAGGTTTTTTATATATAATAAAGTAGACCCGGGGGTCATAGTTTTCACTAGAGGCATCTCTCTCAAACACATAGCATACGGTGGGTAAACAAATTACTGTTGGGCAATCTATTATATATAAAAAGCGCTTAACGGGCTCATCAGAAAAAGATAAATAGGCTAGAAATTACCACAAAAATCAGAAACATCCAACCGTTTATTTAATTGACTAAAATTATATAGCCATTAGATTAGACTTAAGTGAAAAAATTACCCACCATTGCCATTATAATAAAGAAGAAAACGTTTCACCATATTATTAGCTAATCACAAAAAAACATGGGATTAATGGGTAACCAATCGTTTTGTCATAATCGTATTGCAAAGAGAGGCACCGCTCATGTCCTGGCGCTAGGGTTTCTGTGGCGGCTCAGGTTCTCACATCGATGGGGTTGCGTCCAGAGGTGCTGAGCCTGAATCAATTCTCCGATGACCTATGTGCTGATAAGAGAGGTACGTACATGTATATCATCTTTCCTTGCTCCACCGATTAATGGCCGAAATCACTGTTCTGACCCTATACGGAAACCATAGCACAAAATGAACTCGGAACGAAACTATTTCACAATCTGACCCTTTTAGCAACGCCATAACCCGTGGCGTTGCTGCTCCACATAGAAACGCCGAGCTACCGTTGCTGCCCTGGCCCCACGGTCAGGCCCAGCTGGTGCTGCTCGCTGACGTGGTAGGCCAGAAACGCCGAGCCAGATTGCGTTTCTGGAAACGCCAAGGGCTCTGGCGTTTCTGCCCTGCTATGAAAACGCCAGGAGCTGTGGCGTTTCTGCCCAATGTATCAATCAGCTGTGGTAGAATACCTCGATCGGGTCCTGCCTAGCTTGCCTTGCCAGCAACGCCAGGAGGCATGGCGTTCTCAGCAACGCCAAAAGGTTTGGCGTTTCTGATCGCCACTGGGCAGAAACGCCACAGCTCCTGGCGTTTCCATAGCAGGGCAGAAACGGCAGAGCCCTTGGCGTTTCCAGAAACGCAATCTGGCTCGGCTTTTCTGGCCTGCCACGTCAGCGAGCAGCACTAGCTAGGCCTGACCGTGGGGCCAGGGCAGCAACGTAAGGTAGCTCGGCGTTTCTATGTGGAGCAGCAACGCCACGGGCTATGGCGTTGCTAAAAGGGTCAGATTGTGAAATAGTTTCGTTCCGAGTTCATTTTGTGCTATGGTTTCCGTGCAAGGTCAGAACAGTGATTTTGGCCCCGATTGATCCCCACGATGTTGTTGACGATGTGATACATGGCGACGATCCAGTCCAGCCTCTCCTTAATCCTTTTTCATGTCGTCCGGTCCATCCAGCTCTGTAGCCGGTCTTAAAAAAGGGCGACCAACCCAATCCAATTTCTCTCCTAATCTCTTTTTTAACCTTCTAATCGCCCCAGATTTCAGGTCCTGACCATGCAACAATCGAGCTTCTATTTTTCGGTCAATTAATGAATCATTATTACGATGGTAGATGTAGCGGACGATGGGGTGTATTTGCTGGACTCAAGCCATTCTCACAGCCAGCAAGGAACTGCAGGCTGAAGCGGATCTGTGGTACAATGATTTCTGCTCCATTCATCAACTGTTAAATTCATCACTGAACCAGGACGACTGGAGTGGTCTTTTCGGTTGCTTGGAAGGAAGCTCGGTCATCTAACCACAAGATTTGAAATTTCAGGTGCGTGCATGTATTCAGTCAAACGTGTTATCAGGCATGAATATTGTTAGCTAAATTATAGGGTAGCTAGCTCCCCAAGAACCAACGTAGACCAGATAACAGCTATGTGTGTGGGCTGCTATAATCGAAGTCTCGAATAGAGGAAGACAAAAGAAGTTGCAGCATATACATGCGGTGCAATCTACAAACACACGCACACACATCAGCACTGGAGTAGCTCACGTACACTACAAGTTTGAAGCTGATTGCTTGGAGTTACAAAGAAAGAGTGCATGCACATACAACCGACTACATGAGCTGCACAAAACATGCTAAACGTGCACATACAAAGAGTGCATGCACATATAACCGACTACATGACGATGTGATGCCTAAAAGCTACACGTAGTAACTACGGCAGATTGTTCCTCTCAACTTCTTGCCTTACCAAGGAACTTGCTGCCACTTACTTCTCTATAGAAACCATGCCTACGTACTAGATATTTCTTGGCATTCAATTCTCTGGTACTGGTAAGTTGCACTTGCCAACATGCAATAGTCAAAACATTTTCTCCAGATAAGTAAAATTGATTGGCATATGAGATTTGTAGTGCGTGATACTCATGATTTTTTCCTTGAACTTTACAAAAGTATATGTAGTTTGCCAAGAGTTTTTTTTTATAAATGTAGGAGGTTGAAAGAGTAAACACACCTGCAGTATAAGAAAATTTGTGCAATAAAGATCCGTGTAATTCTCCATAAAAAAGATAGTCTTCAAATTACAATGCTCGATATCTACATTTTGCGGGATAGAATCCTACCAGGACAACTTTCAAGCACCATCAATTGCATTGTGTTTTGTTTTCAGACATTTTTTGCTTATTCCGAATATTTTATTCGGAAAGGGGGCTGTACATGCTTTACACATTAAGGGTGAATGGATTTGTCCATAAGGTCTGTCACAGACTCCTGTTTTTATAAGTTTTGTCCTGAGGCTATCATAGTTAACGTAATCATAGTTGTCGTGCTGTTTAATGATCCTTAGAAACTAGATCCTTCTCTAGGCATGAAATACGTTAATGCACCCCTTATTTGATGATTTACACCTTCAAATGACCAGTTATTTCCACCTAACCAACGTTGTTGCTTGGGTTAGCATGCAAGAACTGAAGATGAGATATTAATTTCTTAAAGGTGAATGCTAACATATAGATAATTATTGCTTACATATTGCTATTTGATTTTATCAGGGATTATTAAGCATGCCTTTAGACCATAATAATGATCAGTTCTCATATACGTTTCCCTTTTTAGTTTTAGGTTTTCCTTCAGAGTACATCTGTACAGAAGAATGATGCTTACAAATTTAGCTTTCAGTGTTTCCGGAATGCCGTTCTATTTCTGCAAGATATAATACGAGGTGACATGGTGAAATATCATCATCATGCCCACCAAAATTTGTACTTTGCTTACTGATTTTTCTGCCATGACAAACTGCACGCTCAAATTCTAATCACACAGCGATAGGAGATAGTAATGCAGAAAAAGGAGTACCGGAATAATTGCTGCTGTTGTATTTCTGCTATATAATATACTACACTACAGGAAGTTGTTGTAGTAAAGGAAAATAAAGATTAACTAATCAGATTCAATGGTCATGTTTTCGGCAACATGGAATCAAACAATAAAAAAACAAAGATTATACTTTCACGTGATTGATTCTTTGTGTTAATAGATTTACAAGAACGATGCTATCCACACGGCAATTTCCAAACGATTTTCGGATGATGCAGCACATCAAGCCGTCCGTGCGTACTGCAAACCTGGGCAGCACCGTCCAATCCTCCATCGTGCAAAGTTCGCTTGGCAACTGTCGTCCGCGCAGTAGTTTCGTACATACAACACTGCACTTTCTTTTTATAGTTGTACATCTTGCATATTGGCCATGGACTAGCTTGTGACCTGAAGTCTGGCCATGTGCACTAACTGATCATGCACATGAGCAGAACACAATTTTTGTTATAGGCATGAATCATTAAATTTTGACTTATTAAAAATTTATGTGTACTAATTTACTATCAGGCAACAGCCAACCATTTAATTATCACACGAACTTAGATCCCCCATATTATGACATAGGCAACTGTCACTCTCAAACATATGATGTGTCATAAAGAAAACTCTATTATGGCATGATAAGTGAATACAACACCTCTTAAGCAACAATACCCTGACCTTTTCTCTGTTGCCCTTAACAGCTTGGCCTCAGTTCAGCAATTTTCTGAGACTGATAATCTCCAAGAGATCTTTCACAGGCCCCTCTCTACCCAAGCTTTTGGCCAGTTCCAACAAGTTCAATTAACATTAGCTTACATCACTCTCACACCTAGCCAGGATATATGGAGCTACTGTTGAAATTCTGCAACCTTTTCTGCTGCCAAACTTTACAGAGTTCTGATTCAAGGAGAGATGGCACACCCCATATTTAAGAAGATTTGGAAATCAGCAGTGATTCAGATATAAAGAAAATTCTGTTGGTTTCTCATCCAAGATAGGCTCAACACAAGAAGTCTGCTTCTCAGGAAATCATTTCACCTCCCCACCTACCAATGTGTGCTATGTAATGAGCAAATTGAAGAGACCACATTCACCTCTTTTTGGACAGGTCATTTGCTCTGCAATGCTGGGACCTGATCATCCCTAATAAGAAGAGGGACACATCTGTCATTCAGGAAATCATGCTGGCTTTGAATGAATTATCAAATGGAGTGGCCATGAACATTGTCATTATTGGTTGATGGCATATTTGGATGCAAAGGAACAACAAGATCTTTAAGCATATTTATCCGATCACCACATCATGGAAGCTGCTAAAGAAAGATTTAGAGTTGCTAAGTTTTTCAAGACTGGATTGCCACACGTTTGTAGTCTGAAAGATCCTTGAGTTAGACATGTTTCCAAGAGCAGGCATTGGTTAGATGGCTTAGCCTTCTCCTTTTCTTTTTGACCCCTTTTGTACATACACTTTTAATTGCTTTTAATGAAAATTACCGTAGAATAATTGTTATACGGTCTCTGTCTAAAAAAAACATGTCAGAAGAACTGAGAAGTCGAGAAGACTACATGATGGGAAAAGTCAAGATTCAGACTGGTGGGACCAATAAACCAATGACGTTTTGTACATGTAGTAGTGTGGACAACGTTATTTTTTCTCCAAAGAAAGTAGACATTATTTCTTTCTAGAAAGTGGACACTGTGAAAGCAAACAATGTAACGTGAAAAATATAAGCTACCATTGGTACTGCGGAGTGCACGTGTCTTACAAAGAATGTTTTACTGGATATGTATAGTACATAAATAAACTAAATCACTAAAATAAATATGTGAATTTCGCACGGCGTTAGAAAATTTACATATAACTACACTAACACTATGAGAACTATTAATTTTATGTTTACAGATTAATATATAACTAAGTAGTATGATAAAAAGACAGAAAAATAATACGATATAATTTGAACAACGCGAGTGATCATAAAAATATATTAGTATGGCATGCATAATTAGGAAGTAAATGATGAAGGGGTAACACATATATTGATATATCAATAAAAACCCAAACATATTGAAGATAAAACTATGTTCGAAGTAGTCTTATATTTGTAAATGCCATCACATTTGGTTTCAATTTTTTCTTTAGAAATATCAAATAATATGCTTTCACCATTTAACTTTATAAAATGCTAGCCCGCGCATCGAGCGGGCCACTTTGCTAGTTGATAGAAAAGCAAATAATTATGACGGATTCATGGCAATGGACATGTATATATGCATCACGTCTGAGACAAGTAGATCGACTCATGCCTGCATCTACTACTATTACTCCACCCATCGACCGCTATCCTGCATGCATCTAGGGTATTAAGTATAAAACAGAGTAACGCCTTAAGCAAGATGACATGATGTAGACAAAGTAAACTCAAGCAATATGATTAAACCCCATGTTTTTATCCTTAATGGCAACAATATAAATACGTGTCATGTCCCCTTCTGTCACTGGGATTGAGCACCGCAAGGTTGAACCCATCACAAAGCACCTCTCCCATTGCAAGACAAATCAATCTAGTAGGCCAAACCAATTCGATAGATCTGAGAGAAATACAAAGCTAAAATAATCATGCATAAAAGAGTTCAGAGAAGACTCAAATATTTCTCATGAATAATCTGATCATAAACTCACAATTCATCAGATCCCAATAAACACACCGCAAAAGAAGATTACATCGGATAGAACTCCAAGAACATCGAGGAGAACATGGTATTGAAGATCAAAAAGAGGGAAGAATCCATCTAGCTACTAGCTATGGACCCGTAGGTCTGTGGTAAACTACTCACACATCATCGGAAGGGCAGCAAGGTTGATGAAGAAGCCCTCCGTGATCGATTCCCCCTCCGGCAGAGTACTGGAAAAGGCCTCCAGATGGGATCGCGGAAGAACAGAGGCTTGCGGCGGCGGAAAGGTTTTCTCTTCTCGCCCTCTAGTATATTGGGAATATTTGGGAATTTATAGCGTTTGATTAGGTCAGGAGGTGCCACGAGGGGCCCACAAGCCTGGGGGGCACGCCCTACCCCCCTGGGCGCGCCCTCCAGGCTTGTCGCCTCCTCGTGACTCTTCTGGTCTTCTCCCGAAGCTTCTTGGGTCTGTTCTGGTCCAGAAAAAATTAATCCAATTTTTTTTCTCGTTTGGACACTTTTTGATAATGATTTTCTGAAAAGGCAAAAACAAGCAGAAAACAGCAACTGGCACTGGGCACTGGGTTAATAGGTTAGTCCCAAAAAATGATATATAATGGCATATAATTGCATATAAAACATCCAAGATTGATACTATAATAGCATGGAACAATAAAAAATTATAGATATGTTGGAGACATATCAAGCATCCCCAAGCTTAATTCCTGCTCGTCCTCGAGTTGGTAAATGATAAAAACAGAATTTTTGATGTGGAATGCTACGTATCATGTTTCATCATGTAATCTCTCTCTTACGGTATGAATAATAAGATCCGAATGATTCAAAGCAATAGTCTATAATTTGATATAAAGACATCAATACTCAGGCATACTAATAAACAATCATGTCTTTCAAAATAAAAATTCTAAAGAACGTTATCCCTACAAAATCATATAATCCTGTCATGCTCCATCTTCTTAACACAAAGTATTTATCATGCACTACCCCGATGACAAGCCGAGCAATTGGTTCATACTTTTTAACGCGCTTCAGCTTTTTCAACTCCCACGCAATACATGAGCGTAAGCCATGGATATAGCACTATGGGTGGAATAGAGTGTGGTGGTAGAGATAAATAAGAGAAGTTAAAAATAAGAAGATAGTCTCACATCAACGAGGCTAATCAACGGGCTATGGAGATGCCCATCAATTGATGTCAATGCGAGGAGTAGGGATTGTCATGCAGTGGATGCACTAAGAGCTATAAGTATATGAAAGCTCAACATGAAAACTAAGTGGGTGTGCATCCAACTTGCTTGCTCATGAAGACCTCGGGCATTTGAGGAAGCCCATCATCGGAATATACAAGCCAAGTTCTATAATGAAAAATTCCCACTAGTATATGAAAGTGACAAAATAGGAGGCTCTCTATATGAAAAACATGGTGTTACTCTGAAGCACAAGTGTGAAAAAAGGATAGTAACATTGCCCCTTCTCTCTTTTTCTCTCGTTTTTTTGGCTCTTTTTGGCCTCTCTTTTTTTCGTCCGGAGTCTCAACCCGACTTGTGGGGGAATCATGGTCTCCATCATCCTTTCCCCACTGGGACAATGCTCTAATAATGATGATCATCACAATTTTATTTACTAACAACTCAATATTACAACTCGACACTAGAACCAAAATATGACTCTATATGAATGCCTCTGGCAGTGTACCAGGATGTGCAATGATGCTAGCGTAACATGTATAAAAATGATGAACGGTGGCTGAGCCACAAATACTATGTCAGCTATATGAGCATGCAAAGCAATATGACAATGACGATGTGTGTCATAAAAACAGAACGGTGGAAGTTGCATGGCAATATATCTCGGAATGGCTATGGAAATGCCATGATAGGTAGGTATGGTGGTTGTTTTGAGGAAGATATAAAGAGGCTTATGTGTGATAGAGCGTATCATATCATGGGGTTTGGATGCACCGGCGAAGTTTGCACCAACTCTCGATGTGAGAAAGGGAAATGCACGGTACCGAAGAGGCTAGCAAATTGCGGAAGGGTGAGAGTGTGTATAATCCATGGACTCACATTAGTCATAAAGAACTCGCATACTTATTGCGAAAGTTTATTAGCCCTCGAAGCAAAGTACTACTACGCATGCCCCTAGAGGGATAGATTGGTAGGACAAGTCCATCACTCGTCCCCGCCCGCCACTCATAAGGTAGACAATCAACAATAAATCATGCTCCAACTTCATAGCATAACGACAGATCATACGTGCATGCTTCGGGAATCACAAACCTTAACACCAATATTCTTACTAAACCACAATTATCTACTAATACCTCCCACATATTACCATCTTAATATCGCAAAACTATTGCAAGGAATCAAACTTATCATATTCAGTGATCTATATGAAAGTTTTTATTATATCCCTCTTGAATACCTATCATATCAGGACCAAATTCATAACCCGTGCATATTACCATTGCTATTCATTAGAATCTCAAAAATATATAAGTGAAGCAGGAGAGTGCAACTATTTATTTAAAATATAACCACCACCATGCTCTAAAAGATATAAGTGAAGCACTAGAGCAACTGCCTAGCTCAAAAGATATAAGTGAAGCACATAGAGTATTCTAACAAATCATGAATAATGTGTGTTCCTCTCAAAAAGGGGTGTTCAGCAAAGATGATTGTGACAAACTAAAAGCAAACAAAAGCAAACAAACTATATCACAAGACGCTCCAAGTAAAACACATATCATGTGATGAATAAAAGTATAGCTCCAAGTGAGTTACCGATAGATTGTAGACGAAAGAGGGGATGCCTTCCGGGGCATCCCCAAGCTTAGACGCTTGAGTCTTCCATGAATATTACCTTGGGGTGCTTTGGGCATCCCCAAGCTTAGGCTCTTGCCGCTCCTTGTTCCTTTATCCATCGTAGTCTCACCCAAAATTTGAAAACTTCAGCACACAAAACTGAACAGAAACCTCGTGAGATCCGTTAGTATAACAAACAAATCTTAAACTTTAGGTACTGTTGTAAATTGATTCATATTTAATATTGGCATAATTCTACTGTACTCCAACTTCTCCATGACTCATACCCCCCGATACGATCCATAGATTCATCAAAATAAGCAAACTATGTAACAAAAACAGAATCTGTCTAAAACAAAACAGTCTATAAAGATCTGAATTAACATCATACTTATGTAAATCCAAAAATTCTGAGCAATTAGGACAACGTGGATAATTCATATATCAATATTGTGTAAAAAATTCAGAAGGTTCTGACGCTCCAGAAAAAAACCAAAATTCCAGCACTGGACGCAAAAGTTTCTGTTTTCAAACAGAATCAATCATACTATCGTCCAAATCATCCCAAAGGCATTACTTGGCACAAACACTAATTAAAACACAAAAATACAATCATAACAGAGGCTACAATTGTGTAAACACTCAAGAACAGAAATAAAAAGCAAAAAAATATTTTATTCATTGGGTTGCCTCTCGACAAGCGCTTTCTTTATAGCCATTAAGACAGGCTTGAGATTTCAATGATGCTCTCATGAAACATAATAATTAAACACAAAGAGAGTATCATAAAACAGGTGACAAACACATTTAAGTCTAACATACTTCCTATGCATAGGCATTTTATAAGCAAACAAATTATCGAGACAAGCAATCTCTAGCATATGCAAATAGGAAGAATGAAGCATTAATAATTTCAACATAACGAGAGGCAATTTAGTAACATGAAGGTTTCTATAACCATATTTTCCTCTCTCATAATAATTACATGTAGGATCATAATCAAATTAAATAATATAACCATCACATAGCATATTCTCTACATGATCCACATGCATAAGAAGTTTATGTTCTTCCAAAATAGTGGGATTAACATTAACTAAAGTCATGACCTCTACAAACCCACTTTCATCAAAAAATTCATAAGATTGAACACTCTCTGAATATGTGGGATTCTTTTTACTTAAAGTTGACACTCTTCCAAACCCACTTTCAATATTATTGCAAACATTATTATCAATATCATATTCATCAAGAGACTTAAATGAATTTTCAAGATCATAAGAAGCATCACCCCAATCATGATCATTACA
This sequence comes from Elymus sibiricus, assembly GCA_039707655.1. NCBI lineage: Eukaryota > Viridiplantae > Streptophyta > Magnoliopsida > Poales > Poaceae > Elymus > Elymus sibiricus. Next base: position 40,543,835 of record CM077670.1, read on the forward strand.
ATAAGTAGTGGCCATAACAAAATTATCATCCCCAAGCTTGTAGTTTTGCATATTATTAACACAATTGACATTAATGGAATTTATAATAAAATCATTGCAATCATGCTTTTCATTCAAGGAACTATCATGAATCACTTTATAAATTTCTTCTTTTAACACTTCATCACAATTTTCAGATTCATGATTTTCAAGCAAAACTTCATAAAGATAGTCTAGAGCACTCAACTCACTAGCAATTGGTTCATCATAATGGGATTTTTTGAAAAGATTAGCAAGTGGATGAGGATCCATATCAATAGTTTTTTTAGCAAGCGAAGATGAAAGCAAATAGAAGGCACATGGCAACACAAGCAAACAGATATATTTTTGTGTTTTTGTAAAATTGTTTTAGAAGTAGGGGAGATGAAAACAGGAGGCAAATGCAAAGGAAAATAAAATAAATGCAAGTGGATGATAGTTTGTGTGAAGGTACATGGTAATTTTGATGATGTCTCCCCGGCAACGGCGCCAGAAATTCTTCCTGCTACTTGTAGTCTGCGTTGGTATTTCCCCGAAGAGGAGAGGATGATGCAGTACAGTAGAGATAAGTATTTCCCTCAGTTAAGAACCAAGGTTATCAATCCAGTTGGAGAACCAAGCAAAATTCCGTTAAGCGCACCTCCACACACAAGAGAAACACTTGCACGCAACGCAAATAAGAGGGTTGTCAATCCTCTTAGCGGTTATTTGCAAGGATTAAATCTTATCAAGGTAAATAGATAAACTAAAATACTAATAAAAATAAAAGTAAAAAAATTGCAATAAGGTATTTTTATGTTTTTTATATATAATAAAGTAGACCCAGGGGCCATAGTTTTCACTAGAGGCTTCTCTCTCGAACACATAACATACGGTGGCTAAACAAATTTCTGTTGGGCAATTGATAGAAAAGCAAATAATTATGACGGATTCATGGCAATGGTCATGTATATAGGCATCACGTCCGAGACAAGTAGACCAACTCCTGCCTTCATCTACTACTATTACTCCACCCATCGACCGCTATCCAGCATGCATCTAGGGTATTTAGTATAAAACAGAGTAACGCCTTAAACAAGATGAAATGATGTAGATAAAGTAAACTCAAGCAATATGATTAAACCCAGTATTTTTATCCTTAATGGCAACAATACAAATACGTGTCATGTCCCCTTCTATCACTGGGATTGAGCACTGCAAGATTGAACCCATCACAAAGCTCCTCTCCCATTGCAAGACAAATCAATCTAGTAGGCCAAACCAAATCGATAGATCGGAGAGAAATACAAAGCTATAATAATCATGCATAAAAGAGTTCAGATAAGACTCAAATATTTCTCATGAATAATCTGATCATAAACTCACAATTCATCGGATCCCAGCAAACACACCGCAAAAGAAGATTACATCGGATAGAACTCCAAGAACATCGAGGAGAACATGGTATTGAAGATCAAAGAGAGAGAAGAAGCCCTCTACCTACTAGCTATGGACCCGTAGGTCTGTGGTAAACTACTCTCACATCATCAGAAGGGCAGCAAGGGTGATGAAGAAGCCCTCCATGATCGATACCCCCTCCGGCAGAGTACCGGGAAAGGCCTCCAGATGGGATCGCGGTAGAACAGAGGCTTGCGGCGGCGGAAAGGTTTTCTCTTCTCGCCCTCTGGTATATTAGGGAATATTTGGGAATTTATAGTGTTGGAATTAGGTCAGGAGGTGCCACGAGGGGCCCACAAGCCTGGGGGCGCGCCCTACCCCCAGGGCGCGCCCTCCAGGCTTGTCGCCTCCTCGTGACTCTTCTGGTCTTCTCCCGAAGCTTTCTGGGTCTCTTCCGGTCCAGAAAAAATTAATCCAAAGTTTTTTTTCTCATTTGGACACTTTTTGATAATGATTTTCTGAAAAGGCAAAAACAAGCAGAAAACAGCAACTGGCACTGGGCACTGGGTTAATAGGTTAGTCCCGAAAAATAATATATAATGGCATATAATTGTATATAAAACATCCAAGATTGATACTATAATAGCATGGAACAATCTAAAATTGTAGATACGTTGGAGACGTATCACTCCCCCAGTCGCCCCTGAGGGGGCCATGGGGTTGCCTCGAGGATCCTGCGTCGCTTGCCATTGTTTAGAGCTCTCAGGGTTGGACGTGGGAGGAGAAAGAAAGGCTCGCGTGGATTGACGAAAGGGGGTCAAGATGCACTTTGTCGTAATCCTGGGCTGTGTATTTATGAATAAAAGAGGCCGACGCTTTGATGTCTCGCCATAAAAGCGACTCGATTCCCAGAAGGCACGGTTATTGAGGTCAGGAACTGGAAGCCACGTGTAGTGGGACCGGACCCCGAGTAAAACTCTTGATCGTATCGAAGACTTCAAGGCTGAGCTAAAAGATAATAAGCAGGAACTCGCCTATCGAGCCAAAGACTCCAGAGCTGAAGTTCAAAGATATTGTGCTCGGCGTCGAAGACCAGTTCAGGGGCTACTGACGGTGTCCTGGACTAGGGGGTGCAAACCCAGTCGGCCCATAGTCCTCGGGCTGGGCCTGTAGGCCCTCATTCCTCATTCGGAAGGACTCCGAAAGCCACACGCCTGGACATGATCGAGACCACATCTATCGAAGACTTGGCGTATACTCCAAGACATCTCCTGCCGCCTCCATACGCATCCCTGGATACCGACCATGTAACCCTAGAGCCCTACCTGGCGTGTATATAAGCCAGAGGGTTTAGCCCGTAGAAGGGACCGAATCATAATTACCATTCACCTAGTACTAAGGTTAGCTCTCTGTAACACCCCTCTGTAATGAGCAACAGTGATCCATAATGATTATACTAAGTCACTATGATTTACAATGCTTGATCAAAGTGGGTTCATATCTCATTTCAAATTCCTCCACTGAATTCAATTCAAATCATAAGTGAAATTTGAAGTTGCTCAAAAATTGCTGAAAAATAGTTCATGTTGTAGCAAATATTCCAAAACAAATTCTTGTTCAGGAAAACAACATCACCTATTTGCTAATATGGACTAGAGCATTTAAAACAGTGCAAAAATAGCAATTTAAATGCCATTTCATTTATGAAAATTTCAAATAAATTCAAATGGCCTCCAAACTTTTTGTGGCAGTGCAGAATAATGCAATGTATTTTTGTGGACAAGTTTCACATTTTACAAAATGCATTTGGTAGCTCAGCTATTTTGCAAACCTTTCTGTAAAAAGAAAAACAGAAAAGAAAAATGAAAAGGCCTAAACCGACTGGGCCTAAGTGCATAGTGCACCCGGCCCAGCCCACTGCTACTTGTAGCTTGCGTTGGTATTTCCCCGAAGAGGAAGGGATGATGCAGCACAGTAGAGATAAGTATTTCCCTCAGTTATGAAACCAAGGTTATCGAACCAGTAGGAGAATCACGCAACACCTCGTTAGCAGCACCTGCACACAAACAACAAATCCTTGCAACCAACGCAAACGAGAGGTTGTCAATCTCTCGGCGGTAAATTGCAAGATTAAATTGTATGTGATAGATAGATAGATTGAAACAAAAATACAAAATAAAATAAATAAAAGAAAATGGCAGCAATATTTTTAGGGTTTTAGTAATATGATTTAGATAGACCCGGGGGCCATAGGTTTCACTAGAGGCTTCTCTCAAGAAAATAGCATATGGTGGGTAGACAAATTACTGTTGGGCAATTGATAGAAAAGCAAATAATCATGACGATATCCAAGGCAATGATCATGTATATAGGCATCACGTCCAAAATAAGTAGATCGACTCCTGCCTGCATCTACTACTATTACTCCACACATCGACCGCTATCCAGCATGCATGTAGTGTATTAAGTCCATAAGAACGGAGTAATGCCTTAAGAACGATGACATGATGTAGACAAGATAAACTCACGTATGAATAAACCCCATCTTTTTACCCGTTGTAGCAACGATACATACGTGTCATGTCCCTTTCTGTCACTGGGATTGAGGACCGCAAGATCGAACCCACTACAAAGCACCTCTTCCCATGGCAAGATAAATCAATCTAGTTGGCCAAACCAAATCAATAGATCGGAGAAGAAATACGAGGCTATAATAATCATGCATAAAAGAGTGCAGCAAAGACTCAAATAATTTCATGTATAATCTGATCAAAAACTCACAATTCATCAGATCCCAACAAACACACCGCAAAAAGTGATTACATCGGATAGAACTCCAAGAACATCAAGGAGAACATTGTATTGAAGATCAAAAAGAGAGAATAAGCCATCTAGCTACTGCCTATGGACCCCTAAGGTCTGTGGTAAACTACTCACGCATCATCGGAAGGGCAGCAAGGTTGATGTAGAACCCCTCCGTGATCGATTCCCCCTCCGGCAGATCACCGGAGAAGGACCCCAGATGGGATCTCTGTGGAACAGAAACTTGCGGCGGCGGAAAAAGTATTTCATGGACTCCCCTAAGGGTTTCTGATTTTTTCTGAATTTATAGTGCTGGAATTAGGTCAAACAGGGCTGGGTGGGCCCCAATAGGTACCAGGGCGCGCCACCCCCTTAGGGCGCGCCCTGGTGCCTTGTGGCCCACTCCTTCATCTTCTGGCCCTCTCCTGAAGCTTCTAATGTTTATCTTGTCTAATAAAAAATCTCCAAAAAGTTTCGTGGCATTTGGACTTCGTTTGGTATTGATTTTCTGTAAAACAAAAACAGGGCAGAAAACAACAACTGGCACTAGGCACTAGGTTAATAGATTAGTCTCCAAAAATGATATATAATTATTGTAAATGATTATAAAAACATCCAAGATTGATATTATAACCGCATGGAACAATCAAAAATTATAGATACGTTGGAGACGTATCAGCATCCCCAAGCTTAATTCCAGCTCATCCTCGAGTAGGTAAATCATAAAAACAGAATTTTTGATGTATAATGCTACCTATCATATTCATCACATATTCTTTTCTTTTGTAGCATGGACATTGGACTTGAATGATTCAAAGCAATAGTCTATAATTTGACATGAACATATAAATACTCAAGCATGCTAACAAGCAACCATGTCTTTCAAAATATCAACGCTAAAGAAAGTTATCCCTAGCCCATTATGCTTAATCATTGATCCATTCATGAAACACACTCAAATATTAGCTACGTCCAATGCACAAGTATGAGAATAGTGCTCTCTAGTTGGTGCTTTATAAGAGAAGATGGAGACTCAAAGTAAAAATAAAAATTGCATAAAAGTAAATAGATAGGCCCTTCGCAGAGGGAAGCAGAGATTTGTCAAATGTGCCAGAGCTCAAAGCTGAAATTAAAGAGATAAAAAATATTTTGAGAGGCATGCTTTTCCTGTCAACGAAAACGACCGAGAATTCCCAATATTTTCCATGCTAGACACATCATAGGTGGTTCCCAAACAGAAAGTAAAGTTTATTTCCTTTCCACCATTCTTTCACAATCCATGGCTAGCCGTATCCACGGGTGCCCTCCATACCAACACTTTCCAAGGAATTTTGTTGTTATTAATTTGATTTCATTGTGGGACTGGGCATCCCTATTACCAACCATTCTCTCGTGCAATGACAAGTGAATAAACACTCATAGTGAGAATAACACACCTAGCATGGAAAATAATGACTACCCCCTGCCGCTTCATGAGCGGTACGGGCACACAAAACGGAAAGTGATTTTGAAAATTAGAGTTGGCACACGCAAATTTACTTGGAACGACATTGAAATACCGCATATAGGTAGATATAGTGGACTCATTTGGCACAACTTGGGTTTAAGGAGTTTGGATGCACAAGCAGTATTTCCGCTTAGTACAAATGAAGGCTAGCAAAAGATTGAGAAGCAACCAACCAAAAAACGAAAACGGTCATAAACATGCATTGAACACAACTAACACCGAATAATGCACCATAAGTAGGATATAATTTCATTGCATAACTATTGACTTAACGTGCATGCATAGGGAATCACAAACCTTAACACTAATATTCTTACTAAATCACAATTACTCACTAACATGACTCACATATTATCATTTCCATATCGCAAAACTATTGCAAGGAATCACACTTATCATATCCAATGATCTATATGAAAGTTTTTATCTATATCCCTCTTGAATATTCATCACTTTGGGACCAACTTCATATCTTGTGCAAATTACCGTTACTATCATCAACTCTCAAAAAGATTTAAGTGAAGCATGAGAGTGCAAATATTTCTTCAAAATTTCAATCTTATCAATTCTCAAAATAATATAAGTGAAGCATGAGAATTCATTTCTTCAAAATTTTAATCTTGTCAATTCTCGAAATAATATAAGTGAAGCATGAGAATTCATTTCTTCAAAATATAGCCACCACCATGCTCAAAAAGATTTAAGTGAAGCACTAGAGCAACTGCCTAGCTCAAAAAATTTAAGTGAAGCACATAGAGTATTCTAACAAATGATGATAAACGTGTGGCTCTCTCAAGATAGGTGTGTTCAGCAAAGATTATTGTGACAAACTAAAAAGCAAACAAAGCAAAGACTCATATAATACAAGACGCTCCAAGCAAAACAAATATCATGTGACGAATAAAAATATAGCTCCAAGTAAAATTACCGATGGTTGGTAGAAGAAAGAGGGGATGCCTTCCGGGGCATCCCCAAACTTAGACGCTTGAGTCTTCCTAGAATATTACCTTGGGGTGCCTCAGGAATCCCAAGCTTAGGCTTTTACTACTCCTTATTCCTTCATCCATCGTGACCTCACCCAAAACTTGAAAACTTCAATCACACAAAACTCAACAAAACATTCGTGAGATCCGTTAGTATAACAAAATGAATCACTACTATAAGTACTGTTGCAAACCCATTCATATTTTATTTTTTCATTATACCTACTGTACTCTAACTTCACCATGGCTTATACCCCCCGATACAATCCATAGATTCATCAAAACAAGCAAGTAGTGCATCAAAAACAGAATCTGTCAAAAACAGAACAGTCTGTAGCAATCTATTTAAAAGCCATAATTATGTAACTCCAAAAATTCTGAAAAATTAGGAAAACGTGGGAAATTCATATACCAATACTGTGTACAAATTTCAGATATTTCTGATGCTCCAGTACAGAAACAAAATTCAGGCACTGGACGCAAAACTTTCTGCTTTCCAGACAGCATCAATTATATTATCTTCCAAATCATCCCAAAGGCTTTACTTGGCACAAACACTAATTAAAAATACAAAAACACAATCATACCAGTAGCATGACAGTGAAAACACACAATAAAAGAAAAAAAATATTTTATTCATTGGGTTGCCTCCCAACAAGCGCTATTGTTTTATGCCCCTAGCTAGGCATAATGCATAGTTTCAAGTATTGTCATCTTTCAAGTTGATTCCATAAGTGGCCCTCATAATTGATTCATATGGTGCTTTAGTTATTTTCCTAGGGAAATGTTCCATACCATTTTTTAATGGAAATTGAAATTTTATATTCCCTTCTTTCATATCAATAACGGCACCTATAGTTCGTAAGAACGGTCTACCAAGTATTATGGGGCAAGAAGAATTGCATTCAATATCAAGAACAATAAAATCAACGGGCACATAATTTTTATTTGCAAGAATAAGAACATCATTAATTCTACCCATTGGCTTTTTAATAGTAGAATCCGCCAAGTGCAAATTAAGAGAACATTCATCTATATTGGTGAGACCTAGCACATCACATAAAGATTTTGGAATTGTGGAAACGCTAGCACCCAAATCACATAAAGCATTGCACTCATAATTTTTAATTTTAACTTTAAAGGTGGGTTCCCATTCATCATATAATTTTCTAGGAATTGAAACTTCTAGTTCTAACTTTTCTTCTAACGCTTTCATCATAGCTTCTACGATGTGTTTAGTAAAAGCCTTGTTTTGCTCATAAGCGTTAGGTGAATTTAACATGGATTGTAACAAAGAAATGCACTCAATCAAAGAACAATTATCATAATTCAAATCTTTGTAATCCAAGAGAGTGGGCACATCGCTATTTAAAGTTTTTACCTCTCCAAACCCACTTTTAGCAATTTTCTTATAAAGATTTTCACCCTCCGAATTATGGGGACGCTCTTTAGCTAAAGTTGACTCTTCTTCAGTCCCCTTTTCATCAAGTTTTATATTGCTAAACAAAGAATCAATAGATGAAACACCAATCATTTTAATATCTTCATCGTTACTACGATAAAAATCAGGAGGAATCGCTTTTTCTAAAAATTCTCGTTTAGCTTTTAGCATGGCGGTTCTTTTCTTAGTCTCATCCATGGAGACATATAAAGCCTTAATTGATTCACTAATATCAATTTTGGGTGGCAAAAGTTTAGTCTTAAGATTTTCCACATCATGAATAATTCTATCAATGCTCCTAGACATATCATCAAGTTTACTCAATTTTTCTTCTATCGTAGTGTTGAAAACTTTTTGAGCATTAATAAATTCTTTAATATTACTTTCAAGATCAGAGGGCATCCTATTATTATTATAAGAATTACCATAAGGATTGCCATAATTATTAGAGGAATTTCCAGGAAACGGTCTAGCATTGAAATTACCTCTATAAGCATTATTATTAAAATTGTTTCACGAGACAAAATTCACATCTACGGGATCATTATTTTGCTCAATCAAAGTGGACAAAGGCACAGCATTAGGATCAATAGGAGCATTTTTTCTAGCAACCAATTTCATAAGCGCATCAACTTTATCACTCAAAGTATTAATTTCTTCAATAGAATTCACCTTTTTACTAGTAGGAGTTCTTTCAGTATGCCATTGTGAATAATTTGCCATAACATTATCAAGCAATTTAGTCGCTTCACCCAAAGTAATTTCCATAAAAGTACCACCCGCGGCGGAATCCAAAAGATTTCTAGAAACAAAATTCAATCCCGCATAAAATTTTTGTATGATCATCCATAAATTTAAACCATGAGTAGGGCAATTTCTTATCATTAATTTCATCCTCTCCCAAGATTGGGCAACATGTTCATGATCAAGTTGCTTGAAATTCATAATTTGATTTCTAAGAGAAATAATTTTCGCGGGAGGAAAATACTTAGTAATAAAAGCATCTTTACACCTATCCCAAGAATCGATACTATTTCGTGGTAAAGATGAAAACCAAATTTTTGCACGATCCCGCAATGAGAACGGGAATAATTTTAATTTCACAATATCATTATCCACATCTTTTTTCTTTTGCATGTCACACATATCTACGAAAGTGTTAAGATGGGATGCGGCATCTTCATTAGGACTACCGGAAAATTGATCTTTCATGACAAGATTTAGCAAAGTGGCATTAATATCACAAGTCTCCGCACTAGCGGCGGGAGGAGCAATCGGAGTACTAATAAAATCATTATTATTAGTATTGGAAAAATCACACAATTTTGTATTTTCTTGAGACATCGTGACTACGCAAACACGATAACAAGCAAGCAAACAAGAAAAGGCAAACGAAAAATATTTTTGTATTTTTGTTAAAACATTTTAGAAGTGGGGGAGATGAAAACGAGAGGCAAATGGCAAATAAAGTAAATGCAAGGAGATGAGAGTTTATGCAAAGGTACTTGATAGATGTTGATGATGTCTCCCCGGCAACGGCGCCAGAAATTCTTCCTGCTACTTGTAGCTTGCGTTGGTATTTCCTCGAAGAGAAAGGGATGATGCAGCACAGTAGAGATAAGTATTTCCCTCAGTCATGAAACCAAGGTTATCGAATCAGTAGGAGAATCACGCAACACCTCGTTAGCAGCACCTGCACACAAACAACAAATCCTTGCACCCAACGCAAACGAGAGGTTGTCAATCTCTCGGCGGTAAATTGCAAGCTTAAATTGTATGTGATAGATAGATAGATTGAAACAAAAATAAAAAATAAAATAAATAAAAGAAAATGTCAGCAATATTTTAGGGTTTTAGTAATATGATTTAGATAGACCAGGGGGCCATAGGTTTCACTAGAGGCTTCTCTCAAGAAAATAGCATACGGTGGGTAGACAAATTACTGTTGGGCAATTGATAGAAAAGCAAATAATCATGACGATATCCAAGGCAATGATCATGTATATAGGCATCACGTCCAAAATAAGTAGACCGACTCCTGCCTGCATCTACTACTATTACTCCACACATCGACCGCTATCCAGCATGCATCTAGTGTATTAAGTCCATAAGAACGGAGTAATGCCTTAAGAACGATGACATGATGTAGACAAGATAAACTCACGTATGAATAAACCCCATCTTTTTACCCTTAGTAACAACGATACATACGTGTCATGTCCCTTTCTGTCACTGGGATTGAGCACAACAAGATCGAACCCACTACAAAGCACCTCTTCCCATGGCAAGATAAATCAATCTAGTTGGCCAAACCAAATCAATAGATCGGAGAAGAAATACGAGGCTATAATAATCATGCATAAAAGAGTGCAGCAAAGACTCAAATAATTTCATGGATAATCTGATCATAAACTCATAATTCATCGGATAGAACTCCAAGAACATCAAGGAGAACATTGTATTGAAGATCAAAAAGAGAGAAGAAGCCATCTAGCTACTGCCTATGGACCCTAAGGTCTGTGGTAAACTACTCACGCATCATCGGAAGGGCAGCAAGGTTGATGTAGAACCCCTCCGTGATCGTTTCCCCCTCCGGCAGATCACCGGAGAAGGACCCCAGATGGGATCTCTCTGGAACAGAAACTTGCGGCGGCGAAAAAAGTATTTCGTGGACTCCCCTGAGGGTTTCTGATTTTTTCTGAATTTATAGTGCTGGAATTAGGTTAAACGGAGCTGGGTGGGCCCCATGAGGTACCAGGGCGCGCCACCCCCCCTGGGGCGCACCGTGGTGCCTCGTGGCCCACTCCTTCATCTTCTGGCCCTCTCCCGCAGCTTCTAGTGTTTATCTTGTCCAATAAAAAATCTCCAAAAAGTTTCGTGGCGTTTGGACTTCGTTTGGTATTGATTTTCTATAAAACAAAAACAGGGCAGAAAACAACAACTGGCACTGGGCACTAGGTTAATAGATTAGTCTCCAAAAATGATATATAATTGCTGTAAATGATTATAAAAACATCCAAGATTGATATTATAACAGCATGGAACAATCAAAAATTATAGATACGTTGGAGACGTATCACCCACCCCCTCTCTCTCTTCCACCTCCCGCCTCTCTCCTCCCCGTGTCGTCGTCGCCGTGGCCGCGCGCGCGCACACCGGTGAGGAGGCGACACCGCGGCGCTACAGGGCCGGCGAGGGGATAAGGATGCGCCTCCTCGGCCTCCCCGTCGTCCTCCCCCACTTTCCCCCTCTCTCCCTCGCTCGCCCGCGCTCTCTCTCCCTCACCCGAGCGCAGCCGCCGCCACCCGCCGTCGATCCCGTGGCCACCGTCGTCCCTGCGCCGTCTCACCGTGTCCAGCCGACGCGCGGTCGACCGCTACGTCGAGTACGCCCACTGAACGGAGCCGGGAGGCCACCACGGCGATGCCAGTTCCGTCTTCTTCCGCTACGGCCACCGAAGCTCCGCCTCTCGATTCGCCGCGCTGCTGCTACTAAGCTCTCGCCGGGCCCCCGTGTGCCTTCCCGGTGAGCATCCGCATCGATCCTCTCTCTCCCCTGCCTCTCCTTGCGCCATAGCTCGCCGCGTTTGCCATAGCCGTACCCGCCGCCATAGTCGAGCTCGCCGCTGTGGACAACGTCGTCGCAGCTCGCGTTCTAGACCGTACTCAAGCTCCTGGAGCTCGTAGGACCCCAACCCGCCCATCCTCGTCGCTTGCCGTGCCCTGCAACACCGGATCCATCATCGCCCAAACTCCGGCGCCGCCTCCGCCGCTCGCTGTCGCCGTTTCCGGCCAACTCCGGCCACGCCACCGCCACGGTTCGGCGCGGCATCGAATGCCCGTTCGAACGGCGCCTTCCGCGCGCCAAATGGTCGCCGGACGGCGAATCCCGATGAGGGCAGTGGCCCTCCGCCGCGTTTGCGCGTCGCCAGCGTTTAAACGCTGGCAGCCGTCGCGCTAGCCGCCACGTGGGCACCCCCTAGGTCACTGACAGTGGGCCCAGGGGCCCCAGTTGATCGAGTTGACTTGGTCAACTCTATTGACTGGGCACTCTATGCCACTGACATGTGGGCCCCCGCGTTTAAATTAAACTAATTTAGATTTAAAATTAATCTAATATCTAATTAGTCACTGACAGATGGGGCCCACTAGCTAATTAACCCCTAATTAGTTTATTTAGTCTCTGTGTCACTGACATGTGGGACCCAGCTGTCAGGTTTGACCTGGAACAGCTGGAGTTGACCACTGACGTCATGCTGATGTCATGAGAGTTACTGTTCTGGATAATGCGAATTAAGTAATTAATTTAATTCTAGGATTTTCAGAAAATGGTTTAAATCTTTGAAAAATCGTAGAAAATAAACCGTAGCTTGGATCGAAAAGTTTTCTACATGAAAGTTGATCAGAAAAACGAGACGATTCCGAATATGTGGTCAAAATGCTTGACCATCACTCCTAACTAGCTGAACATGGAACCTTCCCCTCTGGTTCAGTATACCGAAAACTGCCTAAGGCTGGGAAAATATCCCAGATACTTTCCCGCTTCGTCTACAACGCGTAGCATTGCATTAGGTCACCACCCGCACTGCATATTGCCATGCCATGCATCGGTGCTGCATTTGTTTGCTTTTATTTATTGTTTCTTCCCCCTCTTCTCTCCGATAGACCCCGAGACCGACGCAGCTCTGGAGTACGACTACACCGTCGACGACCCCTCTTTCCCCGCAGAGCTTCCAGGCAAGCAAACCCCCTTGAACATGCCTACATCACCTATTCTTTCTCCCTCATGCTTGCATTAGAATTGCTACAATTGCTGTCCCGGTATTACCTATTCTGATGCATAGCCTGTTTTTGTAAACTGCTATTGATACCTTACCTGTTATCCTAAATGCTTAGTGTAGGTTGGTAGTGATCCATCTGTGGCCCCATCCTTGTCTTAGTTGCCCCGCTTTAGTACCAGTGCCCCGATTGATGAGATCGACGGGCTGAGACTAGCACATCACCGCACACCCCCTAATTTGTATGACTCTGCCGAGCTACCATCGAGCACTACTAGAAAAATGGCTATAGCCAATATCCCTAGTAATGGCGCACCATGGGTGTGGTGCGCCACTGCTATATAGCAATGGCGCACCAGAAACAGGTGCACCATTGTTATTTTTTTAGTAGTGGCGCACCACCTGAGCAGTGCGCCATTGCTATTTTTTTCCACCCCCACCCCCACCAGACATAGCAATGGCGCACCACACCTAGGTGCGCCACTCCTATGCTACATAGTAATGGCGCACCTTGGTGTGGTGCGCCATTGTTATGTCTGGTGAGGGTGTGGGCCTGCGTGTGTGAGAGACATTAGTAATGGCGCACCCCCCCTGGTGCGCCATTGCTAAGGTTAGCAATGGCGCACCAGGGAGGGTGCGCCATTACTAATGTCTCTCACACACACAAACACACCCCACCACACACACACACACACCCACACCCCCCCCCCCCCCCGTGGATCGCCTTTTCGGTTTAAAAATAAATAAAAGAAAATGATAAAAGATTCAAAAAAATAGATGCCCATGTGTTATGTGTTCTAGTTGTTACGAAAATTAACAAACATGAATTTTGAATTTTTTTGCAAAAAAAAACCCGCCGTGTTTCGGTAAAATGGCCGTAACTTTTGCATACGACCTCCGATGAAAAAGTTTTTTATATGAAAAAGATACTACTCGAAAAGTTACATCCGAATTTGACGGGCTTTGCCCATTATCGATTTTTTAGAATCCTCAAAAACCTAACAGAAAAAACGTTACAGTCATTGTTAGATCTGGAGGCAAAATAATACAAAAATTTAAAAAAATTAGCAATGGCGCACCAGTGCATAGTGCGCCACTACTATTTTCCCGCCTTCAAAATTCAAAAAAATTTAAAAATAGTAATGGCGCACCACACCCAGGTGCGCCATTACTAAGGTACATAGTAATGGCGCACCACACCTAGGTGCGCCATTACTAAGGTACATAGTAATGGCTCACCTCGGTGTGGTGCGCCATTACTATGTAACACATGGCACACCACGTACGCACCCACCCACCCCTCTCCTTCCTCTCTGCTTATCCCCTTCCTCCTCCCTTCTCCTTCCCCGTTTCTGTTTCCCCTTGCCCTTCCCCTTCCTCCTCCCTTCTCCTCCCTGCTCCGGTGACCGAGCCACAGGAGCGCCGCCGCCCGTCGCGCCTTCCCTTCCCCTTCCCCTTCTTCCTCCCTTCCCCTTCATTCTTCTCCTCCTCTCCTCCACTCCATCTCCTCCTCTCCGGCGACCTCCTCCTCCTCACGGTGCTCCACCTAACGGTGCTCCTCCTCATGGTGCTACTCCTCCGGTGACCTCTTCCTCACGGTGCTCTTCCTCCGGCGACCTCCTCCTCCCACCTCTCCTCCTCACGGTACTCCTCCTCCGGCGACCTCCTCCTCCCACCTCTCCTCCTCACGGTGCTCCTCCTTCCTCTCCTGCTCACGGTCCTCCTCCTCTCCGGCGACCTCCTCCTCCCTCCTCTCCTCCTCACGGTCTCTCCTCCCTCCTCCTCTACTTCTGGCCACATGTGGAGCTCCCTCGGCACAAAGAACGTAAAAGATCCAGGTCGAGAACGAAATTTGAAAAAAATTCGACCAAAAAAAAACGAGCAAAAAACGAGCCAAAATAATGAGCCAGATCTAGATCCAGATCCAAATTCAAAATTCAAAAATAGCAATGGCGCACGGTGGGGGTTAGACGGTGCGCCACTACTATTTTCCCGCCTACAAAATTCAAAAAAAAAGTTACCAGTGGCGCACCAGTAGCAATAGTAATGGCGCACCAGAGGTGCGCCACTGTTACCTGCAATACTAATGGCGCACCAGAGGTGCGCCATTAGTATTTGTTACTAATGGCGTGGTAATAGTGGCGCACCTATAGTGCGCCATTAATGGCAGAAATAGGTGCGCCACTAACAGCCTTTTTTCTAGTAGTGGAGTGCCAAGGGTGGTACCTCTTATCTCACTCCTGATGTTGCCTCTGTAGTATAGCTAGTCGGTTGTGGGTTAACGAGGGTGATTCCTCTTTCACCACCTCCGATGAAGCCTCTGTCATGCAACCCTTCGAGTGTGAACCTATCGAGGGTGATTCCTTCGGGTTCACCTTGACGGATACATCGAGTGGGAATCCAACGAGGGTGATTCCTCGGATACCTTCTTGATGTGTTGGACACACGATTACCACATAATTATTTCAGTCACCGTTTAAAGTCGGGTCGGCCCCGAGGGGTACCCATGAGTGATGTGGAGTCGGGTTGACCGTGAGGGTACCCGCGAGATAATTACGTGGCACGGCTGGGCATTCTTGGCCCTTGCCGTAAGTCCACGAGACGGGGCGACGGGGTCACACGATCGTGAGTCTTTGCTCGTTTTCGCGAGCTCCCAGCTCACTAATGGGTTAGGATATGTGATCTGAGTAGGCCTCTGGCCTTTTCGCACTAACCACCATGCGGGAATAGTATGGGCACTCGGCGCCGTAAGCATCAGCCGAAGTTCTTCAAACGTCAGCAGTTGAGCGGCACGCGCCCGGGTGGACCGTGAAAGCCTGCGTGTGTATACAGGGGCTAGGTCTGGTCCCGGCTGTCTTCGCAATGTGCAGGAGTGCAAAGGGCGATGGACCCAAGACCCCTGAGCGCTTAGGGTGTAGATCGGCGTGCTGGCCTCTCTATTGAACCTAGGTAGGGCTACGACGTGTCGATCGACCGAGGCTGGGCAAGACCCGAGCAAGTGTGTCCGGCCAGAGTTAATCAAGCGTGTTGGGTAAGATGGTGCACCCCTGCAGGGAAGTATATCTATTCGAATAGCCATGTCCACGGTAACAGGACGCTCGGAAAATATCCCGATCTTCTACAACTAGAACTGGAACTTGCGATGCAATTGGATTTATAGCTCCGGGGTCGCTTTCTCGCAGGGAGTCGAGGAAGGATCTCTGGGCGTTGCTACTATGTACTTACTACTATATTTATGTACTAATCTACACTCTTCTAATGCTGCAAGACGCTGAAGATGCTAGTCTTCGATAGGCTAGACCCTCTTTCTATTCTGGCAATTCTGCAGTCTAGTCCACAGATACAGCCCCTTCTTTGATACCGATGCATAAGTAGAATAGTTCTGATGTAAGTCTTGCGAGTAGTTTGGATGAGTACTCACGGTTGCATTGCTTCCCCTTTTTCCCCCATACCCGATTGATGCGACCAGATGATGGAGCCCCGGAGCCAGCTGCCCCAGTCGACGACTACTACTACCCCTTCGGTGGAGAGTACTACTACGTGGAGACCGCCGATGACCTGGAGTAGATAGGAGGCACCCAGGCAGGAGGCCTGCGCCTTTTTGATCTTATGCCGTTGTTTTGCCCGGCCTTCTTAAGGCATATCTGTTTAACTTTTATGTCTGTACTCAGATGTCTGATGCTTCCGTTGATGCTTGTATGACTCGAGCTTATGTATTCGAGCCCTCGAGGCCCCTGGTTTGTAATATAAAGCTTGTAGGACTTTTATTTGTGTTTAGAGTTGTGTTGTGATATCTTCAAGTGAGTCCTTAGGCTTAATCCTGTGCATTTGCGTGTATGATTAGTGCACGATTAAGTCAGGGGCGTCACAAGTTGGTATCAGAGCCGACTACCTGTAGGAACCCCCCTTTCCAACTCCTTTGCCGAAGTTGAGTCTAGTCTTTGAAAAACAATTTTACTAACATGGCTGTGTGGCTTACGGGCCCACATCGCCAATGGGTGGTATTAGGATCTTTTATTTCTCTTCTTTACTCTGGGACTCCGATCTCTCTTCTTTTTGGGTTAAAGATTTTGCTAACTCTAACATTAGGTTCTCGTGATCACATTCACCCGGAGAGCTGGATTATCTGCAACATTTCTTTCCAATACTATCGTATGCTTCTCACACTGTCATTTGACATCTTGCACTCTTTGTTTCAGATGTGTCCCGCCAGACAGCTCGTACGCCACACTATGGCTGTTGATGCGACTGGGTTCCCTGCTATCTTGGTCGACCTCTTGACCAGGCTGGGATATCGCTGGTACCCCGAGTACACTGTTTACGAGGACTACCGCGAGTTCAACCAGGAGCAGTACCACACTGTGGTTCATATCTTTGATCGGCAGAACAACTCCATCACTGAGTTGCACACCTTCCATGGTGTTGGAGTGACTGTCGACATGGCCATCCATGATGCTGCCTATACTGTTACTACCTGTCTCCGTGGAGAGCACAGTCGCTTGGAGGAGACTGCTTTCAGATATCCCATATGCCCCCGCTGGGGATGAGAGTGGATATTACACTGCTGTCTGTACCCCTTACGTGCCACGTCGTTATGACCCGCAGGTTTTGGTACAGTACACTCAGGCTCTGGATCGCACTGCCCGAGCTCTTGCTGTTGAGTTGTACGCCACTCGTGCTCGTCTTTACGACGCTCTGACACAGTTGCTGCCAGCAGTCAGTGCGAGGATACATCCAGAGTACATTCTTTACCTGCGTAGGACGGAGATGCCACCAGGTCTTGAGTGGCCTGGTGTTGGAGGTTGTACTCCTCCACGTGGTCCTCCTCTTCCAGTCCGGGACCAGGTTCTGCATCAGAGTGTTCACGGACCGTAGGATCCTTATATCGAGGGTACCCTGCGTCGTCACCTGCAGCTGCCTGGCTTCAGTGGTTTTCTCCGACGTTGATGTAGCTATCGCTATGTCCTGTTGTTGTATCCCTCCACCGCGTGCCTGTGTGCTGCCTAGTTGTCTAGCTTTCATTTTCATTGTTGTAACGCTGGCTTGTAACCGAATCTATGTATGGATCTGTATGTCATGTTTGACTATGTTGATGTATCTATTGCACTCCATTTGTTGTGTGTGTTACTTCATGAATGATTCCATACATCTGCAATACTCATTGCTATACTACCCCTGTTGAATTTTAGCAGGATGGTTAGACCAGTAGGTCGTGGTCATGGCCGTGGTGCCAACAATCCACCACCGCCCGACTATATGGCTGCAATGATGCAACAATTTGAAATGCACCGCCCGTTCATGCAAGGACTTATGGATCAGATTCCTCATCCCAATGCCAACCAACAGCCAGCCTCAATCACTTTGCAAGAGTTTGTCCGCCTCAATCCAACTATCTTCTGCAACTCAGTTCAACCGCTTGACGCTGATGACTGGCTCCGTGATATCACATTTGAGATGGAGTCTACTAATGTGGCCCATGCCAACTATGTCACTTTCGCATCCTACTTCCTCAAGGGACCCGCAGCTCAATGGTGGGACAGTCACAGGCATACTCTAGCTGCTGGAACAATCATCACCTAGCTGGAGTTCCAAGCTGCTTTCCGTGCCCGTTACATTCTGCAAGGAGTTATGGACCGGAAGAAGCGTGAGTTCCGCAACCTTACCCAGGGCAATAAGAATGTGGAAGCCTATCAGCAGGAATTTCTGGAACTATCTCGCTACGCTGAAGAGGACATTGCTACTGATGTCTGCAGACAGGAAAAGTTCCGTGAAGGGCTCAACCCAGATATCAAGCTTGCCCTGCTTGTCCAAGACTTTGCCGACTTCGCCACCTTGGTGAACAAGGCTATACAGGTTGAGACTGGTCTGAAGGATCACAAGGACGCTCTTAAGCGCACCCGTGAAGCGGGCTCATCTTCCCAGAAGCACCGTATTTGGATCCCTCACAGCATGTACCATCCGACTGCACCTGCTTCAAGGCCATCGTATGTTGCACCTCGTATGCCTGCTCCACCTCTAAGGCAGCCAAGACCTCAAGCTACACCGTTTCGAGCTCCTGCTCCCTGTCCCGAGGATGGACTGTGTTTCACTTGTGGATGTCCAGGTCACCGTGCCAAAGACTGTCGTCAGAACCAGAATCAGTTGGCACTTCCATCTGCTAGCCGTGGTAATGGCCGTGGCAACAACCAGCCCCGCAACAACAATGCCAAGCCTTCTTATGGTCGTGGTCAGGTTTATCATGTCAACATGAATGAAGACCAAGACCAACCAACTACTGTGATGGGTACACTTCCTGTTAATTCAGTACCAGCTTCTGTTTTGTTTGATTCACGAGCATCGCATTCTTTCATATCAAAAGAGTTTGCATTCATGCATGGCATTAAACATGAAAATTTGCACCAGCCGTTAGTGGTTAACACTCCCACGGGTCATTGTCGAACCTCTATGTTCAGCCCCGATGTTACCATTGAGATTGAAGGGTTGGAATTCCATGCTTTTCCCATTATTTTGAAGTCTTCCAAGGTTGACCTCATTCTGGGAATGGATTGGTTGAAGGCTCACACCGCCTTAATCAATTGTGCCACTAAAGCCGTCCAACTCCTACACCCCTCGGATGAGATAGTAAACTACCATGCTCATATCGTTCAAAATGCCGAGGCTCAGATTTATGCCCTGAATGCGTTAAACGCTTCTCCTCTTGAGGGGGTCGAAAACGTTCCAGTCGTTCTCAACTTCCAAGATGTCTTTCCAGAAGAACTTTCAGGAGTACCCCTTGCTAGAGATGTCGAGTTTATCATCGACCTAAAACCAGGCACCACTCCTATTGTGAAGCGTCCTTATAAGATGCCACCACATGAACTTCTTGAGCTTAAGGAGGAACTCGACAAATCACTTCACAAGGGTTTCATTCATCCAAGTTCCTCTGCCTGGGGAGCACCTTCTCTCTTTGTCAAAAAGAAAGATGATACAAACCGATTGGTCCAAGATTACCGACCTATCAACCAGGCAACCATTCAGAACAAGTATCTGCTTCCTCGGATCAATGACCTGTATGATCAACTTGCTGGATCATCAGTGTTTTCTAAACTCGACTTGAGGTTGGGTTACCACCAGATCCGGGTCCGTGAAGAGGATATCCCGAAGACCGCCTTCGTTACTCGCTATGGCTCATACGAGTACACCATCATGTCATTCGGCTTAACTAATGCTCCAGCAACGTTCTCTTGCCTGATGAATTATATCTTTTTTTTTGATAAATGAGACAGTAGGAAAGGCTCCTACTGCATGTATATTAAAAACTCAGCATAATGTTACATCTGTACAATGGTGGGGTGGGGGGAGGGTGGGGGGAGGTTTTTACAAACTCACAGAGTTTTTACAAATATTGGGTTAAGCTATGGACTCAATTACGGCAGTGACAAACTGCTTTTTGTGGGGGGGGGACCCTGAACCCTATGTTGGCAAAATCAGATGCGAACCTAGTCTTCCATGATGAAACGGAGGGAGCCACCTTCCTGAAATGATTATTGTTCCTTTCCTTCCAAAGGCTCTATGCGGCTACTAGGAAGACATCCATAATTATTTTCCGTTGGTGCTTCATTTTTAGATAGGCTATTAGTTCCAGTCTGTTTCCACTCGTCGGACAGTGTATATTTAGCTTTTGCCAGCAGGCATTACTAAATCGATAGTGGAAAAATAGGTGCTCCACCGTCTCCTCCACGTGGTCTCCACATAACAGACAGTCTAGGTTGTTGCCAATATTGTAGTGCCTCCGCTTGAGCATGTTTGTCTTGTTCTGGAAAAGCTTCAAGAGCACCAACTATATGCTAAATATTCCAAGTGTGAATTCTGGTTATCTAAAGTAACCTACCTTGGTCATGTAATTTCCAAGGATGGCATTGCTGTCAACCCAGAACGAGTTCAGGCTATTCTTGACTGGACTCCCCCGAAGAATGTCAAGCAAGTCAGATGTTTTCTCGGACTCGCAAGCTATTGTCGTCGATTTGTCAAGAACTTTTCTAAGATTGCCAAGCCTCTGAATAATCTGCTTCACAAAGGCGTTAAGTTTGAGTGGACAGATAAATGTCAGGAAAGTTTCCAAACACTCAAGGACAAGCTGACCTCTGCACCAGTGCTTGCTCCTCCGGATTCTCGCAAGGACTTCGTGATTTATTGCGACGCCTCTCGTCAAGGATTAGGTTGTGTCCTGATGCAGGAGCGCAGAGTGATTGCTTATGCCTCGCGACAGTTGCGTCCTCACGAAGAGAACTACCCAGTGCATGATCTTGAACTTGCTGCAGTGATATATGCCTTGAAGCTGTGGTGACATTACCTCCTCGGTAATCGATGTGAGATATACACTGATCACCAAAGTCTGAAGTATTTGTTTACTCAGCCGGATCTCAATCTCCGCCGACAGCGATGATTGGAAACGATTACAGACTATGACTGCGGTATTTCTTATACCCCTGGTAAAGCTAATGTGATGGCCGATGCCTTGAGCCGCAAGTCCTATTGCAACAACCTCATGGTTCAGCAAGCTCAACCCCATCTTTATGAAGAAGTGCGCAAGTTGAACCTTCATATCGTTCCACAGGGTTCTCTTAATACCCTTGTTTTACAGCCAGATCTTGAGAAAGCTGTTAAGTGTACACAAGCAAAAGACGCTGAAGTTGATCAGATGAAAAGAGATCTTGATCTTGAAAAGTACAGAGATTTCTCGCTTGCTGAAGATGGAACCTTATATTTCAGAGATCGCATTGTAGTACCTCGGTTTGAGCTTATGACCGACAAAGTAATGAAGGAGGCACATGATACACCACTGTCTATTCATCCGGGTAGCACCAAGATGTATCGTGATCTCCGTCAAAGGTACTGGTGGTCTAAAATGAAGCACGACATTGCTCGCTATGTTTCCGAATGTGACGTTTGCCGTCGCGTCAAAGCAGAACATCAGAAGCCTACTGGAATTCTGCAACCGCTACCCATTCCTGAATGGAAATGGGATAAGGCTCAAATGGATCTTATCACTGGTCTTCCCAGGTCACAAAAGGATTATGATGCTATTCTTGTCGTCATCGATCAACTCTCCAAAGTTGCACATTTTCTGCCAGTCAAGGAGACGATCACTGCTAGTCAGTTAGCAGATTTGTATATCTCTAGAATTGTATCACTCCACGGTATTCCGAAGGAGATTAGTTCAGACCATGGCAGCCTTTTCACCTCTAAGTTCTGGGCAAGTTTCCAAGAAGCTATGGGAACTCATATAACCTGGAGTTCAACTTATCACCCCCAGTCCCAAGGCCAAGTTGAACGAGTGAATCAAGTGCTTGAAGATATGCTGCGTGATTGTGTCATCTCATTTGGCAAGAACTGGGAGGAATCTCTCCCGTATGCTGAATTCTCTTACAACAACAGCTATCAAGCCAGCTTGAAAATGGCCCCCTTCGAGGTATTATATGGACGTAAGTGTCGAACCCCTCTGAATTGGTCAGAAACTGGGGAACGGCCGCTCATTGGTCCAGATATTATTCAACACGCTGAAGAGCAAGTCCGTATTGTTCAGGAAAATCTCAAGGCGGCCCAGTCTTGCCAGAAGAGCAATTATGATCGTAAACACTGGGGATCGATCTATCAACCTGGTGAGCAAGCTTATCTGTGTGTCACTCCTATGAAGGGCACTCATCGCTTCGGAATCAAGGGCAAGTTAGCTCCTCGCTACATTGGTCCTTTCCGCATACTCGCCAGACGTGGACATGTGGCATATAAATTGGAGTTGCCGCCGCAATTCTCTCACATCCACGACGTCTTCCACGTGTCGCAACTTCGCCGTTGCTTCAAGGAATCTCCGCACCGAGCAGTGGATCATGAATTGCTCGAATTGCAAGATGATCTATCTTATAAAGAGCATCCGATCCGCATTCTCGATCAAGCTAAACGTCGGACCCTCCAGAAGACAACCAAGTTCCTTAAAGTGCAGTGGTCAAATCATACAGAAGATGAAGCCACTTGGGAACGCGAGGATCGTCTTTGGGAAGAATATCCCGATCTTTTCGCTTCTACATCTTGAATTCTCGGGACGAGAATTTCTTTTAGAGGAGGAGAATTGTAACACCCCTCTGTAATGAGCAACAGTGATCCATAATGATTATACTAAGGCACTGTGATTTGCAATGCTTGATCAAAGTGGGTTCATATCTCATTTCAAATTCCTCCACTGAATTCAATTCAAATCATAAGTGAAATTTGAAGTTGCTCAAAAATTGCTGAAAAATAGTTCATGTTGTAGCAAATATTCCAAAACAAATTCTTTTTCAGGAAAACAACATCACCTATTTGCTAATATGGACTAGAGCATTTAAAACAGTGCAAAAACAGCAATTTAAATGCCATTTCATTTATGAAAATTTCAAATAAATTCAAATGGCCTCCAAACTTTTTGTGGCAGTGCAGAATAATGCAATGTATTTTTGTGGGCAAGTTTCACATTTTACAAAATGCATTTGGCAGCTCGACTATTTTGCAAACCTTTCTGTAAAAAGAAAAATAGAAAAGAAAAATGAAAAGGCCTAAACTGACTGAGCCTAAGTGCACAGTGCACCCGGCCCAGCCCACCCCTCTCTCTCTTCCACCTCCCGCCTTTCTCCTCCCCGTGTCGTCATCGCCGTGGCCGCACGCGCGCACCGGCGAGGAGGCGACACCGCGGCGCTACAGGGCCGGCGAGGGGATAAGGATGCGCCCCCTCGGCCTCCCCGTCGTCCTCCCCCACTTTTCCTCCTCTCTCCCTCACTCGCCCACGCTCTCTCTCCCTCACCCGAGCGCAGCCGCCGCCGCCCGCCGTCGATCCCGCGGCCACCGTCGTCCCTACTGTCGGTTCTAAATCTGGCATATCTCGTAGTAGGGGTCCTAAGCTAGGCGTCTTGGAGCGATGGTAACATGGACACATGATTTTACCCAGGTTCGGGCTCTCTCGAAGAGATAATACCCTACGTCCTGCTTTTGATTGTATTCATATGGGGTGTAGTACAGAGTACATGTATCTACCATGAGATTGTTCTAATGAATATTGGATGATCTATCGACTAGCCTGGCCTCGGTTTATATATGCACCAGAGGCCTAGGATAATAAGAGTCCTAGTCGGCTACGTCGGTGGAGAGGAGTCCTTGTCTTGATCACCAAGTCTTGTGGAATCTTCTTTGTATGCATCATGGGCTGCCCGAAGTGGCCCATGAGTGAACTGCCATGGGGGTCCTCGGCCCGATCCACCTGGTTGGGAGACGACGTGATGAGTACCCCCTAGTCCAGGACACCGTTAGTAGCCCCCTGAACCGGTCTTCAAGTTGGGGACGCTCCTCGGTTCTCCCGAGCTGTTCTTCGTCTTCGGTCGTCGGTCTTGAAAACTGGTTCAACAAATATTCGCATCTCCGATCTCAAAGATCACCGAGGCGTATCCAAAGATTTCACACGTCGGGTATCCGAGGAGCCCTTTTTAAATTCTCGGCCTTTATCAATGCCTTGTTATTTTTACGCCACACCTCGGGTTTCGAAGTGTTTCCAGTGCGGCGGTGTCCTCTTTGCAGCCGATCTCCAACGCCGGACTGCATCCGAGGTGTCTTTTTGCAGCCGAGTCCAACGCCGGACTGCATCCGAGGAGGCATAAAGTACCTCATCTTTGAAAAAGTTTGAAGGAGGTTATCCGAGCTTAACGCTGAAAAAGTTCTCTATGGAGCCAGCCACTCGCAGCCGAGTTTTATGCCGGACTGTTTCTGAGGTACATTTTAGCAGCCGAACTCCAACGCCGGTCTGTATCCGAGGTGTCATAGATCTCCTCAGTCTTAAAAAGTTTAAAGGAGTTCAGCCGAGCTTAATGCCGGAAATGTCCTCTAGGGAGCTAGCCACTTGTATCTGAGCTTCATGCCGGACTGCTTCCGAAGTGGTGCACCACCTCGGGCTTGGGCTGATTTTTTGCGGATATATTTTCGATTGGTGCAATTTATTCTCTGCCGAGATATATAGCCAGTAGCCCTCATGGTGTGTGTCGGCCTAAAATCCGAGATGCACCTGAAGGAAAACATGAAACTACTGATCCCAGTAGCCCCTAAGACTCAGGTCGATTCGCAAAATTGGCCTGAGGATCAACTCCTAGCTCGGTAGCATACTTAGGAACGGAAACACGGTGTGCCGCAGTTCCCGAGACTCAGGCTGGGTGCGGCCGACCACCCTAAGATCGTAATCTCCTCGGAAACTATTTTGCACTTTGTAAATTGGCTGCATTGAATCGTTAATGCAGTAGCCCCCGAGCCACTAGTCGGGTGGTAACACCAGATCAGGGGATCGATGTAACCCGTTAATGGCTTTTAAGTGAGAAGCGCGAAGCCCAGTAGCCCCCGAGACTTAATTTGGGCAAGGGTAGCCGAATTAAGGATCGATATCCGGAGTAAATTGACTTTAGTCATAATTTATGTGTAATGATTCTATGTATCCAAGTACTTTACATCATTAACGCTCGGATCCGTATTGTACAAAACTTTGTTGACCGACCATCGGCTTCAACCTCCTCGGCCAGTAGCCGAGGAGTGTTAGTCCTACTTTATAAAGCCTTTATAAGGGCAAAGATTTACGGCAAACAAGGCAATCCGGCCATATGGTTTTATAAACAAAGGTACGTGGAGAGATATGTTATATTACTATTTAACATAAGAAACATCTTCTGGGAAAAATAGTTCCTTTATAAGTTCCTTTTCCCAGGTTGTCATGTTGACCATGATCATGAAACCTCACCTCCTATCAATGTGGGAGAAAAATATTGAGGATTTAGTTCGGGGAAAGTTCCCGAACTCTGTGGTCTTAATGAACATAAATTTTCACTTCCGTCGTTGCCGACCAATTATATTCTTAAGATGGCTAGCTTTCGGCTTCACCCAGTCTGAGGTACTAGCCCGGATGACCCGGAAGTAATAATCACAGAGGTGCTCCCTTTACACCCTATCCGAATAATCGGGAACGTAAGGAGTAAGCACGGGAGCCAGGCAACCCAGCTTGGCCAAAATCTTAAGTCAAATTGATGCATATTTATGGCTTTATAACGATGATTACGAAAGGAAGCACTCGTATATTGAATACAAACGCTTTTATGCTATATGCTATTTTGACTCCTTTGTGACCATTTATCATTTGAGAGTGGCCCATCGTCGGCTTCTACCCCTTTGTAGATGCTACGCAGGGTGTTTCCGTAGTAACAAGACAACCCTTAGCCGAAGTCTCGGTGCCCGGAGGCGGTTGTGTTAGCGGAAACGAGGCAATCAGATATCCATGCTTTATAACTTTCACTTAGTCATAGGAGCTTAAAGTTGGGAGGCCAGTTACTAGCCCCCGGTTAGTGTTCGGCGTCAGCCGAGGTCAAGCCATTAACACTTCGGCCAATTTTATGAAAGGCCCACGGGGTAACCTCTATCGATCTATAGTTTGACACAGTCATCGGATCGCTGACCAGTTTGTGCTCATTGTGACAGTCAGTTTTCGGCTTTGTCCACTGAGGTACTTGACCAGTTAAATCAGAAGTACAATCGCAGTGGTTCTCCCTTTGCACACCTAGCCGAACAAAGCGGAACGTAGGAGGCAAGCACAGGAGCCGGGCAACCCAACTATTGACCGAAGACACAATTCGAAACTGATGCATATAAAGCAATATCCGAGAACATTTTGCCGAGGACTCCTCGGAGTACCTTGGCTTTTGGTGGGTTTGGCTCTAGTCGCAGCCCCCCCGTTGATATTGCCGATGCTTTAAAGGCATCCGACGTTGTACTGCGAGAGTTATGCTGGAGACACACAGTATCCCCCGAGACTCAGGTTGGGTACGGCCGACCAACCTGAGGATCGAATCTCCTCGGGAACTAGTCCATATGTCATGTGCGTTTTGCCAACGCCGAGGTGTAGGTCGGCAGGAAAAATGCCGAGCTGCGGGTCGGAAAAGATCTCCCGAGCTGAATTATAACGCAAGGCACCTCGGTCATGAGGATGTCCTGCCTCCTGAAAGAAAAACATACAAATAGCTTAAAAGTGCCATAAGCTCGAAAAGCCAGAAAACTTATGTAAAAACTTGACGTCCGAACTAAATCAAGTTTTTTGGTGCCAGTCCGAAAATTGGTCTTAAAATAATTTTTTCCTTCTGTCGTGCTTTAACATGACACATCCGATCTCTAAACTTCAAGTAGGTCATCCTCCGGCTTCAACCTCCATATCCCGAAGGCGGAGTGCTTCTCAGAGACCAATTTAGCGAACTAAACTCGAGCGGCTTTAGAGAGAAACCAGGCTATCCGGCTATTGACCACACACTCGTGTCGAGAAAGGAGTGGTAGAAAAAGACTTTGCAACGACTTAGAAGAAAAAATATTTATTATAAAATGACTCATATAAATTTCAGAGCGCCCAGTTAACTTGGGTAAAAGAAGCGTTTTTAACAAATAATATTTTAAACAAACTAAGTGTTTAACTAACAACTTTTTTGTTTAACACAAATATAATGCTTGGTCGAACCGAACAAAAATTAAACATGGAAAAAATTTGAGCATGAAAGCGACTTAGCTGGTTAATGTGTTCGGTGTTGACGATGCGGGCCGAGCTTGCGGTGGGTCGAGGTCCCAGCCCCCAAGTCGGTCCCGAGGTGCCTAAGCAAAGAGCTCGGCTTGATGAAGTGGTGACGTAGCGCGGTCGACATGGTGAGGCGAAGCCCCTGGTCCAGCCGAGGTGACGAAGCTGGCCAGCTGGTGACGCCGAAGTCCCCAAAGTAGGTTGATGAAGAGATGGCGAAGCCCCCGGTCTAGCCAAGGTGACGGAGCAGGTCGGTAAGGTGACGTTGCAGCCCCATGCCAGCCTAGGTGTCGAAGCAGGTCGGCGTGGTGGGCATCGGCTTGAAGAAGCAACGGTACGGCGATGCCGACGCAGGTCGGAACTGGTCAATGCCGGCTTGACGAAGTGACCGTGTGGCGACGCCGGCGCGCCCCATCCGTGCAATCCATGGGGAGACGATTATTTGGCATTCGCGATGCCGGACTCTAGGTCGGCTCGCCGGAGTGATGATCTGATGAGGTTGACCTCGGCTCGATGAAGCAATGAACTGTCTAGCGCAGGTCGGCAGCCGTGCAGCAACGTTATTGGACCGGTTTGACACCAACACGACGGTGAAGATTACCTCGGAAAATGTTTTTAAAATTTGCAGGCACGTTTTTGAAAACAAAACACAATACCCTATAAGAAATTCCCTTCAAGAAGGATGTCTGATAATCTGTTCATGAAAAAGATGAACTCGGGTCGGATTCGTTTTCGCGCAGAAAACAGATCCGGAAAATGACGCACTCCTCGGGCTGTTCCCGGAGTTTGAACGGTCGGATCGAGCTGAAATTTTGAGGGATGGTAGATATAGGAATTCCGCAGCCGATCAACGGTTGGATCCGGCAAAGGATGTCCGAGCTGGACGCTGGACTCCTTGCCCTAAACTCGTCCAGATTTGACAGGGCTCCGGTATATCGTAGATCGCCGGAGTTTCCTCCATCGGAATACGACGAAATTTTACAGGGTCATTATAGACTCAATTCCGCACAATTCCACCAAAGGATTCATCAAAACGACGCTCGAGGAGGCGGTGACGGTGAATGCGAACCCGCTGTCCAGAAAAACTGCACGGTCGCCCGAGGGCAATGTTGATCTTGAGCCCTCGAGGTCCATGGATGATTCCCCAACGATCTTGATAGAGATCGGAGTTGATGATGGTGAAAGTATTGGTCCGATCTTGATGATCCGAAGCGGAGCGCAGTCCTCGGTCCAGCCGAGGTGACCAGTCGAGTCGGCGTCGAAGATGCCGACATCGACTATAAAGCTCGGTTCCGACGCGTAGATCGCGCCGGAGACGATCTGATTTCCCATCGCACCGCGGCGACTGCCAGCAGGCTCTCAATGAAAGCACCAGTGTCGGTTCTAAATCCGGCATATCTCGTAGTAGGGGTCCTAAGCTAGGCGTCTTGGAGCGATGGTAACATGGACACATGATTTTACCCAGGTTCGGGCTCTCTCGAAGAGATAATACCCTACGTCCTGCTTTTGATTGTATTCATATGGGGTGTAGTACAGAGTACATGTATCTACCACGAGATTGTTCTAATGAATATTGGATGGTCTATCGACTAGCTTGGCCTCGGTTTATATATGCACCAGAGGCCTAGAATAACAAGAGTCCTAGTCGGCTACGTCGGTGGAGAGGAGTCCTTGTCTTGATCACCAAGTCTTGTGGAATCTTGTTTGTATGCATAATGGGCTGCCCGAAGTGGCCCATGAGTGAACCGCCATGGGGGTCCTCGGCCCGATCCACCTGGTTGGGAGACGACGTGATG
This sequence comes from Elymus sibiricus, assembly GCA_039707655.1. Taxonomy (NCBI): domain Eukaryota; kingdom Viridiplantae; phylum Streptophyta; class Magnoliopsida; order Poales; family Poaceae; genus Elymus; species Elymus sibiricus. Next base: position 40,573,126 of record CM077670.1, read on the forward strand.
AGTATCCCCTAGTCTAGGACACCGTCACCTGCGCCGTCTCACCATGTCCAGCCGACGCACCGTCGACCGCTACGTCGACTACGCCCACTAAACGGAGCCGGGAGGCCACCACGGCGATGCCAGCTCCGTCTTCTTCCGCTACGGCCACCGGAGCTCCGCCGCTCGATTCGCCGCGCTGCTGCTACTAAGCTCTCGCCGGTCCCCCGTGTGCCTTCCCGGTGAGCATCCGCGTCGATCCTCTCTCTCCCCTGCCTCTCCTCGCGCCGTAGCTTGCCGCGTTTGCCATAGCTGTACCCGCCGCCGTAGTCGAGCTCGCCGCCATGGACAACATCGTCGCAGCTCGCGTTCGAGCCCGTAGTCGAGCTCCTGGAGCTCATAGGACCCCAACGCGCCCACCCTCGTCGCATGCCGTGCCCTGCAACTCCGGATCCATCATCGCTTGAACTCCGGCGGCGCCTCCGCCGCTCGCCGTCGCCGTTTTCGGCCAACTCCGGCCACGCCACCGCCACGGTTCGACGCGGCATCGAATGCTCGTTCGAACGACGCATTCTGCGCGCCAAATGGTCGCCGAACGGCGAATACCGATGAGGGCAGTGGCCCTTCGCCGCGTTTGCACGTCGCCGGCATTTAAACGCCGGCAGACGCCATGCTGGCCGCCACGTGGGCACCCCCTGGGTCACTGACAGTGGGCCCAGGGGCCCAAGTTGACCGAGTTGACTTGGTCAACTCTGCTGACTGGGCACGCTGTGCCATTGACATGTGGGCCCCCGCGTTTAAATTAAACTAATTTAGATTTAAAATTAATCTAATATCTAATTAGTCACTGACAGATGGGGCCCACTAGCTAATTAACCCCTAATTAGTTTATTTAGTCTCTGTGTCACTGACATGTGGGACCCAGCTGTCAGGCTTGACCTGGAACAGCTGGAGTTGACCACTGACATCATGCTGATGTCATGCTGACATCATAAGAGTTACTGTTCTGGATAATGCGAATTAAGTAATTAATTTAATTCCAGGATTTTCAGAAAATGGTTTAAATCTTTGAAAAATCGTAGAAAATAAACCGTAGCTCGGATCGAAAAGTTTTCTACATGAAAGTTGATCAGAAAAACGAGACGAATCCGAATATGTGGTCAAAATGCTTGACCATCACTCCTAACTAGCTGAACATGGAACCTTCTCCACCGGTTCAGTATACCGAAAACTGCCTAAGGCCGGGAAAATATCCCAGATACTTTCCCACTTCGTCTGCAACGCGTAGCATTGCATTATGTCACCACCAGCAGTGCATATTGCCATGCCATGCATCTGTGTTGCATTTGTTTGCTTTTATTTATTGTTTCTTCCCCCTCTTCTCTCCGATAGACCCCAAGACCGACGCAGCTCCGGAGTACGACTACACCGTCGACGACCCCTCTCTCCCCGCAGAGCTTCCAGGCAAGCAAACCCCCTTGAACATGCTTACATCACCTATTCTTTCTCCCTCATGCTTGCATTAGAATTGCTACAATTGCTGTCCCGGTATTACCTATTCTGATGCATAGCCTGTTTTTGTAAACTGCTATTGATACCTTACCTATTATCCTAAATGCTTAGTGTAGGTTGGTAGTGATCCATCTGTGGCCCAACCATGTCTTAGTTGCCCCGCTTTAGTACCAGTGCCCCGATCGATGAGATCGACGGGCTGAGACCAGCACATCACCGCACACCCCCTAAGTTGTACGACTCTGCCGAGCTACCATCGAGTGCCGAGGGTGGTACCTCTTATCTCACTCCTGATGTTGCCTCTGTAGTATAGCTAGTCGGTTGTGGGTTAACGAGGGTGATTCCTCTTTCACCACCTCCGATGAAGCCTCTGTCGTGCAACCCTTCGAGTGTGAACCTATCGAGGGTGATTCCTTCGGGTTCACCTTGACGGATACATCGAGTGGGAATCCAACGAGGGTGATTCCTCGGATACCTTCTTGATGTGTTGGACACACGGTTACCACATAATTATTTTAGTCACTGTTTAAAGTCGGATCGGCCTCGAGGGGTACCCGCGAGTGATGTGGAGTCGGGTTGACTGTGAGGGTACCCACGAGATAATTACGTGGCACGGTCGGGCATTCTTGGCCCTTGCCTTAAGTCCACGACACGGGGCGACGAGGTCACATGATCGTGAGTCTCTGCTCATTTCCGTGAGCTCCCAACACACTAATTGGTTAGGATAAGTGATCTGAGTAGACCTCTGGCCTTTTCGCACTAACCCCCACGCGGGAATACTATGGGCACTTGGCGTCGTATGTATCAGCCGAAGTTCTTCAGACGTCAGCAGTTGAGCGGCACGCGCCCGGGTGGACCGTGAAAGCCTGCGTGTGTATACAGGGGCTAGGTCAGGTCCCAGCCGTCCTAGCAACGCGTAGGAGTGCAAAGGGCGATGGGCCCAAGACCCCTAAGCACTTAGGGTGTAGACCGGCGTGTTGGCCTCTCTGTTGAACCTAGGTAGGGCTACGACATCTCGATCGACCGAGGCCGGGCAAGACCCGAGCAAGTGTGTCCGGCCAGAGTTAATCGAGCGTGTTGGGTAAGATGGTGCACCCCTGCAGGGAAGTATATCTATTCGAATAGCCGTGTCCACGGTAACAGGACGCTCGGAAAATATCCCGATCTTCTACAACTAGAACTGGAACTTGTGATGCCATTGGATTTATAACTCCGGGATCGCATTCTCGCAGGGAGTCGAGGAAGGATCTCTGGGCGTTGCTACTACGTACTTACTACTATATTTATGTACTAATCTACACTCTTCTAATGCTGCAAGACGCTGAAGATGCTAGTCTTCGATAGGCTAGACCCTCTTTCTATTCTGGCAATTCTGCAGTCTAGTCCACAGATACAGCCCCTTCTTTGATATCGATGCATAAGTAGAATAGTTATGATGTAAGTCTTGCGAGTACTTTGGATGAGTACTCACGGTTGCTTTGCTTCCCCTTTTTCCCCCATACCCGATTGATGCGACCAGATGACGGAGCCCCGGAGCCAGCTGCCCCAGTCGACGACTACTACTACCCCTCCGGTGGAGAGTACTACTACGTGGAGACCGCCGACGACCAGGAGTAGATAGGAGGCACCCAGGCAGGAGGCCTGCGCCTTTTCAATCTTATGTCGTTGTTTTGCCCAGCCTTCTTAAGGCATATTTGTTTAACTTTTATGTCTGTACTCAGATATCTGATGCTTCCGCTGATGCTTGTATGACTCGAGCTTATGTATTCGAGCCCTCGAGGCCCCTGGTTTGTAATATAAAGCTTTTATGACTTTTATTTGTGTTTAGAGTTGTGTTGTGATATCTTCAAGTGAGTCCTTAGGCTTAATCCTGTGCATTTGCGCGTATGATTAGTGCACGATTAAGTCAGGGGTGTCACAAGTTGGTATCAGAGCCGACTGCCTGTAGGAACCCCCCCTTTCCAACTCCTTGGCCGAAGTTGAGTCTAGTCTTTGAAAAATGATTTTACTAACATGGCTGTGTGGCTTACGAGCCCACGTCGCCAATGGGTGGTATGAGGATCTTTTATTCCTCTTCTTTACTCTGGGACTCTGATCTCTCTTCTTTTTGGGTTAAAGATTTTGCTAACTCTAACATTAGGTTCTCGTGATCACATTCACCCGGAGAGCTGGATTGTCTACAACATTTCTTTCCAATACTATCGTATGCTTCTCACACTGTCATTTGACATCTTGCACTCTTTGTTTCAGATGCGTCCCGCCAGACAGCTCATACACCACACTATGGCTGTTGATGCGACTGGGTTCCCTGCTATCTTGGTCGACCTCTTGACCAGGCTGGGATATCGCTGGTACCCCGAGTACACTGTTTACGAGGACTACCACGATTTCAACCAGGAGCAGTGCCACGCTGTGGTTCGTATCTTTGATCGGCAGAACAACTCCATCAGGTCGCATCGTCGCCTGGGTCAGCAGGTCGCGGTACGCTTCCTCGACGGTGGCGCCCGTATCCAGCAGCTACTTCCTGAGGTCCTCAACCTCGGCCTGGAGCTCGTCCTGCTTGGCCACGAGGCTCCTCTGCTCGTCGAGAGTGGCCTGGGCGGCCGCCAGCTCATGCTCCTTCGCCAGTAGGCGCTCCCATTCTGCCTCCTGTGCGGACGCGGATGCCGCGAGCTCGCTTTCCTGGGTCTTGGCCTTCGCCTCGCAGGTAGCGACCACCTCCTGGCGCCTCAGGACCTCCTCCTCGCGCTTCGGGAGCTCAGCTTCACGGGACGTGAGCCGGCCCTCAAGGGCCTCCGCGGCCTCCTCCCACGCCTTGAGCCGATGGTCACGCGAAGCAGCCTGCTCCTGGAGTGTCTTCTCATAAGCATCTGCCTCCTCCCGCCGCCGCATGGCCTCCTGGGCATCTTCGAGGGCCTTCGTGAGGGACGCCTGGGCATCTTTGGCGAGCTGCTCGCATTGCCCCTGCGCCTCCTCTTCCCGCTGGCGGTCGAGCTTCTCCGCCTCCCGAAGCTGGCTCCAACCCTCCGCCAGCCTCCGCCGCTCCTCCGCTCAGAGCTCCGCCTCCTTCCTGAGCTCACCTTCGAGGGCCTCGAGGGCCGCCCTGACGCTGTTGATGGCCCCGCCCCAGGGCGTGGTGCCGCTCTCCCCCAGCACCATGGCGCGACCCGCCCGGGCCTCCTCATCGCCTGCTGGCGTCGTCAGACGGGAAGGCACGATCTCGAGCCCCTTCGGCAGCCCCGCGCTGTCGCCCCTAGCAGGGGTCGCGCTCGCCGTCTGGCATGGGGGGCCCAGGATGGACACCCCCGGCATTGGCGGCATCGCCCCGCGCTCTAGCGTCGCCTTGAACACCTCAAGGTCCGGGCGCCCGGGCCCGGAGATGGTTCCCACGAGGGCTGCAGTGGCCTCCGCCGCAGCGGGCATGGAGCGCTGGGAAGAGGCCGGCGTCTCGCCCTCCTTTCCCGCCATCTCGACATCGGCAATGGGTGCCGCTTCAGGAGGCACCGCCGCAGCAGGCTTGGGGGGCATCGCCTCGCTCCGGGGGGTCGCCTCCGTGCACCCCTGGGGAAGCGCCCCCGGCAATCGCCGGTCTCGACCCCGCTCTCAGACCGCAGCTCGGCCTCCTCACTGCCTCCCGCTGGTTCCGCCGCTAGGTGCGTCGGCACGGCAGGAGAGGCGGTCTTCAGAGGAGGGTAGGGCCCCACGACCTCGGCCTTCTTCCTCTTGGTCTTCTCCTTCTCCTCGGCGGCCAGCTCGGGGCTCCTGCGCAGGCGAAAACTCATCAAGGCCGCAGCAGCCGGGAAACAGGGGTCAATAGGAAGGGGCGGAGGAACTTACTTATCCTTGGGGTTCCAGCACCTCCTCTTCCTCTCCTTGATGGCGCCGCTGCTGCTGCCGCCTCCTTCGCGCAGGGCGCCTGGGCGGCCACCCGAGGGCGTGGCGTGAGTCCCGTTGGAATCGACGGCCACGGAGGTCCCCTCCGCCCACTCCCCGAGGGGCTTGTCAGCCTCCACCGCACCATCTCCTCCATCCCTCACCGGCACGGGCCTGGCCGGCACAACATGAAACACACCCCCATCGTCGCCAGATACGTCTCCGTCGTATCTACTTTTCCAAACACTTTTGCTCTTGTTTTGGCCCCTAATTTGCATGATTTGAATGGAACTAACCCGGACTGACGCTGTTTTCAGCAGAATTGCCATGGTGTTTTTTTTGTGCAGAAAATCAAAGTTCTTGGAATTGGATGAAACTTTTTGGAGATTTTTTATGGAATATATAAAAAATATTGGCATCAAGAACTACTGGAGGGGGGCCACCCAGTGCCCACGAGGCACCAGGGCGCGCAACCCCCTCCCAGGCACGCCCTGGTACCTCGTGGGGCCCACGTGGCTCCGTCTGACCTAATTCCAACGCTATAAATTTAGTTTTCCAGAGAAAAAATAAGAGAGGATGTTTTATTGCGTTTCACGATACGGAGCCGCCGCCACCTCCTGTTATTCATCGGGAGGCCAGATCTGGAGTCCGTTCAGGGCTCCGGAGAAGGGGATCTTCCGGCATCATCAACATCAACCATCCTTCATCACCAATTTCATGATGCTCACCGTCGGGAGTGAGTCATTCCTTCGTAGGCTTGCTGGACGGTCATGAGTTGGATGAGATTTATCATGTAATCGAGTTAGTTTTGTTAGGGTTTGATCCCTAGTATCCACTATGTTCTGAGATTGATGTTGCTATGACTTTGCTATGCTTAATGCTTGTCACTAGGGCTCGAGTGCCATGATTCCAGATCTGAACCCTTTATGTTTTCATGAATATATTTGTGTTCTTGATCCGATCTTGCAAGTTATATGCACCTGCTATGTGTTATGATCCGCATACCCCAAGGTGACAATAATTGGGATTCTTTCCGGTGATTGCCATAGTTTGAGGAGTTCATGTATTCACTAAGTGTTAATGCTTTGTTCTGGTTCTCTATTAAAAGGAGGCCTTAATATCCCTTAGTTTCCTTATGGACCCCGCTGCCACGGGAGGGTAGGACAAAAGATGTCATGCAAGTTCTTATCGCAAGCACGTATGACTATATACGGAATACATGCGTACATTACATTGATGAATTGGAGCTAGTTCTGTGTCGCCCTAGGTTATGACTATTACATGATGAATGTTATCCGACGAATATCACCAATCCAATGCCTACGAGCTTTTCACATATTGTTCTTGCTAAGTTACTACTGTTGCTACTGCTGTCACAATTGCTACTACTATTGCTGTTACCGTTATTGTTACCGTTACTATCATTGCTACTGCTACCAAACTATCATACTACTGTGCTACTGATCACTCTGCTACAGATATTTAGTCTCAGGTGTGGTTGAATTGACAACTCAACTGCTAATACTTACAAATATTCTTTGGCTCCCCTTGTGTCGAATCAATAAATTTGGGTTGAATACTCTACCCTCGAAAACTGTTGTGATCCCCTATACTTGTGGGTTATCAAGACCTTTTTCTGGCGCCGTTGCCGGGGAGCATAGCTATATTTGCTAAGCCACTTGGGATTTATATCTATTGATCACTATGAAGAATCTGAAAGACACTAGGACCAAGATCGTTCCCTCTACGACGAGGGGAATTAAGGAACTGCCATCTAGCTCTGTACTTGATTCACCTTATGTTTTGAGTAAACTTGCAACACCACAACATGCTATTAATTCTGATATGTCGCAAGTTATTGATGATACTACCTCTGCTATGAATGATACTCATGATGATGCTAGTACTATGCCAGATAATGCTGTGCCACTTGGTGAATTTCTTACTGAACAAATTGCCAAAGCTAAAGAAATTGAAAATGTTGAAACTCTTGAGAATTATGATTCACCTATTATGCCTAGCTCTCCTACTAGAGTTGAAACACCTAATGAACCATGTTTTGATAGGGAGACCGCTAGAGCCATCCTTGCTTGTAATGATAGAGATGAAGTTATAAAATTGCTTGCTGATATGAAAGAAAAATCTATGAGGGAGAAAATGAAATATGATCCTAATTTTGCAACCTCTCCCATATTTGTTACTGATAAGCTCTGTTGATCCTGAGTTGATTAAGTTGATAGAATCTGATCCTTTCCATGGCTATGAAACTGAAACCGTTGTGGCACATCTCACTAAATTAAATGATATAGCCACCCTATTTACTCATGAGGAAAAAATTCGCCACTATTATATTCTTAAGTTGTTTCCTTTCTCATTAAAGGGTGATGCTAAAGATTGGTATAATACTCTTGGTCCTGGATGTGTGCGTAGCCCCCAGGATATGATTTATTACTTCTCTGAAAAATATTTTCCTTCCCATAAGAAACAAGCTGCCTTACAGGAAATATTTAACTTTGTGCAAATTAAAGAAGAGAATCTCCCTCAAGATTGGGGGAGGCTTCTCCAACTACTTAATGCTTTGCCTGATCATCCTCTCAAGAAAAATGAAATACTTGATATCTTCTATAATGGACTAACCGATGCTTCTAGGGACTACCTAGATAGTGGTGCGAGTTGTGTTTTCAGGGAACGGACTATTGAGCAAGCTGAGGAATTACTGAATAATATATCGAAGAATGATAATGATTGGACACTTCCTGAACCACCGCCTAAACCCACTCCGAAGAAGAGGGGTATTTTATATCTCAGTCCTGAAGATATGCAAGAAGCGAAGAAATGCCAGAAAGAAAAAGGTATTAAAGCTGAAGATGTTAAGAATTTACCGCCTATTGAAGAAATACATGGTTTTGACAAACCGACACAAGTAGTAGAGGTAAATTCTCTTATAAAGTTTAATGAAAAGGATATTCCTTATAACAAACCTCCTAGTCAATGCTTGTATGAATTTGACAATTATATGATGAAGCAAGATCAGTTCAATGCAAATGTTATGAAACAATTGAAACGAAATGCCTATATGATAGATCGCTTGAGTGACTTGTTATTTAGAATTGCTAATGATGTTAAAGGTGTTAGTAAACATGCTTCTATGGTTCAAACTCAATTAGAACAAGTTGCTAAATCTCAAAGTGAATTGCTCAATGAAATGAATAACAATATGAATGATCATGATGTTAGAGTAATGACTAGAGGAGCTAGAATGACTCAGGAGCCACTTTATCCTGAAGGCCACCCTAAAAGAATTGAACAAGACTCTCAAAGAATTAATGATAATGCACCTAGTCCATCTAAAAAGAAAAAGAAAAAAAATGATAGGACTTTGCATACTGTAACACCCTGGATTTTTCCTTTTCCTTTTATTTGGATTTGATTTGGATTTATTGAATATTTGGATTTGCATTTGAGGTTTTCTGTCATTTCTTTTGGACTTACCACTTGGATTTATTTTTGATTTTCTTCCAAGTGGATTCTTCCATTCTTAAACCCTCCCTAGACCTCATCCCTCCCATAATAATGCCATTGGGTATTTTTATTTAATGGCATTCTGCCCTTTTTCTCTCTGAAAATGCCTCTTTTCTCACTAAGCTCTTAAGAAACCCCTATTTTTATTGCCCTAAAAATCCCAAGAAAATTCCCAAATATTCTTTGGGTCATGCCTCACCTTTCTATGCAAAAATATCCCATGGTCACTTGGAAAATTTGAGCCAGGAAAAATATTCTTGCTTCTGGTCAGAAAGAGCACTTTGTGAAGCAACTATATTATTCCTTGATCTTTTTAATCTGAAATTTTTACCACTTAATGACCTTCCTAAGTGATGCTTAAACGCCTAAAATCAGCCCAAACCACCCAGCCGTTTGTCCCCAGCATTTGGAGCAAGTTTCTGTCCAGAAACTTTTGAGCTAGCTCTTGTCACCTCCATTGCACCATTTGGCAAGCCCAGCGCATTTCTAGGCAAAGCTTTGAGAGGACAACACCGTAGACATGGTCTGGCAGCGCCGAAAGCCACCCCCGTGCCAGTGCACGCGGTGACCGCGCGTGCGCAAGGTGTTCGACGGGTCTCTCGCCGCGCTCTGCACGTCGGGTCCTCTCGGCCGTCGTCCATCCAACCTCCTCACGCCACCGCAGCCTGTCCAATCCACTCAGCGCACACCCATTCATCCCCCCAGCCCCTCTCTGACCTCCTCCGTCGCCGGTAGCCCGCACGCCGGAAGCCGCCACAGCGCTAGCGGTCGGCACAGTGGCTTGCACGCGTGCTCTGTTCCTCCTTAGTGCGCCTGCGCCCGCGTGCGCGTGCAAGCACTATGCTTCGCTTCTCCCGCGTCGTACCCTAGCCCGCCTGAGCTCTAGCCGCCCCCAGGTCGCCCTCCCGCACAGCTCCGGCGACGCCCGAAACCTCCTCAACTCTCCCTATAAATAGAGCTTCCCTCTGCTCGTTCTAGCCATCCCAACCCACCTCACCTCTCTCAAATCGACCTCCTACAGCTGCTGGCAACGCCGGGAAGGCCTCTGGCCTTCGAACATCGCCGGTGACCGCCATGGATCCCCCTGCTCCTAGCACTCATCCTAGCCCTCCTCAGCTCGAACCACTGCCACCACTGAGACCGCATCAACCTCCTGAGCACGACGGTACCAAGGGCTCACCAGATTGTCACCGGAATCGTCAACTCCGATCAGCTCCGCCGCCGCTGTCTCTAGAGAGGATCGCCGTGACGCCGTCCGACCACCCCTGTCTGTGTTTCGGGTACGTACATGACCGTCTCGACGAGCTGAACCCATTCCCCTCCTCTCCGGTGATCGTCGACGTCTCCTCGCCGGAGAAACGCCGACGACAGCGCCGCCACCCTCTATTTCTCTCTCTCTCTCTGTTTAACCCTGACACCACGGCCCCACCTGTCATTCTCTCTCCCTCACCCGAACCGGTACGTAAGTGGAGATGTATTCTTCGAATACGCCTTCGACGTGGCCTGTTCTGGTTTTTCTTTTAAATAGAAATTTTGACCAGAAACTATCCAACTTTGACCAGCTATAACTTTTAATCTATAAGTCCAAATGAGATGATTCTTTTTGCTACTAGTTTGTAAAATTCCAAAGTTTCTGTATGCCAAATTTCAGAATTTTTCTTGCTGTTGAGAATTTCTGGTGCAATAAACAGTAGTATGTGACATTTTCTTTTTGCATTTAATTTATTTTCAGAAGCTTTTAACTGTGTTGGAGAAGATCAGGAGTACTGTGACACTCCTCTGAACCAAGGCAAGCCACAACATTCATATGCAAGGATGTCATTGCAATGACTTGGTTTAATTGAATTAAATTCATCGTTTATCCACTATTTAAAATAACTCGCTATATAGATCTTTTTGCATATACTTGTTCTTGTCCTTTTGATGATATGCAGTAAGTTACATGTTTTATTGATAGTGTGCAGTAGGTATCATGTCATATGTTCATATGGTAGTAAGATGCATTCATATTTCATGTTCGTGACTCGTGCATCCATTCATACATCATGGCTTGAATCAGTTTCTTTCAAGTTAAAATTGATAATAATCCAACTTGAATATGCTGTTGATCGAGTCATGGTGCCACCGAATCGAGCTCACCAGTGCAACCACACTTGCCTGGATGGGGAGGCCCTAATGCGGTCTATTGTCATGCCTCTCGCCGGTGCCTCCTACGAGGGAAGGTTGTGCTCTGGCGCTACCCTGGCCCGGTAGGCAGTCATAACCTTGAGGACCCGAGTTTTGATGGTACCGAGGTCCCCGTTTGGGACAATGTTATGTTTGGCCACGACGGTGGCAGCCACAGAGGTGGCGGATGTCACATGTTGACATCAGGGTCACCCAGGACATAGCCCAAAGGGGAGTGTGTCGGAGTGGCCAGGAGAGTGTCATGCAATAGATTGGTTTTGTCGGAATGTCGTTGGTCCACCCGAATGGGAGCACGAGGCCATGAGTTCCATGGTGTGGGTACAGTGTACTAACCTCTGCAGAGTGTATAATCTATCAATAGCCGCGTCCTCGGATATGGACACAGTTTGTAGTAGGTCACACCGTGGGTCAACAGAAATAATTAACTTGCACACTAAGATTCACAAGACGGCACATGCAGAAATGGTGATCGAGGATCACTATGAAAGGTATGAAGGTGATCCAGTAAGGATCATGTTGGTAAGTTATGAACGGTGGTTATGCGGTAACCCCGAGATGGTAAGTTGGTCCCGAAGACCATGGCAAGGTTTCGCGCATATCTCATGTTGAGTAGCATCATGCTCATGCATTAAATCTGTTAAATGCCTTGTTATTGTTTGTCGTACTTGTTTTGTTTGTTGTGAGCTTGCGAGTACATTCAAAGTACTCACCTGGCTTATCATGCTAGATGTAGGAGAAGCCGTGCAAGGAGTTGACGCTGAGCAGTTTGTCGCGATCTAGGCCGCGTCCCAGCAGTGTCCCTGTGGAATGGAGTTCCGCTACCCCGTTATTCCGCTGCCGCGTAGTAGTTCCCTTATCATCGAGGCCCCTGCCATGTCTACTAAATAATGTACATAAGTGCAGCCGCACCGTGTGTGCCGCTTGGCCTTGCTCATCATGTAAGATGTAAACCTATGTTTCCGCTAAGAGATCAATAAAGCGGTTGTTTTCTGTACCAAGTTGTTGTGTATTGCCAGAAGACTTGATCTCTGGGCTGGCAATGCAAGGTAAACCGGTTGCTCTGAGACGGGGTGCCACAACGCTTGGTATTAGAGCCGTGCTGACTGTAGGACGCCCTAGACAGCCGACGCGTTAGAAAACGGTAGTTTTAGCCCCTGTAGTGATTTGAGGTTGATTGTGCACTTGGGTGTTGCATCGCATGCATATAAATTGCATTTTATGCTAACCAGCTAATGATGTGAGTGTAGATGGCACCAGTCCCTTATCCGTACCAGCCTGAGCCGACACCTTCCACCTTTCCGCATCTGCTGACCAACGTGTGGCGCCGACTCTACCCCGATGGCGATGACCCCATATACCAGGTGTACCGAGAGCAGCTCGCCGATGGCGTTTACGAGTATCACGTGGAGGTCATCCGTCACAACAGTACCGTGGTGGGCATGTACACTCGCTCCACCAAGAGCGGGACGGCTTCTACACCCGACCAGGCGGTCCAGTTTGCAGCATTCGAGGCTCTCACTGACTTGCGCTACAACGAGGTTCAGATGCAGACTCACCCAGGTTTCTACTTCTATCCGTCCCTGTACGAGTCAGGACAGATCCGCTTCCCTTACATTAATCCGGACTGCGACCGGTCAGCCAGTCACCTGTCTCGCTACATAACAGCGGGATACTTTCTGATCACCAGTCTAGCCCAGGAGCTGACCCGCGTTCGAGGTGAGCTAGCTGCTGCTCGAACTGCATTCGCTCCACCTCTGCTTATCCACACATCGCTTGTTCCCCCAGCTACCTTACCCCCATCCACACCAGCGATCCCCACACCCTCCCAGAGTAGCTCAGGCACTTCGGTAGTGACTCCCCACGAGTCCCCAGCCCAGTGGGCTATGCTTCTTGCTACCCCAGCCGCTCCGATGCCGCGGAGTCACCCTGCTCCAGACCCTGAGGGAGAGCCTTCCCGTCAGCGTCGTCGTGTTTCCTTTGCTTCGGATGTATCCGTTATCAGTTCCGGTTCAGAGTCCGACACCGAGGAGACGCCAGCAGGACCGTCAGTGTGTCAGTGCGATCCCGATCGTCGCATGTAGACGAGGATGATGTGGTGTTTGGTTGTATGCATGTAGTGGTACTATCCATGATGTTGCCCTATTCTGTATGCTTTCTGTTATTCGCTTTGGCTTTTCTTGATTTCTTTTTTCGGGTTGTTGCTTCACCTCCCAATTTTGCTTGTTTTCCCCTAATGGATGTTGCTCATCTCGATGCTTCGTATTGGGAAACATATATAGGATGACAAGGTGTGGCAGTAACTGTCACGGGGGCGACGATACTCCAGTTCGTCGATCCGCCCGGCAAGCAGGACATTCTCCGGAACCATATCAGCCACCACCTCCTCCACCTCAAGCACCCACAACAGAGCAGATTATGCGGATGTTTGAAGAGAAGAGGAACCAAGACCTAATGGAATTCTTGAGGAACATGCAGACTATGGTTGGACAGAATAATCACAATGGTAACCACTCCAAGCTGTTGGACTTTCAGACGACCAAACTGCCGAGTTTCAGTCAAGCAGTGGACCCGATGGAAGCCGATGATTGGCTGAGGACCATTGAGAAGAAGCTGGAAATTGCTCGCACAGAAGATGCTGACAAGGTGCCATTCGCCACTCATTATCTGGAAGGACCAGCTGCCATATGGTGGGACAATGCCAAAGTTATGTGGCCCGCTGAAGACGAGGTCACTTGGGATAATTCAAAGACAAGTTCTGCAAGTACCATATTCCTGCCGGTATCATGAAGGTCAAGCAGCGAGAATTTCTCACTCTTACACAAGGGACCTCAACTGTAAGTGAATACTTGAACAGGTTCAATCACTTGGCCCATTACTCCACTCATGATGTGGCCACCGAAGAACCGAAGATAGATCGATTCCTCGGAGGACTCAACCTTACCCTCCGATGTGCACTCAGCATGCTCGATTTTCCTGACTTCCAAACTCTGGTGAACAAGGCACTCATTGCCGAGAGGGAACACAAACTGGTTAATGATCATAAGACTGCCTATGAAGACCGCAAACGCAAGTTTGAACCCAAGAAGGAAGGGCAAGTTTTTTAGAAGGTTCGTACTTGGCAGCAACCTCAGTTCGAGTTTAAGCCAACCTGGCAGCAAGGGAACATCAAGAATGAAAGTCAGATCAAGACTGTGGTCGCCAAGCCAAATAAGGAAGACTGTCAGCGTAACAATGCCTGTTTCACCTGCGGACAGATTGGGCATTACGCTAGGCAGTGTCCCAAGAACGGCAAGGCACAAGCACATCTGAAACCTCAAGTCAATTACGTGGGGCAATTCCCCAAACGGAGATACATTCAAGGGCAAGTTCATCATATCTCCGCTGAAGAAGCCGCCGAAGTCCCCGAGGTGGTCATTGGTATGTTTCCTGTTAATGACATACCTGCAACAATTTTATTCGATTCCGGGGCTTCCCATTCTTTTATTTCGCAGAGATTTATTGCCCGACATCGCATTCCCTATACTCTTTTGGACAAAGCTATGGTGGTACAGTCCCCCGGATCCAGGCTCAAAACAAATGTTGTATGCCGAGGGTTGAAAATATCAATCTATGGAGTCATCTTCCCCGCATCACTGGTATCCATTGAGTCTTCCACATTGGATATTATTTTGGGAATGGATTGGCTAACAAGACACCAGGTCTGTATCAACTGCGCAACAAGAGAAGTCACACTAATAAATCCCTCAGGTCAGCCTGCTCGATTCTATGCCGGTCGAGCCATACCAAAGAAAGGGATGGTCTATGCTGCCCTTGCAACAGAAATGAATCTAGTCCCAGTGGTCTGTGAGTTCCCAGATGTGTTTCCAGATGAATTACCAGGCATGCCACCTGATCGAGAGCTTGAATTCTCAATCGAGCTTGTGCCCAGAACAGCACCAATTTACAAGAAATATTATCGAATGCCTTCGTCTGAACTAGTGGAGTTGAAGAAGCAATTGGATGAGATGCTCAAAAAAGGATATATTCGCCCCAGCTCATCTCCTTGGGGTGCACCTGCAATATTCGTGGGCAAGAAAGACGGCAGTCTTCAGATGTGTGTTGACTACCGTGCTCTCAATGATGTCACAATCAAGAATAAATACCCACTTCCCAGGATTGATGATTTGTTCGATCAACTCAGCGGAGCCCAAGTGTTCTCCAAGATCGACTTGCGCACCGGGTATCACCAGCTGAAAATAAGAAAAGAAGATATCCCTAAGACAACATTTACCACAAGATACGGGCTGTACGAGTATACGGTCATGTCATTTGGACTGACCAACGCTCCCGCATTCTTCATGCACATGATGAACAAGGTGTTCATGGACTTCTTGGACAAGTTTGTAGTGGTGTTCATTGATGACATCCTCATATATTCCAAAAGTGAAGAGGAGCACAAGCAGCATCTGTGAGCAGTGTTGGAAAGATTACGCGCTCATCAACTCTACGCCAAGTTCAGCAAATGCGAATTTTGGCTTAAAGAAGTGGGAATCCTTGGGCATACTCTTTCCGCTCAAGGAGTGGCCGTGGACCAAAGCAAAGTCACCGAAGTTCTGAAATGGAAGACACCTGTTTCAGTAACAGAAATCAGAAGTTTCTTGGGTCTAGCAGGCTATTACCGTCGTTTCATTGAAGGCATCTCAAAGATTGCCAAGCCAATGACTAAACTGCTTAAGAAGAATCAGAAGTTTATATGGACCAAAGCATGTGAGAACAGTTTCAATGAGCTCAAGACCCGGTTGACCACCGCTCCAGTATTGACTCTACCAGATATTTACCGGAGCTTCGACATCTATTGCGACGCATCCAGGCGTGGCATTGGGTGTGTACTTATGCAAGATGGAAAGGTCGTGGCCTATGCATCAAGACAGCTCCGACCCCATGAGGAGAATTATCCTACCCATGACTTAGAAATGGCAGTTGTGGTTCACGCCTTAAAGATTTGGAGGCATTACATCATTGGAAAGCGATGCCAAATCTACACCGACCACAAAAGTCTCAAGTACATATTCACGCAACCGGACTTGAATCTCCGACAAAGAAGATGGCTTGAGTTGGTCAAAGACTATGACCTGGGTATCAACTACCACCCAGGAAAAGCAAATGTGGTCGCCGATGCCCTCAGTCGCAAGCCGGCTACCGCAAACTCGCTAATCGAGCGTCTGCACCCCGCACTTCAAGAAGAAATAGCTCAGCTCAATATGATCTTGCATGATGCAATCTGTTCAGTTACCTTGGAGGTAATCCCTACCCTGGAAGACGAAATTCGAAAGGCTCAACCTGGTGACCCTACGTTATTAAAGATAATGGCTCAAGTACGAGAAGGGAAGACGCCAGAATTCAACATTGATGACAAAGGTACACTACGATTTCGGAATCGAGTCGGTGTACCGGACCTCGGAGAATTAAAGCAGCAGATTCTGAAGGAAGCTCACGAGTCTGCCTACTATTCATCCTGGAGGCACCAAAATGTATCAAGACTTAAAGCAAACATTCTGGTGGGAAGGTATGAAGAAAGACATCGCTTATTACGTCGCCTGTTGTGATATATGCAACAAGGTGAAGGCTGAACACCAGAAACCAGCCGGTCTACTTCAACCTTTACCCGTTCCACAATGGAAGTGGGATGATATCTGCATGGACTTTATCGTGGGATTACCCAGAACCCCATGAGGAACCAATGCCATATGGGTCGTGGTCGACATGCTCACCAAGGTGGCCCACTTCATTCCAATAAAGACAACCTACCGTGCAGACCAACTTGCTCAACTCTACGTATCCTGGATTGTTAGTCTGCATGGGGTACCCAGGACTATCACTTCGGACCGAGGGTCTTTGTTTACCTTGGCATTCTGGCTACGTCTACACCAAGCCTTGGGAACCGCCTTGAAGCACAACACCGCTTATCACCAGCAGACAGATGGACAGACGGAGCGAGTAAATCAAATCTTGGAAGATATGCTCCGGGCATGCGCTCTTGCACAAGGACCCAAATGGGAAGACAGCCTGCCGTACGCTGAGTTCTCCTACAACAACGGCTATCAGACTAGTCTCAAAATGTCACCTTTTGAGGCTCTATATGGGCGTAAGTGCCGTACACCGCTGAACTGGTCTCAGACAGGAGACAGCCGAATCTTCGGGACTGATCTGATGATGGAAGCAGAAAAGCAAGTCAAAGAAATTCGAGACAGACTACAAGTGGCAAAATCTCGTCAGAAAAGTTACTTTGACTCAAAGCATAGGCAGATCAGCTTCGAGCCAGGTGAATATGCTTATCTCCGAGTTACCCCTATGAAAGGAGTCAAGATGTTTCATACTCGGGGAAAACTTGCACCAAGATATATCGGTCCATTTCCAGTTATGACCAGAGTGGGCCAAGTGGCCTATCAGTTGGAATTGCCTCCCGAACTATCCGAGGTTCATGATGTATTCCACGTATCTCAGCTACGGAGATGCATCGCACCACCCGAAAGGCAGGCAGATATGGCAGAACTAGAGCTGGCCAAGGATTTAACATATGAGGAGAAACCTTTGAGAATATTGGAAGAAATGGGCAGAGTCACCCGCAGCAAAACTATAAAGTTTTACAAGGTCCAATGGGAGCACCACACTGAGGACGAAGCCACCTGGGAAAGAGCGGATTTCTTAAGGACTGCATACCCATATTTGTTTCCCGAGCAACCGAATCTCAAGGACGAGATTGATCCTAAGGGGGGGAGGTTTGTAACACCCTGGATTTTGCCTTTTCCTTTTATTTGGATTTGATTTGGATTTATTGAATATTTGGATTTGCATTTGAGGTTTTGTGTCATTTCTTTTGGACTTACCACTTGGATTTATTTTTGATTTTCTTCCAAGTGGATTCTTCCATTCTTAAACCCTCCCTAGACCTCATCCCTCCCATAATAATGCCATTGGGTATTTTATTTAATGGCATTATGCCCTTTTTCTCTATGAAAATGCCTCTTTTCTCACTAAGCTCTTAAGCAACCCCTATTCTTATTGCCCTAAAAATCCCAAGAAAATTCCCAAATATTCTTTGGGTCATGCCTCACCTTTCTATGCAAAAATATCCCATGGTCACTTGGAAAATGTCAGCCAGGAAAAATATTCTTGCTTCTGGTCAGAAAGAGCACTTTGTGAAGCAACTATATTATTCCTTGATCTTTTTAATCTGAAATTTTTACCACTTAATGACCTTCCTAAGTGATGCTTAAACGCCTAAAATCAGCCCAAACCACCCAGCCGTTTGTCCCCAGCATTTGGAGCAAGTTTCTGTCCAGAAACTTTTGAGCTAGCTCTTGTCACCTCCATTGCACCATTTGGCAAGCCCAGCGCATTTCTAGGCAAAGCTTTGAGAGGACAACACCGTAGACATGGTCTGGCAGCGCCGAAGGCCACCCCCGTGCCAGTGCACGCGGTGACCGCGCGTGCGCAAGGTGTTCGACGGGTCTCTCGCCGCGCTCTGCACGTCGGGTCCTCTCGGCCGTCGTCCATCCAACCTCCTCACGCCACCGCAGCCTGTCCAATCCACTCAGCGCACACCCATTCATCCCCCCAGCCCCTCTCTGACCTCCTCCGTCGCCGGTAGCCCGCACGCCGGAAGCCGCCACAGCGCTAGCGGTCGGCACAGTGGCTTGCACGCGTGCTCTGTTCCTCCTTAGTGCGCCTGCGCCCGCGTGCGCGTGCAAGCACTATGCTTCGCTTCTCCCGCGTCGTACCCTAGCCCGCCTGAGCTCTAGCCGCCCCCAGGTCGCCCTCCCGCACAGCTCCGGCGACGCCCGAAACCTCCTCGCCTCTCCCTATAAATAGAGCTTCCCTCTGCTCGTTCTAGCCATCCCAACCCACCTCACCTCTCTCAAATCGACCTCCTACAGCTGCTGGCAACGCCGGGAAGGCCTCTGGCCTTCGAACATCGCCGGTGACCGCCGTGGATCCCCCTGCTCCTAGCACTCATCCTAGCCCTCCTCAGCTCGAACCACTGCCACCACTGAGACCGCATCAACCTCCTGAGCACGACGGTACCAAGGGCTCACCAGATTGTCACCGGAATCGTCAACTCCGATCAGCTCCGCCGCCGCTGTCTCTAGAGAGGATCGCCGTGACGCCGTCCGACCACCCCTGTCTGTGTTTCGGGTACGTACATGACCGTCTCGACGAGCTGAACCCATTCCTCTCCTCTCCGGTGATCGTCGACGTCTCCTCGCCGGAGAAACGCCGACGACAGCGCCGCCACCCTCTATTTCTCTCTCTCTCTCTGTTTAACCCTGACACCACGGCCCCACCTGTCATTCTCTCTCCCTCACCCGAACCGGTACGTAAGTGGAGACGTATTCTTCGAATACGCCTTCGACGTGGCCTGTTCTGGTTTTTCTTTTAAATAGAAATTTTGACCAGAAACTATCCAACTTTGACCAGCTATAACTTTTAATCTATAAGTCCAAATGAGATGATTCTTTTTGCTACTGGTTTGTAAAATTCCAAAGTTTCTGTATGCCAAATTTCAGAATTTTTCTTGCTGTTGAGAATTTCTGGTGCAATAAACAGTAGTATGTGACATTTTCTTTTTGCATTTAATTTATTTTCAGAAGCTTCTAACTGTGTTGGAGAAGATCAGGAGTACTGTGACACTCCTCTGAACCAAGGCAAGCCACAACATTCATATGCAAGGATGTCATTGCAATGACTTGGTTTAATTGAATTAAATTCATCGTTTATCCACTATTTAAAATAACTCGCTATATAGATCTTTTTGCATATACTTGTTCTTGTCCTTTTGATGATATGCAGTAAGTTACATGTTTTATTGATAGTGTGCAGTAGGTATCATGTCATATGTTAATATGGTAGTAAGATGCATTCATATTTCATGTTCGTGACCCGTGCATCCATTCATACATCATGGCTCGAATCAGTTTCTTTCAAGTTAAAATTGATAATAATCCAACTTGAATATGCTGTTGATCGAGTCATGGTGCCACCGAATCGAGCTCACCAGTGCAACCACACTTGCCTGGATGGGGAGGCCCTAATGCGGTCTATTGTCATGCCTCTCGCCGGTGCCTCCTACGAGGGAAGGTTGTGCTCTGGCGCTACCCTGGCCCGGTAGGCAGTCATAACCTTGAGGACCCGAGTTTTGATGGTACCGAGGTCCCCGTTTGGGACAATGTTATGTTTGGCCACGACGGTGGCAGCCACAGAGGTGGCGGATGTCACATGTTGACATCAGGGTCACCCAGGACATAGCCCAAAGGGGAGTGTGTCGGAGTGGCCGGGAGAGTGTCATGCAATAGATTGGTTTTGTCGGAATGTCGTTGGTCCACCCGAATGGGAGCACGAGGCCATGAGTTTCGTGGTGTGGGTACAGTGTACTAACCTCTGCAGAGTGTATAATCTATCGATAGCCGCGTCCTCGGATATGGACATAGTTCGTAGTAGGTCACACCGTGGGTCAACAGAAATAATTAACTTGCACACTAAGATTCACAAGACGGCACATGCAGAAATGGTGATCGAGGATCACTATGAAAGGTATGAAGGTGATCCAGTAAGGATCACGTTGGTAAGTTATGAACGGTGGTTATGCGGTAACCCCGAGATGGTAAGTTGGTCCCGAAGACCATGGCAAGGTTTCGCGCACATCTCATGTTGAGTAGCATCATGCTCATGCATTAAATCTGTTAAATGCCTTGTTATTGTTTGTCGTACTTGTTTTGTTTGCTGTGAGCTTGCGAGTACATTCAAAGTACTCACCTGGCTTATCATGCCAGATGCTGGAGAAGCCGTGCAAGGAGTTGACGCTGAGCAGTTTGTCGCGATCTAGGCCGCGTCCCAGCAGTGTCCCTGTGGAATGGAGTTCTGCTACCCCGTCATTCCGCTGCCGCGTAGTAGTTCCCTTATCATCGAGGCCCCTGCCATGTCTACTAAATAATGTACATAAGTGCAGCCGCACCATGTGTGCCGCTTGGCCTCGCTCATCATGTAAGATGTAAACCTATGTTTCCGCTAAGAGATCAATAAAGCGGTTGTTTTCTGTACCAAGTTGTTGTGTATTGCCAGAAGACTTGATCTCTGGGCTGGCAATGCAAGGTAAATCGGTTGCTCTGAGCCGGGGTGCCACACATACTTCTAGTGAACCTGAGGTAGAAAAACCCTTGGAGGATAGTAATGATGTTTCTATTTCTGATGCTGAAACACAATCTGGTAATGAACAACCACTCGATGATAATAATAATGATGATGCTCATGTGGATACCCAACGAGATAATGATAAAGAACCTGATAATGATGTTGAAATAGAACCTGCTGTTGATCTTGATAACCCACCTCCTAAAAATAAATGTTATGATAAAAAAGACTTCGTTGCTAGAAAACATGGTAAAGAAAGGGAACCATGGGTTCAAAAACCCAAGCCCTTTCCTCCTAAACCATCTAAGAAAAAGGATGAGGAAGAATTTGAACGCATTGCTGAAATGCTTAGGCCAGTCTTTTTGCGCACTCGTTTGACTGATATTATAAAGATGCCTCCCTATGCTAAATATATGAAGGACATTGTAACAAATAAAAGAAAGATACCTGAAGCTGAAATTTCTACCATGCTTGCAAATTATTCTTTTAAGGATGGAGTACCTAAGAAACTAGGAGATCCAGGAATACCAACTATACCATGCTCCATTAAAAGAAATTATGTCAAAACTGCTTTGTGTGATTTAGGAGCCGGTGTTAGTGTTATGCCTTTCTCCTTATATAAAAGACTTGATTTGAATAAACTCACTCCCACTGAAATATCATTGCAAATGGATGACAAATCAACTGCCATACCTATCGGTGTTTGTGAGGATGTACCCGTTGTAGTTTCAAATGTTACTATCCTGATAGACTTTGTTATACTTGACATGCCCGAGAATGACAATATGTCGATTATCCTTGGTAGACCCTTCTTGAATACTGCAGGGGCTGTTATTGATTGCAACAAAAGCAAGGTCACTTTTCATATTAATGGTAATGAACATATGGTGCACTTTCCAAAGAAACAATTTTAAGTGAATGGTATTCATATTATTGAAAAGACTCCAACAATTACCATCGGAAGTTTCCAAATCCCTCTTCCTACTGTTAAAAAGAAATATGAAACTCTTATTGTTGGGGAGATGCATATCCCCGTTGGGGTAACTTAGTGTTATACGAAAATTCTTCGGTTTCATGTCACTCGGAAGTGGTTTGTTAATAAGACTTGATCAACCTTATTAATGGATTCTTTTTGAGAGGCATGTGGTCGATGAATTTAGTAGGCACAACCTTCTGTACCCACCTTTTATTTTTTGCTATTATTAGTTAAATAAAATAAAATGCCTTGTTTATCCTGTTTTCTGATTTATCCGTGCAATAAAAAGTGCCCAGAAATAAAAGTGCTCAGAATGTAATAAAAAATTTACATGATTTTTTATTTAATATTTAAGAATTTTTGGCACAAAAATTATACCAGGAGGGTGCCCCAGGTGCCCACGAGGCACCAGGGCGCGCCACCCCCCAGGCGCACCCAGGTACCTCGTGGGCCCCACAGGGACCCCCTCACTTATCCCTTTAGCTCACTTCGTCTCTTACCTCTAGCAAAAATTCCTGGTAGCCCTCTCTCTCGTGTTCTTGCTCACAAAACTGAAATTTTCGATCTCTTTGCTCAGAGCTCCGTTTCCGAAACTGTTTTGGGAGATTGTTCCTTGGTATGTGACTCCTCCATTGCTCCAATTAGTTTTTGCTTTAGTGGTTTATATTTTGCATAATTAGCTACTCTTGGTGCTACAGAAAATGAGCTTGCATGTTGGATTCTTTGAGTTCCAAGTAGTTTTATTGCTTGATATAGCCTCTAGACATCTATATGAGTAGTTGCCATCAATCTTGTGAAGTTTTATTTATATCATTTCGTGACCCAATTTTTTTTAGAAATTTGCTCATAGGAAAATGAATTTCTTCTAGAGAAGTTCCTCGAAGCGGAATGCCAAGGGAGTCCTTGGGGAGTCCTCAGACAGTGACCTCAACATCTTGCGTAGGATGAAGGTCCGGCCATGTGAATGGCCACACAATGCTTTCATGAATGAAGCCGGATTCTATCAAGAGTTCACGCAATTCGTTGCAAATGCCAGACTGACCAACTTCCTCGCAGATGAGTGTGACCAGCACCACATCCTTACAAATTCCTTTGTGCAAAACTTTTATTTTCTGAATAGGCTCGAACCCCCTGAGGTGCGCTTCGATTTATATGTTGAACATTATCAGATACCTCTAGCTGAATTTTGTGAGATATGTTTGATTCCCTCTGAGGGGGAAATCAGAGAGCCGTGATCGGAGGAGTTTGAGGGTTTCCTCCGCACTTTGACTGTGGGAGAGGAAAGGGGCATGTCAAAAGCCCGAGCCACTAGCTTGCAGTTTCCCTCTGTTCATTATTTTGCTTTATTCTTGGGGAAATGCTTGCTTGCTAGGGAGCAAGGTAGTGCGCTGGCTACACCTGACTGGGCCATTTTACGCCGTGCATTGCATAATGATTACACTTATAGCCTTGGAGCTATTATTACACGTCGTTTGCACACTAATAGGACTAGGGGAAAAATTCATGGCGGTATTTATGCTACTCGCTTAGCGAGACGTTTTAATGTTAACATACGCCCTCATGATTACCCGTTGCCAAGAGTTTACCTAGATCACCAGTCCATGAGGGACCACCACTTTATTGATACTCCTGAGCCTCCTCACAACATTCGTTATAACTTGGTTTTTAGTGAGGATACTCGTGATATTATTCCATTGTCTGCACCTGCTTTGTTTGATTCTCATGCCAGGAATGGATATACCGTGATGCCACTGGACATCGTTGCTTACCGGAACGCCTTGGCGGCGGCAGAGCAGGAGGCCCATGATTGGGACGCTCGGGTGCCGCCACCTTAGGAATTTCACACGGGACCGGATGGCTACTACGGATGGCCGTAGACCAAGCTAGGCAAAAGCCTCAGCTTGGGGGAGTACGTATTTCTCACCGACTTTACATTCACGCCCACACATTTCATTCCAGTAGTCGGTGTTCATACATTTTCATTGTATAATCCATGCTAATTCTATTTTCCTGTTTTCTTCTTGTTTGTTTGAAAAACTTTGAGAAAATCCAAAAACATTTCTTGTTTCTTTTCGGTTTTTCTTTCTAGCTTAATTAGTTGTAGTTTCATAGTAGTAAAAGAGAACCCCAAAAAGATTTCCCGTTTCTTCTTTTACTTGTTGGGAGTTCTCCCGTGTAAATAGTTTTCTTCTCTCGTTTTTCGTTTTCTTCTTTAATTTGCTTTCTTCAGAAAACTAAAAACTCCAAAAATATTTTGATGTCTTTCTCTGAAATTCTTTTCTTTTGTTGAGTCATTGAAAGGAGAAGACCATGATGAAATTGTTGAGTGGCTCTCATATGCATTATTGTTGATTTAACAAAGAGCCCATTTTACCTTGTCTTCTCCTTTGAATAAAATGCTTGCAGACTCCAGCTTAGTCCACGACACACTAGCACTATTTTTATTTTCTTATCATTCGGTCGTGCAAGTGAAAGGCAATAATGACGATGATTTGATGAAGTGACTGTGGCAAGGAAAAGCGGGTATGAACTCAACTTGTTCTTTGTTTTTGTAAATATGTTTAACTCAGTATCCATGATTCAGCATAATATGATTAAATATGTTTGCGATGACAATTATAGATTATAGTTGCTCATGCCATGCTTAAATAGCTAGGAGTGGATAATGATTTGTCTTGAGTGTCAACATGCATTAAAAATGATTGTGATGTAGTATGATGATATGGTATCCTCCTCTGAATGTTTCAAGTGGCTTGACTTGGCACATGTTCACGCATGTAGTTGATTCAAAACCAACATAGCCTTGATGATATTTATGTTCATGGTGTTCATATCCTACTCATGCTAGTATTCAATGTTGATTATTCATAATGCATGGTTATGACCGTTTCTGCTCTCTAGCTGGTCGCTTCTCAACCTATTTGCTAGCCTTCGCCTGTACTAAGCGGGATTGCCGCTTGTGCATCAAAACCCTTAAACTAAAGTTATTCCAGATGAGTCCACTATATCTACCTATATGCGGTATTACTCTGCAGTCCTAAGTAAATTTGCATGTGCCACCTCCAACAATTCAAATGAACATCTATTTTGTGTGCCCGTACTGCTCATGGAGCGACAAGGGGCGGTCAGTATCTTCCATGCTAAGCGGGTTATTCTCATGACGATTGTTTACTCACTTGTCCTTGCACGAGAGGGGCTGGTAATCGGGATGCCCAGTCCCATCATTAAAAATGCAAAATAATAAAACAAAACTCCCCCGGAAAGTTGTTGGTATGGAGGGCACCCGAGGATTCGGCTAGCCATGGCTTGTGATTTTTGGTGGAGGGGGAGTAAACTTTACTTTACCGCTTGGGAACCGCCGCTAATGTGTTTAGCATGGAAGATATTGAAAACTCTCGGTCGTGACATTGACAGGAAAGGCATACCTCCCAAAATTTATTTATCTCTGATTTAAGCTTCGAGCTCTGGCACCTCTGCAAATCCGTGCTTCCCTCTGCGAAGGGCCTATCTATTTACTTTTATGTTATTTTACTTTTATTGTTGAGTCATCACCTTCTCAAATAAGCACCAGACCTGAGAGCACTATTGTCATTCTCATGCATTGTGAATAGTTAATGCTGTGTGCATCATGACTGGATCTCTTCTACCATGAATTACAATGTTTAGTTGCTGCTTGAACTTTGGAGGTGCTCTGCATTTATGTTTTGTGGCCTCAGAAAGGGCTAGCGAGATACCATGTTATCATATTATATCATGATTGTTTTGACTAAGTGTTGGCATTGGAGAAATCTTATTATTGCTCGCTAGTTGATTATGCCATTGATATGAGTGAATATAATTTCTAAGAGTTATCATTTGCATGGTTAGTTATGATCTTTGCTGAAAACTTGGGCACTCCTTAAGCATATATATAGATACAAGAACAAGAGAGTTTGTAAAAGTTTTTCTTTATCACTTTCAGTTTGTCAACTGAATTGCTTGAGGACAAGCAATGAGTTAAGCTTGGGGGAGTTGATACGTCTCCGTCGTATCTACTTTTCCAAACTCTTTTGCTCTTGTTTTGGCCCCTAATTTGCATGATTTGAATGGAACTAACCCGGACTGACGCTGTTTTCACCAGAATTGCCATGGTGTTGTTTTTGTGTAGAAAATCAAAGTTCTTGGAATTGGATGAAACTTTTTGGAGATTTTTTATGGAATATATAAAAAATATTGGCATCACGAACTACTAGAGGGGGGCCACCCAGTGCCCACGAGGCACCAGGGCGCGCACCCCCCCCAGCCGCACCCTGGTACCTCGTGGGGCCCACGTGGCTCCATCTGACCTAATTCCAACGCTATAAATTTAGTTTTCCAGAGAAAAAAATAAGAGAGGAAGTTTTATTGCGTTTCACGATACAGAGACGCCGCCACCTCCTGTTCTTCATCGGGAGGCCAGATCTGGAGTCCGTTCAGGGCTCCGGAGAGGGGGATCTTCCGGCATCGTCATCATCAACCATCCTTCATCACCAATTTCATGATGCTCACCGCCGGGAGTGAGTAATTCCTTCGTAGGCTTGCTGGACGGTGATGAGTTGGATGAGATTTATCATGTAATCGAGTTAGTTTTGTTAGGGCTTGATCCCTAGTATCCACTATGTTCTGAGATTGATGTTGCTATGACTTTGCTATGCTTAATGCTTGTCACTAGGGCCCGAGTGCCATGATTCCAGATCTGAACCCTTTATGTTTTCATGAATATATTTGTGTTCTTGATCCGATCTTGCAAGTTATATGCACCTGCTATGTGTTATGATCCGCATATCCCAAGGTGACAATAATTGGGATTCTTTCCGGTGATTGCCATAGTTTGAGGAGTTCATGTATTCACTAAGTGTTAATGCTTTGTTCTGGTTCTCTATTAAAAGGAGGCCTTAATATCCCTTAGTTTCCTTATGGACCCCGCTGCCACGGGAGGGTAGGACAAAAGATGTCATGCAACTTCTTATCGCAAGCACGTATGACTATATACGGAATACATGCCTACATTACATTGATGAATTGGAGCTAGTTCTGTGTCGCCCTAGGTTATGACTATTACATGATGAATGTTATCCGACGAATATCACCAATCCAATGCCTACGAGCTTTTCACATATTGTTCTTGCTAAGTTACTACTGTTGCTACTGCTGTCACAATTGCTACTACTATTGCTGTTAGCGTTATTGTTACCGTTACTATCATTGCTACTGCTACCAAACTATCATACTACTGTGCTACTAATCACTCTGCTGCAGATATTTAGTCTTAGGTGTGGTTGAATTGACAACTCAACTGCTAATACTTGCAAATATTCTTTGGCTCCCCTTGTGTCGAATCAATAAATTTGGGTTGAATACTCTACCCTCGAAAACTGTTGCGATCCCCTATACTTGTGGGTTATCATCGCCCTCACCCTCACCCAGCCGAAGCCGGCGATGTGCCGGCAGGGATGGTGGGGGTGGCAGGGACGATTCCTCATTGCTCTCCTTCCCGGAATCGGAGGCCTCGTGGTCAACCGAGGCGGACCCCGCCTCCGAAGAATCGTCGGGCTCCTCGAGATCTGTCTGGACCAGCCCCCACTGGTCGGACTAGGGCATCGCCGCGACCAGCTCAGCCTTGTTGGACCAGCGGTGCACTAGGCGCGCGTCATAAGGCATCTCCTTGGCCTCCCCTGGAAATAAAACTTCCCAAGCTTCGGCCACTGCTTCGGCCGTGAGGGACTCCTGTGCCAGCCGGAACCGGTCTTCAGCTCTAGTGATCTCCCACACCGGGTGCGAGCACTTCTGCAGGGGCGCGATGCGGCGACGGAGGAAATCCTTGGCGATCATGCCCGCCGTGAGCCCGACCTCACACGGCTCCTCCAGCCTCGCCAGGATCGGTCCTAGGGCAGCGCCGCTGAGCTTCTTGTGCTCCCAGCGGGGGATCTTCTCGGTCGGCTTGGTAGGGACCGCCAGGAGGGGACTGGTCCGCAAGGCATCAACATAAACCCAGCGCGACCTGAAGTTCTCCACCTTCTTCAAGATCTTCATGTCGATGAAGACCTTGCGCATCTCATCGTCGATGCGGAAGGAGGCACCTCCGGAGCGGTGGTTTCCCGAGGAAAAAACCCGTAGGCTGTAAAAGGTTCGGAAGAGCACCACGGACGAGATCACTCCCAGAAAGGCCTCACATAGGTATGCGCAGAGAGCAAGGTCGAGGATGGAGTTGGGGTGAAGGTGGAGAAGACAAATCTCGTAGTGCTCAAGGATGGCGAGGAGGAAGTCGGAGAATGGCGGCACCAGCCCGGCGAAGAGCGAGTGGAAGAAGATGGGGACCACCGTGGGTCCTAGTTCACGTCGTGGGCACGAGCCCGGCCAGATCTTGGTGGCGCCTCCCTCGAAGTGCGCGGAGGCCAACAGGGGGCGGGCCTTGGCTAGCCCGTTCTCGTTGATGGTGGACGGCAGCAGAGCCGGACCGAGCTCTGCCGCCGGGGAGCTCTTGCTGGAGGAGGTCTCGGCGGTCGCAGGTTTCTTGCCTCGGGCCATGGCGGTGGAGAGACTGGAAGTTGGTGGAGGAGGAACAGAGGAGCTTCTCACGCGAGATGAAGGGCGAGATGGAGACGTGGAGCAATGGTGTGCCTGCGCCCTGTGCGGGTAGGCTTTATCGCCAGGACGGCAGTTACCGAGTCATCGTGGGGAGTGGGGGCAACCCGCCCCGTGAAAGACGCCACGCGTCACCTCAGGGCCCGGCAGCTCAATGGGCCCCGCGTCGTTTCGTCCCCAACGGGCGGAACATGCGCGCCGCGGCCCCGGGGGCTACTGTCGGCCCAGTGGGAACCAGGGTAACACTTGGGCCGGCCCATGAGGGTGGCCCTGCCTCGGTCACTCCGGAGGAAGAAGCCTCGCGAGGGGTGAGCCTCGCGAGGCCCCTCGCTGCCAGGTAAGGCCCTGCCGAGGTGACCAAGCACCAGGTTGCCTCGCGAGGCTCCCCCCTCGAGGCCCCGTCATGAAGCAGGTCATACAACGTCAGCCGCGGGGCTCCACGCCCAGCACATGGGTGACGTCCCACTGTCAGGATAAGGACAGAGGGGCGAGACCGAGCCCAGTTTCCATTCTGGTGATAAGGGAGCAGCGGCGTCTGCCTCCACCAAATCAAGTCCCAAAGCGTTTCCTCTTTGGTGGAAGAAGATCAGGACGGATCAACGCGCTAGGATGGAGGTCATCGCCAAGCCCACCAGCACGTCAGGAAGACTACTTTATGAGGCGAAGACCGCCTTTAGTCAGGATAAGCCTGTGAGCCTGTTCCCCTTTGAATTGCCGCCCTGTGGCCACCCTTTCCCGCTCATATTTTTGGGGAAGAGGACCAAGGCACTACAAAAGGGGCAAGGCCTCTTTCATGTAAGGGGATCGATTCATTCTCCCCCATACCTCGTGTATCTCGAGCCACAAGCTCTCCATTATAGAGCAATCCAACACAGGCAAGAGTAGGGTATTACACCGCACGGTGGCCCGAACCTGGGTAGCTCGCTGCTACTTGTGAGCTGCGTTGGTAATTCCCTGAAGAGGAAGGGAGATGCAGTACAGTAGAGATAAGTATTTCCCTCAGTTAAGAACCAAGGTTATCAATCCAGTAGGAGAACCAAGCAAAATTCCGTTAAAGCACACCTGCAGACACAAGAGCAAACACTTGCACCCAACACGAATAAGAGGGTTGTCAATCCTGTTAGCGGTTATTTGCAAGGATTAAATCTTATCGAGGTAAATAGATAAACTAAACTAATAATTAAAATAAAAATAAATAAATTGCAGCAAGGTATTTTTAGGTTTTTATATGATAAAGATAGACCCGGGGACCATAGTTTTCACTAGACGCTTCTCTCTTGAGCACATAAGCATACGGTGGGTAAACAAATTACTGTTGGGCAATTGATAGAAAAGCAAATAATTATGACGGATTCATGGCAATGATCATGTATATAGGCATCACATGTGAGACAAGTAGACCGACTCCTGCCTGCATCTACTACTATTACTCCACCCATCGACCGCTATCCAGCATGCATCTAGGGTATTAAGTATGAAACAGAGTAACGCCTTAAGCAAGATGACATGATGTAGAGAAGCAAATTCAAGCAATATGAATAAACCCCATCTTTTTATCCTAAATGTCAACAATACAAGTACGTGTCATGTCTCTTTCTATCACTGGGATTGAGCACCGCAAGATTGAACCCATCACAAAGCACCTCTCCCATTGCAAGATAAATCAATCTAGTAGGCCAAACTAAACCGATAGATCGGAGAGAAATACAAAGCTATAACAATCATGCATAAAAGAGTTCAGAGAAGACTCAAATATTTCTCATGAATAATCTGATCATAAACTCACAATTCATCGGATCCCAACAAACACACCGCAAAAGAAGATTACATCGGATAGAACTCCAAAAGCATCGAGGAGAACACTGTATTGAAGATCAAAGAGAGAGAAGAAGCCATCTAGCTACTAGTTATGGACCCATAGGTTTGTGGTAAACTACTCACACATCATCGGAAGGGCAGCAAGGTTGATGTAGAAGCCCTCCGTGATCGATTCCCCCTCCGGCAGAGTACCGGAAAAGGCCTCCAGATGGGATCGTGGAAGAAAAGAGGCTTGCGGCGGTGGAAAGGTTTTCTCTTCTGGCTCTCTAGAGGTTTCCCAATATTTGTGAATTTATAGAAGTGGAATTAGGTCAAACGGAGTCACGTGGGCCCCACAAGGTACCACGGCGCCCCCCGGGGCGCGCCCTAGTGCCTTGTGAAGCCCCTATAGTTTCGTGGCATTTGGACTTCATTTGGTACTGTTTCGTGGCATTTGGACTTCATTTGGTACTGTTTCTCTGAAAAGCCAAAAACAAGCAGAAAACAGCAACAGCCACTGGGCACTAAGTTAATAGGTTAGTCCCAAAAAATGATATATAATTGCTTGTAAATGTACATAAAACATCCAAGATTGATACTATAATAGCATGGAACAATAAAAAATTATAGATACATTGGAGACGTATCAAGCATCCCCAAGCTTAATTCCTGCTCGTCCTCGAGTAGGTAAATGATAAAAACAGAATTTTTGATGTGGAATGCTGCCTATCATATTCGTCATATACTCTTTTCTTTGTAGCATGGACATTTGGACTTGAATGATTCAAAGCAATAGTCTATAGTTTGACATGAAGACATAAATACTCAAGCATACTAACAAGCAACCATGTCTTTCAAAATATCAATGCTAAAGAAAGTTATCCGTAACCCATTATGCTCAATCATTGATCCATTCATGAAACACACTCAATATTTGCTACACACAATGTACAAGTATGACAATAGTGCTCTCTAGTTGGTGCTTTGTAAGAGAAGATGGAGACTCAAAATAAAAATAAAAATTGCATAAAAGTAATTAGAAAGGCCCTTCGCAGAGGGAAGCAGAGATTTGCAAATGTGCCAGAGCTCAAAGCTTAAATTAGAGAGATAAAATTATTTTGAGAGGCATGCTTTTCCTGTCAACGAAAACGACCGAGAATTCCCAATATCTTCCATGCTAGACACATTATAGGCGGTTCCCAAACAGAAAATAAAGTTTATTTCCTTTCCACCATTCTCTCACAATCCATGGCTAGCCGTATCCATGGGTGCCCTCCATACCAACACTTTCCAAGGAATTTGTTATTATTATTTTTGATTCATTGTGGGACTGGGCATCCCTATTTCCTTCCACTCTCTCGTGCAATGACAAGTGAATAAGCACTCATCGTGAGAATAACACACCTAGCATGGAAAATATTAGCCACCCCCTGCCGCATCATGTCGTGGTATGACCATCTATGGGGCCATGAAGCCCCTTGTGGTTCGGCGGGGGAGATCGACGTGCACAAAGAGCGTGAACAATGGGAAACACAAGGGATTTACCCAGATTCAGGCCGCTGAGAAGCGTAAAACCCTACTCCTACTTTTGGTGTATTAATGGTGTGGAAGCACAGTACAAGGAGCGCTTATCCCGGCAAGGCGCGGGGAGAGCAGCTACACGAGACATGCTTGTGTTTGAAAAGGGATCCGAATCCTCTAAACTGTTGACTTGGCCCTCCTTTTATAGCTCAAAGGGGTTACCACAGTGGCAAAAAAGTAATTTTATAGCGATTAGATAGCAAACAGTGCTATCATACCTAACTCTGCCAGCTTAGGACAAAGGCATTAAATGCACCATTAGGTGTCATGTGGAGAGGTAGTCCCAGCAAGGCTTCTGCACTGCTTGCTCAGCTACCTTGTATTATCCTGACACGCCTCCTGGACGGGTGTAATTAGGAGCAATTCCTGTCTCAGCATGCTGACACGTGCCCGGTAAGCCTTACCAACCAGCCCGCGCGGTCGACACCTCACCCACTAGTGAACACCTGTGCGGTGAGGTGGAGCACTGGAGGGC
Organism: Elymus sibiricus; assembly: GCA_039707655.1. Lineage (NCBI taxonomy): Eukaryota > Viridiplantae > Streptophyta > Magnoliopsida > Poales > Poaceae > Elymus > Elymus sibiricus. The sequence continues at coordinate 40,605,795 of CM077670.1, forward strand.
TGGTAGGAGCTTGCCGGTACAAAGCTTGCCAGGTCTTCACCTTGCCGGTTTAGCCTTGCCGGCAAGGAATGTCTTCATCTTCGGTACTGGTCGAGGTGCTTGTTGGTGCTGTGTCTTGAGCTTCTGTAATTGATCCTTGAGTCTTGGTCTTGGCAGTCCCCGGCAAGCCTTTGGCCAGCAAGGAGGCTGCTACCGTCTGTGCATAAGTCAGGGTATAAAATACCCATGTTTTATACACCGACAGGAGCCCCCGGGCCTGGGCCATACGCGCGTCCGAAGCGTCGTTGGGCTAGGCCCAAACAATGCATAGACACGTGGCGGGAAACTGCCATTGTAATTTTTCATCATGATGGTTATCCTGACGCACGCCCAATCCACGCATTAAATGTGGGTCATGGGAACTTGGACTGTTGCGGTTATATTGCGGTAGTGCGCCTGTAAAATTACGTGGCTGGGGTAAACAGTAAAGAGCCAGCCTCCCCTCGCGCCTTCCCCATAAAATGGCAACCACGAGGAGGCGCCGCTCATTAGCCCTTGCTTTCCCCTGCTTCATCTTCCTCCTCAAGCCAGAACTGCTTCCGCCGCCGCCGCCGCTGCTTCGCATCTCGTCTCGGCCACCTCCTTCCTCCCCAATCTTCGATGACGCCCAAGAGAGCCGACGCGGCGAAGAAGAAGCCCGCCAAGCCGCTCGACCCCAAGGCGGAGGAGAAAAAGAAGGCGCTGGAGGAGCTGGAGAAGCGGCGGGGGGAGAATGCGATCTTCTCGCCATGCTCTCTCGACGACAATGAGCTGATCAGGAGGTACGCGTACATGTGCGGGAGGGACGCCAAGGATCACAAGGCGCCCGTGGTGCTTCCCGAAGGCGACAAGGACCCCGCAGTTTCTTATCCGTTCTTCTGCGCGTACTTCTACTGCGGTTTGGTCCCTCTCTACTCAGATTTCTTCAGTGCGATGATGTTCAGTTACGGGTTCAGACTGCTGGACTTCACTCCGAATGCGATGACTTGCATGGCGGTTTTCGCTCAGCTGTGTGAGAACTTCGTCGGAGTGGCCCCCAATGTGGATCTGTTCCGCCACTTTTTCATTCCCCGGATCGAAGACAAGTCACTCTCCGGCAGCGTGGCCTGGATTCCCAGGGCAAAGACAAAGGGTGAGTACCTTGCCGGGCAGCTCCACCTCAAGTGGGAAGAGTGGAGGGCTGAGTGGTGCTGGATCCAAGAGAAGGATTTCCCCCAATTCTGCATACCGCGCACAGTGAGGGTCACGCGCAGCAAGAACTGGAGCAGTATGGGCGCCACTGACGCCAAGCTTCGTCCGGCCCTGAACAGGATCGCCCGCCTTATGGCCGCCAAGCTGACCATAGAGATGGTTGGCCCTGATTTCCTCCGGCGACGCATAGCGCCGCTGTAGAGGAGAGAGAGATTTTCTTGGGAGTACCAGAATGCCACCGACGTCATGCGGCTGTATCCCGGGACCGGCAACAATTTGTCGGTTATGGAGCACGCCAGCCTCTGCGAGCTGCTGTTATGGAAAACCGGCGTATTCCACTTGCCGGACCAGATCGTCCCGCTGCATATCAACTCCGCCAAGGACTCCATCTTGGCGGTGATGCCGGATTGTGATGCCCATGGAGTAAAGGCAGACTGGGATTTGCCCACCTTGGAGTTCGAGATGGAGTGGGCCTCCAACCTGACGGAGAAAGCTTCCCGGAAGGAAACGAATCTCATCTGGGCCACCACTGAGGAGGAACTGGCGTACATCGCCAGCAGGGCCGCAGAGATCGCGAGGATCAATGCGGCAGGTAGTTCCGGTGCCGCGGCAGCCAAGGACGAAGAAGAGGAGGAGTCTGATGAAGAGGCCGCCGAGGAGCATCAAGAGGAGCCTGCCGTGGATGAGACGGCCGAAGCTGAGGTTGTCGGGGCCGAGGCTGCCGGGGATGAAGTTGCCGGAACTGAATCTACCGGAGAGCCCAAGGAAGAAGAGGGCCCTCGGGCCCCGAAGAGGAGACGTCGTCTTCGGAGGGCGGTCAGTCAAGAGCCGGTACGCGCTTCTTCGCCGAGGGCTGGCCCCATGGTGAAGAAGACGACCACGAAGACCGGCCGCCAAGAAGAAGTGCACCGGCAGTCCACCCGGCGTCCCCGAACTCAGCCTCCAATTCCCCGGCAAGAGGTTGCCGAGGAAGCCGAGCCCCTTCAGCCGACCGATTCACCTCCTCCGGCACTCAAGAGGGCAAGGGAGTCGCCCCCACTAGTGATGTACGACTTCGACGTCCTTGTCCAGTGCGAGGAGGAGGAGGGGTAAGTACTTTGCTTATTCCCGCCAAGCCTTGATTCCACTTGATTGTCATTTTAACTTGATTCCTTCTGCCTTGACAGAGACCCAGAACCACTCGTGCATCGATCGAAGCGGCCCAGGTCTGCAATAGCACAGGACCCTACGGCAAGCGCTGGGCAGGGGGTTGCAATGGCCGAAGCCATCGTTACCAGCCCCCAGCCGAGCCCCCTGCGCGAGGACGTGGTGCAGGTGCCTCTCACTAACACCAGTACTGGAGTCCCTACTACTGAGCCTGTCGCGGAGATGGAGGAGGCCCACCAAGAGGAGGAGCGCCAAGAGGCGGATCCAATTGTGGCTCCCCCATCGAACAATGTTCCGAAGGGCGTTTCCCCGACAAGGGCCTCCACCGATGAGCCTGCCCACACGGGGGCTACCCCGACAAGCGTGACTGCCGACAACCGTGCGCCGGCAATGCAAGTTACCAGGGAAGGAAACGTCCTTCCTCAGCAAGCACCAACAGGTAATCCTCTTGCCTTTGTATGCCTTTCCCGGAAAAGATTTTCTTATTTTGTCTTCTTGAAATTGACTCGTGATTTCGAATCCTATTTCACCCTTGTCTTCGCCTTGGTCCACAGCTCAAACCTTTCCCAACGAGGGCGAAGTCCTTGTGGAAGTGGCCAATATCGCAAGGGACGCCGCCGAGGAAGCCGCCAAGATCGCCGTTGAAGAGGGGCCCACATAGGTCGCGAAGGAGACCGGAACACTCCCCGACGAGCCCGAGAGGGCTACCGGCAGCACGCCCGACCCCGCCAGGATGGATGCGAAGAAGGTGCCCGCCAACGCCGATGCGCCAACTCCCGGCAACCAGCTAGTGGTGCCGATCCCGCCAGCTCCGTCAAACAACTTGGCGTTGGTCGTCCCTCAGCACAGGTCCGGAGCCCCCAGTTCCTCTGGGATCGCGGGGCCAAGTTTTGACGAAGAGATAGCTCGGATCTTGCTCCCTTTGGTCCAAAGAACTGAGGAGTCCACTGATGCGGCCGACAACGCTGAAGATCTTGCTTTCATGGAAATCATGGCTGTCGGGTTCAAGGGCATCCAGGAACGGTACAGTCGGAGGTGGGACAAGGTGCACGAAGAGCGCAAAGCTGCGGATTTGGTTGACTGGAAGCTGAGGGAGAAGGCGGACGAGCTGCGGACATGGTACAGTCAGCAGACCTGCAATCTCAATGCTGCCACTGAAAGAGCGGCAACCCGCGACGACAAGCTGACAGAGCGCGAAACGCTGCTCAACGCCAAGGAGAAGGATCTTGCCGCACGGGAAGAAGCCCTTACCGCCACTCTTCGTAGCAAGGATGATGAGATTGAAGAGCTCCTCAAGCAGCGGACTCAGGAGCTGGAAGACGGGCACAAGAAATTTATCGAAGCCCAGGCCTTGGAGAACGCCGCCAAGCTTAAGGAGGCCGCTGATAAGGCTGCTGCCGCTTACTCCGTCAAGGCGGAACTGGAATCCCAGATGGCCAAACTGAAGGAGGATCTCGTCGGTAGCGGCAAGGAAATCGAGGCTCTCACTACTTGCGACTATCAATATTGGTCACTGAATGGTCATTGTTTTCCATTTGTGACCTATTTGTGACCAAAAACAGTTGGTCAAAAGCTGTCCGTCTTTAATGAAACTTAATGACCTTTTTTCTGAAATGGTCGTAGACAGTTACGACCAAAATAAAAGGTCGTAGATTCTACGACCAATTGTTTTGGTCACTAGCAATCTGCCCACACCACGTCAGATCCAACGTGGCAAGCTGACGTGGCAAAATTATGACGAAACAAAATGGTCGTAGATTAGAATCAGCCCAGTCTAGTTCAACCGTCTAAATGGGCCGAGCCCAGTAATTCAACCCATTTAATATATATTTTCCCTGTTGATTTTGGTTGGCTACATGGGCCTGGCCCAACAGTTTGGCCTTTTTATTTTCTAGGGCATGGCCTTATGCGGTCCATATCTTTTTAATTTCAAGCTTTTTTGTCAGCTCCAGTTTTCAGATGGGTCCCAATTGTCAGATTATTCCTGGCAGTGGGTCCAAATCGTAAGGTTCTAAGTTTTTCACAGCTTATTAATAAGCAATATATATCAAACAGAAAGAAGAGAGAAAGCATATCAAAATCTACGACCAGTTTAACAGCACAGGTGAAACTCCATACACTCGTTCACATCTCAACAACCAGTTTAACCATCAAATCTTGCATACCCAGGAACTTCAAACTTCACCCAGATAACCATACAGTATTCCACGCAATCACAAATATTGCGATCTACAAATAAAATGCTCTGCCAGTATAAAGCTAGCTACTCTTGGATACCACCGAACATGCTCTTCAACATGGGAAGAAGTCGTCAACGGAGTTCTACCAACAACACAAGTTCCATTCACCTACAAGAACAGAATGGAATATCAAGTACTTGGATCGTTCAAGCAGATTACAACCAACATATATATGTAGAAGTACATCAGGAAAGATGATGGAGCAAATCGGACAACAGATACATCAAATATACAGCCCAACAAATGGGTGATGACGACAAGCAAAAAATATACTCCCAGGTTTGGACATAAATAGTGTCAGATCAAGCAGAAGATAATAAGGTAGTAAACATGTGGTCATGTCGTCTTGACCCTCTTCAGATCAAGTAATCTACACAGCTTCAATTTTCTTTGTGCTTTATAGCAAAGAGCAAAACTAAGGAGAGCATTTAATAAAATGGATTGCATCTGGCTGGTGTAATAGTGTATATATACATGCTAACAACATGAACGTTCCATCTGGCCATGATCAACTACTCCAAACCATTACGTGCTTTGCAAAAAAATACTAGATGAATCTCACTAACAGGAGCACTAGGTGATTAATAGAAGAAGTAATCAGCAGATGACACAATGAACAAGTGAAGGATTTATATCTCTCCCTGTGGAAGAATCAAGTCGATGAAGACATGCAGTAGAAGGAGGAGCAGCCTTGCATCATCGGTTTGCTCAGGTCGACGCTGGAAAGTGTGCCGATGTACATGATCAGAACCCGCACGACTCAGTCTCTCTGGCCCCCACCTCAACTCGCCCGTGAGGCTGCTGCAGTTGGATGTAAGTGTGCAAATACAACATACTTTGCATCATGTATCTAGACTATAGCATCTTGCAGTTAGAAGTACATGAATTCAACTCAATAGTATAATTAACATCTGCTGGAAGTTGTCAAATTAATTCATTCTATGCTAATTGCCAGAGCAAGTGTAGTAGATAGAATGGTGGTGTCATCCACAATAAGATAATTGCTCCTACTGAAATATCATTCATTTAGTACTAAAACAACAAGCTTAGCTAGTTCATGACCATCGACAACCACACACGCATCACTTGTACAGCAGCAGGAGCAAAATTGATATGAATTCAAAGGACAATTGTTCAACTAGTACAACCAGCAACTAGTTCAACTAGCACGCTCCTGCTCCAACCAAACAGAACAAACAAATAAAAAATGGGGGACAAACCGAGCTAGCAACCATTTTTATAGTGAAGTCTAAATTTTCTGACTTCATTCAGTTGACAAATAGCAGCAGTATAGCGCACTTTGCTACTTTGTGGTGTAACAAAACGAACATCGGAACACAAGATCCTACACATAAGGATGAATATTCAGTGGCTGAGACCCAAAATACCATTCTACTACCATGACCATACATTCAACTGGCAAGATCTAACAATACTAGTCAGCAGAAGCATACTAACATCACAAAGGTAGGAGAGTATAAAGGGAACCGAGAGAGATACCTGTGGATTATAGCATCAACGATGATCTGGATTGAGTGAGCATCGGTGAGGAGGTCGATTATCTCCATGGTGTGCTTGATGATGCGCACTGCCATGATCTTCTTGCCGTTGCATCCATGCACTCGATGATGAGGGTACCAATGCATCCAAGTAGAACAAAATCACCATCATTAACACACAGCTTCAAGTACAAGCTAAGTATATATCAAGTGGCAATGAAAACAAGTTGAGAAAAACACTGAAAATAATTATATCATGTCATGCAAAGTTCAAACCGAATAAACATATGCATGCCAAAGTGAAATATTACAAAGAAAGCACTCATCAGGTAGTGCATACAAAATCCCTATTTTAGCAGTAGCAAATACTCTCTGTGTTAGCAGTAGTAAAAACTCATGTAGTACCAAATTCAAAGATTTTTTGTTGTAGCTAACAGAAGTATGGAACAATAGTTAACAACTCGAGTCAGAAAAGGTAGGAGCGTCTCTTAAGAGAGACACAACTGATACCGATCAAAGATAATTAAATAGCACAAAAATAGGTAGGTACATTGACTTCTTTAAAGACAATAAGTAGGACCAACAGATTCACATGTTACATCAGTATGAAGCAGTGGCGGACCCAGGAATAAAATGAAGGGTGTGCACACTCTAAAAAAAATTCTACCTAATCCAAGTGTCATACAAAATATAGCAAAAGAATAACATGAATAGCTCATATTTGACACTATATTCTAGTCATATATAGTTCTCAAACCAAACAAAGTTGAAGTGTCGATTTTTACCATACATTTCTTGACTTCAAACTTGTGTGCATATGGTTGGACTGCATTCTTTGCAATGTACCATCTCCGACCTTCATCTTGATCATCGACATCATACTCTGAAATAGGAATCCTTTCCCCTAGATCAGGTGGAAGCCTTTGAATATTATATGACCTTGCACGCGGATGTTGGGGTGATGGCTGCCGTGGCGCTTCATCATCAATATCAATGTCAATCTCTGCATCAGAATGGACTGGAGGTGGGGAATCAGGACAGTGTGTTCCGGTATCTTCAGGTTCAGGTTGCTCTTCGGCTGCAACCTTCCTTTTTTTATCCTCATAATTCCAAAAAAATGACTTAATGTCACCATTCCTCTTCATCTTCAGTTCTACAATTACAACAAAAAGCATCAATTCATACATCATGTTCATGTTCAGGAAGTAAATGGCATCAGTTCATAGTTTCATTTTCATACACCAAATTGACATTACATGCAAGTTCTAGAAATAAATGGCATCAATCAGCATCAATTCACACATCCAAGTTCAGGCCATCCATGTAAACTATGGCTCCTTGGGATAGCTTAACTAGATTGGAAAGGGTACACAAGGGCCCTACTAACACAAGAGTTGTGCTGCAGAGCTGACGCTGCTGCTGCTGCCTAGCTACACAAGTGGAGTGGGGTGGGGTGCAGTACTGCTTTGCTCCAGTACCAGAACAAGTTCTAGAGAGTTTCAGTAAGCAAGTTCATAGGCGTGTGCTTAGAGGAGGTTACCAACTATCGTTTCAGCAGCAACCATTTTCTTTGGAACAGAGAGCAGTAGCAGTTGCGAGCATATTAATTACATGGCTTGTAAGCAGTTGAAAAGATTCAGGAAAATCGCATCCTTTCCTGAATGAAGTAGGCTGGCAACATGGAGAAAGTAGTGCATTTGTGCAGCACAAGCAATTTGTCCTGATAGAAACAGAAATCATTCTACAGCACAACGAACAGCTAGCAGAGGAGTTGTACCACCAAATGCATTCATTCAATCAGGGAACAACACGACCTTACCTAGCTAATATTTGGTAGAGGATGTGAACTTGGCAGTAGGCATTAGCAGGCAGTAGTAACAGATTAAAGTGTATATTTGACAGCACAAGCAGTTTGTCCCCAAAATTAAAACCCAGATTACCCAGCTATAGACCATCACTCCGGTCTCCGGGCAATATAACTAATAGCGTCTAGATAAGCAGAAAATATCTAGATGAGCAAGCCGCACAACCTTACCTGGCCTAGAGGACGCTAATAGCTCGGTGCCATGGATCTGGAGAGCGGGAGCCACCTTGGTTGATGTGGATACGGCAGAGAAGAGGGGGCGCGGCTGCAGACAGGAGGCGAGATCCGGTGGAGTCGCGGAGAAGGTGAGCACCAGAGCAGAGTGGCGGCAGGCAGCGGCAGCAGGCGCGCTGTGGCAGCCGAGCGCCCGAGCGAGATGGGGATTAGGTCGCGCCGTCGCGGCTCGGCGGCTCTGCTCTGTCTCGATGAGAAGCCGAGAAGGAGGGCTGGGGCGCTGGGCTCATCCAGCAACCCCCATCGGCGGCCCCGTCCATCTCGGCCGTGAGCCCGACGACCCCATCCCCCATGACGACAAGGTCAAGGCGAGAGAAGGTGGAGGGCCTGGTGGAGAAGGGAGCGAGGGACTCGGGCTGGCGGGGAGGGGGGCGTCGCGAGAGAGAAGACGGCAGGGAGGAAGGAGACGAGATCGAGAGGAGCTAGGGTTTGTGCGGGTGAGGAAGAGAGGGGGTCGGGGTGGCGATGCGGTGAGGAAGGGCGCGGGGGAGGCAATGGATGGCGGCGAGCTCCGCCGGATGGAGTTGGCGGCGGTGATATGGAAGGGGAGGGGAGAAGAGAGCGAGGGGAATGTCGTGCGCGACGAGAGAAAGAAAGGAGGCAGGGGGGGGATGGAAAATGTTCACGAGGACAGAGCTACGGTTTTGGCTCAGGTGGGCTGAGGACTGCCGTTGGATCCGCGAGCATCCGACGTTGTTTGATGCACGATCCGCGTGAGACGCCCATGGACCAATCAGAATGCAGTACACGCGTACGACGTTATGACCATCTAAATTGGTCGTAGTTGACTAAAAATGACGTGTTAAAATCATGTCAGCTATTTTATGACATGAGAAATTAAAAAAAAATTGGAAAACCATCTCATTGTGTCACCAAATGTGAACTAGTTTTCAGAAAAAATTACAAACATGGAATAAAATAAATATCTTTAAAAAGGTGTCGTGACAAATGAGTTTTTTGGTAAAAAAAAATATTTTCCATTTTTCGAGTGCCCAAAATGAGTTTTTTTGTGAAGGACCTACCAAATATTTGTTGCGAAATTGGACCAAATCATTTTTCTAAAATATTAAGCCATATTTAATGTACAATTGACCAAATGGTTTGGTGTGAAAAGCTTTTGATCCACCTCTCGTGAAAAAGACAAATTTTCGTCGATTCAGCAGGAAGCGGGTCAAATTTGAACTACAGCTGCCTCATAGTTTGCTCTTTATTTTTTCCAAAAATCTTTTCTAGATACATAAGTATCTATTTAATCAGAGAAACTCCAAAAGTTTTGCAAGATTCAACCCCTAGCTACGAATGGTCATGCCCGCCGTTTTGACCGCATTTTGAAACGGGCATAAGAAATTCCAAAAAAATTGAAAAAATTGAAAACCTTCGCATCGTGTCATTATATGGGACCTAGTTTCCAGAAAAAATAACAAAGTTGGACTACGGCAAATGTCTTAAAAAAGTGTTCTCAGAAACGAGCTATCATGTATGAAGATCCATGCCTTTCAAGACAAATGGCCAATGTTATGGCAACATTCATGTTATAGTTTATTCAAATGATCTCTTATTGTGCACAAGGGTGCATATTGGAATGCCAAACAATGTTGCCTAAGGAAGTTTTCACTTTCTTTGCACGAAAAATTCATTTCCATTTTTTGAGTGCCCAAAATGAATTTTTTTTGTGAAGAACCTAGCAAATATTTGTTGCAAAATTGGACCAAATCAATTTTCTAAAATATTAGGCCATATTGAATGTACAATTAACCAAATTGTTGGGTGTCAAAATCTTTTGATCCACCTCTCGTGAAAAAGACAAATTTTCGTCGATTCAGTAGGAAGCGGGTCAAATTTGAACTACAGCTGCCTCATAGTTTGCTCTTTATTTTTTCCAAAAATCATTTCTAGGTACATAAGTATCTATTTAATCAGAGAAACTCCAAAAGTTTTGCAAGATTCAACCCCTAGCTATGAACGGTCATGCCCGCCGTTTTGACCGCATTTTGAAACGGGCATAAGAAATTCAAAAAAAATTGAAAAAATTGAAAACCTTCGCATCGTGTCATTATATGTGACCTAGTTTCCAGAAAAAATAACAAAGTTGGACTACGGCAAATGTCTTAAAAAAGTGTTCTCAGAAACGAGCTATCATGTATGAAGATCCATGCCTTTCATGGCAAATGGCCAATGTTATGGCAACATTCATGTTATAGTTTATTCAAATGATCTCTTATTGTGCCAAGGGTGCATATTGGAATGACAAACAATGTTGCCTAAGGAAGTTTTCACTTTCTTTGCACGAAAAATTCATTTTCCATTTTTTGAGTGCCCAAAATGGATATTTTTTTGTGAAGAACCTAGGAAATATTTGTTGCAAAATTGGACCAAATCAATTTTCTAAAATATTAGGCCATATTGAATGTACAATTAACCAACTGGTTGGGTGTCAAAATCTTTTGATCCACCTCTCGTGAAAAAGACAAATTTTCGTCGATTCAGCAGGAAGCGGGTCAAATTTGAACTACAGCTGCCTCATAGTTTGCTCTTTATTTTTTCCAAAAATCATTTCTAGGTACATAAGTATCTATTTAATCAGAGATACATGGTATGGTGGCGAGACATCGAGGTTTGGACGGTGGCCGAGGGCCCCAACTCCAGAGCGCGTAAACTGGCATGCCAGCCGCGTGGTCACCGCGTGACCGTGGCGTTGCCACGCATTCTGGGCGGCCTAGGAATGTCTGGTGGGTTGGGCACTTCCCCGGTAGGTGTTACGAAGAAGAAGACAATGCAAGAATCTCACGAGGCGACTGAACTAAGCTCAAACATGAATTAGCAGCCAAGTGTTTGATTAGTGGTGGGGGAAATGCACATGTCCAATGGGCCTGAGTTTTGGCTGAGGATGATCATCTACTAAGGAGACTGTCTTGGCAAATTTGCAGCTCAAATGGAGGAGCCTAGGTGGCACTTGCTTTGCAAAGTACCACACTGGACAGAAATATGAATGTTGAAGCTGGGCTCAAATGAATGAATGGATTGAGCTGAAATTTGGTGGAGGATGGTCATTTGGGCATAGGAAAGCACTATAAAATTTGATACCATTTGGACATGCCAAAGTGGTACTTCCTTGACAATGCTCTTCTCTGGACAGAAACTTGGGAAAAATATTGAGAGAAATTGGCTAAATGAAATGAGCTCAAATTTGGTGGAGGGAAGTTATATAGGTAGGATCATGCCCTGGTAAATTTTCAGCAATAATGAAGCAATATAAAATATAGTTGCTTCACAAACTGAAAATATGACCAGAATAAAAGATTGGAAGATGAGCTCACATGGATTGCTGGATAGAGCTCAAATTTTGTGGAGAGTGTTGATTTGAGCATATGGAAGATTTCGAAAAATCTCAGATCATTTGGATAAGCCTAACTAGTACTTCCTTCACAAAGCTTCTCTCTGGATAGAAACTTTGGAAATTTGCTGAGGAAGATTTACTAGGCAAATGGAGCTCAATATTGGCATGTGGCAATGATTTGGATATGGAAGAGTGCCCAAAAAATTTGAGGGCAATTAGGAAAATATAAATAGCACTTCCTTCACAAAGTGCTATTCTGGACAGAATAGGAAAATGAATATTCCTGAATTATTTTTGAACTAGGCAAGGAAGGGATTTGACATATTTGTGAAAGATATGATCCAAAGAATTTATGAGAATTTTGTGGGAATTTTGGGGATGACAGAAATATAGGTTGCTTCACAACCTAGGGCAAAAATTGACACATGGACATGACACATAGGCAAAAATTGACACATGGACATGACACATAGGCAAAACTGATGAGGTGGTGCCTAGTCATAGCAATGCACCACAATTTACAAGGCTATGACCATCTATATTGGTCGTAAGCAGATAGAAATAAGGCCGTCGGACAGTGCTGTTTGCTTTACGACCATTTAGTGTAAGGCAATTACGACCTTCTTTACCAGTATGGTCGTTATGGTTTAGGGTTTTCGCCCTCCCAAACAACTTACGACCAATTGGGTCTAAATGGCCGTAGAATTATGACTATTTCTTCCAGGGTCACTGACAGAAGGTCACAAGTTGACATATTTCTTGCAGTGTCTCAAGGACGAAGCGCTGAAGGCAGCCCACACTCTAGGGGACTTGCAAGCGCAGCTGTCATCCAAGAACCAAGATCTCGACACTGCCGCCAAGACAATTTGGGACCTGAAATCTCAACTGGCCACCGTGGTATCGACTTCGGAAACCGCCAAGGAGAGGGAGAGGGTCTTGACGGAGAAGCTGGAGGAGGAGGAGGCCTCGAAGAAGGAGGCCGAAAACAACTATGCCCAACTGCACGAGAACCTCTCCCTCTGGACCAGCAGGCTTGTTAATGCTGCTGAGCGCATCAGCCTCCAAATCGCAGAGATGGACATGAAGAGCTGGGGTTTCACCGTCAATGACAAGGAGGCTACCAGCGTCAGGTTGACCCAGTTCTTCGAGGGTCTTATCGACTCCTTGAAGACGTACCACGAAGACAGGTCTGCCTCGTTTGCTGATGAATCCCAGAAATTTGCACGCGAGGTCGTGTACAGGGTGCTTCTCAAGATCGCTCATCGCAATCCCGGCCTTGATCTCTCCGGGGTCTTCAGGAGGTTGCCGGATAGCACAGACGTCACCGCTGCCGACAAGATCGCTGCCCCTCTTGCCGACAAGGTTCTTCAAATCCCCAGGGTTCAAGGCAATCGCCGAGACTGAGCTTGTCGCTATATCCACCATTGTGCTGCCATGTACAAGATACATTTGATCTTTTGTTAGCCCTGCACTATTTCTGTGATGTAATATAACTTGTGTTGCTTGAATGTACACGCGTCGTTCCCCTTGTTTTATTTTGCCCTTGTATGAATGTGTTCCCTATGCTTATCGGAAGCTTGCCGGTGCACACACTTGATGCGAGCGCTTCGAGGAACGGGTCCTTAGCAGCCTGCTGGAAGTGTCGCTGCCGGCAAGGTAACTTGCCGGGCCAGAACGCAGCCGCCAAGCTTGCCGAGTGGACTCAAGGCAACCTAGGGCGCGGACTGATCACGACAAGGTTCCTCTCGCGTGCAGGTTTCTCATACAAAGCGCAGAATCATTCAAGGGAAAAAGCGAATGTAACAAGGAATTTTTTTCCAAAGTTTTGCAACTTAGCTTTTCCTTGTGCTGTTTCTCTCGTTGCACAAAATGATCACTTGAACGCCATTAAAATGGTACCCCATCTCCACTCCCCACGGGAAACTTGTGCGCGAGGGATTCTCTTGTCCTTTTAAGAAAAAGAAAGAAGAGAAAAAGAGCAGTTTGGGAACATTGACGGTTCATTAGCCATTCCATACAAATTAAAGTGTAAATCACAACATCACATGCATCCACATATAATCGAATATGTACGAGGAGTTGCGAAACACTTAGCTTTATTATGCACAGGATCTGTGCCTGGCTTTGTACAAAGGGTTTCATGTCTGGCCGACAAAGCTCGTACAAAAGGTGTTGCCGGGAGATGCCCTGGCAACTGCGCCTCACAGATAGAACTTGCAAAGATGCTCAATATTCCATGAGTTTTGCACTGGAGTGCCATCTTCGGTCTCCAGATGGACTGTGCCAGGTCTGGTGACTCGTACTACCCGGTAAGGGCCTTCCCACTTCGGCGTCAACTTGTTTGATCCCTTGGCGGACTGAGCGCGCGGAAGAACAAGGTCGCCTTCCTCAAGGCTTCGGGCATGCACTTTGCGGCTATGGTAGCGGCGCAAGGCTTGCTGGTAGCGTGCAGCTCACACAGCCGCCCGAAGACGATCCTCCTCAAGGAGCAACGCGTCGTCTTGCCGCAGCTGCTCTTGCTCTGCTTCATCGTAAGTGAGCACTCGAGGTGACCCGTATATGAATTCCGTGGGGAGCACCGCTTCTGCACCATAGATTAGGGAGAAGGGTGTTTGGCCGGTAGCTCGATTTGGTGTCGTCCTGAGTGACCAAAGAACCGCCGGGAATTCATCAACCCAGCGCTTTCCGTAATTGCACAGTTTGTCGAAAGTTATTGTCTTGAGACCACGCAGCACTTCAGCATTCATCCTTTCCGCTTGGCTGTTGCTTCTCGGGAGAGCGACAGATGCAAAACAGATTTTGCTGCCAAGGTCTTGGATATACTGCATAAAGGTGCGGCTCGTGAATTGTGTGCCGTTGTCGGTGATGATCCTGTTGGGAACCCCAAAACAGCAAACCAATCCTTTGAAGAACTTGATGGCTGATTGCGCTGTCACTTTTCTCACTGGCTCCACTTCAGGCCACTTTGTGAACTTGTCGATGGCGACGTACAAGAACTCAAAGCCCCCGGCAGCACGGGGGAAGGGGCCCAAGATATCGAGCCCCCAGACCAAAAAGGGCTAGGAGAGAGGGATCGTTTGGAGAGCTTGAGCTGGCTGATGTATGTTCTTTGAATGGAACTGGCATGCTTCACACTTGGTTACTAGCTCAGTCGCATCCTGGAGGGTAGTGGGCCAATAGAAGCCTTGCCGGAAAGCTTTGCCGACAAGAGCTCTTGATCCTATGTGAGAGCCACATATGCCTCCGTGTATCTCTGCCAACAACTTTAGTCCATCTTCCCGGCAAACGCACTTCAATTTCACACCGTTTGGTTGCTTTTTGTACAGGATACTATCCACAAACTGATACGTACTTGACTGACGGGCTACTTTCTCTGCTTCTTCTTGCTCATCGGGAAGTTCTCCTTTTCGAAGGAAATGGACTATCTGCTGTGCCCATGCCGGAGCCTGTGGCTCGACGACAAGGACTAAAGGCATCTCTTCGGCCACGGGAGCGCTTGCTTCTGCGGCAAGAACCTATGGTTCTACGCTAAGCGGCTGCTCACCGGCAACCGTGTCGTTGTTCCCAGCAACATCCCTGTTGGCGGCTTCCGGGAGCTCTGCCGGAAAATACTTGCCGGTACTTAACTTCCTTCTCTTACTGGCCTGCGTTGATGGGGCGACTGTTGGTTGATTCAAATGGAGCACAAAAGTTCCCGGTTCCACGGGAAGCTTTTGAGCGGCACACTTTGACAGGCTATCAGCAACGCTGTTTTCCGCATGAGGGATGTGCTCTGTTTGCAACCCGTCAAAGTGTTCTTCCAATTTCCTCACTTCTTCCACATACTCCTCCATTAACGGGCTCTGGTAATCTTTGTTTACTTGCTTTACAACAAGCTGTGAGTCACCGCGGATGATCAATTTTTTGATTCCAAGGTCCACTGTGATCCTAAGACCGACAAGGAGTCCTTCGTACTCAGCGGTGTTGTTTGTAGCTTGCTCCCTGGGAAAGTGCATTTGAACCACATACTTGAGGTGCTCTCCGATGGGTGCGATAAGCAGCACTCCGGCACTGGCGCCTTGCAGCGAGAAGGCACCGCCAAAGTACATGATCCATTCTTTTAGTTGTCTCTTTGCTGGGGAGAGTTGTTTCTTGAATTTATTCGTCTTGCATTGGCGTCCACTCGGCGATGAACTCCGCCAAAGCCCTGCTCTGAATGGTTGAAGTGCTTTCAAACTTGAGTGCAAAGCTTGACAATTCCAACGCCCACTCCACTATCCAGCCGGTTGCCTCTGGATTTCTCAAGATGAGTTGCAACGGAAAGCGAGTGACGACGGTGATCTCGTGTGCTTCGAAGTAGTGGCGCAGCTTTCTCGAGGCCATAAGGAGGCCGAAAACAATTTCTGCACCCCCGAATATCTTGACCTAGCCCCCTGCAGAAGGGAGCTAACGAAATAAATGGGCCGCTGCACCACTTTCTTCTTCGGCATCACTTGCTGATCCACTCCATTTACTTGCGCTATCTTTGCCTTGTCGGCGTCAGGTCTTGCCGGAGAAGATTCTGGCTTGCCGTTGGACGGGCTTGCCATGGTTACTTCCTCGTCGTCGACTTCTCTCTGCGCCACTAATGCAGCACTAGCCACTTGGTTTGTTGCCGCTACGTATAGCAGCAACGGCTCCTGTGGTCTAGGCACAACTAGTGTTGGCGCGGAGGAGAGGTATCTTTTCAAGTCCTACAGCGCGGCCTCCACCTCCGGAGTCCATTTCATCGGTCCTGCCCTTTTCAAAATTTTGAAAAACGGCAAGGCGCGCTCAGCAGATCTTGAAATGAACCTACTTAAGGCAGCAACACAGCCGGCAAGGCGCCGCACATCTTTGACGCTTTTCGGCGCTTGAACCTGCTCAATTGCTTTGATCTTGTCGGGATTTGCTTCAATTCCTCGCTGAGATACAAAGAATCCGAGAAGCTTGCCAGACGGAACACCAAACACGCACTTCTCGGGATTGAGCTTCAAGTTGATCTTGCGCAAATTTGCAAACGTCTCTTCTAAATCTTGAATGAGGGTAGATTTGTCCTTGGTTTTGACCACTATATCGTCCATGTATGCTTCCACATTCCTGTGCAGCTGGGGCTCAAAACCAATCTGGAATGCCCTCGCAAATGTTGAACCGACACTCTTTAATCCGAAAGGCATACGTACGAAGTAGTACGTGCCACATGGAGTAATGAATGCGGTTTTCTCCTCATCCTCCTTGGCCATGAATATCTGATGGTATCCAGAGTATGCATCAAGGAAGGAGAGTAAATCACAGCCAGAAGTAGAGCCTACAATTTGATCGATGCGTGGCAAGGGAAAAGGATCCTTTGGGCATGCTTTGTTGATATCAGCATAGTCAATACAAAGTCTCCACTTTCCGTTCGCTTTGCGCACCACCTCTGGATTTGCCAACCAAGTGGGATGTAGCACTCCTCAGACCAGGCCTACCGCTTCGAGTTTCTTGATCTCTTCGGCAATGAATTGTTGCCGCTCCAAGGCTAACTTTTGGACTTTTTGCTTGACGGGCCGAGCGTGGGGACAGACGGCAAGGTGGTGCTCAATTACCTCCCTGGGAACGCCGGGGATGTCAGATGGTCGCCATGCGAACACATCGACATTTGCCCGCAGGAAGGCAACGAGCGCGCTTTCCTATTTGTTGTCAAGGGTGGCACTGATGGTGAAGGTACCGTCAGTGCCGTCCTCCTTCGCCGGCACCTTCTTGGTTGCCGGTGCGGTGGCCTTGGATTTCTTACCGGCAGAGCACTCCGGCAAGTCTTCAACGGGTGTGCAACACTCCGAAGAGGTGCGCTTCCCAGAATCCATGCTAGAGGTCTTGTCGGAGTTCTTCTTTTCCTTCTTCTTGGCGGGAGCTGGCGCCTTGGCCGCCTCTGCTGCAACCGCGTCTCTGTACATCTTGTCGACGCAAATAACTACATCTTTCTTGTCGGAATTGATGGAAATGACACCCATCGGCCCTGGCATTTTCAATGTGTTGTAAGCATAGTGAGATGCTGCCATGAATTTTGCCAAGGCTGGGTGACCAAGAATTCTGTTGTAAGGCAAAGGGATTTTGACGATGTCAAACACGATCTTTTTCGTCCTATAATTCAGTTCCCCGCCAAACGTTACCGGCAGTGTGATCTTTCCCTTGGACTGGCTCCTTCCCGGGTTCACTCCTTGAAACGTGGCCATTTTCTCGAGTTCCTCGTCGGGGATCTACAGCCTCTTGATAACTTCCGGAGAGATCAGATTCAGACCGGCCCCACCGTCAACTAACATCTTTGTCACTTTGAGGTTGCGAATTGTTGGTGATACCAACAACGGCAAACACCCGACCGCAGTTATGCGATCAGGGTGGTCCTCAGCATCAAAGATGATAGGCGTGTGTGACCATTTGAGTGGTTTTTGAGAGCCCATTGCCGGTTCCACCGCGTTAACCTCACGAGCCCACTGTTTAAGCTGGCGGTGAGAGGAGTGCAAAGATGCGCCTGCGTCAACGCACATGGCCTCAGTTGCCTTCTGGAATTCTTGTTCGCTGGTCTCATCATCATCTTCTTCGTCGCTCCCATCATCTTCCTTTTTCTTCTCGTGGCCCCTAGCAGGCTTTTCTTTCTGCTGCTTGGCCATGCCGCGACGGCCTCCTCGACCACCGTGGCCCTTTTTGCCGGATCCATCGGCACGATCCTGAGCTTTATCTTTGTCACGCTTTTCGTATTCACCCTTCTGTTTCTCAACAAGGTGCTCGACTTGTCGGCACTCTTGGAGATCATGGCCCTTGGTGTGGTGAATCTTGCAGTATGGCCCATTGGACTTGCCGGCCTTCTCGTTTGCCGCTGCCTCCTGGCAAGCGGCGCATACAGCAGCCTCCTTGCCGGAGTTCTCAATCTTAGCTTTCTTGGCGGACTCAGAGTTGCCGGAACCTTCGACGGCCATTACAGTCTTGCCTTTGCGCTTCCTGTTGCGCTTTCGGCCCTTCTTCCTTGGGGTGGCAGCATCGTCATCCTCAGAATCCACTTCGGTGCCAGCGTCCTCCCCGGGAAGCCTTCTTCCTTCCTCAGCCCATGCACACTTATCCACCAACGTATAGAGTTCGTTGACAGTCTTGGGCAACTTGACGTTCATTTTCTCCCGCATCCTCCGATTGCGCACATTCGTGTGAAAGGCGGCAATGACGGCTGCGGGGTGCACATCTGGAATGTTGCGGTGCACGCGGCTGAATCTCTGGATGTACTTGCAAAAATTTTCTCCATCTCTTTGCAGGACCACTTGCAAGTCGCTGGGCTGTCTAGGGGCCTTGTGGCCTCCGGTAAAGGCGCCAACGAACTCATTGTAGAGATCTGACCATGAAGAAATGGAGTTCTCCAGCAAGTTCATCAGCCAAGACCTCACAATGGGTTTTAGTACCAACGGGAAGTAGTTGGCGAGGATTTTCTCATCTCTTCCCCCGGCAGCTTGCACGGCAATCGTGTAGATGCCCAGAAACTCTGCCGGGTTCAGCTTGCCGTCATATTTTTCCGGCACTTCTGGCTTGAAGGCTCGAACGGACGGCCATCGGACTTGCCGTAGCTCGCGGGTGAAGGCAGGACATACGACCTCGTAAGGTAGATATCTGCCAATCCTTGGCGCAGGCTCATCAACGACGGGGCCGTTGCGCGCGTCGGATTGACGGCGCGCCTCTCGGCGCCGTTCGATGGTGGTGCGGGCATCTTTTGCCCGCCTGTCTCGCAGCACTTGCCGCTGATCTTGCCACGCCCGTGCATCCGAAGAAGCTATCAAGATCTCGTCGGGTCCAATAGATTGCTGGGCTTGTCGCGGCCGTTGGCGTTGCTGTTGTTGAGGCGGTTGCCATGGTGGTGATTGCACCGTTAGTGTAGTACCGTCAACGTGGCCACCGACTGGAGATGCCGGCACTGCTTGCGAACGCCGTGACGGCTCCATTTGCTGCGACTTACCGGCTTCGGCAAATCCAATCAAGCTTTGGATGGTGGCTCTCCACTCATCCATCTTCTCTGCCGCTGGAGGGAAGTTCAGCAGCATTTGGGCCCGCGCCATTGCTTCCGCTGCCGTGGCTGGCATGGCCGAGAGCGAAGAGCGCGACGTCGCTCTACTTCTGTCAGACCCAGCAGGAGCGCCATCACGACGTCGCTCTACTTCTTAGGCACCATCGACGACGACAGGGATGACGAGGAAGTCGATGAAGATGATGAAGAAGACGCGCAACCCACTGGTCAAGGTTCGTGCAAGCGATGCAACCCCCTACCTGGCGCGCCAAAGATGTCGTGGTATGACCATCTATGGGGCCATGCAGCCCCTTGTGGTTCGGCGGGGGAGATCGACGTGCACAAAGAGCATGAACAATGGGAAACGCAAGGGATTTACCCAGGTTCGGGCCGCTGAGAAGCGTAAAACCCTACTCTTTCTTTTGGTGTATTAATGGCGTGGAAGCACAGTACAAGGAGCGCTTATCCCGACAAGGCGCGGGGAGAGCAGCTACACGAGACGTGCTTGTGTTTGAAAAGGGGTCCGAATCCTCTAAACCGTTGCCTTGGCCCTCCTTTTATAGCTCAGAGGGGTTACCACAGTGGCAAAACAGTAATTTTATAGCGATTAGATAGCAAACAGTGCTATCATACCTAACTCTGCCAGTTTAGGACAAAGGCATTAAATTCGCCGTTAGGTGTCATGTGGAGAGGTAGTCCCGGCAAGGCTTTTGCACTGCTTCTTAGCTACCTCGTACTATCCTGACACGCCTCCTGGATGGGTGTCGTTAGGAGCAAATCCTGTCCCAGCATGCTGACACGTGCCCGGGAAGCCTTACCAACCAGCCCACGTGGTCGACACCTCACCCACTAGCGAACACCTGTGCGGTGAGGTGGAGCGCTGGAGGGCTGGCAGGAGCTTGCCGGTACAGAGCTTGCCGGGTCTTCACCTTGCTGGTTTAGCCTCGCCGGCAAGGAATGTCTTCATCTTCGGTACTGGTCGAGGTGCTTGTTGGTGCTGTGTCTTGAGCTTCTGTAATTGATCCTTGAGTCTTGGTCTTGGCAGTCCCCGGCAAGCCTTTGGCCGGCAAGGAGGCTGCTACCGTCTGTGCATAAGTCAGGGTATAAAATACCCATGTTTTATACACCGACACTTCATGAGTGGTACGGGCACACAAAATGGATTTTTTTTTCAAAATTTAGAGTTGGCACATGCAAATTTACTCTGAACGGCACAGAAATACCGCATATAGGTAGATATGGTGGACTCATTTGGCACAACTTGGGTTTAAGGAGTTGGATGCACAAGCAGTATTCCCGCTTAGTACAAATGAAGGCTAGCAAATAGATTGAGAAGCGACCAACCAAAAAGTGAAAACGGTCATAAACATGCATTAAACATAACTAACATCGAATAATGCACCATAAGTAGGATATAATTTAGTTGCTTAACTATTTACTTTATGTGCATGCATAGGGAATCACAAACCTTAACACCAATATTCTTATTAAATCACAATTACTCACTAACATGACTCACATAGTATCATCTCCATATCGCAAAACTATTGCAAAGAATCAAACTTATGATATCCAATGATCTTTCATGAAAGTTTTTATTATATCCCTCTTGAATATTCATCACTTTGCGACCAAATTCATATCTTGTGCAAATTACCATTACTATTATCAACTCTCAAAAAGATATAAGTGAAGCATGAGAGTGCAAATATTTCTTCAAAATTTTAATCTCATCAACTCTCAAAATAATATAAGTGAAGCATGAGAGTTCAAATATTTCTTCAAAATATAGCCACCGCCGTCCTCAAAAAGATTTAAGTGAAGCACTAGAGCAACTGCCTAGCTCAAAAGATTTAAGTGAAGCACATAGAGTATTCTAACAAATCACGAATAATGTGTGGCTCTCTCAAATAGGTGTGTCAAGCAAAGATGATTGTGAAAAACTAAAAAGCAAACAAAGCAAAGACTCATATAATACACGACGCTCCAAGTAAAACACATATCATGTGATGAATAAAAATATAGCTCTAAGTGAGTTACCGATAGTTGGTAGAAGAAAGAGGGGATGCCTTCCGGGGAATCCCCAAGCTTAGACACTTGAGTCTTCCTTGAATATTACCTTGGGGTGCCTTGGGCATCCCCAAGCTTAGTCTGTTGCCACTCCTAAATCCTTCGTCCATCGTAGTCTCACCCAAAACTTGAAAACTTCAATCACACAAAACTCAACAAAACCTTCGTGAGATCCGTTAGTATAACAAACAAATCTAAAACTTTAGGTACTGTTTTAAATTGATTCATATTTAATATTGGCATAATGATACTGTACTCCAACTTCTCCATGACTCATACCCCCCGATACGATCCATAGATTCATCAAAATAAGCAAACTATGCAACAAAAACAGAATCTGTCTAAAACAGAACAGTCTGTAAAGATCTATTTAAAATCCATACTTCTGTAACTCCAAAAATTCTGAAACATTAGGAAAACGTGGGAAATTCATATACCACTATTGTGTAAAAATTTAAGATTTTTCTGACGCCCCAGTAGAGAATTAAAATTCCAGTACTGGACGGAAAACTTTCTGTTTTCCAAACAGCATCAATTATACTATCTTCCAAATCATCCCAAAGGCATTACTTGGCACAAACACTAATTAAAACATAAAAACTCAATCATAACAGAGGCTAATACTCAAATACAGTAGGTAAAAGCAAAAATTTATTTTATTCATTGGGTTGCCTCCCAACAAGCGCTATTGTTTTATGCCCCTAGCTAGGCATAATGCATAGTTTCAAGTGTTGTCATCTTTGGTTTCCAATTCCTCAATCACACATCCATTTTTTCTAGTAGATTTAACATAGGTGTTTCTCATCATCACACTTCTAGGCACAAAATCAAGAATTTTACTTTTATGAATGGGTTCCTTAATTATATCAATGAAATTGGGATACACACTAATCATTTTAAGATCTTCGTTCCCTTTACTAGAATTGGTATCCTTGACCTTGGGAACATATATGAATTTGCAATTTTTATCAGGCGGAGTTCTATCAATGTTTTTAGCGGAGGAAAAAGCTGAACCCA
This sequence comes from Elymus sibiricus, assembly GCA_039707655.1. Classification (NCBI taxonomy): domain Eukaryota; kingdom Viridiplantae; phylum Streptophyta; class Magnoliopsida; order Poales; family Poaceae; genus Elymus; species Elymus sibiricus. The sequence goes on from CM077670.1 coordinate 40,628,428, forward strand.
AGTTGTTGATAATTTCTTCCAACTTTTCAATTCTAGCGGAGCTTTGGCCTATCCTTTCATTAATTATTGGCTCCTTTTCCTTTAGAGTTTTCAAAGCAATCCCCACCTTGGAACCAAATTGAGTAATATGATTGTGGACCTTTTTATTTAAATTTTCAAGATGTTTGATAGTAGGCATTTTGTTTTCTATAGCTTCTAACCTTTGCATAACATGCTCCAAAGTCAATGCCGTTTCATTAATAATGATAGGGGGTGAACCAACTAAATTTCCCATAGCATTGAGAGCATCCGAAGTGGGACACATCCAGAAATTCCCTCCGGTAATAGTGTCAAGAACAAATCTATACCAAGTAGTGATTCCCACATAGAAATTTCGAAGAAAAACAGTAGTGGATTGCTTATGAGTTGATCTATTTTGAGCATTGCAAATCCTATCCCAAACATCTTTTAAATTCTCTCCTCCCCTTTGTTTACAATTAAGTTCTTCATTTTCAGGGGTAGTAGTAATAAGCGAAGAACTAGCCATAATGGTAAAACAAGCAATCAAGCAAACAAAATATTTTTGTGTTTTTGTAAAATATTTTAGAAGTGGGGGAGATGAAAACGAGAGGCAAATGCAAATAAAAGGTAAATAAAGTAAATGCAAGTGAATGATAATTTGTGCGAAGGTACTTGGTAATTTTGATGATGTCTCCCCGGCAACGGCGCCAGAAATTCTTCCTACTACTTGTGAGCTACGTTGGTAATTACCTGAAGACGAAGGGAGATGCAGTATAGTAGAGATAAGTATTTCCCTCAGTTAAGAACCAAGGTTATCAATCCAGTAGCAGAACCAAGCAAAATTCCGTTAAAGCGCACCTGCACACACAAGAGCAAACACTTGCACCCAACGCGAATAAGAGGGTTGTCAATCCTCTTAGCGGTTACTTGCAAGGATTAAATCTTATCGAGGTAAATAGATAAACTAAACTACTAATTAAAATAAAAATAAATAAATTGCAGCAAGGTATTTTTAGGTTTTTATATGATAAAGATAGATCCGGGGACCATAGTTTTCACTAGAGGCTTCTCTCTTGAGCACATAAGCATACGGTGGGTAAACAAATTACTGTTGGGCAATTGATAGAAAAGCAAATAATTATGACGATATTCAAGGCAATGATCATGTATATAGGCATCACGTCCGAGACAAGTAGACCGACTCCTACCTACATCTACTAGTATTACTCCACCCATCGACCACTATCCAGCATGCATCTAGGGTATTAAGTATAAAACAGAGTAACGCCATAAGAAAGATGACATGATGTTGACAAAGTAAACTCAAGCAATATGATTAAACCCCATCTTTTTTATTCTTAATGGCAACAATACAAATACGTGTCTTGTCCCCTACTTTGTCACTGGGATATAGAACACCACAAGATTGAACCCATCACAAAGCACCACTCCCATTGCAAGATAAATCAATCTAGTTGGCCAAACCAAATGGATAGATCGGAGAGAAATACAATGCTATAACAATCATGCATAAAAGAGTTCTGAGAAGACTCAAATATTTCTCATGAATAATCTGATCATAAACCCACAATTCATCGGATCCCAACAAACACACTGCAAAAGAAGATTACATCGGATAGAACTCCAAGAACATCGAGGAGAACATGGTATTGAAGATCAAATAGAGAGAAGAAGCCATCTAGCTACTCACACATCATCGGAAGGGCAGCAACGTTGATGTAGAAGCCCTTCGTGATCGATTCCCCCTCCGACAGAGTATCGGAAAAGGCCTCCAGATGGGATCGCGGAAGAACAGAGGCTTGCGGCGGCGGAAAGGTTTTCTCTTCTGTCTTCCTAGTATACGGGGAATATTTTGGAATTTATAGTGCTAGAATTAGGTCAAGAGGTGCCACGAGGGGCCCACAAGCCTGGGGGGCGCGCCCTCCAAGCTTGTCGCTCCCTCGTGACTCGTCTGGTCTTCTCCCGAAGCTTCTAGGGTCCCTTGTGGTCCAGAAAAAATTAATCCAAAGTTTTTTCTTCGTTTGGACTCCGTTTGATAATGATTTTCTGAAAAGGAAAAAATAGGCAAAAAAACAGCAACTGGCACTGGGCACTAGGTTAATAGGTTAGTCCCAAAAAATGATATATAATTGCATATAAAACATCCAAGATTGATACTATAATAGCATGGAACAATCAAAAATTATAGATACGTTGGAGACATATCAAGCATGCCCAAGCTTAATTCCTGCTCGTCCTCGAGTAGGTAAATGATAAAAACAGAATTTTTGATGTGGAATGCTACCCAACATGTTTATTATGTAATCTGTTTATGGCATATAAGTTGTGAAGCGATGAATTAACAATATCAACATAATAATATCCATGAACATAAGAAGCATAATCATTAGCTTTCAAAATATACGATCCTTAACGAGTGTTATCCCTACTCACTTTCTCATATTAATCATGGCATGACTCTATCTTCACCGCAAATATATAAATAGTGAGCACCCCGGTGTTAAACCAGGCAATTGGATCATACTTCTATTGCGCTTCAGCATTTTCAACTCTCACGCAATACATGAGCTCAAGCCATGGATATAGCACTAGGTGGAATAGAATGCGGTGGTAGGTATCAAATAAGGGAAAGGAGATGAAGAAAGTCTCGCATCAACTCGGTGGATCAACGGGCTATGGAGATGCCCATCAATCAATATCAATGCGAGGAGTAGGGATTGCCATGCAATGGATGCACTAGGAGCTATAAGTGTATGAAAGCTCAAACTGAAAACTAAGTGGGTGTGCATCCAACTTGCTTGCTCATGAAGACCTCGGGCATTTGAGGAAACCCATCATCGAAATATACAAGCCAAGTTCTATAATGAAAAATTCCCACTAGTATATGAAAGTGACAACATAGGAGACTCTCTATATGAAAAACATGGTGCTACTTTGAAGCACAAGTGTGGAAGAGGATAGTAACATTGCCCCTTCTCTCTTTTTCTCTCATTTATATTTTTTTGTGGGCTCTTTTTGGCCTCTTTTTTTTCGTCCGGAGCCTCATCCCGTCTTGTGGGGGAATCATAGCCTCCATCATCCTTTCCTCACTGGGACAATGCTCTAATAATGACGATTATCACACTTTTATTTACTTGCAACTCAAAATTACAACTCGATACTAGAACAAATATGACTCTATGTGAATGCCTCTGGCAGTGCACCAGGATGTGCAATGATCTAGTGTAACATGTATGACAAATGATAAACGGTGGCTGAGCCACAAATACTATGCCAGCTATATGATCATGCAAAGCAATATGAGAATGATGATGTGTGTCATATAAAAAGAACGGTGGAAGTTGCATGGCAATATATCTCGGAATGGCTATGGAAATGCAATAATAGGTAGGTATGGTGGCTGTTTTGAGGAAGGTACAAGGGGTTTATGTGTGAAAGAGAGTATCATTGTCGGTGTATAAAACATGGGTATTTTATACCCTGACTTATGCACAGACAGTAGCAGCCTCCTTGCCGGCCAGGGCCTTGCCGGGAACCGCCAAGATCAAGATTCGGAGTCCATCCGCGGAAGCTACTAGAAAGAAGCTCAAAGCACAACACTCAACTAGTACCAAAGATGAAGACATTCCTTGCCGGCAAGGCTGAACCGGCAAGGTGAGGGCCCGGCAGGCTCCGTGCCGGCAAGCTTATGCCAGCCCTCCAGCGCTCCACCTCACCGCACAGGTGCTCGCTGATGTGTGAGGTGTCGACCGCGCAGGTTGGTTGGTGAGGCTTGTCGGGCACGTGTCAGCACGCTGGGACAAGATTTGCCCCTAACGACACCCGTCCAAGAGGCATGTCAGGATAATACGTGGTAGCTAGGTAAGCGGTGCAGAAACCTTGCCGGGACTACCTCTCCACATGACACCTAACGGCGCATTTAATGCCTTTGTCCTAAACTGGCAGAGTTAGGTATGATAGTACTGTTCGCTATCTAATCGCTATGTAATTACTGTTTTGCCACTGTGGCAACCCCTTGAGCTATAAAAGGAGGGCCAAGGCAACAGTTTAGGGGATTCGGACCCCTTTTCAAACACACGCACGTCTCGCGTAGCTGCTCTCTCCGCGCCTTGCCGGGACAAGTGCTCCTTGAACTGTGTTTCTGCATCATTAATACACCAAAAGCAGGAGTAGGGTTTTACGCTTCTCAGCGGCCCGAACCTGGGTAAATCCCTTGCGCTTCCCATTGTCCATGCTCTTTGTGCACGTCGACCTCCCCCGCCGAACCACAAGGGGCTGCATGGCCCCATAGATGGTCGTATCCCGACATCTTTGGCGCGCCAGGTAGGGGGTGCGTCGCTTGCGCGAACCTTGACCAGTGGGTAGCGTGCCTTCTTCATCATCTTCATCGACTTCATCATCGTCCTCCTCATCGTCGATGGCGCCCAAGAAGAAGGGCATAACGATGATGGCCACCCCGCACGCATCCGCAGGCGGCGCAGGTGGCGCGGCCTATGCGGGCGGCGCGGATACTGCAGTTGGCACGACCAGCGCAGGCGGCGCGGTCGCCATGCCCACCACGGTCGGCGCAGGGGACGAGCACGCCAGAGGCAGTCGACCTCCTTGGTCCTCTGGCGGACGAAGCCGCAACGGCGCGGGCGGAGCGGATGGACGACCTCCTCCTCCACCTCCTCGCCGCGCAGACGAACGCAGCCACCGGAGCAGCAATGCCCAGGCCGGCGCGAGCCGGGATCCCGCTACGGCGGCGTCCAAGGATGCTGCTTCAGAACAGACGCCGCTCCCCTCACACAATGGGCACGGTGCAGCTCCGAGCGGCACCAACGACTTCGGGCAGCAGCGACCTCACGACAATACTCTTGTGGATCAAATCCCAGATCCTCAGGCACCGCCTCCGCCACGGCGACCTGCTACTGATCATGTGCCACGGCGGCAAGACCGCGATGGCGCTCCTGCTGGCTCTGCCAGGAGTAGAGCGACATCGCGCTGTTCGCTCCCGGCCATGCCAGCCACGGCAGCGGAAGTAATGGCACGAGCTCAGATGCTGCTAAACTTTCCTCCAGCGGTAGAAAAGATGGATGAGTGGAGAGCCACCATCCAAAGCTTGATTGGACTTGCCGAAGCCAGTAAATCGCAGCAAGTGGAGCCCCCACAGCATCCGCAAGCAGCACCGGCATCTCCAGTCGGTGGCCGTGTTGACGGTACTACACTAACGGTGCAATTGCCACCGCGACAACCACCTCAACAGCAGCAACGCCAACAGCCGCGACAAGCCCAACAATCCCTTGGACCCGACGAGATGTCGATAGCCTCTTCAGATCCACGGGCGCGGCAAGATCAGCGGCAAGTGCTGCGAGACAGACGGGTAGAAGACGCCCGCACGACCATCGAACGGCGCCGACAGGCGCGCCGTCAATCCGACGCGCGCAACGGCCCCGTTGTTGATGAGCCAGCACCAGGGGTTGGCGGATATCTAGCTTACAAGGTTGGATGTCCTGCCTTAACCCGCGAGCTGTGGCAAGTCCGATGGCCGTCCGTTCGAGCCTTCAAGCTAGAAGTGCCGGAAAAATATGACGACAAGCTGAACCCGGCAGAGTTTCTAGGCATCTACACTATTGCCGTGCAAGCTACCGGAGGGAGAGACGAGAAGATCCTTGCCAACTACTTCCCGTTGGTACTAAAACCCAACATGAGGTCTTGGCTGATGAACTTGCCGGAGAACTCCATCTCTTCGTGGTCAGATCTCTGCAATGAATTCGTCGGTGCCTTTACTGGAGGCCACAAGGCCCCTGGACAGCCGAGCGACCTGCAAGTGATCCCGCAAAGAGATGGCGAAACTTTATGCAAGTACATCCAGAGATTCAGCCGCGTGCACCGCAACATTCCAGATGTACACCCCGCAGCCGTCATTGCCGCCTTTCACACGAACGTGCGCAATCGGAGGATGCGGGAGAAAATGAACGTCAAGTTGCCCAAGACCGTCAATGACCTCTATACGTTGGCAGATAAGTGTGCACGAGCTAAGGAAGGAAGAAGGCTTCCCGGGGAGGACGCTGGCGCCGAAGTAGATTCTGAGGATGACGATGCCGCCACCCCAAGGAAGAAGGGCCGGAAGCGCAACAGGAAGCGCAAAGGAAAAAATGTTATGGCTGTCGAAGGCTCCGGCAACTACGACTCCGCCAAGAAAGCCAAGACTGAGAACTCCGGCAAGGAGGCTGCTGTGTGCGCTGCTTGCCAGGAGGCGGCGGGAAACGAGAAGGCCGGCAAGTCAGATGGACCATACTGCAAGATTCACCGCACCAAAGGCCATGATCTCCAAGAGTGCCGACAAGTCGAACATCTTGTTGAGAAACAGAAGGCTGAATACGAGAAGCGCGACAAGGAAAAGGGCCAAGATGGTGCCAGTGGATCCAGCAAAAAGGGCCGTGGTGGTCGAGGAGGCCACCGCGGCAAGGCCAAGCAGCAGAAAGAAAAGCCTGCTAGAGGCCATGAAAAGAAAGAGGGAGATGATGGAAGTGAAGAAGAAGAGGACGATGATGAGACCAGCGAACAAGAATTCCAAAAGGCAACTGAGGCCATGTGCGTTGACGGGGGCGCATCTTTGCACTCCTCTCACCGCCAGCTTAAACAGTGGGCCCGTGAGGTTAACGCGGCGGAACCGGCAACGGGCTCTCAAAAACCACTCAAATGGTCACACACGCCTATCATCTTTGATGCTGAGGACCACCCTGATCGCATAACTGCGGTCGGGTGTTTGCCGTTGTTGGTTTAGCCAACAATTCGCAACCTCCAAGTAACAAAGATGTTAGTTGACGGTGGGGCCGGTATGAATCTGATCTCTTCGGAGGTAATCAAGAGGTTGCAGATTCCCGGCGAGGAGCTCGAAAAGACAGGCACCTTTCAAGGAGTGAACCCGGGAAGAAGCCAGCCCAAGGGAAAGATCACATTGCCGGTAACGTTTGGCAGGGAACTGATCTCCAGGACGGAAAAGATTGTCTTTGACGTCGTCAAGATCCCCTTGCCATACAATGGGATTCTTGGCCGCCCGGCCTTGGCAAAATTCATGGCAGCATCCCACTATGCTTACAACACGTTGAAGATGCCAGGGCCGATGGGTGTCATTTCCGTCAACTCCAACAAGAAAGATGCAGTCATTTGCTTCGACAAGATGTACAGAGATATGGGTGCAGCAGAAGCCCCCAAGGCACCGGCTCCCGCCAAGAAAAAAGAAAGCAAGAAATCCGGCAAAGCCTCTAGCAAGGATTCCGGGAAGCGCACCTCTTCGGAGTGCTACGCACCTGTTGAAGACATACCGGAGTGATCTGCGGGTAAGAAATCCAAAGCCACTGCACCGGCAACCAAGAAGGTGCCGGCGAGGGGGACGACACTGACGGTACTTTCACCATCAGCGCCACTCTTGACAGCAAATAGGAAAGCGCGCTCGTTGCCTTCTTGTGGGCGAATGTCGATGTGTTCGTATGGCAGCCATCCGACATCCCCGGTGTTCCCAGAGAGGTAATTGAGCACCACCTTGCCGTTTGTCCCCACACTCGGCCCGTCAAGCAAAAAGTCCGGAAGCAAGCTTTGGAGCGGCAGCAATTCATTGCCGAAGAAATCAAGAAACTCGAAGCAGCAAGCCTGGTCAGAGGAGTGCTACATCCCACTTTGTTGGCAAATCCAGTGGTTGTGCACATAGAAAACGGGAAGTGGAGATTTTGTATTGATTACACGGATATCAACAAAGCATGCCCGAAGGACCCTTTCCCTTTGCCGCGCATTGATCAAATTGTAGACTCTACTTCCAGCTGTGATTTGCTCTCCTTCCTTGATGCATATTCTGGATACCATCAGATATTCATGACCAAGGAGGATGAGGAGAAAACTGCATTCATTACTCCATGTGGGACGTACTGCTTCGTACGTATGCCCTTCGGATTAAAGAGTGCCGCTTCAACATTTGCAAGAGCGGTCCAAATCGGGTTTGAGCCCCAGCTGCACAGGAATGTAGAAGCATACATGGATGATATAGTGGTAAAAACCAAGGACAAATCTACCCTTATTCAAGACTTGGAAGAGACATTTGCGAACTTGCGCAAAATCAACTTGAAGCTCAATCCCGAGAAGTGTGTGTTTGGTGTTCCATCCGGCAAACTTCTCAGGTTCTTTGTATCTCAACAAGGAATTGAAGCAAATCCCGACAAGATCAAGGCAATTGAGCAGATTCAAGCACCAAAAAGCGTCAAAGATGTGCGGCGCCTTGCCGGCTGTGTTGCTGCCTTAGGTAGGTTCATTTCAAGATCTGCTGACCGCGCCTTGCCGTTCTTCAAGATTTTGAAAAAGGCAGGACCAATGAAATGGACTCCGGAGGCGGAGGCCGCGCAGCAGGACTTGAAAAGATACCTCTCCTCCATGCCAACACTAGTTGCGTCAAGACCACGAGAGCCGTTGCTGCTATACGTAGCGGCAACGAATCAAGTGGCTAGTGCTGCACTAGTGGCACAGAGGGAACTCGATGACGAGGAAGCAACCACGGCAAACCCGTCCAGTGATGAACCAGAATCTTCTCCGAAAAGATCCGGTGCCGATAAATCAGAAACAGAGCAAGCAAACGAAGTTGATCAACAAGCAGTGCCGAAGAAGAAAGTGGTGCATCGACCAGTGTATTTTGTTAGTTCCCTTCTGTAGGAGGTTAGATCGAGATACTCTGGGGTGCAGAAGTTGCTTTTTGGTCTCCTTATGGCCTCAAGAAAGCTGCGCCACTACTTCCAAGCACACAAGATTACCGTCGTCACTCGCTCTCCGTTGCAACACATCTTGAGAAATCCAGAGGCAACCGGCAGGATAGTGGAGTGGGCGTTGGAATTGTCAAGCTTTGCACTCAAGTTTGAAAGCACTTCAACCATTCAGAGCAGGGCTTTGGCGGAGTTCATCGCCGAATGGACGCCAACTTAAGACGAAGAAATTCAAATGACAGCTCTCCCCGGCAAAGAGACAGCAAAGGAATGGGTCATGTACTTTGATGGTGCCTTCTCGCTGCAGGGCGCCGGTACCGGAGTGCTGCTTATCGCACCCACCGGAGAGCACCTCAAGTATGTGGTCCAAATGCACTTTCCCAGGGAGCAAGCTACAAACAACACTGCTGAGTACGAAGGACTTCTTGCCGGTCTTAGGATCGCGGTAGACCTTGGAATCAAAAAAATGATCATGTACGGCGACTCGCAGCTTGTTGTAAAGCAAGTGAACAAAGATTATCAGAGCCCGTTAATGGAGGCGTATGTGGAAGAAGTGAGGAAATTGGAAGAACACTTTGACGGGTTGCAAGCAGAGCACATCCCTCGTGCGGAAAACAGCGTTGCTGATAGCATGTCAAAGTGTGCCACTCAAAAGCTTCCCGTGGAACCGGGAACTTTCATGGTCCATTTGAATCAACCAACAGTCGCCCCATCAACGCAGGCCAGCAAGAGAAGGAAGTTAAGTATCGGCCAGTATTTTCCGGCAGAGCTCCCGGAAGCCGCCGACAAGGATGTTGCCAGGAACAACAGTACGGTTGCCGGTGAGCAGCCACTTAGCGCAGAACCACAGGCTCTTGTCGCAGAAGCAAGCGCTCCCGTAGCCGAAGAGATGCCTTTAGTCCTTGTCGTCGAGCCACAAGCTCCGACATATGCACAGCAGATAGTCCGTTTCCTTCAAACAGGAGAGGTTCCCGATGAGCAAGAAGAAGCCGAGAAAGTAGCCCGTCAGTCAAGTATGTATCAGTTTGTGGATAGCATCCTATACAGAAAGCGACCAAACGGTGTGAAATTGAAGTGCATTTGCCGGGAAGATGGACTAAAGCTGTTGGCAGAGATACACGGAGGCATATGTGGCTCTCACATAGGATCAATGGCTCTTGTCGGCAAAGCTTTCCGGCAAGGCTTCTATTGGCCCACTGCCCTCCAGGATGGGACTGAGCTAGTAACCAAGTGTGAAGCATGCCAGTTCCATTCAAAGAGCATACATCAACCAGCTCAAACTCTCCAAACAATCCCTCTCTCCTGGCCCTTTTCGGTCTGGGGGCTCGATATCTTCGGCCCCTTTCCCCGTGCTGCCGGGGGCTTTGAGTTCTTGTACGTTGCCATCGACAAGTTCACAAAGTGGCCTGAAGTGGAGCCAGTGAGGAAGGTGACAGCGCAATCAGCCATGAAGTTCCTCAAAGGATTAGTTTGCCATTTCGGGGTCCCTAACAGGATGATCACCGACAATGGCACACAATTCACGAGCCGCACCTTCATGCAGTATATCCAAGACCTCGGCAGCAAAATCTAATTTGCATCTGTTGCTCACCCGAGAAGCAACGGCCAGGCGGAAAGGATGAATGCTGAAGTGCTGCGTGGCCTCAAGACAAGGACCTTTGACAAGCTGCGCAAGTGTGGAAGGCACTGGATTGATGAGTTGCCAGCGGTTCTTTGGTCACTCAGAACGACACCAAATCGAGCTACCGGCCAAACACCCTTCTCCCTAACCTATGGTGCAGAAGCGGTGCTCCCCACGAAACTCATATATGGGTCACCTCGAGTGCTCGCTTACGATGAAGCTGAGCAAGAGCAGCTGCGGCAAGACGATGCGTTGCTCCTTGAGGAAGATCGTCTTCGGGCGGCTGTGCCAGCTGCACGCTACCAGGAAGCCTTGTGCCGCTACCGTAGCCGCAAAATGCATGCCCGAAGCCTTGAGGAAGGCGACCTTGTTCTTCGGCGTGCTCAGTCCGCCAAGGGATCAAACAAGTTGACACCGAAGTGTGAAGGCCCTTACCGGGTAGTACGAACCAGGCCTGGCGCAGTCCGTCTGGAGACCGAAGATGGCACCTCAGTGCAGAACTTATGGAATATTGAGCATCTTCGCAAGTTCTACCCGTGAGGCGTAGTTGCCGGGACATATCCGAGCAACACCTTTTGTACGAGATTTGTCGGCCAGACATGTAACCCTTTGTACAAAGCCAGGCGCAGATCCTGTGCATAATAAAGCTAAGTGTTTCGCAACTCCTCGTACATGTTCATTTATGTGTCGATGCATGTGATGTTGTGATTTACGCTTTAGTTTCTATGAAATCACTGATGGGCCATCAAGGTTCCCAAACCGCTCTTTTCTCTTCTTTCTTTTTCTTAAAAGGATAAGAAGGATCCCTCGCATGCAAATTTCCCGGAGGGAGTGGAGATGGGTACCATTTTTAACGACGTTCAAGTGATCATTTTGTACAACGAGAGAAACGGCACAAGGAAAAGCTAAGTTGCAAAAACTTTGAAATTTTTTCTTTATTACATTCGTGCTCTCCCTTGAACAGTTCTGAACTTTGTATGAGAAACCTGCACGCGAGAGGGACCTTGTCGTGATCACTCCGCGCTCTAGGTTGCCTCGAGTCCGCTCAGCAAGCTTGGCGGCTGCGTTCTGGCCCAGCAAGTCATCTTGCCGGCAGCGGCACTTCCAGCAGGCTGCTAAGGACCCGTTCCTCGAAGCGCTCGCGGCAAGTGTGCGCACCGGCAAGCTTCCGATAAGCGTAGGGAACACAAGTCATACAAAGGTGAAATAAGACGAGGGAAATAGCATGCGTTCATTTAAACCCGGCAAACACCAGATGTTCATTAAGAAAGTACTTGATTGCCCTCTATTGGCCCTTTGCCAGGGTCTATCTCAAGTGCAAAGAGGGCAAAAGGGGCACCTAGGCGGGGTCCGGCTTGTTCCTGGAAGGCCAGGTGATGGTGTTGCCGACGATCAGCCAGACTCTTTGCCGTCGTCTTTGACCTTCACGCCCGGAGAGCCGTCGTCATCGCCGTCATCATCGCCATCCTCAGCATCGCTGGAGGAAGCGGTGTCACTGTCGCTCGAGCTCTCCGCGTAGCACTCCAGACGAGCGCATGAAGCCCCGAAGAACTTCACGACAAGCGTGTCTGGTCCGTCCAGCTTGAAGTGAAGGAGGTGCTCTTGCCCTAAGCAGCGGGCGCGGGCAAAGGATTTCCAAACGCGCGTAAGGTACATGATGCCATTGTTGGAGGTTTCGACGGTTACCCACACCGGGCCGTTGCAGCAACAGTCCACGCGCAGCCATAAGCCGTGCAGGTGGCGGCCTTCCATCTCCCTAGCAAAGGGACGAGGAAGCGCAGCCAGCTCCGCGGCTGGTCGCGCAGCTCCAAGACAAACTCTTCCGTCGTGTCCACCGTGTGACCTTCTGCCGCTGAAGGAGGGGCTGAAGACCGAACAGCAAGCGTCCCACCGCGGCCGTCCCCGCCGCGGGCACCACGCCATCCACGACCGCCGGTCGTGGCCCTCCCTTGAGCACTGGAGCCAGCTTCCGCAGCCGTGGCCAAAGGTTGAGCATGGAGCCGGGAAGAATCCCTCGCCGTGGCGGCGGGGGCGCGGCCGCGACCTCTCCCCCTCGCCATGGCGTCGTCGAATGCGGGAGGAGAAGAAGATGTGGGAAAAAGGAAACAGTTGCTGGAAGTCGAGACAGGAGGAGATGGGTGAGCTTAGCATCCCGCCTGCCCCCCATTTTATAGGGGGAGTGCGGAGAGCTGGCCCTTCGCCATCTTTGGGCGACCGCCCACGATCGCCAATCCCACGTCCTGTGCTCCTGACGGGTGCATTACTCCAGCAACCTCCCACGATGGCCAATTCCACGCCCTGCGCCCCCTGGCCCGACGCGTCACTCCAACGGCTGCCCTTCTCCACCAATCCGCTGCCCTGCATGCATGAGGACGCGCGTGATGGAGGGGCGCAGAAAAAGGAGGAGTAAAGACAGACGGGGCAGTTACCCCTCGCCACGCGGAGCTGAACGCCCGTTTGATTTGAACCAACAGCATCCCACATATGAGCATACCCTTGGCCTGAGTACGCCTGCAGGCCGGCCACCCGACGACAAGGTTTGCCGGGAAGTGGCTGAGAGCACGCTCAAGGCTGGATTACTGAGGAAGCAAAGAAGATCTCAAAAGAGTATGACCGTCATGACGAAAAATTACAACGGCAGTTTCCCGCCACGTGTCTGTGCATTGTTTGGGCCTAGCCCAACGACGCTTCGGACACGCGTGTGGCCCAGGCCCGGGGGCTTCTGTTGGTGTATAAAACATGGGTATTTTATACCCTGACTTATGCACAGACAGTAGCAGCCTCCTTGCCGTCCAGGGCCTTGCCGGGAACCGCCAAGATCAAGATTTCGAGTCCATCCGCGGAAGCTACCAGAAAGAAGCTCAAAGCACAACACTCAACTAGTACCAAAGATGAAGACATTCCTTACCGGCAAGGCTAAACCGGCAAGGTGAGGGCCCGGCAGGCTCCGTGCCAGCAAGCTTATGCCAGCCCTCCAGCGCTCCACCTCACCGCACAGGTGTTCGCTAATGTGTGAGGTGTCGACCGCGCAGGTTGGTTGGTGAGGCTCGTCGGGCACGTGTCAGCACGCTGGGACAAGATTTGCCCCTAACGACACCCGTCCAAGAGGCGTGTCAGGATAATATGAGGTAGCTGGGCAAGCGGTGCAGAAACCTTGCCGGGACTACCTCTCCACATGACACCTAACGGCGCATTTAATGCCTTTGTCCTAAACTGGCAGAGTTAGGTATGATAGTACTGTTCGCTATCTAATTGCTATGTAATTACTGTTTTGCCACTGTGGTAACCCCTTGAGCTATAAAAGGAGGGCCAAGGCAACAGTTTAGGCGATTCGGACCCCTTTTCAAACACAAGCACGTCTCGCATAGCTGCTCTCTCCGCGCCTTGCCGGGACAAGCGCTCCTTGTACTGTGTTTCTGCATCATTAATACACCAAAAGCAGTAGTAGGGTTTTATGCTTCTCAGCGGCCCGAACCTGGGTAAATCCCTTGCGCTTCCCATTGTCCATGCTCTTTGTGCACGTAGACCTCCCCCGCCGAACCACAAGGTGCTGCATGGCCTCATAGATGGTCGTATCCCGACATCTTTGGCGCGTCAGGTAGGGGATGCGTCGCTTGCGCGAACCTTGACAAGTGGGTTGTGCGCCTTCTTCATCATCTTCATCGTCGTCCTCCTCGTCGTCGATGGCGCCCAAGAAGAAGGGCATAACGATGACGGCCACCCCGCACGCATCCGCAGGCGGCGCAGGCGGCTCGGCCTTTGCGGGCGGCGTGGATACCGCGGTTGGCACAACCAGCACAGCCGGCGCGGTCGCCATGCCCACCACGGTCGGCGCAGGGGACGACCACGCCAGAGGCAGTCGACCTCCTCGGTCCTCTAGTAGACGGAGCCGCGACGGCGCGGGCGGAGCGGATGGACAACCTCCTCCTCCTCCTCGCCGCGCAGACGAATGCAGCCACCGGAGCAGCAATGCCCGGGACGGCGCGAGCCGAGATCCCGCTGCGGCGGTGTCCAAGGATGCTGCTTCAGGACAGACACCGCGCCCCTCACACAATGGGCACGGTGCAACTCCGAGTGGCGCCAACGACTCTGGGCAGCAGCTACCTCACGGCAAGACTCCTGTGGATCAAATCCTAGATCCTCAGGCACCGCCTTGGCCACAGCGACCTGCTGCTGATCATGTGCCATGGTGGCAAGACCGCGATGGCGCTCCTGCTGGCTCTGCCAGGAGTAGAGCGACATCGCGCTGTTCGCTCCCGGCCATGCCAGCCATGGCAGCGGAAGCAATGGCGCGAGCTCAGATGCTGCTGAACTTTCCTCCAGCGGTAGAAAAGATAGATGAGTGGAGAGCCACCATCCAAAGCTTGATTGGACTTGTCGAAGCCAGTAAATCACAGCAAGCGGAGCCCCCACAGCGTCCGCAAGCAGCACCGGCATCTCCAGTCGGTGGCCGCGTTGACGGTACTACACTAACGGTGCAATCGCCACCGCGACAACCGCCTCAACAGCAGCAACGCCATTAGCCGCGACAACCCAGCAATCTCTTGGACCCGACGAGATGTCGATAGCCTCTTCAGATCCACAGGCGCGGCAAGATCAGCGGCAAGTGCTGCGAGACAGGCGGGCAGAAGACGCCTGCACCACCATCGAGCGGCGCCGAGAGGTGCGCCGTCAATCCGACGCGCGCAACGGCCCCGTCGTTGATGAGCCTGCACCAGGGGTTGGCGGATATCTACCTTACAAGGTTGGATGTCCGATGGCCATCCGTTCGAGCCTTCAAGCCAGAAGTGCCGGAGAAATATGACGGCAAGCTGAACCCGGCAGAGTTTCTTGGCATCTACACTATTGCCGTGCAAGCTGCCGGAGGGAGAGACGAGAAGATCCTCGCCAACTACTTCCCGTTGGTACTAAAACCCAACGTGAGGTCTTGGCTGATGAACTTGCCGGAGAACTCCATCTCTTCGTGGTCAGATATCTGCAACGAATTCATCGGTGACTTTACCGGAGGCCACAAGGCCCCTGGACAGCCCAGTGACCTGCAAGTGATCCTGCAAAGCGATGGCTAAACTTTACGCAAGTACATCCAGAGATTCAGCCGCGTGCACCACAACATTCCAGATGTACACCCTGCAGCCATCATTGATGTCTTTCACACGAACGTGCGCAATCGGAGGATGCGGGAGAAAATGAACGTCAAGATGCCCAAGACCGTCAACGAGCTCTATACGTTGGCAGATAAGTGTAAATGAGCTGAGGAAGGAAGAAGGCTTCCCGGGGAGGACGCTGGCGCCGAAGTAGATTCTGAGGATGACGATGCCGCCACCCCGAGGAAGAAGGGCCGGAAGCGCAATAGGAAGCGCAAAGGCAAAACTGTTATGGCTGTCGAAGGCTCCGGCAACTCCGAGTCCGCCAAGAAAGCCAAGACTGAGAACTCCGGCAAGGAGGCTGCTGTAGGCGCCGCTTGCCGGGAGGCGGCGGCAAACGAGAAGGCCGGCAAGTCAGATGGACCATACTGCAAGATTCACCGCACAAAAGGCCATGATCTCCAAGAGTGCCGACAAGTCGAACATCTTGTTGAGAAACAGAAGGCTGAATACGAGAAGCGCGACAAGGAAAAGGGCCAAGATGTTGCCGGTGGATCTGGCAAAAAGGGCCGTGGTGGTCGAGGAGGCCGCTGCAGCAAGGCCAAGCAACAGAAAGAAAAGCCTGCTAGAGGCCGTGAAAAGAAAGAGGGAGATGATGGAAGTGAAGAAGAAGAGGACGATGATGAGACCAGCGAACAAGAATTCCAAAAGGCAACTGAGGCCATGTGCGTTGACGGGGGCGCATCTTTGCACTCCTCTCACCGCCAGCTTAAACAGTGGGCCCGTGAGGTCAACGCGGCGGAACCGGCAATGGGCTCTCAAAAACCACTCAAATGGTCACACACGCCTATCATCTTTGATGCTGAGGACAACCCTGATCGCATAACTGCGGTCGGGTGTTTGCCGTTGTTGTTTTCGCCAACAATTCGCAACCTCCAAGTAACGAAGATATTAGTTGACGGTGGGGCCTGTCTGAATCTGATCTCTCTGGCGGTAATCAAGAGGCTGTAGATTCCCAATGAGGAGCTCGAAAAGACAGGCACCTTTCAAGGAGTGAACCCGGGAAGAAGCCAGCCCAAGGGAAAGATCACGTTGCCGGTAATGTTTGGCGGGGAACTGAACTACAGGACGGAAAATATTGTCTTTGACGTCGTCAAGATCCCCTTGCCGTACAATGGGATTCGTGGCCGCCCGGCCTTGGCAAAATTCATGGCAGCATCCCACTGTGCTTACAACACGTTGAATATGCCAGGGCCGATGGGTGTCATTTTCGTCAACTCCGACAAGAAAGATGCAGTCATTTGCGTCGACAAGATGTACAGAGATGTGGTTGCAGCAGAAGCCGCCCAGGCGCCGGCTCCCGCCAAGAAAAAAGAAAGCAAGAAATCGGGCAAAGCCTCTAGCAAGGTTTCCAGGAAGCGCACCTCTTCGGAGTGCTGCGCACCTGTTGAAGAGTTACAGGAGTGCTCAGCCCGTAAGAAATCCAAAGCCACTGCACCGGCAACCAAGAAGGTGCCGGCAAGGGGGGATGGCACTGGCGGTACTTTCACCATCAGCGCCACTCTTGACAGCAAATAGGAAAGCGCGCTCGTTGCCTTCCTGCGGGCGAATGTTGATGTGTTCGCATGGCAGCCATCCGACATCCCCGGTGTTCCTAGGGAGGTAATTGAGCACCACCTTGCCGTTTGTCCCCACGCTCGGCCCATCAAGCAAAAAGTCCGGAAGCAAGCATTGGAGCGGCAGCAATTCATTGCCGAAGAAATCAAGAAACTCGAAGCAGCAGGCCTGGTCAGAGGAGTGCTACATCCCACTTGGTTGGCAAATCCAGTGGTGGTGCGCATAGCAAACGGGAAGTGGTCACTTTGTATTGATTACACGGATATCAACAAAGCATGCCCGAAGGACCCTTTCCCTTTGCCGCGCATCCATCAAATTGTAGACTCTACTTCCGGCTGTGATTTTTTCTCCTTCCTTGATGCATATTCTGGATACCATCAGATATTCATGGCCAAGGAGGATGAGGAGAAAACTGCATTCATTACTCCATGTGGCACATACTGCTTCGTACATATGCCCTTCAGATTAAAGAGTGCCGGTTCAACATTTGCAAGAGCGGTCCAAATCGGGTTTGAGCCCCAGCTGTACAGGAATGTAGAAGCATACATGGATGATATAATGGTCAAAACCAAGGACAAATCTACCCTTATTCAAGACTTGGAAGAGACATTTGCGAACTTGCGCAAAATCAACTTGAAGCTCAATCCCGAGAAGTGTGTGTTTGGTGTTCCATCCGGCAAACTTCTCGGGTTCTTTGTATCTCAACGAGGAATTGAAGCAAATCCTGACAAGATCAAGGCGATTGAGCAGATTCAAGCACCAAAAAGCGTCAAAGATGTGCAGCGCCTTGCCAGCTGTGTTGCTGCCTTAAGTAGGTTCATTTCAAGATCTGCTGAGTGCGCCTTGCCGGTCTTCAACATTTTGAAAAAGGCAGGACTGATGAAATTGACTCCGGAGGCGGAGGCGGAGGCCACACTAGTTGCGCCAAGACCACGAGAGCCGTTGCTGCTATACGTAGCGGTAAAGAAACAAGTGGCTAGTGCTGCACTAGTGGCGCAAAGGGAACTCGATGACGAGGAAGCAACCACGGTAAACCCGTCCAGTGACGAACCAGAATCTTTTCCGGCAAGATCCGGTGCCGATAAATCAGAAATAGAGCAAGCAAACGAAGTTGATCAACATGCAGTGCCGAAGAAGAAAGTGGTGCCGCGACCAATGTATTTTGTTAGTTCCCTTCTGCAGGGGGCTAGATCGAGATACTCTGGGGTGCAGAAGTTGCTTTTCGGTCTCCTTATGGCCTCAAGAAAGCTGCGCCACTACTTCCAAGCACACGAGATTACCGTCGTCACTCGCTTTCCGTTGCAACGCATCTTGAGAAATCCAGAGGCAACAGGCAGGATAGTGGAGTGGGCGTTGGAATTGTCAAGCTTTGCACTCAAGTTTGAAAGCACTTCAACCATTCAGAGCAGGGCTTTGGCGGAGTTCATCGCCGAATGGACGCCAATGCAAGATGAAGAAATTCAAATGACAGCTCTCCCCGGCAAAGAGACAGCAAAGGAATGGGTCATGTACTTTGATGGTGCCTTCTCGCTGCAGGGCGCCGGTGCCGGAGTGCTGCTTATCGCACCCACCGGAGAGCACCTCAAGTATGTGGTCCAAATGCACTTTCCCAGGGAGCAAGCTACAAACAACACCATATGAGCATCAATTATACTATCATCCAAATCATCCCAAAGGCATTACTTGGCACAAACACTAATTAAAAGATAAAAACACAATAATAACAGAGGCTACAATTGCGTAAACACACAAAAGCAGAAAGTAAAACAAAAATTAAAGATACATATTGTGTTGCCTCCCAACAAGCGCTATTGTTTTATGCCCCTAGCTAGGCATATTGCATAATTTCAAGTATTATCATCCTTCAAATTAATTCCATAGGTGGCCCCCATAATAGATTCATATGGTGGCTTAATTCTCTTTCTAGAGAATTGTTCCATCCCTTTCTTTAATGGAAATTGAAATCTTATATTACCTTCTTTCATATCAATAATAGCACCTATGGTTCGTAGGAAAGGCCTACCAAGTATTATAGGACAAGACGGATTGCATTCAATATCAAGCACAATAAAATCCATGGGTACATAACTCCTATTTGCAAGAATAAGCACATCATTTATTCTACCCAATGGTTTTTTAATAGTGGAATCCGCAAGATGTAAATTAAGGGAACAAGCATCTATATCGGTGAGACCTAGCACGTCACATAAAGATTTTGGTATAGTAGAGACGCTAGCACCTAGATCACACAAAGCATTGCATTCATAATCTTTAATTTTAACTTTGATAGTAGGTTCCCATTCATCATGTAATTTTCTAGGAATTGAAACTTCCAACTCAAGTTTTTCTTCATGAGCTTTTATCATAGCCTCTACAATATGTTTAGTAAAAGCTTTATTTTGTTCATAGGCATTAGGTGAATTAATCATGGATTGCAACAAGGAAATACATTCAACTAAAGAACAATTATCATAATTAAAGTCCTTATAATCCAAAGTAGTGGGCACCTCACTATTTAAAGTTTTAACCTCTCCAAACCCACTTTTGTCAATTTTATCATTAAGATCATCACCCTCCAAATAATTGGGATGCCTTCTAGCTAAAGTTGACTCATCTCTAGTCCCTTTTTAATCAACTTTTATATTACTAAATAGAGATTCAATAGGTGAGACACCAATCATTTTAATATCTTCATCATTATAACGATAGAAACCTGGGTTCTAGGAGTTCTCGCTTAGCTCTCAACTTAGCGGTTCTTTCTTTACTTTCATTAATGGTGACATTGATAGCTTTAATAGAATCATTTATATCATGATTGGGTGGCAAAATTTTAATTTTGAGAGTATCCACATCATGAGCAATTCTATCCTTGTTCCTAGCCATGTCATCAACTTTATTCAATTTTTCTTCTACCATAGCATTGAAAATCTTTTGAGAATTAATAAATTCTTTAATATTACTTTCAAGATCAGAGGGCATCCTATTATTATTATATGAATTACCATAGGAATTACCATAATTATTAGAGGAATTTCCAGAAAACGGTCTAGGATTGAAATTACCCCTATAAGCATTGTTGTTGAAATTATTTCTAGAGACAAAATTCACATCAATGGCATCATTATTTTTCTCAATCAAAGTAGACAATGGAACATCATTAGGATCAATATGAGCACTTTTACTAGCAACCAATTTCATAAGAGCATCCATCTTATCACTGAAAGTATTAATTTCTTCGACAGAATTTACCTTCTTACCAGTTGGAGTTCTTTCAGTGTACCATTGAGAATAATTTGTCATAATATTATCAAGGAGTTTTGTAGATTCTCCCAATGTAATTTCCATAAAAGTACCACTTGCGGCAGAGTCTAGAAGATTTCTAGAACAAAGTTTAGTCCCGCATAAAATTTCGTATGATCATCCATAAACTTAAACCATGAGTAGGGTAATTTCTTATCATTAATTTCATTCTCTCCCAAGATTGTGCAACGTGTTCATGCTCAAGTTGCTTAAAATTCATAATTTGATTTCTTAGAGAAATAATCATAGCGGGAGGAAAATACTTGGCAATAAAAGCATCCTTACACTTATCCCAAGAATCAATACTGTTTCGAGGCAAGGATGAAAACCAAGTTTTAGCAAGATCTCATAGTGAGAATGGAAATAATTTCAATTTAACAATATCTTTATCCACATCTTTCTTCTTTTGCATATCACAAAGTTCAATAAAAGTATTAAGATGGGATGCACCATCTTCATTAGGACTACCAGAAAATTGTTCTTTCATAACAAGATTAAGCAAAGCAGCATTAATATCACACGACTCCGCACTAGTGGCGGGAGGAGCAATTGGAGTAATAATAAAATCATTATTATTAGTATTGGAAAAGTCACAAAATTTTGTGTTTTCTTGAGACATAGCGACAAAGCAAGCAAACTAGCAAACAAGCAAACAGAAATATTTTTGTGTTTTTGTAAAATTGTTTTAGAAGTGGGGGAGATGAAAATGAGAAGCAAATGCAAATAAAAAGGCAAATGAAAATAAGAACAAGTGGATTATAGTTTATGCGAAGGTACTTGATAGGTTTTGGTGATGTATCCCCGGCAACGGCGCAGAAATTCTTCCTGCTACTTGTGAACTGCGTTGGGATTTCCCCGAAGAGGAGAGGATGATGCAGTACAGTAGAGATAAGTATTTCCCTCAGTTAAGAACCAAGGTTATCAATCCAGTAGGAGAACCACACAGAACCTCGTTAGCAGCACCTACACACACAAAAGCAAACACTTGCACCCAACGCAAATAAGAGGGTTGTCAATCCCCTTAGCGGTTACTTGCAAGGATTAATTCTGATAGTGATATATAGAAAACTAAATTGCAAAATAAAATAAAAGTAAATAAATTGCAGCAAGGTATTTTTGGATTTTAATATATGATAAAAGTAGACCCGGTGGCCATAGTTTTCACTACAGGCTTCTCTCTTGAACATACAGCATACGGTGGGTAAACAAATTACTGTTGGGCAATTGATAGAAAAGCGCATAGTTATGATGATATTCAAGGCAATGATCATGTATATTGTCGGGGGGATGACCCCCGGGTAGGCAACGGAGCCCGAATCCCTTTCGGAAAATCATCAGAGCAAGACAAGTCCCTCTGGCCGGCTTGCCAGGCACGCCGGCTCCCCAGCGCGAGCCGGCTCGGCGTGGCAACCCGGCCTGGCCGGCTGGCCCATGCCGGCTGGCCGCGAGGCGGCGAAGCCTTAGCGACGAAGCAAGCGATGCTACAACGCTCCTCCCTTTACCCTGACAGAGCAGGTGAGGCTACAGCTTTCCTTGCGCCCCCGCCCGAGGCGGGCGGTGTCAGTGAGGCGAGGTCCTGTAGAAACGGCGGCGCCGACCTCCCTCTGACGATGGACAAGACGCACCACAGTGCCTCGAACCCAGACTGACGAGACAAGACCCATCACGATGCCCGCGCCAGGCAGGTGCGGCGCACCTGGCGACCCGGCACCCGGCGACCCGACATCTCGGCATCTGGCGACCCGGCCACCGGATCCTGGTCAATGACACCAGGGGCCCGCGCCTCTGGTACGTTACCGTTGTAACCCTGGGGGTCGGCCTATAAGACCCCCAAGGAGGCCTCCGTGCAGAGGGATCGGGTTTTAGTGGCTGAGAGTTTGAGTTAGTGCGATAAGGTCAGTTCTCACCCTAGCTAGCTCTCTCCAGATCACGAACACTCGCACAGGAGAGGCAGAACGGTGGCTTAGCCCCTTCTCCCTCCTCCGTCCAAGCAGCTCCAAGAGCGACTCTGTAACCTCTGTGCTTATCAGCTCACACGGCAGGAGTAGGGGTGTTACCTCTCCAGAGGGCCCCGAACCTGGGTACGTCTTGTGTCCCGCACTCGCTCGTGCCAACCTAGCCTCCGGAACCCACCGGCGTCCTATCGTAGCCCCACATCATAAGCCATCTCATGGCATCGGCCGTGAATCACGCACCCCCAGCGAGAATACCACGACAGTTGGCGCCCACCGTGGGGCTGCTCGCGGCGTCGGCCGGAGTCAAGTTCCGGACGAGGCCGTTCACCAGCTCTGGCGAGCGCATCGTGCACGGTTTGGTTCGTGCGCCCCGCACGGCCAAACCGGCCGGCTGTAGCGTTGCGCTGGGCGCGGACGTCGCCGGCCCCGCAGGCTGCATCATCGCCCCTTCGGCGCGCTGCGCGTCTACATCGCGCTCGTCCCCGACGTGTTTCCCAGCAAAGTGTGCAACTGCGCCGACTCACTTGTCCCCGTTAGCCGCGCCGTCCCCGACGACGTCGCTGCTCTCTGCGTTCACGCGGAGGTGCTCACCATCGGCACCAGTTCCGGCTCCCCGCGCGCCAAGGAGAAGGCTGCCGCGGCCGCCGCCTTGGCTGCGGCTCCGCCTCGCCGGACTGACCCGCTCCACGACACGATCCGGAGTCTGCAAGCCCCCATCACGCCTGACGCTGACGCGGCTGCTGCAGCGGCCCAGCTCAACGAGGGCCGCCAGCATCTGCTGCTCGAGGCCATGGAGCTTGCGGCAACCCGGCGCCGGCTGGAGTCCGCCCAGCGAGAATTCGACATCATGGCCTCACTCCGCCTGCCGTCGAGCCCAGCCGGGTCGCGGAGGTGCGGATCCGCGGGGGCGCACTCGGCTGTGCGCTAGGCACAGGCCCACCCGTCAACGACACCCCCGTCAAGAACATGCGCACGGCGCAGGCCGCGATTCCTGATCTCGAGTTCCTGGAGGGCGAGGAGCTGCTGCAGCAGTAGTAGCGCATCCGCGACCTCATCACCGCGGCGAACGAGCAGCAGCAGTGCTTCGACCCGGCCCAGCCATCCGGCTCCGCCTCAAGAAGAACCGGGGACCCGGAGAGGGCTCTCCGGGATGCGCGGAAGACGTCTTCGCACACCACTAGCGCAAGCCGCTTTGGCCGGCACCGGTCCGGCCGGAGTCGGCACAACCGCGCCACCACCGCTGGAGACGGCAACGCTGGCGAAACGGCCGGCGACGGCCGGGTTCAGCAGCCGGAGCCTCCCGTGCGGCCGGCTCGGTGGCCCGAGCTGGCCCCGGAAGCTCCTGCTCCCCGCGGTCCCGTGACCGACCGAATCGGCCTCCGCGTTCCCGTGGCTGACCGGCTCAGCCCCCACGAGCCCTACGACGAAAGCGACGCCCGTCACTGCATGGACCGGCTGGCGCGCTCCACGGCCCTGGAGGAGGAAAGCTCTGTTGGCCCGGCGTGCTTCGGCCCCCGCATTCGCGAAGAACCCTTCCCCAAAGGCTTCTTGCTGCCCCGCGACTCGCCAAAATACACCGGCGCCACCAAGCCGGAGGACTGGCTAACCGACTACACCACAGCTGTCGGCAGAGCCGGCGGCAACCGGCGTGTGGCTGTCCGTTACGTCCCCTCATGCTGCTCGGTTCGGCCCGGACGTGGCTCAACAGCCTCCGTGCCGGCAGCGTGAACTCCTGGCTGGATTTCGAAGACGCGTTCGTCCGCAACTTCACCAGCACCTACACGCGACCCGGCAAGCCTCGCCAGCTCTCCATGTGCGTCCAGAAGCCGGGCGAGCCCCTGCGCGACTTCCTCACGCGGTGGACGGAGCTTCGCAACTCCTGCGAAGGGGTCCACGAGGTCTAGGCCATCCAATACTTCATCAACGGATGCCTAGACGGCACTCTGGTCAAACACCGGCTGGTGTGCGACGAGCCGGAGACCCTGGCGGAGCTCATGGCCGTGGCGGACAAGTACGCTATGGCCGACTCCGCGATGGATGTGAAGAACACGATCGGCGCGGACGGCAAGCTTCTCCCAGCCCAGCCGGCTCCCCCAAGCCGGCTGGCGACAACAGCCAACGCCGGCAAGACGGCAACAACAACGGCAAGCGCCGGAGCAACCAGCCGGCGCCTCGCTACGACCACCGGCAAGTCACTGCCGTGGAGAGGGAGCAGCCGGCCGAGCAAGGACCCAGCCAGCGCCCGCGCACCGGCAAGGCCGTCTGGCAGCCCAAGCTGGCCTTTGAGCAGTTGCTCAACGCCCCCTGCAAAAACCACAGCGGCGCGAAGCCATCGACGCACACGCTCCGGCAGTGCAGCTTCACGCAGCGCTTCTTGAAGGGCAACCTTCCACCCCCGCCGCCTAGAGCCGGCTCGCAGCAGCCGCCGCTGCCGCCGCCTCCACCGCCACCCGGCGCCCTCGCCGACAACCCTTTCCCGTTCTCGGACGCATCCTACGTCGTCTTCACCAGCGAGGGGGATGACAAGCACGCCAAGCGCAAGCACGCGGCCGAGGTGAACGCCGTCGTCCCTCCGGTTCCCCAGTACATGCACTGGTCCGACCGACCGGTGAGCTGGACCCGGGAGGATCACCCGGCCGTCATGCCCATGCCGGGCGGCTACGCCCTCGTGCTCGACCCCACCTTCGTCTCCGAGAAGCGCACCTGCCGCTTTTCGCGGGTGCTGATCGACGGCGGCAGCAGCATCAACATCCTCTACCGCGACACGATGACCAAGCTCGGCATCGAGGCGCGACAGCTAGAGCCGACCCGGACAGTGTTCCACGGCATCGTGCCAGGACACTCCTGCTCCCCGATCGGCCGGCTCCGGCTTGACGTCCTTTTCGGCTCCAGTAGCCATTTCCGCCGCGAGCCGATCTGGTTCGAGGTGGTCGACCTGGCCAGCCCCTACCACGCGCTGCTGGGCCGGCCCGCGATGGCCAAGTTCATGGCGGTCCCCCACTATGCCTACCTGAAGTTGAAGATGCCGGGTCCCAAGGGCCTCATCACCATCATCGGCGACTACAAGAAGTCCCTCGAGTGCGCCAAAGCCGGCTCCCAGCTGGCCGAGTCGCTGTTCATCACCGAGGAGAGGCGCCAGCTCGACAGGATCGTGGCGCTGGTTAACGCACAGTCGGCTGTGCCGGCTCCGCCCAAGCCGGCCGACGAAGCCTCCTTCAAGCCGGCCAAGGACACGAAGCGGGTCCCGCTCGACCCGCCCGACCCCAGCTCCAGCAAGTACGTCGTCGTGGGTGCCGGCCTCGACAGCAAATAGGAAGGCGAGCTCGTCGATTTCCTCCGTGAGAATCTGGACATCTTCGCATGGTCTCCCAAAGACATGCCGGGTGTCCCGAGGGAATTCGCCGAGCACAAACTTCACGTCCGCAAGGACGCCAAGCCTGTCCGGCAGCCGCTGCGCCGATTCTCCGAGGAGAAGCGAAGAACCATCGGCGAAGAGATCGCCCGGCTGCTCAAAGCCGGGTTCATCATGGAAGTATTCCACCCCGAATGGCTGGCCAACCCGGTCCTCGTCCTGAAGAAAAACGGTACTTGGCGCATGTGTATCGACTACACCAGCCTGAACAAGGCATGCCCCAAGGACCCGTTCGCTCTGCCGCGGATTGACCAAGTCATCGACTCCACAGCCGGCTGCAAGCTCCTATCCTTCCTAGACGCCTATTCCGGCTACCACCAGATCAAGCTGGACCCGGCCGACGCCCTCAAGACGTCCTTCATCACGCCCTTCGGGGCGTACTGCTACATCACCATGTCGTTCGGGCTGAAGAACGCTGGCGCCACCTTCCAGCGCTGCATGCAGAAATGCCTGCTACCCCAGCTCGGCAGAATGTGCACGTCTACGTCGAGGACATCGTGGTGAAGACCAAGCAGCACCTCACGCTCCTGGCCGACCTCAAGGAAATCTTCGCCAATCTGCGCCGGTTCCGGATCAAGCTCAACCCGGAGAAATGCGTCTTCGGCGTGCCGGCTGGCCAGCTCCTCGGCTTCCTCGTCTCGGCGCGCGGCATCGAGGCCAACCCGGAGAAGATCAAGGCAATCGAGCGCATGCGCAAGCCGACCCGGCTGTGCGACGTCCAGAAGTTTATTGGCTGCTTGGCCTCTCTCAGCCGGTTCGTCAGCCGGCTAGGAGAGAGGGCCCTGCCCCTGTATTAGCTAATGAAGAAGACGGCGGCGTTCGAGTGGAGCGACCAGGCGGACGAAGCCTTCCGCGACCTCAAGCGCATGCTGTCAACCGCGCCCGTCCTGGCCGCGCCGGCTGAGAAAGAGCCACTCCTGCTATACATCGCCGCCACCTCTCGCGCGGTCAGCACGGTGCTGGTCGTCGAGCGCCCGGAGGAGGGCAAGGTGCAGCCGGTCCATCGTCCGGTGTACTACCTCAGCGAGGTGCTCTCCACCTCCAAGCAGAATTATCCCCACTACCAGAAGATGTGCTACGGCGTGTACCTTGCCGCCAAGAAGCTGCGGCAGTACTTCCAAGAGCACGCCATTACCGTGGTAAGCACGGCCCCCATCTGCGAGATCATGGGCTGCCGGCATGCCTCTGGCCGGGTGGCCAAGTGGGCCCTCGAGCTAGCCGACCACACAATCCTCTACGAGCCGCGCACCACCATCAAGTCCCAAGCGCTGGCCGACTTCCTCGTCGACTGGACCGAGACGCAATACCTGCCGCCGGCGCCGGAGTCGACTCACTGGCGCATGCACTTTGACGGCTCCAAGATGCACAACGGCTTGGGAGCCGGCATCGTGCTGTCCTCCCCCAAGAACGACCGGCTGCGGTACGTGCTCCAGATCCATTTCGCCGCCTCCAACAACGTCGCCGAGTACGAAGCTCTCGTGCACGGCCTCCGGCTGGCCAGGGAGATCGGCATCTGGCGCATCCTCTGCTACGGCGACTCGGACCTGGTGGTGCAGCAAGTTTCCGGCGATTGGGACGCCAAAGACGCCAACATGGCCAGCTACCGTTTCCTGGTCCAGCAACTCTCCCAAGTCGGAGTCCATCTTCGTCCCGGACGACCCCAGCGCGCCCCCACCCGGCCCTGGGATTCCCGGACCAAGCTCGAGGACTGCAAGCACCAGCCCGGGGACTGCCGTCTCCAGCTCGGGGGTTGCCGTCTCCGGCTCGGGGGCTGCCGGCTCCAGCCCGGATACTGCCGGCTCCGGCTCGGGGGCTGCCGTCCCGGGTCCCATCCCGGCGACCGTCCTCACGGTGGTCACGGCGCCCTCCTGGGCTCAGCCAATCCTTGCCTTCTTGGAAGACGGCGAACTTCCCATTGACGAAACTGAAGCCCGGCAAGTGCAGCGGCGCGCGTCCGCCTACGGCATCATCAACCACGAGCTCGTCAAGCGCAGCACGACGGGCGTGTTCCAGCGCTGCATCGAGCAGAGCAAAGGGATCGAGATCCTCCTCGACATCCACCAGGGCGAGTGCGGGCACCACGCCGCCTCGAGATCCCTGGTGGCCAAAGCATTCCGGCACGGTTTCTACTGGCCCACGGCCCTGCAAGACGCCGAGGAACTGGTCCTCAAGTGCGAGGGCTGCCAACGCTTCAGCAAGCGCAGCCGCCAGCCGGTTTCGGCCCTCCGAACCATCCCGGTCACATGGTCCTTTGCCGTCTGGGGACTCGACATGGTGGGGCCCTTCAAGACCGCCCGAGGCGGCATGACGCATCATCTCCTCATCGCCATCGACAAATGCACCAAGTGGATCGAGGCCAGGCCGATCAAGAAGCTCGACGGGCCCACGGCCGTCCAATTCATCAAGGATATCGCGGTTCGCTATGGCATGCCGCACAGCATCATCACCGACAATGGCACCAACTTCGCCAAGGGCGCGCTGGCTCACTACTGCTCTGCATCCGGCATCCGGCTCGACTTGGCCTCCGTCGCCCATCCCCAGTCGAACGGCCAGGTCGAGCGGGCAAACGGCCTCATCCTAGCCGGCATCAAGCCACGACTCGTCGAGCCGCTCGTGCGCTCACCCGGCAGCTGGCTCGACGAGCTACCGGCCGTCCTCTGGAGCCTCCGGACGACGCCGAACCGCTCCACCGGGTTCACCCCGTTCTTCCTCGTCTACGGAGCTGAAGCCATCATTCCAACCGACGTCGAGTTTGACTCACCCCGGGTGGCGATGTACACCAAAGCCGAAGCAAAAGAAGCACGCGAAGACGGCGTCGATCTGCTCGAGGAGGCGCGCCTCCTGACCCTCAGTCGGTCCGCCATCTACCAACAAGGCCTGCGCCACTACCACAGCAAGAAGATCAAGCCCCTCGCGTTCCGCGAAGGCGACCTCGTACTCCGGCTCGTCCAGCGAACAGCCGGGCAGCACAAGCTGGCCTCCCCCTGGGAATGCCCCTTCATCGTCAGCAAGGCTGTCTGCGACCGGAGCGCATACTACCTCATCGACGCACAGAAGCCGAACAAGCGCAAGCGAGATGCAGCCGGCGAGGAGTCCAGCCGGCCCTGGAACGCGGAGCTCCTCCGTCCGTTTTACAGTTAAACCCATGTATGTATGCATCACCATCTTTTGGACTTAATCAAAGCAGGCAGCTCCCCCGTTCTTATGTTTCCTGCCGAGTCGGCGCAGCCGGCTCGGGGGCTCGAGGGCTCCCTTTTTCCCGCTTTATTCTGTGTCTACACACAACCATATTTATTCTAATACCCCAACCGAGTCGGCATAGCCGGCTTGGTGGCTCGGGGGCTAGCCGGCTAGACCACGCCCCGTCTTTTTTCCCTTAGTCCGTCTCGGAGTGTACGATCCGCCAAAGCCCTCTCTTCGTCAGCCACAGCCGGCTCCCGGCTGTCCGGCCGGCAAGAGCCAAAGGCCAGAAGCATCGTTACGCAAGAACGACTAAGGAGACAGCCCAGCATGGCCAACCCGGCTTAACCCGTTTTGTCTCGCCTGTTCGCCGCACGACCGGCTGTGCGCCAGGCGGCCTCGCCGCCTGCCGCCAGCCGGCCCAGTGGGTGTTTCGCTCGCGCTCAACGTCCGAAAAAGCCTAAGTACTGTGCGTTCGCTCTCAAAGCTGAGTTCCCGTCCTAGCCACAGTCCGCAACCCGGCTGTCCGGCTAGCGGGAAGGAAGCCCAGAGAAACAACAAACAGGAAAAGGCCCAAGGCCGAACAGCAGAAAGTGAAATCACCATGACAGTTGGCGCCAAATCGCATGCCAAATTTATATATAGCATGGGCCTTCGGCCACGAGTTCATTACATTGAACTACACCCCAGTGGGTGGACCTACTACCTAACAAAAGTTTGAGCACAGAAAAAACAAAGGCCCTAAGCGGCACCCGCGTCGTCTCCGGCCGGCGTCGGCCCAGCCAAGGTGGACGCAGCCGCCGGGTTGGGTCCAGCGCTCTCCGCCGTCCTCTCCACCGTGGCATCGTCGTCCGCGTCAGTCTCGTCGTCGGCATAGGTGCCCGTCTCGGCCAAGCTGCCGTCCGGGTCGTCGAGCAGAAGGCCGAGCGTGTCGGCAGGGAGCTCCTCGCCGTCTTCCGTCCGCTCGACGACGAACTCGTCGTGCGGGGCGAACGCTGCCAAGTAGCTGGCCCGCCCGGTGATCCGCTGCGCCTGCGCCGCCAAGTCCTCCTCCGCGCCGGCCCGCTGCACGCACCCACTGAAGGCACGAAGGCATACCTTGGACCCAATGCAGCTCCTCCTCCGAGGCGGCGAGCCGGGTTCTGGCCTCGCGGTACCGTTCCCGGAGCCGGTTGAACGCGCTGGCCCACAGGTCGTACAGATGCTGCGCGCAGACAGAAGATTAAGATAATGCAAAAGACGGCCATAAGATTCGACACGGCTGCTCCGCAGCCCGAACGAACCTCGGGGGCTACACCCAGTGGGTGCGCTGGCGCGCCCCCACTGATTCAACAATCAAGATAGAAGAAAAAGCTCACCGCGATCGCCAGCTCCAGCTGCCGTGCCCGGTCTAGCTCCTCCCGGAGGAAGGCCTGCAGGCGCTCGTCCCGGCCGCGAAGTTGCGAGCAAAAGGCATCCGCCGCATCGTCCTCCCGGGTTCGCGGTCCCACCACGGCCTCGCTGGAGCTCGCCCACGGAAGCTGAAGTGCAGTCCCGACGCCGGATCCGCTTCCACCCAGCTACTCGGGGTCCATGGCGGCTTGGGGCGGCACGACCACCAGGGTGCCGGTGCCTCCTGCCGCGGCCCCCGCGGCCGGAGTCGGCTGCGCTGGGCCGGATGGCGCGGAGTCCACCTCGCGCCTCTCCCCGCCGTCCTCGCCTCCCTCCGCCGGGTTGGCTCGGGGCGGTGTGTCCACGACGATCTCCTCGTCAACGTCCGACCCGCCGCCGGCCGGCTCCGCCCTCGTCTCCGGATCGCCTGCTCCCACCGGCTGTGGCTCAATGACCGTCACCGCCGGCGCCGAGCCTGTCTCCATCTCCGGCCAGGCAGGATCCGCGGTAGGCCTGGCCCGCGTCGCGGAGGCCCTCTCCCACGCCTGGGCCGAGGCCTCCCGCATCGCCTTCTCGGCCTCAGCCCGGTCCCGCCAGGCGGCACGCGTCGCCGCCTCAAGATCCTGGCCGGACTGGCGGGCCTCGAGTTCTTCCTCCCCGGACCGACTCGGCGGAGGGTCGACGGCGCTGCTCCTGGTCTTCCTCCAGGTGACCTCGCCCGCCGCGGCCTCCGTCGCCGCCACCGCCAAGTCAAGAGCCGACCTGTGCACGGCGGATTCGTCACGGCGAAGGCATAAGGAAGAAAAAAGATAATCCACAAGACGACAGTTGGCGCCCCACAAATAAGGCAAGGAGCACTTACCCGATGACCGTCGGGGGCTCCCGCCTTGGCCCTACGGACGGTGCGAGCCGGCGCTTCTTCTTCACGACGGCCCTCGTGCGCGCCGGCTCCGCCGCCGGGCGCTTCGCGGCCGGGTTCGCCTCGACCACCTCCTTCCCGTGCGGCCGGCTGGCGGTCGCCGCCGCGCGAGCCGGCCCGGCGCCAGCCGCCTTCCGCAGTCGTCTTGGGGGGTCAACGCTGGCGTCCTCCCCAGCCGAGGGCGCTGCACCGTGGGCGTCGGTCAGGCTCTCCTCGTCGTCATCCGGCCGGTCCCGCAGTAGATCTGGAGGCGGAGACTTACCTGCGACCCGCCAGCTGCGGCGTCGGCCAGGCGCGCCTCGACCGCCCCCTCCTCCGCCTCGGCGCCGGCCTCCTCCACATCCGAGTCGGGCAGGTCGGCCAGCAGGATCTGGGCGTTCGGCCCATCGTGGTTCCGCTGGTTGGCGAATAACTGTGGCCATCCCGCGGCGTCAGGACGCAAGAATAAACGTCGAAGCGGCACAATATAAAGACCAGGGACTCTCCGCAGGCGCCGGGTTCTCCCGGTGATAAGGCGCCTTCCCGAAGCTCCACTCCCCCTCCTTCAGCGTGGCCTTGGAGATGTAGTTGACCCGCTGGACGATCCCAGCCGGCGTCAGCTCCTTGGTCGACATCCGGGTCGGTTCGTGCCGGCCGCTCATGTCGCCAATCCGGTGTGCCCGGCGCTGCAGTGGCAGAACCCGACGGGCCATGAAGGCCGCGATGAGATCAGCCGGCTTCAGCCCTTCGTTCCTCGTCAGCTCCCTGACCCGGCCGCAGATCTTCTCCATCTCCTTCGACGGCTCCTTGGGGACGTACCCCCAATTCGGTTTCTCGAGCGGCGGCGCGTCAAAGAACGGCGGAATGTTGATGACGTCGACAGCCGGGTCGGCGTTCCGGACGTAGAAAAACGTCGACTGCCACTTCTTGGCCGAGTCCTCAAGCGGCAGCTTGGGAATTCTCCCGTTTGGCCAGCCGGTGACCACCGCTGCGCCGCAGTCGGACATGGCACCGGCTGACGCTCCCTGCTGCTTGAGGAACAACATCATCGCCCACAGCTCCACAGTCGGCAGCATCCCGAGATAGCCTTCGCAGAGCGTGGCAAAGCCGGCTACCTGCAACACGGCGTTGGTGCCGAGATGATGCGGCTGCAGCCCGAAGAAATCGGGCCACGCGCGGAAGAAGAGACTCGCGGGAAGGCCGAGCCCGCGCTCTAAGTGCGAGAAGAAGACCACATGCTCGCCCTCCTGCGGCACCGGCACCCTCTCCGGGCCCGGCGCGCGCGAGCAGCGCCTCCGCCGGCGGCAGCCGCTTCGTGCGGCGGAGGTACCGTATGTTTTGCTCCATCATGATGGAGCCCTCCCAAGAGCCTTTCGGCAGCGCCAGTGGGGAGGGTTTTCCGCGGGCGGCAAGATTCGGCGATGGAGAGGAGGAAGAGAGGAGGAGGGCGGCACGCTGCGGGCTTCGGGTCGCGGCGTGCAGCAGGCGTGGGCGAGGCGACGATGGCGGCAGCACTTCGCTCGGGCACGGCGGAGAAGGAGAGGAAGCAGAGGAGGAGCGAGGGGCAGGGGTGCGAGCGCGGGTGTCTCCGTCGCACTCCGCCCTTCTCGTTTATAACCACGCGAAATTGTGGGGGAGTGGGATCGGCTGCGCCCACAATCCCCACTCCCCCGCACTATGCGCGCGCGTTCCCCACGCGCAGTAACTACGCGGGGAAGCGCAATCGCCAACGGTCGCCGCAATGAATCCCCCGCGCGAGGGCCGAGGGCGTGTAGTGGCGGGCCCGAGCCGCGGTCACGTCCCGTCGCGCGCGTGGGCTGGCAGGCCTCGCCCACCGCAAGGCCGCACGTGGCAGCCCGTCGAGCTGTGGCGGGCGCAAATCGGCATACGAAGCAAGACCCATCTGGCGGGCATTTCCGTTTACCGCTCAGGCCGGGGTGCCGCGACCCGGCCCCCGGAGGCCGCCCCCCCAGCGGGTGTTCCCGGCGTCTGCTGCCGCGAAGCCGGCAAGCTGCCAGGCGAAGCCGCCCGGCCGAACTCCGGCGCTTCATCAACAGAACCGGCTCCTCAGGGTGGTAAGCTGCAAAGGCTCCCCTGCCTGAAGCCGGCGAACCTTCACAGCTTCGGGGACTACTGTCGAGGGGATGACCCCCGGGTAGGCAACGGAGCCCGAACCCCTTTCGGAAAATAATCAGAGCAAGACAAGTCCCTCTGGCCGGCTTGCCAGGCACGCCGGCTCCCCAGCGCGAGCCGGCTCGGCGTGGCAACCCGGCCTGGCCGGCTGGCCCATGCCGGCTGGCCGCGAGGCGGCGAAGCCTTAGCGACGAAGCAAGCGGTGCTACATCGCTCCTCCCTTTACCCTGACAGAGCAGGTGAGGCTGCAGCTTTCCTTGCGCCCCCGCCCGAGGCGGGCGGTGTCAGTGAGGCGCGGTCCTATAGAAACGGCGGCGCCGACCTCCCTCTGACGATGGACAAGACGCGCCACAGTGCCTCGAACCCAGACTGACGAGACAAGACCTGTCACGATGCCCGTGCCAGGCAGGTGCGGCGCACCTGGCGACCCGGCACCCGGCGACCCGGCATCCCGGCATCTGGCGACCCGGCGACCCGGCCACCGGATCCTGGTCAATGACGCCAGGGGCCCGCGCCTCTGGTACGTTACCGTTGTAACCCTGGAGGTCGGCCTATAAGACCCCCAGGGAGGCCTCCGTGCAGAGGGATCGGGTTTTAGTGGCTGAGAGTTCGAGTTAGTGCGCTAAGGTCAGTTCTCACCCTAGCTAGCTCTCTCCAGATCACGAACACTCGCACAGGAGAGGCAGAATGGTGGCTTAGCCCCTTCTCCCTCCTCCGTCCAAGCAGCTCCAGGAGCGACTCTGTAACCTCTGTGCTTATCAGCTCACACGGCAGGAGTAGGGGTGTTACCTATCCAGAGGGCCCCGAACCTGGGTACGTCTTGTGTCCCGCACTCGCTCGTGCCAACCTCGCCTCCGGAACCCACCGGCGTCCTATCGTAGCCCCATCTCATAAGCCATCTCATGGCATCTGCCGTGAATCACGCACCCCCAGCGAGAATACCATGACATATATAGGCATAATGTCTGAGACAAGTAAACTGACTCCTGCCTGCATCTACTACTATTACTCCACCCATCAACCGCTATCCAGCATGCATCTACGGTATTAAGTATAAAATAGAGTAACGCCTTAAACAAGATGACATGATGTAGACAAAGTAAACTCAAGCAATATGATTAAACCCCATCTTTTTATCCTTAATGGCAATAATACAACCCATCACAAAGCACCTCTCCGATAGCAAGATAAATCAATCTAGTTGGCCAAACCAAATGAATAGATCGGAGAGAAATAGAAAGCTATAACAATCATGCATAAAAGAGTTCAGAGAAGACTCAAATATTTCTCATGAATAATCTGATAATAAAACCACAATTCATCGGATCCCAACAAACACACCGCAAAAGAAGATTACATCGGATAGAACTCCAAGAACATCGAGGAGAACATGGTATTGAAGATCAAAGAGAGAGAAGGGTAGCAAGGTGGAGATAGAAGCCCTCCGTGATCGATTCCCCCTCTGGCAGAGTACCGGAAAAGGCCTCCGGATAGGATCACGAAAGAACAGAGGCTTGCGGTGGCGGAAAGGTTTTCTCTTCTGTCTTTCTGGTATACGGGGAATATTTTGAAATTTATAGCGCTGGAATTAGGTCAAGAGGTGCCACGAGGGGCCCACAAGCCTGGGGGGCGCGCCTACCCCCCCGGGCGCGCCCTTCGAGCTTGTCGCTCCCTCGTGACTTGTCTAGTCTTCTCCCAAAGCTTCTAGGGTCCCTTCTGGTCCAGAAAAAATTAATCCAAAGTTTTTTGTTCGTTTGGACTCCATTTGATAATGATTTTCTAAAAAGGCAAAAACAGCAACTGGCACTGGCACTAGGTTAATAGGTTAGTCCCAAAAAATGATATATAATTGCATATGAAACATCCAAGATTGATACTATAATAGCGTGGAACAATCAAAAATTATAGATACGTTGGAGACGTATCACTATTCACACCGATCATGCTGCTATTAAATACCTTATGGAAAATAAAGATGCTAAGCCTAGACTTATTAGGTGGGTTCTTTTGCTACAAGAATTTGATTTGCATATTATTGATAGAAAGGGAGCTGAGAATCCCGTAGCTGATAATTTGTCTAGAATGGAAAATGTTCTTGATGACCCACTGCCTACTGATGATAGTTTTCTTGATGAACAATTATCTGTTATAAATGCTTCTCGTAATACTCCTTGGTATGCATACTATACTAATTACATTGTTGCTAAATATATACCACCTAGTTTCACATACCAACAAAAAAAGATTTTCTTTGATTTAAGACATTACTTTTGGGATGATCCACATTTATATAAAGGAGTAGATGGTATTATTAGACGTTGTGTACCTGAGCGTGAACAGGAACAAATCCTACGAAAGTGTCACCCCAAGGCACACGGAGGACACCATGGGGGAGACAGAACTGCACATAAGGTATTGCAATCTGGCTTTTATTGGCCTACTCTTTTCAAAGATGCATGAAAGTTTGTCCTCTCTTGTGATGAATGTCAAAGAATTGGTAATGTTGGTAGACATAAGGAAATGCCTATGAATTAATCACTTGTTATTGAACCATTTGATGTTTGGGGTTTTGATTATATGGGACCTTTTCCTTCCTCTAATGGGTATACTCATATTTTAGTCGTTGTTGATTACGTTACTAAGTGGGTAGAAGCTATTCCAACTAGTTGTGCTGATCATAACACTTCTATTAAAATGCTTAAAGAATTTATAATTCCGAGGTTTGAAGTCCCTAGGTATTTGATGACTGATGGTGGTTCACATTTTATT
The DNA here is from genome assembly GCA_039707655.1 of Elymus sibiricus. Classification (NCBI taxonomy): domain Eukaryota; kingdom Viridiplantae; phylum Streptophyta; class Magnoliopsida; order Poales; family Poaceae; genus Elymus; species Elymus sibiricus. Next base: position 40,664,518 of record CM077670.1, read on the forward strand.
CATGGTGCTTTCCGTAAATTTCTTGCTAAATATGATATTAATCATAGAATTGCATCTCCTTATCATCCTCAGTCTAGTGGTCAAGTTGAACTGACTAATAGAGAAATAAAGTTAATCTTACAAAAGACGATTAATAGATCTAGAAAGAATTAGTTTAAGAAACTTGATGATGCATTATGGGCTTACAGAACTGCTTATAAAAATCCTATGGGTATGTCTCCATATAAAATGGTCTATGGAAAAGCATGTCATTTACCTCTTGAACTAGAACATAAGGCATATTGGGCAATTAAAGAACTTAATTATGATTTTAAACTTGCCGGTGAGAAGAGGTTATTTGATATTAGCTCTATTGATGAATGGAGAACACAAGCTTATGAAAATGCCAAGTTGTTTAAAGAAAAAAGTTAAAAGATGGCATGATAAGAGAATTCAAAAATGGGAATTCAAAGCAGGTGATCATGTTCTATTATACAATTCTTGTTTAAGATTCTTTGCAGGAAAACTTCTCTCTAAATGGGAAGGACCGTACATCATCGAAGAAGTTTATCGCTCCAGAGCCATCAAGATAAATAACTCCGAAGGCACTAATCCGAGAGTGGTTAATGGGCAAAGAATTAAACATTATATCTTAGGTACGCCCATTAATGTTGAAACTAATATTAATCAAACAATGACACCGGAAGAGCACATAGAAGAAACCTTCCGCGATGCTCCAGTACCCTAAAAAGGAGTAGGTATGTGGTACGGTATGTAAACCGACTCCAAAACTTCCATAAAAGTACTTTCTGTTTGTTTTGGAATATATAAAAAATTAGGAAAATAATAAACAGTCCGAAAAGTGCACGAGGGAGCGACAAGCCTGGGGGGCGCGCCTACCGAGCTTGTGGCTCCCTCGTGGACTTTCCTGACTCCATTTTTCTTCCATATTACTTGTCCTGCATGAAAAAAATTCATTATATATACTCTCGGATGTTTTGACCACCGTATCGCAAGTTTCTCCTCTGTTCTTGTTTGGGCTGTTTTTCTGACAGATCTAGATCACCATGGCGCCTCCAAGCTCGTCCAAGGACAAGTTCTACGAGAAGGTCATCAACCCGTACATTCCGGAGGTGATGAAACACCCTGAAGCTATTGAGATGCGTGAGGGGGTGCTTCACATTTGGGACATTCAAGGGCCCTAGAAGACCGGGAGCGAGAAGGACAGGCTGGAAGCGGTGGAACAGGAGATCTTCAAGTGCCAAGGGATGGTGGAGCGCGTACTCAATGCTAACCACTCCATGATCATGGAATTCATCCATGAGCACAAGGTGGACAACAAGGATATTGGGGACGTCATCTCCAAGCTCAATGACCGGATGGATCATTTTCAAGCCCAGATCTATGATTTACAAAACCAAAATTTTGAGTATGAGGCCAAGTTCAAAGGTATGAGTTTAGCTGCAAATTTCAGGACTCCGGAAACACATTCATCCTTTTATGATGGGGAGCCTATGCCTTGGAAGACGGAGGACAAGCCTATCACGTCATCACCACCATCACCGAAGAAGGAGACTTGAGTACACGGGTATGGGAACCACCCTTGGCTTGTGCCAAGCTTGGGGGAGGTGCCCTGGTATCGTATCACCATCACTTCTATCATAATTATATATCTTAGTTCGATCCTTAGTTATTTTGTGATTTAGAAGAATAAAGTTTTAGTATGATTTAGTCTCTAGTGCTTGCTTTGTGATCTATCTATCTATGTAATCGAGTGTGAGAGTTATATAATAAAGAGTAGTTGAGTTGACTTGTATTACTTTTGTTGATCCAATTTTAGAAATAAAATAAAAATAATAAAGAAAAGAGAGATCATATGCTAATCCCATGGGGAGTGATGGCTTCACATAAAAGAAGTATAATTGATAAAACTTGTTGGAAGTTAACAAACATAGCATTGGTCATTGTTGCAATTCATGAAAAAAGTAATAAAGGAAGAGAGGTCTCACATATAAATATACTATCTTGGACATCTTTTGTGATTGTGAGCCCCCATTAAATATTCTATGTCAAATAGTTAACGTTGGACAAGGAAGACAACATAATGAGTTATGTTTGCTTATATTCACATAGAAGCTATATTGTTATGGATCCTCTAACATGTGGTGCTTGCCCCCTATCTTTTGCTAGCCAAAATTCCACACTAAGTAGAGATACTACTTGTGCATCCAAAACCCTTGAACCCAGTTTCATGTCATGAGAGTCCACCATATCTACCTATGGATTGAATAAGATCCCTCAAGTAAGTTGTCATCGGTGCAAAAGCAATAAAAATTGCTCCTAAATATGTATGATCTTTTATTGTAAGGGAAAATAAGCTTTGTACGATCTTGTGATGGTGAAGAAATAAAAGCGACAAACTACATAATAAAGGTTGCTGTCACAAGGGGCAATATAAAGTGACGTTCCTTTACATTAAGAGCTTGCACATCCAAAAATAAAAAGTGCATGACAACCTCTGCTTCCCTCTGCGAAGGGCTTATCTTTTACTTTTATGTATTTACTTTCATGCAAGAGTCAATAGTATTCTCCTTTATTCCGTTTTTATTTTCTCTCTTGGCAAGCATCATGTGGTGGGGAAAGATCCATGCATATATATCCAGTTGAATGTAGGTGATCAAGAGTTATTATTGTTGACATTACCCTTGAGGTAAATACGTTGGGAGGCGAAATTATAAGCCCCTATCTTTCTGTGTGTCTGACTGAAACTTTTGCTCCATAAGTATGCCGTGAGTGTCAGCAATCATAGAAGACTAAATGATACTTGAGTATGTGAACTTGCTAAACAAAGTTCTTACATAGACTCTTTCTGATAATATGATGAATTGCAATTGCTTCAGTGACTGAGATCATAGTTTGTTAGTTTTCAATAAGGTTTGTAGTTCATACTTTATCTTGTGGATGAATTGTCACTTTGTCATGAGAAGTTTTATGATAATATATTGCTGTTATAATAACGATCATGATGCCTTCGTGTCCGTATTTTATTTTATCGACACCTCTCTCTCTCTCTAAACATGTGGCCATGATTATCGATTTCGGTTTTTCGCTTGAGGACAAGCGAGGTCTAAGCTTGGGGGAGTTGATACGTCCATTTTGCATCATGTTTTCCTACTGTTATTTATTATGTTTTGGGTCATTATTTCACTTTATGATATAATTCGTATGCCTTTTCTCTCTTATTTTGCAAGTTTTACAAGAAGAGGGAGATTGCCGGCAACTGGAATTCTGGACCGGAAAGGGCTAAAGTAGAGATAGCTATTCTGCACATCTCCAAATAAACTGAAAATTTACGGAGAATTGTTTTGGAATATAGAAAAAAATATTGGCGGAAGAAATACCAGAGGGGGACCCATCAGGAAGCCACAAGCCTGGGAGCGCACCCTACCCTCTGGGCGCGCCCCCCGAGCTTGTGGGGCCCCTAGCAGGCCTCCGGGGCCCATCTTCTCCTATAAGATGCTATTTGCCCTAGAAAAAAATCAGAAGAAGACTTTTGGGACGAAGCGCCACCGTCTCGAGGTGGAACCTGGGCAGGAGCAATTTTGCTCTCCGGCGGAGCGATTCCGCCGGGGATACTTCCCTCTGGGAGGGGGAAATCGAAGCCATCGACATCACCAACGATCCACTTATCATGGGAGGACCAATCTTCATCAACATCTTCACCAGCACCATCTCATCTCAAACCTTAATTCATCTCTTGTAGTCAATCTTTGTCCCAAAACCTCAAATTGGTACCTGTGGGTTGCTAGTAGTGTTGATTACATCTTGTAGTTGATGCTAGTTGGTTTATTTGGTGGAAGATTATATGTTTAGATCCTTAATGCTATTCAATACCCCTCTGATATTGAACATGAATATGATTTGCGAGTAGTTACTTTTGTTCTTGAGGACATGGGAGAAGTCTTGTCATAAGTAATCATGTGAATTTGGTATTCGTTCGATATTTTGATGATATGTATGTTGTTGGTTCCTTTAGTGGTGTCATGTGAACGTCGACTACATGACACTTCACCATCTTTGGGTCTAAGGGAAGGCATTGTGGAGTAGTAATTAGATGATGGGTTGCTAGAGTGACACAAGCTTAAACCCTAGTTTATGCGCTATTCCGTAAGGGGCTGATTTGGATCCATATGTTTCATGCTATGGTTAGATTTATCTTAATTCTTCTTTCATAGTTGCGGATGCTTGCGAGAGGGGTAATCATAAGTGGGATGCTTGTTCAAGTAAGAACGGCACCCAAGCACCGGTCCACCCACATATCAAATTATCAAAGTAGCGAACGTGAATCAAACAAACATGATGAAAGTGACTAGATGAGAATTCCCATGTGTCCTCAAGAACTCTTTGCCTTATATAAGAGACCGTTCCGGCTTGTCCTTTGCTACAAAAAGGATTGGGCCACCTTGCTGCACTTTATTATACTTGTTACTTGCTACTCGTTATGAATTATCTTGCTACAAAACTATCAGTTACTACTACTTTCAGTGCTTGCAGAAAACACCTTGCTGAAAACTGCTTATCATTTCCTTCTGCTCCTCATTGGGTTTGACACTCTTACTTATCGAAAGGACTACGATTGATACCCTATACTTGTGGGCATTGTTAGAAAAATCTTCCGATTCAGCGATTTATCGTCTGATTTATCGCTACTCAGGGGGTGACCGATAAGATTATTCCTTATCTTCACCATTTATCGTTTGGGCCGATTTATCGCTCTGACAAGCGATTTATCAGGAATCTACCGATAAATCGGGCCTATTCATATCACTATGTTTGCAAATACTATATTTATTTGTATTTTGTGGACCTTGTTACATAATATGTACTATTGTACTATTTTGTTTGTCATTATATGAGGATTCAAAGGCTAGGAATCAAGGTAACACTTCTGTCCAATATTGTTTCGGTGTTGAATATAGCATATTTTAGTGTTGGGAACCTGGGATTTGCAAAAAATGGCCGATTAATAGTCGACCGATAAAATTGATTAATCGGCCGATTTCCGATTAATCTCTAATCCCTAGCTGACCGAGACGCTAATGATAAGCGATATCCTCGACATTGCTTGTCGGTCATCACTGTTCATGAGGGTTTGCGTGATTCTCCTATTGGTTCGATAAACCTTGGTTCTTACAGAGGGAAATACTTATCTATACTGTATTGTATCTCCCCTCCTCTTTAGGGAAAATCCCAACGCAGCTCACAAGTAGCATGCGCCCACCCCCCAGGGCGCCCCATGATGCCTTGTGGGGTCCACAGGACCCCACTTACTTAGTCCACCGGCCCACTTCATCTTCTTCCTCCAGAAAAAATCATGGTACCCCTTGTTCTCGTGTTCTTGCTTCCAAAACTGAGATTTTCTATCTCTTTGCTCGGAGCTCCATTTTTGAAACTATTTTGGGGGATTGTTCCTTGGTATGTGACTCCTCCATTGGTCCAATTAGTTTTTGCTTTAGTGGATTATATTTTGCTACTATTGGTACCACTGAAAATGAGCTTGCATGTTGAATTTATTTGGTTCTAAGTAGTTTGAATGCTTCATATAGCCTCTAGGCACTCATATGAGTAGTTGCTATCAATCTTGTTAAGTTTTATTAACATATTTTATTAACATATGAGTAGTTTCTTAGGAAAGTGAACATCTTCAGGAGGGGTTCTTCGAGCCGGAGTCCCAAGGGAGTTGTCGCTAGTGTCCTGGACCTTCATGTCCCTCGTAGAATGGAGGTACGGCCGTACGAATGGCCACACAATGCTTTCATGAGTGAAGCCAGGTTCCAACACGAGTTTGCACAATTCGTTGCAAACGCCAGTTTGACTGACTTCCTCGCAGATGAGTGTGACCAATACCAACTCCTCACAAACTCCTTTGTGCAAAATTTCTATTTCATGCATAGACTTGATATCCCTATGGTACGCTTTGATTTATATGTTGAACACTTTGAGATCAAATTTGCTAAATTTTGTGAGATGTGCTTGATTCCCTCTGAGGGGGAAGTGAGGAACCTCGACCTGAGGAGTTCGAGGATTTCCTCCTTACTTTAACTGTGGGAGAGTCTAGAGGTGTGGCGCAGGCCAGAGTTACTAGTCTGCATTTTCCTGCCATGCATTACTTTGGTTTATTCATAGGGAAATGATTGACTGCTAGGAAGGAGGGTGGTACTCTAAGTGCCCCTGACCTTGCCATTTTACGCCGTGCACTTTTCGGTGATAGCACTTACAGTTGGGAGCCATTATTGCATGCCACTTGCACACTAATAGAACTAGAGGTAGCATTCATGGTGGCATTTATGCTACTCGCCTCGCTACATGCTTTAATGTTGCTATTCGTCCTGATGATATCATGTTACCTAAAGTTTATTTAGATCATCAATCCATGATAGAGCACCACTTTATTGATCACCCTCAGCCTCCTCACCACATTCGTTACAACTTGGTATTCAGCAAGGTCACTCATGAGATCATTTCATTGCCTGCACCTTCTTTGTTTGACTCGTATGCTAGGCACGGATACACCATTCTGCCACCTGATATTATTGCTTACAAGAACGAGTTGGCTGCGGTGGAGAACGAGGTCCAACCTTGGGACGCTCGAGTACCGTAGCCCAGCACTTTCCTACTGGACCTGATGGACTCTTCGAGTGGCGCTAGACCAAGTTAGGCCAAAAGCCTAAGCTTGCGGGAGTACTTATTCTCATCGACATTACATTCATGTTCACAAACTCGGTGTTCATCATTTTCATTGTATATCCATGCTTAGATTTATTCTACCTTTCTTCTGTGTGTTTGAAAAACTTTGAAAATCAAAAAAAAAATTAGTCCTCGCTTCTTTCGGTTTTTCTTTCTCGTTTAGTTAGTTCGTAGTATTAAAAGAAAACCCAAAAATATTTCCCGTTGCTTCTTTAGTTGTTTGTTAGGAGTTCTTCAGTGTAAATAGTTTTTCTCGCTTTTCGTTTTCCTTCTGTAGTTCGCTTTCTTCAGAAAAACTAAAAACACCAAAAACATTTTAGTGTGTATCTCTGAATTTCTTTTCTTTTCGTTGATTCATCGTATGGAGAAGACTATGTTATAATTGTTGAATGGCTCCCATATGCTTTGTTGTTAACCTAACAAAGAGCCAATATCACCTTGTCTTCTTCCTTGAATAAATTGTTTGCAGATTTCAGCTTAGTCCACAGCACTCTTTCACTATTATTATTTTTACATCATTCGGTCATGCAAGAGAAAGGCAATAATGACGATAATTTGATGAAGTGATTGTGGCAAGAATAGGCTGGTATGAACTCTTTTTGTTTTTGTTTTTGTAAATATGTTTAACTCAGTATCCTTGATTCAGCATATTATGAGTAAACATGTTTGTGATGAAAATTAGAGATTATAGTTGCTCATGCCATGCTTAAGTAGCTTGGAGTGGATAATGATTTATCTTGAATGTCAACATACATTAAAATGGTTATGATGTAGTATGTTAGTATGGTATCCTCCTCTGAAATATTCAAGTGGCTTGACTTGGCACATGTTCACACATGTAGTTGATTCAAAACCAATGCAGCCTTCATGATATTTATATTCAGGGTGTTTATATCCTACTCATCTCATAGTCAATGTTAAATATTTGCAATGCATGACTATGACCGTTGTCGCTCTCTATTGGTCGCTTCTCAATCTATTTGGTAGCCTTCGCCTGTACTAAGCGGGAATACTGCTTGTGCATCCAAAATCCTTAAACCCAAAGTTGTTCTAGATGAGTCCACCATATCTACCTATATACGGTATTACCCTATCGTTCCAAGTAAATTTGCATGTGCCATCTCTAATCATTCAAATAATCATCTGTTTTTTGTGCCTGTACCGCTCATGGAGCAATGGGGCGGTCGATATCTTCCATGCTAAGCGGGTTATTCTCATGATGGGTGTTTATTCACTTGTCATTGCATGAGAGAGGCTGGTAATTGGGATGCCCAGTCCTATAAACAAAAATAAAGAAAAATATAATAAAACAAACTCCCCAGGAATGTTGATTGTTTCGAGGGCACCCAAGGATTCGGCTAGCCTTGGCTTGTGTTTGTAAGGTTGAGGGGGAGTAAAATTTTCATTTCTGCATGGGAACCACCGATAATGTGTTTAGCATGGAAGATATTAAAATCCTTTGTCGCGACGTTGACAGGAAAAGCACAACACTCAAAATTGTATTCATCTCTGATTTAAGCTTCGAGCTCTGGCACCGCTGCAAATCTCTGCTTCCATCTGCGAAGGGCATTTCTATTTACATTCATGTTATTCACTTTTATTGTTGAGTCATCACCTTCTCATTCAAAGCTCCAATTCGGAGAGCACAATTGTCATTCTTAGTTTAACATGCATTGAGTCTAGTTAATGTTAGAAATGAGCATGACTAGATCTCTTCAACCCTGAATTACAATGTTTAGTCGCTGCTTGAACTTCATAGGTGCTCGACATTTATTTTTTGCGGTCTTAGAAAGGGCTAGTGAGATACCATGTTATCATATTATATCATGATTATTTTGACAAATTGCTGGCATCTGATATATGTTATTATTGCTCGCTAGTTGATTATGCCATTGATATGAGTAAATATGAGTTCTAAGTGTTATCATTCACATGGTTAGTTCATGATCTTTGCTGAAAACTTGGTTACTATTTAAGCTTATATACGGATACAAGAACAAAAGAGTTCGTAAAAGTTTTTCTTTATCGCTTTTAGTTTGTTAACTGAATTGCTTGAGGACAAGCAATGAGTTAAGCTTGGGGGAGTTGATACGTCTCCATCGTATCTACTTTTCCAGACACTTTTGCTCTTGTTTTGGACTCTAATTTGCATGATTTGAATGAAACTAACCCGGACTAACGCTGTATTCAGCAGAACTACCATGGTGTTGTTTTTGTGCAGAAATAAAAGTTCTCGGAATTGGATGAATTTCTGCAGAGATTTTTTTATTGAATATATAAAAAAATACTGGAACGAAGATCCACCGGAGGGGGGCCACCGGTTGCTCACAAGGCAACAGGGTGCGCCCACCCCCCTAGGGCGCGCCCTAATGCCTTGTGGGTCTCACAGGCGGCCGTCTGACCTAATTCCAAGCCTATAAATTCTGTTTCCCCGAGAAAAAAATGAGAGAAGAAGTTTCATCATGTTTTACGATATGGAGCCGTTGCCACCTCCTGTTCTTCATCGAGAGGGCTATTCTGGAGTCAGTTCGGGGCTCCAGAGAGTGGGATTCGTAGCCATCATCATCACCAACCCTTCTTCATCAACAATTCCATGATGCTCACCACCAGGAGAGAGTAATTCCTTCGTAGGCTTGCTGGACGGTGATGGAGTTGGATGAGATTTTTCATGTAATCGAGTCAATTTGTTAGGGCTTGATCCCTAGTATCCACTATGTTCTGAGATTGGTGTTGCTATGAGGTTGAGCTATGCTTAATTCTTGTCACTAGAGCCCGAGTGCCATGATTTCAGATCTGAACCTATTATGTTTTCATGAATATAAGTGTGTTTTGATCTTATCTTGCAAGTTGTATGCACCTATTATGTGTTATGATCCACAGACACGAAGGTGACAAAAACTGGGATTCACTCCGGTGATAACCGTAGTATGAGGAGTTCATGTATTCACTATGTGTTAATGCTTTGTTCTGGTTCTCTATTAAAAAAAGACCTTAATATCCCTTAGGTTTCTTTTGGACCCCGCTACCATAGGAGTGTAGGACAAAAGATGTCATGCAAGTTCTTATTATAAACACGTATGACTATATACGGAATACATGCCTACATTATATTGATGAATTGGAGCTATTGTGTGTCGCTCTAGGTTGTGACTGTTATATGAGGAATGTCATCCAACACAAATATCCATCGTTGATCCAATGCCTGCGCTTTTCTCATATTGATCTTTGCTAAGTTACTGTTGTTGCTGCTGCTGTTACAATCACTACAAAACTGCTACTGTTACTGTAACCATTACTATTGCTACTGTTACTACTGCTATCAAACTATCATACTACTATGCTACTAAACACTTTGCTGCAGATATTTAGTTCTCCAGGTGTGGTTGAATTGACAACTCACTGCTAAGCTCGTAAATATTCTTTGGCTCCCCTTGTGTCGAATCAATAAATTTGGGTGAAATACTACCCTCGAAGACTGTTGCGATCCCCTATACTTGTGGGTTATCAGGTATCCACAAGCAAGACATACATCAAGTGATCTCAAATCCAAAGTATTCAATCCAACGTACGAAACTTCAAAGAGCAAGACTCAATTCATCACAACAAAGATAGAGAGGGAAGAACACCATATGATCCAACTATATTAACAAAGCTCATGGTACATCAAGATCGTGCCAAATCAAGAACACGAGAGAGAGAGAGAGAGAGAGAGAGAGAGAGAGATCAAACACATAGCTACTGGTACATACCCTCAGCCCCGGGGTGAACTACTCCCTCCTCGTCATGGAGACCACCGGGATGATGAAGATGGCCTCTGGTGATGGATTCCCCCTCCGATAGGGTGCCAGAATAGGGATCCGGATGAGATCGCTTCGGTAATAAGGCTTGCTGCGGTGGCGTAAAAGTTCTAGGTTTCTTTCTGGGGGTTTCTCAATTTATAGGATTTTTTCAGCGTTGGAATCATGCCAATCAGAGTTACAAGGGGCCCACAAGCTCATACGACACTCCTGACCCCCTAGGGCGCGCCATGCAAACTTGTGGCGTCCTCATGGGTGTTCTGGTCCTTCCTCGAAGCTTCGGGGGTCTCTTATGTTCCAAAAAAATCACCGTAAATATTTATCGCGTTTGGATTTCGTTTGGTATGGTTTTTCTGCGAAACATAGAAATAGGCAAAAAACAGGAACTGGCACTAGGTTAATAGGTTAGTCCACAAAAATCATATAAAAGTGCACCAAAATCATATAAAATTATCATAAACATAGCATGAATACTTCATAAATTATAGATACGTTCAAGATGTATCAAGGCCGGTAAGGGAGGACGAGGCCATTTCTAGGGTTTTTAGTCAGCTCTGGGTTCTCCCTTCTCTGCCGCGCTGCCGCCAGTCTCCACCCACCTCTTCTTCCTCCACCACCACCCAACTATGTTGGATCAGAAAGGATCTATTTAGGTCAAGGTCTTTCTCTCTGTCGTACTATTTTGCAATTACCAAGCTCTCGCCGTTTGATCCCAGTCTTGTGACCTATAAGATTGTTCGTGAGAGGAAAACAGAAGGGTCGAGATCTTTTGTGGAAGCTTTGATGGCAGACAAACACTCAAATCATGGTGCAGTGACGCAAATCAGCTCCTGGGGGGGCGACCTCTAGCTCTGGCCTCCTCTGGGGGGGTCACGGGCCATGGGGCGCCTACTGTGGCAGGGGCTGCTGCAACGAATCCGACCCCACCCAATCAACATCAAGGACAAGTTCAGGTAGCGTCGGTCCCTCCTCTGCCACCAAAGGTTCTGATCTTAGACCCTAGATACAAGGATATGGTTTGCTTCACAAGTGGAGGCCCGGGACATTATGTTCGGAATTGCATGGAAGCCAAATTCTTTTTCATTTGTGGTATGGAAGGGCATAATGTCAACAACTGTGTCGCTTGGACTTGTCTACATCTTGTTGCCACTTTGTTTGGTAGTGCTGCTCTGGGCTTAGGTTTCTATCATGTAGATGCTCCGATTGGTGAAGAAGCTAAGTGGCTAAACTTCAGAAACTGTGGTGTGATAAATATAGTGTCTGGAGATATTTCTAAGGAGAAGCTGGTGAAGAATCTAGATGGGACTTTCTACAAAACCAAACCATGGTCGTGGCAGATCCGTTTGATTTCTCCAAAAGCTTATCTGACCATATTTTCTCCCTGAAAGAATGTGGAAGATCTTATTGAATTTCCCTCTTTTGACCTGCCCATTGTGGGTGTTCATGTATCAATTAAGGTGATTGGATGGACTAGAATTATTGATCCTTTCAATGAATTGGTTGAAGCATGGGTCAAGATTGAAGGGATTCCCCGAAAATGGTGTTCATGGAAAGTACTAGCACAGATTGCCTCATGCTTTGGAATACTGGTAAATGTTCACTGGAATGGTATGATGAAAAGTTTCTATGAAACTGTCAGAATCAAGATAGCTTGTAGGGATCCTGGAAAAATCTCATTTGAGAGGCTTGTGGAAATAAAAAAGAAACTATATCTGATCTCTTTCACTGTGGAAAGGTTTTGATCAATATGGCGGTGTTGATCCTAATGATGATAATGGTCCCGTGGACATTGAGGTTGAAAAACAAAATGTCACTGGAGCGGAGGATGTTGATAAAGATCTCCTGGATAATGATTATGTTGCCATTGATGAGCTAGATCTAGCTAATAAGAATATTGTCTCCTCCTTTGCTACTAAACAACATGTCAACTCTGTCGTCTCTGTTGTTGATTTCCAAACCTCTCAGTTGACTGAACCTTGTATGTAGCCTGATAGGAATTCTATCTCCACTAATCCTGAATTTGATCATATTCCTATTTTGTATGGTTTGAAGACTGACTCCTACAAGTAAATTGAGATGGATTATGACCAGAGCTTTATAGAGAAACCTTCTTTTCCTGTCATGTTGCTTGAGTGCAATGCTCCTGATTCTGATGCTGAGATCTCAAAAGGCAATGACTTAGAGCTTCCAGATGTGAAAAATGTTGAGCAAGATGTTGAGGATGCATGTGATACTCCAATGTCCATCCAGAGAACTTATTGTACTAGCATTTTGAAGAATATAGAGGATTCTGGATCTGAAACTGATGAACACTATGAAGGCTCTCATGAGGAGATGGATGTTTTTAAAGGTCATGTCCTGTCTGTTCTGAAAAACTATCTGAATTTTCACCTGTTGATGAAAGTACTGATACCCATGCTCAAAAGGCAGCCCTGGTTGGTGACAAAAAAAGGGGTCATGGTATCATCCAAAGGCCATCTACTAAGTCAAAGGAAGGGAGAACATCATGGCCAAAGCTGCTGCTTATGAAATGAAATAAAACTTGGAGATCCCACCTACCTTTAAAGGTAAGTCCTTCAGCGAGCTTCCCATATCTACCATTCAGAATCATGCTTGTGTTGTCAACATTAAAATTGGGAGTAATTCTTCTGAATGCATTCAGATTATTGGTGATATGATTAACAATGAGAGAAGTAATTGCCTTAAATTTGCTAATCAAAATCCTGAAGTTTCCTTACTTGATAACTTGGATGTAGATGATGATACATGTGGGGTTTGTACTCCACCATGTGGTGTAGTTGGTAGTAACAGGACAGGGGGCACTGATGTCTTTGCTACTGACCCAGCTCACAATATTAAGTCTAGGCCTTATGGCCTATCACACCCCTTTAAGATATCATGATATGTATTTTCTGGAATATTAGAGGTCTAGGGCAAAATGGTAAAACCCGGTGCCTTTCTGATCTGACTAGTAAGTATAGACCTAATTTTATTGGGTTCCAGGAAACTAAGAGAGAACATACTTCTGAGAGTTTTCTCAAGACTATTAGTGGTAATATCAATTTCATATGTCATTTATTACCAGCTGTTAATACTATTGGGGGCTTTCTATTAGATTTAAATGAGGATTTGTTTGAATGTATTGGTTGCATGCTTAAAATGTATTGCTTGATTGCTACTATAAAAAATAAATCAGATGGCTTTTGTTGGCATCTGATTGTTGTTTATGGCACAACTTACATGATGTTATCGGTCTTCTCACCTATCCTGTTTTGTTTGGTGCTGACTTCAATTTAGTCAGGGAAGCTAGAGATAAATCTAGTGGTAATATTAATGCTAATTGGGCTTTCCTTTTTAATGATTGGATAATAAATGGGCTCTCATGGAAACTAGAGTAGCCAATAGGTCATTCACTTGGAGTAACAATCAAAGTAATCCTATCTTTGCTGCCATTTCTAGGGTGTTTTCTTCTACTAGTTGGGATGCTAAATTTCCTTTTACTACTTTACATGCCCTGCCTAGAGTGGGGAGTGATCATGCTCCACTTCTTGTTGATTCTGGTGGGAGTTGCAAAAACAATGATAGACCTTTTAGATTTGAGAAGTGGTGGTTATCCCATCCTGATTTTTCTAAGCTTGTCGAGGAGATTTGGTCTACTCCATCTCCTTTTCAAGATGCCATTGATACATGGTTGTTTAAAACCAAACTTCTCAGGAAAAAAGAAAAAGAAAGAATTATTATTAGAATTTGATATTCTTGATGTTTTTCTGAAAAGAAATTGATCTCTGATATTGATCATCGGAGGATGAAAGATATTCAAATTGAGCTAAAAGAGATTTGGAAAAAGAGGAAACTGCTATGTGGCAGAGATCTATGACTAGAAATTTTTTAGAAGGGGATAAAAATACTGCTTATTTCCATGTTCTGGCCAATCAAAGAAGGAGGAAGAATCACCTAGCTATGCTTGTGGGGGATGATGGTCCTTTGACTACTAATGTTGATATGTTGAAAGTTGCCACTGGTTTTTGTAAAACTTATTTGGTTTTGAGCTGAAAGATAATATCCATCTGGACTCTTCCTTTTGGTCTGAGTAGGAAAAACTTACTCCTGCTGAAGTAGGTGCCCTTGAAAAACCTTTTTCAGATGAGAAAATTAAGAGTGCTATCATGGTACCTTACTCAAGTGGTACGCCAGGTCCTGATGGGCTTTCTTTTCTCTTTTATCAAACCTTTTGGAATGTCATTAAGCAAGATTTCATGAATTTAGTTAGAGACTTTGAGGATGGAGTTTTGGATACTGCTAGACTCAATTATGCCATTATTACTCTGATTCCTAAAGAACCTCATGCTAAGGTAATGAAACAATTTAGACCTATTAGTTTGGGTAATTGTTCTATTAATTTTTTTAGTAAAGCTATGACTAATAGGGTCTCCCCTATTAGTGATAGGCTACTCTCCTCATGTTAGACTGCTTTTGTCAAGGGGAGGTACATTTTCGAGAGTGTGCTAACTGCTCATGAAACTATTCACGAGCTTCACCACTCCAAGCTATCTCAGGTTATCCTCAAGCTAGACTATGAAAAAGCCTTTGATAGAGTTAATTGGGATTTGCTTGTGGAAATGCTTTCCACTAGGGGTTTTGGTAATAAATGGATAAGTTGGGTTATGAGTACTATCCAAAATTGTTCTTTTTGTGTGAGACTGAATGATAATAATGGTTCATTGTTTGTTAGTGGGAAAGGCCTGAAGCAGTCGGACACTATGTCTCCCATTCTTTTCAATTTAGTGGCTGATGTATTTTCTAAAATGCTTATTAAAGCCTCTCATGAGGGGGTTATTGTTGGGGTTCTCCTCAATGTTGTCCCTAGTGGTATCATTAGCTTGCAATATGTTGATGATACACTGTTATTACTGGAGCCTTCTGTGGAAAATGCTAGAATTGTTAAATGGTTGGTATCTTATTTTGATAATTTGTCTGGCATGAGAATCAACTTTAATAATTGTGGTATGATTACTCTGAATGTTGAGGAAGATATTTCAAAATAATTTGCCCAAATTTTTTGTTGTAAGAAAAGTTCTTTTCCTCTGAAATATCTTGGTGTGCCTTTGCATTTTGCAAAACTTCGTAGAGAGGACCTCCATCCCATTATTGACAAAATCATCAAGAGGATATGTGGATGGAGGGGATACTGCTTAGCTGTTAAGCTAAGTGAATGCTCATGTGTGCATGTATTGCTAGCATCCCCACATATCTGATGTCAATTATTCCTAAGTGGGCAATTAAAGCTATTACTTCACAGATGGCCCATTTCCTTTTGGGGAATTTGAGAGATACTCACAAATACCACTTCGCTAATTGGGGGCTTGTCTCCCAGAAAAAAGAATTTGGTGGTTTGGATATCCCTAATTTGAGGGAAGTTAGTATGGCACTACTGCAGGCGACCGCTAACGCGACACATGAATCAGAGACCCCGCGACCAAACTATGTGCGATGCATGAATCGCAAACGGTGTCGTAAAAAAACCGTCCCCAATAAGACAAACTGTTTGCGATGCCGGAGACATCAAAAACGATTCAGATTAGAGACGCGTGTGTGATACGTGGCATACAGTTGATCCATATGAACTGTTTGCGATAAGGCAGAACAACAAACACGGTCAGCCAGTTCGTGGTGTGTGCGATACACGGCATACACTTAACTCGGATGTACTATTTGTGATTACCCAACACAATAGAAACGGTCGGGCAGATCAAGGTGTGTGCGATATACGACATGCGGTTCACTCGGATGAACTATTTGCGATTACCCAACACAACAGAAATGGTTCAATTTAACAAGATGTGTGTGATACGCGGTAAACAGGTCAGTAATCAGAAATGTGTGGGAAGACTGATAACAACATAGACGATTCCTGCTAATAACCCGTGTGTGTTGTGGGCAAACGCTTGTTGGTAAACAATTGTCAGCGATTGATGAAATCATCACCGACGGGTTCCGTAGTTTAATCCGTGTGCGATGTGATTTGCTCAGTCTGCACAACATCTACGCTCTCTGTCTACAGAACAACAACATATATACTTATAAGGACATGATTGCATAACCAAATTAAACATCCAATTACATAACTCACTACACACATAACATATGCACACACCAAAGTAAACAATTACATGCATAATAAACTAGGATAAACGATCATATCTAATCATCATCTACTTCTTCTTGTGACGCTTGCCGCTACTGCTTTGCTGGTGGCTAGATCCCTCGTCATCTACAAGAAGGAGGCACTCCCTCATGTCGACGATCTGCCTGTGCATCTCGTAGCATGTGTACACGTTCGTGGTTACAAACTTGAGGTGAGGTTCATCCAGTCTCCGCACCCAGGCACCGTGCCAGGATCCAGGATTTCTCTTGGAACCTTCCTTCATGTTTTCGTAGTAGGGGTCGATGATGGCCGTGACGAGTTCAACCAGGGAGTCTTTCTTCGTGCTGCCCTAAACCCTGTAGTGGCCACGGATGTCGACAAGCTTCGGGCAGGCCAAGCCCAAAATCTGGAGCGCTTTTACATCATTGACGGTGTCCACCGTAGCGAACTTGTAGTCGGGGCTCTTGACAAACCTGGTGAAATGCTCGCAAGAACTTGTGGCCTGGCAGTAGTGGTAGACGAGGACATGATGGCCCACGCACAACTGGGCGACGGCAACCGCCTGATCAACCCCGGGACGACCGCCGGTGTACTGGAGGTCGAAGCCAACCACTTTGTACTTGTCTTCCTTAGCAAGCAACTGCTCCATGGTGTTGATGGAGCCCTCCACCACGGCCAGGTCGATGGTGTACACCACCGTGAGTTCCTTTTCCCTCACGTGGGTGTCCACACGATGCACGCCGTACTCCATTGGAGCGCCGTTGGATATCCTCTCTCTCTCTCTATGTGTCATCGTGGGTGTGCTTGTTGTGTTGTGGGGCGCGATCGAAAGGTTGAAGAGACTAAGGTTATAATGGCCGTGGGAATAAATGGGGAGGCCGAACGGCCTGGAGTATCGGCGCGCGCGGATGGCAGTTGTTGCAGCGCGTAACTGCATCGTGCTGCACGTATTAACTGCATCATGGCGACGCGCGCGGACACAACCGCATGCATATGGCGCCCAAAACGTGATCGTGCGCCAGCCCCAACCGCTAAAAGAGCGCGTGCGGAGGGACGCGAGCAGAGTGCGCCATGGCCGCCTCCACGTCAAGCAGAGCACGCGAAGGGACGCGAGCATAGCGCGCCGCGGCCACCTAAACGGCTAGCAACCACCTAAGTATAGCAGTTCTGGTCAACCGTCTGGCACGCGTGGGCGGCGAGATGGCCTATCCATCGGACACGCTGACACACCGATCAAACCTAAACGTGTTCACACCGATCAAATTACCATGCAATGAGTAAATGCAAATCTGTTCACACTGATCAAACCAAAACGTGTTCCCACTTAGCACTAGGCTATAAAAACTAGTACCCACTCGAAAATTACTGCACATTCCTCTCCTCATCACCAAAAAATCAGGTCTTTCCTCTTAAGCCATTCCTTGCATCTGCCATGGCTGGTAGGAGGAGTTCTAGGTCGACATATAACCAGGGAGCAAAGACCAAGACCGCGGAAGCACTAGAGAGGTCCCGCCACAATGCGGCAGCCACAGCAGAGATGTCCTGCCACGCCGCGGGGCCCTCGAACGAGCTCTCACAGGCAGGCGAGGGCTCTCACAAGCGCACTCGCCGCGTCGGCGAACTCGATGAGCTGGCGGGGCTGAAGTCCTTAGCCAGCGACGACGACATTCTCGCTGGCCTAATTAACCAGTAGGAGCTGCTCGCCGGCTTGGAGAAGCTGCTCGAGATTAGCGATGCCTCGGTTGATAAGGCGACCAGCCTGGTCCTGAAACTCATGGGTGACAATGCGAAGCCCCATGAGGAGCTCGACAAGCAGAAGGAGGAGGCCGCCGGCTGGAGGGAGTTGTATGAGAAGAGCGTTGCCTTGCGGATGACGCCGACAGCCGTCGTCCATGAACTTGGGGATGACTTGAAGAAGCTCCACATCGAGTGCGAGCTGCAGGTGGAGGAATCTGTGGCTGCTGTCAAGCAAACTCATGAGGATGTGAAGAAGGAGCTGGAAGAACTCCTCGCCCAGCAATCCATCGAGAAGTAGAGAGCAGTGACTTCCTTCTTCCTTTTTTTTCTTCTTCTCTTTTTCCCCTGTGTCTTTCGGGCGTTGCCGCATGTGGCATTTTAAATTATCCGGTGTCGGTGTAAAAACCGGCAAACCTCGGGGTAGGGGGTCCCGAGCTGTGGATCTCGGATCGATGGTAACAGGAACGAAGGAGACGATGATTTACCCAAGTTCGGGCCCTCTCTAAGGAGGTAAAACCCTACGTCATGGTCTTGTTTATATTGATGGAGATGTATCGAGTACAGAGTTGATCTACCTCAAGATCGTAATGTATGTCCAACTCTAGGGCTAGGTGAAGGATGTTGCGTTGATCTCGTCCCTACGGGCTAAACCCTATGGCTTATATACACACCAGGGAGGGGATCTAGGGTTACAAGGTCGGTATCTAGGAGCAAGGCGGTAGGAGAGATCTTGGAGTATACGTCAAGTCTTCAGTGGGGACAGTCTTGATCACGCTTCCTGTACACGGCCTCCGGAGTCCACCTTGAGCACGCA
The DNA here is from genome assembly GCA_039707655.1 of Elymus sibiricus. NCBI lineage: Eukaryota > Viridiplantae > Streptophyta > Magnoliopsida > Poales > Poaceae > Elymus > Elymus sibiricus. Next base: position 40,683,737 of record CM077670.1, read on the forward strand.
TGAGGGCCCATCAGCCCAACTGAAGAGACGGCCTGGCTAGGCTAGCACCCCCTAATCCAGGACACCGTCAGTAGCCCTTGAACTAGTCTTCGATGCCGAAGTCGACGCCTTTCAATTCCGGAGTCATGGCTCGACAGACAAGTTCCCGTGGTCTATTCTCCAGCCCGTCTTCAAGTTCTTCGGCAAACCTTTGAGATTCTATTGGGGCCCAATTTCAGACTTTGAAAGTCGTGTCCTCTAGGGAACCGGGCTACTTTATTGAAAAGCATCGAAGCGTCAACCCCTTCTGTCTTATTTAATAGACGCACAGCCCTAACCAGCGGCAATACGCATCTCGACCACAACCGCAGCAAAAAATCCCTTCCCATCCCAAGCCCAAGCTCAAGAGCCCGAACAATGGCGAGCGGTGGAGGGTCGTCAAAACGCCCTCATGGCCCTGAGAGAGGTGACTAGGGGAGCTGCTCCATTGCGCGCCTTCAATTAGAGCACTTGGCCACACAAGGTTATCTGCCGGACGCAGATCTGGCTTCCACCCGTCCCGGATTAACGTCCATCGACGGTCAAGCCCATGCCGAGAGTCATCCTTCGCCACGAGAAGATGAGCGGGTATGCTTTGTGCCCTTCCTCCTCCGCGGCCTTGGGCTTCCCATTCATCCTTTTCTCCGAGGAATGCTGGAGTTTTACGGGCTGCAGCTACACCATCTTTCCCCGAATTCGATATTGCATATCGCGGGGTTCGTCGCGCTTTGTGAGCTACACCTCGGCTGTCAGGCGCACTTCAGATTATGGCAGAAGTATTTCTGTATCGTGCCCCGCTCCTCGGCTGACAAGTTATTCGAGGTCGGAGGAGCCGAAGTCTGCCGAATCGACAAGACTGGCTATCCAGCGGGCACACCTCGGAGGATGCCGATTACTGGCCTTCCGAGTGGTTCTACATTAATGACGTCCCACTGTACGAGCCTGCTCGGCCCGGACTTCCGCCCTTCTCCTTGGATCCGCCAAGGAAGTGTTACAACTGGAGGCCACAGATCTCGGCGCAAGAGGAAGACGAAGCCGTGACCAGTCTGGCGGCCAAGGTGAAGCTACTTTCAAGCGCTGGCCTCACTGATACGTCTCCAACGTATCTATAATTTTTGATTGTTCCATGCTGTTATAATATCAATCTTGGATGTTTTTACAATCATTTACAGCAATTTTATATCATTTTTGGAGACTAACCTATTAACCTAGTGCCCAGTGCTAGTTGCTGTTTTCTGCCCTGTTTTTGTTTTACAGAAAATCAATACCAAACGAAGTCCAAATGCATCCAAACTTTTTGGAGATTTTTTATTCCTCAAGATAAACACTGGAAGCTTCGGGAGAGGGTCAGAAGAAGAAGAGGTGGGCCACGAGGCACCAGGGCGCTCCCCAGGGGGAGTGGCGCGCCCTGGTACCTCGTGGGCCCACCCCAGCCCCGTTTGACCTAATTCCAGCACTATAAATTCAGGAAAAATCAGAAACCCTCAGGGGAGTGCACGAAATACTTTTTACGCCGCGGCAAGCTTCTGTTCCAGAGAGATCCCATCTGGGGTCCTTCTCCGGTAATCTGCCGGAGGGGGAATCGATCACAGAGGGGCTCTACATCATCCTTGCCGCCTCTCCGATGATGCGTGAGTAGTTTACCACAGACCTTCGGGTCCATAGGCAGTAGCTAGATGGCTTCTTCTCTATTTTTGATGTTCAATACAATGTTCTCCTTGATGTTCTTGGAGATCTATCCGATGTAATCTTTCTTTGCGGTGTGTTTGTTGGGATTCGATGAATTGTGAGTTTATGATCAGATTATCCATGAAATTATTTGAGTCTTCTCTGATCTATTTTATGCATGATTGTTATAGCCTCGTATTTCTTCTCCGATCTATTGATTTGGTTTGGCCAACTAAGTTGATTTATCTTGCCATGGGAAGAGGTGCTTTGTAGTGGGTTCGATCTTGCGGTGCTCAATCCCAGTGACAGAAAGGGACATGACACGTATGTATCGTTGCTACTAAGGGTAAAAAGATGGGATCTATTCATTGGGTTTATTAATTCGTGAGTTTGTCTTGTCTACATCATGTCATCGTTCCTAAGGCATTACTCCGTTCTTATGGACTTAATACACTAGATGCATGCTGGATAGCCCATCGATGTGTGGAGTAATAGTAGTAGATGCAGGCAGGAGTCGGTCTACTAATCTTGGACGTGATGCCTATATACATGATCATTGCCTTGGATATCGTCATGATTATTTGCTTTTCTATCAATTGCCCAACAGTAATTTGTCTACCCACCGTATGCTATTTTCTCGAGAGAAGCCTCTAGTGAAATCTATGGCCCCCGGGTCTATCAAAATCATATTACTAAAACCCTAAAAATATTGCTGCCATTTTCTTTTATTTATTTTATTTAGTATTTTTGCTGCAATCTATCAATCTATCAAATACAATTTAATCTTGCAATCTTACCGCCAAGGGATTGACAACCCCTTGTTAGCGTTGGGTGCAAGGATTTGTTGTTTGTGTGCAGGTACTGCTTACTAGGTGTTGTGTGATTCTCCTACTGGTTCGATAACCTTGGTTTCATAATTGAGGGAAATACTTATCTCTACTGTGCTGCATCATCCCTTCCTGTTCGGGGAAATACCAACGCAAGCTACAAGTAGGAGGAAGAATTTCTGTCGCCGTTGCCGGGGAGACATCATCAACATTTATCAAGTACCTTTGCACAAACACTCATCTCCTTGCATTTAGTTTATTTGCCATTTGCCTCTCATTTTCATCTCCCCCACTTCTAAAACATTTTTACAAAAATACAAAAATATTTTCCGTTTGCCTTTTTCTCATTTGCTTGTTTGCTTGATTGCTATTTTATTTGCGTAGTCACGATGTCTCAAGAAAATACCAAATTGTGTGATTTTTCCAATACTAATAATAATGATTTTATTAGTACTCCGATTGCTCCTCCCGCCGCTAGTGCGGAGACTTGTGATATTAATGCCGCTTTGCTAAATCTTGTTATGAAAGATCAATTTTCCGGTAGTCCTAATGAAGATGCCGCATCCCATCTTAATACTTTCGTAGAATTGTGTGACATGCAAAAGAAAAAAGATGTGGAAAATGATATTGTGAAATTGAAATTATTCCCGTTCTCATTGCGGGATCGTGCTAAAATTTGGTTCTCATCTTTACCATAAAATAGTATCGATTCTTGGGATAGGTGTAAAGATGCTTTTATTACTAAGTATTTTCCTCCCGCGAAAATTATTTCTCTAAGAAATCAAATTATGAATTTTAAGCAACTTGATCATGAACATGTTGCCCAATCTTGGTAGAGGATGAAATTAATGATAAGAAATTGCCCTACTCATGGTTTAAATTTATGGATGATCATACAAAAAAATTATGCGGGATTGAATTTTGTCTCTAGAAATCTTTTAGATTCTGCCGCGGGTGGTACGTTTATGGAAATTACTTTGGGTGAAGCTACTAAATTGCTTGATAATATTATGGCAAATTATTCACAATGGCATACTGAAAGAACTCCAACCAGCAAAAAGGTGAATTCCGTTGAAGAAGTTAATACTTTGAGTGATAAAGTTGATGCTCTTATGAAATTGGTTGCTAGTAAAAATCCTCCTATTGATCCTAATGATGTGCCTTTGTCCACTTTGATTGAGCAAAATAATGATCCCGTAGAAGTGAATTTTGTCTCACGAAACAACTTTAATAGTAATGCTTATAGAGGTAATTTCAATGCTAGACCGTTTCCTGGAAATTCCTCTAATAATTATGGCAATCCTTATGGTAATTCTTATAATAATAATAGGATGCCCTCTGATCTTGCAAGTAATATTAAAGAATTTATTAATGCTCAAAAAGTTTTCAACACTACGATAGAAGAAAAATTGAGTAAAATTGATGATATGTCTAGGAGCATCGATAGAATTATTCATGATGTGGAAAATCTTAAGACTAAAATTTTGCCACCTAATATTGATATTAGTGAATCAATCAAAGCTTTATATGTCTCCATCGATGAAAGTAAGAAATGAACCGCCATGCTAAGAGCTAAACGAGAATTTTTAGAAAAAGCGATTCCTCCCGGTTTCTATTGTAGTAATGATGAGGATATTAAAATGATTGGTGTTTCATCTATTGATTATTTATTTAGTAATATTAAACTTGATTAAAAAGGGATTGAAGAAGAGTCAACTTTAGCTAAAGAGCGTCCCTATAATTCGGAGGGTGAAAATCTTGATAAGAAAATTACTAAAAGTGGGTTTGGAGAGGTAAAAACTTTAAATAGCGATGTGCCCACTATTTTGGATTACAAAGATTTTGATTATGATAATTGTTCTTTGATTGAGTGTATTTCTTTGTTACAATCCATGTTAAATTCACCCAACGCTTATGAGCAAAACAAAGCTTTTACTAAACATATAGTAGAAGCCATGATGAAAGCGTTAGAAGAAAAGCTTGAACTAGAAATTTCAATTCCTAGAAAATTATATGATGAATGGGAACCCACCATTAAAGTTAAGATTAAAAATTATGAGTGCAATGCTTTATGTGATTTGGGTGCTAGCGTTTCCACAATTCCAAAATCTCTATGTGATGTGCTAGGTTTTACCAATATAGATGAATGCTCCCTTAATTTGCATCTTGCGGATTCTACTATTAAAAAGCCTTTGGGAATAATTAATCATGTGCTTATTCTTGCAAATAGAAATTATGTGCCCGTTGATTTTATTGTTCTTGATATTGAATGCAATTCTTCTTGCCCTATAATACTTGGTAGACCGTTCTTACGAACTATAGGTGCCGTTATTGATATGAAAGAAGGGAATATAAAATTTCAGTTTCCATTAAAGAAAGGTATGGAGCATTTCCCTAGGAAAAGAATTAAAGCACCATATGAATCAATTATGAGGGCCACTTATGGAATCAACTTGAAAGATGACAACACTTGAGATTATGCATTATGCCTAGCAGGGGGCATAAAACAATAGCACTTGTTGGGAGGCAACCCAATGAATAAAATAAATTTTTGTAATAAGTTTCTGTTATGGTGTGTTTCTACTGTCATTCTACTGGTATGATAGTGTTTTTATGTTTTTAATTAGTGTTTGTGCCAAGTAAAGCCTTTAGGATGATTTAGAAGATAGTATAATTGATGCTGTTTGGAAAACAGAAAGTTTTGCGTCCAGTGCGCGAATTTTTTTTCTGTACTGGAGCGTCAGAAAAATATGAAATTTTTACACAGTATTGGTATATGAATTTTCCACGTTTTCCTAATTTTTCAGAATTTTTGGAGTTACAGAAGTATGGCTTTTAAATAGATTGCTACAGACTGTTCTGTTTTTGACAGATTCTGTTTTTGATGCACTACTTGCTTGTTTTGATGAATCTATGGATTGTATCGGGGGGTATAAGCCATGGTGAAGTTAGAGTACAGTAGGTTTAATGCAAAAATAAAATATTAATGGGTTTGTAACAGTACTTATAGTAGTGATTTGTTTTGTTATACTAACGGATCTCACGAAGGTTTTGTTGAGTTTTGTGTGATTGAAGTTTTCAAGTTTTGGGTGAGATCATGATGGATGAAGGAATACGGAGTAGCAAAAGCCTAAGCTTGGGGATGCCTCGGAAGGCATCCCCTCTTTATTGTACCGACCATCGGTAATTTTACTTGGAGCTATATTTTTATTCGTCACATGATATGTGTTTTGCTTGGAGTGTCTTGTATGATATGAGTCTTTTCTTTGTTTGCTTTTTAGTTTGTCACAATCATCTTTGCTGCACACACTTATTTTGAGAGAGCAACACGTTATCATCAAAATTTGTAGAATACTCTATGTGCTTCACTTAAATTTTTTGAGCTAGGCAGTTGCTCTAGTGCTTCACTTAAATCTTTTTGAGCACGGTGGTGGCTGAAATTTTATAGAAATAAACTCGCATGCTTCACTTATATTATTTTGAGAGTTGATTGAAATTTTTTAGAAATAAATTCTCATGCTTCACTTATATCATTTTGAGAATTGACTTGATTGAAATTTTGAAGAAATGAATTCTCATGCTTCACTTATATTATTTTGAGAATTGTTAAGATTGAAATTTTGAAGAAATATTTGCACTCTCATAATTCACTTAAATCTTTTTGAGAGATGATGATAGTAACGGTAATTTGCACATGTTATGCAATTGGTCCCAAAGTGATGAATATTCAAGAGGGATATAGAAAAAACTTTCATATAGATCATTGGATATGACAAGTGTGATTCCTTGCAATAGTTTTGCGATATGGAAATGATGATATGTCATTCCATGTTAGTGAGAAATTGTGCTTAAGTAAGAATATTAGTGTTAAGGTTTGTGATTCCCTATGCAAGCACGTTAAGTCAATAGTTATGCAAGGAAGTTATATCCTACTATGGTGCATTATTCGGTGTTAGTTATGTTCAATGCATGTTTATGACTGTTTTCGTTTTCTGGTTGGTTGCTTCTCAATCTTTTGCTAGCCTTCATTTGTACTAAGCGGAAATACTGCTTGTGCATCCAAAATCCTTAAAACCAGTTTTGCCTTATGAGTCCACTATATCTACCTATATACAGTATTCCAATGCCGTTCCAAGTAAATTTGCGTGTGCCAACTCTAAATTTCAAAATAATTTTTCTGTTTTGTGTGCCCGTACCACTCATGAAGCGGAAGGGGGTAGCCAATATCTTCCATGCTAGGTGTGTTATTCTCACGATGAGTGTTTATTCACTTGTCATTGCACGAGAGTGTGGCGGTAATAGGGATGCCCAGTCCCGAAATGTGAAATGAAATAAAAAATCTTATGTGATCACAATAATAAATTCCTTGGAAAGTGATGGTATGGAGGGCACCCATGGATACGGCTAGCCATGGATTGTGAAAGAATTGGTGGAAAGGAATAAACTTTATTTTATGTTTGGGAACCGCCTATGATGTATGTAGCATGGAAGATATTGGGAATTCTCATTCGTTTTCGTTGACAGGAAAAGCATGCCTCCCAAAATATTTTTATCTCTTTAAACTTTCTTTAGCGTTGATATTTTGAAAGACATGGTTGCTTGTTAGTATGCTTGAGTATCTATGTTTTCATGTCAAATTATAGACTATTGCTTTGAATCATATAAGTCCAATGTCCATGCTACAAAAAGAAAAGTATATGAGATAAATATGCTAGGCAGCATTCCACATCAGAAATTCTGTTTTTATCATTTACCTACTCGAGGACGAGCAGGAATTAAGCTTGGGGATGCTGATACGTCTCCAACGTATCTATAATTTTTGATTGTTCCATGCTGTTATAATATCAATCTTGGATGTTTTTACAATCATTTACAGCAATTTTATATCATTTTTGGAGACTAACCTATTAACCTAGTGCCCAGTGCCAGTTGTTGTTTTCTGTCCTGTTTTTGTTTTACAGAAAATCAATACCAAACGAAGTCCAAATGCAACCAAACTTTTTGGAGATTTTTTATTCCTCAAGATAAACACTGGAAGCTTCGGGAGAGGGCCAGAAGAAGAAGAGGTGGGCCACGAGGCACCAGGGCGCGCCCCAGGGGGGTGGCACGCCCTGGTACCTCGTGGGCCATCCCCAGCTCCATTTGACCTAATTCTAGCACTATAAATTCAGGAAAAATCAGAAACCCTCAGGGGAGTCCACGAAATACTTTTTACACCACTGCAAGCTTCTGTTCCAGAGAGATCCCATCTGGGGTCCTTCTCCGGTAATCTGCCGGAGGGGGAATCGATCACGGAGGGGCTCTACATCATCCTTGCTGCCTCTCCGATGATGCGTGAGTAGTTTACCATAGACCTTCGGGTCCATAGGCAGTAGCTAGATGGCTTCTTCTCTCTTTTTGATGTTCAATACAATGTTCTCCTTGATGTTCTTGGAGATCTATCCGATGTAATCTTTCTTTGCGGTGTGTTTGTTGGGATCCAATGAATTGTGAGTTTATGATCAGATTATCCATGAAATTATTTGATTCTTCTCTGATCTCTTTTATGCATGATTATTATAGCCTCGTATTTCTTCTCCGATCTATTGATTTGGTTTGTCCAACTAAGTTGATTTATCTTACCATGGGAAGAGGTGCTTTGTAGTGGGTTCGATCTTGCGGTGCTCAATCCCAGTGACAGAAAGGGACATGACACGTATGTATCGTTGCTACTAAGGGTAAAAAGATGGGATCTATTCATTGGGTTTATTAATTCGTGAGTTTGTCTTGTCTACATCATGTCATCATTCCTAAGGCATTACTCCGTTCTTATGGACTTAATACACTAGATGCATGCTGGATAGCCCATCGATGTGTGGAGTAATAGTAGTAGATGCAGGCAGGAGTCGGTCTACTAATCTTGGACGTGATGCCTATATACATGATCATTGCCTTGGATATCGTCATGATTATTTGCTTTTCTATCAATTGCCCAACAGTAATTTGTCTACCCACCGTATGCTATTTTCTCGAGAGAAGCCTCTAGTGAAATCTATGGCCCCCGGGTCTATCAAAATCATATTACTAAAACCCTAAAAATATTGCTGCCATTTTCTTTTATTTATTTTATTTAGTATTTTTGCTGCAATCTATCAATCTATCAAATACAATTTAATCTTGCAATCTTACCGCCAAGGGATTGACAACCCCTTGTTAGCGTTGGGTGCAAGGATTTGTTGTTTGTGTGCAGGTACTGCTTACTAGGTGTTGTGTGATTCTCCTACTGGTTCGATAACCTTGGTTTCATAATTGAGGGAAATACTTATCTCTACTGTGCTGCATCATCCCTTCCTGTTCGGGGAAATACCAACGCAAGCTACAAGTAGGAGGAAGAATTTCTGTCGCCGTTGCCGGGGAGACATCATCAACATTTATCAAGTACCTTTGCACAAACACTCATCTCCTTGCATTTAGTTTATTTGCCATTTGCCTCTCATTTTCATCTCCCCCACTTCTAAAACATTTTTACAAAAATACAAAAATATTTTCCGTTTGCCTTTTTCTCATTTGCTTGTTTGCTTGATTGCTATTTTATTTGCGTAGTCACGATGTCTCAAGAAAATACCAAATTGTGTGATTTTTCCAATACTAATAATAATGATTTTATTAGTACTCCGATTGCTCCTCCCGCCGCTAGTGCGGAGACTTGTGATATTAATGCCGCTTTGCTAAATCTTGTTATGAAAGATCAATTTTCCGGTAGTCCTAATGAAGATGCCGCATCCCATCTTAATACTTTCGTAGAATTGTGTGACATGCAAAAGAAAAAAGATGTGGAAAATGATATTGTGAAATTGAAATTATTCCCGTTCTCATTGCGGGATCGTGCTAAAATTTGGTTCTCATCTTTACCATAAAATAGTATCGATTCTTGGGATAGGTGTAAAGATGCTTTTATTACTAAGTATTTTCCTCCCGCGAAAATTATTTCTCTAAGAAATCAAATTATGAATTTTAAGCAACTTGATCATGAACATGTTGCCCAATCTTGGTAGAGGATGAAATTAATGATAAGAAATTGCCCTACTCATGGTTTAAATTTATGGATGATCATACAAAAAAATTATGCGGGATTGAATTTTGTCTCTAGAAATCTTTTAGATTCTGCCGCGGGTGGTACGTTTATGGAAATTACTTTGGGTGAAGCTACTAAATTGCTTGATAATATTATGGCAAATTATTCACAATGGCATACTGAAAGAACTCCAACCAGCAAAAAGGTGAATTCCGTTGAAGAAGTTAATACTTTGAGTGATAAAGTTGATGCTCTTATGAAATTGGTTGCTAGTAAAAATCCTCCTATTGATCCTAATGATGTGCCTTTGTCCACTTTGATTGAGCAAAATAATGATCCCGTAGAAGTGAATTTTGTCTCACGAAACAACTTTAATAGTAATGCTTATAGAGGTAATTTCAATGCTAGACCGTTTCCTGGAAATTCCTCTAATAATTATGGCAATCCTTATGGTAATTCTTATAATAATAATAGGATGCCCTCTGATCTTGCAAGTAATATTAAAGAATTTATTAATGCTCAAAAAGTTTTCAACACTACGATAGAAGAAAAATTGAGTAAAATTGATGATATGTCTAGGAGCATCGATAGATTATCCATGAAATTATTTGAGTCTTCTCTGATCTCTTTTATGCATGATTATTATAGCCTCGTATTTCTTCTCCGATCTATTGATTTGGTTTGTCCAACTAAGTTGATTTATCTTACCATGGGAAGAGGTGCTTTGTAGTGGGTTCGATCTTGCGGTGCTCAATCCCAGTGACAGAAAGGGACATGACACGTATGTATCGTTGCTACTAAGGGTAAAAAGATGGGATCTATTCATTGGGTTTATTAATTCGTGAGTTTGTCTTGTCTACATCATGTCATCGTTCCTAAGGCATTACTCCGTTCTTATGGACTTAATACACTAGATGCATGCTGGATAGCCCATCGATGTGTGGAGTAATAGTAGTAGATGTAGGCAGGAGTCGGTCTACTAATCTTGGACGTGATGCCTATATACATGATCATTGCCTTGGATATTGTCATGATTATTTGCTTTTCTATCAATTGCCCAACAGTAATTTGTCTACCCACCGTATGCTATTTTCTCGAGAGAAGCCTCTAGTGAAATCTATGGCCCCCGGGTCTATCAAAATCATATTACTAAAACCCTAAAAATATTGCTGCCATTTTCTTTTATTTATTTTATTTAGTATTTTTGCTGCAATCTATCAATCTATCAAATACAATTTAATCTTGCAATCTTACCGCCAATGGATTGACAACCCCTTGTTAGCGTTGGGTGCAAGGATTTGTTGTTTGTGTGCAGGTACTGCTTACTAGGTGTTGTGTGATTCTCCTACTGGTTCGATAACCTTGGTTTCATAATTGAGGGAAATACTTATCTCTACTGTGCTGCATCATCCCTTCCTCTTCGGGGAAATACCAACGCAAGCTACAAGTGGCACTCACCATCATTGATGTGATGGCAATCGCCCTAGACCGAAGAGTCCAACCTCTCCGGCAGCGCCAGCACTTATTGTGCGAGTACAATGGCTCCAACGACGCCTCCCAATCCATCAAGGGAGATTTTATGGACCAGATGACCCTCGGAACCGTGCTGGCCAGCATATACCAAGGGTCCACGGCGGAATTCGCCAAGCGCCAGTTCCAAGACGGGCTGTCATACAACAACCCTGCTGACACAGTAAGTTTTCCTTCCGAACTCTCCTGCTAACCTCGGAATCTTTAATACTTAACCCGTCACATGTCGGTCCTTAAACAAAGGTGGAGGCGTTGGCTTGAGGGTGTGAGCAGTCCGGCCCCTGAGCCAGAGCGGCACTGCCACGCAGAGGACGCCCTTTTCAACGAGGATGAAGACCTGGCCCTTATTTACAAAGGGAGAAAGTTTTTTCTGGAGGGCCTCGATGGCTCAAAAGTAGCTATCATCCCTGACACACCGGGGACGAGGCCAGCCTCATCGGTAACACTCCCTTCCTCTAATCGAAAGCGAGCCCCTCGTCCTCCTGCCCCCAGTCATCTGACTTCTCCTCCAAAGGGGCGGTGCACCCAACGCTTACATAGAGAAACAGCTTCACTGGAAAGGCCAACGCCAGAAGTACAAGAAGCTCAAGCCGACGTCATGGGGGCAGGCAAAAGTGCCCCCTCAATCACCAGGTAATACTTTGGTCTATGTTGCTGCAAGGGTACTTTGGATTTTAACTTTCCCGGTCATTTGTAGGCAGCCTTTATTCAACACAGCAAATGTGGGGGCCGAGGGAACTACGGCCCTGCCCCGGGAAACAGATGCCCGTAATTCCACGGGAATTGCCCCCGAAGCTTCGCAGCCCGATGACTCGGTGACCTCGGCCACTCCGTCCAAGATTCAATGCGCCACGAATTATCGTTGGCGAAAAGCTTCTCTGAATAATCTAGCTTTCTCGGAGAGGGAGTTCAACACCCTCAGCGCGGTGGATGCATAACTCGGGGCAACCCGAGGTGCCTTTGATGAATCGCTGGATGTCTTGTCACGGGGGTTACGGGTAAGGTTTTTGCGTATGTGTTTAAAGACAAATATGACTACCAAGTATAGTTGTAGCCCCTAAGGCTTGGTACGAGCCCCTGGGGTCGAATAAAGACTTGAATGCGAACCAGCAACTAATTCAATGAACGGGAAGCTCGCTTGAAAAATGAGCAATTGACCTCTGCGCTAACGCAAACAAAGGTGCAGCTGGACGCGGCCTTGTCTGAGGTTGAACAGGTGAAGAAATTCACCATAGAGGTACACGGTAAGTGCTTTGTGCTTGAATTGGTCAATGCCAATGAAAATAGAATTGATGCCACACTCCCTTGTAGCAGCGGAAGCCCTAGGCCATCTTGAAAGAGACCTGAAGCGGGCCCGCGAAGATCTGGCATACGCAGAATCGCAGCGTCAAGCAAATCAACATGTGGTTACTCAAAGAGTGGACATCATGAATGTGCTTAGGGCTGAGAACGCCCGACAGGCCCAGGAGATTGAGAGCTTGAAAGCTCGTCTCATTGTTGCAGAATCGAAGAATCGGCGGACGGATGACATGATTTATGGTAAGTTGTAATTCTCGAGGAATATATGTGTCATGCAATTTGTCCGAAGTGATTGTCATGCGAATGTTGTTTTGTCGGCAGCTTCTTTATCTAGCCTATCTCCTGATGCCCGAGGTCCGATGTCCGAAGACATGGCAATTCGTCTATCCGTGGTGCATGAAAGTGCACGGAAGTCGATGAAGGATGTGTACCAGGCTTTACGGCCTGAGGTGACGCCGGTCCCCGAAGACATGGCCGTTCTATCCGAACAGCTTAAGAGAGCGCGACGCCGGATTCCGGCTTGGAAAGTATCAGCTTGCCGAGAAGGTGCGAGGGAGGCCTGGGCCATAGTAAAGACCCACTACACCGGTCTAAAGACGACGGAATTAGTAGAGGTGGGACCCATGGGGTCTGACGGGAAGGAAATCCCCGCTAGCTATGCATATGATAGTGTAATGCCTGCAGCACGATTCTCGTAGAAGGATTGCACTTTGGATACCCTAATAGACAGGCTAGATCGCGCTTGAAAATTTTGTATGACTTTATGTACCGAAGTACTTTATGTCAGTTCGTGGTCCGTTCATCCAAACTCTGTCAGCCAGCCTTCAGCTTCCGCCTCCTCGGATAAAGCCCGAGGAGTGTCCCGTACTACTAGCCGAGGTTATCAGACCAGATGCTTCAGATGACTAGGCAATCGGGCTAAGCGGATCGAAATACAAGAGGGTAACGAAAAGTTATGTTATATTACTATTTAACGTAAGAAACATCTTCTGAGGAAAATAGTTCTTCCAACAGTTCCTTTCTTCGGGTTATTGTGTCGAACACATCTATCCGAAGACAGGTGACCTTGGGGTAAAGCCCCTGGTCGGGGGTTTTAAAAAGGCCCCATCCATGTTATTCCTATGTCCTGGCCGACCGATTTGCATTGTAAGACCGCTAGTTTTCGGCTTTGTCCGTCTGAGGTACTACGCCGGCTGACCCGGGAGTAACAATCACAGCGGTGCTCCCTTTGCCCCCTAGCCGAACTATCGGGAATGTAAGGGGCAATCACAGGAGCCGGGCAACCCAGCTTGGCCAAATCTTAAAGCAAATCGATGCATATAGTGGCTCGAAAGACGATAGTATATAAGAGGTGGAATAACTCATGTTTTGAAAAGAACATGCTATACTGTCCCCGGGATCATTTAACAATATTCCGAGGTGGAAGTAATAAATAATGAGCAAAAGATTAAGACAAAGACAAGGTGTAAGTTATTTACATGGACCGTGTATGGGGTGTCAAGCGTAGAAGCGTCGGAGTAGCGCCGCATTCCAGGGGTTGGGCTCTAATCGGCCGTCCTCCGGATCTCGGATTCTATAGGCTCCTCCGATGAGTACTTGGTCAATGATGAACGGCCTGTCCCATCTAGGGGAAAGTTTATGCTTTTGTTTTTCGGGGTGTAGCCTCATTACGAGATCCCCGACATTGAATTCTTTGGCATGAACCTCTCTGCTATGGTAGCACCGGGCCTGCTGCTGATAGATAGCTGACCTTGCCCATGCGACATTGCGCTCTTCTTCGAGAGCGTCTAGGGCATCTTGCCAATCTAGCTCAGCCTCTAGCTCCTCATATATGCGTACCCGAGGTGCGTCGTGTATGATGTCACAGGGGAGGACCGCCTCGGCGCCGTATACCATAAAAAACGGGGTATATCCCGTGGACCTGTTTGGTGTGGTGCGCAAGCCCCATAGTACGGAATCAAGTTCCTCGACCCATTTATAGTCGGCCTTTTTAAGTGAGCGAACTAGCCTTGGCTTTATTCCGCTAAGGATTAGTCCGTTGGCTCGCTCCACCTGCCCATTAGACTGCGGGTGGTAAACGGACGCGTAGTCGAGCTTAATGCCCATTTTCTTACACCACGCTTTAACTTCTTTGGCCGTGAAATTGGTTCCGTTGTCTGTAATCAAACTGTGGGGGACACCGTAACGATGTACCACTCCAGAGATGAATTCGATTACCTAGACAGCCTCGGCCGAGCTGACTGGTTTTGCTTTGATCCATTTGGTAAATTTGTCTACTATGACAAGGAGGTATTTGTTTTTGTGTGATCCACCCTTGAGTGGCCCGACCATGTCTAGTCCCCAGACCGCGAAAGGCCAAGCGATGGGGATGGTACGAAGGGCCGTGGGGGGCATGTGGCTTTGTTTGGTAAATACCTGACAACCTAGGCAATGTTGTACCAATGTTGATGCATTGGCGCCTGCCGTTGGCCAATAGAAACCAGCTCGGAAAGCCATGCTGACCAAGGTCCGAGCAGCGGCGTGATGTCCGCTCATGCCGGAGTGTATCTCCTGAAGTAGGAGTTTTCCTTCTTCCTCGGTTATGCATCGCTGGAAGACGCCCATGGTGCTCATTTTGTAGAGCTCTCCTTCGTGAACCTTGTAGGCTTTAGATTGCCTTATGATCCGACGTGCGTCGGTTTGGTTATCGGGGAGCTCTTTTCAGAGCAGGTATGCCAGGATCGGCTCGGTCCAGGGTGCAATGACTACCATAACTTCATGTGCGGAAGCAGTTTCCTGAACCGCTAAGCCGCCCACTACGCCTTCGTCATCTTCGGACGTGGCATGGTGCCCGACGTCGCTTGACTCCGACGTTCCTTTGTCGTCTTGCCAGACTACGGATGGCTTAAAGAGTCGTTCGAGAAAGGTGTTTTCTGGGACTTTATCCCGTTTTGCACCCAATCGAGCGAGTACATCCGCGGCCTGGTTGCTATCTCGGGGTATGTGGTGAGATTCCAGCCCCTCAAACCTCGCCGAGATCTTTAGGATGGCATTCCGGTAAGCTGTCATCTTCGTGTCTTTGGCGTCGAACTCGTAGTTGACCTGCGAGATGGCGAGGTTAGAATCACCTCGGACCTCCAAGCGTTTGACACCCATGGAGGCTGCTATCCGGAGTCCGTGCAGGAGGGCTTCGTATTCGGCCGCATTATTGGAGTCGGTGTACATGATTTGTAGCACGTATCGAACGTTGTCTCCCGTGGGTGACGTGAGTACAATGCCAGCCCCTAGGCTGGTGAGCATTTTGGAACCGTCAAAATACATTGTCCAATGCGAGTAAGTGTTGTATTCACGGGGGAGTTCGGCTTCAGTCCATTCGGCCAGGAAGTCTGCCAACACCTGGGATTTAATAGCCCGGCGTGGTTTATAGATGATTTCGAAAGGTAGGAGCTCTATGTCCCATTTGGCGATATGTCCCGTTGCATCCCTATTATTGATTATGTCACTTAGCGGGACATCGGATGCCATGGTCACTGAACACTCTTGAAAGTAGTGCTGGAGTTTTCGCGATGCCATGAAGACTGCGTAGGCTATCTTTTGATAGTGAGGGTAACATGACTTGCATGGGGTTAAGACCTCGGATACATAATATACAGGCCTCTGGACCTGGAATTTATGACCCTCCATATCTCGTTTGACTACGAGAACTGTGCTAACCACCTGGTTTGTGGCCGAGATGTATAATATCATTGGTTCACAGATACCTGGCGCTGCCAGGATGGGATTGGTGGCAAGGAGAGTCTTGATGTCTTCCAGGGCCGCCGCGGCCTCCTTAGTCCATTTGAACGTTTTGGTCTGTTTTAACATTTTATATATGGGCAGGGCTTTTTCTCCGAGTCGTGATATGAAGCGGCTTTAGTCCGAAGGGCATCGTGTTGAAGCAAAACGGCCTGTAGGGTGTGATGAATGCTGTTGCTGCCTGGTCAGATTCCTGCATCTCTATTTGATGATATCCTGAGTAGGCATCTAGGAAGCATAGCGCATCATGGCCCACTGTGGCGTCTATGATTTGGTCGATACGGGGTAAGGGGAAGGGGTCTTTGGGGCAAGCTTGTTGAGGTCTTTGAAATCGACACACAAACGCCAGGACCTATCCTTCTTTGGTACCATAACCAAATTGGCCAACCAGTCGAGGTGTTTTATATCTCGGATGAATCCTGCCTCCAGCAATTTTGCAAGCTCCTCGCCCATCGCTTGACGCTTGGGCTCGGAAAAACGCTATAGCCTTTTAATATGTTCAGGCTATGCTTCTTTGGTACCATAACCAAATTGGCCAACCAGTCGAAGTGTTTGCTTGACAGGCTTATAGCCTTTTAATATGTTCAGGCTATGCTCTGCAAGCTTACGGGGTATCCCCGGCATGTCAGAGGGGTGCCAGGCGAATATATCCCAGTTTTCCCTGAGGAAAGTGCGTAAGGCTTCGTCAACCTCGGGGTCGAGGTTAGCCCCTATGGATGCCGTTTTAGTAGGATCCATGGGGTGTACTTGGAATTTGACTATTTCGTCAGCCGGTTTGAAGGAAGTGGGCTTCGATCTTTTGTCGAGGACGGCATCGTCCGGATTGACTTCGGCGCGTAGCGCGGTTAGCTCCTCAGCCGCGAAGGCTTCGGCCAGAGCCTCGAGGGCAAGGGACACCATATTATTCTCGGCTTTGAGTGCCCTGTCGGGATCGCTTGAGATGGTGATGATCCCTTTTGGGCCTGGCATCTTGAGCTTCATGTAGCCATAGTGTGGCACCGCTTGAAATCTAGAAAAAGCATCCCGTCCGAGAAGGGCGTGGTACCCGCTCTTGAAAGGAGCGACATGGAACATGATCTCTTCAGAGCGGTAATTATCCGGGGTTCCAAAGACTACGTCCAAGGTTATTCGTCCGCTGCAGCGTGCCTCTCGTCCGGGGACTATGCCTTTAAAGGTGGTGGTACTCTGTGTTGGGGAACGTCGCATGGGAAACAAAAAATTTCCTACGCACACGCAAGATCTATCCATGGTGATGAGCATCTACGAGAGGGAGAGTGAATCTACATACCCTTGTAGATCTCTAAGCGGAAGCGTTAAGAAACGTGGTTGATATAGTCGAACGTCTTCGCGATCCAAATCGCAAGTCGTCCCTCGATCCAAACACGATCTAGCACCGAACGGACGGCACCTCCGCGTTCAACACACGTACGGCTTGATGACGCCTTCACCTCCTCGATCCAGCGAGCGATGGTGAAGTAGTGGATGAGTTCCGGTAGCACGACGGTGTGGTGATGGTGGTGAGGAACAATCTCTGCAGGGCTTCGCCAAGCACTACGGAGATTGTGACGGGAGGAACTAGAGGGTTAGGGTTGCCGGCACACGGCTTGGGAAATCTTGATGTATATCGTGTGCTAGCCCTGCCCCTCTATTTATATGTTGAGCCCTGGGGTCTAAACTTGGAGAGAAAGCCTCCACAAGGTCGGTTTTGCCCGCACAAGGTCGGTTTGGCCCGCACGGAAAGAGTCCCACTCGGATTCCAGCAGTACCGCGTACAAGCGGTAGTACCGCTCATGAGCGGTAGTACCGCTTCACACAAGCGGTAGTACCGCTTACGCGGTAGTACTGCCTTACCAGCGGTAGTACCGCTTAAGGCAGCAGCAAAACTTCCTTTTGCACTTTCCAATACCTCGTGGGCTTTACCCCTTTGGCCCATATAAAGTGTTGCTGCACCCGAACACTTCGGTAAACATCCGGAACCCCTTCCGGTGAATTCCGGAACCCTTCCGGAGATCAAAACACTATTATCACATATATCAAACTTTACCTCCGGACTCTTCCGGAGATCCTCGTCATGTCCGGGATTTTATCCGGGACTCCGAACAACCTTCGGTCACCAACACAATAACTCAACTATACTAATCGTCACCAAACGTTAAGTGTGTAGACCCTGCGGGTTCGAGAACTATGTAGACATGACCGAGACACCTCTACAGTCAATAACCAATAGCGGGACCTGGATGCCCATATTGGTTCCTACATATTCTAAGAAGATCTATATCGGTCGAACCTCTACGTCAAGGATTCAGTTAATCCCGTATGTTGTTCCCTTTGTTCTTCGGTATGTTACTTGCCCGAGATTCGATCGTCGGTATCTCTATACCTAGTTCAATCTCGTTATCGGCAAGTCTCTTTACTCGGTCCGTAATACAAGATCTCGTGGCTAACACTTTAGTCACATTGCTTGCAAGGCTCATTGTGATGTTGTATTACCGAGTGGGCCCTGAGATACCTCTCCGTTACATGGAGTAACAAATCCCAGTCTTGATCCATGCCAACCCAACAGACACCCTCAGAGATACCTGTAGAGCATCTTTATAGTCACCCAGTTACGTTGCGACGTTTGATACACACAAGGTATTCCTCTGGTGTCACTGAGTTGCATGATCTCATGGTCATAGGAACAGATACTTGATATGCAGAAAACAATAGCAATAAACTGACACGATCATATGCTACGTTTATAGTTTGGGTCTTGTCCATCACATCATTCTCCTAATGATGTGATCCCGTTATCAAATGACATCTCATGTCCATGGCTAGGAAACCTTCACCATCTTTTGATCAACGAGCTAGTTAACTAGAGGCTTACTAGGGACATAGTGTTGTCTATGTACCCACACATGTATTTGAGTTTCCAATCAATACAATTATAGCGTTGATAATAAACGATTATCATGAACAAGGAAATATAATAATAACCAATTTATTATTGCCTCTAGGGCATATTTCCAACAGTCTCCCACTTGCACTAGAGTCAATAATCTAGTTCACATCACTATGTGATTTACATTGTAATGAATCGAACACCCATGCAGTTCTGGTGTTGTTCATGTTTAGCCCTTGGAAGAGGTTTAGTCATCGGATCTGCAACATTCAGATCCGTGTGTACTTTGCAAATATTTATGTCGTCCTCCTTGATGTAATCGCGGATGGAATTGAAACGTCGCTTTATGTGTCTGGTCCTCTTGTGAAATCTTGGTTCCTTGGCTAGAGCAATGGCACCAGTATTATCACAAAACAGAGTCATTGGGTTAAGCGCACTAGGCACTACTCCAAGATCTGTCATGAACTCCTTCATCCAGACACCTTCCTTCGCCGCCTCCGAGGCAGCTATGTACTCCGTTTCGCATGTAGAATCAGCTACCACGCTTTGCTTGGAACTGCACCAGCTAACCGCACCCCCATTAAGAATAAATACGTATCCAGTTTGCGACTTAGAGTCATCCGAATCAGTGTCAAAGCTTGCATCGACGTAACCCTTTACGACGAGCTCTTGATCACCTCCATAAACGAGAAACATGTCCTTAGTCCTTTTCATGTACTTCAGGATATTCTTGACCGCCGTCCAGTGTTCCATTCCTGGATCACTTTGAAACCTTCCGACCATACTTATGGCAAGGCTGACATCGGGTCTTGTGCACAGCATTGCATACATGATAGAGCCTATGGCTGAAGCATAGGGGATGACACTCATCTTTTCTCTATCTTCTGCAGTCACTGGGCATTGAGTCTTACTCAACTTCACACCTTGCAAAACAGGCAAGAACCCCTTCTTGGATTGATCCATTTTGAACTTCTTCAAAATCTTATCAAGGTATGTGTTTTGTGAAAGTCCTATTAAACGTCTTGATCTATCTCTCTAGATCTTGATGCCTAATATGAAAGCAGCTTCTCCTAGGTCCTTCATTGAAAAACTCTTGTTCAAATATTCCTTCACGCTTTCCAACATTTCTATATTGTTTCCAATCAGTAATATGTCATCCACATATAATATTAGAAACGCTATAGAGCTCCCACTTACTTTCTTGTAAATACAAGCTTCTCCGTAAACTTGTATAAACTCGAACGCTTTGATCACCTCATCAAAGCGAAGATTCCAACTCCGAGATGCTTGCACCAGTCCATAAATGGATCGCTGGAGTTTGCAAACTTTGTCAGCATTCTCTGGATCGACAAAACCTTCTGGTTGCATCATATACAACTCTTCCTTAAGGAAACCGTTAAGGAACGCTGTTTTGACATCCATCTGCCAAATTTCATAATCGAAAAAGGCAGCTATTGCTAACATGATTCTGACGGACTTAAGCATCGCTACGGGTGAGAAGGTCTCATCGTAGTCAACTCCTTGAACTTGTGAAAAACCCTTTGCCACAAGTCGAGCTTTATAGACGGTGACATTACCGTCCGCGTCCGTCTTCCTCTTAAAGATCCATTTATTCTGAATGGCCTTACGCCCTTCAGGTAATACTTCCAAAGTCCACACTTTGTTTTCATACATGGATCCCATCTCGGATTTCATGGCCTCTAACCACTTCTCGGAATCCGGGCCCATCATCGCTTCTCCATAGCTCGTAGGTTCATCGTTGTCCAACAACATGACCTCTAAGACAGGGTTGCCGTACCACTCAGGAGCAGTACGCGTCCTTGTCGACCTACGAGGTTCGATAGCAACTTGATCCGAAGCTTTATGATCATCATCAACTTCCTCTTCAACTAATGTAGGTTCTACAGAAACATCTTTCTGTGCTGCGCTACTCTCAGGTTGAAGTAAAGGTTCAACAACCTCATCAAGTTCTTTCTTCCTCCCACTCAATTCTTTCGAGAGAAACTCTTTCTCAAGAAATGTTCCGTTTTTAGCGACAAACACTTTGCCTTCGGATCTGAGGTAGAAGGTATACCCAACTGTCTCTTTTGGGTATCCTATGAAGACGCATTTCTCCGCTTTGGGTTCCAGCTTTTCAGGCTGAAGCTTTTTGACATAAGCATCACATCCCCAAACTTTAAGAAACGACAGCTTTGGCTTCTTGCCAAACCAAAGTTCATATGGCGTCATCTCAACGGATTTCGATGGTGCCCTATTTAAAGTGAATGCAGCTGTCTCTAATGCATAACCCCAAAACGATAGTGGCAAATCGGCAAGAGACATCATAGATCGCACCATATCCAATAAGGTTCGATTACGACATTCGGACACACCATTACGCTGTGGTGTTCCAGGCGGTGTCAGTTGTGAAACAATTCCACATTGTCTTAAGTGACTGCCAAACTCATAACTCAGATATTCTCCTCCTCGATCAGATCGTAGGAATGTAATCTTTTTGTTACGATGATTCTCAACTTCACTCTGAAATTGTTTGAACTTTTCAAACGTTTCAGACTTGTGTTTCATTAAGTAAATATACCCATATCTACTTAAGTCATCAGTGAAGGTGAGAAAGTAACGATAACCACCGCGCGCCTCAATACTCATCGGACCGCACACATCAGTATGTATGATTTCCAACAAGTCACTTGCCCGTTCCATTGTTCCAGAGAATGGCATTTTAGTCATCTTGCCCATGAGGCATGGCTCGCATGTGTTAAGTGATTCAAAATCAAGTGACTCCAAAAGTCCATCAGCATGGAGCTTCCTCATGTGTTTTACGCCAATATGACCTAAACGGCAGTGCCACAAGAAAGTGGTATTATCATTATCAATTCTACATCTTTTGGCATCAATGTTATGAACATGTGTATCATTACTATCGAGATTCAATAAGAATAAACCCCTCACTTCAGGTGCATGACCATAAAAGATATTACTCATATAAATAGAACAACCATTATTCTCTGATTTAAATGAGTAACCGTCTCGCAATAAACAAGATCCAGATATAATTTTCATGCTTAACGCAGGCACTAAATAACAATTATTCAGGTTCATCACTAATCCCGATGGTAATTGAAGAGCGAGCGTGCCGACGGCGATCACATCAACTTTGGAAACATTTCCCACTCGCATCGTCACTTCATCCTTTGCCAGCCTCCGTCTATTCCGCAGTTCCTGTTTAGAGTTGCAAATGTGAGCAACCGCTCCGGTATCAAATACCCAGGCACTACAACGAGAGTTGGTAAGGTACACATCAATAACATGTATATCATATATACCTTGTTTGTTGTTGGTCGCCTTCTTGTCAGCCAAATACTTGGGGCAGTTCCGCTTCCAGTGTCCAGTTCCCTTGCAATGAAAGCACACAGTTTCTGGTTTGGGTCCAGCCTTGGGTTTCTTCACGGGAGGAGCAACTGCTTTGCCACTCTTCTTGGAGTTACCCTTCTTACCCTTGCCATTTTTCTTGAAACTAGTGGTTTTATTGACCATCAACACTTGATGCTCCTTCTGAATTTCAGACTCAGCGACTTTCAGCATCGCAAACAGCTCGGCGACTGACTTGTTCATCCCGTGCATATTATAGTTCAACACGAAGCTCTTGTAGCTAGGTGGGAATGATTGAAGAACTCTGTCAGTGATAGCCTCTGGCGGAAGGGGCATCCCCAATTCAGCCAAACGGGTGGAGTACCCAGACATTCTGAGTATGTGATCACTAACAGACCCGTTCTCCTCCATCCTGCAAGCATAGAACTTATCGGAGGTCTCATACCTCTCGATCCGGGCATTCTTCTGAAAGATAAACCTCAACTCCTGGAACATCTCATATGCTCCATGACGTTCAAAACGTCTTTGAAGTCCCGGTTCTAAGCCATACAAAATTGCACATTGAACTATTGAGTAATCATCAGAGCGAGCCTGCCAGGCGTTCACAACGTCTAGAGACTCAACTGTAGCGGGTGGATCACCAAGCGGTGCATCAAGGACATAAGCCTTCTGGGAAGCCGTAAGGATAATCCTTAGATTACGGGCCCAGTCCACAAAGTTACTTCCATCATCTTTCAACTTAGCTTTCTCTAGGAACGCATTAAAATTCAGGGGTGCTACTGCACGAGTCATGATCTACAACATAAATATAGTAAAGACAACTTAGACTATTGTTCAAGATAATGAGTTTAGTTAATCATATTACTTAAAAAAACTCCCACTCAAATTGACATCCCTCCGGTCATTCGAGTGTCACATGATCCAAATCCACCAACTCAAGTCCGATCATCACGTGAGTTGAGGTGGTTTCAATGGTGAACATCTTCATGTTGATCATATCTACTATATGACTCATGTTCGACCTTTCGGTCTCTTGTGTTCCGAGGCCATGTCTGTACATGCTAGGCTCGTCAAGTTTAACCCGAGTGTTCCGCACGTGCAACACTGGCTTGCACCCGTTGCATGCGAACGTAGAGTCTATCACACCTGATCATCACGTGGTGTCTCGAAACGACGAACTTTCGCAACGGTGCACACTCGGGGAGAACACAATTTTATCTTGAAATTTAAGTGATGGATCACCTTATAATGCTACCGTCGTCCTAAGCAAAATAAGATGCATAAAAGGATTAACATCACATGCAAATCATAAGTGACATGATATGGCCGTGAACTTGTGCTTTTAATCTCCATCTCCAAAGCACCGGCATGATCTCCATCGTCACCGGCATGACACCATGATCTCCATCATCTTGATCTCCATCAACGTGTCGCCATGAGGTTGTCACACCGACTGTTGCTTCCACGACTATTGCTAACTCATAGCGATAAAGTAAAGCAAAATGGCGAAAATAATTAAAGACAACTCTATGGCTCCTGCCAGTTGCCGTACTCATCGACATGCAAGTCGTGATATTCTATACAACACATGATCATCTCATACATCATATATATCTCATCATATAATTGGCCATATCACATCACAACATACCACTGTTGGGGAACATCGCATGGGAAACAAAAAATTTCCTACGCACACGCAAGATCTATCCATGGTGATGAGCATCTACGAGAGGGAGAGTGAATCTACATACCCTTGTAGATCTCTAAGCGGAAGCGTTAAGAAACGTGGTTGATATAGTCGAACGTCTTCGCGATCCAAATCGCAAGTCGTCCCTCGATCCAAACACGATCTAGCGCCGAACGGACGGCACCTCCGCGTTCAACACACGTACGGCTTGATGACGCCTTCACCTCCTCGATCCAGCGAGCGATGGTGAAGTAGTGGATGAGTTCCGGTAGCACGACGGTGTGGTGATGGTGGTGAGGAACAATCTCTGCAGGGCTTCGCCAAGCACTACGGAGATTGTGACGGGAGGAACTAGAGGGTTAGGGTTGCCGGCACACGGCTTGGGAAATCTTGATGTATATCGTGTGCTAGCCCTGCCCCTCTATTTATATGTTGAGCCCTGGGGTCTAAACTTGGAGAGAAAGCCTCCACAAGGTCGGTTTTGCCCGCACAAGGTCGGTTTGGCCCGCACGGAAAGAGTCCCACTCGGATTCCAGCAATACCGCGTACAAGCGGTAGTACCGCTCATGAGCGGTAGTACCGCTTCACACAAGCGGTAGTACCGCTTACGCGGTAGTACTGCCTTACCAGCGGTAGTACCGCTTAAGGCAGCAGCAAAACTTCCTTTTGCACTTTCCAATACCTCGTGGGCTTTACCCCTTTGGCCCATATAAAGTGTTGCTGCACCCGAACACTTCGGTAAACATCCGGAACCCCTTCCGGTGAATTCCGGAACCCTTCCGGAGATCAAAACACTATTATCACATATATCAAACTTTACCTCCGGACTCTTCCGGAGATCCTCGTCATGTCCGGGATTTTATCCGGGACTCCGAACAACCTTCGGTCACCAACACAATAACTCAACTATACTAATCGTCACCAAACGTTAAGTGTGTAGACCCTGCGGGTTCGAGAACTATGTAGAGATGACCGAGACACCTCTACGGTCAATAACCAATAGCGGGACCTAGATGCCCATATTGGTTCCTACATATTCTATGAAGATCTATATCGGTCGAACCTCTACGTCAAGGATTCAGTTAATCCCGTATGTTGTTCCCTTTATTCTTCGGTATGTTACTTGCCCGAGATTCGATCGTCGGTATCTCTATACCTAGTTCAATCTCGTTATCGGCAAGTCTCTTTACTCGGTCCGTAATACAAGATCTCGTGGCTAACACTTTAGTCACATTGCTTGCAAGGCTCATTGTGATGTTGTATTACCGAGTGGGCCCTGAGATACCTCTCCGTTACATGGAGTAACAAATCCCAGTCTTGATCCATGCCAACCCAACAGACACCCTCGGAGATACCTGTAGAGCATCTTTATAGTCACCCAGTTACGTTGCGACGTTTGATACACACAAGGTATTCCTCTGGTGTCAGTGAGTTGCATGATCTCATGGTCATAGGAACAGATACTTGACATGCAGAAAACAATAGCAATAAACTGACACGATCATATGCTACGTTTATAGTTTGGGTCTTGTCCATCACATCATTCTCCTAATGATGTGATCCCGTTATCAAATGACATCTCATGTCCATGGCTAGGAAACCTTCACCATCTTTTGATCAACGAGCTAGTTAACTAGAGGCTTACTAGGGACATAGTGTTGTCTATGTACCTACACATGTATTTGAGTTTCCAATCAATACAATTATAGCATGGATAATAAACGATTATCATGAACAAGGAAATATAATAATAACCAATTTATTATTGCCTCTAGGGCATATTTCCAACACTCTGTTCTATGCGTGATTTATCGATGCGCATTTTATCCAGAGTGTTCGCGTATATTAGATTCAAACTACTGCCTCCATCCATAAGGACCTTATGGAGCCAGAAGTTGCCCACGATAGGGTTGAGGACCAGCGCGGCGGGACACCTATCCAGGGTTGACCTCGGCCGATCGTTATGGTCGAAGGTAATCGGCGTGTCTATCCACGTGCCCCGAGACGGTACTTGCCGGACGGAATTGATCTCTCGGAGAGCCCGTTTGCGCTGGTTGTTAGACTTGAAGGTCTCGTAGATAATTAGGACCTCGTCCTCTTTCGAGGTTTGTTCGGGTTGGCAGGAGGTGCCCGCTAAGAGGGCGGGTCCCCCTTTAGCCACCTGCCTCAATACCCAATAGTCGCGAAGACTGTGAGTCGGGCAGGAGTTGATTAGCACGGCGTGGATCAGGCATGGTTTATCCGGAAAGCCGTCCAGAGTTGTCCCGGGGTGGCCGGAGATTTTCTTCCTCTTTCGAGGTCGATCACTCGGGGTATCCCGTTTGCGAGGTTTGCGTCGAGGCGCTGATTTGTCGAGTTCCGGGTAGTCATCACAGATCGAGTCCGTGTTTTCCCCAGTCCGCCAGGCGTCTTCGATGGCGCAAAATTGTGCCACCAGGTTGGTCAATTCCGAGAGTGTTTGAACACAGCGATGAGCAAGGGCGTTCAAGATGCCTTTATCCTTGCATCCACGCTGGAAGGCTGCGATTATGTCAGAGTCCTGGTTATCCGATTTCCTGTCTTTGACAAACAAGAATCTGGCCCAGAAGTGTCTAATCGATTCATCTGGGAGCTGCCGTATGTAGGCGAGGTCCCAGACATCGAGCGGGCCAGAGTTGTCGGGGCGATACTCTGGATGGGTGGTGAGTGGATGGGTTCCGACCTCTAAGGGCCATGGGTCCGAAACCCTGTTAACCTCGTCCCATGTCGGATTAGTGGCCATCGGTCCGGCCGGGTTGATTCGAAGATCAGCCCTCTGGACTGTCGGCATGTCGCTGTCTGACTCGCTTTCCAAAAAATACCTTAGTCCCTTGACTTTATGGGAATCCCCCGCAGGAGCCATAGGGGGGTCGTGCTTCGCCTCCAATTCATGTGGAGGCGTCCTCATGCTCGATACTTCAGGCGTGGCGGTCAGCCCTATAGGCTTGGGGCCATTAACTGGCGATTCCATCGATCCTCCTGTCGATCACGCAACAGAACTCTCAATGAAAGCACCAGTGTTGGTGTAAAAACTGGCAGACCTCAGGGTAGGGGGTCCCGAGCTGTGGATCTCGGATCGATGGTAACAGGAACGAAGGAGACGATGATTTACCCAGGTTCGGGCCCTCTCTGAGGAGGTAAAACCCAACGTCCTGCTCTTGTTTATATTGATGGAGATGTATCGAGTACAGAGTTGATCTACCTCGAGATCGTAATGTATGTCTAACTCTAGGGCTAGGTGAATGATGTTGCGTTGATCTCCTCCCTACGGGCTAAACCCTATGGCTTATATACACGCCAGGGAGGGGATCTAGGGTTACAAGGTCGGTATCTAGGAGCAAGGCGGTAGGAGAGATCTTGGAGTATACGTGAAGTCTTCGGTGGGGACAGTCTTGATCACGCTTCCTATACACGGCCTCCGGAGTCCACCTTGATCACGCATGAGGGCCCATCGGCCAAACTGAAGAGACAGGCTGGCTAGGATAGCACCCCCTAATCTAGGACACTGTCATCCGGGATATGTAAGACAATTATTATCCGTTGCCATTGTCAATTTGTCATCGTATTATTTTGTTCGTCACCTCATAGGTACATGTATACGAGTCAAAAACAGGCTAAAAGTCATGTTCTCAGCGAGGCACGGACAAAACAATGCTAGCTAGCGTTGAACGGGGCCATGGGATCACAAGCTAACACCTTCCGTCCAGGTGCATTAACCGCATGTTAAATAGCGGCTTGGCTGCCATTAATGGAGAAGTTGGGAGCGAGGCGGCGGGTGGAGGTCAAAGAGCTCGCTTCCCGGTGAGCCCGCTCGACCGCCATTAATGGAGAAGTTGGGAGCGAGGCGGCGGGTGGAGGTCAAAGAGCTTGCTTCCTGGTGAGCCTGCATGGCAGATAGCTCGCACGGGTCCCATCGAGCCTGTGCGGCGGACTACTCGCACGCGTCCCGTCGAGCCGCGCGGCGGACTTCTCACACTCGACCCGTCTAATCAAACAGCTGCATGCATGGCACCTAGTATGGTCAATTTTTTTCACAAAATACAAAGAGGACCAATAAACCAGGACCGAGGTAGTACTCTCCAATAAAAAGAGGGATGCGTGGCCGCACGTAAATGGTTAGTGGATGTGGCACCCCAACTCAGATGAACCGGAACACCCCGTATTCCAGCCCAGAGATCAAGTCTTCTGGAATACGGCACTACTTGGCACAGAACAAATCATCTCTTTATTACAAATAATTGGGTACAAGGGTCCGTTATTACAAAGGTTACAGGGGCACGGCGACACTTCTCCGGCTAAGGTAGTTCTATGCGAGCAGCGGAACATCTCGAAGCGGAATAAATTCTACCAGCGGAACAACGACGACAGTGATGAACTCCACTCCGCAGGGACTCTAGCTAGGACGCATCCTAGAGTGCAACCTCAGAATCCTCGACAAACAATCAATCATGGCATCACCTGCAATCTGGCATGACACACCAGGTGAGTACTTTGAATGTACTCGCAAGCTCACAGCAACCAAAGCAATCAAGACAAACAACAGCATGGCATTTACAGGTTAATTACCAATGATGAACATGATCAACATGAGAGTGAGCATGGCATGTACATGTTACTCATGATATGAGCATGATGATACAAGCACTAGCATGCAAGGGGGTCGACATTTAAGGTCTCATGGACCCACTTACTCTGCTCGGAGGTTATCTCATAACCACCATAGGTATCGATCTTTCTTACCGTCGTGATCATCACATGATCACCTCATGATAAACCATCATCAAGAATACCATCGTGATCATCTCGTGACCACATAAAGATCAACCAACTTCTTTCCTCATCGAACCGGGGTTGTTATTATTCAGATTATTATTACTGTTGACCCATAGTGTGACCTACTACGAACTGGGCCCATAACCAAGGGCACGGCTATCGATAGATTATACACTCTGCAGAGGTTAGTACACTGTACCGACACTACGGAACTCATGGCCTCGTGCTCCCATTCGGGTGGACCAACGATATTTCGACAAAACCAATCCATTGCATGACACTCTCCCGGCCACTCCGACAAACTTCCCTTTGGGCTATGTCATGGGTGGCCCCGATGTCAACTGGTGACATCCGCCACCTCTGTGGCTGCCACCGTCGTGGCCAAACAAAAACATCGTATCAAATGGGGACCTCGGTATACCATACAACTCGGGCACACAAGGCTTATGGCCGCCTACCTGATCAGGGTAGCGCGCACATAACCTTCCCTAGTTGGAGGCACCGGCGAGAGGCATGACAATAGACCAAATTAGGGCCTCCCATAAGGCAAGTGTGGCTCCACTGGTCAGCTCGAGTCGGTGGCACCATGACTCAGCCAACAGATTTGTTCAGGTTCGATTAATGTCAGGTTTAACTTGAATGGTGATGAGCTGACTCATAATAGCATAGCATAATGAATTAACAATGCATATGAACATGATATCAGTGTAACCATGGATGGGTAACATAACCATTTAACAACATAACATCAGCAATGATAAATCATTTATTCTACGGGATGCAAATGAACATAGCATAACGATGATCATGAATATCACCGGTATTTTCATAACAAACCATAACTATTCATGTGAACATATCCTTATCACTAGCATAGAAAATAAATCCAAGAACTAACATGATAATAATAATACTGGCAAATAATCATTTAACTTACTAGATGCAAGGGAACATGGCATAAGAACGAGCATGGATTCACAAGCATATGTTATTCACAAAATAATTAAATGAGCAAACAATCATTTAAATATTCAAGTGGAAACCATGGCTACTACAATGCCATCATGCAAGTGGCTGTTGTGGCTTACCTGGGGATGAAGGATTCACCGGGGAGAAGTGCGAGAGGCTCGCGAAAAATTTTGCCGGAAACAGTTCTCTCTCGGCGGAGCTGAATAGAGGGCAGGGGGAAAATGGTCATTTTCAGAATGTTACAACATGGTGAAAATGATACCATCAGAACGGGCTCGACGAACTGAGATCGTGGGCTTTGGAATCACCTGATTCAGAGTCACAGTTGAAAAATTACGGCCGTTCATTCGTTAGGCAGAAAAAGAAATAAAAACTGTCCATTTCTGCTCTTAACGGACGAACGTCCGCTAATTAGAGGTTTCGGCTGCGGGGCTGAAGCTGAAACATATTTCAGGGAAATACGTCTTCCCAGTAGTGAAAGCATATTCCTGGTTGAAGAAGCAGCAGAGTTTGCTTTCTCCACTGAAAAGCGTATTTCAACAAATACGCTTCCACTAAAAGCAGATGGGCCCGGCCCATAGCCACTTACAGGCGGGGCCTGCTTCAACTTCTCTCTCCCTCCCGCCTGGGTCGTCTTCTTCCTTGCGTCTGGGAGCACAGAAGGCTCGGGCGCCGGCGTAGCCGTCGCCTCCCTGCTCCAGAGGGCCGGCCGGCGAGCACGGGAGCTCCGCCACTCCTCGCCGCTCTCGAGGGTGGTCGCAGGGGCGCCTGAGGTGACCCACATCACCGCCTCCAAAGGTAGGGTTGCGGCGACCGAGAGGTTTCACGGGAGCCACGCCGGCAGGGCTCCTCCGCCGGAGATAGGTATGGTGGAGGCTCGGTAGGGTCTTGGGGGTGTCCGGGTTACCGGAGAGGAGGAGGGGGCAGAGCCACGAGCTCAAATTTAGGTTGAGGCTGGTGGCGGCCATGGCGGCAATGCGAGGGAATGAGAGCTCCTTGAGCTTGCTCGAGTGGTCGGGGAGGCTACTGGGAGGGGGGTGAAGATGCTTGTGAGGTCGAACGGGCTCGGGGTGCCCTAAATATAGGCGGACGAGCTCGTGGCCGAGGCAACGCATGCGCCGGCGTTCTGACATGACCGCGTACGCGTGTGCATGCGGGCTGGCTCGGACGGTGACTAGAGCGGGCTAGTGGAGGGACAGAGACGCAGCGAAGGCAGACGCGGGGAGGGAGAAGTCCGGTCGGCAACTCGGGCACTGTGTGCACGCGGCCGGGGCTACCATGGCACGAGGAGGGCGAAGGAGGAGGGGGCCAGGGCACGCGTGGACGCAGGAGAGATCAGGCATCGCCGTAGACAAGGTAGGACGCGCGGACACGGTGAGCAGAGGAGGCCCGAAGCAAAATGACGAACAGAGCGCGCCCAACGCTTGCAAACAGCGTGGTCACCGCGTGGCATGGTGCACCGAGGGCACGCAGGACTGATAAAAGGTGTCCAACATGTTGTCCCTCCAACCTACAACCCCACTGAAGTGATGGCTCGACCAAAGAGACTATGAGTTGATGGGATGGATCAGCTAAAGTTTGCTGTAGCAAACTTGATCATGAAGTTGTGGTCAAGAGGGATGGGATAAGGGTTAACCAGGATGTCACAGAGGTTTAGGGTAGGAAGGACTATGATCCTGTGTATTTTTAAAAGATTTGGACCAGGATTTCACATAGTTGCTTCACAACTGCAAAATCTGGTCCAGAAACTAGATCATGAAGTGGCACTCACATAGAGTGTTGGATTGGGCTGAAAATTGGGGTAGGATGATGATTTGGTCATATGAAGGCACTGTAAATATTTCATACCATTTAGATGAATATAAAAGGTACTTCCTTCACAATGATCCACACTGGACAGAAACTTGGGGGAATTTTGTGGAGAAAATGGGTTGGCAAAATGATGTGAATTTTGGCATGCTCAATGGATATAGTGATGTTTGGGTCCTGGATTAATGTCAGAATTTTTGAAGCAATGTAAAATGTAGTTGCTTCACAAACTGAAATTATGACCAGAATTAAGAATTTGAAGGTGTGCTCACATAGATTGTTAGATGGAGATGAGATTTGTTGGAGAGTAATGATTTGATCATATGGATGATCTACCAAAATTGCAACTTATTTGGATTAGCCTAGCTAGTACTTCCTTCACAAAGCTTCTTTCTTGTCAGAACCTTTGGAAATTTGCTGAGGAAGATTTACTAGGCAAATGAAGCTGAATTTTGGCATGTGGCAATTATTTGGATATGAAAGAGTGCCCAAAAATTTTGAGGGCAAACAAGAAAAGATAGGTAGCACTTCCTTCACAAAGTGCCATACTGGACAGAATAGGAAATGAATATTCCTGAATTATTTTGGAACTAGGCAAGGATGGGTTTTGACATATAAGTGGAAGATATGATCCAAAGAATTTATGAGAATTTTGTGGGAATTTTATGGAAATCAGAAATGTAGGTTGCTTCACAACCTAGGGCAAACAGGGTTATTCCTTTAATAGAAAAAGGAATATTCCCAAGAAAAAGAATTTGGGGTTGGGTTAAGATGGAAATGGCATGGCCTTGAGAAAGATTTGAGAATGACAAGCCCCTTGGGAGAGGAAGAAGAGATGATCTTCCCAGGGTTCAAGACCACATAGCCACAGAAAAAGGAACTCCAAATAAAAATTCGAAGAAATCTAAAAGAAAAAGAAAGGGCCAAAAATCGGGGTGTTACAAACCTACCCCCCTTACAAAAATCTCGTCCTCGAGATTTGGTTGCTCAGGGAACAAGTATGAATATTCTGACTCAAGGAGACCGTTTCCAACTCGGGTATCCTTTTCATATGGCCTGACTGCCTTGCTCTGGGGTGGTTTGCTTCACCATATCCCACATTCTGACAGGTCTTCCTTCATATGTTCAATCTTACTCTGGCTCCAATTCCTTTATATTTGCTGGCTTAGCTGATATTATCATGACTGGAATTTCCATAAGTCCGTGAGTGATTTCCCATTTGACATGACATTCTTCTATCCAGCATTCATGGAGTTGTGAGCAAATTTCCTCTGTGGGCATGAAACTTTTAATTATTGCATCAGGTTACTAGATGCATGTTCCCTGGGTTCAAAACCATGTTGGGAATCATAACCCTCTTGGGTGTATATCCCTGGTGATCGATACGGAATCATACTGTCTTGGGCATCCGTACCGTGTTGTTCGGGCAACGATTATCACACCTGTATTGCCGGTCTTGCTCCTTCATTATTGTTTTTTTTTTCTGAAACTGTTGTCGAAAGAACTTGGCCTTATATACCCTTAATCCTTCGTGTGACCATAGGTGCTGTCAGGTGCAATATTCCAACAAGCATACCTTATCCTTATCCTTATCCTATGACCAGGCAACAATGCTTAACTGGGAAGTTCATCATCTCCCGAGCTCTAACTGTATGGCAATGATCATCCGAACCTTTGCATGAAATCGGAAAATAAATCAGTAGCCACCAGAATGGTCTTTACAACTCAGATCTGGGACATTACTGAGATAACTCAACCATGGCTCACGACGGCTGAAAAGCAGCTCAGAGCATGAGGCAGTGTTTATAAGAAGAATGTAGCAGTTCCCTAAGACGGCCGAGGAACAGCTCAGAGCATAGGGTCACTACTACAAAAAGAAACTCAACAGCTGCCCGAGACGGCCGAAAAGTAGCTCAGAACACGGGTCAGTTGTTGAAAAGAGAAGTATAAAGTCGGCATCCACCCTGGATGGCCGAAAGCAGCTCAGAACACAGGCGTGATGCCGTTACCAGGAAAAGGTAAGCAAGGGTTCATCAGGATCATATACCAGGTTCACAGTTACTTGTATAGAGCTCATGGTTGTGGTCAATCATACATGACAGTGACAGAGGTTAATGATATCACTTTGTCGGGTGTAAGGAAGCTGGCCTTGATATCCATTGTCAAGATTATTATCCCAACATTGTCTTGTTTCATAGCTTGTCCGTCCTTGCAACACACTGAGGTGTATACTGGCTTTCTTCCTCTTACATAATTCATGTGGTTGTCGGGTTCTCACCATGCTTGCATCATCATTCGAGTGACTTGAATGACCTTGGCAGCATGCTCACAACATATATGGAAGTGGCTGAGCATTTGATTCCCGAGGCAGACACTGGTGCCCTGACTAGCTCATGCTTCTGACCCAACTGTTGCGGTTCTGATTCTTGAGATGTACTGCCTTATACTACCAACTCACTTGGTAACATCTTGTACCAATACCGATGATTGTTTGTAGTACCGTACTGACGAAGACTGGATAGCTTGTGTTGGAAGCCATCGAGAGTATCGTGTTGAGGAAGACTGGATAGCTTATGCTCGCAGCTTTTGCCAGGATAGCATGTTGAAGAAGACTGGGTACCGTACCTCAGAAGCTTCTCCTCCTGGTTGCGTACCGAGGAAGATTCGGTGCCTTATGTCGGAAGCTTTCCAAAGAAGACAGAGTACCTTATGCTGGAAGCTATCCACATATCGTACTGAGGAAGACTGCGGAACCTTGCTTCGTAAGCTTTCTTGGTAGCGTGCAGAGGAAGACTGGGTGGCTTACTCCAGAAGCTTCTCATTATAGTGTGTGGCCTGAATGCCATATATATATATATATATCCTTGATATTCCTTTGACTGAAATGTACTATTGTCTTGCACACAAATTGTCTTCCAGCTAGTTCATTACGATTGTGATGGTTGCACACTGATGTAAACTTGATGCTGATAATCAATCTAGGATATCCTTTGTATTCAGATCAAATATTCCCAATATAATGCAGTCGACTAAGAATTCCATAATGTGTAGCTGAGCTTCCAAATAATTGAATTCCTTACTGATTCTTTGGTTCCGGTGGCGGTTGATGAGCAACTTTCATAAGGGGAAGTAAGGCAACACCGAAGGCCCAAAGAAAGAAGCAAAAGAAACAACTGAACAAAAGCACACAAGGCATCAAGATACATACAAGCAACATTGTACTGCTATTCACAACAATATGCATGCCTACTTAACCACACAAATCTCGCAGAAACTCCGGTACTACGGTCTAGTATGTTGTGTCAGTGTGCACGAAAGTGGATCGGCGTGTGGAGCGGTTGGTGTAAACAGAGCTACACCAAGAGCTGGCTCGGCACCGGTTGCATCTGGACGGGTTCGGAGGTGAGGACGGACTTGGTGATCATGTAGCGGAACACGGATGTTACGGCCACATCATCATCAAGCGTACAGAAGGGAACCATACTCGTCCAGGGAATGGGGTGACAAGGTAGGATAGCGGTGGAAAGCAGGGTCTGCTGGCATTGCCCTTTTCTGGTAACAATGACCAGTAAGGGTTGCCAAAGTGGCGAGTTGGATGGCCAGATCTGGGGTAGAAACATGTCTACCACCGAAATGATAGGTGTGGTTGAAGAGAATACATTGGTGCGATACCTGTGCATCAATCCTGCAAGTGATCGACACCACTAGGTACCTCGGCATCACTCCGCTGGGAAAGAGAGGACACCAAACACCAAGGGGCAAGTATGCAAAACTGAAGGGTGCAGGAAGTGGATCAAAACCAAAGCCACCTACACTCACAAGATCAACCGTTAATGACAATATAATAAGTCTATACGCATGCTATACGATAAACAAATGCAGCAACCAAATGCAGCAAACCGACTAATCTCTATACTAACGGTTTCTAATGCTCGCATGGACTAGGGCGTCCTACAGCCAGACCTACTCTGATACCAAGCGTTGTGGCACCCCGGCTCAGAGGAACCGGAACACCCCGTATTCCAGCCCAGAGATCAAGTCTTCTAGAATACGGCACTGCTTGGCATAGAACAAATCAGCTCTTTATTACAAATAATTGGGTACAAGGGTCCGTTATTACAAAGGTTACAGGGGCACGGTGACACTTCGCCTGCTAAGGTAGTTCTATGCGAGCAGCGGAACATCTCGAAGCGGAATAATTCTAGCAGCGGAACAACGACGACAGTGATGAACTCCACTCCGCAGGGACTCTGGCTGGGACGCATCCTAGAGCGCAACCTCGGGATCCTCGACAAACAATCAATCATGGCATCACCTGCAATCTGGCATGACACGCCAGGTGAGTACTTTGAATGTACTCGCAAGCTCACAACAACCAAAGCAATCAAGACAAACAACATCATGGCATTTACAGGTTAATTACCATTGATGAACATGATCAACATGAGAGTGAGCATGGCATGTACATGTTACTCATGATATGAACATGATGATACTAGCACTAGCATGCAAGGGGGTCGAAGTTTAAGGTCTCATTGACCCACTTACTCTGCTCGGAGGTTATCTCGTAACCACCATAGGTATCGATCTTTCTTACCGTCGTGATCATCACACGATCACCTCATGATCAACCATCGTCAAGAATACCATCGTGATCATCTTGTGACCACATAAAGATCAACCAACTTCTTTCCTCATCGAACCGGGGTTGTTATTATTCAGATTATTATTACTGTTGACCCATAGTGTGACCTACTACGAACTGGGCCCATAACCGAGGGCACGGCTATCGATAGATTATACACTCTGCAGAGGTTAGTACACTGTACCCACACTACGAAACTCATGGCCTCGTGCTCCCATTCAGGTGAACCAACGATATTCCGACAAAACCAATCCATTGCATGACACTCTCCCAGCCACTCCAACAAACTCCCCTTTGGGCTATGTCATGGGTGGCCCCGATGTCAACTCGTGACATCCACCACCTCTGTGGCTGCCACCGTCATGGCCAAACAAAAACATCGTCCCAAACGGGGACCTCGGTATACCATACAACTCGGGCACACAAGGCTTATGGCCGCCTACCTGATCAGGGTAGCGCGCACACATAACTTTCCCTAGTTGAAGGCACCGGTGAGAGGCATGACAATAGACCAAATTAGGGCCTCCCATAAGGCAAGTGTGGTTGCACTGGTCAGCTCGATTCGGTGGCACCATGACTCAGCCAATAGATTTGTTCAAGTTTGATTAATGTCAGGTTTATCTTGAATGGTGATGAGCTGAGTCATAATAGCATAGCATAATGAATTAACAATGCATATGAGCATGATATCAGTGTAACCATGGATGGGCAACATAACCATTTAACAACATAACATCAGCAATGATAAATCATTTATTCTACGGGATGCAAATGAACATAGCATAACGATGATCATGAATATAACCGGTATTTTCATAACAACCCATAACTATTCATGTGAACATATCCTTATCACTAGCATATAAAATAAATCCAATAACTAACATGATAATAATAATACTGGCAAATAATCATTTAACTTACTAGATGCAAAGGAACATGGCATAAGAACGAGCATGGATTCACAAGCATATGTTATTCACAAAATAATTAAATGAGCAAACAATCATTTAAATATTCAAGTGGAAACCATGGCTACTACAATGCCATCATGCAAGTGTCTATTGTGACTTGCCTGGGGATGAAGGATTCACCGGGGAGAAGTGCGAGAGGCTCGCGGAAATTTATGCCGGAAACAGTTCTCTCTCGACGGAGCTGAATAGAGGGCAGGGGCAAAATGGTCATTTTTAGGATGTTACAACATGGTGAAAATGATACCATCGGAACGGGCTCGACGAACTGAGATCGTGGGCTTTGGAATCACCTGATTTGGAGTCACGGTTGAAAAATTACGGCCGTTCGTTCGTTAGGCAGAAAAAGAAATAAAAACTGTCCATTTCTGCTCTTAACGGACGAACGTCCGCTAATTAGAGGTTTTGGCTGCGGGGCTGAAGCTGAAAGCGTATTTCAGGGAAATACGTCTTCCCAGTAGTGAAAGCGTATTCCTGGCTGAAGAAGCAGCAGAGTTCGCTTTCTCCACTGAAAAGCGTATTTCAACAAATACGCTTCCACTAAAAGCAGATGGGCCCGGCCCATAGCCACTTACAGGCGGGGCCCGCTTCAACTTCTCTCTCCCTCCCACCTGGGTCATCTTCTTCCTCGCTTGAGAACCGAGCGTAGCTCAGTTGGCAAGGCGCGGGAGTTCGCAGCCAGCCCACTAGTGTTCGAGTCTCGGCTCGAGCGCTCGGTGCTCACGGAGTTTTCTTCTATAAAAAAATGCCAACAGGCTAGTCTAGCCCGGGTTGGTCTCATTTTTTTTATCTTCTTCCTCGCGTCTGGGACCACAGAAGGCTCGGGCGCCAGCGCAGCCGTCGCCTCCTTGCTCCAGAGGGCCGGCCAGCGAGCGCGGGAGCTCCGCCACTCCTCACCGCTCCCGAGGGTGGTCGCAGGGGCACCTGAGGTGAACCACATCGTCGCCTCCAAGGTTCGGGTCGCGGTGGCCGAGAGGCTTCACGGGAGCCGTGCCAGCGGGGCTGCTCCGCCGGAGATAGGTATGGTGGAGGCTCGGCATGGTCTTGGGGGTGTCCTGGTTACCGGAGAGGAGGAGGGGGCAGAACCACCAACTCGAATTTAGGTGGAGGCCGGTGGCAGCCATGGCAGCAATGCGAGGGAATGAGAGCTCCTCGAGCTCCCTCGAGTGGTCGGGGAGGCTACTGGGAGGGGGGTGAAGATGCTGGTGAGGTCGAACGGGCTCGGGGTGGCCTAAATATAGACGGAGGAGCTCGTGGCCGAGGCAACACGTGCGCCGGCGTTCTGACAAGACCACGTATGCGTGCGCACACGGGCTGGCTCGGACGGTGACTAGAGCGGGCTAGTGGAGGGCCAGAGACGCAGCGAAGGCAGACGCGGGGAAGGAGAGGTCCGGTCGGCAACTCAGGCACTGTGTGCACGCTGCTGGGGCTACCATGGCGCGAGGAGGGCGAAGGAGGAGGGGGCTAGGGCACGCGTGGACGCAGGAGAGATCAGGCATCGCCGTAGATAAGGTAGGACGCGCGGACACGGTGAGCAGAGGAGGCCCGAAGCAAAACGACGAACAGAGCATGCCCAACGCTTGCAAACAGCGTGATCACCACATGGCATGGTGCACCGAGGGCACGCGGGACTGACAAAAGGTGTCCAACGTGTTGTCCCTCCAACCTACAACCCCACTGAAGTGATGGCTCGACCAAAGAGACTATGAGTTGATGGGATGGATCAGCGAAAGTTTGTTGTAGCAAACTTGATCATGAAGTTGTGGTCAAGAGGGATGGGATAAGGGTTAACCAGGATGTCACAGAGGTTTAGGGTAGGAAGGACTATGATCCTGTGGATTTTTAAAAGATTTGGACCAGGATTTCACATAGTTGCTTCACAACTGCAAAATCTGGTCCAGAAACTAGATCATGAAGCGGCACTCGCATAAAGTGTTGGATTGGGCTGAAATTTGGGGTAGGATGATGATTTGGTCATATGAAGCTACTGCAAATATTTCATGCCATTTAGATGAATATAAATGGTAGTTCCTTCACAATGATCCACACTTGAGAGAAACTTGGGGGAATTTTGTGGAGAAAATGGGTTGGCAAAATGATGTGAATTTTGGCATGCTCAATGGATATAGTGATGTTTGGGTCCTGGATTAATTTCAGAATTTGTGAAGCAATATAAAATGTAGTTGCTTCACAAACAGAAATTATGACCAGAAACAAGAATTTGAAGGTGTGCTCACATAGATTGTTGGATGGAGATGAGATTTGTTGGAGAGTAATTATTTGATCATATGGATGATCTACCAAAATTGCAACTTATTTGGATTAGCCTAGCTAGTACTTCCTTCACAAAGCTTCTCTCTTGTTAGAAACTTTGGAAATTTACTGAGGAAGATTTACTAGGCAAATGAAGCTGAATTTTGGCATGTGGCAATTATTTGGATATGAAAGAGTGCCCAAAAATTTTGAGGCCAAACAAGAAAAGATACGTAGCACTTCCTTCACAAAGTGCCATACTGGACAGAATAGGAAATGAATATTCCTGAATTATTTTGGAACTAGGCAAGGATGGGTTTTGACATATAAGTGGAAGATATGATCCAAAGAATTTATGAGAATTTTGTGGGAATTTTATGGAAGACAAAAATGTAGGTTGCTTCACAACCTAGGGCAAATAGGGTTATTCCTTTAATTGAAAAAGGAATATTCCCAAGAAAAAGAATTTGGGGTTGGGTTAAGATGGAAATGGCATGGCCTTGAGAAAGATTTGAGAATGAATAGCCACTTGGGAGAGGAAGAAGAGATGATCTTCCCCGGGTTCAAGACCACATAGCCACGGAAAAAGGAACTCCAAATAAAAATTCGAAGATATCTAAAAGAAAAAGAAAGGGCCAAAAATCAGGGTGTTACAGTGGAACGCCCACGGTTCAAACAATACAACCGTTTGCGATATTAACGTGTCATCTATTTGTTCCAAAATGCCTACGTTGGCTATTAATGTGTGCGCCTTGTCTCAAATTGGACAATTTTTTTACCATGGCATATATGTGCCATATAATGACACTATGCCAAGTTTCATGAATTTTGGGTGAGTTTTAGATTTACGGGGATTTAAAAACCGAGATTCTCAATGGTTGAAGCCGAGCCAGGACGCCGAGATGTTTGTAATTCATTCTCAATTCTTGCATGGGACCTAAACATGTACCCAAGGACACATGTATGGTATTTGAAGCCATATTGGTGCACTAGAGCATGTGCTTGTAATTCAAATTTGAATTATGGAGATTAAATGCCTAGAAAATGCAATTAATGTATAAAAAGGCCAAACGAACCCTGAATAATTCCATATTTCAGCGCGAATCTCCTGTTGGTCTACGTTGCCTGTAGAAAAAAAAATACAAGGTGATAAGAGGCAGCGACGATTGTCGTTTCGCTCACAAGGGTGACACGTTCCCTATCGGAACCACGAGGCTTCTTGCTAGAAGCTCCGGTTTGTAAGAGGCTTGTACCAAAACTTGCCCCAAATTCGACAAAAAATTTACCACAGCATATATGTGACATGTCATGACACGATGCCAAGTATCACGATTTTCGGGTGAGTTTTTGATTTACGGGGATTTAAAAACCAAGATTCTCAATGTTTGAGGCCAAGATGTTTGTAATTCATCCCCATTTCTTGCCGAGATGTTTGTAATTCATCCCCATTTCTTGCATGGGACCTAAACATAGCCCCAAGGACACATGTATGGTTTTTGAAGCCATTTTGGTGCACTGGAGCATGTGCTTGTAGTTCAAATTTAAATTATGTGCCTAGAAAACTCAATTAATATATGTATAAAAAGGCCAGACAAACCCTGAATAATTCAACATTTCAGCGCGAATCTCCTGTTGGTCTATGTTGCCTGTAGAAGAAAAATACAAGGCGAGAAGAGGTAGCGATTGTCGTTTCGCCCACAGGGGTGACACGTTCCCTATCGGAACCACGAGGCTTCTTGCTAGAAGCTCCAGTTTGTAAGAGGCGTGTACCAAAACTTGCCCCAAATTGGACAATTTTTTTACCATGGCATATATGTGCCATGTCATGACATGATGCCAGGTTTCATGAATTTTGGGTGAGTTTTGGATTTATGGGGATTTAAAAACCGATATTCTCAATGTTTGAGGCCGAGCCAGTACACCGAGATGTTTGTAATTCATCCCCATTTCTTCCATGGGACCCAAACATGCACCCAAGGACACATGTAGTTCAAATTAATGTATAAAAAAGGCCAAACGAACCCTGAATAATTCCAAATTTCAGCACAAATCTCCTATTGGTCTATGTTGCCCGTAGAAAAAAAAATACAAGGCGAGATGAGGCAGCGATTGTCGTTTCGCCCACAAGGGTGACACGTTACCTATCGGAGGCTTCTTGCGAGAAGCTCTGGTTTGTAAGAGGCTTGTACCAAACCTTGCCCCAAATTGGCCAGTTTTTTTACCATGGCATATATGTGCCATGTCATGACACCATGTAAAGTTTCATGAATTTCGGGTGAGTTTTGTATTCATGGGGATTTAAAAACCAAGATTCTCAAAGTTTGAGGCCAAGCCAGGACGCAGAGATGTTTGTAATTCATCCCCATTCCTTGCATGGGACCTAAACATGCACCCAAGGACACATATATGATTTTTTAACCCATTTTGGTGCACTGGAGCATGTATTTGTAGTTCAAATTTGAATTTTGCACATTAAATGCCTAGAAAACTCTATTATAATGTATAAAAAATGCCAAACGAACCCTGAATAATTTAAAGCAGTTCTGTTCAACCCATGGGTAAGCACTGTGCGCACGCGTCGTGCTAGCTCGCGCTTCCTTCTTTCCCAAGTTTTCCATATTAATGGTGTTATATATCCAAACACGCTACCGTTTCCCGCCACTCCCCCAATCGGTTTCCCGCCACTCCCCCCAATCGGTTTCCACCACTCCCCCCCATTGGTTTCCCGCTGCTAGTGTCAGTGGGCATAGGAGGCTAGGCGACGACACACCGGCCATACCGCAGTATACCATTCCAAGCATGCCAATCCGGTGAAGCGCCGCCGCCATCATCAACCTCCTCGACGAGGAGAATGAGCCGGAGCAGGCCGGAGAGCCAAAACGGCCATGCGCCACCGAGCAAGAGAGGCAGCCCGCCGCCGAGCAAGAGCGGCAGCGCGCCGCCGAGCATGAGTGGTATCATTGCACCCCAGTGCTTGAGAGGGCCAATGTCTACACATGTGTTCGTCGCCGCCCATGGAGCGGATCAGAGCTAGAGTGGCAAAGCGCTGCTGCACAAGAGCGGGAGAACGCCGCCACGCATCAGGTGCGGTGCGCCGCACTATCTGAGCGGAGCCGCGTCAGCATCCTGTTGACTCAACAACTCGAGAGGCCATTTCCAGGGCCGGTAAGCATCCCGATTCCCCGCCAGGAATGGGTAGACACCGTCAGCGCCATAATTGCGCCGAACGAAGTTCGCAGTGCCAGAATCCGCCGCCACGACCCCAACAGGCCGGTCGATTGGCTCTTCGACCTCCTCGGCCCCCCAGGTGCCGCCAACGACGAAGCAGAGCAAAATACTCGTCGTGGCTTGGAATCGACCATCGCCGATGAAATATCCTGGGCGGAGATCGATATTGCGGTACAGCAGTTCCGCGAGCGTATCAGACGCGTGGACGAAGGCCTGTACCAATTCATGCTTAGCCAAGAGTTCCCGTAGGTTTAGGCCCTGTTTGTATCGGTTTTCGCCCGGTTTTCCACAATTAACTGGGCAACTATCTTGTTCTTAATTAATGAAAATGCAAAGCTTTTGCTTCTTCCGGCTAGTTTTAAGTAGTAAAAAAATAATGTAAGTTTGAATGGAAGTGGTCCGGTATGTAAAGATTGCACATAGTTTCTAAAAGCACAAACGTGTGTGATAGTAAGGAGTAGGTCCCACACGGTGACCATCGGTAAACGCCTTAAACGCAAGGAGGCAACTCTTATCAGCAAGGGGCAGCTTCCCATCCGCTAGCCTAGTCGAATAGAACTCACAAGTTAAGTGAGCTTGGGGCTGGAGCAGTCTAAGGATGGGTGACCGGGTGGGAAGTTGCTATATCTCAAGCTTCATTTAAGCGCCATGATACGGTCATTACAGACATTTAGCATCTAAATGTGTCAGTAGTGACCTGTCATATCGATTAAATAAACCTTAAGATCCTTGTT
Organism: Elymus sibiricus; assembly: GCA_039707655.1. NCBI lineage: Eukaryota > Viridiplantae > Streptophyta > Magnoliopsida > Poales > Poaceae > Elymus > Elymus sibiricus. Next base: position 40,727,250 of record CM077670.1, read on the forward strand.
TTGAAAATTCCGAGAATGATGCTTTTTGTTATTTGTTGTTTTGAAAAATCGAAGAATGATCGCGAGATTGTTCTGTGGGCCCGCCACGTTCTAATTTGGAGAATGATGTTTTTTGTTATTTGTTGTTTTGAAAAATCGAAGAATGATCGAGATTGATCTGTGGGCCCGCCACGTTCTATTTTGGAGAATGATGTTTTTTGTTATTCGTTGTTTTGAAAAATCGGAGAATGATCGAGATTGATCTGTGGGCCCGCCACGTTCTATTTTGCAGAATGATGTTTATTGTTATTTGTTGTTTTGAAAAATCGGAGATTGATCGAGATTGATCTGTGGGCCCGCCACATTCTATCCTTTGACCCACAACGTTCGAGATCTGTGGGCCCGCACGTTCTATCCTTTGACCCACAACGTACGAGAAGAGTTTGACCATGACGAGTTCCTCTTGGAATAGGTCACGACATGTCAGATCAAATTTAGTTGGGGAACATTTGTTCGATTCCCTCCCGCTGGCTCGAAGTTGGGGAACCGCGACATCATACGTAACGTGGCTTCCTCGGGGTACGGTGTTCGGTTTGTAATGCAGCTGGTGCTCCATCGAAGTTGTGCACTGGGGATTTGATCACATCACACACCACCCATATATACATATATTTGGGTCGCATGCAGGGAATAAGGTCTTCTGATCGACCTCGTCTCCCATGTGCGGTTTTAAATGACACGCCTATCTGTGGGCCTGGTCTATATATATCATCCCTTTGGCCGACAACGAGGGGGTTTGGCCATGAATGGATTCCTCCTGGTTCGTGTTACCGCGGGTCATGGTGACATATCCGAGCAAAGTTCGAGCTCATGCGCTCGAAATGGTGGGTTGGATCGACACCCTACATACGTCGACGTCGTCCTTAATTACTACCTACCTTTCATGGGGGTTGACCATTTTGTGAGGTAGGCGCCACATCAAAATTGTACATTATTGGGTATTTAAAACACATCACCCTTCCAACGTACATCAATTTGGGCCCCATGCAGGTGGTGCTGGTTTTGTGGCCCCTCGTGCGGTTTACAGTGATGGTCCAATCTATGGGCCCGAACGGTCTATTATATCCCTTTTTGACCGACAACAAACAGTGGTTGTTTGGCCAAGATATATTCACTTGGTCCGTCTTATGGTAGCTCATGGTGACATGCATGCATGTCCGACCAAAGTATGAGTACGTGCATGCGTCCCGCCGACACAAAGTGGGGGTGGGGCAGGCACCTAGCTACGACCTTAACCCGTCATTATAGATTTCCAAGGGGGCTTTCCGGTTTGCGAGGGAGCTGCCACATCAAAGTTGTGCATTGTGTATTTAAACATCACACCCTTTATTCCTACATATATTTGGCCACTTCTAGGTGCTTGTTGTCTTCTGGCCCCTCTCACCCGATCTTCGACGACGCGCCCATGCGTGGGCCCGCGTGTCAAAGTTGTGCATTGGGAATTTGAACATCACATACCATCCTTTTCATACATATATATTTGGGCCACATGCTGTTGTGGTTGTGTTCTTATCCTCTCTTGCATTTTTTTGTTGCCAAATGGTGCTATTTAAAATAGCAGACGCCTCAGATGAAAAACTGCGTGCGAACGTACGCGCAACGGACATGGGTGCATTGGCTTAACCGTGTGCGAAGCTCATGCCCTGTAAAATCGCCACGACTTTGCAAGCGCCGGCAAGGGTGAAGGAGTAATGTGTACATGATATTTAGGATGAATTCCACGTATGCGTCTGAAAATTAGGACGAACCATGCGCGATAAACCAGCTAGCTAGAAATCTCAATAAAAGCTACCCGCCTTGAGCGATGCAAAAATTGGTGGTTCCGCGGCTTATCCTTATTATCATACACAATTATTATGTTTGGACCGTGTGCGATCTGGTTGCTCCCGCCCCGCTTCATTTCCTTTACCCAAATTTTAGTTGCCGCGGTATTTCAACCGTCGCCCTCACTCCTCCACCACCGACCTCATAGTAAAATTCCAGTAGCCGAGGCATTTGAACCGTCGCCCTCCCTCATCCACCACCATCTCCACCCACCATTACTAAAATTTTCAGTAGCCGCGGCATATCCTCAAACACCACCCGCCCTAACCCCGCCCCCCCCTCCACAGTCTACACTCCCCTCCCCCGCTCGAACCCTAGCTCGCCGCCGCCGCCGCAGCCACCAACCCCTGCCGGTCTGCCCGTGCCCCCTGCCGATTTGCCCAGTTTTCAAGCAGATGCCATGTTTATCTGTATTTGCTTGTTAGGTTGGTTGCAGTGAGCCTTTGTCCAGTTTTCAAACAGATGCCTTGTTTATCTATATTTGCTTGTTAGCTAGGTTGGTTGCACTGATCCTTTGTCTAGTTTTCAAGCAAGTGCCTTGTTTATCTGTATTTGCTTGTTAGGTTGGTTGGAGTGATCCTCTGTCCAGTTTTCAATGGCTATATTAGGTTGTTATAGTGAGCATATATGCCTTGTTTATTTCAGTTATTCACAATGTGATGTTCATTATGTGCAACTATGAACCAGTTCGATTTCATCAATACCAGTTTGAACGGCTATATTTGGTTCCTGTTATGCCTGGTGAAGTTAACACATGCCCTTTATTTCAGTTTTACACATTTATGCGGTTTGATGTTTAAGCATGAGTTATGTTCTATTCATTTTCAATAGTACTTGTTTGAATTACAATATTTGGTCCCTGTTAAGCCTGTTGTACTTAACATTCCCTTCCATTTTTAACTGATTTAACATCATGCTGAAACCAACACATTCAAGCTGTCATTTTGAGATGTTGTTTACCATGGCTATATTTAGTTGATGTTAAGCCTGTAGTACTTATCACGCATTTCCATGTACTTACGCAGGACAACAACCGGAGTGGCCAGCATTTTCCACCGAGGTTAGTTTCATCCCTCGGCTTATACTGCCTCCGTTCCATAATGTAGTGCATACAAATCCATAGATGGACACTTTTTAGCTTCTAATATTGACTTGTCGCTTGTAGGTACATATGTCCTAGGCAAAGATCCACGCGTCGACCCTTTTTGCGTATGGGGCAACGAGATATTCATGAACCAGCATCAAGTGAGGAAACTGATAAGAATTATTGGCAAAAAGATACGACCGATGGCAATTAAATTATTTGTCTATGCTCTATCCAACACAACAGTGAGCTGTAGGATGGTAACTACGAACTCTGTAGCCTTCTCTTTTTACTGCCCATAATGAGTTGTTAGACAACAATGTCTGAATCTTTTTCGTTTGCAGTGGTTCCCAAAGCAATTTACTCAAGATTACCTCGCAAAGTACATGATTGGTGGACATGCAATGAAGGTTAAAGTATTTCATTGAGACTACAATGAGCATCGAGAAGTCCAAATGAAGACAGTGAAAGGTGGGCAGGCGGCCATCACAAGGGGTTGGCCTAGAGTCGTGCGCGCATTAGGCATGGAGGAGGGCACAATATGGGCATTCCACTTCACCTTCTCCAGCAACCAGAATATCTTCCACCTCTCTCTTTACAGTCTTTAGTACAACTGTGGTTCATCATTCTTTCCTTGCTGCTTCTCTAGTTCTTCAACATATGTACCTGTGCATCGAATTAATCATTCATCCTTGAACTTGTATTTGTAATAAACATGGTTCGATATGAAATAAGTGATTGCTTACTTTCATATTGAAAATTTGTTTCAATTTAAAATTAATTTTAAATGCATGGATTAAATTAGGGATAAATTATGATCTGCATGCCATTACACTGCACACGGTTTGCAAAAGCAAAACGTCTATGATAAATGTCAAGATCAGACACGTTTCTCAGATCAGTACATGTGCGATGAAACTCTACTGCACACACGATCAGATAAGAAAAAACGTGTGAGATTAACAACAACAACAACAACAACAACGCACACAGTTCCTTCTTAATAAATGTTTGTGAAAGTCACCTTATCACACACGCTAGGCAATTATGAACTATTTATGATGTCGTGTGCATCATAAACGTTTGCTCATAGAAGAACGTGTGCGATAGGCCTTCATCCTACACGGGTAATACAGATGAATCGTTTGGGACATTTTATACATCTCAAACGTTTATGTACATACAAATGTGTGGGATATTCAAGCTTTGCATACGGTGTACAATTGTGAACTGTTTGTGATGGGATGAGCATCGCAAATGTTGCAAAATGAATACCGAGTGCGATGGTAATGCGAGCAAAAACGAGTACCAAGGACGGAGCGTTTGGGAAAGATGCTGGCATCGCATACGCTTAGTTCTACAAAACGTATGCTTGCGTGCTCCCTATCGCCGATGGTTTCTGGGTCGTGTGGGAAGACCCCCCCTATCGCACACACAGGCAAGGCGGCAGTTTAAAACTGCGTTGCGAAAAGGGGTTAAAAACCGTTTGTATAGCAGCACGCTGTACCAGTGTGGCATTACTTGCATCTTGGCCTAAGAGATATTTCTCTAGCAGGGACAAGAACTTGGTGGCTTTGGTAGATTATAAATACCAAACTGAAAAACCTAATATGTTATGGTGTAAAGAAAATGTGGGATCTCCTTTCTGGAAAGGATTCACTTGGGCCATAGCTGGGGCTAGACCTTTTTGTGGGTGGATCTTGGGAGATGGGAATAATCTTTGTTTTTGGCATGATATCTGGGCTGGAGATTTTTCTCTTAAAACTCAATTTTGGGTGTTGTTTGACTTGTGCCAAGTGCCAACATCAGAACTGCACTGTAAAGCAAGTCTGGGATGGCTAGATATTAAAACTGACATTTAGAAGGTGTTTTGGCCCTGAGATTTTACAAGTATTGAATGCACTAAAAATGACAATTAGTGAATTTATTCCTGCTACTGGAAGTGATAGACCTGTTTGGATATTGGAAGACCCTGGCACTTATACTACCAAATATTTTTATAAGCAAATTAACTGGGGTGTGATACATCTCCGTCGTATCTATAATTTTTGATTGTTTCATGGCATTATTTTACAACTTCCACATACTTTTGGCAAGAATTTATATGACTTTCTCGGACTAACATAATTAACCAGTGCCCAGTGCGAGTTCCTGTTTGTTGCATATTTTTTGTTTCACAAAAAAACCATATCAAACCAAGTCCAAACGCGATAAAATTTTACGGAGATTTTTTTTGGAATATATGTGATTTTTGGGAAAAAGAATCAACGTGAGACGATGCTCGAGGGAGTCACGAGCTCAAATGGCGCACCCCCTACCCTAGGGCACGCCAAGCAGGCTCGTGGCTACCCCATAAGACGGTTGGAGGTGTCCTTTGGCCGCAAGGAAGCTAATATACGGATAAAAATCCCCTCAAAATTTCAGCCCAATCGGAGTTACGGATCTCCAGGAATATAAGAAACGATGAAGGGCCAGAAAACAGGAACGTGAAACAGAAGAGAAACAGAGAGAGAGATCCAATCTCGGAGGGGCTCCTGCCCTCCGGGAGCCATGGTGGTCAAGGACCAGAGGGGAAACCCTCCCCCCATCTAGGGGGGAGGCCAAGGAAGAAGAAGAAGGAGGGGGGGCTCTCTCCCCCTCTCTCCCGGTGGCGTCGGAGTGCCGCCGGGGGAATCATCGTGACGGCGATCTACACCAACAACTTTGCTACCGTCATCACCAACTCTCTCCCCCTCTATGCAACGGTGTAACACCTCTTTTCCCCGCTATAATCTCTACTTAAATATGGTGCTTTATGCCACATATTATTATCCAATGATGTGTTGCCATCCTATGATCTTTGAGTAGATTTCTTTTGTCCTACGGATTAATTGTGGTATGGTGTGATTGATATGAGTTGTATGTTAATATGGTGCTGTCCTATGGTGCCCTCCGTGTCGCGCAAGCATGTGGGATTACTGCTGTAGGGTGTTGCAATACGTTCATGATTCGCTTATAGTGGTTGCGAGAGTGACAGAAGCTTAAACCCGAGTAAGGGGCTTATTGCGTATGGGAGTAAAGAGGACTTGTTACTTAATGCTATGGTTGGGTTTTACCTTAATGATCTTTAGTAATTGCGGATGCTTGCTAGAGTTCCAATCATAAGTGCATGTGATCCATGTACGGAAAGTATGTTAGCGTATGCCTCTCCCTCATTGCATATGATAAGTATCTATCGTGTTATACATATTCAATTGCCTATGGACAATCTTTCTTTTTGTGTTACAAAAATCTCTCTACTAAAACAAACTAACTTTTATTATCTAACTAAGTACTTCTAGTTTTATGCTTGCAAACTTATCCTATTACACCTACAAAGCAGTTTTATATTTGTTCTAGGTAAGGCGAACGTTAAGTGTGCGTACAGTTGTATCAGTGGTCGATAGAACTTGAAGGGAATATTAATTCTACCTTTAGCTCCTCATTGGGTTCGACACTCTTACTTATCGAAAAACTCTACAACGGATCCCCTATACTTGTGGGTTATCAAGACATTTTTCTAGCGCCGTTGTTGGGGAGCAATAGCGTGGGGTGAATATTCTCGTGTCTGCTTGTTTGCTTTATCACAAAGTAGTTTTTATATTCTGTTCTAAGTTGTTTTATATCTTTAGTTATGGATATGGAACACGAAATACCAAAAAAAATAGTTGTACTTGCTACTCATGGAGATGCGGAACCTCCTAAAACCCTCGATGTTGTTTATGTGGAAAATATTAAATAATACTTTGATAATCCTGATAAATCCCCATTCAACTTGATAATGGGAGATACTTTGGATCACCGGGAATACTTTAGGGATTACCGCCTATCTCAAAAAGGGAAACACTTATGGGATCAAATTAAAATGTTGCGTTGGTATGCTTGGAATATGTGCTCTATGTATGGTTATACTTGTTGCTCTAAGATGAAGGCTCCACACCTTCCCTTTCAATGTGAATTTAATGATAATGAAACCTTGGCTTCTTATGCTAATGGTGTATAAGATTTCTATGATGTGGAACAAATAGAAGAATTTGTTGCTTTTAAGGGTGCTTATGAAATTGAATCTTTTGTTTGAAAAGTATGAAGATTGTGATGATGCTCTTTACAGATCTGAAAATTATGCTATACTTAAATATTTCTATGAGAATTATAAATACAATACCCATATTGATGAATTTATTGGGAAAGTCTCCGCTGTCCAAGAAGAGACTAATATTTTGCAGGAATCTATGGAAGAAGAAATTGTTGAAACTGTGAGCCCATTAGATGAAAAAGATGACGAGGAGAGCGAAGAACAAAAGGAGGAAGTGCGGATTAGCTATCCATGCCCACCTTCTAATGAGAGTAACTCTTCAACTCATACATTGTTCAATTTCCCTTCGTGCTTACTGAAGAATGATTGCTATGATCCCTTGGATTCGTTTGAAATATCACTTTTTGATGAACTGGATGCTTGCTATGCTTGTGGCCATGATGCCAATTTTAATTATGCTTATGGAGATGAACTTGCTATAGTTCCTTATGTTAAGAATGAAATTTTTGCTATTGCACCCACACATGATAGTCCTATTATCTTTTTGAATTCTCCTATATCGGAGAAGTTTGCTCTTATTAAGGATTATATTAATGGGTTGCATTTTACTATTGCACATGATGATTTTGATGGATATAATATCCATGTGCTTGCTACTCCTACTTGCAATTATTATGAGAGAGGAACTACATCTCCACCTCTCTATGTTTCCAATACGATAAAATTGCAAGAAACTACTTATGCTATGCATCGGCCATATTATGTGTGGATGAATTCTTATTTTATGGCATGCCGATGCATAGGAAGAGAGTTAGACTCCGTTGTTACATGATATATGTTGCTTTGTGCTCACTACTAAATTAAAATCATTGTTAATTAAAATTGGCTTTGATATACCTTGGGATCCGGGTGGATCAGTTACTTGAGCACGTTATGCCTAGCTTAATGGCTTTAAAGAAAGCGCTGCCTGGGAAACAAGCCGAAAGTTTTAGAGAGTCATTTTATTCTATTGTGTGCTTTTAAAAAGGTTTAAAAACAAAAACAAAAATATAGAGGGGAACATAAAACTTTTTTCAAAAAGAGAAGCGATTGGAAAGTTATGCATTGAAGAAGTGAGGGTCGACCTTGAACACTTGTGTTCATGCTCATGGAAACAATGTAGAATTTTTCATGGAAGTTTCTCACAAAAATAATTATCCCCTTGTACAAATCCATTGTATTCTAAAAATAATGAGCAAAGATTTACCTTTAGGGTGTTTAAATTGCTTGTTTGGTGTGTGCTGTGCAAAAACAGAAACTTTGGCTGTAGTGCGTGAATTTACATTTTTTACTGGAACATCGAAAGTTTCTGAAATTTTTACACAGTACTACTATGCAAAATTTTTATTATGTCCTAATTTTTCAGAATTTTTAGAGTTACAAAAGTTTATTTTTCATTTGCATCTTTACAGATTGTCCTGTTTTCATAGATTGTGGTTATAGTTTCTTTATCTGCTTATGTTTGAAATCTTGTTGAGCCCCATTGATTTGGGAGCCATAGAATTGTGAGAGCATACCATGGGTAATGTTTGATTATAATTATACAATAATGTTACAGCAGGACATGATGGGATTTGATGTTATATGTACTAACCCCTCTAATAAAAGTTCGGTTAAGTTTTGTGGGGATGAAGTGTTCGAAGATCGAGGAGGTATCGATATGAGAAGAATAAGAAGAGGCAAGAGTTCAAGCTTGGGGATGCCCAAGGCACCCCAAGAAAATATTCAAGGAGACTCAAGCGTCTAAGCTTGGTGATGCCTCGTAAGGCATCCCATCTTTCTTCTTCGACAATTATCGGTATGTCTCAGTTTTTGTTTTGTTCACATGATATGCGTAAATTCTTGGAGCGTCTTTTGTGTTTATTTTTCCCTTTTCTTTTATGTGGCATGCTGGTATGAGATAGTCCTTGGTTGATTCATAGAATGCTCTTTGCACTTCACTTATATCTTTTGAGTATGGCTTTATAGAATGCTTCATGTGCTTCACTTATATCATTTGAGGTTTGGATGCTCGTTTCTCTACATTTGGAAAATCGTTATTTGTAGAATGATATTTTGCTTCACTTATATTTATTAGGGCATGGTCTTTTGTAGAAAGAATTAAACTCTCATGCTTCACTTATATCAATTTAGAGAGTTAACAGGAATTGGTCATTCACATGGTTAGTCATAAAATCATACATAAAACTTGTGGATCACTGTATGATAAGTTTGATTCCTTGCAATAGTTTTGCGATATTAAGATGGTGATATGTGGGTGTACTAGTGGATGATTGTGTTTTAGTAAAAATATCGATGTTAAGGTTTGTGATTCCCGAAGCATGCACGTATAGTCTCTAGTTTTGCGATCAAGTTGGAGCATAATTTATCCTTGATTGAAATCCTTTGTGTTATTCGGATCGGGGGCGCGCTATGGTTAACTCCTCCCAATCTCCCCCCTAGGGGCATGCGACTAGTACTTTACTTCGAGGGCTTTGAAATTTTCACAATAAGTATATGATTTCTTTATTACTAATGTGAGTTCATGGACTATACGCACTCTCACCTTTCCGCATATTGCTAGTCTCTTCGGTACCATGCATTGCCCTTTCTCACTTGCGAGTCGGTGCAAACTTCGCCGGTGCATCCAAACCCCGTGATATGATATGCTCTATCACACATAAACCTCCTTATATCTTCCTCAAAACGGCCACCATACCTACCTATGATGGCATTTCCATAGCCATTCCGAGATATATTGCCATGCAACTTCCACCATCATCAAATACATGACTTGAGTATTCATTGTCATATTACCTTCCATGATCGTAAGATAGCTAGCAAGATATTTTCATGGCTTGTCCGTTTTTTGATATCTTTGCTACGCTAGATCATTGCACATCCTGGTACACCGCCAGAGGCATTCATATGTAGTCATATTTTTCAGTTTATCGAGATGTAAGTAAATAAAAGTGTGATGATCATCATTATTACAGCTTTGCCCCAGTGAGGAAAAGAATGGTGAGACTAATGAGTCTTTGAAAAAGTGGGGATGAGGTCCATGAGACTGTTCTAAAAAAAGGCCAAAAAGAGCCCATGAAAAAAAAACAAAAAAAATGAGAGAAAAAGATAGAACGGGCATGCTACTATCCTTTTACCACACTTGTGCTTCAGAGTAGCACCATGTTCTTCATATACAGAGTCTCCTGAGTTATCACTTTCATATACTAGTGGGAATTTTTCATTATAGAACTTGGCTTGTATATTCCGATGACGGGCTTCCTCAAATGCCCGAGGTCTTCATGAGCAAGCAAGTTGGATGCACACCCATGATACGTCTCCAACGTATCTATAATTTTGATTGTTCCATGCTATTATAGTATCAATCATGGATGTTTTATATGCAATTATATATCATTTTTTGGGACTAACCTATTAACCTAATGCCCGGTGCCAGTTGCTGTTTTCTGCTTGTTTTCTGGTTTTTCAGGAAATCAGTACCAAACAAAGTCCAAATGCCATGAAACTTTTTGGAGATTTTTTTCTGGACAAAAGAGACCCTGGAGACATGGAGAGGAGGCCAGAAGGTTCATGAAGCCTCCACAAGGCAACAGGGCGCGACCCAAGGGGGTGCGCCCTGATGCCTTGTGGGGCCCTCGTGGCTCCGTTTGACCTAATTCCACTTTTATAAATTCTCAAATATTCGGAAACCAACAGAGAGCCACCCCGAATAACTTTTACGCTGCCACAAGCCTCTGTCCTTCCGCGATCCCATCTGGAGGCCTTTTCCGGTACTCTGCCGGAGGGGGAATCGATCACAGAGGGCTTCTACATCAACCTTGCTGCCCTTCCGATGATGCGTGAGTAGTTTACCACAGACCTACGGGTTCATAGCTAGTAGCTAGATGGCTTCTTCTCTCTCTTTGATCTTCAATACCATGTTCTCCTCGATGTTCTTGGAGTTCTATCCAATGTAATCTTCTTTTGCGGTGTGTTTGTTGGGATCCGATGAATTGTGAGTTTATGATCAGATTATTCATGAGAAATATTTGAGTCTTCTCTGAACTCTTTTATGCATGATTATTATAGCATTGTATTTCTCTCCGATCTATCGATTTGGTTTGGCCAACTAGATTGGTTTATCTTGCAATGGGAGAGGTGCTTTGTGATGGGTTCAATCTTGCGGTGCTCAATCCCAGTGACAGAAAGGGACATGACACGTATTTGTATTGTTTCCATTAAGGATAAAAATATGGGGCTTAATCATATTGCTTGGATTTACTTTGTCTACATCATGTCATCTTGCTTAAGGCGTTACTCTGTTTCATACTTAATACCCTAGATGCATGCTGGATAGCGGTCGATGGGTGGAGTAATAGTAGTAGATGCAGGCAGGAGTCGGTCTACTTGTCTTGGGCGTGATGCCTATATACATGATCATTGCCATGAATCCGTCATAATTATTTGCTTTTCTATCAATTGCCCAACAGTAATTAGTTTACCCATCGTATGTTCTGCGCTCGAGAGAGAAGCCTCTAGTGAAAACTATGGCCCCCGGGTCTACTTTTATCATATATTAAAATACAAAAATTCCTTGCTGCAATTTATTTACTTTTATTTTATTTAGTATTTTAGTTTATCTATCTATCACTATCAGAATTAATCCTTGCGAATAACCGCTAAGAGGATTGACAACCCTCTTATTTGCGTTGGGTGCAAGTGTTTGCTTTTGTGTGTGCAGGTGCTGCTAACGGGATTTTTCGTGGTTCTCCTACTGGATTGATAACCTTGGTTCTTAACTGAGGGAAATACCTATCTCTACTATATTGCATCATCCCCTCCTCTTCGGGGAAATACCAACGCAGTCTACAAGTAGCAGGAAGAATTTCTGGCGCCGTTGCCGGGGAGACATCACCAAAATTTATCAAGTATCTTCGCACAAACTGTCATCCACTTGCATTTATTTTATTTGCGTTTTTATTTGCCTTTGCCTCTCGTTTTCATCTCCCACACTTCGATTTTTTTTTACAAAAAAACAAAAATATTTTTATTTGCTTGTTTGCTAGTTTGCTTGCTTTGTCGCGATGTCTCAAGAAAATACCAAATTGTGCGACTTTTCCAATAATAATAATAATGATTTTATTAGTACGCCTATTGCTCCTCCTGCCACTTGTGCGGAGTCATGTGACATTAATGCTGCTTTGCTTAATCTTTTTATGAAAGAACAATTTTCTGGTAGTCCTAATGAAGATGCTGCATCCCATCTTAATACTTTCGTTGAGCTTTGTGATATGCAAAAGAAAAAAGATGTGGATAATGATATTGTCAAATTAAAATTATTTCCGTTCTCACTACGAGATCACGCTAAAACTTGGTTTTCATCCTTGCCTAGAAATAGTATTGATTCTTGGGATAAGTGCAAGGATGCTTTTATTACCAAATATTTTCCTCCCGCTAAGATTATTTCTTTAAGAAATCAAATTATGAATTTTAAGCAACTTGAGCATGAACATGTTGCAAAATCTTGGGATACAATGAAATTAATGATAAGAAATTTCCCAACACATCGTTTAAATTTATGGATGATCATACAAAAAAAATTATGCGGGACTAAACTTTATTTCTAGAAATTTTCTAGACTCTGCCGCAGGTGGTACTTTTATGGAAATTACATTGGGCAAAACTACAAAACTTCTTGACAATATTATGACAAATTATTCTCAATGGCACACTGAACGAACTACAACTGGTAAGAAGGTAAATTATGTTGAAGACATTAATACTTTGAGTGATAAGATGGATGCTCTTATGAAATTGGTTGCTAGTAACAGTGCTCATATTGATCCTAATGATGTGCCATTGTCTACTTTGATTGAGCAAAATAATGATGCTATTGATGTGAATTTTGTCTCTAGAAATAATTTCAACAACAATGCTTATAGGGGTAATTTCAATCCTAGACCGTTTCCTGGAAATTCCTCTAATAATTATGGTAATTGCAATGGTAATCCATATAATAATAATAATAATAATAATAATAATAATATTAGGATACCCTCTGATCTTGAAAGTAATATTAAAGAATTTATTAATTCACAAAAGAATTTCAATGCTATGATAGAAGAAACATTGAATAGAGTTCATGAATTGTCTAGGAACATAGATAGAATTGCTCATGATGTTGAAAATCTCAAAATTAAAATTTTGCCACCCAAGCATGATATAAATGAGTCTATTAAAGCTATCTATGTATCCATTAATGAAAGTAAAGAAAGGACCGCTAGGTTGAGAGCCAAGCGAGAATTTCTAGAAAAAGCTATTCCACCCGGTTTCTATCATAATAATGATGAAGATATTAAAATGATTGGTGTCACCCCTATTGAATCATTATTTAGTAATATAAAACTTGATGAAAAAGGGACTGAAGAAGAGTCAACTTTAGATAGAAGGTGTCCCAATTGCTTGGAGGGTGATAATCTTAATGATAAAAATGAAAAAAGTGGGTTTGGAGAGGTCAAATCTATAAATAGTAATGCACCCACTACTTTGGATTAGAAGGACTTTAATTATGATAGTTGTTCTTTAATTGAGTGCATTTCCTTGTTGCAATCCATGATTAATTCACCAAATGCATATTAACAAAATAAATCTTTCACTAAACATATTGTAGAAGCTATGATGAAAGCGCATGAAGAAAAACTTGAGTTGGAAGTTTCAATTCCTAGAAAATTACAAGATAAATGGGAACCTACTATTAAAGTAAAAATTAAATATTATGAATGTAATGCTCTATGTGATCTTGGTGCTAGCGTTTCCACTATACCAAAATCTTTGTGTGATGTGCTAGGTCTCACCAATATGGATCCTTGCTCCCTTAATTTGCATCTAGCGAATTCCACTATTAAAAAGCCATTGGGTAGAATAAATGATATGCTTATTCTTGCAAATAGAAATTTTGTGCCCGTGGACTTGATTGTTCTTGACATTGAATGCAATCCTTCTTGTCCTATAATACTTGGTAGGCCTTTCCTACGAACCATAGGTGCTATTATTGATATGAAAGAAGGTAATATAACATTTCAATTTCCATTAAAGAAAGGGGATGGAACACTTCCCTAGGAAGAAAATTAAGCCACCTTATAAATCTATTATGAGGGCCACCTATGGAATTAACTTGAAGGATGACAACACTTGAAACTATGCATTGTGCCTAGCTAGGGGCATAAAACAATAGCGCTTGTTGGGAGGCAACCCAATGAATAAAATAAACTTTTTGTTTTACTTTCTGTTTTTGTGTGTTTACACAATTATAGCCTCTGTTATGATTGTGTTTTTATCTTTTATTCAGTGTTTGTGCCAAGTAATGCCTTTGGGACGATTTAGATGATAGTATAACTGATGCTGTTTGGAAAACAGAAAGTTTTGCATCCAGTGCTGGAATTTTGATTCTGTACTGGAGCGTCAGAAAAATCTGAAATTTTTACAAAGTATTGTTATATGAATTGGTTACGTTTTCCTAATTTTTCAGAATTTTTGGAGTTACATAAGTATAGCTTCTAAATAGATATTTACAGACTGTTCTGTTTTAGACCGATTCTGTTTTTGTTGCATAGTTTGCTTATTTTGATGAATCTATGGATCGTATCGGGGGGTATGAGTCATGGAGAAGTTGGAGTACAGTAGAATTATGCCAATATTAAATATGAATCAAATTACAACAGTACCTAAAGTTAAAGATTTGTTTGTTATACTAACGGATCTCACGAGGTTTCTGTTGAGTTTTGTGTGCTGAAGTTTTCAAATTTTGGGTGAGACTACGATGGATAAAGGAACAAGGAGCGGCAAGAGCCTAAGCTTGGGGATGCCCAAAGCACCCCAAGGTAATATTCATGGAAGACTCAAGCGTCTAAGCTTGGGGATGCCCCGGAAGGCATCCCCTCTTTCGTCTACAATCTATCGGTAACTCACTTGGAGCTATACTTTTATTCATCACATGATATGTGTTTTACTTGGAGCGTCTTGTGATATAGTTTGTTTGCTTTTGTTTGCTTTTAGTTTGTCACAATCATCTTTGCTGAACACCCCTTTTTGAGAGGAACACACATTATTCATGATTTGTTAGAATACTCTATGTGCTTCACTTATATCTTTTGAGCTAGGCAGTTGCTCTAGTGCTTCATTTATATCTTTTAGAGCATGGTGGTGGTTATATTTTAAATAAATAGTTGCACTCTCCTGCTTCACTTATATATTTTTGAGATTCTAATGAATAGCAATGGTAATATGCACGGGTTATGAATTTGGTCCTGATATGATAGGTATTCAAGAGGGATATAATAAAAACTTTCATATAGATCACTGAATATGATAAGTTTGATTCCTTGCAATAGTTTTGCGATATTAAGATGGTAATATGTGGGAGTTCTTTTCCTACCAATCTATCCCCCTAGGGGCTTCCGTAATAGTACTTTGCTTTGAGGGCTAATAAACTTTCGCAATAAGTATGTGAGTTCTTTATGACTAATGTGAGTCCATGGATTATACGCACTCTCACCTTTCCGCAATTTGCTAGCCTCTTCGGTACCGTGCATTGCCCTTTCTCACATCGAGAGGTGGTGCAAACTTCGCCGGTGCATCCAAACCCCATGATATGATATGCTCTATCACACATAAGCCTCCTTATATCTTCCTCAAAACAGCCACCATACCTACCTATCATGGCATTTCCATAGCCATTCCGAGATATATTGCCATGCAACTTCCACCGTTCCATTTTTATGACACACATCGTCATTGTCATATTGCTTTGCATGATAATATAGCTGACATAGTATTTGTGGCTCAGCCACCGTTCATCATTTTTATACATGTTTCGCTAGTATCATTGCACATCCTGGTACACCGCCAGATGCATTCATATAGAGTCATATTTTTGTTCTAGTTTCGAGTTGTAATTTTCCTTTGAGTTGTAAGTAAATAGAAGTATGATGATCATCATTATTAGAGCATTGTCCCAGTGAGGAAATAAGAAAAAAAAAGAGGTCAAAAAGTGCCCATGAAAAAAAAGGAGAAAGAAAAAAAATGAGAGAAAAAGAGAGAAGGGGCAGTGTTACTATCCTTTTCCATACTTGTGCTTCAAAGTAGCACCATGTTTTTCATATAAAGAGTCTCCTGTTTTGCCGCTTTCATATACTAGTGGGAATTTTTCATTATAGAACTTGGCTTGTATATTCCGATGATGGGCTTCCTCAAATGCCCGAGGTCTTCATGAGCAAGAAAGTTGGATGCACACCAACTTAGTTTTCATGTTGAGCTTTCATACACTTATAGCTCTTAGTGCATCCGTTGCATGGCAATCCCTACTCCTCGCATTGACATCAATTGATGGGCATCTCCATAGCCCGTTGATTAGCCTCGTTGATGTGAGACTATCTTCTTATTTTTGACTTCCCCTTATTAATATCTACCACCACACTCTATTCCACCCATAGTGATATATCCATGGCTTGCGCTCATGTATTGCGTGGGGGATGAAAAAGCTGAAGCGCGTTAAAAAGTATGAACCAATTGCTCGGCTTGTCATCGGGGTAGTGCAAGATAAATATTTTGTGTTAAGAAGATGGAGCATGATAGGATTATATGATTTTGTAGGGATAACTTTCTTTAGCATTTTTATTTTGAAAGACATGATTGTTTATTAGTATGCCTGAGTATTAATGTCTTTATGTCAAACTATAGACTATTGCTTTGAATCATTCGGATCTTATTATTCATACCGTAAGAGAAAGATTACATGATGAAACATGTTAGGTAGCATTCCACATCAAAAATTCTGTTTTTATCATTTACCTACTCGAGGACGAGCAGGAATTGTGGCACCCCGGCTCAGAGTCACCGGAGCACCCCGTATTCCAGCCCAGAGATCTAGTCTTCTGGAATATGGCACTGCTTGGCATAAAACAAATCAGCTCTTTATTACTAATAGTTGGGTACAAGGGTTACAAAGAGTTTACAAAAGGTTACAAAGATGCTATTCTGGCTATGGCGACTCTATGCTAGCAGCGGCACGACTTATAACAGCGGAACCACGACGACGAAGATGGGCTCCACTCCGGAGGGACTCTGGCTGGGACACATCCTAGTTCGCACCTCGAAATCCTCAGCTATGCAAACATATCAGCACATGCAAACTGGCATGACACGCCAGGTGAGTACTTTGAATGTACTCGCAAGCTCACAACAAACACAAGCATCAAAACACAACAACATCATAGCAAGTATGATTAAATCAGATTCCCTTGTTATTAAAAAGGGTGGAAGAAAATAATAGCATGCCGTTGCTAAACTATCCTCTGAAAGTCACCCTTGTTAACATCACCAGGACCAGTATGCTCTTGACTACTCGGTTGAACCACTTACTCTTGTGACCAACTCCGGGTCACCTCAAGAACCTCGGACGATCATTCCCGAGATCGCCCATAACATTACTAGCAGCCTTTCACCCAGTGAATACCATACCATACTGAGACGAGTTCTTCCATCATTATCAAGTCATTCCATCATTGGTGTTGATCAGACAGTGTGACTTAGTACGAAATGTGTCCAATACCGTGGACGCAGCTATTCGAATAGATTTTTACACTCTACAGAGGTTGCGCACTTTACCCACACTACGGAGCTTCTGGTCCCGTACCTCGGTACACTTCCCTTCCAGGTGGATCGGTGTTGCTCCAACGAAACTTGCCTAACCCGTGACTCCTCCACCGTACCATCGACAATCACTCCCCCTACCGGGTCATGCCCTGGGTGGCCCCTATGTCACTTCTGACACCTGCCACCGTCATGGCCAAACAAACTGTCCCAAACGGGGACCTGAGCTCAATAACCAAACCGGGCTCACAAGGTTATCGTCGTCTCCCTGATCAGGGCAGCACGCATGCATAACCTCCCCTCTTTGGTGGTACTGATAAAAGAGCACGCGGTTAGACCAAGCCAAGGCCGTCCCATTCTGGCAGGTGTGGCTGCACTGGAAAGTTCGGTTCAGTGGCACTTGATCAACAATGAAGGAATTTATCCCCAAGCAACTATAGTCATTACTGACACTCCGGTATTACAGTGATCCAAGTTACAACAATAACTAGATAGAAATCCAATGATCAATATGATTAATTACCACTACTGCTCCCATATATGAGGTACCGGACGGAATCACAAAATAATCATAGACGGTAATCTCTTAATCCAACCGTGTCATATCACCATCAAACTTGAAATCTACCAATGATTATAATCCCATCATCAACATGACAGTAGCCTACTCAAGATTTTCAAAGTGTTGCATGAATTAACTTATTCACAAATAAATCATATTTAACATTAAAATAATTATTTAAACCATGATATTGCAATGCAATTATGCAAATGAGAGTTGTGGCTTGCCTTGCACCAACGGAGTGTGGGAGTGCTCCTAGTGTTCACCAACTACTCAAATCAATCTGAAACACTTTTTTGAAAACATTTTCAAATATCACATAAAGCATTTTCTTCTGACCAGAAATTCTAAACAGCAGAGAAAAATGCCAAAATTTTACAGCAGATAGAGGAGCTCATAAGAAAAATAGTGCAAAAAGAATGAACTCATTTGGACCTATGGTTTAAAAGATATTGATGGTCAAAGTTGAGTCAAACTACTGGATTTATTTGAATTTAACAGAAAAACCAGGGGGCAGCCACGTCAAAGGCGTAAAGTGGAAATACGCTTCCATTTACGTACCCCTTCGGTCCCGCATGGAGTCGCTGGCCAGTGGGGCCCCTTGTCAGATTTAAAAGGGAAAGAGGGAGAGAGCAGAGGACGGCGGCTCACCGGCGATGGCTGGCTGGCGAGGAGGCTGCGGCGGCGCCGGGAAAGGGTCGGGATGGATCGGGTGCTCGACGGCGAGCACGCCCGTACCCACAGCTCGTCGGGAGGTGGCCGGACGGCGTCGGCCCCTTCTTCTTAGGCGGCGAACAGCTACGGGCGTCGGCGGATCCAGTGATTCCGGCGAGCTCTTGGTTAAGGGAGAGGCTGGGAAGGATCAGTGGAGCTCCACGAGCTCGATGGCGGTCTTGGTTGGGGCTGGGGTGGACGGAGGCGAGCTGGAGGAGCAGGGGCAGTACGGCGGAGCTTCTCGCTGGATATGGAGCTGAATGGCTCTCCGGCTTGCTCCGCTGCTGTCAGGCGACGATTAGGAGAGGAAGAGCTTGAGTGGTGGGGAAAGACGGGGCTGGGGGCGGCTTTTATAGCCGGGCAAAGCCGATGTGGCCGAATGCCACCACCGATGTGCTGGCACGGCAAGGACGGCGAGCTGGCGGCTGCGCTGGCTATCGCGGCGTGGGCTGGAGTGGAAGTGAGTGCGCAGGAGTGATGGGACGCGAGTAGAGCCATTAAAAACGTGAGGACAACGACGATGACCACGGCGCCTTGTTCGGCCCGTGCATGAACTTGGCCGTGTGCGGCGGCGAGCTTCGCCGAAGGTGGGAGAGGGTTCTGGAGTAGGTACGTGGGTGGTGGTAACGACGTCGGCATGACTGGACAAGGAAGGGTAGCGCGAGGAGGCCGGAACGGTCGTGTCCGACACGGGCAGCGCACAGAGCGCGACTTTGCCCCGGGCAGACGCGTGGTCACCGCGTGCATTGACGCATGCGGTGCGCTTTGGCCCGAACGGTCGTGTCTACGCGGTAGTCCATTCATCCAGTGATCTCCCAATGCCCTTGGTGTGACAAGAGATGTGGCACCCCGGCTCAGAGGACTGGTTTACCCAGTGTTTCCAACCCAGAGATCATGTCTTCTGGAAACACACAACAACTTGGAACAGAACTGAACTGAACTTTATTGATATAATTCGGGTACAAGCTCATAATTTACATTGATAGCGAGGCCAGAAGCACAGCACGTGCTATGACAATATCTACATTATTTATGAAACATAACAGGGCCTCGATACTACTGGGTAACTCTACGGCGTAGCGGAACATAGCGCGGAAAAACTCCATCCACAGGGACACTGCTGGGACTCGGCCTAGTTAGCGTAGCACAAACCATCGGGACCTCCGTCCTCGGCTTCTCCTGCATCTGGCATGATACGCCAGGTGAGTACTTGGAATGTACTCGCAAGATCACGGCAACCAAAAAAATGCAGCAAACAATAGCATGGCAATGATTATATTAAATGCTTAGTGGCTTACTGTTACCAAAATACCAACTTACTCTCTTCCGGGTTGTCCCATAACCCTCGAGATACCCATGATCCATCGGTACTTCCGATCATAAGACAAGTTCTTCCATCATTATTATTATTAGTACGGTTGACCATTCAGTGGCCTAGTGCGGACTGTCCAATACCGTGGACGCGGCTATTCGAATAGATTCTTACACTCTGCAGAGGTTGCGCACTTTACCCACACTATGGAGCTCCTGATCCCGTACCTCGGTACACTTCCCTCTCAGGTGGACCGGTGCTGCTCCAATGAAATTTGCCAAACTCGTGACTCCGTTACCGTACCACCGACAATCAGACCCTCCCAGGGTCATGTCCTGGGTGGCCCCTGTGTCACCCCGTGACACCTGCCACCGTCGTGGCCAAACTAAACTGTCCCAAACGGGGACACCGGCAAAATAACTCAACTGGGCTCACGGGATTATCGTCGTCTACCTGATCAGGGCCGCACGCAAGCATAACCCTCCCTCTTTGGTGGTACCGATAAAAGAGCACGAAGTCAACCAAGTCAAGGCCGTCCCATACCGGCAAATGTGGCTGCACGGATAAGTCCGGATAGGTGGCACTTGATCAACCAATTAAGTTTAGTGTTATCAAATATTTAACAAGCATGGGTATTGAGCATGAATAACTTAACATGGCAGTAACTATGCATCAAATTAAATTACTAGGAATTGTCACATATTAAAATAATGCATATAATTCAATTAAATAACCAAAACTATTGAAATGCTTCATGAAATGGATGTCATGGCTAGCCTTGCTCTGTTGGGTTGTCCACAAACTCCTGGGCTTCAAACTCAAAAGGATTTCCCTCTGAAAATATTTTAAAAAGGCAAAAGAAAATGTCACATACTACTGTAATGTTCACCAGAAATTCTGTAATCCTGAGAAAAATACCAAATTTTACCAGAAAATAGAGGAACTCAAGATAAACCCAATGCAAAAAGAATCAATTGATTTGGAGTTATGGATCAAAAGTTATTGCTGGTCAAAGTTACTGGTCAAATAGGATTAAAAACAGAAAATAGAAAATCTGACAGAAGGCCACGTCGCTTTGGCGGGCCTCCACTTACCGCTTTGGCGGGCCACTGACATGCGGGCCCCGTCGTCAGATTTAAAAAAAAGGAGGAGGGAACAGAGAGCTGCGGCTCTCCGGCGATCGTCGCCGGCGACACGGACGTCGGCGAGGTCAAGCGACTGCGGGGATGGGACGAGCGTTCGGAGATGAACAAGCACGTACCAGTAGCACGATGAGAGATGACCGGACGGCGTCGTCCCCTTCTTCTCCGGCGGCGGCGGCGCTCGGGTGTCGTCGGAGACGGCGATTCCGGCGGGGATTTGGTTGGGCAAGAGGTCGGGTGTGATCAGTGGAGTGAGCTGAGCTCGATGGGGGAGTCAGTGGAGGCCGGGGAGGAGTGGAACGGCGAGGTGGCTGGGCTCGGGTGGCGGCGGATCTCCGGCGAGATGTGAGGCCAGAGGGCCTCTCGGCCTTGGCTCGCTGCTCGGGAGGGCGATTGGGAGGTGGTGGAAGTCGATGGAGAACTGGGAGGGCCGGGTGCGGCTTTATATAGGCGGGGGCGAGCTCTCCAGAAGTGGCAACCCTTCCCGCCTAAGTTCCCAGGGGGAAGAGGACCAAGGCTGATATAAAGGGTAGAGCAGCCCTTCGCATCACCGAGCTCGTCAACGTCGCCGGGGACGCTCCGGCGCCTTCTCACTTGCTCCGCCCTCCGCCATCTCGTGCTGGGGACCTGGCGCACGGCGCTCCCCCGCCGCCTCCTCTGTGCGACGAGCGGGGTGGGCCCCAGCGCAGCGCGCGGGCTCGTGAGCCGTCCCGTGGCGCATCCTTGCCAGACCGAGACGAGCCCAGCTGCCAGATCGTTCGCCGTGCGTCCCCCGACGCCCGGGTGCTCCTTGAGCGTCACCGCCAGCGCCAAGACCAGGCCGTTCAAGACGTTGCAGCTGCTGGGCGTCAAAACCGCGCCGCCCTCGCTAGCGGCGTTCCCTCGAGCGGCGTGGGCTGCCGCGCTTTCACCCGCGAGCTGCGTCGCATGGTCTGGCCCGCGAAGTTCAAGCCTGAGCTGCCTCCGCGCTACGACGGCACCCCCAACCCCACGGAGTTCCTCCAGCTCTACGCGCTGAGCGTCGAGGCGGCGAACGGCGATGACAAGGTCATGGCGAACTTGTTCCCCATGGCCCTCAAGGACGGCCCGCGCTCCTGGCTCATGAACCTCCCTGAGGCTTCCATCTCATCGTGGGCCGAGCTCTACAGCTAGTTCATCGCTAACTTCAAGGGCACGCAGGACCGCTCCCTCACCATCAACGACCTACGGCGTGTTCGACAGCGCCCAGACGAGACCCTCCGCAAGTACATCCAGCGCTTCAGCCAAGTGCGCAACAAGATCCCGCGCGCCTCCGACGCGGCCGTCATCTCTGCGTTCTCCACCGGTGTCACGGACGTCAAGATGCGCGAGAAGCTCGCCATCAACGGTGAGCTCGACTCCGTGCTCGAGCTGCTCGACCTCGCCGACAAGTGCGCCAAGGCTGAAGAAGGCCGCCTCTTCGTCCACAATGACCTCGATGCAGTGCTCGACGCTGCCAAGTCCAAGAGCAAGGACGTCAAGCGCAAGGGCCCTGCTGTGCTTGCGGCAGAGCCCGAGCAGAAGCGCGGCCGCGACCACGACGAGCCCAAGAAGGACAACCGGCCACTCTGCGCTTTCCACAACATTCGCTCCCACAGCACTGAAGACTGTCAGGAGCTCAAGCTGCTTCGCGACGAGCGCCAGAGCCGCCGCGACGACCGCAATGGCCGCGGCGCCGGCCGCGGAGGTGGCCGCAGCGGCAACCGTTGGGATAGCCGCAACGACAATGGCAACTACCGCCAGGGCTGGCGCGACCAGCCTCGTGAGGCCGCCTGGCGCGACCAGCCTCGCGAGGCGAATCCTCAGGCCAACGCCGCTCTCCCGCCGCTGCCGCCGCCACCGCGGATGAACGACGTCAACCAGCCTGACGAGGGCGCTGGGGGCTACCAGGAGCCTCGCGCGGTCGCCTGCATCCTTGGCGGGTCCCAAGCCCCCGCGTCCATACGCCACTTCAAGCAACTCTCTCGCGAGGTGTACGCCGCCCTCCCGAGGCCTGAAGTCGCGCGGCCCCTCAAGTGGTCGCAGTACGCCATCACCTTCGACTCCAAGGACCACCCCAAGTCCACGGCCTCCGCAGGCGCGCTCCCCATGCTGTGCACTCCCACCATCAGCAACGTCGCGGTCACCAAGACCCTCATCGACGGGGGTGCCGGCTTCAACGTGCTCTCCATCGAGACCTTCGAGACGCTCCAGGTGCCCTACGACCAGCTGATGCCGACCAGGCCCTTCTCCGGAGTGACTGATGGCTCCACCATCCCGCTGGGGCAAGTGCGTCTCCCCGTCACCTTCGGCACCCGCAAGAACTACCACACCGAGCTCATCGACTTCGACGTGGCGCACATCGGCCTGCCTTATAATGCTATCTTGGGCTACCCAGCTCTGACCAAGTTCATGGCGACCACCCATCACGCCTACAATGTCCTCAAGATGCGCCGCTGTAGCGGCATCATCACCATCGCCTGCGACGAGAAGGACGCGGCCAGCACCCTCGAGCATGCCTACAAGGCTGCCGCTGTCGCGCACCCGACCGACGAGGACGCGACCGAGCCTGCCGAGGCCGCGCTCGCGAAGAAGAAGCAGCTATTCTCTCAGGACCGCGCCGAGACGAAGAAGGTGTCGTTGGACGGCAGCGGCTCCGGCCCTGCCTTCACCATCGGCACAGGCCTCCCTCCTGCATAGGAAAGCGCGCTTGTCGCCTTCCTTCGGGCAAACTCGGATGTTTTTGCCTGGAAAGCATCCGACTTGTCCGGTGTGCCAAGGGAGGTGATCGAGCACCACTTAGTGGTGTGCCCCAATGCACGCCCAGTCAAGCTGAAAGCACGGCGCCAGGCGCCAGAGAAGCAAGATTTCATCGTCAAGGAAGTTCAGAAGCTCCAAGAAGCCGGAGTCGTTCGTGAGGTGCGCCATCCCGAATGGCTCGCCAACCCAGTCGTCATCCCCAAGAAGGGCGGCAAGGAGCGCATGTGCGTCGACTTCACCAGCCTCAACCAGCTCTGCCCTCATGACCCCTTCCAGCTGCCGCGAGTTGGCCAGGGCGTTGGACCCGCCTTCGGCAGCACGCGCATGCCCTTCGGGCTGAGGAGCGCCAGCGCCTCTTTCCAGAGACTGGCGCCCTTCGGGCCAGGGCCTTGGGAGCCTCCTGCTCCTCGTGAGCCCCCGGCGCCTCGCGAGCCCCCTGGCCCCAGAGGAGCGGACTCCCTTGGCGCGCCTCGCCAAGCGGCCTGACGCCACCACAGCGCGGTTCTGCCAGGTGCGCCTGGTGCGTCGCCTCGCACGGGCCTCACTCCCTCTCGCCGCGCCTCTCGAGCCTTGCTCCCGGAACCCTATTCTTTTGGTTATGTAATGAATTTTGCTTACTTTACCTTGATGAGTTATGTTACCTGCTTAATTGCCTGTTAAGTTCGGTGTCAACCGGAGAGCGACACACGCTCGTGACCCCTCCCCTGGCCGATTCCGTGAGCGGGGGCTAGGCACGGTGTCTGTGCTCGGGTCCGTCCCGGCAGTGCCGCCAAATCCAAGCGACTGAGCTCTGGCTCGCAGGCCTGCTCCCGTGCACGTCACCTCACCAAGGTCCTTGGTGCCTTACCTCCTCACGCCACGACCGTGGGCGAGTTAGCGAGCGCGTGCCGCTCCCCCCACTGTGAATCAGTTCGACATGCAGCCCCGCAGGAGCCGAGCTGCGCGAAGACCTCGCGGCGGCCTCTCGCGCGCCGGCCTCGTGAGGCGAAGACTCCTCGAACGCCGAGCCTCGCGAGCTGCGTGAGCCCCTCATGAGCCATGGCTCGCCCAACACTGCTCTCCGCCAAAAGCTAAGTCTGACTACCTCGCGAGACGCCCTTACCGTCACTCAAGCTCTCTCCCCTCGCGATTCCGCTAGGTGCTAGCGTTTTTCTTCTGCGTGAGCCGCTTGCACGCCAAAGGAGGGGCTCCCTGAGCATCGCGCCTCAGGAGCCCTCACTAGCCCACGGTGCCCCTCACCTCCTGGCCTTGTTCCGGCATCGAGACCGGACATACCAGCGATGGTTGAGGCCCGCCCGGGGGCTGGGTCCCGACGACGTAGAGCGCTGAGGCGAACAAAGAAAAAAAACCAGCCTCACGAGAGGACTTCGGGAGAGAATGCATACATCCCAAATCACGAAAATATTAAGTTAAAGCATAGGAGATACTGTTTTCACGACCCCGCGGGGCTACATCGGTCCAATGCAGGAAGGTAAAAAGAAAAGGAGGGCCAAGGCGAGGCGCCGTCTCCCCCAAGACTCTAGCGCGGGGCGCTGCACGCGTTCCCAAGAAGGCGCTGCAGGCAAGTGCGGCTCCACCACCGTGCGCGCAGCGCCCGCCGCCAGGGGTTCTGGAGTCGTCGCCGCGCGCGCCTAGTCGGAGTCCTCGTCCTCGCTCTTGACGCGGGGGGAGTCGTCGTCGCTTCCACCCCCGCCGGAGGGGGCAGCACCTCTGGAGGAGTCGTCCTCGCTGGAGGAACCGCTGTAGCTGCCATCGTCGCTCTCCGCGCAGCACTCCAGGCGGCTGCCGGAGAGCCCGAAGATCTTCACGAAGAGCGTGGCGGCCCCGTCGTACTTAAACTGGAGGACGTGCCCCCGCTTCAGGCCGCGGGCGAGGGCGAACGACTTCCACCCCTGCCTCAGGAACATGAAGCCCGTGGGGGTGAGCTCCGTCGCCACCCAGGAGGGTACGTTGCAGCAGCCGTCGGCCTGCACCCACAGGCCCAAGGGCGCGCGGTCCGCCATCGCCGCCGCGAAGGAGTCCGGAAGCCGGAGCCAGGTGCAGGGGCTGCGGTGCATGTTCACAATGAACTCATGCGCCGCCTCCACCGAATGGCTCCCCGCCTGAGGCGGGAGCGCGGCCGCTCCGCCGCGGCCACCTCGGCCTCGCGCGCCTCGCCCGCCGCGCCCACGAGCGGTGCCCCTTCCGCGACTACTGGGCCCGGCGCCGGTAGCCGTCGGGGAGCGGCCGCGCCCCCGGGGCGGAACCTGGGATGCGGCAGCAGAAGCGCGGCCACGCCCTCTCCCCTCGCCATTTCCGTGACAGCTCTACGAAGAAGACAGAGGAAGCTGGAGGAAGGAGAAGATGGCTGGGGGACTCCGGTTCTCCCATCCCCCTCTTAATACTCGGCGCGGAACTCCCCTCGTTGCTCCGCCTTCTCCGGCATTGGGAGTTGGAGCAACGGCAAGCGTGAAGGAAGGCAATGATGGACTCGCGTCGCCCGCGCCAGGATTTATGTCAGCGCGGCAGTTACCGAGGCGTCGTGGGGAAGTCGGGGCGTCCCCCGTCACATCATGCGCAACGCGTCACGCCTGGCCTCAGGCGGTTAGGGCCCGCGCCGTTTCGCCCCTACGTAGGCGGGAACATGGCGCCGCGGGCCCGGGGGCTACTGTCGGGCCCGTGGAACCCGGGGTATCCAGGCCCGTCTGCCTTTGGCCCAGGGCGCAACGCCTGGCGTGGGCCCAGCGGGCCGTCTCCACCAAGCATCTCATCAAGACCCCTCATGAGGCCCTGGACTCCTGAGGCCCCCTCCTCAGGAAGTGGCGGGCAAGGCTCAGCACCACCATCTACGGCCTCGCGAGGTCGTCTCATGAGGCAGCTTCCTGAGGTGGCCTCGCGAGGCGGCATTCCGAGGTGGCCTCCCGAGGCCCCCTCCCGCAGGCGCTTGAGACGAAGGCCGTTTGGCGTGCCGCGCGGTCTGGAGCCCATCACGTGGGTGACGCGCGCGGCGACGAGCGGCGACAGAGGCCGCGCAAGCAGGCGCGGATGAAGATGGTTTCCCCTTTCGTGTTAAGGGAGCAGGGCCAGCTATCGACTCCCCAAAGCAACCCCAAAGTTTGCCTGATCGGCGAAGGAAGACCAAGACGATGGGCACGCAGGGCGGAGGTCATCACCGAGCCCACCGGCGAGTCATGGGTCATGCTTTGGCAGGCGAAGGCCACCTTTAGTCAGGATAGCCTGAGCGCCTGTCCCCTTTCAAAATCGCCAAAGTGTGGCAACCCTTCCCGCCTAAGTTCCCAGGGGGAAGAGGACCAAGGCTGATATAAAGGGTAGAGAAGCCCTTGTAGTAGGGAGAGGAACGGAGAGGAACCCTAGCTCTCATCGTCGTCTACCTTGTACTCTCACTCTCGCACCAGAGCAATACCGATCAAGCAGGAGTAGGGTCTTACACCGCAAGGTGGCCCGAACCTGGGTAAACCGCTGAGTCCATAGTCCGTCCCTCGCTAGCGCGCTCTCGCCGTTGTCTCGCCGTAGCTTAGCCGTGGTAGGAGACGAAGCGGTGGAACAAGCTCATCCCAGTGTTCGAACCTTTGGGTCCCCGGAGCCCGACTTCCGACAAGCCTCGTCTTTAACTCCATGAAACTACTATCGCATTCTTCTGTCCAGGCAAATTTGTGGTTCTTTTTCAATAGTTATGTCAATGGCTTGGCTATTTTGGAGAAGCCTTCAATAAAACGACGGTAGTAGCCTGCCAATCCCAGAAAACTGCGGACTTCGGTTACTGTGGCTGGTGTCTTCCAGTTTAATACTGCAGTCACTTTGCTGGGGTCGACAACCACACCCTGTTCTGACAGAACATGTCCCAGAAATCCCACCTCTCTTAGCCAAAATTAGCATTTACTGAATTTGGCATACAAGCGATGGGTCCTTAGTCTTTCTAGAACAGTACGGAGGTGTTGCGTATGCTCTTCTTCATCTTTGGAGTAGATGAGAATATCATCGATGAATACTACCACAAACTTGTCCAGGAAGTCCATGAAGACCTTATTCATCATGCTCATAAAATAAGCTGGAGCATTTGTCAGCCCGAATGACATGACTGTAAATTCATACAGACCATATCTTGTAGTAAAGGCGGTCTTGGGGATATCCTCTTTCCGGATTTTTAATTGATGATATCCTGTTCGAAGGTCAATCTTGGAAAATATCCGGGCCCCATTCAACTAGTCGAACAGATCATCAATGCGAGGAAGCGGATATTTATTTTTAATGGTGACCTCATTCAGTTGGCGGTAGTCCACGCACATTCGTAGACTGCCATCCTTCTTCTTAACAAACAGCACAGGTGATCCCCATGGTGAAGTACTTGGACGAATGTACCCTTTCTGCAATAATTCATCCAACTGTTTCTTCAGTTCCACCAGCTCTGGGGAAGGCATACGGTAGTACTTCTTGTAAATTGGAGCGGTTCCGGGAACAACATCAATAGCGAACTCTAGTTCCTGATCAGGTGGCATTCCTGGTATCTCTTCCGGAAATACGTCCGGAAATTCACTGACTACTGGAATCAAATTTATCTCTGTAGCAGTGGCTTTGAATGTCATTCCCTTCTTTGACATCATTCTGCTAGCAGTGAATTGTACTGTCTGGCCTGCCGGGTTAACCAGTGTCACCGTCCTGGTGGCACAGTTGATACACACCTGATGTGATACCAACCAATCCATCCCCAGTATTATATCCAGTCCAGGGGATTCGATGGCAACAAGAGTAGCTGGGAACTTGACGCCATGTATCAGAATCTCCAGATCCTTGTATATCACATTTGTTCTGAGCATGGAGCCAGGGGATTGCACCACCATGATTTTGTCCAAAATAGAGGGAGAAAATTTGTGCAAGGTGGAAGAACTCCGCGAAATAAACAAATGAGAAGCCCCAGAATCAAATAAAATTATTGCAGGTATGTCGTTAACAAAAAAGATACCAAGGACTACATCTGATGCTTCGCGGGCTTCCTCAGCGGAGATATGATGGACTTGGCCGCGATAAAAGTTTGGATTGGGGCGGCGTCCAATATTGTTGACTTGTGGCTTGTATTCGGACGGCGGCTTCCCATTTCTTGCAGGACACTGCCTGGAATAATGCCCGCCCTGGCCGCAAGTAAAGCAGGTGTTGTTGCGGCGGCAATCCTCCAGCACTGAACCTGGTTGCGGAAAGTCTTGTTCTGGCTGACGGGCTTATTGCCGTTATTGCCATTGTTCCAGGCAGGCTTGTATTCAGATGGACCTGGTTGCCAGATACGTGGCTTCTGCGCAAACTGCTCACGGCTGTCCTTCTTGGGTTCAAACTTCCGCTTGCGATCATCATATCCTGCCTTAAGCTCACGCTCAGCTATGAAATCTTTGTTCACCAAAGTCTGGAAATCGGGAAAATCAAGCATACAAAGCTGACAACGGAGGGTATGATTGAGTCCTCCTAGGAATCGGTCAATCTTCCTTTTTTCAGTGGACACGTCATGAGTAGAGTACCGTGCCAGATTGTTAAACTTGTTCAGATATTCACCCACCGACATACATATTCCCTTGAGTAAGAGCCAGGAACTCCCTCTGCTTCACCTTCATTATGCCGGTAGGAATATGATACTTTCGAAATGCCTCTTTGAACTTTTCCCAAGAAATACTTTCTTCAGAAGGCCACATGATTTTTGTATTGTCCCACCATATGGCTGCTGGTCCCTCCAGGTAGTGTGTAACAAAAGGAACCTTGTCTGACTCATCACAGCGGGCTATGTCCAACTTCTTTTCCATGGTCCTGAGCCAATCATCAGCTTCCATAGGATCTGCAGCTTGACCAAAACTGGGTGGCTTGGTATGCTGAAAATCAGACAATTTAGAGTGTGTCCCATTGTTATTGTTATTCTGACCCACCAAAGTCTGCATACTTTTTAGAAATTCCATCAGATCTTGATTTCTTTTCTCTTCAAACATTCTCATAATCTGATCAGTAGTTGGTGACTGAGGTGGCGGAGGTGGTAAATCTTCTGGTGACTGTCCTACTTGTCTGGCGGATCGACGAACGGGGGTTCCATCGCCGCCTTGAGTACTACACCTCTTCATCCTAAATTTGTTCCCATTGCAAAATACTGAATCGATGAGCAACATCCATAAGGGAAAGCACAGTAATATGACACCAGAAAAGAAACCGAATAAAAGAGAAGATAAAGAAAACAACATAATTATACAAGGCAACCCAACATCATACATGACAAGCTAGTAGGGGGATTATCATGACTGGACTGCTCATACGGCAGTTGACATATGCAGAGATGCTATGATGCATACGCTGATACTCAAGCCTCCACTCTAGTGGCGCCGGTGGCACGAACACTGGTAGACTGAAGACTCCTCATCGTCTGATCCTGTCTCGGAATCTGAGCTGATAATGTGGACCACGGTCTCTGGATCAAAGGTAACACGATGATGTTGACGGGAAGGATCCGCCTCTGAGGGAGAAGAAGCACGACGCCGTAGCATCGGAGCAGCTAGAGTAGCTAGGAGTGAGGCCCACTCAGCTAGGGTCTCACGTCGGCTACCAGACGAAAAGCCTGGTGGTCCGAACGAACTAGAAGGAGTCTCAGAAGGTGGAACGGGCGGAGTATACACAGGTGAAAATGGAGGTGGAGGAGGAGACTGTGCTGCCGCAACAGCTGCAAGTGCCTCGTGGGCCTGAGTCAGCTCCTCAACTAGTGAAGTGATCATGCGGTAACTGGCGTTCAGATAACGAGATAACACACCAGTAGCACGATCACTCGTCGGATCAACAGGTGCGAAAAGGACTCGCCCTGTCGCAGGCGACAGGGTGGGATAGTGAAAGAAACCTGGATGAGTCTGCATCTCGACCTCGTGGAAGCGCAAGTCCGTGAGAGCCTCCATCGCAGCAAACTGGATCGCCAGCTCCGGACTAGAAGCAGTTCCGCCCTTGGAAGAACGGGAATAACTACCAATATACGAACTCGTAGTCAGAAAGGCCTCCGCGTGATACTCGTACACTGAACCAGCAAGCTTCTCTTGGAACACCTGATACACTAGGTCTTCGCCGTTGGGGTACAGCCGAAGCCAGACGCTATGAAGCAGTACTGGAAAAGTGAATGGTGCCGGCTCATGATTGTAGTGGTACGGGACTGGTGCCATCTACACTCACAAGGCCAACGGTTAGCACAATAAAAACTATATGCATGCCATGCAGCAAACAGATGCAACAAGCAAAGGACACATCAAAACCCTAAACTAATCGCGGTTCTAGCGCAGGGTTAACTAGGGTGTCCTACAGTCAGCGCGGCTCTGATACCAAGCGTTGTGGCACCCCGGCTCAGAGGACCGGTTTACCCAGTGTTTCCAACCCAGAGATCATGTCTTCTGGAAACACACAACAACTTGGAACAGAACTGAACTAAACTTTATTGATATAATTCGGGTACATGCTCATAATTTACATTGATAGCGAGGCCAGAAGCACAGTACGTGCTATGACAATATCTACATTATTTATGAAACATAACAGGGCTTCGATACTACTGGGTAACTCTACGACGTAGCGGAACATAGCGCGGAAAAACTCCATCCACAGGGACACTGCTGGGACTCAGCCTAGTTAGAGTAGCACGAACCATCGGGACCTCCGTCCTCGGCTTCTCCTGCATCTGGCATGATACGCCAGGTGAGTACTTGGAATGTACTCGCAAGCTCACGGCAACCAAAACAATGCAGCAAACAATAGCATGGCAATGATTATACTAAATGCTTAGTGGCTTACTGTTACCAAAAACCAACTTGCTCTCTTCCGGGTTGTCCCACAACCCTCGAGATATCCATGATCCATCGGTACTTCCGATCATAAGACAAGTTCTTCCATCATTATTATTATTAGTACGGTTGACCATTCAGTGGCCTAGTGCGGACTGTCCAATACCGTAGACGCGGCTATTCGAATAGATTCTTACACTCTGCAGACGTTACGCACTTTACCCACACTATGGAGCTCCTGGTCCCGTACCTCGGTACACTACCCTCTCAGGTGGACCGGTGCTGCTCCAACGAAACTTGCCTAACCCGTGACTCCGTTACCGTACCACCGACAATCATACCCTCCCAGGGTCATGTCCTGGGTGGCCCCAGTGTCACCCTGTGACACCTGCCACCGTCGTGACCAAACTAAACTGTCCCAAATGGGGACGCCGGCAAAATAACTCAACTGGGCTCACAGGATTATCGTCGTCTACCTGATCAGGGCAGCACGCACGCATAACCCTCCCTCTTTGGTGGTACCAATAAAAGAGCACGAAGTCAACCAAGTCAAGGCCGTCCCATACCGGCAAATGTGGCTGCACGAATAAGTCCGGATAGGTGGCACTTGATCAACTAATTAAGTTTAGTGTTATCAAATATTTAACAAGCATGGGTATTGAGCATGAATAACTTAACATGGCAGTAACTATGCATCAAAATAAATTACTAGGAATTGTCACATATTAAAATAATGCATATAATTCAATTAAATAACCAACACTATTGAAATGCTTCATGAAATGGATGTCATGGCTTGCCTTGCTCTGTTGGGTTGTCCACAAACTCCTGGGCTTCAAACTCAAAAGGATTTCCCTCTGAAAATATTTTAAAAAGGCAAAAGAAAATGTCACATACTACTGTTCTGTTCACCAGAAATTCTGTGAGCCTGAGAAAAATACCAAATTTTACCAGAAAATAGAGGAACTCAAGACAAACCCAATGCAAAAAGAATCAACTGATTTGGACTTATGGATAAAAAGTTATTGATGGTCAAAGTTACTGGTCAAATAGGATTAAAAACAGAAAATAGAAAATCTGACAGAAGCCACGTCGAAGGCGTAAAGTGGGGAAAGCGCCTCCACTTACCGCTTCGGCGGGTCACTGACATGCGGGCCCCTTCGTCAGATTTAAAAAAAAGGAGGAGGGAACAGAGAGTCGGATCGTCAGATCGTCGCCGGCGACACGGATGTCAGCGAGGTCAAGCGACTGCAGGGATGGGACGAGCGTTCAGAGACGAACAAGCACGTACCAGTAGCGCGATGAGAGATGATCGGACGGCGTCGTCCCCTTCTTCTCCGGCGGTGGCGGCGCTCGGGTGTCGTTGGAGACGGTGATTCCGGCGGGGATTTGGTCGGGCAAGAGGTCGGGCGTGGTCAGTGGAGTGAGCTGAGCTCGATGGTGGAGTCAGTGGAGGCCGGGGAGGAGTGGAACGGCGAGGTGGCTGGGCTCGGGTGGCGGCGGATCTCCGGCGAGATGTGAGGCCAGAGGGCCACTCGGCCTTGGCTCGCTGCTCGGGAGGGCGATTGGGAGGTGGTGAAGGTCGATGGAGAACTGGGAGGGCCGGGCGCGGCTTTATACAGGCGGGGGCGAGCTCTCCAGAAGCGGCGGGGCTCGGGCCACGTCGCCGGTGCCAGGACGCCTCGCTGGCTGGCCGGGCATGGGTGATGGGATAGGAGAGAGCAGGAGGAGTTAAGGCGGTCGATGGCTTCTAGCGGAGCAAGACGACGGGCGGCAGAGCCACTGTGCCCACACGGGCGGCACAGTGCCCGTGTGCGTGGCGGCCGCCGAGGACGATTCCGGCGAGGAGAAGGTGCGGGAACGAGGTACGTGGACGGCATCGACGACGTCGGCACCTCTGGACACCGAATGGCAGCGCGGGACAGCCGGAATGACCACACCAGACGCGGGCGAGGTGCAGAGCACGCGCATTGGCATGCCATTGGCATGCTCACCACGGGTATTGATGTCTGCAAGCCACGCAAGTCTGGCGCACCGTGTCTGGCAGCTTCTCCCTTGATCATTTAGCCCCTCTGTGCTCTTGGTTTGGCTAGGTTCACTCTGGTTTGAAGTGTAGCTTCAGCTACAGTTTCTGACAGAAATCTTGAGAGGGATCTGGAGGAGAGGTGAGCTGGAGATGGAGCCAGAAAAGATGTCTGGAGTGATCTACTATGGAAGGACTCCAAACTGACCAAATTTGAAAGAATTTCATCAAGATTTGAGGGTAGTTCATGTACAACTGTTATACTGAACCAGAAACCTAGATGAGCTTGTAGCACTCATATGGTTGAGCTGTTGGAGCTAAAACTTGGTGAAGGAGAGTCATTTGGTGAGGAGAAGATGTCATAAAAATTTCAGCTCAATTGAACACCTCTAGCTGGTACTTCCTTCACAGAGGTTCAAATTGAGCAAAAACTTGGCAAAATATTGCTGCTGAAAATTTGTACTAGACAAGATGATATTTTTGGATATTGTGGCAAGATAGGTTCCCTAATATCTCAGGGAATTTTCTAAGAGTTTTATGAGTTGGGAAAATATGAGTTGCTTCACAAATGGCCAGTACTGTCCAGAAGGTAAATGGACTTTTCTAGACAAAATTTTATACTGGACCATGAAATGTTTTTGAAGATTGTGGGAGTAGATGATGACCAGAAGATGTGTTATTAATTTGGGATTTTTCTGAGCATCAGAACTATAGGTTGCTTCATAACCCATAGTGATGACAGATTTTCCCAAAGGAAGAAATTGAATTTTTGAGAAATATTGAGAATTGGAATTTAATCCAGTAGATGTGTGGCAAGGTTTTGGCAAGATGTTGAGAGCTTTGGGAGGAATTCAAAAGTTTCACAAGTCCAAAGTCAATTGGAAAGGTTCAAAATCCATCCAAATTTCAAATAAACCAGAAGAAATTGAAAAGAAAAAGTTGTCAAAACCCAGGGTGTCACAAGAAATAGCCTGGACTACTGGCTAGCTTCCAGACAAGTTTCTGGTCAGAAACTTGGGCAGCAAGCTGAGGAAAATGGCCAGGGTTTTGAGAGAAGAGATTTGTCACATTGCAGTGTAGTAGGAGGGTGCCCACTCTGGACAAATTTCAGACCAATTGGGCTAGTTTTGAATATAGATGCTTGATACGTCTCCAACGTATCTATAATTTTTGATTGTTCCATGCTGTTATATTATCAATCTTGGATGTTTTTATTGTCATTTACAGCAATTATATATCATTTTTGGAGACCAACCTATTAACTTAGTGCCCAGTGCCAGTTGCTGTTTTCTGCCCTATTTTTGTTTTACAGAAAATCAATACCAAACGAAGTCCAAATGCCACGAAACTTTTTGGAGATTTTTTATTGGACAAGATAAACACTCGAAGCTTCGGGAGAGGGCCAGAAGACCCAGGAGGTGGCCACGAGGCACCAGGGCACGCCTGGGGGGGCAGGCGCGCCCTGGTGCCTCGTGGGCCCCCCTTTTCTCCGTTTGACCTAATTCCACCACTATAAATTCAGGAAAAATCAGAAACCCTCAGGGGAGTCCACGAAATACTTTTTCCACCGCCGCAAGTTTCTGTTCCAGAGAGATCCCATCTGGGGTCCTTCTCCGGTGATCTGCCGGAGGGGGAATCGATCACGGAGGGGTTCTACATCAACCTTGCTGCCCTTCCGATGATGCGTGAGTAGTTTACCATAGACCTTCGGGTCCATAGGTAGTATCTAGATGGCTTCTTCTCTCTTTTTGATCTTCAATACAATGTTCTCCTCGATGTTCTTGGAGTTCTATCCGATGTAATCACTTTTTGCGGTGTGTTTTTTGGGATCCGATGAATTGTGAGTTTATGATCAGATTATCCATGAAAATATTTGAGTCTTTGCTGCACTCTTTTATGCATGACTATTATAGCCTCGTATTTCTTCTCCGATCTATTGATTTGGTTTGGCCAACTAGATTGATTTATCTTGCCATGGGAAGAGGTGCTTTGTAATGGGTTCGATCTTGCGGTGCTCAATCCCAGTGACAGAAAGGGACATGACATGTATGTATCATTGCAATTAAGGGTAAAAAGATGGGGTTTATTCATACGTGAGTTTATCTTGTCTACATCATGTCATCGTTCTTAAGGCGTTACTCCGTTCTTTATGGACTTAATACACTAGATGCATGCTGGATAGCGGTCGATGTGTGGAGTAATAGTAGTAGATGCAGGCAGGAGTCGGTCTACTTGTATCGGATGTGATGCCTATATACATGATCATTGCCTTGGATATCGTCATGATTATTTGCTTTTCTATCAATTATCCAACAGTAATTTGGCTACCCACCGTATGCTATTTTCTTGAGAGAAGCCTCTAGTGAAACCTATGGCCCCCGGGTCTATCTTAATCATATTACTAAACCCTAAAAATATTGCTGCCATTTTCTTTTATTTATTTTATTTTGTATTTTTGTTTCAATCTATCTATCTATCACATACAATTTAATCTTGCAATTTACCGCCGAGAGATTGACAACCTCTCGTTTGCGTTGGGTGCAACGATTTGTTGTTTGTGTGCAGGTGCTGCTAACGAGGTGTTGCGTGATTCTCCTACTGGTTCGATAACCTTGGTTCCATAACTGAGGGAAATACTTATCTCTACTGTGCTGCATCATCCCTTCCTCTTCGGGGAAATACCAACGCAAGCTACAAGTAGCAATGCTTCACAACTGCCTCTCTGGTCCAGAAAACTTGCTGATGATGTTGCACTCACATGGATGGGTTTCTGGAGTTGAAACTTGGTATAGGTGGGTTATTTGGTGGTGCCACGATGCTATAAAAATTTTAGCCCATTTGGGTAAGTATAAATGGTACTTCCTTCGCAATACTTCCCACAGGACAGAAACTTGGAGGAATTTTATAGAGAAAATGGCTAACTGAAATGAGCCAAAATTTGATGGAGCACGATCATATGGATAGGAGAATGTCCTGGATTAATTTCAGAATTTTTGAAGCAATATAAAATATAGTTGCTTCACGAACTGAAATTATGACCAGAAACAAAGATTGGATGTTGTGATCACCATGAGTATGGAATCTTGATTATTTTCACATACCCAAGGTTCACATGGTCCAAAGGATTTATGAGGATTTTCCTGGAATTTTTGGAGGAACAAAAATATAGGTTGCTTCACAACCTAGAGCTCAAAGGGTTATTCCTTTAGTAGAAAAGGAATAATTTAATTGGAATAAAAATTGAAATTGGGTAGGAATGGAAATGACATGACTTGGGAGAAGTTTTTGGAAGCCTGAGTCACTTGGGAGAGAAAATAAAAAATATTCCCAAGCTTTAAGTCCATAGAGCCATTCAGAATCAAATCCAAACCAAATTCCGAATAAAATTCGAATAGGTTTTTGAGAAGAGCCGTTGGTAAAAACCAGGGTGTCACAGACCTACCCCCCTTAAGATAAATCTCTTCCTCGAGATTTGGTTGCTCGGGGAACAAGTATATATGACCTTTGGGAAAACCGGTTCCAACTCGGGTATCCTTCTTTGGTAAAATATTCCCACTGAATTTCATATGACCTGACTGTCGTGACCGGGGTGGTTTGCTTTACCGTACCCATATTTTGACAAACTTTTGCTCATATGTTCATTATGCTGACTCCAATCCTATCACATCTGCTGGTTCACCTGCCAAGTTATCAAGACTGGAATATGTCTTTCTTCCCAAACATCCGAGAGAGATTCCTGATCGGCACGCCATTCCTTCACTGATAGTATTCAATGAAGTTGTGAATCACGGCCTTTTATGGACACGAAACCTTCAATCATTGCGTCGAGATACTTGATGCATGCTTCCCGGGATTGAAGCAGTACTGACAACCACAGCGTTTCTCTTGGCGGAGTCTGACTACTTGTAGGAAGTCTGAATCTTCCAGGCTGACTTCCGTAGCTGGAATCCACACCGACACTCGGCTGCCACCTATCATGATCAGTACAAAGGGGTACTATTTTATAGCAACATCCTCCGGGGTTCTGACTGTCAATGGTTCTGGCAGAAGAGCCTTGCTTGTAACGGAATACCATATGTAAGAGCATTTCGAGTACTCTTTTGTCGATATATCTGTACACCGAGCGATACTTTAACGCGGTCGTTGGAGTCGCACTGCTCAGCTGATCAAGAAGTCTTTGATCTGACACAAAAGGCTTGGACATGTGCTGTTGACATCTTCGAATGTATGCAGTTGGACAAGAGGGTTACAGTGATATAAAACTCTTATGAACAGGGTGGTCCCCTTGAATATATATTCGTGGTAACCAATTCGGAATCAGGCTGTCTTGGGTACCCACATTACTGTAGCTCTTGCTCCTTCGCTACTGCCCTTCTTTCCGAGTCCTTTGCCAAAAGAGCTTGGCCTAGTACCTCCATAGGTGCTGTCAGGTGCCACATTGTGGCAAGCATACCCTATCCTTATCTTAGTACCAACACCTTTCACCGGCAAATCTATCCCATCATGAACCTTAACCGTAGGGTAATGATTATCTGAACCCCTTGCCTGAAATCAGCGAATAAATCAGTAGCCACCAGAACGGTCTTCACAACTCAGATCTGGGACATTACTGAAATAACTCAATCATGGCTCAAGACGGCTGGAAAAACAGCTCAGAACATGAGACCACGTTGATAAAAGAATGTAGCAGTTCCCTAAGACGGCCGGAAAATAGCTCAAAGCATGGGGTCACTGCTACAAAAAGAAACTCAACTGCTGCCCGAGATGGCCGAGAAGCAGCTCAGAACGTGGAACATTGGTTGAAGAGAGAAATAAAAAGTCGGCATCCACCCCGGACGGCTGGAAGCAGCTCAGAACATGTGCGTGGTGCCGTTACCAAGAGAAGGCAAGCAAGGGTTCATCAGGATTACCTACCAGGTTCTCAAGTGTGAGAAGACTTGCCTGATCAACTATTGCCAAGATTGGCATCCCGAATTGCCTTTTCCTCATAGCTTATCAATTCTTGCAACGTGTTGATGTGTATATGAGTCTACTTCCTCCTGCATGTCTTTTGTAGCTGTCGGGTCCTTACCTTCCCTTGGTAAGCCTTATTCTCGGGGCTTGACTCTCACGATGCACTGCCAGCGTACTGTATAATTGTGGGTACTACCATTGCCAGCTGTTTGGTGGTGTCGTACGAACGAAGGTTGGATAACTTGTGTGGAAAGCCATCGGGGAGTATCGTGCTGAAGAAGACTGGATAGCTTAGGCTCGAAGCTTCTGCCGGGATAGCGTGCTGAGGAAGGCTGGGTAGCGTACCTCAGAAGCTTCCCTTCCTGGTT
Organism: Elymus sibiricus; assembly: GCA_039707655.1. NCBI lineage: Eukaryota > Viridiplantae > Streptophyta > Magnoliopsida > Poales > Poaceae > Elymus > Elymus sibiricus. Next base: position 40,766,528 of record CM077670.1, read on the forward strand.
GCTTATGCGGGAAGACTCGGTGCCTTGTACCAGAAGCTTTCTATAGTAGCTTACTGAAGAAGCCAGGGTAGCTTATGCCGGAAGCTATCTACATATCGTACTGTAAAAGATCTGCGGAGTCTTGCACCGTAAGCTTCTCTGTTAGCGTGCGAAGGAAGACTGAGTTGCTTACACCCGAAATTTCTCTTATGACATGCCGATTGAATGCCATGCGTACCACCTCACAACTTTAGTTGTTGATTACATGTACGAAAAGAATTTGCCTGACTTTCCTTCTTGAGGAGCACTTGGTGCATGGCACGTTCTTGTTTACTTCATGGTATAACCTGTTTCATATTCGACCCAAGCAGAACCAAACTTCGTATACGATTTATACCTTCGACCTGGTTGGTCCTTTATCCAAATTATTCTCTTGCTGGTTCCTCATGGTTAAGATAATTACACCTTGAGGCAGGATCGGTGCTGATAGCCAATCCAGAATATTATTTGTATTCCGAACCACATATTCCCAATACCAGGCCGCCCATTAATAATTCCATAAGGTCCAGCTGAGCTTCCAAGTATTAACTCTTTGAATCCGTTGAGGTTGATGAGCAACTTCCATAGGGGAAAGTAAAGTGACACCGAGGAACCAAATAAAAGGGCAAATAAAACTGCACAATAAAATGCACTAAGCTTACAAGAAAACCACACTTTATTGCTACTCAAGGCAATTTACAACACTCAGTACTACCACAACTCATGCAACATGAACCTCGCAAGTACTTTGGTACTATGGTAGTCGGACGGCGGGTTGCTAGAGAGTGAAGGAGCTGGCGGAGAGGTTGGCGGAGCCAAAGCCATACCAAGCGCTCTTCGGGCACGAGTTGCATCTCTGGCCAGTTCAGCGATGAGGACGTATTCGGCAATCATGTAACAAGACATGTATGCCACTGCTGGGTCGTCGTCCGAGCGGACAGGAGGAAACCTAACCCATCTGGGAGTGACGTCCATGGTGGGGTAGTAGTGGAAGGCATGATTCTCTTGCATTGCGCTTTCCTGGTGACGAAGAACACTGAGGCCTGCCAGAGCGGCAAGCTGGATGGCACGCTCCGGAGTAGAGGCATAACCGCCATGGAGACTATAGGTGCGCTTCCCCAAAGGTAGGTCAACGGACAGAAGGACACTGGCATGATACTCAAGCACCAATCCTGCAAGCAAGGTCTGGAACACTTGGTATCTCGGCATCTCTCCACTGGGATAGAGGAGATGCCAAACATCATGAAGCAGTGATGCGAAGCTGAGTGGTGCAGGGACTGAGTCGTAGTTAGTCGGAACGGATGCCATCTACAAAATCAACTGGTTAGTGAGCCAAATCTATATGCATGCTATGTGACAAACAAATGCAGCAACCAAATGCAGCAATTCAAATGCGTCACACAAACAAGCTGGGCTCTAGACTAACGGTTTCTAACGCTCGGGTTGACTAGGGTGTCCTATAGCCAGACCTGCTCTGATACCAAACCTTGTGGCACCCCGGCTCAGAGTCACCGGAGCACCCCGTATTCCAGCCTAGAGATCTAGTCTTCTGGAATACGACACTGCTTGGCATAGAATAAATCAGCTCTTTATTACTAATAGTTGGGTACAAGGGTTACAAAGAGTTTACAAAAGGTTACAAAGATGCTATTCCGGCTATGGCGACTCTATGCTAGCAGCGGCATGACTTATAACAGCGGAACCACGACGACGAAGATGGGCTCCACTCTGCAGGGACTCTGGCTGGGACACATCCTAGTTCGCACCTCGGAATCCTCAGCTATGCAAACATATCAGCACCTGCAAACTGGCATGACACACCAGGTGAGTACTTTGAATGTACTCGCAAGCTCACAACAAACACAAGCATCAAAACACAACAACATCATAGCAAGTATGATTAAATCAGATTCCCATGTTATTAAAAAGGGTGGAAGAAAATAATAGCATGCTGTTGCTAAACTATCCTCCGAAAGTCACCCTTGTTAACATCACCAGGACCAGCATGCTCTTGACTACTCGGTTGAACCACTTACTCTTGTGACCAACTCCGAGTCACCTCAAGAACCTCGGACGATCATTCCCGAGATCGCCCATAACATTACTAGCAGCCTTTCACCCAGTGAATAGCTTACCATACTGAGACGAGTTCTTCCATCATTATCAAGTCATTCCATCATTGGTGTTGATCAGACAGTGTGACTTAGTACGAACTATGTCCAATACCGTGCACGCGGCTATTCGAATAGATTTTTACACTCTACAGAGGTTGCACACTTTACCCACACTATGGAGCTCCTAGTCCCATACCTCGGTACACTTCCCTTCTGGGTGGACCGGTGCTGCTCCAACGAAACTTGCCTAACCCGTGACTCCTCCACCGTACCACCGACAATCACTCCCCCTACCGGGTCATGCCCTACGTGGCCCCTGTGTCACTTCTAACACCTGCCACCATCGTGGCCAAACCAACTGTCCCAAACGGGGACCTGAGCTCAATAACCAAACCGGGCTCACAAGGTTATCGTCGTCTGCCTGATCAGGGCAGCACGCACGCATAACCTCCCCTCTTTGGTGGTACCGATAAAAGAGCACGCGGTTAGACCAAGCCAAGGCCATCCCATTCTAGCAGGTGTGGCTGCACTGGAAAGTTCGGTTCAGTGGCACTTGATCAACAATGAAGGAATTTATCCCCAAGCAACTATAGTCATTACTGACACTCCGGTATTACAGTGATCCAAGTTACAACAATAACTAGCTAGAAATCCAATGAGCAATATGATTAATTACCACTATTGCTCCCATATATGAGGTACCGGACGGAATCACAAAATAATCATAGACGGTAATCTCTTAATCCAATCGTGTCATATCACCATCAAACTTGAAATCTACCAATGACTATAATCCCATCATCAACATCACTGTAGCCTACTCAAGATTTTCAAAGTGTTGCATGAATTAACTTATTCACAAATAATTCATATTTAACATTAAAATAATTATTTAAACCATGATATTGCAATGCAATTATGCAAATGAGAGTTGTGGCTTGCCTTGCACCAAAGGAGTGTGGGAGTGCTCCTAGTCTTCACCAACTACTCAAATCAATCTGAAACACATTTTTGAAAACATTTTCAAATATCACATAAAGCATTTTCTACTGACCAGAAATTCTAAACAGCAGAGAAAAATACCAAAATTTTACAGCAGATAGAGGAGCTCATAAGAAAAATTGTGCAAAAAGAATGAACTCATTTGGACCTATGGTTTAAAAGATATTGATGGTCAAAGTTGAGTCAAACTACTGGATTTATTTGAATTTAACAGAAAAACAGAAAAACCAGGGGGCAGCCACGTCGAAGGCGTAAAGTGGAAATATGCTTCCATTTACGTACCCCTTCGGTCCCGCATGGAGTTCGCTGACCAGTGGGGCCCCTTATCAGATTTAAAAGGGAAAGAGGGAGAGAGCAGAGGGCGGCGGCTCACCGGCGATGGCTGGCCGGCAAGGAGGCTACGGTGGCGCCGGGAAAGGGTCGGGATGGATCGGGTGCTCGACAGCGAGCACGCCCGTACCCACAGCTCGTCGGGAGGTGGCCGGACGGCGTCGGCCCCTTCTTCTCAGGTGGCGACCAGTGCTACTTGTAGCTTGCGTTGGTATTTCCCCGAAGAGGAAGGGATGATGCAACACAGTAGAGATAAGTATTTCCCTCGATTATGAAACCAAGGTTATCGAACCAGTAGGAGAATCACACAACACCTAGTAAGCAGTACCTGCACACAAACAACAAATCCTTGCACCCAACGCAAACAAGGGGTTGTCAATCCCTTGGCGGTAAGATTGCAAGATTAAATTGTATTTGATAGATTGATAGATTGCAGCAAAAATACAAAATAAAATAAATAAAAGAAAATGGCAGCAATATTTTTAGGGTTTTAGTAATATGATTTTGATAGACCCGGGGGCCATAGATTTCACTAGAGGCTTCTCTCGAGAAAATAGCATACGGTGGGTAGACAAATTACTGTTGGGCAATTGATAGAAAAGCAAATAATCATGACTATATCCAAGGCAATGATCATGTATATAGGCATCACGTCCAAGTTTAGTAGACCGACTCCTGCCTGCATCTACTACTATTACTCCACACATCGACCGCTATCCAGCATGCATCTAGTGTATTAAGTCCATAAGAACGGAGTAATGCCTTAAGAACGATGACATGATGTAGACAAGACAAACTCACGAATTAATAAACCCAATGAATAGATCTCATCTTTTTACCCTTAGTAGCAACGATACATACGTGTCATGTCCCTTTCTGTCACTGGGATTGAGCACCGCACGATCGAACCCACTACAAAGCACCTCTTCCCATGGCAAGATAAATCAACTTAGTTGGCCAAACCAAATCAATAGATCGGAGAAGAAATACGAGGCTATAATAATCATGCATAAAAGAGTGCAGCAAAGACTCAAATAATTTCATGGATAATCTGATCATAAACTCACAATTCATCGGATCCCAACAAACACACCGCAAAGAAAGATTACATCGGATAGATCTCCAAGAACATCAAGGAGAACATTGTATTGAATGTCAAAAAGAGAGAAGAAGCCATCTAGCTACTGCCTATGGACCCAAAGGTCTGTGGTAAACTACTCACGCATCATCGGAGAGGCAGCAAGGTTGATGTAGAGCCCCTCCGTGATCGATTCCCCTTCTGGCAGATTACCGGAGAAGGACCCCAGATGGGATCTCTCTGGAACAGAGGCTTGCAGTGGCGTAAAAAGTATTTCGTGGACTCCCCTTTGAGGGTTTCTGATTTTTCTGGAATTTATAGTGCTGGAATTAGGTCAAACGGAGCTTGGTGGGGCCCACGAGGCACCAGGGCGCGCCTGCCCCCCCCCCCCCAGGCGTGCCCTAGTGGCTCGTGGGGCCCACCAAGGTATTCTGGCCTCCCCTCGAAGCTTATGGTATTCTTCTTGCCCAAGAAAAAATCTCCAAAAAGTTTCACTGTATTTGGACTTCGTTTGATATTGATTTTCTGTGAAACAAAAACAGGGCAGAAAACAGCAACTAGCACTGGGCACTAGGTTAATAGGTTAGTCTCCAAAAATGATATAAAATTGCTGTAAATGATTATAAAAACATCCAAGATTGATATTATAACAGCATGGAACAATCAAAAATTATAGATACGTTGGAGACGTGTCAGCATCCCCAAGCTTAATTCCTGCTCGTCCTCGAGTAGGTAAATGATAAAAACAGAATTTTTGATGTGGAATGCTGCCTAACATATTTATCACATATTCTTTTCCTTTTTGTAGCATGGACATTGGACTTATATGATTCAAAGCAATAGTCTATAATTTGACATGAAAACATAGATACTCAAGCATACTAACAAGGAACCATGTCTTTCAAAATATCAACGCTAAAGAAAGTTATCCCTAGCCCATTATGCTCAATCATTGATCCATTCATGAAACACACTCAAATATTAGCTACAACCAATGCACAAGTATGACAATAGTGTTCTCTAGCTGGTGCTTTTGTAAGAGAAGATGGAGACTCAAGAAAAATAAAAATTGCATAAAAGTAAATAGATAGGCCCTTCGCAGAGGGAAGCAGAGATTTGTCAAATGTGCCAGAGCTCAAAGCTGAAATTAAAGAGATAAAAATATTTTGGGAGGCATGCTTTTCCTGTCAACGAAAACGAATGAGAATTCCCAATATCTTCCATGCTACATACATCATAGGCGGTTACCAAACAGAAAATAAAGTTTATTCCTTTCCACCAATTATTTCACAATCCATGGCCAGTCGTATCCACGGGTGCCCTCCATACCATCACTTTCCAAGGAATTTATTATTGTGATCACAGAAGATTTTTCATTTCATTTCATTTCACATTTCAGGACTGGGCATCCCTATTACCGCCACACTCTCGTGCAATGACAAGTGAATAAACACTCATCGTGAGAATAACACACCTAACATGGAAGATATTGGCTACCCCTTCCGCTTCATGAGCGGTACGGGCACACAAAACAGAAAAATTATTTTGAAATTTAGAGTTGGCACACGCAAATTTACTTGGAACGGCATTGGAATACCGCATATAGGTAGATATAGTGGACTCATAAGGCAAAACTGGTTTTAAGGATTTTGGATGCACATGCAGTATTTCCGCTTAGTACAAATGAAGGCTAGCAAAAGATTGAGAATCAACCAACCAAAAAAAAAACGGTCAAAAACATTCATTGAACATAACTAACACCGAATAATGCACCATAGTAGGATATAACTTCATTGCATAACTATTGACTTAACGTGCTTGCATAGGGAATCACAAACCTTAAAACTAATATTCTTACTTAAGCACAATTACTCACTAACATGGCATCACATATCATCATTTCCATATCGCAAAACTATTGCAAGGAATCACACTTGTCATATCCAATGATCTATATGAAAGTTTTTATCTATATCCCTCTTGAATATTCATCACTTTGGGACCAATTGCATAACATGTGAAAATTACCATTACTATCATTATCTCTCAAAAAGATTTAAGTGAAGCATGAGAGTGCAAATATTTCTTCAAAATTTCAATCTTAACAATTCTCAAAATAATATAAGTGAAGCACATGAATTCATTTCTTCAAAATTTTAATCAAGTCAATTCTCAAAATGATATAAGTGAAGCATGAGAATTTATTTCTACAAAATTTCAATCAACTCTCAAAATAATATAAGTGAAGCATGAGAGTTTATTTCTACAAAATTTCAGTCAACTCTCAAAATAATATAAGTGAAGCATGAGAGTTTATTTCTAAAAAAATTCAGTCAACTCTCAAAATAATATAAGTGAAGCATGAGAGTTTATTTCTACAAAATTTTAGCTGCCACCGTGCTCAAAAGGATTTAAGTGAAGCACTAGAACAACTGCCTAGCTCAAAAAATTTAAGTGAAGCACATAGAGTATTCTACAAATTATAATGATAACGTGTGGCTCTCTCAAAATAGGTGTGTGCAGCAAAGATGATTGTGACAAACTAAAAATCAAACAAAGCAAAGACTCATATCATACAAGACGCCCCAAGCAAAACACAGATCATGTGACGAATAAAAATATAGCTCCAAGTAAAATTACCGATGGTCGGTAGAATAAAGAGGGGATGCCTTCCGGGCCATCCCCAAGCTTAGACGCTTGAGTCTTCCTTGAATATTACCTTGGGGTGCCTCGGGCATCCCCAAGCTTAGGCTCTTGATACTCCATATTCCTTCATCCATCGTGATCTCACCCAAAACTTGAAAACTTCAATCACACAAAACTCAACAAAACATTCGTGAGATCCGTTAGTATAACAAAACAAATCACTACTATAAGTACTGTTGCAAACCCATTCATATTTTATTTTTGCATTAAACCTACTGTACTCTAACTTCACCATGGCTTATACCCCCCGATACAATCCATAGATTCATCAAAACAAGCAAGTAGTGCATCAAAAACAGAATCTGTGAAAAACAGAACAGTCTGTAGAGATCTGAATTATGGTCATACTTCTGTAACTCTAAAAATTCAGAAAAATTAGGGAAACGTGGACAATTCATATACCAATACTGTGTAAAAAATTCAGAAGGTTCTGACGTAACAGTGAAAAAACAAAATTCCAGCACTGGACGCAAAACTTTCTGTTTTCAAACAGCATCAATTATACTATCTTCCAAATCATCCTAAAGGCTTTACTTGGCACAAACACTAATTAAAAACATAAAAACACTATCATACCAGTAGCATGACAGTAAAAACACACCATAACAGAAACTTATAACAAAAATTTATTTTATTCATTGGGTTGCCTCCCAACAAGCGCTATTGTTTTATGCCCCTAGCTAGGCATACCGCATAATTTCAAGTGTTGTCATCTTTCAAGTTGATTCCATAAGTGGCCCTCATAATTGATTCATATGGTGATTTAATTTTCTTTCTAGGGAAGTGTTCCATACCCTTCTTTAATGGAAACTGAAATTTTATATTCCCTTCTTTCATATCAATAACGGCACCTATAGTTCGTAGGAACGGTCTACCAAGTATTATAGGGCAAGAAGAATTGCATTCAATATCAAGAACAATAAAATCAATGGGCACATAATTTCTATTTGCAAGAATAAGCACATCATTAATTCTTCCCAAGGGATTTTTAATATTAGAATCCGCAAGATGCAAATTAAGAGAGCATTCATCTATATTGGTAAAACCTAGCACATCACATAGAGATTTTGGAATTGTGGAAACGCTAGCACCCAAATCACATAAAGCATTGCACTCATAGTTTTTAATCTTAACTTTAATGGTGGGTTCCCATTCATCATATAATTTTCTAGGAATTGAATTTTCTAGTTCAAGCTTTTCTTCTAACGCTTTCATCATGGCTTCTACTATATGTTTAGTAAAAGCTTTGTTCTGCTCATAAGCGTTGGGTGAATTTAACATGGATTGTAACAAAGAAATACACTCAATCAAAGAGCAATTATCATAATTAAAATCTTTGTAATCCAAAATAGTGGGCACATCACTATTTAAAGTTTTTACCTCTCCAAACCCACTTTTAGTAATTTTCTTATCAAGATTTTCACCCTCCGAATTATGAGGACGCTCTTTATCTAAAGTTGACTCTTCTTCAGTCCCTTTTTCATCAAGCTTAATATTGCTAAATAAAGAATCAATAGATGAAACACCAATCATTTTAATATCCTCATCATTACTACGATAGAAACCGGAAGGAATCGCTTTTTCTAAAAATTCTCGTTTAGCTCTTAGCATGGCGGTTCGTTTCTTACTTTCATCCATGGAGACATATAAAGCTTTGATTGATTCACTAATATCAATTTTAGGTGGCAAAATTTTAGTCTTAAGATTTTCCACATCATGAATAATTCTATCGATGCTCCTAGACATATCATCAATTTTACTCAATTTTTCTTCTATCGTAGTGATGAAAACTTTTTGAGCATTAATAAATTATTTAATATTACTTTCAAGATCAGAAGGTATCCTATTATTATTGTAGGAATTACCATAAGGATTGCCATAATTATTAGAGGAATTTCCAGGAAACGGTCTAGCGTTGAAATTACCTCTATAAGCATTACTATTAAAATTGTTTCGTGAGACAAAATTCACATCTACGGGATCATTACTTTGCTCAATAAAAGTGGACAAAGGCACATCATTAGGATCAATAGGAGCATTTTTACTAGCAACCAATTTCATAAGAGCATCAACTTTATCACTCAAAGTATTAATTTCTTCGACGGAATTCACCTTTTTACTAGTAGTTCTTTCAGTATGCCATTGTGAATAATTTGCCATAATATTATCAAGAAATTTAGTAGCTTCACCCAAAGTAATTTCCATAAACGTACCACCCGCGGCGGAATCTAAAAGATTTCTAGAGACAAAATTCAATCCCGCATAAAAAATTTGTATGATCATCCATAAATTTAAACCATGAGTAGGGCAATTTCTTATCATTAATTTCATCCTCTCCCAAGATTGGGCAACATGTTCATGATCAAGTTGCTTAAAATTCATAATTTGATTTCTTAGAGAAATAATTTTCGCGGGAGGAAAATACTTAGTAATAAAAGCATCTTTACACCTATCCCAAGAATCGATACTATTTCGTGGTAAAGATGAAAACCAAATTTTAGCACGATCCCGCAATGAGAACGGGAATAATTTCAATTTCACAATATCATTATCCACATCTTTTATCTTTTGCATGTCACACAATTCTACGAAAGTATTAAGATGGGATGAGGCATCTTCATTAGGACTACCGGAAAATTGATCTTTCATAACAACATTTAGCAAAGCGGCATTAATGTCACAAGTCTCCACACTAGCGGCGGGAGGAGCAATCGGAGTACTAATAAAATCATTATTATTAGTATTGGAAAAATCACACAATTTGGTATTTTCTTGAGACATCGTGACTACGCAAATAAAATAGCAAACAAGCAAACTAAAAAAAAGCAAAAAGCCAATGGAAAATATTTTTGTATTTTTGTAAAAACGTTTTAGAAGTGGGGGAGATGAAAACGAGAGGCAAATGGAAAATAAAGTAAATGCAAGGAGATGAGTGTTTGTGCAAAGGTACTTGATAAATGTTGATGATGTCTCCCCGGCAACGGCGCCAGAAATTCTTCCTGCTACTTGTAGCTTGCGTTGGTATTTCCCTGAAGAGGAAGGGATGATGCAGCACAGTAGAGATAAGTATTTCCCTTGATTATGAAACCAAGGTTATCGAACCAGTAGGAGAATCACACAACACCTAGTAAGCAGTACCTGCACACAAACAACAAATCCTTGCACCCAACGCAAACAAGGGGTTGTCAATCCCTTGGCGGTAAGATTTCAAGATTAAATTGTATTTGATAGATTGATAGATTGCAGGAAAAATACAAAATAAAATAAATAAAAGAAAATGGCAGCAATATTTTTAGGGTTTTAGTAATATGATTTTCATAGACCCGGAGGACATAGATTTCACTAGAGGCTTCTCTCGAGAAAATAGCATACGGTGGGTAGACAAATTACTGTTGGGCAATTGATAGAAAAGCAAATAATCATGACGATATCCAAGGCAATGATCATGTATATAGGCATCATGTCCAATCTTAGTAGACCGACTCCTGCCTGCATCTACTACTATTACTCCACACATCGACCGCTATCCAGCATGCATCTAGTGTATTAAGTCCATAAGAACGGAGAAATGCCTTAAGAACGATGACATGATGTAGACAAGACAAACTCACGAATTAATAAACCCAATGAATAGATCCCATCTTTTTACCCTTAGCAGCAACGATACATACGTGTCATGTCCCTTTCTGTCACTAGGATTGAGCACCGCAAGATCGAACCCACTACAAAGCACCTCTTCCCATGGCAATATAAATCAACTTAGTTGGCCAAACCAAATCAATAGATCGGAGAAGAAATATGAGGCTATAATAATCATGCATAAAAGAGTGCAGCAAAGAATCAAATAATTTCATGGATAATCTGATCATAAACTCACAATGCATCGGATCCCAACAAACACACCGCAAAGAAAGATTACATCGGATAGATCTCCAAGAACATCAAGGAGAACGTTGTATTGAACATCAAAAAGAGAGAAGAAGCCATCTAGCTAATGCCTATGGACCCGAAGGTCTATGGTAAACTACTCACACATCATCGGAGAGGCAGCAAGGTTGATGTAGAGCCCCTCCGTGATCGATTCCCCCTCCGGCAGATTACCGGAGAAGGACCCCAGATGGGATCTCTCTGGAACAGAGGCTTGCGGCGGTGTAAAAAGTATTTCGTGGACTCCCCTTTGAGGGTTTCTGATTTTTCTGGAATTTATAGTGCTGGAATTAGGTCAAACGGAGCTTGGTGGGGCCCACGAGGCACCAGGGCGTGCCTGCCCCCCCCCCCCCCAGGCGCGCCCTGGTGGCTCGTGGGGCCCACCAAGGTCTTATGGACTCTCCTCGAAGCTTCTGTTATTCTTCTTGCCCAAGAAAAAATCTCCAAAAAGTTTCACTGTATTTGGACTTCGTTTGATATTGATTTTCTGTGAAACAAAAACAGGGCAGAAAACAGCAACTGGCACTGGGCACTAGGTTAATAGGTTAGTCTCCAAAAATGATATAAAATTGATGTAAATGATTATAAAAACATCCAAGATTGATATTATAACAGCATGGAACAATCAAAAATTATAGATACGTTGGAGACGTATCAACCAGCTACGGGCGTCGACGGATCCGGTGATTCCGGTGAGCTCTTGGTCAGGGGAGAGGCTGGGAAGGATCAGTGGAGCTCCACGAGCTCGATGGCGGTCTCTGTTGGGGCTGGAGGGGAGCTGGAGGAGCAGGGGCAGTATGGTGGAGCTTCTCGCCGAAGATGGAGCTGAAGGGCTCTTTGGCTTGCTCCGCTGCTGGGAGGCGACGACTAGGAGAGGAAGAGCTCGAGTGGTGGGGGAAGACGGGGCTGGGGGCGGCTTTTATAGCCAGGCGAAGCCGCTGTGGCTGAATGCCGCCACCGATGTGCTGGCACGGCAAGGACGGCGAGCTGGCAGCTGCGCTGGCCGTCGCGGCGTGGGCTGGAGTGGACGTGAGCGCGCAGGAGTGACGAGACGCGAGCGGAGCCATTAAGAACGTGAGGACAACGACGACGATCGCGGCACCCTGTTCGGCCTGTGCATGAACTTGGCCGTGTGCGGCGGCGAGCTTCGCCGGAGGTGGGAGAGGGTTCTGGAGTAGGTACGTGGGTGGTGGTAACTACGTCGGAACGACAGGACAAGGAAGGGCAGCGCGAGGTGGCCAGAACGGTCGTGTCCGACGCGGGCGGCGCGCAGAGCGCGACTTTGGCTCGGGCAGACGCGTGGTCACCGCATGCATTGACGCATGCGGTGCGCTCTGGCCCGAACGATCGTGTCTATGCGGTAGTCCCTACATCCAGTGATCTCCCTATGCCCTTGGTGTGACAAGAGATAGCCTGGACTACTGGCTAGCTTCCAGACAAGTTTCTGGTCAGAAACTTGGGCAGCAACCTGAGGAGAAATGGCCTGGGTTTTGATAGAAGAGATTTGTCACATTGGAGTGTAGTAGGAGGGTGCCCACTCTGGACAAATTTCAGACCAATTGGGCAAGTTTTGAATATATATGCTTCACAACTGCCTCTCTGGTCCAGAAAACTTGCTGCTGATGTTGCACTCACATGGATGGGTTTATGGAGTTGAAACTTGGTATAGGTGGGTTATTTGGTGGTGCCAAGATGCTATAAAAATTTTAGCCCATTTGGGTAAGTATAAATGGTACTTCCTTCGCAACACTTCCCACTGGACAGAAACTTGGAGGAATTTTATAGAGAAAATGGCCAACTGAAATGAGCCAAAATTTGGTGGAGCATGATCATATGGATAGGAGAATGTCCTGGATTAATTTCAGAATTTTTGAAGCAATATAAAATATAGTTGCTTCACGAACTGAAATTAGGACCAGAAACAAAGATTGGATGCTGTGATCACCATGAGTATGGAATCTTGATTATTTTCACATACCCAAGGTTCACATGGTCCAAAGGATTTATGAGAATTTTCCTGGAATTTTTGGAGGAATAGAAATATAGGTTTCTTCACAACTTAGAGCTCAAAGGGTGATTCCTTTAATAGAAAAGGAATAATTTAATTGGAATAAAAATTGAAATTCGGTAGGAATGGAAATGACATGACTTGGGAGAAGTTTTTGGAAGCCTGAGTCACTTGGGAAAGAAAATCAAAAAAATTCCCAAGCTTTAAGTCCATAGAGCCATTCAGAATCAAATCCAAACCAAATTCCGAATAAAATTCGAATAGGTTTTTGAGAAGAGCCGTTGGTAAAAACCAGGGTGTCACAGGAATTAAGCTTGGGGATGCTTGATACGTCTCCAACGTATCTATAATTTTTTATTGTTCCATGCTATCATAGTATCAATCTTGGATGTTTTTATATGCAATTATATATCATTTTTTTGGGACTAACCTATTAACCTAGTGCCCAGTGCCAGTTGCCGTTTTCTGCTTGTTTTTCGTTTTTCAGGAAATCAGTACCAAACGAAGTCCAAATGCCATGAAACTTTTTGGAGATTTTTTTCTAGACAAAAGAGACCCTGGAGACTTGGAGAGGAGGCCAGAAGGTTCACGAAGCCTCCACAAGCCTTGTGGGGCCCTCGTGGCTCCGTTTGACCTAATTCCACTTCTATTAATTCTCAAATAATCGAAAACCAACAGAGAGCCACCCCGAATAACTTTTACGCAGCCACAAGCTTCTGTTCTTCCGTGATCCCATCTGGAGGCCTTTTCCGGTACTCTGCCGGAGGGGGAATCGATCACGGAGGGCTGCTACATCTACCTTGCTGCCCTTCCGATGATGTGTGAGTAGTTTACCACAGACCTACGGGTCCATACCTAGTAGCTAGATGGCTTCTTCTCTCTATTTGATCTTCAATACCATGTTCTCCTCGATGTTCTTGGAGTTCTATCCGATGTAATCTTCTTTTGCGGTGTGTTTGTTGGGATCCGATGAATTGTGGGTTTATGATCAGATTATTCATGAGAAATATTTGAGTCTTCTCTGAACTCTTTTATGCATGATTATTATAGCATTGTATTTCTCTCCGATCTATCGATTTGGTTTGGCCAACTAGATTGGTTTATCTTGCAATGGGAGAGGTGCTTTGTGATGGGTTCAATCTTGCGGTGCTCAATCCCAGTGACAGAAAGGGACATGACACATATTTGTATTGTCTCCATTAAGTATAAAAAGATGAGGCTTAATCATATTGCTTGGATTTACTTTGTCTACATCATGTCATCTTGCTTAAGGCGTTACTCTGTTTCATACTTAATACGCTAGATGCATGCTGGATAGCGGTCGATGGGTGGAGTAATAGTAGTAGATGCAGGCAGGAATCGGTCTACTTGTCTCGGACGTGATGCCTATATACATGATCATTGCCATGAATCCGTCATAATTATTTGCTTTTCTATCAATTGCCCAACAGTAATTTGTTTACCCACCGTATGTTCTGTGCTCGAGAGAGAAGCCTCTAGTGAAAACTATGGCCCTCGGGTCTACTTTTATCATATATTAAAATCCAAAAATACCTTGCTGCAATTTATTTACTTTTATTTTATTTAGTATTTTTGTTTATCTATCTATCACTAACAGAATTAATCCTTGCAAATAACCGCTAAGAGGATTGACAACCCTCTTATTTGCGTTGGGTGCAAGTGTTTGCTTTTGTGTGTGCAGGTGTTGCTAACGGGATTTTGTGTGGTTCTCCTACTGGATTGATAACCTTGGTTCTTAACTAAGGGAAATACTTATCTCTACTATACTGCATCATCCCCTCCTCTTCGGGGAAATACCAACGCAGTCTACAAGTAGCAACCCACTTAGTTTTAGTATTGAGCTTTCATAGTGTCGTGGTGAAATCACGGCAGATGCCATGAGATGGCTAAAAGTGGGGGCTGTGTGAGGACACCGGTGGGCTCTGGAAGCGAGGTTGGCACACGCGTGCGAGAGACACAAGGCGTACCCAGGTTTGGGGCCCTCCAGAGAGGTAACACCCCTAGTCCTGCCGAATGTAGTATGGAGTGCACAAGGGCTACAAGGTTGCTCCTGGAGCTGTTTGGGCGGAAGAAGGGGCTAGGCCGCCGTTCTGCCTCTCCTGTGAGTGTGAGTGTGTGGGTGTGTGTGTGTGTGTGTTTCTACTGAGAGCCCTCTCGTGCATGGAGGCCTCCTGGGGGGTCTTATAGCCCGACCCCCAGGGTTACATGGGTAAATTCATACGCGGGAGGGACCCGGATGTCGGCGTCTGGAGCCGGCAGCGGGGCCCGCCGGCTGCTGGGACCCGCCGGCTGCCCGGCACTATGGCTCGTCGCCTCGTGCGTCACGGAGTGGTTGGCGTCGTGGGGCTACAGTGGTTCACCGCGCTGACGTCGGTCGCCCGGGTCAGCGGGGTTGGCCGCACTGTAGCCATGCTCTTCCAAAGTTCGCGGTGCTGTAGCCACGCTCTCCCGTCATGGAGAACCATCTTGTCGTACGGAGGGATTGGACGTCCGCTGACCCTTCGCCAGCCGGCTATCGGCCAGCCGGACCCGGCACGGGGCCGCGCCCAGCCGGCCAGCGTTGGGAAGCCGGCCGAAGGGCCAGCCGGATTTGAGGGGCTCGAGCCACCCGAAGTTTTGAAAAGAGCTCCGGGTTCGGTTGCCTACCCGGGGGTTATTCCCCCGACAGTAGTCCCCGAAGTTGTAAAGGCTTGCTGGCTCCGAGCAGGGGGGCCTTTGCAGCTTATCCCCCCCCCCCCCCGAAGAAAAGCGGTTGTTGATGAAGGAGCGCCGGCTTGATGCCGCGAACGCCGGCTGCTGGGAACCGGGTTGGGGCGCCCAGCCAAAACAGAGCCCGAACGGCTCGGCCGGCCAGGCCACAGCCGGCATGGGGGATCACGCCAGCCGCCTGACAAGATCCCGCCACGTGCAGCCCAGCAGCGGACGAGGCCTGCCAGGCCACGCGCGCGACGGGACGTTGTAATGGGCTGGGTCCCGCCAGGCCACGGCCTCGGCCCGCACGCGGGATCCGCTGCGGCCACGCGCGACGGTTGGGTTTTCGGGGCAGTTATTGCACGAATGCAATGCGCCCGCACATTGCGGGGGAGTGGGGAACGTGGGCGCAGACGATCCCACTCCCCCACGTTTGTCGTGGGCTTTAAATGGGAAGGGGGAAGGCCGAGGCATTCGCACTCTCTCCCTCGCCCGTTGCTTCATCTCCCCCACCGTCTCTCTTCTTCCCCTTGCGCGCACGAGTGGAGCTCTGCCACGGTGACGCCTGCTCGAGCTGCAGCCGCGCCGCGCCGCGACTTGTGAGCGGGGTCTTTCTCTACTTCGCCACCGTTCCTTCTTCACGCCAGCACCCCTCCCGCACCCGCCGATGGCACTGCCGAAAGGCTCTTGGGAGGGGTCCATGGTGACCGATGACGACATCGCATATCTCCACCTCATGCGACGGCTGCTGCCAGCGGAGCTGGTGGGGGGGCGCGCGCCCGGCAGGGAGACGGTGCCGGTGCCGCGGGACGGCGAGGTGGTGGTCTTCTACACCGACTTCCTCCGCAGGCTCGGCCTCCCCGCAAGCCTCTTCTTTCGCTGCTTCCTCGCCTTCTTCGGCCTCCAGCCGCACCACCTAGGCCCGAACGCGATCCTTCAGCTTTCGGCCTTCGTGGCGCTCTGCGAGGGCTACGCCGGCCTTCTACCATACGTGGCGCTCTGGTGCCGGCTGTTCTACCTGAAGCAGCAGGGGGCGTCGGCCGGCGTCATGTCTGAGTGCGGGGCGGCCGTGCCGGTTACCCGGACGGCGAGCCCTTTCCCGAAGCTGCCCCTCGAGGAATCGGCCAAGAAGTGGCAGAAATCGTTCTTCTACGTGAGGAACGTCAACCCGGCCGACGACCACGTCAACCTTCCCCCCTTCATCAACGCGCCATCGGCTGAGAAGCTAAACTGGGGGCACAACCCGAGGAGCCCGTCGGTGGAGATCGTGGGTGTCTGCCGCCGGATCAAGGAGATGACGGACCGCAAGGGGCTTGTCGCCGTGGACCTCATTGCGGCCTTCGTGGGCCGCCGGGTGCTGCCTCTGTAGCGACAGCCGCACCGGATCTGCGACATGAGCGGCCGGCGCTACCCTTGCCAGCTGTCGACGAAGGAGTTGACGCTGGCTGAGATCGCCCAGTGCGTCAACGACATCTCCACCGCCGGGCTTGATGGAGAGAAGTGGCGATTTGGCAAGGAGCCGTACAACCGAGATGCCCCGGCACCGGCGGTGAGTCCCTGGTCCATGTTCTTTCCAATGTCTGCGCTCTTCCTACGCCCTGACGCCTCGGGCCGTCTGCAGCACTTCCCGAGTCAGTAGATTTTTGACGGCCCGCACCCCCAGGTCCTGCAGCCGGACCGGGCCGACTTGGACCTAGAGGAAGAGGGGGATGGTGAAGCGGGAGCGGGAGGCGGCGAGGAGCGCCTCGAGGACGTGGAAGCCGGCGGACCAGCCAAGCCGGTAAGTCCCTGAACCCGGACCCTTTGCACGAGTGGCCGGATGACGACGAAGATAATGAGGGCGGTGCACGCAATGCAGTGCCACAGTCCGCGGAGGCAGATGACGGAGCCGCCCCCAGGGGGGCGGCAGCGGAGGGCGGCCGGAGAGCCGGCGGCTGCGAGCGGGCCACACGGGAAGCAGACGGTCGAGGCGCGAACGGCCGGGAAGCGCACGGCTGCGGCATAGTCGGGCGCCATGAGGAGGACCGTCAAGAAGGCGCGCCGGGCGGTGCCGTCGGCAGGCCCGAAGCGGGCGGTTCCCACGGGCATCGGGTAACTTTCTTCCTTATGTTTTGCACTTGTCTTTTTCGTTGCTGCACTGTTTTCCTCCCCCTTATCCCCTTCGCGTGCCGACCAGGAATGCGCTCGAGCTGGCGGAGGCTGCCACGGTGGCGGCGGCCGCGGAGGAGGCCAGCCGGCAGAGGGTCCGAAGCAGCGCGGGGGAGCACGAGGTGGTGGAGACCACCGAGGAGGTGCTCGCGGCCTGTCAGTCCGGCGCCGCACTGGAGAAGGCTGAGAAGGACGCCTGGAGGGCGCGGTAGGAGGCGGAGAAGGAGATGGCCGAGGCCTCGGCGAGGGCGTGGGCCGGCGTCGTGGTCGAGGCTGCGGCGAGGTGGAGGAGGACCGCCGAGGGGCCCGAATGGCCTGCCTGGCCGACGAGCTCGCCACCGCCGTCGCCGGTTGCGGAGCACCATTCCAAATTGGTGCACGACCCGGCCCGCCGGGTAGAGGAGGATGCCCGTGCCGCCACCTAGGCAGCCGGCCGTGGCGAGACGGGCAGCCACGAGCCGGCGGCCGACTAGACGGCCGACCCGGAGGTGCCGCCAGCGACCGACCCGGCCGGCGAAGCCGGGCGTGGACATGAAGGAGGCCGTGGGCCGGAGGCCACGCTAGGCGGAGGGGGAACGCTGCCCCCGAGTGCGGAGGCCACGCCAGGGAGCTCCCGCGCCATGCTGACCGTGGAGCCGCGGGGCGCAGCCTCGAGCTGAGGCCGTGGGACCAGCGTCGGGTCCTCGGCCTGGCCGCAGCGGAACTGTGCGGCGAGCACCAGCGAGGCGACGAGCGGCGCCCCCCGGAGCGAGCTGGACGCGGCAGTGGACGCCCTGCGGCTGCAGTTCGTTGACCACCATGGCCAGTGGCAAAACTTCGCTCGAGAGGAGGACAGCCGGCTGCAACAGCTGGAGCGGGCCGTTGCGGTGAGTTCGCGTTTTCTTGCGGCTTCGTCTTGCTTCTTCTTTCCCTTTCTTTGATCGGCTTGGTCGCTTTCCAGTGGGGGCGCGTCAGCGCACCCACTGGGTGTAGCCCCCGAGGCCTGGGCCGGCTACGCAGCAGGCGGGTCGGGCCTACCCAGGCGATTTTGGTCTAATTCTCTTCCTTGCAGTCCATCTACGACATGCGGGTGGCGGCGTACAATAGCCTCCTGGGCCGGTTCCGCTCGGTGAAGGCCCAGCTGGCGGCCAAGGAGGAGGAGCTCCGCCAAGGCAAAGATAATTCTTGCATGCTTCCAGTGGGGGCACGCCAGCGCACCCACTGGGTGCAGCCCCCGAGATTCGGGCCAGCAGCGCAGCAGCCGGGTCGAATCTTCTTGCTTCATTCTTTGCTTTCTTCTTCATTTCTTGTCCGGCTTCTGACCGGGACCCGCATCCGTCCATGCAGCCGCCGCCGTCGACCCGGCCGAGATGCAGGGGCTCCGGCGCCAGCTGGCCGAAGCCGGCCAGCTCCGTGACCAGGCGGCCGCAGAGCGTGACTGGCTGCAGGAGGAGGCGGCCCGGTGGTCCGGGAGAGGGACAAGGCCGCAGCCGCCCACAAGGCCGAGCTGGACCGACTAGCAGAGGAGCACCGCCAGGCGGTGGGGCGGTAGGAGGAGGAGGCGAAGAAGGCCGCCGAGGAGGCCGCCCAGCTCAAGGCGGCCAGCGATCGCAGCGCCAGCGCGTGGGCGGCGAGGGAGCAAGAGATGCTGCAGGAGGCGCTGTACATCGACGAGCTCCTCACACATAAGTGTTTTCACTTGTTTTTGTCTTTGTTTCTTTTTGGTTCTGGCCCTTTGGCCTTTTGATCGATCTTCTTCCTTTCTTCTCCACGGGTCTTCCCTGAGACCCAAGTGCCGGCCGAGGAGGCGGTGAGCGCCCACCGGCAGGAGCAGAGGACGGGGGGAGCCGACGTCGAGGAGTACGCCGCCTGGACGGTGGCAGAGATCACCGTAGCTACCAAGGCCCGCCGGGAGACAGTAGAGCATGACATGAACCAGCTTTTCGAAGCCGACTTGTCGATGGTGGGAGCTCTTTGTCCGGTTGTGGTGGTGCCAACCACTGTCAGCCGGCTGGCGCGTTGGCTGGAAGCCGGCGCGGCGTGACTCAGCCCGTGGAGGGCCTCCGCAGCCCGGGCTGGCACAGAGATGGCGCTCGGGTTCGTGCTGTCCTGGTACCCGAGCATCCGCTTGGACCAGCTGCATGCACGGAGGGCCGGGGCGAAGGCGGACTTGGCGGAGCGGGCGACGCCAATCGCCGTGCGGGCCAGCGACATTGTGTCGTTCACCCCGCACGACGAGTTCATGCCGGAGCAGGCACCAGACGGCACGGAGCTTCCTGCCGACGACTTCGGCCTAGCGCTTGAGGACCCGAAGGGCAGCTCAGCCGAGACGGGATCCGGGGCGGACGACGATGCCACCGACTTGGACGACACCGCCGCCACGGAGGATCCGGCGCAGAGCGATGCCGACGAGGCCGCCGCACAGGGCTTTTTATCTTTCCTGTACTTTTGTTTTTTGAACTCGAATTGTTCATTAGTTGGCAAGTCCACCCACTGGGGTGTTGGGGAACGTCGCATGGGAAACAAAAAAAATTTCCTACGCACACGCAAGATCTATCCATGGTGATGAGCATCTACGTGAGGGAGAGTGAATCTACATACCCCTGTAGATCGCTAAGCGGAAGCGTTAAGAAACGCGGTTGATGTAGTCGAACGTCTTCGCGATCCAAATCGCAAGTCGTCCCTCAATCCAAACACGATCTAGCGCCGAACGGACGGCACCTCCGCGTTCAACACACGTACGGCTTGATGACGCCTTCACCTCCTCGATCCAGCGAGCGATGGTGAAGTAGTGGATGAGTTCCGGCAGCACGACGGCGTGGTGATGGTGGTGAGGAACAATCTCTGCAGGGCTTCGCCAAGCACTACGGAGATTGTGACGGGAGGAACTAGAGGGTTAGGGTTGCCGGCACACGGCTTGGGAAATCTTGATGTGTCCCGTGTGCTAGCCCTGCCCCTCTATTTATATGTTGAGCCCTGGGGTCTAAACTTGGAGAGAAAGCCTCCACAAGGTCGGTTTTGCCCGCACAAGGTCGGTTTGGCCTGCACGGAAAGAGTCTAACTCGGATTCCAGCAGTATCGCGTACAAGCGGTAGTACCGCTCACGAGCGGTAGTACCGCTTATGCGGTAGTACCGCTTCACACAAGCGGTAGTACCGCTTACGCGGTAGTACTGCCTTACCAGCGGTAGTACCGCTTAAGGCAGCAGCAAAACTTCCTTTTGCACTTTCCAATACCTCGTGGGCTTTACCACTTTGGCTCATATAAAGTGTTGCTGCACCCGAACACTTCGGTAAACATCCGGAACCCCTTCCGGTGAATTCCGGAACCCTTCCGGAGATCAACACACATATATCAATCTTTACCTCCGGACTCTTCCGGAGATCCTCGTCATGTCCGGGATCTTATCCGGGACTCCGAACAACCTTTGGTCACCAACAAAATAACTCAACTATACTAATCGTCACCAAACGTTAAGTGTGTAGACCCTGCGGGTTCGAGAACTATGTAGACATGACCGAGACACCTCTACGATCAATAACCAATAGCGGGACCTGGATGCCCATATTGGCTCCTACATATTCTACGAAGATCTTTATCGGTCGAACCTCTATGTCAAGGATTCAGTTAATCCCGTATGTTGTTCCCTTTGTTCTTCGGTATGTTACTTGCCCGAGATTCGATCGTCGGTATCTCTATACCTAGTTCAATATCGTTACCGGCAAGTCTCTTTACTCGTTCCGTAATACAAGATCTCGTGGCTAACACTTTAGTCACATTGCTTGCAAGGCTCATTGTGATGTTGTATTACCGAGTGGGCCCTGAGATACCTCTCCGTCACACGGAGTAACAAATCCCAGTCTTGATCCATGCCAACCCAACAGACACCCTCGGAGATACCTGTAGAGCATATTTATAGTCACCCAGTTACATTGCGACGTTTGATACACACAAGGTACTCCTCCGATGTCAGGGAGTTGCATGATCTCATGGTCATAGGAATAGATACTTGACATGCAGAAAACAATAGCAATAAACTGACACGATCATATGCTATGTTTATAGTTTGGGTCTTGTCCATCACATCATTCTCCTAATGATGTGATCCCGTTATCAAATGACATCTTATGTGCATGGCTAGGAAACCTTCACCATCTTTTCATCAACGAGCTAGTCAACTAGAGACTTACTAGGGACACAGTGTTGTCTATGTACCCACACATGTATTTGAGTTTCCAATCAATACAATTATAGCATGGATAATAAACGATTATCATGAACAAGGAAATATAATAATAACTAATTTATTATTGCCTCTAGGGCATATTTCCAACAGTCTCCCACTTGCACTAGAGTCAATAATCTAGTTCACATCATTATGTGATTTACATTGTAATGAATCGAACACCCATGCAGTTCTGGTGTTGTTCATGTTTAGCCCTTGGAAGAGGTTTAGTCATCGGATCTGCAACATTTAGATCCGTGTGTACTTTGCAAATATTTATGTCGTCCTCCTTGATGTAATCGCGGATGGAATTGAAACGTCGCTTTATGTGTCTGGTCCTCTTGTGAAATCTTGGTTCCTTGGCTAGAGCAATGGCACCAGTATTATCACAAAACAGAGTCATTGGGTTAAGCGCACTAGGCACTACTCCAAGATCTGTCATGAACTCCTTCATCCAGACACCTTCCTTCGCCGCCTCCGAGGCAGCGATGTACTCCGCTTCGCATGTAGAATCAGCTACCACGCTTTGCTTGGAACTGCACCAGCTAACCGCACCCCCATTAAGAATAAATACGTATCCGGTTTGCGACTTAGAGTCATCCGGATCAGTGTCAAAGCTTGCATCGACGTAACCCTTTACGACAAGCTCTTGATCACCTCCATAAACGAGAAACATGTCCTTAGTCCTTTTCAGGTACTTCAGGATATTCTTGACCGCCGTCCAGTGTTCCATTCCTGGATCACTTTGAAACCTTTCGACCATACTTATGGCAAGGCTGACATCGGGTCTTGTGCACAGCATTGCATACATGATAGAGCCTATGGCTGAAGCATAGGGGATGACACTCATCTTTTATCTATCTTCTGCAGTCACTGGGCATTGAGTCTTACTCAACTTCACACCTTGCAAAACAGGCAAGAACCCCTTCTTGGACTGATCCATTTTGAATTTCTTCAAAATCTAATCAAGGTATGTGCTTTGTGAAAGTCCTATTAAACGTCTTGATCTATCTCTATAGATCTTGATGCCTAATATGAAAGCAGCTTCTCCTAGGTCCTTCATTGAAAAACTCTTGTTCAAATATTCCTTCACGCTTTCCAACATTTCTATATTGTTTCCAATCAGTAATATGTCATCCACATATAATATTAGAAACGCTATAGAGCTCCCACTCACTTTCTTGTAAATACAAGCTTCTCCGTAAACTTGTATAAACTCGAACGCTTTGATCACCTCATCAAAGCGAAGATTCCAACTCCGAGATGCTTGCACCAGTCCATAAATGGATCGCTGGAGTTTGCAAACTTTTTCAGCATTCTCTGGATCGACAAAACCTTCTGGTTGTATCATATACAACTCTTCCTTAAGGAAACCATTAAGGAACGCTGTTTTGACATCCATCTGCCAAATTTCATAATCGAAAAAGGCAGCTATTGCTAACATGATTCTGACGGACTTAAGCATCGCTACGGGTGAGAAGGTCTCATCGTAGTCAACTCCTTGAACTTGTGAAAAACCCTTTGCCACAAGTCGAGCTTTATAGACGGTGACATTACCGTCCACGTCCGTCTTCCTCTTAAAGATCCATTTGTTCTGAATGGCCTTACGCCCTTCAGGTAATACTTCCAAAGTCCACACTTTGTTTTCATACATGGATCCCATCTCGGATTTCATGGCTTCTAACCACTTCTCGGAATCCGGGCCCATCATTGCTTCTCCATAGCTCGTAGGTTCATCGTTGTCCAACAACATGACCTCTAAGACAGGGTTGCCGTACCACTCAGGAGCAGTACGCGTCCTTGTCGACCTACGAGGTTCGATAGCAACTTGATCCGAAGTTTTATGATCATCATCAACTTCCTCTTCAGCTGATGTAGGCTCTACAGAAACATCTTTCTGCGCTGCGCTACTCTCAGGTTGAAGTAAAGGTTCAACAACCTCATCAAGTTCTATCTTCCTCCCACTCAATTCTTTCGAGAGAAACTCTTTCTCAAGAAATGTTCCGTTTTTAGCGACAAACACTTTGCCTTCGGATATGAGGTAGAAGGTATACCCAACTGTCTCTTTTGGGTATCCTATGAAGACGCATTTCTCCACTTTGAGTTCCAGCTTTTCAGGCTGAAGCTTTTTGACATAAGCATCACATCCCCAAACTTTAAGAAACGACAGCTTTGGCTTCTTGCCAAACCAAAGTTCATATGGCGTCGTCTCAACGGATTTCGATGGTGCCCTATTTAAAGTGAATGCAGCTGTCTCTAATGCATAACCCCAAAACAATAGTGGCAAATCGGCAAGAGACATCATAGATCGCACCATATCCAATAAGGTTCGATTACGACGTTCGGACACACCATTACGCTGTGGTGTTCCAGGCGGTGTCAGTTGTGAAACAATTCCACATTGTCTTAAGTGACTGCCAAACTCATAACTCAGATATTCTCCTCCTCGATCAGATCGTAGGAATTTAATCTTCTTGTTACGATGATTCTCAACCTCACTCTGAAATTGTTTGAACTTTTCAAACGTTTCAGACTTGTGTTTCATTAAGTAAATATACCCATATCTACTTAAGTCATCAGTGAAGGTGAGAAAGTAACGATAACCACCGCGCGCCTCAATACTCATCGGACCGCACACATCAGTATGTATGATTTCCAACAAGTCACTTGCCCGTTCCATTGTTCCAGAGAACGGCGTTTTAGTCATCTTGCCCATGAGGCATGGCTCGCATGTGTTAAGTGATTCAAAATCAAGTGACTCCAAAAGTCCATCAGCATGGAGCTTCCTCATGCGTTTTACGCCAATATGACCTAAACGGCAGTGCCACAAGAAAGTGGTATTATCATTATCAATTCTACATCTTTTGGCATCAATGTTATGAACATGTGTATCATTACTATCGAGATTCAATAAGAATAAACCCCTCACTTCGGGTGCATGACCATAAAAGATATTACTCATATAAATAGAACAACCATTATTCTCTGATTTAAATGAGTAACCGTCTCGCAATAAACAAGATCCAGATATAATGTTCATGCTTAACGCAGGCACTAAATAACAATTATTCAGGTTCATCACTAATCCCGATGGTAATTGAAGAGCGAGCGTGCCGACGGCGATCACATCAACCTTGGAACCATTTCCCACGCGCATCGTCACTTCATCCTTTGCCAGCCTCCGTCTATTCCGCAGTTCCTGTTTAGAGTTGCAAATGTGAGTAACCGCACCGGTATCAAATACCCAGGCACTACAACGAGAGTTGGTAAGGTACACATCAATAACATGTATATCATATATACCTTGTTTGTTGTTGGCCGCCTTCTTGTCAGCCAAATACTTGGGGCAGTTCCGCTTCCAGTGTCCAATTCCCTTGCAATGAAAGCACACAGTTTCTGGTTTGGGTCCAGCCTTAGGTTTCTTCACGGGAGGAGCAACTGCTTTGCCACTCTTCTTGGAGTTACCCTTCTTACCCTTGCCATTTTTCTTGAAACTAGTGGTTTTATTGACCATCAACACTTGATGCTCCTTCTGAATTTCAGACTCAGCGACTTTCAGCATCGCAAACAGCTCGGCGACTGACTTGTTCATCCCGTGCATGTTATAGTTCAACACGAAGCTCTTGTAGCTAGGTGGCAATGATTGAAGAACTCTGTCAGTGATAGCCTCTGGCGGAAGGGGCATCCCCAATTCAGCCAAATGGGTGGAGTACCCAGACATTCTGAGTATGTGATCACTAACAGACCCGTTCTCCTCCATCTTGCAAGTATAGAACTTATCGGAGGTCTCATACCTCTCGATCCGGGCATTCTTCTGAAAGATAAACCTCAACTCCTGGAACATCTCATATGCTCCATGACGTTCAAAACGTCTTTTAAGTCCCGGTTCTAAGCCATACAAAATTGCACATTGAACTATTGAGTAATCATCAGAGCGAGCCTGCCAGGCGTTCACAACGTCTAGAGACTCAACTGGAGCGGGTGGATCACCAAGCGGTGCATCAAGGACATAAGCCTTCTGGGAAGCCGTAAGGATAATCCTTAGATTACGGGCCCAGTCCACAAAGTTACTTCCATCATCTTTCAACTTAGCTTTCTCTAGGAACGCATTAAAATTCAGGGGTGCTACTGCGCGAGTCATGATCTACAACATAAATATAGTAAAGACAACTTAGACTATTGTTCAAGATAATGAGTTTAGTTAATCATATTACTTAAAAAAACTCCCACTCAAATTGACATCCCTCCGGTCATTCGAGTGTCACATGATCCAAATCCACCAACTCAAGTCCGATCATCACGTGAGTTGAGGTGGTTTCAATGGTGAACATCTTCATGTTGATCATATCTACTATATGACTCATGTTCGACCTTTCGGTCTCTTGTGTTCCGAGGCCATGTCTGTACATGCTAGGCTCGTCAAGTTTAACCCGAGTGTTCCGCACGTGCAACACTGGCTTGCACGAATTGTATGCGAACGTAGAGTCCATCACACCCGATCATCACGTGGTGTCTCGAAACGACGAACTTTCGCAACGGTGCACACTTGGGGAGAACACAATTTTATCTTGACGTTTAAGTGAGGGATCACCTTATAATGCTACCGTCGTCCTAAGCAAAATAAGGTGCATAAAAGGATTAACATCACATGCAAATCATAAGTGACATGATATGGCCATGAACTTGTGCTTTTGATCTCCATCTCCAAAGCACCGGCATGATCTCCATCGTCACCGGCATGACACCATGATCTCCATCATCTTGATCTCCATCAACATGTCGCCATGAGGTTGTCGCGCCGACTGTTGCTTCCACGACTATTGCTAACTCATAGCGATAAAGTAAAGCAAAACGGCGAAAATAATTAAAGACAACTCTATGGCTCCTGCCAGTTGCCGTACTCATCGAAATGCAAGTCGTGATATTCTATACAACACATGATCATCTCATACATCACATATATCTCATCATGTAATTGGCCATATCACATCACAACATACCCTGCAAAAACAAGTTAGACGTCCTCTAATTGTAGTTGCAAGTTTTACGTGGCTGCTACGGGTATCTAGCAAGAACAATTCTTACCTACGCAAAAACCACAACGGTGATACAAAAATTGCTTTTCAACCTTCTCAAGGACCGCCTTTGTCAAATCCGATCCGAATAAAGTAGGAGAGACAGACACCTGCCAGCCATCTTTATGCAACGAAGTTACATGTCAGTTGATGGAACCGGTCTCTCATAAGCGTACGAGTAATGTTGGTCCGAGCCGCTTCATCCCACAATACCGCCGAAACAAGAAAAGAGCAAGGGAGGAAGCAATCTGAATATCAACGCCCACAAACTCCTTTGTGTTCTACTCGAGATCTCATCTACATATAGACCTAGCTCAGATGCCACTATTGGGGAACGTCGCATGGGAAACAAAAAAAATTCCTACGCACACGCAAGATCTATCCATGGTGATGAGCATCTACGTGAGGGAGAGTGAATCTACATACCCTTGTAGATCGCTAAGCGGAAGCGATAAGAAACGCGGTTGATGTAGTCGAACGTCTTCGCGATCCAAATCGCAAGTCGTCCCTTGATCCAAACACGATCTATCGCCGAACGGACGGCACCTCCGCGTTCAACACACGTACGGCTTGATGACGCCTTCACCTCCTCGATCCAGCGAGCGATGGTGAAGTAGTGGATGAGTTCCGGCAGCACGACGGCGTGGTGATGGTGGTGAGGAACAATCTCTGCAGGGCTTCGCCAAGCACAACGGAGATTGTGACGGGAGGAACTAGAGGGTTAGGGTTGCCGGCACACGGCTTGGGAAATCTTGATGTGTCCCGTGTGCTAGCCCTGCCCCTCTATTTATATGTTGAGCCCTGGGGTCTAAACTTGGAGAGAAAGCCTCCACAAGGTCGGTTTTGCCCGCACAAGGTCGGTTTGGCCCGCACGGAAAGAGTCTAACTCGGATTCCAGCAGTATCGCGTACAAGCGGTAGTACCGCTCACGAGCGGTAGTACCGCTTGAGCGGTAGTACCGCTTCACACACGCGGTAGTACCGCTTATGCGGTAGTACCGCTTCACACAAGCGGTAGTACCGCTTACGCGGTAGTACTGCCTTACCAGCGGTAGTACCGCTTAAGGCAGCAGCAAAACTTCCTTTTGCACTTTCCAATACCTCGTGGGCTTTACCCCTTTGGCTCATATAAAGTGTTGCTGCACCCGAACACTTCGGTAAACATCCGGAACCCCTTCCGGTGAATTCCGGAACCCTTCCGGAGATCAACACACATATATCAATCTTTACCTCCGGACTCTTCCGGAGATCCTCGTCATGTCCGGGATCTTATCCGGGACTCCGAACAACCTTCGGTCACCAACAAAATAACTCAACTATACTAATCGTCACCAAACGTTAAGTGTGTAGACCCTGCGGGTTCGAGAACTATGTAGACATGACCGAGACACCTCTACGATCAATAACCAATAGCGGGACCTGGATGCCCATATTGGCTCCTACATATTCTACGAAGATCTTTATCGGTCGAACCTCTATGTCAAGGATTCAGTTAATCCCGTATGTTGTTCCCTTTGTTCTTCGGTATGTTACTTGCCCGAGATTCGATCGTCGGTATCTCTATACCTAGTTCAATCTCGTTACCGGCAAGTCTCTTTACTCGTTCTGTAATACAAGATCTCGTGGCTAACACTTTAGTCACATTGCTTGCAAGGCTCATTGTGATGTTGTATTACCGAGTGGGCCCTGAGATACCTCTCCGTCACACGGAGTAACAAATCCCAGTCTTGATCCATGCCAACCCAACAGACACCCTCGGAGATACCTGTAGAGCATCTTTATAGTCACCCAGTTACGTTGCGACGTTTGATACACACAAGGTACTCCTCCGATGTCAGGGAGTTGCATGATCTCATGGTCATAGGAACAGATACTTGACATGCAGAAAACAATAGCAATAAACTGACACGATCATATGCTATGTTTATAGTTTGGGTCTTGTCCATCACATCATTCTCCTAATGATGTGATCCCGTTATCAAATGACATCTTATGTCCATGGCTAGGAAACCTTCACCATCTTTTGATCAACGAGCTAGTCAACTAGAGGCTTACTAGGGACACGGTGTTGTCTATGTACCCACACATGTATTTGAGTTTCCAATCAATACAATTATAGCATGGATAATAAACGATTATCATGAAAAAGGAAATATAATAATAACTAATTTATTATTGCCTCTAGGGCATATTTCCAACATGGGGTGTAAGTTTATGTAATGAACTATTGGCCGTGGGCCTTTGCTGTGTATATATGCATGCTTGTTTTTATGTATGCTTGTCTTTGCCGTTTGGCGGCTCGCTCTTGCTTATTTACTTAGGCCGTTTCCTTGTTCCCTCCCCTTCTCGACCTCCTCCCCGCCAACCGGACAGCCATGAGCCTGTCTGTAGCTGGGACGGGGAGCCAGACTCGAAAGAGAGCGCACAGTACTTAGGCTTTAGGATTTGAGTGCAAGCGAAACACCCACTCGGCCGGCTGGCTGCAGGCAGCGAAGCCGGCTGGCTGTAGGCAGCGAAGCCGGCTAGAGCGCAGCCGATCTGTGCGGCGATGAGCGAAAGAGAGGGTCGGGTTGGCCGAGCCGGACGTTCATCTTTAGCCGTATTTCACGTGAGGATGCTTTCAGCCTTTGGCTCTTGCTAGCCGGACAGCCGGGAGCCGGTCTGTGGCTTAAGGCAGAGAAAGGACTTCGGCGGTGCGCACGCTACTGGGCCGGCTTCAGAAGAGTAGGGCGCGCGGGCTAGCCGGCAAGCCCCCGAGCCGGACGTGCCGACTCGGCGGGAGGGAGGCAAATGTGGTAAAGTACGCAAGGGAAAGTAAAGCTCAATAGAGATGAAAAGGTAGCCCCCGAGTGTCGTTCGGGGGACCTGCTGCTTTCATTACTTCCAAAAGGGGTAGCGATACATACATACACGGTTTAACTGTAAAACGGACAGAGGAGCTCCGCGTTCCATGGGCGTTCCGTCTGCTCGCCGGAGGCGTCTCTCTTGTGTTTGCTTGTCTTCCACGCATCGATGAGGTAGTACGTGTTGTTGCGCATGGCCTTGCTGATGATGAAAGGGCCCTCCCATGGGGAGGACAGCTTGTGCTGGCCGGCTGTCCGCTGGACCAGCCGGAGTACGAGGTCGCCCTCGCAGAAAGCGAGGGGCTTGATCTTCTTGCTGTGGTAGTGGCGCAGGTTTTGCTGGTAGATGGCCGACCGGCTGAGGGCCAGCAGGCGCGCCTCCTCGAGCAGGTCGACGCCATCTTCATGTGCTGCTTTTGCTTCCACTTCCGTGTACATGGTGACCCGAGGTGAGTCGAAATCAAGGTCCGTGGGGATGACCGCCTCGGCCCCGTAGACAAGGAAGAAGGCGGTGAAGCCGGTTGACCAGTTGGGCGTGGTCCGAAGACTCCATAGGACAGCCGACAGCTTGTCGATCCAGCTGCCGGGTGAGCGCACGAGTGGCTCGACGAGTCGTGGCTTGATGCCAGCTAGGATGAGGCCGTTTGCTCGCTCCGCCGGGCTGTTCGACTGAGGAAGTGCGACGGAGACCAGGTCAAGCCGGATGCCGGAGACGGAGCAGTAACGAGCCAGCGCGCCTTTGGTGAAGTTGGTGCCGTTATCGGTGATGATGCTGTTGGGGACGCCGTAGCGGACAGCGATGTCTTTGATGAACTTGATGGCTGCGGGATCGTCGAGCTTCTTGATCGGCCTTGCCTCACTCCACTTGGTGAACTTGTCGACGGCCACTAGCAGGTGCGTCATGCCGCCTCGAGCGGTCTTGAAGGGTCCCACCATGTCGAGGCCCCAGACGGCAAAGGGCCACGCGATGGGGGTGGTTTGGAGAGCCGTAGCCGGCTGGTGGCTCTGGGCCTTGAAGTGCTGGCAGCCCTTGCACTTGAGGACCAGCTGCGTTGCGTCCTTCAGAGCAGTCGGCCAGTAGAAACCTTGGCGGAAGGCCTTGGCCACCAGGGACCGGGAGGCGGCGTGGTGCCCGCACTCGCCCTGGTGGATGTCTCGTAGGATCTCGAGGCCCTTGTCCATCTCGACGCAGCGCTGGAAAACGCCGGTTGTGCTGTGCTTGACAAGCTCGTTGTTGATGATGCTATAGGCGGAGGCTCGGCGCTGCACTTGTCGGGCTTCGACCTCGCTCGCGGGGAGTTCGCCGCTCACCAGGAAGGTAAGGATCGGCTATGCCCAAAATGGTGCCTCCACCACCATGAAGACGGCAGCTTGCACAGGACCGGCCGGATCGGGAGGCGGCAGGCCAGAGCCGGCAGCCCCCGGGGCTGGAGCAGCAGTCCCCGAGCCAGAGCCGGCAGCCCCAGGGCTGGATCACCGATGGCAGCCCCCGGGATCAGAATGGCAGTCCCCAAGCCGGAGCCGGCAGTCCCTGAGCCGGAGCCGGCAGCCCCCGAGACGGAAGCCGGAGCCGCCGGGTCGGCTGGGACGAAGATGGACTCCGAATCCAGAGACGGTTTGATGGAGAGCTTGCGCAGATGCTCGAGGGAGACACCGGCTAGGATTGCCTGTCGGCTGGAGCCAATCTTGGCCAGTGTATCTGCCGCCTCGTTCTCGGCTCGAGGGACGTGGAGGAACTCGCAGCCATCGAAGCCGTTGGTCATCTGCTGGACCAGGTTGCGGTAGCTGGCCATGTTGGAGTCCCTGGCGTCCCACTCGCCAGAGACCTGCTGGACCACCAGGTCGGAGTCACCGTAGCAGAGGATGCATCGGATGCCGATTTCTTTGGCCAGCCGGAGGCCGTGGACAAGGGCTTCGTACTCGGCGATGTTGTTGGAGGTGGAAAGTGGATCTGGAGCGCGTAGCCCAGCCGGTTGCCCTTGGGGGAGGAGAGCATGATGCCAGTTCCCAAGCCGGTGACCATCTTCGAGCCGTCGAAGTGCATGTGCCAGTGCGTCGAGTCGGGAGCCGGCGGCAAGTATTGGGTCTCCGCCCAGTCGACGAGGAAGTCGGCCAACGCCTGCGACTTGATGGCCGTGCGGGGCTCGTAGAGGATTGTGTGGCCGGCTAGCTCAATGGCCCACTTGGCGACCCCGCCGAAGGCGTCTCGGCTGCCCATGATCTCGCTGAGGGGAGCCGTGCTCACCATGATGATGACATGCTCCTGGAAGTACTGCTACAGCTTCTTGGCTGCCAAGTACACGCCATAGCACATCTTCTGGTAGTGGGGGTTGTTCTGCTTGGAGGTGAAGAAGACCTCGCTCAGGTAGTACACAGGGCGCTGGACCGGCTGCGCTTTGCCCTGCTCAGGGCGCTCGACCACCAGCACCACGCTGACCACGCGAGTGGTTGCTGCGATGTACATCAGGAGCAGCTCCTTCTCAGCCGGCGCGGCCAGGACGGGTGTGGTGGAGAGCATGCGCTTGAGGTCGCGGAAAGGTTCGTCCGCCTGGTCGGAGCACTTGAACGGCGTCGTCTTCTTCATCAGCTGATATAGGGGTAGGGCCCTCTCCCCCAGCCAGCTGACGAACCGGCTGAGAGAGGCCAAGCAGTCGGTGAACTTCTAGACATCACGCAGCCGAGCCGGCTTGCGCATGCGCTCGATCGCCTTGATCTTCTCCGGGTTGGCCTCAATGCCGTGCTCCGAGACGAGGAACCCCAGGAGTTGGCCAGCCGGCACGCCGAAGACGCATTTCCCCGGGTTGAGCTTGATCTGGAACTGGCGCAGATTGGCGAATGTCTCCCTGAGGTCCTCCAGGAGGCTGAGGTGTTGCTTGGTCTTCACCACGATGTCGTCGACGTAGACGTGCACATTCCTGCCGATCTATGGCAGTAGGCACTTTTGCATGCAGCGTTGGAAGGTGGCGCCGGCGTTCTTCAAGCCAGACGACATGGTGATGTAGAAATACGCCCCGAAGGGGGTGATGAAGGACGTCTTGAGGGCATCCGTCAGGTCCAGCTTGATCTGGTGGTAGCCAGAGTAGGAGTCCAGGAAGGACAAAAGCTCGCAGCCGGCGGTGGAGTCGATGACTTGGTCGATCCGGGGAAGGGCAAACGGGTCCTTGGGGCAGGCCTTGTTCAGGCTGGTGTAGTCGATGCACATGCGCCAGGTGCCATTCTTCTTCAGGACGAGGACTGGGTTGGCCAGCCACTTGGGGTGGAACATTTCCATGATGAAGCCGGCTGCGAGCAGCCGGGCGATCTCCTCACCGATGGTTCTTCGCTTCTCCTCGGAGAAGCGGCGTAGCGGCTGCCGGACCGGCTTGGCATCCGGCCGGACGTGGAGTTTGTGCTCAGCGAACTTCCTCGGAACACCCGGCATGTCTTTAGGGAACCTTGCAAAGATGTCCCGATTCTCACGGAGGAAGTCAACGAGCTCGCCTTCCTATTTTCTATCGAGGCCGGTGCCCACAACAACGTACTCGCTGGAGTTGGGGTTGGACGGGTCGAGCGAAATCTTCTTGGTGCTCTTGGCCGGCTTGAAGGACCCCTCGTCGGTCGGCTGCTTGAGCTGAGCTGGCATGACTGGCTGCTTGCCAGCCAGCGCGACGAGACGATCGAGCTAGTGCCTCTCCTCGGCAATGACCAGCGACTCGGCCAGCTTAGAGCCGACTTTGGCGCACTCCAGGGACTTCTTGTAGTCGCCGATGATGGTGATGATGCCCTTCGGACCCGGCAGCTTCATCTTGAGGTAGGCGTAGTGGGGGACCGCCATGAACTTGGCCAAGGCAGGCCGGCCCAAAAGCACGTGGTAGGGGCTGGCCAGGTCGACCACCTCAAACCAGATTGGCTCGCGGCGGAAGTGGGCGCTCGTGCCGAATAGCACGTCCAGCCGGACCTTGCCGATAGGGGAGCAAGAGGCATCCGGCACGATGCCGTGGAACACCGTCCGGGTGGGCTGCAGCTGGCTTTCCTTGATGCCGAGCTTGATCATGGTGTCGCTGTAGAGGATGTTGATGCTGCAGCTGCCATCGATCAGCACCCACAAAAATTGGCAGGTGCGCTTCTCAGCAACGAAGGTGGGGTCAAGGATGAGTGCGTAGCCACCTGGCGTGGGCATCACGGCCGGGTGGTCCTCCCGGGTCCAGCTGATGGGATGGTCGGACCAATGCATGAACTGGGGGACCAGGGGGACGACAGCGTTCACCTCATGCTGGTACTTGCGCTTGTTGTGCTTGTCATTGCCTTCACTGGTGAAGACGATGTAGGCCGCGTCCTGCTGGGGGAAGGTGTTGTTGGCGAGGGCGCCAACTGTCGGAGGTGGCGGGGGAGGCGGCGGAAGCTGCGGGCCGGGGCCGGGTGGCGGAGGCGGAAGGTCGCCACGCATCAGGCACTGGGTGATGCTGCAGTTCCGAAGCGTGTGCGTTGATGGCTTCGCGCCGCTGTGGTGCTTGCAGGGGGCGTCGAGCATTTGCTCGAAGGAGAGCTTGGGCTTCCAGGCCATCTCGCCAGTGCGCTGGCGCTTGCCGCCGCCTAGCTTGGCCGACTGCTCCTCCTCCACAGCGGCCACTTGCTGGTTGTTGTAGCGGGGAGCTGGCTGCTCGCCCTTTCGCTTGTTGTTGTTGTTGTTGTTGTCTTGTGATACGTCTCCAACGTATCTATATTTTTTTATTGTTCCATGCTATTATAGTATCAATCTTGGATGTTTTATATGCCATTATATATCATTTTTTTGGGACTAACCTACTAACCCAGTGCCCAGTGCCAGTTGTTGTTTTCTGCTTGTTTTTACCTTTTCAGAAAATCATTATCAAAAAGTGTCCAAACGAGAAAAAAACTTTGGATTAATTTTTTCTGGACCAGAAGAGACCCAGGAAGCTTCGGGAGAAGACCAGAAGAGTCACGAGGAGGCGACAAGCCTGGAGGGCACGCCCAGGGGGGTAGGGCATGCCCCCCAGGCTTGTGAGCTCCTCGTGGCACCTCCTGACCTAATTCCAGCGCTATAAGTTCCCAAATATTTCAAAACCAACAGAGAGCCAGAAGAGAAAACCTTTCCGCCGCCGCAAGCCTCTGTTCTTCCGTGATCCCATCTGGAGGCATTTTCCGATAATCTGTCCGAGGGGGAATCGATCACGGAGGGCTTCTTCATCAACCTTGCTGCCCTTCCAATGATGTGTGAGTAGTTTACTTTATTTACCTTTTATTTGCATTTGCCTCTCGTTTTCATCTCCCCCACTTCTAAAATATTTTACAAAAACACAAAAATATTTTTTTATTTGCTTGTTTGCTAGTTTGCTTGCTTCGTCGCGATGTCTCAAGAAAATACAAAATTGTGTGAGTTTTCCAATACTAATAATAATGATTTTATTAGTACTCCTATTTCTCCTCCCGCCACTAGTGCGGAGTCGTGTGACATTAATGCTGCCTTGCTTAATCTTGTTATGAAAGAACAATTTTCTGGTAGTCCTAATGAAGATGTTGTATCCCATCTAAATACTTTCATTGAACTTTGTGATATGCAAAAGAAAAAAGATGTGGATAATGATATTGTCAAATTAAAATTATTTCCGTTCTCACAACGACACCGTGCTAAAACTTGGTTTTCATCCTTGCCTAGAAATAGTATTGATTCTTGGGATAAGTGTAAGGATCCTTTTATTACCAAGTATTTTCCTCCCACTAAGATTATTTCTTTAAGAAATCAAATTGTGAATTTTAAGCAACTTGAGCATGAACATGTTGCACAATCTTGGGAGAGAATGAAATTAATGATAAGAAATTGCCCAACTCATGGCTTGAATTTATGGATGATCATACAAAAATATTATGCGGGACTAAACTTTGTCTCTAGAAATTTGCTAGACTCTGCCGCAGGTGATACTTTTACGGAAATTACATTGGGAGAAGCTACAAAACTTCTTGATAATATTATGACAAATTATTCTCGATGGCACACTGAACGAACTCCAACTGGTAAGAAGGTAAATTATGTTGAAGAAATTAACACTTTGAGTGATAAGATGGATGATCTATTAAAATTGGTTGCTAGTAAAAATTCTCATATTGATCCTAATGATGTGCCATTGTCTACCTTGATTGAGCAAAATAATGATGCTATTGATGTGAATTTTGTCTCTAGAAATAATTTCAACAACAATGCTTATTGGGGTAATTTCAATCCTAGACCGTTTCCTGGAAATTCCTCTAATAATTATGGCAATCCTTATGGTAATTCTTATAATAATAATAGTAGTAATAATAATAATAGGATGCCCTCTGATCTTGAAAGTAATATTAAAGAATTTATTAGTTCGCAAAAGAATTTCAATGCTATGATAGAAGAAAAATTGAATAGAGTTGATGAATTGGCTAGGAACAAGGATAGAATTGCTCATGATGTGGAAAATCTCAAAACTAAAATTTTGCCACCAAAGCATGATATAAATGAGTCTATTAAAGCTATCTATGTTTTCATTAATGAAATTACAGAAAGGACCGCTAGGTTGAGAGCTAAGCGAGAATCTCTAGAAAAAGCGATTTCACCCGGTTTCTATCGTAGTAATGATGAAGATTTTAAAATGATTGGTGTCACTCCTATTGAATCATTATTTAGTAAAATAAAACTTGATGAAAAAGGGACTGAAGAAGAGTCAACTTTAGATAGAAGGAGTCCCACTTGCTTGGAGGGTGATAATCTTGATGATAAAAATGAAAAAAGTGGGTTTGGAGAGGTCAAAACTTTAAATAGTAATGCACCCACTACTTTGGATTACAAGGACTTTAATTATGATAGTTGTTCTTTAATTGAGTGTATTTCCTTATTGTAATCCATGATTAATTCACCAAATGCATATGAACAAAATAAAGCTTTCACTAAACATATTGTAGAAGCCATGATGAAAGCACATGAAGAAAAACTTGAGTTAGAAGTTTCAATTCCTAGAAAATTACAAGATGAATGGGAACCTACTATTAAAGTCAAAATTAAAGATTATGAATGTAATGCTCTTTGTGATCTTGGTGCTAGCATTTCCACTATACCAAAATCTTTGTGTGATGTGCTAGGTCTCACCGACATGGATCCTTGTTCCCTTAATTTGCATCTTACGGATTCCACTATTAAAAAGCCATTGGGTAGAATCAATGATGTGCTTATTCTTGCAAATAGAAATTATGTGCCCGTGGACCTTATTGTTCTTGATATTGAATGCAATCCTTCTTGCCCCATAATACTTGGTAGGCCTTTTCTACGAACAATTGGTGCTATTATTGATATGAAATAAGGTAATATAAGATTTCAATTTCCATTAAAGAAAGGGATGGAACACTTCCCTAGAAATAGAATTAAGGCACCTTATGAATCTATATGAGGGCCACCTATGGAATTAACTTGAAGGATGACAACACTTGAAACTATGCTTGATGCCTAGCTAGGGGCATAAAACAATAGCGCTTGTTGTGAGGCAACCCAATGAATAAAATAATTTTTTGCTTTTACCTTCTGTTCTTGAGTGTTTACACAATTATAGCTTCTGTTATGATTGTATTTTAATGTTTTAATTAGTGTTTGTGCCAAGTAATGCCTTTGGGATGATTTGGATGATAGTATAATTGATGCTGTTTGAAAATAGAAACTTATGCGTCCAGTACTGCAATTTTGGTTTTTCGCTGGAGCATCAGAACCTTCTTAATTTTTTACACAATATTGATATATGAATTTCCCACGTTTTCCTAATTTATCAGAATTTTAGGAGTTACATAAGTATGACGTTAATTCAGATCTTTACAGACTATTCTGTTTTAGACAGATTATGTTTTTGTTGCATAGTTTGCTTATTTTGATGAATCTGTGGATCGTATCGGGGGGTATGAGTCATGGAGAAGTTGGAGTATAGTAGCATTATGCCAATATTAAATATAAATCAATTTACAACAGTACCTAAAGTTTAAGATTTGTTTGTTATACTAATGGATCTCACGAGGTTTCTGTTGAGTTTTGTGTGCTGAAGTTTTCAAGTTTTGGGTGAGACTACGATGGATAAAGGAATAAGGAGTGGCAAGAGCCTAAGCTTGGGGATGCCCAAGGCACCCCAAGGTAATATTCAAGGAAGACTCAAGCGTCTAAGCTTGGGGAAGCCCCGGAAGGCATCCCCTCTTTCGTCTACAATCTATCGGTAACTCACTTGGAGCTATATTTTTATTCATCACATGATATGTGTTTACTTGTAGCGTCTTGTGATATAGTTTGTTTGCTTTTGTTTTCTTTTTAGTTTGTCACAATCATCTTTGCTGAACACACCTTTTTGAGAGGGACACACATTATTCATGATTTGTTAGAATACTCTATGTGCTTCACTTATATCTTTTGAGCTAGGCAATTGCTCTAGTGCTTCACTTATATCTTTTAGAGCACGGTGGTGGTTATATTTTAAAGAAATAGTTGCACTCTCATACTTCACTTATATATTTTTGAGATTCTAATGAATAGCAATGGTAATATGCACGGGTTATGAATTTGGTCCTGATATGTTAGGTATTCAAGAGGGATATAATAAAAACTTTCATGTAGATCACTGAATATGATAAGTTTGATTCCTTGCAATAGTTTTGCGATATTAAGATGGTAATATGTGGGAGGTATTAGTATATAATTGTGGTTTAGTAAGAATATTGGTGTTAAGGTTTGTGATTCCCGAAGCATGCACGTATGATCTGTCGTTATGCTAAGAAGTTGGAGCATGATTTATTGTTGATTGTCTACCTTATGAGTGGCGGTCGGGGACGAGCGATGGACTTGTCCTACCAATCTATGCCTCTAGGGGCATGCGTAGTAGTACTTTGCTTTGAGGGCTAATAAACTTTCGCAATAAGTATGTGAGTTCTTTATGACTAATGTGAGTCCATGGATTATACGCACTCTCACCCTTCCGCAATTTGCTAGCCTCTTCGGTACCGTGCATTGCCCTTTCTCACATCGAGAGTTGGTGCAAACTTCACCGGTGCATCCAAACCCCGTGATATGATACGCTCTATCACACATAAGCCTCTTTATATCTTCCTCAAAACAGCCACCATACCTACCTATCATGGCATTTCCATAGCCATTCCAAGATATATTGCCATGCAACTTCCACCGTTCCATTTTTATGAAACACATCGTCATTGTCATATTGCTTTGCATGATCATATAGCTGACATAGTATTTGTGGCTTAGCCACCGTACATCATTTTTATACATGTTACGCTAGCATCATTGCACATCCTGGTACACTGCCAGAGGCATTCATATAGAGTCATATTTTTGTTCTAGTATCGAGTTGTAATATTTAGTTGTAAGTAAATAAAAGTGTGATGATCATCATTATTAGAGCATTGTCCCGGTGAGGAAAGGATGATGGAGACCATGATTCCCCCACAAGTCGGGATGAGACTCCGGACGAAAAAAAAAGAGGCCAAAAAGAGCCATCAAAAAAATGAGAGAAAATGAGAGAAGGGGCAATGTTACTATCCTTTTTCCACACTTGTGCTTCAGAGTAGCACCATGTTTTTCATATAGAGAGTCTCCTATTTTGTCACTTTCATATACTAGTGGGAATTTTTCATTATAGAACTTGGCTTGTATATTCCGATGATGGGCTTCCTCAAATGTCCGAGGTCTTCATGAGCAAGCAAGTTGGATGCACACCCACTTAGTTTTCATGTTGAGCTTTCAAACACTTATAACTCTTAGTGCATCCGTTGCATGGCAATCCCTACTCCTCGCATTGACATCAATTTATGGGCATCTCCATAGCCCGTTGATTAGCCTCGTCGATGTGAGACTATCTTCTTATTTTTGACTTCTCTTATTTATCTCTACCACCACACTCTATTCCACCCATAGTGCTATATCCATGGCTTGCGCTCATGTATTGCGTGGGAGTTGAAAAAGCTGAAGCGCGTTAAAAAGTATGAACCAATTGCTCAGCTTGTCATCGGGGTAGTGCATGATAAATACTTTGTGTTAAGAAGATGGAGCATGACAGGATTATATGATTTTGTAGGGATAACGTTCTTTAGCATTTTTATTTTGAAAGACATGATTGTTTATTAGTATGCCTGAGTATTGATGTCTTTATATCAACTTATAGACTATTGCTTTGAATCATTCGGATCTTATTATTCATACCGTAAGAGAGAGATTACATGATGAAACATGATCACATCAAAAATTCTGTTTTTATCATTTACCTACTTGAGGACGAGCCGGAATTAAGCTTGGGGATGCTTGATACGTCTCCAACGTATCTATAATTTTTTATTGTTCCATGCTATTATAGTATCAATCTTGGATGTTTTATATGCAATTATATGCCACTATATATCATTTTTTGGGACTAACCTATTAACCCAGTGCCCAGTGCCAGTTGCTGTTTTCTGCTTGTTTTTGCCATTTCAGAAAATCATTATCAAAAAGTGTCCAAACGAGAAAAAAACTTTGGATTAATTTTTTCTGGACCAAAAGAAACCCAGGAAGCTTCGGGAGAAGACCAGAAGAGTCACGAGGAGTCGACAAGCCTGGAGGGTGCGCCCAGGGGGGTAGGGCGCGCCCCCAGGCTTGTGGGCCCCTCGTGGCACCTCCTGACCTAATTCCAGTGCTATAAATTCCCAAATATTCCAAAACCAATACAGAGCCAGAAGAAAAAACCTTTCCGCCGCCGCAAGCCTCTCTTCTTCCGCGATCCCATCTGGAGGCCTTTTCCGGTAATCTGCCGGAGGGGGAATCGATCACGGAGGGCTTCTTCATCAACCTTGCTGCCCTTCCGATGATGTGTGAGTACTTTACCACAGACCTACGGGTCCATAGCTAGTAGCTAGATGGCTTCTTCTCTCTCTTTGATCTTCAATACCATGTTCTCCTCGATGTTCTTGGAGTTCTATCCGATGTAATCTTCTTTTGCGGTGTGTTTGTTGGGATCTGATGAATTCTGAGTTTATGATCAGATTATTCATGAGAAATATTTGAGTCTTCTCAGAACTCTTTTATGCATGATTATTATAGCTTTGTATTTCTCTCCGATCTATCGATTTGGTTTGGCCTACTAGATTGATTTGTCTTGCAATGGGAAAGGTGCTTTGTGATGGGTTCAATCTTGCGGTGCTCAATCCCAGTGACAGAAGGGGACATGACACATATTTGTATTGTTGCCATTAAGGATAAAAAGATGGGGTTTAATCATATTGCTTGAGTTTACTTTGTCTACATCATGTCATCTTGCTTAAGGCGTTACTCTGTTTCATACTTAATACCCTAGATGCATGCTGGATAGCGGTCGATGGGTGGAGTAATAGTAGTAGATGCAGGCAGGAGTCGGTCTACTTGTCTCGAACGTGATGCCTATATACATGATCATTGCCATGAATATGTCATAATTATTTGCTTTTTTATCAATTTCCCAACAGTAATTTGTCTACCCACTGTATGATATGTGTTCGAGAGAGGAACCTCTACTGAAAACTATGGCCCCGGGGTCTACCTTATCATAAATAAAAAATCTAAAAATACCTTGCTGCAATTTATTTACTTCTATTTTTATTAGTATTTTAGTTTATCTATTTATCTCTATAAGATTTAATCCTTGCAAATAACCGCTAAGAGGATTGACAACCCTCTTATTTGCATTGGGTGCAAGTGTTTGCTCTTGTGTGTGCAGGTGCGCTTAACGGAATTTTGCATGGTTCTCCTACTGGATTGATAACCTTGGTTCTTAACTGAGGGAAATACTTATCTCTACTGTACTGCATCATCCTCTCCTCTTCGGGGAAATACCAACGCAGACTACAAGTAGCATCTTGCCGGCGCTGGTTGTTGTCGCCAGCCGGCCGAGGGTTGTCCGGCTGGACCGGGACAGGCTTGCCAGATGCGTCGACTGAGATCTTCACACGCATCGCGGAGTCAGCCGTGGCGTACTTTTCTGCCACAGCTATGATCCCTGCCAAGGTGTCCGGCTTGTCACACATCAGCCGGTGCTTGAGCAGGGTGCCGTCTCGGCACCCGTCGACAAAGTACTGGATGGCCTGCAACTCGTGGACCCCCTCGCAGGAATTGCGCAGCTCCGTCCACCGCGTGAGGAAGTCGCGAAGGGGCTCGTCCGGGCCCTGGACGCACATGGAGAGCTGGCGAGGGTGACCCAAATGCTTGTACGTGCTGGTGAAGTTGCGCACCAACGCCTCCTCGAAGTCCAACCAGGAGTTGACGCTGCCGGCCTTCAGGCTGTTAAGCCATGTCCGGGCCGAGCTGAGCAGCATGAGGGGGACGTAGTGGACCGCCACGCGCCTGTTGCCGCCGGCTATGCCGACAGCCGTGGTGTAGTCAGTCAACCAATCTTCTGGCTTGGCGACGCCGCTGTACTTGGGGGTGTCGCGGGCCAGCGTGAACCCTTTGGGAAAGGGCTCCTCCCGGATGCATGGCCCGAAACAGGCAGGACCAACGGAACTCTCCTCCTCGAGGGCCGTGGACCGCGCCCTCCGATCGATGCGCTGGCGGGCATCATTTTCATCGTAGGGCTCGCGGAGGCCCAGCCGGTTCGCGACGGGGCCGCGTGGCACTGCGCCAGCGGAAGCCGGCTGGGGCCGCCGAGGCGGCGGGGGAGGGTGCTCTGGCTGCTGGATGCGGCCATCAACAGCCGTCTCATCAGCGATGCCGTCACCGGCCGTAGCGGCGCGGTTGTGCCGGCTCTGGCTTGCCCGGCGCCGGCCAGAGCGGCTGGCGCTAGCAGCAGGGGAAGATGCCTGCTGCGTGTCCCGAAGGGCCCTCTCCGGGTCCGTGGTGTTCCCCGAGGCGGAGGCGGCGGGCGGGGCCGGACCGAAACGCTTCTGCTGCTCGTTCACCGTGGTGATGAGGTCGCGAACGCATTGCTGCTGCTACAGAAGCTCCTCGCCCTCCAAGAACTCGAGATCCGCCAATGCGGCCTGTGCCGCGAGCATGTTCTTCACGGGGGTGTCGTAGATGGGCCGGCCTGCGCCTAGCGCACGGCCGATGGCGCCTCCGCGGAACCGCACCACCGCAACCCGGCTGGGCTCAGCGGCGGCCGACGTGAAGCCTGATACGTCCATTTTGCATCATGTTTTCCTACTGTTATTTATAGTGTTTTAATCAATATAATACTTTGTGGAGCAATTCTAATGCCTTTTCTCTCTCAATATGCAAGATTTACATAAGGAGGGAGATTGCCGGCAGCTGGAATTCGGGACCTGAAAAAGCTATGTCAGAGATACCTATTCTGCACATCTCCAAATGAGCTGAAATTTCACGGAGATTTATTTTGGAATAAATAAAAAATACTGGAGAAAAGAAGTACCAGAGGGGCCA
Organism: Elymus sibiricus; assembly: GCA_039707655.1. Classification (NCBI taxonomy): domain Eukaryota; kingdom Viridiplantae; phylum Streptophyta; class Magnoliopsida; order Poales; family Poaceae; genus Elymus; species Elymus sibiricus. The sequence goes on from CM077670.1 coordinate 40,810,082, forward strand.
CCCAGGTGCCCACGAGGCAACAGGGCGCGCCACCCCCCCCCCCCCAGGCGCGCCTTGGTGGCTTGTGGGGCCCCTAGCCAGCCTCCGGTGCCCATTTTCTGGTATATAAGCCCATTTTCCCTAGAAAAAATAAGGAGAAGACTTTCGGGACGGAGCGCCGCCGTCTCGAGGCGGAACTTGGGCAGGAGCACTTTTGCTCTCCAGCGGAGCGATTCCACCAGGGATACTTCCCTCCGGGAGGGGGAAATCGAAGCCATCATCATCATTAACGATCCTCTCAGCGTGGGAGGACCAATCTTCATCAACATCTTCACCAGCACCGTCTCATCTCAAACCCTAGTTCATCTCTTGTATTCAATCTTTGTCTCAAGACCTCAGATTGGTACATGTGGGTTGCTAGTAGTGTTGATTACATCTTGTAGTTGATGCTAGTTGGTTTATTTGGTGGAATATTATATGTTCAGATCCATTATGCTATTCAATACCCCTCTGATCTTGAACATGAACATGATTTGTGAGTAGTTACTTTTGTTCTTGAGGACATGGGAGAAGTCTTGTCATAAGTAATCATGTGAATTTGGTATTCGTTCGATATTTTAATGATATGTATGTTATTGATTCTCTTAGTGGTGTCATGTGAACGTCGACTACATGACACTTTACCATCTTTTGGCCTAAGGGAATGCATTGTGGAGTAGTAATTAGATGATGGGTTGCAAGAGTGACAGAAGCTTAAACCCTAGTTTATGCGTTATTCCGTAAGGGGCTGATTTGGATCCATATGTTTAATGCTATGGTTAGATTTATCTTAATTCTTCTTTCATAGTTGCAGATGCTTGCGAGATGGGTTAATCATAAGTGGGAGGCTTGTTCAAGTAAGAACAGCACCCAAGCACCGGTCCACCCACATATCAAATTATCAAAGTAGCGAACGCGAATCAAACAAACATGATGAAAGTGACTAGATGAAATTCCTATGTGTCCTCGAGAACGTTTAGCTTATTATAAGAGATCGTTCCGGCCTGTCCTTTACAACAAAAGTATTGGGCTACCTTGCTGCACCTTAGTTACTATTGCTACTTGTCACTTGTTACAAATTATCTTGCTATCAAACTACTTGTTACCGATAATTTCAGTGCTTGCAGAAAATACCTTGCTGAAAACCACTTGCCATTTCCTTCTGCTCCTCGTTGGGTTCGACACTCTTACTTATCGAAAGGACTACGATTGATCCCCTATACTTGTGGGTCATCAAGACTCTTTTCTGGCACCGTTGCCGGGGAGTGAAGCGCCTTTGGTGAGTGGAATTTGGTAAGGAAACATTTATATTACGTGCTGAAATTTATTGTCGCTTGTCACTATGGAAAGTAATCCTTTGAGGGGTTTGTTCGGGGTATCTTCACCTCAACCGGAAGCACAAAGAGTTGCTCCTCAACCTACTACACCTACTGATTATATTTATTATGAGATTCCTTCGGGTATGATAGAGAAACTGCTAGCTAATCCTTATGCAGGAGATGGAACAATACATCCTGATATGCACTTAATCTATGTTGATGAAGTTTGTGGATTATTTAAGCTTGCAGGTTTACCCGGAGATGAAGTTAAGAAGAAGGTTTTGCCTTTATCTTTGATGGGAAAGGCATTGACATGGTATAGGCTATGTGATGATATTGGAACGTGGGATTGGAATCGATTGAAATTGGAATTTCATCAAAAGTTTTATCCTATGCATCTGGTTCATCGTGATCGGAATTATATATATAATTTTTGGCCTCGTGAAGGAGAAAGCATCACTCAAGCTTAGGGGAGGCTTAAGTACATGATGTACACATGCCCCAATCATGAGCTCTCAAGAGAAATTATCTTACAGAATTTTTATGCTCGGCTTTCTCATGATGATCAAACCATGCTCGATTCTTCTTCGACTGGCTCCTTTATGAAGAAAACTATTGAATTCAGATGGGATCTTCTGGAAAGAATTAAATGCAACTCTGAAGATTGGGAACTCGACAAAGGTAATGAGTCAGCTATAACACTTGAGTACGATTGTGTTAAATCTTTTATGGATACCGATGCTTTTCATAAGTTTAGCACTAAATATGGACTTGACTCTGAGATAGTAGCCTCCTTTTGTGAATCTTTTGCTACTCATGTTGATCTCCCTAAGGAGAAGTGGTTTAAATATCATCCCCCTGTTAAAGAAAAGATTAAGGAACCCGTTAGTTTTAAAGAAGAAACAATTGTTTACCATGTTGATCCAGTTGTGCCTACTGCTTATATTGAGAAACCACCTTTTCCTGTTAGGATTAAGGAACATGCTAAAGTTTCAACTGTGGTTAACAAAAGTAATATTAGAGCACCTAGACCCTCTGAACAAATTAAAGTTGAACCTAATGTTGCTATGGTTAAAGATCTCTTGGTCGATAATACAGATGGGCATGTTATTTACTTCTGTGATGAAGCAGCTAGAATTGCTAAACCAGATCCTAAAGATAAAAATAGACCTGTAGTAGGCATGCCTGTTGTCTCTGTTAAAATAGGAGATCATTGTTATCATGGCTTATGTGATTTGGGTGCTAGTGTGAGTGCTATTCCGTTTACCTTATATCAAGAAATTATGAATGATATTGCACCTATTGAAATAGAGGACATTGATGTTACTATTAAGCTTGCAAACAGAGATACCATTACGCCGCTTGGGATCGTTAGAGATGTTGAAGTCTTGTGTGGAAAAATAAAATACCCTACTGATTTTCAAGTCCTCGGTTCTCCACAAGATAATTTTTGTCCCATTATATTTGGTAGACCTTTCTTGAACACTATTAATACCAAGATTGATTGAGCTAAAGAAACTGTTAGTGTTAATTTTGGTGGTATATCTCATGAGTTTAATTTCTCCAAGTTTCGTAGATAACCTCATGATAAAGAATTGCCTAGTAAAGATGAAATTATTGGTCTTGCTTCTATTGCCGTACCTCCTACTGATCCGTTAGAACAATATTTGCTAGACCATGAAAATGATATGCACATGAATGAAAGAAATGAAATAGATAAGATGTTCTTTGATCAACCACCTATCCTTAAACACAATCTGCCTGTTGAAACTCTTGGAGGCCCTCCTCCGCCTAAGGGTGACCCTGTATTCGAACTGAAACAATTGCCTGATACATTGAAATATGCTTATCTAGATGAAAAGAAGATATATCCTATTATTATTAGTGCTAACCTTTCAGAGCATGAAGAGAAGAGATTACTAAAAACTCTAAGGAAGCACCATGCTGCTATTGGATATACTCTTGATGATCTTAAGGGCATTAGTCCCACTCTATGTCAGCACAAAATTAATATGGAGCCTGATGCTAAACCAGTTGTCGACCACCAACGACGATTAAATCCTAAGATGAAGGAGGTGGTAAGAACTGAAATATAAAAGCTTCTGGAAGCAGGTATAATCTATCCCATAGCTGATAGTAGATGGGTAAGTCCCGTTCATTGTGTCCCTAAGAAAGGAGGCATTACTGTTGTTCCTAACGATAAAAATGAACTCATTCCACAAAGAATTGTAACTGGTTATAGGATGGTAATTGATTTTAGAAAATTAAACAAAGCCACTAGAAAAAATCATTACCCCTTACCTTTTATTGATCAAATGTTAGAAAGATTGTCCAAGCATACACACTTTTGCTTTCTTGATGGATATTCTGGTTTCTCAAATACCTGTATCACAGGCCGACCAAGAGAAAACCACCTTATGCTTTTAGATGTATGCCTTTTGGTTTATGCAATGCACCTGCTACCTTTCAAAGATGTATGACTGCTATATTCTCTGACTTTTGTGTTGAGGTTTTCATGGATAATTTTTCCGTTTACGGAACTTCCTTTGATGATTGCTTAAGCAACCTTGATCGAGTTTTGCAGAGATGTGAACAAACTAATCTTGTCTTGAATTGGGAGAAGTGCCACTTTATGGTGAATGAAGGTATTGTCTTGGGGCATAAAATTTCTGAACGAGGTATTGAAGTAGATAAGGCTAAAGTTGATGCAATTAAGAAAATGCCATGTCCTAAAGATATTAAAGGTATAAGAAGTTTCCTTGGTCATGCTGGTTTCTATAGAAGGTTTATTAAAGACTTCTCTAAAATTTCTAGGCCTCTTACTAATCTCTTGCAAAAAGATGTTCCATTTGTTTTTGATGATGATTGTGTAGAAGCCTTTAAAACACTTAAGAAAGCATTAACCTCTGCACCTATTGTTCAACCACCTGATTGGAACTTGCCTTTTGAAATTATGTGTGATGCTAGTGATTATGCTGTTGGTGTTGTTCTAGGATAGAGAGTTGATAAGAAATTAAATGTTATCCATTATGCTAGTAAAACTCTAGACAGTGCTCAAAGAAATTATGCTACTATTGAGAAAGAATTTCTAGCAGTTGTGTTTGCATGTGATAAATTCAGATCTTACATAGTTGATTCTAAAGTAATTGTACACACACCGATCATGCTGCTATTAAATACCTATGGAAAAGAAAGATGCTAAACCTAGACTCATTAGGTGGGTTCTATTGCTACAAGAATTTGACTTGCATATTACTGATAGGAAGGGAGCTGAGAACCCCGTAGTTGATAACTTGTCTAGGTTGGAAAATATTCTTGATGACCCACTGCCTATTGATGATAGTTTTCCCGATGAGCAATTAGCTGTCATAAATGATTCCCGTAATACTCCTTGGTATGTAGACTATGCTAATTATATTGTTGCTAAATTTATACCACCTAGTTTCACATACCAACAAAAGAAAAAGTTCTTTGATTTAAGACATCACTTCTGGGATGACCCACATCTTTATAAACAAGGAGTGGATGGTATTATTAGACGTTGTATACCTGAGCATGAACAGGAACAAATCTTACGGAAGTGTCATTCCAAGCTTACGGAGGACACCATGCGGGAGACAGAACTGCACATAAGGTACTACAATCTGGTTTTTATTGGCCTACTCTTTTCAAGGATGCTCGTAAGTTTGTCTTATCTTGTGATGAATGTCAAAGAATTGGTAATATTAGTAGACGTCGGGAAATGCCTATGAATTATTCACTTGTTATTGAACCATTTGATGTTTGAGGATTTGATTATATGGGACCTTTTCCTTCCTCTAATGGGTATACACATATTTTACTTGCTGTTGATTACGTTACTAAGTGGGTAGAAGCTATTCCAACTAGTAGTGCTGATCATAACACTTCTATTAAAATGCTTAAAGAAGTTATTTTCCCGAGGTTCGGAGTCCCTGGATACTTAATGACTGATGGTGGTTCACATTTTATTCATGGTGCATTCCGTAAACCGCTAGCTAAATATGATGTCAACCATAGAATGGCATCTCCCTATCACCCTCAATCTAGTGGTCAAGTTGAATTGAGCAATAGAGAAATAAAGTTAATTTTGCAAAAATCCGTCAATAGATCTAGAAAGAATTGGTCTAAGAAACTTGACGATGCATTATGGGCTTATAGAACTGCTTATAAAAATCCTATGGGTATGTCTCCTTATAAAATGGTTTATGGAAAAGCATGTCATTTACCTCTTGAGTTAGAACATAAAGCATATTGGGCCATTAAAGAACTCAATTATGATTTTAAACTTGCCAGTGAAAAGAGGTTATTTGATATTAGCTCACTAGATGAATGGAGAACCCAAGCTTATGAAAATGCCAAATTGTTTAAAGAAAAAGTTAAAAGATGGCATGATAAAAGAATTCAAAAACAGGAATTCAAAGTGGGTGAGTATGTTCTATTGTACAATTCTCGTTTTAGATTTTTTGCAGGAAAACTTCTCTCTAAATGGGAAGGGTCGTATATCATTGAGGAAGTTTATCGCTCTGGAGCCATTAAGATCAATAACGCCAAAGGCACTAATCCGAAGGTGGTTAACGGGCAAAGAATTAAGCATTACATCTCAGGTACGCCTATTAATGTTGAGACTAACATTATTCAAACTATGACACCGGAGGAATACATAAGAGAGACCTTCCAGAACACTCCAAAACCCTGAAAAGGAAGAGGTACGTGATACGGTAAGTAAACCGACTCCAAAAATTCCATAAAAATACTTTCTGTCAGTTTTGGAATATTAGAAAAAATACAAAAATAAGAAACAGCCGAGGGGACCCACGAGGTGCACACGAGGCACCAGGGCGCGCCACCCCCCCCCCCCCCCCCCCAGGCGCGCCCTGGTGGCTCATGGGCCCCTCGTGAGCCTTCCCGACTCCGTTTTCTTTTGGAATACTTGTTTTGCAAGATAAAAAATTCTTTATATATACTCCCGTATGTTTTGACCACCGTATCGCAAGTTTCTCCTCTGTTCTTGTTTCGTGCTATTTTCTGCCAGACTCTTGGGGTCGAGCGCCATGTCATCTCAGGACTCGGATGGGGAAAGCTATGCCTCTCATATTGTTGCAAACCCTAGAGTCTATGGGGACACTGATCCCTATGGTTGGACCTCTGATGAAGAGGAAGATGCTGATTTGAGGGAAAGGCAAGGTCATTCCAGCGAAGAGGATGAGGATCCCCCACTGCCTCAACCGGGAGATATGCACATCGAATTCAAGAGGTCCAGCTTACCTGACACAGCGAAGGTTCCTAAAGTTCAATTCACCCCTTTTCGTCATGTGCAGGAAGATTCGGATAAAATACGTCGCAAAATTTGGGATCTCGAAAGAGAAAATGACAAATTAAAAGAAGAAATTCGTGTCCTCAAGTGGAAGGCGGAGGACAAGCCCACTACTTCATCATCACCATCATCACCGAAGAAAGAAACTTGAGTACATGGGTATGGGCACTCCCCTTGGCTTGTGCCAAGCTTGGGGGAGGTGCCCCGGTATTGTATCACCATCACTTTTATTATCTTTACCTATTTTTAGTTCGATCCTTAGTTATTTCGTGATTTAGTTGAATAAAAGTTTAGTATGATCTATTTTCGAGTGCTAGTTACATGATCTATCTATCTATGTAATTGAGTTGAGAGTTATATAATAAAGAGTAGTTTGAGTTTTTGCTTCTTTACTTTTATGTTTCAATCCTAGCAATGAAAATAATGAAAAAAGATCATATGCTAATCTTATGGAAAGTAATGACATTACATAACGAAAAGTATAAGTGGTAAAATTTATTGAAGGTTAACAAGCATAGCATTAGTCAATGATGCAATTCATGAAAAAATTAATAAGTGAAGAGAAGATTCACATGCAAATACACTATTTTGGACATCTTTTATGATTGTGAGGCCCCATTGAGTATTTTATGTCAAATTGTTGACGTTGGACAAGGAAGACAACGTAATGAATTATGTTTGCTTATATTCACATAGAAGTTATATTGTCATGGATCCTCCAACATGTGATGCTTGCCTAATATCTTTGCTAGCCAAAAATCCGCACCAAGTAGAGATACTACTTGTGCACCCAAAACCCTTAAACCCAGTTTCATGTCATGAGAGTCCACTATATCTACCTATGGATTGAATAAGATTCTTCAAGTAAGTTGTCATCGGTGCATAAAGCAATAAAAATTGCTCCTGAATATGTATGAACTTTTATTGTAAAGGAAAATAAGCTTTGTACGAACTTGTGATGGTAAAGAAATAAAAGCGACGGACTGCATAATAAAGGTTGCTATCACAAGGGGCAATATAAAGTGACGTTCCTTTGCAATAAGAGCTTGTGCATTTAAAAACAAAAAGCGCATGACAACCTCTGCTTCCCTCTGCGAAGGGCCTATCTTTTACTTTTATGTATTTACTTTTTATGCAAGAGTCAATAGTGTTCTCCTCTATTCCTTTTTATTTTTCTCTTTTGCAAGCATCATGTGGTGGGGAAAGATCTAGGCACATATATCTAGTTGGATATGAGTGATCATGAGTTATTATTGTTGACATTACCCTTGAGGTGAATAAGTTGGGAGGCGAAATTATAAGCCCCTATCTTTCTATGTGTCTGGTTGAAACTTTTTGCTCCATATATATGTTGTGAGTGTTAGCAATCATAGAAGACTAAATGATGGTTGAGTATGTGGACTTGCTAAAAGCTCCTACATGAGTCCCTTCCTGAAAATATGATGAATTGCTTTTGCATTGTTGACTGAGAACATAGCTTGTTAGTTTTCAAGAAAGTTTATGTCTTATACTTCGTTGTTGTGATGAATTGTTACTTGCTCATGAGAAGTTCTATGATAATGAATATTGCTATTATAATAATGATCATGATGCTACTATGTCCGTATTTTGTTTTTATCGACACCTCTCTCTCTAAACATGTGGACATGATTATCGATATCGGCTTTTGCTTGAGGACAAGCGAGGTCTAAGCTTGGGGGAGTTGATACGTCCATTTTGCATCATGTTTTCCTACTGTTATTTATAGTGTTTTTAATCAATATAACACTTTGTGGAGCAATTCTAATGCCTTTTCTCTCTTAATATGCAAGATTTACATAAGGAGGGAGATTGCCAGCAGCTGGAATTCTGGACCTGAAAAAGCTATGTCAGAGATACCTATTCTGCACATCTCCAAATGAGCTGAAATTTCATGGAGATTTATTTTGGAATAACTAAAAAATAATGGAGAAAAGAAGTACCAGAGGGGGCCACCCAGGTACCCACGAGGCACCAGGGCGCACCCCCCCCCCCCAGGCGCGCCCTGGTGGCTTGTGGGGCCCCTAGCCAGCCTCCGGTGCCCATTTTATGGTATATAAGCCCATTTGCCCTAGAAAAAATAAGGAGAAGACTTTCGGGACGGAGCGCCGCCGTCTCGAGGCTGAACTTGGACAGGAGCACTTTTGCTCTCCGGCGGAGCGATTCCGCCAGGGATACTTCCCTCCGGGAGGGGGAAATCGAAGCCATCGTCATCATCAACGATCCTCTCAGCGTGGGAGGACCAATCTTCATCAACATCTTCACCAGCACCATCTCATCTCAAACCCTAGTTCATCTCTTGTATTCAATCTTTGTCTCGAAACCTTAGATTGGTACCTGTGGGTTGCTAGTGGTGTTGATTACATCTTGTAGTTGATGCTAGTTGGTTTATTTGGTGGAAGATTATATGTTCAGATCCATTATGCTATTCAATACCCCTCTGATCTTGAACATGAACATGATTTGTGGGTAGTTACTTTTGTTCTTGAGGACATGGGAGAAGTCTTGTCATAAGTAATCATGTGAATTTGGTATTCGTTCGATATTTTGATGATATGTATGTTGTTGATTCTCTTAGTGGTGTCATGTGAACGTCGACTACATGACACTTCACCATCTTTGGGCCTAAGGGAATGCATTGTGGAGTAGTAATTAGATGATGGGTTGCTAGAGTGACAGAAGCTTAAACCCTAGTTTATGCGCTATTCCGTAAGGGGCTGATTTGGATCCATATGTTTAATGCTATGGTTAGATTTATCTTAATTCTTCTTTCGTAGTTGCGGATGCTTGCGAGAGGGGTTAATCATAAGTGGGAGGCTTGTTCAAGTAAGAACAGCACCCAAGCACCAGTCCACCCACATATCAAATTATCAAAGTAGCGAACGCGAATCAAATAAACATGATGAAAGTGACTAGATGAAATTCCCATGTGTCCTCGAGAACGTTTAGCTTATTATAAGAGATCGTTCCGGCCTGTCCTTTGCAAAAAAAGGATTGTGCTACCTTGCTGCACCTTAGTTACTATTGCTACTTGTCACTTGTTACAAATTATCTTGCTATCAAACTACTTGTTACCGATAATTCCAGTGCTTGCAGAAAATACCTTGCTGAAAACTGCTTGTCATTTCCTTCTGCTTCTCGTTGGGTTCGACACTCTTACTTATCGAAAGGACTACGATTGATCCCCTATACTTGTGGGTCATCAAAGCCGTGGACGCTGTCATACTCCCGCTGGGCGGACTCCAGCTGGCGCCGCGTTGCCGCGAGCGCCGTGGCCTCGTCTAGCAGTTGTTGATAGTTCTCGTCAAGCTGAGCCGCCGCGGCCGCCGGGTCGGCGTCGGGCGTGATGGGGGCTTGCAGGCTCCGGATCGTCTCGCGAAGTGGGTCGACACGGCGGGCCTGGGCCGCAGCCGCGACGGCCTTCTCCTTGCTACGCGAGGAGCCGGAGCTGGCGCCGATGGTCAGCACCTCCGCCCGGGTGCAGAGATCCGCGACATCGTCGAAGACGACGCAGCCGACGGGGACGGGTGAGTCGGTGAAGTTGTGTACCTCGCTAGGGTACTCGTCGGGGATGAGTGCGACAAAGACGCGCAGCGCGCCAAAGGGGACAACGGAGCAGCCTGCGGGGCAGGCGGCGTCCGCGCCTGGCGCTGCGTCGCAGCCAGCCGGGTTGGCCGCGCAAGGCGCGCGGACCAAGCCGTGCGCAATGCGCTCGTCGGAGCTGGTGAAGGGCCTCGTCCAGAACTTGACTCCGGCCGACACCGCGAGCAGCCCCACGGTGGGTGCCAACTGTCGTGGTGAAATCACGGCAGATGCCATGAGATGTCTAAAAGTGGGGGGCTGCGTGAGGACGCCAGTGGGCTCTGGAAGCGAGGTTGGCACACGCGTGCGAGAGACACAAGGCATACCCAGGTTCGGGGCCCTACGGAGAGGTAACACCCCTAGTCCTGCCGAATGTAGTATGGAGTGCACAAGGGCTACAAGGTTGCTCCTGGAGCTGTTTGGGCGGAAGAAGGGGCTAGGCCGCCGTTCTGCCTCTCATGTGAGTGTGAGTGTGTGGGTGTGTGTGTTTCTACTGAGAGCCCCCTCGTGCATGGAGGCCTCCTGGGGGGTCTTATAGCCCGACCCCCCAGGGTTACATGGGTAAATTCATACGCGGGCGGGACCCGGATGTCGGCGTCTGGAGCCGGCAGCGGGGCCCGCCGGCTACTGGGACCCGCCGGCTGCGGGCCCCACCGGCTGCCCGGCACTGTGGCTCGTCGCCTCGTGCGTCATGGAGTGGTTGGCGTCGTGGGGCTACAGTGGTTCGCCGCGCTGACGTCAGTCGCCCGGGTCAGCAGGGTTGGCCGCACTGTAGCCACGCTCTTCCGGAGTTCGCGGCGCTGTAGCCACGCTCTCCCGTCGTGGAGAGATGTCTTGTCGTACGGAGGGATTGGACGTCCGCTGACCCGTCGCCAGCCGGCTAGCGGCCAGCCGGACCCGGCACGGGGCCGCGCCCAGCCGGCCAGCGTCGGGAAGCCGGCTGGACGGCCAGCCGGATTTGAGGGGCTCGAGCCGCCCGAAGTTTTGAAAAGAGCACCGGGTTCGGTTGCCTACCCGGGGGTTATCCCCCCGACACATAGACTTATAGCTCTAGTGCATCCGTTGCATCCCAATCCCTACTCCTCACATTGATATCGATTGATGAGCCTCTCCATTGCCTATTGATCCGCCAAGTTGATGCGAGCCTTTCTTCCTTTTCGACTTCCCTTATTGATCTCTACCACCGCATTCTATTCCACCCATAGTGCTATGTCCATGGCTCACGCTCATGTATTGAGTGAAGTTGAAAATGCTGAAGCGCATGAAAAAGTATGATACAATTGCTTGGTTTGACACCGGGGTGCTCATGATTTATACTTTATGCTAGGAAGACTAAGCATGCTAAGCTATATGATTTTGTAGGGATAGCGTTCTTTAGCATTGTTTATTTCGAAAGGCATGATTGTTTGTTAGTATTCCTGAGTATTGACGTCTTTATATCAAAAGATAGACTATTGCCTTGAATCACTCGTATCTTAATATTCATGCCATGATTAGATTACATGATCAAGATTATGCTAGGTAGCATTCCACATCAAAAAATATCTTTTTTATCATTTACCTACTCGAGGACGAGCACGAATTAAGCTTGGGGATGCTGATACGTCTCCGTCGTATCTATAATTTTTTATTGTTTCATGCCATTATTTTACAACTTCCACATACTTTTAGCAACAATTTATCTGATTTTCTTGGACTAACATATTGATCCAGTGCCCAGTGCCAGTTTCTGTTTGTTGCATGTTTTTGTTTCACAGAAAATCCATATCAAACGAAGTCCAAATGCGATAAAATTTTACGGATATTTTTTTTGGAATATATGTGATTTTTGGGAAAAAGAATCAACGCGAGACGATGGTCGAGGGAGTCACGAGCTCAGACGGCGCGCCCCCTACCCTAGGGCACGCGGGCAGGCTCGTGGCTACCCCGTAAGTCGGTTGGAGGTGTCCTTCGGCCGCAAGCATGCTAATATCTGGATAAAAATCCCCTCAAAATTTCAGCCCAATTGGAGTTACGGATCTCCGGGAATATAAGAAACGGTGAAGGGCCAGAAAACAGGAACGTGAAACAGAAGAGAAACAGAGAGAGATCCAATCTCGGAGGGGCTGCTGCCCTCCGGGAGCCATGGCGGCCAAGGACCAGAGGGGAAACCCTCCTCCCATCTAGGGGGGAGGCCAAGGAAGAAGAAGAAGAAGGAGGGGGGCTCTCTCCCTATGACGCCCCCGTTTATAATCGTGCACTAATCATACACGCATCATGCACGATCTCGAACGGTGACTCACGTCAATATCACAACACAACTCTACGACACAAATTAAACATAAAATCTTAGATTACAAACCAGGGTCACGAGGACCCATAATACATAAGTCATCAAAGTAAATATTATCTGAGTACAAACAGATATAGTTAGACAAGTTTTGCCTTAAGAAGGCTGAGCAAAACAACGACACTAGATCGAAAGGCGAGGCCTCCTGCCTAGGACATCCGGACTACTCTTGGTCGTCGGTCTCCATGTAGTAAGCACCATCGGGGTAACCTGCATCCACGGTGCTACCAGCTATTGCAGCAACCGGGTCGAATGAAAAGAGTAGCAAAGCAATGATGAGTACTCATCCAAAGTACTCGCAAGACTTACATCAGATCTATACTAGATATGCATCAGTAACAAAGGAATGGGGTAATATCTATGGACTAAACTGCAGAAATACCAGAGCAAGGAGGCGAAGCTCATCCTATCGAAAACTACATCTTTCAGCAGTAGAAGAGAGGAGCGTATATGGTATCATCTTGCACATACATATAGTAATAACCTGCCTAGAGATCCTCTCCTTGTCTCCCTGAGAGAAAGCGATCACCGGGGGTATCTGTCTCTTATCTGGGTGTGTTTTAACAAGTATCTGGTTTTAGTTGTAAGAGGTCGGGATACAACTCCAAGTCGTCCTGTTACCGTGGACACGGCTATTCGAATAGATTACTTCCCTGCAGGCATGCCGTGGACCAAGCCCACCTCTGTATATACATCCAGGCATGCCGCTCACCCGGGCGTGTGCCGCTCAACTGTGACGTCTGATAGAGCTTTTGGGAGAATCGTACGACGCCGAGGGCCCCATAAACCATTATCCCGCGCGGCGGTTAGTGCGTATATGCCAATGGCAGTCTCAGATCAAATACACCAAACTCGTTAATCGTGTTATTGTTAAGTAACCGCGGACAACGACCAGGGCCCAAGCCCACTTCTCTCCTAGGTGGTCTCCACCTGCCTTGTCGCTCTGCCACAGAGAATCTCTCGCGGGTCCTCTCCGAGCCGGCCTGACTTTAATCATAAGATGTATCATGTATAATGTATATAATATAAAGCAGTAATAGTCTTCATCTTCGTCGGCATCTCGTTGCAGTCCATCTCGCTCCATGTCGTAGGGCACCGAAGTCCGGGGTCCACCGAAGTAACATATATAGTATGCAGTATAAGGCATATCCGTGATCATCGCCTGAAGGGATCACGGCCCGATAATATAGAATGGCAAACGGACAAGGATGTAGGGCCACTGATGAGACAATAGCACACCTATAGTAAGCATTTAGGATAACAGGTACGGTATCAACAACAGTTAAGAAAGACAGGTTATGCAGCAGTATAGGATCTAACGATAAAGCATCAACAGTATCACTACTCTAATGCAAGCAGTAGAGAGAAGGAATAGGCGATATCGGAATGATCAAGGGGGTTTGCTTGCCTGGAAGCTCTGCTGAGAAGGACGGGTTGTCGACGACGTAGTCATACTCAGGGGCAGCGGCAGTCTCGGGGTCTACCGAAAGAATAGAGGAGAGGGGGAAACAGATAAATAACGGGCATACAAATGCAACACAGATGCATGTCATTGCAATGTGTGATGATGTTATGCTCTAATGCATCCCTAAGCATTTTAAAAGAAGAGGGAAAATATCTGGTAATATTTTCCCAACTCCAGGTATTATTCGGTCATATGATCCTGATGCAAAATGTCAATGTTCACTATGTTAGATGTATGTGACAGGTATGTGAATGGCATATTCAGATTCCTTATATTTTTCTGATCAATTTTCATATATAAATTATTTTCATCCGAGTTACGGTTTATTTAATATGAATTTTTAAAGTTTTAATGTTTTTTCTGGAATTTATGGAATTCTTTTAATTCGAATTTAAAACATAATTGCTAAGTGTACCCACGGGTTCCCTAGTCTAGTGTATTACAGTGGGCCAGGGGTGCTGAGTCAGCAGAGTCAACAGTCAACATTGACTGGGTTGACTGGTCAAATCTGGGCTGTGTGGCCCAGGTGTCATGGGGTCATTTGTTTAACAGATTGTTTAATTAGTCTAATTAGTGGTGGGGCCCATAAGTCATACTCTAAGTAGCATCTAAGGTTAGTACTAATACCGGTTTTTGGTTAGTTAAATAAGACTAATCCTAATCTAATGGTCGGTCTGTTTGGCAGTGGCTCAAGCCATGCCCTTCGGCTGGGCACACCAGGGCCAGCACGTACGGCACAGAGGCCACAGCGGCCATGGCCAGCCAGGAGCGGCTGCGTGCGGGAGGGGCGCACGGGAGCGGGCGTGGGCGGCAGCAGCAGCAGCGCTAGCAGCAAGCAGCAGGAAGCAGCGGCGGGAGCAACAGGGGAGCGCGACAGCGCCGGGAGCTACGGCGAGCGCGTGTTAACAGCGGCAGCAACGGCAGCGCAGCAGCATAGCAAAGCAGCAGCAAGCAGCGCGGGGAGCAGCAGCGAGCAGCCGCAGCAAGCAGCGGCAACAGCTGGGCGCAGCAGCAAGCGGCGGTAGGGAGCAGCCGCGAGCAGCAGCAGTCGAGCGGCAGCAGGCAGCAAAGAGCAGCAGCAACTAGCATCAGTAGCAGCTCGGACAGGGGCAGCAGTAGCAGCGGCTAGGAGCACCAGCGGCAAGAGTAGCAGCGAGGAGCGGTAGTAAGGAGTAGCAGTAGCGAACGGACGTGGCTGCGGCGCGCGTACGCGGACGCAGAGCTACGGTGGCGCATAGTTGCCGGGAACGCTGAACGGTGCCGCGTCCCTCGACCCGGGATCGTCTACCCAGATCGAGGGTCGGGATCGAGGTGTGGGACGACACGATTCAGTCATGGGAACGTGAACCAAAACACTAGGGAACAGTAGTAATCTTGATTCGCAGAGAGTTTGAAGGCTTACTAGACTTCTGCGGCGTCGGACCTCGGCGGTGGAGCAAGGAATCGAGAACTCCGACGGCCTTCTCAGGATGCATCACGTGCGCGCATGGGCCGGCGGAGTCCCGTAGTGCAGCGGCGCCACCCCACGGCGGCGTCCACAGTCTGCACCTTCCGGGGCGAGTGCATGCTGGCTGGGGCCGCGCCGTCCAGCCGCCGCATCGGTTATTTTCGTCGAGCACACACGAATGCGGTGACTGCGTCTCTGTCTCTCAGAGCATCTCCAACAGACACGCGCTAGATAAGCCGCGCGTTGGAAAAAACAGTTATATAGCGCGCGCGATCAAAACTAGCGCTCCAGCAGCCGCGTTAAAATCTCGCGCGCGGTAAACAAGGTTCAGCGCGCTGGGAAAAACGGCATCGCACGCTGCGTATTTGGTGCGCCCGCTCGCGCGCGCTGTAAAATCTGGGCTGCTGCAGGTGGGGCCACTGGATTGGGCGCCATGTTTCTTTGCATCTGACAAACCTCTTCATCGCTCCCGCACGCAAAAAGACTATTTTGACGCTACAAAAAAAATTAGCGCGCCGCGCGATTGCGCGGCGTCTATTGGAGATGCTCTCAGGCGGCGGCCTGGTCATTGTGTTTTGGGCTTAAGGTAGTCTAGGTAGATCTCCTTAATTTCTAGGCCAGCATCAATCAAGCCCTAATACACGGCCTATAATAAAGCCTATATTACTGTCAAAATAAAAGGTTGTATGTACATGCTTACATGTGTATCGCTTCTCAACCCATTGCATTGTTCCTGGTCATCGTTCCCAAATTATTTGGATCACGTTCCCCTTGTCGATCGGTCGTTGTAGAGATGTATACCCCTACCGTTCCCTACTATTGGTCACTGAGCGATCTTCGACCCTCGACCCCATCGACCCGGGAACTTGGCAACTATGCGGTGGCGACTATGACGAGCACAAGGCGAAGGCTACGGTGACGGATGGAAGGGGAAACAGAGGGCTTTTGTTGCGGTGCTCACCGTGAAGGCACAAGAGGGCCCGGCGAGAGATTAGGAGTAGCAGGGCAGTCGAATTTGAAGACGAACGCCGGCGGCGACCGAGGAAGAAGAAGCTCGATCCGCACGATGCAGAGAGCCGAGCTCGAATGGGTGGCCGTAGATGACGTAGACGAACACGGCGGAGCTCCTAGACGCGATCTCATGGCGCGGGGGTGCCGGTGGGCGCGTGGACGAGGTCGGCCATGGCGGCGATGCTTCGGGTCGTTGCGGGGAAGAAAGAGGCGGCGCGAGGAGGGGGGAAGTGGAGAAGCTAGGGTCGCCCACGGGGTCGACGGTGGCCTATATCAGCGCGGGGAGGCAGTGGATGGCCGGCACGTGGCCGATCAGCGGCGTGGACGCGGCGCGCGCGGCCAGCACGTCCCTGGTGAACAGGAGGTTGAAGACAAGGGTTAGGTGGGCTGGGCCGGCTACTGTGCTGTGCAGGCCTAAGTGCACGGTAGCGCTTTTTCTCTTTTTATTTTTATTTTTCTGTTTCTTTACTTCTTTTCTGCTTTGCATTATTTTAAGCTACAAATGAAATTTTTTTAATATGATAATTGGCACATAAATATTAGGCAGTGTGTTGAGTTAGACCACCAAGTTACAAATTATTTGGAATAGTTTAAATATTTTTTTAATTCAAATTGGTTCAAACAAATGCTGCTTGTCCAATTTTAAATAGGTGAAGGGCATTTTAAACATTCAAAATATGTTGTATTTGGAATAGTTTAAATATTTTTTTAATTCAAATTGGTTCAAACAAATGCTGCTTGTCCAATTTTAAATAGGTGAAGGGCATTTTAAACATTCAAAAGATGTTGGTTCCTACATGACAAATACTTAGTAAATCACCCGCAAAAAAATACTTAGTAAATATTTGCAACCCAACGAACATTTTTGTTTGAAAGTTTGAAGAAATAATAATTTGACTTGCATTTTTAATTTGAATTTGACTTTGATTTTTAATATGTGGCAACTTGTCTTAGTAAAACATGATGACATGGCATCATTAACAAGGAATCATTGTAGCTTAACATTTGGGGTGTTACACTCCCCCTCTCTCCCGGTGGCGCCGGAGTGCCGCCGGGGGAATCATCGTGACGGTAATCTACACCAACAACTTCGCCGTCGTCATCACCAACTCTCTCCCCCTCTATGCAGCGGTGTAACACCTCTTTTCCCCGCTGTAATCTCTAATTAAACATGGTGGTTTATGCCACATATTATTATCCAATGATGTGTTGCCATCTTATGATGTTTGAGTAGATTTCTTTTGTCCTACGGGTTAATTGTGGTATGATGTGATTGATATGAGTTGTATGTTAATATGGTGTTGTCCTATGGTGCCCTTCGTGTCGCGCAAGCATGTGAGATTATCGATGTAGGGTGTTGCAATACGTTCATGATTCGCTTATAGTGGGTTGCGAGAGTGACAAAAGCTTAAACCCGAGTAAGGGGGTTGTTGCGTATGGAAGTAAAGAGGACTTGTTACTTAATGCCTTAATGATCTTTAGTAGTTGCGGATGCTTGCTAGAGTTTCAATCATAAATGTATGTGATCCAAGTAAGGAAAGTATGTTAGCGTATGCCTCTCCCTCATTGCATATGATAAGTATCTATCGCGTTATATATATTCAATTGCCTATAGACAATCTTTCTCTTTGTGTTACAAAAAGCTCTCTACTAAAACAAATTAACTTTTATTATCTAGCTAAGTACTTCTAGCTTTATTCTTGCAAACTTAACCTATTACACCTGCAAAGTAGTTTTATTCTTGTTCTAGGTAAGGCGAACGTTAAGTGTGCGTAGAGTTGTATCAGTGGTCGATAGAACTTGAAGGGAATATTAATTCTACCTTTAGCTCCTCATTGGGTTCGACACTCTTACTTATCGAAAAAGGCTACAACGGATCCCCTATACTTGTGGGTTATCAGGGTGGAGTCTATACTCCTGGTTGGGACAAATTCTGAAAGATTAAGGTCCCACATAGATATCTAGTTTCTGTTTGGCTTGCTGTTAACAATAAGATTTTAACCGGAGATAGTCTCATTAAGAGACAACATCTGGATGATGTTTCTTTCTTATTTTGTTGTGAAAGTCTGTTAAACATCTTTTCTGTGAATGCATTGTTGCTAAGATTGTGTGGCTTGACATAGCTGATATCTTTGGTTTCTCTGCTGATGTGGATATTTCTGTTGTTTCTGAGCTTTGAAATAGAAACAACAAAACAAGCATTGTGGGTATTGCTGGAATTGCTACCATTTGGAGCTTTATGGACATCTCGTAATGATCCTTGTTTTCAGGGGGCTGTATGGAAAGATACCTGGATTATTCTGGGAAAGATAAGTCTTCTTCTTCATCAATGGATAGTCATGTGCTCAGATCAACAATCGAAGCTGTTGAGGGAATGTCTTCTGCTGCTGGATCGAAAAAGAGGGGAGCTCCTAAGGATCGCTTGGTAGGGAAGAAGAAGATGACCCGCCAAGGGGGACACCAAGGCTCTACTTGAAAGCGCATTCCGGCTGAAAGCCGATGATCTTGTAATAGAATTAGCTTGGTTGTCTTGTTCTTAACACCATCTGTAGTAGGTTATCCTTCTATTTTCTCTAAGAACTTGTAGTTCTGGTTCAGCTATTTTGGTTGTTCCCGAGCACTGAAAACAGGTTAGGGTTGTCTGGTTGCCTCGTTTTTAATAAATGGGGCGGGGGAAACCCCTTTTCATAAAAAAAATAACTTCTTTGGCTAGATGTTGTCCCTACTCATGATAGTACAACTGTCGATGTCTCTGATCTTGTTGTGGATGCTGGTAAGGATGGCTGGACTTGTGTGCCGAACAAACAAAGTATTGAGATATGATGAGTCCAACACAATTAAGTGATGGGCGGATCCGCTAGATGCAATGAGGGATTCCAGGGCCAAAAACTTGATATGGCTGTTGGGATATGATTATCGCTTTGCTGTAAGCAGTGATGGTTTAAGTGGTGGGCTTGCCCTGTACTGGTTATCGGTGTCTCTTAAGGCTTTCTCAGAGAGCATCATTGATGTAACGGTAAAGCCGACTTCTGGTTCTGATTGGCGTGCCATTGTTTATGGAGAATCCAAAAAAAGATTCGACATGAATTCTGGAATAAGTTGCGCTTCCTGCGAGCACAGTGGAATGGACCACGGATTTGCGCTGGTGATTTTAATGAAGCATTGTGCGGGACCAACACTTGGGATCCCGAGGGAGGGATGATGCTCAGATGAACCTCTTTAGGGATTGCCTGGATGAGTGTAGCCTTATGGATCTTGGGTATGCAGAGCCACGGTTTACTTGGTCGAATAGACAGGATGGCGATAGACATGTCAAAGTCTGTGTGTGGATTGAGCTGTGGTAAATGAAGATTTCATTGCCCCGTTGCAGGTTGCACCCATGCCAAAGCCGTGTGCGTCGTGCGCGCCCCGCAAGGACCAGACTAGAGCCGAGGACATGGGTGCGGCCTCGTCGGAGACCGTCGAAGAGAGCGTTCGACGATATGGGTCGTACTATCATATGGTCATACTCCTAGATCATACATCAACCTGATCTGGCATGCTGCCACCGCATTTAATGTTTTAGGTGCGAGCTCTAGAAAATGTTGTATTCAGAGCGGGGCGTACGACTACCCGAGATACGCGGGTGGACTACAGGACCTACTGACACGGCACGATGGTGGGGTCTGTGCGGACTAGGACGCAGTTGACGACATGGACCGCTGGTACAGATAACGCTTTATACATGTACCACGGTCCAGAAATTTTTCTTTAGAACCACGCGGCCACAACACGCAAGAGCGGGCTGCTTTTGGGTTTCTGAGTGCAGAAAACAGAGAGGAGGGCGGCGGCTGGAGATGGAGATCGAGAGGACGGCGATGCTTGGCAGCGCCGGTGGCGATTTTCCCATGGATCCGGTGTGCAGGTGAGCGGCGGTGTGCACCCCATCCCCCTGCCCCTTCCTCTCACCCCTCCCCTCCCCAATCCTATATGGTATTTGCGCTGCGGGCTGGCCGTGCCGGCGCGTGCTGTGTGGCTGTGCCGGCGGCGTTTTGTAGTGTTTGATTTGTTAGCTTCGGCGCCGCCTCGCTGATTTCTCTGACCCATTGTGGCAGGTTGCCAATCTTCATCGATGGGGTTGTCCCCGCTGGCTCGGATCTGAACGACGGGAGCGAGGCCGGTAGTGGCGGTCCGGTAGGCGTGCGGGAGTCGTCTGTGGCTGCGTACTTCAATGGCGTCGACCCCGGCCGGGACGATGCGAACAGTCGGGGCAGTGCGCCGGCGGAGTCAGGCGAGTCTGCGATCAAACCATATCCGCGACCACCCGGCTGGATCAAAAGGTACGACCCAAAAAAAAGTTCAGTGATTTTCCTGCACCCGCTATCATATTGTTGTGTTTGTGGGGATTGGAAAACAACGTAATAAGCTCATGCCTGTCTTGTGCCCCCGTAAGGAATTATATAGATTGATTTAAGGATGACCATCGTACGGAATAGAGCCGGGGGGAGGGGTGTTGTTGTTGGTGGGGTCGTGTGCTTGGGATGTATTGAAGTACTAATGCTCGCATGCTGTGATTAGGTGTTGTGTGCTCTGATTTTTTTTGTTGTTCTGGTAGCAGAGAAGTAGAAGTGTAGGGTTCTGAGTCCGCCGTCTATGCACTGAATCTTCTTTCTATTTTGCTGGACAGAGTTTGCGTGGTTGCGAGCGCCATGCGCTAGCAGAATGGGTGCTCTGGAGAAAATGATAAGAGTATTTTGTCGGTGTACTAAAGTATGGGCCCCTTTAGTACCCCTTACTTGTGTACGGGCAGTTGTAGCCGAACCGCGGCAGGCCTTGCCGGGGAATAGCTAGGAGCAATCTCAAGACGAAGATAGTGCTTGCCGGCGAGGAGCGAGCCGGCAAGCCAGGAGCCCCGGTAAGCCTTGCCGGAAAAAGATGTTCGAGTCAACGACCGGACCAGAAGGCAGAAGGCCAAAGGGGTACGAAGGCCCGGCAAGACCCTTGCCGGCAAGGCCTCGCGGCCGGCGAGGCGAAGGCCCGGCAAGACCCTTGCCGGCAAGGCCTCGCGGCCGGCGAGACGAAGGCCCGGCAAGCCCCGGTCCCGGCAAGCGTCGGACCCGGCAAGCCCCGGGCCCGGCAAGGATTCAGCCCCGGCAAGGCTCTGCACAGTGTAGCGCTATCGCTCCTGCACAGCGGCCAACCTTGTCGTTTGGGGTTTGTCCTAATGATGACGTGGCGCGATGCTGGCCACGGGATGCTTAAGCGGTGCTGATGGGATGGCTGCTTTTGCCCATCCCCTGTAAAGCTTTTCCAAGCCCAAGACGCTGAGGGACACCTCGACGGACACCTCACGGTGCATTTAATGAGCTTGTCCTAAGCCGTCAGGGTTAGGTATGATAACACTGTAGTGACCCTGTAGCTACTTTCCACCTCATACCTTATCCCTTACGCCACTGTGGTAGCCCCTTTGACTCATATAAAAAGGAGGCCCAAGGCATAACTACGGAGGGGGGAGCACTTCGGAAGCTCATTCCGCATGCGTAGCTGCCACTGTAGCTCCCAGAACTTGGCCAAGAGCGTCCACAATAATACCATCAAAGCAGGAGTAGGGTTTTACGCATCCGTGCGGCCCGAACCTGGGTAAAATCCCCGTGTGCTGTTCGCTAGTTCTGCTCTTCGTGCAATCCTCTCCCCTTGCCGAACCGTGAAGGGATCTGCTCGATAGCGATCCCATAGGTGTTCGTTTCTCACGACATCTTTGGCGCGCCGGGTAGGGGGCGATTGAGGTTGTGCGAACCTGATCTAGCGATCAGCGCGTCAGATCTTCGATCATCTTCATCACCATGGCTCCCAAGAAGAAGGGTTTCATGGCGGTTGGTCCATCTGCGTCCGTCGTACCTGATGCTGCGCGCACAGGCGACGGGGTAGGCGCGGGTGGAGGAGGTGGAGGCTCCGAGCTTCCACGGCGTTCCGGCAATCCGAGCCGGACGAGCAACAGGTCCAGGGATGGAGCTGCGCAACCTGCGGGTGGTGCAGCGACATCCAAGGATGGAGCGGCGCCTTCCAGGACGAATACACCGGCGCATGCACCGCGACCTTCTCAGGACGCGCGTGACGTGCGGCCTCAAGATGTTGGTGGTTCTGGGCGTCCGCATGGGAAGTCCCCTGTACATCATTCCCAGGGTGCGCAGGGCCAAGATCCACGCCAGCGCGCTGGTGGAGGCCGTGCGCGGGTGCAGAGTCGTGATGAGGCTCCTTCTAACCCTATTAGGAGTTTGAGCACCTCACGTTCTTCGCACCTGTTGCCGCCGCCTACGCCGGCAGAGGCGTTGGCGCGGGCTCAGCTGCTCCTAGACTTCCCTCCCGCCGTGGAGAAGCTAGACGAGTGGCGAGCCGCTATCCAAAGCCTCATCGGCCTAGCCAACAACGACGTACCGCAGCAGGGTGAACCCTCGCGGCTGCAGTCGTCTAGGCTGGTGCGTGCCGATGGAGAGAAGACCGGAGCTGGAACGACCACGTTGCGTTCCCCTCCGTTGCGTCAAGAGCGGTCGTTAACTCGGCGGACCAGCGCCCGTGAGGATGATTCCACGGCATCGTCTGATCCGCGGGTTCGCCGCGATCAACGTCACGTTCTTCGGGAACGGAAGAAGGAGGACGCTCGAACCACCATCGAGCGCCGAAGGGAAGCGCGTCGCCAGTCCGACAAGCGCGCTGGGATCACTGTTGACGAGCCCGCGCCAGGGTATCCTGGCTACCTACCTTACGAGGTGGGTTGTCCAGCGTTTACTCGTGAGCTGCGGCAAGTCCAGTGGCCCAGCTCCCGCTCCTTCAAGCCGGAAGTACCGGAGAAGTACGACGGCAAGACTCATCCGTCCGAGTTCTTGAGCATCTACACCATCGCGGTGCAGGCTGCCGGGGCTCGTGACGATAAGGTGCTGGCTAACTATTTTCCGTTGGTGCTGAAGCCCAACGTGAGATCGTGGTTGATGCACCTGCCCGAGAATTCCATCTCTTCTTGGGCCGACCTGTGCCATCAGTTTGTTGGCGCCTTCACCGGCGGCCATCAAGCTCCTGGCCAGGAGAGTGATCTGCACATCATTCCTCAGAAAGAAGGCGAAACTTTGCGCAAGTATATCCAGAGGTTCACCCGCGTCCAACACAATATCCCTGACGTTCATCCTGCCGCCGTTATCAGCGCCTTTCATCAGAACGTGCGCAACCGAAAGATGCGGGAGGAGCTGGCGATGAACAAGGTCAAGGATGTCGCCGAGCTCTACGCTTTGGCCGACAAGTGCGCCCGGGCGGAGGAAGGGAGGAGACTCCCCGGCGAGAACGCCGGCGCTGGAGTCAACTCCGAGAGCGATGACACTCCTGCCCCGGCAAAGAAAGGGAAGCGGAAGAACAGGAAGCGCAAAGGCAAGGTCGTGCTTGCCGTTGAAAGTTCCGGCAACGTCGGCACCGCCAAAAAGTCCAAGACCGACGACCCCGGCAAGGAGGTTGCCGGGTGTGCGGCGTGTCAGGCCTTGGCGGCTGCCGATAAGCCAGAAGGATCCGGCAAGCAGTACTGCAAGATCCACCGAACCAAGGGCCACGACCTCCAGGACTGCCGGCAAGTAGAGGAGCTTGCCGCGAAGCAGCACGCCGAGTACGAACGACGCGACAAGGAACGAGCCCAAGATGGTGCCGGAGGGTCCGGCAGGAAGCGCGGTCGAGGAGGACGACGCGGCAAGCCTGGACAGCGGCAAGAGAAGCCTGCTCGGGGCCGCGGCAGGAAAGAAGGAGATGAAGATGCAGATGAGGGCGATGACGAGTCTAGCGAGCGGGAGTTTCAGAAGGCCACAGAGGTTATGTGCGTCGACGGAGGCGCCTCCCTGCATCTTTCTCACCGCCAGCTCAAGCGGTGGGCGCGTGAGATTCTTGCGGCCGAGCCCTCTATTGATGCGCAGAAGCCGCTGAGGTGGTCCCACACGCCCATCATTTTCGATGCCGAGGATCACCCTGACCGCACTACCGTTGTCGGATGCTTGCCGTTGTTGGTCTCGCCAACAATTCGCAACCTCCAGGTAACGAAGATGTTGGTTGACGGTGGTGCCGGCCTGAATCTCATCTCGCCGGACGTCCTCAAGAGGCTGCAAATTCCTGATGAAGACCTCGAAGAGACAGGCTCCTTCCAAGGGGTCAATCCAGGAAGATACCAGCCCAAGGGCAAGATCACGCTGCCGGTAACATTCGGCAGCGAGCTGAACTTTCGGACGGAGAAGGTTGTCTTCGACGTCGCCAAGATTCCGTTGCCGTACAATGGGATCCTTGGCCGCCCCGCGCTGGCCAGGTTCATGGCGGCATCGCATTACGCCTACAACGTCCTAAAGATGCCCGGTCCGATGAGCGTCATCACTGTCCACTCCGACAAGAAAGACGCGCTCGTCTGCACCGACAAGCTCTACCGGGAAGCAGTTGCAGCGTCCGCCGCCAAGGCGCATGCTCCTGCCGTTCAAGATCCCGGCAAGAAGAAGCCCGGCAAGACCCCTGGTACAAACTCCGGCAAGCGCGCCTCTCCGCAGTGCTGCGCTACCGAGGAGGATGCACCGGGGAGCTCTGCCGGCCAGACCAAGAAATCCAAGGCTGCTCCGCCTGAGACCAAGAAGGTGCCTGCCAAGGAGGACGGGACGGGAGGAACTTTCACCATAAGTTCCACCCTTGATGACAAATAGGAAAGCGCGCTCGTTGCCTTCCTGCGGGCGAATGTCGATGTGTTTGCATGGCAACCATCTGACATCCCCGGTGTTCCCAGGGAGGTGATTGAGCACCGCCTAGCCGTCTGTCCTCACGCGCGGCCCGTCAAGCAGAAGGTGCGGAAGCAAGCTATGGAGCGGCAAGAGTTTATTGCGCAAGAGATCAAGAAACTTGAGGCGGCAGGCCTGGTTAGAGGAGTCCTCCATCCTACGTGGTTGGCCAATCCAGTTGTTGTGCGCAAGGCGAATGGTAAATGGAGGCTATGTATTGACTTTACAGATATCAATAAAGCCTGCCCAAAAGATCCTTTTCCCTTGCCGCGCATCGACCAGATTGTGGATTCCACTGCCGGCTGCGATCTGCTGTCATTCCTTGACGCATACTCAGGCTATCACCAGATCTTCATGGCGAAAGAAGACGAAGAGAAGACCGCATTTATCACCCCATGTGGCACATACTGCTTCTTGCGTATGCCTTTCGGGCTGAAAAGTGCTGGGTCGACCTTCGCTAGAGCTGTCCAGATCGGTTTCGAGACCCAGCTCCATAGAAATATGGAAGCTTACATGGATGACATAGTGGTCAAAACCAAGGACAAAGCAACGCTCATTCAAGATCTGGAGGAGACATTTGCAAATTTGCGTAGGATCAACCTGAAGCTCAACCCGGAGAAGTGCGTGTTTGGCGTTCCATCCGGCAAGCTTCTCGGGTTCTTTGTATCTCAGCGTGGAATTGAAGCTAATCCCGACAAGATCAAAGCAATCGAGCAGATTGAAGCACCAAGACGAGTCAAGGATGTGCGCCGCCTCGCCGGCTGCGTCGCTGCTTTGAGCAGGTTCATCTCAAAGTCTGCTGAACGCGCCCTGCCCTTTTTCAAAATCTTGAAGAAGGCAGGTCCCATGAAGTGGACTCCAGAAGCGGAGGCAGCGCTGCAGGATTTGAAGAAATACCTCTCCTCTTCGCCAGTACTAATCGCGCCTAGGCCACAAGAGCCGTTGCTGCTATATCTAGCGGCAACGAATCAAGTGGTTAGTGCTGCGCTAGTAGCGGAGAGAGAAGCAGAGGAGGATGTAGCGGCAACGGCAGGCCCGCCAAGCGGCTTGCCGGGGCCAGCCCCGGCAGAGTCTGGTGCCGGCAAGGAAGGATTTGCGCAGTCAAGTTTGGCAGTGCAGAAGAAGAAGATGGTGCAGCGCCCAGTCTATTTCGTCAGCTCCCTGCTGCAGGGGGCTAGGTCGAGATACTCTGGGGTGCAGAAGCTGCTCTTCGGCCTTCTCATGGCCTCGAGGAAGCTGCGCCATTACTTCCAAGCACATGAGATCACCGTCATCACTCGCTTTCCGCTACAACGGATTCTCCGGAACCCGGAAGCGACTGGCAGGATTGTAGAGTGGGCGTTGGAGCTGTCATGCTTTGGCCTCAAGTTTGAAAGTCCTTCAACTATACAGAGCAGAGCCTTGGCAGAGTTCATTGCAGAATGGACGCCAACGCCAGACGACGAAGTTCAAGAATCAGTGACCCCCGGGAAGGAATCAGGGCAAACATGGGTCATGTACTTTGATGGAGCCTTTTCGCTGCAAGGCGCCGGTGCCGGCGTGCTGCTTGTCGCACTCACCGGAGAGCACCTCAAGTACGTCATCCAGATGCATTTCCCCCGGGAGAGATCAACCAATAACACGGCAGAGTATGAAGGGTTGCTTGCCGGTCTCAGGATCGCGGCAGACCTTGGGATCAGGAAGCTCATCGTCAGAGGTGACTCCCAACTCGTCGTGAGGCAAGTCAACAAAGATTACCAAAGCCCGTTGATGGAAGCTTACGTTGATGAAGTAAGGAAGCTGGAAGAGCGCTTTGACGGTCTTCAGACAGAGCATGTTCCTCGATCAGAGAACAGCATTGCTGACGACCTGTCGAAGCGTGCCGCACTCAAGTTACCTGTGGAACCAGGGACTTTTGTGCTCCGCTTGACTCAACCATCCGTGTCGCCATCGGCAAGGCCTGATAAGAGAAGAAAGTTAAGTACCGGCGAGTACTTCCCGGCAGGGCTTCCCGAAGCCCCCGGCAAGAATCTTGCCGGGAACGACCCGGTTGCCGGTGAGCATATGGACTAGAGCTGTTGGCAGAGATTCATGGGGGCATATGTGGATCCCACATAGGCTCAAGAGCCCTTGCCGGCAAGGCATTCCGGCAAGGATTCTTCTGGCCTACTGCTCTCCAGGATGCAAGTGCACTAGTAACCAAGTGTGAAGCGTGCCAGTTTCATTCGAAGCAACTTCATCAGCCAGCTCAAGCTCTCCAGACAATTCCTCTCTCCTGGCCCTTCTCGGTCTGGGGGCTCGACATACTGGGTCCCTTCCCCCGCGCTGCCGGGGGCTTCGAGTACTTGTACGTTGCCATCGACAAGTTCACGAAGTGGCCAGAAGTGGAAGCAGTGAGGAAGGTGACGGCACAGTCAGCGGTCAAGTTCTTCAAGGGGATTGCGTGCCGTTTTGGTGTGCCGAACAGGATCATCACCGACAACGGTACGCAGTTCACTAGTCGCACCTTCAAGCAGTACGTCCAAGACCTTGGCGGCAAGATTTGTTTTGCCTCTGTTGCTCACCCGAGGAGTAACGGCCAAGCGGAGAGGGCGAACGCTGAAGTGCTGCGCGGTCTCCGGACCAGAACTTTCGACAAGCTGCGCAAGCATGGAAGACGCTGGATTGATGAGCTGCCGGCGGTTCTTTGGTCGATCAGGACGACGCCAAATCGAGCCACCGGCCAGACACCCTTCGCTCTGGTCTACGGAGCGGAGGCAGTTCTCCCCACGGAACTCATATACGGGTCACCTCGAGTGCTCGCTTATGATGAGCTTGAGCAAGAACAGCTGCGGCAAGATGACGCGCTGCTCCTTGAGGAGAACCGCCTTCGGGCTGCTATGCGAGCCGCTCGTTATCAGCAAGCTTTGCGCCGCTATCATAGCCGCAAGGTTCATGCCCGGAGTCTTGAGGAAGGCGACCTTGTTCTTCGGCGCGTTCAGTCGGCCAAGAATTCCAACAAGTTGACGCCGAAGTGGGAAGGCCCTTACCGGGTAGTGCGAGTCACCAGGCCTGGCGCTGTCCGCCTGGAGACCGAAGAGGGCTTGCCGGTGAGCAACTCCTGGAATATCGAGCACCTTCGCAAGTTCTACCCGTGAAGGGCAGTTGTTGGGTTTCTTGCTGTGATAGCGATACGGCCAGCAGGCTGCTGACGACCCGAATCCAGCGCTCGCGGCAGCGTAACGCTCCGGCAGGATCCCGGCAACGCCATTCTGTACTAATCTTGCCGGATGGCATGTGATCTTTTGTACAGAGCAGGCACATCTTTTGTGCTTAGTTAATAAGTTTGCAGTGCTTTACATTTCTTGCCGATTTCATGCTTTATGTATGCATGTGTTTATCCGAAGTGTATATTGCACTTGCCCCGATTTCCTGCCGTAGTAGCGATACGCCACGCTGAACACTGTCGGACTCCGGTCCAGTGCTCGCGGCAACGTAACGCTCCGGCAAGCTCCTGGCAATGCCCCTCTGTGAGATCTAACGAACCGTCCAGGTTCCATAACATTTATTTTCTCTTCTTTCTTTTTCTTAAAGAGATAGAAGATTCCCTCGCGCGCAAGTTTGCCGGGGGGGGGGGGGGGGGGGGGAAGGAGAATGATGGAATGGATACCAGGGGACGTTCAAGGTTGATGCTTTGCCGGGAGAAGAAAAGAATAACGGCGAAAGCCAGAGCTAAGTTGCTGACCCCTTTAGCAGATTTCAATTTTTTGTAAGGCTATATCCCTTGAACTGTTTCGGCTTTGTATGGAAAACCTGTACGCGATGGAATCTTGTCGTGGTTAGGCTTGCGCCCTTATTCCGTTTCGAGTCCGCTCAACGGTTTAGGTGGCCGCGCTGAAAGCGTCAAGGTTTCTTGCCGTGAGCAGCACCGCCTGCTGAGCGCTGTCGGGCTCCGGTCCAGCGCTCGCGGCAAGGCCATGCTCCGGCAAGTGCCCAGCAAAGCGTAGGGTGTATGCTATACAAGGAGAGATTGATCAAGGGGGAATAGCATGCATAGATTCAGATAAGGTAGATTATATATATATATAAGATAGTTGCCACGTTACTAACGTAAGACCAAATGCTTGTCTTTTACATGTAACGCGGCGGCAAGACAAGGAGAAAAATAAGGAGGGCTACAGTTAATCTCGGCGGTCGCCTTCGACCCTCTTCACTTGGCCTATCCGTTCGACGATGGGCGCGACAAGCTCCTGCAGAGCCTTGACGTCCGCATCCTTCGGCAGGCGGCTGAAGACCTTGGTGAAGTCGACGCCGGGATTCCTGTACGCCACTTTCATCAGCAGCATCTGGACCACGTCCTGGCAGAGCTTCCTGGACTCGCTGGCGAGCTTGCCGGAGTGGGTTGCTTGGAGTTGCTTGAGCGCATCGACGAGACTTTCGAAGAACATGGTGATCCTGGCGCTCTCGCTTATCCTGTCGTTGGCAGAATACCCGAAGCCCTGAAGATTCATGTCCTCCAGCTCCGCGGCAAGCCTCTTGGCGACGTCCACCAGCTTGGCGGTCCAGACCCCTGTGCCGGTGACGTAATCTTGATGCGTGGCATAGGCGTTCTTGAGCAGCTCCTGCTCGTCGTGGAGGTCCTTGGCCAAGGTCTTCCCGCGAGCTCGGGTAGCTTCCAGGGACTCCTCCAACGTGGATAGTTTCAGCTTCAGATTTCCAATGAAGTCGTTGACGGAGGCGAGCTGTTTGATCTTCTCGGACGCGGCGAGCTGCATCTCCACCAGGTTGTGGAGGGTTTTCTCCTTCTCGGCCTCGAGGGCAGCGATCTTCTTGCCGTGTTCCTCGAGAATGGCTTCCAGCTTCTTCGCCTTCCCCTCCAGCGAGTTCTTGGCGGTCTCCGCAGCCTCGGCAGCGTCGAGTGCCTCCTTGAGCTTGCCGGCGTGGTCTGCAGTTAGAGCGGCGAGCGCTGCCGTTTGGCTTTGCTCAAGCTCCTGGACCCGCCGCGCGACAAGACTTTCGAGCTCTTCATCCTTGTTGCGAAGCTTGGCGGCAAGCGCCGCCTCGCGGGCGGCAAGGTCCTCTTCTTGGGCGTCAAGGCTGATGCGGCGCTGCGTCAAGAGGGCTTCTGCCGCGGCGGCTTGCTGGGCGGCCTCCTCCTGCGCTTTCTCGATGTCTGATTGCTTCAGCAGGAGGACGTTCCGCTCTTCCGCCAGCTGCTCCCGATAAATATTCAGCTCTTGGAGGGCCTCGCCATACCAAGCCTGTGTCTCCGTGACGCGTTGTTGGAAGTCTCCTTCTGCGGCCTCGACGAGCGCTGCCCGGGAGTCCAGTTTCTCCTTCCGGGCGCGGTAGAGCGTCTGGAGCTTCTGATAATTGTCATTCATGGCTTGAAGTAGCTGCTCCTCCTTGAGCTCACTGATGGCGGTGACGGTGATTTCCCCGTCAAGATGCTCTCCTTCAACCAGCTCTTTGATGCTTGCCGACCCCGGCATGCTGACGACGTTCTTGCCGGCCCTGATGTATTGGCTTGAGGGAGGGGCCTGGAACGACGAGGATTGGTCTTCGGCAGTCGAGGGCCCCGCGGCAGTAGAAGCGCCTGGCGCTCCTGCGGCGGAAGCGCCGTCAGTATTGCCGCGGGTCTCCTCGCCGGCCCCCTCGGCGGCCTTGGCGGCCTCGGCGGCAGTGGCCTTGGCGGCCTCAGCGGCAGCGGCCTTGGCGGCCTTGGCGGCCTCGGCGGCGGCATGCTTGGCGGCCTCTTCGGCAGCAACCTTGCCGGCTTCAGTGGCGACATCCTTGGCGGTCTCTTCAATGACGGCGTCAGTATCCATGAGCTCTGTCAGAAGAAGATTGAAGATCAAGGAGTTAATTAAGATGAAGCTGGGAAGGAAGTTCAAGAAGACAAAAAAAAAAAGGGGAGAGAGATAAAAGATTTCTAAGGGCGAGTGGTTCACCTGCGTCAAGGTTGTCGCGGTAGAACCCGCCCGAAGATTCCTTTGTGGGCTGCGTGGTCGACGGGTGCGGCATGTCGAGGGTGGTCCTTGCCGGCGACCTCTGTTGCTGCTCTGTTCCTGCACGCCCCAAGATGTTAGCTGTGAAGATTACCGCCCCGGCACTCGCCAGCGGGAAGAGAGTAATTGGCTCACGCTGGGGGCTGTGCCGGGGGCTGCGGCGAGGATTGTGCCTTGGGCTTGGCTCCGGGCTGGACTCGATAGTCACCGGCTCTTCAGAAGTGCTTGCCGGCGGCTCGACGCTCGTGGAAGTCTTGGCCTTCTTGGCCACCCTCTCCGCCAAGGTCTCCTCATCCCTGGAGAGGCAAGATCATCAAGACTAGTCAAGGAAATCGGAAGGCAAGAACGGAAGCTGTGGCAGAACACTTACTCCTCTTCTTCCTCCTCGTTCTCGAGGATGGATAGGTCGAAGGCGGCCCCCGTCACAATGCTTGGCGGAGGAGGAGAGGTCGTTCTGGGGCGCTTGCCAGCGGCGGCTTGCCGCGCTGCCTCGTCGGCAACGGCTTGCCGCGCCGCTTCGTCAGCAGCCTCCTTGCCGGAAGCTTCATCGTTCAGCGCTGACTGGTGAGCAGGAGCGCCGGTGCTGGCCTTCCGAAGGACGCGCCTCCGTGCCTGTCGAAGAGCTGGGGGCTGCTCTTCCTCCTCCTCTTCCTCCTCGGCGGCTGCTCCAGCAGAAGGGCCCCCGGCAGCGGCTCCGCTCGGCTCCCCGGCAGCCTGACCTCGCCCGGCAAAATCTTCCCGCAGCAAGTCCTCGCCTTCGCTGGACTCAGCGTTGCTGGCTTCTTCGGCAAGGTTCGCCTCTTCCGCCCTGTTGGCGATGTGGACGAGCTCTTCCTCCGTGGTGGCGCGGACAAGGTCCTCCTCGCGGATGGCCTTCTCCGTCAAGTTGTCGAAGAATGCCAGCGCCTGCTCCGCGGACGGCTCGATCCACCTCTTGTCGATGCCGTGGGCGTTGAACACCGGCATCATGGTGATGATGGAGGTGAGCGATGAGTTGTTGCACAGTGGAACGACGCCAGCCGGCAAGTTCCCCACTGCTCCAGAATTAAAGAGCTGTTGGCAGAGGGCTGCGTGCCCCATGGCTGTTAGATTATTATCCAGCCCAGGCCGCACCCTCATGACGTCGGCGGCATTCGTGTACTCCCAGGCAGGACGCCCTTTGTTCTGCAGTGGGGCGATGCGCCGGCGAAGGAAATCTGAAGCAATCATCTCCACCTTCAGCCCGGCAGCCTTGAGGCGGAGTATCCTGGTGGTGGCGATGGTCAGCTTGCTGTCGTCAGGGTCCACAGCACCCCAATCCTTGCCGCGGACCACCTTCTGCTTCCGCACCTCGCAGAACGGTAGGGGCTCCTTTTCTCGGACCCAGCACCACTTGCTGCGCCACTCATCCCATCTCTCGCGATAGATCCCCTCTGGGTACGTCTCCTTGGTCGCCGTCCTCGGAATCCAAGCGATGCTACCGGAGAGGGCGTCGCCCTTTTGGGTGCGGGGGTAGAAGTAGTGCCGGAAAAGTGCTGTGCTCGGGATGACCCCAACGAAATTTTCGCAAAGGTGCGCGAAGACGGACATGCAAGTCACGGCATTCGGCGTGAAGTCTAGCAGCTGGAAGCCGTAAGTGATCATGATATCTACGAAGAAGTCCGAGTATGGAGGGCAGAGGCCGCACCAAAAGTAATCGGCAAAGAAGGGATAATCCCCTGGCTCTGCCCTACGAGAAGCTACACTCACTTTGGTGGCTGGATGCGCCGTGGTCTCCTTCGCCCATGCGAACTGGTACCTCTTCTTCAGGGCCTTCGCATCAAGCGTCGGGGGGAAGACAGCGCGCTCCTTCCGCATCTTCACCAGCTTGCTTTCCGCGGCGGCCGCTTCCTCCGCCTTGCCCTTGCCCTTGCTCGGCTTGGGCGGCATGGTGGCTATGGGAGTGGGCGTTGAAGACGTCGAGAGCGCGGTGGAGGCAGGCGGAGGGAGAAAAGCTCTGTTTTGGGCGCAAGGAAGAAGACGATGGCGACGGTTCTGAGATTGAGATTGGAAAGGTGAAAGCGATGGGGGGTAAATGAGCAGCGTCTCTGCGATTCCTTTTTTATGGGGAAGGCGCGGGACTGGCTCTTTAACCGCCCGCTTTTACTGCGCGCCCACGTCTCCCACGTCGCGCGATTAATGCGCGTAGTGGAGGGGCGTGGTAAAAGAGATCATGATTACGGACAGTTATTCCCTGCCACGTGCACCCGTGCACTGTTTTGGGCCTAGCCCAACAGGCCTGGCACCCGTGTATGGCCTAGGCCCGGGGGCTCCTGTCGGTGTACTAAAGTATGGGCCCCTTTAGTACCCCTTACTTGTGTACGGGCAGTTGTAGCCGAACCGCGGCAGGCCTTGCCGGGGAATAGCTAGGAGCAATCTCAAGACGAAGATAGTGCTTGCCGGCGAGGAGCGAGCCGGCAAGCCAGGAGCCCCGGCAAGCCTTGCCGGAAAAAGATGTTCGAGTCAACGACCGGACCAGAAGGCAGAAGGCCAAAGGGGTACGAAGGCCCGGCAAGACCCTTGCCGGCAAGGCCTCGCGGCCGGCGAGGCGAAGGCCCGGCAAGACCCTTGCCGGCAAGGCCTCGCGGCCGGCGAGACGAAGGCCCGGCAAGCCCCGGTCCCGGCAAGCGTCGGACCCGGCAAGCCCCGGGCCCGGCAAGGCTCTGCACAGTGTAGCGCTATCGCTCCTGCACAGCGGCCAACCTTGTCGTTTGGGGTTTGTCCTAATGATGACGTGGCGCGATGCTGGCCACGGGATGCTTAAGCGGTGCTGATGGGATGGCTGCTTTTGCCCATCCCCTGTAAAGCTTTTCCAAGCCCAAGACGCTGAGGGACACCTCGACGGACACCTCACGGTGCATTTAATGAGCTTGTCCTAAGTCGTCAGGGTTAGGTATGATAACACTGTAGTGACCCTGTAGCTACTTTCCACCTCATACCTTATCCCTTACGCCACTGTGGTAGCCCCTTTGACTCATATAAAAAGGAGGCCCAAGGCATAGCTACGGAGGGGGGGAGCACTTCGGAAGCTCATTCCGCATGCGTAGCTGCCACTGTAGCTCCCAGAACTTGGCCAAGAGCGTCCACAATAATACCATCAAAGCAGGAGTAGGGTTTTACGCATCCGTGCGGCCCGAACCTGGGTAAAATCCCCGTGTGTTGTTCGCTAGTTCTGCTCTTCGTGCAATCCTCTCCCCTTGCCGAACCGTGAAGGGATCTGCTCGATAGCGATCCCATAGGTGTTCGTTTCTCACGACAGATTTGCAGAGAGGGATGGCGAAGAAGTGATCAAGCTGAAGCTGGGCAACACCTTCAACTCACTGACAAAGGCATACCACTGCTACAATTTGTATTCCTGGGAGCACAGATTGGTACTCACTCCGTCCCATTTTGGGATGGATGGAGTATCTGATATGGAAAGAGCCGGCTCAATCCTGAGAAGCGGAAGACAATGCAGGAAATTGTTTCTGGACGCTCGGTAGGGAGTTCAGCCTAAGATATGTAAGTTTGCTGGGCTGAATTTAAGATGTACCGTGCTGACAAATATTCTCGTTGGTTTGTCTAGGGGAAACCTCTGCATGAGAACAGGTGCGAGTGTACATGAGGTTGTAGTTCGATCGCCAGTCCGATGAGAGCTACGAGGAGAAAAGAACCAGGATTGTAAGTTAAAAATGTTCTGTGACGAAGAGTCTAGTCTTGAATGAGTGAGCTGACAAAACATGTTTCACATGCAGGGTGGCGTCGTCCTCAAAACGAACTCGTCAATTGAAATACATGCCAGCAAGGTGTACACTCGGGCGATGTCCGAGCAATTTGGCCAAATTTTGTACGAGTCGGGTGGGTATCGAGTCGAACAGGTTGAGAACAATGAACTATACAGGGCAACACACACTCAGCCTAAGGTGTTTTCCTGGTGAAGATGATTGACAATTGAGCAGAATTTGAATGCGAATGTGGGATGTTCGAACATATGGGCATGTTATGCTGTCATGTTCTTAAGGTGTGCACAAGTACAGAAATTGTGAAGCTGATCATTAGCCCAATCGTGGGAGCTAACCTATACTATTTGTTTTGCATGACACAGATTATGGACTATCGTGGCATGACAGAGATACCAGAAAGGCACATTGTAAAAAGGTGAACAAGGGATGTGAGGGATGTTTTGCCAGATCACCTTCAGCATTACCAGCGAGACCAGCTCTGTGCCACCACGCTAACATTCAGGCATACAAGAATGTACGTCAAGGCACTAGAGCTGGTTAGGCTCGGAGATGTGAGTGTGGAAGCGTATGAAAGACTGATGGGTCTGTTCGAGCAAGCCATGGTTGTGATGACGCCATTTGAGCATGCCAGGGACAGGCTTGGGCTCGAGGACCGTGCTACCAATAAGCAAGCCACCAAGGTAGCTGAGCAGGCAGTAACTGTTGACAGCGCACACGACAGGATGTCGGGGCACAGCAACCTCCTTCGTGATTGGGAGCACCCCTGAAGATGAGGACTGCAGGGAGGCCTATGAACACGAGGGACAAGGCGCTGTACGAAGGCCTGAGCAAAGAGGAGTAGATTCTCTAGCATCTGCAAAACTCAGGGTCATAAGAGAACAACATGCCCGCAGCGAGGAGACGCTCCTAAAACGCAGATGAAAAAACTGTCGCATCTTAGGACCATTTTTGTATGACATTGTCATGTTTACTGTTAACTACATAATGATTACTGTTTTCGAGATGTTCGGTTGCGCCATTTCGATTCGAAGTGAGTGGGAACAGACATGTGCTTGTATTCCAGTAAGCTGATGTCCATTTTCGGTTGTAGCTATGATTTGAACTGTCATGAGGACGGGACTGGAGCAATGTGACCGGCATCCCCCGGTGAAATGCATTCAAATTTGAACGACCATCGGAGGGGGGGGGGGGGGGGGGGGGGGGGGGGGGGGGCAAGTAGGCTGCACTAGTACAAGCAAAAGTGCAGCTTAACGACACACAAGTGGTTCGCTCCACACACAACAGGGGATGATGAAACTTTTACAAGGGGAATCAGATGGCAAAGCAACTAGACACCCAACCGGTCACCACCCTATGATGAAACTTTTACAAGGGGAATCAGATGGCAAAGCAACTAGACACCCAACCGGTCACCACCCTATTGATACGGACGACGGGATGAGAGGTAATCGGACATGACAGGGCTCGTAGATTCACAGGATATGGACAGAATGAAAAATCGGTGAGCCGTGCCATGCCATGCCAACCGAACCGACTGAAAAACCAGAGTTTGGGGAGACAAGTACCCGGTTTAATTATTATTCGGGGAGATATAAGTGCCC
The DNA here is from genome assembly GCA_039707655.1 of Elymus sibiricus. Classification (NCBI taxonomy): domain Eukaryota; kingdom Viridiplantae; phylum Streptophyta; class Magnoliopsida; order Poales; family Poaceae; genus Elymus; species Elymus sibiricus. The sequence continues at coordinate 40,846,675 of CM077670.1, forward strand.
CTATATGCTTTAATACATGTTCGAAACAACGTGGCAGGGTAACATCCCAGAAGAATATTTATTCAGCATGGAGGAATGAACCAACTCAACTCCATGTGTTGCAGCTTTTTATTTATTCCTTATTAGGCTTCAGATCCAGAGGCGAGGTAGCACTCCATCTTGCCCTTCTCCACACCTGTAGTTCAACAAAGCACATTCAGCTCAGCTTGTTAATAATCGAGTTGTAATGGGGAAAAATCTCTATATTAAAACTCACACAACAGGGGATGAACCAACTCAACTCCATGTGTTGCAGCTTTTTATTTATTCCTTATTAGGCTTCAGATCCAGAGGCGAGGTAGCACTCCATCTTGCCCTTCTCCACACCTGTAGTTCAACAAAGCACATTCAGCTCAGCTTGTTAATAATCGAGTTGTAATGGGGAAAAATCTCTATATTAAAACTCACATGTAGTATGAAAAAACATCTCAAAACATCAAAATCCTAAAAGAACACCAGTCATAAAATGTAGCACAGAAAAGCCCAAACCCGTTGCTAATATTGGTTTCTCTAATACTCTGAAAAATGAAGCCACAAAGTGAACACCTCCAGTGGGAGCGGCATCAACTTGCATGGTATGATGGTAAACAATATTTGAACATCCACAAAGCACAAGGTGAACACCTCCGGTTGTAGTAGCAACAACTTGCATGGTCAGGTAGTAAAAAATATATATTTAGATGACGGTAAATAATATATTTTTTTTTTGACATGGACGGTAAATAATATTTGACCATCCAGAAAGTGAATTGGCCTATATCTACTGTAGCATTGCAATTCTTCTGCAATAAGCTCATTATGAGATGCCTTGTTCCTACATGGGGCATTGGGGTCATCCTATCTTGCTAGAAATCTATCTCATCCATCCTCTATCTTGTCAGCTTGATGCCACTTTTAACTCTGCACCCTCGCTGCCCTGTCTTCTGACTTCAAGGGTTTTCCCAGGTTGTCCATGGCTGCTGGTCGCAGCCTACCGCTTGCTCTGATCCATACCTTGTGCTGCATTGCAAGCTCACTAAAACCACAAGAGCACTGAAGAGGTGGAGTTCCTCTCAGATTGGTGACCTTAAGCTAAGGGCTGCTATCTCTAGTGAGCTGATTGGAAGATTTGATGTGGCCCTTGATGAGAGAGATCTCACTGGATGGTGACAGACGCCTTAGGGCGTCCCACAAGATGAACCTTCTGGGCATTGCGGCTCTCCAGCGATCGCACCGGCGGCAAAGAGCTAGGATCGACAGATTGAAGGACGGAGACGCCAGCACATCGTTCTTCCGCTCGAAGGCTTCAGCAAGGCTCTGAAAGAAATTGGTGCTCAGCATAAAACACAATGGGGCAATGGTGTCGGGCCAGGAGGAGAAGCTGGAGGCGTTCTGGGATTATTTCTCTCCTCTTTTGGACTCAAAGATTAAGAGGGGCTGCTGCCTGAACTTTACTGCTTTGGGCATTAACCAGATGGATCTCTTGCTTGGATGCCCCTTTCTGCAAAGATGAGGCCAAGGCTGCTGTCATGGACCTAAACCCCAGGAAAGTTCCCGGGCCTGATGGGTTCTCGGCTTTTGTTCGTCCAAAAATGCTGGGAAATTATGAAACCAAACTTCATGCTTGCAATCAAAGCCTTCAAGGGACTCAATGTCTGCCACCTTTCAAGCCTAAATGATGCTACCCTCACCCTTATCCCCAAGTGCCCCGATGCAGATGAAGCTAGGCGCTTACAACATGATCGTAGAAGTGCTATTAAACAATGTGAATGAAACTCTTGATTCGAAAAAAAAAAAACTAAGAACTTTCACTCGATTCAGTAACTGTTCGCTAACTAAAACAAATGCACAATTTCCAATAGTCCCTTTCTCTCGATTCCTTCTTCCAATGCTGATCAAATAGAAGAACGTTACCTAAACCTTCTACAGTACATATTTGTACATCAGATAAGAATATCACTAATTTCCCCTTCAAAATTCCCACGATTTTAGCAAATATAAGATATGTTCTAAAATTTATCATTATTTCATGGTACTAATGGTGGGCAGAGTATCCAATTCAGCATTGTAAATTGCATGGTATGAATAAAACGAAAAAAAATAATACTTGCATGCATACCTAAGGGCGGTGGCAAAAGTGCAGCTTAACGACACACAAGTGGTTCGCTCCACACACAACAGGGGATGATGAAACTTTTACAAGGGGAATCAGATGGCAAAGCAACTAGACACCCAACCGGTCACCACCCTATGATGAAACTTTTACAAGGGGAATCAGATGGCAAAGCAACTAGACACCCAACCGGTCACCACCCTATTGATACGGACGACGGGATGAGAGGTAATCGGACATGACAGGGCTCGTAGATTCACAGGATATGGACAGAATGAAAAATCGGTGAGCCGTGCCATGCCATGCCAACCGAACCGACTGAAAAACCAGAGTTTGGGGAGACAAGTACCCGGTTTAATTATTATTCGGGGAGATATAAGTGCCCCTATATGCTTTAATACATGTTCGAAACAACGTGGCAGGGTAACATCCCAGAAGAATATTTATTCAGCATGGAGGAATGAACCAACTCAACTCCATGTGTTGCAGCTTTTTATTTATTCCTTATTAGGCTTCAGATCCAGAGGCGAGGTAGCACTCCATCTTGCCCTTCTCCACACCTGTAGTTCAACAAAGCACATTCAGCTCAGCTTGTTAATAATCGAGTTGTAATGGGGAAAAATCTCTATATTAAAACTCACATGTAGTATGAAAAAACATCTCAAAACATCAAAATCCTAAAAGAACACCAGTCATAAAATGTAGCACAGAAAAGCCCAAACCCGTTGCTAATATTGGTTTCTCTAATACTCTGAAAAATGAAGCCACAAAGTGAACACCTCCAGTGGGAGCGGCATCAACTTGCATGGTATGATGGTAAACAATATTTGAACATCCACAAAGCACAAGGTGAACACCTCCGGTTGTAGTAGCAACAACTTGCATGGTCAGGTAGTAAAAAATATATATTTAGATGACGGTAAATAATATATTTTTTTTTTGACATGGACGGTAAATAATATTTGACCATCCAGAAAGTGAATTGGCCTATATCTACTGTAGCATTGCAATTCTTCTGCAATAAGCTCATTATGAGATGCCTTGTTCCTACATGGGGCATTGGGGTCATCCTATCTTGCTAGAAATCTATCTCATCCATCCTCTATCTTGTCAGCTTGATGCCACTTTTAACTCTGCACCCTCGCTGCCCTGTCTTCTGACTTCAAGGGTTTTCCCAGGTTGTCCATGGCTGCTGGTCGCAGCCTACCGCTTGCTCTGATCCATACCTTGTGCTGCATTGCAAGCTCACTAAAACCACAAGAGCACTGAAGAGGTGGAGTTCCTCTCAGATTGGTGACCTTAAGCTAAGGGCTGCTATCTCTAGTGAGCTGATTGGAAGATTTGATGTGGCCCTTGATGAGAGAGATCTCACTGGATGGTGACAGACGCCTTAGGGCGTCCCACAAGATGAACCTTCTGGGCATTGCGGCTCTCCAGCGATCGCACCGGCGGCAAAGAGCTAGGATCGACAGATTGAAGGACGGAGACGCCAGCACATCGTTCTTCCGCTCGAAGGCTTCAGCAAGGCTCTGAAAGAAATTGGTGCTCAGCATAAAACACAATGGGGCAATGGTGTCGGGCCAGGAGGAGAAGCTGGAGGCGTTCTGGGATTATTTCTCTCCTCTTTTGGACTCAAAGATTAAGAGGGGCTGCTGCCTGAACTTTACTGCTTTGGGCATTAACCAGATGGATCTCTTGCTTGGATGCCCCTTTCTGCAAAGATGAGGCCAAGGCTGCTGTCATGGACCTAAACCCCAGGAAAGTTCCCGGGCCTGATGGGTTCTCGGCTTTTGTTCGTCCAAAAATGCTGGGAAATTATGAAACCAAACTTCATGCTTGCAATCAAAGCCTTCAAGGGACTCAATGTCTGCCACCTTTCAAGCCTAAATGATGCTACCCTCACCCTTATCCCCAAGTGCCCCGATGCAGATGAAGCTAGGCGCTTACAACATGATCGTAGAAGTGCTATTAAACAATGTGAATGAAACTCTTGATTCGAAAAAAAAAAAACTAAGAACTTTCACTCGATTCAGTAACTGTTCGCTAACTAAAACAAATGCACAATTTCCAATAGTCCCTTTCTCTCGATTCCTTCTTCCAATGCTGATCAAATAGAAGAACGTTACCTAAACCTTCTACAGTACATATTTGTACATCAGATAAGAATATCACTAATTTCCCCTTCAAAATTCCCACGATTTTAGCAAATATAAGATATGTTCTAAAATTTATCATTATTTCATGGTACTAATGGTGGGCAGAGTATCCAATTCAGCATTGTAAATTGCATGGTATGAATAAAACGAAAAAAAATAATACTTGCATGCATACCTAAGGGCGGTGGCCCCAGCCCATTATGCTTTCCTGGCATTTTTTGCCCTTTATCAGCAGTCTCAAGAGATGTGGAGCTCTTGTTCTCGATGTTCTAAGTTTGAACAGTACATTGTCATAGTCCCACAATGTCTCATAATAATATCTTTTACCATATTTGAGGGTTGGTTTCCACCTCTCCAGCACACCACACGATAGTGAAGCCCAGCTAACTAAGAGCTGCTTAGGCCGCTGAATACGGCATCCAGCCTCCCATTCCCATTTATCGAGTAAACATTCATGAATCTCCGTGAACCTGTGCGCCTCACATAACACCAGAGAGTACCTTGCCAGTGAAGTTGTCATCTGAAAGAAGTCACTCACCCCATGTTTGTACCGAGAAAGAATCTTCAAAGCTTTCTTCATTGACCTCTTGCTTAGATCAAGCTTTGCAAGGTTTGCCCTACGACCAACTAGGTCTCTATAACTTCCACCGATTCCTAGAGAAATGGATCCGGGGAACATACTTGAATATTCGGTGAATGAATGGATAACTCCTTCAGGGTTTATATATCCACCGATATATAGGTTGTCGCTTCTAATCAGAAATACCACTTGATCATGGCCATCCACAATCTTGTTATACAACCACGCAGGTGGTGGTTTTGCAACTCCAGTCTGATTTTCAAGCACGTGCAGACCTTCCCTTGACATGGTAAACGGTGAGCGCATTTTGGCTACTTGACGTCCACGGCGAGCCAAACTAGCATAGTCTTCCAGATCCGACTCCATCCCAATAAGTGGCACTCTGCCAATTAAAAAAAACTAATTACTAAAGGCCATGAAATATTCGCATAATATATACTTGTATTTATGCATTTAGTATAAGGAAAATAAAACAAAAAAAGGTGCATACCCATTAATACTGTCAGGAATCTTGATAGCACTGGCAGGTTGAAATGCAATTAGAAGTCCTAGCAATGTAATGAGAACTTTTGCAATAGGAGTGAGTTTCTGCACAAAAGATGAAGACAAAGATGATTATGAAGCACGAAATAAAATTCTAGTATTATTTGCTACTTGTCTTTTGGTACGTGCTTATATTTTTATATTTATTTTTTGCTGCTGCCGGAGTTGATACTAAAACCGAGTGTCGTAAATCTCATGAATTTGTTACCGCTTAACCGACAGATCGATTAGACATATCCTCCTTTAATTAAGATCTAAAAAACTGCTCAGAATCTAAAAAAGACTGCTGGAATCGACTTCCATTGGAGTATATATACATAAAAGGGGGAGCAAGGCATCGGTACCTTATTGTTGACGCAGCTGCGGTTGACTGTTGTGTCCGCCTTAACCTCCGCCGCCGCCGCCGCTACGGCCTCCACCGGCGACAAATCAACCGCCGCCGCCGCCGCCGCCGCCGCTACGGCCTCCACCTGCAAAGTCGCCGCTTCTTCCCAGTCCATCGTAGCAGCGGGCAGCGGCAGCGTCTCAGACAATCAGGGAGTGCGCAGAGAGTGGCGGCACAGGCCCAGCGGCGGTTAGAGACCTCGCCAGTGCTCACGGGCAGGTGGCGAGCAAGAGCAGCGTGAGGAGGGCATTTTCTTTTGTGTGGAGCAATATACATAAAAGGGCAAATCGTGGTTTTTTTCCTTAGGGGGTCGTGGATTTTTTTTTTTTTGAGGGGTCGTGGATGGGGCAATGCCCGCAGCGCGGTGCCATGAGCCAGCCCAGTTCGACGCTTTCGCTCGCGCCCGCTTTGTTTTTTTTCGCCGCTTTTTTCATGTGGTTTTATTTTTTTAGTTTTAGTTTTAGTTTTTTTATTTATTTCTGATCCTTTTTATTTTGTTATTTTTTTCGGTTTTTATTTTATTGTTTTTTCTTCTGTTCTGGTTTTCTTGTTGGTTTTTTTCTTCTTCTTCTTTTAGTTTTGTATATACTACAGTTTTGGGATCTTGGCAGGCATGGACGCAGTTTTTTTCTTCTTCTGCTCAAACTTGCTAGTCTGACCACCGGCAATGGCGATGTTGGACGAAGCTACAGGCGGTTTTCGCAAGGTGGAGATAGGCGCGGCCGTTCTCTCTTGGGGGGAAATGGTTCTTTCTCTCTCCCACTTGCCTTTATATGACAGGGAGCAGCAACCGTCATTCCATCCTAACCATTCATCTAGAGAGATCTGATTGTACACGTGTCCAAGGCAAGGGCGAAAATTTCGACTAATGGAGTAATCCACGCACAATAACCAAGGTGTCTTCCACGTTTCCCTTTAAATAGACAGCTATTCACACCAGTCAATGGGGGTCAAGCGCGGGAGCCAAGGAATTCGCCTGCAAGTGCGCCCCATCAAATCCTAGTGATTATGTTATGAATCTTTCGGCAGCACACAAAAGATACACTCTGATCCATCCAGAGAAGTCACGAGACGGTTTGCTTCCAGTCGGATGAAATTTTAATCTCGATTGAGAGAATCAATGTAACTAAACTTTCCGCACGATTTGTGCGAAGATAAAGACGAGTGATCATTCACTCTATGCAGACCAGTTCTATAAGGTTATAAACCGATGATCCATTATTTTTAGATTGTCGTATCATTGGGGAAGTCACAAACAAGGGGCGAATTGGATGCCTTCCGCAGCATGGTTTGGTCCTTTCTCTAGGAACCAAATTGTCGAATCACTAGTCAGCCTCTCACGAGGGAGGATTGCGTATCATCAAACATTTTATGAAATTTGTTCGTAATAATTAAGGCCATGCAATCTTTGCTCTTATAATCCATTAGGATCTCTTCCCGGCTGCTTGATGTTCATTTCAAGATCCTGACGGATTCAGGGGCTAATGACGAGGTCATCTCCCACCGGGTAAGACCCATAGTGACATAACCTAGTATAGGCCCATGAAGGCCCAAGCATGTATGCTTGCCTTCAATTATGGTTCAAGATGATTGCCTTCAATTATGTACTTGTATTACAAATAATAAGGTGAACACGTTTTCAAGATTCAAGTTTGATCAACGACAAGTCTAGCTATATATGGATTGTTTAATACAATCAAAGTTATTTTAAATGTGAATACAACAATATCAATTTATATCACAAAATTAATCCATGTATCATAAAAAAATCTTAACCAAAGATAAATCTTGAGAAATGTTCGTGTCTTATATTTTTTAGAAAGGGACTGCTTTGCAACAGGTTGCGAATGCAAATCCCTGATATGCAATCATGCATTGTGTCATTTCTATTTGTAATTTTGGAGTTAATTTTAACGGAGAAATTCTTATCTACTGTTTGAATGGCAAGACAATGCCAACTTAAATCACCCAGAGTATTCCTAATCGCACGTATAAAGTTCATTTGACTACATCGTGCTTCTTAAGATTCTAGTTACGAGACACACCACCTTACCCGAAAGTGGCATTCTAATCCTGAGCTCAAATGCTCCGGTTATGAATATTAAAATCCGAAAAAAAATCTTCACAAAACTCATCAATGTTTGTGGAAAAAAAATAGTTTTTAAAATTTTATTGCTATTTGATTAATTTACTGTTTATCCGGTAGCAAAAACGGGGAAAAGCTGCTCGCTGAACGGACGAGGGGTCTATCGTCTCCAGCTGCTTTGGACGCAGCAAATGCTCCGCGCCTCTTGCATTGCGAGTATACCTAGTCTCCAGATCACGCGGATACTTTCGTCAACCATCTTGAGTAAGTAGTTCCCCTCCGCACAATCAGATCTGATTGTACACGTTGGTTGACAGTCTGCTTATAGTCTGCTAATAGTTGATTGCCTCTTCAAACTGAACCGCGTCCAAAGTCAACAGAAACAGGGATGCACAGTTCTGAAGACAAACTCTTTCTACCTTCACATAACTGCGTGCACACTTCTCGGCCCAGTCGAGCCCACTAAGCGTGCGAACGGGAGGCCCAACAATTTTGCACGCATGTTTTTTTTTTGTACGTCCCAAGTCTGAAATTTCTGTTTTTATGCCCCCCCCCCCCCCCCCCCCGGGGGCGGCTAGCACCAAGGTAATGATGTTGAGGAAATTCTCATACAAAATCGATCGAAGGAAAACATCGATGAGGCATCATCTTGAGATTGTATGTATATGAGAATGGCAGATTAAATCATGCTAATACATTTATAAAGTTCGCATTAACAATCCGATCTAAAATCTTGAACATTTATAAAGCTCACCACGGCGGTCGCAACGACTGACGCCTCAGAGGAGGGGCCAGGCTCCAAAACAGCCCGACGACGGCCACCAGCAAAGCACTCAAGGGCAGCACTTGGAGGCGGCAGCAGCAGCGATGTCCACGGTAGCCTCCACTCAGATCTCCCATCGGAGCCACTATCCTCTGCCGCAGGACCGAAGAAACCAGGCAAAGGACCATCTTCAGAACTCTGGCCGGGCCGGTCCTGAGATTTTGGGGGCCCGGGGCGGAGCTAGAAACTGGGGCCCCTTAATATAAACGTCAAAATAATAATCGACGTGTTAGCGTCATCTTTTGACATGAAATAAGAAAGTATCTACAATCTAGCAGGATCATTTTATGAGGTAAATATATGTATAGCTACAGCCCACAACAAGAAACCAAAAACATATCTTCCTCCCTTCAATTTGAACTCTGAATTTTGTCAAGTTTATCAAATCAAGCAAATAAGCAAACTGCAATGATCAGCAGGAAATTATGTACAACCTCCATGTTGTGTTCAAAAATTGGTTCTTCATAGAAATAGACTAATTCTTGCAAAACATAAATTTACTAAAATTTGATACTCTGGTATAGCTGCACTGTTCGGTAATTTCTGAACAAACATTAATACAAATTAAGCAAATTCAGTTTTATTGGAAAGCTATCAAAAATCATTACAACTTTAATGCTGGTCTCGTCTCCAAAATTATATATAGTGCCAGTTTTTAAAACACCAGTCTTGATTGATGATTCAGATATCGAACACAATTCTGGGTATCCACTTCGATTGACAGACTAAGTATTTTTTTTAGCTATCCAAACTATTACTCCATCCGTCCCAAAATAATTGTTTCAATTTTGTACTATTTTTAGTATAAAGTTATACTAAATTTGAATCATTTATTTTGGGACGGAGGTGTATTTAAGAACTAGAGAATGATTAAAAAAACTAGATAATAGAAAGGAGGTTAACCTTGATCCGTACGGAGAGCATCGATCCGAAACTATTTGATCAATTGCGATCCAATCCAGCCAGTTCCTTGTCCGCTACTGTTAGTCTATTCCTGGCGCCCGCTTGGGTCTGACTCTGGCGGGAGGCGCCCGACAATGCCCATGTTTATGAGTGCATCGAGCGCCTAGAGACCAGAGAGAAGAGGTGTCACGTCTCTGACTCACAATCAGCGTCCGGGAATTAGTATTGGCAAACTCGCGATCGGAAATTAGGAAGAAGAAAAGGAGTAGAGGGACGCGGGCTACTTCGCTCTGGTTAGGGATCGGCCAAGGTATTGGACAACTCGCAAGATCGGGATCCTTAGAAGGCTGCGTCTGCATGTTCTAACTACGCCCGTGATTAGCTGCCCCCCCTACGGGACAATTACCTACGTGATTAGCTCCATCTGCATGGCCTATAGGCTGGTGCAAACCTCCTACGGGGCCCCCTGGATTGTTGGGGGCCCGGGGCGGCCGCCCCTGCTGCCCCCCCTCAGGGCCGGCCCTGAACTCTGGGAAGGTGGAGCCATGAACTCCTGCATCGAACAAACATGGATCACCACGTCGTAGAAGAGAGTACGCTTCTTCCTGAACGAGAACCCTGGCGGCGGATGCAAAGCGTGGGTCCAAAGTCACACTTGGTACCTGTTTAATAAAGATGGTTGTGTGCATCATAATGATGCAGAGGCTAGGGTCAACTCAACCCGGCAATCCGACCCATGGGCGGCCGCACCCATGGGCACCCGACCCTAATGGGTAGGGTATGGGTCATCATATTAACCCATGGTAAGCCCGATGGGTAACCCGATTAGTCATGGGTAGGGTATGGGCACAACGTTCTACCCGTGGGTCGCCCGATGGGTCACCCGATTAATACTATTGATTAAAATACGTTTTTATTTTATATGATGTGTAGACGTTTTGCTGAAGATATGCTAATTAATTTAGTTAGAACAACCCCTTTTTGAAAATAAAAAAAATGGTTGCTACTCATTATGTAGTCTTGTTTCTTCTCGTAGTTCTTTTTTCTTTTCATTTTCTCCCATATTTTATGACCATATTTCTGAATTTATTTTTACTTACTTTCCTATGGGGATAAATACATTCTTTTTTTCCGAGGGGCGTGAATACTTCGTTTTTAAGGTAATCAACTTTTGTTTTTTACATACATGAGCAATTGTTCTGAAATGCATAAAAACCTTGTTTAGTTAGTATACGTGAACTTTTTTATAGTCATAAACAATTTTTTTCGTAAACAAGAGTGTATTCAAAGCAGTATAATTTTTAACTGATGACACAAATATCATAAACATAATAAATGTTTTACAAACATGCTGGATTCTTTCAACAATTTGCAGATTTTTATCCTAAAGATCATATTTATAGACTTCAAAGGAACAAATAATCTTTCAACAACATAGTACTTATATCGAACAATACACTAGAAACTACTATTAAGACAATCACATACACTCTAAAGATTTCTACTAAAATACTTAAGGATGTCACACACACACACACAAGACCTCATGAAAATGTCACAATTTAATCCATGGAAGCATGAATCCTTTTCCTTTTTACTATTTCGTACAATTTAGGGATTGGATTTAATTAAATGCATTCCCCAAAGCCATGTTAGCCACATTCTTACGTGGTTAATCATGCTAACCAAATAATTGAAAAAGTATAAAAGTTTAGCATAAACGTATCTCTTTGTATACAAATGACAATAAATATTTGGAGATGATGAAGTCATATTTGTCATAATAAGCGACAACCTTTACATATGAGGGTTTATAATCCCCGATGAGGATGACCCTGAAGGACTTATGCACTCATTTGATAAATGTTTTGATATGTTCCCCAATATCGTCAAGCGAGGGATTGAAGGAAGTTACACGGATTTAAATGGTGGTAGGGGGAACCTAACAGAGCTCAGTCTAAGCAAGAGGTCCATGAAGGACGGTTTGAAATTTCTTTCTCGATACCAGCACAATTACAGCAATTTTTTCGGATAAGAAAAGAAGTGTCAAAATACGCTATCGCATTGTGAAAGTCACAACGTTTACTAAGATTGATGAGCGTTTGATCGAAGGATGGGAAACTGGATGCAAAATTAAGCGCCCCAAGGAACTCCTAGTTTCCTAGACCACACTTTCTTGTGGTGTTCTGGAGCGGTGGCCTAACTATGGAACGCACAAATATAAAGATACACTTCAGAAGCTTGGAACAACGAAGGAAAAGGCTTCCGGATTACTACGACTGGCCCATGTACGGAAACCGTGCCAGGACAGAAAATGGGTTAGGGCCACGCCCACCCCTTAGGTATGTGTATGTACGTAGTAAATTTTTGAATACATGTGTTCATTTTATCTCTCTTACTTTGCTATACAGAATCAAATTAACCATTTGTTAGGAGGGAAGAAGTTTGGGGGTTTTGAAGTAGAAGCATTTCCCCTTGTCCTGATATAGATCCAACCACAGAATTACTTTTCCCCCAAACTTTTAATCACTATCTGGATTGGCAAGCATGAAATGCATATTTTAACTTGAAGTGCAACTTGCATTGTGTTAGGTGGGGTCGGAGGAGGAGGCCCACTACAAGAGAACAAGCAGCACCAGGAGTTGCCAATAACCATGATCTGGTTATGAATTAAGTTAGGAAGAAAATTAATTAGCCCATCAGTTTCAGGAGCATGCATCATGCGTCAAGTCTGGTTTTTAAGATTTCGTTTTCAATACTAGCAAAGAAATGGCATCCAGGAACATTTAATTTTTCTTTTATTAACGGCACAGAGTTTGAAATGAGATGCATGTATGTTGTGTGGATCACATACACTGAAGTGCACTGATACGTCCATTTTGCATCATGTTTTTCTACTGTTATTTATTATGTTTTGGATCATTATTTCACTTTATGATACAATTCTTATGCCTTTTCTCTCTTATTTTGCAAGTTTCATATGAAGAGGGAGATTGCCTGCAGCTGGAATTCTGGACTGGAAAGGGGTACAACAAAGATAGCTATTCTACACAACTCCAAATGACCTGAAAATTTACGGAGAATTATTTTGGAATATAAAAAATTATGGCAAAGGAATTACTAGAAGGGGGCCCACCAGGAAGCCACAAGCCTGGGGGCGCGCCCCCCGAGCTTGAGGGCCCCCTGGCAGGCCTCTGGCCCCCTCCTTCTGCTATATGAAGCCATTGGCCCTAGAAAAAATTAGAAGAAGACTTTCGGAACGAAGCGCCGCCGCCACGAGGCGGAACCTGGGCAGGAGCACTTTTGCTCTCCGGCGGAGCGATTCCACCGGGGATACTTCCCTCCGGGAGGGGGAAATCGAAGCCATCGACATCACCAACGATCCTCTCATCGTGGGAGGACCAATCTTCATCAACATCTTCACCAGCACCATCTCATCTCAAACCCTAGTTCATCTCTTGTACTCAATCTTTGTCTCAAAACCTCAGATTTGTACATGTGGGTTGCTAGTAGTGTTGATTACATCTTGTAGTTGATGCTTGTTGGTTTATTTGGTGGAAGATTATATGTTCAGATCCTTAATGATATTCAATACCCCTCTGATATTGAACACGAGTATGATTTGTGAGTAGTTACTTTTGTTCCTGAGGACATGGGAGAAGTCTTGTTATAAGTAATCATGTGAATTTGGTATTCGTTCGATATTTTGATGGTATGTATGTTGTTTCTTCCTTTAGTGGTGTCGTGTGAACGTCGACTACATGACACTTCACCATATTTGGGCCTAAGGGAAGGCATTGTGGAGTAGTAAGTAGATGATTGGTTGCTAGAGTGACAGAAGCTTAAACCCTAGTTTATGCGCTATTCCGTAAGGGGCTGCTTTGGATCCATATGTTTCATGTTATGGTTAGATTTATCTTAATTTTTCTTTCATAGTTGTGGATGCTTGCGAGATGGGGTAATCATAAGTGGGAGGCTTGTTCAAGTAAGAACAGCACCCAAGCACCGGTCCACCCACATATCAAATTATCAAAGTAGCGAACGCAAATCAAGTAAACATGATGAAAGTGACTAGATGAAATTCTCATGTGTCCTCGAGAACGCTTTGCTTTATATAAGAGTTCGTTCCGGCTTGTCCTTTGCTATAAAAAGGATTGGGCCACCTTGCTGCACCTTTGTTACACTTGTTACTTGTTATGAATTACCTTGCTATCAAACTATCTGTTACCGATAATTTCAGTGCTTGCAGAGAATACCTTGCTGAAAACCGCTTATCATTTCCTTCTGCTCCTCGTTGGGTTCGACACTCTTACTTATCGAAAGGACTACGATTGATCCCCTATACTTGTGGGTCATCAAGACTCTTTTCTGGCGCTGTTGCCGGGGAGTGAAGCGTCTTTGGTAGGTGAAATTTGGTAAGGAAACATTTATATTACGTGCTGAAATTTACTGTCACTTGTCACTATGGAAAGTAATCCTTTGAGGGGCTTGTTCGGGGTATCTTCACCTCGACCGAAAGCATTGAGAGTTGCCCCTCAACCTACTGAACCTACTGAAAATATTTACTATGAAATTCCTTCGGGTATGATAGAGAAACTGCTAGCTAATCCTTATGCAGGAGATGGAAAGGTATATCCTGATATGCACTTGATATATATAGATGAAATTTGTGGATTGTTTAAGCTTGCAGGTTTATCCGTGAATGGAGTTAAGAGGAAGGTATTCCCTTTATCTTTGGAGGGAAAGGCATTGACATGGTATAGGCTATTGGATGATACTTGAACATGGGATTGGAACCGGTTGAAGCTGGAATTTCACCAGAAATTTTATCCTATGCATTTGGTTCATCGTGATCGGAATTATATATATAATTTTTGGCCTCGTGAAGGAGAAAGTATCGCTCAAGCTTGGGGGGGGGGGAGGGGGCTTAAATATATGATGCATACATGCCCAATCATGAGCTCTCAAGAGAAATAATTATTCAAAACTTTTATGCTCGGCTTTCTCATAATGATCAATCCATGCTCGATACTTCTTCTATTGGTTCCTTTACGAAGAGAACTATTGAATTCAAATGGGATCTTCTGGAAAGAATTAAACGCAACTCCGAAGATTGGGAAATCGACAAAGGTAAAGAGTCAGGTATAAATCTTGAGTTTGATTGTGTTAAATCTTTTATGGAAACTGATGCTTTTCATAAGTTTAGTACTAAATATGGACTTGATTCTGAGATAGTAGCTACCTTTTGTGAATCCTTTGCTGCTCATGTTGATCTCCCTAAGGAAAAATGGTTTAAATATCATCCACCTATTGAACGAAAGGAAGAACCCATTATTGTTAAAGAAGAAACAATTGTTTACAATGTTGATCCAATTGTGCCTACTGCTTATATTGAGAAACCTCCTTTCCCTGTTAGGATTAAGGAACATGCTAAAGCCTCAACTGTGGTTAAAAGTAATATACCCCGCAAAAAAAGGGTTAAAAGTAATATAAGGACACCTAAACCTTCTTAACAAATTAGAGTTGAACCTAATATTGCAATGCTAAAAGATTTATTAGTTGATAATATTAATGGGCATGTTATTTACTTTTGCGAAGAGGCTGCTAGAATTGCTAAACCTGTTAGAAATGAACGAGATATGTTAGATAAGAACAAGACTGTTGTTGGCATGCCTGTTGTTTCTGTTAAAATTGGAGACCATTGCTATCATGGTTTATGTGATGTGGGTGCTAGTGTCAGTACTACTCCTTTCTCTTTATATCAAGAAGTAATGAATGATATTTCACCCGTTGAGATTGAAGATATTGATGTTACTATTAAGCTTCCAAACAAAGATACTATTACACCACTTGGGATTGTTATAGATGTTGAAGTCTTGTGTGGTAAAATCAAATACCCTACTGATTTCTTAGTACTTGGTTCACAACAAGATAATTTTTGTCCCATTATTTTTGGTAGACCTTTCTTGAATACCGTTAATGCTGAAATTGATTGTGTTAAAGAAAAGGTTAGAGTTAAGTTTGGCGATGTATCTCATGAATTTAATTCCACAAAGTTTAGTAGACAACCACATGACAAAGAATTATCTATAAGGATGAAATTATTGGTCTTTCTTCTATTGCTGTGCCTCCTACTGATCCCTTAGAACAATACTTGTTAGACCATGAAAATGATATGCATATGAATGAAAGGAATGAAATAGATGAAATGTTCTTTAAACAAGCACCTATTCTTAAACATAATTTGCCAATTGAAACCTTGGGAGACCCTCTCCCACCTAAGAGTGATCCTGTGTTTGAATTAAAGCAACTACCTGATACACTTAAATATGCTTATCTTGATGAAAAGAAGATATATCCTGTTATTATTAGTGATAACCTTTCAGAGCATGAAGAAAAGAGATTACTTAAAACTCTGAGGAAGCACCGTGCAGCTATTGGATATACTCTTGATGATCTTAAAGGCATCAGTCCCACTCTATGTCAGCATAAAATTCATATGGAGCCAGATGCTAAACCAGTTGTTGATCATCAAAGAAGATTAAATCCCAAAATGAAGGATGTGGTAAGAACTGAAATATTAAAGCTTCTGGAGGCAGGTATAATTTATCCTATAGCTGATAGTAGATGGGTAAGTCCCGTTCATTGTGTTCCTAAGAAAGGAGGTATTACCGTTGTTCCCAATGATAAAAATGAACTCATTCCACAAAGAATTGTAACTGGTTATAGGATGGTAATTGATTTCAGGAAATTAAATAAAGCTACTAGGAAAGATCATTACCCCTTGCCTTTTATTGATCAAATGTTAGAAAGATTATCTAAACATACACACTTTTGCTTTTTGGATGGATATTCTAGTTTCTCTCAAATACCTGTATCAAAAGAAGATCAAGAGAAAACCACTTTTACTTGTCCTTTTGGAACTTATGCTTATCGTCGTATGCCTTTTGGTTTATGTAATGCACCTGCTACCTTTCAAAGATGTATGACTGCTATATTCTCTGACTTTTGTGAAAATATTGTTGAGGTATTCATGGATGATTTCTCCGTTTACGGAACTTCTTTTGATGATTGCTTAAGCAACCTTGATCGAGTTTTGCAGAGATGTGAAGAAACCAATCTTGTCTTGAATTGGGAGAAGTGCCACTTTATGGTGAATGAAGGTATAGTCCTTGGGCATAAAATTTCTGAAAGAGGTATTGAAGTTGATAAAGCTAAAGTTGATGCAATTGAGAAAATGCCATGTCCTAAAGATATCAAAGGTATAAGAAGTTTCCTAAGTCATGCTGGTTTCTATAGAAGGTTTATAAAAGACTTCTCTAAAATTTCTAGGCCTTTTACTAATCTTTTGCAAACAGATGTTCCATTTGTTTTTGATGATGATTGCGTAGAAGTCTTTGCAATACTTAAGGAAGCCTTAATATATGCACCTATTGTTCAATCACCTGATTGGAACCTACCCTTTGAAATTATGTGTGATGCTAGTGATTATGCTGTTGGTGCTGTTCTAGGACAAAGAGTTGATAAGAAATTGAATGTTATTCATTATGCTAGTAAAACTCTAGACAGTGCTCAAAGAAAGTATGCTACTACTAAGAAAGAATTTTTAGCAGTTGTGTTTGCATGTGATAAATTCAGATCTTATATTGTTGATTCTAAAGTTACTGTGCACACTAATCATCCTGCTATTAAATACCTTATGGAAAAGAAAGATGCTAAACCTAGACTTATTAGGTGGGTTCTTTTGTTACAAGAATTTGATTTGCATATTGTTGATAGAAAAGGAGTTGAAAACCCAGTGGCGGATAATTTGTCTAGGATGGAAAATGTTCTTGATGACCCACTGCCTATTAATGATAATTTTTCGGATGAGCAATTAGCTGTGGTAAATGCTTCTTGCACTAGTCCTTGGTATGCAGACTATGCTAATTACATTGTTGCTAAATACATCCCACCTAGCTTTACCTATTGACAAAAGAAAAAGTTCTTCTTTGATTTAAGACATTACTTTTGGGATGACCCACGTTTATATAAAGAAGGAGTAGATGATATTATTAGACGTTGTGTACTTGAGCATGAGCAGGAACAAATCCTATGGAAGTGTCACTCCGAAGCATACGGAGGGCATCATGCGGGAGATAGAACTGCACACAAGGTATTACAATCTGGTTTTTATTGGCCTACTCTTTTCAAAGATGCACATAAGTTTGTCCTATCTTGTGATGAATGTCAAAGAATTGGTAATATAAGTAGACGTCAGGAAGTGCCTATGAATTATTCACTTGTTATTGAACCATTTGATGTTTGGGGATTTGATTATATGGGACCTTTTCCTTCCTCTAATGGGTATACTCATATTTTAGATGATGTTGATTACGTTACTAAGTGGGTAGAAGTTATTCCAACTAGTAGTGCTGATCATAACACTTCTATTAAAATGCTTAAAGAAGTTATATTTTCGTGGTTTGGAGTCTCTAGATATTTGATGACTGATGGTGGTTCACATTTTTTTCATGGTGCTTTCCGTAAACCTCTTGCTAAATATGATGTTAATCATAGAATTGCATCTCCTTATCATCCTCAGTCTAGTGGTCAAGTTGAATTGAGCAATAGAGAAATAAAGTTAATTTTGCAAAAGACCGTTAATAGATCCAGGAAGAATTGGTCTAAGAAACTTGATGATGCATTGTGGGCTTATAGAACTGCTTATAAAAATCCTATGGGTATGTCTCCGTATAAAATGGTTTATGGAAAAGCATGTCATTTACCTCTTGAACTAGAACATAAAGCTTGTTGGGCAATTAAAGAACTCAACTATGATTTTAAACTTGCCGATGAAAATAGGTTATTTGATATTAGCTCTCTAGATGAACGGAGAACCCAAGCCTATGAAAATGCCAAGTTATTTAAAGAAAAGGTTAAAAGATGGCATGATAAAAGAATTCAGAAACGAGAATTCAAGGTGGGTGATCATGTTCTATTATACAATTCTCGTTTAAGATTCTTTACAGGAAAACTTCTCTCTAAATGGGAAGGACCATACATCGTCGAGGAAGTTTAACGCTCCGGAGCTATCAAAATAAACAACTCCGAAGGCACTAATCCGAGAGTGGTCAATGCGCAAAGAATCAAACATTATATTTCAAGTACACCCATTAATGTTGAAACTAATATTATTCAAACCATGACACTGGAAGAGCACATAGAAGAAACCTTCCAGAACGCCCCAGAACCCTGAAAAGGAATAGGTATGTGGTACGGTAAGTAAACCGACTCCAAAAATTCCATAGAAGCACTTTTTGTTTGTTTTGGAATATATAAAAAATTAGAAAAATAGTAAACAGTCCGAAAAGTGCATGAGGGAGCGACAAGCCTGGGGGGGGCGCCCTACCCCCCAGGGCGCGCCTACCGAGCTTGTGGCTCCCCCGTGGACTTTCTTGACTCCGTTTTTCTTCCATATTACTTGTCCTACATGAAAAAAATTCATTATATATACTCTCGAATGTTCTGACCACCGTATCGCAAGTTTCTCCTCTATTCTTGTTTCGTGTTGTTTTCTGTCAGATTTTCGAGGCCAGGCATCATGTCTTCCTCTTCCTCCAACAATGTGGGAGACGACGCTTGGTTGCTACAGATGGAACTCAAGAGAGAGGAGGAGGGAGAGGTTACCATGGAAGAAGATGATGGAGATTTGCTGGAGGTCCACCCTCCGGCTTCCAAGAGGGGTACCCTTGTCGGCATCTCCACAACTCCAAATCCCCATCAAGCCATGAGAAGCGCGACATGCCATGGGAGGCCAGAGGTATGATACGTCTCCAACGTATCTATAATTTTTGATTGTTCCATGCTATTATAGTATCAATCTTGGATATTTTTATATGCAATTATATGCATATATATATCATTTTTGGGGACTAGCCTATTAACCTAGTGCCCAGTGCCAGTTGCTGTTTTCTGCTTGTTTTTGGCTTTTCAGAAAATCAATACCAAACGAAGTCCAAATGCCACGAAACTTTTTGGAGATTTTTTTTCTGGACAAAAGAGACCTTGGAAGCTTCAGGAGGAGGCCAGAAGCCTCACGGAGGCTTCACAAGGCAACAGGGCGCGGCCCCAGGGAGGGCGCCGTGTGGCCTTGTGGGGCCCATGTGACTCCGTTTGACCTAATTCCACTTCTATAAATTCACAAATATTCGGAAACCACCAGAGAGCTAGAAGAGAAAACCTTTCCGCCACCGCAAGCCTCTGTTCTTCCGCAATCCCATCTGGAGGCCTTTTCCGGTACTCTGCCGGAGGGGGAATCGATCACGGAGGGCTTCTACATCAACCTTCCGATGATGTGTGAGTAGTTTACCACAGACCTACGGGTCCATAGCTAGTAGCTAGATGGCTTCTTCTCCCTCTTTGATCTTCAATACCATGTTCTCCTCGATGTTCTTGGAGTTCTATCCGATGTAATCTTCTTTTGCGGTGTGTTTGCTGGGATCCGATGAATTGTGAGTTTATGATCAGATTATTCATGAGAAATATTTGAGTCTTCTCTGAACTCTTTTATGCATGATTGTTATAGCTTTATATTTCTCTCCGGTCTATCAATTTGGTTTGGCCAACTAGATTGGTTTATCTTGCAATGGGAGAGGTGCTTTGTGATGGGTTCAATCTTGCGGTGCTCAATCCCAGTGACAGAAAGGGACATGACACGTATTTGTATTATTGCCATTAAGGATAAAAAGATGGGGTTTAATCATATTTCATGAGTTTACTTTGTCTACATCATGTCATCTTGCTTAAGGCGTTACTCTGTTTTCATTAACTTAATACCCTAGATGCATGCTGGATAGCGGTCGATGGGTGGAGTAATAGTAGTAGATGCAGGCAGGAGTCGGTCTACTTTTCTCGGACGTGCTGCCTATATACATGATCATTGCCATGAATCCGTCATAATTATTTGCTTTTCTATCAATTGCCCAACAGTAATTTGTTTACCCACCGTATGTTCCGCGCTCGAGAGAGAAGCCTCTAGTGAAAACTATGGCCCCCGGGTCTATCTTTATCATAAATTAAAAACCAAAAATACCTCGCTGTAATTTATTTACTTTTATTTTATTTAGTATTTTACTTTATCTATCTACCACTATCAGAATTAATCCTTGTAAATAACCGCTAAGAGGATTGACAACCCTCTTATTTGCATTGGGTGCAAGTGTTTGCTTTTGTGTGTGCAGGTGCTGCTAAAGGGATTTTGCGTGGTTCTCCTACTGGATTAATAACCTTGGTTCTTAACTGAGGGAAATACTTATCTCTACTGTACTGCATCATCCTCTCCTCTTCAGGGAAATACCAACACAGACTACAAGTAGCAGGAAGAATTTCTGGCGCCGTTGCCGGGGAGACATCACCAAAATTTATCAAATAACTTCGCACAAACTATCTTCCACTTTCATTTATTTTATTTGCCTTTTTATTTGTATTTACCTCTTGTTTTCATCTCCCCCACTTCTAAAACAATTTTACAAAAACACACAAAAAAATTATTTGCTTGCTTGCTTTTATTGCCTTCATGTCAACACACAAAAACAGAAAGTAAAGCAAAAATTTAAGATCACTATGGATCCTCATCCACTAGCTAATCTTTTCAAAGGATCCAATTATAATGAACCAATTGCTAGTGAGTTGAGTGCACTAGATTATCTTTATGAAGTTTTGCTTGAAAATCATGAATCTGAAAAATTGTGATGAAGTGTTAAAAGAAGAAATTTGTAAAGTGAGTCATGATAGCTCCTTGAATGAAAAGCATGATTGCAATGATGTTATTATAAATTCTATTATTGTCAGTTGTGGTAATAATATGCAAAACAACAAGCTTGGGGATGATAATTTTGTTATGTCCACTACTTATTGCAATGATCATGATTGGGGTGATAATGCTTCTTATGATTTGGAAAACTTATTTAAGCCTCATGATGAATATGTCATTGATAATAATGTTTGCAATAATATTGAAAGTGGGTTTGGAAGAGTGTCAACTTTATGTAAAAAGAATCCCACATATTTGGAGAGTGTTCAATCTTATGAAATTTTTGATAAATGTGGGTTTGGAGAGGTCATGACTTTAGTTGATGTTAACCCCACTATCTTGAAAGATTATAAAACTTTTATACATAAGGATCATGAAGAGAATATTTTTGATGGCTATATTGTTGAATTTGAATAAGATCCTACTTGCAATTATTATGAGAGAGGAAAATATGGTTATAGGAATTTTCATGTTACTAAACTACCTCTCATTATGTTGAGATTGTCAATGTTTTATTCTTCTTCCTTGCATATGCTAGATATTTCTTGTCTTGATAATTTGTTTTCCTATAAAATTCCTATGCATAGTAAGTATGTTAGACGTAAATGTGTTTGTCACATGTTTTATGATGCTCTCTTTGTGCTTCAATTCTTGTTTTTGATGTGAGCATCATTAATATTCCAAGCCTATCTTAATGGCTATAACGAAAGAGCTTGTTGGGAGACCACCCAATACTTTCTGTTTTTGTGTGATTACATGATTATAGCCTCTGTTATGATTGTGTTTTTATGTTTTAATTAGTGTTTGTGCCAAGTAATGCCTTTGGGATGATTTGGAAGATAGTATGATTGATGTTGTTGGAAAACAGAAACTTTGCGTCCAGTACTAGAATTTTGTTTTTTCGCTGGAGCGTGAAACAAGTCTGAATTTTTTACAAAGTATTGGAAAATTAATTGTCCATGTGGTACTCATTTTTCATAATTTTTGGAGTTACATAAGTATGCCCATAATTCAGATCTTTGCAGACTGTTCTGTTTTAGACAGATTCTGTTTTTGTTTCATAGTTTGCTTAGTTTGATGAATCTGTGGATCGTATCGGGGGTTATGAGTCATGGAGAAGTTGGAGTACAGTAGCATTATGCCAATATTAAATATGAATGAATTTACTACAGTACTTAAAGTTTAAGATTTATTTGTTATACTAATGGATCTCACGAGGTTTCTGTTGAGTTTTGTGTGCTGAAGTTTTCAAGTTTAGGGTGAGACTACGATGGACAAAGGAATAAGGAGTGGCAAGAGCCTAAGCTTGGGGATGCCCAAGGCACCCCAAGGTAATATTCAAGGAAGACTCAAGCGTCTAAGCTTGGGGATGCCCCAGATGGCATCCCCTCTTTCGTCTACAATCTATCAGTAACTCACTTGGAGCTATATTTTTATTCATCACATGATATGTGTTTTACTTGGAGCGTCTTGTGCTATAGTTTGTTTGCTTGTTAGTTTGTCACAATCATCTTTGCTGAACACACCTTTTTGAGAGGGACACACATTATTCAGGATTTGTTAGAATACTCTATGTGCTTCACTTATATCTTTTGAGCTAGGCAGTTGCTCTAGTGCTTCACTTATATCTTTTAGAGCACGGCGGTGATAATATTTTAAAGAAATAGTTGCACTCTCATACTTCACTTATATCTTTTTGAGAGTCTAATGAATAGCAATGGTAATATGCACGGGTTATGAATTTGGTCCTAATATGACAGGTATTCAAGAGGGATATAATAAAAACTTTCATGTAGATCACTGAATATGATAAGTTTGATTCCTTGCAATAGTTTTGCGATATTAAGATGGTAATATTGGGGAGGTACTAGTAGATGATTGTGGTTTAGTAATAATAATTGTGTTAAGGTTTGTGATTCCCGAAGCATGCACGTATGGTCTGTCGTTATGCTAAGAAGTTGGAGCATGATTTATTATTGATTCTCTACCTTATGAGTGGCGGTCGGGGACGAGCGATGGTCTTTTCCTACCAATCTATCCCCCTAGGGGCATGCGTAGTAGTACTTTGCTTCGAGGGCTAATAAACTTTCGCAACAATAAGTATGTGAGTTCTTTATGACTAATGTGAGTCCATGGATTATACGCACTCTCACCTTTCCGCAATTTGCTAGCCTCTTCGGTACCATGCATTTCCCTTTCTCACATCAAGAGTTGGTGCAAACTTCGCCGGTGCATCCAAACCCCGTGATATGATACGCTCTATCACACATAAGCCTCTTTATATCTTCCTCAAAACAGCCACCATACCTACCTATCATGGCATTTCCATAGCCATTCCGAGATATATTGCCATGCAACTTCCACCGTTCTTTTTATATGACACACATCGTCATTGTCATATTGCTTTGCATGATCACATAGTTGACATAGTATTTGTGGCTCAGCCACCGTTCATCATTTTTTATACATGTTACGCTAGATCATTACAGATCCTGCTACACTGGCAGAGGCATTCACATAGAGTCATATTTTGTTCTAGTTTTGAGTTGTAATTTTCTTTTGAGTTGTAAGTAAATAAAAGTACGATGATCATCATTACTAGAGCATTGCCCCAGTTAGGAAATAAAAAAAAAGAGGCCAAAAAAGAAGAGCCCAGAAAAAATGAGAGAAAAACAGAGAAGGGGCAGTGTTACTATCCTTTGCCATACTTGTGCTTCAAAGTAGCACCATGTTTTTCATATAGAGAGTCTCCTGTTTTGTCACTTTCATAGACTAGTGGGAATTTTTCATTATAGAACTTGGCTTGTATATTCCGATGATGGGCTTCCTTAAATGCCTGAGGTCTTCATGAGGAAGCAAGTTGGATGCACACCCACTTAGTTTTCATCTTTGAGCTTTCATACACTTATAGCTCTTAGTGCATCCGTTGCATGGCAATCCCTACTCCTCGCATTGACATCAATTGATGGGCATCTCCATAGCCCGTTGATTAGCCGCGTTGATGTGAGACTATCTTCTTATTTTTGACTTGCCCTTATTATCTCTATCACCATATCACTACTACAAAAACGGCTATAGCTAATATGGACATTAATGGCGCACCATGTATGTGGTGCGCCATTAATGGCCATATTACTAATGGCGCACCTGGTGTGTGGTGCGCCATTACTAGTTTTGTCCTGGCCCCACACCCCTCCCCAGACATAGCAGTGGCGCACCAGGGAAAAGTGCGCCATTACTAGTTAAAACTAGTAATGGCGCACCAGTAAGAGGTGCGCCATTGCTATCTATATGTATGGCGCACCCCTTACCAGTGCGCCATTGCTATCACCCCTTATCCCCTCCCTCACGACCCAACCCAACCCAACCCAGCCACGACGACACCTCCTCCTAATTTCCCGATCCCCACCCACCCACGGCCTCGCTTCCACAGCCGCCGGCCAGCGACGGCGACCCCTCCTCCGCAGCCGCACCGATCTGCGACCTCCGCCCTCCTCTCCCTAGCGGAAGCCGGCGGCCAGATCCGCCAGGGCCAGGGCCAGGGCCACAGCGGGGATTCTGGATCCGCGCCGTCGTCGAGTTGGGCCGCGACGGTCACCTCCTTCTCCACAACCACCGCCACATCTATGGAGAGGAGGATTGAGGGGGCAGCCACTGCTTCCCCTGTCTGCTTCTTCTTCGGACGCCGCCATCGACCTCGGACCACGCTGCCGCCGCCATGGATGCACCATATGAAGGTCTCCTCCCCCATCCCCCCTCTAGCCCATCTCTCTCTCTCGTCTTTAGATTTGGTAGGGTTGGTTCCCTGATGCCGTATAGACGCACACACAAAGTTAGGTCTTGGGATTTGTTTTTTTTTCTGCTGCTAGCTTTGTTTGTTGACAGGAACAATTACGCTTAGTGTCTCTCAGGTTTTGATTTTTGTTCTAACCTTTAGGTTATTTGGTACGCATATCACCTAATTCACCGACAGTCAAGTGCATCCCATCAATCAATCAATAAAAGAATAGATAGATTGTAGTGTTAGAGTCCGTCAGAGATGTCTCCCACTAAGAAAGATCAACAAGTTATTAGTTACTAGGAACCTGGACGCCCTGCAAGACAGATTTATCCGTGATGCATGTGAAATATATCCTCTGTTCATCATCATATACTTACTGTCCTAGATTAAATAAATGTGGGGTTCAAGCACACAACTAAACTGTACTGTAGCTTTGAACAAAGCGATGGATGTTTTTTTTTGTCTAGCCCTCGACAAAGCCCAGTCATTTTTGTTGCATTCCATGCTTTATTCATCAAAATGATCGTGACATGGCTCATTTCAGTCGTCATGTGTGGTTGCTAGGCTTGGTTCACTGACGGGCACAAGTGTTTCTCGGGGGATTCTTCTTCCACTCCGCGGGCATAGCTGCTGGTAACCCACCGGTTCCCTCTCTGCTCTCTATGTTGAGGTTCACGTGCACAACTCAACTCAACTGTAGTTTCAAACTTCCGCAATGGCTGGATACTTCTTTTGTGTGTGTGTAGCTCTGGGCAAAGCCTAGATATTCTTGTTGCATTCCATGCTTTGTCAATCAATGGTTATCATCCATGAACCTCATTTCATTCGTGATGTATGGTTGGTACTGCGCCTCTCCCGCATTAATCCTGCTTCTGAATCGATCTGCACAGCTGATTTTTGCCTATTGCTCTGTTTGCCCGCAGGGGAGGTACCGCTGGAGCTCTAAGGCGGCCTTAAACACCACCGATCTGGTCGGAGGTTGGGCAGATAAGGCCCTGCGTCTCCTGCTCCTTCCCATGTACGTGGGTGGTTCAAGCGGCAACTTCTGCAGCTATGTGGGATTTCTTCATGACCATCAGCAGGTACGGGATTTCTTCAGGACGATGACTCAGACCAATATCTGCATGCAGAGAACACATATGAACTTCTCTTGAGATGATTGTGACTGAATGAAAAGTGACAGTGGATGGATATGCACTATAAAAACTGAGTGTCTGCCTGTGTTGTGATTGATTTCTAGGTATGATGCAAATCTCATGGTGGCACAATTCCTTCCTTTTCCTCTTCAATGTTCTTGGGTCATGGTGTGCTCATGCTTTTGCCCATGTTGATTTGCAGCCCAGATAATAGTCCGTGCGACGGAGGTGTGATTTTCTAATTGTATTTACTAGCTATTTTAATAATGCTATATAGATCTTTGCAGAACTCCCATGGTGTTCGTTGTTCTTGAACTAAAGAAATTTGCTGTCTAGAATTGACATAATTCTGTTCCTGGATGAAAACAAAGTTGCATGTCCATTCAGTCTGAAAATCATATTGATCCTTGGAGCATGATAGGGATAAATTGCAAGTATGGACTGCACTGCATGCACATGAAGGCGTATGATTTTTCTGGATGCCATTGGTATCTGGTACATAGTGTTTTGTTTTCAAGTAGGATTCAACTGACTGTCCTTTCCGGCGACTTCTACATTTCGTCATCGTTGCTTGAGATTGACTGTATTTGTATTATGATGATTCAGGTACCTGGAGATACCTTGGCTTGCGAGTCCGCATTTGCAGACATTGTTCCTGGGAATCCATGGGAGACCGCCGTCCTTCACCTACAAGAGGTTAGACTGGATCCTTGTAGGGATTAGTTGGTACAAGTGCTTTGTACTCTTAAGCACTGCAAACTATCCTATTATAGTGTTCCTGAGAATTTTTTTGTACAGTCTGCACTGGCAATTATTCTGCTACTGTATCATAAATTTAGCTACACGCTGGACTGTAGTTGCTGGTTCAATGAACACAAAACAATCAACTCATGTGATTTAATTTGGCTATGTATCATTTCTTCGTGACTGCTGTTATTGCTCTTCAATATGATAAAGTCAATGCATTAACTCTTCTTGTTCATGATGTATGCCTTCTTGATTTTGGAGGAGCACAAGAATCATTTTTCTTACTTTTTTTGTTGACAATAGGCCAATTATATCCTCTATACTGCAGGCAACTGTACACAGTACGTGATGGCGGAACCATTGCTTTGGATTGGCTGCTGACCTTTGATTTGGAGGGTATGGGGCTTACATATTGTGGAATTGTATATATCATATATGGTGGTGTCTGACATTTTTAGCTTGGCAGATGCAGATGGGATCATTTCAAAAGATTCTTCAACACCCCTTTTAGTTGTCGTCCCTGGATTAACCAGTGATTCTGATGCTTCTGTTAGTGTCTAACCTTTTTCCGATGTTGGCTTATACAGTTACACCTGTGTTGCATATTTGAAGAGCTCTTAGGTTCATGATTAGATAACTTATTACTATATTTGGTAACCATTCTAAAGATTTAGTTGGCTATTGTAGTATGCAAAACACTTGGTTCATTCCATGGTGAGAAAAGGGTGGAATGTTGTTGTAAGTAACCACAGGGGTCTTGGTGGTGTGTCCATTACAGTAAGTGCAACTATATAATTTACATGTCCAGTTATTGATATTTCACTCCGCAATCTCCCTGTACACATTAAACTTTGCTGCACACTTACAAATTCTCGATTACTGTTTGGAGTTCGCTTGTCACCTGTAAATTGTCAAGAAGATTTATGTCTGTTACTTGAGCTATAAACCCGGTTACCTTAAAATGACCTTAGAACATGCTGACAGTCAAGTTATAGACTGCAGAAATAAGTTTGATGTGCACTGAATGAATTGATTTGGTCATTCACCATCATCACTCACCCCATAAATTTTATTTGCCTGGCAGTCAGATTGCCTTTACAATGGTGGATGGACAGAAGATGTCTGAGAAGTTATTAATTATCTTCATCGCAAGTATCCAAAGGCTCCAATGTTCTGTGTTGGTACAAGCATAGGTGGCAATATTCTGGTATGTTCTCTTAGTCCAAACTTCCCTTTCATTTTCTACCACAAGTGACGATAGAATAGTTGTTATTTGCTAAGTCTACTAACACCACTTGGACCTCTGTTATTTGACTTTGATTTTGTTTTTAAATTATAACTTCTTTGTATACTATGTAAGAAACCAGAATGAACCATCCAGGAAGTGTCTCAAGCCAGCTATTCTATTAAGTCGTCCCTCCACAAAAAATGACAGTATTGACATGTTATAAATAGTTTGTTTGTCTTTCTGTTTATTTTGTTACATTTTGCAGGGATAAAGTGAAGAAAAAGAAGAAAAGATTACTAGAAGATTAGTTTTAGGATTTTCTTTTATTTCCTTGAAATTTTCCTTTTATTGGATACTTGTAAAGACATTGTAATATTCTTACTATAATAAAAATTATGATTCTATTTCATTTTTTGTTTTTAAATTATTTTTCCTTATAGGTTGTTTTCTGTAAATTTGGATTTTTTTTTGTTTTCCAAATACATTACTAGTGGCGCATTTCAGCCCTTATTAGTGGCGCACCTTCCTTTATTACTAGTGGCGCACTTATAAGGCTATTAGTGGCGCACCTGGAGGGAATACCAGTGGAGCACCTAAGGGTTAGTAGTGGCGCACCATGTGGTGCACCACTGGTATTTGGATTACCAATGGCGCATCAAAGGTGCGCCATTACTAACAATTACTAATGGCGTGTTAATAGTGGCGCACCCATAGTGCGCCATTAATAGCAATATGTGGTGCGCCATTAATAGCCTTTTTTCTAGTAGTGTATTCTATTCCACCCATAGTGCTATGTCCATGGCTTGCGCTCATGTATTGCGTGGGGGTTGAAAAAGCTAAAGCACGTTAAAAAGTATGAACCAATTGCTCGGCTTGTCATCGGGGTAGTGCATGATAAATACTTTGTGTTAAGAAGATGGAGCATGACAGGATTATATGATTTTGTAGGGATAACTTGCTTTAGCGTCGTTATTTTGAAAGGCATGATTGTTTGTTAGTATGCCTGAGTATTGATGTCTTTATATCAAATTATAGACTATTGCTTTGAATCACTCGGATCTTATTATTCATACCGTAAGAGAGATTACATGATGACACATGTTAGGTAGCATTCCACATCAAAAATTCTGTTTTTATCAGCAGGAATTAAGCTTGGGGATGCTTGATACGTCCCCAACGTATCTATAATTTTTGTTTGTTCCATGCTATTATAGTATCAATCTTGGATGTTTTTATATGCAATTATATATCATTTTTTGGGACTAACCTATTAACCTAGTGCCCAGTGCCAGTTGCTGTTTTCTGCTTATTTTTGGCTTTTCAGAAAATCAATACCAAACGAAGTCCAAATGCCACGAAACTTTTTGAAGATTTTTTTGGACAAAAGAGACCTTGGAAGCTTCGGGAGGAGGCCAGAAGCCTCACGGAGGCTTCACAAGGCAACAGGGCGCGGCCCCAGGGGGCGCGCCGTGTTGCCTTGTGGGGCCCACGTGACTTCGTTTGACCTAATTCCACTTTGATAAATTCACAAATATTCGGAAACCACCAGAGAGCCAGAAGAGAACACCTTTCCGCCGCCGCAAGCCTCTGTTCTTTCGCGATCCCATCTGGAAGCCTTTTTCGATACTCTACCGGAGGGGGAATCGATCACGGAGGGCTTCTACATCAACCTTGTTGCCCTTCCGATGATGTGTGAGTAGTTTACCACAGACCTACGGGTCCATAGCTAGTAGCTAGATGGCTTCTTCTCTCTCTTTGATCTTCAATACCATGTTCTCCTCGATGTTCTTGGAGTTCTATCCGATGTAATCTTCTTTTGCAGTGTGTTTGTTGGGATCCGATGAATTGTGAGTTTATGATCAGATTATTCATGAGAAATATTTGAGTCTTCTCTGAACTCTTTTATGCATGATTGTTATAGCTTTGTATTTCTCTCTAATCTATCGATTTGGTTTGGCCAACTAGATTGGTTTATCTTGCAATGGGAGAGGTGCTTTGTGATGGGTTCAATCTTGCGGTGCTCAATCCCAGTGACAGAAAGGGACATGACACGTATTTGTATTGTTGCCATTAAGGATAAAAAGATGGGGTTTAATCATATTGCTTGAGTTTACTTTGTCTACATCATGTCATCTTGCTTAAGGCATTACTCTGTTTTCATTAACTTAATACCCTAGATGCATGCTGGATAGCAGTCGATGGGTGGAGTAATAGTAGTAGATGCAGGTAGGAGTCGGTCTACTTGTCTCGGGCGTGATGCCTATATACATGATCATTGCCATGAATCCGTCATAATTATTTGCTTTTCTATCAATTGTCTAACAGTAATTTGTTTACCCACCGTATGTTCTGCGCTCGAGAGAGAAGCCTCTAGTGAAAACTATGGCCCCCGGGTCTATCTTTATCATATATTAAAAACCAAAAATACCTCGCTGCAATTTATTTACTTTTATTTTATTTAGTATTTTACTTTTTCTATCTACCACTATCAGAATTAATCCTTGCAAATAACCGCTAAGAGGATTGACAACCCTCTTATTTGCGTTGGGTGCAAGTGTTTGCTTTTGTGTGTGCAGGTGCTGCTAAAGGGATTTTGCGTGGTTCTCCTACTGGATTGATAACCTTGGTTCTTAACTGAGGGAAATACTTATCTCTACTGTACTGCATCATCCTCTCCTCTTCGGAGAAATACCAACGCAGACTACAAGTAGCAAGGTACAAGAAGGGCTTCCCCCTAGGAGGCCCTTACACAGGTTACATCGGAACAATTTTCATAACTTGGTTCACAATTATGGATTTGAGAATACTCCCCGCATACACATACCTTCCAATTGGGACATCTCTCGTCCAAATGAAAGTGATGCAGGGAAGAAAGCACAGGGGCCAGAGAATAAACATATTATGGCCGAAGTCCATAAGAACGCGGAGATGATTCAGCATGTACTCCGGGATATTCAGAGCCTAAGGGAGATCCTAATTGATGTGATAAAAAGCAAGCCCATCACTTCATCACCACCATCACCGAAGAAAGACACTTGAGTACACGGGTATGGGCACCACCCTTGGCTTGTGCCAAGCTTGGGGGAGGTGCCCCGGTATCGTATCACCATCACTTTTATCATAATTACCTATTTTAGTTCGATCCTTAGTTATTTCGTGATTCAGAAGAATAAAGTTTTAGTATGATTTAGTTTTGAGTGCTTGCTTTGTGATCTATCTATCTATGTAATCATGTGTGAAAGTTATATAATAAAGAGTAGTTTGAGTTGAGTTGTTTTACTTTTGTTGATCCAATCTTAGAAATAAAATAAAGAGAATAGAAAGTAAGATCATATGCTAATCCCATGGGGAGTGATGACTTCACATAAAAGAAGTATAATTGATAAAACTTGTTGGAAGTTGACAAACATAGCATTGGTCATTGTTGCAATTCATGAAAAAGTAATAAAGAAAGAGAGGTCTCACATATAAACATACTATCTTGGACATCTTTTATGATTGTGAGCCCCCATTAAATATTCTATGTCAAATAGTTGACGTTGGACAAGGAAGACAACGTAATGAGTTATGTTTGCTTATATTCTTATAGAAGCTATATTGTTATGGATCCTCTAACATGTGGTGCTTGCTCACTATCTTTTGCTAGCCAAAATTCTGTACTAAGTAGAGATACTACTTGTGCATCCAAAAACCCTTGAACCCAGTTTCATGCCATGAGAGTCCACCATATCTACCTATGGATTGAATAAGATCCTTCAAGTAAGTTGTCATCGGTGTAAAAGCAATAAAAATTGCTCCTAAATATGTGTGATCTTTTATTGTAAGGGAAAATAAGCTTTGTACGAACTTGTGATGGTGAAGAAATAAAAGCGACAGACTGCATAATAAAGGTTGCTATCACAAGGGGCAATATAAAGTAACGTTCCTTTACATTAAGAGCTTGCACATCCAAAAATAAAAAGCGCATGACAACCTCTTGTCGGTGTATAAAACATGGGTATTTTATACCCTAACCTATGCATAGACAGTAGCAGCTTCCCTGCTGGCCAAGGCTTGCCGGAAATTACCAAGAACAAGATTCAAGACCCAGTTGCAGAACCTACTGGGGAGAAGATCATGACGAAGCATCAACAAGTACTTGATTAGTACTGAAGATAAAAGCATTTCTCCCCGGCAAGATTTGAGCCGGCAAGATGAAGGCCCGGCAAGCTCCGTGCCAGCAAGCTTTCGCCAAGCTCGTCAGCGCTCCACCTCACCGAGTAGCTAGTCGCTAATCAGTGAGGTGTCGACCGCGCAGGTGGTTTGGTGAGATTTTTCGGGGCACGTGTCAGCTTGCTGGAAGGAGGTTTTACTTTAATGACACCCGTCCAGGAGGCGTGTCAAACTAATAGGAGGTAGCTGGGCGAGCGGTGCAGGAACCTTGCCGGAGCTTCTCCTCCACATGACACCTAACGGAGCATTTATTGCTTTTGTCCTAAACCGGCGGAGTTAGGTATTATAGCACTGTTTGCTATCTAATCAACTTGTAATGACTGTTTTGCCACTTTGGTTACCCCTTGAGCTATAAATGGAGGGCCAGGGCAACCTTTACAGGGATCGATCCTTAGACATTTTAGCTCACTTTGCATGCGTAGCTGCTTTTCTCCGCACCTTGCCGGGACAAAGCGCTCCTGCTCTCCACATATAATACACCAAAGCAGGAGTAGGGTTTTACACCTCACGGTGGCCCGAACCTGGGTAAAACCCTTCGTGTTCTCTGCTGATTCTGCTCTTTGCGCTTGTGCATTCCCCTAGTTGAACCGCAAAGGGGCTGGATGGCACCATAGATGGTCCTACGCACGACACCTCTGCTTCCCTCTACGAAGGGACTATCTTTTACTTTATGTATTTACTTTTATGCAAGAGTCAATAGTATTCTCCTCTATTCCATTTTTATTTTCTCTCTTGGCAAGCATCATGTGGTGGGGATAGATCCAGGCATATATATCCAGTTGGATGTAGGTGATCATGAGTTATTATTGTAGACATTACCCTTGAGGTAAATAAGTTGGGAGGCGAAATTATAAGCCCCTATCTTTCTATGTGTCTGACTGAAACTTTTGCTCCGTAAGTACGCTGTGAGTGTCAGCAATCATAGAAGACTAAATGATAGTTGAGTATGTGAACTTGCTAAACAAAGCTCTCACATAGACTCTTTCTGATAATATGATGAATTGCAATTGCTTCAGTGACTGAGATCATAGTTTGTTAGTTTTCAATACGGTTTATGGTTCATACTTTATCTTGTGGATGAATTGTCACTTATTCATGAGAAGTTTTATGATGATATATGCTGTTATAATAATGATCATGATGCTTTCATGTCCGTATTTTGTTTTATCGACACCTCTCTCTCTAAACATGTGGTCATGATTATCGATTTCAGTTTTTCGCTTGAGGACAAGCGAGGTCTAAGCTTGGGGGAGTTGATACGTCCATTTTGCCTCATGTTTTCCTACTGTTATTTATTATATTTTGGATCATTATTTCACTTTATGATACAATTCTTATGCCTTTTCTCTCTTATTTTGCAAGTTTCATATGAAGAGGGAGATTGCCCGCAGCTGGAATTCTGGACCGGAAAGGGGTACAACAGAGATAGCTATTCTGCACAACTCCAAATGACCTAAAAATTTATGGAGAATTAGTTTGGAATATTAAAAAAATATTGGCGAAGTAATTACCAGGAGGGGGCCCACCAGGAATCCACAAGCCTGGGGGCGCGCCCTACCCCCCTGGGCACAAGGTTCTACCCGTGGGTCGCCTGATGGGTCATCCGATTAATACTATTGATAAAAATATGTTTTTATATTATATGATGTGTAGATGTTTTGCTGAAGATATGCTAATTAATTTAGTTAGAACAACCCCTTTTTGAAAATAAAAAAATGGTTGCTACTCATTTTGTAGTCTTGTTTCTTCTCGTAGTCCTTTTTTCTTTTCATTTTCTCCCATATTTTATGACCATATTTCTAAATTTATTTTTACTTACTTTCCTATGGGGATAAATACATTCTTTTTTTCAGAGGGGCATGAATACTTCGTTTTTAAGGTAATCAACTTTTGTTTTTACATACATGAGCAATTGTTCTGAAATGCATAAAAACCTTGTTTAGTTAGTATACGTGAACTTTTTTATAGTCATAAACAATTTTTTCATAAACAAGAGTGTATTCAAAGCAGTATAATTTTAACTGATGACACAAATATTCATAAACATAATAAATGTTTTACAAACATGCTGGATTCTTTCAACAATTTGAAGATTTTCTGTCCTAAAGATCATATTTAGACTTCAAAGGAACAAATAATCTTTCAACAACATATTACTTATATCGAACAATACACTAGAAACTACTATTAAGACAATCACATGCACTCTAAAGATTTCTACTAAAATATTTAAGGATGTCACACACACACACAAACACAAGACCTCATGAAAATGTCACAATTTAAT
The DNA here is from genome assembly GCA_039707655.1 of Elymus sibiricus. Lineage (NCBI taxonomy): Eukaryota > Viridiplantae > Streptophyta > Magnoliopsida > Poales > Poaceae > Elymus > Elymus sibiricus. The sequence goes on from CM077670.1 coordinate 40,881,467, forward strand.
CCATGGAAGCATGAATCCTTTTCCTTTTTACTATTTCGTACAATTTAGGGATTGGATTTAATTAAATGCATTCCCCAAAGCCATGTTAGCCACATTCTTACGTGGTTAATCATGCTAACCAAATAATTGAAAAAGTATAAAAGTTTAGCATAAACGTATCTCTTTGTATACAAATGACAATAAATATTTGGAGAAGATGAAGTCATATTTGTTATAATAAGCGAAAACCTTTACATATGAGGGTTTATAATCCCCGATGAGGATGACCCTGAAGGACTTATGCACTCATTTGATGAATGTTTTGATATGTTCCCCAATCCCGTCAAGCAAGCGATTGAAGGAAGTTACACAGATTTAAATGGTGGTAGGGAGAACCTAACAGAGCTCAGTCTAAGCAAGAGGTCCATGAAGGACAGTTTGAAATTTCTTTCTCGATACCAGCACAATTACAAAAAAAATTGGATAAGAAAAGAAGTGTCAAAATGCGCTATCGCATTGTGAAAGTCACAACGTTTACTAAGATTGATGAGCGTTTGATCGAAGGATGGGAAACTGGATGCAAAATTAAGCGCCCCAAGGAACTCCTAGTTTCCTGGACCACACTTTCGTGTGGTGTTCTGGAGAGGTGGCCCAACCCTGGAACACACAAATATAAACATACACTTCAAAAGCTTGGAACAACGAAGGAAAAGGCTTCCGGATTATTGCGACTGGCCCTTGTACGGAAACCTTGCCAGGACAGAAAAGGGTTAGGGCCACGCCCACCCCTTAGGTATGTGTATGTACGTAGTAAATCTTTGAATACATGTGTTCATTTTATCTCTCTCTTACTTTGCTATACAGAATCAAATTAACCATTTGTTAGGAGGAAAGAACTTTGGGTTTTTTGAAGTAGAAGCATTTCCCCTTGTCCTGATATAGATCCAACCACAGAATTACTTTTCCCCCAAACTTTTAATCACTATCTGGACTGGCAAGCATGAAATGCATATTTTAACTTGAAGTGCAACTTGCATTATGGTAGGTGGGGTCGGAGGAGGAGGCCCACTGCAGGTGAACATGCAGCACCAGGAGTTGCTAATAACTATGATCTCGTTATGAATTAAGTTAGGAAGAAAATTAATTAGCCCATCAGTTTCAAGAGCATGCATCATGCGTCAAGTCTGTTTTTTAAGGTTTCGTTTTCAATACTAGCAAAGAAATGGCAACCAGGAACATTTCATTTTTCTTTTATTAACGACACAGAGTTTGAAATGAGATGCATGTATGCTGTGTGGATCACATACACTGAAGTGCACTGACACGTCCATTTTGCATCATGTTTTCCTACTGTTATTTATTATGTTTTGGATCATTATTTTCACTTTATGATACAATTTATATGCCTTTTCTCTCTTATTTTGCAAGTTTCACATGAAGAGGGAGATTGCCGGCAGCTGGAATTCTGGACCGGAAAGGGGTACAACAGAGATAGCTATTCTGCACAACTCCAAATGGCCTGAAAATTTACGGAGAATTATTTTGGAATATATAAAAAATACTGGCGAAGGAATTACCAGGAGGGGGCCCACCAGGAAGCCACAAGCCTGGGGGCGTGCCCTACCCCCCTAGGCGCGCCCCCCGAGTTTGTGGGGCCCCTGGCAGGCCTCCGACCCCCTCCTTCTGCTATATGAAGCCATTTGCCCTAAAAATTAGAATAAGACTTTCGGGACGAAGTGCCGCCGCCACGAGGCGGAACCTGGGCAGGAGCACTTTTGCTCTCCGGCGGAGCGATTCCGCCGGGGATACTTCCCTCCGGGAGGGGGAAATCGAAGCCATCGACATCACCAACGATCCTCTCATCGTGGGAGGACCAATCTTCATCAACATCTTCACCAGAACCATCTCATCTGAAACCCTAGTTCATCTCTTGTACTCAATCTTTGTCTCAAAACCTCAGATTGGTACCTGTGGGTTGCTAGTAGTGTTGATTACATCTTGTAGTTGATGCTTGTTGGTTTATTTGGTGGAAGATTATATGTTCAGATCCTTAATGATATTCAATACCCCTTTGATTTTGAACACGAATATGATTTGTGAGTAGTTACTTTTGTTCTTGAGGACATGGGAGAAGTCTTGTTATAAGTAATCATGTGAATTTGGTATTCGTTCGATATTTTGATGATATGTATGTTGTTGCTTCCTTTAGTGGTGTCATGTGAACGTCGACTACATGACACTTCACCATATTTGGGCCTAAGGGAAGGCATTGTGGAGTAGTAAGTAGATGATGGGTTGCTAGAGTGACAGAAGGTTAAACCCTAGTTTATGCGCTATTCCGTAAGGGGCTGATTTGGATCCATATGTTTCATGCTATGGTTATATTTATCTTAATTCTTCTTTCGTTGTTGCGGATGCTTGCGAGAGGGGGTAATCATAAGTGGGAGGCTTGTTCAAGTAAGAACAGCACCCAAGCAGCGGTCCACCCAGATATCAAATTATCAAAGTAGCGAAGTCGTATCAAGTAAACATGATGAAAGTGACTAGATGAAATTCCCATGTGTCCTCGAGAACGCTTTGCTTTATATAAGAGTTCGTTCTGGCTTGTCCTTTGCTATAAAAAGGATTGGGCCACCTTGCTACACCTTTTTTACACTTGTTACTTGTTACGAATTACCTTGCTATCAAACTATGTTTTACCGATAATTTCAGTGCTTGCAGAGAATACCTTGCTGAAAACAGCTTATCATTTCCTTCTGCTCCTCGTTGGGTTCGACACTCTTACTTATCAAAAGGACTACGATTGATCCCCTATACTTGTGGGTCATCATGCACGCATCCAGAAAACATGTTCCGTTCCCTTTAGGTTGGGGCAATTTGACTATTTATTTATGTTGGAGTTGGATGATTTGCCCCTTTGTGAATGTTTTTATAGTATTATTTTCTGGCCACAAGTTACTTTCAACTTGGATGATTTGCCCTTTTTAACTTAAACTCATATATTGCCTTTTTATTTAGGGGATAAATGGTTACAACAGTAGTGCCCCTCCTCTCCCATTTCAGAATTCCCCATAGCCACGAACTGAACAACTAGACGAACATGTCTTCTCTCCTGATTTAGTCCGCACGACTGTAAAACTCTGGTTGTAGAGCTTCTTGCATTTTCGCTATATATAATCAAATTAACCATTTCTTAGGGGAATGTGCTACACAAAAAAAATTATGCTACACAATCACACCCAGGAACACTATGTAGATGGTGGTAACGATCAAACTCACCGACGAGCAGAGTAGCAGAAGCAGTGAAGACTTGGTGCAGTGTAATGATTCCCGTCGATTCTCATAGCTAGGTTACACCTCCTAGCCGTGAGAATGTTCTCCGAGACGAGAGTCGAAGTAGACGAGCCCTCCGAGGTATCCACGCGTTCCGAAGTAGTAGTCTGGCAGAGATTCGACGTTTGATACGTCTCCAACGTATCTATAATTTTTTATTGTTAAATGCTATTATATTATCACTTTGGTATGCTTTATATGCTATTTTATATTATTTTTCTGGACTAACCTATTAATTTAGTGCCCAGTGTCAGTTCTTGTTTTTTGCATGTTTTTCATTTCGTAGAAAATACATACCTACAGAAGTCCAAATACGACGAAACTTTTTGACGATTTTTTCTGGACAACAAGAGACCCTAGAAGCTTTTGGGAAGGATGAGAAGATCAACAGGGGCCCCACAAGTCAGTAGGGCGCACCCTGGGGGGTAGGGTGCGCCGGGGTGGCTTGTGGGCCCCCTGGTACCCCTTTTGCCCTAATTCTTGGTCTCTAAATTATCTAATATTCCGCAACCCTCAGAAGCGAACCCGAAAGAATGTTGTCGCCATCGCAAGCCTCTGTTCCGAAGTGATCCCATCTGGGGCCCTGTTCTGGTACTCTGCCGGAGGGGGGAATCATTGGGGAGGCCATATTCCTCAACCTTGTTGCCTCCATGATGATGTGTGAGTAGTTTCTTTAGGACCTACGGGTCCATAGCAGTAGCTATATGGCTCTCTCTCTCTCTCTCTCTCTCTCTCTCTCCCTCTCTCTCTCTCTTGATCTTTGCTACTTGTAGTCTGCGTTGGTATTTCCCCGAAGAGGAGAGGATGATGCAGTACAATAGAGATAAGTATTTCCCTCAGGTAAGAACCAAGGTTATCAATCCAGTAGGAGAACCACGCAAAATCCCTTTAGCAGCACCTGCACACATAAAAGCAAACACTTGCACCCAACGCAAATAAGAGGGTTGTCAATCCTCTTAGCGGTTATTTGTAAGGATTAATTATGATAGTGGTAGATAGATAAAGTAAAATATTAAATAAAATAAAAGTAAATAAATTGCAGCAAGGTATTTTTGGTTTTTTATATATGATAAAAGTAGACCCAGGGGCCATAGTTTTCACTAGAGGCTTCTCTCTCGAACAAATAGCATACGGTGGGTAAACAAATTACTGTTGGGCAATTGATAGAAAAGCAAATAATTATGACGGATTCATGGCAATGATCATGTATATAGGCATCACGTCCAAGACAAGTAGACCGACTCCTGCCCGCATCTACTACTATTACTCCACCCATCGATCGCTATCCAGCATGCATCTAGGGTATTAAGTTAATGAAAACAGAGTAACGCCTTAAGCAAGATAATATGATATAGACAAAGTAAACTCAAGCAATATGATTAAACCCCATCTTTTTATCCTTAATGGCAACAATACAAATACGTGTCATGTCCCTTTCTGTCACTGGGATTGAGCACCGCAAGATTGAACCCATCACAAAGCACCTCTCCCATTGCAAGATAAACCAATCTAGTTGGCCAAACCAAATCGATAGATCAGAGAGAAATACAAAGCTATAACAATCATGCATAAAAGAGTTCAGAGAAGACTCAAATATTTCTCATGAATAATCTGATCATAAACTCACAATTCATCGGATCCCAACAAACACACCGCAAAAGAAGGTTACATCGGATAGAACTCCAAGAACATCGAGGAGAACATGGTATTGAAGATCAAAGAGAGAGAAGAAGCCATCTAACTACTAGCTATGGACCCGTAGGTCTGTGGTAAACTACTCACACATCATCGGAAGGGCAGCAAGGTTGATGTAGAAGCCCTCCGTGATAGATTCCCCCTCCGGCAGAGTACCGAAAAAGGCCTCCAGATGGGATCGTGGAAGAACAGAGGCTTGCGGCGGTGGAAAGGTTTTCTCTTCTGTCTCTCTGGTATATTGGGAATATTTGAGAATTTATAGCGTTGGAATTAGGTCAAGATGTGCTACGAGGAGCCCACAAGCCTGTAGGGCGCGGCCACCCCCCTGGGGCGCACCTCCCAGGCTTGTCGCCTCGTCGTGGCTTGATGACCCACAAGTATAGGGGATCAGTCATAGTCCTTTCGATAAGTAAGAGTGTCGAACCCAACGAGAAGCAGAAGAAAATGACAAGCGGTTTTCAGCAAGGTATTCTCTGTAAGTACTGAAAGTAGCGGTAACAGATAGTTTTGATAGCAAGATAATTCGTAATAAGTAACAAGTAGTAACGGTAACAAAAGTGTAGCAAGGTGGTCCAATCCTTTTTGTAGCAAAGGACAAGCCGGAACGAACTCGTATAATAAGCAAAGCGTTCTCGAGGACACATGGGAATTTCATCTAGTCACTTTTATCATGTTTGTTTGATTCGCGTTCGCTACTTTGATAATTTGATATGTGAGTGGACCGGTGCTTGGGTGCTGTTCTTACTTGAACAAGCCTCCCACTTATGATTAAAGCATCCGCAACTACGAAAGAAGAATTAAGATAACTCTAAGCATAGCATGAAACATATGGATCCAAATCAGCCCCTTACGGGATAACGCATAAACTAGGGTTTAAGCTTCTGTCACTCTAGCAGCCCATCATCTAATTACTACTTCACAATGCCTTCCCTTAGGCCCAAAGATGGTGAAGTGTCATGTAGTCGATGTTCACACGACACCATTAAAGGAAGCACAACATACATAGCATCAAAATATCGAACGAATACCAAATTCACATGATTTTACTTATGACAAGACTTCTCCCATGTCCTCAAGAACAAAAGTAACTATTCACAAATCATATTCATGTTCAAGATCAGAGGGGTATTGAATAGCATTAAGAATCTGAACATATAATCTTCCACCAAATAAACCAACTAGCGTCAACTACAAGATGTAATCAACACTATTAGGAACCCACAGGTACCAATCTGAGGTTTTGAGACAAAGATTGGATATAAGAGATGAACTAGGGTTTGAGATGAGATGGTGCTGGTGAAGATGTTGATGAAGATTGGTCCTCCCACGATGAGAGGATCGTTGGTGATGTCGATGGCTTCAATTTCTCCCTTCCGAAGGGAAGTATCCCCGGCGGAATCACTCCGTCGGAGAGCAAAAGCGCTCCTGCCCAGATTCCGTCTCGAGACGGCGTCGCTTCGTCCCGAAAGTCTTCCCTCTATTTTTTACACTCCTATTTTTCTATTTGTTTCGACGAATGCTGGCTTTGTCTTTTACAATTCCGGTGAATTGTTCTATGCGCCGTGTTGGGTGTCGTTGTAGCCGATAATGAAGAGACGCGGCTAAGTTTTCTATGCCCATGAGCGTATAATAAAATATTTATCTTTAGGCGTGGCGTCTGGTTTGTTTAGTGTTAGGAAGAAGATTCGGGTATGACTTTGTCAGACAGCTGACCTAGAGAACAATTCTGGTTTCTTGTGTTCTAAGAACTCTCCGGCGCCATGTTAACACATTTGTTTCTTTGATGCTAGGGTGTGAGAATTTGAAAAATAATACTAATAAAGCTAGTAGCAAGCTTTTAAATGGAATTGAAGGGGAATAATGGATGGATGGCTGGATGCATCATATTGCCTTGCTGCTGCACGGCGCCTCATGCCTTAATCATGTGTGTTTAGGCTGTTTGACCACTGCTTTCCCCGTTGTTTAATCGATTATCTTAACCTTGAGCACCCCCAAAGCGGAAACGGGAAAGAGCAAAAGCCCCCTCCTTTCGATGTCTGCCCCCTTCCTTTGGTGCTCATTCTATAACTATCTTGTTCAGAAATTCTATTATTGTCAGTCCGCGATGTCCTTGTCCATGAAATGAAGATACAGATACTGGTGGCGTCTGCTTATCCATTAGTAGTACGTACTACGGTACTATCTAATTGCTTCTGTCGATGACGCTGGGCTTGAGATGGCGCCCTGGTTGGAGTCTTGTTACTACAATCTGGTATGGTTGTTGGAATTCTACTGGATTATTAGCTGCGCATACAGGACAAAATGTAACATAGTCTTGTCCCCATGGCCTCGTCGCGTTATCTATCAGGCGTCCCATACATAGAAAAGTGCTACGCACCTATAAGGCCAAATCACGGTAGGCGGTAGCTCAACGAGAATGATGGCTACCGTCACCGTACCACCTGCGCCATCATTTCCCCGTCAACGTCCTTCACCCTCACGCCTTCATGCCGGGTCACTCTCTTCCTATGCAGCTGAGAAGAGATCCTGCAGCTCAACGGCCCGAGGAGATCCAGCGAGGCAGGGAGACCAACTCATTGCGTCGACCCAGCAAGCTGCAGTAAATAATGCTAGATGTTTCACAGCCAAGGGTAGGGATCCTCGGAAAGTTGTCCAGGCCAGGCCACAGCTTGGATCCGTTCCTTGGCACGCGCCTTCTTCTTCCCTATCCGTCCAATCATCCATCCGTCCTCCCTGGTCGACACAACGTAGGCACGAAGCAAAGCTCCCCCTTTCCTCTCGACACCTCCGATTTTGTTAATCCATCGATTGAACAGCTCTATAAATTGTTGAATAAAATTGCTAGTTGATGCCTTCCACCTCTCGCTGCCGTGCTTTGGAGTGCATGCATGGACCCTTTCCATCCTCTCTCCGCCATAGTAAACCACGCACGCACCAGCTACCTACCTAGCTAGCTACTAGTAGAGACCAGACAGGGAACATGCTTGGTCCTTCTTGATCAGAGAGGCAACAGCTGCATGTCGATCGTGTCTGCACCACCCGCCTAGAGGCGGAGCAAGAGTTGGGAGGGAGGTGTAGAAGCTTCTAGGAGGCCGTCGAGGTTGAATAGATGGGCAACGCGTGCTTGTTCTGCTGCACCGCCAGCGCCTCGTCTCGGCCAGAGCTCGAGGCGGCGGAGGCTCCACGGCCGCAGCACAGGAAGAGGCCGGCGACGCCCCCGAGACCGAGCCGCAGCAGCGAGCCCAGCCCCACCGCCAGGGCGAGCCCCAAGCCGCGGCCCCGGCCCCGGGCCAAGGCCAAGCCCAACCCGTACGCGCAGCGCGGCGGCGGCTCGGCCGCGGCGGTGCGCGTGCTGGAGGGCGTGGTGCCGCACCACCCGCGGCTGCGCGTCACGGACAAGTACCACCTGGGGCGCGAGCTGGGGCGCGGCGAGTTCGGCGTCACGCGGCTGGCCACGGACCGCGGCGCGGCGCGGGAGCGGCTGGCGTGCAAGTCCATCCCCAAGGCGCGGCTGCGCACGGTGGTGGACGTGGCCGACGTGCGCCGCGAGGTGGCCATCATGGCGTCGCTGCCGGACCACCCGGCGCTCGTGCGGCTGCGCGCCGCCTATGAGGACGACGAGGCCGTGCACCTGGTCATGGAGCTCTGCGACGGCGGCGAGCTGTTCGACCGGATCGTGGCGCGCGGGCGGTACACGGAGCGCGCCGCGGCGGCCGCGGCCAGGACGGTGGCGGAGGTCGTGCGGGCGTGCCACGCCCACGGGGTCATGCACCGGGACCTCAAGCCCGAGAACTTCCTCTACGCCGGCAAGGAAGAGGACGCGCAGCTCAAGGCCATCGACTTCGGCCTCTCCGTCTTCTTCCGACCAGGTCTGTAAACTGTTCCTTCGTTTGCTTGCATAACTCTTCTCCTTCCATTTTTCAATTCGTTCTAAGCAGTATACAGAGAATTGTGTGCAAGTAAAATAAAACAGAGAATTATGAACTAAGGCAATGTCAGACTAAGGCCTAGCTGTTGTCATTGGATTTTTCGTGTTGTGGTTAGTGGGAGTGTGTTGATGCCATTTTTACAAACTGGTTTTTATATGCATACTAGTTTATTGGAGTATCAACAAGAGTTTTGTTGCCCACCTTTGCAGTCTTTGCACGAAAGAATTTTGAAAATTTCTGGAAAAACATAAATAAAGACATATTATATTACATTTTTAATATGTGGTACATTTCAAGAAAGTTCAAGTACATCACAAAATTTCAGAAGGGAAAAAATAGGGTCGAAGATTTGCATGATTGCCTTCAATTATGTACTTGTATTACAAATAATAAGGTGAACACGTTTTCAAGGTTCAAGTTTGATCAACGACTAGTCTAACAGTATATGGATTGTTTGATACAATCAAAATTATTTTAAATGTGAACACAACAAAACATGGCATGCAGGTGCAAAACTCATCAACGTTTATGGAGAAAAAAAAATATTTTTATTTAAATACTTTACTGTTTATCGGGGCATCCGGGAGCAAAAACTCCATGTGAAATTGCAGCAGTTGATACTGCTTTCGATCACTCACGGACAGTGAAACGGGGGAAAGCTGCTCACTGAAGGGATGGAGGAGGTCCATGCATGTAGCTAGGTCTCCACCTCCAGCTGCTTGGATGCAGCAAATGCGCGTGGGACACGCCGCGCGCCTCTTGCGTCGCGAGTATACCTGGTCTCCAGCACGCGTGCGTATGCTTTCGTTCGTCAACCATCTTGAGTGAATAGTTCCCCTCCGCACTACGTTGGTTGACAGTCTGCTGGTTGATTGCCTCAACAAACCGTACCGCGTGCAAAGTCAACAGAAGAAATAGGGATGCACAGTTCTCAAGAGAACTTCTTTCTATCTTCACCTTTTTTAGTATATAGAAATATTTCTATCTTCACATACTATTTTTTTAGGCAATCTATCTTCACATAATTGCGTCCACACTTCTCTCCACCCAGTCGAGCCCACTACGCGTGCCAACGGAAGGCCCAACATTTTTGCCTTCTTTCTATCTTCACCTTTGTGATGACGCCGACAATGACGATCAGAATAATCAAGCTCAGTGTTGGATCCGAGCGAGTGTCAAGGTGGCATATAGTGCCCCTCTATTTGTCAAGCATCAGATGTGTGTTCTTCTTCCTCCCCGTTGGTGGTACTACGGCAAATCTTCGGCAACTTGTTCACGGAGCGCGTCCCTAACCTTAGCCGACGTTCTTCAAGCGTGTAAAACTTATTATCCTGCCTCCCGTGGCAGGTTTTTTTAAGCTCTTGGTGGCGTACTGGCGTGTGTTGTTGTTGGAGATTCTGATGCGGTTTTTGCAACGGGTCCTTTCTGCGACGGTTTCCTCGACGATGAGGTCGACAACTTTCTTCGCGGGCTTAACAAGATGGAGTTGAAAGATTTTGAAGACTATGATGTATTTTTTTTCTTATTGAAGTCTTCTAGTGTATGCCCCCGTGTTTCTTTAAATACCGTGGTTGTTTCTTCTTGAAATACTAGTGACTGAGTTCCGTCAAAAAAACGAAATACTAGTGACTGAGTAAAATCTGCTATGGTGCAGGCGAGCGGTTCACGGAGATCGTGGGCAGCCCGTACTACATGGCTCCGGAGGTGCTCCGCCGCAGCTACGGCCCCGAGGTGGACATCTGGAGCGCCGGCGTCATCCTCTACATCCTCCTCTGCGGCGTCCCGCCATTCTGGGCCGAGACGGAGCAGGGCGTGGCGCGCTCCATCCTCCGCGGCGTGCTGGACTTCGACCGCGAGCCCTGGCCGCGGATCTCCGACAGCGCCAAGAGCCTCGTCCGCCAGATGCTCGAGATGGACCCCCGCAAGCGCCTCACCGCGCGCCAAGTCCTCGGTAAACCATGTTCGATCTCGACTCAAACATGCATCATGCATCGACAATGGACAGGCACTGATGATCTATCTACGTACGCATGCAGCGCACCCGTGGCTGCAGGACGCGAAGAAGGCACCGAATGTGCCGCTGGGGGACGTGGTGCGGGCGAGGCTGAAGCAGTTCTCCGTCATGAACCGCTTCAAGAAGAAGGCGATGCGGGTGATCGCGGAGCACCTGTCGGCGGAGGAGGTAGAGGTGATCAAGGAGATGTTCGCGCTCATGGACACGGACAACAACGGCAGGGTCACTCTGGAGGAGCTCAAGGCCGGCCTCGCCCGGGTGGGCTCCAAGCTGGCGGAGCCCGAGATGGAGCTGCTCATGGAGGCCGCCGACGTGGACGGCGACGGCTACCTCGACTACGCCGAGTTCGTCGCCATCACCATCCACCTGCAGCGCCTCTCCAACGACCAACACCTCCGCAAGGCCTTCCTCTTCTTCGACCGCGACAGCAGCGGCTACATCGAGCGCGCCGAGCTGGCCGACGCGCTCGCCGACGACTCCGGCAGGGCCGACGACGCCGTCGTCGACCACGTCCTGCAGGAGGTCGACACCGACAAGGTACTCCTTACCTCCTACCTGAATCTGACAAACTGTTATGACCGTTCCAAGATCATTCTAAATCCGTCTGTGGTCGCCGATTGATGGTGTGCAGGATGGCCGGGTCAGCTTCGAGGAGTTCGTCGCGATGATGAAGGCCGGGACGGACTGGAGGAAAGCGTCGCGCCAGTACTCCAGGCAGCGCTTCAAGTCGCTCAGCAACAGCCTGATCAAGGACGGCTCCATCTCCATGGCGCGCTGACCATCCATCACACATACATTCATGTTCCGACTTCAGATGGTCGATGCGATGCTTGGTTTTTGATGCATGCATCAATTCAATTGAATTGGATTTAATTTGTTCCCGCAGTTTGTTCGTAGTACTATGTTTGTCGTAGACTGTTTGAATCTTCCGCGGGATTGATGCGGAAATGTTTTTGGCCTGTCATTGGATCATGCCTGTAATTATGTGTGCTAGAAGAGACATCTAAAGTCCCCCAATGATAGAATGAGCACCAATGGACAGGGACAGACATCGAAAGGATGGGGCTTTTGCTCTTTCCAGTTTCCACTTTGGGAGGTGCGTGCTTAAGGGAAAGATAATAATCGATTAAACAACCGGGAAAGCAGCGGTTAAACATGATTAAGGCATGAGGCGTTGTGCAGCAGGGCAAAATGATGCATCCAGCCATCCATGATTCCCCTTCGATTCATTCCAAACCAAGAGCCCGGCCCATTGCTACTAGCTCCATGACTACTTTGTTTATTTTATTTCAAATTCTCACACCCTACCATCAAAGAAACAAATGTTTCAACACCACGGGGCGCGGCGCTAGAGAGTTCTCAGGACGCAAGAAACCGGAATTGTTCATCAAGTCAGCTACTCCCTCCGTCCGAAAAAGCTTGTCACCATGGCGTTTTTTGCAAAAAAGCCCTCCCCAAACTCCCGACACAACCCGCGCGCCTCGTCGTCTCCAGTCGTCTGCCCGCGCTCCCGACACTGTCGCGCAGCTCCACCTGAGCTCTACCGCGCAGCTACCCTGCTCTCCAGCGCGTCCTCCGCCGCCGCCGCAGCTACCCTCCTCTGCCGCTCCCTCCTGCCTCAGGAAGCTCCCCTTGTTGGTTGATCTAAAAGGCCAAACTATAAGGCCAGTTACAGCAGTAACAAGTTGGCAAAACCAACTTGTCTAAGGGCCCTGATTGGGGGCAAAAATATCCAGCTGACAGGTGGGTCCCCCTGTGGTACTGTGCATACATATTTATAAAGGGGTGTCCCTTTGGGACAGAGAGTGAGACGTGGTGAAACCTCTCTCAAACCCAGCTGCCCAATCCAGTGAGCACAGGAGCCACAGGAAGGGCTCTCCGGCACCTTCCACATGCTCTAGCAGCTACGGAAGGAGAAGAAGAGATGGGGCTTCATCTGTGAAGCCCTAAATGACATCTCCAGTAACTACAAGGTCACTAAGATGATTCATCTATCACTCTCAGGTGGGTTTGCTTTAATAATTATCTCAGATGTGGTTCAAAACTTGAGCTTGATGATTCTGAGATCATCCAATAAATCTAACAATGGCATAAGAGCCTGCTTGCTCAAGATTGAACCCCTCATGTTCATTTTCATGCTGATTTGCTGCTGCCAGGGGCATATATTTATATTCATGTGTTTATGGTGTTGCTAAAGTTAAGGTATATGCCCTAGTTGCTCCTGTGCAAGCATATCATGTTTATGTTTGGCACTTCCTGTGTTTAAGCTAAGATTAGCTTCGGTTTAGCCCTAAATTGCCCTAAGTCTAAGCCTTAATTGAGCCCACTTGCCGCATCAGCAAGCTTAGAGGCTAGGGTTTCCTGTTCTAAGCAATTACTGACAAGGGGAATGAATCAAATTGTGCAAATTCCTATTTTTCCCCAAAACAGGGAAACCCTAGACCTGTTCATTCCTGTATTTGTGCTCTAATTGGAGCTGAAGTTTTCGGTTTACGTGTGAATTGAAAGGGGATCGAGTCATTTTGTGCATCCCTTAAGTAAGATCCCCACATCCAAAACTCAAATCCTCATTTTCTAAAGAACCCTAGAGTTCAAATTATTTAAGTTTTGGCCCTAAAGTGTTCATGCAAATGCCCTAATTATGTCCTAGCTTCACCCACATCAGTGAGCTAAGTGACTGGGGTTTTCACTGATTAAGCATGCAGAAGAGGGGAATTTAATGAATTAGGCCAAGTCTTAAGTTTTCCCCAATTCTGTCCAACACTAAATCAGAATTTTCTTAAGTTTCTTTCCCGCAATTTGAGCTAGGACTTTCGGATTATGCAATTAAAGGAAAGGGGAATGAGGAAATTATGCAAACCCTAAAGTTTTTCCCCAAATCCGAAACCCTAGAACTTTAAATCCCCGAGATAAAGCGAATCCTAGCGTTAATGGTAAGAATATAAGGTGGTGGACGCTTACCTTAAGGGCATCATCGCCGTCGCTGGCCACGGCGGCGCCGAATTCATCCACTCATTCATGCGGGCACGCTTGGGCTCGTACCCGAGCGGCCACGCCGTCCACCGCACCGGATGGCGGCTGTGCTTCCTCGTGCGCTCGTCCGCGATGGAAACCTGCCGCTATGCCGGAGTTGGCGAAGGTGGGCTGACGCCGATGCAGGGACTCCTACACGCGTGCCGTCGCCTCGCCAAGGGCGCCGCCCAGAGCCGCTCGACGGAGCTGTGCGCTAGCCAAAGCCGCACGCAGGTCCGATGAGGGGGCCTGTTTGCCGCCTCTGTCTTCCTCCCCGACGCGCCGGTGCTCGTCGCCGCTACGTCTCTCGCGCGTTCTCGCTCGCCATCGGAAGCGTAGAGAAAAGGGAGGAAGGAATGAAGCTAGGGTTCCGGCGAGGCGGCTCGCGAGTCAATTTTGTTCGACGCCCCGTTCCCTCTCGACTGTTCGATCGGGATCGACGGATGGTATTAAGTGGGGAGAGACAGATGGGCCAGCAACTATTAATGGGCCGGTTTTCGACTATGACCCTGGCCCAGGATTAGTTGCTCGTTGCAATTTTTCCTTTTCTAGGGAATTTTGTTACTGGGCCAAATATTCTAATAGGCTGCTGCAGGCCAAATAATGTTTTGGGCATTCTGATTATTTTCAGTGCATTTTTCCAGTCAATAAGGGCATTATGATATGATGTTTATGCACTGTTAATAATTCTCAAATTATGCCAAAATAATGTCTAATTATAATGGGCCAATTTTCATGTAGGAGATTTTTTTTTCCTTTTAAGTATTATATTAATTCTTTGGGCTAAAATAAGTGAGTTTTACGGCTAAAATTATGCATGGTATATTATGCTTATTTATGCTAGATATTTTCTAGCTTTTTGTTTCCCCTCATGTATTTATTTGTGTGCCATGCTTAGTTATTTCAATGCAATTTTTTTATTATTATGTTATTTTATTATCAAATAATATTCTTATGCCCTATTTATTTTCATGCCTTTAGTATTATGCTTAAATATTCCTAAGGCGAATTTTGGTTATGATTGATTAATTTAAGGCATTTTTAATTATGTTTTGGTCCTAAAGTAATGTAATTTCGCTTAAGTTTAAAAGGTGCTTCTCTAATTATTTTCTTATTAGAGAGCTTTAAGTTTTAATTTGATGAGACCTCAATTAAATAATGTTTTGAGCAACGAAAATAAATTGGGGCTTTTATGCTCTTTATGAGCAATTATGCTAACTATAAAAATAGCCCTAAGATAATTAAGGTTTGTTGCTCAAATAATGTATTATTCTTTGAATGAGGCTTTTATGTTAATGATGTTCCCCAAAATTCAATCAATGATTGATTTATTTAAGAAACTAAGTGGCTTTTTTATCTTAATTATGACTAAATTTGTGGGCATAAAAATACCTAATGCTGACTTTTCATGGGTATGTTCTAACAAAACCATGGATTGTCATAATTTATTGCCCACTAAAGAAGAAGAAAATTGTCCTTAAGCCATACATAATTAATGAGGCTGTTTTATTAAATGTCTCTGATTAATTAAGTGTGGTCCGTATTTACCATTCTGGCCAAAGCTGATTGGTGGGTACATGACTGCAAAATTTTATTGTTCTTGTCCACTTCTGACCAAAGTTGATGTGGACTAGTTAAATAAAAGAAGAATAAAGAGACATGATTTCAATTAAGTGTGGCTGATGTTTGTCATCCTAGCCAAAGCTGGTTGATGAATATCTGGCTACAAAATTTTACTGCTCTTGCTCACTTCTAGCCAAAGCTGATGTGAGCTGGATCAGTAAAAGAAATTTGAAGAGGCCATAAAGTGTGACTAGTATTTGTTATTCTAGCCAAAGTTGTTTAATGAATACTTGATCACAAAATTTTGTTGTTATGATACACTTCTGGGCAAAGCTGACGTGGATCATATCAACAAAAGAAGTCTATGATCTGGGAAAAGTATTCTCATGCATAAGGCTTTTTGCACAAATTGTTCAAATATGCCACAAATATTAAGGTACTTTTGGGGAATTGAATAAAGGATATAAACCAATTAATTGATTATTAAGTTATTGTAAGTTTATACTTATAATTGAATTGCATGCTTCCGCAATCAAGTGCCTCTGATTAATGTTGTGATTTATGGCTATATATAAATTCATTAAGTTTTAATTATAGCCATAAGTCATTTAATTAATTCCCAGATCAATTAATTCTTGAAGCTATAAGCTTCTGTGATCATTATCATGATCACTAAGTTGTCTAAGTTGTCTTTCGACTGAGTTGTCTCCAATTAAGGTGGAACCAAAGGAAAACTTTGGTTGGAGACTTAATGTTATTTTGGGATAAGTTGTGGCACGTGGATACATGTGCCATTCCCTAAAGATTAATGTTTACATAAGGAATTATGTTCTGCATGATCACTATTAAAATTTGTTGAAAGATCGTGGATGTCGCCTAGAGGGGGGGGGGGTGAATAGGCGCTTTAAAATAATTACGGTTTAGGCTTGAACAAATGCGGAATAAAACTAGCGTTTAATTTGTCAAGCACAAAACCTAAATCGACTAGGCTCACCTATGTGCACCAACAACTTATGCTAAGCAAGATAAACAACTAAGTGATAGCAAGATATATAACTAGAAACAATATGGCTATCACAAAGTAAAGTGCATAAGTAAAGGGCTCGGGTAAGAGATAACCGAGGCACGCGGAGACGACGATGTATCCCGAAGTTCACACCCTTGCGGATGCTAATCTCCGTTAGAGCGGTGTGGAGGCACAATGCTCCCCAACAATGCCACTAGGGCCACCGTATTCTCCTCACGCCCTCGCACAATGCAAGGTGCCGTGATTCCACTAAGGGACCCTTGAGGGCGGTCACCGAACCCGTACAAATGGCAACCCTTGAGGGCGGTCACCGAACCCATACACTTTGGCAACCCTTGGGGGCGGTCACCGGAACCTGTCAAATTGCTTGAGGCGATCTCCACAACCTAATTGGAGACCCCGACGCTTGCCCGGAGCTTTACACCACAATGATTGAGCTCCGAGGCACCACCAAGCCGTCTAGGGCGCCAAGGCACCCAAGAGGAACAAGCTCTAGGGTGCTCAAACACCCAAGAGTAATAAGCTTCTCAACTACTAACTTCCACGTATCACCGTGGAGAACTCAAACCGATGCAACTAATGCAATGGCAAGAACACACGAAGTGCTCAAGTCCCTCTCTCTCAAATCCCACCAAAGCAACAAAAGCTATGGAGGAAAGTGAGAGGAAGAACAAGGAGAACACCAAGAACTCCAAGATCTAGATCCACAAGGTTTCCCTCACATAGAGGAGAAAGTGATTGGTGGAAAGATGGATCTAGATCTCCTCTCTCTATTCCCTCAAGAAGGAGCAAGAATCATTGGAGGGATGGAGAGATAGCAAAGCTCTAGAAGGTCAACAATGGAGGAGAGAGAGCTGCAAGGGGATAAAAGAACCGTTGGGGGCAAGGGGAAAGAAGACCCCCTTTTAAAGGCCACCCCAAATCCAACCGTTACCTGTCTCAGCCCGCACAGAGCGGTACTACCGCTCCTCGGAGCGGTACTACCGCTTAGGCGGTACAACCAAACACTGGCCTGAAACACACTAAGTGTACCACGGTAGTGCCGCCGGAGCAGTACTACCGCTGCCCCTGGCGGTACTACCGCTTAGGGGGTTTAGACCAGGAGAGGCAGCAGTAGTAGAGGCAGCCAGGGCGGCAGTACCGTGCGAAGCGGTACTACCGTCCTAGTACCGCTCTACTACCGCTAAAGGGAAAAAGGAAACAGAAGCGTGCACTGAGGAAAACCCCACAAGCGGTAGTGGCGGCGGTAGTAAGGGCGGTAGTACCGCCAGAGCGGTACTACCGTGCTACTACCGTGCAACTACCGTGAATGGCAAACTGGCAACAGAGAGTTGCACGCTCGGGGAAACCCCAAGCGGCAGTGCCACGGAAGTACCCAGCGGTACTACCGCATAAGCAGTACTACCGTGGGCACCAGCGGTACTACCGCTTGCATGCCACAGAAAATCCACAGAAAACAGAGGAAACAAATAAAACCAGAACTGCCATAACTTCTGCAAATGAGCTCCGAATTGAGCAAACTCAAGCTTGTTGGATAGATGACGACAAATACTATCCAACAACGACTGGTTATAATAAGAAGAGACAGGGGAGATATGCCTAACATATAGAGATGAGAAACCTCTATGAATGAAGAATCGGCATAAACTCCAACACCGAAAACATCATAGAAGATGCATAGATGAACTCCGTTTTCGATGACCTCAAGCTTGTCATGAAGATGACCAAAAGCTCAAAGACTCACCAAGAGAAACACCGAACAAGAACCAAGAAAGATGATGCAAGGATGCAAAGGTTTGAGCTCTCGACGAACGATACGATAAAGCTACTCACTTGAGAGCCCCCCTTGATAGTACGGCTATCGATCCTATAACCCGGTCTCCCAACTACCACTATGAGACCGGTAAAATAGAAAACCTATCAAGGGCAAACCTTTGCCTTGCGCACAGTCCATTTGAGCTAGATGATGACGATCTTGACCTCCTCAAGTTGGACCACCTTTCTTGAATGCGTCGGCTCGATGAAGACTAGTTGATTGCTCCCCCATACTCCACTATGGGTGAGCCGCTCTTCGGTACATCTTCACAAGTCCATTGTCACCATAATGGACGGCAAGCTTCAAGCAGTGATCTCTTCGTGATGCTCCACTTGAACTTGCACACCGCAATCTTGATGACGATCACCACTTGACGTCATCCTCCATGGGTTGTGTGATATCTTCCTTTTGATGCACGCTCATGGAAACAAACCTAACCCCACAAAGAACTCTCGCATAGAACACGAGTTAGTACACAAAGCGTAATGGACAATCCTTCCCATACCATGAGATCACTTGATCTCGCTTGGTACATCTTCTACGCTTTGTGTGTTGATCAACTTGAATCACTCTTCATATGTAGTCTTGATCAACCTTGAATCTTTCCAACTCTCTTCATTAGGATGATGTCTTGAAGGTAAACATGAATGTTCACACAATCTTCTTCTTCAAGACATGCTTGCAATAGGCTCAACACTCACATGATCAATCTTTGGATAAATCCTTGAATAGCACCTTGGTCAACACATATTCTTCTTCTAATAACCTTAAAACCAACAAATGGTCTTCAAGCAATGCCTATGGACAAACCCTTCAAATATAACTCAAGGCAACCATTAGTCCATAGAGATTGTCATCAATTACCAAAACCAAACATGGGGGCAGCACATGTTCTTTCATTTGTGATCATACATTTATCCCTATTGCTAATGTTTTCCAATTCAGCCGTAAGTTCTTCGGCGGATTTAATGTTTCTCATAAGTAATGATTTAAGTTTATGAATATATCATGTTTCATGAGATCATGCATAATGAAAATCTAATGAGCTCCCATTAAAGAAGCTTTGACAACTAAGGCACTGACAAAAATTTGATAGATTTCTTGTCTATTAATATCAGTTGGGAGCAAAACCCAGTAAAGATCTGGGGGAGTATGCCAGTAAGAACCTGGGGAGTAATTCCCTAGTTCAGTTATAATAAAGTTATTCCTAGCATTAATGATTCAGTTTGAAAAGCTTCTTAAAATCTTATGAGATCATATTGATCATAAAATACTCAAGACTTAAGGCTCGAGTCATGATGAATTTACGGAGCTTTTGAGTTCACTTTATTATGTTATTCACAATAAAGTCTATAAAGTGGTCTTGAATTAAGGTCAAAAGAATTTGTACCCATAAGAAAATTGGATACTATAAGTATGATATTATTATGGCCTCATGGACCAGAATATTTTGAGGTGAAGTTTTAAAGTTGGAATGGAGGCTAATGTTAAGGCTATTGGAAGTTTTCCATTAGCACTGAATAAAGTTCTTCATCTTCCATTCCCATAATGTGATTCATGTTGTTGATTTTATTGACTTCTCCTCTAAAAGTGGAATATTCATTATGGAAGTTCATCAAAATGTTGAGCAATAGCTCCGTCCACATTTCGAGGGGGGGCAATTGAACTTCCAAGGTATGTTGGTATGTTTAAATTTAGATTCCACTTCTTACTTTCTGTTTTTTAAGTAATGCTAAGAATTATGGAATTATGGCTAAGAATTATGAATGAAAGTTGAGCTTTTGTTAAGTACCACTTTTATTCAAATTTCTTAAGTTTCCATCTCTTAGGGGTATTGTTATTATTATTACCTCAGTGCATGATGATTATGGTGATTAGGAACAATTAAATTGTTCTTTTAATGCTAATGCCATATGATTAGTCATTATATTCCTTCTAATGTTTATGTCATATTAAATGATAAATCTTGCATAAGTTTTTCTCCAAAGTAAGATAAAATATTTAATTATGCTCTCCATAATGATCCTCCTAAAGCACTAAAGGAGGATGAGGAAAATTATGATACTCTGAAATAGAGTATGATGTTGAAAAAAAACTAAAGGGAGAGCAGTTAAATCATAAGGGCTTTATGTCAATTGAAGAGCTCCATAATTGGATACCATTAAAGGAGCTATTCCTAACTCCCAGACAGCCAAGGTAATCCTTGGCAAAGTTTCTCTTAAGTTTAAACAACACGTCTTGTTACAAGAGCTGTTGGAAAATAATTAATGTGAATGAGAGTTTGAGGGAATAAATTATGAAAAGGTGACATGTGATCACCATTTTAGAGATGGAAATTTCATAAAGTTTTTCCTTTTGCATAATAAGGAATCAGTCATGACAATTAACTATTTTTTGAGGCAATGAGTATTTCACAGTGGTACAAAGCTCAATGAGAAATAAGTTTAATAAGGAATTTATGATTGGTCAATATTATGTTGACAATAAGCAATAGGGATATTGCATAAGACCTGAGGCTTTTCCTCGGGATACTAAATTAATCTTAGTGTTGTTCTTTGCATTTTAAAGATTCAGTAAGATTGGTCCATAAAGGGGAGTATTAAAGTTCATTCTAAAGTTTATGTCTACTCCCTCAAAGGGCAATAAGTTTTCTCATGTTGTCACTAATGCTTAAGTTATTATGTGCCCTTGTAAGGTTATGAGACCGGGATAACTGGCAGACATAAGTCCAGGACTGGACCCCTGGAAAATTATTAAGAAAAGCTTTGCCTTGCTGGCATAAGCGCTAAAGTAATGATGTGATGTATATCACACTAAGGGATTGCATGCTTATGTTTAAATGTATGTGGTGACCACCAAGTTGTGGACCGCTAAGGTTTTGGCAAGGTTTGAATTTACGAAAGTTTTATCCACAAAAGTTTCACCCTTGCGGGGGGAGCCATATTGTGGAATGGCTCTACCCAGTTTCCTTAAGGCATCGTTAAAAATGCAAACTAAAGTCGTGGCATGTTTTGATCCCTAAATCTTTGAGATATGGATTCATGTCCCTGATCCATATGAATTTAAAGAATGAGGAGTTTTCTTAAGATTATTTATCCCGGGACTCATTATGTAAGAGTGCAGATTATTCGAGTAACGTGTCTATAGGTACCTGCCAGACCTAAGACACCGTGAAAGATTATTTCCAGAATCGAACGTGTTCAAGGCCTTGATGAATTAAGTCTTATGGCTCAACAAATGAGTATTAAATCTAAGGCATAAGTGTTGGGCATTATATAAGGTTAATGTCTTGATGCTTAAAGTATTATGCTAAAGATATTAAAGTGAAGTATCACATTTCAAGAGGCTTGCCTTCTAATGTTGCCGGCATAAAGAATAAATGGCAGCCTATTATTAAGGGACAAATTATGATTCTGGAAACAAAACATATTTCTCTTCTTTTCAAAGGCGTGCCCATAAGAATATGCACACGAATATATGAAGAAAAACTGCACTCTTAGGACCATTGCAACACCATCTCCCCACAAACCTAAGGGGGTTTGTTTCTTCGATGGAATGATGTATTGTGGTTAATTAGATCAATGGTACTTAATTGACCATTGTATCTTATTGGCTCTGTATAAGTTCCAACAAAGGAATGAGCTCATAAAGTATTAAGTTTATGGAGCTCCTAAAGCTAAAGAAGTTCTATTTCGAGATGAGGTGGTATATTGTAGTAACTGGGTTCTGCGGTACTAACTGGCCGTTGCAATCCTTTTACTCGTATGCCATCTTATTGAGAAGTGGGCTTATAAGTTTTGCCTTACGATCAAGGGGGAGAATGTTGGTTGATCTAAAAGGCCAAACTATAAGGCCAGTTACAGCAGTAACAAGTTGGCAAAACCAACTTGTCAAAGGGCCCTGATTGGGGGCAAAAATATCCAGCTGACAGGTGGGTCCCCCTGTGGTACTGTGCATACATATTTATAAAGGGATGTCCCTTTGGGACCAGTGGCGGATCCAGGAATTGAACTTACCCGGGGCGAAACAATGAAGGTCTAAACTTTTTTTTCCGAATGCAGGTCCGCTCAACCAGAACTCATAAAATTCAAATGCAAAGCTAGATGCACTAATTTTTTTAAACAAAACTAATGGTTCAAAAATTTCAAGATTAACAAAACTAATTCATAAAATCTCGACCCAGCCAGGCTCCTCAAAACGGCCCCATACGTCCGGGTTGACGGACACCTGATACCCATCCCATATTTGGAGCGGATATGAGGAAGCCCAGACACGTCCCCCACGTTGGACTAACATGCGGGACCCATGCAGACACCCATTGTTACCCAGCGGTCCGGTGAGGATGCCGCTCCGGCGAGCATCCTAGGAGCCGGAGCTGCGGGAGGCAGCCAACGGCGAGGAGGCAGATCCGTCCGACACTGCCAACACAGAGGTCATCTACATCTATGCCGACGGGTAGTAGTAGGCTAGTTCGTGTCTAGATACATCAATATCTAGACAAATAAATCTAAGACAAGTAATTTGGGACGAAGGTAATAGTACGCAACTTTTGAGTTGCATGGTGTATTATGGATTTGAGGTATAAAATTCGAGATATGTGGTTGCACCAGACACAAAATAAGGGGTGATCGGTCCTCTCCACACACGTGTCCGAATGCGTCCGCGGACGTATAGAGGGTTGGATTAGCTAGGTCGGACTAGCTAGGTCGGACTCTAGATGCTCTTGGGACTACTTACAACCTGGTTGAGTGGTCGTCACCATTTTTCACTTCTAAGGGCATCTCCAATGACGACCCACAA
The DNA here is from genome assembly GCA_039707655.1 of Elymus sibiricus. Lineage (NCBI taxonomy): Eukaryota > Viridiplantae > Streptophyta > Magnoliopsida > Poales > Poaceae > Elymus > Elymus sibiricus. Next base: position 40,904,635 of record CM077670.1, read on the forward strand.
ATTTCCTCCCGTGCGCTTCCCGTCCGCGGCGAGGAGGCGTGTTCAGCTAGGCGTGCAGCGGGCGGCGCCCTCGGCCGGCGCGCCGCTTTAATGGCGGAGGCAGTGAGAGGTCGCGGCCGCCCTGACCCGTCTTCAATGTGCAGCGGCGCTCTCTAAAGCGGCATGAATGCGTGCAGCTGGCGCCCGACGGGAAGCGCGCGGGAGAGGGAGGAGTGGGTTTTTGTGGGCCAGGGCGGTCAGAATCGGGCGAAGTAGCGCTCCGGACTCTCGCAAAGCTCCCCCACGTCTGTCTCCGATTTGCGGGAGAAAACGCGTCCGGACCACTCCGCGGACCGATACGGGACCGCGTTGGATGGCTTCCGCGGTCCGGACTCCCGCAAATCTCCCCACGTTTGTCTCCGATTTGCGGGAGAAGACGCGTCCGGACCACTCCGCGGACCGATACAGGATCGCGTTGGATGGCTTTCGCGGTCCGGACAGCGCAATTCGGACGAATGCGGGAGGTTTAAGGGTCGGAGATGCCCTAACCGCACCTATGGCTTAGATCACATCAGCGCTGGCGATCTGGACAAATTATGATCGTGGGGCCACTGCCTACTGCTAGGTTAGGTGTTACAAGGAAATAGCTAGCTGCACTCGTCATCTCACGTGGAGCGGTGGAGAAGAGATACACTATTTAATTTGGGTTGCAACTGAGCCACTTAAGTCAAAATGAATCGCTACTGCCTACCGAGAGAGATGGATGATGAATCAGCAGGTATTTGGGGCGTACATTTCAGCTACCCGGGGCGGCTGCCCATACCAGCCCCTACGGTGACGCCGCCCCTGTTTGGGACAGAGAGTGAGACGTGGTGAAACCTCTCTCAAAACCAGCTGCCCAATCCAGTGAGCACAGGAGCCACAGGAAGGGCTCTCTGGCACCTTCCACATGCTCTAGCAGCTACGGAAGGAGAAGAAGAGATGGGGCTTCATCTGTGAAGCCCTAAATGACATCTCCAGTAACTACAAGGTCACTAAGACGATTCATCTATCACTCTCAGGTGGGTTTGCTTTAATAATTATCTCAGATGTGGTTCAAAACTTGAGCTTGATGATCCTCAGATCATCCAATAAATCTAGGTAAACGTAAATGGGAGTGTCTATTTTACATCCGGATGAAAATGAATTCGCTTTCAGTCAGATTTCTAGGCCAACCATAGTTTGACAGCTGTCACCTGTCCTGTCCTTCGCTTCCTTCCTGTCATGCGACTGTCGTTGTCTCCCTCTCCCCCCTCTTCCTTTAAACGGGCCCGCCAGAATCAAAAAGAGACCCGGGAAAGGAACTAAACGGGTCCTAGTTCTCAAGTTACTCCATTTACACTGAAAAATTACTCAAATTATAATACATATACTGTAGTTACAGTGGAATTTAGACTACAAAACAGTAATTACAGTGAAAAAATCAGCAATTACTCAAGTTACTACAAAACAGTAATTACAATGGAATTTAGACTACAAAAAATAGCAATTACAGTGAAAAAAATCAGTAATTACTCAAGTTACTACAAAACAGTAATTACAATGGAATTTAGACTACAAAAAAAAGTAATTACAGTGAAAAAATCAGTAACTACTCAAGTTACTACAAAACAGTAATTATAATGAAAATATTTACCCTGATACTGTAGTTACAGTGGAATTTAGACTACAAAAAACAGTAATTACAATGAAAAAAATCAGTAATTACTCAAGTTACTACAAAACAGTAATTACAGTGAAAATATTTACACGAACACTATAGTTACAGTGGAATTTAGACTAAAAAACAGTAATTACAGTGAAAAAATCTGTAATTACTCAGGTTGCTCCATTTACACTGAAAAATTGCTCAAGCTACTGTACATATACTGTAGTTAAAGTGCAAAATATCAGTAATTACTCAAGTTACATCTAGGTTACAGTAATTACTCAAGTTACATCTAGGTTACAGTCTAAATTACTGTAATTACAGTGCAAAATATCAGTAATTACTCAAGTTACATCTAGGTTACAGTCTAATTTACTCAAGTTACTCCATTTACACTGAAAAAAATCTCAAATTACTGTAGATATACTGCAGTTACAGTGGGATTTAGGCTAGAAAACAGTAATTACTCAAATTACAATACAATTTAGACTGCATGACTACACTGAAAATCAGTAAATACAGGGAGAACAATACAGTAGAATTACTCAAGTTACATTGCATATGAATGTGATTATTCGAAAAAAATGCTTATATTTCAGGATCAAGGAGGACAATCAAGCGAAAGAGGAGCAAGTATGCGAGGGGAGGAGACATACCTGCAAGATGAAGAAGATGCACTCCTTCATGTAAGCCCCAGATTTGAGTTGCTTCTTTCTAAAAAAATGATGAGAATGATCAGGTTGTTGTATCTAACTGGAAATCATAACAAAGATCAGTTTGTTGTATCTAACTTGTTGCCAAACTATTGTTATTACAGAATGGGGGCTACACGTTCACTGAACTTCTACAAGCGCAAACGATGTACAAGGTAAAAAGAAACATAGAAACAAACCTAAGATAATTGTGGGTGACAGATAAAAAACCTAAGAGGGACTTCAGTCTTCACAAACTTAAGAAGGCAATCCGCCCCATAATTGTGGATGACAGATAATTGCCTAGGGGTCAATTCACTCGCAACTATGGAAAAAAGCTTCCCGGAATATCTAGTAAAGGTGCTTGAAGCAGGAAATTCGCCAGACCTTTTGCACTTCTACAAAAAAGAGCAAAATGAAAAGGTTAAAAAAACAATAGAGAATGAACTCATAGCTAAAACTAAAAATAAAATGCGGGGGAATAAAAATCATATGGACTAATATGAAACACAAAATAATTACAGTACAAATTTATACAGGGCACAAACTTAGCTGATAGAATCACCAAAGTATAAGTTATATGCATCATTATTAGATGTTTTCAAGCATCAGATTGCATGTACAGTTACAACTACAAAGTAAATACAAAAGCAAACATCACTGAGAACATGCACTAGTTACAGTTGCATGACCACGGTAAAAAGCCTTGAGGCTCACAGTAAGTTGCACACAACCTTACTGTAAAAAACAAAAAATAAATACAGTATCAAGTAAAGACTAGATAGTCTTTAATATTCACCGAGAACATGTTGGAAAATAGGTGCAGATGCATGACTACAGACATAGCAACATAACCAACAATACATATTTACATACCACATTGCGTTCTCCAGCAGTAGTTAACTTCCGTTTCAGATACCTGACTTTCTACAAACCAAAAAAATAGAGCAAAATAAAAGATATATAAGAACACAAGGGAAACTTAAACAAAAAAAAACATCTAAAATAGATGAGATCAAAAGACAAATCAGAAAGGTAGACTTACATGATTCACATAGAAGTCGAACAAAGCTTTGTCAAATGTGCCGTCATCCATAGAAGATTCCTACAGAGAGCAAAAAATAACTAAATTAAATAATCTGAAAAAGCGAAAAAATAACTAGCTACATCAAAGAATAACTATTAAAAAGAAAGAGATAGGGAAATAAACCTGAGATATTTGAAAAAATCATCTTCTGCAAAATTGTCAGGAACAAAAGGATTCTCTGAACAATCAATACTGACATCGGGAGAAACGTCATGGGGTCCCTGAACAAAAGCTTTACGCAATCTCGCCATCTAAAAAAAAGCAATGAGATTAACATAAGACAATCACTACATTTACACATTGATTTACAATGTAAATGCAATGACAATCTACAAGAACTTACAAAAAAGGACAATTCAGAGACCCCTACAGTGCAAAACACAAAGAAGAAATGCACTGTAAATGAAGTGTAACTACTAAAAATTACTGAAAATGAAGTAAAACTGCTGAAAATTACAAGCGTTAGCCAACCAAATTTACTAAGGATGAAGCTCGATTATAGGACAAATGACATTCCAAAGTACTCAACCTGCAGGGGAATTACACTGACATTACATGGAATACACATTCAACAAGATTGAAATTCAAATTAGCTGGGACTAAAAAGGGACTACAAACTTACAACCCAGAGTTAATTCACACTACAAAATTAGACTGTAGGTGTACATATATTCCGTTTAATATGTGCTGGGAATAAAAGAGTGAAAAGTTCAGAGTACATCACTGAAACTTACACATCACGTAAGTTACGAAAGCAGAGACAAAAGCACTCAAAAATTGACACTGTAACTCGCTATGATTACACTGTAATTTCACTTAAATTACACGGTTACTTACAGTTAAGTACAATGATATTACATAGTTAGTACACTGATATTACAGTGGAAGTACACTAATATTACACTGAAATTTCCACATGAAAATTCAATAAAAACCACTATAAGTTACACTATTACTCAAATTACAAAGAAAAATACAATGGATTTACAGTGAAAATATACACTCTAAATAGGGAAAATTTAAATGTAAAAAACATAGTAACTAGGATGATAAGTTACATAGGTTGTGCATCACCATGCAATTATAAGATTCAGTCCCAATCACTCCAAAATTCCAACAAAAGTAACAAACCAACTCACTGACAATAACATACAGACATCAAACATACTTACAGACCAAACATGTAGGAGGCAGATTCCATCAATTACATGCACACATCTAGGGGGTGAACGCATATAGGGACAAGACACGGATCTTGACGCAACAATCGGACGGACAGAAATTCGGATGAAAGCGAAAAGATTTCAGCCGGATGAAAATTAGCATTCCCGTAAATCTAACACCCCTGCCCCCACTCGTCTGCCTCCCGCAGCCCCCCTTTCACCCGAAAGGCCCAATCTTGTTCGTTGATGGGCTTCTACGGCGTACACCGGCTCCGGCGAGGCTCCGGTAAGTCCACCCCTGCTCCAACTCCACTCTTCCTCACCCCGTCCTCTCTTCCTCACCCCATCCTCTCTCCCTCTCAGATCCACCACGCAGCTCGCTCGCGCGCCGGGACGCTGACGCCATGGAGGACGCCGCTCCACCCCTGCTCCGCTCCGTGCCCCCGACGCCATGGAGGACGCCGCTCCACCCCTGCTCCAACGCTGCCAAGGTCCTGGTCCACCTCTCCTCTTCGATTTCTTCTTCTTCCTCCCAATCCCTCATGTGCTTTCCCGCCTCAGTGTGCAACTACATCAACTCGATGCAGGAAAAGGAGGAGTGAGGACGACGCGCAACCATGGAGCAACAACTCAAGGTCAAGCCCTCCATGGACGATTCAATCAAGATCAAGGTCAGCATTAGTCTGAATTTTCTTGATCAACAGTAAACTGCAGTAGGATTTTTTCAAGTTAGTGCTTGTTATTGCTCGCTGCAATGTGATGTTTAGTCATTCGTGCCTGCAGTACCAAATGTGATGTTTGATGTTTGCAACTTGGTCATAACTCTGATTATCCAAATCAACTTCAATTTGTACAACGTGCCTGCGCTCACCGATGAGCTCGCCGGAGTAAAAAGGTACCCCTTTTCCACTTCTCCTGCCATCTTCCAATTTCTGCTTCTTAATTTCAGAACTTCAATTTGTTCACTGTGCATATGAAGGCTCAATGCTGCATTGCTGAAAATTGACAGTAAAATTCATGTACTGAAGTGAAGGCTCAATGCTGCATTGCTGACTGGATAAATTCATTGCTGAACGATTTCTGAACTTCAATTTGTTCACTGTGTATATGAAGGCTCTCTAGCACATCAGGAGCAAGCAGAAGACCTTAGGTTTAATTTACAGTAGAGAGACAAATTCATGTCTCTGTAGAGAAAGACTGGAAACACAAATTGACAGTAAATTGTCTCTGTGGCACATCAGGGGCAAGCAGCATACCATAAGCAGCATGTCCATCTTTTTAATTTATGCAGATTCTGCTATGGGATCGCAGCAACTCCTTGCGTCACGCCAGGATTTGGTGTCTCGAGACAGAGGAGAATTGCGTGGGGAAGAAGAAGAACAGAGGAAGGCTTGGGATTGGGGATAATCTGGTTCAGTGATTACACATAACTCCTCCACGCACACCACACTCCTATATGTAGACTGCATTACAGGCCTCATGGGCTGGCCCACTGGCCACACACTACGCAAGGGATGGGCCTAGCCCAGGTCGTTGCATGCTCCCCTCCTTAAGAAACAGGACGCCCTCGTACTGATCATCATCCCGCTGTTGCTGTTGACGTGAGTGCACTGAACCACTCCCAGGTCGCCATGGACAGAGGTAGACCTGCCCATGCTATCTTGAGTTGAGAGCGTGTATGTCCACCCACCTGCACTAAACGGGATTGCAGTACCTGAGCCGGTCGCAGAGGATGAAACTCATCGAGAGCATTGACAGTTTCTTCAGTCTGCATGTCAGGGGATGGTGGTTGAGCTGGCTTCAGAAGAGAAACATGTACCACCGGATGTATTTTACTTGACGCTGGGAGAGCGAGGCGGTAAGCAACCTCACCCACTTTCTCCGTGATCTTGTAAGGCCCAAAGTACTTGAACCCGAGCTTGTGATTAGATCGTCTTACCACTGATTGTTGAACATAAGGCTGCAGCTTGAGGAATGCCCAGTCACCCACGGCAAATTGCCTATCAGAGCGATGCTTGTCCTCCTGTGCTTTCATGCGTTGCTGTGCTCGAAGCAGATGCTCGCGAATCAGACCTTGCATTAAATTTCTTTCAGCTAGCCAACCAGACAAATCAGAGGACAAAGAACTTTGCAGGTTGGCAACGCCCAAGTGCCTAGGCTGATATCCGTAAAGAACTTGAAATGGTGTTTTGCCCAAGGCTGAATGGTAATTAGTGTTGTACCAATATTCTGCTTGAGGTAGCCAATGAGCCCACTTCTTGGGTGCAGAATGGACCATGCACCGAAGAAAAGTTTCCAGACACTGATTCAGTTTTTCTGACTGCCCATCTGTTTCAGGATGACTTGCGGAGCTCATGTTCATTTTGGTATCTGATAACCTGCATAGCTCCTGCCAGAGAGTACTGGTGAAAATAGAATCTCTGTCAGTCACCAGGACCTGAGGGAGGCCATGTAATTTGTATATGTTGTCGAGGTATACTTGAGCCACTTGTAAAGCAGTAAAGGGATGAGCAAGAGGAAGAAAATGCCCATATTTACTGAATTTATCGATGACCACCAGGATGGTGTCAAATTGTTTGCTTTTAGGAAGACCACCAATGAAATCCATAGTAACCAAGTTCCATGCTTCTTTCGGCACTGGCAGAGGACTGAGAAGGCCCGGTTTCCTGATATGCTCAGCTTTAGCTTGCTGGCAGACAGTGCAGTCCTTGACATACTTTTGGATGTCTTGTTTCATAGCTGGCCAAGCAAAAAGAGCTTTAATTCTTTGATAAGTTCCTTGAAACCCAGAATGTCCCCCAATGCCACTGGAATGTAAAGACATCATAATTGCTTTGTGGGCTTCTGTATTGTGCCCCAGCCAGATTCTGTCCTTATATCTGATAATTCCCTGATGTAACACATAACCCTTCTCATTTGAGCCAGTAAGAGCTAATTCTTGGAGCATTTGTTTGTCTTCAGAATGTTGCTGATACCCTTCAGAGACTACAGTAAGCCACTTGGGTGTGCAAAATGAAATGGTATGAAGTTCTGGAGGAGCAGGGGACCGAGAGAGAGCATCAGCAACAGTATTATCCTGGCCCTTCTTATATAAGATGTTGTAGTTCAATCCTAATAGTTTCAGAAGTGCTTTCTGTTGCATGGGATTACTAATCCTTTGATCTTGTAGATGTGTCAGACTCCGATGATCTGTTGCCAATGTAAATGGAGCATGTTGCAAATAAGTCCTCCATCTATCGACTGCCAGTATTACAGCCAAACACTCTTTCTCATAAGTAGATAGTGCCTGTGCCCTTGGTCCTAAAGCCTTGCTGAGATAAGAAATTGGATGTCCATCTTGCATTAAAACTGCTCCAATGCCATTGTTACTAGCATCAGTTTCAATGACAAACACCTTCTTGAAATCTGGCAATGCCAGGACCGGAGCCTGAGCTAAAGCAGATTTTAAGCTCTGAAAAGCTGCCTCATTAGTAGGTGTCCAAGTGAATACCACATCCTTCTTCAGCAGATCAGACAAACTCCTACTAATAATTCCATAATTCTTAATGAATCTCCTGTAGTATCCGGTCAGGCCTAGGAAGCTCCTGACTTGTTTGACATTGGTAGGAACTGGCCACTCTTGAACAACTGCAATCTTGGCTGGGTCAGTCTGAACTCCCTTCCCACTGATGACATGGCCAAGGTATTCCAATTCTTGCTGGGCAAAGGAGCATTTACTTAGTTTCACATACAGCTGATTGTCTTTTAGGATGGTGAAGACTTGCTCCAAATGGTGCAAATGCTCTTCCAAAGTTGTACTGTAGATGAGGATGTCATCCATAAAAACCAAGACACACTTTCTGAGAAGAAGAGCAAATAGTATGTTCATTGCAGCTTGAAATGTTGCTGGAGCATTGATCAAGCCAAAAGGCATGACCTTGAATTCATACAGTCCATGATGGGTCTTGAAAGCAGTTTTGTGTTCTTCCCCGTCCACCAACCTGATTTGATGATAGCCTGCTTTCAAGTCCAGCTTAGTGAAATATTTAGCACCTGCCAGTCCATCTAAGAGTTCTTCCACTATGGGCATAGGATATTTATGCTGAACTGTTACAGAATTGAGCATTCCTGTAATCCACACAAAATCTCCAGGATCCATCCTTCTTTCTGACTAACAAAACTGGAGAGGCAAAGGAACTTGTGCTATGTTGAATTAACCCTTGTTGGAGCATTGCAGAGACCTGTGTTTCAATTTCCTGTTTTTGCATAGGGTTATATCTGTATGGTTTCACACTGACAGGTTTGGCACCTGGTAGTAGGGGAATCTGGTGGTCGAAATCTCTGTGAGGAGGCAAAGTATCAGGAGTATTGAAGAGTTGTGAATGCTTGTCGATCAGAGGTTGAACTGCAGGAGGAATACATGTTTCTGTTAGGGGTTGCTCTGCCATGTGACAGAGGTGAATTACTTGCTCAACTGCCCCAATATTCAGAAGACCTTGGAGATGTTTGCCAGAAATAGCTGTACAAGGAGTGGGTTTCTCCCTGACTCCTCTGAGTGTAACCCTTGTGCCTTGATACTTAAATCTCATAACCTTCTTTCTCCAGTCAACCCACATAGGACTCATGGTCTCTAGCCACTGCATGCCCAATATGATATCATAAGTACCCAGAGGTAAAACTTTCAGCTGAGTTGTGAACGTTTGTCCTTGACAAAACCACTGTAAACTGGGCACTTGAGTGTTACATGGTAATTTCCCTCCATTGGCAACAGTGACTGTAGCAGCAGGAATGTTCTCCGTAGGGCACTTCAACTCTTTGACTAGATCAGCTTTGATGAAATTTGTTGAACTTCCAGAATCCACCAGAATGAGCAACTGTCGTTTCCCAACCATACCCTGCAGTTTTATACTTTCTTTAGAAGATGTCCCAGTTGCTGCTTGTTCAGATAATTTCATGCAGTTATCACTATCCTTATTGTTAGGCTGGTTGTCAGATGGCTCACTGTCAGACTCACTGGAGCCACTTTCATCTTGTTGTAAAGCATCCCACAACTCTTCCATGACGTGCAACTGAACAGTCTTGGGGCATTTATGGCCAGGTCCATATTTCTCCCCACACTTGAAACATTCTCCTCTTGCCCTTCTTTGAGCCCTGAGACTGTCAACCTTGTCAGGGAATTTAGCATGATCTTCTGATCTTTTGTCTGCAGGTGTAGCACCTAGCAGACCCTGATGCACATAGGGTTTGGGGCTGTAGCGTGGCTCCCATTTCTTGCTGAATTTAGATGTGTCCTCAGCCAACAGGGCTTCTTGTGTCTGTGCCAGTGAATAAGCCAAATCCACAGTGCTTGGTTGCTGCAGTTTAACTGGTGCTCGAATAGCAGGTTTGAGTCCTTCCACAAAGCGAGTAATGAAGAATGTCTCATCATAGGACTGATTGTACACTAACATCTTGTGCATGTGTTCCTCAAACATATGCGCGTACTCATCCACTGTTGCCGTTTGCTTCAGAGAAAAGAAAACATCAATCGCTCTGGTGTATTTGTTGCGGTTGAACTTGGTGAACACTGCTACACAGAGAGCTGCCCAATTATCAATCGTGTGCATAGCTTCATAAGTCTGAAGCCACAAAGCAGCATTGCCGGCGAAATGCATTGTCGCAAAATCAATCCACAGTTCCTGTTGAACATTGTACATTCGAAAATATTTCTCACATTGCTGTTTCCACCATTTCGGATTCTCCCCTTCAAACTTGGGAAAATCAGACCGAGGGATTCGTGGCTTGAAACGACTGCTATGCGACCGATGGCCATAACCAGGAGAGTGATCGAGATCCTCATGGTCATCCGAGAAGTAATCACTTGCAGGGGAATGGAACTGAGATGGCTCACCCCCGTGTGGTGGTTGTCGAGTCTGACGAAGCCCACGCTGATCTGTCGCTGGTGGCGCCTGCAAACTGCTCTGTCCTTCAGTACGCAGTGTGCCAGACCGCTGTGGTGGAGGCGGCTGCGAAGGTGCCGTCGGTGGTACCCGCTCGAGCTGATCCACGCGACGTACCACTCCATCCAGCGCCTGCTTCATCTCAGCAATCGCTGCATCGAGGGAGTTGTTGGCGATGAGAACGCGGCCCAGGGTTGCCTCAGTGCGCGCCAGCGAATTCGTGGTCGTCTGCGCCAGCGCGTCGAACGCCTTGGCGGACGAGGACGCATACTTGTCGAGCGAATCCTGGAGCTCGTTCACCCGCTCCGATGTGGCGGCGCCTGCCTCGGAGACCGCCTTGCTTTGCTGGATCGTGTCCCGCACCAATTTCTGCAGATCCGCCAAGGAGAGCTCCGCCGCCGCCATGCGAACTGAGAGCGTCGGCTGGTTGGAGCGCGCCATTGGTGCCGTTCGATCTGCTCAACCAGACGCAGGTACACCGAGGTGTTTTGCGCGGAATCACCCGAGAGGATCCGCACCCTTGCCTGGAATTAGGAGCTGATCGATGGATAGATCGGAAGATCGCGAGCAAAAACTTCGGATCAGAGGACGCGGATCGATTTGGGCTCTGAGTACCAGATGCTACGGGATCGCAGCAACTCCTTGCGTCACGCCAGGATTTGGTGTCTCGAGACAGAGGAGAATTGCGTGGGGAAGAAGAAGAACAGAGGAAGGCTTGGGATTGGGGATAATCTGGTTCAGTGATTACACATAACTCCTCCACGCACACACCACACTCCTATATGTAGACTGCATTACAGGCCTCATGGGCCGGCCCACTGGCCACACACTACGCAAGGGATGGGCCTAGCCCAGGTCGTTGCAGATTCAGTAAATTATTTTCTTGATCAACAGTAAATAATTTTCAGTTATGCATAGTTTCGGAAATAATGTTTCCAATTATTCTGCAACCCTATGGGATTATAAATTAAGAGAATATGATTATCCAATGTACTCTTTGCTATTCCACTAAAACTTCAGAGAATATTCAGAAGCAGAAATGTGCAAAAGATAAGTTTGAAGCTTCCCCTGGCTGGCTGCTTTACTTTTCTTTATTCTTTCAACCTTTTTTCTTTCTGGTGGCAAATGCATGTACTCCAATGGCAGTAGTTGTCAAGGAATAAGCAGAGAAGGCTTCAATGGGGACTATGGCCCTTTTTACCCTGTTGTACAGTAAGCACTAACCATGTGTGCTAGCAGCAGTGTAGAGCACTGGGGGTACTACTTACAGCAAGTTAGCTGCAATAATGCCAAATCAACATCAATCTTATCTTAATGTTCTGTCAACATTATACTCCACTGTCATCATTAACAACAAATTTTTTTTGGCAGTACTAAAGATTGTTCCATCAGAAATCAACTTCAATGTTGAGAAATTGACAGTTCAGAAACAAAAATTTCAATCATGGCAACCTAAAGATTGTTCCATCATCATTACAAAAATTGACAATAGTCCACTGCAATGTTCTTATTGGAATTACAGAAACAAAATTGACAGTACTTAACACTCCATGTCATAGTGAACATCACAGAAATTGACAGAACACTTATAACTGGTGAAAATGCTACAGACCATGAATGATTTCAGAGATGTTTTCCTTCTCCCACTAGTAAGTGTGCACGTGCAACGCACGTCTAACTAATATGACAATTATATGTGAAAATTCGTATGTAAAAGGATAATCAATATTTAAAATGAATTGTTGTATACAAAAAGTTGATTTTCCACCAAAGAAAAGGTATTGCATTCATGTTTCAAACCATTAGTACCCTTTTTATTCTATGAATCTTGAATAACATGTTCAAGTACTCGGTTACAATCACTATTTAATGTTTGTATCTACTCAAGATCTACATCTATTGTTAGTAATATGATTATTCTCTTACAAGTCCAACTTCACATAATCATCTTTCTATTTTGCCGTCGTCATCGTCTCAACCAACGCCGCTGAGTATCACATCTCTATGGAGTAGGGGAACAACCACTCTGACCTGTGGTGTACATGGCGAGCTTCTTCAAGTAGAAGGCCAACAAGAATGGCACTCCCAGCATAAGTTTAGTTGCTTAGCGGACATCCCAGAAATTAGAAATAGATTCCTAACTCACCTACAAGTCAGGTTAGAGTTCCAAGGAATACTGCAATGTGCCCATTAAATTAAATAATTGAATAAATACTGCAATATGAAGATTAAAAGTGAACTATGAAGACAAAAATTAGTTAATGCTTGATGAGCTTGGGTAGGTAGTTGCATTTTCAATACCAGCTATCATATGGATAACCGCATACCAGCAAGAGAAAGAGGAAGTGACTGAACAACAATAGTTGGCCTTAAATAACAACAATCTCTTCCCACACAACTTCCGTCCTTTTAGCCCGCCAAAAAGAAATTTTCAACTTACAAATATCGATTTTGACTAAATTTCAGTAGATGACTACAATGGCAAGTGGATGTGTAGTAGTAGTAGAGCCATGGTGCCTAAACATGCCATGCGATGAGATAGATGGTGCAAAGATAATTTCAATTGTGTAAAGTTCAATAAAATTCTCCAGTTATCCATTAGAAGAGCTACTGGTAAGGATAATAATAGGCCTGAGCCACCAGAGTAAATAAACAAAGAACCAGCTCTTTTGCCCATCTTAATCAAAATGTATTACCTTCCCTAAAGCAATCCGAGTATATAGTCTTCGATTTCGATATCTTTTCACCAACAACATGGCAAAACCTTGCATCACAACTCGACACCTCTCTGTGAAAAGAGTACAGGCTAAGCCAACAAATAACATGTCAGAGGTGGTTAGACAGGGATTGAAGAAGAGAATCATTTTTATTGGATAGTATGGTAAGATAACATAAAGCCCAGAGAATCATAATATTCCCCTAATATTCCCCTCAATTGTTACCACAGTATTGAAGAACCATGTTCTGACTATGAAGTATTGGTTGATACTAAAAGATGAAGTTGTATAGTAGAGGAACAACAGCCAAACCTGTTAAACACAACATAAGTACAAAAGAACCTATAGACAGAACGTCTTGCAAACTGGACAATGTATTGTTACATAAATAGCCAAAATGACTGCATGACCATATGTAAAAACTGCACAATGGAACTTCCATAATTCAGTCACAAGAAAACTTCGGCAAACCAACATTTAGTTATTTAAATCAAAGTTCAGCTTATTTACTACAGAAGTGGCGCTTGGATTAAGCATTTTAAAAACATGCATGCAAGGCTGCCAATACCAATTGGCAGGCCAACATATAAGAACAAATTTTGCTTCTTGTATTGCAGATATTCATTGAAGCATGTACTGAATTTTCTGTGCAGAAAATGATTTGCCATAGATTGTCAAAGAGATTCTGTATAGTCCTTACATTCAAATAGTCTAAAAACTAACATAAAAATGCAGTAATCCATTGGCATAATGCACTCCATAAAATCATACTGTACATTTTAGGACCGAGCTAAAAAAAGGAGAAACCATAAGATCATACCGTACAAGATGCTGATCCTCAGTCAATAACAGATCAAATGATATTCAAATCTTTTTTAGGAAATAAAAATAATACTTACCTGCAGAAAAACAATGGATCGACACTCGATATTGAACTCAGTATATTCTCATCTTCAAATGAATGCAAAAATAAATACTGTGTAGGTTTTGAATTACAATGATGCTTAAATCAGCTCTTTTTTTCTTGCAAAACAGAAGCAGCTTTCGAAGATATATTCTTGATTCATCGGCAAGCTTCGAAACAAAATTCAATTTATTCCCATTGAAAGCTGGATGCAAAATGTGTGATTTTCCATCTCTGCATATGAGGGCATAACCTAAAACAATGCACCTAGGAACATAAGAAAGATCAACGACCAAACATTTATTCTTCTTCTTTCCGAAGGCCAAATGCACTCCATGAACTCAGACTCTGCATGCAGTTCCAGCGGAAGGGAAAGGCACGAAAGCTGCCTCTAAAAGACTCCCGCTTGAAGGGTCAATAAGAAAGGATTTCCTCTTGCAGCATAATAGAGAACCTGATGGGTGGATGCAGAACCTGAATGGTTTTTGTTCATCTGCATAACACATACACTGCAGTTTATGAGAAACCCCAAAAAAAAATCACCCAAGAGAGGCATGAGCTAGCGCACCTTTGCGACCGAAAATAATAGATGCGCCGACCCAGATCACGAATCAAAGTACATTAACTGGCCTATAATACAGAACGAAGAATTCGACCTGTACATCTGTGAACGGGGCAGCCAGGGGCGGGCAAACATAGGCACACTTCGATTGTCGCATGTGCAAATCAAACAGCTGGAGAGAACAATCCTGTGACCAAACGCAAATAAGAATCATTAGAATGAAACCGTAAAACATGAAGAACATCATGCTGGATCACACAATTTTTGCTGACGTGTTTTGGAAATTTAGATTTGCATCAATGAAGTTTACCACAGCATCCTATCCCCTTGATCTTTAAGGATACGTACGCACATCGATGAACCACCACCTCCGCGTACATCGTTGCCCCGCTGGCCCGGCCGTGATGCGCTCGACTTACGCGCTCTGCCGAGCCCTACTGGCGCCCAGCAGCCTGCCTGTTAGAGCCGCGCCATATGCCGCACGACCGCCACCGCCGCGGCCCTGCAGCCCATCGCCGCTCGTGTCGAGCCGCCGCTGTTTGCGGGCTGCTGCATACGTGTCGTGCGAGCCGTGTCACGGCCACGCAGCTGCAGCCGGACTCCCGCATCCCACACATCGGGCAGCGTCGATCCAGCGGAGGGCGAGCGTCAGGCGTTGGCGGTCGAGGCGATGTACTGGAGGGGGAGGCTGGTGGCGACCGAGGTGAGGTGCGAGTTGCAGCGACCAGGGGAGGGCAGGGAGTCGTGACTGTGGGAGAGATCGGAGACGCGGCGGCGGCGGCGGCGCTCGATGGGGAGAGGAAGAACGGGAGGTTTGGGGGAAGGTTGGACGAAGGTCACGGCCGTGATTGCGGACCTTTCCGGTTTGTCATGACTTTTTTTTCTGTAGCTGTGCGTACGTGGGATTGGGATGGCAGAGTTTTCGTCCGCTAGGGGAAATTGATAAACGCACTCTCAGCTGACGGTTAGCGTAATCTGGACGGCTAGATTAAATTAAGTAATTCTGATCGTAAGGCTGTAATTAATCAGGATGTTATGTGTAGGTTAAGCTGGGTGCGTTTAGCGATGAATATGTTTACTTGTTTAATAGTAGTAGAGATTTTAGACCATAACAGTTAACTGAACTTTTTTTTTGTAACATTTCTTCAGAGGACATGATCAATTGTGTTTCAAATTACAGAGCAAGTAAGGTACACGGTGCAATGTAAAGAAATTATGTTTGAAATTGGAGCTTCTGGAGCACATTTCCTCACCGGCAGCAGCACAAGTAGGAGCTTGAGCAAGGTACAGGGCCGAGCCCTGTACTTCTTCTCAGAGTGCTTGCAGAGGAGATACTGGGACCAAGGTACAGGTCCGGCACTGGAGATGAAAAAGCAAGGACCCTGTACTTCTTCTCACCGGCAGCAGCATGAGCAGGGGACCTCCGGCGACAGCACACGAGCAGGGGAGCTCCGGGAGGCGACACGAGCAGGGGAGGAGCAGCAAATTGCAAAGGAGCAGCAGAAGGAGCTCGAGCTTGAGTTCTAGGCCCGCGAGAGAGCTTGAGGTCCAGGACGATCTTGAGGGAGCTCGAGGTCCAGGCGCGGCGGGAGCTCGCGGTCCAGGCGCTCGAGACCCAGGCGCGCGCAGGTCCTGGGCGGCGGCGGCCCAGGTCCTGGGTGGCGGGAGGGGATATCGGCGGCGCACGTCCTGGGCGACGGCGGAGCAAGCAATTGGGTGGTGCAGATCCTGGGCGGCGGCGGCGCAGGACCTGGGCGGCGGCGGAGCAATCAATTGGGCGCCGGAGGAGCAAGCCCTGGCCGGCGCCGGCGCAGGTCCTGGGCGACGACTGGCCCTGGCGACGGGCGGAGGAAGGAGACGGACACCTGTTTGTAACAGATTTAAAGCTACAAGGGCATTTTTGCAAAATTGGCAGTACACTACACTGGTGACAAACTTTTCCGGACGGAGGGAGTACTATCTAATAAAATCCTACGAGAATCTTCTTCCTAACACTAAACAAACAAGGAACATGAAGAATGGAAAGCGACCAAGCAGAGCACTAACTGAAGCTGCCAACACATCCAACGAGCCATGAACTGCCAGAACTAACAAAACAACCGGCAATATACGATTCCGCCCGTACGGCTTGCTGCTACGTATGCTCTCCTACCCTTCTGAATCAATCAAACCAGCGGAGGATCGAGGAGCTGGACAAGTCTTCTGGGAACACAAGAAACCAAAATTGTTCTCTACTATGTCAAGTCAGGTCAGCTGTCTGACCAAGTCCTACCAGCAGAATCTTCCCAACGCTAAACAAACCAGGCAAGTAGACCACGCGCAAGGAGAAGCATTTTATTAGAAAAGAACCTAGCCGCGACTCTGCGTCATCTGCTACGGTGACACCCAACACCTCCCATAGAACAACTCACAAGGATTCTAGTAAAAGACAGAATGGACATAGTGCAGCCGAAGGACGAGGAGGTCCTAGATGGACGAGGAACCGGCAGCAGGGGCGGAGATGGTGGAGAGCTCCTCGGCGAGGGCGGCGGTGAGCGGCGCGCGGAGGCGCTCAAGCTCGTCGATGACGGCTGCGAGGACGGGCTTGGAGCGCATCGCCTCCTTCTGCTCCTGGTTAAGCGCCTTGCCGGCGGCGACCGACTCTTCCATCCCCGCGATGCGATTCTGCTGCTTCCGCAGCGCGCAGAGACGCTTCGACAACACCGAGAGGATCGGTCCCTCCTTGGTTTCCATTATTGTCGCTTTGGTTTCAAATTCTTTAACCAACTCTGCAAGATAAATAAGTTGCAAAGCATAAAGTATGTCAACAGCAATTAATTTTTTCAACAACACAAAAGCAGCTAGTAACTACTACATGTGTTATCAGACTACCATATTAACTAGTGCTTCTCAGGTTATTATTACTCCCTCCGTCCCGTATTAACTGACGCGCTGGTCTTTTTGCAGTTTAGTCCCTAAAAAATCCCCGACATAACCCGCACTCCCTCCTCTTCCTCACTGCGCTCCTCCTCGTCGCTGCGCTTCCGATGCCGGCCGACCCCTTGCTCCCCCCTTTCCCACGCCGCCCCGCGCCGCCCCGCTCCACCCCACGCCGGCCCGCGCCGCCCCACGCCGCCGCGGCGTTACTTCACCTTCCTCGTTCCCCACGGCGAGGAGAAGATTGGATTTTTCTCCAATCTGCTCTCCGATGGCGGCGACCATCCCCGAGGGAGGCGAGCCGGAGCTGGCCCTTCCCTTCGTCGTAGACCACCTCCTCGTCGGCTGGCCGCCGTCGACCGGAGCAGGCGGCGCCGCGGCCGTGTGACATGGGGAGCAGGCGGCGCCGTGGCCTTCATGCCGGAGCGGCCCAAGGAGCCGCCTTGACGCTGATCTCCTCTTCTTCATGCGTGGCTCAATCTTCAGTACGTATCTCCCCCATGACGCTGCTCTCTGAGCTCAATATCTGCTCTTTGTTGTTAACTGTTGAGTGTTAAAAATTCAGTTACATGTTCAAAAATTCAGTTATAGATAACCTGACTGAATGGCAACAGTTTTTGTTGCTTAGGATTTCATTGTCATAGTGTTGTTCGATTGAATGGCTTAGTACTGACTGCAAGGATTTGTTGGGAACAAGTTACTCTGCATCGTCTGGTCGTTTTGTTGCCACTGCATATGATTCCTATGAGCTGAGCTAAGTGTGCCTATATAACTGAATTTTAACAAACCTAAAACTGTACTGGTGAGCAGAAATTCAGTGCTGAATTTTGCCACTCTACCACTAAAACTGTACTGGTGAGCAGAAATTCAGTGCTAAATTTTTTCAGGTATGACTTGCAGGCAGGGTCAAACTGAATTTTCAATTTTCACTACCCCCCTATGTGCTTGTGTGTGTGTTCAGAATGCATGGTCAGAACTAATTAGTGCCCCAGCTGCATTTGCTTTGGCATGGTCAGAACTAATTAGTGCCCCAAATTCCATATGGCATGACTACTTGTTTCTGTTAGTGTAAAATACTCCATGTTAGTGCGACGGGTAGCAGCTTCGGACCCTCGGGTACATCTCCTTATTCTTCAAGCTGCTGTACATCTCCTCGTTCTTCAAGCTGCTGTACATCTCCTCGTTCTTCAAGCTGCTGTACATCTCCTCGTTCTTCAAGCTGCTGTACATCTCCTCGTTCTTCAAGCTGCTGTACATCTCCTCGTTCTTCAAGCTGTTGTACATCTCCTCGTTCTATAAGGGCAATTGTTTGGTCAAGTAGCTCGATTGGGATAGATAGAGCAATTGGAAGTATTCCTTCTAGTAGCCGGCGTTCCTTCTGCATGTGTTGGATATCATAGCCTATGCCTCCCCTTTCTTTCATAACCTGGATCATGACGGACTGTAGCGTCAGGAAGCTTCGAGATAATTTGTCGACCTCGTAGTTTTGGTACTCTTCCTGCACACCATCTATCAATTCTTTGATAGTGGTAGGTGCTCTGGTATCGGTGAGGGATTGGAGAGATCTGAGAAGCAAAGGTTGAGCACATTCAGGTCTGGACTATTTGGAGGTTGCTGTATCAACCTAATGTCCAGACCAGTCTGTGCTATGGCCTGTCGGAAAACCTTATCACTAGGGAGGACATGTGGTTTTGCATTATCTTGTTGTATGTAGATTGTCCTTTCTTCATCCTCGTCAGGCCATACCTCAGCGATAGCAGGAATGAGTTTTTCGCACATATATCTTCTCATGACATCTCTAGTCACTTTCAGTGATTTCAATTCCAGTGTGCCTCTATCCCTGTTTTTACTCTTCTTAAGAGCTGGAGTCTCTTGGACGAATGCCCAGGTACCGATTTTTCCGTCAAATGTGACAACGCCACCTTCACCGTATCTTGGCTTTGCCACGGCTGTTAAGAACATCACCTTTCCAATGCTGTTTTTGTTTCTCACGGTGCGCAGCGGTGCAGATTCTTCGCGGAGTAGATAGTAAGTGTTTTTCTCTCTCGTCATATCAAACCACTTCTCATCAATGTGGATGATGCTATCCATTTCTTGGAAGATAGGCCGGGGAGTTGTCAACCAATGCTCATTTAGCATAGAGACGCAGAACTTCAATCTTTTAATCTTGTTTGCTGACGTCATCGCTGGCTTCAAGGTGCTAGTGTGGCGCTTCACCTCACCCAACTTGAAGCTTCTGTGCAAGGTTGAGCGGCAAACACCTAGAGACCTTGATAGTGCTCGAATTGTTTTCCTTTTATTTAGTGGGATTGTCAAAATCCTAGAGAGTTCCAGATCTTTCCTCTTGCGGCCAACTCTGCCCTTCTTTCTGCTAGAGACATCAACTGGTAGCTTTTTTGCAATTTTTTCATTTGCATCTCTCCATATCCTGTCAACAGTGCTTAGACTTGTGTTCAATATGCTTGCAACAAGCTCCTTGTCTGATTTCAGAACTTGGCCGTCTTTGCGTTGGATCACTGTCAAAGCAAAATAAACAGCAAATCTTTGCTTATCTGTCAGGTTTACTGCATGTCTTTTTATTGCTTCCTGCTGCACTTGATCACCATTTGCTTCCTCGGGCATTCCTTCCTCCGGCATCATGTTCAGATCTAGCATTGCTTCCTCGGGCATCATGTTGAGATCTAGCATTGCTTCCTCGGGCATCATGTTGAGATCTAGCATTGCTTCCTCGGGCATCATGTTGAGATCTAGCATTGCTTCCTGCTGCTGCTCTTGGTCATTTGCTTCCCGCTGCTGCTCTTGGTCATTTGCTTCATGCTGCTGCTCTTGGTCATTTGCTTCCTGCTGCATCTTCACCTCTCCTTGTTGTTCAAGCATATGCACCTCTCCTTGTTGTTCATGGTGATCTTGCTCATGATTTCTGTCATTTGTCCGAGGAAATTGAGTTGTGGATGCATTTTGTAGATCAGTACACATTCCTGTAAAAAGAGCGAGATTGGGCATGACATGATTTCTTGTAAGAACAAAAATACACCTGCTGAACCGAGCATATATACTAGCTTACCGTGTATCAAAGGTTCAGAGAATATGCCGTCCTTTTGGCGCATCATGTTATACTTCCACATACTCAGCCTTGTATTGGGTACTTTCTTCCTCCTTGAAACCAACTTATGTAATTCGTGGCCTTCAATTTGGTTCTTCATATAAACATTGGATAACAATATTTGCTTATCAAATTTGAGGCTTCTCTTGTTCTCTGGATGCAGGTGAGAGATAAGGAATTTGTCCGCTGCGGCGTCGCCTCTGTGGAGCTCCGCGCATCGCCGGCGAGCTCCGGGCGTCACCTCCGTCGAGCTCCGGCGCGGCGCCTCCGTCGAGCTCCGGCGCGGAACCTCCATGGAGCCCTGCGCGACTGCTTCGTCGAGCTCCGGCGCGAGTTCGCCTCCGTCGTCCTTCCGCGCGGGAGACCTCCGACGGCGAGCGGAGCAGCGGCGTGGCCCTGCGGTCCTGCGCGCGCCGGGATGCGGGGTACGGGAGCGGTCCTGCGCGGGGTACGGGTGCGGCGCGCTCCTGCGCGGTCCGGCGCCGGGTACGGGCACGCGGCGCCGGAGCTCGGGACGGGACGGGATGAGGGACTGATTTGAAATGGTTTGAAAGATTTTGGACTAAATTGCAAAAAAAAAAATGTACACAGCCCGCGTCAGTTAATACGGGACGGAGGGAGTACAATTTTTTGTTAGCTACATAAATTTATTCGGGACTTGTACCTGAAGTCGTGCCAAAAGAGCTAAAAAGAAAACACGGCTCATAGGTGGGTTCGAACCACATCATCTTTTGAGCAGAACATTGCGCACCAGATTCGAGCTTCAAACTTTTAGTGTTGACAGCAAGTACATATGCTGTCCGATGGCACATACTCTCCTTCGTCATGATGTAAATAATGCCGTCATCGCGCAAGCTTAATGTAGGGCCAGCAGTGGTGAATTTCCCCCATGTCAAATTGTTTTCCTCATCAAACATCCCAGGCAACAGATTCGGCAAACTCGAGTCGGTGAAATATATCTCAGATGTATCAACCGTCAAGCTGTCATGCCAAACATCATCTGAATAGATTGATCTAGTCCATGTTCTAGCCATCCAACCATGATCTTGTGCTCGGTTCATATTGCGAAAAGCATTATCCGCATGAAAATTTAACCCAACAAACTTGATCAAATCATTGCATATCGTCACATGACGGTGTGGTCGTGGGGTGAGATCCTCAAACGTCAAGTGGAACTCAGAGGGATCACACGGTTCCGGTATCGGCAACGGAACGAAACGGATGATAGGCTTGCTGTCCAAAACATTGCACAAGAGAATTCCCCACCAGAGATCGATCCAACCTATGACACCCTTTCCTGCATATGCCACGCTCATGGCATCATGGACCGATAGCTTATGCTTAGCATTCCTTGTTTCACTATCCTCCTCGGCAATATGAGCCACCTGAGAGTGCCAAGCATTCATGTCGGAGCGGTAGATGTGGAGTGTGTAATGTCTGCGAGACTCGAGCATGAGATATCCAACATGAGGAAAGATGACAGCAAAGTCGTCTTCGCTGTTATCGCTAACAGGCAAGACGGCAACCAAATTCCGCGAAAAAGAAGACGGATAGGGCCTTGGGAGAAGATGGAGAGAGGCGGAACCTGGCCCTCCTGCTTTGTAGACGAAATAGTCGATGAATCGCAAATTATTATTATTATTTTTTTTTGAGAATCTCGAGTAAACAATTACTCAAGGTGGGTGATGCTATCTAACAGCAGCAGGTTCCGAACGCTATCCGGGACTCCATTCTCAATTTGAAAATCTCCTGTCTTCCTGGCTACAGCTGCAATCTCATGCGCCAGCTTATTGCAATCCCGTCCAGCAAACGAAATCGTGTGAGATGCAAACAGAGCCAGCGTAGCTTTAATGTCTTGGATCACTCCAAACCAGGGTGTCAAACACGTCCCAGTATTCGTCAGGTCGTTGGTAACTGTCAGGCAGTCCATCTCCAAAACCACCGGACCCCTATAAACTGACGCCAGAGTTTGCAAACCACTCAGCGCAGCTTTGGCTTCAGCCTCTTCCACACAGCTCGAAACCGACAGTTTCTTTCCCATGCACAGCATGACATGTCCTCGATGATCTCTGGCCGTCACCCCCGCCCATCCATCTCCATTCTGTGACAGGAAGGCAGCATCAGAGTTAACTTTTACTTGTCCGCGGGTTGGGGCCTCCCAGTGTCTCACTTTCTGAGGTTTTTGCGCTGTCTCCCTTGCAGTTGGCACCCAGAGGTCCTTACCAGAATCTGAACCAGGCGCCAAGGCAGCTTTCTGCAGATCTTCCTTGAATCGCAAATTATGGTTGGCGCTGTCCAAGAAAGTGATGGCCAGCAGTACGAACCCTCCGGCTACACCAAGTATGAAAGGCTCGGCAACCAAACGATTCCCGGTCTGATGATCGACGCAGCGGGCAAAGCACAGTGAGATGGCTGGGGGGTCGGCTGTCTTGAAGGAAACCTCGACGTCGAGCCCTTGGCTGTTGTTGGTTTTTGCGGTGGTGGAATTTTCCAAATAACCTATTAAACACTTCTTGTCCAAGAGGATATGGGGGTGGCGGTCACCAGGGGACGGGTGGTCTGGCATGACGGAAGACTGGAGAGTGGGAGGGCGCCGATGAGGACGTGGATCGATCTTTTCCTGATGGACGCGTCGGCGTAGGCACGCGCATGAATTATACGTATCTTGTCGTACGAGTACGTCCCGATCAAACGAATCGATCGATCGATTTCCTAGATAGCTTTTTGAACGCAAACAACCCTGCATGGGTTCCCATCTCTCCAGGCGATAAGGGCGGCGACCCAGTTTCCACTCGCGCCGCCGGCGAGGCTGTGGGCTCTCTCCCCCTCCGGCCGCTGCTCCGGTGACGGGTGGGGAGGGGGCCCCGGTTTTCCGCTCCGGCATATAGTTAGGTTTAGGTTGTGGGTTTCCCTCGTCAGCGTTTGGATGGTGGCGATGTTGGCGATTGGAATAAATTTTCCTCGGTCCCAGCTCCATCTCGGCGGCGCCATGGCGGCATGGTCGAGGGATCCGTGGGAGTTCGTCTTTCGTCGTTCCAGTGGTGCGGCGGATCTGGTGTCCCTTGGTGGACTGATGGTGTGCGCCCTCGGCTGTGCTGTCAGTTTGCAGGGGAAGATGCTCGTCCATGATCTGGTATGGTGGACAGTTGGCAGTGGTTCTGGTGCTATGCCTCGACGACGGCAGGCAACAGTTCCAGGAGGCGAGGAGTACGGGGACGTTCCCCGGTCGACGTGCCACAGAGAGTTCGGCTCTCCATCGACTCACAAAGCCCTTTCGGGCAATGGTGCTCTATCATCTCCAACAATGGATTGCGGCAAGAAGGGCGGTTGTATTGATCCTGGACGTGTATTTTTCTTTGCCCTTTCTTGGTGAATCCTTGTGTGTGCGTTGTATCGCTTCTTGCTATGAATGATTAGCGATAATCTTCTAAAAAAAAAAAAACCTGCATGCATGCATGCGTCCGTGACTAGCTACCTCCTACCTGATCGATCAAAGGATGAACTGAAGAAAGAAAGAAAGGAAGGCTGTACACGTACGTAACGTACGTGTCGTTCCACGCTGCTCGATCGGCATGCTGAGTGAGAAACTTAAGCATTTGATTTACTCGGAATGCCGAGTAAAAACTTTAAGTTTGACTGAGCAGCGAGGCTCAGAAACTTCTTAGCTACTAGTAGAATGCCCGTGCGTTGTCACGGGCTTTTGAAATATTTTGTTCAAGTTATATAAACATAATGCATATTAAATTTCACATGTAGAGAAAAGATAGCACAAGCACAATCGGGTAATAATTGAAGTCCACTTCAATTGCAAGGTAAATTGATTAAAAATGACAATTTGATGATGTATACATATAGAGCGATTATCCAACTAAAAATCTGTTTACAAATTAAAATCTACTTGATGCGCTTAAATAATTCTTGCATAATATCAGGAATGTTGTCTACGTAGTTTTTTTGAGCTTACCTACCTAGCCTTATCTTGACTACAATCACTCTCTCATCGCACCCACCCCTCTCATGTTGCAGCATTTCGTTTGCACAATCCATCCCGAGCATGCTGTGTCGGCCATCCCTCTAAACATTGCCACCATCTCCGCCACCTGAGATCTCCCGTACCCCTCCGTCAAATCCGTTAATCCTCTGTCCCTTCTCAGCCAACGACGACCTGCCTCTGGTTCTTCTTCCTCCCATCGTCACTGCTTTTTTATTCGACCACTCTGTCGACCCGCCCATCTCTCCCTGCCTAACCACCTGCCACTACCAACCTACAGCCGGTGAGTGTTGTCGCACGTTGCCCCTTGCTCGAGTCACCACCTCCGCTGATGCCGATGCCGGCCATCCCTCTAAAACCTGCCACCATCTTTGGTGCCTAGGACCTCCCACACTCGTCGCCCCCTACCCGAGTTGCCGCCTCCGCCGCCGGCCAACCCTCTAAATCATGCCACAATCTCTAGCGCCCGCGCCCTTCCACACCACAATATCAATTGTTGGCCATATATGAAGAGAAAAGAAGGATCAAGATGGTTCTCTGAAGAAGTCATACCATCTCTTGTTGCACATCATGTTCGTGGATTATAGGCATACTGTCTTCTCTCAGCTTCATTATCATCTTTTCAGACTACAAAATCTAGCACCCGTGTTCTGAATAATCGGTAGTATAAATCAATTTCAAGAGCATGTCATGGGTGAATCATTTGGGTGCCATACTTGAAAAAATAATCATTTATGCCTAGGAGAGATTTGGCAGGTTATACCGAATGCCATGTAGAAAGCGATACCCTATTCAAATGGATGCATCGTCTTTCGAGTGTTGTAGAAGTCTCTAATAAATCTCATTGGCATGCAAACTTGAGCTAATTTGCCATCCATCTTGCAAGGACATATGGAGCCTGGTGTCTTCCAACTGGCACTCGCAAGAAAAGAGTGATGATATATTTATTGGCTACATTGGACTATTTTTATCTCATAATGAATATTGCTTTTATTCCGTGTAGCTCACAAACTTCGTCAATCAGGTAGAGAATTCGTGTTGGCAACAAAGAGAGATCCAATTTAACTATAAAAGAACTCTGTTACACAGAGAAAGTGTAACTTGTAAGCTCAATAATACTACCTTCTTCCTCAAGTCTCCGTGTTGATACTGCGGTCCTTGCTCCTGCATACCATTTTGATAGGCATTAAAGGAACATTTTTAGAGTAAGGAGCATGCAATCTAGGCTGAGGATTATATGAAGTTCATGATTCATTGGTATCTAACTTCTGAGGTCAAATAGCTCATGAAGTAGTACTTTATATACAACACAAATATACGGCTTTGTTGTAAGCAAGACAAAACCACTAACAACAGTGTTTTTTTAAACGTTTTTATTGGAGCGTACTAACAACATTGTGATATATACTTAAACTAACACTATAGAGATATGTCTTACAAGTTCAAATTGATTCTAACTACAACAGAAGTAACACTACCCTACCCCTGCATTACAAGCCAGTGAACTCCAATTGCTCGTTATCCAAATGTCGCAAAACCGCCTTAGCTCATCACCCACTTATGTGTCCCTCTCCGTAGGGTAGCATTATCCTTCTTAAGCCTAAGCAAAATCGTACATGTCAGCAAGCAAACAATAGAAAAATCAAAATTACTCAGTCCAGTGTTAAAGTGTCTTTCAAGGTCACTTTTGTGAAATGTTTAACCCATGGGACGATTCTCTTGTTCTACTTCACCGCACATGTAAAAGAAGAACGATATGTCTAATGTGAAAGCATTAAAACACACATAAGAAATAGTAGTAGAGATATCATTTGTATGCAGAAGTTCATTTTCATGAACTAATACAATCACATGACCTGAAAATGTGAATGACATGCATCTTGAATGTACTGGACAGTAGCAATTAGTATGTGTGAACCAAAATGAATTAAGATACAGTAGAGAGAAATGAACAAATAATTTCACCTGAATGTCTAGAATGTTGTGAGGAAAAACAACAATCGTGTTCCATACCAGGAGAGCGGCGTCAACAACACACGATGCGGGGGCACCGGCAAGCCCGATCCGGTAGTTAGGGTTAGCTGTGGGGTGCGCGCACTTGTGCCCAAGAGCAAACGACGCGACCATGCCAGCTGCCATAACGATGCCAGCGTTCATGTTCCCCGGCAAATCTGCCCTCGTTCCCTGGCACCACCGCTCGCACAGCCTTGGGTTCAAAAGCTTTGTAGTATTCAAAAGCTGACCTTTGACGTCTTCAAAAGCTAGCCACTCCAAGCAGTGATGCTATCATCAATGTACACTGTTGGCTTCATTGTGTAGCGCTTGAACTTTAAAATGCTTCAATGGCCTCATCTTGTCCTGATAGAAAACCGAGCATACCAGTATATTATAAGATATATCCTGATGACACAAATCATACATATTGAAGCCTCTTAGAAAAAGCATGTGCAGAATTATTATCAGCAGTAAAATGGTCAAAATCAGGTATGAACTCTTGGAAGTATCATATTTAGTTATGCAACTACAATACAATTGGAATGTTATTTTACTAAAATGCCGAGTTGTACTGTTTTCTTTCACAACAAAGAAATGACACATTCTCCAAGCTCGAGAAGCTATAGCAACTTGTTCTGCATTGTTAACAATATCTTCGAGCAGACTAAGCACATACACAACATGTTGCAGCCACAACAAAAATTATTAAACAATCTATCAAGTAATTTGAACATTTTAGTGATTCAACATTAGTTGCATCTCGCATACATATTCAAAATCTTCTTGCATGCCAGGTTGCCTTGGCGACATATTTTTTACCGGTAAATCACCCTCTTTTTATTCCTTTATTTGTTCTCCCAACCAAAAAATGTTTCTCAGAATGATATGTGAAAGGATATATCTACAACCATAATAAAATAGCAAGAGCTAAAAACTCTTTAATCAAAGAATTTAAGAATGTATCCATGATGCATTTGACACTAAAAGTTATCGTGTTTGACATACACTGGGAACAAAGACAATGATGACGTACCACAAAATCCCATTTCTAATTTCAGAATGTTGGTTGTCCTACCGATGTGTACTTGCAACCTCTGTCTCTCACCCTCCCTCTCCCTCCTTCCCTCTCTCGATCTCTCTCTCTCTTCCTCCCTCTCCCGGTCTCCCCCCCCTCTCTGGATCACTCTCAATCTCAGCACATTGTCTTCTCAAGATTTGAAGATTGGTGCAATGATCACTGCATCAACCTCTTCTATGATGCAATGATCAACCTAGCTTACAGGTATTTGAAGAGTGTTGTTTGCAATAGCTAGCAACCTTGTCAGCCTCGTGTCATCGCCGCCCGCCGCCGCCTGATGAGCCATGTACATCATCTTCTCCTTATTCTAGCTCTAGGCTTGGCCTCTCCTGATCTCGTGATCTCTTTCTAGCAGGCTAAGGATGGCGGCGCCGAAACCCTAGAGGCGAGAGGGGCAGGGGGTTGTTGCAACGTGGGAATACATATTCTAGTGCTTCAGTATCAATAGGGTCTAACTTATACTTTTAGAAATCTTATGGATATTAGGCGGCATTGCCGACTTTTTTAACCGTCTTCTCTCTACTTCACGACATCCCTCGCTCGCTCTCCCTCCCTCCCACCCACCCTTTCTCACTCCTTGTCGTCGTCAGATGGTTGTCGAACGAGTCACACGAGTAGGGTTAGGGGGGGCCAGCATAGGAATCGGAAACGAGAGTCAGAGCAAGTCCATAATTTCCTGCAAGTTCTCTCTAGATCTCTATATTGTGGGCTCTATATAAAGATTCTCGCCTAAAATTTGTTTAACTCCAGCGGCACCCCTAATCTCAACCCCTATTTTTCAGTGTCCTACATTTTATTAATTTTATGAAACTATCCAATTCATATGTTTATCATTGAGATACCCTGCACTTTTAGTTGAATGACGAAATTATTTTCGCAATACAAAATTAACACATGAAACAAACAATCAAATGAAAAATTTATATTTTCTGTATATGTCATCTAGTGGCATGAAGCAATTGCAATCAGTACATACACATGGATGGTCTCTCTAGCAATTAGAAAATACTAAAGAAAATCTAGCGATCAGTAATCAGTAGCATTAGGCAATCAACCCGTCTATAAACTGCCACACAACCCAGTATAATCAACCCCTGTTTAATCAGCATAAGCATCTCAATTCATATGGGTTGAAAGCCCTGTCTCTTTTAATAAGTAATGCTCATTGTCACCAATTTAGAAACATCCTCACATTGCAAATTCCAAACAATATTAATGTACCATACTACTTAATAATTCTAAGCCATGCTCACGGTTTGCTTTGTCAGACATAAAACCAGCAGTGCAAACGAACAAATAATTTAAGTGCCTTGGAGCAGAAATACGGCTTGGCATGCAATCTAGTCACGGTTTGATTTGTCAGCTGAACAGACTACTACGAATCCAGTTCCCCGAACTAAATCACTGATGATTTACGAACAACTAAAATAGTACAAATTCAGACTATTCAAGGACTCACAGTTTGATTTGTCAAACTGTCGGTTGAACTCACGTAGGAGGCACGGCGAGCACAGCCACGCCGGATGCCTGCTCGCCCGCCGTCCTGCCGTCGTGCGTAGTGCTATCGACAATCAGGTTTGCCCCCTTGCGAGTCTGCGACCGCATGCATTCCGAATTGGGGATGCGCTGCCTGCCGCGATGTTTCGTGTGATGAATTGTGATCGATTGAGGTCAGTCTTTTGCGATTAGGGATTAGGGCTGCTACTGCTATTCTAGGTCAGGTTGGGAAAAACGTATTGGGCTACTGGGCCATCTCGTGTCGATTATATACAATATATTTTTTTGCGGGACGATTATATACAATATATATCTAATTTTTTTACAAAAATAAGGGGTATTCAGTTGAATACCCATGAATTGTACTGGGCATCGATCTGGTGAGAATACCTCATTGCAAACAAAACCTAATCATGTTCATTCTTTTGAAACATCCAGTGTGTACCACAACATGTACATCCACTGACAACAAAAATATGTGACCAAAAAAGAAGTTAATTTCCAAAACCGTTACCAAACAACTGAATTGGAGTATTTCCAAAGAAATACAATTACCCATATCCTCTTACCCGATCAAAACTGGATTCAACATAATACACATGCACATAAGCCCTCCTATGAACTGAACCATGAAAATTGACCAACTTGTTGCTGATGGTTACATACCAGACAATTGCACAAGCACATCAAGCCACCTGCAGACAAAGCTGTCGGCAGTCCTCGCCTTCGCATCCCTTCTCCACCTTGTCACATTCAAACCAGAGGAGAGACAACCACATCGCACATATCTACAGCCAGTACGCGCACCGTCATGTGTGGAGATGATGACCACGTCAGGCCCCTCCAGTGCCTCCACGGGATGGTCATCCCCCATGAATCCTTGCTGAGAGAGGTGACGCAAAAATAAACCGGTGGGCTGGTGGGAGGGGAGACGGAAAAAAACCAGACGAAAGTGGGAGACGAAAAAAAACCGTGGATGCTATCCTACCAAGTGAGACGTTAGGAGTAGAGATTTTGTTCAAGTACTTTCGATCGGATCAAGTTTAAGTTGTTGTTTTGGCTTGGATTTTTTTTTTTTGACTTATTTTTTTTCCGAATTGTTTAGATTGCTTATCACGCATGTCACGTGGCGGATTTCTTTGACTTACTTGTAAGTTACAATTGGTTCTTGCCCAATTGGATTTCTCTAACAAACCCCTTTTGTCCAAATGGGCAGACGTGCCGCGACATTCTATTCTATCTATAAACCCAGATGATCTACCCGTCCATGCGGGCCATCTACGTGCGCAGGCAATTCTTGGCCCTTCGATCGTTTTACTGTGGGTGTTTTTACGCTGCTGTAGATTGTGCAGCCGTCGGTTGCTTTTACACGCGCGCTTAGGATATTGCTGGCTGACTGTTGGGTCGTCCTTCCGTAGGGCCAAGGGGCAGTGCCTGGGTTGCATACACGCTTCGTCGACTTTATTCTTATAGACTCGGTTGGGCCTCCAAGCGCAGAGTTTTGTAGAACAACAGCAAATTTTTCTAAAGTGGATGACCTAAGGTTTATCAATCCATGGGAGATTGATACGTCTCCGTCGTATCTATAATTTTTTTATTGTTTCATGCCAATATTCTACAATTTTCATATATTTTGGCAACATTTTATATTATTTTTGGGACTAACATATTGATCCAGTGCCCAGTGCCAGTTCCTGTTTTTTGTTTCGCAGAAAATTCATATCAAACGAAGTCCAAACGCGATAAAAATTTATGGAGATTTATTTTGGAATATATGTGATTTTTGGGAAGAAGAATCAACGCAAGACGGTGCCCGAGGGACCCACAAAGCAACAGGGCGCGCCCTGGGGGTAGGGCGCGCCGTGTTGCCTTGTGACTCCCTCGTAAGTCGGTTGGAGCCCTTATTTCGCCGCAAGAAATATAATATCGGGGAAAAAATCGTGTTAAAATTTCAGCCCGATCGGAGTTACGGATCTCCGGAAATATAAGAAACGGTTTTCGGCCAGAAAGAGAGACGCGAAACAGAAGAGAAACAGAGAGAGAGATCCAATCTCGGAGGGGCTCCTGCCCTCCGGGAGGCATGGCGGCCAAGGACCAGAGGGGAAACTCTCCTCCCATCTAGGGGGGAGGCCAAGGAAGAAGAAGAAGGTGTGGGGTTCTCTCCCCCTCTCTTCCGGTGGCGCCGGAGCGCCGCCGGGGGAACCATCGTGACGGCGATCTACACGAACAACTTCGCCGCCGTCATCACCAACTCTCCCCCTCTATGCAGCGGTATAACCTCTCTATTTCCGCTGTAATATTTACTTAAACATGGTGCTTAATGCTATACTTCTTATCCAATGATGTGTGGCAATTTTATGATGTTTGAGTAGATTCTTTTTGTCCTACGGGTTAATTGTGGTATAGTGTGATTCATATGAGTTGTTGTTAATATGGTGTTATACTATGGTGACAATTTTTTAAAAAAAATCATCAATTTAGAAAAAAAAGTTCATCAATTTTGAAAAAAGTTCATCAATTTAGGAGAAAGACTTGTATTTAGGAACGGATTGGGCCGGCTTATACTACATCTTACTCCCTCCGTAAAGAAATATAAGAGTGTTTATAACTAAACGCTCTTATATTTCTTAACAGAGGTAGTACAAGATTGGGCAAGTCGCGCAAGTGATGAAAACTCATCAAGGCAAAGCAAAAACAAAAGCAAAAAACATCTCCAAAGAGACACAAGCATGATGCAGTCCAACCAATTACCAAACAGTTACTCCCTCCGTAAAGAAATATAAGAGCGTAGTGATCTAAACGCTCTTATATTTACAGAGGGAGTACTAGTTTATTCATGAACGTGCGCCATAACCCATTCCCAGTTGAACACAGCATGCAAAGTACGTAACATCATAATGGTGTTTACAGTTCACATCATGTCTCATGGGCGAAAAAGCTTCTCATATCACCTGGAGACATCCACCCTCCTAGGCCTAGCTAGTCACAAACAATATACGTGCCAGCGAGAGGCAGACTAGTAGGCCCCAATCTTATTCCATACATAGTTTATTCAGATAGAAGCTCCGACTTGCGAACGAAATAGACCGTCATCCTAAGCTTTTCCGTGCTCTTTGCCTGTTCAAAGAGGGCGATATCCCCCACCTGCACGCCATTCTCGTCGACGAATTTCTTCCAGCCACTACGAATCCACTTCACTCCATTATCGTTTAGTACCAATCTGGTGCGCTGCTCCGTACCTCCCTCTGCCTGAAGCACGAGATCCGTTCTTCTGTTTATGCGTGGAATATGTCTACCGTATTCCTTGCAGATGCCCTGATCAGACATGCACAGGTGTTGCATGAGAAATCAAAATTTCAGATCAATGTCTACTACTTCAGTGGAATGAATGATTCACACGTACAGTACAGTCGGTGTTTATGTATTAATAGATGAATTTTGATGCACTTTTAGATGAGAAATTGGTTACGCGCAGGGTTTTGTAATGTAGTAATTGCACAAGTGGGTCTCAAGATTTCGTTAACAAATCAACGCCATCTATCTACAAACAATAGGTCAAAGAGTATGTATTTGAACTCACCAACTGATGGCTATTAATCCGGCTTTTGGTCATTACTGCCACAAAGATAGGAAGTTCAGATTGAATAGCTTGGACTTTCTCCTCAACTTTCTTCTTCTCCACACTACTTAGAGGTGTTCTTCCTTCAGATAAAATGTAGGGATGCTGGGAAGGCCCCTCGAGATTGCTGGAGCTATGAGGTTCCAAATCAACCCCAAACTCCACAGATGCTCGCTCATTCAGCTTGTGAGCTTCACATCCTGAAAAGCTTGCACAACTCTCATAAGATAAGCATAGGATAACTAGAAGCAATTTGGAAGTTGATAAAAGGAAAAACGCACACGTAAATATAGCACTATAACCTGATTTAGCAGCAGATGGGGAGGATGTTGAAGCCACCTTTTGAGCTTTTGCACAGCGACTAGGTGCCTGCTTCTGCTGCCCACATGATTTTCTAGTGCCTTCATCCACAATGTGATCATCATCTAAACTACTCACATAGTAGCCTTCTTCCACAATGTGATCATCATCAGAACTACTCACATAGTAGCCTTCTTCCCCAATGCGATCATCATCAGAACTACTCATATAGTAGCCTTCTTCCCCAATGTGATCATCATCAGAACTACTCACATAGTAGCCTGTATGAGGGGGTGGATCAATTATTCCATCTGCACATCAAGTACATTGTTACAATGACCACAAAAGCATAGTACAAGTATTCGACTTTAGAACTCTAATTAATCTTACCATTCCGCACATGATGATCGCAAGTAGTGCCAGGTGGAACACCTCCAAATCTCTGAGAAGGTGGTTGAGAACCAGAAGTAGCCTTCTCATGACCGTTGGAATTGAATATATGAACCTTAAAGGTGGAGTTCCCACGGTACACAAACAAAAAAGAATAATTTTCTTTTATGTGATGCACTGCGACAAACCTATCCCAGCCAGTCTGTAGAACTAGCTCACCCATCTTTCTACACACTCCAATATGGAATATGCCATTAGGAGCTTCTAGTTTGATGGTCTCAGTGATCATGCTCCCCAAATGGCTTCCAACCTCCCACGGTATGCACTATTCAAGAACAAGGAAGATAAACTTAGAGTTACAAGGTTCACTGTCTGACAATTTAAGTTTCGTGCTATTTTCAGGAAATACAAACACCATTTGCAATTTCATGACTACAAAAGGACATGGCAAACAAACGAAACAAAAACTCATATATTTGGAACACACATTATGGACAAAAAATGCGCTTAAGTGACATGAGTTACCTTATTATAATTTAGAAATAGCACAATGATGGTAGTAGACCAGAAGTGTACTAAAGTACCAAATTAGTATCAAATTAGAAATAGCACTAATGATAGTAGACCAGCAGTGTACTAATATACATACTAATTATCTCTGCATGAGCTTTCCACCAACACTGTGTTGTCCTGCTGCCCCGTTTATATGTTCTGAAGTAGTTTTTTCGAAGGGAAAAAATGTTCTGAAACAATTCTTTCAAGAAAGATATACTGAAAGCTAGATTAGCTTTGCAGTTCCAAATGTCAAGCCTAGCCCAGCAAGGCTAGGATTTTTTTTGCCAGGGAACCAAATGCATAGTCACCAGCAATGAATGATCTTATCTACCACGTTTTCCTCTTTTCTTCCAATGCCAACCAAATGTTGTAGGAAGGGCCAAGTATTGAACAGCATAGTTAAGAATGAAATACGGTAACAAATAAAAAGCACAGCCCTTTAATGAAGAAGGGGATGATTTCACTAGTAATTCTAGTGGCATTTCAATTTTCAACACCCTCTCGTACCGTGCGTGGGTGTTTGCCACCCCAAAAGTAAAACGCTCATAAACAGCAAACGAAGTGGACTGATGCGAGGAAGGCCTGAGTTAACTGACCATACTGTGCCTGAAATCACCCGAAGCCACGGCAAGAAACTGCCTCCACATTGTACGCGCTCCTCCTCTTGCAACCGCCGCCGCTCCGACCTGATGGACAGCGACCACAGAAATCAAGAAAAGGAAGCCATTTCCGGATTTCCCCCCATTTACAGTAGTAGTAAATTCTCATCTTTTGCCCACGAATCAAGAAGGAGGTGGTTGAGAGCCTAACCTGATTAAGCCCGTCCGTCGCTCGCCGGCCCGATCTGCGTCCGAGGGAGCCGTTGGTCGAGGGGCCGAAACCCTAGTTCGCCATTGGCGGCGTCTCCCCTCTCGTGGCTGCGCTCGGTGGAAAAGAAACAGAACAGAGGAGGACGGAACGGAGCTCGCTCGGTCAGGCAGGGGTGGAATGACATTTGGCCTGTAATAACCGGGACAAAACTGGGTATACTTTTATTTTATTTGACCGTATAAGCGGCGGCTCGGGATTCATCGAATTCGCAGCTGCCAGTCCCGCCACGGCCGATGCTCCGGCGTGCGAGCCGCCGCCTCCTCCCGGCCTTCCCTCGCCACACGCTCCCGCCCCGCCGCGGCCTCGCGGCCAGCGCGGCGCTGCAGTGGCTCGACGACGAGCTCACCTCGCTCGCCCTCCCACCCGGGCCCGGGCCCGGGGTCGACGCGCACGCGTGCGCCAGGCTCCTGCAGGGCTGCGTCGCGCGCGGCGACGCCCGCGGCGGCCGCGCTGTGCACGGCCACGTCGTGCGGGGCGGCGGCCTGGACCTCTTCTGCGCCAACGTCCTGATCAACCTGTACGCCAAGCTCGGGCCCTTCGCCAGCGCGCACAGGGTGTTCGACGGGTTGCCCGAGCGGAACATGGTGTCTTTCGTCACGCTCCTCCAGGCCCACGCGCTGCGAGGCGAGTTCGAGCCGGCGGTGGCGCTGTTCCGGAGGCTGCGGCTGGAGGGGCACGAGGTGAACCAGTTCGTGCTCACCTCGGTGCTCAAGCTGGTCGTGGCCATGGACGCTCTGGGGCTCGCCTGGGGCGTGCACGCTTGTGCGTGCAAGCTGGGCCATGACCGGAACGCCTTTGTCGGGTCTGCGCTGATCGATGCCTACTCCATGTGCGGGGCTGTCGGTGATGCAAGGCGCCTGTTTGATGGGATCGTGGGTAAGGACGCCGTTGCTTGGACTGCTATGGTTTCTTGCTATTCTGAGAATAACTGCCCAGGGAACGCGCTTCAGGTTTTCCGGGAGATGAGGCTGGCGGTTTCTAAGATCAACACTTTCGCACTGACCAGTGTGCTCAGGGCTGCCGTGTGCTTGTCGTCAGTTGCGCTAGGCAAGGGTATCCATGCCTGTTCAGTAAAAACTCTTTATGATGCTGAGCCTCGCGTTTATGGTGCGCTGCTTGATATGTATGCCAAGTGTGGGACTATTGAGGATGCCCGCTTGGCTTTCGAGATGGTTCCTCATGATGATGTGATACTTTGGAGTTTTATGATATCCCTGTACGCACAGAGCAACCAGAACGAGCAGGCCTTCGAGCTGTTCATCAAAATGATGCGGTCTTCTGTGATGCCAAATGAATTTAGCCTATCAAGTGTTCTGCAAGCTTGTGCTAATATGCCCCTCTTGTACCTAGGCAAGCAAATTCATAGCAGTGCTATAAAGATTGGTCATGAGTCTGAGTTATTTGTTGGAAATGCACTAATGGATCTCTATGCCAAGTGCAGCGACATGGAAAGCTCACTCAAGATCTTCTCATCATTGCGGGATGCCAACGAGGTGAGCTGGAACACAGTTATTGTTGGTTACAGCCAGTCTGGTTTTGGAGAAGATGCTTTGACTGTATTCCGTGAGATGCGTGCTGCTTTGGTGCCTTCAACTCAAGTTACATACTCAAGCGTGCTCCGGGCTTGCGCGAGCACAGCATCCATCAATCATGTTGGCCAGGTTCACTGTTTGGTTGAGAAATCCACATTCAACAGTGACACCATTGTAAGCAATTCACTTATTGACTCATATGCAAAGTGTG
This sequence comes from Elymus sibiricus, assembly GCA_039707655.1. Lineage (NCBI taxonomy): Eukaryota > Viridiplantae > Streptophyta > Magnoliopsida > Poales > Poaceae > Elymus > Elymus sibiricus. Next base: position 40,941,401 of record CM077670.1, read on the forward strand.
GATGCATCAGGGATGCTCGCAAGATATTTGAAACTCAGAAAGAACACGATTTAATTTCATGGAATTCCATAATCTCAGGATATGCTGTTCATGGGCATGCTGCACATGCCCGAGAACTTTTTGACAGGATGAACAAGAGTGGTATTGAAGCTAACGATATCACTTTTGTTGCTCTCCTGTCTGTCTACGGTAGCACAGGTTTAGTGAGCCAAGGACTCTCTCTGTTTAATTCCATGCAGCTTGATCATGGCATCAAACCGTCCATGGAGCATTACACTTGCATTGTTAGGCTTCTAGGGCGTGCTGGTCGTCTGCATGATGCTCTGAACTTTATTGGAGATATCCCTTCAGCACCATCTGCTATGGTTTGGCGTGCATTGCTTAGCTCCTGTATAGTGCATAAAAATGTGGATCTGGGGAGGTTTTCTGCGGAGAAGGTGCTTGAGATTGAACCACAAGACGAGACAACTTATGTCTTGCTGTCAAACATGTATTCTGCAGCTGGAAATTTGGATGAAGTTGCTCTTTTGAGGAAATCAATGAGGAATATAGGTGTAAGGAAGGAGACTGGTCTTAGTTGGGTTGAGATGAAGGGTGAAGTTCATGCCTTTTCAGTAGGGTTGGAAGACCATCCAGATATGCGAGTGATACATGCTATGCTAGAATGGCTAAACCTGAAAGCCACTAGGGCAGGTCATGTTCCTGATACTAACGTTGTGTTGCATGACGTAGATGAGGAACAAAAGGCTCGCATGCTTTGGGTGCATAGTGAGAGATTGGCTTTAGCATATGGGCTTGTGATGACACCTCCTGGACATCCAATTCGGATAATGAAGAATTTGCGCTCCTGCTTGGATTGCCATGCCATATTCAAGGTGATATCAAAAATAGTCAAACAAGAAATTATTGTGAGAGACATCAATCGCTTTCATCATTTTGACAAAGGAACATGCTCATGTGGTGACTATTGGTGATGTTCCATTGCCCATTCATGTATTGAAGGGATCTGCTCATTGATTTGCGTCATCATTAGTATATACTGGATTGCTGGTTGAAATGATTATGTTGATGATTCGCTGGACATAAAAGAGCACTCTTTGTTCAGCCGAATCATGTACCAGGTACACTTTGTGAACTCAAATTCTGTATTGATCTCTCAATGACATTTGTGTTCATCGATTCTACTTTAACGTGCTAGGTTGGCTTCAATCAGCAGGGTAATTTGGAAAAAAAAGAGGCTTGCTTGATCTGGACTGGGCAAAGGTAAACATGCAATAGATTCAACAGTTTTTTCATGAACATATCTCAGTGTGATGTATATGTACCTTCTCCAAAATGTTTTCCTTTAGAGAAAACGCAAAAGGCTTCCGTCTCGATGTATTGAAAAGGTAGAAAGGATAGTACAGCCCAGGAGGACAACATAAATGCACAGTAGAAAAGGGAGAGAGGGAGAAAAGATTAGTGCACAACAAAATCAACTGGGATTAGAACACGCAACCGCAGAGCACCTTCACGAGCCGAATGGCGTGCCTCATCCCTGATTAAACCTGACAGCCCTCTCCAGAATGTTACATTGAAGGATACAGAAAACGTCATGTTTTGTGTGGTTTCTCGTGAAACCCTCTGATCATGAAATTGCCTTGACATGATCAATGAAGATTAAAGAGAGGGGGTTGTTTTGGCTATGATAGCAAAAGAGATTAGAACATTTCATCTTTCTCTCGAGGACAGGGATTTAGTTGGCAAAGTGCGGATACTGCCTTTATCGATGATTTTCTTGGGTATCCTGAAATGGATCAGCGAACTGAACACCATTGTACTTCACAACAGACAGTAGAAGGGCACCTTCGATTCGTTTTCCTGGTTGGTGCTGAAGTTTTGAAAAGTTGACCAGGTGCGAATATTGAAGCTCACTAAATTTAGGATCAATGAAACATACATAAAAGCTGCATATTTGATGTTTCAGAGATACTTATTTTTAGATAAATATCACCTAAGATTGGGAATATACTCTCCGAAGTTAAAGTTCAGGAATGCGGGTGTGAATCATTCTGTTTGATTCACATTTGTTGCTTCCGGTTTGCGGCATCTACCTATTAGCTTGCTTTCAAATTCCTTTTACACCACATTGTTTTTGGTTGGATGGTACATATTATTTTAGTTAAATCTGATATCACAGTAATGTCTGGGTTACTATCGGATTATTCACACATTTTTGTTTCATATTCCTTCATTCATCTCCTGTATTTATTGTCTGGAGATAATTGACTTGCTTTACCCACTTCGTTTCTATACAACAAATAGCCTTTTTGAGGTTGTAGGTAAATCTTCACGCCTATAATTTGTTATCCTTGAACGGCACTAGTTGAAATTAGTTGGATGTTAGACTCGTGAGTACGAAATTGTTAATGGAGTTTATGCGCAGGGGAATTCTTCTCTTCCTGGCATCAAGCAACGGTTGCTATCATTTGTTTTCTGGAAGACTTGGAATGAGGAACCTGACAAGGCTTTGGTAGTTTGGCTAGCTACTTAGTTAATTGATTTGGTATGTGATCTTGATCTGTGCCTTGCATTAATCACGGGGTGTTTCCCAGGTCGACCTCATTATTTTGAGCCCTCAAGGCAATAATTTCTGCAAGCTAATGATGTTGTAATGTGATGTTAATCAACGGTTAACTGACAAAATTTGCAGGTGAGCGGCCCACTGAGACCGTGGGCAGCCCATAGCACACGGCGCTGGAGATGCCTCGTCGTAGCTACAGCCCCGAGGCGGACATCTGGAGTTAAGCGCCGGCGTCATCTTTGTACATCCTCCATGGCGCCCATCGGCCATTCCCTTTCCCTTGCCACGCACGCGCCAACAGAAGGCTGTCATCGGCATGGTTTGAAATCGAATTGCAGAGGCGGAGCAGGGGTGCGGCGGATTCGATGCTTCGACACTGTCACACTGCGGCGGACCTCTGGCCGCGGATATCCGACGGCGCCAAGGGCCTCGTGCGGCAGTCTGTTGTGCTACTTATTATGACCATGCAATTCTGGAGATTCTGAATCCATCCGTGGTTGCTGATGGCATCAGGGAAGCGTTGTGCCAGTGTACCGAGCAGTTGAAGGCTCTGCGCAACAGCCCTCTATTTTCATCTTCTTTCTCCCGCGTCGACCCGTCATCCACGATGCGGCGGTGTTCCGATCAGAACGAGAGGCAAAAACGACAAATCTGACCTCTGAACGAAATCAATTCACAAACTAAACTGTCCCGAAAAAAAAATCACTCAGCTGACCCTTTTGTGTGACGCCCGACAGCTAGGCGCCACACTACACTGTGCAGCGCCTAGCTCTTAGGCGTCACACTTCTGACCAGCGTGGCACCCCTGGGCCAGGCCCTGCCCCACACGCAGTCGTGCAGCGCCTAGCCGACAGGCGCCACACTTGTAATGTGCAGCGCCTATCTCCCCCCCCCCCCCCCCACACACACACCCCACCTCTCACCCGCCTATTCCCCTCCCCCTCTCTCCCCTTCTCAAATCATTCCCCAAATCTAGTAGATCTGAAGATTTTCTCCGTGGATTTGGAACCCAATCCCTCCCTCAAGGTAATCTCCTCCGATCCTCTCGTTTTCATCCAAAAAATGCTCACATTTGCTCATTTTCTTGCTAGTTTGGGCAAACCCTAGTTTTTCATGGCTTTTGAAATTTGTATTGAAATATGAGATGTTTGTTTGCCAATTTGCTAGGGTTAGGCTTCTTAGTATGTTAGGGTTAGGGTTATGGGTGTTGTTATGTTGGGGTTTGGGTTAGGGTTGTTAGTATGTTAGGGTTATGCTTATGGTTATTGTTAAGTGGATGTTAGGGTTATTGTTTCCTATCTATGGTAGGGCTTTGTATTGTGTGTTAATCTTCGGATGAGTACTTATGGAATATATGTAACATTGTGTTGTTTTAATTATTATAGGGATGGGAAGAACATGTGTTTATGTTCATCATGTGGACAAAGATGCCTTTTTGAAAGGCAGTATTGAACCGGACCCGGATGAGGTTGACATGGTGTTTGAGAGTAGTCCTAGCTATGCCGAGGTCTTGGAACAAGTTAGGAAATATTTGAATTGGATGGACCCAAGTGATAATGTTGAGTTGGAGGGAAGGCACAATGTGGCTTTTGGAATGCACATCCGTTGGAAGACCATGCATGTGAACTCCGAGCAACGTTGGGTTGCATACAAGGAGACGGTGGCCGAATCACTAGACAAGGCTCTTGAGTTATTTGCTACGAAGAAGGTTGAGTCTAGTTTGCATTTGGACTTGAACCGGAACGCCTCCCCGTTGGTTGCTAGTAGTCCCCCACCCATGAACCATGATGAAATGAGTGAACCTCCTTTGACTCAACAAGTGAGGCCAACATTGAGCCCGATTACAAACAACCAAAATGAAGCTTTGGAAGAGGAGAATGATGAGTATGAGGACGATGAGAATGAAGTTGATCTCCATGACAACAATGTGGGTGATCTCGACAAATATAATGTGCAAGAGACAATGGACCATTCCATCCCTTATTCCCATGCCTATGCATCGGAGTCGGATGACGAAGGTCCCGATGAAGAGGTTGATGAGGAGGGGTTCACGGTGAAGGAGGCCGAAGCTTTCGAGAAGGTATTACGGCGGGATCATAGGACAGCATTGTTCAAGGATGTTAGTCTCGCGGATGAAGCCGTGGTAGACGGTGGCAAAGGTATACATCTTGGAGTTAGGCCATCTTCTCACCGGGATTTAGAAGACGGCAAGAACGGAATTTCTCCCGGGTCTAAGTTTGGAACCTTCTTGGAATTGAAGATGTGGGTCGACAACTACTCGGTTACACATTATCGTCCACACATGGTGGTTCACTCGGACGTCAATGTGCGTTACACGGTTGCATGTGAGGTGGAGCGATGTCCATGGATTGTGCGTGCAAGACCATGGAAAGGAGGGCCCACTTGGCACATAGTGAGTTGTGTACCAAGTCACATGTGCCGAGGCAAGAAGGTGGATGGCAAGATTGTGTCCCAAGACCACAGACAACTCACGTCCGAGTTCATCGCTTACAGGCTTTCCAACTCAATATCCTCACTTCCAACCATGAGCATTCAACAAGTCATGGACCTTGTGAAAGTCGTCTTTCATTACAAGGTGAAATACGGCAAGGCATGGAAGGCGAAGCAAGCCGCATTCAAGATGTTGTATGGTAATTGGGAGGAAGCATACAACCGAATCCCTAGGTTGTTGGGAGCTATGGTCGGCACTAACCCAGGCATGGTTCATGTGGTCGAGCCTCATGGGCACAAAACAATGATTCACAACGGGAGGACCGTCCGAGTATTTGGCCGTGCATTTTGGGCTTTTGAGCAATGCGTGAGGGCTTTCGAGCATTGTCGGCCGGTCATCGCCATTGATGGCACGTTCTTGACCGGACAATACAAGGGCACTCGATTGGTTGCAATAGCAAGTGATGCCAATAACCGGGTCTTGCCTTTGGCTTTCGCTTTGGTTGAGGTGGAGAACAATGATAACTGGGAGTGGTTCTTGCGTCAATTGAGAACCAGGGTATTACCAGCTGCAAGGGAAATTTGTGTAATATCGGATCGCCATGCAGGAATTCTTAACGCGGTGGAGGTTGACATTCCCGGGCATGCTCCGTTGCACCATCGATGGTGCATGAGGCACTTTTGTTCAAACTTCTATAGGGCATGTGGCCTTAAGGAGTTGGCCGATGATCTTCAAGATTGTTGTCTCGCTTTCTCCGACAAGCGGTTCGCCAACTTGTACAACCAATTGGTCACACACAAGAAACTTGATGTCGGGGGTCTTGACTTTCTCAATAGGAACATTCAAGAAAGGAATAAGTGGGCACGAGTTTTTGATGAAGATGGTCGGAGGTACGGTCAAATGACAAGCAACATGGCAGAATGCTTCAATAAGGTGCTCAAGGGTGTACGTGCATTACCCGTGACGGCAATAGTTCAATACACATTCGACAAGATGAATGCGTACTTTCTAAAGCACTCAATGGAAACGGATAAGCAGATTGCAGGTGAGAACAAGAAGAAGTACAAGTACAAGTTCCCACCAAAGGTTGATGAATGGTTTGAATTTCAATCACGGAAGGCGGACTCCCAAGAAGCTGTACTATATAACGATAACGATTGGTTGTACGAAGTGAAAGAGCCAGGAGGAACCACAAACGATGGCCGCCAACACGGAGGCCGGGCTTTCAAGGTCTGCCTAACACGGTGTGATTGCTCTTGCGGGAGGCCATCGTTACTTCATCTCCCATGCTCGCACTTGTATACCGCAGCTCGCGTTAGGAATGTGGACGTCAATCACCCGCTCACCGTGCGGGAGTCCGAGTTCTCAATCATGACGATTAAGAAAACATGGGCTCCCCGATTTCACCCATACTTGGACCAATCACAATGGCCGGAGTACCATGGAGTTCAACTATGGCCCGATCCCGAATTGAAGGTCATTACACGGGGAAGACGTAAGACAAAGCGTCTTAGAGGTGACATGGACGGATGGGGCCGTGGTGGCGGTCGAGAATCGGGCAACGGCCAATTCCAAGAGCCTCGTGAGAGATCCCGTTGTGGGGACTGCAAAAATGGGGGACACAACACAAGAACTTGTACCAAACCAGGAAAGAGATAAAAAAAATTGATGCAAGCACAAGCCGACAAGGAGATACACAAGTTCCTAGCCAAGCAAGTAGTAGTCAACGTGGTCATACGCAACAAGGGCCAAGCCAATCAAGTGGTAGCCAACCAAGTACAAGCCAACAAGTGCCAAACCAACCAAACCAACCAAGGAGTAGCCAATGAGGAACTAGGCAACAAAGAGGGAGCCAACTAGGTCTTACAAGAGGCCGTGGTGGTGGTACAGGCCGTGGTGGTGGTCTAGGCCGTGGTGGTGGTAGAGGCCATGGTGGTGATCTTGGCCTTGGTGCTGGTCTTGGCCTTGGTGGTGGTCGTGGTAGAGGAATGTTTTCATACTTAGATGGACCATTTCCGTATGTGACTAACTATTATCTTGCAATTTACATGTTTTTTCATAGTACACTATTGTTATTTATGGTTACATGTTGTTCTTGTCCTTACTAACTATTATGTTGCAATTTTCGTAGGTATGGCGGCATCTCAACCCAACAAAGCAACAATGAAGGGGGTGGAGGACAAGGATGGGGAAGGTGAGATGCCGGGGTGGTGGGAGAAGGCTGCGAAGAAGGTGAGAGAGGAGGAGGCAGTCGCTCTAGAGAAGAAGAAGCAAAAGGAGTTCGAAGAGAAGATGAAGGAAAAAGAGAGAGGGATATTTGAGGAGATCACGAGGAGGGACAAGTTGACGATTGCATGTGAGAAGGCAGCTGCGCAACGGCAAAAGGATTTTGAAGAGAAAACTAAGAAACTTTGGGCTTTTGAGAAGGCAAAGAAAGAGAGGGAGAATTCTCTATTCATAGAGAGGGTGGTTCACGAGGCTCATCTCATAAGGAAAAGGGAGGAGGAAGAAGAAGAAGAGAGGAAGAAGAAGAAGGGAAAGGGACCTTGCTCGACACAATAGAGCAATGTGACCTTCTTGTCTTCATCACTATGATCTTTGATTTGGTTGTGGACCAAAATGTGTTCTACTATGTGCTAGGACTCTTCTATGTGTACTACTATGTGCTATGACTCTAATGTGTACTAATATGTGTATGACTATGTGTTTTGTACTACTCTATGTGTACTACTATGTGCTAGACAGGACTGTGTATGTGTGCTAAGTGCTGGACATGCTTTGTGTTATACGATGTGAACCAAAAAATGTAAAAATTTTAAGGTTTTGAAATAGCAGACAGTGCAACGCCTAAGAGCCAGGCGTCACACTGTGTAGTGCAGTGCCTGATCCAAAGGCGTTGCACCCACACTTAGAGATTTTTTTTGCCGTAAAACCTACTGGAACCTTATTGGAGATGATATCCAAATGTGCAACGCCTAGGAGTCAGGCGCTGCACTAGCAATATTATCTGGTGCATCGATAAGGTGGTGGCAATCTTCGCGAAGGTGAACACCGACGCAAATGCCGAAGACGAAGAAATACTTGACTTCTCTGTCAGAAAGGGCTATACCATATCATGCTATTATGAATTGCCTGAGATGCTAATAAAATAAGTGCATTACTTAAGGTTGACACGCAGGTCATTAAAGTGACAATCATATGGCTCCAACCATCATGCCGAATCATGACACGCAGGTCATGTTAATAAATTTACATCATATAGTCATCTCATACATAATCGAATTAATATGAGCATTGCTATACCACATCTCATGCACATCCTGCAAAACCAAGTTAGACGCCTCTAATCAGTTTATGCAAAATTTTATTTTACGTGGCTTCTATGGTTTTGACTTAAACCGCAGCTACCAACGTTTTATCATCAAGTATGATTATTCAAGTCGCTAGATTAACTTTTCAGGGTGTATGAAACATGAGATAATAAAATCTCGCAGCGAGATCACTTGGTTGTCTTGATGTTCCGGAGGATCGTCCTGAGCTCGGAACACGCCCATTGAAAGATGAACAAGAGTCACATAGAGATGTGATTGGCAAGTTGGCCTACCAATTGAAATTCTCGTCACTTGAGATGGATACATCCTTGGCGTTGAATTACAATTTGGGTCTTGTATCACTCATAATCAATTTTGAGAGATATTGATTTGAGTGGGAGCGCACTTTAGAATAAAATTGTTTATTCACTAGTGCCAAAATCATTATGAACAAAGTCTAAGTGAAACTTGTGTTTTCCGTTGTAGATCAAATGGCTCGCAACACCGCGTTCAACTTAGGCCCGATGTTAGAGAAAGAGAAGTTAGCTGCGACTGGAAACAACTATGCGGACTGGGTTCGTAACCTAAGGATTGTCCTTAGGAGTGCTAAGAAAATGTATGTGCTTGAAAATGCTCTTCCAGCTAAACCGGTGGCAGATGCCCCGGAAGATGAACAAAATGTCTGGGCCACTAAGGATGATGATCACAACTTAGTGCAGTGCCTCATGCTAGCTTGCATGAGTGCAGGGCTTCAAAAACGTTTTGAATTCCATAAACCCCGTGATATGATCTGGGAATTGGATGCTCTGTACAAGGAAACCGCAAGGTCTGAACGATTTGATATCATGAAGACCTTGATGGAATGCAAGATGGCTGAGGGTAGTTCAGTTGGCGAATACGTAGTCAAAATGATTGGCTATGCTGAAAGGCTTAAAACCCTGGAGTTTCCAATTCCGCCTGGCCATATGATGGACATGATGCTTTCTTCACTCCCCCTGTCTTACGACGGTTTTGTCATGAACTACAACATGAGTGGGATGGAGAAAACACCGGAAGAGGTGCTCGCCATGCTGAAAACTGCGGAAGGAGGACTGCGGAAAAATCTCAAGCAAGTGTTGCTTGTGAATAAAACCGCCAGTTTCAAAAAGAAAGGCAAGCCAAAGAAGGGCAAGGGCGCCGGTAAGACCGGCTCCCAAAGCAACTCTAAGGGCGGAGCCAAGAATGAAACTGAGTGCTTCTACTGCAAGGGCATAGGACACTGGAAGAGAAACTGCAAGAAGTATCTGGAAGATAAGAAGTCCGGGAAAACCGGAAAAGGTATAATTGTTATACAAGTTAATGTCATTGACGTTTTGCTTGCTAGCGAAAATTCTAAGTCTTGGGTATTTGATACCGGATCGGTTGCTCACATTTGCAACTCGATACAGGGACTTCAGAAGGTGCGCAAGTTAGCAAAGAATGAAGTCGTGATGCGCGTCGGGAACAGCGCTGGGATCGCCGCTCAAGCCGTCGGCATTATGCCTCTACGTCTCCCTTCAGGATTTATCTTAGAACTAAATAACTGTTATTTTGTTCCACTATTGTGTAGAAACATTATCTTCGGATCATGTTTAGTACACGATGGGTATTCGTACAAGTCTAAGAACAATGGTTGTTCACTTTATTGTAAGGATATGTTTTATGGATTTGCACCCATTGTTGGGGGCCTTTTCATTCTAAATCTTGAATGTGGAAATGATGTCTTTAACGTGAATGCTAAACGCCTTAAGAAGGCTGATACCACCACCACTTTCATGTGGCACTGTCGGCTTGGCCACACCGGAAAGAAACGCATGCAAAGACTCCATAAAGATGGAGTTTTACCGTCCCTTGATTTTGAATCATTTGACACATGTGAAGCTTGCTTGATGGGGAAAATGACCAAGACGCCGTTCACGGGTCATCCTGAACGGGCGAGTGAATTGTTGGAAATAATACATAGTGATGTATGTGGTCCAATGAGCACAGTCGCACGGGGTGGGTATTTCTACTTCGTGACTTTTACGGATGATTTGAGTAGGTATGGATATATCTACTTGATGAAGCATAAGTCAGAAACCTTTGAAAAGTTCAAAGAATTTCAGAATGAGGTAGAAAATCATCGTAACAAAAGGATTAAGTTTCTGCGGTCTGATCGCGGGGGCGAATACCTTAGTCATGAGTTTGGCCAACATCTGAGTGACCGTGGAATCGTTTCACAGCTTACGCCTCCCGGAACTCCACAACAAAACGGAGTGTCGGAAAGACGTAACCGAACCCTGTTGAAAGAACATGTGCTGCCCCCATGTTTGGTTTTGGTAATTGATGACAATCTCTATGGACTAATGGTTGCCTTGAGTTATATTTGAAGGGTTTGTCCATAGGCATTGCTTGAAGACCATTTGTTGGTTTCAAGGTTATTAGAAGAAGAATATGTGTTGACCAAGGTACTATTCAAGGATTTATCCAAAGATTGGTCATGTAAGAGATGAGCCTATTGCAAGCATGTCTTGAAGAAGAAGATTGTGTGAACATTCGTGTTTACCTTCAAGACATCATCCTAATGAAGAGAGTTGGAAAGATTCAAGGTTGATCAAGACTAAATATGAAGAGTGATTCAAGTTGATCAACACACAAAGCGTAGAAGATGTACCGAGTGGGATCAAGTGATCTCACGGTATGGTAAGCATTGTCCATTACGCTTTGTGTACTAACCCGTGTTCTATGCGAGAGTTTTATGTGGGGTTAGGTATGTTTCCATGGGCTTGCGTCAAGAGGAAGATCTCATTCAACCCATGGAGGATGACATCAAGTGGTGATCGTCATCAACATTGCGCTGTGCAAGTTCAAGTGGAGCATCACGAAGAGATCACATGCTTGAAGCTTGCCGTCCATTGTGGTGACAATGGACTTGTGAAGATGTGCCAAAGAGTGGCTCACCCATAGTGGAGTATGGGGGAGCAATCAACTAGTCTTCATCGAGCCGGCGCAATCAAGAAAGGTGGTCCAACTTGAGGAGGTCAAGATCGTCATCATCTAGCTCAAGTGGACTATGCGCAAGGCAAAGGTTTGCCCTTGATAGGTTTTCTATTTTACCGGTCTCATGGTGGTAGTTGGGAGACCGGGTTTTAGGATCGATAGCCGTACTATCAAGGGGGGCTCTCAAGTGAGTAGCTTTATCGTATCATTCGTAGAGAGCTCAAACCATTGCATCCTTGCATCATCTTTCTTGGTTTGTGTTTGGTGTTTCTCTTTGTGAGTCTTTGAGCTTTTGGTCATCTTCATGACAAGCTCGAGTTCATCGAAAACGGAGTTCATATATGCATCTTCTATGATGTTTTCGATGTTGGAGTTTATGCCGGTTCTTCATTCATAGAGGTTTCTCATCTCTATATGTTAGGCATATCTCCCCTGCCACTTCTTATTATAACCAGTCGCTGTTTGGATAGTACTCTATCCAACAAGCTTGAGTTTGCTCAATTCGGAGCTCATTTGCAGAAGTTATGGCAGTTCTGGTTTTATTTGTATCCTCTGTTTTCTGTGGATTTTCAGTAGCTTGCAAGCGGTAGTACCGCTGGTGCCCACGGTAGTACCGCTTATGCGGTAGTACCGCTGGTACTTCCGTGGCACTACCGCTTGGGGTTTCCCCGAGCGTGCAACTCTCTGTTACCAGTTTGCCATTCACGGTAGTAGAGCGGTAGTAGCACGGTAGTACCGCTCTGGCGGTACTACCGCCCTTACTACCGCTGCCACTACCGCTTGCGGGGTTTCCTTCTGTGCACGTCTCTGTTGCCGTTTTCTGTTAAACGGTAGTAGTGCGGCTGTAGTGCGGTAGTACCGCTCAGAGCGGTAGTACCGCTTGGTGCGGTACTTCCGCCCTGCACTACCGCTGCTCTACCGCTTGTGTTTCGCAGAGTGTGCAAGTTTCTGTTGCTCGTTTCGGTTTAGCGGTAGTACCGCTTGGGTGGACGGTAGTACCGCTTGGTGCGGCACTACCGCTCCAGTCCCGTGTTCTCGCCTGCTGTTTTTGAATTACTACCGCTTAAGCGGTAGTACCGCTCGCAAGAGCGGTAGTACCGCTTGTACGCGTCCAGCACGGGTAACGGTTGGATTTGGGGTGGCCCGATAAAAGGGGTCTTCTTCCCCAACGGTTATCTTATCCTTTGAGCTCATTTCTCCCCCCATTGTTGACCTTCTTGAGCTTGCCTATCTCTCAATCCCTCCAATGATTCTTGCTCCTTCTTGAGGGAAAAGAGAGAGGAGATCTAGATCCACATTTCCACCAATCACTTTCTCCTCTAAGTGAGGGGAACCCCTTGGATCTAGATCTTGGAGTTCTTGGTGTTCTCCTTGTTCTTCCTCTCACTTTCCTCCATAGCTTTTGTTGCTTTGGTGGGATTTGAGAGAGAGGGACTTGAGCACTTCGTGTGTTCTTGCCATTGCATTAGTTGCATCGGTTTGAGTTCTCCACGGTGATACGTGGAAGTTAGTAGTTGAGAAGCTTATTACTCTTGGGTGTTTGAGCACCCTAGAGCTTGTTCCTCTTGGGTGCCTTGGCGCCCTAGACGGCTTGGTGGTGCCTCGGAGCTCAATCATTGTGGTGTAAAGCTCCGGGCAAGCGTCGGGGTCTCCAATTAGGTTGTGGAGATCGCCCCGAGCAATTTGACGGGTACCGGTGACCGCCCCCAAGGGTTGCCAAAGTGTACGGGTTCGGTGACCGCCCTCAAGGGTTGCCATTTGTACGGGTTCGGTGACCGCCCTCAAGGGTCCCTTAGTGGAATCACGGCACCTTGCATTGTGCGAGGGCGTGAGGAGAATACGGTGGCCCTAGTGGCATTGTTGGGGAGCATTGTGCCTCCACACCGCTCTAACGGAGATTAGCATCCGCAAGGGTGTGAACTTCGGGATACATCGTCGTCTCCGCGTGCCTCGGTTATCTCTTACCCGAGCCCTTTACTTATGCACTTTACTTTGTGATAGCCATATTGTTTCTTGTTATATATCTTGCTATCACTTAGTTATTTATCTTGCTTAGCATAAGTTGTTGGTGCACATAGGTGCGCCTAGTCGATTTAGGTTTTGTGCTTGACAAATTAAACGCTAGTTTTATTCCGCATTTGTTCAAGCCTAAACCGTAATTATTTTAAAGCGCCTATTCACCCCCCCCCCTCTAGGCGACATCCACGATCTTTCACCTGTTAGACATGGTAAGGTCGATGATGTCTCTTACAGATCTGCCGATATCTTTTTGGGGTCATGCACTAGAAATTGCCGCTTATACATGTTGGGGAACGGAGCATGAATTTCAAAAATTTCCTACGCTCACGCAAGATCTATCCATGGAGATGCATCGCTACGAGAGGGGAGAGTGTGTCTACGTACCCTCGTAGACCGTTTAGCGGAAGCGTCTCACAACGCGGTTGATGTAGTCGAACAATCCTTCGAGCTCCACCGATCGAGTACCGAACGTACGGCACCTCCGAGTTCTACACACGTGCAGCTCGGTGACGTTCCTCGCCTTCTTGATCCAGCAAGACGTCGAGGTAGTAGGTGAGTTCCGTCAGCACGACGGTGTGGTGACGGTGACGGTGAAGTAATCTCGGCAGGGCTTCGCCTAAGCTCTCCGAAAATATGACCGAGGGTGTAAACGGTGGAGGGGGGGCGCCGCACATGGCTAACAATGAATCGTGTTCTTTGGGGTGCCCCCTTGCCCCCGTATATAAAGGATGAGAGGGAGGAGGCCGGCCCCCTAGGGGAGCGCCAAGTGTGGGGAGTCCTACTAGGACTCCTTAGTCCTAGTAGGATTCCACCTCCCATACGGAGTAGGAAAGGGGGAAGGGAGAGGGAAAGGAAAAAGGGGGCTGCGCCCCCTCCCCTAGTCCAATTCGGTTTGGGCAAGGGGGGGCGCGCGCCTCCTCACGTGGCCTGCCTCTCCTTTTCCCGTATGGCCCAATAAGGCCCATTACTTCTCCCGGTGAATTCCCGTAACTCCCCGGTACTCCGAAAAATACCCGAATCACTCGGAACCTTTCCGACGTTCGAATATAGCCTTCCAATATATGAATCTTTACCTCTCGACCATTTAGAGACTCCTCGTCAAGTCCGTGATCTCATCCGGGACTCCGAACAAACTTCGGTCACCAATCACATAACTCATATAATACTAAATCGTCATCGAACCTTAAGCGTGCGGACCCTAGGGGTTCGGGAATGATGTAGACATGACCGAGATGGCTCTCCGGTCAATAACCAACAGCGGAACCTGGATGCTCATATTGGTTCCTACATATTCCACGAAGATCTTTATCGGTCGAACCTCATATGACAACATACGTTGTTCCCTTTGTCCGGCGGTATGTTACTTGCCCGAGATTCGATCGTCGGTATCCAATACCTAGTTCAATCTCGTTACCGGCAAGTCTCTTTACTCGTTCCGTAATACGTCATCTTGTAACTAACTCTTTAGTCACGGTGCTTGCAAGGCTTCTGTGATGCTGTATTACCGAGAGGGCCCAGAGATACCTCTCCGATAGTTGGAGTGACAAATCCCAATCTCGATCCATGCCAACTCAACAAACACTTTCGGAGATACCTGTAGTGCACCTTTATAATCACCCAGTTACGTTGTGACGTTTGATACACCCAAAGTATTCCTACGGTATCCGGGAGTTGCATGATCTCATGGTCAGAGGAACGTGTATTTGACATAGTGAAAGCAATAGCAATAAACTGAACGATCATTTGCTATGCTAACGGTTGGGTCAAGTCCATCACATCATTCTCCTAATGATGTGATCCCGTTATCAAATGACAACTCATGTCCATGGTCAGGAAATCTTGACCATCTTTTGATCAACGAGCTAGTCTAGTAGAGGCTTACTAGGGACTCAGTATTTGTCTATTATCCACACATGTATTAAGTTTCCGGTCAATACAATTCTAGCATGAATAATAAACCATTATCATGAACGGAGAAATATGATAATAAACACTTTATTAATTGCCTCTAGGGCATATTTCCAACAGTCTCCCACTTGCACTAGAGTCAATAATCTAGTTTACATCTCCATGTAATTAACATCCAATCAGTTCTAGGGCTGATCATGTTTTGCTTGTGAGAGAGGTTTTAGTCAACGGGTCTGCAATATTCAGATCCGTGTGTTCTTGGCAAATCTCTATGTTATATGTAGATGCTGCTACCACACTCTGTTTGGAGCTACTCCAAAAAATTTCCCCACTATACTTATCCGGTCTGAGACTCATAGTCTTTCGGATCAGTGTTTAAAGCTTGCATCGACGTAACCCCTTACGACGAACTCTTTATCATCTCTATTCCCGAGAAATTCTTCCTTAGTCACCTTAAGGATAATTTGACCGCTGTCCAGTGATCTACTCCTGGATCACTTTGGTACCTCTTTTGCCAGACACATGGCAAGGCACACAGCTTGGCATACTTTATAGAACCTATGGCCGAGGCATAGGGGATAACTTTCATCCATTCTATTTATTTTGCCGTGGTCGAGATTTGAGTCTTACTCAACTTCACACCTTTCACCACAGTCAAGAACTCCTTCTTTGACTGATCCATTTTGAACTTCTTCAAAATCTTGTCAAGGTATATGTTTTGTGAAAGTCATATGAGGCGTCTCAATCTATCTCTATAGATTTTGATGCTTAACATGTAAACAACCTTTACCTAGATCTTCAAGTCTTACTCCACTTCACACCAGCCAAGAACTTATTTCTTTTGACTTGATCCATTTTGAACTTCTTCAAAATCTCATCAAGGTGTGTGAAAATCTTTTATTAGGTGTCTTGATCTATCTCTATAGATCTCGATGCCCAAACTGTGGATAACTCAAAAACAGGTTTTTATTGAAAAACTCCTTTCAATTAATTCTTTATGCTTTCCAGAAATTCTACATCATTTCCAATCACATATACTTATTAGAAATGTTATAGAGCTCCCACTCACTTTGTTGTAAATACAAGTTTCTCCATAAACTTGCATAAACCCAAACGCTTTGATCACTTCATCAAAGCGAGTATTCCAGCTCCGAGATGCTTGCACCAGTCCATAGATGGATCGCCGGAGCTTGCATACTTTGTTAGCACCTTTAGGATCGACAAAACCTTCCGGTCGCATCATATACAATTCTCCATTAAGGAATGCCGTTTTGACGTCCATTTGCCAGATTTCATAATCATAAAATGCGGCAATTGCTAACATAATTTTGACAGACTTTAGCATCGCTACGGGTGAGAAAGTCTCATCGTAGTCAACTCCTTGAACTTGGTGATAACCTTTAGCAACAAGTCGAGCTTTATAGACGATGATATTACCATCAGCGTCCGTCTTCTTCTTAAAGATCCATTTATTTTCAATAGCTCGCCATTCATCGGGCAAGTCTACCAAAGTCCATACTTTGTTCTCATACATGGATCCTATTTCGGATTTCATGGCTTCAAGCTATTTCTCGGAATCCGGGCTTGCCATCGCTTCTTCATAGTTCGAAGGTTCATCGTTGTCTAGCAACATGACCTCCAAGACTGGATTTCCGTACCACTCCGGTGCGGAACGTGTCCTGGTTGACCTTCGAAGTTCAGTAACAACTTGATCCGAAGATTCATGATCATCATCATTAACTTCTTCTCTGGTCTGTGTCGGTGTCACAAAAATTTCTTTCTGTGGCGTACTACTATCCAGAGGAGGTACAATTACCTCATCAAGTTTCTACTTTCCTCCCACTCACTTCTTTCGAGAGAAAACTCCTTCTCTAGAAAGGATCCATTCTTAGCAATGAAAGCTTTGCCTTCGGATCTATGGTAGAAGGTGTACCCAACAGTCTCTTTTGGGTATCCTATGAAGACGCACTTATCCGCTTTGGGTTCGAGCTTATCAGGCTGAAGCCTTTTTGACATAAGCATCGCAGCCCTAAACTTTCAGAAACGACAGCTTAGGTTTCTTGCCAAACCACAGTTCATACGGTGTCGTCTCAACGGATTTAGACGGTGCCCTGTTTAAAGTGAATGCAGCTGTCTCTAATGCATAACCCCAAAGTGGCAAATCGGTAAGAGACATCATAGAACACACCATATCCAATAGAGTACGATTATGACGTTCGGACACACCATTACGCTGTGGTGTTCCTGGTGGCGTGAATTGTGAAATAGTTTCACATTGTCTTAAGTATATGCCAAACTTGTAACTCAAATATTCTCTTCTTCGATCAAATCGTAAGAACTTTATTTTCTTGTTACAATGATTCTCTACTTCACTCTGAAATTCTTTGAACTTTTCAAATGTTTCAGACTTACGCTTCATCAAGTAGACATAGCCATATCTACTCAAATCATCTGTGAACGTGAGAACATAATGATATCCACCGCGTGCCTCAACACTCATCGGACCGCATACATCGGTATGTATTATTTCCAATAAGTCTGTTGCTCGCTCCATTGTTCCGGAGAACGGAGTCTTAGTCATCTTGCCCATGAGGCATGGTTCGCATGTCTCAAATGATTCATAATCAATTGATTCCAAAAGTCCATCTGCATGGAGTTTCTTCATGCGTTTAACACTGATATGATCTAAGCGGCTATGCCACAAATATGTGGTACTATCATTATCTTTTGGCATTCGTGTTATGAACATATGTATTACTACGATCAAGATTCAATAAACCTTTCATTTTAAGTGCATGATCATCAATGATATTATCCAAATAAATAGAATAACAATTATTCTCTGAAATTGAATTATCGTCTTGCAATAAACACTATCAGATATAATGTTCATGCTTAACGCAAGCACCAAATAACAATTATTTAGGTTCATCACTAATCCTGAAGGTAGAAAGAGCGTGGCGATGGTTATCATATCAACCTTGGAGACACTTCCAATGCACATCGTCACCTCGTTCTTAGCTAGCCCTCGTTTATTCCGAAGCTCCATGTTTCAAGTTGTAAGCAACTGAACAAGTATCAAATACCCAGGTGCTCCTACGAGTACTAGTAAGGTACATATCAATAACATGTATATCAAATATCTTTGTTGACATTGCCAGTCTTATTATCTGCCAGTTACTTTGGGGAAGTTCCGCTCCCTGTGACATTTCCCTTTGCAATAGGAGCACTAAGTCTCGGGTTTGGTTCAGCCTTGGGTTTCTTCGCATGAGTGGCAACTGTTTTACCGTTCTTCTTGAAGTTCCCTTTTCTTTCCCTTGCCCTTCTTGAAACTAGTGGTCTTATTAACCATCAACACTTGATGCTCCCCTTTTTTTTTGATTTCTACATCCGCAGATTGTAGCATCGCGAATAGCTTAAGGATCTTCTATCCCTTGCATGTTTATAGTTCATCACGAAGATCCAGTAGCTTAGTGATAGTGACTAGAGAACTCTATCAATCACCACTTTATTTGGAAGTCTAACTCCCACTTAATTCAAGTGATTGAAGTACTCAGACATTCTGAGTACATGCTCACTAACGGAGCTGTTCTCCTCCATCTTGTAGCTATAGAACTTGTCGAAGGTGTCATACCTCTCGACCCGGGTGTGAGCTTGAAAAACAAATTTTCAGCTCTTGGAACATCTCATATGCTCCGTGTTGCTCAAAACATATTTGGAGCTCCGGTTCTAAGCCGTAAAGTATGGCGCACTGAACTATCGAGTAGTCATCTTTTCTTGTCTGCCAGACGTTCATAACGTCCTCAGACGAAGCCGTAGGGGTATTTCACTGAGCGGTGCATTAAGGACATAAGCCTTCTGTGCAGCAGTGAGGACAATCCTCAGATCATGGACCTAGTCCGCATAGTTGCTTCCATCAACTTTCAACTTCGTTTTCTCTAGGAACATAATAAAAACAGGGGAACTACAACGCGGTCTATTGATCTACAACATAAATTTTCTAAGACAAGTAAGACTATGTTCATGACAATTGAAGTTCAATTAATCAAATTACTTAAGAACTCCCACTTAGATTAACATCCCTCAAGTTGTCTAAGTGTAACATGATCCACATCAACTAAACCACGTCCGATCATCACGTGAGGTGGATTAGTTATCAATGGTGAACATCTTTCATGTTGATCATATCTACTATATGACTCATGTTCGACCTTTCGGTCTCTTGTGTTCCGAGGCCATGTCTGTACATGCTAGGCTCGTCAAGTTTAACCCAAGTATTCTGCGTGTGTAAAACTGGCTTACACCCGTTGTATGCGAACGAAAGAATCCATCACACCCGATCATCACGTGGTGCTTAGAAGCGTCGAACCTTCGCAACGGTGCATACTAGGGGAGAACACTTATCTTGAAATTTAGTGAAGGGATCATCTTATAATGCTACCGTCGTCCTAAGCAAGATGATATGCATAAAAGGATTAACATCACATGCAATTCAATATATGTGACATGATATGGCCATCATCGTCTTGTGCTTTTGATCTCCATCAGCAAAGCACCGTCATGATCTCCATCGTCACCGGGTTGACACCTTGATCTCCATCGTAGCGTCGTGACACCTTGATCTCCATCGCAGCGTCGTGGTCGTCTCGCCGGCTATTGCTACTACTACTGCTGCTAAGTCATAGCGGTAAAGAAAAGCAATTACATAGCGTTGGCATTGCATACAATAAAGAGACAACCATAAGGCTCCTGCCGGTTGCCTGATAACTTACAAAACATGATCATCTCATACAACAACTTATATCACATCATGTCTTGACCATATCACATCACCAACATACCCTGCAAAAACAAGTTAGACGTCCTCTACTTTGTTGTTGCAAGTTTTACGTGGCTGCTACGGGTTTGCAAGAACCGTTCTTACCTACGCAAAACCACAACGTGGTGTAGTGATTGCTTTTTGATCTTCTAAAAGAACCCTCTTCACTGAAACCGATTCAACTAAAGTGAGAGAGACAGACACCCGCCAGTCACCTTTATGCAACGAGTGCACTAAGCGGTGAAACCTGTCTCGCGTAAGCGTACGCGTAATGTCGGTCCGGGCCGCTTCATCTCACAATACCGCCGAATCAAGTAACAACTAGTAACGGCAAGCAATATGTATACACCCACGCCCAAAACTCACTTGTGTTCTACTCGTGCAAAACACATCTACGCATAGACCTGGCTCTGATACCACTGTTGGGGAACGGAGCATGAATTTCAAAAATTTCCTACGCTCACGCAAGATCTATCCATGGAGATGCATCGCTACGAGAGGGGAGAGTGTGTCTACGTACCCTCGTAGACCGTTTAGCGGAAGCTTCTCACAACGCGGTTGATGTAGTCGAACAATCCTTCGAGCTCCACCGATCGAGTACCGAACGTACGGCACCTCCGAGTTCTACACACGTGCAGCTCGGTGACGTTCCTCGCCTTCTTGATCCAGCAAGACGTCGAGGTAGTAGGTGAGTTCCGTCAGCACGACGGTGTGGTGACGGTGACGGTGAAGTAATCTCAGCAGGGCTTCGCCTAAGCTCTCCGAAAATATGACCGAGGGTGTAAACGGTGGAGGGGGGGGCGCCGCACACGGCTAACAATGAATCGTGTTCTTTGGGGTGCCCCCTTGCCCCCGTATATAAAGGATGAGAGGGAGGAGGCCGGCCCCCTAGGGGAGCGCCAAGTGTGGGGAGTCCTACTAGGACTCCTTAGTCCTAGTAGGATTCCACCTCCCATACGGAGTAGGAAAGGGGGAAGGGAGAGGGAAAGGAAAAAGGGGCCTGCGCCCCCTCCCCTAGTCCAATTCGGTTTGGGCAAGGGGGGGCGCGCGCCTCCTCACGTGGCCTGCCTCTCCTTTTCCCGTATGGCCCAATAAGGCCCATTACTTCTCCCGGTGAATTCCCGTAACTCCCCGGTACTCCGAAAAATACCCGAATCACTCGGAACCTTTCCGACGTTCGAATATAGCCTTCCAATATATGAATCTTTACCTCTCGACCATTTAGAGACTCCTAGTCAAGTCCGTGATCTCATCCGGGACTCCGAACAAACTTCGGTCACCAATCACATAACTCATATAATACTAAATCGTCATCGAACCTTAAGCGTGCGGACCCTAGGGGTTCGGGAATGATGTAGACATGACCGAGACGGCTCTCCGGTCAATAACCAACAGCGGAACCTGGATGCTCATATTGGTTCCTACATATTCCACGAAGATCTTTATCGGTCGAACCTCATATGACAACATACGTTGTTCCCTTTGTCCGGCGGTATGTTACTTGCCCGAGATTCGATCGTCGGTATCCAATACCTAGTTCAATCTCGTTACCGGCAAGTCTCTTTACTCGTTCCGTAATACGTCATCTTGTAACTAACTCTTTAGTCACGGTGCTTGCAAGGCTTCTGTGATGCTGTATTACCGAGAGGGCCCAGAGATACCTCTCCGATAGTCGGAGTGACAAATCCCAATCTCGATCCATGCCAACTCAACAAACACTTTCGGAGATACCTGTAGTGCACCTTTATAATCACCCAGTTACGTTGTGACGTTTGATACACCCAAAGTATTCCTACGGTATCCGGGAGTTGCATGATCTCATGGTCAGAGGAACGTGTATTTGACATAGTGAAAGCAATAGCAATAAACTGAACGATCATTTGCTATGCTAACGGTTGGGTCAAGTACATCACATCATTCTCCTAATGATGTGATCCCGTTATCAAATGACAACTCATGTCCATGGTCAGGAAATCTTGACCATCTTTTGATCAATGAGCTAGTCTAGTAGAGGCTTACTAGGGACTCAGTATTTGTCTATTATCCACACATGTATTAAGTTTCCGGTCAATACAATTCTAGCATGAATAATAAACCATTATCATGAACGGAGAAATATGATAATAAACACTTTATTAATTGCCTCTAGGGCATATTTCCAACAATACATTAAACAGAGTACCGTCTAAGTCTGTTAAGACGACACCACATGAGATGTGGCATGGGAAGATTCCTAGTGTGTCGCATCTTAAAATTTGGGGTTGTGAGGCATACGTAAAGCGTTTACAGCCAAGCAAACTCGATCCCAGATCAGACAAATGTTACTTTGTAGGTTATCCCAATAACACCATTGGGTATTCCTTCTACAACCAGTCCGAGGGCAAAGTGTTTGTCTCAAAAGTTGGACACTTTCTCGAGAAAGAATTTCTTGCTAAAGAATTGAGTGGGAGGACAGTATAGCTTGATGAGATTAGTGAATCTTCGGAAACCGTTGTTATGGATAAGGAACCGGAAGAAATTCCGCAAATTATCCCTACAACCGAGCCGGAAGTTGTCGCATGTGATGCGGAAACTTCAGACAATGTTGTAACTGAACCGCGCAGATCAGGTAGGGCTATCCAGCCACCTGAGTGGTTTCATAACGAAATCTTCATTCTTGAAGACGATGAACCTGCGCACTACAAGGAAGCGATGGTGGGGCCCAGCTCAAAGGAATGGCACAAGGCATGAGATCCGAAATGGAATCCATGTACGAAAACCAAGTTTGGAACTTGAAAGAACTTCCAGAAGGCGTAAAGCCCATTGGTTGTAAATGGATTTTCAAAAGAAAGACAGACGTGGATGGTAACATTACTATCCACAAAGCTAGACTTGTCGCGAAAGGATTCACGCAAGTTCCAGGAGTGGACTACGACAAGACTTTCTCACCCGTAGCTATGCTTAGGTCTGTTCGGATATTACTAGCAATTGCTGCTTATTTCGATTATGAAATATGGCAGATGGACGTCAAAACGGCTTTCCTAAATGGAAAGCTCAAAGAGTATGTATACATGATACAGCCAGAAGGTTTTGTCGTTCATAAGGATGCTGGAAAGGTATGCAAGCTTCAGAAAGCCATTTATGGTCTGAAGCAAGCGTCAAGGAGTTGGAACATTCGTTTTGATGAAGTGGTCAAATAGTTTGGCTTCATCAGGAATGACGAAGAATCTTGTGTTTACAAGAAGTTTAGTGGGGGCGCAAAAGCATTTATAATCTTGTATGTGGATGACATATTGTTGATTGGAAATGACGTGAATTTTCTTAGCGAAATAAAAGACTCATTGAAAAAGAGTTTTTCAACGAATGACTTAGTTGAAGCGGCATATGTATTGGGCATTAGAATCTATAGAGATAGATCAAAACGCCTGATAGCGCTTAGCCAAAGCACGTACATTGAAAAGGTGTTGAAAAGGTTCAACATGGAGAACTCCAAGAAAGGCCTACTCCCCATGTCACCTGGCAGAGTGCTTTGCAAGAATCAGTGTCCTCGGACTCTCGATGAGCGAGTACAGATGAATGATGTTCCATATGCCTCGGCAGTTGGTTCTATTATGTATGCCATGCTATGTACAAGACCGGACGTTTCCTATGCGCTAAGTGTTAGCAGCCGGTACCAAAGTGATCTAGGATTGGAACACTGGGCCGCAGTCAAGGGTATTCTTAAGTACCTCAGAAGGACCAAGGATTTACTCCTTGTGTACGGAGGTGATGAAGAGCTCATTGTAAGTGGTTACACTGATGCAGGCTTCATGACTGACCCAGATGACTTCAAATCTCAATCAGGCTATGTTTTCATATTGAACGGCGGCGCAGTTGATTGGAAAAGTTCCAAACAAAAGACTGTAGCGGATTCTACGACGGAGGCGGAATATGTTGCTGCTTCAGAAGCCTCCAAGGAGGTGGTATGGATCAAGCAATTTCTTGAAGACCTTGGTGTGGTTCCAAGTGCTCTGGACCCGGTGGAGATCTATTGTGATAATAGTGGCGCCATGGCTCAGGCAAGGGAGCCAAGTTCGCGCCATAAGACAAGACATATTGAACGCAAATATAAACTCATTCGACATCATGTCGAAGCGGGTTTAGTGAAAGTACGCAAAGTTCACACGGATCTAAACGTGTCAGACCCGATGACAAAGCCTCTACCACGAGCAAAGCATGAGCAGCACCGGATAGCCATTGGTGTTAGGGAAGCCATGTAACTGGATTATGACTCTAGTGCAAGTGGGAGTCTGTAGGAGATATGCCCTAGAGGCAGTAATAACAGTTATTTTGTATCTCCGAGTTTGTAATGAATGTTTATGTTCCATGCTATAACTGCAATGATTCTCGAGTCTGCAATATCCACGAGGCTCGGAGGGAAACTCATATGCACGTGTGGTATAATTAACGGTAAATTGTATTCCTAGTCATGCCTCTAAGACTGGCTCAAGTATTGCATGATGATCCTGTTTTCCTGATCATGGGCATGTCTGTGCCGGCAATTTTGAGGGCACAATGTTAGTAGAACACTTGTGTTGAATCGACCCGAATTGATGTTATGCTATGAGATACATTTGTCACAAGTTAATGGTTAATAACACAGAGATATTTAATGTTTGCATAATTCCTTAGACCATGAGAGTATCGAGTTCCTTCGTACTTGCTTCGTGAACTTTGGGGTTTGTTAAACGTCACCCGTAACTGGGTGGCTATTACGGCGGCTTACGGGTTCACGGAAAAGTATGACAAGAAACGAGATAGCTCAAGATTGGGATTTGCTCCTCCGACGATGGAGAGATATTCTCGGGCCCTCTCGGTGTTACGGTATCCATCATCGTCTGGCCAGACACATTGTGATTTGATCACTGGGATGCCGGAACGCGGAAACGAGAAATGAGAACAAAACCGGTAACGAGGTAACTTGCATGGTGGACAAGTTGTTGATCCACGGGGATGCAATAAATCTCACCTCGGGTGTTTGTAATATATCATGAAGCAACAGGAATAGCACACGGCAACTGGAGGTTCACTCGAATATTCATTCGTGTGGGTATAGGGGTCAATATGGGTGTCCACGGCTCCGATGTTGATCATTGATCGGAAAGTGTTCCGGGTCATGTCTATACTTCACCGAACCTATAGGGTCACACGCTTAAGGGTCATCTATCTGCTGAATACTAGACAGGGAGTCTGAGAGAAAATCGCCGAAAAAGTTTCGGACGAAACGGAAACGTTCCGGAGAGAACACCGGAATAGTTTCGGTGAAACTGAAAAGTTGTTTCAGGGTATTCCATTAAGTCAAATTGGTTTCGGCACACGCCTGGAAATTCTTGGAGGATGCCAGAAGTGTTCTGGAAACTTCTGGGAATTTTCCGGGATAAAAACCAGAAATGTTCCGGAGCTGCCGAAACCGATTTGGTTGCTTTTCGCAGATGAAATTTACTAATCCGAAATTGTTTCGGAACGCATCCAAAATCATTTGTGAGGGTACTGGAATTATTCTAAGACCCACAGAAATATTTTCGGATTTAACGGTCGCGGAAAATTGGTTCCGTGAATAGTAAAAATCACTTTATGGATATTTTTTTGGAAAGCCACCTTTTGGGATATTTACCAAAAGGCTTCTAGAAGGGATTGGGGAGCAAGGCACCCCCATGTGGGGGCCCCCTAGAGGTGGCCGGCCAAGGTGGTGCTCCTATAAATAGAGGTAGAGGGGTGCTCTCCAAACCTCATCCTTGCTCACATACACATGCCATGCTCGTCTGGCTCTCTCTCTCTCCCTCCCACGAAATAGTTTCGTAGAGCCGAAAGGCTGTCTGGGTTCCGGCAGGAACTAGCTCTAGACGACGAAGCCCTGCCGGATAGCTGACACCGTATGTGTGCAACCCCGTAGAGAGTTCGTAGTTTCGATCTTTTGCCCGAGGGGCTGTTCGAGTGTCCTCCCGAAGGGCTGTCCGAGTTACCGTTCGAGTTTCGGGTGTCCTCCCGAAGGGCTGTCCGAGTTCCCGTTCAGGTTTCGAGGGTCCTCCCGAAGGGCTGTCCACGACATCATCCGAGGGACTGTCCGACCGCCTCCCGAAGGGCTGTCCGGCGAGGGAGTACGTCCTCGCGGTTGGGAGGTTGTAAATCCTAGCTGCGGGGATCTGCACCGACGATCTACATCGACTCTTCTTCCACTGCGTTTCGAGTCGGTACGGATCAGATCAAACATTGTATGACATCTCCATAGTGGTCCTGGGCGTGCTCGCTGTACCGAAATTTTTTGTTTTCTGTCGCGTTCCCCTACAATACTTGGGGTAATAATCAGGACAATCCTATTTTTGCTGCTATTGATAGAGCTTTTGTTTCCATTTCTTGGGATGCACATTATCCGTTATCGGTTGTGACTGCTGTAGCAAGAATAGGTAGTGATCATACGCCTCTAATTCTTGATACGGGTGCTAGGAGGGTTACCTCCCCTAAAATATTCCGTTTTGAGAAGTGGTGGCTTGACCACCCAGATTTTAAAAAGATGGTTGCTGACATTTGGAACACACCTGTCCCTGGGAAGTGTGCTATGGATGTGTGGATGAACAAGAGTAGGTTGTTTAGGAAAAAAGCTAAAGGTTGGAGTATTAATATTGAAGCAGGGATTAAGAAAAAAAAGAGAGAGCTTCTGCTCGAATATGATATTCTTGATGTGTTTTCTGAAAGTAATCAACTTGACGATAATGATAAAGTTATGATGGGGGAGATTAAAAAAGAACTTGCTAATATTTGGCATAAGGAAGAGATTGCCTTATGGCAACGTTCTAGAGATCGTAAAATTACAGATGGAGATAACAATAATGCTTATTTCCATGCTTTGGCCAATCATAGACATAGGAAGAACCATTTGTCTAAATTAAATGGAGATAATGGTCTTGTTTACACTACTAAAGAGATGTTGGAGGTGGCCACTAAGTTCTACAAAAATTTGTTTGGTTTGAAAGCAAACACAACATCAGCTTGGGTCCTTCCTTTTGGAGAGGGGAAGATTTAGTTACACAAGAAGAAAATGACCTTCTTCAGAGAAATTTCTCTGAAGAGGAAATCAAGGAGGCAATCTTTGGATCGTATGCCCATGGGGCCCCTGGTCCCGATGGGCTATCCTTCCTGTTTTACCAAACTTTTTGGGATGTAATTAAAAATGACTTTATGGCTTTGGTTAGGGATTTTGAAGAGGGAAAACTAGATCTGCACAGATTAAACTTTGCTTTAATTGTGCTTATTCCTAAAGAAGCAGATGCAAAAGATATGAAAAAATTCATACCGATTAGTCTGAGTAATTGTGGCATTAAGATTTTCTCCAAAGCTATGACCAATAGAGTTTCTCCCATTGGTCATAGGTTGATTTCTCCTAACCAAACTGCCTTTATTAAAGGTAGATATATTTTGGAGAGTGTGGTTATGGCTCATGAGGTCATTCATGAAGTGAAGAGATCTGGATCTCAAGGCATAGTGCTTAAACTAGACTATGAGAAAGCCTATGATAGAGTTAGTTGGGATTTTCTTTTTGAAATGCTACACTCTAGAGGGTTTCGGCCCAAATGGATTTCTTGGATTAAAAGTACTTTATTTCATAGCACGTTTAGTGTGAGGATTAATGATACTACAGGTCCCCATTTTGTAGGAGGGAAAGGCCTCAAACAGGGTGACCCTCACTCTCCTTTATTGTTTAACTTGGTGGCTGATGTTTTTACTAAAATGCTTCAACAAGCAGCTTCTCAAGATCTCATTTCTGGGCTTCTGCCTCAAGTAATACCGGGAGGTGTGGTGAGTTTGCAATATGCAGATGACACCATTCTTTTCTTGGAAAATTCTGTGGAAAAAGCAAGAAATTTTAAGTGGCTTTTGTCCTGCTTTGAAAACCTTTTGGGCATGAAGATCAATTTTCATAAAAGCGATTTAATGACCATTAACATAGAGGAGGCGGTTGCTAAAGAATTTGCCCAAATTTTTTGTTGTAAACTTGGTACCTTTCCTATCAAATATCTGGGAGTGCCTCTGAACTATGATAAACTTAAAAGAGAGGATCTTCAACCTATTGTTGACAAGATTATTAAAAATATTTCAGGTTGGTTGGGTAGATTTCTCACTTATAGGGGAAAAATAATTCTATTGTGTGCTTGTGTTGTTAGTATTCCTGCCTATCTCATGGCTATGATCAAGTTCCCAAAGTGGGCTATCAATGCAATCAACTCCCAGATGGCTCACTTCTTTTGGGGCAATCTGGGTGACCAGCACAAGTACCACTTGGCCAATTGGGGATTGATCTCCAGGAAGAAAGAATTTGGGGGTTTGGGGATTCCCAATCTCAAAGAATTTAATATGGCCTTACTAGCTTCTTGGGGCAAAAGATTTTTTGATAAAACTGACAAAGATTGGAAGAAAATCGTTTCCTATAAATATGCGGTGAACTCACCTAATATTCTCTGGGCTAAAAATGGAGTAGGCTTTACCTTTTGGAAGAGTGTCACCTGGGCCTTGTCTGCGGCCAGGCCCTTTTACAGGTGGAAATTGGGAAACGGTGAGCTCATCAGTTTCTGGCATGACACTTGGGCGGGGGAATGTTCCCTTAAGGTACAATTTTGGGATTTGTTTAGCATATGTAACCAAGTTGACTGTACCATTGCCCAGGTCTGGGATGGGGTTAATCTGAAATTGTCGTTTAGAAGATGTGTCGACCAGGAGGGTATGATGCTTTGGGAACAACTAGTGGAATTGGTTAAGCAATTCCCTCTACTAGATGGGGTAGATACCCCAATCTGGACGTTGGAGGCTAATGGTATTTACTCGGTGAAATCTCTTTACGCAAAAATCAACTTTGGTGGTGTTGTTTCTGCTATTAATAACAAACTTTGGAAAGTTGTTTGCCTGCAGAAAATTCATGTTTTTCTTTGGCTGTGTGTTTACAACAAAGTGCTTACCAGAGACAACTTGGCAAAACGTAGACAAGTGGATGATCCATCTTGTCGATTCTGTAATGAGATGGAATCTGTCCAGCATCTTTTATTTGATTGCATTGTGGCTCAACAAGTATGGGCATTTGTTTCTGATTGCTTTGAGATTGATAGAATTTCTGGTTTTGAAGACATTTACGCTTTTTGGCATGCATACAAGAAAAATGTCGTGATGAATTTAGTGATTGCTGCCTCCTTGTGGAGCATATGAAAACTAAGGAATGATTTCTGCTTTCAGGGGCGCGTTTGGAGAAGTGTAAAATGCATTCTTGCCAAGCTAAACTGTTATCTGAAACAATGGAAAGTGCTCTGTGACGATACCCAGGCGACATTGCTGCAACGCTGCATCCTTTTGCTGGACAAACGGCGTGGAGAACTACTTCGGATCGCATGGAGATGAAAGGGGGAGCCCATTGAGAGGATGCCGACCTTGCTATGCTTCGTGCGCGCTGGCTTGCTTCCTGTACTCATTTGGGTCTGTAATAAAAAGTGTGCTACCAAATTCATAGCTTGCCTAGGATGCTTGAGAGAACTTCTGCTCTCACCTATTCTGCAGTAGGGGCGTTTGCCTTTTCGGTTCTTAGTTTGGTCCTTATGTAAGACTTTCTGGCTTTTCGCTGCTTCATTCTATAAAATGGGGCAGGGGAACCCCTTTTATTCAAAAAAAAAATGTGAGCACCAGGATTTGAACCCTAATGGGCTGGGGATATCACTGTCCACGTAACCATCCAACCATAGATTGGTTCGCGAGAGGACCAAGACTTGGCGTGTGGAACATTATCACTAATTTGGCCCGTGTTACCACGTGTACATGCACACAACGCTCACCTAAGTACTACTAGTACTCTACTGCCATCAGAGAAAAGGGTTCATGTGGTACGTAGTATCTGCTGCCCGTGTGAAAAGAGTTCCAAGACTTGGGTCTTGCATTGCGGCGCCACCAAAGTAGTGCTGCAAAGCTGGCGCGGCATGTCACAACTCACAACCTACTGCTGCCTGCGCAAAGTAGAGTGGACTACTCCTGTGTCCTGTCAAAATGAAAAGTAGCGTGGAGTACTGCTATCTTCGTGTGTGTCACGTCTGCCCACACAGGCCAAAATCACTGCTTTGCCCCTTTAATCACACATTAGCAAGATTTGACCCTCGGTTGAAAAAAATAACAAATCGAGTCTGACCCTTTTGCTACCGCCGTCATAGTTGGCGGTAGGGTTTCACGGCCTACTATCAAGGTCAATGGCGATAGGACTCGCCTGCGCCATCACGTCATTCTGACGTGATAAGACCCTACCGCCAGGGTCCTTGGCGGTAGGCCCCTGAAGAGCGGGTAGGGTATACTGGGTTACCGCCGGTGCACCCTGGCAGTAGGGTATAATAGGCTACCGCCAAGTGCCCTGGCGGTACCAACTTATCCACGGCTGAACGGCATGACAACACAGGCAAGTCGTACCTCCATCGCCCTTGGTGGTAGTCAGTGATACCCTACCGCGTACTATGACAGCAGTACCAAAAATGTTAGATATAAAACAAAAAAATTAAACCAGGGTTAAATCGTGCTAATCTTTGCCCTTAAGGCCAAAACAGTGATTTTGGCCGCGGACACCCTCCTCGATCGGATTGCAGCACAAGAAGTATACAGACTTTGTGTGAAAAATATGTTGATGATGTTCACATTTGCATATTTTGTTCACATTTTTGTTTGTTTGTTTGCAAGCGCACACCTCCATTTCCTTTCCCGTAAGAATTTGCCCAAATATTTTGTTGTAAACTTGGTACCTTTCCTATCAAATATCTGGGAGTGCCTCTGTACAGACGCAAGCGCTCATATATACATGCATGCACTCACCCCTATGAATGCACACACGCACACCCTCCCCCTATGAGCACCTTCGAGAGACTGAGCCAGCATGTCATCTTGAGATTTTACGAAGTCACCGTAGGCGCCTCGTATTCGACGGGAACGTCTCCTCCCAATGAACGCGCATTGCCGGAAATACTGAAATAAATTTAGGATAAATGCGAGCACCAGGATTTGAACCCTGGTGGGCTGGGGATACCACGGTCCTCCTAACCATCCAACCACAGGTTGGTTCGCGTCCACATTTCGTGGGTATAACTTCCCTCTCCCGTTGGATAGTATGGAATCACAAAATGGATTGATCATTACATGAATTTCTGGACCGAAATACCGAAAAAGGGGAGCGACCCCGCATCGCTCACTGTGAGCAGCTCGGGCGGAACCTACTCCCATCGCTACCGCCGCAAGTTGGGGCCCATATCCTCACCGTTGTCGGCTCGCGCCTCCAGGCAAAGCCCACAGGTGGCCGGCGGCGGTGGGATTCGGCTTCTTCTCATGCCCCTTGGGGTCGGGTTGTGCTATTGCAGGGCATGCGACATGCATGCACTTGCCGGGGATGGTGTAGGGGGCCTTGCCGGTGGCGGTGCTGGCCGTTCTCGGTGGCGTTTGCTAGTGGCAGAGGGCTCTGGCGGTCCGGAGCAGGTCTATGGCACCGGGCTGGAGGCCAAATTTGGGTTATAGGCTGCTGTCGTGATGTGGTGGTGGTTGCTGGGTTGCTCCGGGTGCTTGAGCGTCGCTTGGTCAGATCCCGTCGGGGATGGGGTCCTGGCCGCCCGATCTTGCCCAGAACCAGCGGGGGAACCCGTGCGGTTACAAGCGTGGCTGCTCCCCCACCCAGTGATGGCTGCACAACCAGATCTCAGTGCTGGTGGTCGTTCTGGGTTGCTCCCGGTGCGGTGAGCTTCCCTTGGCCGAGAAGGAAGACCGGTGTCTCTGGCGATAGCTTGGTGTGTGTTGTGCAACAGTGTCCGGTGGTTTCCCAAGAAGGCACGATTTCACTTCTAGTGGATGTTCTCGTGGCATGGTCCCAACTACTCTCTCCGTTTCTAAATATAAGTCTTTATATAGATTTCAATGTGGACTACATACAGAGCAAAATGAATATATCTACTCTATAAAATATGTCTATATACATCCATATGTGGTCTTTATTAAGATCTCTAAAAAGACTTATATTTAGGAATGGAGGGAGTACCACTCAACCAGCGGTGGAACCCACTCCACGAGTGAAGCATGTGCCGCAACCATCCACACGCTCCCCAGCTGCAACCTAGTCCATTACACAAGGCGTTGGCAATTGTTGTGGGGAGAAGCGTTGAAAATCTGAAGACTGGACGACACCTCTCTCCCATCTACCACTATTGTCTCTTTGAAAGGACCTACATGACGACTGGAGGGGGAGGGGGGGATAAGCGTTTTGAAATTTTTACGGATTTGACTTTATCCTAATGTGGAATTAAACTAAACTGATACTTTTCAAGCAAAAATACTAAATATGCTAGACTTAACTAAGTGCACCAGCAATCTATACTAAACAAGATAGGCACAAAAGAAAACAAGCAAGCACAAAGTATATCACAAGATATGAAAATGTAGAAACATCTAAACAATTCTAACTAGCACAAGATATATCTTTATCAATATGAGCAAGTATGAATTGTAGAAAGTAAAGGGTGCTCGTGAACTAGCCTTTTTTTATTAACGGGCTGGGTGGGCCCTTCCTGTCATTAATGGTCAACGGTTATGATGCTAACAGTCAACACTTAAAAGTGGGCCCTCCCTGTCATTAAACTGTTAAAACTTAATGATTCAACGAGTAGTATTTTTTGAAACAGCGAACCACAAATGTGGTAGGGTTTCAGAACTTTCCAAAAAGCGGTAGTTTTTTGGAACCCTAGCTCGAATTGTGGTAGTTTTATACTATTTACTCTTCTTGGTGGGGTGTGGCTACTCGTATACTCATGCTCGATTTTGAGTTGGTGGCGTGTTTTGCTTATATCTCGGATGTCGATTTCATTTTAACCTACTTTGTAAGAGGATTTCCTCATCATCTTGTATCGGTTTGGCCATTTGGGCCTTATCTCTAAAGCTGGATGAAGAGAGTACTACATGAATTTCTATTAAAATACCACATGGATTAATTTATTACACACTTATTTATCCGCTTTTTTGGTTTTTTCTTTTTCGTTTGAAATATAGTACAGACACATACGCTAACATAGACATACATACACTCAATTATGTATGTATGTGACTATGTGTAGGCTCTCTGTGGGGTCTGGTTGTATATACCGGGAGAGGCTTTTCTTTTTGTTAGAGCATCTACAACCGGACTTGGCAAATCCGATCCCTCAAACGTCCACGGACAGTGACCGGTCACACCTCAAATAATCGATTCCACAACCGGATATCTCAAATTAGAAACCTCAAATCCATACTATTACATGAAACGTAAACTTAATCTTCAGCGGAGCTCGTCCGGCTCCGCCGTTCCTATGTCCGGCGGCCGGCTGCGCCCCTTAGAGTGTTGGTCCGGTCGCCGGGGAGGTAGAGTGGGACATGGGACACAGCCCGACTCACGGGACTCAAGGCGTCGCCGTCTCCCATGCCCCTACTCTTCCTCGTCGCGGCCCGAAACCCTGACGGTGCCGGTGGACGTGAGATCGATGTTGGATCTGTCCTGGGAGGAGTCGGCGACATTCACCATGACGCGGTTGCGGCGCCCGGGGTTGCAGGCCATCTATTCAGGCGCTGGAGAATGCGACTCCACTTCTCCAATGTCCACCACCGTGAGGGCTACCGCCGTCTCCCGCGCGCCGCTGCCTCGCACGGCGGGCACGCCACACCATGTTCTCGTTGGACGACACTCATGCGTTCACCTCCTGCTCGGTGCGCCAGCGGAGGGGTTGCGCGTCTGCCACCGTGTTCGAATGCCAGACGGACCGCATCGCCTCCAGTGAGGCAGCGGCGTCACACCTCGTGGCAGATCCATGCGCCATTTGGGCAGACGCACTGGATTCCCGACGCAAGGAGTCCAAGCGTTGCTGTCGGACGGCCTCCTCCCTGGAGCGGCGGAGCGCAAGCCGGACGGTCATCTCCTCCTCGAGGCTGTGTGGGATGAGCTCGGGGTTGACGGTTCTGGAGGTGTAGGACTCAGATCCGCTGCTCGCTATGCCGGAGAAGGCCGGAGATCGCCGGACGGAAGATTGGGTGGCGGAGGGGAGTGGAGGGGAGGGGAGTGAATTGGCTTGGGTTTGGTCAGGGGAGCGGATATGGACGAATATATGTGGGGTCGGGTGGGACAGCGTGGGCTGGGTCCGACGTGGCGGACGTTCCCGGGCCTCCGCATAGCCGCCCCATATTTGGGCTGGATATGAGGGGTGCCGGTCAGCCCGGGCGTTTGAGGGGGGTTTGATGTGCCCGGCTGGGTCAATTTTTTCTGACCGATTAATGACCGGGCCGTCCGCCCTGGTGATTGAGGCAGGTTTGAGGTGCCCGGCTGTAAAAGAACTTGAGAATCTTTCCCTAATAATAAAGCACGGATTGACTCCGTGGGTTCACCGTCACAATACGCTTCTTCCCGTGAGTTTACGCCTTCAGTTTGAATTTAAAACATATACGTGAGGTGGTACTAAAGCACGCATTGGTTCTGAGACTATTAGAGTCCGTAACGTTTTGGTGGTTGGAAAAACCGATTCATCTACGATTTCGTATTGTGATGGTGTTTGCACGTTCATATGCTGTGTGTATATATGCATCAACCAGGATCACGTTTCTGTTATCAAATCGTGAGATCGTGGGAAGAATCGCAACGCGGCAGACGTGAAGGGATCAATGTCGTCGCCGCCGCTGCCTTTGCTCTGGACGGAGAGGACGGCTACCTCCGCTGGAAGAATTAACTCAGTGCTGCTCCGCCTCCACATCCTCAGCGTTGGCGCACGTGCTGACCTACGCGCGCCGCCGGCAAGCTGTTGGGGAACGTTGCATGGGAAACAAAAATTTTCCTACGCACACGCAAGATCTATCCATGGTGATGAGCATCTACGAGAGGGAGAGTGAATCTACATACCCTTGTAGATCGCTAAGCGGAAGCGTTAATAAACGCGGTTGATGTAGTCGAACGTCTTCGCGATCCAAATCGCCGAGCGTCCCGCGATCCAATCACGATCCTTCCGATCTAGTGCCGAACGGACGGCACCTCCGCGTTCAACACACGTACGGCTTGATGACGCCTTCACCTCCTCGATCCAGCGAGCGATGGTGAAGTAGTGGTTGAGTTCCAGCAGCACGACGGCGTGGTGATGGTGGTGAGGAACAATCTCTGCAGGGCTTCGCCAAGCACTACGGAGATTATGACGGAGGAACTAGAGGGCTAGGGTTGCCGGCACACGGCTTGGGAAATCCTGATGTGTCCCGTGTGCTAGCCCTGCCCCTCTATTTATATGTTGAGCCTTGGGGTCTAAACTTGGAGTAAAAGCCTCCTCCGGGTCGGTTTTGCCCGCACAAGGTCGATTTGGCCCGCAGGGAAAGAGTCCAACTCGGATCCCTGCCGAACCGCGCCCAGCCGCGCACAAGCGGTAGTACCGCTTCACACAAGCGGTAGTACCGCTTGGGCGGTAGTACCGCTTCACACAAGCGGTAGTACCGCTCCGGCGGTAGTACCGCTTCACCAAGCGGTAGTACCGCTTACGCGGCAGCAAAACTACTTTTGCACTTTCCAATACCTCGTGGGCTTTATCCCTTTGGCCCATATAAAGTGTTGCTGCACCCGAACACTTCGGTAAACATCCGGAAC
Organism: Elymus sibiricus; assembly: GCA_039707655.1. NCBI lineage: Eukaryota > Viridiplantae > Streptophyta > Magnoliopsida > Poales > Poaceae > Elymus > Elymus sibiricus. Next base: position 40,977,119 of record CM077670.1, read on the forward strand.
CCCTTCCGGTGAACTCCGGAACTCTTTCGGAGATCAAAACACTATTATCACATATATCAATCTTTACCTCCGGACTATTCCAGAGATCCTCGTCATGTCCGGGATCTTATCCGAGACTTCCGAACAACTTTCGGTCACCAACATAATAACTCAATTATACTAATCGTCACCAAACGTTAAGTGTGTAGACCCTGCGGGTTCGAGAACTATGTAGACATGACCGAGACACCTCTACGGCCAATAACCAATAGCGGGACCTGGATGCCCATATTGGCTCCTACATATTCTACGAAGATCTTTATCGGTCGAACCTCTATGTCAAGGATTCAGTTAATCCCGTATGCTGTTCCCTTTGTTCTTCGGTATGTTACTTGCCCGAGATTCGATCGTCGGTATCACTATACCTAGTTCAATCTCGTTACCGGCAAGTCTCTTTACTCGTTCCGTAATACAAGATCTCGTGGCTAACACTTTAGTCACATTGCTTGCAAGGCTCATTGTGATGTTGTATTACCGAGTGGGCCCTGAGATACCTCTCCGTCATACGGAGTAACAAATCCCAGTCTTGATCCATGCCAACCCAACAGACACCCTCGGAGATACCTGTAGAGCACCTTTATAGTCACCCAGTTACGTTGCGACGTTTGATACACACAAGGTATTCCTCCGGTGTTAGTGAGTTGCATGATCTCATGGTCAAAGGAACAGATACTTGACATGCAGAAAACAATAGCAATAAACTGACACGATCATATGCTACGTTCGTAGTTTGGGTCTTGTCCATCACATCATTCTCCTAATGATGTGATCCCGTTATCAAATGACATCTCATGTCAATGGCTAGGAAACCTTAACCATCTTTGATCAACGAGCTAGTCAACTAGAGGCTTACTAGGGACACAGTGTTGTCTATGTACCCACACATGTATTTGAGTTTCCAATCAATACAATTATAGCATGGATAATAAACGATTATCATGAACAAGGAAATATAATAATAACCAATTTATTATTGCCTCTAGGGCATATTTCCAACAGTCTCCCACTTGCACTAGAGTCAATAATCTAGTTCACATCACTATGTGATTTACATTGTAATGAATCGAACACCCATGCAGTTCTGGTGTTGTTCATGTTTAGCCCTTGGAAGAGGTTTAGTCATCGGATCTGCAACATTTAGATCCGTGTGTACTTTGCAAATATTTATGTCGTCCTCCTTGATGTAATCGCGGATGGAATTGAAACGTCGTTTTATGTGTCTGGTCCTCTTGTGAAATCTTGGTTCCTTGGCTAGAGCAATGGCACCAGTATTATCACAAAACAGAGTCATTGGGTTAAGTGCACTTGGCACTACTCCAAGATCTGTCATGAACTCCTTCATCCAGACACCTTCCTTCGCCGCCTCCGAGGCAGCGATGTACTCCGCTTCGCATGTAGAATCAGCTACCACGCTTTGCTTGGAACTGCACCAGCTAACCGCACCCCCATTTAGAATAAATACGTATCCGGTTTGCGACTTAGAGTCATCCGGATCAGTGTCAAAGCTTGCATCGACGTAACCCTTTACGACGAGCTCTTGATCACCTCCATAAACGAGAAACATGTCCTTAGTCCTTTTCAGGTACTTCAGGATATTCTTGACCGCCGTCCAGTGTTCCATTCCTGGATCACTTTGAAACCTTCCGACCATACTTATGGCAAGGCTGACATCGGGTCTTGTGCACAGCATTGCATACATGATAGAGCCTATGGCTGAAGCATAGGGGATGACACTCATCTTTTCTCTATCTTCTGCAGTCACTGGGCATTGAGTCTTACTCAACTTCACACCTTGCAAAACAGGCAAGAACCCCTTCTTGGACTGATCCATTTTGAACTTCTTCAAAATCTTATCAAGGTATGTGCTTTGTGAAAGTCCTATTAAGCGTCTTGATCTATCTCTATAGATCTTGATGCCTAATATGAAAGCAGCTTCTCCTAGGTCCTTCATCGAAAAACTCTTGTTCAAATATTCCTTTACGCTTTCCAGCATTTCTATATTGTTTCCAATCAGCAATATGTCATCCACATATAATATTAGAAACGCTATAGAGCTCCCACTCACTTTCTTGTAAATACAAGCTTCTCCGTAAACTTGTATAAACTCGAACGCTTTGATCACCTCATCAAAACGAAGATTCCAACTCCGAGATGCTTGCACCAGTCCATAAATGGATCGCTGGAGTTTGCAAACTTTGTCAGCATTCTCTGGATCGACAAAACCTTCTGGTTGCATCATATACAACTCTTCCTTAAGGAAACCGTTAAGGAACGCTGTTTTGACATCCATCTGCCAAATTTCATAATCGAAAAAGGCAGCTATTGCTAACATGATTCTGACGGACTTAAGCATCGCTACGGGTGAGAAGGTCTCATCGTAGTCAACTCCTTGAACTTGTGAAAAACCCTTTGCCACAAGTCGAGCTTTATAGACGGTGACATTACCGTCCGCGTCCGTCTTCCTCTTAAAGATCCATTTGTTCTGAATGGCCTTACGCCCTTCAGGTAATACTTCCAAAGTCCATACTTTGTTTTCATACATGGATCCCATCTCGGATTTCATGGCCTCTAACCACTTCTCGGAATCCGGGCTCATCATCGCTTCTCCATAGCTCGTAGGTTCATCGTTGTCTAACAACATGACTTCTAAGACAGGGTTGCCGTACCACTCAGGAGCAGTACGCGTCCTTGTCGACCTACGAGGTTCGATAGCAACTTGATCCAAAGCTTCATGATCATCATCATTAACTTCCTCTTCAGCTAATGTAGGCTCCACAGAAACAACTTTCTGCGCTGCGCTACTCTCAGGTTGAAGTAAAGGTTCAACAACCTCATCAAGTTCTATCTTCCTCCCACTCAATTCTTTCGAGAGAAACTCTTTCTCAAGAAACGTTCCGTTTTTAGCGACAAACACTTTGCCTTCGGATCTGAGATAGAAGGTATACCCAACTGTCTCTTTTGGGTATCCTATGAAGACGCATTTCTCCGCTTTGGGTTCCAGCTTTTCAGGCTGAAGCTTTTTGACATAAGCATCACATCCCCAAACTTTAAGAAACGACAGTTTTGGCTTCTTGCCAAACCAAAGTTCATATGGCGTCGTCTCAACGGATTTCGATGGTGCCCTATTTAAAGTGAATGCAGCTGTCTCTAATGCATAACCCCAAAACGATAGTGGCAAATCGGCAAGAGACATCATAGATCGCACCATATCCAATAAGGTACGATTACGACGTTCGGACACACCATTACGCTGTGGTGTTCCAGGCGGTGTTAATTGTGAAACAATTCCACACTGTCTTAAGTGACTGCCAAACTCATAACTCAGATATTCTCCTCCTCGATCAGATCGTAGGAATTTAATCTTCTTGTTACGATGATTCTCAACTTCACTCTGAAATTGTTTGAACTTTTCAAATGTTTCAGACTTGTGTTTCATTAAGTAAATATACCCATATCTACTTAAGTCATCAGTGAAGGTGAGAAAGTAACGATAACCACCGCGCGCCTCAATGCTCATCGGACCGCACACATCAGTATGTATGATTTCCAATAAGTCACTTGCCCGTTCCATTATTCCAGAGAACGGCGTTTTAGTCATCTTGCCCATGAGGCATGGCTCACATGTGTCAAGTGATTCAAAATCAAGTGACTCCAAAAGTCCATCAGCATGGAGCTTCCTCATGCGTTTTACACCAATATGACCTAAACGGCAGTGCCACAAGAAAGTGGTATTATCATTATCAATTCTACATCTTTTGGCATCAATGTTATGAACATGTGTATTATTACTATCGAGATTCAATAAGAATAAACCCCTCACATTGGGTGCATGACCATAAAAGATATTACTCATATAAATAGAACAACCATTATTCTCTGATTTAAATGAGTAACCGTCTCGCAATAAACAAGATCCAGATATAATGTTCATGCTTAACGCAGGCACCAAATAACACTTATTTAGGTTCATCACTAATCCCGACGGTAATCGAAGAGCGAGCGTGCCGACGGCGATCACATCAACCTTGGAACCATTTCCCACGCGCATCGTCACTTCGTCCTTTGCCAGCCTCCGTCTATTCCGCAGTTCCTGTTTTGAGTTGCAAATATGAGCAACCGCACCGGTATCAAATACCCAGGCACTACAACGAGAGTTGGTAAGGTACACATCAATAACATGTATATCATATATACCTTGTTTGTTGTTGGCCGCCTTCTTGTCAGCCAAATACTTGGGGCAATTCCGCTTCCAGTGTCCAGTTCCCTTGCAATGAAAACACACAGTTTCTGGTTTGGGTCCAGCCTTGGATTTCTTCACGAGAGGAGCAACTGCTTTGCCACTCTGCTTGGAGTTACCCTTCTTACCCTTGCCATTTTTCTTGAAACTAGTGGTTTTATTGACCATCAACACTTGATGCTCCTTCTGAATTTCAGACTCAGCGGCTTTCAGCATCGCAAACAGCTCGGCGACTGACTTGTTCATCCCGTGCATGTTATAGTTCAACACGAAGCTCTTGTAGCTAGGTGGCAATGATTGAAGAACTCTGTCAGTGATAGCCTCTGGCGGAAGGGGCATCCCTAACTCAGCCAGACGGGTGGAGTACCCAGACATTCTGAGCACGTGATCACTGATAGACCCGTTCTCCTCCATCTTGCAAGCATAGAACTTATCGGAGATCTCATATCTCTCGATCCGGGCATTCTTCTGAAAGATAAACTTCAACTCCTGGAACATCTCATATGCTCCATGACGTTCAAAACGTCTTTGAAGTCCCGGTTCTAAGCCATACAACATTGCACATTGAACTATTGAGTAATCATCAGAACGAGCCTGCCAGGCGTTCACAACGTCTAGAGACTCAACTGGAGCGGGTGGATCACCAAGCGGTGCATCAAGGACATAAGCCTTCTGGGAAGCCGTAAGGATAATCCTTAGATTACGGGCCCAATCCACAAAGTTACTTCCATCATCTTTCAACTTAGCTTTCTCTAGGAACGCATTAAAATTCAGGGGTGCTACTGCGCGAGCCATGATCTACAACATAAATATAGCAAAGACAACTTAGACTATTGTTCTAGATAATGAGTTTTAGTTAATCATATTTAAAAAACTCCCACTCAAATTGACATCCCTCCGATCATTCGAGTGTAACATGATCCAAATCCACCAACTCAAGTCCGATCATCACGTGAGTTGAGGTGGTTTCAATGGTGAACATCTTCATGTTGATCATATCTACTATATGACTCATGTTCGACCTTTCGGTCTCTTGTGTTCCGAGGCCATGTCTGTACATGCTAGGCTCGTCAAGTTTAACCCGAGTGTTCCGCACGTGTAACATGGCTTACACCCGTTGTATGCGAACGTAGAGTCTATCACACCCGATCATCACGGCGTGTCTCGAAACGACGAACTTTCGCAACGGTGCACACTTGGGGAGAACACAATTTATCTTGAAATTTAAGTGAGGGATCACCTTATAATGCTACCGTCGTCCTAAGCAAAATAAGATGCATAAAAGGATTAACATCACATGCAAATCATAAGTGACATGATATGGCCATGAACTTGTGCTTTTGATCTCCATCTCCAAAGCACCGGCATGATCTCCATCGTCACCGGCATGACACCATGATCTCCATCATCTTGATCTCCATCAACGTGTCGCCATAAGGTTGTCGCGCCGACTGTTGCTTCCACGACTATTGCTAACGTTTAGCGATAAAGTAAAGCATTACATAGCGCTTAATGATTGACACGCAGGTCATACAATAATTAAAGACAACTCTATGGCTCCTGCCAGTTGCCATACTCATCGACATGCAAGTCGTGATATTCTATACAAAACATGATCATCTCATACATCACATATATCTCATCATGTAATTGGCCATATCACATCACAACATACCCTGCAAAAACAAGTTAGACGTCCTCTAATTGTTGTTGCAAATTTTACGTGGCTGCTACGGGTTTGCAAGAACCGTTCTTACCTACGCAAAACCACAACGTGGTGTAGTGATTGCTTTTTGATCTTCTAAAAGAACCCTCTTCATTGAACCGATTCAACTAAAGTGAGAGAGACAGACACCCGCCAGTCACCTTTATGCAACAAGTGCACGCAGCGGTAAAACCAGTCTCGCGTAAGCGTACGCGTAATGTCGGTCCGGGCCGCTTCATCTCACAATACCGCTGAATCAAGTATCAACTAGTAACGGCAAGCAATATGTATACACCCACGCCCACAACTCGTTTGTGTTCTACTCGAGATCTCATCTACGCATAGACCTAGCTCATGATGCCACTGTTGGGGAACGTTGCATGGGAAACAAAAATTTTCCTACGCACACGCAAGATCTATCCATGGTGATGAGCATCTACGAGAGGGAGAGTGAATCTACATACCCTTGTAGATCGCTAAGCGGAAGCGTTAATAAACGCGGTTGATGTAGTCGAACGTCTTCGCGATCCAAATCGCCGAGCGTCCCGCGATCCAATCACGATCCTTCCGATCTAGTGCCGAACGGACGGCACCTCCGCGTTCAACACACGTACGGCTTGATGACGCCTTCACCTCCTCGATCCAGCGAGCGATGGTGAAGTAGTGGTTGAGTTCCAGCAGCACGACGGCGTGGTGATGGTGGTGAGGAACAATCTCTGCAGGGCTTCGCCAAGCACTACGGAGATTATGACGGAGGAACTAGAGGGCTAGGGTTGCCGGCACACGGCTTGGGAAATCCTGATGTGTCCCGTGTGCTAGCCCTGCCCCTCTATTTATATGTTGAGCCTTGGGGTCTAAACTTGGAGTAAAAGCCTCCTCCGGGTCGGTTTTGCCCGCACAAGGTCGGTTTGGCCCGCAGGGAAAGAGTCCAACTCGGATCCCTGCCGAACCGCGCCCAGCCGCGCACAAGCGGTAGTACCGCTTCACACAAGCGGTAGTACCGCTTGGGCGGTAGTACCGCTTCACACAAGCGGTAGTACCGCTCCGGCGGTAGTACCGCTTCACCAAGCGGTAGTACCGCTTACGCGGCAGCAAAACTACTTTTGCACTTTCCAATACCTCGTGGGCTTTATCCCTTTGGCCCATATAAAGTGTTGCTGCACCCGAACACTTCGGTAAACATCCGGAACCCCTTCCGGTGAACTCCGGAACTCTTTCGGAGATCAAAACACTATTATCACATATATCAATCTTTACCTCCGGACTATTCCAGAGATCCTCGTCATGTCCGGGATCTTATCCGAGACTTCCGAACAACTTTCGGTCACCAACATAATAACTCAATTATACTAATCGTCACCAAACGTTAAGTGTGTAGACCCTGCGGGTTCGAGAACTATGTAGACATGACCGAGACACCTCTACGGCCAATAACCAATAGCGGGACCTGGATGCCCATATTGGCTCCTACATATTCTACGAAGATCTTTATCGGTCGAACCTCTATGTCAAGGATTCAGTTAATCCCGTATGCTGTTCCCTTTGTTCTTCGGTATGTTACTTGCCCGAGATTCGATCGTCGGTATCACTATACCTAGTTCAATCTCGTTACCGGCAAGTCTCTTTACTCGTTCCGTAATACAAGATCTCGTGGCTAACACTTTAGTCACATTGCTTGCAAGGCTCATTGTGATGTTGTATTACCGAGTGGGCCCTGAGATACCTCTCCGTCATACGGAGTAACAAATCCCAGTCTTGATCCATGCCAACCCAACAGACACCCTCGGAGATACCTGTAGAGCACCTTTATAGTCACCCAGTTACGTTGCGACGTTTGATACACACAAGGTATTCCTCCGGTGTTAGTGAGTTGCATGATCTCATGGTCAAAGGAACAGATACTTGACATGCAGAAAACAATAGCAATAAACTGACACGATCATATGCTACGTTCGTAGTTTGGGTCTTGTCCATCACATCATTCTCCTAATGATGTGATCCCGTTATCAAATGACATCTCATGTCAATGGCTAGGAAACCTTAACCATCTTTGATCAACGAGCTAGTCAACTAGAGGCTTACTAGGGACACAGTGTTGTCTATGTACCCACACATGTATTTGAGTTTCCAATCAATACAATTATAGCATGGATAATAAACGATTATCATGAACAAGGAAATATAATAATAACCAATTTATTATTGCCTCTAGGGCATATTTCCAACACAAGCCTGTTGCCATCAGTGCTGCTCCGCCTCCACATCCTCAGCGTTGGCGCACGTGCTGACCGACGCGCGCCGCCGGCAAGCCTGTTGCCATCAACTAGCATCTCGTCGTCTGTTCGTCTGTTGCCGGCGAAATCCATCGGCTCAACTTATACTTTCTAGCCAGAGGAAAGCGTTAGCTAGCTAGCCTTGGCCGTGTACGTGGATATCTCCAAAAAGCATCGTTCAAGCGTGGCGTTTGTACTCGGCGTCTCACCGGAAGGCAGTCGTCGAGCCGCATACCTGAGCCAGCATTCTACAAGAGCGTGTCTTGCAGCTTCTCCGGCTCAACTCCTCCGTCTGCAGCCTCGCCGCTGCCGCCGACAAGGACCATCCTCACCGAGTCCCTCTTATGCAGGTGACGCAGTTAAAACGAACTCGTCGAGAACGCACGTCTCAATCACAGTCAGAAAAGGATTCGTGCCCAACTTTGAGGTCGCACGGGACATAGATTTCGTCTTTCGATCACGTTCTGTTGCGCGATACAATAGCAGCAGGAGTAGAGCAGCAAAATTCATCAGATAAGAAAGCGGCGGAGGCTGAAGGACCGAGTGCTGTCGATGTAGCTTTACAGCTATGCATGCATCCAAATCACCGGCGTTGTGACCTTGACCTGGGATTGCTCCAAGCTAATTGAACCAGCACGCCACGACCACTACCAAGCTTCAATCACGTGGACAGGTACCCTTATCTTTCTTTTCCATCGCCATATTTGTGTAGAATTACCAAGTGCAGTCGGCTAATGGTGCACAATTAAAGGAGGACTTGAACTGGGTTGAAGTTGGATTAAGTCCATCATGCACCGATGGTGGGCTAGCAAAAGCATAATTCAACAACGTAGAGGAGGTCTTTGATGCTTCTAAATTTGCTAAACACAATGCAGTTCCAAGACTTATTTTAGCAGTTTAACCTTTTGGTCATTGGTGGTACCCGGACGACATCCACAACCCGTCAAGGACGTGACTAAGTACATGACAATGGTTGGGCTACATAGATTACCTTCTAGGTTGCTGTCATAGGATTGTGGCGATCTCACCATGGTTAAATTCTTATTCCAAATAAGGAACCGTCGACAATTATCCAAAAACATATGGCATATATATGGTAAACCGATGAGGCATTTTAGGAGACGAGGACCAGCTCGCAGTTTCCACAATCGGCATGCCCGACTAGCTTGACGCCACACTCACGAAACACAGATGCATGGGTGAAGACATGCCAGGGTGTCTGCCAAGCCCGTGCCTCTACGGAGAAGCCCGACTAGCTGGACCCACTTGCATTCGTCAGCAACGAACAAGAAGGACTCTGGTTCTGGTGTTTGCTCTGTGGTGAAGCATGGGCGTTGTGCCAGGGACTTTTTTTATTTTTTGCAATTAATTTTGGTGATAAAGACTGTTTTTTTCTTCCGTTGCAAGCACGGGCATTTTTGCTAGTTAGAATACAAATATGCTGGAGAGTAGCGAGGCTAGAGGGTTTTACATGGTAGTGGTACCTGCTGCGAGTAGTTCTGCGTCAAAAGTGCGATGACTTGGTTCAGCGTGGTTTGTGGTGGGGTGGTCAGTCTTGGCATGCCTCGGCAGAATGATGCGATATGCGTACGAGCCAGCACCTCACGGAGTCACGGGTGCCAACCAACGTTCGGCATCCCACCGTCGCCGAGGCGTATGACGGTGCCGGTGGGCTCACATCACATGCCCCGATCAAGGTCTAGTCTCTCTCTCTCTCTCTTGTATGATTGCCCGCTGCGCTTCGGGTCCCAGGCTCCCAGCTGCAAACCCCACGCGCATTCTCCCCCACGCACCAAGAAGAGAACCCCATCTCCGGAGGGAGCGCCTAAACCCCAGCCAGATCCGGCACCGCCACCGGCGAGGCGGCGACCCCCACCGCGGCCGGACGGCGAGATCTTCATCGGCTACCGGGGAAAGATTTCTTGCTTCGTTAGCAAGGTAACCAGACCTCACTACTCTCCTAACCGCTCCCCTCTCTCTCTAACCTCGTTGCCTCCGCCAAAATTAAAACCCCCATCTGACACGCTTCACCCTTCTTTCTGGGCAAGAAAATCCACAGATCTAATGGCCGGTGGTTTGGAATGGAACGTTGCCGCGGTAATAACCATTGTTGGCTGGTTGGTGTCGCCCATCATCGGCTTTCTCCTGCCCAAGATCCTCTCCAGGCTTGGGTTTGAGGTCGACATTCAGCAGAAGATCGAGGAGCTGGAGCTCCGCATCATGCCAGAGCTTGAGAACAGGCTGCACGCCATAGATCAGGGGAGGATGATGCGGAGTGGAACGAAATCAAACTCTGATTTGATCCGGCTGCACAAGATGGCCACGACGCTGAGGCACGCCCGGGATGATGCGGATGACATCTTCGATGATGCTCACTCACCAGCAGCTGTGTGGGAATCACACGCATTGTTCTACGGAGCCGTGCAGACCTGCATCGCTCGCCTCAACAGCAGCTGCGTGGGGATCAAACGCATAGTCCGGAGCGGATCTGCTCGGGTACGGCAGTGGTCACGGAACATCTCCCCCCGTTGGTCAGAAGATGTGCTTCCGGTGACTGCACACCCAAATTTCTTGGGACGCTGCCTCTCTTGCTGGTGGAGCTCGTTGGCCTTCTTCGTGAATTGCTGTAGAGCCATCTTCTACTGGTTAGTTCATGCGATTGAGGTTGCCCGTCTTTACAGAGACCGGTCCTATGACATTGTTGAAATTAGAAGTAACCAGGTACACCTAATTTTAACCACCCACTCTCATCTCATATACATATACGTATGTACCCTCTATATGTATGTACATGCGTACAAAAAAAACTTTTTTCTAATTTAATCTTAGCACATATATTCAGTTACATTACATATTTATAATATATACTGTGGGGACAAACATGTCATTCATATGTATGCACTATAATATTTGTTGAAATTTCTAACATCATAATCGCTAATTACATTGTTTGTGTAGTTGCAAAATGGTTGTAATTGCCTCGGAAACAGTATATGCACAACATTTTTAGATTTGGATTATAAACAATATTTGTTAGCATTATTTTATCTTTTCTTGTTTAGCACTTATAGTTTAATATTATTTGATTTGTTCCTACTTTTCTTGTTTGTATATAGCGCCCAAAATCCATGGCCATTTTTCTGAGGGAAAATCTATGGTCATTTTTGGTTTATGAGTTTCACAGTCAGTTTTGTTCTACCAAAGATATTTTTCTATTTTCTACATGAACATTTTCCGTCAGGCACTTGGCAAAGACTGTACCAAAATAAAATAAAAAGCAACTAAAAAACATTAGGTTGCGGTCCGCAAATACGAATAGTATGAACGAACTTTGTGTGTCGCCTGAAAAACGCTCGGTAAACAAGGTTGCACGATCAATACGCCATAAAACTGTGGCTTGGAGCTCGGTGCATATGCGGGGGCTGCAACTTATTCTGCTTCTGACCAGCACCGGCACAGCCGGCGGCGACGGCCTCGCTAGCTAGGACATGGAACCGAAGTGGTAGCATAGCACACCACGAGCCCCGCATTGTGTGCATAATAATACATCCCTAGTTGTGGTCGAGCCCCACCAAAATAAGCAGTAGTGTAGATCCGAACATCTATTATATAATTAAAACAATAGAAAAATAAACCACCATATTCATTCACATAGGCCAAAAAAAAACCCCTTGATTCTAATTATAATGGTTGAGATTAGAAAAAATCAAAAGGTTATGTAAAATATGAAGTGTGTACAACAATCCAGCATTGACACATGCATGTTAAGTTCAACGTAGATACATATAAAACTGTATCATATACAAATTTGAAAAACAAACTTAGGGTGAAGGTCTATTTGGAAGAAGAAAAAAACATGGATACATTTTTACTATTAAAGTGGAGTTGCTTCCTCGCCTCCAGGGTTTCCTCCCCGGCCCTACGTTGTTTTTTCCACTTCATGCCTCCTGATTTGGGATAATCTGAACCAAATCGGTACTTTCCTTTTCTTGTTATAATGGAAACCACATCCTGCATTAACTCAATCAAATCTTACCGAAACCATATTTCCTGTATTAAAATCAAATCAAAACATTCCTAGTCTTCCCCTACCCATACCCAAATCAAATGAAATCATATCAAAACGTCAACTATATCAAAGCTTTCCTTGCCTTATTCTACCCATATTCAAATCAAATCAAATCAAATCTTACCCAAGTCAGACACGATTCATGTTTTTGGAATAATAGCATATTATTAAGGTAGCACAACATGCTGTGACGTCACCACCGGGTTAAACACTCCGGCGGCACCTGGAACCAAGTCTTACAAATTTTATTCATGCAGCCTTCCCTACCTAAACCATGTACAACTTTATTCGCCGATCGTCGCACCCATCTAACACTAAACTTCTCAAAAGATTATAGAAGTTCTTTCACCTCCTCCACAACAGCTGCATTGGCCGAAAGATCCCTCGTCAAAGAATATATCTTTGGAAAACCACTTAAGCATCTGTTTCCAGGATTAGCTTCCGGACCCCAATCTCCGATGCCGGCTAAAGTGTACGCCTGCACGCCAACAATTCTGCCAACTCTGGATCCGTGATAGCTGTGAACGAATAGCAAGTCACCACTAAGAAACTTCCATGTTGGTCTCTGAGAACTGGTCCACCACCCCCATGAAAAAGAGTCCAACTTTGACACACACAAGACTAGATCATGGATTGTTAGGAAATGATTAGGAAAAAAGCTCACTGGAAGGATTCTTGGCAAAAACATGAATACATAAATCTGTCAGCAAGACACCTCCCGGATGTATACATGCATGTGCGATATTACATGACCCGATACACTCCCATTGCATCAAACGGATAAAAACGATAGTTCAATGATAGTAGAATGCCGAACATATTGACAGTCATCCAACCCGGACAACAAAGCCACAATATTAGTCAGTTTAAACTAAAATATATGCATATGTTTATATAGATAAAGAATTCTCATTATATATATTTCAGCTATAGTGCTTAAATATAAATTTTAACGCCTAAAGTTGACTACTCAATTAAATTTCAAATGAATCATTATCTAATTCTAGCCGATTAGAATATGTGTGGATGTAGAGCAACATGGAGACAAAAAAAGAATCTATGGCAATATTAAGCAAGACAAAAAAATTAATATCAAAATTTTAGGATATACACAATAGTAATAAAACAATTTTCATTATGTAAAATTCAGTTATAGGTCTTAAATAAAAAATTAACCCATGAAGTTGAACATGTGAATAAATTTCCTAAAAAATATTGTCCGATTCCAGCCCGACTAGAATATAAATTGATGCAGAACAAAAAAAAAATCCATTATGAGATTCATCAAGACAAGAAAACAAATACCCACTTTTTAGGAAATGCATCAATAGTGCCTTAGATGTTCAGTCCACATAAACAACTAGAGTAAGAGAATACTCTCATGAGCATTTTAAAAGAATGCATGGAAGATCGACATGCATGGTATTGTGTCATCTAGAAACACAATTGCAATACGGATAGTGGTGACACAGATAGAGAAAATGATATAAAGTCTAGACACTTAACTATGGATGAAATGGGTTGGTGTGGTAGGACGCAACCTCTGGGAAGTCACTATTTATCAGACACTAGTGACTTTAACAGTAAGAATACATTTAATATAAAGATTTCAGCTGGAGTTTGATCATGATTCCTCAAGATGCACATTTCAACTACAATCTTTTTCTTTTCTATTTTAAATAATATATTAATTGTAATGTGGAAGCTCTGTTAACACTTGGCTATGGTGGGATTTTTTTTTTGTTAACAAAGTTAGTAGAAGAGAGAAATCTGAAGATTACTATGGAATTATATAAGGCTTTGCATTCTATGGTGTTGATCTTTATCACAGTCCAACTTGTTTTCAGACAAAAAATATAATTAAATCTAGAGTCCCCAAGTCTTATCCTTTTTTCTGGAGATGCACGTTTTAGCTATTATCTTTTTATATAGTTCAAATATTGCTGAAATACTGGTGGAGAAAACAATACCAAATATAAAAATTAGACTTGAGTGAATTATATAGAATATTTTAGAAGAAAATGAAGCACTAACTCATGACAAATATGTAGTGCACCATTTTATTTTTGTTTACAAAATACAACTACATACAAAGAAAATGGGCACCGTCAAAACTGACAAGCTCGAGAAAGCCGTAGTGAGAGATATTATAGCAACTCCCCCACCATTCACTTATTATGTTCATTTGGACTAGGAAGCAGTATATATAATTACATTACGATGAGAATATGTGGAATCCTATACATGGATATGTCGATATATGATATCATACTAATAAAAAACACATGCAAAATACGAGCGATGATGATGTAGACAATGAAATAGATAGCAAGATATTTATGCAAGTTGTCAATTTCATATTTCCTCGATTAAAAAGTTCCTACAAGTATGTTGGGTGCGAAGATAAACGAAAATTACCGAGAAAAGGTGGAACAATGAAAGCTAGAGATTAATTAGTACCAAAGCCTATGGTTTGCCATGCTGAGGCCCATGCCCTGGTTTTTTTGAACTTTCATTGTCACACAACCAAATCTTCACCTACACCTTTATACAAATTACCGACACATGTGTAGCAAGTTAAATAATGTTTTCTATATATAGAAATTTTAGCTACAATTTTTATACAAATACTGCTATAATGATGGATCAAATGAAAGAAGATGGCAGAGAAAAATCATCAAAATGTGAAATATGTAGGAAGGCTAGCCGCGCAAATGCGCACGTCACACCACTAGTTCTATGGTATGATATCTAATTTACACCTTTATAATTTGGTCAATATAAGGAAACTGTGTATGCGTATGCATATATTCGGAAATATAAGTATTCATGATCCACAACTATATATGTCTGAACCAACCAGTATTTTTTAATAAAAAATATTCATATAAGACGACTGATAGATATACTTTAATCATTTCGCACGCTTATTTTTTTCCCAATGATCAGTTTTGTTCTACCAATGACTTTTATATTTCTTCTGCCTAACATATTTTTTTTCACCGGTGATATCTTTTGTGCTATGCATTATGGTCACCTACCTCTAATGATTCACAATTTTGCATATTGCAGGAGAATGCCACTGTTTTTGATTTTCTCCGTGCTGCCATCTCAAGATGGAACTTGAGGAAAAGAATAGAGAAGGTAGAAAGCATGGTGAATGAAGCGAAGAACTCGCCACTCTTGCCTGTAGAAAGCAAGAGTGAACTGGATGGTATTGCTAACAAGTACAGGAGCCCAATTAGAAGTGCTAGCAATCGGAAGGTATTTGGTCGAGAGGATTTGCTTGAGCTTATCATGGCAAAGCTCCGTGCAACACGACGTGGTAATGCACCAAGCTCGAGTACTAGTTTATGTTACTCTGTGATTGGCATATATGGCGTTGCAGGATCTGGGAAGACTACCTTTGCACGTTATACTCGAGATTACATAGAGGAGGAATGCAATGAGGAGAAACTTTTTGACACCATCATGTGCATTCATCTGTCCGAGACTTTCAGTGTGGATGATATATTTCATGAAATGTTGAAGGCCATTACCAATGAGGATCACTCCAATATTTCAGATCACGTGGATCTAAAAGAGAGGTTGAAGAAAGAATTGCGTGGCAAACGTTTCTTCTTGATATTGGATGATCTCTGGGTGACCAACAAGAACGACCCACAACTGCTGGAACTAGTTTCTCCGCTCAAAGTTGGGATGAAAGGAAGCAAAATCTTGGTGACAGCTCGAAGAATAGATGCAGTTAGAGCTATGTGTGCTGATGAAGCTATTGAAATGCCTGATTTGGATGAGGAGCAATACTTTCATATGTTTATGCATTATGCACTGCATGGTACAAGTGCTCAGAATGATGAATACACAGAAGTGGGGAGAGAGATTGCACAAAAGCTAGTTAGATCACCTATTGCAGCAGTAACAGTGGGAGGACGGCTTGGGACAAGTACAGATATCCGTTTTTGGAAACATACTGCAAATAATGACATGTTGAATGACACCAGGGGTGCTCTTTGGTGGAGCTATTAGACGCTTGATCCAGATATCAGGCGATGCTTTGAATTCTGCAATATTTTCCCCAGAAGATTTGAAATGAGAAAAGACAACTTAGTGCACCTGTGGGTAGCGGAAGGGTTTGTCAAGACCAGCAACGGAGGAGTGGACATGGAAGATATAGCTGAGGGATACTTCCAGGAGTTAGTCGCATGTTCATTTCTGCAAGCAGAAGGAACTAGGTGTGATGTTGATTTCTTTTCAATTCATGATTTGCTGCATGAGTTATTGGACAAGGTCTCTGGAAGTGATTACTACAGAATCGAGAATGAAAAGAGCCAGAGAGGAGAAAGCTGGAAAGGAGACGTCCCTCGAGACGTCCGCCATCTTTTTGTTCAGAATTGTGATGGAGAATTGATAACGAAGATCCTTGCACTGGAAAACTTACGCACTCTCATTATTGTTGATGTTAAATGGGATACACTAGTTGAGAAAAAATTCATCGAGAGTATCTGCAAGAGGCTGCTTAAATTGCGGGTATTGGACTTTGCTATGATATATAGATATTATACAGGCAACCAACCCAATAAGTTGTCAATCCCAGAATCTATTAGTATGTTAAAGCACATCCGGTATCTTGTCTTCAGGACATTGAGTCCTGGATGCCAGCCTTGGACAGTTATTTTACCAAGCGCACTAGCTAAACTTCACCATATCCAGCTGCTAGATTTTGGTGATGCAAAAATTTGGGGATTTACCTTTGCTGACCTTATCAACTTGCGGCACTTATTCTGCTGGTCAGAAGTGAAACTTCCCAATGTAGACAGGCTGGTCTCACTCCAAACCATACCAGGCTTCACAACCAGTAATGAACAAGGTTGTGAGTTAAGGCAGCTGAGGGACCTAGAAAAGCTTCGTGGCAGCCTGGAGATATATGGCCTTGAAAATGTTAGAAGCAAGGAGGAAGCTCTTGAAGCCAATCTAGCTGCCAAGGATCGGCTCACAGAACTGAAACTGTACTGGGAAGGTGATGATGATACAAGGTGCAGCCCAGAACTTGAAGCAGAGGTGCTTGAGGGCCTGTGCCCTCCCAAGGGTACTGAAATACTTCACATTTATGGCTACAAAGGCTCGAGGTACCCAAATTGGATGGTGGAAATGCAGAACGGTGTCCGAGGGAGGCTGCACGAACTTAAATTGTATGGATGGAATCAACTGGGACCTGCTCCTGCAATTGCCGTTTTCCCTGGTCTTCGTAAGCTCTGTCTTTGCGGCTGCAGCTGGGATGCATTACCGAGTGATATGGAGCACCTCAAAATGCTCAAGAATGTGGATATCGTTGAATGCAAGAATATCCGGTCTCTTCCGACACTGCCCAGGTCCCTTGAGTGGTTTTATCTTGGTTTCTGCGATGTGGAGTTCATGAGATCTTGTAAAACAGTGGGACATCCGAACTGGCAAAAGATTCAGCACATCCGCAGCCATGGAGTTGAAACCTGAACACCAACATGTAAGACTGCAATCCCTTTTGTTTTTCCATTTTGGATGTCTAACATTGCCTCTGTAATTGACGACCTGCTACTAACTTTGCTTATATTTTTGTTTTTCCATTTTGGATGCGTAAAGATTGCCCACGTAACTGACGATCTGCAACTAACTGTGCTCACATTTTTGTTCACCGATTCTCCAGCCTCGGAGGAAGACTCTGACTCTGATGGGATTTCCTCAGAAGAGCACTGGGCCTCTCGGAGACAGTGAATGGAATGTCCAGCAGGAAGGAAGGTGGGACACGACTTGGGATCCTAAACCAAACAACGGACAGGCCATTGCCGCCGGCCGGACGTATGAGATTTGTTCTTTCTGTCTATTTCTTCATCTTTATGTTTTTGTTGTGCATTGCGAGATTTGAGATTGAACCAGACATTTGTATGTGAACCTCTCCAAGGGTCAATAGTGTCATGACTTCAAACTAGTCGGAAGTAATGGCCGTACTATTTAATTTGATTTGACGGTTGTATGTGAACTAATTTTTTTCTCTCGAATCATGCGTATTTGAACTATTCAGTGTGAATGAATTTGAGTGTGAGGTCTACGTTCGGTTATGATTAACTAGCAGGTGTTTCTGCAGCTGGGCAGTATGATTATTTTGTGATGATGTCTGGTCGCCTACCTGATTTGCAGCAGTGGCGAATGTGTTTACTGCCATGTATTCAGTTTGCGATCTGCCAGTACCTCTGCTTATCTGCTTATGTCTGATATAAGTGATTTGCTTGCAATTGGCGTTTCAAGAAGACAGTGGAGGCATAGCAAGACAGTTGGTTGAAATGCTCCGCTATTTTCGTGGCCGACTCCGTGTGATTTCTGCTACTCTGTTCTGGTGGGTGATAAACTCCTTGTAGTATTCGATGCTGTGATTTGGGAGTGAGAGGGATGGTTTTGGGACAACACCAAGGAGTTGGCAGAACCGTTGGATATGATTACTGCCATTTATTCAGTGCGCAGTGATTGTTAGCCCGACCCAATCTTCCTTGTACCTAGTATAAATATGAATGTAACGCTCTCAGTGAGAGTAGCGAAGTGAGCGGCAAAAGAGAACAAATTCCAGAAAGGAAATATCTCACGCTCCTCCTCTCCTCTTCTCCATTACTTGACACCGAGGTTCTTCCGCGAGCCATGTACCGCAGAAGGTTCTTCTCCGCGGCGTAGTGGTCAGATGCAGGCGCCACCATGAATCTGCTCAAGTATACGACGGGAAAAGACATGTTGGGCCTGGTGTGCACCTAGTACCGCAGCCCGCCGATGATGCTGCGATAGTGTGTCGTGTCCACCGGGTCGTCGGTGCTCTCCTTGCTCAGTTTGAGCCGCACCTCCATGGGAGTGTTGCACGGGTTGCAGTTCTCCATGCCCTCACGTTCCAGCAGCCTCTTGGCATAGGCCTCCTGCCCGAGCACGATCCGGTCGCACTCCTGGAGAACCTCGATGCCGTGGAAATAGCTGAGCTTGCCCAGATTGCTTATGTGGAACAGCCTGCTCATCTGATGTTTGGAGAAAGCAATCTCCGCCGTGGCCGCACCGGTGACGACTAGATCGTCAACGTGGACCCCGACGATCAGAAGCGAGCTGCCCGTGCCACGCCAATACACACTACTGGAAAAATCGCCTTTACCGAGTTCTTTTGTCTTTGCCGAGTACGAGAACACGGGATCACGGCAAAAGACATCTAAGCCAAGTACGGGTCTCGGCACACACTAGGACACAGCACATGGGTAGCTCTGCCGAGCCGAAGTATGCCGAGTGCCTGGCCGAAGGCACCCGGCAAATAGGAGCCACGTGCCTGGCCGAAGGCACCCGGCAAATAGGAACCAACCAAAAAGCGAAAACGGTCATAAACATGCATTGAACATAACTAACACCGAATAATGCACCATAAGTAGGATATAATTTCGTTGCATAACTATTGATTTTATGTGCATGCATAGGGAATCACAAACCTTAACACTAATATTCTTACTAAATCACAATTACTCACTAACATGACTCACATATTATCATCTGTATATCGTAAAACTATTGCAAGGAATCAAACTTATCATATCCAATGATCTTTCATAAAGGTTTTTATTATATCCCTCTTGAATATTCATCACTTTGGGACCAAATTCATATCTTGTGCAAATTAACATTACTATTAGCAACTCTCAAAAATATATAAGTGAAGCATGAGAGTGCAAATATTTCTTCAAAATTTTAGTCTTATCAACTCTCAAAATAATATAAGTGAAGCACGAGAGTTCAAATATTTTTTCAATTTTTTTTCTTATCGACTCTCAAAATAATATAAGTGAAGCATTAGAGTTTAAATATTTCTTCAAAATATAGCCACCGCCGTGCTCAAAAAGATTTAAGTGAAGCACTAGAGCAACTGTCTAGCTCAAAAAATTTAAATGAAGCACATAGAGTATTCTAACAAATCATGATAAGCGTGTTGCTCTCTCAAATAGGTGTGTCCAGCAAAGATGATTGTGATAAACTAAAAAGCAAACAAAGCAAAGACTCATATAATACACGACGCTCCAAGTAAAACACATATCATGTGATGAATAAAAATATAGCTTCAAGTAAAATTACCGATAGTTGGTAGAAGAAAGAGAGGATGCCTTACGGGGCATCCCCAAGGTTAGACGCTTGAGTCTTCCTTCAATATTACCTTGGGGTGCCTTGAGCATCCCCAATTTTAGGCTCTTGCCACTCCTTATTCCTTCATCTATCGTGATCTCACCCAAAACTTGAAAATTTCAATCACACAAAACTCAACAAAAACATTCGTGAGATCCGTTAGTATGACAAATAAATCCTTAACTCTAAGTACTGTAGTAAATTGATTCATATTTAATATTGGCATAATGCTACTTTACTCCAAGTTCTCCATGACTCATACCCCCTGATACGATCCATACATTCATCAAAATATGCAAATTATGTAACAAAAATAGAATTTGTCTAAAATAGAACAGTCTATAAAGATTTATTTAAAAGCCATACTTATGTAACTCTAAAAATTCTGAAAAATTAGGACAACGTGGGGAATTCATATACCAATACTGTGTAAAAAATTTAGATTTTCTGATGCTCCAGTACAGAACTAAAATTCCAGCACTGGATGCAAAACTTTCTGTTTTCCAAACAGCATCAATTATACTATTTTCCAAATCATCCCAAAGGCATTACTTGTCACAAACACTAATTAAAACATAAAAACACAATCATAACAGTAGCATAATTGTGCAAACACACAAGAATAGAAACAAAAAGTAAAAATTTATTTTATTCATTGGGTTGCCTCCCAACAAACGCTATTGTTTTATGCCCCTAGCTAGGCATAATGCATAGTTTCAAGTATTATCATCTTTAGTTTCCAACTCCTCAACCACACATCCATTTTTTCCAGTAGATTTAACATAGATATTTCTCATCATCACACTTCTAGGCACAAAATCAAGAATTTTACTTTTGTGAATAGGTTCCTTAATTATATCAATGAAACTGGGGTGCACGCTAATCATTTTAAGATCCTAATTTCCCTTACTAGAAATAGCACCATTGGTTTTAGGAACATACATAAACTTGCAATTTTTATTGGGAGGAGTTCTATCAATATTCTTAACGGAGGAGAAAGCCGAGCCTAAATTATTAATAATTTCTTCTAACTTATCGATTCTAGCGGGGCTTTGTTCTATTCTCTCATTAATAACCGGTTCCTTTTCCTTTAAGGTTTTCAATGTGATTCCTACCTTAGAACCAAATTGAGTGATATGATTATGAAATTTTTTATCTAAATTCTCAAGATGTTCAATAGTAGGTATTTTATTTTCAATAGGCTCTAATCTTTGCATAACATGTTCCAAAGTCAAAGTTGTTTCATTAACAGTGATAGGTGGTGATCCCACTAAATTTCCCATAGCATTGAAAGCATTCGTAGAGGGACACCTCAAGAAATTTCCTCCGGTAATTGTATCAAGTACAAATCTATACCAAGTAGTAACGCCCACATAAAAATTGCGAAGAAGGATGGTGGTGGATTGCTTACGAGTTGATCTATTATGAGCATCACAAATCCTATACCAAGCATCTTTTAAATTCTCTTCTCCCCTTTGTTTAAAAGTAAGCACTTCATTTTCAGGGGTAATAGTAATGAGCGAAGAACTAGACATAATGGTAAAGCGAGCAGGCAATCAAGTAAACAAGAAAAAGGCAAACGGAAAATATTTTTGTATTTTTGTAAAAACTTTTTAGAAGTGGGGAGATGAAAACGAGAGGCAAAGGCAATTAAAATAAATGCAAGGAGATGTAAGTTTTATGCGTAGGTTCTCGATAGATGTTGATGATGTCTCCCCGGCAACGGCGCCAGAAATTATTCCTACTACTTGTGAGCTGCGTTGGGATTTCCCCGAAGAGGAGGGGATGATGCAGTACAGTAGAGATAAGTATTTGCCTCAGTTATGAAACCAAGATTATCAATCCAGTAGGAGAATCACGCAACAACTCGTTAGCAGTACCTGCACACAAAACAACAAATCCTTGCACCCAACGCAAACAAGGGGTTGTCAATCCCTTGGCGGTTAATTGCAAGATTAAATTGTATGGTGATAGATAAATAGATCGAACAAAAATACAAAATAAAATAAATAAAGTAAAAGTGCAGCAAGGTATTTTTATAAATTTTAATATATGATTTGGATAGACCCGGGGGCCATAGTTTTCACTAGAGGCTTCTCTCATGAAAATAGCATACGGTGGGTGAACAAATTACTGTTGGGCAATTGATAGAAAAGCAAATAATCATGACGATATCCAAGGCAATGATCATGTATATAGGCATCACGTCCGAGACAAGTAGACTGACTCCTGCCTGCATCTACTACTATTACTCCACACATCGACCGCTATCCAGCATGCATCTAGTGTATTAAGTCCATAAAGAACGGAGTAACGCCTTAAGCAAGATGACATGGTGTAGACAAAGTAAACTCACGCATGAATAAACACCATCTTTTTACCCTTAATAGCAACGATACATACGTGTCATGTCCCTTTCTGTCACTGGGATTGAGCACCGCAAGATCGAACCCATTACAAAGCACCTCTCACATTGCAAGATAAATCAATCTAGTTGGCCAAACCAAATCAATAGATCGGAGAGAAATACGAAGCTATAATAATCATGCATAAAAGAGTTCAGAGAACACTCAATTAATATTCATGGATAATCTGATCATAAACTCACAGTTCATCGGATCCCAACAAACACACCGCAAAAAGTGATTACATCGGATAGAACTCCAAGAACATCGAGGAGAACATTGTATTGAAGATCAAAAAGAGAGAAGAAGCCATCTAGCTACTAACTATGGACCTGAAGGTATGTGGTAAACTACTCACGCATCATCGAAAAGGGCAGCAAGGATGATGTAGAGCCCCTCCATGATCGATTCCCACTCCGACGGAGTACCGGAAAAGGCCTCCAGATGGGATCTCTCGAGAACAGAAGCTTGCGGCGGCGGAAAAAGTATTTTGTGGACTCCTCTGTTGGTTTCCTGATTTTAGAGAATTTATAGAGGTGGAATTAGGTCAAACGGAGCTATGTGGGCCCCACGAGGTACCATGGCGCCCCCCCACGGGCGCGCCGTGGTTCCTCGTGGGCCACTGCTTCATCTTCTCGTCCCCTCCCGAAGCTTCTAGTGTTTGTTATGTCCAGAAAAAAATCTGCAAAAAGTTTCGTGGCATTTGGACTTCGTTTGGTACTGATATTCTGGAAAACCAAAAACAGGTAGAAAAACAGCAACTGGCACTGGGCACTAAGTTAATAGGTTAGTCCCAAAAAATGATATATAATTGCTGTAAATATATATAAAAACATCCAAGATTGATACTATAATAGCATGGAACAATAAAAAATTATAGATACGTTGGAGATGTATCAGGCGCCGGCGCCCGTCTTGCTGCCGTTTAAATCATCGGGAAATCACGGGAGCCCAGAAATTGAAGGGAACTGGCGCGGCGCCTTCCCATGGCCCCTGGATGCAGTTGTAAAAATCCGAAGCCATTTCGGATACGCCTTCATGGAGGCTTAGTGCAGAAGGGACCTTGTCCTGCGAAGGATCTAGCTTTCGAGGGGAGGTGCATCCGGTTTTGTGAAGGGGGTGCGGGGCCCGTTCCTCCATTGGCCTTGAAACTTTTTCTGCGGTCGTGAGGCTCCGTTCGAAGGCACGTGCCAGGTCCTGGGATTTTTCGGGGGCCGCCAACCATATTCCGTGCATTTCCCCCATTTCCAGGGCTTCGCGCGGGAAATTCAAGAGCGGGGCAGCGACCACATGAAATCATGGACGGAATGGGCCGGGAGTCCCCGCCCGCGGTCTTATGTCCATGCATGCCCAGGCCCTGCGCACACCGCCGGGAGGGTGGGCCCGGCGCGGGGGGCACGTGGGGGGGGGGGCGCCGGCGCCCGTCTTGCTACCGTTGAAATCACCGGGAAATCGCGGGAGCCAAATTGAAGGATATATATAGTTGTTTTAACCCGTACAAATATTGTTAGATAAAAAATTAATAACTTATTTGGGAGAATTATTAGGAAAATAACATTTGCCGAGATCCATTTTGTGGGATCTCGGGAAAAGTGAGTTGACCTAGATCTGGCATCTTTGCCGAGATCCAGACAAGGAAATCTCGTCAAAGGTTTGGCGGGAAAATGAAAATGCATGCGCGCGCTCAAGGATGCCCCTTTACCGAGTGCCGAACTCGGCAAAGGTCCTTTGGCGGATAAATATCCGCCCCCATTCACATTTCGTTTTCACCCCACCGCTCGCCGCCTCGCCCACCCGTGCCGTCGCCGCCCGCCCCGGCCCCGCCCACCCGCGCCGTCGCCGCCCACCCCGCCCCGCCCCCTCCATCGTCGCCCCCCGTCCGCCGCCGCCCCGCACCGCATCGTCCGTCGCCTGCCACCGCCCCGCTCCCAACTTCGCCCGCCGCCGCCCCGCCCCCTCCGTCGTCGTCGCCGCCCCGCCCCTTCATCGCCGTCACCACCGCTCCGCCCCGTCCGTCGCCGTCGCCGTCGCCGCCCCGCCCGCTGCGTCGCTGTCGCCGCCCCGCTCCACTCCATCGCCGTCGCCGCCCCGCCCCACTCCGCCGCCCCGCCCCCTCGCCTTGCCATCGCTCTGGTGAGATTTTTTTTATGTTTCATTTTTGTTTTATTTTCATTAGTTGTATTAGAAATTTTCAGTTTATGATAGTAGTTTCATTAGTTGTATACTATAATTAGTTGTATTAGAAAAAAATGGCCTGATATGCAGAAAGTTTTACTTCAAAGATGGCCTGATATGCAATTTGCACTTCCAATTCTTGTTCTTACAAGGCAGATTGAGTGTGATATTTGTATCTTCATATGGGACGTGTTTGAGAGAATAATCCTTGGGTAATCCCTAATTAGAAAAAGTGAACAATGTGTTGGTGATATTGTTAAGCTAGTTATATTTGATAGCTGAAGCCGTAAGGAGTACTCCTTACTGCTTTTGCTATCAGATATAATTAGCTTAAGAGTATCACCATCACATTGTCTACTTTTCCAATTAGGGAATACCCAAGGATTATGTTCTCAATCATTTTCCACGTGAAGATATAAGTATCACACTCAACCTATCTCGGAAGAACAAGAATTGCAAGTGCCTGATATGCAGAATGTTTTACTTCAAAGATGGCCTGATGAGAGTTGTGATCGACTTTTGATGTTGACGGTCGATCTGTGTGAGCTCTTCTTGTTCTGCCTTGGTAGCGCACGATGAGCTCACCCAGCTCGACCATCACCGAAAGTCGAAATAGCAGTGAGAGATGTCCACCATATATACATTCACCTAAGAAATGAGAGTTGTGACATCGACTTTTGACATTGATGGTCGATCTGCGCGACTTCATCCCGTGATAACTTGGTAACGCATGATGAATAGAATAGAAGTACTCTTTGATGTTTGATTCTTATATTATTTTTTCATCATGTCTTGAAAATGTGATAACACCGATCGATCTCGCGGTTATGGCTTCCTACCATGACTCAACTTCTGGTAGGGTCGACTTCGCGGTCAAGGAGGAGCACGTCAGTGAGGAGTCTTTGGATGAGCTCCTTAAGGCGCACCCCGAGCTCATCCTACTAAAGCATTTTCATGATATGTCCAAGAATAATCCACCTACTAAGGAGAGCGAGGTCCCGCCACGTAAGGAGAGCGTTTGCCCGCCACGTAAGGAGAGTGTTCGCCCGCCACGTAAGGAGAGCCTTCCCCTGCTACTCAGCATCATTCCAGATGATGCTTGCTCCTCCAATGTGGGGGATATGCCCACCTCCTCCGACTCCACGATTACTGGCTTCACTGACTATGCCTCGGAGTAAAGCTCCATTCTTGTAGTAGTGTGTTTGATAGCTTGACGACGATGTAGGGATGGTTTACTTATGTAGATGATGATGTGGACTCGAATGACAACTTCTGATGCTTTTGGTATGAATCATGAAGCCTTAAATTGCTTATATATGTCTTCATGCATTTGTTTTTCTAACGCTTTGTTATGTGTTGAAATTTTGTTATTCTTCCTTCTGTAGATGAGGTGTTATGTGGTGTACTCAGGTAGACATCCAGGAGTCTATGATTCATGGGAAGCATGCCATGAACAAGTCAATCGTTGCAAAGACAATTGCTACAAAAGGGTATGATACTAGAGAGGAGTCAGAGCATGCTTACCCATGTATTTGCTCCAAGTAGGGAGAAATCAGACCTGGTGGAAGTGGATGAAGTATCTCTTTGTCCTACTTGTGATATTTATTAGTTTGATGCTTGTGTTGTCCATGTAAGACAAATGGGTCACATTGAGGTTTTAGTGACTATTTGAGACTTGTAATGATGCTTTAGTTAGTTCGATGAAGAACTTTAGACTTGGTATGATGTTTGAGTTAATTTGATGAAGAATATTGAACTTCTTATGATTCTTGTGCATTGCCTATGATGTGGTACTGTCTGCAGACAAAATTTTGTTGTGTATATGTCTTTTGTTTCAGCGCTGATGCAGAAACAAATAAAACAGAAAATATGACTTCATCTTTGCCGAGTACGCTACTCGGTAAAGGTTGTTTGCCGAGAACACAACTAAGCGAAAAAGCCACGTGTCCTTCTCTCAAAGCGTGGTTCATATCTTTGCCGAGTGTAAAGCAAAGGATCTCGGCAAACAGGGGCACCTGGTGCTTGCCTGGGCACCGTATCGCCGAGTGGGCCACTCGGCAAAGGACAAACACGGCAATTACGTCGTTTGCCGAGATCTCTGCCCGGAAACTCGGCAAATAATTGAGACGACGTGTCTCACTCATGGGCTTTCATCTTTGCCGAGTGCATAGTGCAAGTACTCGGCAAAGTTTCCGCCATGTGGCACCCGCCGTCTCCGTCCGGCCCGTCAAGTCATTTTTTTGCCGAATCCCTGTTTTAGCACTCGGCAAAGACTTTGCCGAGTCCCCGTGTTCTGGTTCTCAGCAAACTCAACTTTGCCGGTAGGATTCGGGCCGAGTACCCTGGGTCAAGAACAATACTCGGCAAAGGCTTCGCCGAGTGGGAAACGGCTTTCGCGGAGTATTTCCGGCACTCCACAAAGTTGTAAATTCCAGTAGTGACACCGGGTGCTCCGAAGGGCAGCGCTCGAAGCCCAGTGCGCATAGGCTCTGGTCGAGCTTCGTGTTCCAAGCTCTCGGGGCCTGGCGAAGCCCATACAGTGCCTTGCGGAGGTGCAACACTTTGTCCTCCTGGCCTGCCTTGGCGTACCCCGGCGGCTAGTGCACGTAAACTTCCTCGAGCAAATCACCATTCAAGAAAGCGGACTTTATGTCCATATGATGTACCTGCCAGCCATGGTGAGCCGCGAGCGCGACGAGGACACGCACTGAGTCCATGCTTGCGACCGGCGCGAACACATCCTCAAAGTCCACCCCCTACTGGTGGGCATACCCCTTCGCCAACAACCGCGCCTTGCGCTTCACCACGGTGTCCTCGGCGTCCTTCTTCAGCTTATAAACCCATTTTAAGCTGATCGCTCGATGCCCAGGCGGTAGCTCGCTCAGGTCCAGGTGCGGTTGTCGATTGATGCTCTCCATCTCTTAGTCCATCGCGGTTTGCCAGCCTTGCTCCTTCTCTGCCTCAAGAAAGGTAGCTGGTTCCTCTCCCATGAACAGGCAAAGATTACTCGACTCCGCCTCCACCTCGGTGGTTGTGTCCCACATGCTCTCCAGCGTACGGTATCGCGGCGACGCCTCTTCTCTAGGAGACAGCACTGTCGCGCCAGTGGGTCATTGGGACAAACCCCGGACCAGCTCGCCCTCTCTCTCTGGGTCGAACGAAGGAAGAAGATGAAGAGCAGCACACTGGATTTTTTTCAGGCGACAAACGCCATGCCGCACGAACGGCGCCTCGGCCGCACGAACGGCCTAATTTTTCTTTGAGCACGAACTCTGGCTCGGCAACACACCGGCCACACACACGAGAGACTACATTGTTTCTCCTAGCTACTACTCCTATACCACCGCAAAGTGACTACAACTTATATACACACACGCACACATAGCCAGCCATCACGCCAGGCCACCACGCACGAACTAACTGGCCTATTCCTGAGCCACTCGGCCCACCCGGCCAAATGCATCTCAACTAACTCCATGCATGCACCACGTCCACCACTTTTGCAGCTTCACCTCAACGGGCAGACCGGACCATGCCCACGGCCGCAGCTAACATACTTGCATGTCAAGATTATGGCTAACATGGGTGGCGAGGCGAACTCGATGCCTGGCCTTACGGGGCTGGCGTCGCATACATCGGGGACGCAGGTGAGGTCGTGTCAACGAAGGTCTCTAGTGTGGTTGGCTCGGTGGTGGGCGCGGTCGCCGCACCGCGCGCGCTCGACATGGTCACGGGCGCCAGCTCGATGGTGAAGGAGTCCATGGCTGCTATTTTTTTGGACCAGGCTAGCGAGCGCCCTATCATATATAGAAAGTCTAACTGGTCCGTACGTATACACTTTAAAAAAGGAAGTATTTTGGTCCCCTACCACCACCTTTCCCGTGCCCACGTGAACCTGGAACGTTATCAGCCTAAATATTGTCCCCATGTGCATTTATTTGGGGTTAAAAAGTTTTAAAACCCGTAACTTTTGATTCAAGCGTCGAAATCCAATTTCGTTTTCACCGTTGGGTTTCCCGCAACGAGTTCTTCAAAACGAGATCCCATATTGATAGGTTTCATGGAACTTTTTTTAGGCAACTTTGGATGCGATGGAGGCAACTTTAGTGCTATAGGTAAGCAACTTCATTTTTTTGCCTAGTAGGACTGCATATTAGTTGGTTTGTGTAAAAATAAGAAAATCACACAAAACATGAGGCACCTTGATCTCCCCCCACTAGTAGAAAACAGGGCATTGGTTTTTGCCAGATCAGAGCAACAGTCCCAGTCGACTTACGAACCGAGACTAATGCGTGCATCAGTCTCGGTTCGAGCGGCCAGGACGCCAGTCGGGCCTCGGCAGGCACCAGTCCCGGTTCGGCTGGGACCTTTAGTCCCGGTTCCAGCCACCAACCGGGACTAAAGGGCCTCGCCCCTGGCGCAACCCCTTTAGTCCCGGTTGGTGTCTGGAACCGGGACTAAAGGTCAGTCTTCAATCCCGGTTCTAGACACCAACCGGGACTAAAAAGATGCCTATATATATGCTCGCCCCTGCGCGCTCACTCCTCTGTTTTTTGGCCGGCCGGCGTGTGGGAGGTATGTGCTACTCTGTTCTCACCTCCTATGCACATGAGGTGTTTGATGAAATGCCCGAGCCACACTTAAGCTTTCTCCTCTCTAAGCTCGACCTCCAAGCTCCATTTTCCCCAAGATTTGTCTAGGTTTGGCGGTGCACCAACTATCCAAGTGTTCTAAAAAGGTTAGCAACTTCATCCTTTCATCTCTCACTGCTAGTTTAGCTCATTTCAAATGCTTTAGAAGTAGTGTGGTTTGTGGGTTTTAGTGGAGTGTATGTCTGAGTTATTTGATTTAGATGCACAATTTGAGCTCAAATTAACTTCTTAGTTTGCACATGTGTAGGGTGCCGTCCCGTCCCCGTCCCCGTCCTCACCGCCGTCGATCACCCGCGCCGATCTCGTCGCCGGCACCACCGTGGTGAGCCTCTTGTTCTTATCTTTTTTTTAAGAAAAAATTCGTACTTGTATGATTTATATAGCTACTTGTATAATTTTCTTACTTGTATTATTGTTTGTTATTATATAGTGCCATGGTTTTGGTATCCGCCCCCGTTGGCTCTCGTCCGGTCTATGATTCGGATGTGGTATATTATCATTTATAACTATTTGTTTCATTTAGTGTTTATGACAATTATACCGACCAACTTGACATAGATGTCTTTATCTAGGAGGTATGTGAACCGAAAATTCCAACCGACCCTCTTGTCGAGATGTTAAATTTAGTTGAAAAAGAAAACAATTATTTGAAAGAAAAATTGAAAAGAGTTGAAGAAGAGAAGATGAAATTGGAGTTGCATGTTGCCGATGTCGTCGATCTACACAAGATCCAGATGGATGCAATGCGCTTGAAGATTAAAAAGATTAGAAAATATGCATTTGATAATGAGGCTTGGTATCATTATGCTGTTGGATCAATTGTTACCTTAGTTGCGATTTTGATCGCATTTGTTGTTGCATTTAAATGTTTTACATAGTTGTATGTTAGTTTCAATGTATGTTTTAATTAGATGCTCTAGAGAGCTGTATGTTGTTCTATGAGAACTATGTATGAACTTTATGTAATTATTTTTTCAGTAATAACATTTGATCACTACTGTACTTTGGTTTTAATGTGATGATGAACTTGTATTAATTTGGTCATTTCTCTATTCATGATGTTCTGTAATGGTTTTTGATATACTTAATTATATAATGCACGCGGATGAACCGGCAATGGATGTACGGTGACCGACGCATCTCTGACTACATTACGGGCCTGCATAATTTTCTCGATGTGGCTGAGGCAAACAAGCAGAATGGTTTTATGTATTGTCCATGTACTGTCTGTGAGAATACGAAGGATTACTCTGACTCGAAAACCCTTCACTTCCACCTGCTTAAGAACGGTTTCATGCCACACTATAATGTTTGGACCAAGCACGGAGAAAGAGGGGTTATGATGGAAGACAATGAAGAAGAGGAGGATGATGACAACTATCCTATGTTCCCTGAATATGGTGATACTGCAACGGGGGAAGCTGAAGATCAAGATGCACCAGATGTGCCCTATGATGATCTTCGCCGGGTCATTGTTGATGCACAGAGAGGATGCGAAAGTGAAAGGGAGAAGTTGAAGTTCGATCGCATGTTAGAGGATCACAAAAAAGGGTTGTACCCAAATCGCGAAGATGGCAACACAAAGCTCGGTACCGCACTGGAATTGCTGCAATGGAAGGCAGAGAATGGTGTATCTGACAAGGGATTTGGGAAGCTACTGAAAATAATGAAAAAGAAGCTTCCAAAGGATAACGAATTGCCTGACAGTACGTATGAAGCAAAGAAGGTTTTCTGCCCTCTAGGATTAGAGGTGCAGAAGATACATGCATGCCCTAATGACTGCATCCTCTACCGCGGTGAGGAGTATGAGAATTTGAATGCATGCCCGGTATGCGGTGCATTGCGGTATAAGATCAGACGAGATTACCCTGGTGATGTTGAGGGCGAGCGCCCCAGGAAGAGGGTTCCTGCCAAGGTGATGTGGTATGCTCCTATAATACCACGGTTGAAACGTCTATTCAGAAACAAAGAGCATGCCAAGTTGTTGCGATGGCACAAAGAAGACCGTAAGAAAGACGGGAAGTTGAGAGTACCCGCTGATGGGTCGCAGTGGAGAAAAATCGAGAGAAAGTGGCCGGACTTTGCAGGTGACGCAAAGAACTTATGGTTTGGTTTAAGTGCAGATGGCATTTTGGGGAGCAGAGCAGCAATCATAACACCTGGCCTGTGACTCTATGTATCTATAACCTTCCTACTTGGTTGTGCATGAAGCGGAAGTTCATTATGATGCCAGTGCTCATCCAAGGCCCTAAGCAATCCGGCAAGGACATTGATGTGTACCTAAGGCCATTAGTTGAAGAACTTTTACAGCTGTGGGACATAAAAGGTGTACGTGTGTGGGATGAGCACAAACAGCAGGAATTTGACCTACGAGCGTTGCTATTTGTAACCATCAATGATTGGCCTGCTCTTAGTAACCTTTCAGGACAGACAAACAAGGGATACCACGCATGCACGCACTGTTTAGATGAGACCGAAAGTATATATTTGGATAAATATAATAAGAATGTGTACCTGGGACATCGTCGATTTCTTCCGACCAAGCATGCCTTAAGAAAGAAAGGCAAGCATTTCAAAGGTGAGCTAGATCACCGGAAGAAGCCTGTCCTCCGTACTGGTGATGATATACTTGATATGGTCAAGGATTCACAAGTAATCTTTGGAAAGGGTCCTGGCGGACAGTCTGTTCCGAATGACGCTGACGGACACGCACCCATGTGGAAGAAGAAATCTATATTTTGGGACCTACCCTATTGGAAAGACCTAGAGGTCCGCTCTGCAATCGACGTGATGCACGTGATGAAGAATCTTTGCGTGAACCTGCTAGGCTTCTTGGACGTGTATGTGAAGACCAAAGATACACCGGAGGCACGGGAGGACCAGCAATGTATGAACGAAAAAGACAGCATGCATCCAAAGCAGTATGAAGGTCCTGCCAGCTACGCTCTTACCAAAGCAGAGAAGGAAATCTTTTTTGAATGCCTGCTCAGTATCAAGGTCCCGTCTGGCTTCTCGTCGAATATAAAGGGAATAATGAATATGGCAGAGAAAAAAATTCCAGAACCTAAAGTCTCATGACTGCCACGTGATTATCACGCAACTGCTTCCGGTGGCATTGAGGGGGCTTCTACCAGAAAATGTTCGATTAGCCATTGTGAAGCTATGTGCATTCCTCAATACAATTTCTCAGAAGGTAATCGATCCAGAAATCCTACCAAGGTTACAGAATGATTTGGTCCAATGTCTTGTCAGTTTCGAGTTGGTGTTCCCACCATCCTTCTTCAATATTATGACGCACGTCCTAGTTCACTTAGTCAACGAGATTGCAATTCTGGGTCCTGTATTTCTACACAATATGTTCCCCTTTGAGAGGTTCATGGGAGTCTTAAAGAAATATGTTCGTAACCGTGCTAGGCCAGAAGGAAGCATCTCCACGGGCCATCAAGCAGAGGAAGTCATTGAGTTTTGTGTTGACTTTATTCCTGACCTTAAGCCGATTGGTGTTCCTGAATCGCGGCATGAGGGGAGACTGGGTGGAAAAGGCACGCTAGGACCGAACTCAATAATATGTAGGGACGGGCATTCTTGGGCGCAAGCACACTACACAGTTCTACAGAATTCTACCTTGGTGGCCTCGTATATCAATGAACACAAGAATATTCTACGCTCCAAACACCCGGAGCAGTCTGACGACTGGATTACACGTGAACACATGGGGACTTTCGGCGGTTGGTTGCAAACACATCTCATGGGTAACACCACTGTTGGAGATGAGCTGTACTTGTTGGCCAGGACACCATCTTTGACTGTATTGACTTTTCAAGGATACGAGATAAATGGGAATACATTTTACACGATCGCCCAAGATAAAAAGAGCACCAACCAAAACAGTGGTGTCCGCTTTGATGCAGCAAACACCAATAGGGCAAATGACACATATTATGGTTACATAGAGGACATATGGGAACTTGACTATGGACGTGATTTTAAGGTCCCTTTGTTTCGGTGCAAATGGGTCAATCTGTCAGGAGGCGGGGTACAGGTAGACCCGCAGTACGGAATGACAACAGTGGATCTCAACATTCTTGGGTGCACAGATGAACCATTCGTCCTAGCCAATAATGTGGCGCAGGTTTTCTATGTGAAGGACATGTCTACCAAACCAAGAAAAAATAAATAAGGAAGCGAATACATCATACGATGAGCCAAAGCGCCACATAGTTCTTTCAGGGAAAAGAAACATCGTGGGAGTGGAGGACAAGACAGACATGTCAGAAGATTATGAAAAGTTTCATGAAATTTCTCCCTTCAGAGTGAAGACTGACCCAAGCATCCTGTTAAATGATGAAGATTATCCATGGTTACGTCGCAATAAGCAAGGGACACACGCGAAGAAATAGTTTTATACCCCAAGATCCCACTCTGGGATGTGACCGGCTTCAATGCCATCACTTTCTCTCTAGTGTGAGTTTCCGGACTTATAGCTGGAAAGTGCCACTTCGGACAAACCGGAGGGAATCTTTGTAAGAGCTAGCTAGGGCATTTTGGCATTTGAAACATGATTTTAGAATAATTATTTATTAAGTTATGAAATTTGAATTATTCATATCCTTTTAGTATTTTAATTATACAGAGGAGTTAATCAATGCAATTATGTCCAAACAAAATATGAATGTGTTCCGAGCACCGGTTGGTTGCTCAATATTTTCAAAAACATATTGACAAACCACCACCTGATGTGTCAAAGAATAAAGTTATATAAAATTCTAGTTATGATGAACTAAAACAAAACTATAATATTCTTCAATAGCAAAAAGAATCAACTAAAAAGCTTTTATAAAACTCTAGTTATGATCAAAATAATATTAACTTAAAATTATATAAAATTTATGCAACTAAAATTTTCATAAAGTATTTTTTGTTAAAAACTTTAATAGCAAAAAGAATTAAATGAAAACTAGGCATGTATGCATCTTATTAAAAGAAAACTTTAGAATTAAAACCAAAAAATAGACATGATCTCTTTCATTAACACAGAAAGAATATGAAAGTTTTGCATATTTTAGAATTTCATATATTTTGTTGAAATTATTTGATAATCATGTGTATTACACATAAGTGAGTATGTATAAAAATTAGGA
Organism: Elymus sibiricus; assembly: GCA_039707655.1. Classification (NCBI taxonomy): domain Eukaryota; kingdom Viridiplantae; phylum Streptophyta; class Magnoliopsida; order Poales; family Poaceae; genus Elymus; species Elymus sibiricus. The sequence goes on from CM077670.1 coordinate 41,011,981, forward strand.
TGTGATTTGAAGAAGGTCAAAAAATTGACATATATATAAAATTCTAGTTATGATGAACTAAAACAAAACTATAATATTCTTCAATAGCAAAAAGAATCAACTAAAAAGCTTTTATAAAACTCTAGTTATGATCAAAATAATATTAACTTAAAATTATATAAAATTTATGCAACTAAAATTTTCATAAAGTATTTTTTGTTAAAAACTTTAATAGCAAAAAGAATTAAATGAAAACTAGGCATGTATGCATCTGTTTAAAAGAAAACTTTAGAATTAAAACCAAAAATAGACATGATCTCTTTCATTAACACAGAAAGAATATGAAAGTTTTGCATTTTTTAGAATTTCATATATTTTGTTGAAATTATTTGATAATCATGTGTATTACACATAAGTGAGTATGTATAAAAATTAGGATGTGATTTGAAGAAGGTCAAAAAATTGACATAACATATGCAAAAAATAAAAAAATGCCCGCCTACTAGCAGGAGAATTCACACACCACGGCCTGCATACCACTAGAAACCCAACTATATATGGGCCAGGATGCAGGCCCACGGGGCACGAATTTCTGCTGCCAGTAGGACCCACAGGGCAGAGAGTGGACAGGTCAGACGATAAGCTGTCTGTGCTTTGAGAGGAACTTGCAACGGTAGCCGCAGGCGGGCTTATAAACCGCTGCGAGCGCCTCTCACTTGGCGAGGTGGGACTAAACTCCCACCGCCCCTCGGCTGTGCCAGGAACAACCCTTTAGTCCCGGTTGGTGGCTCCAACCGGGACTAAAGGCCCCCATTTAGTCCCGGTCCGAGCCACCAACCGGGACTAAAGGTGAATTTCACTTCGCGCCCTTTGGACTGGTGAAATTCACCTTTAGTCCCGGTTGGTGGCTCGGACCGGGACTAAAGGGGGGCCTTTAGTCCCGGTTGGAGGGTTGGGTATATAATCAGCACTTAAGAAATTTTCTCCCATTCTCTCCCCCGACGCCGAACCACAGCACGACGCCGCCAGGCTGCTGCGCCGGAGATCGCCGTCGCCTCCGAGCCGCCCCCCCTCGCCGATGCCCTCGCCGCGCCCTGCCCCGACGTCGCCGTCGCCGATCCCTGCCCCGACGCCGCCGTCGCCGAGCCGTGCCCCGACGCCGCCGTCGCCGAGCTCTGCCCCAACGCCGTCCCCCGCTCCCCTGCAACACACTGTGAGCCGCCGCGCCATTCCCCTCCTCCTCCTTCCCCCCCGCGTCCCGACGCCGCCGCCCGCCCCGACGCCGATGCCGCCCGCGCTCTCTGAATCTTCTACATTTCTGAATTTTTCGACAGGGTGAACAGTGTGCACACCACATGTATGATGAAATGCCAGAGGGTCCTAGGGATTTTAGGAATTCTTGGGAATTTTTGTGGTGAGGTGTTGAAGCATATAAGAGGGTCTGGCAAAGTTTCAGAATTTTTGGAGCAATTAAAAATAGGTTTTGGTCATGGAGTTTGAATCTGGACCAAATTTGAACTGGATGGAATTTGAAAATTTTGAACTGTGGAACTCAAAGTTTTTGGTGAAATGGGTTGTGGGTACTGCCTAGTTTCTAGGATAATTTTTGTGGGTGCAAAAGAATTATAGAAAATATGATTCCTTTGTAAATCAAAGAAACTAGGATAAATATAAATACCAACTTGGGAATTTATTTAATATAAGAGAAATATTTTTGTGGAGTGGAAAAGTATTTGACACTGTCCTAGAAGGTGAGAATGACTTGAGGGATAATTTAGAGGTGACAGAAAAATTATTGGAAGAATTTAGAAGTGCTTGAAAGGAGTGAAATGGCCATTTTCATAGAATAATTTTATTGATTCCAAAACTTTTCTAAATAAAAATCTGTTTTCTGCCACTAAGTCTGAAAATCTGTTAATACTTGTCAACTTGATCATGATGATTGCCATTGATCTAGGGGTCATTTGAATTAGTTCTGTAAGCATGTTTTGCCATGTGTTACATCTCCGTGGAATAACAGGTTGTGGCCGGTGTTGCATCTCCGTGGAGTTGGTCCCTGATCGTCCCTCCGCTATTCGACAAAAGGTGTCCATTTGTTGTATGTTGAGTTTTGTTCATAGGATGATGGTTGGTACATTTGTTGAGTTGTGTATTCATCTTGTGTATAAATCTTGTATTCATTTTGTATTCATCTTGTGTATAAATCTTGTATTCATCTTGTACAAATATCGTCGTAACTTCGACCTGAGGGGGGGGGGTCGTTAAAACATAACCCCGATAACTTTGATTTTGAGGCATATGAAAACCTGATTTGCACGTCGGACATGCATGAGAGAGGCGGTCCGCAAAGTATCCTCTCCCGAAAGATAGGACGACTCATCAGATATGATTCTAGATAATGTCCAATGCCTCATATCGCGAATATAGTTATATTGGATAATTGATCTTCATATAAATGAAGCATAAAAGTTTATCAATCACTTTCAAATTTTCATGTTGTTCATTGACTTCGACATGAGGGGGGGGGGTCGTTAAAACATAACCCCGATAATTTCGGTATAACTTCGACATGAGGGGGGAGGGGGTCGTTAAAACATAACCCCGATAATCCACTAATCCATCGCTCATATGCATATGATTCCTTGTTGTGATTAGGTCTATGTTTGCCACTAATCCATCTCTCATGGTTGTATATTGCCATGTTGTAATATTTGCAGAAACTATGGAACACGACAGAGACTTAGAACAAGAAGAGGCGTTGGAGGAAATAATCCGCGATGGAGATGATGATATCATCACCTCACAGTTTCTCAACGACTCCGATGGTGAGGGAAGAGAAGATGACGGCTCCGCCAGTGTTGGAGCCTTAACTGTTGCAAAGTCTGGCGAGGTATATATATTAATTAAGCCTCTGCTGACTAGATGCATTAATTGTTTTGTATGTACATATATTAACACTTCTTTCTTCTTTTAGCCCTCCGGATCAAGCCAAACTTCTATAAGGAGACGAGGCCCGAAGAAAAGGTTGGGCGAGAATGAAAGGTTCACGATCGAAGAAGTCGATCCAGATGGCAAACCGACTGTTCCCAAGCGGACCCAAGACCGATTTATACATCAGTGCGGAGTTGTTGTTAGGGACAGCGTCCCAATCAGCATCCAAGAATGGAATAAGAAGAAGGACGATGGAGTTTCTTATGTCGACGATAGATGCAAAGATCAGCTTTGAAACTCGCTCATGATAAATTTCAGCCTACCGCCAGAGGAGGATCCAAATAACCCAGTTATACAGCGAAAAGTAAAAAAATGGGCTCTTAAGAAGATGGCAGAACAATTCAAGAACTGGAAGAAAAGATTGAACGAACAGTTTGTCGAGAAAGACGAGACTCCAGAATTCACCGGTCAATATGCGAAGATAAAAGATCACTGGCCCGCATTTGTGGCGTACAAGAAATCGGAGAAAGCTAAGAACAGGTCACAGACAAATAAGCTAAATGCTGCAAAGAAGCAGTATCACCATGTTACGGGGTCAGGTGGCTACAAGGTTGCCCGGCCTACGTGGGACAAAGCTGAGAATGACCTGCTTGCTAAAGGGATCCAACCAGCGACATTGAACTGGCCCGAACGGGCAAGGACTTGGTTCTTCGGGCATGGGGGAACTTTGGACCCAGAAACAGGGAAGTGTGTTTACACGAAAGAACAACTTGAAACACCCATCACAAAGATTCAGGAAGCAATCAAGGACGTGCAGGAAGGGAGGTTCCATCCCGACAGAGAGAAGGACGTGCTGTCACGCGCCCTCGGGAATCCTGAACACCCTGGACGAACATGAGGCACAGCAGGCTCCGTTCCATGGGTGCATGGGTTTCCCGACAACACTGGTTATAGAAGCCGAGGGAGAAAGAAGAAAGAGGAAGTAGACCGGATGCAGAATGTAGAACAAAGATTAGCATTGCAGGAGAAGAAACTAGAGGCACTTACCAGCCAGCGAGCTACCGACCCACCATCTCAGCAGCACGAAGATCCTTCATTCGATACTGCCCACGAAGCTACCCCACCATCTCAGCGGAAAAGCAGCGTGGCTTCCACGGAGCTCGTTCAGCCTGATATCACGGCTCCTCGCTACCCCTTGGATTATATCACGGAGAGGGAACATTGTGAGCTAATGGCGAAATGCATCAACCTAACTTTGAAGGTGGCGGTCGGCTATGTCTTACCTCCTAGACATGATGGAACTTTCCATTGCAATCCGATTCCAGATGGCTTTGCTATTGTGGGGGTGGATGAAGTTACCAACGGATTCGAGGGGCTGGAGCTTGAGTACCCTACAGGTGAAGGGGAGACTCATCTGGTAGATGCCGTAAGGACTACCATTCTATGGAGAAAGGAAAACATCGTGCTTCCACAATGGACGCCGCGTCAGCAGACTCAGCCGGAGGAGGCCCCTCGGCAGGCTCCTCACAGTCCAGCTCTACCTCCATTGCCTCAGTCGTCTCCGCCGCGTCAGCACACTCCGCCGCCTCAGCTGTCTCCGCCGCGTCAGCGGACTCCGCCGGAGGAGGCCCCTCAGCAGAATCCTCCGCCGCCTCAGCTGTCTCCGCCGCATCAGCGGACTCCACCGGAGGAGGCCCCTCAGCAGAATCCTTCGCCGCCTCAGCTGTCTCCGCCGCGTCAGCGGACTCCGCCTCTTCCGCCGCGTCAGCTGACTCCGCCTCCTCCGCCACCTCAGCAACGGCGGAAGAGACCCGCCGCCGCTCCGGCGGCTAGCAGTACAACAACGAAGAAATCCAGAGCAGGTCCAAGCGTCAAGAAGGCTCCTCCCAAGTTACCATACGACATGACTGAGGAGGAAAACAACGAGATAGTGGCTGCCGATGTGAAACGCCAGCTTGCACCGAAACATCCAGATCCAAAGGAGAAAATAGATCCGGTAAAAGCGAAGCGCTGTCTGGATGCCCTTCAGCGAACACCATCTCCTCCGCCGCTCTCACACTATGACCGCTGTATTGTAAAGACATTTCATGAAGCGAAAAGGTCGGGAAGTACTAGCAGTGCTGCAAGAAGTGGGAAAACAATTCCCCGGCTCGGCGAACAGGAAAAACAATCGTGCCCCCCGCTCAAGGTGTTTCCCGATATCGCTAATGATCCGGGGGTAGCGGCCGCTCATCCTGGTTACACTCTTCGTGATTACTTAGGCGATGAGGTACAGTTCGAAATGGCTGAGGTAGCCTTTAGATACGAGCACGGGAAGCCTCCGCGTCTATCAACGATGATGCGAACATTGCATAACTGGTACTTGAAAGCCTGCAAGGAAGGGACCGACAGTATCTTAGTGGGAATTAAAGATGAGCACTACTTCAATGGAGTCGAGGCGTTGTACATTGAATTTGAAGAATTATTTCAGTTATACAATCAAGACGCCCTCGACAAAACTATCGTGAGTTGCTATTGTCTGTAAGTATTTTTTCTGTAATTAAGTCTCTAGCTCAGCTCGTTCATTGCATGTATAATTATCCTCACACTATATTATGCAGATTGAAGATCCGCGAATGCAGAGGAAAAATCTATGACATTGGGTTCATTAACCCAAATACCGTAAATGAATATACGGTACAAAAAAGCCAAGATGATACAGAGAATTACTTGCTAAAGGCGTTACTTGGACAACAAAACAAAAGGAAAATACTATTTCCTTACAACTTCAAGTGAGTGTTACTGTCTTGTGCACATTCTGTTTCGCTTACTCGAGGTTAAGTGTAATTGATGAGTTATGCGTGCGCAGGTTGCACTTTATTCTGCTAGCCATTCAGCTTGATGCGGGACTAGTAGTTGTCTTGGACTCGAGACGTAAAGAGGCTAAGGAGTGGGCGGACATGAGTCAAATGCTCCAGAAGTAAGTTCAATCATTATCGCACCATATCGGCAACTTTCGTTCATTTCCTGATATCAAGTAATCATTTTCTTTGCCGGACAGGGTTTGGAAAAAGTTCACCAACCAGGTTAGGGGTGAATGGAAAAAGGAGCTGCGATTTTCACACCCCAAAGTAAGTACTACTAGCTAGTTCCGCGCATCTCTCATTGATTCTAGTTTCAATACCATTATCATGCTTGATTATCATTTTGATTGAACTCTATTCTCGTAAAGTTCTTGTGGCAGGAACCCGGGCATAATTTACGTGGATACTACGTTTGCGAGTACATTCGCCACAAGACCTCTGAGCGGGGCAGATCTGAAGAACAATTTGAAGTATGTAAACAATATTCATATTTTTATTTTATTACCATCAATTGTGTTGAGTTTCATTCATATATATATATATATATATATATATATATATATATATATATATATATATATATTGACCCCCTTCTTTAAATTAGATCTCGCGGAAGCGGGACGAACTCCTACCAACTGATCGCATACGAGCAATTCAAGAGGAATTGGCGGGATTCTTTGTTGACCATGTCATACCTACAGACGGAGAATACCATCGGGAGTGGCAATGCGATTTTGGTAATTAGATATTAGGGATCGTAAGAGATGTTATATTGTATATATGGATGAACGTGTACTATATGTAGTAGCGTCGAATAGATATACGAAAACTTGTTGTTCGACCAAGCACGGAGAAAGAGAGGTCACTTCTCTCTATATATTGATCATGACGATGTTGTGTAATGGTTCCTTCATTGCTATATGTAGTAGCTAGCGTCGAGTTGAATGAAAAGCATAAAATAAAAATGAAAACCCTAAATGTAAAGGAATTGAATGGTAAACACAAAAAGAAAAGGGGAAACACAATATGAAACCCCTAAACCCTCCAAAACCCCTAAACCCCTCCTTTCAAAAAAAAAAACAAAAACCCCAGCGCCTGGCAGTGCTGACGCGTGGCTGCCTTCTAGTCCTGGTTGGTGTTACCAACCGGGACTAGAGGTCCTCCTGCCTGGGCGCCCACAGCGGCCACGTGGAGCTCCTTTAGTCCCGGTTCGTAACCCAACCGGGACTAAAAGTGGGGGCCTTTAGTCCCGATTGTTCAGTCCCGGTTGCAGAACCGGGACTAAAGGCCCTCTGGAACTGGGACTGATGCCCTGTTTTCTACTAGTGCCCTAGCAACTCAATGTCACACTGTGTGCATCTCCTACTCGTCTTGTGTGTATGCAACTATACACATCTGCATATAGCAATTGTTCTAGCAAACTCTAAACAACTGCCCCCTAGCAGAAATCCACACAACTGTTCTAGCAAGATCCAAAGCAACTATTCCTAGCAAAAAATCCAAGCAATTATCCTAGAAAATCCAAGCAATTGTATTACCAAAAACAAAATGCAAAACTATTTCTACCAAAACCAAGCAAATGCATTACCAAACCACAATGCAAAACTGTTCTAGCAAAACCAAGCAACTATCCTGCAAAACCAAGCAACTGTACTATCCAATCCAAGCAATTACATTACTAAAGAACAACTATGGAAAAATTGTCCTAGCAAAACCAAGCAACTGTCCCTAGCATTACTACCTAGATTATCTACTTTAGGCAGAAAAAATGTATGACCAACTTGAATAGCCTTTGTGGACAACTATCTGACCCCCTCCCCATGCAACTTATCTATTCTAGCAAAAATCCAAAACAACTCTATTACAAAGAAAACACAAAAATGAAAAACTGTTCTAGCAAAAAAATCCAAGCAACTGTCTAGCAAAACCAAACAACTACATTACAAAAAACACAAATGCAAAAACTTATTCAAAACGAATCCGAGCAACTGCCCCAAGAAATCACGAGAACTTAACAATGATAATTAGTTGCCTAACAATGATGCCCAGTTGCATATCATCGCTAATTAGTTGGCTACGGTACTAGGAGAAGTTGTCTGCCGGTGTAGCTCATGTTGCCTATACTCTAAAACATAGTGTTAACATACTCGATAGTGTGGCAGACAACTTATATGTGAATTTAGTGAACATGATAGTCATTGGAGGCAACTTATAAGGACTTCTCGTTGATAGACAATCATATTAGGCAAACTAAGAAGAAGTTGCTTTCCTATAGCACTAAAGTTGCCTCTGCAGCACCCAAAGTTGCATTAAAAAAAGTTCGTCAAAACATACCCATATGGTATCTAGTTTTGAAGAACTCGTCGCGAGAAACCCAATAGTGAAAACAAATATAAATTCCGATACTCGAATCAAAAGTTATGGCTTTTAAAATTTTATAAAACCCAAATAAATGCACGTACTTTTCCTGACTTGTGCAAAGTAGGGAGAGTTCGAAGGGATGAGGACCAGATACTTTCCTTTTTCGTAGTGTAATGATGACACGGGATGCTAATTGCCCTTTATAGCAGGTCTGCTCGAATGCACTCCGTGCCGTGTGAGTTTTTTTGTCGCGTAGTGCGTGCGCTCAGGAAGCCCAATTAGTGCAACTGCACTAATAAGCATTTGGGCTATTTTTTTCAAATAGTGCTGGCGTGGGCATATTTGGTACGACATTGGTACGACCTTAGTGCTGGCGTAGAATTGTTCTATCACGCCATAGATTTTTGTTGAGTTTTTTTATGTTTGCTACAGTTTGTTATGGCGAGATTCATTAAGCTCACACTAGCACTAGTTCATCTTCTAACTACTGTTGGAACCGAGGACACCTGCAAGCTCTAGCTCACGATGACAATGGCGAGAGGAAGACGAAGACTCGGGTGTTTTGTGCTGCGTACTGCGTTGCAGCTTTTCTCATTTTCATTCCTCTTATTTGTATTGAACTTACAAAGGAAGGGATCAACTCCACACGCGAGCAGACCGGCCGTGCCATCCCACGACGCCCGACGTGTGAGTGATGCGTGCGTGCCGCGCACTTTGCTGCATGCCATCCCATGCACTGCTAACGGCCAAACCAAGCTAGCTAACTACTAACAGAAACTTAGATCGGCCTCACCGTGTACATGCACACGTGACTTGGCCGTTTATTTGCTAACAGAGAACAAAAACTAAGCTAGCTAGTAAGCCGGGTTAGGAATTATAAGTTCAACATTTCACCCCCTAATTCCGACACCCGGTGCTCACCACTTCGACGCCAACCTTCTGTCTCATTTCAACGAATTTGATTCGCCCCAGCGCCTTGGTGAGGAAATCGGCAAGTTGTCCGTCTGTGCCAACATGATCAACTTCTACCTTGCCGTCTTCGATGCACTCACGAATAAAATGGTAGCGGATGTCGATATGCTTACTTCTATCGTGGTGCACCTGGTTCTTGCTTAAAGCAATCGCCGACTTGTTGTCGACGCGTAGCTTTGCCCTTGTTGGAGTGTCGCCGGTGAGCTCGCCGAGGAGCCTGCACAGCCACACGCCTTGGCAGGCTGCGGTTGCCTCCGCCATGTACTCAGCCTCGCAAGACGAGACGGCGACGACCTTCTGCTTGTGAGAAGTCCATGTGATCGGGTTGGAGTTGAGGAAGAACACCACTCTCGTCGTGCTCCGCCGATCGTCGACGTTGCCGGTGTGATTGTTGTCGCTGAAGCCGATCACTTCCGGCGCTGCTGCACCGCCTTGCTTGTAGCAGCAGCCGTAGTTCAAAGTCCCGCTAACATAGCGCAGGATCTGTTTGACGGCAGCCCAGTGCGCCGCCTCCGCCGCCTCCAGGTACCTGCTCACCATGCCAACAGAAAACGAGATGTCTGGCCTCATGTTGCAGAGGTACCGAAGACTTCCCACGATGCTCTTGTACCGTGTGGCGTCCACGGTTTCGCCGGCGCCAGTCTTGCCAAGCTTCAGCCGATTCTGCATCGGCGTGTCGGAGGGATTGCACCCCCTCATCCCAGCAGCGTCCAGGAACTTGGCGGCGTACGTGCTCTGGCATATGGTGATCGCGCCAGGCCTCTGCTGAACTTCTATGCTGAGGTAGTAGCTCAGAAGCCCAAAGTCACTCATGTTGAACAGATTTTTCATCTTCTCCTTGAACACGGCGATCTCTTTGTTGCCGGTGCCGGTGATGATAAAGTCGTCGACGTAGACGCCGACGAGTAGGGTTGATGCACCTGTGCCTCTCCTGTACACCGCGTGCTCAAGAGGGCTGCGCTCGAAGCCGAGCGACACGAGCGACGCGTCAAGCTTGGCATTCCATGCCCGCGGCGCCTGCTTCAGTCTGTAGAACGCCTTCCGGAGGCGCAGCACCTTTCCTTCTTCGCCGGCAATGACGAAGCCCGGCGGCTAATGCACGTAGACCTCTTCGCGAAGATCACCGTTTAGAAACGCTGATTTCACGTCCATGTGATGAACTTGCCACCCACGGTGCGCCGCGAGTGCTAGCAGCAGCCGCACGGTCTCCATGCGTGCCACCGGAGCGAACACCTCGTCATAGTCCACGCCTTGCCGCTGCGTGTACCCCTTCGCCACCAGCCTCACCTTGTGCTTCACTATGTTGCCGGCGGCGTCCCTCTTGACCTTGTAAACCCACTTGAGGCCTATAGCTCTGTGGCCGGGCGGGAACGTGGCGAGCTCCCACGTTCCATTGTCACAGATCGCTGCAAGCTCAGCGTCCATGGCGCGCTTCCAGCACGCCTCGTCGAGCGCCTCATCGACGCTGTCAGGTTCCTCCACAGCAACAAGACAGAGCCCAACGTGCTCTTCTCTCCCCGCCGCGTCCAGCTCCGCGAGTACATGCTTCATCTTACGGTAGTGAGCCGGAGTGTGGTCGAGGTCTCGTGGTGCTCGCTGTCGTCGTCCGGCGGCGTGGCCTAGCCGTCCTCCACGAACGTGGGCGAGGCGCCCCGCGACTCCACATGGGACGTTCCTGCTGTCGTGCAGGGCGAGGGAGCGCCACTGGTCGGAGTAGCACGAGTAGTCGAGGAGCCCGTGCGTGCCGGCGAGGACTGCACATCGTGGTCCTCGTCGCTGTAAGTGACAACAAGGTGTTCGACCGGGAGCGCGACGTCCCCGCCGGCCGCGGTCGTCCAGTCCCACCTCCTATGCTCCTCAAAGGTGACGTCGCGGGTTATGATCACCCGCTTGCTCGACGGATCATAATCCCTGTAGGCCTTGGCGCCCTCCTCGTACCCGACGAAGATCGCCGGCGTGGAGCAGTCGGCGAGTTTGTCGATGCCGAGGCCGAGATGCTTCACGTGCACCACACACCCAAATGTGCGGAGGTGGTGCACCGCCGGCCTCCGCTTGTGCCAGGCGTCATATGGCGTTAGTCCGTCGAGGCTGCGTGTGCGCGCAGTTGAGGAGGTAGACCGCAGTCTTCACCGCCTCTCCCCAGAAAGTCACCGGTACTGCCATGGCCTTCATCAGACAACGGGCCATCTCGACCACTGTCTGATTGCGCCGCTCGACCACGCCATTCTGCTGGGGCGTGTATGGAGCGGTGGTGCAGTGTTTGATGCCACCGTCGTCACAGTACTTGTGGAAAACGATTGAGTTGAACTCCCCACCTCGATCTGAACGGAACGCCAGGAGTTTGCACCTCGACTCGGCCTCTGCCCGAGCCTTGATCTTATTGAAGCGATCAAACGCCTTATTGGATCACTTCGAGCCACATGAACCGTGAGTAATCATCAACGATTAGCAGGAAATACCAGTTACCTCCCGCTGTTGCTGGCTAGATTGCACCGCATAGGTTGCTGTGGACAAGTTCCAGAGCGCGCTCTGCGCAGTACGTCGTGGCCTAGGGAAACAGCAGCCGATGCTGCTTGCCCAGCGCACACCCGTCGCAGACTTGGTCGAAGCGATCGATGATGGGGACGCCATCAGCCATGCCCAGGTGACCCAAATCTCGCAGTGCGCGAAAGTTCAGGTCGCTGTAGCGACCGTGCCACAACCACGCCTCGTCCGCGCTCCGCGACAGCAGGCAGACATGACACCCCGCCGTCAGCTGCAGCACGTACAGTCGACCGCCGTTCCTCTAAACGCACGCGAGAGAGCGGCCCTCCTGATCATGGAGCCGCAGCAGCCCGCGGTGGATGTTGGTTTCACACCCGAGCTCATCCATCTGTCCTATGCTGATGATGTTGCTGCGCAGATGGGCTATGAAATACACCTCCGACAGGGTCAGGTGCTCACCGTTCTGGCACTCGAAAAGGATAGTGCCTCTCCCCTCGATCTGCGCATCGTTGCCGTCGCTGAGCCTCATGGAGCCACACACGCCGACGTCAAGCTCGGAGAAGATCTCCCGGCACCCGGACATGTGGTTGCTCACCCCGGTGTCCAGGTACCAGGACGTGTCGTAGCGACCGTCGGCAGGTGCGGCGTGCGCTTGGGAGTGCTCCTCATTTAGGAGAACACGCTCGACTGGGCGCTCTGTGGTCGTCGTGAGCGCGCTCACCGTGGCCAGCAGGAGAGACGTCTCGTTGTCCTCTTCCTCGCCGCGCGCCAGGTTCGCCTGCTCCTTGCGCTCACGCCGTGGCTCGATGCAGTGCTTGGAGTAGTGGCCAAATTTGTTACAATTGTAACACTTGACCTACGACATGTCGCGCTCTCCGTTCGGCGTGCCATCACGCCCGCCGTTTCCACCACCACCCTAGCTTCCACCACGACGGTTTTGTGGCTTGCCACAGCGAAGATTCGAGCCGCCGCCCTGTCCGCGGGACCCACCTGGTCCGCCGGAGCCACCCTGACCGCTGCCCTGGCCGCTGCCCTAGCATTGAGCATGCTAGTTCTTGCGTGCATTCTACTGCGCCTCTGTCAGCAGCAGCTAGCTCCAGCCGCCTCCACCTTGATCTTTGGTGAGGTAGCGGTCCTCCGCTGAGCGCAGGCGGCCAACAAGCTCTTCCACGGAGAGCGTGTTGAGATCGAGCATCGTCTCGATGGCGAGGGCGATCTGCATGTAGCGAGACGGAACGACGCGAAGGAATTTTTGTATCACTGTCACCTCTTCCACGGTGTCCCCGAGCGAGCGCAGGTTGTTGACGAGCGAGGTGATGCGCATGCCAAATGCGTCGAGCGTCTCGCCGTCGCGAAACGCGATCACCTCGAACTCCGAGCGCAGCCATTGCGCCGTGGCCTCGCGCACGCGTGAGACGCCCATGCGCATGATCTTGATCGTGTCCCAAGCCTCTTTCGCCGTCTTCTTCATCACGATCGCACCCACCATCTCCGGCGGCACGGATCGTAGGATGGCCGCCAGCGCCGCCTTGTCGTTGGGGACGCTCGACGGGTTTCCCTCCACCGCGTCCCACATCAAGTTGGCCTCCATGTTGATCTGCATCAGCATGGACCACTCGAAGTAGTTCGTCGCGGTGAGCATCGGCCAAACCATGGTGCCGCTCGGGACGAGGCGCTCCTGCACCGTGCGTTCGTGCACGACGATCTCCCTACCGTGCCTGCGACTATGGCTCCAACCCCGGCTCCGATTCCGGATCGGAGTCACCGAGCGCGCACCGCTGCCGCCGCTGTCGTCGGCCTTCCCAGCAGCGCGGGCTGCCACCACAGCGTCAGCAGTCGCCCCAGTGCCCTTCGGGGAGGTTGGGCCAGCCATGATCACCGAGGAACGTACGCGGCTCTGATGCCACTTGTTGGAACCAAGGACACCTGCAAGCTCTAGCTCACGATGACAATGGCGAGAGGAAGACGAAGACTCAAGTGTTTTGTGCTGTGTACTGCGTTGCAGCTTTTCTCATTTTCATTCCTCTTATTTGTACTGAACTTACAAAGGAAAGGATCAACTCCACACGCGAGCAGACCGGCCGTGCCATCCCACGACGCCCAACGTGTGAGTGATGCGTGCGTGCTGCGCACTTCGCTGCATGCCATCCCATGCACTGATAACGGCCGCACCAAGCTAGCTAACTACTAACAGAAACTACGATCGGACTCACCGTGTACATGCACACATGACTTGGCCGTTTATTTGCTAACTGAGAACAAAAACTAAGCTAGCTACTAAGCCGGGCTAGGAATTACAAGTTCAACAACTACCCTATCCATTCAAAAAATCCTAAGTTCGATTCACCTCACATCGTTTTCACCTTCGTCCCCCTCTCTCGACCAGCGCCGCCGCTGCCACCTCCCGACCACGCCGCTCGTCGCCGCCGGACCAGCGCGGCCACCGCCACTCAGGGTGGACGACACGAGCAAGCTTTTCGGCCCGCTCGTGGCCCGCTCGGTCCGGGCCGGCTTGGTCCTGGCCCGGTAAAGAAATCAGCCGGTCCGGGCCGTCAAATTAGGCTCGAGAAAACGTCGGTCCGGTCCGGGCTTTGACCGGTCCGCTCGGTCGGACCGAGAAAAGGCACAGCCCAACGCACGCAGGAGCGCACTCTGTTCGTTCGGTCATTCAATCCCGACGCCGCTTCCTCATCCCATCCCGGCGCCGCCGCTGGCCACCTCCTCCCCTTCCCTACCTCCCAACCCGGCGCCGCTATCGGCCGTCTCCTTCCCCTCCCATGTTCGAGCTGGAGCACCAGCGCAAGCACGGCTGGGTGCAGGCAGGCACAAGTAGAGCATGTACGGCCACCGGCACGCAGCACGCACGGCCATCGGCCTCCCCGCAATGAATAACCTTGTCCAGGAGGTCCGCACACTTGAGATCTCCTCCGCGCAAGGACTCGGCCAGATTCGCCCTGAAGCCGTTGCCATCGTCCTCCTTCCCCGACTCCGGCCGCCAACGTCCGTCGACGATTACGTCTCCGTCGCGGCTTCCCCGGCCTCCCCGACCACTCCATCGACTTCGCCGTGAGCCACTGCCCCTTTCCCCTCTGTTTCCCCTTTGATTAGGACTCGTGGCCATCTCTTGCCGACACTATGGTCACCGCCGCCATGCCATGGCCGCCATGGAAACAGGACCGCCGGTCCTATCGGTCCAGCCCGGGCTTCACTGCTGCCGGTCCGGTCCCTGAAAACAGGACCGCCACGCTGCTCGGTCCGGTCCGGCTCGGACCGCCGGCGGCCGGTCCAAACGACGGCTCGGACCGGGACCGGACCGGCTCGGACTGTGTCCACCCTGAACCGCCAGCTCCGGCTCAGGAGGTGAGATCTTCCCTCTCCCATCACGCATCTTCTTCCTCTCCCCTAGCGTCTCCCTCCAGTGGTGGATCTGAGCCAGAAAAATAAGATGAGGCTTCTTCTCTGTACTTGGACGGACTGATGAATGGATGGCATGGATGTATTTTGGTACTGTGAATGTATGTTTGTTTGGTAGGAGTAGATGATTTGCTTGATAGATGAATGGATGGTGCTAGTTTTTTGATAGATGGAGATGGATGAATTTTAGTACTGTGAATGCTCAATGCTATTGTGTAGGTAGATGATTTGCTAAATTCTTATTGCCAGTGTGATTGCTAATGGATAGACGTTGTAGATGAACAAAGTTCAGTATATTAGAAGCAAATTCGTAATGTTAGGGGGGGGGTGGGGGCAGGGATTATTCTTAGATTGGCGGTGTAGAATTTGTTTATTTGTGTATACAATTAGAAGTTTAGAATTAGCTTTAGCAGTGTAGTATCCGATTATATTCAGTAGAAATTGATTTATTAGTGTTGAAACCGATTATACTTAGTGTTGATTTAGTAGTCTAGAATCTGATTATACTTAGTGTTCAATATGTTTTGTGTAGAATGACCCAACCACCACCATGTCGAGTGTGCAAGTCAAGGTGCGCCAACAGCTTTGCAACTGGCACACTGTTCGGCATCTACTTCCATCTGAGTTTTGTTCCTGCAGTGGTAACAAATTATATGAACCTTCTAACAGTTATTACTTTTGTTTTTCTTGCTATTTCCATTAATG
Source organism: Elymus sibiricus (assembly GCA_039707655.1). NCBI lineage: Eukaryota > Viridiplantae > Streptophyta > Magnoliopsida > Poales > Poaceae > Elymus > Elymus sibiricus. Next base: position 41,027,670 of record CM077670.1, read on the forward strand.
CATTGTGTGTGTGTTTTTTGTTTTTTCTTACACAGATCGTCTCATGCAATGTGAGATTGGAATTCAATGAGCTGACTGAAGACACTGTGATCTTTGACGCTCCTGGGGGGCCCTACACTATGGTGGTCGAGAAGGGATGAAAGATATAAAAGATTGGAGGAGATGAATGGGATCGTTTCATCGCCCACATGCGTCTCACTGGAGGTGAATTGATCAGCTTCTCCTTCAGAGGACGAAGACCCAGGCTGACTGTTATCTATCTCAACACAGAGGAAGATGATGAGGACCCACTTGATGAAACCCTCTATGCACAAAGAATGAGGCTGAGCGAGGATGAAATGGACAACTGCTACTTGTAGCTTGCGTTGGCATTTCCCCGAAGAGGAAGGGATGATGCAGCACAATAGAGATAATTATTTCCCTCAGTTATGAAACCAAGGTTATCGAACCAGTAGGAGAATCACACAACACCTCGTCAGCAGCACCTGCACACAAACAACAAATCCTTGCACCCAACGCAAATGAGGGGTTGTCAATCCCTCGGCGGTCAATTGCAAGATTAAATTGTATATGATAAATAGATATTGAAACAAAAACACAAAATAAAATAAATAAAAGAAAATGGCAGCAATATTTTTAGGGTTTTAGTAATATGATTTAGATAGACCCGGGGGCCATAGTTTTCACTAGAGACTTCTCTCGAGAAAATAGCATACGGTGGGTAGACAAATTACTGTTGGGCAATTGATAGAAAAGAAAATAATCATGACGATATCCAAGGCAAGGATCATCTATATAGACAACACGTCCAATACAAGTAGACTGACTCCTGCCTGCATCTACTACTATTACTCCACACATCGACCGCTATCCAGCATGCATCTAGTGTATTAAGTCTATAAAGAACGGAGTAACGCCTTAAGAACGATGACATGATGTAGACAAGATAAACTCACATATGAATAAACCCCATCTTTTTACCCTTAATAGCAACGATACATACGCGTCATGTCCCTTTCTGTCACTGGGATTGAGCAACGCAAGATCGAACCCATTACAAAGCACCTCTTCCCATGGCAAGATAAATCAAATCAGTTGGCCAAACCAAATCAATAGATCGGAGAAGAAATATGAGGCTATAATAATCATGCATAAAAGAGTGCATCAAAGACTCAAATAATTTCATGGATAATCTGATCATAAACTCACAATTCTTCGGATCCAAACAAACACACCGCAAAAAGTGATTACATCGGATAGAACTCCAAGAACCTCGAGGAGAACATTGTATTGAAGATCAAAAAGAGAGAAGAAGCCATCTAGCCACTGCCTATGGACCCGAAGGTCTGTGGTAAACTACTCACGCATCATCGGAAGGGCGGCAAGGTTGATGTAGAGCCCCTCCGTGATCAATTCCCCCTCCGGCGGAGTACCGGAGAAGGCCTCCAGATGGGATCTCTCTGGAACAGAATCTTGCGGCGGCGGAAAAAGTATTTTGTGGACTCCCCTGAGGGTTTCTGATTTTTTCTGAATTTATAGTGCTGGAATTAGGTCAAACGGAGCAAAGGGGGCCCACGAGTCACCAGGGCGCGCCTGCCCCCCCCCCCCCCAGGCACGCCCTAGTGGCTCGTGGCCACCTCCTGGGTCTTCTGGCCCTCTCCTGAAGCTTCTAGTGTTTATCTTGGCCAATAAAAAATCTCCAAAAAGTTTCGTGGCATTTGGACTTCGTTTGGTATTGATTTTCTGTAAAACAAAAATAGGGAAAAAAACAACAACTAGCACTGGGCACTAAGTTAATAGGTTAGTCTCCAAAAATGATATATAATTGCTGTAAATGCATATAAAAACATCCAAGATTGATAATATGACAGCATGGAACAATAAAAAATTATAGATACGTTGGAGACGTATCAACAACCTCTGGGAAAACCTTCCGCCACGTGATGCCTACGTCGAGATGCCATTCGTGACCCGTCTGACAAGGACGAATGTGATCCGCCATGTCATGGTATGTTACTTAGTGTAGTAATTTGATAAAACTTAATTAGTGTAGTAATTTTTATGATATGCTTATTGTAGAATTTGATGATATGCTTAGTGTAGTAATGTGATGATATGCTTAGTGTAGTAATATGATGATATGCTTAGTGTAGTAATGTGATGATATGCTTAGTGTAGAATCTGATGATATGCTTAGTGTTGAATCCAATGATATATCACTACTAGGAAAAAGCCTATAGGCAGACACTTACCAGTGGTGTGGGGTAACAGGGACACGCTGCCGCTACTTACTAGTAGCGCAGGGTATAAACCCACGTTGCTACTAAGTTGATAGTAGTAGCGCTGGGTATAAAACCCACGCTACTACTAAGTTGACCCCACCGTGTACCCCGGGACAGGCCATAATAGTAATGTGGGGTACGAACCCCGCGCTGCTACTAAGTTGATAGTAGTGGCGCGGAGTATAGACCCCGTGCTACTACTAAGTGGTCCCCACCGTGCCCCCGGGGATAGGCCATAGTAGTAGCGTGGGGGTATAAACCCCACGCTACTACTATCGACCCACCAACACCTGTGTACACATAGCGCGCGGAGGCCCAAACCCAAACCCACACTCTCCCGATTCCCCTTCTCCCCCCACCCGCGATTCCCATCCTCACCCACCGCCACCGCCGGCCACGCACCTCCGCCCTTCCCCCAAATCCGGCGACCTCCTCTCCCACCGCAGCCCCGTCCCCTCCCCCTACTTCCTCGTCCTTCTCCGTTGCTGGAAGCAGAGGGAGACCAGCAGAGCGCCGTCCATGGCGGCGGCCAGGTCCGCCATGGACGCAGCCACTTGCACCTCCTCGCTGGGACAGGGCCTTGTGAGGACATGTGAACACCATGGTCAAAAGTCCCACAACTAGTAGCAGCAGGTCACCGGGCTTCGTCTAGGTGTCGGTGTCAAAACCGGCAGACATCGGGTAGGGGGCCCCGAGCTGTTAGATCGGATCGATGGGTAACAAGAGACAAGGGACATGAAGCTTTTACCCAAGTTTGTGACCTCTTGAAGGAGGTAAAACACTATGTCATGCTCTTGCTTATATTATGGGTGTATCAAGGTACATAATTGATCTACCTCGAGATCATGAGTTGTGGTCTAAACCCTAGGGGTGATGAATGATGAAAGAATGAGTGCCTCTACGGACTAAACCCTTCGGCTTATATAGGCACCAGGGGTATCTAGGGTTACACATTATCGGTTGCCATCTGGGGGTTACATGCCGAATCTAATACTTGAAGTACACGCCAAGTCTTCAATGAAGTCTAATACGCTCAAGTTAAAGGCCTCCGGAGTCCTTCCTTATTAACGGGCTGTCAGTCCGGCCCATGGACTAGTCCGGCTAGGCCGGGAACCCCTAGTCCAGGACACCGTTAGTAGCCCCCGAACTTGTCTTCGATGCCGAGGATGATAGTCTTCTTCGGATGCATAACTTCGGCTAGGAGTCTTCGGCTCAACAGGCGAGTTCCTATTCCATCTTGGGAGTCTTTAGTTTTCTTCGGCCCTGGTCCCACCACGTGCCACCTCGAGCGTCGTGCAATTTGGGGAATCGAGCCGCTTTTATGGCCAGACATCCAAGCGTCGCCTTTCCCTGCCTTATTTAACCGGCACCTGGCCCAAAGCTACGACCAAGCACACCTTTGGCCTTTCTCCACTCAACGCCATTTTCCCCTTCTAAAGTCTAGCTTGGAGAGCTCCGGCAATGGCGAATGATGTAGACTCTTCCAAGCGCCCCCACGGTCCCCTCAAGGGCGACTGGGGAAGCTGCTTCGTCACGCGCCTCCAACTGAGTCGGCTTTCCACTCAGGGTTATCTGCTGGATCCAAATTTAGCCTCAACCCGCCCACGCTTAATATCTGTAGACGGGAAGACACACGTCGACAGCCATCCCACCCCTCACGGGGACGAGCGGGTATTTTTAGTTCCCTTCCTTCTTCGCGGACCGGGATTTCCCATCCATCCCTTTCTCCGGGGCTTGCTCGAATTCTACGGAATCCAACTCCACCATCTGACCCCCAACTCGATCTTACACATTGCGGGGTTCATCGCCCTTTGCGAGATATACCTCGGGTGTGAAGCACACTTTGGGCTGTGGAGGAAATACTTCTGCGTGATACCGTGCTCCAGGGACGGAAAATTGCACAAGGTGGGCCGGAGCTGCCGAGGTATGCAGAATTGCCGGAACTGGCTACCCCACTGGCACCCCGTGAGAAGATGATACATGGATGTCTGAGTGGTTCTATATGGCCGATGTTCCACTGCATGACCCAGCTCAGCACGGGCTCCCGACCTTCTCCTTGGATCCTCCGAAGAAACTATTTAGCTGGAGACCACGGAGCACCGCTCAAACGGATGACACCGACGTGGCACGTCTCGGAACTAAGGTGAGGTGCCTGACAAACACATGCGTCACTATTATAGACATGATAGCAATGGCCATCGACCGAAAAGTCCAACCTCTTCGGCAAGGCCAGCATCCGCTGTATAACGGGACTCACAACGCCACCCGGTCAATTCGAGTAGGCTTCAAAAATGACGCGGTCTTTGGTGCTGCCCTAGCAGGCATATATAAGGGAGAAGCAACGGATTTCGCGAAGAGGAAATTCATAGATGGCTTGTCTTACTACAATCCCGGTGACATAGTAAGTCTTCTCAAACTTCCCCGTCCATCCGAGCAGTACGTTTTGGTCCCTCCAAACGGTCAAGGTGTTCAACCAGCAATGGAGGCGCTGGGTCGAGGCTTTGAAGTGCCCCGCGCCTGAACCAGGGACGTACTGTCGAGATGACGACCCCGTCTTCCACGAAGACAAGGAGATATCCACCATATACGAGGAACATACATTTTATCAAGAGAGCCTTGACGGCTCCAGAGTGGCTATCATTCCGGACCTGCCGAGGACACGGCCGTCCTCGTCGGTAAAACCTCTCCCTGTCTCTTCTAGAAAGAGAACTCATGGAACCCCGAGCACCCTGACTCCTCTTCCTAAGGGTCGACGCTTGAAGCGTTCGCATAGCGGTACGGCCCCTCATTGAGGCCCTTCGATTGCTACGCAGGGTGCCCCTCAACAGGAGGCGGCCAAGGAGATGGAGCATGACGCTCCTCCCTCGAACAGGTAAACCTATCAACATTACGCCTTTTCAGGAGGGTAGGGATCCCCTGCCTGATTTTTTGGTTTTCTGCACAACCGGTCCGCACAAGCACCGTTGGCTGAGGTGGCAGTTAATTCGGCACCGAGATCTGGTGGAGAGCCGATCTTCTCCTCGGGGGGTGATCCCGAAGTACCCCAACAGGCCACCTCAGAAACCTGCTCGGCTACTCCTTCCAAGATCGAAAGCACGATGAGCCATCGGCGTCGGAGGGCTGCTATGAGGAGCCCTGCCTTCACCAGCCAAGAGTTCAACGCCCTTAGCTCAGTGGACGCCTACCTCGGTGCCACCCGCATCGTTTTTGAGAAGGCGGTGGACATCTTGTCCAAAGGTTTGCAGGTATGTTGCTTCCGAATTTACTTCATTCTGGAATGAGTTATACTTGGTCGTAGCTGTCCGTACGCCGAGGACCTTTCTAGAAGGAAGAACAAACTGCCACACTGGGCAGTAGGCCCCAAGACACTGGCCGGATGACACGTCCGACGAGTGGATTATGTGAGCAAAATGGGATAGTATAAACGCTGAGGCCAGTAGCCCCCAAGCTGTGATGTGGACCCAAGTGGCCATATGGAGGCTTGATGTAACACCCCGATTTTTGGCCCTTTCTTTTTCTTTTGGATTTCTTCGAATTTTTTTATTTGGAGTTCTTTTTCCGTGGCTATGTGGTCTTAAAACCTGGGGAGATAATCTCTGTTTCCTCACCCAAGTGGCTTGCCACCCTCAAATCTATCCCAAGACCATGCCATTTCCATCTTAGTCCAACTCCAATATTTATTTCTTGGGAATATTCCTTTTTCTATTAAAGGAATAACCCTGTTTGCTTTAGGTTGTGAAGCAACCTATATTTCTGCCATTCCAAAAATTCCCACAAAATTCTCATAAATTCTTTGGATCATATCTTCCACTAATATGTCAAAACCCATCCTTGCCTATTTCAAAAATAATTCAGGAATATTCATTTCCTTTTCTGTCCAGAATGGCACTTTGAGAAGGAAGTGCTATTTATCTTTTCCTGATTACCCTCAAAATTTTTGAGCACTCTTTCCTATCCAAATAATTGCCACATGCCAAAATTCAGATTCATTTGCCTAGTAAATCTTCCTCAGCAAATTTCCAAAGTTTCTGTCCAGAGAGAAGCTTTGTAAAGGAAGTACTGGCTAGGGTAATCCAAATGAGTTGAAATTTTGGTAGATCATTTATATGATCAAATAATGACTCTCCACCAAATTTTATTTCCATCCAACAATCTATGTGAGCACACCTTCAAATTCTTGTTTCTGGTCATAATTTCAGGTTGTGAAGCAACTATATTTTATATTGCTTAATAAAATCTGAAATTAATCGAGGACCTAAATATCCCTATATCATTTGAGCATGACAAAATTCACATAATTTTGCCAAGCCATTTTCTCCACAAAATTCCCTCAAATTTTTGTCCAGTGTGGAGCATTGTGAAGGAAGTACCATTTTTATTTATCCAAATGGTATGAAATTTTTATGGTGCCTTCATATGCTCAAATCATCATCCTCCACCAATATTCAGATCAATGCAATCATCTATGTGAGTGGTACTTCATGATGTAGCTTCTGGACCAGATTTGGCAGTTGTAAAGCAACTATGTTAAACTCTCGTCCAAATCTCTTCAAAATCCACAGGATCATAGTCCTTCCTACGCTAAACCCCTGAGACATCATGTTTAGCTCTTATCCCCTCTCATTTGATCACTATTTCATGCCTAAGTTTGCAACATCAAACTTCAGTCGATCAATCCCATCAGCTCACAGTGGCTTTCTTCGAGCTATCACCTCAGAGGGGCCCCATGTTGAGAAGACTTCATGCTAGACATCTTTTGGTTGGCTAGAATGCACCGTGTGCGCTTGTGCACGCGGTGACTACGCGGTCTGGCAGGCCAAAAGCGTGCTCTGGCCGCCGGGACCCCTCTGCCGCCGCCCAAACGCCGTCCTCGCGACACCGCGGCATGTCCAATGCGTTGCAGTTACTCCCCTCCGTCCCCGCGTCCCCTCTGGACCCCTCCTCCTCTCCTCTTTCCTCTCCGGCGAGCCACGCCGCCCCGGGATGCCCGTGGCCGCCGTCGCTTTCCTTCTGTCTTCTTCCTCCCCTGTGGCATCTCCGCGCCGAATGCACTCCCCCTGGCCTCTCTCTTTCCCACGCGAGTGCGCACGCGCACGTGGTTGCGCCAGAGCATCAACCGCGCGCTTTCGTCGTCGTCCGGCCGCGAGCATCCCCGCCTTGGATATATAAGGCCACCCCGAGCCCTCCCGACCGCACAAACCTCTCCCTCTCCCTCCTAGTACCCCGCCTAGCATCTCAATCGAGCTCGGGAAGCTCTCCACCTCGCCCATTGCTGCCATTGCCACCGCCGGACTCCGCTCAAATACGAGCAAGTCCGAGCCCCTCCCCTCCTCCTCACCTCACCAGAGGCCTTCTCGAGCTCCCTGGAGCTCCCCCACCTCTTCCCCTCGTCCTCCAGTACCCCATAGCGCCGTGCCCGAAATCACCCATGGCCGCCGTACGCCATGGCCGAGGTCCTCCCTGTTCCAGAGCTCCTCGGCGGTGGAGGCCATCACCCACCGATGCAGCTCGGTTCCTTGAGCATTTTGGTAGGTCGGGCGCCGCCGGAGACGGCCTGTAGCGCCGGCGGTCGCCGTCGGCGCCAGCCACTGCCTCGGCCAGGAGCGAGTACGCGGGAGGAAGAAGAAGGCCTGGCCAGGCCAGCCCCACCTCCCTGCGGACCCCACCTGTCATCCACCGAGCCCGGTGCCAGCTGTTTAAGTGGAGGCGGCTTCGGTCAAATACGCTTTCGTAAACTGAAAGCGCACTCGGGCAAATCTCCAGGACAGAATACGCTTTCGCTTCGGCGAAAGCGTATTTTCCTAAAATATGCTTTCAGTTTCACCCCGCCGGCCAAAACTGTTAATTAGCGGACGTTCGCCCGTTAAGCGCAGAAATGAATATTTTTATTTAAATTTCTGCCTAACGAACGAACGGCCGTAACTCCGCGACCGTGACTCCGAATCAGGTGATTCCAAAGCCCACGATCTCAGTTCGTCGAGCCCGTTCCGATGGTACCATTTTCCTGAGGTTGTCGCACTGTGAAAATGACCATTTTGCCCTTGCCCTTAAAACAGCTCCGCCGAGAGGGAAACTTTTTTGGCGATTCTTTCGGCGAGTTCATCGCACCTCTCCCCGATGGTTCCTCCATCCCCAGGCAAGCCACAACAGCCACTTGCATGATGGCATCGCAGTCGCCATGGTTTCCACTTGAATATTTAATAAGTGTTTGCTCATTTAATTATTTTGTGAATGCTATGAATATGCTTGTGAATCCATGTCTATGCTTATGCCATGTTCATTTTCATCTAGTAAGTGAAATGATTGATTGCCAATGTTATTGTTAACATGTTTTATTTCTGATGCTAGTGATAATGATATGCTCACATGAGTAGTTACAGTTTGATATGAAACTACTTGTGATATTCATGATCATCGTGATGCTATGCTCATTTGCATCTTGTAGAATAAAAGAGTTATCATTGTTGATGTTATGTTGTTAAATGGTTATGTTGCCCATCCATGGTTACACTGATGTCATGCTCTTATGCATCGTTATTTTATTATGTTATTTTATTGTGACTCAGCTCATCACCATTCAAGTTGAACCTGACATTAATCGAACTTGAACAAATCTATTGGCCGAGTCATGGTGCCACCGAATCGAGCTAACCAGTGCAGCCACACTTGCCTTATGGGGGGCCCTGATTCGGTCTATTGTCATGCCTCTCGCCGGTGCCTCCTACTAGGGAAGGTTATGTGCGCGCGCTACCCTGATCAGGTAGGCGGCCATAAGCCTTGAGGACCCGAGTTTTATGGTACCGAGGTCCCTGTTGGGGACGATGTTTATGTTTGGCCATGACGGTGGCAGCCACAGAGGTGGCGGATGTCACGAGTTGGCATCGGGGTCACCCAGGACATAGCCCAAAGGGGAGTTTGTCGGAGTGGCCGGGAGAGTGTCATGCAATAGATTGGTTTTGTCGGAATGTCGTTGGTCGACCCGAATGGGAGCACGAGGACATGAGTTCCGTAGTGTGGGTACAATGTACTAACCTCTGCAGAGTGTATAATCTATCGATAGCCGCGTCCTCGGTCATTGACACAGTTCGTAGTAGGTCACACTATGGGTCAACAGAAATAATAACCTGGATAATAACAACCTCGGTTCGATGAGGAAAGAAGTTGGTCGATCTTTATGTGGTCACGAGATGATCACGATGGTATTCTTGATGATGGTTGATCATGAGGTGATCGTGTGATGTTCACGATGGTAAGCCTGAGACATATGGTGGTTACGAGATAACCTCCGAGCAGAGTAAGTTTTTCCATGAGACCTTAATCGTCGACTTCCCCTTGCATGCTAGTGCTAGTATCATCATGTTCATATCATGAATTAAATGTACCTGCCATGCTCATGTTGTTCTAGCAGTCTTGTGTTCGTCATTGATGATTAACCTGTAAATGCCATGCTGTTGTTTGTCTTGATTGCTTTGGTTGCTGTGAGCTTGCGAGTACATTCAAAGTACTCACCTGGCGTGTCATGCCAGATTGCAGGTAATGCCATGATTGATTGCTTGTCGAGGATCCCGAGTTTGCGAGCTAGGATTGCATCCCAGCCAGAGTCCCTGCGGAGTCGAGTCCATCGCCGTCGTCGTTGTTCCGCTGCTAGAATTTATTCCGCTTCGAGATGTTCCACTGCTAGCATAGAACTACCTTAGCAGGCAAAGTGTCGCCGTGCCCATGTAAACCTTTGTAATATCGGACCATTATACCCAATTATTTGTAATAAAGAGCTGATTTGTTCTATGCCAAGCAGTGCCGTATTCCAGAAGACTTGATCTCTCGGCTGGAATACGGGGTGTTCCGGTTTCTCTGAGCTGGGGTGCCACACTTGATAAAACTCGTTATTATTTCGAAGTCATCTCGGGAGAGGAATGAAAAACTATCCGAAGAGTTGGCTCAGACCAGGACGCAGCTAAGCGCCTCGGAAGCCGAGGTGGCACAAATCAAAGCCTTTACCAGGGAAGCGCACGGTGAGTGCATCTTGTATGTGATAATTGGTTATAATGGACTCGAAGTCTACGTTTATGTTGTATGTTTTCGTAGCAGCGAAAGTCATTGGGCAGTTGGAAAAGGACTTGAAGCAGGCCCGTGAAGACTGGCTATATGCCGAATCACAGAGACAGGCTGACCATCTTGTATTGACCCAATGCAAAGGTGAAACGAACTTGCTGAAAGCGAAGAATGACCAGTAGGCCCAAGAGATTACCCGGCTGAAGACCTAGCTAGCTACTGCCGAGGCTAAGAACTAGAAGACTGGTGAAACTGTGTCTGGTGAGTGTTTCCGGCCTTTTCGAAAAAGGGTTTTGGACACGATAGCATGACTGCTCCGGATTAATGTGTGCTTCATATTTTTGCCAACAGGTAGGCCTGAAGAGGCCCCCAGTCACTCATCCGCAGATGCCTTGGCACAGCCAACCGAGGAGCAAGAAAGAGCTCAGAAGGCCATGCAAGTCATATTTAAAGCTCTATGGCCCGAGGAGGAAAATGTGCCTGAGGGTATGTCTGAGGCGCTCGGCGCCGCATACAAGCTTGCAAGATATCGGCCTATCGGGAGGAAGCGAGGGAGGCATGGGCAATGGTCAAGACTCACTATATAGGCATAAAGACGGAGCACCTTGCCGAGGTGGGCCCTGTTGGTGCCGATGGGAAGGAGGTGTCGACCTGCCTGGTCTATGATGATGTTATGCCCGTCGCTCGTCTTTCTCAGCGGGACTGTACCCTTAAGTTCTTGATAGACGGGCTTGATAAGGTGTAAGATATATGTAATGACTTCATGTATCCATGTACTTTACGTCATTACAATCAGATCTGTTGTACAAACTTTGTTAGACTGCGTTCGGCTTCTCCCTCCTTTACCATTGGCCGAGGAGTGCTTCTTACTTCTGATCCGACCAAGCGGACCAGGTACTTCGGATAGCAAGGCAATCAGGCTATTCGGCTCGAAAAACAAAGTGATCCAAAGCTTTATGTTATATTACGTTTAGGCGTAAGAAACATCTTCCAAGAAAAATAGTTCCTCTATCGGTTCCTTTTCTTAGGTGATCGTGTGTGATCATGAGGACCCGCCTAATCAGGGTGAAATATATACATCCGAGGTGAGCGTGAAGCCCCCGGTTACTTGTGTTTAAAGACTAGTAATCTTACTTCCATCATTGCCGACCAACTATTTTCTTAAGAAGGCTAGCTTTCGGCTTCACCCGTCTGAGTTACTGATCCGGTTGACCCAGTAGCAACAATCGCAGAGGTGCTCCTTTCACCCCCTAGCCGAACAATCGGGAACGTAGGGGGTAAGCACAGGAGCCAGGCAACCCAGCTTAGCCAAAGCTTAAGTCAAATTGATGCATATGAGGGCGTAGAACGATAAAATTGGAAGGGAGCACCAATAGTGCCTTGAAAATATATTTGGCTTCACAAGAGCCGAGAGTATATGTCGTACATGTAATATGTGTCCGAGTAATTCAAATCACTTCAGATTTACCAATCATAACTTAGCAAAAAGTTTCCAACAACTTAAAAGAAAGATAAAAGGAAAATTTGTAGCTATGTAAATGCTATTTGAAAAGGTGAAGTAGGGGTGGCTGCGATTAACCGTAAAATCGCCGTAGTAGGGCAGCGTTCCAAGGATTCGGCTCCAGTTTGTTATCCGAAGGATCTCGAATGCGATATGCATCTCCGGTGAGTGATGACCCACAAGTATAGGAGATCAATCGTAGTCCTTTCGATAAGTAAGAGTGTCGAACCCAACGAGGAGCAGAAGGAAATGACAAGCGGTTTTCAGCAAGGTATTGTCTGCAAGCACTAAAATTATCGGTAACATATAGTTTGATAGCAAGGTAATTTGTAACAAGTAACAAGTAGCTATAGTTAACAATAGGTGTAGCAAGGTAGCCCAATCCTGTTTATAGTAATGGACAGGCCGGAACGTTCTCTTATAGTAAGCAAAGCGTTCTCGAGGACACATGGGAATTTCATCTAGTTACATTCATCATGTCTGTTTGATTCGCGTTAGCTACTTTGATAATTTGATATGTGGGTGGACCGGTGCTTGGGTGCTGTTCTTACTTGAACAAGCCTCCCACTTATGATTACCCCCTCTCGCAAGCATCTGCAACTACAAAAGAAGAATTAAGATAAATCTAACCATAGCATGAAACATATGGATCCAAATCAGCCCCTTACGGAATAGCGCATAAACTTGAGTTTAAGCTTCTGTCACTCTAGCAACCCATCATCTAATTACTACTCCACAATGCCTTCCCTTAGGCCCAAAGATGGTGAAGTGTCATGTAGTCGACGTTCACACGACACCACTAAAGGAAGCAACAACATACATATCATCACAATATCGAACGAATACCAAATTCACATGATTACTTATGACAAGACTACTCCCATGTCCTCAAGAACAAAAGTAATTACTCACAAATCATATTCATGTTCAAGATCAGAGGAGTATTGAATAGCATTAAGGATTTGAACATATAATCTTCCACCAAATAAACCAACTAGCATCAACTACAAGATGTAATCAACACTACTAGCAACCCACATGTACCAATCTGAGGTTTTGAGACAAAGATTGAATACAAGAGATGCTCCTGCCTAGGTTCCGCCTTGAGACGGCGGTGCTTTGTCCCGAAACCTTCCTCTTGATTTTTTCTAGGTCAAAACCCTTCATATAGGAGAAGATGGGCCCTGGGGGCCTGCCAGGGGCGCCACAAGCTTAGGGGGCGCGCCCCCATGCTTGTCGCTGCCTGGTGGGTCCCCTGATCGTATTTCTTCTGCCATTATTTTTTATATATTCCAAAATAATTCTCCGTAAATTTTCAGGTCATTTGGAGCTTCTGGGAATTTTTACCTCTTCTGTCGCCTTTTCCAGTCCAGAATTCCAGCTGCCGGCAATCTCCCTATTCATGTGAAACTTGCAAAATAAGAGAGAAAAGGCATAAGAATTGTATCATAAAGTGAAATAACAATCCAAAACACAATAAATCACAGTGGTAAAACATGATGCAAAATGGACGCATCAACTCCCCCAAGCTTAGACCTCGCTTGCCCTCAAGCGAAAACCAAAATCGATAATCATGACCACATGTTTAGAGAGAGAGGCGTCGATAAAAACAAAATACGGACATGAAAGCATCATGATCATTCTCATGAACAAGTAATAATTCATCACAAGATAAAGTATGAAACATAAACCTCATTTAAAACTAACAACCTATGATCTCGATCATAGAAACAATTGCAATCTATCATATTATCAGAAAGAGTCTATGTAAGAGCTTTGTTTAGCAAGTTCACATACTCAACTATCATTTAATCTTCTATGATTGCTGGCACTTATGGCATATTTATGGAGCAAAAGTTTCAGTCAGACACATAGAAAGATATGGGCTTATATTTTCGCCGCCAACTTATTTACCTCAAGGGTAATGTCAACAATAATAATTCATGATCACCTACATTCAGCTGGATATATATGCCTAGATCTTTCCCCAACACATGATGCTTGCAAATAGAGAAAATAAAAATGGAATAGAGAAGAATACTATTGACTCTTGCATAAAAGTAAATACATAAGGTAAAAGATAGGCCCTTCGCAGAGGGAAGCAGAAGTTGTCATGCGCTTTTTATTTTTGAATGTGCAAACTCTTAATGTAAAGGAACATCACTTTATATTGCCCCTTGTGATAGCAACCTTTATTATGTGGTCTGTTGCTTTTATTTCTTCACCATCCCAAGTTCATACAAAGCTTATTTTCCCTTACAATAAAAGATCATACATATTTAGGAGCAATTTTTATTGCTTTTTCACCGATGACAACTTACTTGAAGGATCTTACTCAATCCATAGGTAGATATAGTGGACTCTCATGACAAGAAACTGGGTTTAAGGGTTTTTGGATGCACAAGTAGTATCTCTACTTAGTACGGATTTTTGTCTAGCAAAGGATATTGAGCAAGCACCACATGTTAGAGGATCCATAACAATATAACTTCTATGTGAATATAAGCAATCATAACTCATTACGTTGTCTTCCTTGTCCAACGTCAACTAATTGACATAGAATATTCTAATGGGGGCTCACAATCATAAAACATGTCCAAGATAGTATATTTATATGTGAGACCTCTCTTTCTTTATTACCTTTTCATGAATTGCAACAATGACTATTGCTATGTTTGTCAACTTCCAACAAGTTTTATCAATTATACTTCTTTTATGTGAAGTCATCACTCCCCATGGGATTAGCATATGACCTCTTTATTCTCTTTATTCATTCTAATTGCAACAAGAAAGTAAAATAACTCAACTCAAACTCAAACTAATCTTTATTATATAACTCTCACACTCGATTACATAGATAGATGGATCACTAAGAAATCACTTGAAAATAGATCAAACTAAAACTTTATTCTTCTAAATCACGAAATAACTAGGGATCGAACTAAAAATAGATAATGATGGTAAAAGTGATGGTGATATGATACCGGGGCACCTCCCCCAAGCTTGGCACAAGCCAAGGGTGGTGCCCATACCCGTGTACTCAAGTCTCCTTCTTTGGTGGCGGTGGTGCAATATTCTTGGCTATGATGCCCCTGAGGATGTGATTCTCCTCCTCAAGCTTGTTAACTTGGTGCTTAAAATCCATGATTTCTTTGCGGAGCTTTCCAGTGACGGTCAATGCACCATCCACCCAAGGATGCATTCTTGCTGAAGAAGATGAAGCAACACTCTTTTCCATGTCACGATAAGAAATAAATCAGGTATTGGGAGGATTAACTGTATCCGGCAAGCTTGACTTCTTGAATTCCACATGCATATCTCCAGGTTGTGGTAGCGAGGTCTCTTCCTGCTCCTCGCCCGTAGAGTCCATCCTTTTCAAATCAGCCTCCACCACCTCATCAGTGGACCACCCATAGGGGTCATCATCTCCGTAGACCCTAGGGTTTGCCGTAAGGTGGGAAACATGGTTCTCCCCATCTGATTCTTGCGACGACATAGCGCTCCAAATCTGCCAGAAAGCAGCTCAAAACAAGAACAAAGGAGAATCTTCGATACGGTGGTCAAAACATCCGAAAGTATATATAATGAATTTTTTTCATGCAGGACAAGTAATATGGAAAGAAAACGGAGTCAGAAAAGTCCACGAGGGAGCCACAAGCCTGGGAGGCGCCCTGGGGGGTAGGGCGCGCCCCCTGGACTTGTCGCTCTCTCGTGCACTTTTCAGACTGTTTATTATTTTCCTAATTTTTTATATATTCCAAAACGAACAAAAAGTACTTTTATGGAACTTTTGGAGTCGGTTTACTTACCGTACTACATACCTACTCCTTTTCAGGATTCTGGAGCGTTCCGAAAGGTTTCCTTTATGTGCTCCTCCGGTGTCATAGTTTGAATAATATTTGCTTCAACATTATGGGGGTACCTGAAATATAATTATTAATTCTTTGACCATTAACCACCCTCGGATTGGTGCCCTCTGCGTTGTTGATCTTGATAGCTCCGTAGTAGTAAACTTCTTCGACGATATACGACCCTTCCCATTTAGAGAGAAGCTTCCCTGCAAAGAATCTTAAACGAGAATTGTATAATAGAACTTGATCACCTACTTTGAATTCCCATTTCTGAATTCTTTTATCATGCCATCTTTTAACTTTTTCTTTAAACAACTTTGCATTTTCATAAGCTTGTGTCCTCCATTCATCTAGGGAGCTAATATCAAATAACCTCTTTTCACCAGCAAGTTTGAAATCATAATTAAGTTCTACAATTTCCCAATATGCTTTATTTTCTAACTCAAGAGGTAAATGACACGCTTTTCCATAAACCATTTTATACGGAGACATACCCATAGGATTTTTATAAGCAGTTCTATATGCCCACAATGCATCATCAAGTTTCTTAGACCAATTCTTTTTAGATCTATTAACGGTCTTCTGCAAAATCAACTTTATTTCTCTATTACTTAATTCAACTTGACCACTAGACTGAGGACGATAAGGTGAAGCAATTCTATGGTTGACATCATATTTAGCAAGAAGTTTACGGAATGCACCATGAATAAAATATGAACCACCATCACTCATTAAATATCTACGGACTCGAAACCTCGGGAAAATAACTTCTTTAAGCATCTTAATAGAAGTGTTATGATCAGCACTACTAGTTGGAATAGCTTCTACCCACTTAGTAACATAATCAACAGCAACTAAAATATGAGTATACCCATTAGAGGAAGGAAAAGGTCCCATATAATCAAATCCCCAAACATGAAATGGTTCAATAACAAGTGAATAATTCATAGGCATTTCCTGACGTCTACTAATATTACCAATTCTTTGACATTCATCACAAGAAAGAACAAACTTATGTGCATCCTTGAAGAGAGTAGGCCAATAAAAACCAGACTGTAATACCTTATGGGTAGTTCTATCTCCAGCATGGTGTCCTCCGTATGCCTCGGAGTGACACTTCCGTAGGATTTGTTCCTGTTCATGCTCAGGTACACAACGTCTAATAACACCATCTACTCCTTCTTTATATAGGTGTGGGTCATCCCAAAAGTAATGTCTTAAATCAAAGAAAAACTTTTTCTTTTGTTGGTATGTGAAACTAGGTGGTATATATTTAGCAACAATTTAATTAGCATAGTCTGCATACCAAGGAGTATTACGAGAAGCGTTTATGACAGCTAATTGCTCATCAGGAAAGCTATCATTAATAGGCAGTGGGTCATCAAGAACATTTTGCATTCTAGACAAATTATCAGCTAAGGGATTCTCAGCTCCCTTTCTATCAATAATATGCAAGTCAAATTCTTGTAGCAAAAGAACCCACCTAATCAACCTAGGTTTAACATCTTTCTTTTACATAAGATATTTAATAGCAGCATGATCGGTGTGAACGGTTACTTTAGAATCAACAATATAAGATCTGAATTTATCACATGCAAACACAACTGCTAAAAACTCTTTCTCAGTAGTAGCATAGTTTCTTTGAGCACAGTCTAGAGTTTTACTAGCATAATGAATAACATTCAATTTCTTATCAACTCTCTTTCCTAGAACAGCACCAACATCATAATCACTAGCATCACACATAATTTCAAAAGGCAAGTTCCAATAAGGTGGTTGAACAATAGGTGCAGAAATCAAGGCTTTCTTAAGTATTTCAGAGGCTTCTACGCAATCATCATCAAAAACAAATGGAACATCTTTTTGTAAAATATTAGTAAGAGGCCTAGAAATTTTAGAGAAGTCTTTTATAAACCTTCTATAGAAACCAGCATGACCAAGGAAACTTCTTATACCTTTGATATCTTTAGGATAGGACATTTTCTCATTTGCATCAACTTTAGCTTTATCAACTTCAATACCTCTTTCAGAAATTTTATGCCCAAGGACAATACCTTCATTTACCATGAAGTGGCACTTCTCCCAATTCAAGACAAGATTTGTTTCTTCACATCTCTGCAAAAATCGATCAAGGTTGCTTAAGAAATCATCAAAGGAAGTTCCGTAAACGGAGAAATCATCCATGAAAACCTCAACAATCTTTTCACAAAAGTCAGAGAATATAGCAGTCATACATCTTTGAAAGGTAGCAGGTGCATTGCATAAACCAAAAGGCATGCATCTATAAGCATAAGTTCCAAAGGGGCAAGTAAAGGTGGTTTTCTCTTGATCTTCTTGTGACACGGGTATTTGAGAAAAACCAGAATAACCATCTAGAAAACAGAAGTGTGTATGTTTAGACAATCTTTCTAACATTTGATCAATAAAGGGCAAGGGGTAATGATCTGTTCTAGTAGCTTTATTTAATTTCCTGAAATCAATTACCATCCTATAACCAGTTACAATCCTTTGTGGAATAAGTTCATTTTTATCATTAGGAACAATGGTAATGCCTCCTTTCTTAGGGACACAATGGACAGGACTTACCCATTGATACGTCTCCGTCGTATCTATTGGAAATATGCCCTAGAGGCAATAATAAATTAGTTATTATTATATTTCCTTGTTCATGATAATCGTTTATTATCCATGCTATAATTGTATTGATTGGAAACTCAAATACATGTGTGGGTACATAGACAACACTGTGTCCCTAGTAAGCCTCTAGTTGACTAGCTCGTTGATCAAAGATGGTTAAGGTTTCCTAGCCATTGACATGAGATGTCATTTGATAACGGGATCACATCATTAGGAGAATGATGTGATGGACAAGACCCAAACTACGAACGTAGCATATGATCGTATCAGTTTATTGCTATTGTTTTCTGCATGTCAAGTATCTGTTCCTATGACCATGAGATCATGCAACTCACTAACACCAGAGGAATACCTTGTGTGTATCAAACGTCGCAACGTAACTGGGTGACTATAAAGGTGCTCTACAGGTATCTCCGAGGGTGTCTGCTGGGTTGGCATGGATCAAGACTGGGATTTGTTACTCCGTGTGACGGAGAGGTATCTCAGGGCCCACTCGGTAATACAACATCACAATGAGCCTTGCAAGCAATGTGACTAAAGTGTTACCCACGAGATCTTGTATTACAGAACGAGTAAAGAGACTTGCCGGTAACGAGATTGAACTAGGTATAGAGATACCGACGATCGAATCTCGGGCAAGTAACATACCGAAGAACAAAAGGAACAGCATACGGGATTAACTGAATCCTTGACATAGAGGTTCAAACGATAAAGATCTTCGTAGAATATGTAGGAGCCAATATGGGCATCCAGGTCCCGCTATTGGTTATTGACCGTAGAGGTGTCTCGGTCATGTCTACATAGTTCTCGAACCCGCAGGGTCTACACACTTAACGTTTGGTGACGATTAGTATAGTTGAGTTATTTTGTTGGTGACCGAAGGTTGTTCGGAGTCCCGGATAAGATCCCGGACATGACGAGGATCTCCGGAATAGTCTGGAGGTAAAGATTGATATATGTGATAATAGTGTTTTGATCTCCGGAAGGGTTCCGGAATTCACCGGAAGGGGTTCCGGATGTTTACCGAAGTGTTCGGGTACAACAACACTTTATATGGGCCAAAGGGATAAAGCCCACGAGGTATTGGAAAGTGCAAAAAGTAGTTTTGCTGCCGCGTAAGCGGTACTACCGTTTTGTGAAGCGGTACTATCGCCCAAGCGGTACTACCGCTTGGTGAAGCGGTACTACCGCTCAAGCGGTACTACCGCTTGTGAGCGGTACTACCGCTTGTGCGCGGCTGTGCACGGTTCGGCAGGGATCCGAGTTGGACTCTTTCCCTGCGGGCCAAACCGACCTTGTGCGGGCAAAACCGACCTGGAGGAGGCTTTTACTCCAAGTTTAGACCCCAAGGCTCAACATATATATAGAGGGGCAGGGCTAGCACACGGGATAGATCAAGATTTCCCCAAGCCGTGTGCGGCAACCCTAACCCTCTAGTTCCTCCGTCATAATCTCCGTAGCGCTTGGCAAAGCCCTGCAGAGATTGTTCCTCACCACCATCACCACGCCGTCGTGCTGCTGGAACTCAACCACTACTTCATCATCGCTCGCTGGATCGAGGAGGTGAAGGCGTCATCAAGCCGTACGTGTGTTGAACGCGGAGGTGCCGTCCGTTCGGCGCTAGTTCGTGATCGGATCGAGGGACGACTTGCGATTTGGATCGCGGAGACATTCGACTACATCAACCGCGTTTCTTAAACGCTTCCGCTTAGCGATCTACAAGGGTATGTAGATTCACTCTCCCTCTCATAGATGCTCATCACCATGGATAGATCTTGTGTGTGCGTAGGAAAATTTTTGTTTCCCATACAACGTTCCCCAACAGTATCTACTTTTCCAAACACTTTTGCTCTTGTTTTGGACTCTAATTTGCCTGATTTGAATGAAACTAACCCGGACTAACGCTGTTTTCAGCAGAACTACCATGGTGTTGTTTTTTTGTGCAGAAATAAAAGTTCTTGGAATTGGATGAAACTTTTTGGAGATTTTTTATGGAATATATAAAAAATACTGGAGCCAAGACCTACTTGAGGGGGGCCACTGGCTGCCCACGAGGCACCAGGGCGCGCCACCCCCTGGCGCGCCCTGGTGGCTTGTGGGGCCCACATGGCTCCGCTGACCCTAATCTCAGGCCTATAAATTCACAATTCTAGAGAAAAAAAATATGAGAGGATGTTTTATTGCGTTTCATGATACGGAGCCACCGCCACCTGCTGTTCTTCATCAGGAGGCCAGATCTGGAGTCCGTTCAGGGCTCCGGAGAGGGGGATCTTCCGGCATTGTCATCATCAACCATGCTTCATCACCAATTTCATGATGCTCACCGCCGGGAGTGAGTAATTCCTTCGTAGGCTTGCTAGACGGTGCTGAGTTGGATGAGATTTATCATGTAATCGAGTTAGTTTTGTTAGGGCTTGATCCCTAGTATCCACTATGTTCTGAGATTGATGTTGCTATGACTTTGCTATGCTTAATGCTTGTCACTAGGGCCCGAGTGCCATGATTTCAGATCTGAACCCTTTATGTTTCCATGAATATATTTGTGTTCTTGATCCGATCTTGCAAGTTATACGCACCTGCTATGTGTTATGATCCGCATACCCCAAGGTGACAATAATTGGGATTCTTTCCGGTGATTGCCATAGTTTGAGGAGTTCATGTATTCACTATGTGTTAATGCTTTGTTCCGGTACTCTATTAAAAGGAGGCCTTAATATCCCTTAGTTTCCTTATGGACCCCGCTGCCACGGGAGGGTAGGACAAAAGATGTCATGCAAGTTCTTATCGCAAGCACGTATTGATTAATTGGAGCTAGTTCTGTGTCGCCCTAGGTTATGACTATTACATGATGAATGTTATCCAACATAATCACCGATCCAATGCCTATGAGCTTTTCACATATTGATTCTTGCTAAGTTACTTCTGTTGCTACTGCTGTCACAATTGCTACTACTATTGCTGCTACCGTTACTGTTACCGTTACTCTTATTGCTACTGCTATCCAACTATCATACTACTGTGCTACTGATCACTCTGCTGCAGATATTTAGTCTCCAGGTGTGGTTGAATTGACAACTCAACTGCTAATACTTGCAAATATTCTTTGGCTCCCCTTGTGTCGAATCAATAAATTTGGGTTGAATACTCTACCCTCAAAAACTGTTGCGATCCCCTATACTTGTGGGTTATCAAGACCTTTTTCTGGCGCCGTTGCCGGGGAGCATAGCTTTATTTGTTGAGTCACTTGGGATTTATATCTGTTGATCACTATGAAGAATCTGAAAGACGCTAAGACCAAGATCGTTCCCTCTAAGATGAGGGGAGGTAAGGAACTGCCATCTAGCTCTGCACTTGATTCACCTTCTGTTTTGAGTAAACTTGCAACACCACCACATGCTATTAATTCTGATATGTCTCAAGTTATTGATGATACCACTTCTGCTATGAATGATACTCATGATGATGCTAGTACTATGCTTGATAATGCTGTGCCACTTGGTGAATTTCTTAGTGAACAAATTGCTAAAGCTAAAGAAATTGAAAATGCTGAAACTCTTGAGAATTATGATTCACCTATTATGCCTAGCTCTCCTACTAGAGTTGAAACACCTGATGAACATTGCTTTGATAGGGAGACGGCTAGAGCCATTCTTGCTTGTAATGATAGAAATGAAGTTATAAAATTGCTTGCTAAAATGAAAGAAAAATCTATGAGGGAGAGAATGAAATATGATCCTAAGTTTGCTACCTCTCCTATATTTGTTATTGATAAGGATTATGAATTCTCTGTCGATCCTGAGTTAATTACTTTAGTTGAATCTGATCCTTTTCATGGCTATGAAACGGAAACTGTTGTGGCACATCTTACTAAATTAAATGATATAGCCACCCTATTTGCTCATGAGGAAAAAATTCGCTATTACTATATTCTTAAGTTATTTCCTTTCTCGTTAAAGGGTGATGCCAAGGAATGGTATAATACTCTTGCCCCTGGATGTGTGCGTAGTCCCCAGGATATGATTTACTACTTCTCTGAAAAATATTTTCCTACTCATAAGAAACAAGCTACTTTAGAGGAAATATTTAACTTTGTGCAAATTAAAGAAGAGAATCTCCCTCAAGCTTGGGGGAGGCTTCACCAATTACTTAATGCTTTGCCTGATCATCCTCTTAAGAAAAATGAAATACTTGATATCTTCTATAATGGACTAATCGATGCTTCTAGGGACTACCTAGATAGTTGTGCGAGTTGTGTTTTCAGGGAACAAACTATTGAACAAGCTGAGGAACTATTGAATAATATATTGAAGAATGATAATGATTGGACACTTCCTCAACCACCGCCTAAACCCACTCTGAAGAAGAGGGGTATTTTATTTCTCATGGCAGCTAGTCCTCTTTGGCAACCTTGTAATTTTTCGCCAATAAGGCAGGATACCTATGTTTGAACTGTGTAGCATGGCAGCTAGTCCTCTTTGGTAACCTTTATTTTTTCACCAACAAGGCAGCAACCCCTGGGACCAGGTTGTCTTCTCTGCAACAACCCGGGGTTCTTGTATTTGTTGAAATCAGCCGAATCTGCCGAGTCATATCTGTGTAGCCCCCAAGTCTTAAGTCGACTCGAGGAGCCAGCTTGAGATTCCTTTACTTGGCTGTTAGTGATGTGGCATAAGCCGGCGAGGTCGCTCGCGAACAGGTAAGATGCTCCTGTAGGAGGCGGAACTCGATAACTTGGCTGATAGCTCGAGCCGGCGGCGAGGCCGAAATTTGAAGATGTTGTAGCCGGAAACCGTCGAATCGGAGGTGGCGCAGTGTGAGCTGGCTTGACGGGCGTCGGCTTGAATGATGTAAGCCGGCACGGACGCGGGTGTCGTTTGGCGTGTTTATGTAGACCGGACCGCGGGGGCGGCGGCCTGCGCGAATCCGTTGGACAGCTCATGCGAACGGGCACGGCCCGGACGGATGCTAGCGCATGATGGTGTTAGCGCGAGCTCCGTATTCACGGTATAACGCCTTTTTTTACTGAATAATTGTCCTGCATAAAATATATTGCAGGGCAGAGTAATTTTTCTCGGATGAATTAATATGTAGTAAAAATAGATAAGGCGAATAGCACCTGGTTTTTTTTTGTCGGATGAACGCGGTAGGCAGTCCCCATATTAGCAGCCATTTATTGGTACTGATGTCAATCCATCGTGTCTTCTATTTCACTTTGGCCAAGTAGTACTAATAGTACTTTGGGCTCCCACGTGGTGTGCCTCTTCGCTCAAGTTCCCATGCAATAATCACTTTGTGGTTTTCTAATTTTGCACCTTTCTGCTGCTGGCTCTGTACCGACTACTCGTAGGTCTGTCGCGAAGGTATGGAGAGGTAGTACTCCTCCTGGAACCCGGTGTAGGCTGGATCTTTTTTTTTATGTCAGGGTGTGCGACCTGATGACCTGTGAACCGATTCTTGGCCATCTAGTAGTAGCACTTAACTAATCCATATCCACGTCAGGGAGTTTACCCCGACGACTTGTGTGTAGTAGTTTTTTAATGATGGGAAATAGTGGCCGACTTATGGCGGCCGGGTCATCAGTAGTAGCATCCGTGCGGCCGATTTGTCAGGCAGAGGCGGCTGCCAGCTTGATGAGGCGGGGAGCGGCAGCGGCGAGGCCGGCTCGAGGCGATGGGTGTCCCAACAGCGGACGAGGCAAAGGGCAGCCGGCGGGGGCTAGTTCAATGCGAAACGCCAGCGGCGATGGCGAGCTGGCACTGCGGCGGTGGGGTGAGGCTAGTGGTGATGTACAGTAGCGGTCGCCTGGCTCGAGGAAGTCCTGTCCATCGTTCATCGCGAGGTCACCGTCCGTCGCGAGGACCCGAATGCGCTTGCTGTCCTCCGCGACATAGGCGGACATGGTGTCGTTGTAGTCGCCGTTGACATCGATGGGAATTGTGGCGGCCGGCTTGAGGGGGCGAATCGTCGAAGTGGCAGCTGCCGGGCAGCGGGGCGAAGCCGCGGCGGCGGAGGCGTGCCAATGAGGCGAGGCCGTGGCAGCGGAGGCGCGCCAGTGAGACGAGCCACGGTGGCGGAGGCGGGCCGGCGAGGCGAGGCCACGGCAGCAAAGTTCGAGTCCGTGGGCATATCCGCTTCTGGGTCGTGGCCTTTTTTTTAACTGCTCCGTATTCTTTCCTGGGTCGTGGCCGACTTTGGAAAATTCTGCGTCCGCTCTAGAGATTTGATAGATCTATTTCCGTCCGTCCGAGTCCACCATAATCTGAAAACAGCTATAGTCTCTTTTTTTTTGTAAATCTGGCATCTATATGGACTTTCAACTAGCTTTCTCTGATCCGACTCGTACTAATAGTACGCTCATTGTTTTACCTTGCACAAGGAATAGTAGCACTTGGTAGCTTACTTGTGCGTACGTAGGAAACGGGGACCAAAAATTAATAGCTTGACATGATGAGTACTAGGTTGAGTAGTAGTACTTGATGATTGGTACGGGCCAGCTCGGTCTTCACGTGGATAGCATGACGACTCTGATGGATTTGATGTGTGTGCTGCAGCGGCTTTGCTCATGTATGTCAATCTAACTCGTGAATAATACTAGCAGTAGTTATATCTGATTTCCTCGGGAGAAGCAAACGGCAACTCGGTGGAACGGCTGATGCCTAGACGCATTGGAACTCCTGTCAGTCTCGGCGACTTGGCAGTGGCGTACAGACGCGTAACCCTATTTTCTCTTGCACTCAAACCTTGTACTGCCAGCTCCAAAGTTAATCACGATTTTGATCACAAAACGATGAATTTGCCGGCCCTTCTTCATCTGAACAATCGCGAGCTTCTCGATCCCTGAAGAGTTCCCTCAAAGAACACAACGCCACCATGCGCAGGCCCCACGGTTGGCGCCAACTTTCGCGGTTTTGTCACGGCAGATGTCCTCGTATGAGAACTTAGGTGTGAGGCCATTGTAACTAGGTGGTAGCTTGAATGGGGTTGGTCGGAATCGAAAGAGACGAGTTTTACCCAGGTTCGGCCCCTCGCAATAGAGGTAAAAGCCTACATCCTGCTTGATTGCTATTGATGATGATGATGATCTTGATTACAAGGGCACTATTTTGCTATCTCTAGTCTCGAGAGATACTGATCTGTCTATCTTGACTTCTCCCTCTTGGGGTGCCTTGCCCCTCCTTATATAAGTTGAAGGGGCCAGCTTACATGTAGAGTCCTAGTAGGATTAGGACTAGTCTATTTTCTATTACAAGTTGAATCCTAGTCCGGGTCTTGCTTCCCTTGTCAGGGAACTTTCCTCTTCTTGGACCTTCTCTGCGAGCCGGCACATTGGGCTCCTATCAAGACGGCCTCCTGCCGGGTCTCATCACTGGGCCCTGGATTCCTCCTTGTCATCTTGTCTTAACCCGGAAAACGGAGCGACCCATAGAGCCTTCAAACTCTAGGCCGGGTCAAACCTTTAGCCAGGTTATAACCATGGGGAATATCCCCAACACCCATCCTGGTTGCTATCTCGTTACACATGATGGAATTCCAGACCTGCGAAGCGGGCTGAAATGGCCAGAACGGTGTTCCGGTATGCTGTCATTTTTGGGTCCTTTGCATAGAATTCACCATTAACTTGGTTATCGCTAGGTTGGAGTCACCACGGACCTCTAGACGCTGGACTCCCATAGACGACGCTATCCGTAGTCCGTGCAACAAGGCCTCATATTCGGCCGCCTTGTTTGAGTCAGTGTACATGATTTGTAGTACGTACCATATGTTGTCGCCCGTGGGAGAGGTGAGAATGACTCCAGCCCCGAGCCCAGCCAGCATCTTGGTGCCGTCGAAGTACATTGTCCAATCCGAATATGTACTATACTCCCTAAGGAGTTCGGCCTCCGCACTTGGCCACGAAATATGCCAGCACCTGAGATTTAATAGCTTGGCGCGGGTGAAACACGATTTCAAAGGGGAGGAGTTCAATTGCCCACTTGGCGATGTGACCAGTTGTGTCTCTATTGTTGATGATGTCACCTAGAGGGACCTCGGATGCCACGGTAATAGAACACTCCTGAAAGTAGTGTCGTAGCTTTCGAGATGCCATGAATACTGCATAGGCGATTTTCTGGTAGTGAGGGTACATTGTTTTACACGGGGTCAATACCTCGGAAACATAGTACACGGGCGTTTGCCAATTTTTGGACATGCTTAAGTTTGGTAGGTATTGCCAACGCCGCCAGGGCTTGGATTTTGGCTGGATTGGCCTCGATTCCTCGATGAATCTGAGCAGTTTGCCCTCGTGTACCCCGAAGACGTATTTCTCCGGATTGAGTTTAATGTGATATACCCGGAGACTGACGAATATGTCACCGAGATCTTTCACCAGCTGCCGGACGTCCTTGGTTTTGACAACCATGTCATCGATGTAGGCCTCAGCTGTCTTGCCGATGTGTTTCTCCAGACATGTCTGGATCATACGCTGATATGTTGCACCGGCGTTCTTTAATCCGAACGGCATTGTGTTAAAATAGAACGGCTCGTAGGGCGTTATGAAGGTTGTTGCTTCTTGGTCGGATTCCTTCATTTTGATTTGATGGTACCCCGAATATGCATCCAGGAATCATAGGGAGTCGTGCCCTGCCGTGGCATCGATGATCTGGTCGATGTGTGGTAGAGGAAAGGGATCTATGGGGCAGACGTTGTTAACGTCCTTGAAATCGACGCACAGCCGCCAAGACTTGTCCTTCTTTGGCACCATGACCAGGTTAGCCAACCATTCGGAGTGCTTAATATCGCGGATGAACCCGGCTTCTAGTAGTTTGGCCAGTTCTTCCCCCATGGCCTAACGCTTGGTCTCAGAGAATCGCCGAAGTGCTTGCTTGAGTGGCTTGAATCCTTTAATGATGTTCAAGCTGTGTTCGGCAAAATTTCTTGGGATTCCCGACATGTCTGAGGGATGCCAGGCTAAAATATCCCAGTTTTACCTAAGGAAATTTCATAGAGCTTCATCGATCTCTGGGTCCAGCTGCGCGCCAATGGAAGCCGTTTTATTTCGGTCCGTTGGGTGTACTTGAAATTTGACAATCTCATCCGCAGGCTTGAACAATGTTGATTTAGATCTCTTGTCCAGAGTGACGTCGTCCGAGTTGACCATGGCCCGAAGTGTTGTCAGCTCTTCGGCTGCGAAGGCCTCTGCCAGCGTCTCGAGGGCGAGCGAGGCCATTTTATTTTTGGCCCTGAGTGCCCTGTCCGGGTTGTTGGTGACAGTTATCACTCCATTGGGGCCTGGCATTTTGAGTTTCATATACCCGTAATGGGGTATGGCGTGGAATTTAATGAATGCTTCCTGTCCAAGAAGAGCGTGGTAGCCGCTTTGGAAGGGAACGACGTGGAAGGTCAGCTCCTCGGACCGATAGTTCTTGGGGGTGCCGAAGACCACATCAAGAGTGATTTTTCCCTTGCATCGAGCTTCTCTGCCGGGGATAATTCCTTTGAATGTGATGAAGTTGTGCTGTATGCGGGTTGTGTCGAGCTGCATTTTTTCCAGTGTATCCTCATAAATGAGGTTCAAACTGCTACCGCCGTCCATTAGCACCTTCTGCAACCGACACCCGTCCACTATGGGATCGAGGACTAAGGCCGCTAGGCACCGGCTTAGGTTAATCGCCGGCTGATCGCGCTGCTCGAATGTGATCGGCATGTCTAACCACGCTGCCGGGGGTGCGCGTATCTGGACGTGGCCGAGCTCATGCAGAGCCCTTTTCCTTTGATTGTTTGATTCATATGTTTGATAGATCATCAAGACCTCGGCTTTGTCCGATGATTTCGTGGCACAATTATTGGTGGGCTTATTTATAAGGAGAGCCTCACCACCCTTGGCCACCTGCTTCATGACCCAGCAAGCTCGAAGGCTGTGAGTCGGATTGGCGTTTAACAAGACAGAGTGTATTGGGCATGGGAAATCCAGCAGTCCATCCAGGGTGGTTTGAGACCCTGTCTTTCTTCTTTTCCGGGATGCCTCTACTAGCATGGGGCACCTGAATGGCTCCCCTTGTGCGAGGTAATATTCAGCTGATCTGTCCAGACGGACTGATTCCTGAGCCAGCTAGGCATCTTCAATGGTGTAAAATTTTAACACCAACTCCGAGAGCTCGGAGAAAGTCCGAACTCGGCGCTGAGCGAGGGTGTTTAGTACACCCTCATCGTGACAATTGTGATGAAAAGCAGCCGGAGCTTCTGCATCAGGGCAGTTGGTTATCCTGTTCTTGATGAACAAGAATCATGGCCAGAATTGCTGAACTGTCTCTTCGGCTCATTGTTTTATATACATCAGGTCCCAGACATCGGGAGGCCCAGAATTACTTGGGCAATACATGCCATGTGGTGGGTGGGTTCTCCAAAGTGTCCCCATGTTCATTGTGAGAGATGTGCACGGAGGAGGATGTTCTCGGGCTCGGCCTAACGTCCGAAGCGCCCGCCTCTTCTGGCTGGTTAATCTCTTGCTCTTTCCTCACGTGTGAGCTTGGATCCGAGGTTTCCTCAAATCGGGTTCCGTTGGCCGAGCTCATCGAAGGAGCGTAAAGCTTCGGATCGCGCCCTATTGATACGTCTCCAATGTGTCTATAATTTTTTATTGTTCCATGCTATTATAGTATCAATCTTAGATGTTTTATATCCAATTATATATCATTTTCTGGGACCAACCTATTAACCCAGTGCCAAGTGCTAGTTGCTATTTTTTTGCCTGTTTTTGGTTTTCTAGGAAATCAGTACCAAATGACATCCAAACGCTACAAAATTTTTGATGATTTTTTCTGGACAAGAGAGACCCTAGAAGCTTCGGTAGGAGACCAGAAGGCAAACGAGAAGACGGCAGGGCAATAGGGCGCGACCAGGGCGGTAGGCGCGCCCTGATGCCTCGTGGGCCCCTCGTGGCTCCGTCTGACCTAATTCCACCTCTATAAATTCTCTAAAATGGGGAAACCAATAGGGAGCCACCCGAAGAAACTTTTCCGCCACCGTAAGTCTCTATTCTTCTGCGATCCCATTTGGAGGCCTTTTCTGGCGATCTGCCGGAGGGGGAATCGATCATGGAGGGCTTCTACATCAACCTTACTGCCCTTCCGATGATGCGTGAGTAGTTCACCGCAAACCTACGGGTCCATAACTAGTAGCTAGATGGCTTCTTCTCTCTCTTTGATCTTCAATACAATGTTCTCCTCGATGTTCTTGGAGTTCTATTCGATGTAATCTTCTTTTGCGGTGTGTTTGTTGGGATCCAATGAATTATGGGTTTATGATCTGAATATTTATGAGAAGTAATTGAATCTCCTCTAAATTCTTTTATGCATGATTTTTATGGCTTTGTATTTCTCTCCGATCTATCCGTTTGGTTTGGCCAACAAGATTGATTTATCTTGCAATGGGAGAGGTGCTTTGTAATGGGTTCAATCTTGCGGTGTTCTATATCCCAGTGACAAAGTAGGGGACAAGACATGTATTTGCATTGTTGCCATTAAGGGGAAAACAACAGGGTTTATTCTTATTGATTGAGTTTACTTTGTTTACATCATGTCATCTTGCTTAAGGCGTTACTCTGTTTTCATTAACTTAATACCCTAGATGCATGCTGGATAACGGTCGATGGGTGGAGTAATAGTGGTAGATACAGGCAGGAGTCGGTCTACTTGTCTCAAACATGATGCCTATATACATGATCATTGCTTTAAATATCGTCATAACTATGCGCTATTCTATCAATTGCCCAACAGTAATTTGTCTACCCACCGTATGCTTTGCGTTCGAGAGAGAAGCCTCTAGTGAAAACTATGGCCCCCGGGTAATTCATCTATCATATATAAAATCCAAAAATACCTTGCTGCAATTTATTTACCATTATTTTTTGTGTGTTTTATTTAATCTATCTATCACTACGAGATTTTATCCTTGCAATTAACCACCGAGGGGATTGACAACCCCCTTGTTTGCGTTGGGTGCAAGTATTTGCTTTTGTGTGTGTAGGTGCTGCTAATGAGGTTTCGCGTGGTTCTCCTACTGGATTGATAACCTTGGTTCTTAACTGAGGGAAATACTTATCTGTATTGTACTGCTTCATCCTCTCCTCTTCGAGGAAATCCCAACGCGGCTCACAAGTAGCAGGAAGAATTTCTGGCGCCGTTGCCGGGGAGACATCACCAAAACCTATCAAGTACGTTCACATAAACTATCATCTACTTGCATTTACTTTCATTTGCCATTTGCCTCTCGTTTTCATCTCCCCCACTTCTAAAACAATTTTATAAAAACACAAAAATATTTTTGTTTGCTTACTTTATCGCTATCTCTCAAGAAAATACCAAGTCGTGTGACTTTTAAAACACTAATAATAATGATTTTATTAGTACCCCAATTGCTCCTCCCGCCACTTGTGCGGAGTCATGTGATGTTAATGCTGCTTTGCTAAACCTTGGTATGAAAAAACAATTTTCTGGTAGTTCTAATGAAGATGCTGCATCCCATCTTAACACTTTCGTTGAATTGTGTGATATGCAAGAGAAAAAAGATGTGGATAATGATATTGTCAAGTTGAAATTATTTCCGTTCTCACTACAAGATCGTGCTAAAACTTGGTTTTCATCCTTGCCTCGAAATAGTATTGATTCTAGGGATAAGTGTAAGGATGCCTTTATTGCTAAGTATTTTCCTCCCACTAAAATTATTTCTCTTAGAACTCAAATTATGAACTTTAAGCAACTTGAGCATGAACATGTTGCACAATCTTGGGAAAGAATGAAATTAATGATAAGAAATTGTCCCACTCATGATTTAAGCTTATGGATGATCATCCAAAAAAATTATGCGGGATTAAACTTTGTCTCAAGAAATTTTTTAGATTCCGCCGCTGGTGGTACTTTTATGGAAATCACATTAGGAGAAGCTACAAAACTCCTTGATAATATTATGAGAAATTATTCTCAATGGCATACCAAAAGGGCACCAACTAATAAAAAAGTGAATTTTGTTGAAGAAATTAATGCTTTGGGCGATAAAATGGATGCTCTTATGAAATTGGTTGCTAGTGAAAGTGCTCATGTTGATCCTAATGATGTGCCATTGTCTACTTTGATTGAGCAAAATAATGATGCTATTGATGTGAACTTCGTGTCTAGGAATAATTTCAACAACAACGCTTATAGGGGTAATTTCAATCCTAGACCGTTTCTCAGAAATTCCTCTAATAATTATGGCAATTCCTATGGTAATTCCTATAGTAGTAATAATAGGATACCCTCTGATCTTGAGAATAATATTAAAGAATTTATTAGTTCCCAAAAGATTTTTAATGCTGTGGTAGAAGAAAAATTGAGTAAAGTTGATGATATGGCTAGAAACATGGATAGAATTCCTCATGATGTGGATAATCTTAAAACTAAAATTTTGCCACCCAAGCATGATATTAATGAGTCTATTAAATCTATCCAAATCTCTATTAATGAAAGTAAAGAGCGTACCGCTAGGTTGAGAGCTAGGCGAGAATTCCTAGAAAAAGCGATTCCGCCCGGTTTTTATCAAAATCATGATGAAGATATTAAAATGATTGGGGTCTCACCTATTGAATCTTTGTTTAGCAATATAAAACTTGATGAAAAAGGGACCGTAGAAGAGTCAACTTTAGCTAGAAGGCATCCCAATTGCTCAGAGGGTGATGATCTTAAATATAAAAATGATAAAATTGGGTTTGGAGAGGTTAAAACTTTAAATAGTGATGTGCCCACTGCTTTGGATTACAAGGACTTTAATTATGATAATTGTTCTTTAGGAGAATGTATTTCCTTGTTGCAATCCATGATAAATTCACCCAATGCTTATAAACAAAATAAGGCTTTCACTAAACATATTGTAGAAGCTATGATAACAGCTCATGAAGAAAAACTAGCATTGGAAGTCTCAATACCTAGAAAATTGCATGATGAATGGGAACCTACTATTAAAGTGAAAATTAAAGATTATGAATGTAATGCTTTATGTGATTTGGGTGCTAGCGTCTCTACTATACCAAAAAAATTATGTGATGTGCTAGGCCTTACCGGTATGGATGAATGTTCCCTTAATTTGCACTTAGCGGATTCCACTATTAAGAAACCATTGGGTAGAATAAATGATGCGCTTATTCTTGCAAATAGAAATTATGTGCCCGTTGATTTCATTGTGCTCGATATTGATTGCAATCTGTCTTGTCCTATAATACTTGGTAGGCCTTTCCTACGTACCATAGGTGCTATTATTGATATGAAAGAAAGTAATATAAGATTTCAATTTCCATTAAAGAAAGGGATGGAACACTTCCCTAGAAAGAAAATTAAGCCACCATATGAATCTATTATGAGGGCCACCTATGGAATTCATTTGAAAGATGACAATACTTGAAACTATGCATTACGCCTAGCTAGGGGCGTAAAACAATAGCACTTGTTGGGAGGCAACCCAATAGTTATCTTATTTTTTTGCTTTTCTTTTCCTGTTTTTGAGTGTGCACACAATTATGGTACTGTTATGATTGTGTTTTTGTGTTTAAATTAGTGTTTGTGCCAAGTAAAGCCTTTAGGATGATGCGGGATAATAGTTGATTTGATCCTGTGAAAAAACAGAAACTTTTGCGCTCAGTCCAGAAAACTCTATTTTTTTTATTGTTCCATGCTATTATAGTATCAATCTTGGATGTTTTATATGCAATTATATATCATTTTCTGGGACTAACCTATTAACCCAGTGCCAAGTGCCAGTTGCTGTTTTTTGCCAGTTTTTGGTTTTCCAGGAAATTAGTACCAAAAGAAGTCCAAACGCTACGAAACTTTTTTGACTATTTTTTTCTGGACAAGAGAGACCCTAGAAGCTTTGGGAGGAGACTGGAAGGCAAACAAGGTGACGGCAAGACAACAGGGCGTGGCCAGGGGGGGTAGGCGCTCCCTGATGCCTTGTGGGCTCCTCGTGCCTCCGTCTGACCTAATTCCACCTCTATAAATTCTCTAAAATGGGGAAACCAATAGGGAGCCACCCGAAGAAACATTTCCGCCGCCGCAAGTCTCTGTTCTTCCATGATCCCATCTGGAGGCCTTTTTCGGTGATCTGCCGAAGGCGGAATCGATCACGGAGGGCTTCTACATCAACCTTACTGCCCTTCCAATGATGCGTGAGTAGTTCACCTCAGACCTACGGGTCCATAGTTAGTAGCTAGATGGCTTCTTCTCTCTCTTTGATCTTCAATACAATGTTCTCCTCGATGTTCTTGGAGTTCTATTCAATGTAATCTTCTTTTGCGGTGTATTTGTTGTGATCCGATGAATTGTGGGTTTATGATCAGAATATTTATGAGAAGTAATTGAATCTCCTCTGAATTATTTTATGCATGATTGTTATAGCTTTGTATTTCTCTCCGATCTATCCGTTTGGTTTGGCCAACAAGATTGATTTATCATGCAATGGGAGAGGTGCTTTGTAATGGGTTCAATCTTGCGGTGTTCTATATCCCAGTGACAAAGTAGGGGACATGACACATATTTTCATTGTTGCCATTAAGGGGAAAACAACGGGGTTTATTCATATTGATTGAGTTTACTTTGTCTACATCATGTCATCTTGCTTGAGGCGTTACTCTGTTTTCATTAACTTAATACCCTAGATGCATGCTGGATAGCGGTCGATGGGTGGAGTAATAGTAGTAGATGCAGGCAGGAGTCGGTCTACTTGTCTCAGATGTGATGCCTATATACATGATCATTGCCTTAAATATCGTCATAACTATGCGCTATTCTATCAATTGTCCAACAGTAATTTGTCTACCCACCGTATGACCCACCGTATGCTTTGTGTTCGAGAGAGAAGCCTCTAGTGAAAACTATGCCCCCCAGGCATTCATCTATCATATATAAAATCCAAAAATACCTTGGTGCAATTTATTTACTGCTATTTTATTTTGTGTTTTATTTTATCTATCTATCACTACGAGATTTGATCCTTGCAATTAACCACCGAGGGGATTGACAACCCCCTTGTTTGCGTTGGGTGCAAGTATTTGCTTTTGTGTGCGTAGGTGCTGCTAAAGAGGTTTCGCGTGGTTCTCTTAGTGGATTGATAACATTGGTTCTTAACTAAGGGAAATACTTATCTCTACTGTACTGCTTCATCCTCTCCTCTTCGAGGAAATCCCAGCGCAGCTCACAAGTAGCACCTATCGCCTTGAAGGGGGAGCGCGATTCAAGATCTGTCGGGCCTTTAGATGGCCCGTTGGCGAGAGTCGTTGATGCACCTATAGTGCTAAAGGAACTCAGATGGATATTCGGCGATGCCATCGTTCCAGGGTGATCAAACAGCGAGCTCTCAATGAAAGCACAAATGTCGGTGTAAAAATCGGCAAACCGTGGGTAGGGGGGGCCGAGCTGTTAGATAGGATCGATGGGTAACAAGAGACAAGGGACACGAAGCTTTTACCCAGGTTTGGGCCCTCTTGAAGGAGGTAAAACCCTATGCCCTACTCTTGCTTTTATTATGGGTGTATCAAGGTACATAATTGATCTACCTCAAGATCGTGAGTTGTGGTCTAAACGCTAGGGGAGATGAATGATGAATGAATGAGTGCCTCTATGGACTAAACCCTCCGGCTTATATAGGCACCAGGGGTATCTAGGGTTACACATGGTCGGTTGCCATCTGGGGGTTACATGCCGAATCTAATACTTGAAGTACACACCAAGTCTTCAATGAAGTCTGATACGCTCAGGTTAAAGGCCTCCGGAGTCCTTCCTTGTTAACGGGCTATCAGTCCTGCCCATGGACTAGTCCGGCTAGGCCGGGATCCCCTAGTCCAGGACACCGTCACTAGGGTTTCAGGAGTCGGCTCCAACTCCGGCGGCCACCGGTGAGTCCCACCTCCTACTCCCCTCTATCTCTCTCTTCCTCTTTCTAATATTTTTCTCTTCTTTTGTAGCAGCAGTAGACGAGAGGTGCAGGCACGAGTTGGGTGGGGAAGCACCATCACCATGGAAAACTTCATCACCTCCAGGACCAGTAGTAGCCATGGATGGAGAGGACGATGACGCCCAGCAGCAGCAGCAGCAGCCATGGATGGATTTTTTAATTCCTAATTAGTTAGTAGTAGCGCGGTGGCTGATACGTCTCCAACGTATCTATAATTTTTGATTGTTCCATGTTGTTATAATATCAATCTTGGATGTTTTTATAATCATTTACAACAATTATATCTCTTTTTTGGAGACTAACCTATTAACCTAGTGCCCAGTGCCAGTTGCTGTTTTCTACCCTGTTTTTGTTTTACAAAAAATCAATACCAAAGGAAATCCAAATGCCATGAAACTTTTTGGAGATTTTTTATTGGACAAGATAAACACTGGAAGCTTCGGGAGGAGGCCAGAAGATGAAGGAGTGGGCCACGAGGCACCAGGGCGCGCCCCAGGGGGGTGGCGCGCCCTGGTATCTCGTGGGGCCCACATAGCTCCGTTTGACCTAATTCTTCCACTATAAATTCAAAAAAAATCAGAAACCCTCAGGGGAGTCCACGAAATACTTTTTCCGCCGCCGCAAGTTTCTGTTCCAGAGAGATCCCATCTGGAGGCCTTCTCCGGTACTCCACCGGAGGGGGAATCGATCACGGAGGGGCTCTACATCAACCTTGCTGCCGTTCCGATGATGCGTGAGTAGTTTACCACAGACCTTCGGGTCCATAGGCAGTAGCTAGATGGCTTCTTCTCTCTTTTTGATCTTCAATACAATGTTCTCCTCGATGTTCTTGGAGTTCTATCCGATGTAATCACTTTTTGCGGTGTGTTTGTTGGGATCCGTTGAATTGTGAGTTTATGATCAGATTATCCATGAAATTATTTGAGTCTTTGCTGCACTCTTTTATGCATGATTATTATAGCCTCCTATTTCTTCTCCGATCTATTGATTTGGTTTGGCCAACTAGATTGATTTATCTTGCCATGGTAAGAGGTGCTTTGTAGTGGGTTCGATCTTGCGGTGCTCAATCCCAGTGACAGAAAGGGACATGACACGTATGTATCGTTTCTACTAAGGGTAACAAGATGGGGTTTATTCATACGTGAGTTTATCATGTCTACATCATGTCATCGTTCTTAAGGCATTACTCTGTTCTTATGGACTTAATACACTAGATGCATGCTGGATAGCGGTCGATGTATGGAGTTATAGTAGTAGATGCAGGCAGGAGTCGGTCTACTTGTATTGAACATGATGCCTATATGCATGATCATTACCTTGGATATCGTCATGATTATTTGCTTTTCTATCAATTGCCCAACAATAATTTGTCTACCCACCGTATGCTATTTTCTCGAGAGAAGCCTCTAGTGAAACCTATGGCCCCCGGGTCTATCTAAATCATATTACTAAAACCCTAAAAATATTGCTGCCATTTTTTTTTTTTTTTTGTATTTTTGTTTCAATCTATCTATCTATCACATACAATTTAATCTTGCAATTAACCGCCGAGGGATTGGCAACCCCTCGTTTGAGTTGGGTGCAAGGATTTGTTGTTTGTGTGCAGGTGCTGCTAACGAGGTGTTGCGTGATTCTCCTACTGGTTCGATAACCTTGGTTTCATAACTGAGGGAAATACTTATCTCTATTGTGCTGCATCATCCCTTCCTCTTCGGGGAAAATACCAACGCAAGCTACATGTAGCAGGAAGAATTTCTGGCGCCTTTGCCAGGGAGACATCATCAACATCTATCAAGTACCTTCGCATAAACTCTCATCTCCTTGCATTTATTTTATTTGCCATTTGCCTCTCATTTTCATCTCCCCCACTTCTAAAACGTTTTTACAAAAATACAAAAATATTTTCCGTTTGCCTTTTTCTTGTTTGCTCTTTTGCTTGATTCGCCATCGTGACTAGCGTGACTATCCCTCCTTTGTCGCCGGATTTTGAAGTACTTTACTTCAAACAAAAACAAGGAGAAAATCTTAAAGATGCTTGGTATAGGTTAATGGAGTCCTACCGTGTTTGCTCTATAAAAGGGGATTTAAAAAAATTTCTTCGCAATTTCTATATAGGTTTAACCTTGCATCATAGACAACTTTTGGATTTTGCCGAAAAAGGGAATTTTATTGAGAGTGAGGCCAATACCGCCTATGAAATAATAGAAGGCATATTGGGAATTCCAGCACCACAATTTTTTTTTGCTTTTATTCAAGAGGGGGCTCAAATTCTAGACAAATTGGGTGATATGCAGAAAAATTTGGTTGAGTTGCAAAAGTCTAACGAGCCTCTTAAAAATATTAGTGGAAATCTCAATCGCACGAATACTTTGATTTCTTTGTGCAATAAGCGATTGGATATTTTAGATCTTAAAATTGCCTCCTTTTCTGAGAATAATGGGAAGCGTAAAGAACCTCCCGGGTTTGAGAAAACTCCTACAAAGATTATTAAAACCAAAGATGACAATACTTGAAACTATGCATTATGCCTAGCTAGGGGCATAAAACAATAGCGCTTGTTGGGAGGCAACCCAATAAATAAAATAATTTTTTTCTGTTATTGTGTGTTTTCACTGTAATACTACTGGTATGATTGTATTTTTGTGTTTTTAATTAGTGTTTGTGCCAAGTAAAGCCTTTAGGATGATTTGGAAGATAGTATAATTGATGCTGTTTGGAAAACAGAAAGTTTTGCATCCAGTGCCCGAATTTTGTTTCTGTACAGGAGCGTCAGAAAACTCTGAAATTTTTACACAGTATTGGTATATGAATTTCCCACGTTGTCCTAATTTTTCAGAATTTTTGGAGTTACAGAAGTATGGCTTTTAAATAGATTGCTACAGACTGTGCTGTTTTTGACATATTCTGTTTTTGATGCACTACTTGCTTGTTTTGATGAATCTATGGATTGTATCAGGGGGGTATAAGCCATGGTGAAGTTAGAGTACAGTAGGTATAATGCAAAAATAAAATATGAATGGGTTTGCAACAGTACTTATAGTAGTGATTTATTTTGTTATACTAACGGATCTCACGAAGGTTTTGTTGAGTTTTGTGTGATTGAAGTTTTCAAGTTTTGGGTGAGATCACGATGGATGAAGGAATAAGGAGTAGAAAAAGCCTAAGCTTGGGGATGCCCGAGGCACCCCAAGGTAATATTCAAGGAAGACTCAAGCGTCTAAGCTTGGGGATGCCCCGGAAGGCATCCCCTCTTTCTTCTACCAACCATTGGTAATTTTACTTGGAGCTATATTTTTATTCGTCACATGATATGAGTTTTGCTTGGAGCGTCTTGTATTGTATGAGTCTTTGCTTTGTTTGCTTTTTAGTTTGTCACAATCATCTTTGCTGAACACACCTATCTTGAGAGAGCCACACGTTTATCATCATTTGTTAGAATACTCTATGTGCTTCACTTAAATTTTTTGAGCTAGGCAGTTGCTCTAGGGCTTCACTTAAATCTTTTTGAGCACGGTGGTGGCTATATTTTAAGGAAATAAACTCTCATGCTTCACTTATATTATTTTGAGAGTTGATTAAAATTTTGAAGAAATGAATTCTCATGCTTCACTTATATTATTTTGAGAATTGATAAGATTGAAATTTTGAAGAAATATTTACACTCTCATGCTTCACTTAAATCTTTTTGAGAGTTGATGATAGTAACGGTAATTTGCACATGAAATGAAGTTGGTCCCAAAGTGATGAATATTCAAGAAGGATATAAATAAAAACTTTCATATAGATCATTGGATATGATAAGTGTGATTCCTTGCAATAGTTTTGCGATATGGAAATGATAACATGTGAGTCATGTTAGTGAGTAATTGTGATTTGGTAAGAATATTAGTGTTAAGGTTTGTGATTCTCTATGCATGCACGTTAAGTCAATAGTTATGCAATGAAATTATATCCTACTTATGATGCATTATTCGGTGTTAGTCGTGTTCAATGCATGTTTATGACCGTTTTCGTTTTTTGGTTGGATGCTTCTCAACCTATTTGCTAGCTTTCATTTGTACTAAGTGGAAATACTGCTTGTGCATCCAAACTCCTTAAACCCAAGTTGTGCCAAATGAGTCCACTATATCTACCTATATGCGGTATTTCAATGCCGTTCCAAGTAAATTTGCGTGTGCCAACTCTAATTTTCAAAATAATTTTCCGTTTTGTGTGCCCGTACCGCTCATGAAGTGGCAGGGGTGGCCATTATTTCCATGCTAGGTGTGTTATTCTCACGATGAGTGTTTATTCACTTGTCATTGCACGAGAGAATGGTTGGTAATAGGGATGCCCAGTCCCATAATGAAATCAAATTAATAACAACAAAATTCCTTGGAAAGTGTTGGTATGGAGGGCACCCGTGGATACGGCTAGCCTTGGATTGTGAAAGAATGGTGGAAAGGAAATAAACTTTACTTTCTGTTTGGGAACCACCTATGATGTG
Organism: Elymus sibiricus; assembly: GCA_039707655.1. NCBI lineage: Eukaryota > Viridiplantae > Streptophyta > Magnoliopsida > Poales > Poaceae > Elymus > Elymus sibiricus. Next base: position 41,067,435 of record CM077670.1, read on the forward strand.
TCTAGCATGGAAAATATTGAGAATTCTCGGTCGTTTTCGTTGACAGGAAAAGCATGCCTCTCAAAATATTTTTTTTATCTCTTTAATTTCAGCTTTGAGCTCTGGCACATTTGACAAATCTCTGCTTCGATCTGCGAAGGGCCTATCTATTTACTTTGATGCAATTTTTATTTTTTTAGTCTCCATATTCTCTTACAAAAGCACCAACTAGAGAGCACTATTGTCATACTTGTGCATTGGATTTAGCTAATATTTCAGCGTGTTTCATGAATGGATCAATGATTGAGCATAATGGGCAAGGGATAACTTTCTTTAGCATTGATATTTTGAAATACATGGTTGCTTGTTAGCATGCTTGAGTATTTATATCTTCATGTCAAATTATAGACTATTGCTTTGAATCATTCAAGTCCAATGTCCATGGTATAAAAATAATAATATGTGATGAATATGTTAGGCAGCATTCCACATCAAAAATTCTATTTTTATCATTTACCTACTCAAGGACGAGCAGGAATTAAGTTTGGGGATGCTGATACGTCTCCAACGTATCTATAATTTTTTATTGTTCCATGCTGTTATAATATCAATCTAGGATGTTTTTATAATCATTTACAGCAATTATTTATCATTTTTGGAGACTAACCTATTAACCTAGTGCCCAGTGCCAGTTGCTGTTTTCTGTCCTGTTTTTGTTTTACAGAAAATCAATACCAAACGAAGTCCAAATGCCACGAAACTTTTTGGAGATTTTTTATTGGACAAGATAAACATTGGAAGCTTCCGGAGGAGGCCAGAAGATGAAGGACTGGGCCATGAGACACCAGGGCGCGCCCTAGGGGGGTGGCGCGCCCTGGTACCTCGTGGGGCCCACCCAGCTCCGTTTGACCTAATTCTTCCACTATAAATTCAGAAAAAAATCAGAAACCCTCAGGGGAGTCCACGAAATACTTTTTCCGCCGCCGCAAGTTTTTGTTCCAGAGAGATCCCATCTGGAGGCCTTCTCCAGTACTCCGCCGGAGGGGGAATCGATCACGGAGGGGCTCTATATCAACCATGCTGCCCTTCCGATGATGCGTGAGTAGTTTACCACAGACCTTTGGGTCCATAGGAAGTAGCTAAATGGCTTCTTCTCTCTTTTTGATCTTCAATACAATGCTCTCCTCGATGTTCTTGGAGTTCTATCCGATGTAATCACTTTTTGCGGTGTGTTTGTTGGGATCCGATGAATTGTGAGTTTATGATCGGATTATCCATGAAATTATTTGAGTCTTTGCTGCACTCTTTTATGCATGATTATTATAGCCTCGTATTTCTTCTCCGATCTGTTGATTTGGCCAACTAGATTGATTTATCTTGCCATGGGAAGAGGTGCTTTGTAGTGGGTTCGATCTTGTGGTGCTCAATCCCAGTGACAGAAAGGGACATGACACGTATGTATCATTGCTACTAAGGCTAAAAAGATGGGGTTTATTCATACGTGAGTTTATCTTGTCTACATCATGTCATCGTTCTTAAGGCATTACTCCGTTCTTATGGACTTAATACAATAGATGCATGCTGGATAGCGGTCGATGTGTGGAGTAATAGTAGTAGATGCAGGCAGGAGTCGATCTACTTGTATTGGACATGATGCCTATATACATGATCATTGCCTTGGATATCGTCATGATTATTTACTTTTCTATCAATTGCCCAACAGTAATTTGTCTACCCACCGTATGCTATTTTCTCGAGAGAAGCCTCTAGTGAAACCTATGGCCCCCGGGTCTATCTAAATCATATTACTAAAACCCTAAAAATATTGTTGCCATTTTCTTTTATTTATTTTATTTTGTATTTTTGTTTCAATCTATCTATCTATCACATACAATTTAATCTTGCAATTAACCGCCGAGGGATTGACAACCCCTCATTTGCGTTGGGTGCAAGGATTTGTAGTTTGTGTGCAGGTGCTGCTAACGAGGTGTTGCATGATTCTCCTACTGGTTCGATAACCTTGGTTTCATAACTGAGGGAAATACTTATCTCTAATGTGCTGCATCATCCCTCCCTCTTCGGGGAAAATGCCAACGCAAGCTACAAGTAGTAGTGGCCCTGACCCGCGCTACAGCTAAGTAGTAGTAGCGCGGGTGGCAACCGCGCTACTACTACCAGAAGTAGCAGTTGCGCGGGGTGCACTACAAAAAAGACACATCCGTGACAATATGGCCCGAACGAAAACTTTTTTTGTCATGGTTATGACACTTCTATGACGATAATTGTGACAAAAACACGTATCATCATACATGTGGTGGGCTCCTACTTCTATGACAAAAAATTATGATAGAAAATGGGCTTTTCATCCTGGGCGGGCTGGAGACGCACCCGCATGACATTCTTTGGGCCATCCATGACATCAAAAATCATGGTAGAATTGAGGGCGAGGAAAATTTCGGGGAGTTCCCGGTTACGGTGGGTGGTCGGGGCCGAGCGAGGCTGTGTGGTTTGTTCGTTTCCCTCGTATGTGCATGTGTGCGAGGCGTTCGCTAACTGAACCCGAGCAAGGTGTTCGCTTACTGAACCCGAGCGATCGCACTAGGTAGCTATGTACTGAACACGAGCGATCGATCCCACTACGTACTGAAGCCGATCGATCGATCCCTTCGCTGCTAACTGAACCCGAGCGATTTCTTCGCTGCTAACTGAACCCGAGCAATCAATCGCTGCTGCTGCTTACTGAAGCCGATCGAGCCCCCATGTGAGACGTAGCTAGCCGGTGTTGGGTTGCCTCTTGATGAACAGTGACAGTTGCTGCCTCGCACGCGATACACGTAGACACGAGTCGAGACGCATCAATCGAGCCGGTTGGTTGGCTGTGGATGAACAGTTCCCGTTGCTGCCGCCCGCTTGTATGCCCCACCCCAACCGGTGGGGGTTGGATGAACAGGACCCCCGCCGTGTAGGCGGTTGTCGTTGGATGAACAGGACCTCGAGGAGGCCGCCACACCCCAGCCGGTTGGGGGTGGATGAACAGGACCCCGTGGAGGCTGGATGAACAGTAGCTGGTGGAGGCTGGATGTAAATCCAATGCCGCACCCCTCCCGATTAACAGCACCCCGTTTCGACCGTAGGCGGTCGAACAGAAGGTAGTTTCCACCGTTTTGGGGTACGCCAGACCCTGTTTCAGCTGTTCCATCCAAGCCGGTTGGCTCTCGATGAACAGGACGAGTTCTGACCCTGTCGCTTGGCTCCCGATGAACACGACGATGTTACCTCCGTTCCGACCTAGCCGGTCGGCCGCGGATGAACAGGACACCGTCGCTATACGCGTTCGAGACCACGCCCGTATGTACGTATGTGCCGTCTTTTTTGCAGCGTGGCTCTATGTACGTGTACATGATTTAGACAGGATTGGGTGACCTGCTACGTTGGGGGCTCTACTACGACACGTGCCGCTACTTACTCGGCCATATGGTTCATCGTTACAGAGAGACCGATCAACCAGTATGTACGTACACGTTTGCGACCAGACAGATAACCATACGTATACTTCCACCTGGTGGGTCCCAACTGTCAGGGGGATAATGACGCACTTCCTTACGTGCGAAGATATAGGTCGTTGGCCCCAGCTATCATGGGAGGAATCATATTTTTTTCGCGTAATAAGGAGGCACTTCCTTGCGTGTGAAGATGTAGCTGGTGGGTTCTAGCTGTCAGGGGGAGGAAACTCTTTTTCCATGTAATAAGGAGGAACTTTCCTTGCGTGCGACCATGGACCTCGTGGGTCCCAGCTGTCAGCCTCTCCACGTACAGTCCTCCTCCGATGACTCTCGTTTGTTGACCACGCCACGGCAAGCGCACCAATGCGGTGGACGAAGGCGAGGCCCCGGACGGGAACGAGCCGGAGATGGGAAGACGCGGCAGTGGAGCCACAGACGGAGAGGAGTACGAGGTTACACTGGTTCTGGTGCAGCGTGGGGCTGCAGTCGGTGGAGAATAACAGGAGGTGTGGAGGTGTGGAGGGATAGCCTAGCCGGCGGTGGGGTAGCGCTTCGCAGTGATGCGTGCAAAGCAGAGCCACTAGCCACCGGAGGCCGGAGCAGGCGGTCCCGGCGGCGCTGGAGGAAGAAGACGAGAGTTGAAGATGCATGCCGGTCGTTGGATGTAAATCCAATGGCTATGGATGTCAGAATCATTTGTTGACTAAGTCGACAACACCTTGCTTAGGCTTTGACCTATTGGCCCACATGTCAGCCTGCATAAATGTGGCACATATTCAACCCATGTTTTCTTGAATTTACAGTCCATTTGCTGGGCTGGGATAACAAATAATGTAGCGTCTATGCGGCCCATTAAAGTTTTTTCTAAGAAATCACAGCCCATTTGCACTTTCTTGAAATACACCAATTAGCTGGGCTTGTTGTAAATATAATGTTGGGTTGGACGGAGCAATTAGTATCAAAAAATAAACCGGAGCTGGGCATTATATTATATATAAAATTGGATAATTAGCGAGTTATTGCTCAAAATAAAAATGAGCGCGTTATTATTACATTGGTCCTTAAATCTTCGCAAGCTTTTGTACGCAATCACCAGGAGTTTCGTTGCCTTAGAGTAAAAAACAACCAGGATTTTCCTTGCCAACTTCTGTTAAACATTTATTTTTATAAGTTAATAAGACATGGGATGTTTTTATAATGTATATATAAGTTTCCATTAAATATATGATAATAATAGTAATATAAGTATATATAATATAGTTAGAAGGGAAAACATAAATTGGACCTGGCATTCTTATTCTTATATATAGAAAAATAGAACAGAGATCTGCGTTTTATTCAGAAAAAAGATGAATTGGGCTACCGATGTTTAAGAAAAAAATAAAAGCTAGGCTGGGAGGCCCATAGGCCGGTAGATACATCATGGACCTCAAAAAAATAAGTGGAAACCACTGGTGTCGGCATGTCGTGGGCTGCGCATGTTAAAAAACAAAACCTAGGCTGGGCAGGCCACAACCCAGCTGATACTTGTTCGCCCTCTGAAAAAATTGATACCTGATCCCCGATACCCCTAAAAAAAAGCTCCCCGATGACAGTCTTTGTTGTAAATTTATTTCGTTTATTTACTAGGTTGACAAACCCGTCAGCCCCAACGTCAGTATACAATTAGGAGGAAGCTTTTTTTTTCCAATGAGGCACTTGCTTGCGTACGGCCATGGACCCTGTGGGTCCCGACTGTCAGCCTCTCGACTTATAGTCCTCTCCAAATTCCTCCCATTTTTTGAGCATGTTGACAACGGGAGATGGCGGTGCCGCGGCGAGCGCACAAAGCTGGAGGACGACATCGAGGAATCGAACCGGAATGAACCGGAGCCGGGGAAGACGTGGTAGAGTAGTGGTATAGCGTGCGCCTTCATTCTTTTTAAAATACCGTAGTAGCCCAGTGGCTACAGCCCTCTCACCCAAAGCTGCACCGCCCGGGTTGGATTCCACATGGTGCAGTTGAAAAATTTCTATGTTTTTGCCTCAACTATTACTGACATGTGGGTCCCGCCATGTCATCTACACACACCACCTCCACCACTTGCCAAAATTCCGTCCCTAGTTTACCCAGTTTTCGCACACTCAACATTGTCTGGGCATTTTGAAAATAGCATATCTTTTTGACTGTGCATCATATGAAGATGTGCTATACATGAATGTTGATCAGCATGATGTTAACTTGATGTTAGTTTCATTTTCGACCATGATAAAATTTCCAACATGCTGTTATCCATGTTTGAAAAGGGCGTGTTGATTTAAATGCTCTGCCTCTGAAACTTGCAGTTTCTTATCTGAAACTGAAACTTGCAGTTTCTTCTCTGAAAATGACATGGACAGGCAGCCATCGCCGGTGGTGCATTGGATGCCATGCATATTCACTCCCCCGGCAGCGCGAGGGGGAAGAAGATGAAACTTCCGTCCCGTGCTGGCTGTTGGGGAATGGAGCGAACTAGATTTAAGAGGGGGCAGGGGGCACGGTGAGAGGCAGTGCCGCCGGCCCCTGGGCGGCAGCAGGCAGTCCGGCCGCACTGCGGTTTGGGCGGCGGGAGAACAAGCAGAGGGAAGACTGAAGAAGCACATCAGACGTGATTTTTTTTCCATTGGATGTCTCTCGATTGCGTATTATTTTTTTAACTTGCCTCTGCACGATACAACTCGTATTTTTAGCCTCCCAGTCTGTGGCGGATGTCAGGACCGGTTTCCGAATAAAAGATTTTTCGGAAACAGCCCTTATGTCGTACCAGCCCAAGATCAATTTTAAACTGGGAGACAATCCTTGATATAGATAACTAGTAGTACATAAAATTTTACATGGTTGAGACGAGGTTCTCAACAATTTATTACAACTTGCCAAGATATGGCAGTAGTGGATATATCACAGTGCAATGGTGGTAGTACTACTGACTCGCCATTAAACTATGGTGGTGGTTATGTGGCAATGGAGTGGTGGTAATGCATCTCTGATACAATAAGATAAGTCAAGCATCGGTGTGAAGCTTGGCTATTTATTTGTGTGGTGGAAGCATCGGTGTATGGTACATGTGGTAGACTCCGTGACCACAGGACGACTGACTGGGACTCCTCTAGACGTCGAACTCGCTAGCGTATTCTTCATCCATAAGATCGCCTTCGTTCAAATCTGGCCAAAACAATAGCCAGGGACAAGCCTGTGAGTACGTTGGAATGTACTCGCAAACCTCATGAACAAAAGATATACTGAATGCAACAGAAACCATAAGATCATGTTAGAATATTACAAATGAGTATTTGGTTAGATAGCAAGTATAATAAGTTCAGGTATGCAATTTAAGTGTCGATTCTTAGGTGGTAAAACCATCCCAGAAGGCGTAAGTGGAACGTCGGGCGATAATCCTCCTGAGAATTCCATGAAATAAAATGACAAATGGAACATCGGGCGTTAGACCTCCCGAGGATTCCAAGAAATAAAATGGAACGTCAGGCGTTAGACCACCCGAGGATACCAAGAAATAAAATGGAACATCGGGCATTAGACCTCCCGAGGATTCCAAGAAATAAAATGCCAGTCGGGTGTCTGAAGCGACGCCTCGAAAGGTCTTGAAAATAAATGCCACCGTCGGGTGTCTGAAGCGACGCCTCATATAGGGCTTTTAAAGAAGGAAATAACATGAGAATCAGGGGGTAGAACCATCCCAGGTGATACCCAACATATCATATAAGAGAAAAGGTTAGTCCATAACATCTTCAGTAATATTTCTGGTGATTATACCGATCGTCCTTTTTAATTAGCATTATCCTCCAAAGACCAACACTGAGACCGACACTTGACCTGTTCAACCCAACGTCCTTGACCATGGACACGGCTATTCGAATAGGTTAAACTCTGCAGAGGTTGTACTCTTTGCCCACAAGTAAGGGATTTCTTTAGCCAACACCGAGACGATGACTAATTCCGATTACGGTATTTGGGAAGGAAACACACCTAACCAGTACACACCCGTTTAACCGTTCTGATGCCCGGAACCACCCAAGGCATCATCCCAGAAAAACTCTAAGACGGGGAGGCCAACGCCTCGACTAGCATGGGATCACAAAATTTATAACGCTCGCAAACTAAGGGGTGCCTCCCTCTCGGCCCAGCAGGAAACACCCATGCCCCCTGACCCGATGACTGGCATTATTCCATGGCCTTGGAAACCCTCATCGTGGCCCCTCTATATGGTGTGTACTAGGAAAGGGGTTAGCGACTTACTAAACCGTACCCCCTTGCGGAAGACATGTGGCAGTACGGAAATGGTTAGGTATTATCGGAACAAGACTCGATCTATGCCGACACTGGAGGTTATTATATTACCAACACACTGGCATGCTCCAGCATGTTCAGACAATAACTTCTCCCGTCACAACGTGATTCTGTTGTCAAAGTGCTTCATCTAAACTTCACGGTTTTCAAAATTTATCTCAGTACTTATGTATGCAACATATATGACCATATTATTATTACTATGCACTATATGCCATAAGTTTTACTTAAGCAAACGTGTATGCAACACCATATCCAAGGTTCAAACATGCTTGCCTGGATCAACGTAGTCAGAAGACGATCCCGCAAAATCTTCGGCCATGTTTCCCCCTTCGTTTTCTATAAAACAAAAAGTACGAATCCTAACATAAATTTTATGGCCGTGCAAAAAGTTGTCCTCAAATAGTTTCAAATAAATACTATAAAAAACTAGACTGAAAAAGAAATTTTTCAGAAAAAGAATCAACTGAAAATGATTTGTGGTTTAAAAGTAATGATGGTTTTAAAACTAGGGACCTTGCTGTAATTAAAATAATTGCCACCGGGTCCTTTTAGTTAAAACAAAAAACGGTTTAGAAAAGGCTACGCCTTCCAACAGAGAAAACGTATTTTGCAGAAATACGCCTTTGCAATAGACCGAAAAAGAATAAAACCCTGACGGATGGGCCCCACCCGTCAGGTTTGAAAATCGTGGGCGTGAGTAGAGGGGCAACGGCGGTGACCGGCGGCGAACCAGGTGGAGGTGAGGGTGCAGGTGTGCTCGTGGGGTCCTTCCACGTCGATGGGTGGTGGAGTTGATCACCGGCGAGCACCGCAGCGACGGCAGCGTCAACTCCGGCGGGCGGTGGCTTCGGTTGATGATGGATCTCACCGGAGGGACCTGCAAACGTCAAATTTACGTGTGGATCCGATGAGAGGGAGCATGTAACACCCCTGTGTAATGAGCTACAGTTATCCTTAATGATTATGCTAAGTCAACTTGAGTTGCAATGCTTGATCACATTGGATTAATATCTCATTTCAAATTTCACCACTGAATTCAATTCAAATTGCAAGTGAAATTTAAAGTTGCACAAAAATGGTTGCAAAATAGTTCATGTTTTAGCAAATATTCCATTATCAATATTTGTTAAGGAAAACAACCACTACAGGAATCAGAGAATTTGCCATCAGTCCACTCTTTGCCGTCTGCTAGCGGACGACACAGATGGTCTTTGCTGTCCGCTTCCATAAAGAAGACGGCAAAGAAAGGCCTCATGGCAAAGATGGTTTTTGCCGTCAGTCCATTCTTTGTTGTCGGCTAGCGGACGGCAAAGAGCCTAAAAAGCGGACGACAACTAGCAAAATCGCAGACGGCAAAGAGCCCATCTGGGCCCCACTGGAGCGCGGCGCTGGTTAGGCCTAACGGACGGCCTAGATGCCGTCCGCTAGCGGACGGCAAAGAGCAGCAGACGGCAAAGATCATCAAAAAGCAGACGGCAAAGAAAAATTTCACTAACATTTTTAACAGCCGCCGCGCGCGCCCCTCTCTCTCTCTCTCGCCGCGGCCCTCTCTCTCTCTCTCTCTCTCTCTCTCGCCGCGCCCCTCCACTCCCCTCTCTCTATCTCTCTCTCTCGCCGCCTCGCCCGTCGCCGCCGATGACCCACTGCCCCGCCGCGCCCGTCGCCGCCGCCGACCCACCGCCCCACCGCGCCCGTCGCTGCCGACGACCAGCCGCCCCGCCGCCCCACCGCGCCTTGGTGCAGATCCACCGCCCCGCCGCCCCACCGTCCGCGGCCGCCACCCCGCCGCCCCGCTGCTCCACTCTGCCACCGCCGCCCCGCCGGCATGCCGTCCGCGGCTCCGCCGCCCCCGACGCCACTCACCCCCGACGCCCCCCTCCGGTGAGTCCTCCCCATATTCTCTGTTTTTTTTCTTTTTTTTCATTTAATTGCTACTGTTAGTGCAATATTACTCATATTTAGTTAGGTTAGTGCTAGGTTAGGTTAGAAAAGAACTAGGAGAAGAAGATTTTAGGTTACTCATATTTTAGGTTAGTCAAAATTAGAAGAAGAAGAAGATGATGAAAAAAGAAGAAGAAGAAAAGAAGAATAAGTAGAAGAAGAGGAAAAAGGAAAAGAAGGAAGAAGAAGAAGAAGAAGAAGAAGAAGAAGAAGAAGAAGAAGAAGAAGAAGAAGAAGAGAAGAAGAAGAAGAAGAAGAAGAAGAAGAAGAAGAAGAAGAAGAAGAAGAAGAAAAAGAGGAGAAGAGGAGAAGAAGAAGAGGCGAAGAAGAGGAAAAAGGAAAAGAAGGAAGAAGAAGAAGAAGAAGAAGAAGAAGAAGAGGAGAAGAAAAGAAGAAGAAGAAGAAGAAGAAGAAGAAGAAGAAGAAGAAGAAGAAGAAGAAGAAAAAGAGGAGAAGAGGAGAAGAAGAAGAGGAGAAGAAGAGGAAAAACAGGAGAAGAGGAGAAGAAGAAGAAGAAAAAGAGGAGAAGAAGAAGAGGAGAAGAAAAGAAGAAGAAGAAGAAGAAGAAGAAGAAGAAGAAGAAGAAGAAGAAGAAGAAATAGAGATTTTTTATCGGGATTGAATATTCGTGTTGATCGGGTGGATTTAAATGTGCAGTTGTTTCGTCGCTGCAAGGGTCTGGTGTTCGACGACCTCCCCGTGCGTTCGACGAGCTCCTCAGCGTTCGTGGGTGAGCACAAATGACATCTCCTCCTCCCCCCTTCATTTGCTCTATTTGCGGTCTTCGTGCCGATGATACTTGCTAGCTATAGGTAGATTCAATCATCAGTATGCGTGACCAGTATGCGTCTCCCGTTCGAAAGGGTTACAGTTATAAATATGCATGCATTTGCATATTTATAACCGTGATTCTTTCGAATTGTCCAACGTTATCCATGAACAGCCCGAGTATGTGTACATTGGGTTCATTTTCCCATGCTCTGCTCCGGATCCGTTGCAGGATTTCGTCAGTGCCTCCCTGTCGTTCTCCCGGTACACATCCTCTCTGTTTATTGCCGAGATGTGTATCAGGAGAACATCGGGGAGGTGCTGCCGAAATTTTGCGTCGGATCCGGAGCAGAGCATGGGAAAACGAACCCAATCTACACATACTCGGGTGGGATTAGGACCTATCTTTACCTATTAGCGTGTAGGTTGCATGGACGTAATAAAATTGACAAACTTGATTAACTGATGAATATATATGCTGAATTATATATATATTTCTTGTGTGTTTAGTAGGTAGGCAAGATGAGTGATCGTGCGTGGATGTACACCAGTCACACTAGTCAGAAAGACACGACCAATGAATGGTTTACAAAAACCAAGGGGTTTGTGAAAGCCGCATTTGCAAATGGCCAGAGAAAAACCTGGTGCCCCTGTGTTAGGTGCGATAACTTTTCACAGAGGACGGAGGGTGAAATGGGTAAACACCTGCAGAAGTGGGGTTTTACGCCTGATTATACGGTGTGGACATTTCATGGTGAGTCTGCCCAACATACCAGAGCTGAGGTGGTTAGTCGTCGCACCGACGAGCATGGTACCGGGATCGAAGACATGGTGCAAGACTTTGATGATGCTCGGGATTCGGATGATGAGATGGAGGAATCTGCAAAGGCCTTCAATGAAATGTTGGAGTCTTCAAAACGTCCTCTCCACGAGCACACTCAGCTTTGTCAGCTGGATGCCATCGCACAAGTAATGGCTCTAAAGGCTCAATTCAACTTGGGCAGAGAATGCTACGACGCGATGATGACACTATTTGGACGCTTTCTACCCAAAGGCCATGTAATGCCTGCGAACCTGTACCAGTCGGACAAAATCCTCCGTGTACTTAAGATGCCCTATGAGAAGATAGATGCCTGTGAGAAAGGATGTGCCTTATTTAGGCTTGAGTATGCGGACTTGAACTATTGTCCCATTTGCAAGTCTTCCAGGTATGTTGTGGTCGACAACGGTATGGGTGAGAAGAGGCAGACCAAAATCCCCGTTAATGTTCTTCGGTATCTGCCAATCATACCAAGACTTCAACGTCTTTTCATGGTCGAAGAGATGGCCAGATAGATGACATGGCACAAATTGGGCGAAAGAACCGAACTAGATGCAGATGGGAATTAGATGTTGGTACACACATTGGATGCTTTTGCGTGGAAGCACTTTGATGCATTACATGCGGATAAAGCGGCAGATCCGAGGCATCCTCGAGTCTGCATCGGCATGGATGGGTTCAATCCGTTTGGTATGACGGCAACCCAATATAGTTGTTGGCCTGTATTTGTCATTCCACTCAATCTCCCCCCCGGACAGATTATTCAAAGAAAGAACATTTTCCTGACGTTGATAACTCCAGGGCCCAACTATCCGGGGAAGAATATGAATGTGTACATGCAGCCGCTTAAGGATGAATTGCAAGAAGCTTGGGATAATGGGCTCAAGACATACGACGCCGCTAGAAAACAAAACTTCCAAATGCATGTCTGGTACATGTACTCGATGCATGACTTGCCGGCGTATGCGCTATTCATTGGCTGGTGTGTGCATGGAAGGTTCCCGTGCCCCACATGCAAGGCAACTCTTCAGTTTCGTTGGCTGGAGGCGGGTCGCAAGTATTCTTGCTTCGACTTGCATAGACCGTTCCTGGATCCTCGCCATAAGTTCAGAAAAGACAAGAAGAACTTCATCAAAGGTAGAGTTGTCAAAAACTCTGCACCACCTGCGTTGACAGGCCAACAGATCCTGGATCAGTTAAACGCTCTCGAGCCTGATCCAGAGCATCCAGGGTATTTCAAGGGGTATAATTCGGAAGACGCCTGGACTCACAAGACATGCTTGTGGGATCTGCCTTACTTCAAAGACCTCCTTCTTCCACACAACATCGACGTGATGCACACTGAAAATAATATCGACGAGGCCCTTTTTGGTACATTGTTCGGCATAGAGGGGAAGTCAATGGATAATCCTGAGGCTAGAGTCGATCAGTAGACTCTATGTGATAGACCGTTACAAAACATGCGACAACCGAAAGGAAAGAAGAACTGGTCGAAGCCAAAGGCCTGGATCAATCTTGGAAGGGGAGCTATGAGGGAAATTATCTTGTGGGTGAAAATGCAGTTGATGTTCCCCGATGGGTATGCAACGAATCTAAAGAGAGGAGCGAGTCTTGAAAAATTGAAAATATTTGGTCTCAAGAGTCATGATTGGCACATATGGCTTGAGCGGGTAATGCCGGTGATGTTGCGTGGCTTTATCCCTGAGGATGAATGGCTAGTACTGGCAGAGCTGAGCTATTTCTTCCGTGTTCTTTGTGCGAAAGAACTATCGTCTGGCGTGCTAGATGACATGGAAAAGTTGGCACCGGAGTTGCTCTGCAAGTTAGAGAAGATCTTTCCACCGGGCTTCTTTAATCCAATGCAGCATTTGATTTTACATCTCCCGACCAAGGCAAGATTGGGGGGGGGCGTACAAAATCGTTGGTGCTATGCAACTGAGAGGATGCAGAAGACGCTTCGAGCAAAATGTAAAAATAAACATAGAATTGAAGCATCGATGGCCGAGGCATTCATTACTGAGGAGGTGGCAAACTTCATGACAGCACACTACGAAGCCAAAAATAGTCATTTGCATAATCCGAAGCCTCGGTTGTGGCGCCCCGCCTGAATACTACTGTAGTCAGACGGTCACCGCACATACCAGCCTAGGAAAATTACTCTGGCATGCGCTTTTACAACAAGTATCATGAACACAGACATTTCTATTAGTGAAATATATCAGTCTTACATGATATATTACAAGGGTGATGGCAGCGGAAAAGCTCTATCTAAGGCAGCAGGGTCCTGCTGCGGCTCCAATCCACAGGGATCTGACCGGGTTACTCTTCTAGCCCGCGAACACTCTGGCTCCTCGCTAGCGAACGTCGGACCCTTAGGTGAACCTGGCCACATTGAAGGCCGCTGAGTACTTTTGAATGTACTCGCAAGCAAACCAAACCAACATATACACCAAGCAATGCAATCCATGGCATTCAAGCATGTACATGATCTCTTAGCAGTATTAACTATTATGTTATGACAGGATTACCTAGCAAGGTTAATCATCTAGCAACATTAATCATCATGTCATAGCAGGATTATCTATCATAATGACTATTGGAGTAAATACAGTAAAGTAAAGCATATCAAGTAAATAATTCATACTCCGAGTATTCTCACGATCCAAGTCCGATCCAAACTTTGCGGTTATTCAACCGCTCATCTCATAGCCATCACATGGCTAGCAATCATACCTCTGACATCATCTGATGTCCATGCATCTGTACTGCAGGTCTGACAAACCTTACCATTCTCTGGTTCAGTTTTAGCAATAACATTATATAGTTTGTTCCTCCAGACTCGACACAGACCAAATAGGGGCTATACGAACTGTCCATGACCGAGGACGCGGCTATTCGAATAGATTTACACTCTGCAGAGGTTGCACACTTTACCCACACCATGGAGCGCCCGGCCTCGTACTTCAGTACATGTTCCCATTCGGGTGGACCAGTGCTGCTCCAACGAAACCTGCCTAACCCGTGACTCTTCCATCATACCACCGACAATCATACCCTCCCAGGGTCATGTCCTGGGTGGCCCCTGTGTCACCCCATGACACCTGCCACCATCGTGGCCAACTAAACTGTCCCAAACGGGGACCGCGCGCAAATAACTCAACTGGGCTCACAGGATTATCGTCATCTACCTGATCAGGGCAGCATGCACGCATAACCCTCCCTAGTTTGGTGGTACCAACAGAAGAGCACGCAGTCAGACAAAGTCAAGGCCGTCCCATACCGGCAAATGTGGCTGCACGGGTAAGTCCGGATAGGTGACACTATGACTGGATCCAGTCGACAGAGGAGGTTGTTGTTATTAAGTCACATTTCTCAATATTGCAATAACGATAACAATGCATGATGTAACAATTATGAAAAACATAACAACCTATCTCCATACAATATCACAACGAGTCACTAGTGCGATAATCTGGTGAACATTAGCAGGTAATGTAAATAACAAGTTCAAACTAGTAGGAATTTAACTATTTCTCACACAGGCATAATCATTATTTAAACACGCAAGAATAACACAGAGCAATGCTTTAGGGCATATATCAGATGGTCGGCTTGCCTGGGGGTGAAGGGATGCTCTGGAGGAAGTGCGATCACCTCGCGGAAGAATTCGCCGGAAAGGATTCCCTCTCGGAGGGGCTGAATAAGGGCAGGGGCAAAATGGGCATTTCATAAAGTGTGACCATGGTGAAAGTGACGGCATCGGAACGGGCTCAACGAACTGAAGAAGTGGGCGTTGGATTCACCTCGATCGGAGTCACGAACGAAAAGTTACGGGCGTTCGTTCGTTAAACGGTGAAATGAACAAATAGTGTCCACTTCAGTCGCTAACCAGTGAACGTCCACTAAGTAACTTTTTCGGCAGCCGGCTGGAGAGAGAAAGCGGCTTTGAGGAAATACGTTTTCCAGTGGGGAAAACGTACTGGCCACCGGGGCGCCTCCACTTAAGCTGATGTGGTGGGGCGGGGGCGGGCTACTGTCACCGACAGGTGGGGCCCGCACCATTCTCTCTCTCCTCCCTCTCCTTCTTCCTACTCCTCCTCTGCTCCCGCCCGATACCGTGGCTGGACGCCCGGACTCCGGTGGCCGGCGCCGCTCCGGTAGGCCATAAGGGAGGGCGACGACGCCGATGGACTCGCCGGAGAAGGCCGCCTCCAGGGGTGGGTGCTTGGACGGCGTGGATGGTTGGGCGCACGGCGGCATCCATGGCCGTAGGCGGCGGCTCCGATGGGGTTCCGGCGGCCTAGGGGTTCCCCAGAGAGGGTGAGTAGGCGGGAGAGCTCGCCAGAGAGTGATGCTTCCAATGGTGAGCTCGGGCAGAGGCGGGGATGGCCAGAGTGGTCGAATTTGAGGCGAGGTCGAGCGGCGGCCATGGCCAAATTCCGGTGCTCCGGCGAGTGCTTCGGTCGGGCGCCTGTGTGGGAGTGAGCTAGAGGGAGAGGCAGGGCTGGTGGGGAAGTTGAATGGCTCGGGGAAGGGCTACTTATAGCCGCGGGGAGGGAAGGTGATAAGCTCGGCCGCCGGCGTTCTTATCGGCTCACTGGAGCTCAGGGACACGCGGAGGACGAAGGCGATGTCGGCAGGAGCTTTGGGAGAGTGGAGAAGCCTCGGATACATTCGAGAGGGCTCGGGGAGGAAGGGGACAGAGGGGAAGACGACGGCGACGGTCACGGGCGGACCAGTGCCATGGCAGGTTCGTCGCGGCGCGAGGAGGAAGAGAACGGAGGGGGAAGTGACCGGAGATGAGGAAGCGGACGACGGGGAGTCAGGTCGGCATGCCAGGACACGCCGTGGCAGCTCGAGTTGGCCGGACCGACGAGATGGGTGCACAGAGCGCCACTGCTGCCTGCTAAGCCCGTGGTCACCACTGGTATGTCGTGTCCTGGCCCTCCTTTGGGTGCCAAATCTTGTCAAACACGGAAGGCATTGATCATATAGATAAGATGGGTCATTGGATAGACCAGGATTGCTCTAGAGTGGCCGGGGGGATCCAGAAAAGTTTCTGGACAGAAACTTGGGGAGGAAGTTGTGGGCAAACAGAGGTGGCAATGAGTTGGAAAAGTTGTCACAGGGAAATGTGGTAAGAAGGACTAGGTGCTTGCAAAATTTGAGCCCATTTGGACAAGTTTTGCATACACTTCCTTCACAAAGCATAATCTGGTCCAGAAACTTGACCTTGAAGCTGCACTCATCTGGCTTGGTGGAATGAGCTTAATTTTGGTGTAGGGTGATGATTTGGAGATATGAAGGTACTGGAAAAATTTCAGCTCAATTGGAAATGCCAAAGTGGTACTTCCTTCACAGAGCTTGAGTCTGGACAGAAACTAGATGGAATTTTTGGGAGAAATTGGCTTGATGAAATGATGTGAATTTTTGCATACTCACATCATATAGGGAATATGAGGTCCTGGATTAATTTTAAGATTTTTGAAGCAATATAAAATATAGTTGCTTCACAACCTCAAATTTGATCCAGAAACAAGAACTGGATGATGCTCTCAAAATTTGATCTGTGGAACTTGGGATCTTGATGGAAATGGTGAAGATATGGATAGGAGAAGCTCCAAAAATTATTTGGGATATTTCCTGGCTACCAAAATAGTAGCTCCTTTGGAAAGTGCCCAAATTGCAATATTGGCTTTAAATAGGAAAAGGCAATTTCCCTTATTTAATTATGGCCAATATTTTTATGGGAGCTCAATATGATCGCAAAGAATATCTCCACAAGTTTTCATGAACTTTGGAGATGGATAGATATTTTCCTGGATTTAATTCCTTTAACTGGCAGAAAAAGGAATTAATTTTAAATGAAAAATATTGCAAATGACTTGGCAATATTTTTACATATCCAGGGTTTATAGATGTGGGATGATCAGTGGGAAAAGTTTGGGAGGCAACAGATGAAAGGAAATTGGGGTTCCTTTGTAAAGGAAGGGATTAGGGTTTCCCTTCCGGTAAACCGGAGAGTAGGGTTTCGGTGGCAAAGTCCTGAGAAAAAGATCTGGGGTGGCAAGGTTGGTCTGGAGAGGATCTTTGGTTGGATAGTGAAGGCAAGACTAAATGACCATCTTCATATACCCAAAGGCAAGAGAAAACCCGAGAACATCGAAAAAAATACGGGAGTCAAATCCTGCAAAAGAAAAAAACACGGAGCGAAAACCAGGGTGTCAAAAACCTACCCCCCTTAAGAAAATCTCGTCCTCGAGATTTCCGGGCTTACCTCCCGGCTAAGGGGACTTACCTGTGTGCGACTTGGATCCATCAGCTGTCTTGTCTTCATTTGTTTACTGACCTTCTAACTGCCTCTTCTGATGGCTCAGGTGCTGTCTTTTTCAGACGGCTGCATTGAATCCTTTCCTGTCAGGCAAACCCTTTGTGCTGGTAGTTTGTTGGCTGGGGTTGGTGGGTAGCTCCGAGTATCGACAAATAATCTGGTCTCCATGTCCTGGGACTAGCGGCTTCGGGTTTTATTGCGATACTTCGTGCACTGATTGCCAAGGGCAAGTCATCTTTTCTTGATACAGGGCTCATGTGCTCGTATGGCCTCGAGTGACTGGGGATAGCTTTCTTTCAGTCCGACCGTGGGTTCCGTACGAGGTGTTCCCTTCTGTCTCTTGCATTCCGACTTCGTCCTTAGGTGATTTCCCACTGAAATGTCGAGCATCATCACAAAGTAATCATAGACGGTAATCTCTGAGGTGGCTCTGCCATATATAGCCTTTGTGGTCCTTGCTATGACCACTGAGCTGACATAGTATGGCTATCATCTGGGATATCTTTTGAAGCATAGCCTCTTATCTTGGTTGATGGCCCAGATTCATGATGAGTATAACATGATGGCTGCATTGTTGTGGCCGTATATGCAAGAGTCTGACAAGGATTGGTAATATCACCTTATCCATGAAGCTTTATTTTATTGCTCGTCACGGAGGTTGTTTATCCAAAACTTCTTTGTTCCTGAGGGTTCCTGTTTATGGAGCTGTCATGACTGGCCAACACGGCTCCTTGGTCGTATCATAACTTACTCTTGCATATCTCGTAGGGATTGCTGTGTTCACATCCTTCTTTGAAGTATGGGGCCGACGTTTTTCTGAACACAGTCATTCCGTATACGAGTGGCTCGCATGAACTGATCCCCTGGACTGCATGCTCACAACATATGCAGGGGTAGGATAAATCCTTTCATAACCACTGAGTTCTGAGGCAAACGCGTGGCCGGACTTGTTCGTGCTTCTGACAAGATTGTTGCGGGCACGATGGCGTGTGGAAGAAGGCTGAGTTCCTTACGCTCGAAGCTTCTGCCAGGGTAGTGTGCTGAAGAACGCTGGGTATCGTACCTCAGATGCTTTCCCTCACGTGGCTTACTGCGGAAGGTCAGGTACCTTATGTTGGAAGCTTTCCGCGGTAGCAGGCCGAGGAAGATTGGGGTACCGTATCCTAGAAGATTTTCTCACCAAGTGGTGTGGCGAGGAAGGTTGGGAGTCTTGCATCGCAAGCTCTTCTCGATAGCTTGCGGAGGAAGGCTGTGTTCCTTATACCAAAAGCCTCTCGCTGTAGTATGTGGTCTGACCTGTGGCTAGTTCTGGCTTCCTTATGAAGTATCCAAAATTTACCCATGAGGGAACCGCAGCTTGGTGTAGGCCATACCGTGTCTGAAGATATTCTATTGTCATGCACACCACTCGTCCTTCTGCTGGTCTGATCATTGTTGCTGTAAGTGTTGCACCACTGATGCAGACTTCATGTTGATAATGAATTTGGAATACCCTTTGTATTCAAACCAAGTGTTGTCGGTAGTGAGCAGTTGACGGATAGTTCCATTCAGTTTAGCTGAGCTTCCAGGTGTTTGGAGTCCTCGTTGATTCTGGGCAGCCATGAACTCATCCATATTTCTCGCAGACCTTGTTCATCATGCCCAGAAAATTTGTATATACATCAAGGAATTCCAAAATATGCTTTGAAATTTGTATCAACATACCAGAGTTTTGTTGTTGCTCTCGGCACCTTCACATTCTTGTAATATGGCTTCCGGGGGTAGTAAATGATTCTTGAGTCCATTGAGAAAAGACTCAAGGTTCACCCACTGGCTAAAATAATTCCTTGCGCCGAGGACGGAATAATTTGTCCCTGTTGGTGTCCATTACTGATATTTCATCTGGCTGTTCTTTTGTGATCAATTCTGAGACAGACTCTCTCAGGCATATTCTGACCTTGTCTGTAGCACGTAGAGTATGCTTCTGACCCATTCTTTATTCTTGACAGATCCGGTGATAATGCTTCGAATATCGGGTAGTTGGCTTGACTTGACTCTTACTGAATTTGGATTATTGGGCATTATCCAAGTTGTGTGTTGGTCTTCTTTGGTAGCTCTTGCGGATGGATCCAGTCGGAGCAAGAGAACGGAATCGACAAAAGAAACAAAAACCATGAAAAACCAAAAAGCAAATAAAGCTCAATTTTGCGGACCTTACACATGTGGCCGAAGATTCACTAGTATAACTAATATAGCGCACTCGATGTACCTCTAAGGATTTAGAAGCAAAACCACACAATGCTCCTGGTAGCAATTGGGGTCAAGCTCCTACTACTTCCTTAGGGAACATCAAACTTGACTCACGACCATAGCCAAAGTGGCTTAGTCAACGATCCTAGGGTTGTCGGGGAAAGATGTAATTTATAGGCGTTTCCCAAAGGAAACTAGATTTGAGGAGAGAAATGCCATGGTTAGCAAGCAAGGTGGGGATATCTGGTTTACCTAAGGGTTCAGGGCTCACGGGTCGTTGCCTGGTGCGGACATTTTCCACCGGAGGCAAAGGCCACGAGAGTTGGGGTTTGATGGAGCCAAAAGCCTAAGGGGTTGCCTTATGATCAATAGTAGCCATGCCGGTCTGGCAAAGATGGCTGAAATCCATCTGGGAATTCTACTGATCAAGAGGTAATGAAATCTGGCTAGGGTAACCTACAGTCAGCCTGGCTCCGATACCATCCATTGTGGCGTCCCGCCTGAATACTACTGTAGTCAGATGGTCACCGCACATACCAGCTCAGGAAAATTAATCTGGCATGCGCTTTTACAACAAGTATCATGAACACAGACATTTCTATTAGTGAAATATATCAGTCTTACATGATATATTACAAGGGTGATGGCAGCGGAAAAGCTCTATCTAAGGCAGCAGGGTCCTGGTGCGGCTCCAATCCATAGGGATCTGACCGGGTTACTCTTCTAGCCCACGAACACTCTGGCTCCTCGCTAGCGAACGTCGGATCCTTAGGTGAACCTGGCCACATTGAAGGCCGCTGAGTACTTTTGAATGTACTCGCAAGCAAACCAAACCAACATATACACCAAGCAATGCAATCCATGGCATTCAAGCATGTACATGATCTCTTAGCAGTATTAACTATTATGTTATGACAGGATTATCTAGCAAGGTTAATCATCTAGCAACATTAATCATCATGTCATAGCAGGATTATCTATCATAATGACTATTGGAGTAAATACAGTAAAGTAAAGCATATCAAGTAAATAATTCATACTCCGAGTATTCTCACGATCCAAGTCCGATCCAAACTTTGCGGTTATTCAACCGCTCATCTCATAGCCATCACATGGCTAGCAATCATACCTCTGACATCATCTGATGTCCATGCATCTGTACTGCAGGTCTGACAAACCTTACCATTCTCTGGTTCAGTTTTAGCAATAACATTATATAGTTTGTTCCTCCAGACTCGACACAGACCAAATAGGGGCCTATACGAACTGTCCATGACCGAGGACGCGGCTATTCGAATAGATTTACACTCTACAGAGGTTGCGCACTTTACCCACACCATGGAGCGCCCGGCCTCGTACTTCAGTACATGTTCCCATTCGGGTGGACCAGTGCTGCTCCAACGAAACCTGCCTAACCCGTGACTCTTCCATCATACCACCGACAATCATACCCTCCCAGGGTCATGTCCTGGGTGGCCCCTGTGTCACCCCGTGAAACTTGCCACCGTCGTGGCCAACTAAACTGTCCCAAACGGGGACCGCGCGCAAATAACTCAACTGGGCTCACAGGATTATCGTCGTCTACCTGATCAGGGCAGCACGCACGCATAACCCTCCCTAGTTTGGTGGTACCGACAGAAGAGCACGCAGTCAGACAAAGTCAAGGCCGTCCCATACCGGCAAATGTGGCTGCACGGGTAAGTCCGGATAGGTGACACTATGACTCGATCCAGTCGACGGAGGAGTTTGTTGTTATTAAGTCACATTTCTCAATATTGCAATAACGGTAACAATGCATGATGTAACAATTATGAAAAACATAACAACCTATCTCCATACAATATCACAACGAGTCACTAGTGCGATAATCTGGTGAACATTAGCAGGTAATGTAAATAACAAGTTCAAACTAGCAGGAATTTAATTATTTCTAACACAGGCATAATCATTATTTAAGCACGCAAGAATAACACAGAGCAATGCTTTAGGGCATATATCAGATGGTCGGCATGCCTGGGGGTGAAGGGATGCTCCGGAAGAAGTGCGATCACCTCGCGGAAGAATTCGCCGGAAAGGATTCCCTCTCGGAAGGGCTGAATAAGGGCAGGGGCAAAATGGGCATTTCATAAAGTGTGACCATGGTGAAAGTGATGACATCGGAACGGGCTCAATGAACTGAAGAAGTGGGCGTTGGATTCACCTCGATCGGAGTCACGAGCGAAAAGTTACGGGCGTTCGTTCGTTAAACGGTGAAATGAACAAATAGTGTCCACTTCAGCCGCTAACCAGTGAACGTCCACTAAGTAACTTTTTCGGCAGCCGGCTGGAGAGAGAAAGCGGCTTTGAAGAAATACGTTTTCCAGTGGGGAAAACATACTGGCCACCGGGGCGCCTCCACTTAAGCTGATGTGGCGGGGCGGGGCCGGGCTACTGTCGCCGACAGGTGGGGCCCGCACCATTCTCTCTCTCCTCCCTCTCCTTCTTCCTCCTCCTCCTCTGCTCCCGCCCGATACCGTGGCTGGACGCCCGGACTCCGTTGGCCGGCGCCGCTCCGGTAGGCCATAAGGGAGGGCGACGACGCCGATGGACTCGCCGGAGATGGCCGCCTCCAGGGGTGGGTGCTTGGACGGCGGGGATGGCTGGGCGCGCGGCGGCGTCCATGGCCGTAGGCGGCGGCTCCGATGGGGTTCCGGCGGCCTAGGGGTTCCCCGGAGAGGGTGAGTAGGCGGGAGAGCTCGCCGGAGAGTGATGCTTCCAATGGTGAGCTCGGGCAGAGGCGGGGATGGCCGGAGTGCTCGAATTTGAGGCGAGGTCGAGCGGCGGCCATGGCCAAATTCCGGTGCTACGGCGAGGGCTTCGGTCGGGCGCGGGTGTGGGAGTGAGCTAGAGGGAGAGGGAGGGCTGGTGGGGAGGTTGAATGGCTCGGGGAAGGGCTACTTATAGCCGCGGGGAGGGAAGGTGATAAGCTCGGCCGTCGGCGTTCTTATCGGCTCACTGGAGCTCAGGGACACGCGGAGGACGGAGGCGATGTCGGCAGGAGCTCTGGGAGAGTGGAGAAGCCTCGGATGCATTCGAGAGGGCTCGGGGAGGAAGGGGACAGAGGGGAAGACGTCGGCGACGGTCACGGGCGGAGCAGTGCCATGGCAGGTTCGTCGCGGCGCGAGGAGGAAGAGAACGGAGGGGGTAGTGACCGGAGATGAGGAAGCGGATGACGGGGAGTCAGGTCGGCATGCCAGGACACGCCGTGGCAGCTCGAGTTGGCCGGACCGACGAGATGGGTGCGCAGAGCGCCACTGCTGCCTGCTAAGCCCGTGGTAACCACTGGTATGTCGTGTCCTGGCCCTCCTCTTGGTGCCAAATCTTGTCAAACACGGAAGGCTTTGATCATATAGATAAGATGGGTCATTGGATGGACCAGGATTGCTCTAGAGTGGCCGGGGGGGATCCAGAAAAGTTTCTGGACAGAAACTTGGGGAGGAAGTTGTGGTCAAACAGAGGTGGCAATGAGTTGGAAAGTTGTCACAGGGAAATGTGGTAGGAAGGACTAGGTGCTTGCAAAATTTGAGCCCATTTGGACAAGTTTTGCATACACTTCCTTCACAAAGCATAATCTGGTCCAGAAACTTGACCTTGAAGCTGCACTCATCTGGCTTGGTGGAATGAGCTGAATTTTGGTGTAGGGTGATGATTTGGAGATATGAAGGTACTGGAAAAATTTCAGCTCAATTGGAAATGCCAAAGTGGTACTTCCTTCACAGAGCTTGAGTCTGGACAGAAACTAGATGGAATTTTTGGGAGAAATTGGCTGGATGAAATGATGTGAATTTTTGCATACTCACATCATATAGGGAATATGAGGTTCTGGATTAATTTTATGATTTTTTAAGCAATATAAAATATAGTTGCTTCACAACCTCAAAATTGATCCAGAAACAAGAACTGGATGATGCTCTCAAAATTTGATCTGTGGAACTTGGGATCTTGATGGAAATGGTGAAGATATGGATAGGAGAAGCTCCAAAAATTATTTGGGATATTTCCTGGCTACCAAAATAGTAGCTCCTTTGGAAAGTGCCCAAATTGCAATATTGGCTTTAAATAGGAAAAGGCAATTTCCCTTATTTAATTATGGCCAATATTTTTATGGGAGCTCAATATGATCGCAAAGAATATCTCCACAAGTTTTCATGAACTTTGGAGGTGGATAGATATTTTCCTGGATTTAATTCCTTTAACTGGCAGAAAAAGGAATTAATTTTAAATGAAAAATATTGCAAATGAATTGGCAATATTTTTACATATCCAGGGTTTATAGATGTGGGATGATCACTGGGAAAAGTTTGGGAGGCAACAGATGAAAGGAAATTGGGATTCCTTTGTAAAGGAAGGGATTAGGGTTTCCCTTCCGGTAAACCGGAGAGTAGGGTTTCGGTGGCAAAGTCCTGAGAAAAAGATCTGGGGTGGCAAGGTTGGTCTGGAGAGGATCTTTGGTTGGATAGGGAAGGCAAGACTAAATGACCATCTTCATATACCCAAAGGCAAGAGAAAACCCGAGAACATCAAAAAAAAGACGGGAATCAAATCCCGCAAAAGAAAAAAACAAGGAGCGAAAACCAGGGTGTCACATCGTTACAATGCTGGCGACCCTAAAAAAGGTGGATCCAACCTCAGCCTATTCAAAGGGAAGCTCGCACCAGCCGGTGCTTCGAAACCAATAGCGTTGGATGTCGAAGAATGGCGGTCCATTTCGTTGTATATCTTCAACAACCAAACAGAAGTGCAGCCGTACATCGAGTAAGTTCTCGGTACATTGTTTCACAACTTCTAATTCCTTTGAACTGCTCTTATTCCCGGATATTTGATACAGTCGATACGTCGCCAAATTCTCGGATGGAGCGGTGATCCAAAAGGATTCCATCGAAGAGTATGAGCTTCTGGCAAAGCATGGAGGCGGCTATCCTGGTTTCATCTCTTGGTTCAAACAAACAGTAATTACCATTAATAGACCATTTCATTTCTTGGTCTAATTTGCGGATAATGCAACAATCCTTTTGTATTAAACTTGTAGGATAATTCAGAGTCTATGGACGCCGAATTGAGACAAGCCGCTAATGGTTTTGACTATAAGGTCTGTTCATTTGAGAAATACGACAACAACGGGTATCGCTTTCGTACCTTTGGCAAAGAGCTATCTATGGCCAACCGAAAATCTACAAATTGTGGTGTCTCTGCTATCGGCGAAGGAGGTACCGAGTATTATGGAAGAGTTGAAGCAATTTATCAACTTCTATTCTATGGTGAAAACCCACCGAACGTCGTAGTCTTCAAATGTTATTGGTTCCAACCGAAGGAGACTAGAAGGACTCATGAACATATAGGGCTAGTCGAAATCAAACAAAGCACCCATTTAGATGTTCCCGATATCTATATTATGGCTCAATAGGCGGCCCAAGTTTTCTATCTACCGTGGGCCTGCCAAACTAATACAAATTTGAATGGTTGGGATGTCGTTTATGAAGTGCCGCCACGTGTTAGACCACCTCCCCCCAATGAAGAGGATTATGAACCTCACATTAACCCAGACACATATGAAGGAGAATTCTTCCAAGAAACACGTCTTTCCAAAAAAACGTATCAAGAACCTCTCTACTTCACCCTAGAACATGGAAGTAGACAGCGACAGTGAATCCGACTTCACCCCTGAGCCGGAACAAGAAGAGTCGGAACAAGAAGAGGTTACTGATGATGCTGACAGAGCTGCTGCCGATGTTGCAGCTTCTTCTGATGATGACGGAGCTGCCGCCGATGTTGCAGATTCCGTGTTGTCGTCATCTAGTACTGGCACAAATGTGTCGGCACGAATGTACTGGAGCTTCGGCAGCTTGGTGATACTTGGTGGAAGCCTGACAATGGAGGTGTACCTGACATCCAGCGTCTGGAGGTGCCTCAAGCCACCCAAGGATGAACCCAGCAGACGAGTGACCCCTTCACATCCTCTCAGGGAGAGGAACTTGAGGCGAGGCAGCAGTTGCAACATCCAGTCAACGTCTTCGTCGGTGACGCCCGACGCGTCCTCTAGGTCCAGGACCCGGAGTAGCCCCATCTTGTCCGAGACAAAGAATGGCTCCCATGGGCCAAAGACGGTCAGCGACCGCAGCCATGAGAAATCGATGCTCCGGAACACGAGCGGGTCCCTATCCCACAAACTTGCCACAGTGAGGTGCCGCCCCGTGCGCTGCGTGGTCGCGTTGCAGTGCTCCTCCAGCGCGAAGATGAGGTTGTCCTCCATGGACATGGACCGCGACACGATATACTCACGGAGGAAGCCGTTGACCTGGCACAGGGGCATCTGCATATAGTTGCTCAGGGCCCCACTAGTAGAAAATAGGGCTTTCATTCTAGCCGGATCGGAGCAATAGTCCCGGTCGCGTTACGAACCGGGACTAATGTGAGCATTAGTCCTGGTTCGAGCGGCTAGGACGCCGGACGGGGCTCGGAAGGCATCAGTCCCGGTTCGAATGGGACCTTTAGTCCCGGTTGTAGACACCAACCGGGACTAAAGGGGTTGCGGCAGGCGCGATACCCTTTAGTCCCGATTGGTGTCTCGAACCGGGACTAAAGGTCTGTCTTCAGTCCCGGTTTTAGACCCCAACCGGGACTAAAAATTTGCCTATATATATCCTCGCCCCTGCCCGCCCTCTCCTCTGTTTTTTCCTCATAGAAGGTGGGAGGTGTGTGCTAGTTTGTTTTCCCTTTCTATGCACAAGAGGTGCTCGATGAAATGCCTGAGAGCATGATGCCACTTGAGTTCACACAAAACAAACATGATATGAGGTGCCCGAGCCACACTTAAGCTTTCTCCTCTTTCTTTCCTGCTCGATCGAGGTTAGCAACTTTATCCTTTCATCTATTATTGATACAATGCATGTGTCGATGTACACTAACCGGGACTAATCGGGACTAAAGGTTTCCTGCATATATGTCATCGTGCCCGAGCCACACAATCCATTCTTCTCCTCTGTTCTTCCTCCAAGCTCGACCTCCAAGCTCCATTTTCCCCAAGATTTGTCTAGATTTGGCGGTGCACCAACTATCCAAGTGTTCTAAAAGGTTAGCAACTTCATCCTTTCATCTCTCATTGCTAGTTTAGCTCATTTCATACTCTAGAAGTAGAGTGATTTGTGGGTTTTAGTGGAGGAGTGTATGTGGGAGTTTATTTGATTTAGATGCAATTTGAGCTCAAATTAAATTCTTAGTTTGCACATGTGTAGGTGTGGTACTGTTAATTAGGTATCTCAATTTTGTGGTTAGTGGTACTATTAGTGAGTTAGTGTGTTAGCTAGTGTTACTATTAACTAGTGTGTGCTAGTGTGTGCTAGGGTGTGTCTTAGTGGTATAGTATTAGTGTGTGTTAGTGTGTGCTCAAATTAACTTCTTAGTTTGCATATGTGTAGGTGTGGTTTAGGGTGCCATCCCGTCCCCATCCCCGTCCTCACCACCGTCGATCGCCCGCGCCGATCTCGTCGCCGGCACCACCGTGGTGAGCCTCTTGTTCTTATCTTTAAAAAAAATCTTGTATGATTTAGGTAGTTACTTGTATAATTTTCTTACTTGTATTATTGTTTGTTATTATATAGTGCCATGGTTTTGATATCCGCCCCCGTCGGCTCTCGTCCGGTCTATGATTCGGATGTGGTATATTATCTTTTATAACTATTTGTTTCATTTAGTGTTTATGACAATTATGCCGACCAACTTGACATAGATATTTTTATCTAGGAGGTATGTGAACCAGAAATTCCAACCGACCCTCTTGTCGAGAGGTTAAATTTAGTTGAAAAAGAAAACAATTATTTGAAAGAAAAATTGAAAAGAATTGAAGAAGAGAAGATGAAATTGGAGTTGCATGTTGCCGATGTCGTCGATCTACACAAGATCTAGATGGATGCAATGCGCTTGAAGATTAGAAAGATTAGAAAATATGCCATTGATAAAGAGGCTTGGTATCATTATGCTGTTGGATCAATTGTTACCTTAGTTGCGATTTTCATCGCATTTGTTGTTGCATTTAAATGTTTTACGTAGTTGTATGTTAGTTTCAATGTATGTTTTAGATGCTCTAGATAGTTGTATGTTGTTTTATGAGAACTATGTATGAACTTTATGTATTTATTTTTGCAGTAATAACATTTGATCACTACTCTACTTTGGTTTTAATGTGATGAACTAGTATTAATTTGGTCATTTCTCTATTCATGATGTTCTGTAATGGTTTTTGGTATACTTAATTATATAATGTAGATGAACCGGCAATGGATGTACGGTGACCGACGCACTGCCGAGTACATTACTGGCCTGCATAATTTTATCGGTGTGGCTCAGGCAAACAGTCTGAATGGTTTTATGTGTTGTCTGTCGGAATAAGAAGGATTACTCTTCCTCGAAAATCCTTCACACCCACCTGCTTCAGTCCGGTTTCATGCCCAACTATAATTGTTGGACCAAGCACGGAGAAAGAGGGGTTATGATGGAAGACAATGAAGAAGAAGAGGATGATGACAACTATCCTATGTTTCCTAAATACGGTGATACTGCAACGGGGGAAGCTGAAGATCAAGAGGCACCAGATGTGCCCGCTGATGATCTTCGCTGGGCCATTGTTGATGCACAGAGAGAATGCGAAAGTGAAACGGAGAAGTTGAAGTTGGAGCGCATGTTAGAGGATCACAAAAAATTGTTGTACCCAAATTGCGAAGATGGCAACACAAAGCTCGGTACCACACTGGAATTGCTGCAATGGAAGGCAGAGAATGGTTTATCTAACAAGGGATTTGAGAAGTTACTAAAAATAATGAAAAAGAAGCTTCCAAAGGATAACGAATTGCCTGACAGTACGTACGAAGCAAAGAAGGTTCTCTGCCCTCTAGGATTAGAGGTGCAGAAGATACATGCATGCCCTAATGACTGCATCCTCTACCGCGGTGAGGAGTACGAGAATTTGAATGCATGCCCGGTATGCGGTGCATTGCGGTATAAGATCATACGAGATGACCCTGGTGATGTTGAGGGCAAGCGCCCCAGGAAGAGGGTTCCTGCCAAGGTGATGTGGTATGCTCCTATAATACCACGGTTGAAACATCACTAGAAAAAGGGCTATCCCTAATATCACTATTAGTGGCGCACCAGAGATGTGGTGCGCCACTACTATATAGCAGTGGCGCACCATAAACAGGTGCTCCACTAATAGTGACATTACCAGTGGCGCACCAGGGGTGGGGTGCGCCACTACTATTTTTTTTGGCAGTAACCAGCCCTGCCCAGGCTTACCAGTGGCGCACCAGGTCCAGGTGCGCCACTACTATTTTTGATCTTATACCGCAATGCACCGCACCACTGGTAAGCCTGGGCAGGGTGGTCCAAAAAAAAATTAGCAGTGGCGCACCACACCACTGGTGCGCCACTAGTATGCCTGGCTACTAGTGGCGCATGTAGAAGGGGTGCGCCACTGGTAACCTGGGAGCAGTAGCCATATTGGGCAGCCACACCTACCACACACTCACTTTCCCTCCCTCCACCAAAACAGATCTGGTCGTCTTGCTCCTCCTCCTCACCTCATTTGCACCATAGATTCACCCAAATTAAGTGGTTAAATTTCCTTTTTTTGATAGGTAAGTAAGGGGAAAGCTTTCTTTATGTTCTAGATCTACTTTTTTCTCCCTCTCCAACAACGTACACACTTTTTATGGCCTAGAGATCTACGTATGTTTGTGGTGTTGCATATGTTTGTGTTTGCAGGTACCGGTATTTGAAATGTGATAGTTGCCAATATTTTGCTGGAATGTTGATTCATTTCCGTTTCGGCGAGAATTTGGCACTATGCATTCTTTTTGGTCCTAATTTTAGGCAAAGTCATGCCAAATTTTTTTTTGGTTCTAAAATATCGTTTTGCTCTACCCCGCAGGCGACCATGGTCCGCACGATGACCGAAGGCATCGTGAATAGGTTTTTGAGCTCCGCGAAGGCCGAGATGCTTCAAAAGAACGAGACGGAGATAAGATGTCCGTGTCGAAGATGCAAGCTGAAGAGCCTTATGGACCCGGATTCCAGACAGGTGCGGGACCACCTGCTCGTGCGTGGTTTCATGGATGGCTATCGGTGGCAAGGTGATGAAGATGATTATGAAGTCGTCCATGGGGGCCGGGCAAGAAATAAGGAAGGGCAGCAAGACAATAGCGGCGAGGGCGGGCAAGAAGACGAAGAATCTCCAGGACATGATCACGAAGTAGATGCAGGACACAGTCATCATGTAGAAGATGCCGGACATGATGATGAGGAAGATCAAGACGAAGGGCATGATCATGAAGATGAAGATGCCGGAGCAGACGACGATGGACCATCGATGGGCTGGGTGCAGGACCCTCATATTCTAGAGCTGCTTCGCAAGCAGATGGGTAATGCAAGAGCTGCCGCCCGAGAGAAAGCCAAGCTGGATCAACTGGAGACAGACGCGGTTACTCCATTGTATGAAGGATGCAGGCCCGAGGATACCCGCCTGAAAGTAACGCTCATGGCTCTGGAGATGAAGGTAAAACACAAAATGACCGACGCATGCTTCGACGAGAACATGTCATTCTGGCACGAACGTCTTCCCAAGGGGAACAAGTGCCCGACCAGTTTCGAGGAGGCGAAGAAAATCGTCAATGAGCAAGACTTCGACAAGTACGGCGACCCGAAGATGGAAGATGACGACGACGATGAAGTACCATACACCACAAGAAGAAGCAGGACCACCCTACCTAAAGGACGTCCGTTCAAGAGAAGATCAATTCAAGGGGTTCCGGGGCTAAATTATTCAACCGCGAGGAAGAAGGGCAAGAAGATTGTGAAAAGATAGCTAAGATCGAATCACGACGTGTCGGCCGCGTGTGTGTGTGTCAGTGGCAAGCTTAATTATTACATGCAACTAAATTATTACATGTATCACTTGATTTCAACCATGTCATCTAATTCTAAATCTTTGCACAATGGTTTTATCACTCCATTTGCATTTTCCTTTTCTTTTATCTCAAATCTTAAATTATCACAATGATTCTATATTGTGATTGAGTAAAGGAGATGCATTGTTAAAAGTTGTGAAGCAAACTTAAGAGTGTAAGAAAAAACAGTACATGGAGACTGTTTAGTTTG
Organism: Elymus sibiricus; assembly: GCA_039707655.1. Taxonomy (NCBI): domain Eukaryota; kingdom Viridiplantae; phylum Streptophyta; class Magnoliopsida; order Poales; family Poaceae; genus Elymus; species Elymus sibiricus. Next base: position 41,098,520 of record CM077670.1, read on the forward strand.
TAAAATAATAAAGACGCTTAGAAGTAATGCTCATGTATCTTAAAAAGAAGTGCTCACATACATATAAAAATTATTGTCCTTTTGTTTAACACAGCAAAACACATAAGCCCACGTATATTGTCCTAAAAGATGTCCATATATTTAATAGGAAATATTCAAATACATTAAAATGTATGTTGTTTAACAATATTTACAAGCAGAAGTGTGCAAAAGGATACAAGGGAAAAAGTAACCGAAAAAGAAAGAAAACACTGAAAACAGGAATTAAAACCAGGAAACGAAAATAGAAAACCAAAAAAGAAAGGGAGAAAATTAAAGCCCACTGTTCATTAAAGCCCACTTTTCTTTTTAAGTTTTACTATCCCCTTTTTGAATTCATTTCAAATTTTGCATAACTATAATGTGGACTCGTAGAGGATGTATCCTCTGCTCACATGTGTGAGGTACTCGCAAATTTGGAAACCTTATTACTAAGTCAGAGTGTAAAAAATTATACGCCCTATATTTAGGAATGGAGGGAGTATTAAAATTGCCATGTGTTTATTTTAAAGTGTTTGGATATTTATCATAAGGTTAAATTTTTTTTTAAAAAAGGTGCAAAAAATGGGGCCGCCAGGATTCGAACCCTGGCTGGCTTGCGTAATGTATCAAGGGACCAACCACTAGGCCATGTGTGTGGTTCTGTCCATAACCACCGCCGCAATTCTTATGACTTCGATATCGAGCTGTTTATGGCGCATGTATCGCTGGTGCGCCATTGCTATCGATCTGTTATGGCGCATGTATCCCTGGTGCGCCATTGTTACCGGCCCTCCCCTGCTTCTCCTCCCCGCGCCTCCCTCTCCTCACTCCCCCGCACTCACACCCAGATCCCCCCTCTCCCCCGTGCCACGCCATTGCCTGTCGCCGTCCCCGTCCCCAGGAGCACCACGACGTCCCCGTCCCCGTCCCCGTCCTCGTCCATAGGAGCTCGTCCCCAGGAGCACCACGACGTCCCCGTCCCCATCCCCGTCCTCGACCACCAGGAGGAGGAGGAGGCTCGCCGTCCCCGTCCTCCCCCGTCGCGCCGGAGCACAGCGCCTTCGTTCGAGGCCTCCGCGACATCTCCGACTCCTTCCGCGCCAAGAAGGAACTCTCCTCCCGCCCCTCCGCCGCCGAGCTCCGCGCCAAGTCCGACTCCCTCCGTGCCGCCACGCACGACGGAGAGATCTGGTACGTCCGTCCGCCGCCCATCGAGTTCCCCAATCTGCTAGTACTCCAGGAGGGACACTCTCTAGAAGATTTTGGTATCCGATTCGTTTATTCTCCCGGTCCTGCTTATAAACTAATCATGTGCGATTCTTCTCCTGGGTAGTATAGATTTCGGTGCCGGTGCTCCTGCGCTTGTGACACAAATATGGTGCAGAGATTGATCTCCTTAGTTTAGTGGCTGTGTTTAATACAGTAATTGCTTAATTATCTATTTATTGGAAGGGAACTCTGCACAATTTTTGGTCTCTCGCCTTCTGCTCTTACTCTAACTAGGTAGGGAACGTGCCTTGGCACTAGCAGTGTTAGGCATATTTACTGAAACTATTTAAAGATTATGCAACCATCTAAACCATGTTCATGTAGTATGTTCATGCATCAGTTTGTATGTGCTGGAGCATATCAGCAAGATCAATCTAAAATCTACTCCCTACGTCCCTTAATAGATAGCTTATACACTCAGTAAAAGGTCTACTATTTGTAAGTTTGACCAAATATATGTAGAGCTTCAGACACCACTCCAAAATTAAATAGAACTTGTGGGACATTGGATCATGCAGAGATTTAAATTTTCTTCTAATTAGTAGTGTTTTAGCATTTGCTGTTTATTGCTGATCTTCATGAGACCTTTTATGGATCCTTCATTGAAAAGAAAATATTACCATCACTGCATTATGTTGGCAACTACAATTAGGAGGTAGTGAGGTAGTGGTGGTGCAGCTGCAGATGCATTTGTCCCTAGCCAGTGTCCAGTGGCCACACACACACACACACACACATACACCAGAAAAGAAAACTCAAAAATACCTGCAATTATTAATTTCTTCTAAAGTATTTGCACCCCTCACCCAAAATGTTTGTTTCCGACCTGTCCTTCGATCACCCACCCTTTTTAATTAATTGCACTGTTTCCAACTGTATGTTAATTCTAGAGCTCTTCCTCTGTGCTTGGACAGGGCCCCACTTCCCTCTCTGAGCATCTAGACAGACAGTATCCAGAGTGTTAAAGACCTCATCCTCTTCATCATCAACACAGGTACTGCTGCTGCTCTGTTTTTGTTGTTGCTGCTGCTCTACTGCCAACATGAGAAATAAAACAGAACATGGCATGCATAGAATAAACAGAGAAGAGAATAGGTGTTAAAACCAGAAATGACTAAAATGGTTGTGATACACCACGGGCATCACTCTGCAAGAATAGACCCTGAACCAGAAAGTAGAGCTGATTATAACTTGGATTCCATGGATGATGACGAGAGTCTGGCTGTAGGTGTTTTGATGTGTTAAGTTTTCAGACAGTTTTGCATGTGTTAAGTTAGAAACCAAATTTGAGTTAGATAAAACTAAGCTAGTTCTTTACTGTATGTAATTAAGTTGGGTGTGATAGGGTAAGCTGCACCTGTTTGACACTTCTGCATTGGCAGAGACTTTCTAGGTGAAAAGTAACTGATGAATTATACACGCAGCGTTTCAAGTAAAAATAATATCTGATGTTTTTTTTTCCTCTGGGTTTCTATGAACAAAATGAACCAAAAGCTGTGCCATGAGACTCATCTGATCTTTTTTTAAGGTTTTCTACAAACAAGGTTGTGTCTCTTTAATTTAGCATGGATAGTGCCAATTTACGTCTATACAAAACATGCACCTAAATTTTTAGATCAGCTAGTTAGGTCAGTGTGTGATAACCCTGCAAAAACAGTTCGGATTCTGATAAGTTCAGAACTGAATTTGAGATAAGTTTTCAGGTTCCTGAAACTATATAAAACCAAACTGAAAGATATTCAACTAAGTTCAGATTATTGGACCGCAAGTAGTTACCTAGGCAAGATCACTCTGTTGGAACACTAATAGTTTGATGTGATATGGTCAAAGCATCAAGTAGTTACCTAGGCTCACCCATAGAAAAAATTTAACCGTGAACACTTGAGTTTAGTCAAGGCATCCAGTACTGATTGATCTAAATTGTATGCAGTAGGATTTATGAACCGTTCGAGACACACCAGTTTTTCGTGCTTTCTTAGCGGCAATATTGTTTGGATAGTACTGATAGTACAAATTCTACTGTGAAAACTTGAACTTGGTCAGGACATCCAGTACTGATAGTGTTAGATGTAAATCGTATACAGTAGGCTTTACATACCGTTCCAGAAGCACCAGTTTTTCCTGTTTACTGTTGGCATAAGTGGTCTTTTGTATAGATGTTAACGTTTGTTAATTTGTTACAAAGGGTACACCACTAGGGCGGAGGGGGAAGCTAGATACGCGCGCTATCTAGCGGGAGAGAGGAGGGAGCGGAGGAGGAACCGGATGAAGACCAGTTTCATCATGATGATGCTCATCGTGACCGCAGCTCTCTTCTATGTGATGGTAGTTTAGATGATATCAACTTTGTAATGTGACGACAAACTCGCTACTCGGTATCTAGACCTAAACTTGTCTAATATTTGAACTTTGTTCGCTATTTCGAATTCGGAGACTAATGTGATGAATTGTATTATGTGCTGTTTATATTTGACTGATGGTAATTTATACTGTAATGCAAACTGTATATTATGTGCTTTATTGTATTCTGTAACCCGTGCAAATAAGAGAAAAGCAAAAAAAAAATACTGGAATTAATAGTAGTGGCGCACCATATATATATATTAGTGGCGCACCCATATTTTATACCAGTGGCGCACCTTTAGAGTTAGTAGTGGCGCACCAGTAGCCACCCCCCCCAAACTGTATATTAGTGGCGCACCCAAACTGTATATTAGTGGCGCACCCAAACTGTATATTAGTGGCGCACTGGGGGGGTAGTAATGGCGCACCAAGTGGTGCGCCACTGTTATGTAGATTAACAGTGGCGCACCAGGGGTGCGCCATTACTATTTATTAGTAGTGGCGTGATAATAGTGGCGCACCTATAGTGCGCCACTAATAGGGAAAACAGGTGCGCCACTAATAGGCATTTTTCTAGTAGTGTCTGTTCAGAAACAAAGAGTATGCCAAGTTATTGCGATGGCACAAAGAAGACCGTAAGAAAGACGGGATGTTGAGAGTACCCGCTGATGGGTCGCAGTGGAGAAAAATCGAGAGAGAGTTCCCGGAGTTTGCAGATGACGCAAGGAACTTATGGTTGGTATAAGTACAGATGGCATGAATTCTTTTGGGGAGCAGAGCAGCAGTCATAGCACCTGGCCTGTGACTCTATGTATCTAGAACCTTCCTCCTTGGTTGTGCATGAAGCGGAAGTTCATTATGATGCTAGTGCTCATCCAAGGCCCTAAGCAACCCGGCAACGACATTGATGTGTACCTAAGGCTATTAGTTGAAGAACTTTTACCGCTGTGGGATATAAAAGGTGTACGTGTGTGGGATGAGCAGAAACAGGAGGAATTTGACCTACGAGCGTTGCTTTTTGTAACCATCAATGATTGGCCTGCTCTTAGTAACCTTTCAGGACAAACAAACAAGGGATACAATGCATGCATGCACTGTTTAGATAAGAATGAAAGTATATATTTGGATAAATGTAAGAAGAATGTGTACCCGGGACATCGTCGATTTCTTCCGATCAGGCATCTCTTAATAAAGAAAGGCAAGCATTTCTAAGGTGAGGCAGATCACCGGAAGAACCCTGGCCACCGTACTGGTGATGATATATTTGATATGGTCAAGGATTTAAAAGTAATCTTTGGAAAGGGTCCTGGCGGACAATCTGTTCTGAATGACGCTAACGGACACGCACCCATGTGGAAGAAGAAATCTATATTTTGGGAGCTACCCTATTGGAAAGTCCTAGGGGTCCGCTCTGCAATTGACGTGATGCACGTGACGAAGAATCTTTGCGTGAACCTGCTAGGCTTCTTGGGCGTGTATGGGAAGAAAAAATATACACCAGAGGCACGGGAGGACCAGCAACGTATGAACGAAAAAGACGGCATGCATCCAAAGCAGTATCAAGGTCCTGCCAGCTACGCTCTTACCAAAGCAGAGAAGGAAATCTTTTTTGAATGCCTGAGCAGTATCAAGGTCTCGTCTGGCTTCTCGTCAAATATAAAGGGAATAATAAATATGGCAGAGAAAAAATTCCAAAACCTAAAGTCTCATGACTGCCACGTTATTATGACGCAATTGCTTCCGGTTGCATTGAGGGGGCTTCTACCAGAAAATGTTCGATTAGCCATTGTGAATCTATGTGCATTCCTCAATGCAATTTCTTAGAAGATAATCGATCCAGAAATCCTACCAAGGTTACAGAATGATTTGGTCCAATGTCTTGTCAGTTTCGAGTTGGTGTTCCCACCATCCTTCTTCAATATTATGACGCACATCCTAGTTCACCTAGTCGAAGAGATTGCCATTCTGGGTCCTATATTTCTACACAATATGTTCCCCTTTGAGAGGTTCATGGGAGTCTTAAAGAAATATGTTCATAACCGTGCTAGGCCAGAAGGAAGCATCTCCAAGGGCCATGAAACAGAGGAGGTTATTGAGTTTTGTGTTGACTTTATTCCTGACCTTAAGACGATTGGTGTTCCTCAATCGCGGCATGAGGGGAGACTGAGTGGAAAAGGCACGCTAGGAAAGAATTCAGTAATATGTAGGGACGGGCATTCTTTCACTCAAGCACACTACGCAGTTCTACAAAGTTCTACCTTGGTGGCCCCGTATATCAATGAACACAAGAATATTTTATGCTCCCAACACCCGGGGCAGTCTGACGACTGGATTACATGTGCACACATGGCGACTTTCGGCGGTTGGTTGCAAACACATCTCACGAATAACACCACTGTTGGAGATCAGTTGTACTTGTTGGCCAGGACACCATCTTCGACTGTATTGACTTTCCAAGGGTACGAGATAAATGGGAATACATTTTACACGATCGCCCAAGATAAAAAGAGCACCAACCAAAACAGTGGTGTCCGCTTTGATGCAACAAACACCAATGGGAAAAGGACACATATTATGGTTATATAGAGGCTATATGGGAACTTGACTATGGACCTTCTTTTAAGGTCCCTTTGTTTCGGAGCAAATGGGTCAATCTGACAGGAGGCGGGGTAAAGGTAGACCCGCAGTACGGAATGACAACAGTGGATCTCAACAATCTTGGGTACACAGACGAACCATTCGTCCTAGCCAATGATGTGGCGCATGTTTTCTATGTGAAGGACACATCTACCAAACCGGAGCCAAAGCGCCACATAGTTCTTTCAGGGAAAAGAAACATCGTGTGAGTGGAGGACAAGACAGACATGTCAGAAGATTATGAAAAGTTTGATGAAATTCCTCCCTTCACAGTGAAGACTGACCCAAGCATCCTGTTAAATGATGAAGATTCTCCATGGTTACGGCGCAATCATAGGTAAGGGACACACGCGAAGAAAAAGTTTTATACCCCAAGATCCCACTCTGGGATGTGACCGGCTTCACCGTCATCACTTTCTCTCTAGTGAGTTTCCGGACTTATAGCTGGAAAGTCCCACTTCGGACAAACCGGAGGGAATCTTTGTAAGAGTTAGGGTATATATGTGTTTTGGCATTTGAAACATATTTTTTGAATAATTATTTATTAAGTTATGAATTTTCAATTATTCCTATCCTTTTAGTATTTTAATTATACAGAGGAGTTAATCAATGCAATTATGTCCAAACAAAATATGAATGTCTTCTGAGCATTCCAGATAAGCCGCTTGAGGTTGACAGGCATAGGCCATACACCCTCACCAGTTGTAGTGATTTCAGTCCCAAGTTTTGCAAGATTCCACCCCTAAATAAAACTTAGCAGCAAAGAAAAATACTAAACTAATAACTTAACAGAAAAGAAAATATAACATTATTAGGTTAACAAAAAGTATTTTATAATATTCTTCAATAGCAAAAAGAATCAACTAAAAAGCTTTTATAAAACTCTAGTTATGATCAAAATAATATTAACTTACAATTAAATAAAAAAATTCAACTAATAATACAAATTGTTTCTGATCTAAAGTAAAGTTAATAGAAAGTAAAATTTATCCAACTAAAATTTTCATAAAGTATTTTTTGTTAAAAACTTTAATAGCAAAAAGAATTAAATCAAAACTAGGCATGTATGCTACTGTTTTTGAATCTGTTTAATACGCGGTTAGTCCCGGTTGGTGGCTCCAACCGGGACTAAAGGCCTAACCTTCGCGCCCTTTCGGCCGCGGCCAAAAATAGCTTTAGTCCCGGTTGGTGGCTCCAACCGGGACTAAAGGCCTACCTTTAGTCCCGGTTGAAGCCACCAACCGGGACTAAACACCCTTTCGTCCCGGTTGGTGGCTCCAACCGGGACTAAAGGCCTCGCGGTATTTAACCGCCCCCTTCTCCCTCCCCCAATCTTCCTTTCCTGCCCCAAGCCCCTCGTGCCTCCCCATCTCTAGGCACACCGCCCGCGCCCCCGCCTCCTCGTCGCCTGGCCCCGCCGTCTTACCGGCCGGTCGCCGGAGGCCGCCGCCGTTCCCCTCGCGCCGCCGCCGCAAGCTCGCAACGCCGCCTCGCCGCGCCAGCACCCGCACGGTCCCACGCTGCCGCCGTGCCACATCGACCTCTTCGGCCACCGGAGCCGCTGCCGGCGAACCCTAGCAGGCTGTGCCCGCCACCCCTGCCCGCCTCCGACTGGATCCGGCTGAGCCGGGCCCATATCCGCCGCCTCCACCGTCACCGTCGCCTCGGCCTTCCTCAAGCTCCGGCCGGGACGGCCCCGTCCACTCTCGGCCTGGATGACGACGACCCCCGATCCAAATGGTCCCGCTGCACCGCTCCATCCCGATCCTCCTCGTCCCGCTTTTCGCGCTGGGTATATTTTCACAAGTCCTCAGATTTTCTCAGCATATGTGCATTTTTAGGTGACCATATCTTTGCATCTGTTCATCCGATGAAAATGATCTATATATGTAAAATGATCTACTCTTCACGCTCTACATGATGGTTGCTATTGCATTCATGTTAGGATCCATCTACATGTCATAATCTCTGTTGCAAAAGTGCATCCTGATGTTACTGCAGAAATCTGTTAAGATTTGTCACTTTGTCATTTTGGTGTGAATTATTGCATATGTCATATGAGCATCTTGTCAACATGAGTTTGGAGCATCTTCATGTCTTCTTACTGCTAGTAATTTTTTCCATGCCATGATATGCCATGATAGGAGTGCAACAAGCTTGCAAACATGCTTAGTCATTGTTACTGTTTTGTACTTGTTGAAAGACTGCTGAAACAACATGGCAATGGGTACCCGCTACCCGCGAACCCGACGGGTAAAAACCCTATTAGGGTAAGGGTTTGGGAAAAAATTTACCCATGGGTTTATAAATGGGAAAAAACTATACCCATCGGGTAAGACGGGTACGGGTATGGGAAGGCAATACCCATACCCGCGTACCCGTATACTTATTCATTATGACAGGTAGGCCCTAAATGTCATTCACAGAAAATGTGAAAACCCTAGCCGAACCCAGCCGAAGCCGCAGCCTCCCCTCGATCCCAATTCCCAAATCCCTCCCCAACCCACCCCCGTGCCATCAGCCCGCCACTACCCCCATCTCTCTCTCGCCACAAACCCTAGAGGGGAGGAGTCGCAGGCCGCCGCCGCCGCCGTCGGCCGCCGCCGCTGCCTGCAGCGACGCGACCAGCCACCTCCCTCCTCTCCTCCTCTCCCCCTCTACCTCCTGTCCTCGTCCTCCACGCGAGATGCGACCGGCCACCTCCCTCCTCTCCTCCTCTCCTCCCTCTACCTCCTGTCCTCGTCCTCCACGCGAGACGCCGAGCTGCCGGAGCAACTCCTGCCGCCATGCCTCGAGACCAAGTGGAGAAAGACATGGAGCCCGACCAGGAGGACGCCGAGGAGGTGCTTCACTCCAGCGCGGATGCAACTCCGGTGGACGGGGAAGGATTTGAAGAAGAAGGCACCGCCAGTGGGTCTCATGCGCCGACGCCTTCTCCTACCTCCATGCCCCTGCGTCTTCAGGCACCATCAACGGGGCAGGTTCCCGGGCGCCGCTCCTCTGTGCCCGGTTACAAGGTGGGGCGTGGTCGTGGCCGTGGCGGTGCTACACCTGCGACGGCGGTGGCCAGCACCCGGCAGCGTCCAGCACCGACTCCGGCTGCTCCTACGAGGAACACTTCTACTCCGGCAGCGAGAAGGGCAGCAAAGCGTCCAATTCGGTGAAGAGTTCATCACCTTTTTTAATGTGTTGATTAGATCTATTAATGAATGATTGAGTGTGTTGAATTGTTAATTGATCTGTTGTTGAATGATTGAATGTGTTCATTAGATTAACTGATCTGTTAATGAATTTGCATGATCTAGTTTAAATGTGCATGATCTTGTTTATATGTGCATGATCTTGTAGGTGCTGCAAGTGCAAGACCGCAAGAGTGTCTTAAATTAAAGATAAATTGAGAACATTTTGTCCCTCTTGTTTGCTTTGTAATTGGAAAAGAAAGGAATATCTTTGAATGTTTGCTGATATGAATATATTTGAATGTTTGCTGCTATACACTTCTGAATATGTAATTGGAAAAAAGAAAGCTCATCCATGAATGCCATCTAGTTTATGCTTGCTGCTATACACTTCTGAATATGTACTTGGAAAAAAAAAGAAAGCTCATCCATGCATGCCATGTAGTTAATGCTTGCTGTTATACACTTCTGAATTTTGTTTAATTAATGTGTATCATACTTGTATTTGGATGCCTATTTTTGTTGTGCAGTGATACAAGCAATGGCCGAAGCCAAGTAGATGAGTCCATGCATGACACAAGTCACACAACAGCACCAATGGATGAAGATGGAGATCATGTTATTGTTTCAGATGATGAAGAAGAAGAGGATGATGTGGAAGAGGTGGAGGTGCAACCTTCTAAGCGCAAGCTCACATCTAAGGTTTGGTTGGAAATGAAGAAGATGAGGATCAATGGTGAATGGAAGGCCAAGTGTAATTGGTGTCACAAGATACTTACTGCGGGATCGAGGAATGGAACTAAGCATCTTCGTTTGCATCTTGACATTTGCACTCTTAAGAAGTTGAAGACCAAGGGAGGTAAAACTTTGAGTCAATCCTCATTGAAGGTGAGTGCCGAAGAGGATGGGAAAGTGAGCATGGAGAGCTATACTTTTGATCAAGATTATGCTAGAACTGAGCTTGGCAACATGTTGGTGTTGCATGATTATCCCTTGTCTATGGTAGACCATGTTGGTTTTAGGAGATTTGTTGCTGCCCTTCAGCCATTATTCAAGCTTCATACAAGAAATACTATTCGGTAAATATGCTATGTATTTATTTCCTTAGTTTTACTTCTTCATGTTTCTTCTTTGCCATTACTAAATAACATGAATCTGTCTCTTTTCTTTTGTTTTGTAGAGGTGACATTGTGGGAAGATACAAAATAGAAAGTAAGAAGGCCATCGAGTACATGAGTATGATCCAATCAAGGGTTGCGGTCACCACCGATATGTGGACCTCTGACAGCCAAAAGAAGGGATATATGGCTATCACAGCCCATTTCATTGATGAGTCTTGGAGGCTAAGGAACATTCTCATGAGGTATATTGTAATGAAAGCATTAAATATTTTGTTGTGCCTGTTTTCAGCTTTTGCCAACTCTCAAACTGCTGTGTACGTGTGCATATTGTAGGTTTATTTATGTTCCAGCACCACATAATGCGAATGTTATAGCTGAGCAGCTTCATGAGTCGTTGGTGGAATGGAATCTTGACGAGAAGCTCTTGACCGTGACAGTTGATAATTGCAATGTCAACGACAAGGCACTTGAGGAGATTGTGGGCAAGATAGGGAAAAATAAGCTTCTTTGTGAAGGTACTCTACTTCACATGCGTTGTTCTGCACATATTCTGAATTTGGTAGTGAAGGATGGCTTAGATGTCATGAAATCAGCTATAGAAAACATCCGTGAAAGTGTGGCATATTGGACTGCCTCACCAAAAAGGGTGGAACAGTTTGAGGAAATGGCTAAGTATAAGAAAGTTAAAATAACAAGGGGGTTGAGACTTGATTGCAAGACTAGGTGGAACTCTACTTTCGTAATGCTTGATATTGCTTTACCTTATAGACTTGTGTTTGAACGTGCAAAAGAAAAAGATAAGCAATATGTGTGGCTTCCTAGTGCTGAAGATTGGGCTTTTGCTAAACAAGTTGTAGAGAGACTTAGATTGTTCTATGAAATAACCGAGCTATTTTCTGGAACCGATTATGGGACTGCCAATGTTTACTTCCCTAAGATATGTGAAACTAAAATGAAAATGAGGCAGTGGGAAACTTCTAGCAATGAGACTATCCAAAAAATGACAAAAACCATGGCTGAAAAATTTGATAAGTATTGGAGTGACATCCAAGCTCTAATGGCTATAGCTACCCTTCTTGACCCTCGATACAAGAAGCAAATGTTGGTAGCTTGCTTTGCCATGCTCCATGGAATTGAGCCATCTTCTTATGAATGCATAGAAAAAGTTGATGACATAGTTGCTAGTTTGCATTCATTATTGGAGGAGTATGAAGTGGAAAATGAGGCATGTACACCGGATGATGAATCTATGATGACCACAATGAAAGCTCCTGCAATCATGAGTGTATTTCAGAACATTGTAGCTCAGCAAATGCCTGCAACAGCTAGACTTCAAGGTGAAATAGAGCAATACTTGACTGATGGTTTAGTGCCTTACGTTGAAAAGCTCAATGTGCTGGATTGGTGGAAGGTGGCTAGAACAAGGTATCCGGCCTTAAGGAAAGTTGCAATAGACATATTTGCTATTCCCGTAACAACAGTTGCTTCAGAGTCAGCCTTTAGTATAAGTGGCAGAAAGCTCAATGAGCATAGAAGCCGACTTACAACTCATATGGTGGAGGTTTTAATGTGCTCGCAAGATTGGCTTCGAAACAAGTACAAAGGTGAGAAAATAGTGCACTTCATTAATATTTTCTCTTGCTGAAATGTTGTTGACATTTGTCTACTTTTGTAGATGCTCACACAGCAGAAACTAGCTTCTGGACTTGCCTTCAAGACATTCAAGAAGGGATGCAGGTTAGTACTTAGTAGTACTTACGAATTCAAATCAAACATATCTTGTATTCTTGTTATGATGTATCTTAGTAGTACTTCAGAGTTGCACATCAAAGATATCTTGTATTCCTGTTATTTTGTATTCTTGTTATCTTAGTAGTACTTAAGAATTGCAAACCAAACATATCTTGTACTCAGTACTCTCAAGTTCTCATGTCTTGCAATTTATATGTTCCATACTAGGATTTGACGCTTTGAGATGTCAAGGCTCATGAAGTGGAGAGAAGATGAAAGCAAGTCAAGTTGGTTTGGACTTTGGACCGTTTGGTTTCATGTTGGAGATGTTGAACCTATTTGTGTGTTGAGATGTTGAACTTATTTGTGTGTTGAACCTATTTGTCATTTGTGTGCTGAACCTATTTGTGGTCTTGAACTTATTTGTGTGTCGAACTTTGTGGTTGAAATGACTATGTGTGCGTGCTGAAATGCTGAAATTTATTTTCAAGTGCTGAAACTTGACATGTTTATGTGCTGAAATGCTGAAACTTATGTTCAAGTGCTGAAACTTGACATGTTTATGTGCTGAAATGCTGAAATAGATGTGCTGATATATATATATGTTTAAATGCTGAAATATATGTGCTGAAATGTGGTATATACTAATATACATGCTGAAATGTGGTATGTACATGCTGAAAATACATGGCAAAATTTTATTTGAAAGGTGACCCAGACGGGTATGGGTTACCCGCGGGTATTACCCACACCCGGCCGGGTACGGGTATGGGAAAGATTTGAAACCCGGGGTGCGGGTACGGGTATGGGTTTGGGCAATAAAATTTGGGACGGGTAAGGGTTTGGGCAAGCATTACCCACACCCGAACCCTGCGGGTGCCATGTGGGCCTGAAACTTGGTGGCGGTCGTCGACCCGGAGCTTCTTTGGTGGCGGTCGCGACCCACATTTTATATCTTTTGAATAAAACATTTAACGTGTATTTGAAAAATGTCTAACAAGCATTCAAAAAAAATTCAATGATATTTATTTGAAAAAAGTTAATCCATTAGATGTGTATAAAATGTTTTAGATGTATACAAAAATGTGCAATGTGTATGAATAAAAATTGGTATTAAAACATATATTATAAAAAATGTGAATCGTGTATTTGATAGGTGTATAAAAAAATATAGACATGTGGTGAGAGAAAAAAAAGAAAAATTAAAGAAATCTGATGCAAACAATGAAATAGAGGCGAGCCGGAGCAACGTCTCACAATGAACGAGAAATAGACCTGATTTGTTTTCATAGGAATTTGTTCTCGGCGACGATGCCCGGCCCGCATCCTCGTCGTCGACTCGGCAGCGACAACCAGTTTGAGAGGCGCCATGTCTGGGACTGGGCTCCGCCGGGCTGGCACTAGGAGGTGCTACCTTCCGGGGCGCGCAGCTTGGTGAGGAATCGGGGTCTTGTTGTCGACCCGGAGCTGCTTTGGTGGCCGTCGCGTGGGCCACTATCGGTGCAGAGGGAGCCGGCCCCCGAGGAGGTGGTACGTCGCCGTGTCAGGGAGGAGGACGAGCACGTCCGTCGCTACATGGTTGCGTTGGACGTCAGGTTCTCCAATACCTGGCAGTTTCTTCAGGGATCTCACCCGAGCTATGATCCTGTGATGGTTCCTTCTCTTTGGGTGTTCATTGCCCGCGGCTCAGGAACCGCGAGTCGACGTCCAGTTTGATTGGGCGAGATGTATTAGTGATATTATGTGATATTATTGTTGCATTAACTGGATTATTCAAGATGTATTAGTGATATTATATGATAATATTATTGTTACAACTGGATTATTCGAGATGTATTAGTGATATTATGTGAATTTGTTTTAATAATGTGATTTTTTTTAATCGAGATGCAAATAGACATGGAAATGTGAATTTGTTTATAACATTGAAATAACTTGCAAGTCTTTGCAGAAACTATGGAACACGGCAGAGACGAAGAACAAGAAGACATGTTGGGGAAAATAATCCGCGACAGAGATGATATCACCTCACAGTTTCTGAATGACTCCGATGAGGGAATGGAGGGAGAAGATGATGGCTCCGGTGAGGGAATGGAGGGAGAAGATGACGGCTCCGGTGTTGGAACCTTAATTATTATAAAGTCCGGCGAGGTATATTAATTAAGTCTCTGCTGACTAGATGCATTAATTGATTTGTATATACATATATTAATGCTTCTTTCTTCTTTTAGCCCTCCGGATCGAGCCAATCTTCTATAAAGAAACGAGGCCCGGAAAAAAGGTTGGGCGATAATGAAAGGTTCAAGATCGAAGAAGTCGCTGAAGAAGGCAAACCGATTGGTCCCGCACAGAACGGAAATGCATTTGTAAGTTAGTGCAAAGTTATTGTTAGGGACAGCATCCCGATCACCATTCGAGAATGGAATAAGCAAAAGGCGGATGGAGTTACTTATGTCGACGATAGATCCAAAGAAATGCTTTGGAATACGCTCATGACAAATTTCACCCTACCGCCAGAGGTGGATCCAAATAACAAAGTTATAGAGCGAAAAGTCTGGGCGTGGACTCTTAAGATGATGGCCGCACAATTCTGCAACTGGAAGAAAAGATTGCACCAAGACTATGTCCTGAAAAACAAGACTCCAACATTCACCGGAGCATATGAGAAGATAAAAGATCACTGGGACGCATTTGTGGAGTACAAGACATCGTATGAAGCTAAGAAAAGGTCAAAAATAAATAAGCAAAATGCTGCAAAGAAGGAATATCACCATGTTACGGGGTCAGGTGGCTACAAGGTTGCCAGGCCTAAGTGGGAGAAAACTGAGAACGACCTGATTGATAAAGGGATCGATCCAGAGACATTGGAGTGGGCCGAACGGGCAAAGACTTGGTTCTACGGGCATGGGGGAAAGTTGGACCCAGAAACAGGGAAGTGTATTTTTACAAAAGATCAACTTGCAACACCCCTCAAAGCCCTTAAAGCTGCAATGAAGGACGTGCAGGACGGGAAGTTCAATCCCGATAGAGAGAACGACGAGCTGACACGCGCCCTC
Source organism: Elymus sibiricus (assembly GCA_039707655.1). NCBI lineage: Eukaryota > Viridiplantae > Streptophyta > Magnoliopsida > Poales > Poaceae > Elymus > Elymus sibiricus. Next base: position 41,113,877 of record CM077670.1, read on the forward strand.
GGGAATGCTGAACACAGTGGACGAACATGAGGCACATCAGGCTCCGTTCCGTGGAAGATTGGGTTTCCCAACTGCAGTGACACTTATAGAAGCCGAGGGAGAAAAAAGAAACAGCATGCAGACCGGCTGCAGCAGATAGAAGAAAAATTAGCGTGGCAGCAGAAGCAAATAGAGGCACTTACCAGCCAGCAAGCTACCGGCCCATCTTAGCGGCACGAAGATCCTGCATTCGATACTGAAGGCCCACCATCTCAGCGGAAAAGCAGCGTGGCTTCCACGGAGCTCGTTCGGCCCATAGATGATATCACGGCTCCTCGTTACCCCGTGGATGATATCACGCAGAGGGGAAATTGTGAGCTACCTGTGAAATGCATGAATATATCCGTGAAGGTGGCGGTCGGCTTTGATACGTATCCATCGTATCTATAATTTTTGATTGTTTCATGCCAATATTCTACAATTTCCACATACTTTTGGCAACATTTTATATGATTTTTGGGACTAACATATTGATCCAGTGCCCAGTGCCAGTTCCTGTTTTTTGCTTGTTTTTTGTTTCGCAGAATATCCATATCAAAGGAAGTCCAAATGCAATAAAATTTTACGGAGAATTATTTTGGAATATATGTGATTTTTGGGAGGTGGAATAAATGCAAGATGGTGTCCGAGGTGGCCACGAGGCACCAGGGCGCGCCTGGGGGGGCAAACGTGCCCTGGTGGTTCGTGAGCACCTCGTAGGTCGGTTGCTGCTATTCTTCGGGCGCAAGGAAGCTAATATCCGGAAAAAATCGTGTTAAAATTTCAGCCCAATCGGAGTTACGGATCTCCGGAAATTTAAGAAACGGTGAAGGGCCAGAAAACAGGAACGCGAAACAGAAGAGAACAGAGAGAGAGATCCAATCTCGGAGGGGCTCCTGCCCCTCCGCCGCCATGGCGGCCATGGACCAAAGGGGGAACTCTCCTCCCATCTAAGGGGAAGACCAAGGAAGAAGAAGAAGGAGGGGGGCTCTCTCCCCCTCTCTCCCGGTGGCGCCGGAGTGCTGTCGGGGCAAGGATCATGACGGCGATCTACATCAACAACCTCGCTACCGTCAACACCAACTCTCTCCCCCTCTATGCAGCGGTGTAACACCTCTTCTCCCCGCTGTAATCTCTACTTAAACATGGTGCTTAATGCTACATATTATTATCCAATGATTTGTGGCCATCCTATGATGTTTGAGTAGATTCGTTTTGTCCTATGGGTTGATTGATGATCGTGATTGGTTTGAGTTGTATGTTTTACTTTGGTGCTGTCCTATGGTGCCCTCCGTGTCGCGCAAGCATGAGGGATTCCAGCTGTAGGGTGTTGCAATACGTTCATGATTCTCTTATAGTGGGTGGCGTGAGTGACTGAAACACATACCCGAGTAAGGGGGTTGTTGCGTATGGGAGTAAAGAGGATTTGATACTTAATGCTATGGTTGGGTTTTACCTTAATGATCTTTGGTAGTTGCAGATGCTTGCTAGAATTCCAATCATAAGTGCATATGATCCAAGTACGGAAAGTATGTTAGCTCATGCCTCTCCCTCATATAAAATTGCAATAATGATTACCGGTCTAGTTATCGATTGCCTAGGGACAAATAACTTTCTTGTGTTACAAAAATCTCCCTACCTAAACAACTAACTTTTATTATCTTGCAAATTACTCATAGTTTTATTCTCGCAAAGTACTTCTAGTTTTATTCTTGCAAACCTATCCCATCACCTACAAAATAGTTTCATACTTGTTCTAGGTAAAGCGAATGTTGAGTGCGCGTAGAGTTGTATCGGTGGTCGATAGAACTTGAAGTGAAGATTAATTCTACCTTTAGCTCCTCGTTGGGTTCGACACTCTTATTTATCGAAAATGCTACAATTGATCGCCTATACTTGTGGGTTATCAAGACCTTTTTCTGGCGCCGTTGCCGGGGAGCAATAGCGTGGGGCTGATATTCTCGTGTGTGCTTGTTTGCTTTATCACTAAGTAGATTTTATTTTCTGTTCTAAGTTGTTTTATATCTTTAGTTATGGATATGGAACATGAAACACCAAAAAAATTAGTTGTACTTGCTACTCATGGAGATGGGGAACCTCCTAAAACCCTCGATGCTCGTTATGTGGAAAACATTAAATACTACTTTGATAATCCTGATAAAACTCCATTCAACTTGATAATGGGAGTTACTTTGGATCAACGGGAATACTTTAGGGATTATCGCTTGTCTCAAAAAGGAAAACTCTTATGGGATCAAATTCATTATTTGCATTGGTATGCTCGGACTTTATGCTTAAGATATGATTATACTTGCTGCTCTAGGATGAAGGCTCCACACCTTCCCTTTTCATGTGAATTTAATGATAATGAAACCTTGGCTTCTTATGCTAATGGTATATATGATTACTATGATGTGGAACAAATAGAAGAATTTGTTGCTTTTAAGGGTGCTTATGAAATTGAATCTTTGTTTGAAAAGTATGAATATTGTGATGATGCTGTTTACAGATCTGAAAATTTTGCTATACTTAAATATTGCTATGAGAATTATGAATACAATGCCTATATTGATCAATTTATTGAGAAAGTCTCCGCTGTCCAAGAATAGACTATTATTTTGCAGGAATCTATGGAAGAAGAAATTGATGACACTGTGAGCTCATTAGATGAAAAAGATGACGAGGAGAGCGAAGAACAAAAGGAGGAAGAGCAGATTAGCTACCCGTGCCCACCTTCTAATGAGAGTAACTCTTCAACTCATACATTGTTTAATTTCCCTTCGTGTTTACCGAAGGATGAATGCTATGATAATTGCTATGATCCCTTTGATTCGTTTGAAATATCCCTTTTTGATGAAATTGATGCTTGCTATGATTGTGGCCATGATGCCAATATGAATTATGCTTATGGAGATGAACTTGCTATAGTTCCTTATGTTACAAATGAAATTGTTGCTATTACACCCACACATGATAGTCCTATTATCTTTTTGAATTCTCCAAACTACACTATATCGGAGAAGTTTGCTCTTATTAAGGATTATATTGATGGGTTGCATTTTACTACTACACATGATGATTTTGATGGATATAATATGCATGTGCTTGCTGCTCCTAATTGCAATTATTATGAGAGAGGAACTACATCTCCGCTTCTCTATGTTTCCAATACGATAAAATTGCAAGAAACTGTTTATACTATGTATTGGCCTTTACTTGATGTGCATGAATTGTTCTTTTATGACATGCCGATGCATCAGAAGAGAGTTAGACTTCATCATTGCATGATATATGTTGCTTTGTGCTCACTACTAAATTACAAATCATTGTTAATTAAAATTGGCTTTGATATACCTTGGGATCCGGGTGGATCGGTTACATGAGCATTTTATGCCTAGCTTAATGGCTTTAAAGAAAGCGCTGCTAGGGAGACAACCCGGAAGTTTTAGAGAGTCATTTATTTCTATTGAGTGCTTTTATAAAGTTTACAAACAAAAAAATATAGAGGGGAACCTAAAACTTTTCAAAAAGAAAAGTGAAAGTGAGACAGATGAACACCGTTGAAGTGGGGGGCGTCCTTGAACTTTGTTCATGCCCATGGAAACTTTGTGAATCTTAAATTACAGAAATTTTTCAACAAAAATAATTATCCCCTTGTACAAATCCATTTTATTATAAAATTAATGTGCCAAGATTTACCGTTAGGATGTTTAAATTGCTTGTTTGGTATGTGCGGTGCAAAAACAGAAACATTTGCTGTAGTGCGTGAATTTACATTTTTTACTGGAACATGCAAAAATTCTGAAATTTTTGTACAGTACTTCTATGCAAAAAATTTATTTTTTCCTAATTTTTCAGAAGTTTTAGAGTTACAGAAGTATGGTCAAAGTTCAGATTACTACAGACTGTTCTGTTTTTGACAGATTCTGTTTTTGATGCATTGTTTTGCTTGTTTTGATGAAACTATGGATTATATCGGAAGGTATAAGCCATGGAGAAGTTAGAATACAGTAGGTATAATGCAAAAATAAAATATGAATGGGTTTGCAATAGTACTTAAAGTAGTGATTTGCTTTATTATACTAACGGATCTCACGAAGGTTTTGTTAAGTTTTGTGTGGATGAAGTGCTCAAAGATCGAGGAGGTATTGCTATGAGAAGAATGAGGAGAGGCAAGAGCTCAAGCTTGCGGATGCCCAAGGCACACCAAGTAAATATTCAAGGAGACTCAAGCATCTAAGCTTGGGGATGCCCCGGAAGGCATCCTATCTTTATTCAACAATTATCGGTATGTCTCGGTTTTTGTTTTGTTCACATGATATGCGTAAATTCTTGGAGCGTCGTGTGCCTTTTCTTTTTATTTTAATAAATGCACCATGATGGTATGAGATAGTCCTTGGTTGATTTATATAATGCTCTTTGCACTTCACTTATATCTTTTGAGTATGTCTTTATAGAATGCTTCATGTGCTTCACTTATATCATTTGAAGTTTGGATGCCTGTTTCTCTTCATATAGAAAACCGTTATTTGTAGAATGCTCTTTTGCTTCACTTATATTTGTTAGAGCATGGTCTTTTGTAGAAATAATTAAACTCTCTTGCTTCACTTATATCTATTTAGAGAGTCAACAGGAATTGGTCATTCACATGGTTAGTCATAAAATCCTACATAAAACTTGTAGATCACTGAATATGATATGTTTGATTCCTTGCAATAGTTTTGCGATATAGAGATGGTAATATGTGGGAGGTACTAGTGAATGATTGTGGTTTAGTAAGAATATTGGTGTTAAGGTTTGTGATTCCCGAAGCATGCACGTATAGTCTCTCGTTATGCTAAGAAGTTGGAGCATAATTTATTATTGATTGTCTTCCTTTGCGTGGAGGTCGGGGGCGCGCGATGGTTAACTCCTACCAACCTCCCCCCTAGGGGCATGCGTAGTAGTACTTTGCTTCGAGGGCTAATAAACTTTTGCAATAAGTATGTGAGTTCTTTATGACTAATGTGAGTCCATGGATTATACGCACTCTCACCTTTCCGCAATTTGCTAGCCTCTACGGTACCGTGCATTGCCCTTTCTCACCTCGAGAGTCGGTGCAAACTTCGCCGGTGCATCCAAACCCCGTGATATGATACGCTCTATCACACATAAGCCTCCTTATATCTTCCTCAAAACAGCCACCATACCTACCTATTATGGCATTTCCATAGCCATTCCGAGATATATTGCCATGCAACTTCCATCATCATCATATACATGACTTGAGCATTCATTGTCATATTGCTTTGCATGATCGTAAGATAGCCAGCATGATATTTTCATGGCTTGTCCGTTTTTTGATATCTTTGCAACGCTAGATCATTGCACATCCTGGTACACTGCCAGAGGCATTCATATAGAGTCATACTTTGTTCTAGTATCGAGTTGTAAGTAAATAGAAGTGTGATGATCATCATTATTCATTATTAGAGCATTGTCCCAGTGAGGAAAGGATGATGGAGACTATGATTCCCCCACAAGTCGGGATGAGACTTCGGACAAAATTAAAAAAAAAAGAAAAAAAAGAAAAAAAAAGTGAGACCAAAAAGAGCCCAAGAAAAAAAAAGAAAACAAAAAAAATTAAATGAGAGAAAAAGAGAGAAGGGGCAATGTTACTATCCTTTACCACACTTGTGCTTCAGAGTAGCACCATGTTTTTCATATAGAGATTCTCCTATGCTTTCATTTTCATACACTAGTGGGAATTTTCATTATAGAACTTGGCTTGTATATTCCGATGATGGGCTTCCTCAAATGCCCAAGGTTTTCATGAGCAAGCAAGTTGGATGCACACCCACTTAGTTTTCAGTTTGAGCTTTCATACACTTATAGCTCTTAGTGCATCCGTTGCATGGCAATCCCTACTCCTCGCATTGATATCAATTGATGGGCATCTCCATAGCCTGTTGATTAGCCGCGTTGATGTGAGACTTTCTTCCTTTTTTGTCTTCTCCATATTATCTCTATCATCATTCTATTCCACCTATAGTGCTATATTCATGGCTTGCGCTCATGTATTGCGTGGGGGTTGAAAAAGCTGAAGCGCGTTAAAAAGTATGAACCAATTGCTTGGTTGACACCGGGGTAGTACATGATTTATATTTTGTGTTAAGAAGATGGAGCATGACAAGGCTATATGATTTTGTAGGGATAATGTTCTTTAGCATTTTTATTCTGAAAAGCATGATTGTTTGTTGGGATGCCTGAGTATTGATGTCTTTATGTCAAATTATAGACTATTGCTTTGAATCACTCATGTCTTAATATTCATGCCATGATTAGATTATATGATCAAGATTATGTTAGGTAGCATTCCACATCAATTTATTTTATCATTTACCTACTCGAGGACGAGTAGGAATTAAGCTTGGGGATGCTGATACGTCTCTGTCGTATCTATAATTTTTGAATGTTTCATGCCAATATTCTACAATTTCCACATACTTTTGGCAACATTTTATATGATTTTTGGGACTAACATATTGATCCAGTGCCTAGTGCCAGTTCCTGTTTTTTGCTTGTTTTTTGTTTCGCAGAATATTCATATCAAACGAAGTCCAAATGCAATAAAAATTTACGGAGAATTATTTTGGAATATATGTGATTTTTGGGAGGTGGAATCAACGCAAGACGGTGTCCGAGGTGGCCACGAGGCACCAGGGCGCGCCTGGGGGGGGGCAAACGCGCCCTGGTGGATCGTGAGCACCTCGTAGGTCGGTTGCTGCTATTCTTCGGGCGCAAGGAAGCTAATATCCGAAAAAAATCGTGTTAAAATTTCAGCCCAATCGGAGTTACGGATCTCCGGGAATTTAAGAAACGGTGAAGGGCCAGAAAACAGGAACGCGAAACAGAAGAGAACAGAGAGAGAGATCTAATCTCGGAGGGGCTCCTGCCCCTCCGCCGCCATGGCAGCCATGGACAAGAGGGGGAACTCTCCTCCCATCTAAAGGGGAGACCAAGGAAGAAGAAGAAGGAGGGGGGCTCTCTCCCCCTCTCTCCCGTTGGCGCCGGAGTGCCGCCGGGGCAAGGATGGTGACGGCGATCTACATCAACAACCTCGCTACCGTCAACACCAACTCTCTCCCCCTCTATGCAGCGGTGGAACACCTCTTCTCCCCGCTGTAATCTCTACTTAAACATGGTGCTTAATGCTACATATTATTATCCAATGATTTGTGGCCATCCTATGATGTTTGAGTAGATTCGTTTTGTCCTATGGGTTGATTGATGATCGTGATTGGTTTGAGTTGTATGTTTTACTTTGGTGCTGTCCTATGGTGCCCTCCGTGTCACGCAAGCGTGAGGGATTCCCGCTGTAGGGTGTTGCAATACGTTCATGATTCTCTTATAGTGGGTGGCGTGAGTGACTGAAACACATACCCGAGTAAGGGGGTTGTTGCGTATGGGAGTAAAGAGGTCTTGATACTTAATGCTATGGTTGGGTTTTACCTTAATGATATTTGGTAGTTGCAGATGCTTGCTAGAGTTCCAATCATAAGTGCATATGATCCAAGTACGGAAAGTATGTTAGCTCATGCCTCTCCCTCATATAAAATTGCAATAATGATTACCGGTCTAGTTATCGATTGCCTAGGGACAAATAACTTTCTTGTGTTACAAAAATCTCCCTACCTAAACAACTAACTTTTATTATCTTGCAAATTACTCATAGTTTTATTCTCGCAAAGTACTTCTAGTTTTATTCTTGCAAACCTATCCCATCACCTACAAAATAGTTTCATACTTGTTCTAGGTAAAGCGAACGTTGAGTGCGCGTAGAGTTGTATCGGTGGTCGATAGAACTTGAAGTGAATATTAATTCTACCTTTAGCTCCTCGTTGGGTTCGACACACTTATTTATCGAAAAAGCTACAATTGATCCCCTATACTTGTGGGTTATCAGGCTTTGCCTTACCTCCTGTACGTAATGGAACTTACCATTGCTCTCCGATTCCAGATGGCTATGCTGTTGTCGGGGTGGATGAAGTTATCAAGGGATTTGAGCAGCTGGATCTTGACTTCCCTACAGGTGAAGGGGAGACTGAACTGGGAGATGCCAGAAAAAGTACCATTCTATGGAAAAAGGAACACATCGTGCTTCCACATTGGACGCCAAGGCTATCGACTCCTCAGAGTAGCAATCCAGCTCTATCTCCGCCGCCTCAGCCGTCTCCGCCGCGTCAGCAGACTCCGTCGCCTCTGCCGTCTTGGCCGCCTCAGCCGTCTCCGCCGCGTCAGCAGACTCCGCCGCCTCAGCCCCGGGTGGATAAGCGGAAGAGATCCGCCACTTCGGCGGCTAGTACTATAACTGCGAAGAAATCCAGAGCAGGTACAAGGAACAACGTCAAGGAGGCTCCTGCCAAGTTACCATACGAACTGACTGATGAGGAAACCAAGAAGGTCGTGGATGCCGATGTGAAACGCCAGCTTGCACCGAAACGGCCCGAGACAAAGGAGAAAATACATCCGACAAAAGCGAAGCACTTTCTGGAAAACCTTACGCGACCACCGCCTTCGCTGCTATCAAACTATGACCGCTCTATTATTGAGTCACATAAAGAACATGTGCAGCGGTCGGGAAGTAGTAGTGCAAGGGGGAAAACAATTCCCCAGCTCGGAGAACAGAAAAACCAATCGTGCCCCCCGCTCAACGTGTTTTCCGATATCGATTATGATCCGGAGGTAGCGGCCCATGATCTTGGTTTCACTCTTGCTCAATACTTAGGCCAGGTAGAGTTCCTCACGGCTGATTTAGCATACAGATACCAACACAGGAAGCCTCTCGTCAGACCTGAGGAGGTCCGGCTTCTACCAACACAAATGCGAAGATTGCATGAGTAGTACATGGAAGCCTCAAAGGAAGGGAGCAACTGGCTCATGGTGGGAATTAGAGATGAGCATTACTTCAGTGGAAACGACGAGATAAACATTGAATTTGATGAATTATTTCAGTTATACAATCAAGACACCATCGACAAATCTATCGTCAGTTGCTATTGTCTGTAAGTATTATTTCTGTAATTAAGTCTCTAGCTCAACTCGTTCATTGCATGTATAATTATCCTCACTATATTATGCAGAATGAAGATTCTCGAATGCAAAAGAGGACAAATCTATGACATTGGGTTCATTAACCCAAATAACATACATGAATATACGGTAAAAAACAACGCCAAGGAAACAGAGGATAACTTGCTAAGGGCATTAATTAAACAACAAACCAGAAGGGAAATACTATTTCCTTACAACTTCATGTGAGTGTTACTGTCTTGTACACATTATGTTTCGCTTACTCGATGTTAAGTGTAATTGATGAGTTATGCGTGCGCAGGTTCCACTTTATTTTGCTAGTCATTCAGGTTGACGAAGGAGTAGTACTTGTCATGGACTCGAAACGTAAAGACCCTAAGATGTGGGCGGACCTGAGTGAAATGCTCCAGAGGTAATTTCAATCATTATCGCACTATATCGGCAACTTTCGTTCATTTTCTGATATCAAGTAATTAATAACTCATTTATTCATTTTCTTTGCCGGGCAGGGATTGGAAACGGTTCACCAAGAAGGTTAGGGGTGAATGGAAAGAGGAGCTGCAATTTCGACAACTCAATGTAAGTAGTACTACCTAGGTCCGCGCATCTCTTTGATTCTAGTTTCAATACCATTATCATGCTTGATTATTATTTTGATTGAACTCTATTCTCGTAAACTTGAGGCAGGGAGACGGGAATAATTTATGTGGATACTACATTTGCGAGTTCATTCGCCAGACGACCTGTGAGAAGGGCAGAATTTTAGAACAACTTCGAGTACGTAAACAATATTCACAATTTTATTTTATTACCATCAATTGTGTTGAGTTTCATTCATATATATTGACCCCCTTCTTTAAATTAGATCGAACGGATGCGGGACGATCTCCTACCAAAGGATCGCGTACAAGCAATTCAAGACGAATTGGCGGGATTCTTACTTGAAGAGGTCATATCTAAAACCGGAGAATACCATCGGGAATTGGTAGGGTATTTTGGTAATTAGATATTAAGGATCGTAAGAGATATTATATTGTATATATGCATGAACGTGTACTATATGTAGTAGTGTCGAAAATATATACGAAAACTTGTTGTTCGACCAAGCACGGAGAAAGAGGTCACTTCTCTATATTCATGACGATGTTGTGTAATGGTTCCTTCATTGCTATATGTAGTAGCGTCGAGTTGAATGAAAAACATAAAATAAAAATGAAAACCATAAATGAAAAAGAATTGAATGGTAAACACAAAAAGAAAAGGGAAACACAAAATGAAACCCCTAAACTCTCCAAAACCATAACCCCAACGCTTGGCAGCGCCTGACGCGTGGCGGCCTTTAGTCCCGGTTGGTGTTACCAACCGGGACTAAAGGTCCTCCTGCCTGAGCGCTTCACAGCGGCCACGTGGAGCCCCTTTAGTCCCGGTTCGTAACACAATCGGAACTAAAAAGGGGGGCCTTTAGTCCAGATTTCTTAGTCCCGGTTGCCCAACCGAGGCTAAAGGCCCTTACGAACCGGGACTAATGTCCCTTTTTCTACTAGTGCCTCTGCCCCGGCACCTGGATAATGGACATTAGGAACAGCTTGAAGACGAACTCCTCTGTGTTCCCGTCCAGCGATGCTGTCCCTCGCGTAGCCCTCCGTCACCCACCGCCGCACCAGGCGCCGGCGCCGGATGCGGTGGTTCAGGGGGTAGATGGAGAGGTAGAAGACGCAAGGCTTGAGGAAATCTGGGCAGGAACGGAAGTAGGAACGCACCCAGGCGAACAGAGACCGCAAGCTACCGAATGCTGGGTTTTCCTCCAGGTCCTCCATGAAGCAACCACTAAGGTCACCCCACGAATCTTCATCCATGTTTCGGCGGTCAGCCACAAATTCAGCTACAGCAATTATCACTTTGGGAAGCCCTCCACACATGGGTAGGATGCGTTCTGCTTGCTTGATTACTTCGTGGCTCAGGGCGCAATGGCCAATCTTCTTGGACACCTGTTGGTTAATGAAATTAGACAAAACTAGCTGGTGTCCCATGCAACTAAACAAATATAATATTATTATATTAAGCTTTTAATTATAATGCTATTACATAAGATGTCTTTGTTTAGTCATACTGTTGCTAATTTTTATTTCACTTATTGTCTGTGGATGGCATTCATAGTGAAAGTGTCAGGTATTTTATAAAATTATATTACGTAATGGTAACAGTAAGTAATTGAAAAACATGTGGAAGACTATTTCGGTCTAACATTTCATAATAATAGTGTAATTTACAAATATATTGTAAAATTATATATTTTATTCATAATAGCAGTGGTGGGTAATTTAAAATACACGCAGAGAAATATTTTAGCCAAATTTCCATAATGGAAATGGTGAGTAATTTAAAATTCATGTAGAGGAATATTTTGTCTTTTTTTTCATAATAGTGATGGATAATTTAAAAACGCTAGCCCATCGGCATGTGCAACTGCACGGGCCAGTACTTTGAGAACATACACTAACAATTGAAATGTGTTTAAAAAATTGTAGTTGTACTTTTTAAATAGTTATTAATTTTTCCTATTTAGCTATACAATATAGATATATCAAATGTTATTATTCACAAATTTTGCCTTTACTATATAGTTTTATCTACTTTTGGCCAGTACGTTCAGAAGAACGTGCCTCAAAAGATATAAAACATACCACACTAATTATTTATATCAATAATAAAGTGGATTGTTTTGACAAATTGCATATATAAAACATAGTTGTGGCAAAACCAAATTAGAGAACTGCATGTTTAAAATTAAGATTTAATTCTTCAAAGCTCGATGTTCTAACCTAAAATCTAAAGTAGTCTACGTATTAGGAAATGGTAACTTTATTCTAGCTGCAATTACTTTATTAGGTACGCTCAACGTGTTGTCAGTGGTCATGTTGTCTTAAAACTATCCTATGCATTCGGATTGGCAACCTCCATTGATGCACACTGCTCAGGTGAGGCGAGCTTGAGACCTGGCCGAAAATATGCTAATAGGACACACATTGCTATAGCATATAATGGTTCAGTTCAAGAGGGTCGCACTCAGCAGCCTTCTATTAAATCCGTCAAACACTCTCCATGCATGCCAAAGAGGACCGCGTACTGTATACATGTTACTTAGCTCTCCATGCGGGCGCGTCGCCGTCGCGGGCGCATTGTAGGCGCGGGCTCGTCGGTCGGCGCGGTGGATTCGGTGGTCATGGGCGTGCACGCGGCGCGGCTAGGGTTACGCGACAGCCTGGTCTGGCCCAGCCCTAGACCGCTTTTTTCCCTTACCAGTGGCCGGCGTGCTGACATCATACGCCCACCACTGGTACCTTTTTTTTTCTCTCTCCCTTGTAATGGCAGGCACCCCGCCCGCCATTGCTGAGGTCACATTTAGCAGTGCAATGGGTTCACCTTGCTACCATTGTTAGGCCTCATGCTGCTCAGTCCATTGTTTTTGTTGAAACTTTGCGCACGACAGACTCATCGATCTTCATGCACTCAGCTCCCTCACCGACGTCATCTACAAGTCATCTTCCGGCACCTAGGATGCACGCGTCATCTACCCCGGATGTGGCCATGAAAATTGATTAGAGCTAGTTTATTGTTGACTTCACCGGACTGTCATGCAGACGGCGATGTAGCTGCCATCATCGGTGTCAAAGTTTATTATTGACTTCGTACGAAGCTAAGCCACCACACAAAATACCAATTGTACAGCTATAGTACATAGTTAACGAAGTCTCTTCTGAAGGTGGAAATCGGTTTCTATGCGAGAGGGGTTAGGGATTCCATGCATGTCAATCGAGGTAGCTGTAGTCCGGCGAGATTACGTGTCATCCATCATTGCAAAGGTTGCATTACTATATATCCACCGTAGATATTTCATGCATAACTAGTTGGACGACCCGCGCATTTGCGCGACTAGAATTAATCAGTCAAATATAATGCTATTATCATCAGTCGAATTGTTTCTAATATTGTATCGTATTGAATCAATTTGTTCTTACTGTATCATTTCTTTTTTTTTAATTATTTTCGATTGATTGTATTCGACATGTAAATAGCGTGTAGTTTAGTCTAATTTTTTATAATAACAATGATAGGTAATTAAAAATACATGCAGAGAAGTATTTTAGTCTAATTGTTTCATAATGGCAATGGTGGGTAATTTTTAAAATATGTGAGGGTATTTTAGTCTAATTTTTTTATAATGGCAGTGGTGGGTAATTTTTTGTTCTTTTTTCTGCGATTAACGTGGGAATTTTTAGGCCTTAAGAGTGAACGTGGTGGCTCCTTTTCTGGGCCAAATATATATTTAATAGATTAGAATCAATAAAGTTAAGGGCCACACGTTTTTCTTTTTTATGAGAATTTCTTGTATTGTCCGCCAATTAATGTGGAGGCCTTGAAAGGAGCCTTCGATTAGTAAATATAAGATAAGATGTAGAGGAATATTTTAGTCTAACTTTTTCATAATAGCAGTGGTGGATTTTTTCTCTGATTAACGTGAAAATTTTAGAGTGAACTTGGAGACTTCTTTGGTCGGTCAAATATATATAAAAGATGAGAAATTGAGAGCGTAAAAATCAATATCCCCCCCCCCCCCCCCCCCCCCCCCCCCAAAAAAAATCCTTTGGAAAATCTTATGAGTTATTATTTATTCACTATGATAACTGATAAATATAGAGCTAATAAACTTACAGTGATTTTGAAGAGATCGAGCGCTTCTTCATATTCCAGGCCTTCGACATGGAACCAATTTTCGGCGGAACAGTATCTGGCGACGCTCTCCTCGTGTGCAATGACAACGATAAGACTCTGATGACTAAGCCCTGCCAGGTCGGATTTGATGGAGTCCCACTCCTCCGTGGCCTGCAGGCCATTGATCACAATGAGGCACCTGTAGTGTTGCAGGAGCCCTCGGCACTCCTGGACAGGGTCCGTGATTCTTAGCATGCTGGCACGCTGCAGGGACCCGGAGTGAAGATCCAAAAGCAAATTTCGAGATAATTCTCTCAAATCGAATGGGTTCGGCACATCCACCCACCCAAACTTTTGAAACGGCCCAGGCTCGACCACAGCCTGGCAGTACACCTGCCTGATGAGGGACGATTTGCCAACGCCAACAATCCCACACACCGGAATGCAGCGGAGAATCCTATTCATTATTATGGATCTCAGTGCCCACAAATTCGTTTGCCGGCCGGTGCGTTGAAATCCTTGTAACCATTCCCGTGCGGATTCTATCTTAGCAGTCTCCTCGTCACCTTTGCTATTCTGAGAAAAATGGAAAAGAGAAAGAAAAAACTCATGTTAGTTTAATTAAGCTCATCGAAATGTCATGTTAAGAGATTTTTGGGTTCAATTTTGCGTACTTATTGGTAGTGGCGAGTAATTTAGTACCGTGTATAAAGGAATATTGCTATGACTTGAAAAAATTTAGACCCTGAAAGTGAACGTTATGGCTTCTTTTGATGTGTTTCGGTGCCTCTCTTACCGCTTAAGAAATAAGAGTCCAATCAAATCCTAGCCACTGATTTTAGAGGATGAAAAGAAAATAAAAATAAAAAATCAAAGAAATAATTGGCGCAGTAAGGGAATCAAATCTATTCCCCTCCGGCCTCTGTTTCCTTCGCTCACATAGCCACCCTTCTTTTTTCGTTCGCACTGGCACTGTGTAGGACCATCATCTTCCACCTATGGAACCACCATTGCCCTCTCTCCTCATTTCCAGCAATGAACAGCTCATGCTTTAAGTTCTAGCAATGGGCCTGACCGTGCCTAGGACGTCTCACATCAACACGATGATCGAAGCTCTGTATGCATGAGAATGCCCAAGCCTCAGTTAAACGCTTTTACTATACACGAGCTTCTAGCGTTTCTGGACGGCTGGACATCGAATTAAAATGAACAGTCCGCAGTTATTCTAAGGTACCATAAAATTTCTCATTTATAGTAAGTGGGTAATTTAAAACACACGCAGAGAAATATTTTAGCCTAAGTTTTCATAATAGCAATGGTGAATAATTTAAAATACCTGTAAAGAAATAATTTTTAAAATAAATATGTGGAGGAGTATTTTGATTATTATTTTCATAATGATATGGTTTGTAATTAACAAATTTATTCATTTTTTATAATGGCAACGGTATATATTTTAAATTACATGTCAATGAATATTTTTATAATGGTGATGGTGAGTAATTTATTTTCAAAATTTTGATTTTCTTCATAATTGCCAAAGTCGGTATTTTATTTTTAAAATTTTGATTCTTTTCATAATGACAATGGTGGGTAATTTAAAAACATGTGGTAGGGTATTTTAGTTTAACTAGTTGGCTGGCCCACGCATTTGCGTGGCTAGAATCAGACGATCAAATATAATCTCATTGTTAAAAAATTAGTATTGTAGTATATTGGACGTTTTGGTCTATTCTTAACCTAGCATTGTTATTTTTTTATATTTATCATTTTCAGTTGGTTGTATTCAGAGTGAAAGTAGTGGTGTAGTTTAAAAATTATATTCGAGTATTTTATGGCATTAGTGAGTAATTTTGAAAAACATATTAAAGAGTATTCAATATAACTTTTTCATAATTATATTAGTTTGTAATTTATAAATTTACTTTTAAAATTTTAGATTTTTACGCAATGGCAATGGTGGGTAATCTAAAATACAAGTGTAAGAATATTTTAGTCTATTTTTTTCCTAGTGGCAATGTTGAGTAATTTCAAAACATGTGAAGGGTTATTTTAGTCTATTTCTTTCATAATGACAGTGGTGAGTAATTTTTCTTTCTGTTTTTTCTCTAATTAACATGAGAAATTCTAGACCTTGAGAGTGAACATGGAAGCTTGAACTTTATTATCTAAAAATCATTTATTAACTTAATAAATTGTAGTCAATTTATGACTTCAATTTCATATGCTTGAATTCTAGGTTTTTCCTAACACTCTATTACCACCTAATGATGTCTAGAGCCTAGTCTATAAAGTCATTTAGCTGGACAGTGATATGCTCAAACAGGATTATAAGCTCTTAAGATCCTAACACCCTTGACGTCAATATTTAGAATGATGATCACATTATTAAATTTCATCCTGTCCAATCAGTCGAAAGGCTTGCTATACGTATTTTGATCTTGCAGGGCGCTACGTGCTTGCTATACGTATTCGACTCACATCAATGAAAACGGAGCGGCTCCTGATCGCCCATGCATGGGCGACAGGATCGCCTTGCCTGTTTTGCTTCACGATCACGACCTTGCAGCCAACATGGTAATGTGCTTCAACTATGGCTTCCTCGTCATCCTATTTTAATCTCTTGCCGGATGCCAGATGATACAAGAGCGTGAGGACATTGGTTTCTTTTTCATCCACTTACGTATTTTAGAGAACTTTTCTTGGGGTATTTTAGTATTTTTTTTTTGTAATGGTAGTGGTGGGTAATTTTTCTTTCTTCATTTTTCTCCGATTAATGTGGGAGTTTCTAGTACTTAAGAGCGAATGTGGAGGCTCCGTTTCTTGGCCAAATATATATATAATAGATTTTTTCATAATGTCAATGGTGAGTAATTTTTCTTTTTTTATTAACATGAGGAATTTCTAGGCATTGTGAGCGAATGGAAGATTCTTTTCTTGACCAAATAGTATATGTAATAGAAGATAGATGAAAGGATTAAATTTTTCGTTCTGTTTCAGTAATGCACGATGAGATTCCGCACATACCTTGTTACGAACCCAGATATATTGTCTAAGATAGCCAACAATACTTGGTTCATACAACAGGAATTCAGAGGATTTGGGTATAGGAACAGAGGGGATTGAGAGAGAGATAGCAGCTAGGTCCTTCTTGTCCCCTCATCTCGTGTCGCTGCCTCCCCTTTATCCTGTCTCCTGGACGGCTGGGTCTTTACCCGGTGGAGGCCTGCCTTCTCCTGAAGTTGGGCTCGGCCCAACTTCCTCTTCAGGTACTTCTTTCTCTTCTTGCTTCCAGGCATGGGCTGGGCCCTGACATGCCCCACCCCTTGAGCAGTTGCTTGACCCCAATCAATGCAATCTGGAAAACGATGATGTAGGACGAAGGCGTCTTCCCAGGCAGTCGACGTTGATGACGCATTCCATGTCGCTTGTACTTGTGGTACCACGACCCCCCCACGTTGCACATGACGAGCCTGGAGAAGGGCCACTGGTGGCGAGAGGCAAACAAATTGTAGCTGTTGTTCGAATAAACATGCAGGAATATCTGATCAGTGGGTCTGATACTTGATTCATGGCAGAATCTTGCCATGCTAGAGGTATCTCCACCCTCTTATGCAAGTCTGATGCTCTTATACCAGGATCCCCTTGTGCAGTCATGTCAAGTGATGAAATGTAGGTGGACTGCAGAACTTGAAGTACAATGCTACTGGAGAGTACCAACACCATTGGAACACCTTTGCCCCAGAGATTAATTAAGAGGTATGCTACAGATTTGAACAGGCTGAGGGTGTAGGTGTGTAGATACAACACATCAGAGGGACTTGCAGTAACCCATTGTAGAATAATGAGTGAGCAGTTGCAAGAATTATCACAGCCGGAAGAATGCTCACCAAGTGAATGTAAAGCTTGGGTTAGCCTACTAGCACACCAAACCAGTATCAGATGAGTAGGATTCACTACCAGATTATACAGACTTCGTACCAAAGCTGCATCACAGTGAATAATGCTTGGAGGAAGAAGGATCTGATAATTGGAATATTTGTTGTTGTCCCGTGGAAAATATGGAGCTGATCTGAAGTGATTTGTAACAAGTATCTGGACATGTTGACATACCATCAACTGAGATGTGCTTACTTGGTATGTGCTCGCTAAGAATTGCTGGAAGAAAATGTCCAGAAGCACAATTCCACTATACATATGCCTGTCAAGTGATCCAGCTAGTGAATAAGAAGAACAAATTCTTCGAGCTTGGGGTTGGTAGCCTGTGTATGTATAGTCTCCGCTCCCCTTAAATTTCTCTAAGTTCATAAAGTGCCAGTTACCTGTGAGCATAAGAAGTTTCTGTCGATGTGTAGCTGCAGATGTGTCGCTAAATATCACAAATATCTCATGTTCACCAGATCCCATGATAAAAGTGGCTTGTCCTTAGGTGTACTATAGTGCAGCAGTACTAAGCCATGCTTGATTTCACACCCTTCATTTCTGGTCGGTACAGGAACTGTGGCAGAAGCACATGTTCCCTTCACTGGTATGACCGGCTGATCCTCACTAAGAGGCATAACAAAGCCACTGTATCTTATTGGGGGCTTCCCAATATAAAATATCTCATGAGATAATGAATTTACAGTTGTACTATGGATATCTCCTGGGATGACCAACTGGTTAGCACAATCTGCACTTCCCTCAAACTCATTCACTAATAGTTTGCTAAGCTGCAAGCTCTGCAAAGACATTACAGGATTGTTGGCTAGCAATGCACAGTCTGCACTCACCACTGGTTGACAAGTCTTGTGTTGCTGCATTTGTTGTAAGTACTGAACTGGGAGAGCATTCAACTTGCGAGCCGTTACTGGTTGACATTGCACCGGATTATCTTGGATTCCTGTCAATGAGACCCGGCGACCCTGATGCATGAAGCGCATCCACCTCTTGTGCCAGTGCACCCACATGGGACTATGGTCGTCGAGCCAATCTGCTCCCACAATCAGATCGTAGCACCCCAACGGAAGCACTTTGACATCATGAGTGAATGTGAATCCCTGTGTCCACCAGGCCAATTGCGCGACGCAACGAGAACTGGTTAATGTTGCACCGTCAGCCACCACGTACCGAGCTGGTGGCATCTCTTGGGTCGTCAGGTGCAATTCCTCCACAAGTGCGGCATCCACAAACGAGCAATTGGCTCCAGAATCAATCAGGATAAGGATGTCGCGCTTGCCAATAAGTCCATGCATACGCATGGTGCGGCGACGCGCTGGCACAGCCGCAGCTACTTCCCTGGTCACAACCATAACCTCTTCCTCTGAGCTGGAATCAGCGAGATGTTGCGGATCAGGAGCTTCTTCAAGATGCAGCACTTCCAGCAGCTCCTCCATAACATGAATCGGGACTTTATCGGGACATTTGTGACCCCGTGCCCATGGCTCACCACATGTGAAACAGAGATTCTTGGACTTGCGGTATGCACGCAGTGCTTCGAGCTTCTCGGACATCTTGCGGAAATCATCAGGAGCTGCCGGAGCCTTGCTCTTGTCAGTATAAGCAGTATGTTTGGAGGAATACCGAGGCGAATTCTTGAGAGACGCCTGAAGCTTGTCATTCTCCAACTCCACTTCCTGCAGTAGAGCCAAAGAACTAGCAGTATCGACATCCTCTGGACGATGCAAAACAACTGCACTACGAATTTCTGAACGCAATCCAGCAATGTAACGCTCAACAAACAACACCTCATGAGTATTAGGAGCTGCCACCAAAATTTGATGGCGAAGGGTATCGAGTTTGGTTGTGTATTCTTCAACAGTGCCTACTTGATTCAAAATCAGTAGTTGACGCATATAGAAGTTGTGCCTATCTTTACCCCAGCGAGCCTTGACGGCGTCACATAGTTCTTCCCAGTGCAGGAATGGCTTGCTTTTCTGGATCATTTTCAGCCAGAGTGCCGCATTACCCACCACATTCAGAGAAGCAAACTTGACTTTCATGTGATCGGACACCCCATAAATCTCGAAGTACAACTCGCAATTATCTAACCAGACCTGATAATCTTCTCCATCGAACTTAGGAAAATCCATTTTGGGTGTACTCCCAAACGTGGGTCTGTGTGAATGATGATAAACAGGACGATTTGCCTGTGCGGACTCGTGGTCGAACAGGTGATGGGCATGAGCATGCATACCATTGCTCGGAGGCAGACCAAGGGATCCGGAATCCCCCGTGACTGGTCCCCGTAGAGGATGATGAGCGCCGTGCTCCTGGGGCCGATTCGCGCCGTCGGTGCGCACCTCCCTGGTGGAAGGAGACGCGCCAGTGCCGGCCGGACCTGGAGGGCGCCCGGTGCTGGACTCCAGCACGCCCAAACGCGCCGACGCATCCTCCGCGTGCAGCTGCAGGAGGGATGCCGAGGCCGTGAGGGTCTTCGTGGTGGCGTCCACCGTCTTCATCCACGCCGTGATGCTCTGCAGCTGCTCGGCTATGTCGTCCAGCTTGGTGTTGGTGGCGTTGCTCTGCTCCTCCACCGTCGCCATGGCTGTCGAGATCTTCTGCTCCACGACTGTGGGTTAGTTCTTTGGCGCCAGATCGCCGATACACCGTGATTAATCGTACCGAGAGATAGGAATTACGGCTGCAGACGAACTGCTACCAACCACAGACGGATTTACAGATCGATCACGTAGCATACGGGGATCGAAAAAAGTGGCTCTGGATACCAATTGTTACGAACCCAGATATATTGTCTAAGATAGCCAACAATACTTGGTTCATACAACAGGAATTCAGAGGATTTGGGTATAGGAACAAAGGGGATTGAGAGAGAGATAGCAGCTAGGTCCTTCTTCTCCCCTCATCTCGTGTCGCTGCCTCCCTTTTATCCTGTCTCCTGGACGGCTGGGTCTTCACCCGGTGGAGGCCTGCCTTCTCCTGAAGTTGGCCTCGGCCCAACTTCCTCTTCAGGTACTTCTTTCTCTTCTTGCTTCCAGGCATGGGCTGGGCCCTGACATACCTCATCGTCAAAAAAGGCACAGATGGAATGGTCGTCTGAGAGCCGCTTCAACTCCACTACCCGTTGGGAATGCCCAACGCACAGGCTTGCGACCTCGAGCTGTTGTGTGTGCACGACGACGCAGCTGCCGTTGCCCTTGTCAAGCAGGAACACCCTGACGGCCTCCCAGTCAACCATCGTGGACACGTCTTCCAGGACGAGAAGGTACCTGCGATCGTTCACTTGCTTCGTGAACTCCTCGACGACCACACCTTCCACCGCCGCCATCACTTCTGTCGGATTCAGGAAATCTGGAGTACTAGTGCTTCCAGGTTTATTTGTGTAGAACTGAGACAGCAAACTCCGGATGAACTCATGAGGGTGGAAGGGATGCCTCAGCCTCACCCATGCATGGCATACGAAGTCTTTGCCGATTTCCGGGTCGCCATAGGCCTTCTTCACGATGGACTTGGCTCCCAGATCGCCTCGTGTCCCCCACACTGAGAGCACACGGAGCTGGTGGTGGTGGGCACCATCACCATTGCTGATCAGCTGGGCAAGGTCCCTCGGGCAGCTCCTCTTGTTCAAGGGGTGCCTCGCCTCAACGAGGATGTCCAGCGCTTTCGTTGCACCAGTGGCGGACTTGTGAGGCGTCGTCTCGGGGACCGCCGGCTTGGAGATGAGACCGTAGCGCACGTTCCTCTGGCCTATGGCCTCGACCCTGGCCTTGAGCAGCTCCAGGTTGGCGACCGCCGCGTCGAGGGACGCCGATGGCGTGCTCATCGGCACGCAGGCCGGGAGCAGGCGGCGCCACCAGTGGGACCTCTTGTCCAGATGGACGACGGTCTCGATGCAGTCCTCCACGTCCAGGGCTGTGTTGCGGACCTGCCGCACCAGCGTCCGTGACATCTCGTCCGTGGCGCGTTCCTTGGTGGTGGCGCTGAGGAAGGCATGCATCATCTCGAATTCGTCCAAGATGAGCACCAGGTCGCGCTGCACGCTCTTCTTCTGCTTCTCCTCCTCCTCGATCTGACCGAGCCATGGTCAATGTCCCCTCCACCACCGACTTGGCCAGCCCGAGCACGAGGTCCGCCATTGCTACGCACTCTTGAGGTCACCGACGAACGATGAGAGTCCGTCGACTGGTGGATGGAGAAGCTAGCAATTCTTGGAGCTATGCAACGAAATGATGACCATTAAAACCCACAACCATGTAGAACGGAGGTGAAAGTGAAGAACATTATACTTTTCAAGGTTTGCAAGCCATCATAAGCACTCAAGGTATGTCATTCTCTTGCTTTTGTCTTTTAGGAATGCATCCCTCTTTGCGTTTTTTGTGTGGTAGAAGCAGAAGCAAAGTAAGATGCTTGCCTCCAGAAAGGTCAAATGGATTTTGAGAAAGCATATGATAAGGTCAAATGGCCCTTCCTCCAGCAAGCCTTACGTATGAAGGGGTTCAATGAATCTTGGAGATCTCAGGTGGATTCATTCATACAGAAAGGCAGTGTCGGGATAAAAGTCAATGATGACACAGGACATTATTTCCAGACACATAAGGGGTTAAGACAGGGGGACTTCATGTCTCTTGTGCTGTTCAACATTGTAGCGGATATGTTGGCAGTCCTTATTGGTCGGGCTAAAGAGAGTGGCCAAGTAGGAGGACTCGTCCCCCACCTTGTAGAGGGGGGTGTCTCCGTTCTACAATACGCGGATGACACTATTATATTCATGGAACACGATCTTGCAAAAGCTAGGAATATGAAGCTTGTGTTATGCCTATTTGAGCAATTGTCTGGGCTAAAAATCAACTTTAACAAAAGCGAATTGTTCTGCTTTGAGAGAGCGAAAGAGGAACAAGACGATTACAGAAAATTATTCGGTTGTGAAATGGGATCCTTACCGTTTAGTTATCTAGGGATCCCAATTCACCATAGGCGTTTAATGAACAAGGAATGAAAATATATAGAAGATAGATTTGAAAAAAGACTAAGCTACTGGAAGGGCAAGCTAATGTCTTACGGAGGTCGGCTGGTTTTGATAAATTCGGTTTTGACGAGTCTGCCGATGTTCCTCTTATCTTTCTTTGAAGTGCCGGTAGGGGTATGGAAAAGACTAGACTTCTATCGGTCCCGGTTCTTTTGGCAAAGTGATGAGGCCAAGAAGAAATTCAGATTGGCTAGATGGGATATTATTTGTAGACCAAAGGACCAGGGTGGGTTAGGGATCGAAAATTTAGAAGTAAAGAATAGATGTCTGCTTAGCAAATGGCTACACAGACTATCTGTTGAGACCGAGGGTATGTGGGTACAAATCTTGCGGAATAAGTACCTACACTCTAAGACTTTGGCCTAGGTTACCGCTAGGCCAACGGACTCACCCTTTTGGAAGGGGTTAATGAGGACAAAGGTAACTTTCTTCCAACGGGTGAAGTTCGTAGTTGGTAATGGTACCACTACTAGATTCTGGGAGGATACATGGCTAGGGGAGACGCCTTTGGCTTTGCAATACCCTTCCTTATATAATATTGTGCAACGTAAGGAGGATTATGTTGCCACAGTATTAAACTCGGTACCGCTTAATATCCAATTTAGGAGATCCCTAGTAGGGGAACGTTGGAATGCTTGGTTGCACCTGGTCCGTAGGTTGATGGATGTTCAACTATCAGATCGGGTTGATACAATTCGCTGGAAGTTAACTACGACTGGAATCTTCTCAGTGAAATCTATGTATTTGGACTTAATTGATTCCGGGCCATTGTCGAGGTCATTGCACATATGGAAGATTAAAGTTCCGCTTCGAATTAAAATATTTATGTGGTTCGTCCATAAAGGAGTCATTCTGACCAAAGATAACTTGGTGAAAAGGAATTGGGTTGGTAATTCCAGGTGCTGTTTTTGTGATCAAAATGAATCGATTAAACACCTCTTTCTCGAGTGTCCACTTGCAAAATTATTATGGCGATCAATACATATAGCTTTTAACGTTCATCCCCCAACGAGCATAAACACGTTATTTGGGACGTGGCTTAATGGAGTGGACGTACACATAGCTAAACATATTCGGATAGGGATATGTGCACTATTTTGGGCTATATGGACTACTAGGAATGATTTGATTTTTAATGGGACAAACTTCACTAATTTTTTGTAGGTTATCTACAAAGCTACAGCTTGGATCCGTATGTGGTCGTTACTCACTCATGCGGACTTCAGGAAGCTTTTGGTTATTGGGTGCAACCGCTAGGAGACGATAGCACGGGCTATCTTCAGCCGATTTGGATGGCGAGCTAATAATAGGCTAAGTGTGTAGGCATCGTAGTCTGTTTTTTATCGCCGCATGTGGCACTTTTCCTCTTTATTTTTCGACTTACGCTCAGATTATGAGCTTCTCTGGACCTTAAGACTTTGTTACGATTTTATTTAATAATATGGTTGCATGCATCGATTGATGCAGAGGCCGGGGGTTATCCTTCTTTTCCAAAAAAAAAAAGGGGCTTGGAATTTGACAAGCCGTGCAAAGGTGAACGAACGACAAGAGCTCATGTTTTTTTTTCGAGATGATAGAAGGATGAGAGCATAGGAAAGGTGATGCATGGATCCCCATCCGCTGGTCCTGATGTCCTCTTCTCAACGCCTCCTCTTGCCCTAGGCATTGTCGCCGCGTACGCGGCTGCAAGCCCTTCACCGTCTGAAAGCGACAACTTCCATTGGCCAGTTTTATTTCAGCCAAATAAAAGATGAGTCATTAGTGGTACAACAACTTGTGGGGTGGGTGCAACTTGGTCATTAAACTTTAAAATAGCTTAAACAAGTCTCTAAACTTGCAATCAGGGGCGGCGCCACCGTAGGGGCAGGTATGGGCGGCCGCCCCGGGTAGCTGTACATTGCATCTTAAATACCTGCTCATTCATCCATCTCAGTACGCACAAGGCAGTAGCGATTCTCTTTGAACGTGGCTAGCACTCAGTTGCAGCCCAAATTAAATAATATATCTCTCCTCCATGTGAGATGGATGAATGCAGCTAGCTTAGTTCCTCGTAAAACCTAGCAATAGGCAGTGGCCACACGACCAGAATTTGGACGGATCATCAGGGCTGATGTGATCTAAGCTGGGTGCGGCTAGAAGTGAAAAATGGCGACGACCAGTCAACCAGGTTGCAAGTAGTCCCAACAGCATGTACAGTCAGACTTAACTAATCCGGTCCTCTATATGTCTACGGATGCGTCCGAAGAGAGGACCCACTCAACCCTCATTTTACGTTTGACGCAACCACGTACCTCAAATTTTATACCTCAAATCCATGCTACATCATGCAACTCAAAACTTACGTACTACTACATAGATAAAACCAGCCTACTACTACTCGAAGTCGGAGATGCTGACGACCTCCGTGCCGGCAGTACCGGACGGATCTACCTCCTAGTTGTTGGCCCCCTCCTGCAGCTCCGGCTCCTAGGCGGCGCCCCAGAGCGGCGTCCTCAATGGACCGCTAGGTAACAACGGGTGTGCGGATGGGTATCGCACGTTAGTCCGATGTGGTGGACACGCCCTAGCGCGTCTGGGCCTCGTCATATCTACCCCAAATATGAGTCAGATTTGAAGGGTGTCGGTCAGCCCGGGCTTATATGGCTGGTTTGAGGAGCCTGCATGGGTTGAGATTTTGTGACCGGTCACTGACCGAGCTGTTCGCCCGGACGTATTGGTATGCAAAGCCAAATCCATTTTTTCCCTCGTATCAACCGTAAATTTATGAGTTTTGGTGGTTACATCACCTAGTCGTTGAGAATGTTGAACTTTTTGAACCATTAGTTTAGTTATACTTTTAGTGCATCTAGCTTCGCATTTGAATTTTATGAGTTTTGGTTGAGCGGACTTGCATTTGTACATTAAAAATTTTAGACCTTCATGTTTCGCCCCGGGTAAGTTCAATTCCTGGATCCGCCACTGCTTGCAATAGTGATGACCCCATGGCAAAATCTCACAATGTGACAACATGTAGCTCGCACATGGCGCTGATTCAACATACTACACTCAATATCCATAATTTAACATATAATCCTTAGAACAGTTTGCTTCAGCGTCAACAGTTATCCTGCCATGACCCTGACCGTTTGAAACAAATTGACCTGATGTTGTTAAGTGATTTTTTTTTGCAATGTCGTTTACTGGTAACTAAACAACCGAATTGTCAGCATGATTAAGAGACAGCTAATATACATTGCTGACGATGAGAGTTCATTGACTGGTGGATGGAGAAGGTAGCAACTCGTGGGGTTATGCAACAAAATGAGGACCATTAAAACCCAACTGTGTGCGCTGCAATGTATACAACCATGTAGAACGAGAGGTAAAAGTGAAGAAATTTTCCTTTTCAAGGTTTGCAAGCCATCATAAGCACTCAAGGTATGTCCTTCTCTTGCTTTTCTCTTTTAGCTAAGGATCTCTCTTTGCGTTTGTTGTGCAGTGGAAGCAGAAGCAAAGATGCTTGCCGCCAGAACTAGGAGTTTGACAAGGAGTGCAAAGGTTGAACGAACAACAAAAGCTCTTTTTTTTGGAGATTTTTTATCGAGATGATGGAAGGATGAGAGCATAGGAGAAGTGATAGAACGCTTAAATGATGTAGCAATAATATGAGAAATAATTTCTTCAGTGCCATTACAATTTGTCAATATATCTTATTTATCATCGAAAAGTCTTTGTCCCATGTATGTTATCACGTTATAATTTCTTACCCTTGTATTCCTTTGAAGATCAAGTCAGATCATAATTAAGTGGAAAAAATCTATTTTACTCTTCTAAACAATTCACTTTATAATTTCTTGGCTTGATTTCTCCCCTCAACAATCCGAGTTGGTGCAATGTACCGCAATTGCAAATTCTCTTTTTTGTTTCTCGGCATGCTAGTTGAGTTCGAAGTTCAAATTTCGCATAATGATAGCTCATATACAAAACTATGTCAAAATAATTATAATATTTTTTTCCCATTCTATAGGACGTGCATTGCACTGACTTTTTTTTTTGGCGAACGGCAGGGGAGTCCCCTACCGTTTTCTATTAATTTTGTAAAAAGATATTTACAGGATACAAGGCCGCAGGCCCGAAAAAGACCCTAACATAGTGAGTTACAGGTTTATATTACATAGCAATTCCTCAATGGGCTGTTTAACGCTGGTTTTATCTTTCAAAACTACCAGCGACATTTCTTCTTTGAAACTGATACGCCATCTAGAGAGTGATAGTGTCTTCTTTGAAACTGATACGCCATCTAGATGTGACGCCCCCGACTTAATCGTGCACTAATCATACACGCAAATGCACACGATCAAGCCTAAGCACTCAATTGAAGATATCACAACACAACTTTAAACACAAATAAAAGTCATACAAGCTTTATATTACAAGCCAGGGGCCTCGAGGGCTCGAATACATAAGCTTGAGTCATACAAGCATCAACGGAAGCATCAGATATCTGAGTACAGACATAAAAGTTAAACAGATAAGACTTAAGAAGGCGGGGCAAAACAACGACACTGGATCAAAGGCACAGGCCTCCTGCCTAGGTGCCTCCTATCTACTCCTGGTCGTCGGTGGTCTCCACATAGTAGTACTCTCCACCAGAGGGGCAGTAGTAGTAGTCGTCGGCTGGCGCAGCTGGCTCCGGGGCTCCGTCATCTGGTCGCAGCAATCGGGTATGGGGAAAAAAGGGAAGCAAAGCAACCGTGAGTACTCATCCAAAGTACTCGCAAGACTTATATCCGAACTATTCTACTTATGCATCGGTATCAAAGAAGGGCTGTATCAGTGGGCTGGACTGCAGAAATGCCAGAATAGAGGGAAGGCCTAGCCTATCAAAGACTAGCATCTTCAGCGTCTTGCAGCATTAGAAGAGTGCAGATTAGTACCTAAATATAGTAGTAGCATCAAGTACAAGTAGCCACGCCCAGAGATCCTTCCTCGACTCCCTGCAAGAAAGCAATCCCGGAGCTAACATATTCAAACCATTTCTAGTTGTAGAAGATCGGGATATTTTCCGAGCGTCCTGTTACCGTGGACACGGCTATTCGAATAGATATACTTCCCTGCAAGGGTGCACCAACTTACCCAACACGCTCGATTAACTCTGGCCGGACACACTTGCTCGGTCCATGCCCGGCCTCGGCTGATCGACACGTCGTAGCCCTACCTAGGCTCAACAAAGAGGCCATCACGCCGGTCTACATCCTAAGCACTCAGGGGTCTTGGGCCCATCGCCCTTTGCACTCTGCGCGTTGCGAACGCGGCCAGTGAGCAGACCTAGCCCCCTTAAAACAAGCGCAGGCTTTCCCAGTCCAACCCGGCGCGCGCCACTCAACTGCTAACTTCTGAAGATCTTCGGCTGATACATACGACGCCGAGTGCCCATACTTATTCCCGCGTGGTGGTTAGTGCGAAAAGGCTAGAGGCCTACTCAGATTACATATCCTAACCCATTAGTGCGTTGGGAGCTCGTGGAAACAAGCAGAGATCCATGGTCATGTGACCCCGTCGCCCCGTCTCGTGGACTTACGGCAAGGGCTAAGAATGCCCGGCCGTGCCACGTAACTATCTCGCGGGTACCCTCATGGTCAACCCGACTCCACATCACTCGCGGGTACCCCTCGGGGCCTACCCGACTTTACCAAGTATCTGAAGTAATTTAGTGGTAACCGTGTGTCCATTACATCCAGAAGGAATCAGAGGAATCACCCTTGTTGGATTCCCACTCGATGTACCCGTCAAGGTGAACCCGGAGGATTCACCCTTGATGGTATTCACACTTGCGGGGTGGCACGACAGAAGCTTTATCGGAGGTGGTGGAAGAAGAATCACCCTCGATAACCCACAACCGACCAGCTGTACTATAGAGGCAACATCAGGAGTGAGATAAGAGGTATCACCCTCGGCACTCGATGGTAACTCTGCAGAGTCGAGCAACTTAGGGGTTGTGCGGTGATGTGCTGGTCTCAGCCCGTCGATCACATTGAACGGGGCACTGGTAACTAAGCGGGGCAACTAAGAACAAGGAAGAGGAGCCACAGATGGTTTACTAACCAACCTACACTAAGCATTTAGGATAGCAGGTAAGGTATCAATAGCAATTTACAAAAACAGGCTATGCATCAGATTAGGATCAATCAAAAGCAGTAGCAAATTCTAATGCAAGCAGGAGGGAGAAATAATAGGTGAAATAGGCATGCTCAAGGGGGGTTGCTTGCCTGGAAGCTCGGCGGCAAAAGAGGGATCGTCGGGATGCAGTCGCACTCCGGAGCTGAGTCGGTCTATGGGTCTACCGGATAGAAGAGGGGGGGAAAATAATAAATAAAAGCAAACAGAGCAATACAGATGCGTGAGATGGCAATATGCAGTGCTGGTGGTGACCTAATGCAATGCTACACGCTGCAGACGAAACGGAAAAATATCTGGGATATTTTCCCGGCTCTTAGTCAGTTATCGGTATACTAAACCGGAGGGGAAGGTTCCATGTTTGCATGGTTGTGGGCATGTGACAGATAAACGGAGGGTGTATTCAGATTCGTCTCGTTTTTCTGATCAACTTTCATGTTGAAAACTTTTCGACCCGAGCTACGGTTGAATTTCTACGAATTTTCAAAGATTTAAACCTTTTTCTGAAAATCCTGGAATTATTTTAATTTAATCCGAATTATCCAGAAAAGGAATATGATGTCATGCTGGCGCTAGCATTCCGTCAGCAGTCAGCTGACCAGCTAACTAGTCAACGGGGCCCACTGGTTAGTGACTGGACCAGCCCAGTCAGCCAGTTGACTTGGTCAACTGGTCAACTGGGCCCGCGGGGCCCAGCTGCAAGCGACCCAGGAGGTGCCACGTGGGCGGCCAGGTCAGCGCCGGCGCCGGAGTGACGCCGGCGAGCCCTCCCACGGTGGATCTTCGCAGGAGAGGCTCGGAAAACGCGCACAGGCGACCATTTGCCGTGCGCTTGGTTGCGTTCGAGAGCTGTCGTTGCCGCGCGTCGTGTGGTGCTACTGGTTCAACCGGAGATGGCCGGAAATGACGGCGGCGACCACGTTCCACGGCAGCCGGAGCTCGGGCGTGCTCGCGTTTGCAGCAGCAGCTCGCATTCGAGCAAATGGAGGGGCTAGGCCTATTCTACGCGTTGCTATGACGACGATGGACAAGCCCGCATGACCAACTGGTCACCGGAGACGTGCCGGCGACGAGCTCGCGCAGCGGCGAGCTCGGCTGCGATGAGGAAGACGGCCACGCCTGTGGAACAGAGCAGCAGAAGGAGGGAGGAGGAGCGGAGCTCACCGAGCGGCTCACGGGGGCCGGCAAAAAGCTTAGGAGCGCAGAGGGTGGCCGGAAACATCGGGGATCGCCGGTGATAGAGAGGGTGATGCCGAGCTCGATACCGACCGTGTAGTCCTCCCCAACTCAAATGGCGAGGTGCAGCCTACGTGGTCGAGGACAACGATGATCCTGGACATGCAGAGGTGATGAAGCGAGCTAGGTGGCCACGGTGGTGACGACGGCGTGGCGGCGGCGGCACAGTGGAGAGGAAGAGAGGGAGCGGATCGGCGTTGGAGAGCGAGGGAGAGGGAGTTGCGGCGTCCAGGGGGAGTGGGTGGCTTGCCCTTATCGCCTCCCAGAGCCCTGTGGTGGCGGCCAGCGGCCTGATCCACCGCGCCCTGGCCATGGCACCGTCGACACGACGACGGGAGCAGGTAGGAGGTGGCCTGTTGGGCTGGGCCGGCTCTGGGCCTTAGGTGAGCGCCAGGTAAGCCTCTGTTCTTTTCCTTTTTCCTATTTTCTCTTTTTATTTAATAAACAGAGAGGGAAGGAAATATTTAGGCTACCAAATGACTAAAGAAAAATATGGATCTAGTCCACATAAATCCCTGGCATTTTTAGGCACTGCCTCAACAAGTTTGGAAGAGATCTGAATTCATTTGAATATTTCACAAATGAAATAGCATTTTAAAATGCTGGATTTGCACTGGATTAATTGCTACTGTCCATCTTAGCATTGAGGTCATGTTGTTTTCCTGAACAAACATTTGTTTTGGAATACTTGCTAAATGATGAACATTTTTCCAGCAACTTTTGTGCAACTTCAAATTTCACTTGCATTTCAAATTTTAATTTGAAGTGGAATTTGAAATGAGATATGATTTCACTGTGATCTTTCTTTGCAAAACAAATTAGCTTAGCATTAATTTGAAGATCACTATGGCTCATTACTCAGGGGTGTTACAACTCTCCTCCTCTAAAAAAATTCTCGTCCCGAGAATTTAGGAGGTAGAAGGAAAAAGATCGGGGTATTCCTGGAAATTCTCCTGGAAGTACCTCTTAGAAGTCGCGAACGACTGGAACGTTTTCAACTCCTCATTTTAGTGCCATGCATGAATGCAAAAGCTTATGATATGAATGATTGCAAAACTTCTGAATCAAATAAAACAGAAGTTGGTACTGATTTAACAAAAGGAGTACCCATCACAGTAGCGGGCAAACCTTGTGTTCCATTCAGATCAACATGGTAAACTTGACCACGACCATAAGAAGATCTGGCATTATTATTGCGGGGCTGGTAGTTACCACGGACATTACCACGGCCAGCAGAGGGAAGTGCCAGCTAATTCTGATCCTGAGGGCATTCTCTAGCACGGTGACCTGGACGGCCACACTTGAAGTAGAGCCCATCATTGGGATGGGGAATAGGAGCTCGAAGCAGTGGAACCTGAGGTCTTGGCTGCCCCGGCGGTGGAGGAGGCAGATGAGGCGCATCATAAGACGACATTGGAACAGGTGCATCTGGGTTGTACATGCTGTGCGGAATCCAGATACGGCACTTCTGCGAGGATGAGCCCGAAGAAGAGCCCTCGTCACGGGTGCGCTTGAGTGTGTCCTTTTGTTCCTTCAGACCAGTTTTAACCTGAATGGCCTTGTTCACAAGGGTGGCGAAGTCAGCGAAGTCTTGGACAAGGAGCGCGAGCTTAATATCAGGGTTGAGCCCTTCACGGAACTTCTCCTGTCTGCGAGCATCAGTAGCGATATCCTCCTCAGCATAGCGAGACAGTTCAAGGAACTCCCGCTGATAAGCTTCGACAGCTTTACTGCCCAGAGTGAGATTGTGGAACTCACGCTTCTTCCGGTCCATGATTCCTTGGGGAATGTAGCGGGCATGGAAAGCAGCCTGGAATTCCAGCCAGGTGATGATGGTTCCAACAGGCAGGGTGCGTCTATGGCTGTCCCACCATTGAGCAGCGGGACCCTTCAGGAAATACGAAGCAAACGTGACATAGCTGGCAGGAGCAACATTGGCCGACTCCATCTCATAAGTGATATCACGGAGCCAGTCATCAGCATCAAGAGGCTCAACGGAGTTGCGGAATACAGTAGGGTTGAGGCGAACAAAGTCTTGCAGACTTATTGGGAGAGGCTGCTGATTAGCATTTGGACGAGGGAACTGATCCATAATCCCTTGCATAAACTGACGGTTCCGTTCAAACTGTTGCATCATTGCAGCCATATAGTCGGGTGGTGGTGGATTGTTGGCACCATGGCCACGACCTGCGGCTCTAACCATCCTGCTAAAGAGTAACAGGGGTAGTTTAGCAACGAGTACTTGCAGATGTATGGAATCACTCGTGAAGTAACACGCACAACAAAAGAAGTGCAATAGATACATCACAGTACTCATTAAAGACATACAGATCCATACATAGATTCGGTTACAAGCCCGCGGTACAATTTCGGAAGGGAAAGCTAGACACACTAGGCGGCACGCAGGCACGCGGTGGAGAGATATAACAACGAGACATAGCAAAGGCTACATCAGCGTCGGAGAAAACCACTGGAGCGAGGAATCTGCACGTGACAATGCAGGGTGCCCTCGATAAAAGGATCCTGGAGTCCGTGACACTGTGAAGCAGAACCTTGCCCACGACTCAAAGAAGGGTTAGTTCAAATCTCCGGGTGAATGTGATCACGAGAACCAAGAGTTATAGTTAGTTAAATCTTTAACCCGAAAGGATGAGAGATCAGAGTCCCAATGTAAATGTGAGGAAGAAAAGATCCTGATACCACCCATTGGCGACGTGGGCCCGTAAGCCACACAACCATGTTAGTAAAACGGTTTTTCAAAGACTAGACTCAACTACGGCCAAGGAGTTGGAAAGGGGCTTCCTACAGGCAGTCGGCTCTGATACCAACTTGTGACGCACCCGACTTAATCGTGCACTAATCATACACGCAAATGCACACGATCAAGCCTAAGGATGCACTTGAAGATATCACAACACAACTCTAAACACAAATAAAAGTCATACAAGCTTTATAATACAAGCCAGGGGCCTCGAGGGCACGAATACATAAGCTTGAGTCATACAAGCATCAGCGAAAGCATCAGATATCTAAGTACAGACATAAAAGTTAAACAGATAAGCCTTAAGAAGGCGGGGCAAAACAACGACACTAGATCGGAAGGCGCAGGCCTCCTGCCTGGGTGCCTCCTATCTACTCCTTGTCGTCGGTGGTCTCCACGTAGTAGTACTCTCCACCAGAGGGGTAGTAGTAGTAGTCGTCGGCTGGCGCAGCTGGCTCCGGGGCTCCGTCATCTGGTCACAGCAATCGGGTATGGGAAAAAAAAGGGGAAGTAAAGCAACCGTGAGTACTCATCCAAAGTACTCGCAAGACTTACATCAGAACTATTCTACTTATGCATCGGTATCAAAGAAGGGCTGTATCAGTGGGCTGGACTGCAGAAATGCCAGAATAGAGGGAAGGCCTAGCCTATCGAAGACTAGCATTTTCAGCGTCTTGCAGCATTAGAAGAGTGCAGATTAGTACCTAAATATAGTAGTAGCATCAAGTACAAGTAGCCACGCCCAGAGATCCTTCCTCGACTCCCTGCGAGAAAGCAATCCCGGAGCTAACATATTCAAACCATTTCTAGTTGTAGAAGATCGGGATATTTTCTGAGCGTCCTGTTACCGTGGACACGGCTATTCGAATAGATATACTTCCCTGCAGGGGTGCACCAACTTACCCAACACGCTCGATTAACTCTGGCCGGATACACTTGCTCGGTCCATGCCCGGCCTCGGTTGATCGACACATCGTAGCCCTACCTAGGCTCAACAGAGAGGCCAGCACGCCGGTCTACATCCTAAGCACTCAGGGGTCTTGGGCCCATCGCCCTTTGCACTCCTGCGCGTTGCGGACGCGCCCGGTGAGAAGACCTAGCCCCCTTAATACAAGCGCAGGCTTTCCCAGTCCAACCCAGTGCGCGCCGCTCAACTGCTAATGTCTGAAGATCTTCGGCTGATACATACGACGCCGAGTGCCCATACTTATTCCCGCATGGTGGTTAGTGCGAAAAGGCTTGAGGCCTACTCAGATTACATATCCTAGCCCATTAGTGCGTTGGGAGCTCGCGGAAACAAGCAGAGATCCACGATCATGTGACCCCGTCGCCCCGTCTCGTGGACTTACGGCAAGGGCTAAGAATGCCCGGCCGTGCCACGTAATTATCTCGCGGGTACCCTCATGGTCAACCCGACTCCACATCACTCGCGGGTACCCCTCGGGGCCTACCCGACTTTACCAAGTATCTGAAGTAATTTAGTGGTAACCGTGTGTCCATTACATCCAGAAGGAATCCGAGGAATCACCCTCGTTGGATTCCCTCTCGATGTACCCATCAAGGTGAACCCGGAGGATTCACCCTTGATGGTATTCACACTTGCGGGGTGGCACGATAGAAGCTTTATCGGAGGTGGAGGAAGAGGAATCACCCTCGATGACCCACAACCGACTAGCTGTACTATAGAGGCAACATCAGGAGTGAGATAAGAGGTATCACCCTCGGCACTCGATGGTAACTCTGCAGAGTCGAGCAACTTAGGGGTTGTGCGGTGATGTGCTGGTCTCAACCCGTCGACCACATCGAACTGGGCACTGGTAACTAAGCGAGGCAACTAAGAACAAGGAAGAGGGGCCACAGATGGTTTACTAACCAACCTACACTAAGCATTTAGGATAGCAGGTAAGGTATCAATAGCAGTTTACAAAAACAGGCTATGCATCAGACTACGATCAATCAAAAGCAGTAGCAAATTCTAATGCAAGCAGGAGGGAGAAATAATAGGTGAAATAGGCATGCTCAAGGGGGGTTGCTTGCCTGGAAGCTCTGCGGCAAAAGAGGGGTCATCGGGGATGCAGTCGCACTCCGGAGCTGCGTCGGTCTCGGGGTCTACCGGATAGAAGAGGGGGAAGAAACAATAAA
The DNA here is from genome assembly GCA_039707655.1 of Elymus sibiricus. Lineage (NCBI taxonomy): Eukaryota > Viridiplantae > Streptophyta > Magnoliopsida > Poales > Poaceae > Elymus > Elymus sibiricus. The sequence goes on from CM077670.1 coordinate 41,148,940, forward strand.
TAAAAGCAAACAGAGCAATACAGATGAGTGACATGGCAATATGCAGTGCTGGTGGTGACCTAATGCAATGCTACACGCTTTTGACGAAGCGAAAAAATATCTGGGATATTTTCCCGGGTCTTAGGCAGTTATCGGTATACTGAACCAGAGGGGAAGGTTCCATGTTTTCATGGTTGTGGGCATGTGAGATAAACAAAGGGCATATTCGGATTCCTCTCGTTTTTCTGATCAACTTTCATGTTGAAAACTTTTCGATCCGAGCTACGGTTGAATTTCTATAAATTTTCAAAGATTTAAACCTTTTTCTGAAAATCCTGGAATTATTTTAATTTAATCCGAATTATCCAGAAAAGGAATATGATGTCATGCCGGCGCTACCATTGCGTCAGCAGTCGGCTGACCAGCTGACCAGTCAACGGGGCCCACTGGTAAGTGACTGGACCAGCCCAGTCAGCCAGTGGACTTGGTCAACTGGTCAAATGGGCCCGCGGGGCCCAGCTGCCAGCGACCCAGGAGGTGCCACGTGGGCGGCCAAGTCTGCGCCAGCGCCGGAGTGATGCCGGCGAGCCCTCCCGCGGCGGATCTTCGCCGGAGAGGCTCGGAAAAAGCGCATAGGCGGCCATTTGCCGCGCGCTTGGTTGCGTTCGAGAGCTGTCGTTGCCGTGCGTCATGTGGTGCTACTGGTTCAACCGGAGACGGCCGGAAACGATGGCGGCGACCACGTTCCGCGGAGGCCGGAGCTCAGGCGTGCTCGCGTTTGCAGCAATAGCTCGCATTTGAGCAAACGGAGGGGCTAGGCCTATTCTACGCGTTGCTACGACAACGATGGACAAGACCGCATGACCAACTGGTCACCGAAGACGTGCCGGCGACGAGCTCGCGTGGTGGCGAGCTCGGCTGCGATGAGGACGATGGCTACGCGCGTGGAACTGAGCAGCAGAAGGAGGGAGGAGGAGCGGAGCTCACCGAGCGGCTCACGGCGGCCGGCAAAAAGCTTAGGAGCGCAGAGGGTGGCCGGAAATGTCGGGGATCGCCGGCGACAGAGAGGGTGATGCCGAGCTCGATACCGACCTTGTGGTCCTCCCTGACTCAAATGGTGACGTGCATCCTACGTGGTCGAGGACGACGATGATCCTAGACATGCAGAGGTGATGAAGCGAGCTAGGTGGCCACGGTGGTGACGACAGCGTGGCGGCGGCGGCGCACTGGAGAGGAAGAGAGGGAGCGGATTGGCGTTGGATAGCGAGGGAGAGGGAGCTGCGTCATCCAGGGGGAGTGGGTGGCTTGCCCTTATCGCTTCCCGGAGCCCTGTGGCGGCATGTGGCGGCCAGCGGCCGGAGCCACCGCGCCCTGGCCATGGCACCGTCGACACGGCGACGGGAGCAGGTGGGAGGCGGCCTGTTGGGCTGGGCCAGCTCTGGGCCTTAGGTGAGCGCCAGGTAAGCCTCTGTTCTTTTCCTTTTTTCCTATTTTCTCTTTTTATTTAATAAACAGAGAGGGAAAGGAAATATTTAGGCTACCAAATGACTAAAGAAAAATATGGATCTAGTCCACATAAATCCCTGGCATTTTTAGGCACTGCCTCAAAAAGTTTGGAAGAGATCTGAATTCATTTGAATATTTCACAAATGAAATAGCATTTTAAAATGCTGGATTTGCACTGGATTAATTGCTACTGTTCGTCTTAGCATTGAGGTGATGTTGTTTTCCTGAACAAACATTTGTTTTGGAATACTTGCTAAATGATGAACATTTTTCCAGCAAATTTTGTGCAACTTCAAATTTCACTTGGATTTCAAATTTTAATTTGAAGTGGAATTTGAAATGAGATATGATTTCACTGTGATCTTTCTTTGCAAAACAAATTAACTTAGCATTAATTTGAAGATCACTGTGGCTCAGTACTCAGGGGTGTTACAACTCTCGTCCTCTAAAAAAATTCTCGTCCCAAGAATTTAGGAGGTAGAAGGAAAAAGATCGGGGTATTCCTAGAAATTCTCCTCGAAGTACCTCTTAGAAGTCGCGAACGACTGGAACGTTTTCAACTCCTCATTTTAGTGCCATGCATGAATGCAAAAGCTTATGATATGAATGATTGCAAAACTTCTGAATCAAATAAAACAGAAGTTGGTACTGAGTTAACAAAAGGAGTACCCATCACAGTAGCGGGCAAACCTTGAGTTCCATTCAGATCAACATGGTAAGCTTGACCACGACCATAAGAAGATCTGGCATTATTGTTGCGGGGCTGGTAGTTACCACGGACATTACCACGGCCAACAGAGGGAAGTGCCAGCTGATTCTGATCCTGAGGGCATTCTCTGGCACGGTGACCTGGACGGCACACTTGAAGTAGAGCCCATCATTGGGACGGGGAGCAGGAGCTCGAAGCAGTGGAACCTGAGGTCTTGGCTGCCCCGGCGGTGGAGGAGGCAGATGAGGCGCATCATAAGACGACATTGGAACAGGTGCATCTGGGTTCTACATGCTGTGAGGAATCCAGATAAGACGCTTCTGCGAGGATGAGCCCGAAGATGAGCCCTCGTCACGGGTGCGCTTGAGTGTGTCCTTGTGTTCCTTCAGACCAACCTCAACCTGAATGGCCTTGTTCACAAGGGTGGCGAAGTCAGCGAAGTCTTGGACAAGGAGCGCGAGCTTAATATCAGGTTGAGCCCTTCACGAAACTTCTCCTGTCTGCGAGCATCAGTAGCGATATCCTCCTCAGCATAAGGAGACAGTTCAAGGAACTCCTGCTGATAAGCTTTGACAGCTTTACTGCCTAGAGTGAGATTGCGGAACTCAGGCTTCTTCCGGTCCATGATTCCTTGGGGAATGTAGCGGGCATGGAAAGCAGCCTGGAATTCCAGCCAGGTGATGATGGTTCCAACAGGCAGGGTGCGTCTATGGCTGTCCCACCATTGAGCAGCGGGACCCTTCAGGAAATACGAAGCAAACGTGAGATAGCTGGCAGGAGCAACATTGGCCGACTCCATCTCATAAGTGATATCATGGAGCCAGTCATCAGCATCAAGAGGCTGAACGAAGTTGTGGAATACAGCAGGGTTGAGGCGAACAAAGTCTTGCAGACTTATTGGGAGAGGCTGCTGATTAGAATTTGGACGAGGGAACTGATCCATAATCCCTTGCATAAACTGACGGTTCAGTTCAAACTGTTGCATCATTGCAGCCATATAGTCGGGCGGTGGTGGATTGTTGGCACCACGGCCACGACCTGCGGCTCTAACCATCCTGCTAAAGAGTAACAGGCGTAGTTTAGCAATGAGTACTTGCAGATGTATGGAATCACTCGTGAAGTAACACACACGACAAAAGAAGTGCAATAGATACATCACAGTACTCATTAAAGACATACAGATCCATACATAGATTCGGTTACAAGCCCGCGATACAATTTCGGAAGGGAAAGCTAGACACACTAGGCGGCAAGCAGGCACGCGGTGGAGAGATACAACAACGAGACATAGCAAAGGCTACATCAGCGTCGGAGAAAACCACTGGAGCGAGGAATCTGCACGTGACAACACAGGGTGCCCTCGATAAAAGGATCCTGGAGTCCGTGACACTGTGAAGCAGAACCTGGCCCACGACTCAAACAAGGGTTAATTCAAATCTCCGGGTGGATGTGATCACGAGAACCTAGAGTTAGAGTTAGTAAAATCTTTAACCCGAAAGGATGAGTGATCAGAGTCACAGTGTAAATGTGAGGAATAAAAGATCCTGATACCACCCATTGGCGACGTGGGCCCGTAAGCCACACAGCCATGTTAGTAAAACGGTTTTTCAAAGACTAGACTCAACTTTGGCCAAGGAGTTGGAAAGGGGCTTCCTACAGGCAGTCGGCTCTGATACCAACTTGTGACGCCCCCGACTTAATCGTGCACTAATCATACACGCAAATGCACACGATCAAGCCTAAGGACGCACTTGAAGATATCACAACACAACTCTAAACACAAATAAAAGTCATACAAGCTTTATATTACAAGCCAGGGGCCTCGAGGGCACGAATACATAAGCTTGAGTCATACAAGCATCAGCGGAAGCATCAGATATCTGAGTAGAGACATAAAAGTTAAACAGATAAGCCTTAAGAAGGCTGGGCAAAACAACGACACTGGATCGGAAGGCGCAGGCCTCCTGCCTGGGTGCCTCCTATCTACTCCTGGTCGTCGGTGGTCTCCACGTAGTAGTACTATCCACCAGAGGGGTAGTAGTAGTAGACGTCGGCTGGCGCAGCTGGCTCCGGGGCTCCGTCATCTGGTCACAGCAATCGGGTATGGGAAAAAAAGGGGAAGCAAAGCAACCATGAGTACTCATCCAAAGTACTCGCAAGACTTACATCAGAACTATTCTACTTATGCATCGGTATCAAAGAAGGGTTGTATCAGTGGGCTGGACTGCAAAAATGCCAGAATAGAGGGAAGGCCTAGCCTATCAAAGACTAGCATCTTCAGCGTCTTGCAGCATTAGAAGAGTGCAGATTAGTACCTAAATATAGTAGTAGCATCAAGTACAAGTAGCCATGCCCAGAGATCCTTCCTCGACTCCCTGCGAGAAAGCAATCTCGGAGCTAACATATTCAAACCATTTCTAGTTGTAGAAGATCGGGATATTTTCCGAGCATCCTGTTACCGTGGACACGGCTATTCGAATAGATATACTTCCCTACAGGGGTGCACCAACTTACCCAACACGCTCGATTAACTCTGGCCGGATACACTTGCTCGGTCCATGCCCAGCCTCGGTTGATCGACACCTCGTAGCCCTACCTATGCTCAACAGAGAGGCCAACACGCCGGTCTACATCCTAAGCACTCAGGGGTCTTGGGCCCATCGCCCTTTGCACTCCTGCGCATTGCGAACGCGGCCAGTGAGCAGACCTAGCCCCCTTAATACAAGCGCAGGCTTTCCCAGTCCAACTCAGTGCGCGCCGCTCAACTGCTAACGTCTGAAGATCTTCGGCTGATACATACGACGCCGAGTGCCCATACTTATTCCCGCATGGTGGTTAGTGCGAAAAGGCTAGAGGCCTACTCAGATTACATATCCTAACCCATTAGTGCGTTGGGAGCTCGCGGAAACAAGCAGAAATCCACGGTCATGTGACCCCGTCGCCCCGTCTCGTGGACTTACGGCAAGGGCTAAGAATGCCCGGCCGTGCCACGTAACTATCTCGCGGGTACCCTCATGGTCAACCCGACTCCACATCACTCACGGGTACCCCTCGGGGCCTACCCGACTCTACCAAGTATCTGAAGTAATTTAGTGGTAACCGTGTGTCCATTACATCCAAAAGGAATCCGAGGAATCACCCTCGTTGGATTCCCACTCGATGTACCCGTCAAGGTGAACCCGGAGGATTCACCCTTGATGGTATTCACACTTGCGGGGTGGCACGACAGAAGCTTTATCGGAGGTGGTGGAAGAAGAATCACCCTCGATAACCCACAACCGACTAGCTGTACTATAGAGGCAACATCAGGAGTGAGATAAGAGGTATCACCCTCGGCACTCGATGGTAACTCTGCAGAGTCGAGCAACTTAGGGGTTGTGCGGTGATGTGCTGGTCTCAGCCCGTCGATCACATCGAACGGGGCACTGGTAACTAAGCGGGGCAACTAAGAACAAGGAAGAGGGGCCACAGATGGTTTACTAACCAACCTACACTAAGCATTTAGGATAGCAGGTAAGGTATCAATAGCAGTTTACAAAAACAGGCTATGCATCAGACTAGGATCAATCAAAAGCAGTAGAAAATTCTAATGCAAGCAGAAGGGAGAAAGATTAGGTGAAATAGGCATGCTCAAGGGGGGTTGCTTGCCTGGAAGCTCTACGGCAAAAGAGGGGTCGTCGGGGATGCAGTCACACTCCGGAGCTGCGTCGGTCTCGGGGTCTACCGGATAGAAGAGGGGGAAGAAACAATAAATAAAAGCAAACAGAGCAATACAGATGCGTGACATGGTAATATGCAGTGCTGGTGGTGACCTAATGCAATGCTACACGCTGTAGACGAAGCGAAAAAAATTCTGGGATATTTTCCCGGGTCTTAGGCAGTTATCGGTATACTGAACCAGAGGGGAAGGTTCCATGTTTTCATGGTTGTGGGCATGTGACAGATAAATGAAGGGCATATTCGGATTCGTCTCGTTTTTCTGATCAACTTTCATGTTGAAAACTTTTCGATCCGAGCTACGGTTGAATTTCTACTAATTTTCCAAGATTTAAACCTTTTTCTGAAAATCCTGGAATTATTTTAATTTAATCCGAATTATCCAGAAAAGGAATATGATGTCATGCCTGTGCTACCATTGCGTCAGCAGTCGGCTGACCAGCTGACCAGTCAACGGGGCCCACTGGTAAGTGACTAGACCAGCCCAGTCAGCCAGTTGACTTGGTCAACTAGTCAAATGGGCCCGCGGGGCCCAGCTGCCAGCGACCCAGGAGGTGCCACGTGGGCGGCCAAGTCTGCGCCGGCACCGGAGTGACGCCGGCGAGCCCTCCCACGGCAGATCTTCGCGGGAGAGGCTCGGAAAAAGCGCACAGGCGGCCATTTGCCGCGCGCTTGGTTGCGTTCGAGAGCTGTCGTTGCCGCGCGTCATATGGTGCTACTGGTTCAACCGAAGACGGCCGGAAATGACGGCGGCGACCACGTTCTGCGGCGGCCGGAGCTCAGGCGTGCTCGCGTTTGTAGCAGCAGCTCGCATTCGAGCAAACGGAGGGGCTAGGCCTATTCTACGCGTTGCTACGACGACGATGGACAAGCCCGCATGACCAACTGGTCACCGGAGACGTGCCGGCGACGAGCTCGCACGGCGGCGAGCTCGGCTGCGATGAGGACGACGGCTACACGCGTGGAATAGAGCAGCAGAAGGAGGGAGGAGGAGCGGAGCTCACCGAGTGGCTCACGGGGGCCGGCGAAAAGCTTAGGAGCGCAGAGGGTGGCCGGAAACGTCGGGGATCGCCGGCAACAGAGAGGGTGATGCCGAGCTCGATCCCGACCATGTGGTCCTCCCCAACTCAAATGGCGAGGTGCAGCCGACGTGGTAGAGGACGGCGATGATCCTGGATATGCAGAGGTGACGAAGCGAGCTAGGTGGCCACGGTGGTGACGACGGCGTGGCGGCGGCGGCGCATTGAGGTGATGTTGTTTTTCTGAACAAACATTTGTTTTGGAATATTTGCTAAATGATGAACATTTTTCCAGCAACTTTTGTGCAACTTCAAATTTCACTTGCATTTCAAATTTTAATTTGAAGTGGAATTTGAAATGAGATATGATTTCACTGTGATCTTTGTTTGCAAAACAATCTAGCTTAGCATTAATTTGAAGATCACTGTTGCTCATTACTTAGGGGTGTTACACTAGAGAGTGATAGTGTCTTGTGATCAAAGATGATGTCATTTCTGTGACACCAAATGCACCATGACGCTGTCATCAAAATTTCCCTGAATAAGTTGCTGCTGGCCCTTAATAACATTTCTTCGAGTTGAAGTTGAGTGTCCCAGTCAATATTGAGGAAACGCCAGCACCATTTGCCGAAGGAGCAATCAAAAAACAGATGAAGGAGGGTTTCTTCCTGATTTTTGTTGTAGAGTACGCAAGGGTAGCTGCCCAGGTGCATTGTCTTCCTTCTTAATAGAATTCGTGTGTTCAATCGATCATTGAGGAGCAACCAGAAGAAGAATTTGTGTTTTTCTCGGCAGCTTGAATTCCACATCCATTTGAACCATGGTGTTGCTTCTTTAATTCCAATGAGTTGTAGGTACGCATTTTTGGAGAGGAAGATGTCACACTGCCATATGTAGCTCCATTTGTCAGACGTGGCTTCACTTATGTTGAGCTGCTGTAGCTGCTGTTGGAGTGTCGTCAATTAAGCTGAGGCTTCCATTGAGAGGGTAACCAGAAAGATCTCTGCAAGGAGTTTTGTAAGAAGCCTTTGACTGTGATGTGTTTGTTTAAAGAATAGGAATATAGCTGGGGGTATAAGTGCTTGAGAACACCGAGGTCCCAGGTGTCTTGCCAGAAAGATATAGTGGTTCCTTCTTGGACTTTGCATTCAGCCATCTGAAAGAATTTTCCTGCAAGTCTGATTATGTGCCTCCACCAGAAAGATCCTTTGGGTCTGCATTCATGTGGCGCTTTCGCTGTGTTCTTGTACAAGTGTTTCCAGGTTAGTTCCACCCATGACAATTGTTCCTTATTATAGAACTTGTGCAGATGTTTCAGGAGCAGGGCTGTGTTTTGAGCTTTGATGTCAATAATTACCAATCCTCCTTGATCCTTTGGTCTAGTGGCATTAGCCTAGGCTACCAAACACCATCCCTTTTTGTTAATATCTCCATTATTCCAAAGATAGTGCTTTCTGTATTTTTCCACTTGCTCTATTACCGGTGCTGGCAGGGGAAGAACACACATGTAGAAAGTGGGAAGTGCCGATAGAAATGAGTTGACCATTAGAAGTCGACCTGAGTATGATAGCAGCTGGTTAATTCCCATCATTCGTTTTTCAATTCTTGTCAGCAGTGGTATAAACTCATTGAAAGTTTGCTTTGTAGTTCCAAGAGGCAATCCCAAGTATGTGAAAGGCATCTGCGCTATAGTGCAGCCTAAAGTGTTGGCTAGCAGTTCTGTCTTTTCTACATTGATGTTTATGGGAACTAGATAGGACTTATCACAGTTTACTTTCATTCCAGTTGAGTCAGCAAAGGTCCTCAGAAGTGCTTTTAAGCAGAATAGTTGTCTTGCATCAGCTGGCAGGATTATGAGAGTGTCATCTGCGTACTGTACTATGGGGTAATCCCCTCCAAAGTTCGGCCCAAGAGGATGATGTAGCACATTTTGTTGGCAAGCTTTGTTGATGATGGATTGCAGTAAATCAACAGCTAACACAAAAAGTAAGGGAGATAGGGGGTCTCCTTGTCTTACCCCTCTTCTACAGTTGAAAGGTTTTCCTGGGATGCCATTGAGAAGCACTGATGAAGTTCCTGATGTGAGGATAGCTTTGACCCATTTAATCCACATGTCAGAGAAACCCTTGGCTTGCAGCATGGACAGTATGACATGGTGTTCCACTTTATCAAAAGCCTTCTCAAAATCCAGTTTGAGTAGAACAATTTCTTTCTTGGAGTGGTCATAGATGTGTAGGAATTGATAAGCCCAGGGCAGGCAATCCTGTATAGTTCTTCCTTTGATGAATCCATATTGGTTAGCATGTACTACTAACAAAATTACTTGCTGCAGTCTGTTGGCTATAAGCTTGGTGAGTAGTTTCAGAGATGAATTTAGTAAGGAAATTGGCCTATAATCATTAACTGTTTGAGGGTTGTCCCTCTTGGGTACCAGGACAATGAATGAGCCATTGATACTTTGTATATCCAGATTCTCGGTTGCAAAATCAGTGCATAGTCTGAGAAAATCCCCCTCAATGATGTGCCAGCATTTCTTGACGAAAGTACCATTGAATCCATCTGGTCCTGGAGCATGGTCACTGGGCATGTCCTTGAGGGCAGCTTTGATTTCCTCCAAGTTGAATGGCTGGTCCATTGTGGGGAGTGCTCTTGCTTCTATTAATGCAGATAAGTCGAAGAGCATTACCTTGTGTTCAGATATACCTAGCCTGTCTCTGAAGGCATTCCAAAGTGCAGCTGCTTTAAGGTCATGTTGTTCCAGTATTGTGCCATCTGACAAGGTGAGCTGAGGGATGAGGTTATGCCTGTGTCTTTGTGTAGCCATTGCTTGGAAGAGCTTTGTATTCTCATCACCAAATTTAACCCATCATACTGTATTACATTGCTTCCAATATATTCTCTTTGGATCTAGAAGTGAAAGGAGGTGCTGTTTGAGGATTTTCCTGAAGTTTTTTTCGACTGTGCTAAGAGATCTCTGCTTTTCTAGTCCATCTAGAAGGGCAATTACCCATCCTGTGTTGTTGATGCTCTGATTTAGCTTGGACAGTTGTTTGCTCCATTTTTTAGTCCTTGTCTGACCTGCTTGAATTTACCATTCAGAGTTTTTGCTGCGTTATTGTAGTATGGTGTGCTATGCCAGTGCAGCTCCACTATTGAGAGAAAATCGGTGTGATTAGCCTAGTAATTTTCAAACCTGAATATGTTGGATTTGGGGATCGCTGTGCCCACTGTAGTCACAAACGGTACGTGGTCAGGGATTGGTTTGACCAGAGTTTTGACCATGGTGTTCGGATAGCTGAGGGTCCAGGATGTGGATGTGAAAACCCAATAAAGTTTCACAAGCAGTGGGACATCCTGCATGTCACTCCAGGTGTATTCTTGATGTTGAAATTTAATTTCAACTAGATCAAGGTGCTGTATGAGGTCATTGAATAATAACATGTTCTGTGGATTTCCACCAAATCTATTTCTGTTATCCGGTGATTTGATCAAATTGAAATCCCTTGCAATCAGCCAGTCCTCAATTGCTGAAGTATCGAAATTGTAGAGCCAGTTGATGAATGTGGCCTTCTCATCAGCGGCAGCAGGTCCATACATGTTGGTGAGGTGAAAACTCTAACCGAAGCCCTCGAGGTAAATTTTATTGTAATAGAATAGGAGTTCATAAGCACTAAATCACCCTGGAATTGAGAACCATTCCATACTGTGAGTAGCCCACCAGAGGCACCATTGGATGGAGAGGAACTAAACTGTGATAAATGTCCTGGGCAAAATTTGCTGATGTAGTTGCTGTCGAAGGAGTCTCTTTTAGTTTCTTGAATGCATATAATTTGACAGGCACTGTCTGTGATTCTATCCTGAATTGCATCCAATTTTTCCTATGAGTTGATACCTCTAACATTTCAGACTAAAATGTTCCAATTTCGATTGTTATCCATTGAAGAAAGTCAACTTGTATAATAGCCAACAACCAAGCGCATCTGGGTTGTACAGTAATTACCTTGAGTCAACATGATAGTTATCATCACAAGCGAGTAGAATGGCCATCAATGAAAAAAATTGTGAATAGCCCTCTTTTGCTACCTCGTCATCACATGAAAGTACACCAATTGAGAGGAATCCCCAGTTTACATTCATAATTTTTCTCATAGAGGGAAACTAACAAAACCGAACTAACAAGGCATGCACAAGTATCAATAAGCAATTTTCATCCTGCTCCACATGATTGAACCAAAGAGCCACGAGAAAGCACCCCACACATGCTTGGTATATTAATAATTTCATCACAATAAGGTAAGTAGCGCAGGGAATATTCATCCACATCGCGCAAGTAGAATAACTGCCATCATCATAAATCATAATTAAGCCACCACATGCTGGATAGATAGATAAATCCACCAACACCAGGTTCATCACTCTAAGGAAATAAAGCATAATAGGGTTCAACATTGTGAAATGACCCGGACTAACAGACTCTAGCACCCGACTCAGAAGGTCACCAGGACCAAGGGATAACAAAAGGCCAACACTATGAGATGACTTATGCATTGGAAGGAGCATCATCAGCTTCCAGAATTTCCTTCGCAACTGCAGAGGCCTGCATGTTGAGGAAACCTGAAGCTATTGCCTGCACATTCTCAACAGAGAGGTGCGAAGCCACTAGAGATGAGCCAGTAGGAAGTGTGGATGTCCCCACATTGCTAGGGAACACAACAGGAAGATCTTTTGGAGCCACTGGGACTATGGCCATGGCATTCTGTTCTTATGCAGGATTAGCTTCAGCAGCCTCTGCAGTTGCCTGGTCCTTCTCTGCATCTTGGACCTTGAAGCCATTCTTGTTCAGGCGCTTGCTGCGCCTGAGGATGGAGGTGTCCAGTTGCACCCTCGGCTTCCTGGCACGGCGCTTCTTGGGTGTCTTCCTTGTGAGCATGAACACTGCCTTGTCGATTTCTTCAATCTCTGCGACAGTGTCCTCCCCACTTCCTGTTCAAGTTTCTCTGCTCCAGTGTCAGCTGGCATGATCTGAGGTGAGAAGAGAACAGTGGAGTCTGAGTCTCTCACAATTGTGAGCAACCGAGCAATTGTGAATGGATCATCCAAATAGGGTGGAATGCAGGTATCCAAGTTGATGTGAAGGAAATTGATAGCAGAAATCTGAACATCTCTGATGGGAAATAAGTTCAGGGGAGGAGGGAGGACAATCACCTGCTGGTTGGTTATTATCATATTCTGATGCATAGAATCTACTTGTTCCTATGGCAGCGTGATGATGGTGTTCTCCAGGTCCATCTCTAGCCTGCGAGCAACCGGTGAGTTATGGGGAGCAAAGCCCGACGGCGCTTCCGAAAACACGCCACACGGGAGTGTGTTAGCTGGAGCAGCAGGCAGCACAGCTTGTTCCTCTTCGCGTACACCACCTGAGGCAGCGAAGTCGGCCGCAGCCCCCAATTGGGGGGAGTCGTTCTCATCCATCCATGATTCTTCAGCTGCCGGACCACCCACGTGCGGGCAAGCATGAGGGCCCATCCAGCGGGGATCCTGTGGTGGAAGTGGATGAGGTGCGCCGTCATGGAGCATGGCATCTTCGTCACCCACTGCTGCGAGGTTAGAAGCCGAGAGCACATAGACAAGAACAGTCCAGGATTTGACTCTTGGAGGATTGCCAGCGTAACAATGATTTCTGGGGGGATTCTGCGGCGATCGTGGACTAGCGCGCACACCACTATGCGGGCAAGCACATCAGACTCATGCACATCTTTGAGATCTGCAAAGCTGGATAGCAATTTGGCAATTGCTTTGTGCGAGCGCGCGTCAAGAGGGTAGCTAAGCAAGAGCAGCCAGACTTCCTGATCTAGATCAGGCATCCTAGCATTCTCGCCTTCATCATGCTTGGAGAAGGTGACACTGTACTCACCCAGTTGGAGGGGCGGGCCGTTGATGAAGCGATGGCGCTGTAGGAAAGAGTTGAAGATCACGAAGGCTTTGCTACTTGTGAGCTGCGTTGGGATTTTCCCCGAAGAGGAAGGGTGAAGCAATATAGTAGCTGATAAGTATTTCCCTTAATGAGAACCAAGGTTATTGAACCAATAGGAGAACTAAGCAAATCCTAGTGAACAGCACCTGCACACACAAGAGCAAATACTTGTACCCAACGCAGGCAAGAGGGTCGTCAATCCCCTTGAACTCGTTACTTGCAAGGATCAAATCTGGTAGTGATAGATATATAAATTGAAAAGTAAAATAAAAAGAGTAAAATTGCAGCAAGGTATTTTTGGTTTTAGTAATATGATAAAAGTAGATCCGGGGGCCATAGTTTTCACTAGAGGCTTCTCTCTCAAAACATAGCATACGGTGGGTAGACAAATTACTATTGGGCAATTGATAGAAAAGCACATAGTTATGATGTTATTCATGGCAATGATCATGTATATAGGCATCACGTCCGTGACAAGTAGACCGAAACAATTCTGCATCTACTACTATTATTCCACCAATCGACCGCTATCCAGCATGCATATATGGTATTAAGTTCATGACAAACAGAGTAACACTTTAAGCAAGATGACATAATGTAGATAGAATAAACTCAAGCAATATGATTAAACCCCGTCGTTTTACCCTTAATGGCAACAATACAATATGTGCCTCGCTACCCCTTCTGTCACTGGCTGAGGACACCGCAAGATTGAACCCATCACAAAGCACCTCTCCCACTGAAAATAAATCAATCTAGTTGGCCAAACCAAATGGATAGATCGCAGAGAAATACAAAGCTATAACAATCATGCATAATAAAGTTTAGAAAAGACTCAATTACTTTCAATGAATAATCTGATCATAAACCCACAACTCATCGGATCCCAGAAGACACACCGCAAAAGAAGATTACATCGAATCGATCTCCATGAAGATCATGGAGAACTTTGTATTGAAGATCAAAGAGAGAGAAGAAGCCATCTAGTTACTAGCTATGGACCCGTAGGTCAGTGGTAAACTACTCACACATCATCGGAAGGCAGCAAGGTTGATGTAGAAGCCCTCCGTGATCGATTCCCCCTCCGGCAGAGTACCGGAAAAGGCCTCCGGATGGGATAGCGGAAGAACGGAGACTTGCGGCAGCAGAAAAATTGTTTCAGGTGGCTCTCTATTGGTTTCAGGATTTATGGGAATTTATAGAGTTGGAATTAGGTCAAACGGAGCTGCGTGGGTCCCACAAGCTCAGGTGGCGCCCCCCTGGGGCATGCCGTGTGAGCTTGTGGCGCTCTCGTATCTCTTCTGGCCTCCTCCCAAAGCTTCTAGGGTCCCTTTTGGTCCAAAAAAGATCACCGTAAAGTTTTATTGTGTTTGGACTTCGTTTGGTATTGATTTTCTGAAAAGCAAAAAACATGCAGAAAACAACAACTGGCACTGGGCACTGAGTTAATAGGTTAGTTCCCTAAAATAATATAAAATTGCATATAAAGCATCCAAGATTGATAATATAATAGCATGAAACAATCAAAAATTATAGATACGTTGGGGACGTATCAGCATCCTCAAGTTTAATTCCTACTCGTCCTCGGGTATGTAAATGATAAAAACAGAATTTTTTATGTTCAATGCTACCTAGCATGTTTATCATGTAATCTCTTTGACGGCATAAATATTGAGAAACGTGAAGTAATTGATATCAACATAATAATATTCATGAATACAAGAACATAATCATTACTATTTCAAAATATACGATGCTCAACGAATGTTGTCCCTACTCATTGAATTATGTAAGCATGGCATGACTCCGCCTTCACCGCATAAATATAAATTATGAGCATCCCGGTGTCAAACCAAACAATTGGATCACACTTTTTAACGCGTTTCAGCATTTTCAACTCCACTCAATACATGAGCGTGAGCCATGGACATTAGCATTAGGTGGAATAGAATGCAGTGTTAGAGATATATAGGAGAAGTCAAAAAGAAAGAAAGTCTCGCATCAACTTGGTGGATCAACGGGCAATGGAGAGGCCCATCAATCGATATCAATGCGAGGAGTAGGGATTGCCATGCAACGGATGCACTAGAGCTATAAGTGTATGAAAGCTCAGCTAAAACTAAGTGGGTGTGCATCCAACTTGCTTGCTCATGAGGACCTCGGGCATTTGAGGAAGCACATCATCGGAATATACAAGCCAAGTTCTATAATGAAACATTCCCACTAGTATATGAAAGTGATAACTCAAGAGACTCTCTATATGAAGAACATGGTGCTACTCTAAAGCACAAGTGTGGTAAAAGGATAGTAACATTGCCCCTTCTCTCTTTTCTCTCATTTTTTTGTTGGGCTCTTTTGGCCTTTTTTAAAAAATTTCATCCGGAGTCTCATCCCAACTTGTGGGGGAATCTTTGTCTCCATCATCCTTTCCTCACTGGGACAATGCTCTAATAATGATGATCATCACACTTTTATTTACTTACAACTCGATAAAATGAAACAATATGACTCTATATAAATGCCTCTGGCAGTGTTCCAGGATGTGCAATGATCTAGCATAACATGTACTACGATGATGAACGGTGGCTTTGCCACAAATATCATGTCAGCTCTATATGATCATGCAAAGCAATATGATGATGAACACACATGTCATAAGACGGAACGGTGGAAGTTGCATGGCAATATATCTCGGAATGGTTATGGAAATGCCATGATGTGATAGCCCGAGACCGATGCTCCAGATGCCTTCCATGTTTTTCGTGATAGCCGTGTTAATTATTTGTTTGTTGCATTCATCATCGCATCATTCGCATTGCATCGGCACTCCGTTGCCGTCATTTTTTTTTTCAAAACCTGCATCCGTTCCTAGTTGTCGTTTCTCCTCATTGCCGTCGTTGGCCGTTCCGAGTCCATCCACCCTTGCAACCTGGATCTTCATTTTCTCTCTTGCCTAAGCCGGACTCTCTCTGCACAATCCACAAACCCACCTCGCATGCGCGTCCGAAACTTCCTCAAACCCGAACTGACCAGTCATGACCAGTGGGTCCGGATCAATCCTGAAATACCCCAAACATCTTCGGTTTCTTAATTGAACTCCCCTAGCCTATTTATTCACGGCCGTTCGATTTCCATCGGAGGGTCCGAACCTACCCCAATTCATCTCCCATCCCTATATATAAGCACCCCTAGTCCATTTTTGGACTAACCCTAGAAATCCTCCCCCATGTCCCATCCATCCATCAACCCGCCACCGCCACTCTTCTCCTCCTCGTTTTCCTCTCCTGCCCAATCCACAACCGACCAGTCTCCTTCCTTGGGATCTTCCCAGGTCCCAGCAGCCAACCACACCCGCAGCTCTCCAACTACCTGATGTAGTCCATCCATCCACTTGCCTCCGGGACGCGTTTGGCCGCCCGCAGCCGTCTTCGTCCGAGCCCGCAGGAGCCAGCAGCTGCAGCAGCCCGAGGCCCTGCCTCCTCTACACGAGCGCTCGAGTGCGCCCGACCTCGTCAGCCCCGCCAGCGACCTCAACCGACCAGGCCGTCGCCCTCTCCCTTCCCTTCCTTCCTCCGGTTCCTTCTTCCTTCTCTCACTTCTCGCTCCCTCTCTCTGTTTTCCTCGCAGGAGAACCACCCCCATAGCCGGCCTTTAGAGCTCCGCGCCGGATCTTCCTCCTCAAGCGCCGCCCGACCCGGCCTCCTCCAGATCCACTCGTCCACGCCTCCACGACCTCATTCCCGGTCGGATCTCGCGTCGCCGGCAGCCGTCCCCGCCGCCAAGTCCCACTGCTCCACCTCCTGCCTCCTGCATCGGCCTCGAGCACGAGGGATGAGCAGCCACTTCGCCCCGCGTCAAGTTCGCGCCCGCCGCCGCCGTCGCGTGCCCGCCTCCGTCTGGCTCCGTTGCAGCCGGACCTCCCCGCGCCTCTGCCTACGTTGCCACGCCGCCCCGCCTCGCCGGCACACCTCCTGCCAGCCGCCATGGACAGCGCCGCCGCTGTCTCTGCTCGTCAAAGGGAGACGAACGCCAGCGCCCGCCCGTGGTCGCATTGACCGCTGGTCAGCACGCGTGGGCCCCATCTACAGCGACCGCGCCAAGTCCATGCGCCTGGGCCGCCTCCCCTTCGCCAGATCAGGCCCAGCCTGCTGCTTCCCCGACGGCCTGCTCCAGATCCACAGGCCCAGGTGGCCCGATGTGAGCTCCGACCCTATCCCTCGCCCGTGCGTCGATTTGCTATCCAACGCTCACCCAGTTTCAGCCCAGTGCATGTTTTTTTTCCGTTCGGCGATTTTCCTAATTATCCTGAAAACTGTTGTTTTACAGATTAGTCCCTAGAATCATACATCTAATAACTTTTCACCCATGCATCGGATTAAAATGATTTATATATGTAAAATGCTTAGAATTTCATGTAGTTTCATAATATCCAACTCTCATCCATGTTAAAAATGTTTAAAATTGTTGTTTGCATTAATTTGCATTTTGCCATGCTAAAATGGTTTATTTCATAACTAAATAACCGTAGCTCCGAATTAAATAAACTTTATATGTAAATGTGGTAGAAAAATGTGTAGATTAACATGGTGCACTTTCTTTTCCTGTTTAACAACTTTAAAATTGTGTCTTAGGCAGAACAGTACCAAATTCGAAAATTGCATATGGGGATTTTCTGGAATTGTTATGTGTTGTTTTCGGCCTCCTTTAAATTGCCTAGATAGGTAGTTTAATTATGCTTCACCTCTTGCCATGATTAACAACATTTAATATTGTTGAGTAGCATAAACTGGTGTGAACTAAATAAATTGAATGTGGAGTTTCGTCAATATGCAACTCGTTGCATATTGAGCTTCACTTAATGTGTAGTAGTTGATTGTTGCACTTTGCCATGCCATGCCTATTTAAACCGGACATGCATCATACTTGGTTGTGCATTATGCCATGTTTATGTGATGTTTGTTTACCATGTTGTTTGTTTCTTTCCGGTTGTGCTTCTTCTCGATAGTTCCCGGTAATGTTTCGGAGTGAGAATTCGTTCGACTACGATTATTCGACTACTTCATGGATTCGGTCTTCTTCCTAGCAGGATTTCAGGCAAGATGACCATTACCTTGGATATCACTACTATCTTTGCTTGCTAGTTGTCTTGATGCTATCGCTATGTCTCGCTACCTACCACTTGTTTGTCAGCCTTCCAAAATGCCATGATACAGCCTCTAACCTTCCACCATCCCAGCAAACCGTTGTTTGGCTATGTTACAGCTTTGCTCAGCCCCTCTTATAGCACTGCTAGTCGTAGGTGCAGTTGCAGGTTGTTCCATGTTGGGACATGGATATCATGGGATATCACAATATCTATTATTTAATTAATGCATCTATATACTTGGTTGTGTGTGGAAGGCTCGGCCTTTTGCCTGGTGTTTTGTTCCACTCATGCCACCCTAGTTTTCGTAATACCGGTGTTATGTTCCTTGATGAGCGCTTCTAACACATGTGGGGCATATGGGAACCCCCCTGATCATTCGTTTTAGGATAAACTTCTCCAGCAAGGCCCAACATTGGTTTTACCATTTGCCTAATAACAACTAAAACTTGCATAGGGACTTACCGGTACCCGAGGATAATTAATCAACAACCCCGGGCCAGTGCTCCATATGAGTGTTGGTCCGAAACGGGCAGACTGTGGGGCCACCATGAGGAAACTCAAGGTTATGGTTTTACTCGTAGGCTGACCTATCCGGCCGTGTCCTGAGAACGAGATACGCGGCTCCTATCAGGATCGTCGACACGTCGGGAGGTCTTGCTAGTTTAGTTTTACCTTTTACGAGTGGCTTGTCCACCAGGATTCCTTATCGTAAGCATCGTGTTATCATGGTGTGAGGATGTTCCATCGGATGCGTGTGGTAATTTATAACGGACTACTTGGAGCACCCCTGCAGGGTTAAATCTTTCGCGAAGCTGTGCCCGTGGTTATGTGGCGACTTGGAAATTTATAACCTCCGGTTGTAGAGAACTTGACACTAAATCTAATTAAAATACACCAACCGCGTGTGTAACCGTGATCGTCTCTTTTCGAGTAAGTTCGAGAAGAGAACACGGTGGGGTTATGTTTGACTCGTAAGTAGGTGTTCAGGATCACTTCTTGATCATTATTAGTTGACGTACGTCTATGCGTAGTTTACTCTTCTTATTCTTGTACTCGTAAGTTAGCCACCATACAATGCTTAGTGCTTGCTGCAACCTCACCACTTATCCATTCCATACCCATTAAGCTTCGCTAGTCTTGATACCCATGGTAATGGGATTGCTGAGTCCTCGTGGCTCACAGTTTACTACAACAACAGGTGCAGGTACAGGTAAAGCGATGATATGACGTGAGAGCGATGCATGTTTGCTTTGGAGTTCTTCTTCTGCTTCTTCTTCTTCTTCGATCATAGGATGGGTTCCCGATTGGCAGCCTGGGACTAGCAGGGTGTATGTTGTTCTTCTTTTTCGTTTGATTTCATCTGTAGTTGGATCCTGTTCTTCTGTATGATGATTGCTATGTATTGATGTATCGTTGTATTCATGTTGTAGCTTGTGGCGAGTGTAAGCCTTTATCTGGTATTCTCATCTATTCAGTACATGGTATGTTGTAATGATATCCACCTTGCAAAGCGTCTACGATATGCGCTTCTATCCTTAGTGGAGCTTTCGAGTTCCTTGAGGATAGGACCGCATATTGGGCATTACACATGATAGGTAGGTATGGTGGCTATTTTGAGAAAGATATAAGGAGTCTTATGTGTGATAGAGCGTATCATGTCACGGGGTTTGGATGCTCCGGCGAAGTTTGCACCAACTCTCGAGGTGAGAAAGGGCAATTCACGGTACCGAAGAGGCTAGCAAATTGCGGAAAGGTAGGAATGCGTAATTGTCCATGAACTCACATTAGTCATAAAGAATTTATATACTTATTGTGAAAGTTTTATTAGCCCTCGAAGCAAAGTACTACTCGCATGCCTCTAGGGAGGAGGTTGGTAGGAGTTAACCATCGTGCGCCCCCAATTCAAACAGCACAAAGGATTTCAATCAGACCTAAGAATGCTCGGACATCCCCGTCATGCCATGTCGGACACTTAAATGAGTAGTTAATAACAAGCTTTAATATTGATATTTCTACTAACCAATCATCATGAACCAATACCATTTCATACACTGGACCAAGGAAAAAAAGAAGATTCTCGTGCTACACAGGCTGCCTGCGATGGTGGCTCTTGGTGTCGTTTGGCAGTGTGATGAAGGGTCCAGCAACCGACGAAACCTAGACCGTGTGTTGGTGATGGACCAACCGGCAACCGGCACTATAATGTTGGTCTAAATTGTTAACATAATAATAAGTGTACATCTCATTTCACATCATTGATGGAGATCAACAAAGAAAATAGAAAACCTGATGCTAAGAACTTACTAATTCCGTCGTTGGTCTACAAGGCCACATCGAATCATGGCCCACCAGTCGGCTTCATCTGACTAAGTTGCAAAATAGTATTTGTGCGTAATAAAGCGTTGTGTACACAACACTTAGGATTCGGGATATAAATAATATTAGTTATCATTGTCATATTTCCTTGTTTATCATTTGTGATTTAATAATATTATTCGCGTTTATTTACTTGTGGTCGGTTTTGTTCTACCAATGATTTTCTTTGCCTGGCAATTTTTCTTCCACTAGTGATATGTAATTTGTCCTGCCTTATAGACTTAGTCACATATATGTGTAGATCGAATAGATATTTGACTAGCATACTCATTTGAGATTTTGCTTCTTGCAGGAGAATGACACTGCGTTAGATTTTGTCCTTACTGCTATCTTAAGGCGGAAATTGAAGAAAAGAATAGGGAAGGTAGAAAGCACCATCAGTGAAGTGAAAAAGTCAGCACTCTTGTGCGTGGCAAGCAACACCGCGCCAAATGATATTGCCAACAAGAACATGACCAAAATTAGAGCTGCTAACAAGCGGAAGGTATTTGGTCGAGAGGTGTTGCGTGATCATATCATGGTCAGGCTCCACGAGACACCACAGGGTGATGCACCAAGCTCTAGTCCATGTTACACTGTGACTGGCATATATAGCGTTCAGGGTCTGGGAAGACTACCTTTGCAGGATATATTCGAGATTACATAAAGGAGGAATACAAGGAGAAACTTTTCGACACCATCATGTGCATTCATGTGTCCGAGACTTTTAGTGTGGATGATATATTTCATGAAATGCTGAAGGATATTACCAAAGATCGGCACTCCAATATTTCAGATCATGAAGAGCTGGAAGAGAAGTTGAAGGAAGCGTTGCGTGGCAAATGTTTCTTCTTGATATTGGACGATCTCTGGGTGAAGAACAAGCATGACTCACAGCTGGAGGAACTAATCTCTTCGCTTATTGTTGGGGCGAAAGGGAGCAAAATCCTGGTGACAGCTCGAACAAAAGATGCAACTGGTGCTCTATGTGCCAATGAACTTATTAAAATGCATGGTTTAGATGAGGATCAATACTTGAAGATGTTTATGCATTATGCATTGGATGGTACAAGTTTTGCTCATGAAGAATTTATCTCAGTTGGGAGAGAGATTGCCAAAAAGCTACACCGATCACCTATTGCAGCAGTAACAGTTGCAGGACGGCTTGGGTCAAACCCAAATATCAGTTTTTGGAAAAATGTTGCAAAGCTTGACTTGTTGAATGACACCATGGATGCTCTTTGGTGGAGCTATCAGCAGCTTAATCCGGACATTAGGCGATGCTTTGAATTCTGCAATATTTTTCCCAGAAGATTCAAATTGGAAAAAGACCAATTAGTCCACCTGTGGATAGCACAAGGGTTTGTAAAGACCAGTTGTGAACAGAGGAGATGGAAGATGTAGCTGAGGGCTACATTCAAGAGCTGGTGTCATGCTCATTTGTTCAACCAGAAGGAACTAGTTCTAATACTGATTGCTTTACAATTCATGATCTGCTGCATGATTTAGCAAACAAGGTTGCTGGAAGTGATTGCTTCAGAATCGAGAATGAAAGGGGCCAGAGAGGAGAAGGCTGGAAAGGAGATGTCCCTCGAGATGTCCGACATCTTTTTGTTCAGAATTATGATGCAAAATTGATTACTGAGAAGATCCTTGGACTAGAAAATCTACGCACACTCATCATTTATGTCATTGAAGAGGATACACCGGTTGAGGAAAAGGTCCTTGAGAGTATATGCATGAGGCTTGTCGAACTACGAGTAATGGCTGTTGTAATGGCCGTTGCGAGTCAGATATCTTATGCAATAAAGTTCTCGGTCCCAGAATCTGTTGCTCAGTTAAAGCACCTACGGTATCGTGCTTTCAGGACTCACTCATGCTTTGTAACTTTACTAAGCGCACTAACTAAACTTCACCATATCCAGCTGCTAGATTTTTTCGAAGGCCAAATGTTGGAATTCCCCTTTGCTGACCTTGTCAACTTGAGGCACATCACTAGTAGAAAATAGGGCTTTGGTCCAGGGCCAGATAAGAGCATTAATCCCGGTTCCCTTACGAACCGGGACCAATGGGTGCATCAGTCCCGGTTCGTGAGGCCAGGGCGCCGGCCGGGCCTCGGAGGCCATTGGTCCCGGTTTGTCTGACCCCTTTGGTCCCGGTTCCAGACACGAACCGGGACCAATGGGCCTCGCTCCTGGCGCAGCACCTTTAGTCCCGGTTGGTGGCTGGAACCGGGACTAAAGGTCAGTCTTCTGTCCCGGTTCTAGCCACCAACCGGGACTAAAGAGATGCCTATATATACCCTCGCCCCTGCCCACCCTCTCCTCTATTTTTTGGCCGTGTGGGAGGTGTGCATGCGCTGCTCTGTTCTCCCTTCTATGCATGCACATGAGGTGTTCGATGAAATTCCCGAGCCACACTTAAGCTTTCTCCTCTCCAAGCTCGACCTCCAAGCTCCATTTTCCTCAAGATTTGTCTAGGTTTGGCGGTCCGTCCCATCCCGTCCCCGTCCTCAACTCCGTCGATCGCCCGCGGCGATCTCGTCGCCGGCACCACCGTGGTGAGCCTCTTGTTCTTATCTTCTTTCTAAAAGAAAAAAATTCTTACTTGTATGATTTAGATAGATACTTGTATAATTTTCTTACTTTTATTATTGTTTGTTATTATATAGTGCCATGACTTTGGTATCCGCCCCCGTCGGCCCTCGTCATGTCTATGATTCGGATGTGGTATATTATCTTTTATTATGATTTGTTTCATTTAGTGTTTATGACAATTATGCCGACCAACGTGACATAGATGTTTTTATCTAGGAGGTATGTGAACCGGAAATTCCAACCGACTCTCTTGTCAAGAGGTTAAATTTAGTTGAAAAAGAAAACAATTACTTGAATAAAAAATTGAAAAGAATTGAGGGGGAGAAGATGGAATTGGAGTTGCATGTTGCCGATGTCGTCGATGATCACAAGATCAAGATGGATGCAATGCGCTTGAAGATTAGAAAGATTAGAAAATATGCCATTCATAATGAGGCTTGGTATCATTATGCCGTTGGATCAATTGTTACCTTAGTTGTGATTATGATCGCATTTGTTGTTGCATTTAAATGTTTTTCATAGTTTCAATGTATGTTTTAATTAGATGCTCTAGAGAGCTATATGTTGTTCTATGAGAACTATATATGTATGAACTTTATGTATTTATTTTTTCAGTAATAACATTTGATCACTACTGTACTTTGGTTTTAATGTGATGATGAACTTGTATTAATTTGGTCACTTCTCTATTCATGATGTTCTGTAATGGTTTTTGATACATTTAATTATATAATGCACGCAGATGAACCGGCAATGGATGTACGGTGACCGACGCACCTCCGAGTACATTGATGGCATGCATAATTTTCTCGAAGTGGCTGAGGCAAACAAGCAGAATGGTTTTATGTATTGTCCATGTACTGTCTGTGGGAATACGAAGGATTACTCTGACTCGAAAACCCTTCACTTGCACCTGCTTGAGAAGGGTTTCATGCCACACTATAATGTTTGGACCAAGCACGGAGAAAGAGGGGTTATGATGGAAGACAACGAAGAAGAAGAGGATGATGACAACTATCCCCCTGAATACGGTGATACTGCAACATGGGAAGCTGAAGATCAAGAGGCACCAGACGATGTGCCCGATGATGATCTTCGCCGGGTCATTGTTGATGCAAAGAGACAATGCCAAAGTGAAAGGAAGAAGTTGAAGTTCGAGCGCATGTTAGAGGATCACAAAAAAGGGTTGTACCCAAATTGCGCAGATGACAACACAAAGGTCGGTACCACACTGGAATTGCTGCAATGGAAGGCAGACAATGGTGTATCTGACAAGGGATTTGGAACGCTACTGAAAATAATGAAGAAGAAGCTTCCAAAGGATAACGAATTGCCCGACAGTACGTATGAAGCAAAGAAGGTTCTCTGCCCTCTAGGATTGGAGGTGCAGAAGATACATGCATGCCCTAATGACTGCATCCTCTACCGCGGTGAGTACGAGGATTTGAACGCATGCCCGGTATGCGGTGCATTGCGGTATAAGATCAGACGAGATGACCCTGGTGATGTTGAGGGCGAGCGCCCCAGGAAGAGGGTTCCTGCCAAGGTGATGTGGTATGCTCCTATAATACCACGGCTGAAACGTCTGTTCAGAAACAAAGAGCATGCCAAGTTGATGCGATGGCACAAGGAAGACCGTAAGAAAGACGGGAAGTTGAGAGCACCCGCTGACGGGTTGCAGTGGAGAAAAATCGAGAGAAGGTGGGGGGACTTTGCAGGTGACGCAAGGAACGTATGGTTTGGTTTAAGTGCAGATGGCATTAATCCTTTTGGGGAGCAGAGCAGCAATCATAGCACCTGGCCCGTGACTCTATGTATCTATAACCTTCCTCCTTGGTTGTGCATGAAGCGGAAGTTCATTATGATGCCAGTGCTCATCCAAGGCCCTAAGCAACCCGGCAACGACATTGATGTGTACCTAAGGCCATTAGTTGAAGAACTTTTACAGCTGTGGAATGGAAAAGGTGTACGTGTGTGGGATGAGCACAAACAGGAGGAATTTGACCTACATGCGTTGCTGTTTGTAACCATCAATGATTGGCCTGCTCTTAGTAACCTTTCAGGACAGACAAACAAGGGATACCACGCATGCACGCACTGTTTAGATGATACCGAAAGTATATATTTGGACAAATGCAGGAAGAATGTGTACCTGGGACATCGTCGATTTCTTTCGACCAACCATCTCTTAAGACAGAAAGGCAAGCATTTCAAAGGTGAGGCAGATCACCGGAAGAAGCCCGCCCTCCATACTGGTGATGCCATACTTGATATGGTCAAGGATTTACAAGTAATCTATGGAAAGGGTCCTGGCGGACAATCTGTTCCGAATGACGCTGAGGGACGCGCACCCATGTGGAAGAACAAATCTATATTTTGGGACCTACCCTATTGGAAAGACCTAGAGGTCCGCTCTGCAATCGACGTGATGCACGTGACGAAGAATCTTTGCGTGAACCTGCTAGGCTTCTTGGGCGTGTATGGGAAGACAAAAGATACACCGGAGGCACGGGAGGACCAGCAACGTGTGCACGAAAAAGACGGCATGCATCCAAAGCAGTATGAAGGTCCTGCCAGCTACGCTCTTACCAAAGAAGAGAAGGAAATCTTCTTTGAATGCCTGCTCAGTATGAAGGTCCCGTCTGGCTTCTCGTCGAATATAAAGGAAATAATAAATATGGCAGAGAAAAAGTTCCAGAACCTAAAGTCTCATGACTGCCCCGTGATTATGACGCAACTGCTTCCGGTTGCATTGAGGGGGCTTCTACCGGAAAACGTTCGATTAGCCATTGTGAATCTATGTGCATTCCTCAATGCAATCTCTTAGAAGGTAATCGATCCAGAAATCCTACCAAGGTTAAAGAATGATTTGGTGCAATGTCTTGTCAGTTTCGAGCTGGTGTTCCCACCATCCTTCTTCAATATCATGACGCACGTCCTAGTTCATCTAGTCAACGAGATTGCCATTCTGGGTCATGTATTTCTACACAATATGTTCCCCATTGAGAGGTTCATGGGAGTCTTAAAGAAATATGTCCGTAACCATGCTAGGCCAGAAGAAAGCATCTCCATGGGCCATCAAACAGAGGAGGTCATTGGGTTTTGTGTTGACTTTATTCCTGACCTTAAGCCGATTGGTCTCCCTCAATCGCGGTATGAGGGGAGACTGACTGGAAAAGGCACGCTAGGAGCGGATTCAATAATATGTAGGGATGGGCATTCTTGGGCTCAAGCACACTATACAGTTCTACAGAATTCTACCTTGGTGACCCCGTATGTCAATGAACACAAGAATTTTCTGCGCTCCAAACACCCGGAGCAGTCTGACGACTGGATTACATGTGAACACATCAGGACTTTCGGCAGTTGGTTGCAAACACATCTCATGGGTAACAACATTGTTGGAGATGAGCTGTACTCGTTGGCCAGGGGACCATCTTCGACTGTATTGACTTACCAAGGGTACGAGATAAATGGGAATACATTTTACACGATCGCCCAAGATCAAAAGAGCACCAACCAAAACAGTGGTGTCCGCTTTGATGCAGCAACCAACAGGGGAAAGGACACATATTATGGTTACATAGTGGACATATGGGAACTTGATTATGGACATGATTTTAAGGTCCCTTTGTTTCGGTGCAAATGGGTCAATCTGTCAGGAGGCGGGGTACAGGTAGACCCGCAGTACGGAATGACAACAGTGGATCTCAACAATCTTGGGTACACAGACGAACCATTCATCCTAGCCAATGATGTGGCGCAGGTTTTCTATGTGAAGGACATGTCTACCAAACCGAGAAAAAGAAAAGATAAGGAAGTGAATACATCATATGATGAGCCAAAGCGCCACATAGTTCTTTCAGGGAAAAGAGACATCGTGGGAGTGGAGGGCAAGACAGACATGTCTGAAGATTATGAAAAGTTTCATGAAATTCCTCCCTTCAAAGTGAAGGCTGACCCAAGCACCCTGTTAAACGATGAAGATTATCCATGGTTACGTCGCAATAAGTAAGGGACACACGCGAATAAAAAGTGAAGACTTTCTCTCCACAACTATTCTGATGATGGCTTTGATCTAGAATATCACTGCAGTTACATGTCAAGAAATGAAATGCCTTTGTAACATATGAGTATTCGTCCGAAACCGTGATACTTCGAAAGAGATTGTCCATTTTGTACACGAAGTGCATCCAGTTTTTGTCGTAACCCTCTCAACTTTTTAGCACATGCTATGTGGGTGAAATGATGATACCATGCCAACTTTCAACCTTTTCAGAGTTCATTTGTACTGCTTTTCAATTTCAGGTTCATTTAGCTCGAAGAATGAATTAATAGCAAAAAGAATGAATCAAAAAGCTTTTATAAAACTCTAATAGCAAAAAGAATGAACTAAAAAGCTTTCATAAAATTCTAATAGCAAAAAGAATTAACTAAAAAGAATCAATTAAATATAATATTTTTCAATAGCAAAAAGAATCAACTAAAAATAATCAAAATAATATTAACTAAAATTATCAAAGTATTTATTTGTTAAAAACTTTAATAGTAAAAAGAATTTTCATAAAGTATTTTTTGTTACAAACTTTAATAGAAAACTAAAAATCTTTTATAAAACTCTAATAGCAAAAGGAATCAACTAAAAAGAATCAATAAAAAATAAAACTTATGCAACTAAAATTATATAAAATTTATGCAACTAAAATTATATAACTAAAAATAACATATGCAAAAAATAACATTAAAATTTTAAAAACATAACATATGCAAAAAATAAAAAAAGGCCCACCTACTAGCCACCACGGCCTGCATACGACTAGAAACCCTACAAATGGGCCAGGATGCAGGCCCGCAGTGCTAGCAGGCCCAACAGGGCGTGAGATAGGCATGTACTGCCCACATTAGAGAGGAGCTCGAGAGGGCAGCGGCAGCAGCGCTTATAAACCACTCCGAGCCCCTCTCAACTAGCGAGGTGGGACTAAACTTTTGGATGCGGCAGCACAGCGCTTTCGTCCCAGTTGGTGGCTCGAACCGGGACGAAAGGCCCCCCTTTCGTCCCGGTTGGAGCCACCAACCGGGACTAAAGGTCTCTGCTTCCCGCCCTTTGGGCTGCTGAAATTGACCTTTAGTCCCGGTTGGTGGCACCAACCGGGACGAAAGGGGTGCCTTTCGTCCCGGTTCGAGCCACCAACCGGGACGAAAGGGTTGTGCTATATAAGCAGCACTTAGCAGTTTTCTCCAAATCTCAGTTCTTCTTCCCCGACGCCGCCAGGCTGCTCCTCCCCCGACCCCGTCGCCGTCCCTGCCCTGACCCCGACACCGACCGCCGCTCCCTGCCCCGACGCTGCCGAGCCCTGCCCCGACGCCGCCGCTCCCTGCCCCGACGCCACCCCCAGTGAGCTTCGCCCCCCTTCCCCTGCGCTGCCGCCGCCGCCCCTGCCCTGCCCTGCGCTGCCGCCGCCGCCGCCGCCCCTGCCCTGCATTTTTTTTTAAATTTTTTTAATGTTCATGTATGTAGGTATATATGTATGGATGGATGGATTGATGTATATAGAAAATGTTCATATGTTTGTAACAAAGTTAGAATTTTTTATGTTCATAGGATTTTTTTTCTTAATTTTTTTTATGTTCATGTATGTATGTATATATGTATGGATGGATGGATTGATGTATATAGAAAATGTTCATATGTTCATATGTTTGTAACAAAGTTAGAATTTTTTTTGTCCATGTAAAACACTTATATGAAGTGTCTCCGTTAGAACTATAGATCAATGGCGATCATCTAACAAAGTTTGTAAAGCATAGCGAACCTGGAACCGTCCCCCTCCGGTTCATCTGTCCGAAAATGCAGACTTCGGGAAAACATTCCCGGATGTTATCCCCCTTCACCTATATCGTGTAGTGCCGCGTTAGAACACCCCTAACTCTCTCGGGAATTCAACATATCCCCGATAACTTCGACATGAGGGGGGTCCGCAAGTATCGTCGACGACCATGAGAGAGGCGGTCCGCAAAGTATCCTCTCTCAAAAGATAGGACGACTCATCAGACATGAGGAGGGAGGATTCCTCGACGATCGTCTGAAACTGACTGTCACAAGCAGCTAGCATAGCGAACCTGGAACCGTCCCCCTCCGGTTCATCTGTCCGAAAATGCAGACTTCGGGAAAACATTCCCGGATGTTATCCCCCTTCACCTATATCGTGTAGTGCCGCGTTAGAACAGACCTAACTCTCTCAGGAATTCAACATATCCCCGATAACTTCGACATGAGGGGGGGTCCGCAAAGTATCGTCGACGACCATGAGGGAGGAGGAGTCCTCGACGATCGTCTGAAACTGACTGTCACAAGCAGCTAGCATAGCGAACCTGGAACCGTCCCCCTCCGGTTCATCTGTCCCCTCTCCTGAAAGTATAACCCCGATAACTTCGACATGAGGGGGGACGTCGGACATGCATGAGAGAGGCGGTCCGCAAAGTATCCTCTCTCGAGAGTATAACCCCCGATAACTTTGCATGATGTTTGCCACTAATCCATTGCTCATATATGCATATGATTCCTTGTTGTGATTAGCTAGGTCTATGTTTGCCACTAATCCATCTCTCATGGTTGTAATATTTGCAGAAACTATGGACAGAGACTTAGAAAAAGAAGAGTTGTTGGGGGATATAATCCGCGATGGAGGTGATATCACCTTGTCGTTTCTCAACGACACCGATGGTCAGGAAAGAGAGGATGACGGCTCCGGTGATCCAATGGAGGAGGAAGGAGATCATGACGGCTCCGGTGACCGAACGGAGGAGGAAGGAGATCATGACGGCTCCGGTGACCGAACGGAGGAGGAAGGAGATCATGACGGCTCCGGTGACCGAACGGAGGAGGGAGCCTTAACTGTTGCAAAGTGCGGCGAGGTATATATACATATATTAATTAAGCCTCTGCTGACTTGATGCATTAATTGTTTTGTATGTACATATATTAACGCTTCTTTCTTCTTTTAATTAGCCCTCCGGATCGAGCCAAACTTCCGTAAGGAGACGAGGCCCGAAGAAAAGGTTGCGCCAGGATGAAAGGTTCACGATCGAAGAAGTCGGTCGAGATGGCCAACCGATTGCTCCCAAGCGGAGCAGGGACACATTTTATACATCAATGCGGAGTGGTTGTTAGGGACAGCGTCCCGATCAGCATCCAAGAATGGAATAAGAAGAAGGACCCTGAAGTTTCTTATGTCCAGGATAGACAGAAAGATGATCATTGGACCTCACTGATGACAAATTTCAGCCTACCGCCAGAGGCGGATCCGAATAAGGTCAAGGCGTTTGCTCTTAAGAAGATGGCAGAACTATTCAAGAACTGGAAGAAAGATTTGAACAAAAAGTTTGTCGAGAAAGACAAGACTCCAGAATTCACCGGTCCATATGAGAAGATAAAATATCACTGGCCCGCATTTGTGGCCTACAAGAAATCGGACAAGGGCAAGCAAAGGTCAGCGACAAATAAGCTAAATGCTGCAAAGAAGAAGTATCACCATGTTACGGGGTCAGGTGGCTACAGCAAAGCCCGGCCTACGTGGGACAAAGCTAAGCAAGACCTGCTTGCTAAAGGGGTCCAACCAGCGACATTGCACTGGCCAGATCGGTCAAGGACTTGGTTCTTCGGGGTTGGGGGAACTTTGGACCCAGACACAGGGAAGTGTGTTTGGACGAACGAGCAACTTGCCATACCCATCCGGAAGCTTGAGGAAGCAATCAAGGCAGCGCAGGAAGGGACGTTACATCCCGACAGAGAGAAGGACGAGCTGACAGAGGCCCTCGAGAATCCTGAACACCCTGGACGAACACGAGGCACATCAGGCTCCGTTCCGTGGGTGCATGGGTTTCCCGACAGCGGTGGTTATAGAAGCCGAGAGAGAAAGAAGAAAGAGGAAGCAAGCGAAATGCAGAAGCTCAGTGCAAGATTAGCGAAACAATAGGAACTTGAGAGCCAGCGAGCTACCGGCCAACCATCTCAGCGGCACGAAGATCCTTCCTTCGACACTGCCCCAGAGGCTACCCCACCATCTCAGCGGAGAAGCAGCGTGGCTTCCACGGAGCTCGTTCAGCCTGATTTCACGGCTCCTCGCTACCCCGTGGATAGTATCACGGAGGCTGAACATTGTGTGCTAATGGCGAAATGCCAGAACCTGACCTTGAAGGCGGCGGTCGGCTCTGTTTTACCTCCTCGAGCTGAGGGAACTTTCCATTGCCGTCCGATTCCACATGGCTATGCTATTGTCACGGTGGATGAAATAATGGAGGGATTTGAGGGGCTGGAGCTTGACTACCCTACAGGTGAAGGGGATAATCTTCTGGAAAATGCCTTAAGGAGTACTTGTCTATGGAGAAAGGAGAACATCAAGCTTTCAGACTGGATGCCGCCTCAGCAGACGCAGCCGGATGAGGCCCCTCAGCAGACTCCTCACAGTCCAGCTCAGCCGGATGAGGCCCCTCAGCAGACTCAGCCGGATGAGGCCCCTCAGCAGAGTCCTCTTCCGCCTCAGCTGTCTCCGGCGCGTCAGCGGACTCCGCCTCCTCCTCCGCCTCCTCCGGCGCGTCAGCGGACTCCGCCGCCTCAGCAATAGCGGAAGAGAGCCGCCGCCGCTCCGGCGGCTAGCAGTACAAAAGGCGGGAAGAAATTCAAATTTGGTCCAAGCCTCAGGGTTCCTCCAAAGTTACCATATGAGAGGACTGACAAGGAAACCGATGACATCGTGAAAGCCGAACTGCAGGCCCATTTTGAACGGAAACGTCCACCTCCGAAGGAAACAATAGATCCGGTGAAAGCGAAGCGCACTCTGGATGCCCTTAAGCGACCACCACCGCCTCCGCCGCAATCCAACTATGACCGCTGTATTGAAAAGACATATGATGAAGCACGGCGGTCGGGAAGTACTGCCAGTGCTTCAAGACGAAGAAGTGGGAAAACAATTCCCCAGCTCGGCGAACAGGAGAAGCAATCGTGCCCCCCGCTCAAGGTGTCTAGCGATATCGCTAATCATCCGGGGCTACTGCCCGGTACCACTCTTGGTGATTACGTGGGCGATGATGTACAGTTTGAAACGGCTGAGGTAGTAGAGATCTTTAGATACGAGCACGGGAAGCCTCTTGTCAAACCTGATCATCCTCCACTAACAACGATGATGCGAAGATTGCATGAGTGGTACTTGGAAAGCTGCAGGAAGAATGGGTCCGATAGTTTGATGGTGAGAATTAAAGATGAGCACGACCTCATTGGAGTCGACCTGATGCCTGTTGAATTTGTGGAGTTATTTCAGTTATTCAATCAAGAGGCCCTCGACAAACAAGTCATGACTTGCTACTGTCTGTAAGTATTACTTCTGTAATTAAGTCTCTAGCTCAGCTCGTTCATTGCATGTATATATAATTATCCTCACTATATTATGCAGATTGAAGATCGTCGAATGCAAAAAAAGACAAATTTATGACATTGGGTTCATTAGCCCAAATACCGTAAATGAATGGGCGGTACAAAACAGAGTTAAAGATACCGAGGAAAACTTGCTAAAAGCGTTCCTTCTACATCAAAACAAAAGGGAAATACTCTTTCCTTATAACTTCAAGTGAGTGTTACTGTCTTGTGCATATTCGGTTTCGCTTACTCGAGGTTAAGTACTGTAATTGATGAGTTATACGTGCGCAGGTTCCACTTTATTCTGCTATCCATTAAGCTTGACGGGGGAGTAGTAACTGTCTTAGACTCGAGACGTAAAGATCCCAAGGATTATGCGGACATGACTGCAATGCTCCAGAAGTAAGTTCAATCAATACCGGGACCATATCGGCAACTTTTGTTCATTTCTTGATATCAAGTAATCATTTTCTTTGCCTGGCAGGGTTTGGAAACAGTTCACCGGAAAGGTTCCGGGTCTGAAGAACGAGCTGCGATTTACACACCCCAAAGTAAGTAGTACTAGCTAGTTCCGCGCATCTCTCATTGATTCTAGTTTCATCAATACCATTATCATGCTTGATTATCAGTTTGATTGAACTCTATTCTCGTAAAGTGCTAGTGGCAGGCAGGCGGGAATAATTTATGTGGATATTACGTTTGCGGGTTCATTCGCGACTCGACCACTGAGCGGGGCTTCTTGTCTGACAAACAATTTGAAGTACGTAAACAATATTCACAATTTTATTTTATTACCATCAATTGTGTTGAGTTTCATTCATATATATGTATTGACCCCCTTCTTTAAATAGATCTGGCAGATGCGGGATGAACTCCTACCACATGATCGCATACGAGCAATTCAAGAGGAATTGGCGGGATTCTTTCTTGACCACGTCATACATGAAAAGGGAGAATACCATACGGAAATTCAATGGGAGTTTGGCGCTTGATGATGTCAGGGATGTTATATTGTATATATGTAGTAGCGTCGGATAGATATACGAAAACTTGTTGTTCGACCAAGCACGAAGAAAGAGAGGTCACTTCTCTCTATATATGTTCATGATGATCTTGTGTAATTAATGGTTTCCTTTATTTGCTTACTAGCTAGCGTCGAGTTCTCTCTATATGTAGTAGCTAGCGTCGACCAAGCACGGAGAAAGAGAGGTCACTTCTCTCTATTAGCTAGCTAACACAATATGAAACCCCTAAACCCTCCAAAACCCCTAAACCCCCCCTTTCAAAAAAAAAAACCCAGCGCCTGCGAGCTGCTGACGCGTGGCTGCCTTTTGGTCCCGGTTGGTGTTACCAACCGGGACTAAAGGTCCTCCTGCCTGAGTGCTGCGCAGCGGCCACGTGGAGACCCTTTAGTCCCGGTTAGTGTTACCAACCGGGACTAAAGGTCCTCCTGCCTGGGCGCCCCACAGCGGCCACGTGGAGCACCTTTGGTCCCGGTTCGTAGGCCAACCGGGACTAAAGGTTTTGGGCATTAGTCCCGATCGTTTTGTCCCGGTTCCAGAACCGGGACTAAAGGCCCTCTGGAACCGGGACAGATGCCCTGTTTTCTACTAGTGCATGTTCTGCTTGCCAATCTTGAAATTCCCTAACTTGGGCAGGCTAATGTCACTCCAAATGCTACCATGCTTCACAGTAAGTAATGAACAAGGGTACGAGGTAAAACAGCCGAGGAACCTAAAAAAGCTTCGCGGCAGTCTGGCTATCCACGGCCTTGAAAATGTTGAAAGCAAGGAGGAAGCTCTTGAAGTCAATCTAGCTGCCAAGGACCGGCTCACTATACTAACATTGCAATGGAATGATGGTACAAGGTGTAGTCCAGAAGTTGAAGCAGAGGTACTTGAGGGCCTGTGCCCTCCCGTGGGGCTTCAAAAACTTCAAATACGTGGATACAGAGGTTCAAGGTACTCAGATTAGATGGTGGGTAAGCAGGGCGGTGGCCCTGAGAGCCTGCGAAATCTTCATCTCGTAAGATGCAGCCAACTGGGACCTAGTCCTCAATTTGAGGCTTTTCCTCATCTTCGTGTGCTCCTTATTTATTACTGCAGCTGGGACTCCTTAC
Organism: Elymus sibiricus; assembly: GCA_039707655.1. Lineage (NCBI taxonomy): Eukaryota > Viridiplantae > Streptophyta > Magnoliopsida > Poales > Poaceae > Elymus > Elymus sibiricus. The sequence continues at coordinate 41,183,473 of CM077670.1, forward strand.
CAGGCAACATGGAGCACCTCACGTTGCTCAAGAAACTGGATATCTCGTGTTGCAAGAATATCCGGTCGCTTCCAACACTGCCCCAGTCTATTGAGGAATTGGAAGTTGTTTACTGCAACGATGAGTTCATGGAGACATGTGAAACAGTGGGACATCCAAACTGGCAAAAGATTGAGCACATCCCCGACAATTTTTTTTGCTGATCCAGCAAGTAAGAATGTAATTACTTTTGCTGCCTTGTTTTTCCATTTTGTATGTGTGAACATTGCCTCTGTATATAATGGACAATCTGCTACTAACTCTCTTATTTTTGTTAATCCATTTGCTACTGGTTGACGTTTTAGAAAAGTCAATGAAGGACGTCTGATGGTCTTGAATCAATCAGGAGAGGCTTTTGGCATCGCAAGACAGTGAAGGACATTTGAACAAGTTGGTTGGAATGCCCAGCGAAACTGCAGGCTCGGCTGTCCCGGATGGTGATGATGGGTGTTAAAACTCTTAGCAGTTTGGTTGGCGTGGTTTGTGATGATGCCAAGGATGTCATCTCTTTTATAGTAATGTTGGCAGTACCGTTGGATTTTATGTCTGCTACTTATTTATTTATTCAGTGTGCTGTGTAATGTATGTCAAGGAGAGTACCATCTTGCTTATGCTCTCCTGAGCTTGTTACTATCAGCAAAGCCAAGCTTCTTATTTGGTTGCTGGCTCCTCTTTTGCAAATGAAGAGCGCTGCATTCATTCGTGCCAAGTCTTTGCATTGCTGGTCGCACCGACTTCCCATGTGATACCAAGAAACTTTGCCTGCTTACTACTGTCGTCACAATGCCAATGATGCAAAGCAGGGACACTAGACAGTAGATTTGCTCCGTACCAATGCTGGCAGTACAGTTAAATTTGACTAACTACTGCTGTCTATTAAGTATTTTAGTGTGCTCTGTACTGTATGTCAAGGAACTGGACAATGCTCGTCTGAGCTTGTTGTTCTGATGTCGCCCACATACAACTTGGTTCAAACGGACTACTGCACTTACAGTTGTTACGAACCTTTTTAAGCATATATAAGCAGAGCACAGGGTTGCGGCATTAATGAACGAAAAGAATGATGTTGTTATTTTCCAGCGCTTTCTTCACGATGATGTGGTATTGCTATTCCTTCTTCACTTCAAAGATACGGTTTCTATTTTAACTTATTATTTAGGATGAATGAATGAAAAAACAGAAATTTTAAAGAAGTGCTTCAGAATATTAAAAAAAACTTTTTTTTTAATTTCCTGAATTCATAAAATGTTCCCAAATTTTAAAAAAATCGTGGATTTAAAAAAAATCTTCATTTTTTTTAAAAAATATTCCGGATTTAAAAGAAGGTTCCTGGATTTCAAGAATGTTCACGATTTTGAAAAATATTCTCAGATTTCGAAAAAAAGTTATCAAATTTAGAAAAATGTTCATGAATTTAAAGAATATTTCCGGATTTAAAAAACGTTCATGATTTTGAAAAATGACATGAATTTTATAAAAAGAAACCATAAACGGAAAAGAAAAAGAATAAAAAATAAAAAATAAAAAAACTGGTAAAAAGAAAAGAAAAACACAGAAGAAAACGGTCCAGGGAATAGGATTTCCGGTCTTTGTGATTTTTTTGAGGCAAAGCCTTTGTGGGGTTGACACGTCCGCAATTGCCATGTCTCTCTTATTGCGAGACAGAACAAACACTCGCCTTCACTCTGGCGCGAAGTGGACTGGTCCAATAATCCTTTTCAAATTCATGAACTGTTTTAATTCGCCCGGTTTTATTGTACGGATTTTTTTTTCTATTTTTCCTTCCAAAAGGACAACCGTTCCTGATACGCTGGCAAGGTTGAACGACACGTGGAAGTGCCTATAAGGAGAAGGGTGGTATCCAAAGAATAGAGATGATATGGACATGGCAATTGCCATGTGCTGCCTGTTGCATAACATAATGATAGACATGGAGGAGGGTGCAGGCAGCCGGACGATTAGGAGGAGAATTACATTGAGCAGGTGTGAGAGGTAGCAGAAAAGGACACCGTCAAGGTGAGGGATGCACTGTCCCAGTACTTGATCCAATCGGGAGGTAAAATAACACAACTCTTAGTTTGTTCTTTTGAACGATTTATCTATTTACTTCATCTGTAATTCCCCTCAACTGATTCCATCTTAATTTTATCTTTTTGGTTAGTCCAGACAATGGCTGCAAAGGAGGAACGAGAAGCAGTAGCAGTTGCATCCTATTCAGGAGATGAATACAAGGAATAAGAAGCACTCCGTCATTGACCAAAAGCAGATAGAGGAAAGGAGAAAGTACATGAAGGCTAGCTACTTAGAGATTAGACAGATCACCCTCTCCAGTGAATTAATCTGGTATTGTTTTTTTCTCTGCTATTATTAAATGTGCTTTAGGTGGCAGTTCACTTCCTAATTGCTATGTATGGCGCTACTGATATAATGTCAGTGTAAAACCATTTTTAAATCCCTTGGCAATATGTTAAAACTACTTGGAAAGAAACTAAGTTTATTGATACTTGCACCTACTTTATTAGCGATGTTCTAAGCAGAACATTAGTGACTGATCTAAAAGGTCTTATATTTCTTTACAGAGGGAGTACCTATTAAGACTGTCTGTCATGTCAGTTATGTCTTTTTCCTTCCTGTGCAGGTCCTGGCAGCGTAGCGAGAGTGATGCTGCAGCATGAATGAGAAGTTGGATCGGGAGAGAAGAAAGTCGTGCATTGTGCATTTCCGGCAGACTATTTGGTGTTTCGTAGTTGGGGTTTTATGCGTGGAGAGAACACTCAGTGTAGCTGCATGGAAACCAAGACATTTGTGGTTCACATATACCTCGTTCGGTTGCATACTGTAGCATGAAGGAAGAATATGCAAAGATGCATGATGTCAGTGAGTGAGCCTCTGTCGTATGTTCATATGCAAACAGGTGACTCATTCATTTGGTCGTAGCAGCTGTCAGTGCTAGGCCTAGGCGTGCTCTGGGTGTGTCATCTTAATTTGTGTGTTCGCACTGTCACGAAGTGTATAGGAGTGTGTCGTAGCAGTGTTCTGTACCTTGTCAATTGGACGCAGTGCAGAGGAGGATGGAGATGGCTGTCCTGTCCAACATTTGCTACAGAGATTCAGAAGAGTGTAGTGTGGAGACTGAAGACTATTTGTGGTTTCTAAATCCTTGGGTCTCTGCAACCTGAATTAGGGAGAATCTGAAAACTCAATTGCAGCAGTCCCGTATGTTTATATATGAGTCATCGGCATGGTTGATTCAGTTGCAACAGTTGTTAGGACATGGTGTGGAGACTTTGACAGTACGTGTAGTAGTTTGGTTTGTGAGAGTGATCACCAGATTTGGCGTTCAGCTGGATGCAAGAAAGGAAGAAATTCCAGTGTTTTTTCGTACTAGCTATGTGCCTAGCTTGGCAGAGGAGAAGCTGTGGAAGCCTCCTGCCTGCCAAGATCAATTGCTACAAACTGAGTTCAGTTTAGTTTAGCAAAGAGAACTGTTTGTGCAGTATCTTGTATTGTTTGTAGTAGTAAGCTTTTGTGATTGAGAAAACAATTAATAATATACCTGCATGGAGACAGACTATTTGTGATTTGTATTTATTTCAGTTGCTTTGCTGTAACCTAAAGCTTTTATGCGCCGAGTGAACAATATTGTAGCTGCATGAAGAACATTTGTGATCTCTATCCTTCAGTTGGCTGCTGTAACCTGAAGGATTTGTAAACATGCATAATGGCAGTGACCAGTGAGTGAGCTTTGTATCATACAAGTTCTATGGTTGTGGCAGGTGTTTAGGCACCATTCAATTGTAGCAGATGTTAGTGTCAAGTGCATTCAGGATATGTCATGGTAATGTGGTTGTGACAGTTCAAATGACCGACGTGATTGTCATGGAGGAGCAGGCTCAGGAGGAGAATTAGCTGATGAGAACGGCGTCAAGGTTTGTTGGCCTGCAGAATGTCCAAGCCTGGAGCTGGAGATAAGTTGGGTCAAGTGCTCCTAAATTTTAATTTTTTCAGATTGTCTGATCCAGATTATATATTATTATATTATTCTGCCACTGGAATTAAGATGTGTTCCTTGCTGTTACAACTGTTGTTGTTATCAACATGTTAATAACACAACACAACACAATACAACAATACACAACACAACACACTGATATGTTTTTCATTCTGGGAAATGAGAACATTTGTGACAATGCAGTGAATGCGAGAGGCAGAAGCGATGGCCCTACTGTTTAGAAATAAATTTGATATGTGTGTACTAGTATTTGTGCTAATTATTGAGCGTGAAGAAATTTGATATGTTTGTCTGTTGATGAGTTTTGCCTTGATGCAGAGGGGGAGTCAGGATTGCCTTGATGGGTTCCAGCAAGGTTGTTTCAGTAGTTGATTTGCATGCCAAGGTGTGGACCTGATTTGTGATTTGAACATAAGCAGAGCAGGGCAGATGGTTGCTCCCTGATGCTGCCAACTAATCTTTTTATTTTTTGGAGTTGGTTCATGTTGATCATCAGATAGGAGGACTAGTACTAGGGATGGCCTGTTGCTGGCTCTGGCTAGCATGTAACTACAGTTTCCTCCAAACTCCACAAGAAACAACAGTGGGAAATGGACCAAGCTCTGGTGCTAGTTTTCAGTTTCAGGGGGCCGTGTAACTACAGACGTCCGTGCATGTTACCGATAAACTAGTTACTGAACCGAATGCGCAAACTGTTGAGCTGTGGGATAGTCGATCCAACGAATGGAGTTTTCCCATCTATCTATCTATGTATCAGATCCCACATCCAATGTAAGCTGCCCAACTTCCTGTTGAACATCACACAGGCACAACTATTGGAGTGGGTCTGAAGATGTTAGACAAAACTAGGGTTTGGAACAATGCTCGATACCCTGGACGGGTACGGCTGTCTTGTATTTATATGAGGTCACGTACAGGTACAGGTATATGTTACAACACGTATATCTACTATATACCTAGTCTAACACCCTCCCTCAATCTTAACTATGTCCTGAAACACTCAGGAGGTTAAGATCAAGCTTTTAAATCTAGGCCGATATGACCGATATATAGGCCGATATATCAGTTTTGGGGCTCTACCGATATAAACATAATATATCATTTTGTAAATATCATTTTCACACATATCATCCAATATGGACCGAAATATTGACCGATATGGCCGATATCTAACCCGATATTCCCGCTGATATAGACCGGTACGTCGATGAACACAATTATTTATCAGAAAGCGGTGAAAAAAAAGATTATATATTTACAACTTCATTGTATTATCAAAGTCATGCATAATGTTCCGTAGAACACATATATAACGTATTGTTCTTAATCTTAGAGTGAGAATTTTGTGAATCTATCTTAAATAGTTTATTAATTAACAAGTTCATAAACTAGAAATTTAAATTTGTTATGCTAGAGCGTTGACACCATACATTTTGTTTTTACCAAAAAGAAATTTTTGAACAAAAATATTGGAAAAAAAACTAGATATATTTCCTCCGATATATCTACATATCGTTCGATATATCACCCGATATCCGACATCCGATATGTTCAAGCCAAACCGATACGAACCCGATATACGATATTTTGAACCTTGGTTAAGATTGCGTCGGCATCCTTCAAAGGAAGGTAAGGGCAAGGGTTTAGTGAAAATATCAGCAAGCTGATCCTTAGAAGAAACAAACTTGATCTGAAGTAGCTTCTGCGCAACACGTTCCCTCACAAAATGATAGTCAACTTTGATGTGTTTCGTTCGGGCATGAAATACCGGATTTGATGAAAGATATGTAGCACCGATGTTATCACACCAAAGAACAGGCGGCTGAGCTTGAGAGACCTTCAACTCTCTAAGCAATGACTGCACCCATATGATTTCAGCTGTGGCATTAGCAACTGCTTTGTACTCAGCTTCAGTACTACTCCGAGACACTGTAGCTTGCTTGCGAGCTTGCCAGGCGATCAAGTTAGGACCAAAGAACATAGCATGTCCCCCCGTGGATCGCCGATCATCAGGACTACCAGCCCAATCAGCATCAGAAAAGGCTGAGATCATACCAGAAGGCGCAGGTTGCAGATGGAGACCATATGAACCAGTGTGACGAACATAGCGCAGAATGCTCTTAACAGCTGACCAATGAGGATCACGCGGTGCATGAAGGTACTGACACACACGATTAACTGCAAATGATATGTCTGGTCGAGTAATGAGCAAGTACTGCAGACCACCAACAATGTTGCGGTACTCAGTGGCATCATCAGAGGAGAGCAAGTCTCCATCAAGGGCTGACAGTTTGTCTGTGGCAGACATAGGAGTCGTAGCAGTCTTGCACTGCAACATACCCGCACGGCGTAATAGATCCTGAGAGTAGTTCTGCTGAGTGAGAGTCAAGCCACTGTCAGAATGAATAACCTCAAGACCCAGAAAATAATGTAGTCTCCCAAGATCCTTAACGGCAAAATCAGCACCCAGAGAAGACATGAGCCGATCTGCAGCAGTGACCGACGAACTGACAAGTATGATATCATCAACATAGACCAGAATGTACATGGTCACCTCAGGTCGCTGAAGAATGAACAGGGACGTGTCAGCTGTAGACGGCACAAACCCATGCGCACGAAGAGCAGCGCCAAGTCGTGCATGCCACGCACGAGGAGCCTGCTTAAGACCATAGATGGCCTTGACAAGACGACACAGATGATGTGGCTGAGCAGGGTCAACAAAACCTGGTGGCTGACGCATATATACCTCTTCTTCCAAAACTCCATGGAGAAAGGCATTCTGAACATCGAGCTGACGAAGTGACCATCCTCGAGTAACAGCCAATGAAAGAAGAACACGAATAGTCGTGGGCTTAATAACAGGACTGAACGTGTCTTCGTAATCAAGGCCATACCTTTGTTTGAAGCCTTTAGCAACTAATCGTGCCTTGTACCTTTCAATGGAGCCGTCAGCATGTTTCTTCACCTTGAACACCCATTTAGAGTCAATGATGTTGACACCAGATGAAGGTGAAACCAGGCGCCAAGTATTATTCTTCTGAAGAGCATGAATCTCCTGCTCCATGGCAGCGCGCCAGTGAGGAATGCCAAGCGCTGCCTGAAAATGTCGCGGTTCAGCCGTAGGGTCGGCCTCAGCATGAGCAACACAGGCCGCAAGCCATGCGACGGTGCCATCAGTGCGCTTAAGAGGCTTAAAGATGCCGCTCTTACTGCGCGTATGAGGACGCAGTATGACAGGTGCAGGTGTCGGAGAAGCCATCACTGCAGGAGAGCCGACGTCTGGCAACACACACGGCGAGGGAGGCACGCCTGCGGGCGAGTCCACAGGCTCCGCCTGTGGCGAAGGCAGGGCCGACGCTGGACCCGGGGTGACCGACGGAGACGGGCCAGTCGAGGACGGCCCATGCGAAGCGGAGATCGGGGAGGCCGCCGGCCTGGGCGACAGCGCCGCACGGGCAGCTGGGCTAGGCGAGGCCGCCGACTCGTCTGATCCACGTGCATGGGGCATGCACGTACGATCGACGTCGGGGGCATCCGACGTAGCAGCGGCAGCTGGCGCAGCTGAGACCACAGCATCGTCAAGAAGCTCAAGTCGGGCACCCCGTCCAGTTCCTGCACCATGGTTAGGCAACAACAGAGGAGAGTATGCAGCATCTACAAATTGATCAGGCAAAACTAGAAAGGAGTGCAACGAGGTAGTGGTGGTATCGGTGGGTGGTGTGAGCGTGGAAAATGGGAAAACAGTCTCATCAAACACAACATCACGGGATATGTAAACACGATTCGTCGGAACGTGGAGACACTTGTAACCTTTGTGAAGAGGACTGTACCCGAGAAACACACATTTTTTAGATCGATACTCGAGTTTATGATTATTATACGGACGAAGATGTGGCCAACACGCACAACCGAACACTTTGAGAAAGGAGTAATCTGGAGTTTCATGAAGTAACACTTCTAGAGGAGATTTCAAGTGAAGAAGTCGTGTGGGAAGCCTGTTTATCAAAAAACAAGCAGTAACAAATGCATCACTCCAGAACCGAAATGGTACAGAGGCATGTGCAAGTAGTGTTAAGCCAGTTTCAACTATGTGACGGTGCTTGCGCTCAGCTGCACCGTTCTGCTGATGTGTATGAGGACAGGACACATGATGCGAGATACCAAGCTTCTGAAAGAAGGTATTAAGATTGCGATATTCACCCCCCCCAATCAGATTGAACATGGACAATTTTGTGCTTAAGCAACCGCTCAACATGTGCTTGAAATTGCATAAAGACATGAAACACATCAGATTTGCGCTTAATAAGATAAATCCAAGTAAAGCGACCGAAAGCATCAATGAAACTGACATAATAGTTGTGACCACTAACAGAAGTTTGGGCATAGCCCCACACATCCGAAAACACAAGTTCAAGAGGAGCCTTGACAACACGACTCGATATAGAGAAAGGTAATTGATGACTCTTGCCTTGTTGACAGGCATCACACACTAGAAACTCCTTATTTCTCGACTCAACAGGAAGATTATGGCGATGGAGCACATGGCGCACAATGGGAGTGGCAGAATGACCGAGGCGAGAGTGCCACTGCGACGACGACACCCAGACACCACTGAAAACTTGAGAAACAGATGGCACATCAAGAGCATATAGGCCATGGCGAGCTCGACCACTAAGAAGAACGTCCCTCGTGTCACGGTCCTTAACAAAAAAATGGAAAGGATGAAACTCAACAAGCACATTGTTGTCACGAGTTAATTTAGGAACTGAGAGCAAACTACGTGTAACTGACGGAACACGAAGAATATCAAGGAGACGCAAGTTTTTAGTGGTACGTGAAAGAAGAGATGCCTGACCAACATGTGAGATGTGCATACCTGATCCATTGGCGGTGCGGACCTGATCATGACTAGTGTAGGGCTGGCGAGTGGCCAGCTTGTTGAGCTGGCTCGTCAGATGGTCTGTGGCGCCTGTGTCCATGTACCAGGCAGGATCCACAGGATAAGAAGGAGTAAACCCAGGCTCCTGTGTTGCTAGAGCAGCTTGTTTCTCATTGCCTTTTCCATTGTTCCCAATGCCAAGGAAGTCACGTTTGAAGCGACGATGGCAACGAGACGCCAAGTGCCCCTCGATGCCGCAGAGCTGACGAGTGAGGTGGACCACGGCGTCATCCACATCGTCTCCAGCGACCTTACTACACCGACACTGACCAGGTGTTTGGCGAACTGCTTTCATCGTGACACAAACCTACCGAGGTATGTGCCCCACCCAGTTGCGGCACCTTCTTTACTGGTGCTACGACCGAAGCCATGGCCATCGTTCTGGAAAGATCATGCATATGGAAACGAGAAACGGCCACGGCCCATGTCGTGTCCGTCCTTAGCTTGCTCTCATGAACTGTATCGGAAGCACGTTGGGCTGCTGTCACAAGTTAATTCTGCTATGAATCATTTTTCCGGTGCTCTGAATTTGCTGAGAGAATCTTGGAAGTATTTGCAAAGTATGCAGCTGAAACTACCATGGCCATCGTTTTCAAGCAATTGCCCAGCAGTACCAGTGTGGTCAGAATTGCCCAAGTCTGTTCTTGAGCAGGGGCATTGGAAGTTTTCTGAGCATCACGTAAAGGAGCATGTTGCTGTAGGTAGTTTTCCGAGGCCTAACAAAATGTCGGAGACACTGCAGATCATGGACATACCAGTGCAGTGGGGATTTTTGAATCAAGAAAAGTTTCGAGTGAATGATTGTTTTGCTAGAGAATGCAATTGTGAAAAATGTGATCATCTCTGGACCTTTCTGTCATGCTTGATGGTTCATCCTATTTACTGTTGGGAGCTGATTTCCATGGAAGCGACTTTCAGTCATTTCCAAGCTGTTGATATATGGAAAAATCAACCTGATGGTCCAAGGTTACTCACATGGCCACCAACTAGTCTCGAGCATTTGGGCAAGACAGTGGTGAAGGAAATATATGGCAATGGAAGCTACACTGTGCAGCCAACAATCGAGGCTAGGAAACTGCAACCAACTGTAATATTATGCTTCCTCTTAACACCTGCCAAGCCTCCTGCCAATCATGACAATGGTATTATTATGTTGCTGGAGGATCAATGTGAGATTCTAGTTAGTTTGTACTACTTTGGAACTCCAAATTGTCCGATCTATCTGGAATTTTGCAGCCTTGTATTGATAGGTTCAGAAGGTACAGAAAGGGGGCAAATGAACTGTCAGAGTCTGCAAACCTATGCATACTACATAGTGTAGCCACTGAAAAGTGTTAATTGTTGGGAGAATCATGCTCTGTTCAGGGAACCATGGAACACACACCATTCCAACATCTATTGGTTAGCTCTCGGGGATCTTGTATAGTGGCACAACACACTTCTTGATGAGGTGCGTCATACTCATGCCGTAGCTTTTATCATGAGTATCAAGTGCCATTCGGAGCAACACAATGAAAGGAACCATAATTTGGTTGCAGCTGCCGAATTAGCAATTTACACAATGCAAAAAAGAGTGCTGCAGCTTGTGGACGAATTTGGAGAATTCATACCTACAACTACAGTGGATAACAATGGTTCAAATAATTCAGTGACGGAACTCAAATATGATACAATAATATGTGGTCGAAAGAGCTGCGAATGCATGATCTGGACGCTGCTCAGCAATGAAGAAGCACACTTGACAAACTGGAAAAGCCTGAAGAAATGTGCACAAGTTCGCAGTCTAGAGAGCATCAAGAATACTTATACTTTGGCATTGAGTACTCTTGTCAATTCAATGTTTCCTGTGGGAGCTGCGCGCTCGGACCCCCTCCGTGATATTTTGCATTCTTCAAGTGGGCAAGGTGCAGAAAACACAACTGACAAGAGAACAATTGAACTGACTGCTCCATATGAGGTGCAGGAAAAAACACTGCCGAGATGTATGAACCTTGCCACTGAAGGGCCACCTGATTGTTTGCCAGTTTTTCAGCTGAAACCTCCCTGGCACCATTATGTTTTGGACTGCACTGTTAGGTGGCAAAAGATTGTTGCAAGAATATCACCTAGCAGTGTTCCATTTAATTCTAGGGAAGCAAAAGCATGGACTTGTGCAGAAGTGTTGAACAGCAAAAATTGCCAACTCGACCTACTCTGTTACAACAAGGTGCGACACAGTTTTAATGCAAGAATGCTCCAAGGCCAGGAAATGGAGTTATGCCCTACAACTGGAAATTTGTTGCTCCTTCCAAATCAAAGATGGTACTATTTATGTTGTGATTGCTCATGTGACCTTACCAATGCTTCGGTTGTTCTTTGGGTCGACTACCTTGCCGATGAAGTGCACAAGTCAGTGGATCCCAGGAGCATCACCATGAGTACTTCTGACCTTCAACCGCCAAAGATTCTACTGGTGCTAGTAATCAGCAAGAGAGCACTGGCCATGATTGGTACGACACCCTTTACATGTTACAATCAAGTTCATTCTCAAGAAGGGAGGGGTGCCATTGCCTTCGCCGCAGTCTTCGCGCAAGGTTTCGTCAGCCAGAGGCACTACTTCGGCTTCGACTATGATGGCTACTTATCCATCAGTCACGAATACTACTACCTCAGCCCTGACCGCTTCTCCGAACTCGTTCAAGTCCACCTCAACCATGGCTGCTATCACGACATCTACCATGGCGACCCCGGCACTATGAAGGATCTTCAAGCACCATGGGATCCTGGCGAACTCTTTGTGATAGCGGCTTGGGGGCAAGCCGCATTTCAAGAAGGGAGGGATGTTAGGAGCCCCGGTGACATGTACGTGTACATGGGCTACCCTTCGGCCAGCGCATGGGCCAGGCCCGGCTGTGCACCACTGCGGGCTACAAGTACCTGTGAAAGAGACATCGAACAGATCATCCAGATGGATTAGGCAAATGGCACGGCACCGGCGGCTCTCCTCCCTTTCCCCTTTCTTCTACCTCCAGATCCTTGTATCTGAACTGCAACACTCTGTAATTGTGTGAGATTAGTGAAATCAGAGTTGGGATCCTAACACAAGTCGTGACACCTCTGCCGGCACGCAGAGAGCATCATCATTATCGATTTGGCCTAACTTAACTGATGCTGCTGTGAAAAAGGACTACACACATTTGGTCTTGCATTGCGGCGCCACCTAAGTACGTTGTGAAAAGAGCCAAGAGTTGGTTGAGCGTGGTTCGTCAGGCATGCCTCGACAGAATGATGTGGTATGTCACACCACCGCTACACCTCGAAAATGCGTGATGGTGGACGAGCACTCTGTGGACTTTATCATCGCCGTCCGCTATCCCTGTGGATCCGAGCGCGTCCAGTATTTGCGCATACTGCCTCCGGTAAAGGCCCGCCAGCCCCTTGTATTCCGGCAGTTGTAGGTAGCTTTAATGACATAATCTAGCAGCTGGAACAAAAGCTGTCCGATGTACCATGGTTACACGTTTGGGCCAAAATCACTGTTCTGACCTTGTCAGAAAATCATAGCACAAAATGAAATCGAAACGAAATCATTTCACAATCTGACCCTTTTAGCAACGCCATAGCCCGTGACGTTTTTACTCCACATAGAAACGCTAAGCTAGCTCGCGTTGCTGCTCTGGCCCACGGTCAGGTCGAGCACGCGTTGCTCGCTGACGTGGCAGGCTGGAAACGCCGAGCCAGTATGCGTCGCTGGAAACGCCAGGAGTTTTGGGGTTTCTTCCCCGGATAAAAATGCCAGGAGCTTTGGCGTTTCTGGTCTGGATTAGGCTTCGACAAGCATTGTTCGTCCAAATACAAATGGTCAAGATTCTCGCCCGGTATAGTCAATTCATGCTGTCTAGTGCACAGCTTACACGGACACAGGATACCATAGCCAGCTTCTTGTTATGTCAAATCACTACTTGTAGGGTGGCAGCCTACAAAGTCCTGGTGTGGCTGCGCCCACACGCCACCCACCGCGTCTGGTTATGGCCACTTGGGGTGGCAGCACCGAGGCCTTGGTTCAGCTGAACAAAAATCGAAAAACAAAAACCGGCTAGAGAAATAAACCAGCCAATGCGGCCGGGATAAGGTGTGTGCATACACTCGGAAGTACAAAATCCGGTCTCCACCCACAATTGTACCATATACCAGAGTAATCCAAACATACCTACGTAGTAGTACTAAATTGTGTTTGAGTGTCGAGTGTCGCCGCCATGGGCGAACGTCCAAGTGTCGAGTGTCGCCGCCATGCAGTCAGAAAACGTCAGTATGCCCAGAAGAACAAGACATCAGACACAGCCAGAGAAACCCCAAGGTATGTTCCCTTCCGGGAAAGGTAAGCCCGGAAATCTCGATGACGAGATTTTCTTAAGGAGGGTAGGTTTGTAACACCCTGGATTTTCACTACTGGAAAATTCTTTTCTAATTTTGTCATCTGTCTTTTTCTTTTTGTGTTCTTGGTTTTTATTTGCACTCTTGTATTTAAGTTAGAGTAGTGACTTGTCTAGTTACTTGGGATTAGGGTTTTTGCCCTCAAAACCCTAATTGCCCCTTCTACTATACCAAAGCTTGTTTAATCAAAATTTGACCCCACATGCAATAAGAAAAATAATTTATGATTCATTGAGATCCCAATACCAAGCTATAGAGAGGATGATTTCGTTCTCAACAAAAAATCTTATTGCCATCTCTTTATATTAGTCACATCACTACATGAACATAGATGGGGAAAATAAATGGTTCGAATACAAAATATAAGATAATGTCAACCAAAGTTTTGGAGTAGATACACACGAGTTCACACACCAGTCCAACTCTTCTTCTTTGCTACCAAGGAAAACATTCTTGGATGAAATTAAGTTGAACAACATCCACTTTCTTTAATCTTTTGTAAAACAGACGACATGTTAGACACAACTGGGCAAACATATTTAAAACTAACTAACCATGCTAAAGCAGACTTACTCCTAATAAAACATGGGAGCTTTGCTACTTCTCAGAACCATATATACGCCTGAAATGGAAATAGGCATTAGATGTTCAGTTATACAGGCCTTCCACGGAGCAACAAACCACTCAAGTGCACTAGTAGAAAACAGGGCTTTGGTCCAGGCCAGATAAGAGCATTAGTCCCGGTTCTGCTACGAACCGGGATCAATGGGTGCATCAGTCCCGGTTCGTGAGGCCAGGACGCCGGCCGGGCCTCGGCAGGACCCCTTTGGTCCCGGTTCCAGACACGAACCGGGACTAAAGGGCCTCGCTCCTGGCGCAGCCCCTTTAGTCCCGGTTGGTGGCTGGAACCGGGACTAAAGGTTGGCCTTTAGTCCCGGTTTTAGACACAAACCGGGGTTAAAGTTTTGCCTATATATATCCAGCCCCCCCCCCCCATCTCCTCTGTTTTTTGGCCGTGGAAGGGTGGGAGGTTTGTGCTACTCTGTTCTCACCTCCTATGCACATGAGGTGTTTGATGAAATGCCCGAGCCACACTTAAGCTTTCTCCTCTCCAAGCTCGACCTCCAAGCTACATTTTCCCCAAGATCTGTCTAGGTTTGGCGGTGCACCAACTACACAAGTGTTCTAAAAGGTTAGCAACTTCATCGTTTCATCTCTCACTGCTAGTTTAGCTCATTTCAAATGTTGTAGAAGTAGAGTGGTTTGTGGGTTTTAGTGGATGAGTGTATGTGGGAGTTCTTTTGATTTAGATGCACAATTTGAGCTGAAATTAACTTCTTAGAGTCTGCACATGTGTAGGGTGCCGTCCCCGTCCCCGTCCTCACCGCCGTCGATCGCCCGCGCCGATCTCGTCGCCGGCACCACCGTGGTGAGCCTCTTGTTCTTATCTTCTTTTTAAAAGAAAAAATTCTTACTTGTATGATTTAGATAGATACTTGTATAATTTTCTTACTTTTATTATTGTTTGTTATTATATAGTGCCATGACTTTGGTATCCGCCCCCGTCGGCCCTCGTCCTGTCTATGATTCGGATGTGGTATATTATCTTTTATTACTATTTGTTTCATTTAGTGTTTATGACAATTATGCCGACCAACGTGACATAGATGTTTTTATCTAGGAGGTATGTGAACCGGAAATTCCAACCGACCCTCTTGTCGAGAGGTTAAATTTAGTTGAAAAAGAAAACAATTACTTGAAGAAAAAATTGAAAAGAATTGAGGAGGAGAAGATGGAATTGGAGTTGCATGTTGCCGATGTCGTCGATGATCACAAGATCCAAATGGATGCAATGCGCTTGAAGATTAGAAAGATTAGAAAATATGCCATTGATAATAAGGCTTGTTATCATTATGCTGTTGGATCAATTGTTACCTTAGTTGCGATTATGATCGCATTTGTTATTGCATTTAAATGTTTTACATAGTTGTATGTTAGTTTCAATGTATGTTTTAATTAGATGCTCTAGAGAGCTATATGTTGTTCTATATATGAGAACTATGTATGAACTTTATGTATTTATTTTTTCAGTAATAACATTTGATCACTATAGTACTTTGGTTTTAATGTGATGATGAACTTGTATTAATTTGGTCACTTCTCTATTCATGATGTTCTGTAATGGTTTTTGATACACTTAATTATATAATGCACGCACATGAACCGGCAATGGATGTACGGTGACCGACGCACCTCCGAGTACATTGATGGCATGCATAATTTTCTCGAAGTGGCTGAGGCAAACAAGCAGAATCACTTAATTATATAATGCACGCACATGAACCGG
This sequence comes from Elymus sibiricus, assembly GCA_039707655.1. Lineage (NCBI taxonomy): Eukaryota > Viridiplantae > Streptophyta > Magnoliopsida > Poales > Poaceae > Elymus > Elymus sibiricus. Next base: position 41,199,223 of record CM077670.1, read on the forward strand.
CAATGGATGTACGGTGACCGACGCACCTCCGAGTACATTGATGGCATGCATAATTTTCTCGAAGTGGCTGAGGCAAACAAGCAGAATGGTTTTATGTATTTTCCATGTACTGTCTGTGGGAATACGAAGGATTACTCTGACTCGAAAACCCTTCACTTGCACCTGCTTGAGAAGGGTTTCATGCCACACTATAATGTTTGGACCAAGCACGGCGAAAGAGGGGTTACGATGGAAGACAACGAAGAAGAAGAGGATGATGACAACTATCCCCCTGAATACGGTGATACTGCAACGGGGGAAGCTGAAGATCAAGAGGCACCAGACGATGTGCCCGATGATGATCTTCGCCGGGTCATTGTTGATGCAAAGAGACAATGCCAAAGTGAAAGGAAGAAGTTGAAGTTCGAGCGCATGTTAGAGGATCACAAAAAAGGGTTGTACCCAAATTGCGAAGATGACAACACAAAGCTTGGTACCACACTGGAATTGCTGCAATGGAAGGCAGGCAATGGTGTATCTGACAAGGGATTTGGAACGCTACTGAAAATAATGAAGAAGAAGCTTCCAAAGGATAACGAATTGCCCGACAGTACGTACGAAGCAAAGAAGGTTCTCTGTCCTCTAGGATTGGAGGTGCAGAAGATACATGCATGCCCTAATGACTGCATCCTCTACCGCGGTGAGTACGAGGATTTGAACGCATGCCCGGTATGCGGTGCATTGCGGTATAAGATCAGACGAGATGACCCTGGTGATGTTGAGGGCGAGCGCCCCAGGAAGAGGGTTCCTGCCAAGGTGATGTGGTATGCTCCTATAATACCACGGCTGAAACGTCTGTTCAGAAACAAAGAGCATGCCAAGTTGATGCGATGGCACAAGGAAGACCGTAAGAAAGATGGGAAGTTGAGAGCACCCGCTGACGGGTCGCAGTGGAGAAAAATCGAGAGAAGGTGGGGGGACTTTGCAGGTGACGCAAGGAACGTATGGTTTGGTTTAAATGCAGATGGCATTAATCCTTTTGGGGAGCAGAGCATCAATCATAGCACCTGGCCCGTGACTCTATGTATCTATAACCTTCCTCCTTGGTTGTGCATGAAGCGGAAGTTCATTATGATGCCAGTGCTCATCCAAGGCCCTAAGCAACCCGGCAACGACATTGATGTGTACCTAAGGCCATTAGTTGAAGAACTTTTACAGCTGTGGAATGGAAAATGTGTACGTGTGTGGGATGAGCACAAACAGGAGGAATTTGACCTACATGCGTTGCTGTTTGTAACCATCAATGATTGGCCTGCTCTTAGTAACCTTTCAGGACAGACAAACAAGGGATACCACGCATGCACGCACTGTTTAGATGATACCGAAAGTATATATTTGGACAAATGCAGGAAGAATGTGTACCTGAGACATCGTCGATTTCTTTCGACCAACCATCTCTTAAGAAAGAAAGGCAAGCATTTCAAAGGTGAGGCAGATCACCGGAAGAAGCCCGCCCTCCGTACTGGTGATGCCATACTTGATATGGTCAAGGATTTACAAGTAATCTATGGAAAGGGTCCTGGCGGACAATCTGTTCCGAATGACGCTGAGGGACGCGCACCCATGTGGAAGAACAAATCTATATTTTGGGACCTACCCTATTGGAAGACCTAGAGGTCCGCTCTGCAATCGACGTGATGCACGTGACGAAGAATCTTTGTGTGAACCTGCTAGGCTTCTTGGGCGTGTATGGGAAGACAAAAGATACACCGGAGGCACGGGAGGACCAGCAACGTGTGCACGAAAAAGACGGCATGCATCCAAAGCAGTATGAAGGTCCTGCCAGCTACGCTCTTACCAAAGAAGAGAAGGAAATCTTCTTTGAATGCATGCTCAGTATGAAGGTCCCGTCTGGCTTCTCGTCGAATATAAAGGGAATAATAAATATGGCAGAGAAAAAGTTTCAGAACCTAAAGTCTCATGACTGCCACGTGATTATGACGCAACTGCTTCCGGTTGCATTGAGGAGGGTTCTACCGGAAAACATTCGATTAGCCATTGTGAAGCTATGTGCATTCCTCAATAGCAAAAAGAATCAACTAAAAATAATCAAAATAATATTAACTAAAATTATCAAAGTATTTATTTGTTAAAAACTTTAATAGTAAAAAGAATTTTCATAAAGTATTTTTTGTTACAAACTTTAATAGAAAACTAAAAAGCTTTTATAAAACTCTAATAGCAAAAGGAATCAACTAAAAAGAATCAATAAAAAATAAAACTTATGAAACTAAAATTATATAAAATTTATGCAACTAAAATTATATAAAATTTAAGCAACTAAAATTATATAACTAAAAATAACATATGCAAAAAATAACATTAAAAATTTAAAAACATAAATATGCAAAAAATTAAAAAAAGGCCCACCTACTAGCCACCACGGCCTGCATACGACTAGAAACCCTAGAGATGGGCCAGGATGCAGGCCCGCAGTGCAAGCAGGCCCAACAGGGCGTCAGATAGGCATTTACTGCCTGAAGTAGAGAGGAGCTCGAGAGGGAAGCGGCAGCAGCACTTATAAACAACTCCGAGCCCGTCTCAACTAGCGAGGTGGGACTAAAGTTTTGGATGCGGCAGCAGAGACCATTGGTCTCGGTTGGTGGCTCGAACCGGGACGAAAGGGGGGGCCTTTCGTCCCGGTTCGAGCCACCAACCGGGACCAATGGTCTGGGCTTCCCGCCCTTTCGCCTGGCGAAATACACCTTTGGTCCCGGTTGGTGGCACGAACCGGGACGAAAGGGGGGCCTTTCGTCCCGGTTCGTGCCACCAACCGGGACCAAAGGTGTGACTATATAAGCAGCACTTAGAGAATTTCTCCCCATTCTCTCCCCGACGCCGAAACGCACGACGCCGCCAGGCTGCTCCACCGCTCCCCGTTGCCGTCCCTGCCCTGACGCCGCCAGGCTGCTCCGCCGCCAGGCTGCTCCGCCGCCCCCGACGCCGACCGCCGCTCCCTGCCCCGACGCCCGCGGCCGCTCCCTGCCCCGACGCCAACCCCCAGTGACCTCCCAGGCCCCTTCCCCTGCGCTGCCGCCGCCGCCGCCCCTGCGCTCTGCTAGCCGCCGCCGCCTTGTTCATACAATTTTTTTTGTTCATATAGCATTTTTTTGTCCATGTATGTATGTATGTATGTATGGATGGATGGATGTATGTATGTATGTATGGATGGATGGATGGATGTATATATGTATGTATGTGTATGGATGGATGGATGGATGGATGTATATATATAGAAAATGTTCATATGATGATTTTTTTTTGTTCATAGAATTTTTTTTTGTTCATAGAAATTAGTTAAAATTTACCAAGTTACTAAGTTACTAAGTTAAAATGTTCATATATTCAAAATGAGTTAAAAGACTCATATATTCAAAATTTACTCCCGGTCCGCTCGCCCAACCAACTCTCGAGGCCACCCAAACCCTAGGGACATGAGGGGGGACGTCGGACATGCATGAGAGAGGCGGTCCGCAAAGTATCCTCTCTCGAAAGTATAACCCCCGATAACTTTGCATGATGTTTGCGACTAATCCATTGCTCATATATGCATATGATTCCTTGTTGTGATTAGCTAGGTCTATGTTTGCCACTAATCCATCTCTCATGGTTGTAATATTTGCAGAAACTATGGACAGAGACTTAGAAAAAGAAGAGTTGTTGGGGGATATAATCCGCGACGGAGGTGATATCACCTTGTCGTTTCTCAACGACACCGATGGTCAGGAAAGAGAGGATGATGGCTCCGGTGATCCAATGGAGGAGGAAGGAGATCATGACGGCTTCGGTGACCGAACGGAGGAGGAAGGAGATCATGACGGCTCCGGTGACCGAACGGAGGAGGGAGCCTTAACTGTTGCAAAGCCCGGTGAGGTATATATACATATATTAATTAAGCCTCTGCTGACTTGATGCATTAATTGTTTTGTATGTACATATATTAACGCTTCTTTCTTCTTTTAATTAGCCCTCCGGATCGAGCCAAACTTCCGTAAGGAGACGAGGACCGAAGAAAAGGTTGCGCCAGGATGAAAGGTTCACGATCGAAGAAGTCGGTCGAGATGGCCAACCGATTGCTCCCAAGCGGAGCAGGGACACATTTATACATCAGTGCGGAGTGGTTGTTAGGGACAGCGTCCCGATCAGCATCCAAGAATGGAATAAGAAGAAGGACCCTGAAGTTTCTTATGTCCAGGATAGACAGAAAGATGATCTTTGGACCTCGCTGATGACAAATTTCAGCCTACCGCCAGAGGCGAATCCGAATAAGGTCAACGCGTTTGCTCTTAAGAAGATGGCAGAACTATTCAAGAACTGGAAGAAAGATTTGAACAAAAAGTTTGTCGAGAAAGACAAGACTCCAGAATTCACCGGTCCATATGAGAAGATAAAAGATCACTGACCCGCATTTGTGGCCTACAAGAAATCGGACAAGGGCAAGCAAAGGTCAGCGACAAATAAGCTAAATGCTGCAAAGAAGAAGTATCACTATGTTACGGGGTCAGGTGGCTACAGCAAAGCCCGGCCTACGTGGGACAAAGCTGAGCAAGACCTGCTTGCTAAAGGGGTCCAACCAGCGACATTGCACTGGCCAGATCGGTCAAGGACTTGGTTCTTCGGGGTTGGGGGAACTTTGGACCCAGACACAGGGAAGAGTGTTTGGACGAAAGCTCAACTTGCAATACCCGTCAAGAAGCTTGAGGAAGCAATCCAGGCAGCGCGGGAAGGGAGGTTACATCCCGACAGAGAGAATGACGAGCTGACACAGGCCCTTGGGAATCCTGAACACCCTGGACGAACACGAGGCACATCAGGCTCCCTTCCGTGGTTGTATGGGTTTCCCGACAGCGGTGGTTATAGAAGCTGAGAAAGAAAGAAGAAAGCGGAAGCAAGCGAAATGCAGAAGATCAATGCAAGATTAGCGAAACTAGAGGAACTTGAGAGCCAGCGAGCTACCGGCCAACCATCTCAGCGGCACAAAGATCCTTCGTTCGACCCTGCCCCCGAAGCTACCCCACCATCTCAGCGGAAAAGCAGCGTGGCTTCCACGGAGCTCCTTCAGCCTGATATCACGGCTCCTCTCTACCCCGTGGATAGTATCACGGAGAATGAACATTGTGTGCTAATGGCGAAATGCCATAACCTGACCTTGAAGGTGGCGCTCGGCTCTGTCTTACCTCCTCGAGCTGAGGGAACTTTCCATTGCCGTCCGATTCCACATGGCTTTGCTATTGTCGGGGTGGATGAAATAATGGAGGGATTTGAGGGGCTGGAGCTTGACTACCCTACAGGTGAAGGGGAGATGATTCTGGAAAATGCGTTAAGGAGTACCTGCCTATGGAGAAAGGAGAACATCAAGCTTCCAAACTGGACGCCGCCTCGGCAGACTCAGCCGGAGGAGGCCCCTCAGCAGACTCCGCTGCCTCATTCATCTCCGGCGCGTCAGCTGTCTCTGCCGCCTCAGCTGTCTCCGTCGCGTCAGCCGACTCCGGCGGAGGAGGCCCCTCAGCAGAATCCTCCTTTGCCTCCTCCGCGGCGTCAGCGGACTCCGCCTCCTGCACCGCGTCAGCGGACTCCGCCTCCTCCGCCGCGTCAGCGAACTCCGCCTTGTCAGCAACGGCAGAAGAGAGCCGCCGCCGCTCCGGTGGCTAGCAGTACAAGAGGTGGTGGGAAGAAATTCAAATTTGGTCCAAGCCTCAAGCCTCTTGCCAAGTTACCATATGAGCTGACTGACAAGGAAACCGATGAGGTCGTGGCTGCCGATGTGAAACGCCAATTTGCACGGAAAGTTCCACCTCCAAAGGAAAAAATAGATTCGGTAAAGGCGAATCGCACTCTGGATGCCCTTACGCGACCACCTCCGCCTCCGCCGCTATCAAACTATGACCGCATTATTGCAAAGACATATGACGAAGCTATGAGTCGGTCGAGAAGTAGCAGTACTGGTGCAAGAAGTGGGAAAACAATTCCCCAGCTCGGCGAACAGGAAAAGCAATCGTGCCCCCCGCTCAAGGTGTTTACCGATACCCCGGGGGTAGCGGCCGTTGCTCCTGGTTTCAATCCTGGTGATTACCTAGGCGATGATGTACATTTTGAAATCGCTAAGGTAGACACCTTTAAATACCAGCACGGGAAGCGTCTCGTCAGAAGTGATGATCTGGAACGAGATCTACCAACGATGATGCGAAGATTACATAAATGGTACTTGGAAACCTGCAAGGATGGGACGGGCAGTATCTTGGTGGGAATTAAGGATGAGCACGACTTCGTTGGAGTCGACTCGATCTACGTTGAATTTGACGAACTCTTTCAGTTATACAATCAAGCCGCCCTCGACAAAAGTCTCGTGGGTTGTTATTGTCTGTAAGTATTATTTCTGTAATTAAGTCTCTAGCTCAGCTCGTTCATTGCATGTATATAATTATCCTCACTATATTATGCATATTGAAGATCGTCGAATTTAAAAGAGGACAAATCTATGACATTGGGTTCATTAACCCAAATATCGTAAATGAATGGTCGGTACAGAACATCCCCGAGGAGACTGAGAAAATCTTGCTAATGGCGTTCCTTCGACACCAAAACAAAAGGGAAATACTCTTTCCTTACAACTTCAAGTGAGTGTTACTGTCTTCTGCATATTCTGTTTCGCTGACTCGAGGTTAAGTGTAATTGATGAGTTATGCGCGCGCAGGTTCCACTTTATTCTGCTAGCCATTCAGCTTGACGAGGGAGCAGTAACTGTCTTGGACTCGAGACGTAAAGAGGCTACGGAGTATGCGAACATGATTGAAATGCTCCAGAAGTAAGTTCAATCATTATCACACTATATCGGCAACTTTCGTTCATTTCCTGATATCAAGTAATCATTTTCTTTGCCGGGCAGGGTTTGGAAAAAGTTCATCACGCGGGTTAAGGGTGAATGGAGACCGGAGCTGCGATTTACACAACCCAGAGTAAGTAGTACTAGCTAGTTCCGCGCATCTCTCATTGATTCTAGTTTCAATACCATTATCATGGTTGATTATCATTTTGATTGAACTGTATTCTCGTAAAGTGCATGTGGCAGCAACCCGGAAATGATTTCTGTGGATACTACGTTTGCGAGTTCATTCACCAAAAGACCACTGAGAGGGGCTTCACTAAACAACAATTTGAAGTACGTAAACAATATTCATAATTTTATTTTATCATCATCAATTGTGTTGATGTCATTCATATATATATATTGACCCCCCTTCTTTAAATTAGACCTGGCAGAAGTGGGACGTACTCCTACCAGCTGATCGCCTACGCGCAATTCAAGAGGAGTTGGCGGGATTCTTTATTGACCACGTCATTCCTAAAGACGGAAAATGCCATCGGGAATTGCAAACCGATTTTGGTCGTCGATGATGTTAGGGATCATAACAGATGTTATATTGTATATATATATGCATCAACGTGTACTATCTGTAGTAGCGTCGAATAGATATATGAAAACTTGTTGTTCGACCAACAAGCACGGAGAAAGAGAGGTCACTTCTCTTTATATATTGATCATGCATGACGATGTTGTGTAATTAATGGTTCCTTCATTGCTTACTAGCTAGCATCGAGTTCTCTCTATATGTAGTAGCTGGTGTCGACCAAGCATGGAGAAAGAGAGGTCACTTCTCTCTATATGTAGTAGCTAGCTAACACAATATGAAACCCCTAAACCCTCCAAAACCCCTAAACCCCCCCCCCCCCTTTCAAAAAAAAAACCAGCGCCTGGGAGCTGCTGACGCGTGGCTACCTTTTAGTCCCGGTTAGTGTTACCAACCGGGACTAAAGGTCCTCCTGCCTGGGCGCCCCACAACGTCCACGTGGAGCACCTTTAGTCTCGGTTCGTAAGCCAACCGGGACTAAAAGTGATGGGCATTAGTCCCGATCGTTTTGTCCCGGTTCCAGAACCGGGACTAAAGGCCCTCTGAAACCGGGACAGATGCCCTGTTTTCTACTAATGGTGCATTTTGGTAATAATCCTCCGAGGAGAGTTTTCTATAGGCATTAGATGTTCAGTTGTTCTGATTTTTGTTCAGCTGAACCAAGGCCTCGGTGCTGCCACCCCAAGTGGCCACAACCAGACGCGGTGGGCGGCGTGTGGGCGCAGCCACACCAAGACTTTGTTGGCTGCCACCCTACAAGTAGTGATTTGACAGAACAACTAGCTGGCTATGGTATCCTGTGTCTGTGTAAGCTACGCACTAGACAGCATGAATTGACTATACCGGGCGAGAATCTTGACCATTTGTATTTGGACGAACAATGCTCGTCGAAGCCTAATCCAGACCAGAAACGCCAAAGCTCCTAGCGTTTTTATCCGAGGAAGAAACGCCAAAGCACCTGGCGTTTCCAGCAACGCACACTGGCTCGGCGTTTCCAGCCTGCCACGCCAGCGAGCAACGCGTGCTCGGCCTGACCGTGGGCCAGAGCAGCAACGCGAGCTAGATTGGCGTTTCTATGCGGAGCAGAAACGCCACAGGCTATGGCGTTGCTAAAAGGGTCAGATTGTGAAATAATTTCGTTTCGAGTTCATTTTGTGCTATGATTTTCTGACAAGATGAGAACAGTGATTTTGGCCACACGTTTGAGTATGGGCCCCATTTCTGTTGACTGTGGAGTGCAACAGACAGGCCGAGCTGTCATCTAGAACAGGCTCAAAGGACGCCACTGCTCATCCACGTGACCACACAAAATAATATACTAGTATTTGTTAGCACCATTTGCCCGTGAGGATGATTTACTTAAAGTAGGACTTAACATATTTTGTATGGTCGTTAAAACATGAATTAGTTTCCTCCCACACTTTTCAATTAATTTATTAGCACACCACCAGCCATTAAATATTTAGTTTTCAATAACACCCAATACCTCTTGTCATAAATCAACTTAGTATTCTGTCAACTAGAATCTCCATTAGCGAGTCATATAGTCATGTAGTTGTTTCTAGGTTTTATCCGTCTGTTTATATTCTGCAAATTCAACTGGTAGTCGAATGTAAGCACGACTTTCAATAACACCCAAAAATAGAGCGGCTGTTAGCACGACTTTTTTTTTTGAACACAGTACAGACGCAAGCGCTCATACATACGCGCATACACTCATCCCTATAAACGCACACACGCACACCCTACCCCTATGAGCATCTTCGAGAGACTGAGCCGGCATATCATCTTGAGATTTACGAAGTCACCGTAGGCGCCTCGTCGTCGACAGGAACGTCTCCTCCCACTGAAAGCGCATCGCCGGAAATCCTGAAATAAATCCAGGAATAATGCGAGCACCAGGACTTGAACCCTGGTGGGCTGGGGATACCACTGTCCCTCTAACCATCCAACCACAGGTTGGTTCGCGTTAGCACGACTTTCAGGTAGTGTAATTACCGTAAGTAACATTAAAATATGTTTCTGTACCGCCAATTAAGCATGATTTTTTTTAGAGAATTAAGCATGAATTAGCTATTCTTTTTCTAGTAGTTTCCTTTCACAATGATAACTTAATTTATTAGCCGACCGCCCCCATTAAATATTTAATTTTAATGACTTCCAATCCTTTTTCTTATCATAGATCATGTTAAAGTATATTCTATCAACTAAAAGCTTTTAGTGCGGCAAATACAATCCAACGAGGTAGTTGCCTAGCTTTATAATATGTTTATAAAAGACAAAAGAAACCAACTTAATTAAGTATCCAGCGCACCAACTAGTTGTATTTAGTTTTTTATCCATATGTTTATAATAGGCAAAAGAAACCAACTTAATTAGATTTGATTAGTGATTCTAACTAATCTTTCCCTAATAATAAAGCACGGATTGACTCCGTGGGTTCACCGTCACAATACGCTTCTTCCCGTGAGTTTACGCCTTCAGTTTGAATTTAAAACATATACGTGATACCCTCGAAGTTGGCAAGAATTACCCACCAATGCTACCCGTAAGTGAAAAAAAAAACGTTTCGCGAACAAGGGAAAAAACGTAAAAAAGAAACGTATCGATCCGTCCAACAGAACACAACATGTACGTACGTCCCTCGGAGCAGAGTCCTACCCGAACTAAAACACCTATCGTAGCTAGCCAGGCCTTAGTCTGCATCATGTCTATATATGTGCTTGGATAGTTGGATGTCCCGGATCAGCTCATCGCATCGCATCTAGAGAGAGAGAGACGCGACAGAGACAGCTGTCGCCGGTAGAGGCTGGATCCCGCCGGCAGTCCCCCTGACGGTCGGCGTCCTGCCACGGTCACCTATGTGTGCTGGTCCAAACGCCCTTGAGTCATTGACGCTTTGCACGACAGATAGCACATCTCCTAATGCACCCCACGGCTCTCCTTGACAGCCATGTCTGGCCGGCCACGACCTCACGGGACTGCGCCGCCGTCGAGTTCGATCTATGCCAATGTTTGATCTATGGCGGAACTGCGCTGTCGTCGTGTTCGATCTATGCTGCCGAGATCGTCGCCGCGGATTTACCAAGCAAAGTTTAGAACAGATGGTCATGTATCTGATTCGTGTATATTTGCAGAACACGTGTGATTGTTTTCCGGTAAGATGCAAGGATACACGGCCGGACGTCCTGATCGATTTGCTTGGCATGAACCAAATACGTGGATTCAGCAATCTAAAGCGATGTGTGCGCACTAGGGAACGTATTCATCTTCGCCGGCATCGACAGTACGCCTTGGCTAACAGCCGCGGCGGCCATGGTATGACCCACCTCTCGACGTATGCAGGCACATCAATCTCACGCCGCGTCGTTCAGGAAGAAATAGAAGAAACTGACATAGGACCAATCAACTATGATTGGTTATGTACATCGACATATCACCGGCCGAAGAAACAATAAAAGTAGGCAATCACGTCTAATGCCCTGCCGGCATCCGCAATGACGCGTGGCAGGGAGATATCAACGATTTAATCAGGGCTATGTTCTTCCATCAAATAATGGACATGGATTCATGGAATCGATCTCTTTAACGATTTGCTTGACGGTGCGCTGCGTGCAGTAGAACCAGTCGGCGACGATTGGCCACACGGAGGACCCGCCAAGAAGCAGAAGCTGCTTTCTCTGGACACAGGTGGTCTGTATATTTCATTTTCCATATGAATTATAGTGAAAAACTGAACACTGTTTTCCAACACGACGCATATGACGAAGTCGGCAGAAACCGGAGGAGGAGCGCCTAACCGCGTAGAGCGCTGTAGAAGCGCTGGATCTGGTTGGTTTCTACGACTTGCCATTGTTGTTACCGAGATCTTACTTTGTGCCTCTTCTTAATGCATATTTTTTATCCCCCGTTGCAACGCAAGGGCATGTTTCCTAGTTTGTCTAAAGATGCATTTCTGGCAGATGAACGCATGGTGTACCCAGTACATAAACAATGTGCAGGATGGAACAATGGAGAGCATCTTTTGTCATGTCCGGACGTGCCAAAAGTTAATGGAATCTGGCCCCACCACCCATCAAGATGCATCGACTGGGCAAGCCAATATTTTTATTACTCAGAGTCATTCACCAGCACCGGACCTATTAACCACGAACAGGACAAGATGGGGTAGCACTTGTTCCATCCATGTACGCCTAGAACCCTACGACCTATTCCAAGGAAACGAACCGGGGGGACAGCGACGGCAAAATTTGGGGGCTGTTTGGTTTGAGACTCAAATTGCCACGCCTAAGGTGAGGTGCCAGCCACACCTGTGGCTTGCCACAATGTGTGGCAAAATCAAATTGTTTGGTTTGTAGCCATGCCTTAGGTTAGGGGTGGCAGATTTTGTGTGGTGTGCGTTTGGATGCCTTCCACAAATGTTTGGCAAAAAGTTGTGGTTTGTGTTTGGATTACTGCCACATGTTTTTAAATCACCTTAGTGCTGGAGTGGTGATATTATTTGACACTTGTCTTACAAGTCAACCATACTACAACATGCTTTAGCAAATGTAAGAAGATTTGTTCACAATAATAATAACCATAAAAATAACATGAAGCATTTTCTATTAATCCCATATGTGAAAATAAATCACAGCAACAATTCATAATCAAGATAGAAAATAAGATAGATACGTCCAAGTTCCAGCCATATAAAAAGTCAAGTAATAGTCATAGTAATAGCACAAGTTCCAGCCAAGTTACATTTCACTACACATCAAAATGTCTACTTCCCAAAAAAAATAGCAGTAGCAAAAGTTCAACTCCCAAAGGCAGCAAGCAGACACATCAGATGTTATCTTCTCCTAAATACCAAAAGTTGCCATCTTCTAGACATCACAAGTTAGCAACTATAGAACTTCATAGGTTGCTATTGTCTAAACATGATCTTTGTCAGCAAAGAACTTCCAAACCCAAGTTTCAAAAGTTTTGTCACTTGCACTGCATAACCAACCACGCAAACCTTCATTGTCCTTGCTAGATAAGTGCACACCAACAGCAATTCTTTGATCTGTGGTAATTGGGAGTTCCTCCAACTTCTTCCATAAACTAGCATAAGGATCAACAACTTGCGGCATTGGAGGAGGAGCAGCAAGGGATTGCTGGAGTGACCTTAATGTAGAGTTGATTTCTTCAGCGGACTCCGCAAAACGACTCTTGGTTTTTGGTTGCTTCTTAGTAGGTGACTTGCTGCCTCTTGGGCGCTTCTTACCAACTCGGCTAGTGCTAGATGATGAATTATCACCACTTACAGGTACTGGAGGTCTTTTAGGAGCATGTGTTGTCGGCAAAGTGTCAGAATCCTCCTCAAGGGGCCCCTCATACTGTGGATAGCAGTTAAGGTCATACAACCCTTCATCATTGTCGGAGTCATCAGAATCAATTGTGCATGTATGTTGGTCCATGGCCAAAGAACCATCAGCACTAGTGCCTGTGAATAGCTCCTGCATCTCATGGTAGAACTTTATGGGCTTAGAAAGCAAGCGCCTTGCTCTATCCTGCATTACAAGCACGCACAAATTAATATCCTAATTAAAATAGCCATATTAAGTTTCAAAACGAAACCAAATTATACATACATTGAGGCAAGACTTTTCAGACTCGGAGATAGTTACCACACATCTGATATCATCAAAAACATTGCCACTCTTGCTAATTGCAGCAGCAATGTACTTCCAATTTTCTTTGTAGTGCCTGAAGTGACGATCAACTTGAGCAAGTGTCACCCCCATAGCAAATTTTCTATTTAAAGCATCAGCACACTTCATAAGATGATGCTTCCTGAACCTAAATCCTGCATATTGTTCCTTCATGTATTCGATGCACCAATCCAACATAAACTTGGTCTGATCATCGGCCCAGGAAATAGTTCTCTCACGAGAGCACCCATCACCATCGGCCTTCCCTTTTCCCTTAGCCATAGCTGCTTCTCATACAATGAGCCATTTTTATTAGAAGATAATAGGTGAGGCAAATAAGCATGAAACAGCCAACAATTTCCCTTTAGAAGATATAAGTTTACAAAGGTACACCAACATAGTTTCACATGAATCGCATACATAACGACCAAATGTAACAAAATAACACTCATGTTTGATACATAGAAATATGACAGAACTAGTTTCAAACAGACTGAATAGAACCTAAAATAAACCTCATCACCATCAGCCTTACATACTAACTTCTTAATCATCTTGATCTTGAGCTGCTAAGTTATCCTCCCACATTTTTTGAGCTAGTACATCCCTTTTGTGTGCCCATGCCTGGCTCTCCTGGTAAACGTCACGACGCTGTCGTCTACTCCGTGGAAGGGCCGAGTACCAAGTAGCATCATCATAGACATACTCATCAGGACCATCATCTAGGATCCAGTTATGGAGCACACAACAAGCAAACACAATTTTTACTTGTGTTTTCAGAGGGAAGAATGGTTGACTTGCAAATATTTTAAATCGATTCTTCAAGGTACCAAATGCTCTTTCGACGGTTGTTCTAAGTGAGGAATGTCGATTGTTGAATAACTCCCTTGGGTTCTCAGGCTCTCTACTTCCCCTATATTCCTTTAGGTGATACCGAACACCACGATATGGTGGTAGTATACCGGGTCTTGCAGCATATCCAGCGTCCGCTAGGAAATATTTACCTACATCATGATGATGCTAACACATTAGCTAAGAACTAAAGAAAGTTTTAGTTTGAAGCCATGGATTAGAATCCCACCTTCTGGTATTTTAAGGCCATTGGGACGTGATAGGGCATCTTGGAGCACATACGAATCATGAGCTGATCCCTCCCATCCAGCAAGAACATATGTAAATCTTAGGTCAAAATCAACGGCTGCTAGCACATTTTGTGTGGGAAAGGACTTTCTACCCCTAAACCTATCTTGCATGTGGATAGGCACACATGCCGGTATATGAGTACCATCCAGAGCTCCTATGCATCCCTACGAAAAGAGAGAACCAGTTTCAAACAGACTAAATGGAACCTATAAATACATTGTAGATACTAGTGAATAATTTGGGATGTACCTCAAAGTAAGGGTGAAATCTGGTGCTACTTGTTATCTTTGAATGTGTTTCGATGGATCTGATGCATATGACATCACGGGCAAGGAGACACAGGGCATCCAAAACAGCATTGAAGTACCTACTAACTGTCTCGCCTGATCGATAAAACTCAAAACCAATCGATCTATTTTTCCAGTTATGACCCACAACATGGATGAACATGGCAACTTGCTCCTCCACAGTTACATGGAATGTGTCTACCAGTAGACCACGACGTCTCAGGTTAGCACACAATTTGTGAAAGACCAATTTCCGCATGCGCAGCTCATTTATGCAATTAGCCTCGGTTCCATAGTACATACGGTTTAGACGTGACACCCTTTCAACGTCTCGTTCGAACATGGGAGCATAAGTTATAGATTTTCTCTTCCTTTTTCGGACATTAATCTTGTACCAGTACATGGCTAAACAGACAATAATGGCAGCAAGCAATCTTCTCCTCCACATGTAGTAGTGATAATAATGCATATAATACTGTAAGCATAATGTCCTTCGGTCCATCTACGAAAGAATAATAACATTAAAAGACTGATGATGGCATCAGTGAGTGGAACTATATAAGATCCAACAGAAACTATACAGAGGACTAAATAGATTACTCAGAGAATAAATTGTATAATACATCTCTAAGAAAAGAACAGAGAGATGTCAAATCTTACAGCAACACTACATACTTGCAAGAAATTACTAACTTATAATCTCACTCGTCCAAGCGTGCAACAATTGCAAAGGGGGATTACGGTGTTACCTTTGCTCTGAACAAATAATTGACCTTTCACTATGAGATGGAAGATCCTAGTACGGATGCAACAAGGGCAGGAACAAGCAACGGAAAATCCCAGAAATCACGGAAGAAAGCTGATATTTTTCTCTTGAAAAAATCAAGGACGCCCAGATCTGCATGTATGAGATGAATCTCACGTGATGAGACAGAGGAGATGGAGGAGATGTAAGAGATAGATGTTGCAGTGATGAGGATTTGTACCGGAGAGGAGCAGATCGAGTGCGGCGGCAAGCTCTTCCTCAGTTGGATCTGCAAGGGGAGAGAGAAGGGCTCTCAGCCACGGGGTCAGGACTGAAGGGGTGGGGGATTTTTGGAACGAGGACGAACAGGGAAAGCGGTGACTTTTATCAGTTCGCGGGGATTTTTGCGGCTCAGTTGGCGCGCCGCGGTGAGTGTGGCGGGCAAAACGAGCGCCACACTTTTTGGCGAAAATTCAGCGGCAGGCGACCCTTGGCGTTGTGGCGAGCCTAATGTTTGTACAGAACCAAACGCTTGCCTAAGGAGTTGTGGCACGCCTCACCTTAGGCGTGGCACGCTTAGGCTGGAAACCAAACAGCCTCTTGGTGTTCTGGCCCTTTGGTCAAACTTTAGCCGGATCTGACCCCGTTTTAAATTATTTCGGGAGCTGGCCCTTTTGCTACCGCCACCATCCCCGGTGGTAGCCATACACAGCCTACCGCCAGGCCCCCCAGCAGTAGGATAACGGTAGGCCCCTGACGGCCGTTGACGTGGGAAAGGCAGCTACCGCCAAGGACCCTGGCGGTAGGCTGGTAAACCTTACCGACCAAATTTCAAACCTATGTGCGGTAGGTGTGCAACCCTACCGCCAAGACTCCAGGCGGTAGGGTGGGCTCATTTCTGCATAGCGTACTAGTATCATGAAATGCACATATTTTTACGGTAGGGTTTGAAACCCTACCGCCATGGAGCATGGCGGTAGGGTCCTGTTCCATTTAAATTTTGTTTTTCTTTCTTCTAAACTTGATCATTTCAATTCATCACACAGTAATATATTTAGCAAATCAAAAATTCATCACACAGTAATATACACATGCATCACACATTGATATAAATGATAGTTCAACAAATCCACGATAGCAAATAGTTTAATAGTTCAACATAGCAACAAGTTCAACATAGCAAATAGCAATAAGTTCAACATAGCAACTACTTGAACATAGCCAACAAGTTCTCTTCAGCTCAACACAGAGCGAGTAGTTTGACTTGACCATATCTCACTTGGTCTTACTCCCCCTCTTGGCGGCACGCTCCTCGTTTTTCTTTGAGTGGGTCTCATCCGTCTTTTTCATGTGACGGGAAGTACGGGAAGCGGCGGCGCCAGGAATACTATACGCCCCAGGCCGACCTAGGACACCTTCGGAGAACTGTAGCTACAGTGACACACTGTAGCTACAGTCAACGAAGGAATCAGCGCCCACGCCCCAGGCAGCGGCCCGGGCTGCCTGGGGCCTGTCTCCGCCACTGAGTACGGGCCTTCAGAAACGGTGATGGACTGTTCCATGGCTTCTTTGGCTGTTTCCCTCTCTTGCCCTGGATTGGCTGGGTTGGCTGAGTGGGTTGAGGTCCGTCATCGTCGTCGTACTCCTCCTCGCCACCCCCTTCCTCTTCTTCCTCGCTTTGCTCCTCATCCTCTTCGTCCTCATCATCTTCTTCCTCCTCCTCCTCAACAATGCGAGACGACGAGGCAGCATGGCTCGAGGAACCTCCGCCGGCATGGCTCGATGAAGCGAGGGTACGTGTCGACGGTGGAGGAACATGCACGTCGACCGTGCTAGTACACCCAACCATGGCCACTAGCTTGCGGCAACGGTTCATGATCTTCTGCAATAACAAAAAAATAACAACATGGCATGGATCTAGTTTAGGGTTACAAATAAAGAAGAAGATGGGGGCATGGATCAAGTTTAGATAAAGAGGAAAATGGCATAGGTCAAATTTGTGGTTACCTTCATCGCTCCCCTCAGCTTGCCGTCAGATTCCTCGCTCCCGGGCTCGTAACGTAGCGCATTCGATCCATCGAAAATGTTTCTGTTAAGCTCCGAAGCCTGCAAATGTAAGCATCATCATGAATAAGTTAGTGCAAATGTAAGCATCATCATGAACCGCTGGCTCGAAACAGTTGAAGACGACTTACCACTCTGTTCATTAGGGGTGCATACTCCCTAAATTGACCTTCCATCCCTCTGATGCCTTCATTATAGGCTTCATCTTCGCTGTCATCCTCCTCCAGTGATGCGATATTGGCTTCCGTCCACTGTGGCCTCAGACGCACACGGTACTTGATGCCATCGTCATACCAGTTCATGTGTCGGCCGTACGCTTCCCAGTCAACCCCTCTCCTCTCCCTGTCTTTGTGATACCTCCTCTCGTTCCACGTCTTCACGTGCACCGCGTGCTCTTGTCCCCAGTCCGATATCGACTGACAATGCTGCCTACTCTTCCTGCAAGGCCATGAAATAGAACGAAAACATAAAAAATCATAAGAACGTCAAACAGAACGAAAACACGGTAATAGAGAGTAATGCCCTCACCAGTGAAGGTCCCAACCACCGGTGTCGAGGGGGCGTGCCGGTGGGGTGTGTTGCAACACACCAAATTGCATGGCCATGCGTTGTGGTAAGTGCCACTCGACGACATACACGCATATCATTGGGACAATGCACCGCCAGACAAGCCTGTCCCGAGTGCACATGTCGTTCAGCTCGAAATCCCAATCTCTATCGTGATAAGGCCACCAGTTCACCTGCACAAAGATTGGTAAGCAACTGTGAAAGTGGCTACATAAAAACTAGCTCATTGGTATACCTGGTAAGCCGTCAGGTTGTCCAGTGTTGGGGAACGTTGCATGGAAAACAAAAAAAATTCTACGCACACGCAAGATCTATCCATGGAGATGCATAGCTACGAGAGGGGGAGTGTGTCTACGTACCCTCGTAGACCGTAAGCGGAAGCGTTAGAACAACGCGGTTGATGTCGTCGAACAACTTCACGATCCAACCGACCGAGTACCGAACGTACGGCACCTCCGCGTTCAGCACACGTTCAGCTCGGTGACGTCCTCGACTTCTTGATCCAGCAAGACGGCGAGGTAGTGGACGAGTTCCGGCAGCACGACGGCGTGGTGACGGTGATGGTAATGCTATCTCCGCAGGGCTTCGCCCAAGCACTGCGAAAATATGACCGAGGGACGGAACTGTGGAGGGGGGCGCCGCACACGGCTAAGACAATGTTGTGTCTCCTTTGGGGCGCCCCCTCTCCTCTATTTATATATGTGTAGGGGCTTGGAGTAGAAGGAATAGTGCCACGTAAACAGTAACCGTGAATAGTACACACGTGGACTTGGACTCCAAAGTCCAATCCTATTCCTACTAGGACTCTCCCTTTTTCCTTCCCTAACTGCGTGGGCTTTTGAGGACTTGGTGCGCCTGACCCAATAAGGCCAGGGCGCCTCCCCTTAGCCCATGCCAGCCCTTGGGACGTGGTGGACCCACTTGTGGACTTCCGGACCCCTCCGGAATCCTCCGGAACCTTCTGGAAGCTTCCCGATACAATACCGGAAAAAAACTGCACCTTTTTCCGGAACCCAAAATATGACTTCCCATATATAAATCTTTACCTCTCGACCATTACGAGACTCCTCGTGACGTCCGGGATCTCATCCGGGACTCCGAACAATATTCGGTTACCAATTCACATAACTCATATAACACTATATCGTCAACGAATGTTAAGCGTGCGGACCCTACGGGTTCGGGAATGATGTAGACATGACCGAGACGCCTCTCCGGTCAATAACCAATAGCGGAACCTGGATGCCCATATTGGTTCCTACATATTCCACGAAGATCTTATCGGTCGAACCGCAATGACAACATACGTAATTCCCTTTGTCCGTCGGTATGTTACTTACCCGAGATTCGATCGTCGGTATCTCCATACCTAGTTCAATCTCGTTACCGGCAAGTCTCTTTACTCGTTCCGTAATACATCATCCCGTAACTAACTCCTTAGTCACTTTGCTTGCAAGCTTCTTATGACGTGCATTACCGAGAGGGCCCAGAGATACCTCTCCGAAACACGGAGTGACAAATCCCAGTCTCGATCCATGCCAACTCAACGGACACCTTCGGAGATACCTGTAGAGCATCTTTATGATCACCCAGTTACGTTGTGACGTTTGATAGCACACAAGGTATTCCTCCGGTATCCGGGAGTTGCATAATCTCATGGTCTGAGGAACATGTATTTGACATTCAAAAAAGCAGTAGCAATAAACAGAACGATCATATGCTAAGCTAACGGATGGGTCTTGTCCATCACATCATTCTTCTAATGATGTGATCCCGTTATCAAATGACAACTCATGTCTATGGTTAGGAAACCTTAACCATCTTTGATCAACGAGCTAGTCTAGTAGAGGCTCACTAGGGACACGGTATTTGTTTATGTATTCACACATGTATTTAAGTTTCCAGTCAATACAATTCTAGCATGAATAATAAACCTTTATCATGAACAAGGAAATATAAAATAATAACAACTTTATTATTGCCTCTAGGGCATATTTCCATCATCCAGCTCGTTGGAGAAGGCCTTGTACAACGCAGTGGCCTTGCCCGTGAAGACTTTAACCCTATCCCAAGCGTACGCGACGGTCGAGAATCGAGTACTGTCGCCGTCATCGCCATACTCTGTCCAGGGACGCGCTTTCATTTTCTCAGGACGGCCCACCGGCAACCGCTCCCACATCCAGATGGAGAGGGCCCAGACACATCCACACATACCAGATGTCTCCTCGGTCCTCTGCGTTGCATCGTCGAGCTACAAACACCAATTGATGATCAGATGACACAATTCAAAGCAGCATGCATACATACGTCCATAAACAAATATTGAGATGTTTCTCTTACCGAACGGTATAGGTAGGCGAGGCCGGCAGACCCCCAGCTGTACCCTGCATCCTAGTCGGTCAGGAAGTCGAGATACATCCATAGGGCAGTGTCCCCCGAGCAGTCGGGAAACACGACCTCCGTTAGAAGATGCCACAAGTAGGCCCTCGCGTACTGCTCCACGGTCAGCGGATCGGCATCTTCCGGGCATATGCTCCGGTTGTCCTGGAGCCAGGGCAGTGGCACACCGGATGTTCGGTTATCCTTCATGGGGAGGCAATCGCCGATGAGGCCGATAACCCTCTCCCGCCAGTTGTTCCTCTCCACTCGCCCAGTGAGAGCCTCGCCCTGGAGCGGTAGGCCCGTGATCATGCCGAAGTCCTCGAGGGTCACCGTCATCTCACCACAT
This sequence comes from Elymus sibiricus, assembly GCA_039707655.1. Taxonomy (NCBI): domain Eukaryota; kingdom Viridiplantae; phylum Streptophyta; class Magnoliopsida; order Poales; family Poaceae; genus Elymus; species Elymus sibiricus. The sequence continues at coordinate 41,219,883 of CM077670.1, forward strand.
GGGAGATGGAAGCTGTGTGTCTCGGACCGCCAACGGTCCACCAAGGCTGTGAGAGCTGAGTGGACGAGCGTCGGCGGCGCACGCTTGAACTGAAGCACAAAAGGAAGCAGCCCGGCTCTCCTGAAGTAGGGCTCGTAGTGGCAGTCGAATTGCATCTGGACAGCCTTCGTATGACCCCTCATACGCAATGGCGGTAGCATCTTTCAAAATGTAGACGACGAATATAGTTAGTAACTTTACTTTCGCAAAGACAAAACTTTGGTGCAACAACATGATCATAGTGATTACCACTCCATTCTCGATAAAACGGGCGCGATGACCGTTGTCGAACGCAGTGTCAAGCATGATGTACTTAGTGCCTATGTTCGGCGCAAGGGGGGCCCTCCTAAAACAATTGACAATTTAGTTATCAACATGCATCCTATCATAGCAACATGCATCATATTATAGCAAAGATTAATTTTTTTTGAACAACAACATTCAATATGCATCGTATTCAATATGCATCATCAACATTCATATTTATCCATCAAAGATTCTATGCATCATCGTATCCATTAAAAAAATCTATAACAAAGATATAATCAATCATATTCAACAAATTGTTCCACGGTCATATTTATCCATCATATCATCTATAATAAATCATACTTATCCATATAAATCTATAATAAAAGATATAATCAACAATAATGGAATATGCAAATGAACATCAATGACATACATCATATAACATCAATCTACCTCCATCATATAACCAAACATCATATTCAACAATTGTTCCACGGTCATATTTATCCATCATATTCAAGCACATCAATCTACCTCCATCATATAACCAAACATCACCGAACCATTCAAAAATAAAACTATATATAAACATGAACTAGGGTTCATCTTCAAACTATATAGAAACAATAAAATAGTTAATACCAAATGAACTAGGGTTCATCTTCAAGCACATACATCATATTGCTCCAAACTAAACAAACCTAGGATCAACAAAAATTAAAAACTACAAGATGAGAGAGGGCCATCTCGATCCGCAAAAACGATGGAGAAACGGAGAAGATCGGAGGGGGGGAGTGGAGGGGATGAGAGAGGGCAACTCCTCTCTGTTCTTGCGGCGCGGTAGGGGAGAAGATGGGGGCTGGGTTCGTGGGTGGGCCCCGCGAGCCGGCCCCCGCTGCTTATAACTGTTCGCCACCTACCGCCAAGGTATCTGGCGGTAGGGTATAACATTCTACCGCCAGGAACCTCGGCGGTAGGGTTGACGGCAGAACCCACTCTCCGTTTACTTGCGCTGACATGGATGAGTGGCCTACCGCCAGGGTATGCGGCGGTAGGATGTTATACCCTACCGCCATCGACCCTGGCAGTAGGAAAAAGGGTCAGATCCCGAAATATTTTCAAACTGGGTCAGATCCGGTTAAACTTCGCGCAAAGGGTCAAAACAGCAAAATCGGCCGACAGCGAACTGACTGGCCCAAATCTCGAGGCCCAGTGGGACGGACAAGATAAAGTGCACCAAAGCCGCCGTCCACCATTAGTTCGCTCACCGAGGCCCACGCTGCTATCTAGCCATAGTTCGGCATCCATCGTACACGAAATCACCGTTGCGAAGATTAGCACGATTTGACCTCGTCCAAAAAATATTTTCGGATCTAACCTTTTATGAGCAGACACGTAGGACTCTGACACCCCGACCCACCCAATCCCCCCTCTCAGACTCATTTTCTTCCACTCCGCCCCTTCTCCCCCTTGTTTTGCATCCGCACCCTCCACCTCCGCCGCCGCTGCTGTACCTCTCCGGCCGCCATAGAGGCATTGCCGGACGTCCGCAACTAGCACCGACGCGCCCGCTCGCCTCTACGACGGCGCTGTCCACCCTGGAGCCGTTTGTACCCAGGTACACTACATCCCCCTGTAGACGACCTCCATGGAGGACACCACGCTCGGTAGGTGTTCGGTCAAATGCCATTGAGCTTATTTTTGAATGCTATGTCGTTTTTTAGAGTACGGAGGATGGCGAGCTACTCGACCATGGAGGATGAGTTGTCGTGCGATGCGTGGTTGGCCGTATCCGCGGATTTCGTAGGCAGGAGCAGAGGAGGGCCTTCTGGCAGCAAGTGCATGAATCGTTTCACGCACGAAAGCACATTGCACCCTACGACATGTACATCATTCAACAACGCAATGTGAGGTCGTTATCGTATCGCTGGTGCGCTATCCAGACCAGCGTCACCAAGTTTTGTAACGTGGTTCGTCAGCTGGAGGCAAGGTAGCCATTGCACGCAGGAGAGGACGAGATCGTAAGTTTTGCTTCCTCTTGCTCAACTTGTTGATTGATTCGTTCACTCAATGTTGGTCTACACATTATGTAGCCCGCACGCGCTGCTGTGATGTACCACAGGACAGAGGAACGGCCATTTACGTACACACTGTTGGATGAAGCTAAGGGGGAGTATGTGTGGGAGGGCATGATCCATTGATGAAAAACTTGTTGGACATCCGGTTAATCTAGTCGAATTTGAGACATTGTTGTACTAGACTTAATTTGCATGCTATGTATGGATGATTTGTGCTATTTTCTATCCGAACTTTGATGAATATCGGCCGGTTTGCATGAATTTCGTCCGGTTAGTTCAAATGCGGGTTGAAATGTATGCGGACAGTGTTGGATGGCGTCCTCACGCATCCGTGTCCGCGGACTGATCCCCCCTGTCCGCGGACGGATGCGGGAGGAAATTTACGGGTTGCCATTGGAGATGCCCTTACGCCCTTCTTAATTATGCCTTCAGTCAGCTACCACAGCTTTTCTGATAAAGGGCGCATTTATTATCTCAAAATATAGCATCAAGTGGGTACAAATCATAATGAGTAACACTCGGCCACTGCATAAGTAAGATGCACACAACCAATCATCAAAGTCTGACAAAAAGAAGAAAAAACCGACATATCGACAACAGTAGAGTCCTAGAAACCGGCTACCACAACTTTTAAATGCACAACTTTGCGTGTGATCTCTAAATCTCTTCTCCGGGGCATCAAAAGTAACGTGCAGAGCCTTACATTATTCTTGTTTTTATAAGTTTGGGACTGTCCATTTAACTGGTACCTGAAACAAAAGGTTTCAATCAGTCACTTTCTTTCCTGACCATCAGATCATTATCTAACGGCCACGATCATGCCACGACCTATTCATCTTCTTCCTCCCCATCTTCTTTCTCCCGCACGATGATTCCTCCTCCCCGTGGCCTACCCCGCCGCATCCGTCGGCCTCCATCCCCCGCGGCCGGCGGGCGCTACAGAGCACCGCCCTCCCCTCAACCTCCCCCCACCGCCGTTGCTGGCCACCGCCCCGGCCATCCCTCTAAGCCCCGCACGGGTGAACAACTCCGGCGATCCCCCTGCACCCCCACACCCCTAAGATAGATAGTGAGGTTGATGCTTCCCGGCGAACTTGCACCCTCCCATCCCTAAGATAAATAGTGGGACTGCTTCTTCTCCAGCAAGGTCCGACCTTCCCAAAAAAAATGACTGACGCAACAACGAAGTACATGTACCTGAAAAATAGCAAAACCGTATAAGTTTTATGTGTAGTAATAGCATGTATATTCTAGTGTAGTGTTAGTGGTTGGTTTACTAGTGTAGAGAGACGTTAGGTACATGTTATCATGTACTCTCTTGAAATCTTATGTGTGGAAAGGAGTTCGAAGACTTGAGGGAGGTTTATGGTCTGTTCTTCGCATGCACAATGTTACAGGCCGGCAAATGACCAGTATTTGACTGGCCTGTGCACATGTACAGAACGCTCACATAGCTAGCTGTCTTGGCAATTGCCATTCGGCACATGCAGCGCCATTTCTGCCGCACTGCTGACACGCAGATGAATGATAGCAGCAGCAGTTTCGACCCAAGTGCTGTGTGTTGACTGACCGACCGCGGACTTCGTAACAATGGGTGACACACCCCTTATATTAAATATAAATAGGGTTGCAGTGTGCACTGAATCACTCAATCACACCCCCAACTAAACACAAAATGCAAACACCACGCGGCAAGATGTCATCTTGCTTAACACCTTTGTTCTACCTTTGCCTGCTCCTCCTGCCGTGCCTTCTTCTCTTGGAAGAAGCACATGCAGCGCGCCATGGAGGGATCTCAATGAGGTCTGAACGCATGGCCCTCCTCCACTGGAAAGCTGCACTTGCAAGCCCACCGTTGCAGATGCGCTCTTGGCAGGAGAACACCAGCCCATGCAACTGGACGGGCATCATGTGCACGGCTGTCCGCCATGGCCGCCGCATGCCCCGGGTGGTGACCAACATCTCCTTGCCGGATGCTAGAATCCATGGCAAGCTTGGTGAGCTCAACTTCTCAGCTCTTCCATTGCTTGCATTCATCGACCTTAAAAACAACCATCTCCATGGTGCACTGCCCACTAGTATCTGCTCCCTGTCAGCACTTGTAGTACTTGACCTTCGCTACAACCAGCTCACAGGAAAAATTCCTTATGAGATTGGTGACATGCAAAGTCTCAAGGTGCTTGATCTCGCATTTAACTTACTCATCGGACATATCCCTACGTCTTTGGGTAACCTAACAATGTTAACCGATCTTGTCATTCACCAAAACATGGTATCAGGTTCCATTCCTGAGGAGATTGGAAGGCTTGTCAACTTACAACTTCTACAGCTCAGCAATTGCACGTTAAGTGGCGTGATACCGAAAACCCTTGCAAATCTGACCCAACTAAATACTTTGTACCTGTATGGTAATCAACTTTCGGGGCCTATACACCAAGAACTAGGCATGCTAGTCCATTTGGAAATTCTTGATCTTGGTTCAAATGATTTTTCGGGTCCAATTGCAATCTCCATAACCAATCTCACAAAGATGAACCAACTTTTGCTCTTTGAAAATCAAATCACAGGTTCAATACCCCCAGAACTAGGAAACCTCCATGTGCTAAATGAACTTCGCCTCGATACAAATCAAATCACGGGTCCAATACCCTCAGAACTAGGCAACCTTACTATGCTAAACCAACTTATTCTCTACAAAAATCAAATAACAGGGTCAATTCCTTCAGAATTGGGCATCTTGCCTAATCTACAAAATTTAGACTTGTGCGACAACCAAATATCTGGCTCTATTCCTCGCAGCTTAGGAAATATAACCAAGCTATTAGTTCTATCCCTCTTTGAAAATCAGATAACCGGTTCCATCCCCTCGGAAATTGGCAATCTGACGAAACTAAAATATTTAGGCTTGTTTCAGAACCAAATTTCAGGATCAATACCAAAAAGTTTTGGGAAGTTGCAAAGCATCCAAGAATTGCAAATCTACGATAACAAATTATCAGGTTCTCTTCCTCAAGAATTTGGAGATCTCGTCAACCTTGTTGTACTTGAGATTTCTAGGAACTCACTTTCAGGACTTTTACCCACAAATATATGTCCAGGTGGCAGACTTCAATATCTCGCTATCTCTTCTAATATGTTCAATGGCCCCATTCCCAGGAGTATAAAGACATGTACGGGTTTGGTTCGAATTTCCCTTGAGAGCAACCAACTAACAGGAGATATATCTCAACTTTTTGGTGTGTATCCAGAACTCACACAAATGCGCTTGGCATCAAATAGACTCTCTGGGCACATATCACCAAATATAAGTGAATGTACCCAACTAACAGTACTACATCTAGCACAAAATATGATCACGGGTGCCATACCTTCAATCCTTTCTAAATTGTCCAACCTAGAAAAACTAACACTCGATTTTAATCATCTCATCGGTGAGATTCCACCAGAAATATGCAATTTAGCAAATCTATGTAATCTGAACTTGTCATCAAACCAATTATCTGGATCCATGCCTACACAGATACAGAAGCTAAGCAATCTTGTATACCTTGATATATCTGGGAACAAATTGAGTGGATTAATACCCGAAGAATTAGGGGCCTGCATGAAGCTACTATCCTTGAAGATCAACAACAACAACTTCAATGGGAGTTTGCCTGGTGCAATTGGAAATTTAGCAGGCCTGCAGATCATACTTGATGTGAGCAACAATAACCTCACTGGTGTGCTGCCGCAACAACTTGGGAAGTTGAAAATGCTAGAATTTCTGAATTTATCACATAACCAGTTAAGTGGCAGCATTCCAGCCTCCTTTTCAAGCATGGTGAGCCTTTCAACACTTGATGTGTCCTACAACGAGTTGGAAGGATCAGTACCAACATCACGGCTACTCCAAAATGCTTCAACAAGTTGGTTTGTTCCCAATAAAGGTCTGTGTGGTAACCTCTCTGGCTTGCCACCATGTTATTCAACTGCAGTAGCTGGTCGCCATAAACGAAAGACATTTGGTTTGCTCTTGCCACTTGTTCCTGGCGTGGCTTTCTGCATTGTTGCTGCAATTGTTGTCATAATAATGCTTAGTCACAACAAGAGAAAACCACAAGAAAGTATTACCGCCGAAGTAAGGGACATGTTCTCTGTTTGGAATTTTGATGGAAGATTAGCATTTGATGACATTGTAAGGGCAACAGAAGACTTTGACGATAAGTACATCATTGGAGCAGGAGGATACGGCAAAGTCTATAAGGTACAACTCCAAGACGGGCAACTAGTTGCTGTGAAGAGGCTTCATCAAACCCAAGAAGATTCGAATGACGAAAGAAGATTTCGAAGTGAAATGGAAATCTTATCACAGATCCGACAACGAAGCATTGTCAAAATGTATGGATTCTGCTCCCATCCAGAGTATAAATTTATTGTCTACAACTACATTCAGCAGGGAAGTCTCCACATGATATTGGAAAATGAGGAACTAGCGAAGGAATTAGATTGGCAGAAGAGAGTTAGTCTGGCAAATGATGTGGCTCAAGCAATATCTTATTTGCACCATGAGTGCAGTCCACCTATAATCCATCGAGATATCACAAGCAACAACATCTTACTCGATACAACCTTCAAGGCTTTTGTCTCGGATTTCGGCACAGCAAGGATTCTTAAGCCCGATTCATCAAATTGGAGCGCACTAGCAGGAACGTATGGCTACATAGCTCCTGGTATGTACGAGTAGAACCTTTCTTCTCATGTCAGAAGCATTCATCTCTATCAATTTGTTTCTAATTCTAATGTTTCGATTTTATGCAGAAATGGCGTACACATCTGTTGTGACAGAGAAATGTGATGTCTATAGCTTTGGTGTGGTTGTGCTGGAGCTAGTGATGGGGAAGCATCCAAGAGATTTATTAGACACTATGTCAAGCAGGGAACAAGCTATGCTGGTGAAAGATATTCTCGACCAACGGCCGACAACACCAACAACAACAGAAGAGAATAGCTTAGCTGTGCTCGTCAATCTGGCCTTTTCTTGCGTGGAATATTCTCCGCAAGCAAGGCCAACCATGCGGGAGGCATACCAAACACTCATCTAGTGACCCTCTTCTAATAATTATGTCCTGTGTGTTGAATAAATCTAGCACCTTGTCAAGTTAATTCTGTAGTTTCTTTTCTGTTTTTCTCACAAGAAATAGTGGTCGATGTGGTAGACATGGGTTGCGTGATCACCCTATCATAGTGTGGACCGCTCCACGAGTTTGTTCGTGCGATGTGCCGAGCTGCGCACGCGTGATCCTCGAGTCGTGGGATGGCACGACTAGCAGGAGGGCACGTTTGCCGCTTTCTCGGTTAAGTTTGTTAGCTACAAATAGGAGAAGTGAAAAGACGAGAAAAGCTGCGAAAGTTTGAGCAGCGCAAAGTACTTGTGCCCCTCTCTGAAATTTCTTGCGCGTGAGTTTGTGTCTTTGTCGATTAGGTGCTGAAATTTGACGTTTCTGGAAAGCAGTGCAGTGCATCTAAGGTCTGGCTTCAATCACGAGAGATTCTAGGCCTGGCAAGATAGTGAAGGACGTCGCAGCCCTTTGGTTCAAAAGCCATGGCAAACTACTGATTGCTGGTACGTTTCACAGCTCTTGGCAGTTTGCTTGCTGTGGTTTGTGATGTTTGACTATGCACTGTGATTTACACTGCTTAATTTGATTATTACGAGCAGTAGTATTATTCAGTGTGAGGGAATTCAGTGAAACTATTCAGCTTGCTCTGCTTCTGATTTCTTGAGGCATTCTTCTTGAGACTTTTTACGGTACATCATACTACTTCTAGTATCGAGTATGTAACACCCTGGTTTTTGCTTTTTCTTTTCAGTTGGATTTATCGAATATTTATTTTGGCAAACGGGTTTTCTGTCAATTCTTTTGGACTTATCACTTGAAATTATTTTTGACTTTCTTCCAAGTGAAGCCTATTATCCTAAAACCCTCTCAAAACTTCATCACTCTCACAAGATTTGCCATGCCATAATTTTCTTTTATGGCATTATATTCATTTTCTTCCTGAAAATGAATATTTTCACTTTATGCTATGAACAACCATCATTTTCCTTGCTCAGAAAATTCTCAAAAAATTCCCAAATATTCTTTGGATCATGTCTCACCTCCCCAAAATATCCCATGGTCATTTGTGAAGTTTCAGCTAGGAAAAATATTTTTGCTCCTGGTCAGAAATGGCAGTTTGTGAAGCAAGTATATTTTTCCTTTATCCAATGAAGCTGAAATTTTAACCACATGACTACCCTCCTAAGTGATGCTTAACCACCAAATTTCAGCCTTATCCTCCAAACCATTTGAGCTCTACTTCCTGTCCAGAAACTTTGCAGCAATCACTTGTCACGTCCATTAGGCTAGGTGGTAAGCCAAGAGCATTTTGCAGCACCGCGTTGAAGGGACAATACCATAGACACGGTCTGCACCACCCAAAAGCACCGCGTATGCCAGTGCACGCGGTGACCACGCGGGCGCAAGGTGTTCGACCGGCGATACGCGTGCTCTGGGCATCGGGCCCCTCGGCCGCCGCCCGTCCTCCCTCCTCGCGCCACCGTAGCATGCCCTCGCGCCGTAGCCGTTCTCTCCATGTCCACCTGTCCCTCCCCCGCTCCTCCCTGACGCCGGCAGGCAGCTTGCCGGACGCGGACACCGCGCATCCGGGCGGAACAGTGGGCACTAGTGCGGCTCCTGCCCCACTTAGTGCGCCGCACTGTGTCCGCGTGCACGCACAACCCCTTGGAAGCCTCTACTTGCTCTCCACGTCGAGCCCGAGCCTCTCTCTCTCTCTCTCTCATTTCGCCGGTAGCCTCTCTTCGGCGGAGCCCCGAGCAAGGTCACCTCTCCTTCTATATATAGGCCCCTCCCCGAGTCGCTCTAGCCATCGTTCTCACCTGCATTGGCCACAAATCGATCACCAGCAAGCGGCGCAAGGCCGGGAGGGCCTCCTGCCTCCGATCCTCGCCGGAGTTGGCCGCGGATCCCCCCTCGGTCGTCCACTCGCTCCGGCCACTCTCTCCTTCGCCCTCTGCTGCAGTCGAGCCCCTGGGAGTCTCCTGAGTATGCCAGTGCTGTTGGTTCGTCGGATTGTCACCGGAATCACTATCTCCGACGAGCTCCGCCGCCTGCCGTCTCTGGAGCAGGAGCTCGAGTCGCCGTCCGTCCATCTCAGCCACCGATTCGGGTACGTACGTGACCGCCTGGACGTGCCGGACCCATCCCTACCCTTGCCGGCGACCGCCGTGGTCTCCTCGCCGGAGAACCACCGGCGACAGAGCCGCCGGGCTCTATTCCCTCTCTCTCTCTCTCTCTTTAACCCTGACCCACTGTCAGTCTCTCTCCCCTCGCCCAAAACGTTTTCTAGTGGAGGCGTAATTGGAAAGTACGCCTTCGACGTGGCCGCTCTGGAAATTCTGTTTAAATCCATTTAAATGCAAATTTTGACCAGAACTTTGACCAGCTATAACTTTTATTCTATAAGTCCAAATGAGTTGAAACTTTTTGCTACTGTTTTGTCTTGAGCCATAGATCATGCCTGCAAAATTTGAGAATTTTCTTTGCTGTTTAGAATTTCTGGTGCAATAAAATGCTTTATGTGACATTTTCTTTTTGCATTTTAAATTATTTTCATAAGCTCCTAGTTGTGTTGAAGAAGACCAGGAGTGGTGTGACACTCCTCTGAATCAAGGCAAGCCACAATATTCATATGCAAGGATGGCATTGCAATGAAAATGATTTATTTGAATTAAATTCATTATATGGTCCTTTAATAAAATGATTTACTACATAAAAATATGTTGCATGAGAGTCACTACATGATATATTGCTACCTTGCAGTAGAGCATATGGCATTTTGTTATTATGTGCAGTAGGAATCATGTCCTATGTTAATATGTAGTATGATGCATAGGTTGCTTATATTCATGCTAACATGACTCCGTGCACCACATTGCATATTATGACTCAAATCATTTTCTTTCAAGTTAAAACTGATGTTAATTCAACTTGAACAAACTGTTGATCGAGTCATGGTGCCACCGAATCGAGCTCACCAGTGCAACCACACTTGCCTGGATGGGGAGGCCCTAATTCGATCTGTTGCCATGCCTCTCGCCGGTACCTCCAACCAGGGAAGGTTGTGCGCTTGCGCTACCCTGGCCCGGTAGGCAGTCATAACCTTGTGTGCCCGAGTTTTACGGTACCGATGTCCCCGTTTGGGACGATTATATTTTATTTTGGCCACGACGGTGGCGGTGTGTCACGCGGTGACACGGGGCGACCCATGACATAGCCCAAAGGGGAGTTTGTCGGAGTGGCCGGGAGAGTGTCATGCAATAGATCGGTTTTGTCGGAATGTCGTTGGTCCACCCGAATGGGAGCATGAGGCCATGAGTTCCGTGGTGTGGGTACATTATACTAATCTCTGCAGAGTGTATAATCTATCGATAGCCGCGTCCTCGGTCATGGACACAGTTCGTAGTAGGTCACACTATGGGTCAACAGAAATAAATAACTTGCACACTTTATAACTCCGAGATGGCACATGCAGAAGTTGGTGATCGTATGAGGATCACGATGGTAAGATGTTGTCAGTGGTTACAAGGTAACCCTGAGATGGTAAGTTGGTCTGAGGGACCATGATAAAGTCCACATGCACATCATGAAGGATAGTATCATGTTCATACTCATGCATTAACCTGTTACATGCCTTGTTGTTGTTTGTCGTGTTTGCTTTGTTTGCTGTGAGCTTGCGAGTACATTCAGTACTCACCTGGCGTGTCATGCCAGATGTAGGAGAAGCCGTTCAAGGAGTTGATGTCGGTCGGTTCGTCGCGATCTAGGCTGTGTCCCAGCAGTGTCCTTGTGGAGTGGAGTCCCGCTACTTCGTCGTTCCGCTGCCGTGTAGTAGTTTCCTTTATCATCGAGGCCCCTGAGATGTCTACTAAATAATGTACATAAGTGCAGCCGCACCGTGTGTGCCGCTTGGCCTCGCTTATTATGTAATATTCGAATCTATGTATCCGCAAGAGATCAATAAAGCGGTTATTTTCTGTACCAAGTTGTTGTGTGTTGCCAGAAGACTTGATCTCTGGGCTGGCAATGCAAGGTAAACCGGTTGCTCTGAGCCGGGGTGCCACAGAGTAGTATTGAATCATCTCAGCCATTGACTAGCAGGGTAGTTTTGTCATTAGAATCACTCGCCATGATCACCCTCGTTTGGCCTCGTCATTGCGTCGCCGGTCATCGGCGGCGTCCGTTCATACAGTACAATCTGTCCACCACGAGCTCCCTCTGTGCTCGCTCATCGGCCACGGCCATGGGCTGTTGCCACCGTTGTTCGAACTAGCGCCGAAGCGCGCGGCGCACGCCGCACCCGTGAGAATGCTCGTCTGCATTATTATTTGTTGGGTTTTGTGTGAATGTACGAAATGGAGAGTTGGCGTGCTTGAGTTTGCGTCAGAAAGTTGTATGTTTCTTGATTTGTTTTAGATGTGATTATTTTCTGTACACTTGCACAATTTGCATGTGTTCTAGCAGGTAAAGGGATGCACTTGTGAGACCAGGTAAATGGAGAAAACTGATATGAAATAGTGGAAGAAACTGACAGCATAGTGATATTGTTATTACTGACGAAACAACAACGGTTCGGAGATATAAAGGGAGCGCAAGCTTAGAGGTACAGAGAACATATGTGCATACACCGGGTTGTTATTATTTACAACTAAAGAAGCGATAGTTCAAAAGGATAGATAGCTAGAGGTTCCATGAAGCTGATGACGACAGGTCTAGCTATTTAGAAGGCGGACTGGGGCTCAATTGTGCCTTGCTTTGTGGAAAAGTTGCTGATCACATGTCTAGCTAGTTGGAAGCTTCAGTCTGAGGTGCTTGTATTTTTTCCTACCAACATTCTTATGATTCTCCAAATACTGTATCACAGAAAGAAGTGGTGCAAGATTAGTACGCATGATTTTTGCATCCTAGAATCTCTCAAAAGAAATTTATATTGACCTTTTTGTGGCTTCACTGGCAGTCGGTGAACCATCAGTGTTCTTTTTCTCTCTCTGGAATTTCTTCAGTACAGGAGACCTGTTGACATTCAATGAAGGAAGCAAGATCAAGATCAGTTTTGTACTCTCTGTTAACTGTATTGCAAAAATACATTCCAATTATCCATACATGATGTTCTTTTAGCTGAACCTTTTCATTCTTTTCAGAAGCAAAATTTGCTGGTGGTGGTGTTGCAAGCTGATCACTCTGTTGCATCAGTTAGCACCAAAGCAGAGGAGGGGGACTGCCCAGCTAAATTTGCAACTCATTTTATTAAGAGCGCGAAATTCAACATGTTGCAAGTTTATAGCATCGAGAACAGCTTCAACATGTTGCCGACCAAGCGGTGACATTGGCTAAATGATAAAGAAACAATGAAATAGAACACACATCTTTGTAGATTGTGGTACATCACCCATAAAGATTTCTTTCACAGATAGTGTGCTCGAACTTAAGGTTGTGCCGTGTCCTTGGCTCCTGCTTTAGAATAGTAGCAATTTTGTTTTGCTACTCAGTGAGAGACAACAGCAAGGCAATTATAAATTAGTCACCAAGAGAAGAAGTACGTATAAGCAATTGAAAAATGGCTTCATTAGTGCTAATAGATTCCCACTCGCGAAAATATACAGAGAAGACAGAAATAATAAAGAAGACAAAATGCAGTCCTCAAAAGAATACAACCAAAAACATTCACATGGATTCTTTCTTTCTCTGTACATAGTTAGCAAAACCATAAGGATGGCCATGGCCTTATGCTGCGACGTGGACTTTTGGCAGCGTCGACCTCAGGGCCAAGACAGCAGACGCGGGTCAAGAAAAGAAAGGACAGGGGAGGATCGACCATCTTGTTGGCAGCGGCGTGAGTAGGACGACGCTGCAGAATATATGCAAATTTCAGAATGATATCCCTCACACATGATTTGGTTAGCATCAAGATCAATTAACCAAAGTGAAAAACGTCACGGTACAAACTAATAAATCAAAACACTTACTCAGCATCATAATCTCCCATGGAATTTTAATTAGAACAAATATACATGGAAAGGACATACAGGACATGCTATCAACCGTTATTGGCATGCGCATGGTTATCCCTGACAATAGAGAGATGCTAAAATCCCCCAAAGTAACAAAGAGGGAAAACATATATGGTGAATAATTTAATCGATCTTGAACTATTAATCAATTCCCCTTAAATCCAACCTTCTCTGAATTATGGACAGTGGTGTGTTGATAATCTGTGATAGGATAAGACCTACAGGAAAAGTAAAGAAAATAATGGCTTAGGGAGGGAATTTATTTACCATAAAGAAAATAATGGCTTAGGGAGGGGATTTATTTACCTCGATTTGAACCAGCATCCCATCCGCACCGCATCAGGAGGACATAACATAAACATATCTCCAATATCCATACCTCTGTGGGTTCCTCGAAATAATTATCAAGGGGAGAGCATAGTAAGCAGAATACTTGTTATTATTATTGCATTATGTATACATTTTTTTCCAGCAGATATCTCCACAAATAATGAATATACGCGGTTGCTAGCTTTGAAGCTTTCATTTACAAACCAAACAGATCCAACCATTAGACAACCATTCTAGCTAGCTTCATTTTCTATCTTGCTGGCTGGGAATGATTTCATTTTGCACATGACTGCTTATCTTCTATACATAAAAGCATTCTGTGTAGACAATATCCCAACATTGATGTATCTATTATATGTTTCCTGCAAAAAGATGTAATATGGAGAAGAATATACACACATCTTTCATTCTTCTCAATTTCTATCTATCATATCATAACATAATGACAGACTCACAAACTTTAACGTTTCAGGAATACCATTTCAAATGATGTGTGTAGACAATATCCCGTATCCTTAATTCCCAACCGTCTAATACTCACATTCCTATAAGCATGGCAGACTCACAAACCATGCATTGATTAAATCATTAGATTAACCAACAAAACTCTCCAATGTATTTTTTGCTTTTCTTAAAATTTTGCAGTGACAACTAAATTGCAGAAAAAAATTAGAGAGGTAAGGATTGCTTATTTACTGCCTTTTGTGAAGAAGTGGGACAGTAGCTTCATGACATCAAGCCACAACTTACTTAGCAGCTAGGCCACGCTGGAACCTTGGCACAACCCAACCAAGGACGAAGAAAGCTAAGGAATTCTAGATCTCGTCGGCGGGGCACGGACGATGCTGGCTCCCGTGGCATGCCGCAGGAGGTAGGAGGGAGGCCGTGGTGGAGAGGGCGAGCTGCTGCTATAAGAGAACGCATGAGCGGGCGTCGTCTAGCTGCACCTGATTGTCATTGATGCGCAGCCCGACCTCAAGAACCAGGCCTAGGGTTTGCGGCTGCGACCCCTCATGGCCACACCGAGGTGGAGGAGAGCGGGGAGGGTAGGCGACAGAAAGGAAGGGAGGTGCGGCAGCGGTGGCATGGCTGGCAGCCAGCCGGCCGAGACATGGTTGCGGGGCGGCGAGGGATGGGCCGGTGGAAGAAGCGGCGGCTGGTCCCCTTTCTCTCTGAGAGCGAAAAAGGAAGGAGCGAGAGATTTCTGGTGCCTCTAGATATTTACGTTACCTTCAGCGGTAAATCCCGAAAGCAGTCAAAAAAAAGTCAAAAAAATAGTAAAAATCAAAAGCTTCCCACTTTAGTATTGTACTAGCAAATATGCCAGTGCGTTGCAACGGGAGAATAAATCGCATACTCCTAGCACAATAAGCATGATTCATGAACCCTTCACAGGTCCATGTTATCTATTTGAACATATCATCATTATCTATTTGAACGTAGCGTCTCATCGGTATTGTGCTTTATCATCCTTCCCATCTTCACCAACCATAGTTACAGTGTCCATCTAATCACAATGCGTTCAAACGTAGTCAATCCCAAGATGATGATCTCGACCACCGCACTCACACCTGTCACTCAACTACTGCCTACTCATAGTCCATACATCATCCCTCTTGCGCCGACTAACTTTAAAATTGCATATTTGTTTTTCAAAATGCATCAACATTATTTTTAAAGCGCAAACACTTTTTAAATCACATGGAATTTTTTGAAGGGCATGAATATTTTTTATATCGCGAATATATTTTTAAGCACGTGAACACTTTTTAGAATTACAAGATTTTTAGAAAGGGTAAATATTTTTTAAATTATATAAACAACATTTTTAATACATGAATACGTTTCTTAATAATACACAACTATTTTAAGATGCGTGAACGGTTTAGAAAAAAACACATAGCATTTTTCTAAAGGCAGAGCCCTTTTTAAATGACATTAAGAAATTAAAACTTTTCACGCCAAATCTTATTGTGAATACCAATTGAATTTAGAGTGCAAGTGATCATGAGGTATGCACAGGCCCAAGCTTCATATGACCAGGTTCACACCCACATATGTTTATTACCTCTTCGTAGTATAATTCTGACTGTACGTGTCCATGACTACTCGGTTTTTCTTTTAATTCCTAATCCTCTTCTTCTTGATGCAAATTTTTTTTAATTCCTTTCCTTTCAGAGGCAAGGACATTTTTTTTCCTTCTTTCAAGTTCTTTCCTTCCGAAGGCAAGGTGAACTTTTTTTCCTTCTTTTAATTTTTTTCCTTCTTGAGGCAAGGCTGAATCTATTTCTTTTTAATTTTCGTTTCCTTACCGAGGCAAGTCCGGATTTCTTTCCTTCTTAAGGCAAGGCCGGATTTCCTTATTTTATTTTATTCCCTTCCTGAGGCATGGAGATATTTCCTTCTTTTAGTTCTTTCCTTCCTAGGGGATTCTGCTATGATTGTTGAGGCAGCTTATTAATTTTTAGATCACAAAACATATATAAATTGGTGGGATAACATGCAAGGAGGCCAGGTGAGAGTATTTATTATAGAAACGAATCTTCTACTTTACATGTAACTATGTTATAGCCTGGTGGATCGTAGATTTTGTGAATACTCACAAGTGCGCGGTTCGATTCCCCATCTGCAGCATTTTTTTCTCCTCCAGTTTGCATGGATTTATTTGGGCCATAGAGCAGCGGGCTCTGGCCCACGCGACCGATGGGTGAGCACCCGAAGGTGGTATCGGGAGAAGGCGGATGGGCGAACAAAAAGTAGCGGAGCTTTTTTTATGCATCAACGTGTGATAGGTGAGTTGGTTGTGCATAGCGCTTGTGGAGGCTGTGGCCTGTGTTCGAGTCACAACATAGACAATTTATTTTTTAAGTTACGTGGTCGGATCCAAAAAAAAAGATTTGATGACGGGCGGGGTGACGGACGATTTTGACGTACGAAACCTAGAAAAAAGCCTGATGACGAAAAAAGTGGAGAAACAATCCTCCCTTTAATATTAGGTATAGATATAGATAACTTATTATGTCCTATCGGTTCGTCCATCGTCGAGATTCAATCGATGTTGTGTGCGCGTGATGTTTGTGTGCAGCCGCCGGCTGGCGTATGTAACTACGTATGCGTACGCGTGATCGCCGGAAAGAAACCGGTTTCTCTAGCTTGTCTGGCGTTCTGGACATAATCGATCGATCAGGGAGGCTAGCTTGTCAAGCTTTGTACCTGGTGATTTCCACGGCACACCGGCCGGCGAGGATCGATGGACTATGTACAATCAGTCTCTTCGTTGCGTCTTCGCTGAAAAGTACTCAGCCGATCGAACCTGCGCCAACAGTCCCGGAATGGATGGACTGCATCCGGTTAGAGCGGGAGAATAAAACACATACGCGCTTTTGATTTTGCCGACCTTTATGGTTTCGGACCTTCTGGTATCTGTTTTGTGTGTGTTCCGATTTTACCCCTTAGACCAAAAATACTACTGATCTCGTCCAGTAGTATTGGCGGATCTAGTCCATTGATTGGCTGAGAATGGACGGCTGGTAATGTTTTGATGTACTGTAAGAGCATCTCCAATAGACGGTCTATATGTAAAAATACCTAACTTTTGGATCTCCGAGAGCAAAAAAACGCTGCACCAACAGATGGTCCATATGTAAAAAATATTACATCACCGCCTCCCGGAGATGTAAAATACAACCCTTCGTGATGCAAATTTGCATCACGAGATACATCTGATGTAAAACCGTGGCCGCCCGCGAAACGACCAACCGCCCGCCCGCCCGCCCGAGCACCAGCCGCCGGAAATCGCCGCCGCCACCGCCCAAATCGCCGTCGCCGTCGCCGCCACCGCCCCAAATCGCCGCCGCCGCCCTCGCCCGCGTCGCCTCCCCCGCCGGAGGGCGTCTCGCAGCCGCCCCGGCGCCGTCGATTTTCGAAGCAGCCGCGGCGGGATTCGCCGACTCCGGCGGTCCGGCAGCCCGTATAGGACCTCCGGCGGGTCCTTAGGCCGCCGTCGGCCTCTCCCCCGTCCGCCGCCGGCCTCTCCACCGTCCTCTCGCCGGTCGCCCGACCGCCGCCCACCTAGCCCGCAGCCCGGCCGCCGAACTCGTCGTCGCCGCCCGCCGAGCCGCCGAGCTCCTCTCCGCCGGCCGCTGAGCTCCCTTCTCCTCTGCGCCGCCGTCCGCAGCCGTCCGCAGCAGCGACCGGCTACCAATCCAACCGCCGGCCATCTTCTTCCACCCCGCGCACAAGGTGTTCGACGGAATTCCCCAAGGTAAAAAAGACGAAACTTGATGATTTAAATTGGGATTTGATAGTATGTTTGACGGTGGTTGTCTGCATTGTAGATGAGCTCGGTTGACTCCTCATTCGTGGACGATTCATCGTCGGACGAGGAATTTGATTTGCATGAAGAAGAGGACATTGCTATGCTAGTGGCCATGCACAAGGGGAAGAAGTCGAAGCACGGTGGTTCCGTGTATGGTCATGCGTTCATTCGTGTTAATGGGCATTCGTGTTGATCATTGAGAACGAGCGTGGAAAAAATTTAGATTACAACTTCTATCAGTTGATGGGCATTCGTGTTAACCCCATGCGAAAAGAAGAGCGGATCAGACGTTTCATGAAGGTGTACAGCGAGATTAGAGACACCGATGTGCATGATCAACTCCAGAAAGATTTGATGGAAGAGCATTGGAAATGGCATGGCGAAAGAGCCGCATAGATTCATTATTTGTTTGTGAAAAACTATGTTGTATTGTGCAAAACTATGTTGTATTTGTGTTGCATTTGATCTCGTGGATTTGAAGAACTATGTAATAATTTGATATTGTGGACATGTATAATTTTTTATGTTGTTTTTAGATGTTTTTTGCAATATGTGCGGCTGTACAGTGTACAGCGGCTGAACAGCAGCCGCGCGGCCGCCGACCGGTTTTACATCTTCGTTTTGGACCATCTGTTGGAGTTGCTGTTTTACATCTTCGTTTTGGACCATCTGTTGAAGTTGCCTCTTTTTCGGAGATGTAAAAAGCACTTTTTGATGATGTAAATTTTTACATTACCGGTTTACATCGCCAAAATATGGACCATCTATTGGAGATGCTCTAATGATCTTGTTCTGCTTGCTCCAGTTACTAGTTGTGTGTTTCCTTCCAACCGTTGCCTGATCATAGATGCCTTGTAATACTGCGCCTTTTTTTGGGAAAAGAAAACCTTTTGTAGCTTTATTTCAGGAAGCTAAACCACGTGCAAGGATCTTGTTCGGGCTACCCCAATTTTCAGGATCCAAACGCTGCATAGTTGGTTTCTCAAGCTTCTTTTGATGGTATTTATGAACTTGCATGTTCCAATTCGTTTCAGTCTATTAAGCAAACTGAGCAAATTCAGTCCAGAAGTTATCACAAGGCGAAATTGTCTAAGATTGTCTTCTGCTAGAATGAATGTTATATTCAAATCCACCTCTGATCATTTTGTGTTTTCTTTTCTAAATTTGTGTCTTTCGTCTGGCCCTTGACTAATATTCTGGGTGTATATCAACACATACGTAATCAAATTCGAAGAACAGATAGTGCATCAACCAATGGTCCGATACTACAATATTATTACAAAGAACACATGTCATCTCATTAGAGTATCTACAGCCGGACATGGCAAATCCGGCCCCATATACGCCCGCGGGCGCGTCCGGGCGCGTCCGCGGACAGCACCCGCCGGCCCCTCATATAAGCTGCCGCACATCCACATACCTCATATGCGGATCCTCAAATCCATGCAAGCCAAGCACGTCGATCATACGAATACAAATTGTCCGAATTCAGCAGTTCGAAACAAAGCAAAGCAAATCATAGTTCAACAAGGGCCTAGCTACGAAAGAGGGCTGGACCTAGCTACGGCACATGTGTGACACTCGGATTTTACGAGTTCGGGCCCCTCGCGGAGAGGTAACAACCCTACGTCTTGAGCCCTGAGGCTATGTTTCTCTGGTGTCTTAGGATTACAAGTGATGCCAACCCTTCTACAGGTGCTACGGGGCGGCTTATATAGAGTGCGCCGCCCCTTGAGCTAGCCCATTACGAGGAGGGGTGATGGAGAGATTATTACAGATGTTACTACTGGTAACTGACGTCTTAATTACATGTAACGCTAGGCGTCGTGTGCCTCGGTCGCTACAGTGTCCGCGCGGTCCCTTCGCCTCCCTTGTTCGAGTGTGCTTAAGGTAGCCAAGTGACCGTGGCGCGGCCGAGTGACTTGTTGCCATCCAAGCGGATAAGATGTATCCGAGTGGAATATTTTGAGGTGGGCACCCGAGTGCGCCAGTGGCCCGGAAGCCTTTCTGTCTGTTGACATGGGGCCCTAGGTTGGTCCTAGATGTCAGCTCCATGACCCTACCCTTAGTAGGTGACCCCATCATTAGCCCCTGAATCGGTTGAGGTTTAGCAGGGCGAGTTCGTTGAACGCTTGTCTTGGACCGAGTGCTACGGAAGCACCTGAAATCCGTCGCCAAGTGCTAACTAATCGTAACCTGAGCGAAACCGCAACGGATTCTAGACTAGGTATTTCCCAACTGATCGGGATGTGTTGACCGTGAGGAAAAGCTTGGTGGCACTCATATGTCTCTCAAAAGAGATTGACTAGAGGTCCGAATGTGGACGTGCCATGAAAACCCGAGTGACGGTGCTAGCGCGTGGGCTGACTCTCCGGAGAGATGCCGCTCATTATCCCGGAGGAACGCCGGCATTGGCCATCTCCGAGTCTAAGTTTGTGAGATTTACGCCTTGGAGCCTAGAAGAAGGGCCAAGTAAATCCGTAGAGGAGCGTCGATCTCACACTATTGCATTCCTGAAGATGACTTCAGTCGGAATTTGGAGCATTCGTCCGAGTGCACGAAGATGTTTTGCCAACTCTCGGCGGACCGAAGGCGTATCTTCGGAAAGATATCTAGAGCGATTAGTCAGACTGATCTGCGGCAAAATTTTCGCGATTTGAAGTCCCGTGCGCACGCAGCAGCGGTTACGCCGCAGTATGTGGGGAAAGTGGGGCACGACGCCTCAATTTTTGCCCCGATAATCTGCCTTCTGTCCCACTAACTCTGCACCGCGGGATTTGAGGATGCCGTTGGATCCTGAGATCGACGGCTGGCGCTGGCCGAAGTGATTTCACCCAGAGGCATAAATGGGGGGAGGCTAGGGTAAAATCTCAGATCCCCTTTTCGCCCACTGTCAATTCGTCAAACTCGCCTCCCAACTCCCACTCGTCGCCGGAGCGCTCAGCGGAGATGGGGAAGGAGACGACTTCCAAGCTTGAGAGGCAGAAGAAGGCCCGAAAGGGCTCGACGGCGAGCTTCGCCCCTCCGCCCGGTTGGATCCAGGGCGACTGGCTCCCTTCGAAGGTGACGAAGGAGCAGGTGCTCGAGCTCGTCTCTGACAGGCTCATTCTGGAGTAGGGGTGGAGGCTGCCGGAGGCGGACGAGGTGGAGCTAGCGCCGCATCAGGATGAGCGCGTGCTCCTCATCACGCACGTCCGGCGAGGTTTCTCTATGCCACCCCACATTTTTTCCGCGGATTTCTGAATTTCTTCGGGGCGCAATTGCATCATCTTCCCCCGAATGCGATAGTATATTTGTCTGCCTATGTTTCCCTTTGCAAGAACTTCATCGGCTGTCACCCCCATTGGGCCTTGTTCAAACACATCTTCACCTGCCGATCCCAAACCGCTAAGAAAGCCCCTCCCGATGAGGAGAAAACCAATGTAATTCAGCTATATGGTGGGTTAGGTATCCAGCTTAGGGGTAAGAGTGCCTTCCCAGCCATTAGTTTCCCCGACACTGTCAAGAATTGGTAGAGTACGTGGTTCTACTGCAAGGGCGTCCCGAGTGGCGGCTCGCAGATTAGCCTCCCACTGTATGCTGGGGAGAGAGTTGAGGCCCCACCGCAACTCAAGGTTTTGAAGGCCGAGAAGGTTGATGTAGAAATCTTGGTTAATGTCCTGGTTGGCGTCGTGAGAGCCGGAGTGGACGGGATGGATCTGTTGGAGACTTTTCTCAGTCGGCGCATCCAGCCGCTGCAAGAGAGAGTAAGACCAATGTGGTCATATGAAGGTCCGAGTGAGTCCACTCGGGTGCATCCCGAGGATCTGACCGAGTCTAAGGTTGAGGACCAAGTGAAGCTCATCACTTCCGTGCGTGACAACCCGCAAGGAGCGAGGAGAGTAGCTCCCTATGAACAGGGCAAACTGCCTGCTGAGGTAAACTCGTATTTGTTCATTCAAGTTGCTTTGATGGTTAATTTGTGCAACTCAATATGATTTTCTGACTGTTTCCTCAACAAAGCCTTCAAAGGATGATTTCCTTGGTGCCGAGTGTTGACCGCGCCCTTGGAGATGTGCCTGATAACCCACAAGTATAGGGGATCGTTTGTAGCCTTTTTCGATAAGTAAGAGTGTCGAACCTAACGAGGAGCTAAAGGTAGAATTTATATTCTCTTCAAGTTCTATCGACCACTGATACAACTCTACGCACACTTAACGTTCGCTTTACCTAGAACAAGAAATAAACTACTTTGCGGGAATAAAACTAGAAGTACTTAGTAGGTGTAATAGGATAGGTTTGCAAGAAAATAAAGAACAAGTAAATAAAAGTTAGGGGCTGTTTAGATAAGGATTAATTAAGTAAGTTGTTTAGTAGAGAGCTTTTTGTAACACAAAGAGAAGGATTTGTCCCTAGGCAATCGATAACTTGACCGGTAATCATTATTGCAATTTTATATGAGGGAGAGACATGAGCTAACATACTTTCCGTACTTGGATCATATGCACTTATGATTGGAACTCTAGCAAGCATCCGCAACTCTTAAAGATCATTAAGGTAAAACCCAACCATAGCATTAAGTAACAAGTCCCCTTTACTCCCATACAAAACAACCCCCTTACTCGGGTGTAAGCTTCTGTCACTCCAGCCACCCACTATAAGCGAATCATGAATGTATTGCAAAACCCTACAACAGTAATCCCACACGCTTGTGCGACATGGAGGGCACCATAGGACAGCACCAAAATAAAACATACAACTCAAACCAATCATGATCATCAATCAACCCATAGGACAAAATGAATCCACTCAAACATCATAGGATGGCAACACATTGATGTCTACTACACAACTTATTCTTGTAGACTCGTGTTGGGCCTCCAAGCACAGAGTTTTGTAGGACAGTAGCAATTTTCCCTCAAGTGGATGACCTAAGGTTTATCAATCCGTGGGAGGCGTAGGATGAAGATGGTCTCTCTCAAACAACCCTGCAACCAAATAACAAAGAGTCTCTTGTGTCCCCAACACACCCAATACAATGGTAAATTGTATAGGTGCACTAGTTCGGCGAAGAGATGGTGATACAAGTGTAGTATGGATAGTAGATATAGGTTTTTGTAGTGCGAACAATAAAAAACAACAAGGTAGCAAGTAACAAAAGTGAGCATAAATAGTATTGCAATGCTTAGAAACAAGGCCTAGGGTTCATACTTTCACTAGTGCAATCTCTCAACAATGCTAACATAATTGGATCATATAACAATCCCTCAACGTGCGATAAAGAATCACTCCAAAGTTCCTATTCACGGAGAACATAAGATAGAAATTGTTGTAGGGTACGAAACCACCTCAAAGTTATCCTTTCCGATCAATCTATCGAGCCATCCCTATAAGTATCACAAACGGCCCTAGAGTTCGTACTAAAATAACACCATATGATACACACCAACCAACTCTAATGTCACCAAGATACTCTAATGTCACCACAAGTATCCGTGAGTTGATTATTCGATATGCATCAAACAACTTCAGAGTCATAATATTCAATCCACACAAAGAACTTCAAAGAGTACCCCAAAGTTTCTTATCGGAGAAAAGATAATGAAAACGTGCAACCAACCCCTATGCCTAGATCACCCCAAGGTCACGGGAATCCGTGAGTTGATCACCAAAACATATATCAAGGGAACCAATAGAATACCCCATTGTCACCACGGGTATCCACATGCAAGACATACTTCAAGTGTTCTCAAATCTGAAATATTCAATCCGACAATAACGAAACCTCAAAGGGAAAGACTCAATTCATCACAACAAGATAGAGAGGGAGAAACACCATATGATCCAACTATATTAACAAAGCTCGCGGTACATCAAGATCGTGCCAAATCAAGAACACGAGAGAGAGAGAGAGAGAGAGAGATCAAACACATAGCTACTAGTACATACCCTCAGCCCCGAGGGTGAACTACTCCCTCCTCATCATGGAGACCGCCGGGAAGATGAAGATGGCCTCCGGTGATGATTCCCCCCTCCGGCAGGGTGCCAGAAAAGGGGTGTAGATGAGATCATGGAGGTACAGAGGCTTGCGGCGGCGTAAAAACTCATCTAGGTTAACTTTTGGGGGTTTCTGAATATATATGATTTTTCGGCATTGGAATCACGCAAAGAGGTGCCACAGGGGGCCCACGAGGCACCAGGGTGCGCCTGTGGGGGGGGGGCGGTGGCGCGGTCTGGTGGCTTGTGGGGCCCCTGTGGGTGTTCTGCTGCTCCCCCGAAGCTTCCTGGGTCAGTTTCCTTCCAGAAAAAATCATCAAAAAGTTTCGCTGCAATTGGACTTCATTTGATATGGATTTTCTGGAAAACCAAAAACAAGCAGAAAACAACAACTGGCACTGGGCACTAGGTCAATATGTTAGTCCATAAAAATCATATAAAAGCCATATAAAAGTGCACCAAAATCATACAAAACTATAATAAACATGGCATGAATACTTCATAAATTATAGATACGTTGGAGACGTATCAGCATCCCCAAGCTTAATTCCTGCTCGTCCTCGAGTAGGTAAATGATAAAAGAAATAATTTATGAAGTGTGAATGCTAGCATAGTGCATAAGTTTGATCAATGATAATTCCAATCACTTTTTTCTAGCATCATTATATATCATAAACAGTAGCTCATCTCATAAAACTTCTCATGATCAAGTAGCAAGCTATTCACATGTTAAAGTATAGACCATAAACTTTCTTGAAAACTAACAAACTATGTTTTCAGTCATCAAACAATTGCAATTCATCTCATTTTCAGGAAGGGTCTATGTAAGAGCTTTGATTGAGCAAATTCCACATACTCAACTATCATTTAGTCTTCCATGATTGCTGACACTCAAAGCATATTTTTAGAACAAACTGTTTCAGTCAAACACATAGGAAGATAGGAGCTTAATGTTTTGCCTCCCAACTTATTCATCCCATGGATAATGTCAACAATAATAACTCATGATCACCTATATTCAACTGGATATATGTGCCTGGATCATTCCCTACCACATGATGCTTGCCCCCTAGAGAATAAATAGAGTGGAATAGGGATGAACATTACCGACTCTTACATAAAAGTAAATACAGAAAAGTAAATATAGAAAATTAAAAGATAGGCCCTTCGCAGAGGGAAGCAGAGGTTGTCATGCGCTTTTTATTTTTGGATGCACAAGCCCTTAATGCAAAGGAACGTCACGTTATATTGCCCCTTGTGATAGCAACCTTTATTATGCAGTCCGTCACTTTTATTTCTTTACCATCACAAGTTCGTACAACGCTTATTTTCCCTTGCAATAAAAGATCATACATATTTTAGGAGCAATTTTTATTGCTTTTTGCACCGATGACAACTTACTTGAAGGATCTTATTCAATCCGTAGGTAGATATGGTGGACACTCATGGCAAGAAACTAGGTTTAAGGGTTTTTGGATGCACAAGTAGTATCTCTACTTAGTATGAATTTTTGGCTAGCAAAAGGTCCTAAGCAAGCACCACATGTTAGAGGATCCATGACAATATAACTTCTATGTGAATATAAACAAACATAACTCATTACGTTGTCTTCCTTGTCCAACGTCAACTACTTGATCAAGCTTGAAAATAATTAATGGGGGCTCACAATCATAGAAGATGTCCAAGATAGTATATTTATATGTGAAATTTCTCTTCCTTCAAAATTCTTTCATATATTGTTCAAGTGACCAATGCTATGTTTGTTAACTTTCAATAAATTTTACCACTTATACTTCTTGTATGTGAAGTCACTACTCCCCATGGGACAAGCATATGAAGCATATATAATTTCAAATTTATGACATTCAATTTATTCAACAATTTACTTTTGGGGTATAAGTGAAGAACGATAGTAAATGACAAACTACTCCAAAAGATATAAGTGAAGATCAATGAGTAGTTAAGTAAATAGGTAGCTATGTGAGGACTCTCTCTCATTTAAAAAATTTAGATCTTAAGTATTTTATTCAAACGGCAAAGAAAACAAAATAAAATGGCATTCCAAGAATAGCACATCTCATGTGAAGAAGCAAAACTTAGGCTCTACCAAAACTGACCGATAATTGTTGATGAAGAAAGGTGGGATGCCTACCGGGGCATCCCCAAGCTTAGATGCTTGAGACTTCTTGAAATATTAATTTGGGATGCCTTGGGCATCCCCAAGCTTGAGCTCTTGTGTCTTCTAAAATCCTCTCATACCATGGCTTCTCCTAAATCTTTAAAACTTCATCCACACAAAACTCAACAAGAACTCATGAGATAAGTTAGTATAAATCAACTCAAAACCTTAACATTCTCTACTGTAGCAAATCACTAAAATTATAATTTAACATTGCATACTAAATGCCTCTGCATATTTAATACTCCTATCCTCAAATAGAATCATTAAACAAGCAAACATGTGCAAAAAATGCAACTATAACAGCAATCTGCCAAAACAGAATAGCTGTAAAGGGGGATTTAAAATTCATACTTCCCTAACTCCAAAAATTCTGAAAAATTACCACGTGACAGATAAATCATGCATGCTTAGTGTGTAAAAATTTCAAATTTTTATCATGTTCTGACTATTCAGGAATATTCTGTACATAACAGAAAACTTTCTGTTTTCAAACAGCAACACATGAACTTGTAAACTGAGCATGGTAAAGGCTATAATTGGCATTTTATTGAACTAAAAGATACAAAACATGATTATTGATAACAGAAAGCAAATCTCAACAGAAGAAAATTACGCGCCAGGCAAAACTCATATTATGTGACAAATAAAAATATAGCTCCAAGTAAGGTTACCGATAATGTTGAAGACGAAAGAGGGGATGCCTTCCGGGGCATCCCCAAGCTTAGACGCTTGAGTCTTCCTTGAATATTACCTTGGGGTACCTTGGGCATCCCCAAGCTTAGGGTCTTGCCACTCCTTATTCTCCTCATATCGATATCTCACCCAAAACTTGAAAACTTCAATCACACAAAACTTAACGGAACTTGTGAGATAGGTTAGTATGATAAAAATAAATCATCCACTTAGGTACTGTCAAGACAAGATTCATAATTGTTCTCACATAATGCCTACTATAGTATATCATTTCCACAATTTATATCTCATAATATAAGCTATGGAAACACTAAACAAGCAAACTATGCATCGAAAACAGAATCTGTCAAAAACAGAACAACGTGTAGTGAGCGATTTAAAACCCATTATTCTGTACCTCCAAAAATTCTGAAAAATTAGGACAACGTAAAAAATTTGTAACCCAATACTCTGTGAAAATTTCTGAATTTTCTCACGCTCCAGTACAGAATATAAATTCCAGCACTGGACGCAAAAGTTTCTGTTTTTGCACAGAATCGAATCAACAAGTATCCACACTATCCCAAAGGCTTTACCTGGCACATTATTGAAAGAAAACATGTAAAACATGATTAATACAGTAGATTAATCATGTGGACACACAAAAACAGTAGGTACAAATATTGGGTTGTCTCCCAACAAGCGCTTTTCTTTAATGCCTTTTAGCTAGGCATGATGATTTTAACGATGCTCACATAAAAATAAAGAATTGGAACATAAAGAGAGCATCATGAATCATATGTTCCTCTCTCATAATATTTTAAGTAGCATCATGAATGGATTCATCAATATAGCTATCACGTAAAGCATTCTTTTCATGATCCACAAGCATCGAATTTTTATTACTCTCCACATAAGCAAATTTCTTCTCATCAAACATAGCATCCCCAAGCTTGTGGCTTTGCATATCGTAAGCATAATCACTTTCATCATTAATAGTATGAATGGCACCAATAGTATAATAATTATCATCATAATTTTCTAAGTTGGTGCCAAAAAGATTCTCAAGATTATAAGAAGTATCATTATCTTCCCAATCATAATTATCACAACAAGTCATAGGTATAACAAAATCATCATCAATTGTATCATCTTCCACAAGTATTTTTGATTCATTCTCACGAGGCACAACAATAATAGGAGCAACATTATTTGGGAGAGATACCTTTTTACCTCTACTTTTCCTTCTTTTCTTTTTCTTTACCACATTATGTCTGGGTTTATTTAATTCTTC
Organism: Elymus sibiricus; assembly: GCA_039707655.1. Lineage (NCBI taxonomy): Eukaryota > Viridiplantae > Streptophyta > Magnoliopsida > Poales > Poaceae > Elymus > Elymus sibiricus. Next base: position 41,248,137 of record CM077670.1, read on the forward strand.
CGTGCTTCTTATTGAAGAGATTGGTTGGATAGGAAGCTCCTCCTCGTTACCTGTTTCATCATGAGAGAAAATAGGAGGGAAAGGGGGAATCTTTACCCTTGCATTAGTATTTATTTTATATTCTATTTTTTTCCCGTTTTTCTATAGTTGGCAATATAAGCATTCTCATTGCAATTTACCACACAAAACGTATAGATTTCCTTTAGATTAGTTTCAATGTCATCCGTGAGAATGAATACTTCAAACCAACTATTTTTATGTGACAATTCCTCACACCCCAAAAATAGAATAAGCTCATTATAAAGTTCAAGGGTGGTCAAGTAATTGCAATATTTGGCCATGATTTGATCGTGAAAAAGTATGCATTGAAAATTAAGATGACCAACCTTATTGCAAAGTTCACAAGTAATGGGATAAAGAGAGCATAATTTCGTAGCAAATTTATTTATCACTTTGAACAAAAAATTGGTTCTATCATATTTATGCTTCTTGCAAAATCTATCATCCCTATAAGGCATGTCTTCACATACTTTATGCACTCCACAAAAATTGACATGCTTATAAGAAACATTTTTGTCATAACTAGTGCAATCATCTTTAGTATTTTGGATATTCATAGAATTCATACTAACAACATTGCAATCATGCTCATCATTCAAAGATTTTATGCCAAACATTTTATTGAATTCTTCTTCTATCAATTGAGCACAATTTTCCGCTCCATCATTTTCAAGAAAGACATTATAAAGATGAATAATATGAGGCAACCTCAATTCCATTTTTTTGTAGTTTTCTTTTATAAACCAAACTAGTGATAAAACAAGAAACTAAAAGATTCAATTGCAAGATCTAAAGATATACCTTCAAGCACTCACCTCTCCGGCAACGGCGCCAGAAAAGAGCTTGATGTCTACTACACAACTTATTCTTGTAGACTCGTGTTGGGCCTCCAAGTGCAGAGTTTTGTAGGACAGTAGCAATTTTCCCTCAAGTGGATGACCTAAGGTTTATCAATACGTGGGAGGCGTAGGATGAAGATGGTCTCTCTCAAACAGCCCTGCAACCAAATTACAAAGAGTCTCTTGTGTCCCCAACACACCCAATACAATGGTAAATTGCATAGGTGCACTAGTTCGGCGAAGAGATGGTGATACAAGTGTAGTATGGATAGTAGATATAGGTTTTTGTAGTGCGAACAATAAAAAACAGCAAGGTAGCAAGTAACAAAAGTGAGCATAAATAGTATTGCAATGCTTAGAAACAAGGCCTAGGGTTCATACTTTCACTAGTGCAATCTCTCAACAATGCTAACATAACTGGATCATATAACAATCCCTCAACGTGCGATAAAGAATCACTCCAATGTTCCTATTTGTGGAGAACATAAGATAGAAATTGTTGTAGGGTACGAAACCACCTCAAAGTTATCCTTTCCGATCAAATTATCGAGCCATCCCTATAAGTGTGACAAACGGCCCTAGAGTTCGTACTAAAATAACACCATATGATACACATCAACCAACTCTAATGTCACCTAGATACTCAAATGTCACCACAAGTATCCGTGAGTTGATTATTCGATATGCATCAAACAACTTCAGATTCATAATATTCAATCCACACAAAGAACTTCAAAGAGTACCCCAAAGTTTTTTATCAGAGAAAAGATAATGAAAACGTGCAACCAACCCCTATGCCTAGATCACCCAAGGTCACGGGAATCCGCGAGTTGATCACCAAAACATATATCAAGTGAACCAATAGAATACCCCATTGTCACCACGGGTATCCATATGCAAGACATACATCAAGTGTTCTAAAATCTGAAATATTCAATCCGATAATAACGAAACCTCAAAGGGAAAGACTCAATTCATCACAACAAGATAGAGAGGGAGAAACACCATATGATCCAACTATATTAACAAAGCTCGCGATACATCAAGATCGTGCCAAATCAAGAACACGAGAGAGAGAGATCAAACACATAGCTACTAGTACATACCCTCAGCCCCGAGGGTGAACTACTCCCTCCTCGTCATGGAGACCACCGGGATGATGAAGATGGCCTCCGGTGATGATTCCCCCCTCCGGCAGGGTGCTGGAAAAGGGCTGTAGATGAGATCGTGGAGGTACAGAGGCTTGCGGCGGCGTAAAAATTCATCTAGGTTAACTTTCAGGGGTTTCTGAATATATATGATTTTTCGGCGTTGGAATGACGCAAAGAGGTGCCACAGGGGGCCCACGAGGCACCAGGGCGCGCCTGGGGGGGGGAGGGGTGGCGCGCCCTGGTGGCTTGTGGGGCCCCTGTGGGTCTTCTGCTGCTCCCCCGAAGCTTCCTGGGTCTGTTTCCTTCCAGAAAAAATCGTCAAAAAGTTTCGCTGCATTTGGACTTCATTTGATATGGATTTTCTGGAAAACAAAAAACAAACAGAAAACAGCAACTGGCACTGGGCACTAGGTCAATATGTTAGTCCATAAAAATCATATGAAAGCCATATAAAAGTGCACCAAAATCATAAAAAACTATAATAAACATGGCATGAATACTTCATAAATTATTGATACGTTGGAGACGTATCAGACATCATTGGATAATAATATGTAGCATTAAGCACCATGTTTAGGTAGATATTACAGCAGGGAGAAGAGGTGTTACACCTCTGCATAGAGGGGGAGAGAGTTGGTGATGACGGCGGCGAAGTTGTTGGTGTAGATCACCGTCACGATGGTTGCCCCGGCGGCGTTGCGGCACCACCGGGAGAGAGGGGGGGAGAGCCCCCCTCCTTCTTCTTCTTGCTTGGCCTCCCCCCTAGATGGGAGGAGAGTTTGATATCTACTACACAACTTATTCTTGTAAACTCGTGTTGGGCCTCCAAGCGCAGAGTTTTGTAGGACAGTAGCAATTTTCCCTCAAGTGGATGACCTAAGGTTTATCAATCCGTGGGAGGCGTAGGATGAAGATGGTCTCTCTCAAACAACCCTGCAACCAAATACAAGAAATCTCTTGTGTCCCCAACACACCCAATACAATGGTAAATTGTATAGGTGCACTTGTTCGGCGAAGAGATGGTGATACAAGTGTAGTATGGATAGTAGATATAGGTTTTTGTAATCTGAAAATAAAAAAACAGCAAGGTAGCAAGTAGTAAAAGTGAGCACAAACGGTATTGCAATGCTTGAAAACAAGGCCTAGGGTTCATACTTTCACTAGTGCTATCTCTCAAGAATGCTAACATAATTGGATCATATAACAATCCCTCAACGTGCGACAAAGAATCACTCCAAAGTTCCTATTCGCGGAGAACATAAGATAGAAATTGTTGTAGGGTACGAAACCACCTCAAAGTTATCTTTTCCGATCAATCTATTGAGCCATTCCTATAAGTGTCACAAACAGCCCTAGAGTTCGTACTAGAATAACACCATAAGATACGCATCAACCAACTCTAATGTCACCTAGATACTCCAATGTCACCACAAGTATCCGTGAGTTGATTATTCGATATGCATCAAACAACTTCAGATTCATAATATTCAATCCACACAAAGAACTTCAAAGAGTGCCCCAAGATTTCTACCAGAGAAAGTAGGACGAAAACGTGCATCAACCCCTATGCGTAGATTACACCAATGTCACCTCGGGAATCCATGAGTTGAGTGCCAAAACATATATCAAGTGAATCAATATAATACCCCATTGTCACCACGGGTATTCATATGCAAGACATACATCAAGTGTTCTCAAATCCAACAAAGTATTCAATCCGATAATAGTGAAACCTCAAAGGTAAAAACTCAATTCATCACAACAAGATAGAGAGGGGAAAAACACCATATGATCCAACTATATTAACAAAGCTTGAGGCACATCAAGATTGTGCCAAATCAAGAACACGGGAGAGAGAGCTCAAACACATAGCTACTAGTACACACCCTCAGCCCCGAGGGTGAACTACTCCCTCCTCGTCATGGAGACCGCCGGGATGATGGAGATGGTCTCCAGTGATGATTCCCCCCTCCGGCAGGGTGCCGGAACGGAGCTCCAGATGGGATCGCTTTGGAACAGAGGCTTGCGGCGGCGTAAAAACTCATCTAGGTTAACTTTCGGGGGTTTCTGAATATATAGGATTTTTCAGCATTGGAATCACGCAAAGAGGTGCCACAGGGGGCCCACGAGGCACCAGGGCACGCCTGGGGGGGGGGGGGGTGGCGCGCCCAGGTGGCTTGTGGGGCCCCTGTGGCTCTTCTGCAGCTCCCTCGAAGCTTCCTGGGTCTGTTTCCTTCCAGAAAAAATCGTCAAAAAGTTTCGCTGCATTTGGACTTCATTTGATATGGATTTTCTGGAAAACCAAAAACAAGCAGAAAATAGCAACTGGCACTGGGCACTAGGTCAATATGTTAGTCCATAAAAATCATATAAAAGCCGTATAAAAGTGCACCAAAATCATACAAAACTATAATAAACATGGCATGAATACTTCATAAATTATAGATACGTTGGAGACGTATCAGCATCCCCAAGCTTAATTCCTGCTCGTCCTCGAGTAGGTAAATGATAAAAGAAATAATTTATGAAGTGTGAATGCTAGCATAGTGCATAAGTTTGATCAATGATAATTCCAATCACTTTTTTCTAGCATCATTATATATCATAAACAGTAGGTCCTCTCATAAAACTTCTCATGTTCAAGTAGCAAGCTATTCACATGTTAAAGTATAGACCATAAACTTTCTTGAAAACTAACAAACTATGTTTTCAGTCATCAAACAATTGCAATTCATCTTATTTTCAGGAAGGGTCTATGTAAGATCTTTGATTTAGCAAATTCCACATACTCAACTATCATTTAGTCTTCCATGATTGCTGACACTCAAAGCATATTTTTAGAACAAACTATTTCAGTCAAACACATAGGAAGATAGGGGCTTAATGTTTTGCCTCCCAACTTATTTATCTCATGGATAATGTCAACGATAATAACTCATGATCACCTATATTCAACTAGATATATGTGCCTCGATCATTCCCTACCACATGATGCTTGCCCACTAGAGAATAAATAGAGCAGAATAGGGATGAACATTACTGACTCTTACATAAAAGTAAATTCAGAAAATTAAAAGATAGGCCCTTCGCAGAGGGAAGCAGAGGTTGTCATGCGCTTTTTATTTTTGGATGTGCAAGCCCTTAATGTAAAGGAACGTCACGTTATATTGCCCCTTGTGATAGCAACCTTTATTATGCAATCCGTCGCTTTGATTTCTTTACCATCACAAGTTTGTACAACGCTTATTTTCCCTTGCAATAAAAGATCATACATATTTTAGGGGCAATTTTTATTGCTTTTTGCACCGATGACAATTTACTTGAAGGATCTTATTCAATCCATAGGTAGATATGGTGGACACTCATGGCAAGAAACTGGGTTTAAGGGTTTTTTGATGCACAAGTAGTATCTCTACTTAGTACGGATTTTTGGCTAGCAAAAGATCCTAAGCAAGCACCACATGTTAGAGGATCCATGACAATATAACTTCTATGTGAATATAAACAAACATAACTCATTACGTTATCTTGCTTGTCCAACGTGAACTACTTGGTCAAGCTTGAAAATAATTAATGGGGGCTCACAATCATAGAAGATGTCCAAGATAGTATATTTATATGTGAAATTTCTCTTCCTTCAAAATTCTTTCATGAATTGTTCAAGTGACCAATGCTATGTTTGTTAACTTTCAATAAATTTTACCACTTATACTTCTTGTATGTGAAGTCACTACTCCCCATGGGACAAACATATGAAGCATACAAATTTCAACTTTATGATATTCAATTCATTTCAATTATTTACTCATAGGATATAAGTGAAGAACAAGAGTAAATGACAAACTACTCCAAAAAGATATAAGTGAAGACCAAATGAGTAGTTAACTAAATAGGTAGCTATGTGAGGACTCTCTCTCATTTAAAAATTTCAGATCTTAAGTATTTTATTCAAACAGCAAACAAAACAAAATAAAATGACATTCCAAGAATAGCACAACTCATGTGAAGAAGCAAAAACTTAGGCTCAACCAAGACTAACCGATAATTGTTGATGAAGAAAGGTGGGATGCCTACCGGGGCATCCCCAAGCTTAGATGCTTGAGACTTCTTGAAATATTATATTGGGATGCCTTGGGCATCCCCAAGCTTGAGCTTTTGTGTCTCCTTAATTCCTCTCATATCACGGTTTCCCTAAATCTTAAATACTTCATCCACACAAAACTCAACAAGAACTCGTGAGATAAGTTAGTATAAATCAACTCAAAACCTTAACATTCTCTACTGTAGCAAATTAATAAAATTATAATTAAACATTTCATTCTAAATGCCTCTGCATATTTAATACTCCTATCCACAAATAGAAACATTAAACAATCAACATATGCAAACAATGCAACTATAACCGAAATCTGCTAAAACAGAACAGTCTGTAAAGGGGGAATAAGAATTCATACTTCCCTAACTCCAAAAATTCTGAAAAATTACCACGTGACATAAACCTCATGCATGCTTTCTGTGTTAAAATTTCAGATTTTTATCATGTTCTGACTATTCAGGAATATTCTGAACATAACAGAAAACTTTCTGTTCTCAAACAGCAACACATAAACTTGCAAACTGGGCATGGTAAAGGCTATAATTGGCATTTTATTGAACTAAAAGATACAAAACATGATTATTGATAGCAGTAAGCAAATATCAACAAAATAAAATGACGCTCCAAGCAAAACTCATATTATGTGACGAATAAAAATATAGCTCCAAGTGAGGTTACCGATAATGTTGAAGACGAAAGAGGGGATGCCTTCCGGGGCATCCCCAAGCTTAGTTGCTCGGGTCTTCCTTGAATATTACCTTGGGGTGCCTTGGGCACCCCCAAGCTTAGGGTCTTGCCGCTCCTTATTCTCCTCATATCGATATCTCACCCAAAACTTGAAAACTTCAATCACACAAAACTTAACGGAACTTCGTGAGATAGGTCAGTATGATAAAAATAAATCATCCACTTAGGTACTGTCAATATAAGATTCATAATTTTTCTCACATAATGCCTACTGTATTCTATCATTTCAACAATTTACATTACTCAATATAAGCTATGGAAACACTAAAACAAGCAAACTATGCATCGAAAACAGAATCTGTCAAAAACAGAACAGCGTGTAGTAAGCGATTTAAAAACTAGACTTCTGTACCTCAAACAATTCTGAAAAATTAGGAAAACGTAAACAGTTTGTAACCCAATGCTCTGTAAAAAATTCAGAATTTTATCACACACTAGTACAGAATAGAAATTCTAGTACTGGACGCAAAAGTTTCTGTTTTTGCACAGAATCAAATCAATAAGTATCCACACTATCCCAAAGGCTTTACTTGGCACATTATTGAAAGAAAACATATAAAACATGATTAATACAGTAGCTTAATCATGTGGACACACAAAAACAGTAGGTATAAGTATTGGGTTGTCTCCCAACAAGCGCTTTTCTTTAATGTCTTTTAGCTAGGCATGATGATTTCAATGATGCTCACATAAATGTAAGAATTGAAAAGTAACGAGAGCATCATGAGGAATATGACTAGCAAATTTAAACCTAACCCACTTCCTATGGATAGGGATTTTGTGAGCAAACAATTTATGTGAGCAAGAATCAACTAGCATAGGAAGGCAAAACAAGCATGACTTCAAAACTTTCAACATAAAGAGAGGAAACTTGATGTTGTTGAAATATATATAAGCATATATCCCTCTATCATAATAATTTTCAGTGGCATCATGAATGAATTCAACAATATAGCTATCACATAAAGCATTCATTTCATGATCCACAAGCATAGAATTTTTACTACTCTCCACATAAGCAAATTTGTTCTCATCAATAATAGTGGGAGCAAATTCAATGAAATAACTATCTTGTGATACTTGATTGGCATAATCCAACTGAAAATTAAAATCATGATGACAAGTTTCATGGTTATCATTATTCTTTATAGCATACATGTCATTACAATAATCCTCATAGATAGCAACTTTGTTGTCATAACCAATTGAAACCTCTTCCAAAATAGTGGAATCATCATAAATAGGAGGCATGCTATCATCATAATAAATTTTCTCATCTAAACTTGGGGGGCTAAAAATATCATCTTCATCAAACATAGCATCCCCAAGCTTGTAGCTTTGCATATCATTAGCATCATGGGTATTCAAAGAATTCATACTAACAACATTGCAATCATGCTCATCATTCAAAGATTTTATGCCAAACATTTTATTAAATTCTTCTTCTAGCAATTGAGCACAATTTTCCGCTCCATCATTTTCAAGAAAGACATTATAAAGATGAATAATACGAGGCAACCTCAATTCCATTTTTTTTAGTTTTCTTTTATAAACCAAACTAGTGATAAAACAAGAAACTAAAAGATTCAATTGCAAGATCTAAAGATATACCTTCAAGCATTCACCTCCCCGGCAACGGCGCCAGAAAAGAGCTTGATGTCTACTACACAACTTATGCTTGTAGACTCATGTTGGGCCTCCAAGCACAGAGTTTTGTAGGACAGTAGCAATTTTCCCTCAGGTGAATGACCTAAGGTTTACCAATCCGTGGGAGGCATAGGATAAAGATGGTCTCTCTCAAACAACCCTGCAACCAAATACAAGAAATCTCTTGTGTCCCCAACACACCCAATACAATGGTAAATTGTATAGGTGCACTAGTTCGGCGAAGAGATGGTGATACAAGTGTAGTATGGATAGTAGATATAGGTTTTTGTAATCTGAAAATAAAAAAACAGCAAGGTAGCAAGTAGTAAAATTGAGCACAAACGGTATTGCAATGCTTGAAAACAAGGCCTAGGGTTCATACTTTCACTAGTGCAATCTCTCTACAATGCTAACATAATTGGATCATATAACAATCCCTCAACGTGCGACAAAGAATCACTCCAAAATTCCTATTCGCGGAGAATATAAGATAGAAATTGTTGTAGGGTATGAAACCACCTCAAATTTATCTTTTCCGATCAATCTATTGAGCCATTCTTATAAGTGTCACAAACAGCCCTAGAGTTCGTACTAGAATAACACCATATGATACGCATCAACCAACTCTAATGTCACCTAGATACTCCAATGTCACCACAAGTATACGTGAGTTGATTATTCGATATGCGTCAAACAACTTCAGATTCATAATATTCAATCCACACAAAGAACTTCAAAGAGTGCCCCAAGATTTCTACCGGAGAAAGTAGGACGAAAACGTGCATCAACCCCTATGCGTAGATTACCCCAATGTCACCTCGGGAATCCGCGAGTTGAGTGCCAAAACATATATCAAGTGAATCAATATAATACCCCATTGTCACCATGGGTATTCATATGCAAGACATACATCAAGTGTTCTCAAATCCAACAAAGTATTCAATCCGATAATAGTGAAACCTCAAAGATAAAAACTCAATTCATCACAACAAGATAGAGAGGGGAAAAACACCATATGATCCAACTATATTAACAAAGCTCGCGGTACATCAAGATCGTGCCAAATCAAGAACACCAGAGAGAGAGGTCAAACACATAGCTACTAGTACATACCCTTAGCCCCGAGGGTGAACTACTCCCTCCTCGTCATGGAGACCGCCAGGATGATGAAGATGGCCTCCGGTGATGATTCCCCCCTCCGGCAGGGTGCCGGAACGGAGCTCCAGATGCGATCTCTTTGGAACAGAGGCTTGCGGCAGCGTAAAAACTCATCTAGGTTAACTTTCGGGGGTTTCTGAATATATAGGATTTTTCAGCGTTGGAATCACGCAAAGAGGTGCCACAGGGGGTCCACGAGGCACCAGGGCGTGCCTGGGGGGTGGGGGTGGCGCGCCCAGGCGGCTTGTGGGCCCCCTGTGGCTCTTCTGCTGCTCCCCCGAAGCTTCCTAGGTCTGTTTCCTTCCAGAAAAAATCGTCAAAAAGTTTCGCTGCATTTGGACTTCATTTGATATGGATTTTCTGGAAAACCAAAAACAAGCAGAAAATAGCAACTGGCACTGGGCACTAGGTCAATATGTTAGTCCATAAAAATCATATAAAAGCCGTATCAAAGTGCACCAAAATCATACAAAACTATAATAAACATGGCATGAATACTTCATAAATTATAGATACATTGGAGACGTATCAGAGTTGCCCCTCCGAGATTGGATCTCTGTGTCTGTTTCTCTTCTGTTTCACGCTCCTATTTCTGGCCGAAAACCGTTTCTTTTATATCCGGAGATCCGTAACTCCGATTGGGCTGAAATTTTGAGGGGATTTTTATCCGGATATTATCTTTCTTGTGGCGAAAGAAGGGCCCCAACCGCCTTACAGGGGCGCCACAAGCCTGCCCGGCGCTACCAGGGTAGGGGGGCGCGCCCCTCGAGCTTGTGGGCCCCTCGAGCTTCGTCTCGCGTTGATTCTTTTTCCCAAAAATCACATATATTCCAAAATAAATCTCCATAAATTTTTATCGCATTTGGACTTCGTTTGGTATGGATATTATGTAAAACAAAAAACATGCAACAAACAGGAACTGGCACTGGGCACTGGATCAATATGTAGTCCAAGAAATCATATAAAATGTTGCCAAAAGTATGTGGAAATTGTAGGATAATGGCATGAAACAATAAAAAATTATAGATACGATGGAGACGTATCAGCATCCCCAAGTTTAATTCCTGCTCGTCCTCGAATAGGTAAATGATAAAAAGATAATTTTTGATGTGGAATGCTACGTAACATAATCTTGATCATATAATCTAATCATAGCATGAATATTAGGATATGAGTGATTCAAAGCAATAGTCTATAATTTGATATAAAGGCATCAATACTCAGGCATACCAACAAACAATCATGCCTTTCAAAATAAAAATGCTAAAGAAAGTTATCCCTACAAAATCATATAGCCCTGTCATGCTCCATCTTCCTAACATAAAATACTTATCATGAACAACCCCGGTTTTAGCCAAGCAATTGGTTCATACTTTTTAACGCGCTTCAGCTTTTTAAACCCGCACGCAATACATGAGCGTGAGCCATGGACATAGCACTATGGGTGGAATAGAATATGGTGGTAGAGGTTAATAAGGGGAATTCAAAAAAGAAGATAGTCTCACATCGACGCGGCTAATCAACGGGCTATGGAGATGCCCACCAATTGATGTCAATGCAAGGAGTAGGGATTGCCATGCAACGAATGCACTAAGAGCTATAAGTGTATGAAAGCTCAAAATAAAAACTAAGTGGGTGTGCATCCAACTTGCTTGCTCATGAAGACCTCGGGCATTTGAGGAAGCCCATCATCGGAATATACAAGCCAAGTTCTATAATGAAAAATTCCCACAAGTATATGAAAGTGACAACATAGGAGACTCTCTATATGAAAAACATGGTGCTACTTTGAAGCACAAGTGTGGAAAAGGATAGTAACATTGCCCCTTGTCTCTTTTTCTCTCATTTCCTTTTTTTTCTTTCTTTTTTTTTCTTTTTTTTGTTGGGCTCTTTTTGGCTTCTCTTTTTTTTAGAACAGTCTCATGGACCTCATCCCCACTTTTTCGAGGACTCATCAGTCTCCACCATTCTTTCCTCACCGGGACAATGCTCTAATAATGATGATCATCACACTTCTAGTTACTTACAACTCAAGATTACAACTCAATACTAGAACAAAATATGACTCTATATGAATGCCTCTGGCAGTGTACCAGGATGTGCAATGATACTAGCGTAACATGTATGGAAAATGATGAACGGTGGCTGAGCCACAAATACTATGTCAGCTATATGATCATGCAAAGCAATATGACAATGACGATGTGTGTCATATAAACGGAACGGTGGAAGTTGCATGGCAATATATCTCGGAATGGCTATGGAAATGCCATAATAGGTAGGTATGGTGGCTGTTTTGAGGAAGATATAAGGAGGCTTATGTGTGATAGAGCGTATCATATCAAGGGGTTTGGATGCACCAGCGAAGTTTGCACCAACTCTCGTGGTGAGAAAGGGCAATGCACGGTACCGGAGAGGCTAGCAAATTACGGAAAGGTTAGAGTGCGTATAATCCATAGGCTCACATTAGTCATAAAGAACTCACATACTTATTGCAAAAGTTTATTAGCCCTCGAAGCAAAGTATTACTATGCATGCCCCTAGGGGGGAGGTTGGTAGGAGGTAACCATCGCGCGCGCTCGACCGCAACACAAAGGAAGACAATCAAAAATAAATCATGCTGCAACTTCTTAGCATAACGACAGACCATACGTGCATGCTTCGGGAATCACAAACCTTAACACCAATATTCTTACTAAACCACAATCATTCACTAGTACCTCCCACATATTTCCATCTTAATATCGCGAAACTATTGCAATGAATCAAACATATCATATTCAGTGATCTACAAGTTTTATGTAGGATTTTATGACTAACCATGTGAATGACCAATTCTTGTTGACTCTCTAAATAGATATAAGTGAAGCATGAGAGTTTAATTCTTTCTACAAAATACTTGCCCACACTCTAACAAATATAAGTGAAGCAAAAAGAGCATTCTACAAATAACGGTTTTCTATATGTAGAGAAACAGGCATCCAAACTTCAAATGATATAAGTGAAGCACATGAAGCATTCTATAAAGCCATACTCAAAAGATATAAGTGAAGTGCAAAGAGCATTCTATAAATCAACCAAGAACTATCTCATACCAACATGGTGCATTATTAAAAGAAAAATAAAAGGCACATGACGCTCCAAGAATTTACGCATATCATGTGAACAAAACAAAAACCGAGACATACCGATAATTGTCGAAGAAAGATGGGATGCCTTCCGGGGCATCCCAAAGCTTAGACGCTTGAGTATCCTTGAATATTTACTTGGGGTGCCTTGGGCATCCCCAAGCTTGAACACTTGCCTCTCCTTATTCTTCTCATATCGATACCTCCTCAATCTTCGAACACTTCATCCACACAAAACTTAACCGAACTTTTTATTAGAGGGGTTAGTACATATAAAATCAAATCCCATCATGTCCTGCTGTAACATTATTGTATAATTATAATTAAACATTACCCACTGTATGCTATCACAATTCCATGGCTCCCAAGTCAATGGGGCTCAACAAGATTTCAAACATAAGCAAATAAAGAAACTATAACAGCAATCTGTGAAAACAGGACAGTCTGTAAAGATGTAGATGGTACATATACTTCTGTAACTCCAAAAACTCTAAAAAATTAGGAAAAAATAAAAAATTTGCATACCATTATAGTGTAAAAAATTCAGAATTTTTGCATGTTCCAGTAAAATATAGAAATTCAAACATTACAGCAAAAGTTTCTGTTTTTGCACAGCACACACCAAACAAGCAATTTAAACATCCTAAAGGTAAATCTTGGCACATTGTTTTTATAATACAATGGATTTGTACAAGGGGATAATTATTTTTGCGAGAAACTTCCATGACAAATTCTACATTGTTTCCATGAGCATGAACACAAGTGTTCAAGGTCGACCCTCACTTCTCCAATGCATAACCTTCCAATCGCTTCTCTTTTTGAAAAAGTTTTTTTAGGTTCCCTCTATATTTTTTTCTTTTTAAACTTTTTTTTAAAATCACACAACAGAAATAAATGACTCTCTAAAACTTCCGGGTTGTCTCCCAGTCAGCGCTTTCTTTAAAGCCATTAAGCTAGGCATATGGTGCTCACGTAATTGATCCACCCGGATCCCAAGGTATATCAAAGCCAATTTTAATTAACAATGATTTGTAATTTAGTAGTGAGCACAAAGAAACATATATCATGGAATGACGAAGTTTAACTCTCTTCCTATGCATAGGCATGTCATAAAAGAACAATTCATGCACATCAAGTAAAGGCCAATGCATAGTATAAACAATTTCTTGCAATTTTATCGTATTGGAAACATAGAGAGGCGGAGATGTAGTTCCTCTCTCATAATAATTGCAATTAGGAGCAGCAATCACATGCATATTATATTCATTAAAATCATCATGTGTAATAGTAAAATGCAACCCATCAATATAATCCTTAATAAGCGCAAACTTCTCCGATATAGTGTAGTTGGGAGAATTCAAAAAGATAATAGGACTATCATGTGTGGGTGCAATAGCAACAATTTCATGTTTAACGTAAGGAACTATAGCAAGTTCATCTCCATAAGCATAATTCAAATTGGCATCATGGCCACAAGCATAGCAAGCATCGATTTCATCAAAAAGGGATATTTCAAATGAATCCAAGGGATCATAGCAATTATCATAGCATTCATCCCTTCGGTAAGCACGAAGGGAAATTAAACAATGTATGAGTTGAAGAGTTACTCTCATTAGAAGGTGGGCACGAGTAGCTAAGATGCTCTTCCTCCTTTTGTTCTTCGCTCTCCTCGTCATCTTTTTCATCTAATGAGCTCACAATTTCAGCAATTTCTTCTTTCATAGATTCCTGCAAAATATTAGTCTCTTCTTGGACAGCGGAGACTTTCTCAATAAATTCATCAATATGGGCATTGTATTTATAATTCTCATAGCAATATTTAATTATAGCAAAATTTTCAGATCTGTAAAGAGCATCATCGCAATCTTCATGCTTTTCAATCAAAGATTCAATTTCATAAGCACCCTTAAAAGCAACAAATTCTTCTATTTGTTCCACATCATAGTAATCATATATACCATTAGCATAAGAAGCTAAGGCTTCATTATCCTTAAATTCACATTGAAAGGGGAGGTGTGGATCCTCCATCTTAGAGCAACAAGTATAATCATATCTTAAGCATGAATTCCAAGCATACCAACGCAACATTTTAATTTGATCCCATAAGTGTTTCCCTTTTTGAGACAAGCGATAATCCCTAAAGTATCCCCGGTGATCCAAAGTATCTCCCATTATCAAGTTGAATGAAGATTTATCAGGATTATCAAAGTAGTATTTAATGTTTTCCACATAACCAGCATCGAGGGTTTTAGGAGGTTCCCCATCTCCATGAGTAGCAAGTACAACTAATTTTTTTGGTATTTCATGTTCCATATCCATAACTAAAGATATAAAACAACTTAGAACAGAAAATAAGAACTACTTAGTGATAAAGCAAACAAGCACACACGAGAATATCAACCCCACGCTATTGCTCCCCGGCAACGGCGCCAGAAAAAGGTCTTGATAACCCACAAGTATAGGGGATCGTTTGTAGCCTTTCTCGATAAGTAAGAGTGTCAAACCCAACGAGGAGCTAAAGGTAGAATTTATATTCTCTTCAAGTTCTATTGACCACCGATACAACTCTACGCACACTTAACGTTCGCTTTACCTAGAACAAGAAATAAACTACTTTGCGGAAATAAAACTAGAAGTACTTAGTAGGTGTAATAGGATAGGTTTGCAAGAAAATAAAGAACAAGCAAATAAAAGTTAGGGGTTGTTTAGATAAGGATTAATTAAGTAAGTTGTTTAGTAGAGAGCTTTTTGTAACACAAAGAGAAGGATTTGTCCCTAGGCAATCGATAACTAGACCGGTAATCATTATTGCAATTTTATATGAGGGAGAGGCATGAGCTAACATACTTTCCATACTTGGATCATATGCACTTATGATTGGAACTCTAGCAAGCATCCGCAACTACTAAAGATCATTAAGGTAAAACCCAACCATAGCATTAAGTAACAAGTCCCCTTTACTCCCATACGCAACAACCCCCTTACTCGGGTGTAAGCTTCTGTCACTCTAGCCACCCACTATAAGCGAATCATGAACGTATTGCAAAACCCTACAGCGGTAATCCCACACACTTGCCCGACACAGAGGGCACCATAGGATAGCACCAAAATAAAACATACAACTCAAACCAATCACGATCATCAATCAACCCATAGGACAAAACGAATCTACTCAAACATCATAGGATGGCAACACATCATTGGATAATAATATGTAGCATTAAGCACCATGTTTAGGTAGAGATTATAGCGGGGAGAAGAGGTGTTACACCGCTGCATAGAGGGGGAAAGAGTTGGTGATGACTGCGCGAAGTTGTTGGTGTAGATCGCCGTCACGATGGTTGCCCCGGCGGTGTTCCGGGGCCACCGGGAGAGAGGGGGAGAGAGCCCCCCTCCTTCTTCTTCTTGCTTGGCCTCCCCCATAGATGGGAGGAGAGTTTCCCCTCTGGTCCATGGCCGCCATGGCTCCCGAAGGGGAGGAACCCCTCCGAGATTGGATCTCTCTCTCTGTTTCTCTTCTGTTTCACGCTCCTGTTTCTGGCTGAAAACCATTTCTTTTATATCTGGAGATCCGTAACTCCAATTGGGCTGAGATTTTGAGGGGATTTTTATCCAGATATTATCTTTCTTGTGGCGAAACAAGGGCCCCAACCGCTTTACAGGGGCGCCACAAGCCTGCCCGGCACGCCCAGGGTAGGGGGCACGCCCCTCGAGCTTGTGGGCCCCTCAAGCATCGTCTCGCGTTGATTATTTTTCCCAAAAATCACATATATTCCAAAATAAATCTCTGTAAATTTTTATCATGTTTGGACTTGGTTTGGTATGGATATTCTATGAAACAAAAAAATGCAACAAACAGGAACTGGCACTGGGCACTGGATCAATATGTTAGTCCAAGAAATCATATAAAATGTTGCCAAAAGTATGTGGAAATTGTAGGATAATGGCATGAAACAATCAAAAATAATAGATACGATGGAGACATATCAGTGGCAAGCGACAACGAGCAACACTTCGTTGAGGACAGCCATGAAGAAGATGATGACGAGGAGGAGGACACCGAAGAGTGTGAAGAGGCAGGGTCTTCTCCTTCCGAGAACGTTCCCAGGAAAATCCGGTCAAAGAGAACCCAAGATTTGAGTGCTCGCGTGCCGAGTGCTCCGGTTCCGACTGAGCGGAACCCAAAACGCGGTCGGGCCGAGTCTGCAGAGCCGGTGGGGAAGGCGCCTAAGCAAGCAAAGCAGTCGACCATCAAGCCTCAGAAGGCCGTGGCTTTACCGAAGATCAAGATGACCGTGATGGTTGCGTTGACATAAGTAACGAGACCGGATCTCTTAGTTGCATGAGTCCGAGTGGTTTCCTGACCGTTGATCTTGTTAATGCAGCGCCGCAACTTCGACAACTTCACATGATCCGAATGCTGCCAAGAAGGCCCAAACCGATGCTGACACTGCAGATGTCACCAGGTCCAAAGGTACTGCTTATCTTGTACTCGAAATGTGTCCGAGTGTTTGGTGGTTGATGTTTGTCATTGATATTTGGTGCCAGCAGCTCAAGAAGTGATCCATGTGGAGGATGATGACAACGCCGTGGAGGAACGTGAGGAAGTCATCCCACCGAGTCCGAAGGGTGGCGAGGAGTTGGTGGCTGCTGCGGAGAGCCGATTGGGATAGGATCCTGCTGTGGGGGTTGACATTGTTAGCTCGGGCCCGAGTGCTCCAGGGGCGACTAGGACCGAGCTGACTGGTCCGACTGCCATGGTGGTCACTACATCAACTCCGCCGCCTGCACCGACTCCATCACCATCGTCCTTCAACATGTTCATCCTGGCCAGGGTCCCAGAAGACCAAGTGGCAGCGAGCAAGGAGGCGCTGATCCAAGTGGAGGTCATGAACAATCGTCTCAAGGGGGCGTACGATGCCAGCGAAGCGCTGAAGTTGAATGTCCGAGTAAGTACCATTGTAAGTACTTTTTCCTTTGAATGTGTTTTCTTCCAGTGGGGGAACGCTGAGTGCACCCACTGAGTGTAGTCCCCGAGACTACCGTCGACTGTTTGCAGTCGGTGGGAGTCTTAGAACTGAAGTTTTTTTTGTTGCATTTTGGATTTGCGATTTCATTCGTGGTCTGAGTGGACGTTGCGTCACCATTAGTGGGTTTACATGGAGTACACCCACTGGGTGTTGCTGATTTTTTTCTTCCAGTGGGGGCACGCTGAGTGCACCCACTAGGTGTAGTCCCTGAGACTGCCGCCGACTGTTTGCAGTCGGCGGGAGTCTCAGAACTTAGGATTTTTTCTGAAGGTAGGATTCCACTCAGAATTACCATGTCTGTCCGAGTGGGTTCTTTCCAGTGGGGGCACGTTGAATGCACCCACTGGGTGTAGTCCCCGAGACTCTTGTCGATTGCGGGCAATCGATTGGAGTTTCTAGAACCAAGATTTCGATGCTTTTTCGCACTCGGAGTGCTACTCTTCACTCGGCTGACCGATTGGTTGATATGGTCGCTAGGACCTAAGTAGATGTAGAAGTGTTCTGAGTATCTAGTACTGGTCAAGCTTGTTCCTTCCTTAGAAGGGCATTTTGACTTTACTTCCGACTGAGCACTTTGTGTGTGTTTTTGAGCAGAAGACTTGTGAGTTGGGTACTCACTATGTCGACCTGGAGCGAGAGGTGGCCTAACTCCGTGTTGATCTGGATGTAGAGAAGAACAAGAGCGCTCGGCTTGAGAAAGAGAAGCGTGTTCTAGGAGGTAAGTTTCATGATCCGAGTAAACTTGCTTTAACAGATGTTCGTAGTGAGAACACACATCTGCATACAAAGCTCAGGACCTGTATTTCTGTAAAAACCATGAAGCAGGCTCTTGAGGACAAAGACACCAAGCTGGCTGAGGCTTGGAAGAGTGCCAGGGCGAAGACCCAGGCGGCTGAGGATGCTCTCAAGAGCATTGAGGATCTCAAGGAGACGAACAAGACTTTGAAGATTACACCTAAAGCTATGCACGGTGAGAGATCTGAATTGAAGAGTAGCCATGCCGAGTAGGATCAAAAGTTCAAGAATCAGTCGGACGCTTTTGCGAAGGACAAGAAGGAGCTAAGTGACCAGATCACTGAGCTGCTCTGGAAGAAGGCTGAGCTCGAACAATTTGTCGAGGAAGAAGTTGATGCGGTCAACGAAAAGCTGCAGGGTATGATGCCTTCGCCAGAATGTTTCTGCTTGCTTTGAGATTTTTATTTCCGACTGAATTTTGTTCCTTATCCGTGTCCAGGGTTTTGCGATGATGTAGAGGAGGAGACCGAGCGGGTACAGAAGGAGCTCGATCCTGCGAGGCTGCTGCTGCGTGCCATCACTGCTTTGTCGATTCTCCGACTGGATGAGCATGTCGAGTCCGTGGCAAAATACATGACCCACCTGAAGGAGGCCATGGCGATGGTTGAAGAAATGCTGTTCCCAGGAGAAGATCTTCAGGATGACGCGAAATCTTATCTGAGCTGACTGAAAGAAGTTCCCAGCCGAGTGGACGCTTGGAAGAAGTCTTCAGCTCGTTGCGGGGCAGACGTGGCTCTTTCACTCGTTCGGGTTCACGTCAAGGGCGTTGATGAAGAGAAGCTGAAGAACATCAAGGTCGCCAACACGAAGAAGCTGAAGTTTCAGGACTTCATGGAGACATTCATCAACGCTTCCACTCGGATAGCGGAGGCTATCAACTCGAGTGTCTTCATAGATCTAGCCAGTCCCACAGAGGGTGCTTAAAAAACTTGAGTCTGAATACATTCGCCTTGGAATGCCGAGTGTTTTATGTAATAGTTAAACTTCATCGAGCTATGGGCTCGCATACTTGTTTTGCTTGAAACTTGTTTGCTTTTGATGATTCGAACTGATCGAATGCTGTCGGATGCTTTATCCATGTTTTGTTTGTCAGCAGGTTTTGAGAGGGGAGCTCTCATTCGGATGATTTTTATACTTAGGCGAATCTGGTTCGCAGCTAAGTGTCCAAGGTGAGAGGAATTCTCTCACTTGGATTGGTTTTGTACTTAGGCAAATCTAGTTTGCAGCTAAGTGTCCAAGGTGAGAGGAATGCTCTCACTCGGATTGGTTTTGTACTTAGGCAAATCTGGTTCGCAGCTAAGTGTCCAAGGTGAGAGGAATGCTCTCACTCGGATTGGTTTTGTACCTAGGAGAATCTGGTTCGCAGCTAAGTCTCCAAGGTGAGAGGAATGCTCTCACTCGGATTGGTTTTGTAGTTAGGCAAATCTGGTTCGCAGCTAAGTCTTTGGGGTGAGAGGGACAGACCCACTCGGGTAAGTTTTATACTTAGGCAAAGCTGGTTTGCATCCAAGTCTTTGAGATGAGAAGAATGTTCTCGCTCGGAATTTTTTTACACCCACTGGGGTGTTTTTACCGTCCGACTGAGGTGCACTCTGAGCATAGCATATTCCTTGGGCGTAGCCCCCGAGGGTGCTACAAAGTACGAGTGGAATGCAGCCCCCGAGCATGGCGTAGCCCCAAGTTTTTTACACCATCCGAGTGAGCACAATTCTTGCTGAACAAAACGAGATGCATGAAAAAAAGATTTTCTAACATCGAGGTACACTCGGTTAAGACTTCAACAAGATTGTATCATCGAAAATTATTCTAAGTAAAAAAAAATCTACGGAGCAGATCGGTATTCCAAGCACGGGGCTCTTCTTCATCTTTCTTGACGTTGTAGAGCCGATAGGCTCTGTTATTCAACACCTTTGATATCGCAAAGGGTCCTTCCCATGGAGGGGCTAGTTTGTGGGGCTTCTATTGGTCCAGTCGGAGGACCAAGTCGCCTTCTTGAAAGGCGCGCCCTTTGACTTGCCTGTCGTGGTATCGCCGCAAATCCTGCTGATAGATAGCGGATCTGGTGAGAGCCAGCTCTCGCTCTTCCTCAAGGAGGTTGAGGCCATCTTGACGCGCCACTTCAGCTTCTGCCTCCGAGTACAATTCCACTCGGGGGGAATTGTGAAGTAGATCACTCGGGAGGACAGCTTCTGCGCCGTACACCATAAAGAATGGAGAGTGGTTCGTGGACCTGTTAGGAGTCGTCTGTAGGCCCCACAAGACAGATGGCAACTTGGTGACCCATGCTCCCACAGCGTGTTCTGGATCAAGCATGAGGCGCGGCTTCAGCCCTTGAAGAATCATCCGATTCGCTCTTTCTGCTTGTCCATTCGACTGCGGGTGAGCCACGGAGGTGTAATCAACCCGAGTGCCCTAGGTGTAACCGAAAGCTCGGAATTCATCCGAATTGAAGTTCGACCCGTTGTCAATGATGATACTATGGGGAACTTCGAACCTGAAGATAATTTCTTTCATGAATTTGACAGCGGTTCCTGAGTCGAGCTTCTTTATGGGTTTGCCTTCTATCCACTTAGTGAACTTGTCGACCACCACCAGCAAGTGAGTGAATCTGCCGGCCCCGGTTCTGAGTGGACCGACCATATCAAGACGCCAGACAACAAAGGGCCAAGTGAGCAGAATCGTCTTCAGCGCGGACGCTGGCTTGTGTGACTGGTTGGCGTAGAATTGGCATCCGATGCACTGCTCCACTATATCTTTGGTGGCTTCATTGGCACGGGGCCAGAAAAAACCCGCACGAAATGCCTTAGCGACCAGCATCCACAAGGACGCGTGGTGCCCACAGGTTCCCGAGTGAATCTCTTGCAGGATCTGCTGTCCTTCCTCTGGCGAAATGCAACACTGTAATACACTGGAGACACTCTTCTTATAAAGATGATCCCCCGTGATGGTATAAGCCTTCGATCGACGGACGATCTGTCGGGCTTCGACTTCATCCTCAGGGAGCTCCTACCTGAGCAAATATGCAATGTAGGGTGTTGTCCACTCGAAAAAATGGCCAAAACTTCATAAACCAGATCGATTACTGCTGGGACTTCGACTTCAGTCCGATTCGACGGTCCGACTGGTTACGGGGGCTCCTCCACGAAGGGGCCTTCTTTGATTGTTGGGGAGTGCAGGTGCTTGAGAAACACATTCTTGGGTACTTCCCTCTGAGTGGAACCAATCTTGGCCAAATCGTCAGCTGCTTGATTCTTGGCCCGAGGAACGTGGTGTAACTCCAATCCTTCAAATTTTTCTCAAGCTTCCTGACTACATTGCAATATCCTGTCATGGCTGGACTTCTGATATCCCACTCTTTCATCACTTGATTGACAACTAGATCTGAGACGCCGTAGACCATCAGTCGGCGAATTCCGAGTGAGATGGCCATACGCAACCCATACAAAAGAGCTTCATACTCCACTTCATTATTGGAGGAATCAAAATAAATTTGTAGTACATAGCTGAGCCGGTCTCCCCTGGGAGAGACTAGAACCACTCCAGCCCCCGAGCCGTTCAACATCTTAGAGCCGTCAAAGAACATGGTCCAATGCTTGGGGAGGCTAAGAGCTGGCTGCTGGTGTTCGGTCCACTCGCTCAGAAAATCCTCTAGGGCCTGCGACTTAATAGCTTTCTTTGCCTCGAACTTGATATCCAAGGGGAGGAGTTCAATGGCCCACTTGACCATTCGGCCAGTTGCGTCTCTATTGTTCATGATCTCTTAGGGGTGCATTGCTAACCACCGTGACCGAGTGCTCTTGAAAGTAATGGGCCACCTTCTTCACAGTCAGATAGATTCCGTAAACCAAATTTTGATAGTGAGGGTACCTCTGCTTGGAAGGGGTCAAGACTTCTGGAATATAGTACACTGGTCTCTGAACCTTCAAGGCTTTGCCTCGTTCTTCATGCTCAAAAGTGAGCACAGTGCTAACCACTTGACTTGTAGCTGCTATATATAGGAGCAACGGCTCTCAGCTGCCTAGAGCAGCGAGCACCGGCTGGGTGGAAAGCAAGGCTTTGAGTTCTTCGAACGCAGCTTGCGCTTCATTTGTTCACTCAAACTTGTCTGATTTCTTCATGAGTCGATAAAGCGGCAGGGCCTGTTCACCGAGTCAGGAGATGAATCTACTCAGGGCTGCCAGACAGCCCGTGAGCCTCTGGACGTCGTGGAGACGCTCTGGTTGTTTTATTCAGACGATTGCGCCAATCTTTTCGGGGTTGGCATTGATGCCTCGTTCGGAAACAAGGAAGCCGAGTAGCTTACTTGCCCAAACCCCGAAGATGCACTTGGCTGGGTTAAGCTTGATTCCGTACACGTGCAGGTTCGTGAAGGTCTCGGCGAGGTCGGCTAGGAGGTCAGAACCTTTCCTAGACTTGACCACGATGTCGTCCATGTATGCCTCCACGTTCCAACTGATCTTCCTTTGCAAGCATTTCTGGATCATGTGCTGGAAAGTCGCCCCAGCATTTTTAAGTCCAAATGGCATCATGATATAGCAAAAGCACCTGAAAGGGGTGATGACGGTTGTTTTTATTTCATCAGGACCATACATTTGGATCTGGTGGTACCCGGAGTACGCATTAAGAAAAGATAAATGCTCACAGCCCGCAGTGGAATCCACTATCTAATCTATGTGGGGGAGGGGAAAATGATCCTTGGGACAGGCCCTATTGATGTGCTTGAAATCTATGCACATCCTGAGAGAGTTATTCTTCTTCGGCACCATGATGACGTTGGCGAGCTACTCGGAGTGGTACACTTCACGGATGAATTCGGTTGCCAGCAGCCGTGCAATCTCTTCGCCAATCGCCTTGGGCTTCTCGGTTGAGCACTGCCGTAGGTGCTCCTTTACTGGTTTCACTTTGGGGTCAACACGGAGTCGATGCTCAGCCAATTTCCTGGGAACACCCGTCATGTCAGAAGGCTTCAATGCAAAGATGTCCCAGTTCTCATGGAGAAATTGGATAAGCCCACCTTCCAGTTTGCTGTCCAGCGAGGTGGAGATGTTGGTAGGTTGGGCATTCGGATCCTCCGGATGGATGTGAACTTGCTTTGTCTCGTCAGCTGACTGGAATGCAGATTCGACTACTGGCTTCTTTGACTTCAGCAGCTCACTTGGATCAACTGCTTTCTTGTATTCCTCCAACTCGGCCACTGTGTGTCAGCACTGATGGAACCTTGCTGTAGGCACTCTTCAGCCCTCGGCCTATCACCCGAGACAGTAATCACGCCATTCAGACTGGGCATCTTGAGTTTGAGTTCACGTAACATGGTCTGTCCATGAAATGTGCGTAGGCGGGCCTACCCAAAATGGCGTGATAGGCACTCCGAAAATCTACCACTTCGAAAGTCAGAATCTCTTTTCTGAATTTTTTCTCATCACCGAACACGACATATAAACATATATGTCCGCGTGATCTTGCCTTCTTTCCGGGGATGACCCCATGGAACTGCATGTTGCTCTTGCTTAATTTGGACACAGGGATGCCCATTGCCTTTAGTGTGTTGGCGTAGATGATATTCAGTCCGCTGCCGCTGTCCATAAGGTCCTTGCGCAGTCGGCCACCGTTAACTGCCGGATCCACCACTAGCGCTTGCCGCCCGGGGGTCGATATGTAGGCGGGGTGATCCGATTGATCAAAGGTGATGGGCGTCTGGGCCCAATCCAGGTATTTGGTGATGGATGGCATGGCCATGCTCACCTCTCGGTTATTGACTTTCAGATTTCTCTTACACTCAGGATCTGCGAATATCACCAAGACTTTTTCCACTGCGGGGAAGCCTCTGGAAGGTTTCTTTCCCCCATCATTGTCATCCTGATCCTTGTCATCCCACTGGTCTTCTCTCAAGTACTTCTTCAGTAACTTGCACTCCCGAGTGCTATGCTTCGGCAAAATCAGGTTGCCATCCTCATCTCGCTTGGTGTGGACTTGACCGGGCTGATCAAGTATATCACCCTTTGAGTGATTCTTCTTCTTGGGGACCCATTCTTTCTTCTGTTTCTGCGACCCCTTGCCTTTCCTTGCCCGGCTAGGGCCGCCGCCCCGGCATTGTAAGCCGTGTCCACTTTGCGCTTCTGCTTCCGACTGGAGTTGTGGCCAGACTGATTGGCGTCTCCAACTCGCCCTTTGCCGTTCCACAGTCGGTCTTCTTCTTCACCGTTTGCATATCGGCTGCCGATCTCCGTCACTCGGCTCAGAGTTGGTGTCTCCGTTCAGCCGAACTTCAGGATAAGCTCTCGGTACTTGATACCCGCCTTGAAGGAGCAAATGGCTTGATGCTCATTGACGTTTTCTGCTACTTGTGAGCTGCGTTGGTAATTCCCCGAAGAGGAGAGGATGATCCAGTATAGTAGAGATAAGTATTTCCCTCAGTTAAGAACTAAGGTTATCAATCCAGTAGGAGAAACACATAGAACCTCGTTAGTAGCACCTACACACAGGAAAAGCAAATACTTGCACCCAACGCAAAACAAGGGGTTGTCAATCCCTTGGCGGTTAATTGCAATTATCAAATCTCGTAGTGATAGATAAATAAAGTAAAACACAAAATAAAATAATAATAAATAAATTGCAGCAAAGTATTTTTGGATTTTATATATGATGGAAGATAGACCCGGGGCCATAGTTTTCACTAGAGGCTTCTCTCTTGAAGATAGCATACGGTGGGTAAACAAATTACTGTTGGGCAATTGATAGAAAAGCGCATAGTTATGACAATATTCAAGGCAATGATCATGTATATAGGCATCACGTCCAAGACAAGTAGACCGACTCCTGCCTGCATCTACTACTATTACTCCACCCATCGACCGCTATCCAGCATGCATCTAGAGTATTAAGTTCATAAAGAACGGAGTAATGCCTTAAGCAAGATGACATGATGTAGACAAATTAAATCCAAGCAATATGAATAAATCCCATCGTTTTACCCTTAATGGCAATGATACAATACGTGTCATGTCCCTTTCTGTCACTGGGATTGAGCAACGCAAGACCGAACCCATCACAAAGCACCTCTCCCATTGCAAGATAAATCAATCTAGTTGGCCAAACTAAACCGATAGATCGGAGAGAAATACAAAGTTATAACAATTATGCATATAAGAATTCAGAAAAGACTCAAATAATATTCATGAATAATCTGATCATAAACCCACAATTCATCGGATCCCAACAAACACACCGCAAAAGAAGATTACATCGAATAGATCTCCAAGAAGATCGAGGAGAACATTGTATTGAAGATCAAAGAGAGAGAAGAAGCCATCTTGATACTAGCTATGGACCCGTAGGTCTGTGATAAACTACTCACGCATCATCGGAAGGGCAGCAAGGTTGATGTAGAGGCCCTCCGTGATCGATTCCCCCTCCTGCAGATTACCGGAAAAGGTCTCCAGATGGGATGTCGAAGAAACTTGCAGCGTTGGAAAAAGTGTTTTGGGTGGCTCCCTATTGGTTTCCCGATTTTAGAGGATTTATAGAGCTGGAATTAGGTCAAACGGAGATCAGGTGGCCCCACAAGCTACATGGGCGCGACCCCCCCAGGGCGCGCCCATGTGGCTTGTGCTCCACGTATACATCTTCTGGCGCTCTCCCGAAGCTTCCAGGGTCTCTTTTGTCTAGAAAAAAATCATCAAAAAGTTTCATGGCATTTGGACTTCGTTTGGTACTGATTTCCTGGAAAACCAAAAACAAGCAGAAAACAGCAACAGGCACTGGGCACTAGGTTAATAGGTTAGTCCCAGAAAATGATATAAAATATCATATAAATGCATAATAAACATCCAAGATTGATACTATAATAGCATGGAACAATCAAAAATTATAGATACGTTGGAGATGTATCATTTTCCAATGTGTTATGCAATGCGGTCCACCTCTGGATGTACTTTGCAAAGTCTCGTTGCTCTTCTGCACGCAATGCTGTAGTTCTGCCAGCCCACCCGTCCGCTTGTAAGTAACTTCGAAGGTCTTGACAAACACCCGGGGTAGATCCTCCCAACTGTAGATGCTGTTGGGCGGCAGCTGGTTGAGCCAGGCTCTTGCAGACCCTTCGAGCATCAGGGGCAGATGCTTCATTGCCACATCATCGTCGCCGCCTCCAATTTGGACGGCCACTCGGTAATCTTCCAACCAAGTTTCCGGCTTCGACTCGCCTGTGAACTTGCTGATCCCGGTTGCCAACCTGAAGTTGGCCGGAATGACCGCAGAGCGGATGTATCTGCTAAAACATACTGGACCCAAGGAAGTGGATCCACTCGGATAGTCTCTGTCATAGTTGTCTCTGTGCACTCGGCCCCGGTCGACCAGATTCTGAGCAAGAACGGATCTTGCGTTGAATTGAGGGTCCCGGTAATCCTTTACCTCATGGTCCCGCGGACGGTAACCACCCAGCTGCCACGGGGGGCTGGGCCTCCGATCATTATCATATGGCCGCCTGTCATCATACGGCCGGGGCGCGTACATGACGTCCAGTGGAAGGGGCGTCCGAGTGCGATAATGATCGTCACGTCGCCGGGGGGAGTGATCTGATCATGGTTCTGGTCCCCATACTGCTCTCTGCGTCGAGGGTGAGCCACATCTCTTGGTGGGGGTGACGGTCTGCATCTCCCATGCGCAATCGGGCTGTGAGCCGACTGAACCGTGTCAGCAGGCACTGATCGGCCATGAATGCGGTCCTGTGACTGTGACACGGCTGAGTTCTGCGCCATGGCTGTCTTCAGAAGTGCTTGAGTCTGCCGAATCCCCTCACATGCCGCCGAACCAGACGGCTGGATGGAGTCGGCGATCTGGGTCACGGCCGCCAAATTCTGCAGCGGAGTGCGGAGCACTCGGTAGTTCCGGTTTTCGTTGTTCGGAAATAACTGTCTCCGGTTCCGACTAGAACTGGGCTGTTGACGCAGTCGGCATTCAAGGGCTTTCTCCTGCTGGTCGAGGCGCGTGCACTCGGCCAGAGTAGACAAACGCGTGGTCTCCAAGGCAAGGGCTTCAGGCGTTGTCGCGGTGATAGGCGTGTGCAGGGCCTGTTGGTTTTTTTGGTTGAGCTCTTCCCTCTGGTCCCGAGTGAGGGGACGGGGCAGGGTCTCACCGGCCCGAGGGTCGACTCCAAGGCCATCATCAGCGTGCTCATGGCCGTCCTGATCACATGGATATCCAGGCGGGCCGTTGTCCGTGCCAACCATCAAAACTTCTGCAGAGGACTCGACGCTCTCGCGGTGGGCCTTGTCTTTAAACCCCTCGTGGAGAGAGGCGAACAGATCAAGGACATGATTGTCAGGTTCAAGCGTCGCTACCTGCTCAGTCGCGGCCTGAAGGGCCACGGCGTGCTTGACCCACCGCTGGAGCTGCGAACGGTCAGAGCACTTGCGACGGCGTGGTACGGAACCGATGGCTGTCGGAGAAGGACTCCATATGAACTCGCGCGGAAGTGTGCTGCGCCACAGATGGGCAGCGACTCCATGTCCAACGGGGCTTCGTGAAGCCACGCCGAATCGTCGGCGATGAAACAGAGAGCGCCGAGACGGATCTCGTTGCCGGGCACCATCTCGCCGCCGAAAGCCATGCGGGATGAAGAAAATTCCACCTGCGCCAGAAATCGCTAGACGTGCAGCCCCACGGCGGGCGCCAACTATCGTGGGAACGATTCCGACAGTGAGTAGTAGGGGTACGAAAGAGGGCTGGACCTAGCTACGGCACATGTGTGACACTCGGATTTTACGAGTTCGGGCCCCTCGCGGAGAGGTAACAACCCTACGTCTTGAGCCCTGCGGCTATGTTTCTCTGGTGTCTTAGGATTACAAGTGATGCCAACCCTTCTACAGGTGCTGCGGGGTGGCTTATATAGAGTGTGCCGCCCCTTGAGCTAGCCCATATATGAGGAGGGGTGATGGAGAGATTATTACAGATGTTACTACTGGTAACTGACGTCTTAATTACATGTAACGCTAGGCGTCGTGTGCCTCGGTCGCTTCAGTGTCCGTGTGGTCCCTTCACCTCCCTTGTTCGAGTGTGCTTAAGGTAGCCGAGTGACCGTGGCACGGCCGAGTGACTTGTTGCCATCCGAGTGGATGAGATGTATCCGAGTGGAATATTTTGAGGTGGGCACCCGAGTGCGCTAGTGGCCCGGAAGCTTTTCTGTCTGTTGACATGGGGTCCTAGGTTGGTCCTAGATGTCAGCTGCATGACCCTACCCTTAGTAGGTGACCCCATCACCACCCCCATCTAGTTTTTTTCTCCGGTGAAGCCCCACCACCTTCGTCCACCACCGCCCCACCCTGAACCCTAAGATAGATAATGGGGTGATGATGGCGACTCCCTTCCTTCTCTGCGGTGAGGCCCTTCCTTCTCCTTCCTTCATTCAAAATCGACTGACCCGAATTCAAAATTCAGCTGACTGACATGTAGCTAAACTCGCTGGACACAACTCATTCAACTGACCATACAGCTAAAAGTTCACTTAACACACCATCACAATCAATGATACTGCTTTCAAAATCAGATATACACGTGACAACCGTACCACTGCAACAAGGATGGCCAAACAAAGCCATAACCGGATGCGGCAAAGTCTGTTCCTCCAGTAACGTTCTAATACCAACCAAAAAAGATGATGCTAAATATGAAAATATAAGTCTTTGGCTTGGTCCACACTTTTTTTTGAGAAACTTCCAATCTATTCATTTTCAATCATGATAGTACAAAGAACAACAGAGATTATAAAATTACAAACATGTTTGTGGACCACCTAGCCACGACTACAAGCACTGGAGCGAGGCGAAGGCGCACCGCCGTCATCGCCGCTCCCTTACTGGAGCCGGGTAAACCTTGTTGTAGTAGACAGCCAGGAAGTTGTCGTGCTAAGGCCCCATAGGACCAGCGCACCCGAGCAGCAATCATCGCTGATGAAGAAAGTCGTAGATCAGAAGGATTAAACATGTAAACACTCAAACGAAGACGGACAAAGATCGGATCCAAACAGATCCATCAAAGACCAGCACCTACCGAACCCCGCGAGATCCGACGAAGACACACCTCCACATGCCCTCTGACGATGCTAGACGCACCATCGGGATGAGGATAGAACATGGGAGACATTATTCCTACTAATGGACATCGCCGCCGCCACACAGCCCCAACCAAGACGCTGAATCTAACAAGAACGAGAACGGGTCCCTCCCGCTAGCGGGGGATCGAGATCCACCGCACCTCCATGGGCCATAGGACATTGGAGATGGGGCGGACCGGCGGCGGCGCCGACGGGAGAAGAAGGGGCTATTCTTGTGGAGGAGGAAAGAGATCAATCGAACTGCGGTATGCTCGGCTTGGTCCACACTTGCCCTTGAAGAATTGAGGGGTCGTCAATCATTTCCCTTGTTACTTCAACCTTCATGTCTCCGGGGCGGACACCGCATTGCGATCCCAACGCTGTCGCCATCCATTTCGGAGGTGAAGTGAATCAGTTACAGCTGGTGAATGACATAGTGAACTATTTGCTCAGGGCATCTCCAACGAGGTGCCACAAAACAGACTCACTATCCGTCCGTGGAGGCATCCGGACATGTCCGCTGACACGAATACGGGAGCCGGCCATCCAACCGCATGCCCAAAACGTCTGCACGCATTTCAAACAAAACTTGAATCAAACGGGAAATTTTCATGCAAACCGAACGAACTTCTTGCAAACCGGATCAAAATGTGATATATTTATAGAAACCAGACGATATTTCGTCCGTTCAACTAAAATTTGAAATTGAGATGCCCTCGTAAAATTGAGTGATGTGACCGGTTCTTCATATTTTTGAAGTATGTGACTCTGAGAGAGAGAGAGTTCTGTAACTGCCGGTGCGTTCATCTCTTTTATCCATATGCCAATGTAAATATGACCACACAAAAGTCTGTAAACCCTCTTGGGTGCAAGCAATCATGCGAAAGAGAGACAGTGAGACAGAGAGTAGGGTCTCTAGGATGATGATGGAGTGGGTAGGCTCGAGGTTGAATCCTATACGATGAGAAGACGTGATGAGACATGGCCACATGGGGGCGTCAGCTTTGCAGCACAAGTGGCATGGCAATGCAAGATCAGATTCTTTGAACCAGCTTCCTCAAAAAAGATTCTTTGAACCAATTTTGGAGCATGCATGCGTACCAAATGAAGTTTCCCCAGCCACGCATGCACTTCAACTTTTCCTGTGTTTTTGGTAAGGCTGGGCTGTCTAGACAGCTAGGTGAGTGCTCTATACGTGTACAGTCACACAGGCGTGCTATGCTAAAATGAATAACGATGCTCTGCCCGCACATGTATGGATGCGGACCGCCGCAAACGACAGAACCCTCCGAAAGTGCTTGAACTGAAAACCGGACCCCTCCCCCCGCGCGCGCATCGTCCTCCTGTGACGACTCGGGGCCGATTAAGTTTTTCCCCTCCCCGCCGCCACCCTTCGAGCGCCCCCTGGTCGTCGCCGACTGGCCCGTGGCGGTGGCGAGGCCTCTCTGCCTCCTTCCCTCCCCTGCCTGCTGCTCTCCCAATGCTCCCTCCCCGGCAGGAGGTCGTCTTCCGGCCAAGTTCTGCGCGCCTCTTCTCCGAGTGGTGGGGTCTGGCTAGCCTTGTGGGCGTCGTCCCTGGCGGCGTGGCTGGTCGCTGGCCGTCGCGGAGTAGCGGGCTGGGCAGTCCCCGCGCTTGCTCTGTCCGATGCCACCGTGCCGGTGGATCTGACCAGGGGGGTCAGTCCTCGGCTGCGTGCGATGGACCAGCCTGCGGCTTTGGGTGGCGTCCCTCGCGGCCTGATCCGTGGATCCTTGGCCGTGGCTGCCCCCCTCCCCTCGATCCGGTACATGAACCTTGGGGTCATGTGGATCTGAACTTTACGGATTTCGTCTTCGTGCTGGTGGTGCTTGGCAATGGTGGGACTGTAGGCCGTGGAGGAGCGTTGGTGCGGCAGTGAGGGTGGCTAGCTGCGCATCGGCGGCTCGTCTCTCTGAGATAGGCGGGCAAGGTTGGCCTCTTGGATGCCGGAGCGGCGGATCCGGGTGGCGGGCTTGGCGGTGCTTTCGTGGCGGGTTCCATCAGGTTGGTGCTGGTGCGCTGTCTTGGCCATGCGGACGGCGAGGTAGCGCTCATGGGAGGCATGCAGGGCCGACTACGGACAAGGTCTCATCTTTCTCGGTTCTTGACGTTGTCCTACTCACTACTTGTCTGCTCATCTCTTCGCCGTCCCCAATGGGGTGCGCTTGAGGTGTGGTTTGTGGTCGTTGGGTGGATGGTACAGACAAGGGCTGGAATACGGGGTGTTCCGGTCTCTCTGAGCCGGGGTGCCACAGCGATTGGTATCAGAGCAGGTCTGGCTGTAGGACGCCCTAGTCCGCGCGAGCGTTACAAACTGGTAGTTCAGAGTCTAGCTTGCTTGTTGCATTTGTTTGCTGCATAGCATGCATGTAGACTTATTATCTTGTCGCTAACGGTTGATCTTGTGAGTGTAGGTGGTATCGGTTTCGATCCACTACCTGCACCCTCCAGTTTTGCATACTTGCCCTTTGGGGTCTGGTGTCATCTCTGTCCCAGCGGAGTGATGCCGAGGTACCTTGTGATGTCGATCTCTTGCAGGATTGATGCACAGGTATCGCAACAATATATTCTTTTGAGCCACACCTATCGTTTCGGTGGTAGACATGTTTCTACCCCGGATCTTGCCATCCAACCCGTCGCCTTGGCAACCCTTATTGATCTTTGCTATCAGAAAAGGGCAATGTCAGCAAACCCTGATTTCCATCGCTATCCTACCCTATCACCCATTTTCTGGACGAGTACGGTTCCCTTCCGTACGCTTGATGATGATATGACCGTGACATCCGTGTCTCGCTACATGATCACCAAGTCCGTCCTCACCGCTAAGCCCGTCCAGATGCAACCGGTGCCGAGCCAGCTCTTGGTGTAGATCTGTTTACACCAACCGCTCCACATGATGATTCACTTTCGTGCACACTGCCACAGCATATTAGATCGTAGTATCGGAGTTTCCTCGAGAATTGTGTGCTTAAGTAGGCATGCATAGTGAGGTGAATAGCTGTAAAGTGTGATGTTGCTTGTATGTAATCTTAATGCTGTGTGTGTTTTGTTTGAGTCGTTTCTTTTGCTTCTTTCTTTGGGCCTTCGATGTTACCTTATTTCCCCTTATGAAAGTTGCTCATCAACCGACACCGAACTCGAAGAATCAGTAAAGAATTCAAATATTTTGAAGCGCAGCTAAACAGTGTGGAATTATCAATGGACTGCATTGTATTGGGAATATCTGATCTGAATACAAATGATATTCGGAATTGATTATCAACATCAAGATTTACCTCAGTGGAGCAATCTTCACATCAGTAATGATTAAACCAGACGGAAGACAAGTGGTGTGCAAGACCAACAGTATATTATCAGTCAAAGGAATATCAAAGGTGTATAAATATATATGGCATTCAGTCCGCATATCAGAGAGAAAAGCTTCTGGTGTAAGCCACACAGTCTTCCTCCGCACGCTACCAGAGAAGCTTACGATGCAAGGTTCCACAGCCGTGTTGGAAATATGCCCTAGAGGCAATCATAAAATGGTTATTATTATATTTCCATGTTCATGATAATCATTTATTATCCATGCTATAATTGTATTGGTTGGAAACACAAATACATGTGTGGATACATAGACAACAACATGTCCCTAGTGAGCCTCTACCGGACTAGCTCGTTGATCAAAGATGGCTATCGTTTCCTAGTCATAGACATGAGTTGTCATTTGATAATGGGATCACATCATTAGGAGAATGATGTGATGGACAAGACCCAAACTATAAACGTAGCATATGATCGTATCAAGTTTATTGCTATCGTTTTCCGCATGTCAAGTATCTGTTCCGATGACCATGAGATCATGCAACTCACTGACACTGGAGGAGTACCTTGTGTGTACCAAACGTCGCAACGTAACTGGGTGACTATAAAGGTGCTCTACAGGTGTCTCCGAGGGTGTCTGTTGGGTTGGCATGGATCAAGACTGGGATTTGTCACTCCGTATGACGGAGAGGTATCTCGGGGCCCACTCGATAATATAGCATCACAATTAGCTTGCAAGCAATGTGACTAAAGAGTTAGCCACGGGATCTTGTATTACGGAACGAGTAAAGAGACTTGCCGGTAACGAGATTGAACTAGGTATGGAGATACCGACGATCGAATCTCGGGCAAGTAACATACCGATAGACAAAGGGAACTGCATACGGGATTAGCTGAATCCTTGACATCATGGTTCAACCGATAAGGATCTTCGTGGAATATGTAGGAATCAATATGGGCATCCAGGTCCCGCTATTGGTTATTAACCGGAGAGGAGTCTCGGTCATGTCTACATGATTCTCGAACCCGTAGGGTCGCACACTTAACGTTTGGTAGCGCTAGGGTAGTATTGAGATATTAATAGTGGAAAGTCCGAAGGTTGTTCGGAGTCCCGGATGGGATCCGGGACATCACGAGGAGCTCCGGAATAGTCCGGAGGTAAAGATTCATATCTGGAAAGTTGTTATCGGGGTTCTGGAAAAAGTTCGAGTTTTTTCGGTATTGTACCGGGAAGGTTCTAGAAGGTTCCGGAGTGGGGCCCCACCTGCATGGGGACCCACATAAACGTGGGTAGTGGGGAAAGTCCCCACAACCCTTGTCTAGGCGCACCAAGATCCTCCCTTAAAAGGAATAGTATCATATCCCAAGGGGATAAGATCAGGATCCCTAAAAAGGGGGGATAGCGATCGGTGGGGAAGGAAAGGTGGGATTTCCTTCCTACCCCTTTGGCCAACGACCCTAGGGCCTTGGAGGGCAAGCCACCAGCCCCCTCCATGCCTATATAAAGGTGGGGAGGCATTGGGGGAAGCGACCCTTCGACCCTTGCCCGTTACCTCTCCCAACTCCTCCCATGTTTCACCGGTACGCGCTTTTCGAAGCCCTGCCGGAATTTCGCTGCCACGACCACCATACCGTCGTGTTGGTCCCAATCTCATCGACCCCCTCTCTCTTTCTTGCTGGATCAAGAAGGAGAGGACGCCGCCGAGCCGCACGTGTGCTAAACATGGAGGTGCCGTCCGTTCGGCACTTGATCGGGAGTTCGCGGGACGGATCGTGATTGGATCGCGAAGACGTTCGACTACATCAACCGCGTTTCTTAACGCTTCCGCTTAGCGATCTACAAGGGTATGTAGATGCAATCTCTCCTCTCATAGATGTTCATCTCCTAGATCGATCTTGGTGAGCGTAGGAATTTTTTTGTTTCCCATGCAATGTTCCCCAACAAGCCGTCCTTAGTACGATATGTGGATAATTTCTAGCATAAGATACTCTGTCTTCCTCGGTAAGCTACCGCAGAAAGCTTCCGCCATAAGGCACCGAATCTTCCTCAGTAAGCAACCAGGAGGAGAAGCTTCTGAGGTACGATACCCAGTCTTGTTCAGCAAGCTATCCCGGCAAAAGCTTCGAGTGTAAGATATCCAGCCTTCCTCGGCACGATACTCTCGATGGCTTCCAACACAAGCTATCTAATCTTCGTCAGCACGACACTACCAACAGTCATCGTCATGGGTACAGGACATTACACAGTTAGTTGGCAGTGCACCTCAAGAATCAGATCCGCAACAGGTTGGTCAGAAAAACGAGCTAGTCAGGACACACGTGTCTGCCTTGGGAATCACATGCTCAGATACACATACTTCCATATATATTGTGAGCATGCTGCCAAGGTCCTGCAAGTCACTCGTACGATGATGCAAGCATGGTGAGAATCCGACAACCGCATGAGCTATGTAAAAGGAAGAAAGCCAGTTATACACCTCAGTGTGGTGCAAGGACTGACAAGCTATGAAGCAAGACAATGTTGGGACAATAATCTTGACAGTGGATATCAAGGCCAGCTTCCGCACACCCGACAAAGTGATATCATTAACCTCTGTCACTGTCACGTATGATTGACCTCATGCAGTGAGCTCTATACAAGTAACTGTGAACCTGGTACATGATCCTGATGAACCCTTGCTTACCTTTCCTGGTAACGGCACCACACCTGTGTTCTGAGCTGCTTTTGGCCGTCTCGGGCAGCTTTTGAGTTTCTTTCTGTAGCAGTGACCCTATGCTCTGAGCTGTTCTTCGGCCGGCTTAGGGAACTGCTACATTCTTCTTATCAACACTGCCTCATGCTCTGTGCTGCTTTTCAGCCATCGTGGGCCATGGTTGAGTTATCTCAGTAACGTCCCAGATCTGAGTTGTAAAGGCCGTTCTGGTGGCTACTGGTTTATTTGCCGATTTCATGCAAAGGTTTGGATGATCATTGCCATACAGTTAGAGCTTGTGAGATGATGAACTTGCCAGTTAAGCGTTGTTGCACAGTTATAAGATAAGGATAAGGTATGTTTGCCGGAATATTGCACCTGACAGCACCTATGGTCACACAAAGAATTAAAGATATTTATGGCCAAGCTCTTTCAGCAAATGATTCGGACAAAAGAAAACGATAATGAAGGAGCAAGACCGGCAATATAGGTAGGATAATTGTGGCATGAACAACATGGTACGGATACCCAAGACAGTCTGATTCTATATTGATCACCATGAACACACACCCAAGGGGTCTACTCTATTGTAAGAACCTCATATCAAGGTGACAGCTGAATTGTCGGCACGGATCTGAGACAAAGAAGTCAGCCAAGATGATTCAGAAGATCCCTGCTAGCAGTCAGATTCCGCCAAGAGAACGGTTATGATTCTCAGCAAGGTTTTGAACACGGAGGACATGCATCTAGTAACCCGATGCAATGACTAAATGTTTCATGACCACCGAGGAAATTTGCTCATAACTCCATCCAATACTACTGGCGCTGGATAGAAGTATGTCACGTCAATTGAAAATTACTCCCGGACTGATAATAACAGATAAGCCAGCAGACATAAAAGAATTGAAGTCAGAGCAAGGATGAACATATGAAGGAAGATCTGTCGGAATATGGATACGGTGAAGCAAACCACCCCAGAGTGAGTCAGTCAGTCATATGAAGTCCAGAGGGAACATAAAGGAAAAGGATACCCGAGTTGGAAACGGTTTCCTTAAGACAGAATATTCATACATGTTCCCTGAGCAAACAAATCGCGAGGACGAGATTTATCATAAGGGGGGTAGGTTTGTAACACCCCGATTTTTGGCCCTTTCTTTTTCTTTTGGATTTCTTCAAATTTTTATTTGGAGTTCCTTTTTCCGTGGCTATGTGGTCTTGAAACCTGGGAAGATCTTCTCTCCTGCCACTTACAAGTAGCTTGTCATTCTCAAATCTATCCCAAGGCCATGTCATTTCCATCTGAGCCCAACCTCAATATTTATTTCTTGGGAATATTCCTTTTTCTATTAAAGGAATAACCTTGTTTGCTTTAGGTTGTGAAGCAACCTATATTTCTGTCATTCCAAAAATTCCCACAAAATTCTCGTAAATTTTTTGGATCATATCTTCCACTAATATGTCAAAATCCATCCTTGCCTACTTCAAAAATAATTCATGGATATTCATTTCCTATTCTGCCCAGCAAGGCACTTTGTGAAGGAAGTACTATTCATCTTTTCTTGATTGCTCTCAAAATATTTGGGCACTCTTTAATATCCAAATTATTGCCACATGCCAAAATTCAACTTCATTTGCCTAGTAAATCTTCCTCAGCAAATTTCCAAAGTTTCTGACCAGAGAGAAGCTTTGTGAAGGAAGTACTAGCTAGGCTTATCCAAATGAGTTGAAATTTTGGTAGGTCATTTATATTATCAAATCATGACTCTCCACCAAATTTAATCTCCATGCAACAATCTATGTGAGCACACCTTCCAATCTTGGTTTCTGGTCACAATTTTAGTTTGTGAAGCAACTATATTTTATATTGCTTCAAAAATTCTGAAATTAATCCAGGACCTAAAACTCCCTATAGCATTTGAGCATGCCAAAATTCACATTATTTTGCCAAGCCATTTGCTCCACAAAATTCCCCCAAGTTTCTGTCCAGTGTGGAGCATTGTGAAGGAAGTACCATTTTTATTCATCCAAATGGTATGAAATTTTTATGGTGTCTTCATATGTCCAAATGATCATCCTACACCAATTTGCAGCCCAATACAAGCATCCATGTGAGTGCTACTTCCTGATCTAGATTCTGGCCAATTTTTGCAGTTGTAAAGCAACTGCACTCAAACCTTGTCCAAATGATCTCAAAATCCACATGACTGTAGTCCTTCCTACCCTAATCCTCCGTGACATCCTGGTTAACTCTTATCCCCTCTAATTTGATCACTATTTCCTGACCAAGTTGGCTACAGCAATCTTTAGATGATCCATCCCATCAACTCATAGTCTCTTTGGCCGAACCATCACATCAGGGGGACTGTAGGTTGGAGGGACAACACGGTAGACATCTTTTTCCAGACATACGTGCCCTCCTCTCACCATTGCACGCGGTGACCACACCATTGGCATGCGTTTGGCGCGCTCTGCGCGTCGGCTAGCTTCGGGCACCTGTCTCCTTGCCGTTCTCGCGCGTCCCAACGTATTCCAGAGCTTCGTGGCAGCCTCGCGCTCACTCTCCCGCCCTGGCCCCCTCCTCCTTCGCTCTCCTCGCGCCACGGCAGCCCCGACCGCGTGCGCACAGTGGCCGAGTGGCTGATCGGACACCGCACCGCCCGCGTCTGCACCTCCACTTCCCCTCTCCCGTCGCCATCCACGCCTTCCCACGTGCGCACGCGTACGCGGTCGCGCCAGAGGCATAGACCGCGCGTCCGCGGCGGCACCCGGCTCGGCATCTCCTCCCCTGCCTACATAAGCCACTCCTGGCCGCGTCTCTCCGCACCAGCAGCTCTCTCTCACTCACAAAGCCCCCCTAGTCACTCTACTGAGCTCGAGGAGCCTCCCTGCCCGCCCACAGCCGCCATGGCCGTCGCCTCCCTCGGCTTAAATTCGTCCAATGCCGAGCCTCACTCCCTCTCCCCTCCCCACCAGAAGAGTCACTAGAGCATGGCGGAGCTTCCCCGACCTTCCCCTCGCTCGCCGGACCGCCGTATCGCCCGTGCCCATCGTGGCCGAGCCGCCGTCCACCGCGAGCAAGTCCGCCGCCGCTCTGTGCCTCCTCGGCGGCCGTGCCCTCCCTGAACGGGACCGCCTCGGTCCGCTGAGCACGTCGGTAGGCCGGGCGCCGCCAACGGTGGCCCGTGCCGCCGGCTATCGCCGGTCGAGCACTGCTTCTCCACGGCCGAGCACGCCTGGGAGGATGACGACGGCTGCTCCCCTCGCCTGACAGCGGGTCCCGGCTGTAAGTGACTCTGCGGTCGGGCCCAGCGACTAAGTGGAGACGTCTTCGGCTGAAATACGTTTTCAATCATCGAAAGCGTACTCGAAAACTCCTTCGGGGGAGAATACGTTTTCAGACAGCGAAAACGTATTTTCAGAAATATGTTTTCTTTATTCTGCTGCCGGCCGAAACAGTTACATAGCGGACGTTCACCTGTTAAGCGCAGAAATGGACAAATTTTTATTCTTTTTCTGCCTAACGAACGAACGGCCGTATCTCGGCAACCGTGACTCCGATTCAGGTGATTCCAAAGCCCACGATCTCAGTTCATCGAGCCCGTTCCGATGGTATCATTTTAATGAGGTTGTCACACTATCAAAATGACCATTTTGCCCTTGCCCTTAAAAGAGCTCCGCCGAGATGGAAACTTTTCCGGCGATTCTTTCCGCGAGTTCATCGCACCTCTCCCCGGTGAATCCTTCATCCCAGGCAAGCCACGATAGCCACTTGCATGATGGCCTTGCAGTAGCAATGGTTTCCACTTGAATATTTAAATGATTGTTTGCTCATTTAATTATTTCGTGAATAATATATGCTTGTGAGTCCATGCTCGTTCTTATGCCTTGTTCATTTGCATCTAGTATGTTAAATGATTATTTGCTAGTATTATTATTGTCATGTTAGTTCTCAGATTTATTTTCCGATGCTAGTGATAACGATATGCTCATTTGAATAGTTAGGGTTTGTTATGAAAATATTTGTTATATTCATGATCGTCATAATGCCATGTGCATTTGCATCCCGTAGAATAGATGACTTATCATTTTTGATGTTATGTTGTTAAATGGTTATGTTGCCCATCCATGGTTACACTGATATCATGCTCATCTGCATTGTTATTCCCTTATGTATTTTATTGTGACTCAGCTCATCACCATTCAAGTTAAACCAGACATTAATCGAACTTGAACAAACCTGTTGGCTGAGTCATGGTGCCACCGAATCGAGCTAACCAGTGCAGCCACACTTGCCATATGGGGGGCCCTAATGCGGTCTATTGTCATGCCTCTCGCCGGTGCCTCCTACTAGGGAAGGTTATGTGCGTGCGCTACCCTGATCAGGTAGGCGGCCATAAGCCTTGAGTACCCGAGTTGTATGGATCCGAGGTCCCCGTTTGGGACGATGTTTTGTTTGGCCACGACGGTGGCAGCCACAGAGGTGGGGGATGTCACGAGTTGGCATCGGGGTAACCCAGGACATAGCCCAAAGGGGAGTTTGTCGGAGTGGCCGGGAGAGTGTCATGCAATAGATTGGTTTTGTCGGAATGTCGTTGGTCCACCTGAATGGGAGCACGAGGCCATGAGTTCCGTGGTGTGGGTACAGTGTACTAAACTCTGCATAGTGTATAATCTATCGATAGCCGCGTCCTCGGATATGGACACAGTTCGTAGTAGGTCACACTATGGGTCAACAGAAATAATAACCTGAATAATAACAACCCCGGTTCGATGAGAAAAGAAGTTGGTTGATCTTTATGTGGTCTTGAGATGATCACGATGGTATTCTTGATGATGGTTGATCATGAGGTGATCGTGTGATGATCAAGACGATAAGAAAGATTGATACCTATGGTGGTTACGAGGTAACCTCCGAGCAGAGTAAGTTGGTCCACGAGACCTTAAACGGCGACCCCCTTGCATGCTAGTGCTAGTATCATCCTGTTCATATCATGAATTATATGTACATGCCATGCTCATGTTGTTGCCATGCTCATGTTGTTCTAGCAGTATCGTGTTCATCTTTGATGATTAACCTGTAAATGCCATGCTGTTGTATGTCTTGATTGCTTTGGTTGATGTGAGCTTGCGAGTACATTCAAAGTACTCACCTGGCATGCCATGCCAGATTGCAGGTGATGCCGTGATTGCTTGTTTGTCAAGGATCTCGAGGTTGCGCTCTAGGATGTGTCCCAACCAGAGTCCCTGCGGAGTGGAGTACATCACCGTCGTCGTTGTTCCGCTGCTAGAGTTCATTCCGCTTTGAGATGTTCCGCTGCTAGCATAGAAATACCTTAGCAGGCGAAGTGTCGCCGTGCCCCTGTAACCTTTGTAATATCGGACCCTTGTACCCCGTTTATTTGTAATAAAGAGCTGATTTGTTCTATGCCAAGCAGTGCCGTATTCCAGAAGACTTGATCTCTAGGCTGGAATACGGGGTGTTCCGGTCTCTCGGAGCCGGGGTGCCACAACGATTGGTATCAGAGCAGGTCTGGCTGTAGGACGCCCTAGTCCGCGCGAGCGTTACAAACTGGTAGTTCAGAG
Organism: Elymus sibiricus; assembly: GCA_039707655.1. Lineage (NCBI taxonomy): Eukaryota > Viridiplantae > Streptophyta > Magnoliopsida > Poales > Poaceae > Elymus > Elymus sibiricus. Next base: position 41,289,474 of record CM077670.1, read on the forward strand.
TCTAGTTTGCTTGTTGCATTTGGTTGTTGCATTTGTTTGCTGCATAGCATGCATGTAGACTTATTATCTTGTCGCTAACAGTTGATCTTGTGAGTGTAGGTGGTATCGGTTTCGATCCACTACCTGCACCCTCCAGTTTTGCATACTTGCTCTTTGGGGTTTGGTGTCATCTCTGTCCCAGCGGAGTGATGCCGAGGTACCTTGTGATGTCGATCTCTTGCAGGATTGATGCACAGGTATCGCACCAATATATTCTTTTGAGCCACACCTATCGTTTTGGTGGTAGACATGTTTCTACCCCGGATCTTGCCATCCAACCTGTCGCCTTGGCAACCCTTATTGATCTTTGCTATCAGAAAAGGGCAATGTCAGCAAACCCTGATTTCCACCGCTATCCTACCCTATCACCATTTTCTGGACGAGTACGGTTCCCTTCCTAACGCTTGATGATGATATGACCGTGACATCCGTGTCTCGCTAGATGATCACCAAGTCCGTCCTCACCGCTAAGCCCGTCCAGATGCAACCGGTGCCGAGCCAGCTCTTGGTGTAGATCTGTTTACACCAACCGCTCCACACGATTATTCACTTTCGTGCACACCGCCACAGCATATTAGATCGTAGTACTGGAGTTTCCCCGAGAATTGTGTGCTTAAGTAGGCATGCATAGTGAGGTGAATAGCTGTAAAGTGTGATGTTGCTTGTATGTAATCTTAATGCTGTGTGTGTTTTGTTTGAGTCGTTTCTTTTGCTTCTTTCTTTGGGCCTTCGGTGTTACCTTATTTCCCTTATGAAAGTTGCTCATCAACCGACACCGAACTCGAAGAATCGGTAAAGAATTCAAATATTTTGAAGCGCAGCTAAACAGTGTGGAATTATCAATGGACTGCATGTATTGGGAATATCTGATCTGAATGCAAATGATATTCGGAATTGATTATCAACATCAAGATTTACCTCAGTGGAGCAATCTTCACATCAGTAATGATTAAACCAGCCGGAAGACAAGTGGTGTGCAAGACCAACAGTATATTATCAGTCAAAGGAATATCAAAGGTGTATATATATACTGCATTCAGTCCGCATATCAGAGAGAAAAGCTTCTGGTGTAAGCAACCCAGTCTTCCTCCGCACGCTACCAGAGAAGCTTACGATGCAAGGTTCCACAGCCGTCCTCAGTACGATATGTGGATAATTTCTAGCATAAGATACTCTGTCTTCCTCGGTAAGCTACCGCAGAAAGCTTCCGTCATAAGGCACCGAATCTTCCTCAATAAGCAACCAGGAGGAGAAGCTTCTGAGGTACGATACCCAGTCTTGTTCAGCAAGCTATCCCGGCAAAAGCTTCGAGTGTAAGATATCTAGCCTTCCTCGGCACGATACTCTCGATGGCTTCGAACACAATCTATCTAATCTTCGTCAGCACGACACTACCAACAGTTATCGTCATGGGTACAGGACATTACACAGTTAGTTGGCAGTGCACCTCAAGAATCAGATCCGCAACAGGTTGGTTAGAAAAACGAGCTAGTCAGGACACACGTGTCTGCCTTGGGAATCACATGCTCAGATACACATACTTCCATATATATTGTGAGCATGCTGCCAAGGTCCTGCAAGTCACTCGTACGATGATGCAAGCATGGTGAGAATCCGACAACCGCATGAGCTATGTAAAAGGAAGAAAGCCAGTTATACACCTCAGTGTGGTGCAAGGACTGACAAGCTATGAAGCAAGACAATGTTGGGACAATAATCTTGACAGTGGATATCAAGGCCAGCTTCCTCACACCCGACAAAGTGATATCATTAACCTCTGTCACTGTCATGTATGATTGACCTCATGCAGTGAGCTCTATACAAGTAACTGTGAACCTGGTACATGATCCTGATGAACCCTTGCTTACCTTTCCTGGTAACGGCACCACACCTGTGTTCTGAGCTGCTTTTGGCCGTCTCGGGCAGCTGTTGAGTTTCTTTCTGTAGCAGTGACCCTATGCTTTGAGCTGTTCTTCGGCCGGCTTAGGGAACTGCTACATTCTTCTTATCAACACTGCCTCATGCTCTGAGCTGCTTTTCAGCCGTCGTGGGCCATGGTTGAGTTATCTCAGTAACGTCCCAGATCTGAGTTGTAAAGGCCGTTCTGGTGGCTACTGGTTTATTTGCCGATTTCATGGAAAGGTTTGGATGATCATTGCCATACAGTTAGAGCTTGTGAGATGATGAACTTGCCAGTTAAGCGTTGTTGCACGGTTATAAGATAAGGATAAGGTATGTTTGCCGGAATATTGCACCTGACAGCACCTATGGTCACACAAAGAATTAAAGATATTTATGGCCAAGCTCTTTCAGCAAAAGATTCGGACAAAAGAAAACGATAATGAAGGAGCAAGACCGGCAATACAGGTAGGATAATTGTGGCATGAACAACATGGTACGGATACCCAAGACAGTCTGATTCCGTATTGATCACCATGAACACACACCCAAGGGGTCTACTCTATTGTAAGAACCTCATATCAAGGTGACAGCTGAATTGTCGGCACGGATCTGAGACAAAGAAGTCAGCCAAGGTGATTCAGAAGATCCCTGCTAGCAGTCAGATTCCGCCAAGAGAACGGTTATGATTCTCAGCAAGGTTTTGAACCCGGAGGACATGCATCTAGTAACCCGATGCAATGACTAAATGTTTCATGACCACCGAGGAAATTTGCTCATAACTCCTTCCAATACTATCGGGGCTGGATAGAAGTATGTCACGTCAATTGAAAATCACTCCCGGACTGATAATAACAGATAAGCCAGCAAACATAAAAGAATTGAAGTTAGAGCAAGGATGAACATATGAAGGAAGATCTGTCGGAATATGGATACGGTGAAGCAAACCACCCCAGAGCGAGGCAGTCAGTCATATGAAGTCCAGAGGGAACATAAAGGAAAAGGATACCCGAGTTGGAAACGGTTTCCTTAAGACAGAATATTCATACTTGTTCCCTGAGCAAACAAATCTCGAGGATGAGATTTATCGTAAGGGGGGTAGGTTTGTAACACCCCGATTGTTAGCCCTTTCTTTTTCTTTTGGATTTCTTCAAATTTTTATTTGGAGTTCCTTTTTCCTTGGCTATGTCGTCTTGAAACCTGGGAAGATCTTCTCTCCTGCCACTTCCAAGTGGCTTGTCATTCTCAAATCTATCCCAAGGCCATGTCATTTCCATCTGAGCCCAACCTCAATATTTATTTCTTGGGAATATTCCTTTTTCTATTAAAGGAATAACCCTGTTTGCCTTAGGTTGTGAAGCAACCTATATTTCCGTCATTCCAAAAATTCCCACAAAATTCTCATAAATTCTTTGGATCATATATTCCACTAATATGTTAAAATCCATCCTTGCCTAGTTCAAAAATAATTCATGGATATTCATTTCCTATTCTGCCCAGCAAGGCACTTTGTGAAGGAAGTACTATTTACCTTTTCTTGATTGCTCTCAAAATTTTTGGGCACTCTTTAATATCCAAATTATTGCCACTTGCCAAAATTCAACTTCATTTGCCTAGTAAATCTTCCTCAGCAAATTTCCAAAGTTTCTGACCAGAGAGAAGCTTTGTGAAGGAAGTACTAGCTAGGCTTATCCAAATGAGTTGAAATTTTGGTAGGTCATTCATATGATCAAATCACGACTCTCCACCAAATTTCATCTCCATGCAACAATCTATGTGAGCACACCTTCCAATCTTGGTTTCTGGTCACAATTTTAGTTTGTGAAGCAACTATATTTTATATTGCTTCAAAAATTCTGAAATTAATCCAGGACCTAAAAATCCCTATATATTTTGAGCATGCCAAAATTCACATTATTTTGCCAAGCCATTTGCTCCACAAAATTCCCCCAAGTTTCTGTCCAGTGTGGAGCATTATGAAGGAAGTACCATTTTTATTCATCCAAATGGTATGAAATTTTTATGGTGTCTTCATATGCCCAAATGATCATCCTACAGCAATTTGCAGCCCAATACAAGCATCCATGTGAGTGCTACTTCCTGATCTAGATTCTGGCCAATTTTGGCAGTTGTAAAGCAACTGCACTCAAACCTTGTCCAAATGATCTCAAAATCCACATGACTGTAGTCCTTCCTACCCTAATCCTCCGTGACATCCTGGTTAACTCTTATCCCCTCTAATTTGATCACTATTTCATGACCAAGTTGGCTACAACAATCTTTAGATGATCCATCCCATCAACTCATAGTCTCTTTGGCCAAACCATCACATCAGGGGGACTGTAGGTTGGAGGGACAACACGGTAGACATCTTTTTCCAGACATACGTGCCCTCCTCTCGCCATTGCACGCTGTGACCACGCCGTTGGCATGCGTTTGGCGCGCTCTGCGCGTCGGCTAGCTTCGGGCACCTCTCTCCCTGCCGTTCTCGCGCGCCCCAGTCTGTCCCAGAGCTTCGTGGCAGCCTCACGCTCACTCTCCCGCCCTGGCCCCCTCCTCCTTCGCTCTCCTCGCGCCACGGCAGCCCCGACCGCGTGCGCACAGTGGCCGAGTGGCCGACCGGACACCGAACCGCCCGCGTCTGCACCTCGACTTCCCCTCTCCCGTCGCCATCCATGCCTTCCCGCGTGCGCACGCATACGCGGTCGCGCTAGAGGCATCGACCGCGCGTCCGCGGTGGCACCCCGCTCGGCATCTCCTCCCCTGCCTACATAAGCCACTCCTGGCCGTGTCTCTCCGCACCAGCAGCTCTCTCTCACTCCCAAAGCCCCCCTAGTCACTCTACCAAGCTCGAGGAGCCTCCCTGCCCGCCCACAGCCGCCATGGCTGTCGCGTCCCTCGGCTTAAATTCGTCCAATGCCGAGCCTCACTCCCTCTCCGCTCCCCACCAGAAGAGTCACCAGAGCATGGCGGAGCTTCCCTGACCTTCCCCTCGCTCGCCGGACCGCCGTATCGCCCGTGCCCATCGTGGCCGAGCCGCCGTCCGCTGCGAGCAAGTCCGCCGCCCTGACCAAAATATGCTTTAAAATTTTAATCAACATACTGGAGTTTTATTGTTGCTCTCGGCAGATTCACAATCTTGAAATATGTCTTCTGTGGGGAATAAATGATTCTTGGGTCCATTGAGAAAAGACTCAAGGTTCACCCCACTGACAGAAATAATCCTTGTGTCGAGGACCGAATAATTTGCTCTTGCTGGTGTCCATTCCTGATAGCTCATCTGACTGTTCCTTTGGTGTGATCTGTTCTGAGGCAAACTCCCTCAGGTATATGCTGGCCTTGTCTGTTGCACGCAGATTCTACTTCTGACCCCTTCTTCAGTTGGCAGTTCCGGGGTTGCTATCCTGAATATCATGTAGTTGACTTGAACTGACTGAGTTTGGACTATTGGGTATTATCCAAGCTGTAATCTGGCCTTCTTAGCAGCACTTTGCGAATGGATCCAGTCGGAGCAAAAGAACGGAATCGACGAAGGATGCAAGAATCACGAAAAACCAGAAATGCTAGAAAGGCAAATAAAGCTCAAATTTTGCGGACTTTACACACGTGGCCAAAAATTCACTAGTATAACTAGCCTAGCGCACTCGATGCACCTCTAAGGACTTAGAAGCAAAACCACACAATGCTCCTGGTAGCAATTGGTGTCGAGCTCCTACTACTTCCTTAGGGAACATCAAACTCGACGCACGACCATAGCCAAAGTGGCTTAGTCAACGATCCTCGGGTTGTCGAGAAAAGATAGAATTTATAGGCGTTTCCCAAAGGAAACTAGATTTGAGGAGAGAAATGCCATGGTTAGCAAGCAAGGTGGGGATATCTGGTTCACCTAGGGGTTCAGGGCTCACGGGTCGTTGCTTGGTGCAGACATTTCACACCGAAGGCAAAGACCATGGGAGTTGAGGTCTGACATGGGGCAAAGCCTACGGGATTGCCTTTTGATCAATAGTAGCCGTGCCGGTTTGGCAAAGAAGGCTGAAATCCATCTGGGCTCTCTACTGATCAAGAGGCAATGAAATCCAACTAGGGTAATGATGACCCACAAGTATAGGGGGTCAATCGTAGTCCTTTCTATAAGTAAGAGTGTCAAACCCAACGAGGAGCAGAAGGAAATGACAAGCGGTTTTCAGCAAGGTATTTTCTACAAGCACTGAAATTATCGGTAGCAAGTAGTTTGATAGCAAGATAATTTGTAACAAGCGACAAGTAGCAATAGTAACTAAGGTGCAGCAAGGTAGCCCAATCCTTTTTGTAGCAAAGGACAGGCCGGAAAGATCTCTTATAATAAGCAAAGCGTTCTCGAGGACACATGGGAATTTCATCTAGTCACTTTCATCATGTTAGTTTGATTCGCGTTCGCTACTTTGATAATTTGATATGTGGGTGGACCGGTGCTTGGGTGCTGTTCTTACTTGAACAAGCCTCCCACTTATGATTACCCCTCTCGCAAGCATCCACAAAGAAGAATTAAGATAACTCTAACCATAGCATGAAACATATGGATCCAAATCAGCCCCTTACGATATAGCGTATAAACTAGGGTTTAAGCTTCTGTCACTCTAGCAATCCATCATCTAATTACTACTCCACAATGCATTCCCTTAGGCCCAAAGATGGTGAAGTGTCATGTAGTCGACGTTCACATGACACCACTAAGAGAATTAACAACATACATATCATCAAAATATCGAACGAATACCAAGTTCACATGATTACTTATGACCAGACTTCTCCCATGTCCTCAAGAACAAAAGTAACTACTCACAAATCATATTCATGTCCAAGATCAGAGGGGTATTAAATAGCATATTGGATCTGAACATATAATCTTCCACCAAATAAACCAACTAGCATCAACTACAAGATGTAATCAACACTACTAGCATCCCATAGGTACCAATATGAGGTTTTGAGACAAAGATTGAATACAAGAGATAAACTAGGATTTGAGATGAGATGGTGCTGATGAAGATGTTGATGAAGAATTGTCCTCCCAAGATGAGAGGATCGTCGATGATGTCAATGGCTTCGATTTCCCCCTCCCGGAGGGAAGTATCCCCGGCGGAATCGCTCCGCCGGAGAGCAAAAGTGCTCCTGCCCAAGTTCCGCCTCGAGACGATGGCGCTCCATCCCAAAAGTCTTCTCTTTATTTTTTCTAGGGCAAATGGGCTTATATACCAGAAAATGGGCACCGGAGGCTGGTCTGGGGGGGTGGCGCGCCCTGGTGCCTCGTGGGCACCTTGGTGGCCCCCTCTGGTACTTCTTTCTTCTAGTATTTTTTATTTATTCCTAAATAAATCTCCGTGAAATTTCAGCTCATTTGGAGATGTGTAGAATAGGTATCTCTGACATAACTTTTCCAGGTCCAGAATTCCAGCTGCCGGCAATCTCCCTCCTTATCTAAATCTTGCATATTAAGAGAGAAAAGGCATTAGAATTGCTCCACAAAGTGTTATATTGATTAAAAACACTATAAATAACAGTAGGAAAATATGATACAAAATGGACGTATCAACCCCCCCAAGCTTAGACCTCACTTGTCCTTAAGCGAAAGCCGATATCGATAATCATGTCCACATGTTTAGAGAGAGAGGTGTCGATAAAAACAAAATACGGACATAGTAGCATCATGATCATTATTATAACAGCAATATTGATTATCATAAAACTTCTCATGAGCAAGTAACAATTCATCACCATAACGAAGTATATGACATAAACTTTCTTGAAAACTAACAAACTATGTTCTCAATCAACAATGCAGTTGCAATTCATCATATTTTCAGGAAGGGTCTCATGTAGGAGCTTTTTAGCAAGTCCACATAGTCAACCATCATTTAGTCTTCTATGATTGCTAACACTCACAACATATATATGGAGCAAAAAGTTTCAGCCAGACACATAGAAAGATAGGGGCTTATAATTTCGCCTCCCAACTTATTCACCTCAAGGGTAATGTCAACAATAATAACTTATGATCACTCATATCCAACTGGATATATATGCCTAGATCTTCCCCACCACATAATGCTTGCAAAAGAGAAAAATAAAAAGGAATAGAGGAGAACACTATTGATTCTTGCATAAAAAGTAAATACATAAAAGTAAAAGATAGGCCCTTCGCAGAGGGAAGCAGAGGTTGTCATGCGCTTTTTATTGTTGGATGCACAAGCTCTTAATGCAAAGGAACGTCACTTTATATTGCCCCTTGTGATAGCAACCTTTATTATGCAGTCCGTCGCTTTTATTTCTTTACCATCACAAGTTCTTACAAAGCTTATTTTCCCTTACAATAAAAGTTCATACATATTTAGAGGCAATTTTTATTGCTTTTTTCACAATGACAACTTACTTGAAGGATCTTATTCAATCCATAGGTAGATACAGTGGACTCTCATGACATGAAACTGGGTTTAAGGGTTTTTGATGCACAAGTAGTATCTCTACTTGGTGCGGATTTTTGGCTAACAAAGATATTGGGCAAGCACCCCATGTTGGAGGATCTATGACAATATAGCTTCTATGTGAATATAAGCAAACATAATTCATTATGTTGTCTTCCTTGTCCAACGTCAACAATTTGACATAAAATACTTAATGGGGGCTCACAATCATAAAAGATGTCCAAGATAGTGTATTTGCATGTGAATCTTCTCTTCCCTTATTAATTTTTTCATGAATTGCATCATTGACCAATGCTATGCTTGTTAACTTTCAATAAATTTTACCACTTATACTTTTCTTTATGTAATGTCACTACTTTCCATAAGATTAGTATATGATCTTTTTCATTATTTTCTTTGCTAGGATTGAAACATAAAAGTAAAGAAGCAAAAACTCAAACTACTCTTTATTATATAACTCTCAACTCAATTACATAGATAGATCACGAAACTAGCACTCGAAAATAGATCATACTAAACTTTTATTCAACTAAATCACGAAATCACTAAGGATCGAACTAAAAATAGGTAAAGATAATAAAAGTGATCATGATACGATACCGGGGCACCTCCCCCAAGCTTGGCACAAGCCAAGGGGAGTGCCCATACCCATGTACTCAAGTTTCCTTCTTCGGTGATGGTGGTGGTGATGAAGTGGTGGGCTTGTCCTTCAGCTTTAGCAGATACTCCAATTTACGGTTGATGCTCCGAAGGGCGATGGTTTGCTCTTCCAACAAAATAACTTCACGAGTGAGAGATATATTCTGAGCACTAACTGTTTCAAAGACTCTTAGGGCTTCAACTACGGATGGGGGAAGATGATCATAGAGGGGTTGAAGGATATCTCCCTTCTCTGCGGTCTCCTCCATGGGGATGGCTTGCCCTCCTTCTGGAGTCTGGGTTCCCGCAACTTCCTCGGCCCTGTCCTCCTTGCCATTGTCTTCCTCCCCCGACGACCACTCGTAGTAGACCTCACTGTAGGGGCGTTTGCCCGGCGATGGTTGCACAATACGGTGCTTGGTACGGAGCCTTTGGGGAGCCATGGCGATCTGGATCTGTCAGAAAAATAGCACGAAACAAGAACAAAGGAAATTTCTGCGATACGGTGGTCAAAACGTCCGGGGGTATATATAAAGAATTTTTATCTTGCAAAACAAGTATTCCAGAAGAAAACGGAGTCGGGAAGGCTCACGAGGGGCCCATGAGCCACCAGGGCGCGCCTGGGGGGTAGCGCGCCCTGGTGCCTCGTGTGCACCTCGTGGGTCCCCTCGGCTGTTTCTTATTTTTGTATTTTTTCTAATATTCCAAAGCAGACAGAAAATATTTTTATGGAATTTTTGGAGTCGGTTTACTTACCGTATCATGTACCTCTTCCTTTTCAGGGTTCTGGAGTGTTCTGGAAGGTCTCCCTTATGTATTCCTCCGGTGTCGTTGTTTCAATAATATTGGTTTCAACATTAATGGGAGTACCTGAAATATAATGCTTAATTCTTTGCCCATTCACCACTCTCGGATTAGTGCCTTCGGAGTTGTTTATTTTGATGGCTCCGGAGCGATAAACTTCTTCGATGATATACGGTCCTTCCCATTTAGAGAGAAGTTTTCCTACAAAGAATCTCCAACGAGAATTGTACAATAGAACTTGCTCACCCACTTTAAACTCTCGTTTTTGAATTCTTCTATCATGCCATCTTTTAACTTTTTCTTTAAACAATTTGGCATTTTCATAAGCTTGGGTTCTCCATTCATCTAGTGAGCTAATATCAAATAACCTCTTTTCACCGGCAAGTTTAAAATCATAATTGAGTTCTTTAATTGCCCAATATGCTTTATGTTCTAACTCAAGAGGTAAATAACATGCTTTTCCATAAACCATTTTATAAGGAGACATACCCATAGGATTTTTATAAGCAGTTCTATAAGCCCATAATGCATCGTCAAGTTTCTTAGACCAATTCTTTCTAGATCTATTGACGGTTTTTTGCAAAATTAACTTTATTTCTCTATTGCTCAATTCAACTTGACCACTAGATTGAGGGTGATAGGGAGATGCAATTCTATGGTTGACATCATATTTAACAAGCAGTTTACGGAATGCACCATGAATAAAATGTGAACCACCATCAGTCATTAAATATCTAGGGACTCCGAACCTCGGGAAAATAACTTCTTTAAGCATTTTAATGGAAGTGTTATGATCGGCACTACTAGTTGGAATAGCTTCTACCCACTTAGTAACGTAATCAACAACAACTAAAATATGAGTATACCCATTAGATTTAGGAAAAGGTCCCATATAATCAAATCCCCAAACATCAAATGGTTCAATAGCAAGTGAATAATTCATAGGCATTTCTTGACGTCTACTAATATTACCAATTCTTTGACATTCATCACAGGATAAGACAAACTTACGAGCATCCTTGAAAAGAGTAGGCCAATAAAAACCAGATTGTAATACCTTGTGTGCAGTTCTGTCTCCCGCATGGTGTCCTCCGTAAGCCTCAGAATGACACTTCCGTAAGATTTGTTCCTGTTCATGCTCAGGTATACAACGTCTAATAATACCATCTACTCCTTCTTTATAAAGATGTGGGTCATCCCAGAAGTAAGGTCTTAAATCAAAGAAGAACTTTTTCTTTTGTTGGTATGTGAAACTAGGTGGTATAAATTTAGCAACAATATAATTAGCATAGTCTGCATACCAAGGAGTATTACGAGAGGCATTTATGACAGCTAATTGTTCATCAGGAAAATCATCATTAATAGGAAGTGGGTCATCAAGACCATTTTCCATTCTAGACAAATTATCTGCTACGGGATTCTTAACTCCCTTTCTATCAATAATATGCAAGTCAAATTCTTGTAGCAATAGAACCCACCTAATGAGTCTAGGTTTAGCATCTTTCTTTTCCATAAGATATTTAATAGCAGCATGATCGGTGTGAACAGTTACTTTAGAATCAACTATGTAAGATCTGAATTTATCACATGCAAACACAACTTCTAGAAATTCTTTCTCAGTAGTAGCATAATTTCTTTGAGCACTGTCTAGAGTTTTACTAGCATAATGGATAACATTTAATTTCTTATCAACTCTCTGTCCTAGAACAGCACCAACAGCATAATCACTAGCATCACACATAATTTCAAAAGGCAAGTTTCAATTAGGTGGTTGAACAATAGGTGTAGTGGTTAAGGCTTTCTTAAGTGTTTCAAAGGCTTCTACACAATCATCATCAAAAACAAATGGAATGTCTTTTTGCAAGAGATTGGTAAGAGGTCTAGAAATTTTAGAGAAGTCTTTTATAAACCTTCTATAGAAACCAACATGACCAAGGAAACTTTGTAACATCCCCATGTATTAAGCTACAGTGATCACCCTTTTGATAATGCCAAGTCACCATGATTAACAAGTCTTGATCACATTAGAATCATATCTCATTTCAAATTCCAATTCAAATTGAAATTCAAATTTAAAGTGAATTTAAAAGTTGTTCAAATCCAAGAACTAAATAGTTCATAATATTACAAATATTCCCAAAGCAATTGTAAAAATAAAATCAACATTAATTGAATTATTTAAATGACTCTAACATCCTAAAACAGTACCAAAACAGCAATATTTAATCCTTTTCCATTTATGAAAAATCCTAGTGAAATCAATTGGGTCCCAAAACTTTTGTGGCAAAACTATACCATGCAAGATTATTATTTAGACTAGTTTCACATTTTACAAAATATGTTTGCTAGACAAAGGAAAATGCAACAGAAAAAGAATAAAGAAAACAGAAAGAAGAAAAGAAAAGAAAAGAAAAAGGGCACTGTGGACTGGGCTCCAGTCCACAGTACTAGGCCCAGCCCATCTCCCTGTCGTCCCCCACCTCCCTCCTCCACCTGTCGATGGCGACCGAGCCAGGGCAGAGCGCCGTCCCCGCCGAGCCACCTCGTCGTCCGCGCCTCCACAGGAGCTCGCGGGTGGATAAGACCACCACCACGGCACCCCCAGGCGATCCTATCCACTCCCCATTCCTCTCTGTCGCTCCCTCCCTCGATCTCGTCGTCGCCAGAACGCCGCCGTCGCCATGGCTCGCCGTAGCCGTGGCCTCTGACCGTGCCGCGCCTCTCCGCCGTGCCAGATCGGACCACCGTCGTCCGCTACCTCATCCGCACCAACGAACTGAAGCCGGGAGCCACCGCAGCGTCTTCCCCGACCCTGTCTTCTTCCTCGGCTCCGACGCACTCCGGCGACGAATCCGGCCGCCTCGCGCCTCCCCCGAGCCCACTGAGCACACCTACAGGCGCCTAGTGAGCATCTCTCCCTTCCCCTCTCTTCTTGCGGTCGAATGCGCGCTCTAGCGAGCTCCCCCGACATGGCCGAACCCGCCGCCGTCTGGCACGTCGCCGGCATCACTCCGGTGACCGTTTGGTCCCGCGTTGCTGCCCGTTAGCTTCGCCGCGTCGCGTAGGCCCTCGCCAGCCGCTTGGTTTGCTCGCTTGCGCGCCGAAACGCCGAAACCCCGCACACCGGAACTCCGGCCGCCGCCGATGAGCTCGCCGCCGACGATATATGCCACCGTTGGCCACCCCACTGCCACCATTCGACGTGGGCGAGCCCCAGCTCTCGAATGAGCCAAGCCGCGCTGCCCCCCGTGCTCGGTACGCGAAATCTGGCCAACCCCCGACGCGCGCCGCCATGTTTGGCTCGCCGGAGCAGCCTCCGGTGCCGGCGTTGACGTGGCTGCCACCTGGCTACCCCGTGCCACTGACAAGTGGGCCCGGTTAACCCAGCTGACCGGGTCAATTGCTGACTGGGCCCGCACAGTCACTGACATGTGGGCCCCGCGCTATTTAAATGATTTTATAAATAATAAAAATGTTAATTATTCTGTTAATTAAATCTATTAGCTAATCAGTCACTGTCAGATGGGTCCCACAAGTGAATTAGGTTAGTTAGTTAAAATAAACCCCCTGTTAATTAGTACTGTGTATGACAAGTGGGACCCACTGGTCAGATTGACCAGTCCACCGCCTCAGTTGACTGCTGATGTCGTTCTGACGTCATGCTGACGTCACATAACACTGTTTTGGATAATTCAAATTAAATAATTTCTTAAATTCTAGAAAATGATTAAAACTTTGAAAAATCATATAAAAGAAACCGTAACTCGGATGAAAATAATTTATATATGAAAAATGATCAGAAAAATATGAAGGATCTGAATTTGCCACCCCCATACCTGCCACACCCCTCTAACATGATGAACATGGAACTTTTTGCCTGTTTCCGATAAATGAATAGTACATGACCTTGATAAAATAATTCCAGATAAATTCCTAAATCATCTAAAATAATTAGAGATGCATTATATCACCCCTGCATATCATTTAGGCATGTCATGCATCCTTGTTGCATTGTTTGCCGTGTATTTATTGTTTCTTCCCCCTCCTTCTCTCCCGATAGACCCCGAAACTGCCGACGACACTGCTGGGTACGACTACGTCGTCGAAGACCAGACCCCTTCAGCTGAGCTTCCAGGCAAGCAAAACCCCCTTGATCATCCAGATATCGCCCACTCTTTCTCTCTTATGCTTGCATTAGTATGGCTTCTGTTGTTGCTCCGATAGTTCCTATTCTGATGCATAGCCTGTTTTCGTCGCCTGCTATTGATACATCACCTGCTATCCTATAATGCTTAGTTAGGTATGCTATGTTTCATCAGCTGGCCCTTCGCCCTTGTCCGTTTGCCATGCTTGTTATTGGGCCGTGATCACTCTGGGTGATGATCACGGAAATGTTTACATACTAAAATACTTTAAACTGTTAAAGTCGGGCCGGCTCCAAGAGTGCCCCCGAGAGAATAATATTAAAGACGGGTCGGCTCCAAGAGCACCCGCGAGTGATACTATGGTGTAACGACAGGGCAGGCGGAGAACACCTAGGAGAGAGGTGGGCCTGGTCCTTGGTCGTACTCCGTGGATTACCAAGTCAGAGCAACAGGGATCCTGTTCGTCTTCGCGAGTTACTAAACACGCCTAACGGATTTGGGTATTTGATCTGAGTTGGCCACTGGCCTATACGCACTACCACCACGTGGGATAATGGTTTAATGGGGCCCTCTATGTCGTATGTATCAGCCGAAAGCTCTTCAGACGTCACAGCTCAGAGATGCGGGCTGATTACGTCACTTGTGTATATAGTGTCGCGCCTGGGCCCCGGCCAGTCTCGCAACGTGCAGGAGTGCAGAGGGCGATTGGCCCAAGACCCTTTCGCACTTAGGATTTAGACCGGCGTGTTGACCTCTTTGCTGAGCCTAGGTAGGACTGCGTCGTGTCGATTACCCGAGGCCGGGTATTACCCAGCAAGTGTGTCCGGCCAGATGTGATCGAGCGTGTTGGGTAACAGTAGTGCACCCCTGCAGGGAAGTTATCTATTCGAATAGCCGTGTCCACGGTAACAGGACGCTCGGAGTTGTATCCTGATCTGCTACAACTACAAATGGATACTGTTACAATGTTAAACTGATACTACTGCTCTCGGGATCACTTTCTCGCAGGGTAGACGAGGAAGGATCCCAAGGCATTACTAAAATATGTTTGATTATATATTATCTTGTTCTACTCTCTTCTGATGCTGCAAGATTGCTTCAAGATGCTAGTCTTCGATAGGCTAGGCCTCTCCTCCTCTGATTCCGGCATTTCTGCAGTTTAGTCCAAAGATATAGCTCCATTCCTTTGATACCGATGCATACTTAGTATAGTTCTTATGTCAGTGTTGCGAGTACTTTGGATGAGTACTCATGGTTGCTTTGCTATATTTTTCCCCATACCCGGTTGCTGCGATCAGACGACGGAGCCCAGGAGCAGGAGATCCCCGGAGGCACCTACTACTACGTTGAGCCCGCCGACCAGGAGTATTTCGGAGGCCCTAGGCAGGAGGCCTTCGCCTTTTCGACCAGTGTCGCTGTTTGTGCTGGCCTTCTTAAGGCAAACTTGACTAACTATGTCTGTACCCAGATATTATGGTTTGTATGACTTATGTATTCGGGTCCTCATGACCCCTGGTTTGTAATATGAAGATTTATGTTTAAATTTGAGTTTAGAGTTGTGTTGTGATATCTTCCCGTGAGTCTCTGATCTCGAGCGTGCACGTTTGCGTGTATGATTAGTGCACGGTCGAGCAGGGGCATCACAAGTTGGTATCAGAGCCGACTGCCTGTAGGAAGCCCCCTTCCGATTCCTTGGTCGAAGTTGAGTCTAGTCTTTGGAAAACTATTTTACTAACATTGTTGTGTGGCTTACGGGCTGACGTCGCCAATGGGTGGTATTAGGATCTTTTATTCCTCTTCCTTAATCTGGGACTCTGATCTCTCTTCTATTCGGGTTAACAGATTTTGCTAACGCTAACATTAGGTTCCCGTGACCATTTTCTCCTGTAGAGCCCCTCATTCCAGATGGTCGCTTGATTAACCAGAAGACTCTGAAGAAACTCTTCGATGTTTTCCCGAGGCCCTGGTGCCCACTGTCTTTGGAATTCTCTACCACCGATAAATCCTTATGGATAACTACCTACACTCGCCGTTCATATAATTATTTCCCCGTTGCTCTTGTTATTACAAGATGCCCCGAAACACTCTCCGATGTTCCTAGAATCCATTGTGCCTACTGCCTTACAGTTCCTTTTCCACATGGTTACACCTACGAATAATTCCTCACACTTACCGGGGATTAGTTCACCCCCAGTTGTTCCTCTGTTTCGCAAAATATTTCATAATGCTATTCGATCATTCGATAATCCTCTGCAGCCTACTACTTTTGAGGTTCGTCTTACCTGCCTGCACTTGTGGTTAATTCCATATGTCTAACAATCTTCGTTGTAATCCTCTGCAATAGTCGTTCTTACCCTATTGATTCATCATGTGTGCGAATGCACACAATCATCAGTTGATCCTTAGAAATTACCCTTCCGGCTCAGATGTCATTGTGAACATGAGCTGGTTCTCGGCAAATCAAACCTTGATTGATTGCCCGTCTAATTCTATTTAACTTACTCATCGTTCGATCAGAGCGTCTGCTTCTGATCCCCCGATTTGGAAATCATAATTCCTTTGTAATTAAGCTTCGAATTATTCAGTTATTTCTATAATCCGATGCTTTTACCCTCTTTCTTCTTCCGGTTGAGTACCGATGCTCACCTCAGCTTAGTTGTGGACCGCTAGACCCTTTGCTGGATTATTATCCGACAGTGTCCTTCATATTCAATAACCTTGTGAGTTCCTCCCCTGATGCATAATGCCTTTGGTAAATTGTATCCTCTGTTTTTGTCAACCATGCTCTGCTTCCGAGGTTGTGTTATTTACTCCTGGAATTTGTGGTATAGGTTCCTAAAATGCCCCGATGGGTGGTATCTATGCTTCTGCCATCTGAGTGAACCCGGAAACTCCTATGGGTCATACTGTACTGGTGTTACTCCAGATAAAATTTCAACACCACAACTTCATCAAAAGCGAGAAGTGAATGAAAGGTTATGCATTGAAGAAGTGGGAGTCAACCTTGAACTTTGTGTTCATGCCCATGGAAACGATGTAGACCATCACGGAAGCTTCTTGCAAAATATTTATTCATTTGTATAATTCTTCCAGTTTCCTTAACTTGATTCCATGCAGTAATGGTTCTGACCATGCTCACCTCATTTGATAAGTCCATTCCCGTGCCTCATCTATTTTTCAACAAGGTTAAAGCACCTGCCATCCGCAGATCAACGATCTAGTTCAGCTTCTATTTTGTTCTACCTTCGAGTATTACCCTCTGGTATCTCGAGGATATCGTACCATTGCACTACATCTTGAGAAGCTTCGATAAGGTGATACCTTTCCCCATCATAGTAATTCCACGGGTTCTTGTTTGTTGTCAACCGAGAACACCGATAAGTGAATCCAATCCACCCTATAACACATTGACCTTCCGCTTCCCCATTTCTTCTGCTTGATCATGTTATTGATCAATTACATCTTCTTGAAACCTTTCGATAAATTGTGTTGTGATCATTGTTAACATCTTTGACTTATCCCAAGTTATGAATTTAATTCGTAATACTTCCTTTTACCTAAATGGTGCTCCACTTGCTATCCTATCATGGATATCAAGCTCTGTTTTTCCTTGGGAAGGATATACACCTAATACTTGTGTATAATCACATTTTCCTTTCCATTGGTCTGTTTAATCCGATAATCACATTTTCCTTTCCATTGGTTTGTTTAACCCTTCTTGTGATCTATATGATCTGAGCAGTGATAATTCCCTGCTTGTGACAACACCCCTGGTGTACAATTCTGTCAGTAAGACCCTGTTACTATTATTGATGACATTCCGGTAACCGCCGGTGGACGAGAACTTTGCCTAATGGTCCGCCTCGCATTGCGAGCAGGAAAATGGTTCTCTTCATCCCCCGCCCTTGGTACCGACGTTGTTGCCAACATAGCTGACAAACTATCCTCTGACATGCCTTGCTATCGTGACCATGCATAATGTCACCGCCCTTCCTACACTTAATCCACCCTTACCACAGTTCCACATGACCGAAACCTGACTCTCCTGTGCACCCCCTGTTTCCAAAGTTATTCCTCGTGCTTGGCTTCGTTTGTATTTCACGAGCCATCTTCCCTAACATGTCCTATCCGGTATCAGACGCAATATCTAATCTCGTTGCTCTGAACCCCTTTTACTTCTGATTAGGCATCGAACGATTGCATACCCATTTGATACTTTTCTACCTACCTATATTGCTCTCGATGAATTCCCTAAGTTCCGAAACTCGAGAGATATCTATGTGTTTCATTCATGAGATAACCCCAGTTGATTTCCCCTTGTGAAACCCCATCGATGCCAAGTTACCCCTTATCCTTTTCGTAAGTACGATGAAGATCCGGAAGGGAGAACGACAACCTCATCAGGAAGCAATGGTGCAGAGAAAAGAAGACTTCAAATATAATGGATCAAACTCTTCAAGAAGTGCAACGAAGATCGAGAAGACTCGTTAGAATTTCGTAACCAAACCTTTTCCCCCTTACTCCACCTCTTAATTCTCGGGACGAGAATTTCTTTTAGAGGAGGAGAATTGTAACATCCCCATGTATTAAGCTACAGTGATCACCCTTTTGATAATGCCAAGTCACCATGATTAACAAGTCTTGATCACATTAGAATCATATCTCATTTCAAATTCCAATTCAAATTTAAAGTGAATTTAAAAGTTATTCAAATCCAGGAACTAAATAGTTCATAATATTACAAATATTCCCAAAGCAATTGTAAAAATAAAATTAACATTAATTGAATTATTTAAATGACTCTAACATCCTAAAACAGTACCAAAACAACAATATTTAATCCTTTTCCATTTATGAAAAATCCTAGTGAAATCAATTGGGTCCCAAAACTTTTGTGGCAGAACTATACCATGCAAGATTATTATTTAGACTAGTTTCACATTTTACAAAATATGTTTGCTAGACAAAGGAAAATGCAACAGAAAAAGAATAAAGAAAACAGAAAGCAGAAAAGAAAAGAAAAGAAAAAGGGCACCGTGGACTGGGCTCTAGTCCACAGTACTAGGCCCAGCCCATCTCCCTGTCGTCCCCCACCTCCCTCCTCCACCTGTCGATGGCGACCGAGCCAGGGCAGAGCGCCGTCCCCGCCGAGCCACCTCGTGGTCCGTGCCTCCACAGGAGCTCGCGGGTGGGTAAGACCACCACCACGGCATCCCCTGGCGATCCTATCCACTCCCCCTTCCTCTTTGTCGCTCCCTCCCTCGATCTCGTCGTCGCCAGAAAGCCGCTGTCGCCATGGCTCGCCGTAGCCGTGGCCTCTGACCGCGCCGCGCCTCTCCACCGTGCCAGATCGGACCGCCGTCATTCGCTACCTCATCCGCGCCAACGAACCGAAGCCGGGAGCCACCGTAGTGTCTTCCCCGACCCCGTCTTCTTCCTCGGCTCCGACGCACTCCGGCGACGAATCCGGCCACCTCGCGCCTCCCCCGAGCCCACTGAGCACACCTACAGGCGCCCAGTGAGCATCTCTCCCTTCCCTTCTCTTCTTGCGGTCGAATTCGCGCTCTAGCGAGCTCCCCGGACATGGCCGAACCCGCCGCCATCTGGCACGTCGCCGGCGTCACTCCGGTGACCGTTTGGTCCCACGCTGCTGCTCGTTAGCTTCGCCGCGTCGCGTAGGCCCTCGCCAGCCGCTTGGTTTGCTCGCTTGCGTGCCGAAACGCCGAAACCCCACACACCCGAACTCCGGCCGCCGCGGATGAGCTCGCCGCCGACGGTATCGGCCACTGTTGGCCACCCCACTGCCACCATTCGACGTGGGCGAGCCCCAGCTCTCGAATGAGCCAAGCCGCGCTCCTCCCCGTGTTTGGTACGCGAAATCCGGCCAACCCCCGACGCGCGCCGCCGCGTTTGTCTCGCCGGAGCAGCCTCCGGTGCCGGCGCTGACGTGGCTGCCACGTGGCTGCCCCGTGCCACTGACAAGTGGGCCCGGTTGACCCAGTTGACCGGGTCAACTGCTGACTGGGCCCGCACAGTCACTGACATGCGGGCCCCGCGCTATTTAAATGATTTTATAAATAATAAAAATGTTAATTATTCGGTTAATTAAATCTATTAGCTAATCAGTCACTGTCAGATGGGTCCCACAAGTTAATTAGGTTAGTTAGTTAAAATAAACCCCCTGTTAATTAGTACTGTGTATGATAAGTGGGACCCACTGGTCAGATTGACCAGTCCACCGCCTCAGTTGACTGCTGACGTCGTTCTCACGACATGCTGACATCACATAACACTGTTTTGGATAATTCAAATTAAATAATTTTAGAAATTCCAGAAAATGATTAAAACTTTGAAAAATCATATAAAATAAACCGTAACTCGGATGAAAATAATTTATATATGAAAAACGATTAGAAAAATATGAAGGATCCGAATATGCCACCCCATACCTGCCACACCCCTCTAACATGATGAACATGGAACTTTTTGCCTGTTTCTGATAAATGAATACTACATGACCTTGATAAAATAATTCCAGATAATTTCCTAAATCATCTAAAATAATTAGAGATGCATTATATCACCCCTGCATATCATTTAGGCATGTCATGCATCCTTGTTGCATTGTTTGCCGTGTATTTATTATTTCTCCCCCCTGCTTCTCTCCCGATAGACCCCGAGACTGCCGACGACACTGCTAAGTACGACTACGTCGTCGACGACCAGACCCCTTCAGCTGAGCTTCCAGGCAAGCAAAACCCTCTTGATCATCCAGATATCGCCCACTCTTTCTCTCTTATGCTTGCATTAGTATGGCTTCTGTTGTTGCTCCGATAGTTCCTATTCTGATGCATAGCCTGTTTTCGTCTCCTGCTATTGATACATCACCTGCTATCCTATAATGCTTAGTTAGGTATGCTATGTTTCATCAGCTGGCCCTTCGCCCATGTCCGTTTGCCATGCTTGTTATCGGGCTGTGATCACTCTGGGTGATGATTACGGAAATGTTTACATACTGCAATACTTTAAACTGTTAAAGTCGGGCCGGCTCCAAGAGTGCCCGCGAGAGAATAATATTAAAGACGGGTCGGCTCCAAGAGCACCCATGAGTGATACTATGGCGGAACGACAGGGCAGGCGGAGACCACCTAGGAGAGAGGTGGGCCTGGTCCTTGGTCGTACTCCGTGGATTACCAAGTCGGAGCGACAGGGATCCTGTTCGTCTTCGGGAGTTACTAAACACGCCTAACGGATTTGGGTATTTGATCTGAGTTGGCCGCTGGCCTATACGCACTACCACCACGTGGGATAATGGTTTAATGGGGCCCTCTACGTTGTATGTATCAGCCGAAAGCTCTGCAGACGTCACAGCTCAGAGATGCGGGATGATTGCTGGGATGGGCTGGTTACGTCACTTGTGTATACAGTGTCGCACCTGGGCCCCGGCCAATCTCGCAACGTGCAGGAGTGCAGAGGGCGATGGGCCCAAGACCCCTTCACACTTAGGATTTAGACCGGCGTGTTGACCTCTCTGCTGAGCCTAGGTAGGACTGCCTCGTGTCGATTACCCGAGGCCGGGCATTACCCAGCAAGTGTGTCCGGCCAAATGTGATCGAGCGTGTTGGGTAACAGTAGTGCACCCCTGCAGGGAAGTTGTCTATTCGAATAGCCGTGTCCACGGTAACAGGACGCTCGGAGTTGTATCCTGATCTGCTACAACTACAAATGGATACTGTTACAATGTTAAACTGATACTACTGCTCTCGGGATCACTTTCTCGCAGGGTAGACGAGGAAGGATCCCATGGCAGTACTAAAATATGTTTGATTATATATTATCTTTTTCTACTCTCTTCTGATGCTGCAAGATTGCTTCAAGATGCTAGTCTTCGATAGGCTAGGCCTCTCCTCCTCTGATTCCGGCATTTCTGCAGTTTAGTCCAAAGATATAGCCCCATTCCTTTGATACCGATGCATACTTAGTATAGTTCTGATGTCAGTCTTGCGAGTACTTTGGATGAGTACTCACGGTTGCTTTGCTATCTTTTTCCCCATACCCGGTTGCTGCGATCAGACGACGGAGTCCAGGAGCAGGAGATCCCCGGAGGCACCTACTACTACGTTGAGCCCGCCGACCAGGAGTAGTTCGGAGACAGTAGGTAGGAGACCTTTGCCTTTTCGATCAGTGTCGCTGTTTGTGCTGGCCTTCTTAAGGCAAACTTGACTAACTATGTCTGTACCCAGATATTATGGTTTGTATGACTTATGTATTCGGGTCCTCGTGACCCCTGGTTTGTAATATGAAGATTTATGTTTAAATTTGAGTTTAGGGTTGTGTTGTGATATCTTCCCGTGAGTCTCTGATCTCGAGCGTGCATGTTTGCGTGTATGATTAGTGCACGGTCGAGCAGGGGCGTCACAAACTTCTTATACCTTTATTATGTTTAGGACATGGCATTTTCTCAATAGCATCAACCTTAGCTTTATCAACTTCAATACCTCTTTCATAAATTTTATGCCCAAGGACTATACCTTCATTAACCATAAAGTGGCAGTTCTCCCAATTCAAGACAAGATTAGTTTCTTCACATCTCTGCAAAACTCGATCAAGGTTGCTTAAGCAATCATCAAAAGAAGTTTCGTAAATGGAGAAATCATCCATGAAAACCTCAACAATCTTTTCACAAAAGTCAAAGAATATAACAGTCATACATCTTTGAATGGTAGCAGATGCATTGCATAAACCAAAAGGCATACGTCTATAAGCAGAAGTTCCAAAAGGACAAGTAAAGGTGGTTTTCTCTTGGTAGGCTTGTGATACAGGTATTTGAGGGCAACCAGAATATCCATCAAGAAAGCAAAAGTGTGTATGCTTGGACAATCTTTCTAACATTTGATCAATAAAAGGTAGGGGGTAATGATCTTTTCTAGTCGCTTTGTTTCATTTTCTAAAATCAATTACCATCCTATAACCAGTTACAATTCTTTGTGGAATGAATTCATTTTTATCATTAGGAACTACGGTAATGCCTCCTTTCTTAGGGACACAATGAACGGGACTTACCCATCTACTATCAGCTATGGGATAGATTATACCTGCTTCCAGAAGCTTTAATATTTCAGTTCTTACCACCTCTTTCATCTTAGGATTTAATCGTCGTTGGTGGTCGACAACTGGTTTAGCATCAGGCTCCATATTAATTTTGTGCTGACATAGAGTGGTGCTAATGCCCTTAAGATCATCAAGAGTATATCCAATAGTAGCGCGGTGCTTCCTCAGAGTTTTTAGTAATCTCTTTTCTTCATGCTCTGAAAGGTTAGCACTAATAATAACATGATATATCTTCTTTTCATCTAGATAAGCATATTTCAATGTATCAGGTAATTGCTTCAATTCAAATACAGGGTCACCCTTAGGTGGAGGAGGGCCTCCAAGAGTTTCTACAGGCAAATTGTGTTTAAGGATAGGTGGTTGATCAAAGAACATCCTATCTATTTCATTTCTTTCATTCATATGCATATCATTTTCATGGTCTAGTAAATATTGTTCTAACGGATCAGTAGGAGGTACGGCAATAGAAGCAAAACCAATAATTTCATCTTTACTAGGCAATTCTTTATCATGAGGTTGTCTACGAAACTTGGAGAAATTAAACTCATGAGACATACCACCAAAATTAACACTAACAGTTTCTTTAGCGCAATCAATCTTGGCATTAACAGTGTTCAAGAAAGGTCTACCAAGTATAATGGGACAAAAATTATCTTGTGCAGAACCGAGGACTAGAAAATCAGTAGGGTATTTTATTTTTCCACACAAGACATCAACATCTCTAACGATCCCAAGCGGTGTAATGGTATCTCTGTTTGCAAGCTTAATAGTAACATCAATGTCCTCTATTTCAATAGGTGCAATATCATTCATAATTTCTTGATATAAGGTAAACGGAATTGCACTCACACTAGCACCCAAATCACATAAGCCATGATAACAATGATCTCCTATTTTAACAGAGACAACAGGCATGCCTACTATGGGTCTGTTTTTATCTTTAGGATCTGGTTTAGCAATTCTAGCTGCTTCATCACATAAGTAAATAACATGCCCATCTATATTATCGACCAAGAGATCTTTAACCATAGCAACATTAGGTTCAACTTTAATTTGTTCAGAGGGTCTAGGTGTTCTAACATTACTTTTGTTAACCACAGTTGAAACTTTAGCATGTTCCTTAATCCTAATAGGAAAATGTGGTTTCTCAATATAAGCAGTAGGCACAACTAGATCAACATGGTAAACAATTGTTTCTCTTTAACACTAACGGGTTCCTCAATCTTTTCTTTAACAGGGGGATGATATTTAAACCACTTCTGCTTAGGGAGACCAACATGAGTAGCAAATGATTCACAAAAGGAAGCTACTATCTCAGAGTCAAGTCCATATTTAGTACTAAACTTTTGAAAAGCATCGGTATCCATAAAAGATTTAACACAATCGAACTCAAGTATTATACCTGACTCATTACCTTTGTTGAGCTCCCAATCTTCAGAGTTGCGTTTAATTCTTTCCAGAAGATCCCATCTGAATTCAATAGTTTTCTTCATAAAGGAGCCATTTGAAGAAGAATCGAGCATGGTTTGATCATCATGAGAAAGCCGAGCATAAAAATTCTGTAAGATAATTTCTCTTGAGAGCTCATGATTGGGGCATGTGCACATCATGTACTTAAGCCTCCCCCAAGCTTGAGCGATGCTTTCTCCTTCACGAGGCCAAAAAATATATATATAATTCCGATCACGATGAACCAAATGCATAGGATAAAATTTCTGGTGGAATTCCAATTTCAATCGGTTCCAGTCCCATGTATCAGTATCATCACATAGCCTATACCATGTCAATGCCTTTCCCTCCAAAGATAAAGGGAATACTTTCTTCTTAACTCCATCTCCGGATAAACCTGCAAGCTTAAACAATCCACAAATTTCATCCACATAGATCAAGTGCATATCAGGATGTATTGTTCCATCTCCTGCATAAGGATTAGCTAGCAGTTTCTCTATCATACCCGAAGGAATCTCATAACAAATATTTTCAGTAGGTGTAGTAGGTTGAGGAGCAACTATTTGTGCTTCCGGTCGAGGTTAAGATACCCCGAACAAGCCCCTCAAAGGATTACTTTCCATAGTGACAAGTGACAGTAAATTTCAGCACAGAATATAAATGTTTCCTTAACAAATTCCACTCACCAAAAGCGCTTCACTCCCCGGCAACGGCGCCAGAATAGAGTCTTCATGACCCACAAGTACAGGGGATCAATCGTAGTCCTTTCGATAAGTAAGAGTGTCGAACCCAACGAGGAGCAGAAGGAAATGACAAGCGATTTTCAGCAAGGTATTTTCTGCAAGCACTGAAATTATCGGTAGCAAGTAGTTTGATAGCAAGATAATTTGTAACAAGTGGCAAGTAGCAATAGTAACTAAGGTGGAGGAAGGTAGCCCAATCCTTTTTGTAGCAAAGGACAGGCCGGAAAGATCTCTTATAATAAGCAAAGCGTTCTCGAGGACACATGGGAATTTCATCTAGTCACTTTCATCATGTTAGTTTGATTCGCGTTCGCTACTTTGATAATTTGATATGTGGGTGGACCAGTGCTTGGGTGCTGTTCTTACTTGAACAAGCCTCCCACTTATGATTACCCCCTCTCGCAAGCATCCGCAATTACGAAAGAAGAATTAAGATAACTCTAACCATAGCATTAAACATATGGATCCAAATCAGCCCCTTACGGAATAGCGCATGAACTAGGGTTTAAGCTTCTGTCACTCTAGCAACCCATCATCTAATTACTACTCGACAATGCATTCCCTTAGGCCCAAAGATGGTGAAGTGCCACTAAGAGAATCAAATACATACATATCATCAAAATATCGTACGAATACCAAGTTCACATGATTACTTATGACCAGACTTCTCCCATGTCGTCAAGAACAAAAGTAACTACTCACAAATCATATTCATGTCCAAGATCAGAGGGGTATTAAATAGCATATTGGATCTGAACATATAATCTTCCACCAAATAAACCAACTAGCATCAACTACAAGATGTAATCAACACTACTAGCAACCCACAGGTACCGATCTGGGGTTTTGAGACAAAGATTGAATACAAGAGATGAACTAGGGTTTGAGATGAGATGGTGCTGATGAAGATGTTGATGAAGATTGGTCCTCCCACGATGAGAGGATCGTTGGTGATGTCGATGGCTTCGATTTCCCCCTCCCGGAGGGAAGTATCCCCGATGGAATCGCTCCGCCGGAGAGCAAAAGTGCTCCTGCCCAAGTTCCACCTCGAGACGGCGGCGCTCCATCCCAAAAGTCTTCTCTTTATTTTTTCTAGGGAAAATGGGCTTATATACCAGAAAATGGGCACCGGAGGCTGGCCAGGGGTCCCACGAGCCACCAGAGCGCGCCTGGGGGGGTGGCGTGCCCTGGTGCCTCATGGGCACCTGGGTGGCCCCCTCTGGTACTTCTTTCTTCCAGTATTTTTTATTTATTCCAAAATAAATCTCCGTGAAATTTCAGCTCATTTGGAGATGTGCAGAATAGGTATCTCTGACATAGCTTTTTCAGGTCTAGAATTCCAGCTACCGGCAATCTCCCTCCTTATGTAAATCTTGCATATTAAGAGAGAAAAGGCATTAGAATTGCTCCATAAAGTATTATATTAATTAAAAACACTATAAATAACAGTAGGAAAACATGATGCAAAATGGACGTATCAGGTAACCTACAGTCAGCCTGGCTGCTCTGATACCATCCGTTGTGGCGCCCCGCCTGAATACTACTATTGCCAGACGGTCGCCGCACATGCCAGCCCAGGAAATCACACTGGCGCGTGCCTTTACAACATGTATCATGAACATAGGCACAACTGTAATATATTTATTAGCCATTGTGGTTGGAATAAATACATCATGGTTACAAAGATGGGGCAGCGGAGAAATACTAACTAAGGCAGCACAGACTTCGAGGGGCTCCAATCCACAGGGAACTGACTGGGTTACTCTTCTAGCTCGCGAACGCTCCGGCTCCCCGCTAGTGGACGTCGAATCCTTAGGTGAACCTGGCCACATTGAAGGCCGCTGAGTACTTTTGAATGTACTCTCAAGCAAACCAAACCAACATATACACCAAGCAAAGCAATCCATGGCATTCAAGCATGCATTTGTTATTAGAGCAACATTATCCATCATGGCATTATCTAGCAATATTAATCATCATATCATAACAGGATTACCTAGCATGGTAGCTACCAAAGTAAATGCAGTAAGGTAAAGCATAACAGTGTAGGTATATTAACAAGTTTGCTCTCATGATCCCTCCGGACCATATCCAAGTGCTTTCTGTCATCTGACCATCTCTCCCATAGCCGTCCCATGGCTAACATCTCACATTCCTGACATCCTCCGATGTCCATGCACCCACACTTCAAGCCTGACAAAGCTTACCTTTCTCTGGTTCATTATTAACAACATCATATGGTTTGTTCCTCCAGACTCGACACCGACCAAATAGTGTGACCTAGTACGAACTGTGTCCCATGACCGAGGATGCGGCTATTCGAATAGATTTACACTCTGCAGAGGTTGCGCATTTACCCACACCATGGAGCTCCTGGCCTCGTACGTCAGTACATGCTCCCATTCGGGTGGACCGGTGCTGCTCCAACAAAACCTGTCTATTGTCTGGCACTCGTACGGTCCCACCGACAATCATCCCCCTTCCGGGTCATGCCCTGGGTGGCCCCTGTGCCACTTCTGACACCTGCCACCGTCGTGGCCAAACAAAACTATCCCAAACAGGGACCCGCGCGCAAATAACCTGGGCTCACAAGGTTATCGCCGGCTACTGGGCCAGGGTAGCACGCACGCATAACCTTCCCTCTTTGGTGGTACTGATAAGAGGAAAGATAATAGACCAAGTTAGGGCCGTCCCATACCGGCAGATGTGGATGCACTGGTGAGTTCGGTTCAGTGGCACAATGACTCGATCCAGCCGATGGAGGAGGTTGTTGTTATTAAGTCACATTCTTGATCATTGCAATAGCAGTAGTAATGCATAACATAACAACCTATCTCCATATTGTCACCTACGAGTCACTAGTGCGATAATATGGTGAATACTAGCAAGTAATGCAAATAGTAATACAAACTATCAGGAGTTTAATTATTTCTAGCACAAACATAATCATTAATTAAACATGCAAGAATAACACAAAGCAATGCTTTAGGGCATATATCAGATGGTCGGCTTGCCTGTGGGTCGATGAATTCACCGGAGAGAAGTGCGATCACCTTGCGGAAGGATTTGCCGGAAAGGTTTCTCCCTCGAAGGGCTGAATATAGGGCAGGGGCAATATGGTCATTTCAGAATGTGTAAACATTATGAAAGTGACCCATCGGAACGGGCTTAACGAGCTTAGAAAGTGGGCTTTGGATTCACCTGAATCAGAGTTATGGTCGCGGAGCAATGGCCGTTCGTTCGTTAAGCGACAAACAGATAAAAACTGTCCATTTTAGCCCTTAACGGGTGAACGTCCACTATTTAACAGATTCAGCCGCTGGCTGAAAAAAAACGGAAGCGCAATTATGAAAATACGCTTTCATCGAACAGAAAGCGTAACTCCCGAAGTGCGCCTTCAATTAAACTGGCTGGGCCCGGGGTACAGTCACTTACGGGTGGGCCCACCCTTATCCTTCTCTCTCCTCCCTCCTGGGTCTTCCTCTACCTCGCGAACGAAGGCAGGGGTGGTACGGCCACTGGCGCAGCCGACGAACGGCGGCACGGGAAGGCCCGCCGGCACCTGCCCTGGAACCAGTGCACCGCGCCGCGCCCAAGGGTGGCCATAGGACCGCACGGGACTGCCTGCAGCACCGTCGCCCTTGGCTAGGGCATGGCGGCCGTCGGCCAATAGAGGGGTCCCTCCGGCGATGCTTCGCCGGCTAGAGCGAGGGCGGCGGTGGCTTGGAAAGCTCCTGGGGAGGTCCGAGGATAAGGATGGAGAGGAGGGGAGTGGCCGGGGCGCCGGGTTGGACAGGGGAATCGGGCGGCAACTTTGCGGCCATGGGAGGGGACACAGAGCTCCAGGGCTCAAGGGGATGGGCTGGGGAGGTTGCTGGTGGTCGGGAGGGCTCGGGGACGCGCTTATATAGCCACGAGGAGGGCTTCTCGACGACGGCCGAAGCTCCGGGAGCTCGATGCCGTGGCGGCGTACCGGCGAGGCACCGAAGGTCAACACAAGCGGCCAGGAGCTAGGGGACGAGGGGAAGAGGACTCCAGAAGGCTCACGCGCGCGGTGGAGAGCTCATCGGTGCTCCGGACAAGCTGGAGCTGGCCGGAAGCGACCTCCCGAAGGATCCAGCGCACAGTACACTGGTTTGGCGCGCTCAGTGCGTGGTCACCGCATGGCCACGGCATTGCCACACCCCACACGAAGCCAAACTATATCTAGGGTGTTCTACACACTACACTGAGTTGACCTTACCCCTTAAACAAGAACAGGGAGCTCTGGTGTGACTACACCTTGATCAAACAATAAATGCCAGCAAGGTGTTTGACATGTGGTGTGGCCATCACAGTGCCCCTCTTGGCATGGTCTTTGACAGAGAGTGATCATTCACTAGAGTGACCCCTTTGGCAAGATTTCAGCACAAATGGGCAAAGCTATTTGGCACTTCCTTTGCAAACTTGCAATTTGGCCAGAAATATGAATGTGTGCTGGGGAAAAATGGCTAAATATATTGAGCTAATTTTTGGTGTAGGGTGGAGATTTGGATTCAAGAATTCATTGGTAAAATTTCATACCATTTGGATACTTCTACATGGTATTTCCTTCATAGTGCTGCAATCTGGACAGAGTCTTGGATAAATATTTGTGGGAGATTGAATAGATGAATAGAGCTGATTTTTTATCTCCATGAGTGATTTCTCAATGTTAATCACCATGAAAATTTTCAGCTCCAAAGGATCAAGGTTAAAGCACTTCCTTTGCAAATTGCCCAAACTGGACAGAATTTGCAAAGGGATGCTTTGCTTAAAATTTGAACTATGGAACTTGGGTTCTTGATGGAAATAGTGAACATATGGATAGGAGAATCTCCACAAATTATTTGGGATTTTTCCTGCCTACCAAAATAGTAGTTCCTTTGGAAAGTGCCCAAAATGCAATATTGGCTTTAAATAGGAAAATGCATTTTCCCTTATTTAATTATGGCCAATATTTTTATGAGAGATCAATATGATCACAATGAATATTTTCACAAGTTTTCATGAACTTTGGAGATGGATAGATATTTTCCTGAATTTAATTCCTTCTTAGGATAGAAAAATGAATTAATTTTAAATGAAAAATATTGCAAATGACTTGGCAATATTTTTGCATATCCAGGGTTGATAGATATAGGAGAGTCTCTGGAAAGATTTTGGGAGGCAGCAGATCAAAGGAAATTGGGGTTCCTTTGTAACTGCAGGAATTAGGGTTTCCCTTTCGATAACTCGGAAGGTAGGGTTTCGGCGGCAAAACCCTGAGAATATAGTTTGAGTAGCAAGGTTGAATTGGAGAGAATCTCTAGTCTGATAGGAAAGGCAAGGCTATATGACCATCTTCATATGCCCAAAGGCGAGAGAAAATCCAATAACACCGAAGGAAAAAGACGGGAGTCCCATCTCGCGAAGGAAAAACCGAGGAGCGTAAATCAGGTTGTCACAGACAGCTTCCTCTCTTCGTGTTGACGGTCCCATGGCCTTGACGGTGGCGCTCTTTAGGTATGCATGTTCCGACTATCGGGTGGTGCTCGGAGCCTGCATTGCTGGACCTCGGCGGCAATTTTCATTCAGGCTCGAGGGAGGCGAGCGCAGCCATCGCCCGTTGTTGCGGTGCCCTTTTGCTCGAGAGAGTGGGAACAAGGGGCTCCTCTAGGCGATGGAGCTAGATGGCGTTGTCTTTGCTGGCGTTTAGATGTTGGCGATGGCATGGTCTCCCATGTCAGCATGTCCCCTTCCCGTGGTGGCTTCGTTCTCGGCTCCGGTTGCTTGATCACGAAGCTGAACTCAGAAGACTCCAAGCGGTTCTCCTCTTCCATTCAATGTTGGCTTGTAGTTTTCTGGGGTGTGTGGCTGGTCCTCGGCACCTTGTATCATGCCGTGTGTTTTCTTTCTTTCTTTGTTGTGTGCATTGTGGTGTTGTGTTGTTCTTGGTTGCTGTAAGGGCTTCATTAATTTAAAGCCGGGCGGTAGCCTTTTCTCTAAAAAATACATGTATAGATGCACCCGTTGGGTTCGTGTGTGTGCTGTGCATATAGGTAGTGGATGAGCTGGGAAATGGGCAGCTTACGAGAAGCGGTGGGCACATAGATTGTGTAACATTCAGTTATCTATGTGCACTCGTGTTTCCCCTGTCCACTCTACCTATAATCAGTGCATGCATGCCAACTTAAAAAAAAACTTTCAATGTATTCATCATTTATCATGACAGTATAAAGAACATCAGAAGTAACAAAAATTATAGTTAAATCCCTGGAGCGAGCTGAAGACGCGCAGTCATCATCGCCCCTCCCTCCTTCATAATTTACGCTTCTCTTCTTGTTTGTCCCGTTACTATCTCTCTCGCAGCATGATTGATTGCATCCAAGAGGATTTACAGACTTTTGTGTGATTATATTTACGTTGCCATATGGTTTAAAGAGATAAGGGCAGCTCCAACAATGTACCTTAAATCGGACAAATACACAAAACAAGAACCGTCGCCAACGAAGAGAAGCATAAATTAAAAGGATCAAACGTGTAGACACATAACCAAAGACTGGATCCAAATAGATCCACCGAAGACCAACACCGATCCAATCCTATGAGATCCAACGGAGACACACCACCACACGCCCTCCGACGACGCTAGATGCACCATCGGGACAAGGATCAGATGTGGAAGACATTATTCCTACTAGGGGCATTGCTGCCGCCACACAGCCCCAACCGAGACGCTGAACGAAACAAGGACGGAAGCGAGGTCTCTCCGTCGGCGAGGGGCCGGGGTCCTCCCGCGCCTCCATAGCCCAAAGGCCATCGGAGGCATGGTGGACCGGCGGCGGCGCTGACGAGAGAAGGAAAAACCCTAATCACCTGGGGGTCGTTTTTTGGGAGGAGGAAAAGGCTTCATAAAAATTCATGCATGTCACTTCTTCGATTCTCTTTTAACAGGAACGAAGAACAGTGTGTTGTTATTAACATGGCAGTAACAACAGTTCTAGGAGGACAAAACACATCTTAATTCCGGTGGTACAAGAATGTAACATCTTCCATCAGGCTGCTGAACTGAATTCATCAACGGAAGACTCCTCGCTTTACCTACTCTCTCCATTTTTATTTACTCCGCATATTATCTTTGACCTAAGCCAAATTTTATAAAGTTTGACCAAGTTTATAAAAAACAATCTAAACTTTCACAATAAAAATATATATGATATGAAAATATATTGAATGATAATTCTAATGGTATTGATTTGATATTGTGGATGTTAATATTTTTTTGTACAATCTTGGTCAAAGTTTAGAAAGTTTGACTCAAGACAAAACTAATACGTGAAGTAAATAAAAACCGAGGGAGTACTTCATGTGGACGCGGTAGGATTGGTTGTTTATAAGGGAATGAAGTTTACACTTACCATATGACTTTAGCATCTGTTTATAAAACAAATATAGGAAGACTGGGTGCTGCTATGCAGGGCGTTGGGCAAGGGCAGAGCAACCATGCACCCCAAAGCCACCATGAAGAATGCTGCACATTCTCCAGCAAGCTGGTCCTTCCGGCTACGCCGCTGCTCGCGCCCCTCATGGACACCTACATGACCTTCGACTACGGTGACTCCACGATGACCGCCATCAAGCAAGTGTCGACTTGCTTCACGGGCCTTTACAGTTGGGCTCCTTTCTCCAGAATTGCCAACATAACTCCATGTAGATCGTCAAAGAAGTAATTAGCCGTCAGGGTCATCAAGAATCCCGAAACATTCACCCCCCACCGCTCCCGCGGGCAGCGGCTGGGCGAAACCCTAGCGCCGGCCGCCTCCCTCCTCTCCCTACCCTCCTCCTCCCTCGCTGTCGCCGGAGGGCGCTGCCGGGCAAAGCCCGGGCGCCGGCGCCGGTGGCGAGGGCCCTCCTCCTGCTCGCATGGTGTTAGCAGTTTGAGCTACGGCGTCCTGACGGGGGCGCGACGCTGGCGTGGGGCGCGGCGGTGGTGACACACGCGGCTGAGACGACGGCTCGAGTGGGCGGTGGAGCTGCGGCGGCTGCGCGGTGTTTCCTGGGTGTGTGGCGGCGCTCTCGCGGTCGTCTTCGTCACCACGGGGCCTTAGTCGGCATGCGGCACGCAGGACGGGCTTCGACGATGGACGGCGAGGATAGCGGCAGTGGTGCGTGCCCGGCTGGAGGGGCCCCTGGCTGGTGCGGTTGCTGCCGCACCGCAGCTCGGCGCCTGTATGTGTTGGGTGGCCCTCGCATAAATCTGGAGTCACCAGATCTGGCGGGAGGCAACGGCTGCCCCTCCGGCGGCGCCGGCCGGCGGTGTGGGGATGGCCAAAGGGGAGCTTTCCCATGTGCGATGTTTGGCAGCCCCCTCATGTGCAGGATCGGTCGCTCGATTTCTTCTGTCCATGTCGAGGTGGGCTATGGTAGTAGGGTGGAGAAGCTTCTTTTCCTCCGGTTGGTGGTGACCATGCGTTCTTGCGGTGGCGTGGAGGTCGGGCTGGGTGGCCGTAGGTGGTTGCACGGGTCGCCGGTGCGGCCGTGGCAGCTCTGGCGGTGGCGGTTTGCATTCGGCGGCGGGGTGTGGGTGGTGGTAGTGTCCTCCCTTCTCTTGGGTCCGAATCGAAGGCACGCAGGATACTCGTGCGACGGAGGTGACGATGACCCGGGGCTCGTGCTCGGGCAGGCCAGATCCGGGTCCGAGGCGGGTCAGAGTTTTCGCTCGGGGTAGGTGGGGTAAGCTCGGTCCGGGTGGTGATCGCGGATGGTGCGGTTGCTTGTCTCGCGGGCCCGGTGGGTTGTGGTGGTGGTCGTAACATCGTTGCGTTGTCGGACAGATCGACGTCGGTGACCATGGACATGACGTCGTGCGAGCTTGCTTGGGCCATGGCTAGGGGCTTGCTTGGCGGCGGCCATTGGCAGTCACAGAGTCATGTCCCCCCAGTCCACCGGGATTGGCTGGGGATGCAGGCGTGGGGGCCTCCTACGGTGGAGGCGCTAACCCAGACTCGGTGGCTAATGCCGGGCTAGGAGTAGAGGGGGTGTCTCTGCTCGTCGTACCATGGTTGGATGCGCCGTGAAGTGTGCGGTGTATGGTGTCTCGTGACAGGGATAATAGGGCGGTGGTCTCGGATGGTGGGCTTCATGGTTGGCTTTCCGGTAGGCTCTGTGGTACTGGTGGTGACTTCACCTCTTGGCCATGTGGGCGGCAAGGGGTGTAGTGGAGGAAGGATCTGGTATGCTCTGGCAATGCCCAGATCCGGTGGGGATGGGTTGGCCCTCGGTGTGGTGGTGACCAGGACTTCTCTCGGTTGTGGTGGCGAGATTCCGAGCAAAAGCTCGCGTTTCTGGCGCCGGCAATGGTGGCGCCCGTGGGTGTCGCTTGCTTGCTGAAGACGTCATCGTGGGTCTCGCCCTTGTGCTAGGGCTCCGGGTGAAAACCTCTGTCTGTTCGAAACTCGGCAGCAGCAACGCTTTGCACCATCACCCTATTGGGGCCATTGACATGGAGCTCAGAAGTCTTCGGTCAGGCCTTGGAGAGGTGTTAGGCTTGTTCTTGGTTTATGTTGTATCTTGTGATCAGCTTTGTAAGGGGGCCTCCCCACCAAATTGTATCTTTCGGCCTTGGACTTTGTTGTGTTGCTTTATATATAAAGTGGTGTGAAAGTAATTAGCCATTGCTGCTGATGCTAGAATATGAACTTAGGATGGCCAGAAACTAAAAGATTATAAAAAAACACAAAATGGCTAGAGGTAGATCTGACTACAACATCCACTCTGGTACAAGACTGTCCATCTGAGACACTCGTGCCTTCTGATAACTTGCCGTGGAATACACTTTCTGGCCTGAATTTGCTCGGGTTGCTTAATAGACTGAAATGAAGGGGCCTATGCAAGTTCATATACACCATCAAAACAAGCTCGAAAAACAAATTCGGAAGCGTCTAAATCTTGTAAACTGGGGTAGCCGGGTAGCTCGAACAAGATTCTCGCGCTTTAGCTTCTTGAGATAAAATTGCAAGGTTTTCTTTTTCAGGAACAAAAGGCACCATATTACAAGGTATTTTTTCCCCCTGAGAGTATCTAAACAGAAAATAACTTAGGGGAATTGGATCATCAATATGGCAGCAACTTAGGGGCCTGACCTTTGGTTGCAACCTGCTTGCGTGAGCGTTTCGCGTGCCTCAGCTTGTCCTGAAGATGTTGGAAGGGTCTTCTTAGAGCCTAGCAACTATAGATCTTGTTGGAGACTTTCTGATGGGAAGATCACTTGCACTGGCAGGTCGAATTTACTATCAAATTCAACGGCAGTGCCGACATTACTCCAGAACATATTTACTCATCGGCATCGTCCCTGCAACATTCTCGGCATAGCCATCCACCTACTGAAACATATAAACAGAGTGACTAGCAGATCTTCAATTACAGGGGCATGAAGTATTTACAAATACAAAAGTCAGTAGTGAATTCCCTGACCCTGAAGTCTTATTGAATTACCTCACAACTGTCCTGGATAGTACTAGTACTGCTCATAATCAAATCAACACTAGTATGGGTATGTCCGTCGGCCCCACTCTCAAATCACAGTGCACAAGCAAACATTTGACGATAAAGAACAAATCTCACACATCCTGCTGGCTGCACATTCCATTCACAGCTTCATTGCCTCGAGAGCAGGGCCAGTCCAGGTATTTGAAGGGCCCTAGGGCAATATTCAGTATCTGGGTACTCTGATTCACTATCGGCGTTTAACTATCCCTGAGTGAGAACATGTGGAAGAGAGACTTGAGAAACATCTAGCCAGTTGGAAGGCCAAACTCTTGTCTTATGGGGGGAGATTGGTTTTGATCAATTCAATCCTCGGCAATATAGTTTTATACATGTTGTCATTCTTCCATTTACTGAAAGGGGTTCTGCAGAGATTGGACTACTTTAGATCTAGATTTTTTTGGCAGTGTGATAATGAATCGAAGAAATGTGGGCTAGCTAGGTGGAATGTGTTATGCCGTCCTAAAAGTCAGGGGGGTCTTGGAATCCAAGATCTTGAGATTAAAAACATCGTCCTTCTTAGGAAATGGGTTTACAAACTCCTCACTGAGAACGGTGTATGGCAGGAAATCATTCGTAACAAGTACTTGGGTTCACAAGCCATTTCCCAAATTCATTGGAAACCCGGTGATTCACATCTTTGGTATTGCGTGATGAAGGCCAAGGAATTCTTTTTCCAATTTGGCACTTTCTCGGTTAAGGATGGTTCTCAGGTTAGATTCTGGGAGGATACCTGGCTGGGCGCCACCCTACTTATGGTGCAATACCCT
Organism: Elymus sibiricus; assembly: GCA_039707655.1. Classification (NCBI taxonomy): domain Eukaryota; kingdom Viridiplantae; phylum Streptophyta; class Magnoliopsida; order Poales; family Poaceae; genus Elymus; species Elymus sibiricus. The sequence continues at coordinate 41,326,079 of CM077670.1, forward strand.
AGCCTGTATCGGATTGTTAGACATAAGTTTGTCACAATCGCTCAGGTGTTGGGACAAGAAATTCCTGATATTTCTTTCTGTAGGGACCTATTAGGACCTCGCCTTGCAGCGTGGAATGCATTGCTCACGCGTCTGGAGCCCATTCAGCTGTCAAATGAACCGGACGAGTTTCGATGGAACTTCCATCAGAACGGCAGGTTTTCTGTTAAGTCCTTGTACGATGCGATTACCCATACCGATGTTCCGGTTTGTAACAATAAATTGTGGAAGCTCAAAATTCCTCTTCAAGTGAAGATATTCCTCTAGTTTCTAAATAGAGGTGTGATCTTAACTAGAGATAACCTGGCACGCCGCAATTGGCAAGGTAGCAAGACATGTGTCTTTTCCAACATGATGAGTCTATTAAACAACTATTTTTGAGTGTAAGTTTGCTCGTGCAGTGTGGGCCATAGTTCAAGGAGCTTCAAATCTTTACCCCCCACGTAGTGCATGTAATATGTTCGGCAATTGGTTGCGGGGTATCGACAAACAATTTTCTGCACATATTCTCACTACAGGAATCGGCTGATTTGCCGCCAGTACTGCTCTTTGCCGTCAGCTCTTCGTCGGGGCAGACAGCAAAGACATACTTTGCCGCCAGTGGCAGACGGCAAAGAACAACTGACGGCAAAGACATACTTTGCCGTCTGTTTTTTTAGCAGACCGCAAAGACATACTTTGCCGTCTATTTTTTTTGGGTTGACGGCAAAGACCGCTCTTTGCCGTATATTTCTATGTAGCAAACAACAAAGACATACTTTGTCGTTAGTTTCAGAACAACTGTAGGGAAAATGACTGTATCGATTTTTATTTTTTTTGAAAATGCAAATAAGGTCTAAAAAATACGAAATTTGTCATGGTATTAGTTTACGATTCCTAGAAGGCATGGAAAAAGTTTGAGAAAATTTAGTAAATTTTAACATAGTTATTTTATCAAAATAACTAGAGTAAAGAAGCACAAAAATCTGCTTGCTTCCTATTGGCTGAGCCCTCCCTTCCACGGATCGATGACATGGCAGGGGCAGCCCACCCCCACCACTCTCTCCCTTATCCACCGCATAGCCTACCCTCTGTTGGGGGCGGCTGCCTTATGTTGGGCACTGTGGCTTATCAGGAATGATGTGGTTTTTAATAATAAATGTGTTTCATCTCATATGCAGGTTATTCATGCATGTACGCGATGGCTCCGTACTTGGTCTATCCTGTAGAGACCGGAGAACAGAGACGTTTTTATGATGGCATCTACATGGCTGGAGTATACGGCCAGGGAGGTTTTCTCCCTTCATGGATGGCGGTGTAATCTTTTGATAGTTTCTACCTCACCTTAGGCTGGACTTTTTATTATTGTTGTAAAACGATATTTTATTTTTGGTTGTGTTGGACGTGTTAGCTGTGTGCATCATACTATGCAGAGGCCGGGCATTCTTTTAATGTGGTTGTATCACCTCGATCTAACAATTGAATGAAATGCCCTTTTTCGAAAATGGGCAAAATTCAAAGAGAGCCCATGAACTCTAGGCTGAACTTGCATTTTATACTGTATGCTATACGAAATATACGAGGTATGGGCCCCTAATTAGCTTGGGCCCTAGGCTGTCGCACCCGTTGCCCTGCCCCAGGGCCGACCCTGCTCGAGAGGCCTAAAGCTCTTGCGCTACAATCTCATCAGACTCATCAGATTATTCTTCTGATGCTAGCCAATGGGTCGTGTAATGGAGTCCCATCAGAGTTATCAGATTCTTCTTCTTCTTCAGTCCCATCAGAGCATCTATGACAAATCCGTCCACCTAAACGTCCGTGGACGCGCCCGGGCATAACCCACAATAAGATGAGATTCTACGTCGAATATTAGATATGAAGATAGGAGACGTTATACTTCATATGATCTATATTGAGCTGCAATCTATTCACTGCTTTCGCCCAAAAGGGAAGTTGCTCCACTTGACTTCATTTGATGGGATTTTGATTGGTTTCTTTCTAAAAATATGTATTTCTGCACAACAAGAGGAAAAACAAGTTTTCTTCTTTCTCGAAGGATTAGCGTTAGAAAGATGCAAGAAATATCAAAAACTCGATGAAAACCACAACAAAATCCTCTTATAAAAGTGACAAAATATCGAGCCATCAATCCCCCAAGCTTAAGTCTTGATCATCCTCGAGCAATTAAGAAATAAGAAGAATTAGCGGGAGGTTGACAAGTGGGTAAAAGGGTTTACCGGCTCATGAAGATTTAATATATCCATTCTCATAAATCCTGCAATCTTAATTAAGAGAATACTTGCATTTGAATGATTGCACTTAAGCTCGCTGCCTAGACACTGATAGTTTCATCGCACTAGTTCTAGTTCACAAGTTAAATCGTCTATAGTTAACTAGGTGCAGAGCAAGCAAAAAGTTATTGTCTCAAGAGATTGGATTTTGCATTTTTGGAGCTTTTCAAAACATAAACATAACCGAGGGGTTTTGGGTAGAAGAAAACATAATACTTAAGTATCTCATTAACACCCACTAGTACCGCTAATAATGCCTCTCAAGTACTTCCCTCAATCACTGTCCGTCGGAACTTCTATCTTTGGTGATGGGGTTATGCCAAAAAGTGATATATGCAAACGAGGTTTTTCCGCTATGGTATAAAGTTGAATACTATGGACCAAAATTTTTTCTCTTTTGAGCTCAGTGATCAGTATTCGATTTTTTCCACATACACACTACTCAAGAGAAAGCCGAATAATATTCGCTGCAGTGTTGCCACTGCGAACGTTAACAAACTCATAGCCGAAATCTGAGCCAAAACTCTGGTGGATCGTTCAAGGGCGAGCGAAGTCCTCATCATAAGCTTGAGAGTGGTGACGGAGTCACAATAACGCGCATAAAGCAACATTTAGTGACAAACCATGGAACCAACAAAAATTTGAAGCGCCATGTATCGCGAGACAAGCTTTGGCATAACCTCGATCACCTCGAATATCAGTAGGTGATGTCTACTACACAACTTATTCTTGTAGACTCGTGTTGGGCCTCCAAGCGCAGAGTTTTGTAGGACAGTAGCAATTTTCCCTCAAGTGGATGACCTAAGGTTTATCAATCCGTGGGAGGCGTAGGATGAAGATGGTCTCTCTCAAACAACCCTGCAATCAAATACAAGAAATCTCTTGTGTCCCCAACACACCCAATACAATGGCAAATTGTATAGGTGCACTAGTTCGGCGAAGAGATGGTGATACAAGTGTAGTATGGATAGTAGAAATATATTTTTATAATCTGAATAAATAAAAACAGCAAGGTAGCAAACGATAAAAGTGAGCACAAACGGTATTGCAATGCTTAAAAACAAGGCCTAGGGTTCACACTTTCACTAGTGCAATCTCTCAACAATGCTAACATAATTGGATCATATAACAATCCCTCAACATGCAATAAAGAATCACTCCAAAGTTCTTATTAGCGGAGAACATAAGATAGAAATTGTTTGTAGGGTATGAAACCACCTGAATGTTATCCTCTCCGATCAATCTATTGAGCCATTCCTATAATTGTCACAAACAGCCCTAGAGTTCGTACTAAAATAACACCATATGATACACATCAACCAACTCTAATGTCACCTAGATACTCCAATGTCACCACAAGTATCCGTGAGTTGATTATACGATATGCATCAAACAACTTCATAATCATAATATTCAATCCACACAAAGAACTTCAAGGAGCACCCCAAAGTTTCTATCGGAGAAAAGATAATGAAAACGTGCATCAACCCCTATGCATAGATTACCCCAAGGTCACCGCGGGAATCCGCGAGTTGAGTGCCAAAACATATATCAAGTGAATCAATATAATACCCCATTGTCACTACGGGTATTCATATGCAAGACATACATCAAGTGTTCTGAAATCAGAAATATTCAATCCGACAATAACGAAACCTCAAAGGGAAAAGATTCGATTCATCACAACAAGGATAGAGAGGGAAGAAACACCATATGATCCAACTATATTAACAAAGCTCGCGATACATCAAGATCGTGCCAAATCAAGAACACAAGAGAGAGAGATCAAACACATAGCTACTGGTACAAACCCTCAGCCCCGAGGGTGAACTACTCCCTCCTCATCATGGAGACCGCCGGGATGATGAAGATGGCCTCCGGTGATGATTTCCCCCTCTAGCAGGGTGCCTGAAAAGGGCTGTAGATGAGATCTCTTTGGTACAGAGGCTTTCGGCGGTGTAAAAACTCATCTAGGTTAACTTTCGGGGGTTTCCGAATATATAGGATTTTTCAGCATTGGAATCACGCAAAGAGGTGCCACAAGGGGCCCACGAGGCACCAGGGCGCGCCTTGGGGGGTGGCGCGTCCTAGTGGCTTGTAGGGCCCCTGCGGCTTCCCCCCCCCCCCCCGAAGCTCTCTGGGTCTGTTTCCTTCCAGAAAATATCATCAAAATGTTTCGCTCCATTTGGACTTCATTTGATATGGATTTTCCGGAAAACCAAAAACAAGCAGAAAACAACAACTGGCACTGGGCACTAGGTCAATATGTTAGTCCATAAAAATCATATAAAAACCATATAAAAGTGCACCAAAATCATACAAAACTATAATAAACATGGCATGAATACTCCATAAATTATAGATACGTTGGAGACGTATCAGCATCCCCAAGCTTAATTCCTGCTCGTCCTCGAGTAGGTAAATGATAAAAGAAATAATTTATGAAGTGTGAATGCTAGCATAGTGCATAAGTTTGACAATGATAATTCCAATCACTTTTTTCTATAATCATTATATATCATAAACAGTAGCTCATCTCATAAAACTTCTCATTTTCAGGAAGGGTCTATGTAAGAGCTTTGATTTAGCAAATTCCACATACTCAACTATCATTTAGTCTTCCATGATTGCTGACACTCAAAGCATATTTTTAGAACAAACTGTTTCAGTCAAACACATAGGAAGATAGGGGCTTAATGTTTTACCTCCCAACTTATTTATCTCATGGATAATGTCAACAATAATAACTCATGATCACCTATATTCAACTGGATATATGTGTCTGGATCATTCCCTACCACATGATGCTTGCCCACTAGAGAATAAATAGAGCGCAATAGGGATGAACATTACTGACTCTTGCATAAAAGTAAATACTGAAAAGTAAATACGGAAAATTAAAAGATAGGTCCTTGCAGAGGGAAGCAGAGGTTGTCATGCGCTTTTTATTTTTGGATGTGCAAGCCCTTAATGCAAAGGAACGTCACGTTATATTGCCCCTTGTGATAGCAACATTTATTATGCAGTCCCTCGCTTTTATTTCTTTACCATCACAAGTTCGTATACAACGCTTATTTTCCCTTGCAATAAAAGATCATACATATTTTAGGAGCAATTTTTATTGCTTTTTGCACCGATGACAACTTACTTGAAGGATCTTATTCAATCCATAGGTAGATACAATGTTGAGGATATTGCTTATCGTTAGCGTCTCGGTCACCTGGGGATTAGAGATTAATCGGAAATCAGCCGATTAATCAATTTTGTCGGTCGACTATTAATCGGTCATTTTTGCAAGTCTCAGGTTCTCAACACTAAAATATGCTATATTCAACACAAAAAAATATTTGACAGAAGTGTTACCTTGATTCCTAGCCTTTGAATCCTCGTATAACGACACACAAAATAGGACAATAGTACATATTGCATAACAAGGTCCACAAAACACAACTAAACATAGTTTCTGCAAACATAGTGCTAGGAATAGGCCCGATTTATCGGTAGATTCCCTATAAATCGCTTGTCAGAGCGATAAATTGGCCCAAATGATAAACGGTGAAGATAAGGCATAATCTTATCGGTCACCCCCTGAGTAGCGATAAATCGCTGAATCAGAAGATTTTTTGAACAGTGGGTAGATATGGTGGACACTCATGGCAAGAAACTGGGTTTAAGGGTTTTTGGATGCACAAGTAGTATCTCTACTTAGTACGAATTTTTGGCTAGCAAACAATCCTAAGCAAGCACCACATGTTAGAGGATCCATGACAATATAACTTCTATGTGAATATAAACAAACATAACTCATTACGTTGTCTTCCTTGTCCAACGTCAACTACTTGATCAAGCTTGAAAATAATTAATGGGGACTCACAATCATAGAAGATGTCCAAGATAGTATATTTATATGTGAAATTTCTCTTCCTTCAAAATTCTTTCATGAATTGTTCAAGTGACCAATGCTATGTTTGTTAACTTTCAATAAATTTTACCACTTATACTTCTTGTATGTGAAGTCACTACTCCCCATGGGACATGCATATGAAGCATAAAATTACAACTTTATGATATTCAATTCATTTCAACAATTTACTCAAAGGATATAAGTGAAGAACAAGAGTAAATGACAAGCTACTCCAAAAAGATATAAGTGAAGACCAAATGAGTAGTTAAGTAAATAGGTAGCTATGTGAGGACTCTCTCTCATTTAAAAATTTCAGATCTTAAGTATTTTATTCAAACAGCAAAGGAAACAAAATAAAATGACATTCCAAGAATAGCACAACTCATGTGAAGAAGCAAAAACTTAGGCTCAACCAAGACTAACCGATAATTGTTGATGAAAAAAGGTGGGATGCCTACCGGGGCATCCCCAAGCTTAGATGCTTGAGACTTCTTAAAATATTATATTGGGATGCCTTGGGCATCCACAAGCTTGAGCTCTTGTGTCTCCTTAATTCCTCTCATATCACGGTTTCTCTAAATCTTAAAAACTTCATCCACATAAAACTCAACAAGAACTCGAGAGATAAGTTAGTATAAATCAACTCAAAACCTTAACATTCTCTACTGTAGCAAATCACTAAAATTATAATTTAACATTGCATACTAAATGTATCTGCATATTTAATACTCCTATCCTCAAATAGAATCATTAAACAAGCAAACATATGCAAATAATTCAACTATAACAGCAATCTGCCAAAACAGAACAGTCTGTAAAGGGGGATTTAAAATTCATAATTCCCTAACTCAAAAAATTCTTAAAAATTACCACGTGACAGAGAACTCATGCATACTTACTGTGTAAAAATTTCAGATTTTTATCATGTTCTTACTATTCAGGAATATTCTGGACATAACAGAAAACTTTCTGTTTTCAAACAGCAACACATGAACTTGCAATCTGAGCATGGTAAAGGCTATAATTGGCATTTTATTGAACTAAAAGATACAAAACATGATTATTGATAGAAGCAAGCAAATCTCACCAGAATAAAATGACGCTCCAAGCAAAACTCATATTATGTGACGAATAAAAATAGAGCTCCAAGTGAGGTTACCGATAATGTTGAAGACGAAAGAGGGGATGCCTTCCGGGGCATCCCCAAGCTTAGTTGCTTGGGTCTTCCTTAAATATTACCTTGGGGTGCCTTGGGCATCCCCAAGCTTAGGGTCTTGCCACTCCTTATTCTCCTCATATCGATATCTCACCCAAAACTTGAAAACTTCAATCACACAAAACTTAACGGAACTTTGTGAGATAGGTTAGTATGATAAAAATAAATCATCCACTTAGGTACTGTCAGGACAAGATTCATAATTGTTCTCACATAATTCCTACTGTATTTTATCATTTCCACAATTTATATTACTCAATATAAGCTATGGAAATACTAATACAAGCAAACTATGCATCGAAAACAGAATCTGTCAAAAACAATACGTTGTGTAGTAAGCGATTTAAAAACCATACTTATGTACCTCCAAAATTCTGAAAAATTAGGACAACGTAAACAATTTGTAACCCAATGCTGTGTAAAAATTTCATAATTTTCTCATGCTCCAGTACAGAATAGAAATTCCAGTACTGGACGCAAAAGTTTCTATTTTTGCACAGAATCAAATCAACAAGCATCCACACTATCCCAAAGGCTTTACTTGGCACATTATTCAAAGAAAACATATAAAACATGATTACTACAGTAGCTTAATCATGTGAACACATGAAAACAGTAGGGATAAATATTGGGTTGCCTCCCAACAAGCGCTTTTCTTTAATGCCTTTTAGCTAGGCATGATGATTTCAATGATGCACACATAAAAGTAAAGAATAGAAACACAAAGAGAGCATCATGAAGCATATGACTAGCACATTTAAGCCTAACCCACTTCCTATGCATAGGGATTTTGTGAGCAAATAGTTTATGGGAGCAAGAATCAACTAGCATATGAAGGCAAAACAAGCATAAATTCAAAACTTTCAACACATAGAGAGGAAACTTGATATTAATGCAACATCTACAAGCATATGATCCTCTCTCATAATAATTTTCAGTAGCATCATGAATGAATTCAACAATATAACTATCACATAAAGCATTCTTTCCATGACCTACAAGCATAGAAACTTTATTACTCTCCACATAAGCAAATTTGTTCTCATCAAAACTTGGGGGACAAAAAATTTCATCTTCATCAAACATAGCATCCCCAAGCTTATGGCTTTGCATATCACTAGCATCATGGATATTCAAAGAATTCATACTAGCAACATTGCAATCATGCTCATCATTCATGGATTTTATGCCAAACATTTTATTGAATTCTTCTTCTATCAATTGAGCATAATTTTCCGATCCATCATTTTCAAGAAAGACATTATAAAGATGAATAATATGTGGGAACCTCAATTCCATTTTTTTTGTAGTTTTCTTTTATAAACTAAACTAGTGATAAAACAAGAAACTAAAAGATTCGATTGAAAGATCTAAAGATATACCTTCAAGCACTCACCTCCCCGGCAACGGCGCCAGAAAAGAGCTTGATGTCTACTACACAACTTATTCTTGTAGACTCGTGTTGGGCCTCCAAGCGCAGAGTTTTGTTGGACAGTAGCAATTTTCCCTCAAGTGGATGACCTAAGATTTACCAATTCGTGGGAGGCGTAGGATGAAGATGGTCTCTCTCAAACAACCCTGCAATCAAATACAAGAAATCTCTTGTGTCCCCAACACACCCAATACAATGGCAAATTGCATAGGTGCACTAGTTCGGCGAAGAGATGGTGATACAAGTGTAGTATGGATAGTAGAAATATATTTTTATAACCTGAATAAATAAAAACAGCAAGGTAGCAAACGATAAAAGTGAGCACAAACGGTATTGCAATGCTTAAAAACAAGGCCTAGGCTTCACACTTTCACTAGTGCAATCTCTCAACAATGCTAACATAATTGGATCATATAACAATCCCTCAACGTGCAATAAAGAATCACTCTAAAGTTCCTATTAGCGGAGAACATAAGATAGAAATTGTTTGTAGGGTACGAAACCACCTCAAAGTTATCCTTTCCAATCGATCTATTGAACCATTCCTATAATTGTCACAAACAGCCCTAGAGTTCGTACTAAAATAACACCATATGATACACATCAACCAACTCTAATGTCACCTAGATACTCCAATGTCACCACAAGTATCCGTGAGTTGATTATACGATATGCATCAAACAACTTCATAATCATAATATTCAATCCATACAAAGAACTTCAAGGAGCACCCCAAAGTTTCTATCAGAGAAAAGATAATGAAAACGTGCATCAACCCCTATGCATAGATTACCCCAAGGTCACCGCGGTAATCCGTGAGTTGAGTGCCAAAACATATATCAAGTGAATCAATATAATACCCCATTGTCACCACGGGTATTCATATGCAAGACATACATCTTGTGTTCTCAAATCTGAAATATTCAATCCGACAATAACGAAACCTCAAAGAGAAAAGATTTGATTCATGACAACAAGGATAGAGAGGGAAGAAACATCATATGATCCAACTATATTAACAAAGCTCGCGATACATCAAGATCGTGCCAAATCAAGAACACGAGAGAGAGAGAGATCAAACACATAGCTACTGGTACAAACCCTCAGCCCCGAGGGTGAACTACTCCCTCCTCGTCATGGAGACCATCGGGATGATGAAGATGGCCTCCGGTGATGATTCCCCCCTCCGGCACGGTGCCGGAAAAAGGCTGTAGATGACATCTCTTTGGTACAGAGGCTTGCGGCGGCGTAAAAACTCCTCTAGGTTAACTTTCGGGGATTTCTGAATATATAGGTTTTTCAGCGTTGGAATCACGCAAAGATGTGCCACAGGGGGCCCACGAGGCACCAGGGCGCGGCTGGGGCAGGTGGTGGGGTGGGTGACGCGCCCTGGTGACTTGTGGGACCCCTGTAGCTTTTCTGCTGCTCCCCCGAAGCTTCCTGGGTCTGTTTCCTTCCAGAAAAAATTTTCAAAAAGTTTCGCTGCATTTGGACTTCATTTGATATGGATTTTCTAGAAAACCAAAAACAAGCAGAAAACATCAACTGGTATTGGGCACTAGGTCAATATGTTAGTCCATAAAAATCATATGAAAACCATATAAAAGTGCACCAAAATCATACAAAACTATAATAAACATGGCATGAATACTTCATAAATTATAGATACGTTGGAGACGTATCAGTAGGTACTACCGACTCAATCAAATTAAGTCCTATGGAGTCGAGTGTCTTAACTGCTAGTTCTCTTCATAAATCCAAGCCCCCAAGTTTCTTTAAAAAAATTCTTTCTTTCTCATTAGATTTTTCTTTTGAAATAAAAAACAATGCTTATCATCAAAGTTTTACTAGCAAGATTCGGAATGGGAATTATAACTAAATGATATTCAACTAACGCGGGGAACGAAACTTAAGTGCAACCAGTCAAATAAAAGTATTAACTTGATTACACTTGCGAGAAAAGTGAGTATGCATATATTATACCTTCTCGCACTGGCTTGCTCTTTTCTCAACTCACGTCTCCGTTCGTTCTTGCCATTTCCCAACTGCTAGTGGCGTCCAAATCTGTTGGCTCATAAAAAGAAAATAACACCGAAGAGAATTCCAAGAGATAAAACCAAAAGGTTTCTTTAACTTTTATTATGAAAAACTGAAAATAAACATGAGAACATAAAAAGTAAATAAATGAAAAGTATAACCGGAACATGACCAAGTGTGTGTTGGAGGGAAAATCAAGGATGTTGCCGATGACAAACCAAATTATCGAGGGGCTTGATGATGAAGTAACAGCAAGGTGACATGATCAAAACGAAGATGTGATGAAGCAGAAGGTCACTGGAACCACGGATATGACACAAACTCGGAATCAATCTTGCTGTTCAAGGCAAAACGATATGACGAAGAAGCTCGGCGTAAACTTAGCTCATCGTCGAAAATTGTGCTCCAGGAAGAAGGACCAGGTAGCATAGTTAAAATTAGCATGATAATGATACAGACTATCAGGCTAGGAATGACATGATTGAGTTCAAATTTCCCAGTAACAAAAAATACTAGGGGTATTGAATTGTAGTGCGGATTCGATTCACTAATCGGTGTTCTCGGTTGACAACAACCCAGAACCCGTGGAATGACTAAGACGGGAAAAGGTATTACTTCATCAAAAATTCATAAGATGTAGTGCAATGGCACGATATCTTCGAGATACCAGAGGGTAATACTCGAAGGTAGAACATAATAGAAGCTGAACTGGATCGTTGACCTGCGGACAACAGATACTTTAACCTTGTCGAAAAAATAGACGAGGCACTGGAATGGATTCGTTTCAGATATATCGAATAAGGACAGCATGGTCGGAACCACGGTTGCAAAGGATCAAATTTAATGATACCGGAAGAATTATACAAACTAGTCGTCAACCCGTGCCTCCACACGGGCTAGTCATCTTGGGAGGCATGAAGATACTAATAGCTTATTGGATACAAAGACAGTTACATATTTAAATATAGAGAAATCCAGTAATCCACCTATTAAATATTAAGATTGAAATCATTAAACATTTGCTTACTATATGTCAATATGTCTGAGATTGGTTAGTTCGGAGAAGGACATAAGTAAATGTTAGGCGAAATTCAGAAAAATATCCAACTTTGAACGTACACTACATCATATATTCACGTTTCAAGATCAAAATGTAAGGGAAAATGCATTCTCAACTATGTTTGCAAAGTAGCATAAATATATTGAAAAATAATTTCATTGTTTTGGCTTTTATGAGAACTTTCGCACTCTCGAATGTATTGCTGGAGCTCAGTTTAGACGTCATTTTTTTACCTAGCCCCATGAGGTAGAAAAATAAACAAAAAATTTCTTTAACAAAAGTAGTAGAGAACCATAAAATGGTTTGAGCAAGAATCTCCAAGGCACAAAGCAAAACGAACATAATTTAGTAGCAGCCATTGGATCATATTAAGATTTCAAAGAAACATAATCAGCCAATAAGCTGAAAACATTTGATCACGTCATGTTAACACATGTACCTCATTTGTTGTATTATGTTTTTTGCTTTCCAAATGAGCAATGACATCCTAATTAAGAGGTAATATGATGTCACCATCTTTACAAAACACCATGAATAATTAATTAAAAATCAACTAAACATTAGCCACAAAATAGGAGAATTACCATGATATGAAAATTACCAGGTGATTCCACATGTTCATTTTTTACCATCTGAAGTATATCAAATATAAGAAAAAAATTCCACAAAAAAGCAAAGCAGGCATTAGTTTATACGAACATAATTAAGAAGACAACTATTTACCCATGGCATCCAGATTCCCATAGTCGATACAAACAGATGATTTTAAAACGTTTAAGTGATATTTCGAAAAATATATTAGGTAATTATACTCGCTATATACTCATAAAATTCAAACTGTTTTGACTCGTTATTATCATCATGTAAAAGATCCACAAAAGGTATTTGCAAAAAATGAATCAAGTACCTAAATAAAATTTTAAAGGGCTATCTCTGAAAACAAAATGTAAGTAGCATTAGCAATGCATCAAAGAAACATTACAAATCATTTTTTCTAACAAAATAATACACCGTAGATAGGAACCGGCAATCAGTTAGCAAGTTACATAAACTATTATACCTATGGTCAGCTCAATTGACAAAAAAAATCTCCTTAGTAATCTTTCAGTACACCCAATTAAGACTGAGATAAAATAGAAGCTAAAGGAACAATTTTAATTCGGAGGATAGCTAAAATAGCTGCAGTTGTAATCCAAAAGGGAATTTTATTTATTTATTTAAATGACAACAAAAAACATGATAAGTGTTGGCAAATACAAAAAAAGCAGAGCAGATAATAATCCAAGCAAACTCCTAGCAGGTGTAGCAGAACACGCTAGCTCTAGCATTAGATAGCATAGCTTCGGTAGGGAGTTTGTTTCTCCGTCCAGCACATAGGTCTACAAATCTCTCAATGCAGCATGAGAAAAGTAAACCAATAAATCTAGTATGTGTGCCATAGTTATTTGGCTGCATTGTCCGCAATACACATAAATAAATAAAAATAAGGAAGTACACCTCTTGTACGGATTGCTTTATTTATGTAGCTGAAGTCAGAACTAAACTGCTAAAATAAAATCCTTTATAACCTGAAGAGTACACATAATGAATCAAAATATGACTTCGGCATTGTTACAAATTAACATCTAAATCTTTGTTAATTGAACAGAGCATAACAATAAATCTAATGGAGATATTTAGAAAAGATAAATAAGTTTTTCTGGTTTTCATCTATACAAAGGACAAAAGCTTAGTACATATCTATTAGACTTCAGGGGAAAACGAAATAGCCAAAAAGAGAGAAGATGCGGTAGAATTTATAGAACAAACACAGTGAACAGTCACCTGGTGGCTGCCCTACGCATTGGCTGAGGAGGCTCTTTTTCACACGGGAATCAATCCACCTACCTGCTTGCACAGCCGGCTCGTGTACATGTCCATGTGCATGTTGCTGCTGACTAAAGCATCCACCGTCAATGAATTCTAGGATTGAGCCTTGCTACGTACCTACGGAAAGTTGTACCTGTGCAACTTCTGCAGCTAGCTAGTAATCGGCAGAGCCAGCTTGTTCCTTGTCGGAGAGTAATCAGCAAGGGCAATAGTATATGCTTCACGCCAACTACACGGCTGCACCAATCTGTTTTCATTAGGGACCGAGATATGTACAATTTGGTGCGGCAATTGCGAACCCATGGTATGGAATAGGGAAGCTGAAGAACCACTGGCTTGATGGATGCATCGATCCTGATTTGTACGTCAGCGCATGGCCGTATGGCCGTGGGTAAAATCTGTAGTTAATCTTGATTAGATAGAAAGCCCCGATGGCGCTGCCGAGGAAAGAGGAGAACGGCGGCGACGGCTAGACGCACGCCATGCATAGGAGAAACTGAGAACGGCTTGACAAAGGAAAGAGGCACAGTTGGGTTGCACCACGATATTATGGGAATCGTATGGTTTTCTAGGTTTCCATAAGATAGAAAATCGTTTTTTTCTTGGGAGAAATAGGTTTGTCAGATCAAGGAGATGTATAAGGTGGGTAAATTGGTTGCAACCGCTCCCCCAAAAGGCAGGATCCAGCGTGACGTGTCGATCAAAAGCTGGGTTGTGCAACTACGTAAGAAAGATTTCCCTTTGTTTTTTTTCCTGAAAGCAATGTCCCTTTGTTTCTGGGATACATAAGAAAGATTTCCCTTTGTTTTTTTTTCCTGAAAGCAATATCCCTTTGTTTCTGGGATACGTATCGAGAGACCCATCGGAGGAAGACTCCCGTACGTGATAGCATAGGACATGTCCTCACGTTTCATCCAATGGCTACCGATACATTATATATTAATCAAACGGTCAAAATTCCTTAATTTTGAGGATTAACGTGGTGTCTCGTATGGTGCCTTCAATTAGTAAATATAAGATTTTTTGGAACTAACCTATTAACTTAGTGCCTAGTGACAGTTGCTGTTTTTTGCCTGTTTTTGGTCTTTCAGAATATCAGTACCAAACGAAGTCCAATTACCACAAAACTTTTTGGAGATTTTTTTATGGACATAAGAGACACTAGAAGCTTCGGGAGAGGGCCAGAAGACAGAGGAGGTGGCCATGA
The DNA here is from genome assembly GCA_039707655.1 of Elymus sibiricus. NCBI lineage: Eukaryota > Viridiplantae > Streptophyta > Magnoliopsida > Poales > Poaceae > Elymus > Elymus sibiricus. Next base: position 41,341,113 of record CM077670.1, read on the forward strand.
GCCACCAGGGCCCGCCCCAGGGGGGTGGCGCGCCCTGGTGCCTCGTGGGCCCACCTCTGCTCCGTTTGACCTAATTCCACCTCTATAAATACTGTAAAATCGGGAAACCAACAGGGGAGTCCACGAAATACTTTTTCCGCCGCCACAAGTTCCTGGTCTCGAGAGATCCCATCTGGAGGCCATTTCCGGTACTCTGCCGGAGGGGGATTCGATCACGGAGGGGCTCTCCATCAACCTTACTGCCCTTTCGATGACGTGCGAGTAGTTTACCACAGACCTTCGGGTCCATAGTTAGTAGCTAGATGACTTCTTCTCTCTTTTTGATCTTCAATACAATGTTCTGCGCGATGTTTTGGAGTTCTATCCGATGTACTCACTTTTTGCGGTGTGTTTGTTGGGATCCGATGAATTGTGAGTTTATGATCAGATTATCCATGAATATTATTTGAGTTTTCTCTGAACTCTTTTATGCATGATTGTTATAGCTTCGTATTTCTCTCCGATCTATTGATTTGTTTTGGCCAACTAGATTGATTTATCTTGCAATGGGAGAGGTGCTTTGTAATGGGTTCGATCTTGCGGTGTTCAATCCCAGTGACAGAAAGGGACATGACACGTATGTATCGTTGCTATTAAGGGTAAAAAGATAGGGTTTATTCATGCATGAGTTTACTTTGTCTACATCATGTCATCTTGCTTAAGGCGTTACTCCGTTCTTTATGAACTTAATACTCTAGATGCATGCTGGATAGCGGTCGATGTGTGGAGTAATAGTAGTAGATGCAGAATCGTTTCGGTCTACTTGTCTCGGACGTGATGCCTATATACATGATCATTGCCTTGGATATCATCATGATTATTTGCTTTTCTATCAATTGCCCAACAGTAATTTGTTCACCCACCGTATGCTATTTTCAAGAGAGAAACCTCTAGTGAAAACTATGGCCCCCGGGTCTACCTTTATCATATATTGAAAATCCTAAAAATACCTTGCTGCAATTTTACTTTATTTATTTATTTTGTATTTTTGTTCGATCTATCTATCTATCTATCTATCACCATACAATTTAATCTTGCAATTAACCGCCAAGGGATTGACAACCCCTTGTCCGCGTTGGGTGCGAGGATTTGTTATTTGTGTGTAGGTGCTGCTAACGAGTTGTTGCATGATTCTCCTACTGGATTGATAACCTTGGTTTCATAACAGAGGGAAATACTTATCTCTACTGTACTGCATCATCCCCTCCTCTTCGGGGAAATCCCAACGCAGCTCAAAAGTAGCAGGAAGAATTTTCGGCACCATCGCCGGGGAGACATCATCAACATCTATCAAGTACCTACGCATAAATTTTCATCTCCTTGCATTTATTTTATTTGCATTTGCCTCTCGTTTTCATCTCCCCCACTTCTAAAAAAACTTTTTTTTACAAAAACACAAAAATATTTTATTTGCTTGCTTGCTTTTATTGCCATGTCAACACTCAAGAACAGAAAGTAAAAACAAAAATTTAAGATCACTATGGATCCTCATCCACTTGCTAATCTTTTCAAAAGATCCAATTATAATGAACCAATTGCTGGTGAGTTGAGTGCTCTTGATTTTCTCTATGAAGTTTTGCTTGAAAATCATGAATCTAAAAATTGTGATGAAGTGTTAGAAGAAGAAATTTATATAGTGATTCATGATAGCTCCTTGATTGAAAAGCATGATTGCAATAATGTTACTATAAATTCTATTAATGTGAATTATGCTAATAATATGCAAAACTACAAGCTTGGGGATGATAATTTTGTTATGTCCACTACTTATTGCAATGATCATGATTGGGGTGATAATGCTTCTTATGATCTTGAAAATTTATTTAAGCCTCATGATGAATATGTTATTGATAATAATGTTAGCAATACTATTAAAAGTGGGTTTGGAAGAGCGTCAACTTTAGGTAATAATGATCCCACTACTTTGGAGAATTATCAATCTTATGAAATTTTTGATTAAAGTGGGTTTGGAGAGGTCATGACTTTAGTTGATGTTAATCCCACTATCTTGGAAGATTATAAATTTTTTATGCATGTGGATCATGATGATAAAATTGAATATGATAGCTATATTGTTGAATTTGATTATGATCCTACATGTAACTATTATGAGAGAGGAAAATATGGTTATAAAAATTTTCATGTCACTAAATTACCTCTCTTTGTGTTGAAATTTTTAATGCTTCATTCTTCCTATTTGCATATGCTAGATATTGCTTGTCTTGATAATTTGTTTTCCTATAAAATACCTATGCATAGGAAGTATGTTATACTTAAGTGTGTTTTTCACATGCTACATGATGCTCTCTTTGTGTTTCAATTATTATCTTTCATGAGCATCATTGAAATCTCAAGCCTATCTTAATGGCTATAAAGAAAGAGCTTGTTGGGAGACAACCCAATAAACTTTTTATTTTTGTTTTCTTATGTGTTTACACAATTATGCTACTGTTATGATTGTGTTTTTATGTTTTAATTAGTGTTTGCGCCAAGTAAAGCCTTTGGGATGATTTGGAAGATAGTATAATTGATGCTGTTTGGAAAACAGAAAGTTCTGCGTCCAGTGTTGGAATTTTAATTCTGTACTGGAGCGTCAGAAAATCTAATTTTTTTACAAAGTATTGGTATATGAATTTCCCACGTTTTCCTAATTTTTCAGATTTTTTGGAGTTACAGAAGTATAGCTTTTAAATAGATATTTACAGATTGTTCTGTTTTAGACAGATTCTACTTTTGTTGCATAGTTTGCTTATTTTGATGAATCTATGGATCGTAACGGGGGGTATGAGTTATGGAGAAGTTGGAGTACAGTACCATTTTGCCAATATTAAATATGAATCAATTTACCGCAGTACTTAAAGTTAAAGATTTGTTTGTTATACTAACGGATCTCAAGAAGGTTTTGTTGAGTTTTGTGTGATTGAAGTTTTCAAGTTTTGATTGAAATCACGATGGATGAAGGAATAAGGAGTGGCAAGAGCCTAAGCTTGGGGATTCCCAAGGCACCCCAAGGTAATATTCAAGGAAGACTCAAGCGTCTAAGCTTGAGGATGCCCCAGAAGGCATCCCCTCTTTCTTCTACCAACTATCGGTAATGTTACTTGGAGCTATATTTTTATTCGTCACATATCGTGTTTTTGCTTGGAGCGTCGTGTATTATATGAGTCTTTGCTTTGTTTGATTTTTAGTTTGTCACAATCATCTTTGCTGGACACGCCTATTTGAGAGAGCCACATGTTTATCATGATTTGTTAGAATACTCTATCTGCTTCACTTAAATCTTTTGAGCTAGGCAGTTGCTCTAGTGCTTCAATTAAATCTTTTGAGCTAGGCAGTTGCTCTAGTGCTTCACTTAAATCTTTTTGAGCACGGCGGTGGCTATATTTTGAAGAAATATTTGAACTCTCATGCTTCACTTATATTATTTTGAGAGTTGATAAGATTAAATTTTGAAGAAATATTTGCACTCTCATACTTCACTTATATCTTTTTGAGAGTTGACAATAGTAATGGTAATTTGCACAAGATATGAATTTGGTCCCAAAGTGATGAATATTCAATAGGGATATAATAGAAACTTTCATGAAAGATCATTGGATATGATAAGTTTGATTCCTTGGAATAGTTTTGCGATATGGAGATGATAATATGTGAGTCATGTTAGTAAGTAATTGTGATTTAGTAAGAATATTGGTGTTAAGGTTTGTGATTCCCTATGCATGCACATAAAGGCAATAGTTATGCAACGAAATTATATCCTACTTATGGTGCATTATTCGGTGTTAGTTATGTTCAATGCATGTTTATGACCGTTTTCGCTTTTTTGGTTGGTCGCTTCTCAATCTATTTGCTAGCCTTCATTTGTACTAAGCGGGAATACTGCTTGTGCATCCAACTCCTTAAACCCAAGTTGTGCCAAATGAGTCCACCATACCTACCTATATGTGGTATTTCCATGCCGTTCCAAGTAAATTTGCATGTGCCAACTCTAATTCTTCAAAATAATTTTCCGTTTTGTGTGCCCGTACCGCTCATGAAGCGGCAGGGGGTGGCCAATTTTTTCCATGCTAGGTGTGTTATTCTCATGATGAGTGTTTATTCACTTGTCATTGCACGAGAGAGTGGTAGGTAATAGGGATGCCCAGTCCCGAAATGAATTTTTTTTAATATGATGATAATAATAAATTCCTTGGAAAGTGTTGGTATGGAGGGCATCCGTGGATACGGCTAGCCATGGATTGTGAAAGAATGGTGGAAAGGAAATAAACTTTATTTTCTGTTTGGGAACCGCCTATAATGTGTCTGGCATGGAAGATATTGGTAATTCTCGGTCATCTTCGTTGACAGGAAAAGCGTGCCTCTCAAAATAATTTTATCTCTCTAATTTAAGCCTTGAGCTTTGGCACCTTTGCAAATCTCTGCTTCCCTCTGCGAAGGGCCTATCTATTTACTTTTATGCAATTTTTATTTTTATTTTGAGTCTCCATCTTCTCTTATAAAGCACCAACTAGAGAGCACTATTGTCATACTTGTGCATTGTGTGTAGCTAATATTGAGTGTGTTTCATGAATGGATCAATGATTGGGCATAATGGGCTAGGGATAACTTTCTTTAGCGCAGATATTTTGAAAGGCATGGTTGCTTGTTAGTATGCTTGAGTATTTATGTCTTCATGTCAAACTATAGACTATTGCTTTGAATCATTCAAGTCCAAATGTCCATGCTACAAAGAAAAGAGTGTATGATGAATATGATAGGTAGCATTCCACATCAAAATTCTATTTTTACCATTTACCTACTCGAGGACGAGCAGGAATTAAGCTTGGGGATGCTTGATACATCTCCAATGTATCTATAATTTTTGATTGTTCCATGCTATTATAGTATCAATCTTGGATGTTTTATATACACTTAAAAGCAATTATATATCATTTTTTGGGATGAACCTATTAACTTAGTGCCCAGTGGCAGTTGCTTTTTTTGCTTGTTTTTGGTTTTTCAGAATATCAGTACCAAACGAAGTCCAAATGCCACGAAACTTTTTGGAGATTTTTTTCTGGACATAAGAGACACTAGAAGCTTTGGGAGAGGGCCAGAAGACAGAGGAGGTGGCCACGAGCCACCAGGGCGCGCCAAAGGGGGGTGGCGAGCCCTGGTGCCTCGTGGGCCTACCTCTGCTCTGTTTGACCTAATTCCACCTCTATAAATACTCTAAAATCGGGAAACCAATAGGGGAGTCCACGGAATATTTTTTCCGCTGCCGCAAGTTCCTGTTCTCGAGAGATCCCATCTGGAGGCCTTTTCCGGCACTCTGTCGAAGGGGGATTCGATCACGGAGGGGCTCTCCGTCAACCTTGCTGCCCATCCGATGACGCATGACTAGTTTACCACAGACCTTCGGGTCCATAGTTAGTAGCTAGATGGCTTCTTCTCTCTTTTTGATCTTCAATACAATGTTGTCCTTGATGTTCTTGGAGTTCTATCCGATGTAATCACTTTTTGCGGTGTGTTTGTTGGGATCCGATGAATTGTTAGTTTATGATCAGATTATCCATGAATATTATTTGAGTTTTCTCTGAACTCTTTTATGCATGATTGTTATAGCTTCGTATTTCTCTCCGATCTATTGATTTGGTTTGGCCAACTAGATTGATTTATCTTGCAATGGGAGAGGTGCTTTGTAATGGGTTCGATCTTGCGGTGCTCAATCCCAGTGATAGAAAGGGACATGACACGTATGTATCATTGCTATTAAGGGTAAAAATATGGGATTTATTCATGCATGAGTTTACTTTGTCTACATCATGTCATCTTGCTTAAGGCGTTACTCCGTTCTTTATGAACTTAATACTCTAGATGCATGCTGGATAGCGGTCGATGTGTGGAGTAATAGTAGTAGATGCATAATCGTTTTGGTCTACTTGTCTCGGACGTGATGTCTATATACATGATCATTTCCTTGGATATCGTCATGATTTTTTGCTTTTCTATCAATTGCCCAACAGTAATTTGTTCACCCACCGTATGCTATTTTCAAGAGAGAAGCCTCTAGTGAAAACTATGGCCCCCGGGTCTACCTTTATCATATATTGAAAATCCTAAAAATACCTTGCTGCAATTTTATTTTATTTATTTTATTTTGTATTTTTGTTCGATCTATCTATCTATCACCATACAATTTAATCTTGCAATTAACCGCCAAGGGGTTGACAACCCCTTGTCCGCGTTGGGTGCGAGGATTTGTTATTTTGTGTAAAGGTGCTGCTAACGAGTTTTTGCGTGATTCTCCTACTGGATTGATAACCTTGGTTTCATAACTGAGGGAAATACTTATCTCTACTATACTGCATCATCCCCTCCTCTTCGGGGAAATCCCAACGCAACTCACAAGTAGCAACGTCCAATTTGCATCATCCTACTGTTATTTATTATGTTTTTGATCATTATTTCACTTTATGGTACAATTCTTATGCCTTTTCTCTCTTAATTTGCAGGATTTACATGAAGAGGGAGAATACCGGCAGCTGGAATTCTGGACCTGAAATAGCCATATCAGAGATACCTATTCTACAGAGCTCCAATTGACCTGAAATTTCACGGAGATTTTTTATTGAATATATAAAAAATACTGGAGAAAAGAGATAACAGAGGGGACCCACCAGCTACCCACAAGGCAGTAGGTTGCGGCCCCCCTGGGCGCGCCCTAGTGCCTTGTGGGGCCCACAGCTGGCGTCTGGCCCCCTCCTTCTGCTATATGAAGCCATTTGCCCTAGAAAAAAAATCAAGAGAAGGCTTTCGGGATGAAGCGCCGCCATCTCGAGGTGGAACCTGGGGAGGAGCTATTTTGCTCTCCGGCGGAGCGATTCCGCCAGGGATACTTCCCTCCGGGAGGGGGAAATCGAAGCCATCGACATCACCAACGATCCTCTCATCGTGGGAGGACCAATCTTCATCAACACCTTCACCAGCACCATCTCATTTCAAACCCTAGTTCATCTCTTGTATTCAATCTTTGTCTCAAAACCTCAGATTGGTACCTGTGGGTTGCTAGTAGTGTTGATTACATCTTGTAGTTGATGCTAGTTGGTTTATTTGGTGGAAGATTATATGTTCAGATCCTTAATACTATTCAATACCCCTCTGATCTTGAACATGAACATGATTTGTGAGTAGTTACTTTTGTTCTTGAGGACATGGGAGAGGTCTTGTCATAAGTAATCATGTGAATTTGGTATTCGTTCGATATTTTGATGATATGTATGTTGTGACTTCCTTTAGTGGTGACGTGTGAACGTCGACTACATGACACTTCACCATCTTTGGGCCTAAGGGAAGGCATTGTGGAGTAGTAATTAGATGATGGGTTGCTAGAGTGACATAAGCTTAAACCCTACTTTATGCGCTATTCCGTAAGGGGCAGATTTGGATCCATACGTTTCATGCTATGGTTAGAGTTATCTTAATTCTTCTTTCGTAGTTGCGGATGCTTGCGAGAGGGGGTAATCATAAGTGGGAGGCTTGTTCAAGTAAGAACAGCACCCAAGCACCGGTCCACCCACATATCAAATTATCAAAGTAGCGAACGCGAATCAAACAAACATGATGAAAGTGACTAGATGAAATTCCCATGTGTCCTCGAGAACTCTTTGCTTATTATACGAGTTTGTTCTGGCTTGTCCTTTGCAATAAAAGGGATTGGGCCACCTTGCTGCACTTTATTATACTTGTTACTTGTTACTTGTTATGAATTATCTTGCTATCAAAACTATCTGTTACCGCTACTTTCAGTACTTGCAGAGAATACCTTGCTAAAAACCGCTTGTCATTTCCTTCTGCTCCTCGTTGGGTTCGACACTCTTACTTATCGAAAGGACTACGATTGATCCCCTATACTTGTGGGTCATCAAGACTCTTTTCTGGCGCCGTTGCCGTGGAGTGAAGCGCCTTTGGTGAGTGGAATTTGGTAAGGAAATATTTATATTACGTGCTGAAATTTATTGCCACTTGTCACTATGGAAAGTAATCCTTTGAGGGGCTTGTTCGGGGTATCTTCACCTCGACCGGAAGCAATAAGAGTTGCTCCTCCACCTATCGAACCTACTGAAAATATTTATTATGAAATTCCTTCGGGTGTGATAGAGAAATTGCTAGCTAATCCTTATGCAGGAGATGGAACGGTACATCCTGATATGCACTTGATCTATGTGGATTGTTTAAGCTTGCAGGTTTATCAGGAGATGGAGTTAAGAAGAAAGTATTCCCTTTATCTTTGGAGGGAAAGGCATTGACATGGTATAGGCTATGTGATGATGCTGATACATGGGACTAGAACCGGTTGAAGCTGGAATTCCACCAGAAATTTTATCCTATGCATTTGGTTCATCGTGATCGAAATTATATATATAATTTTTGGCCTCGTGAAGGAGAAAGTATCGCTCAAGCTTGGGGGAGGCTTAAGTATATGTTGCATACATGCCCCAATCATGAGCTCTCAAGAGAAATAATCCTTCAAAACATGTATGCTCGGCTTTCTTATAATGATCAATCCATGCTCGATACTTCTTCTGTTGGTTCCTTTATGAAGAAAACTATTGAATCCAGATGGGACCTTCTTGAAAGAATTAAACGCAATTATGAGGATTGGGAAATTGACAAAGGTAATTAGTCAGGTATAAATCTTGAGTTTGATTGTGTTAAATCTTTTATGGAAACTGATGCTTTTCGTAAGTTTAGTACTAAATATGGACTTGACTCTGAGATAGTAACTACCTTTTGTGAATCTTTTGCTGCTCATGTTGATCTCCCTAAGGAGAAATGGTTTAAATATCATCCACCTATTGAATTGAAAGAAGAACCTGTTAGTATTAAAGAAGAAACAATTGTTTACCATGTTGATCCAGTTGTTCCTACTACTTATATTGAGAAACCTCCTTTCCCTGTTAGGATTAAAGAACATGCTAAAGCTTCAACTATAGCCAATAAGAGTAAAATTAGAGCACCAAGACCTTCTGAGCAAATTAAAGTTGAACCTAGTGTTGCAATGGTTAAAGATCTTTTGGTTGATAACATTGATGGACATGTCATATATTTCTGTGATGAAGCAACTAGAATTGCTAAGCCAGACCCTAAAGATAAAAATAAGCCTGTAGTTGGCATGCCTGTTATTTCTGTTAAAATTGGAGATCATTGCTATCATGGTTTATGTGATATTGGTGCTAGGGTGAGTGCTATTCCGTTTACTCTCTATCAAGAAGTCATGAATGATATTGCACCCGTTGAGATTGAAGATATTGATGTTACTATTAAGATTGCAAATAGAGACACTATTTCACCGCTTGGGATTGTTAGATATGTTGAAGTCTTGTGTGGTAGGATCAAATACCCTACTGATTTTGTTGTTCTTGGATCGCCACAAGATAATTTTTGTCCCATTATATTTGGTAGACCCTTCATGGATACTGTTAATGCTAAGATTGATTGCACTAAAGAAATTGTTACTGTTAATTTTGGTGAGATGTCTCATGAGTTTAATTTCTCTAAGTTTTGTAGACAACCTCATGATAAAGAATTGCCTAGTAAGGATGAAATTATTGGTCTTGCTTCTATTGCTGTGCCTCCTACTGATCCGCTTGAACAATATTTGCTTGAGCATGAGAATGACATGCATATGAGTGAAAGAAATGAAATCGATGAATTATTCTTTAAACAAGCACCTATCCTTAAACATAATTTGCCTGTTGAAACCTTGGGAGGTCCACCTCCACCCAAGGGTTATCCTGTGTTTGAATTGAAGCAATTACCTGATACTCTTAAATATGCTTATCTTGATGAAAAAAAGATATATCATGTTATTATTAGTGCTAACCTTTCAGAGCATGAAGAAAAGAGATTACTTAAAACTCTGAGGAAGCACCGTGCCACTATTGGATATACTCTTGATGATCTGAAGGGCATTAGTCCCACTTTATGTTAGCATAAAATTCATATGGAGCCAGATGCTAAACCCGTTGTTGATCATCAAAGAAGGCTGAACCCTAAAATGAAGGATGTGGTAAGAACTGAATTATTAAAGCTTCTGGAAGCAGGTATAATCTATCCCATAGTTGATAGTAGATGGGTAAGTCCTGTTCATTGTGTTCCTAAAAAGGGAGGTATTACCGTTGTTCCGAATGATAAAAATGAACTCATCCCACAAAGAATTGTAACTGGTTATAGGATGGTAATTGACTTCAGGAAATTAAATAAAGCCACTAGAAAAGATCATTACCCCTTGCGTTTTATTGATCAAATGTTAGAAAGATTGTCTAAGCATACACACTTTTGTTTCCTAGATGGTTATTCCGGTTTCTCTCAAATACCTGTATCACCTGAAGATCAAGAGAAAACCACATTTACTTGTCCTTTTGGAACTTATGCTTATCGTCGTATGACTTTTGGTTTATGTAATGCACGTGCTACCTTTCAAAGATGTATGACTGCTATATTCTCTGACTTTTGTGAAAAGATTGTTGAGGTTTTCATGGATGATTTCTCCGTTTACGGAACTTCTTTTGATGATTGCTTAAGCAACCTTGATCGAGTTTTGCAGAGATGTGAAGAAACTAATCTTGTCTTGAATTGGGAGAAGTGCCACTTTATGGTTAATGAAGGTATAGTACTTGGGCATAAAATTTCTGAAAGTGGTATTGAAGTTGATAAAGCTAAGGTTGATGCTATTGAGAAAATGTCATGTCCTAAAGATATCAAAGGTATAAGAAGTTTCCTTGGTCATGCTGGTTTCTATAGAAGGTTTATAAAAGACTTCTCTAAAATTTCTAGACCTCTTACCAATCTCTTGTAGAAAGATGTTCCATTTGTTTTTAATGATGATTGTGTAGAAGCCTTTGAAATACTTAAGAAAGCCTTAATTTCTGCACCTATTGTTCAACCACCTGATTGGAACCTACCTTTTGAAATTATGTGTGATGCTAGTGATTATGCTGTTGGTGCTGTTCTAGGACAAAGAGTTGATAAGAAATTAAATGTTATCCATTATGCTAGTAAAACTCTAGACGGCACTCAAAGAAATTATGCTACTACCGAGAAAGAAATTTAGCAGTTGTGTTTGCATGTGATAAATTTAGATCTTATATTGTTGATTCCAAGGTTACTGTTCACACTGATCATCCTGCTATTAAATACCTTATGGAAAAGAAAGATGCTAAGCCTAGACTTATTAGATGGGTTCTTCTACTAGAAGAATTTGATTTGCATATTGTTGATAGGAAGGGAGCGGAGAATCCCGTAGCAGATAATTTGTCTAGAATGGAAAATGTTCTTGATGACCCATGCTACTTGTAGCTTGCGTTGGCATTTCCCCGAAGAGGAAGGGATGATGCAGCACAGTAGAGATAAGTATTTCCCTCAGTTATGAAACCAAGGTTATCGAACCAATAGGAGAATCACGCAACACCTCGTTAGCAGCACCTGCACACAAACAACAAAACCTTGCACCCAACGCAAACGAGAGGTTGTCAATCTCTCGGCGGTCAATTGCAAGATTAAATTGTATGTGATAGATAGATAGATTGAAACAAAAATAAAAAATAAAATAAATAAAAGAAAATGGCAGCAATATTTTTAGGGTTTTAGTAATATGATTTAGATAGACCCGGGGGGCATATATTTCACTAGAGGCTTCTCTCAAGAAAATAGCATACGGTGGGTAGACAAATTACTGTTGGGCAATTGATAGAAAAGCAAATAATCATGATGATATCCAAGGCAATGATCATGTATATAGGCATCAAGTCCGAGACAAGTAGACCGACTCCTGCCTGCATCTATTACTACTACTCCACACATCGACCGCTATCCAGCATGCATCTAGTGTATTAAGTCCATAAAGAACGGAGTAACGCCTTAAGAACGATGACATGATGTAGACAAGATAAACTCACGTATGAATAAACCCCATCTTTTTACCCTTAATAGCAACGATACATACGTGTCATGTCCCTTTCTATCACTAGGATTGAGCACCGCAAGATCGAACCCATTACAAAGCACCTCTTCCCATGGCAGGCTAAATCAATCTAGTTGGCCAAACCAAATCAATAGATCAGAGAAGAAATACGAGGCTATAATAATCATGCATAAAAGAGTGCAGCAAAGACTCAAATAATATTCATGGATAATCTGATCATAAACTCACAATTCATCGGATCCCAACAAACACACAGCAAAAAGTGATTACATCGGATAGAACTCCAAGAATATCGAGGAGAACATTGTATTGAAGATCAAAAAGAGAGAAGAAGCCATCTAGCTACTGCCTATGGACCCGAAGGTCTGTGGTAAACTACTCACGCATCATCGGAAGGGGAGCAAGGTTGATGAAGAACCCCTCCGTGATCGATTCCCCCTCTGGCAGATTACCGGAGAAGGACCCCAGATGGGATCTCTCTGGAACAGAAACTTGCGGCGGCGGAAAAAGTATTTCGTGGACTCCCCTAAGGGTTTCTGATTTTTCCTGAATTTATAGTGGTGGAATTAGGTCAAACGGAGCAAAGGGGGGCCCACGAGGCACCAGGGCGCGCCCTGGTGGCTCGTGGCCACCTCCTATGTCTTCTGGCCCTCTCCCGAAGCTTCTAGTGTTTATCTTGTCCAGAAAAAAATCTCCAAAAAGTTTCGTGGCATTTAGACTTCGTTTGGTATTGATTTTCTGTAAAACAAAAACAGGGCAGAAAACAACAACTGGCACTGGGCACTAAGTTAATAGGTTAGTCTCCAAAAATGATATATAATTGCTGTAAATGATTATAAAAACATCCAAGATTGATAATATAACAGCATGGAAGAATCAAGAATTATAGATATGTTGGAGACGTATCAGCATCCCCAAGCTTAATTCCTGCTCGTCCTCGAGTAGGTAAATGATAAAAATAGAATTTTTGATGTGGAATGCTGCCTAACATATTCATCACATATTCTTTTATTTTGTAGCATGGATATTGGACTTGAATAATTCAAAGCAATAGTCTATAATTTGACATGAAGATATAAATACTCAAGCATGCTAACAAGCAACCATGTCTTTCAAAATATCAACACTAAAGAAAGTTATCCCTAGCCCATTATGCTCAATCATTGATCCATTCATGAAACACACTCAAATATTAGCTACATCCAATGCACAAGTATGACAATAGTGCTCTCTAGTTGGTGCTATATAAGAGAAGATAGAGACTCAAGAAAAATAAAAATTGCATAAAAGTAAATAGATAGGTCCTTCGCTGAGGGAAGCAGAGATTTGTCAAATGTGCCAGAGCTCAAAGCTAAAATTAAAGAGATAAAAATATTTTGAGAGGCATGCTTTTCCTGTCAATGAAAACGATCAAGAATTCCCAATATTTTCCATGCTAGACACATCGTAGGAGGTTCCCAAACAGAAAGTAAAGTTCATTTCCTTTCCACCATTCTTTCACAATCCATGGCTAGCCGTATCCACGGGTGCCCTCCAAACCAACACTTTCCAAGGAATTTTGTTGTTATTAATTTTGATTTCATTGTGGGACTGGGCATCCCTATTACCAACCATCCTCTCATGCAATGACAAGTGAATAAACACTCATCGTGAGAATAACACACCTAGCATGGAAAATAATGACCACCCCCTGTCGCTTCATGAGCGGTATGGGCACACAAAACGGAAAAATTATTTTGAAAATTAGAGTTGGCACACGCAAATTTACTTGGAACGGCATTGAAATACCGCATATAGGTAGATATAGTGGACTCATTTGGCACAACTTGGGTTTAAGGATTTTGGATGCACAAGCAGTATTTCCGCTTAGTACAAATGAAGGCTAGCAAATAGATTGAGAAGCAACCAGCCAAAAAACGAAAACAGTCATAAACATGCATTGAACATAACTAACACCGAATAATTGACCATAAGTAGGATATAATTTCATTGCATAACTATTGACTTAACGTGCATGCATAGGAAATCACAAACCTTAACACTAATATTTTTACTAAATCACAATTACTCACTAATATGACTCACATATTATCATTTCCATATCGCAAAACTATTGCAAGGAATCACACTCATCATATCCAATGATCTATATGAAAGTTTTTATTTATATCCCTCTTGAATATCCATCCCTTTGGGACCAAATTCATATCTTGTGCAAATTACCATTACTATTATCAACTCTCAAAAATATTTAAGTGAAGCATGAGAGTGCAAATATTTCTTTAAAATTTCAATCTTACCAATTCTCAAAATAATATAAGTGAAGCATGAGAATTCATTTCTCCAAAATTTTAATCTTATCAATTCTCAAAATAATATAAGTGAAGCATGAGAATTCATTTCTTCAAAATTTTAATCAACCCTCAAAATAATATAAGTGAAGTATGAGAGTTTATTTCTTCAAAATATAGCCACCGTCGTGCTCAAAAAGATTTAAGTGAAGCATTAGAGCAAGTGCCTAGCTCAAAAATTTAAGTGAAGCACATAGAGTATTCTAACAAATTATGATAACGTGTGGCTCTCTCAAGATAGGTGTGTTCAGCAAAGATGATTTTGACAAACTAAAAAGCAAACAAAGCGAAGACTCATATAATACAAGACGTTCCAAGCAAAACACATATCATGTGACGAATAAAAATATAGCTCCAAGTAAAATTACCGATGGTTGGTAGAAGAAAGAGGGGATGCCTTCCGGGGCATCCCCAAGCATAGACGCTTGAGTCTTCCTAGAATATTACCTTGGGGTGCCTCGGGCATCCCCAAGCTTAGGCTTTTGCTACTCCTTATTCCTTCATCCATCGTGATCTCACCCAAAACTTGAAAACTTCAATCACACAAAACTCAACAAGACCTTCGTGAGATCCGTTAGTATAACAAAATAAATCACTACTCTAAGTACTGTTGCAAACCCATTCATATTTTATTTTTGCATTATATATACTGTACTCTAACTTCACCATGGCTTATACCCCCCGATACAATCCATAGATTCATCAAAACAAGCAAGTAGTGCATCAAAAACAGAATCTGTCAAAAACAGAACAGTCTGTAGAAATCTATTTAAAACTCATACTTTTGTACCTCGAAAAATTCTGAAAAATTAGGAACACGTGGGAAATTCATAGACCAATACTGTGTAAAAATTTCAGATTTTTATGACGCTCCAGTACAGAAACAAAATTCAGGTACTGGACGCAAAACTTTCTGTTTTCCAAACAGCATCAATTATACTATCTTCCAAATCATCCTAAAGGCTTTACTTGGCACAAACACTAATTAAAAACACAAAAACACATTCATAGCAGTAGCATAAATGTGAAAACACACAATAACAGAAAAAAAATTATTTTATTCATTGGGTTGCCTCCCAAGAAGCTCTTTTCTTTATAGCCATTAAGATAGGCTTTGAGATTTCAATGATGCTCACATGGAAGATAAGAACTGAAGCACAAAGAGAGCATCATAATACATGTGACAAACACATTTAAGTCTAACATACTTCCTATGCATAGGGATTTTATAGGCAAACAAGTTATCTAGACAAGCAAAACCTAGCATATGCAAGGAAGAGGAAAGAAACAATAACAATCTCAACATGAAGAGAGGTAATTTAGTGACATGAAAATTTCTACAACCATATTTTCCTCTCTCATAATAATTACATGTGGGATCATATTCAAATTCAACAATATAGCTATCATATAAAATTTTATCTTTATGATCCACTTGCATAAAGTTTTTATAATCTTTTGAAATAGTGGGATTATTTTTAGCTAAAGTTGACACTCTTCCAAACCCACTTTAAATATTATTGCAAACATTATTATCAATAATATATTCATCATGAGGATTAAATGAATTTTCAAGATCATAAGAAGCATTACACCCCAATCATGATCATTGCAATAAGTAGTGGATATGATAAAATTATCATCCCCAAGCTTGTAGTTTTGCATATCATTAGCATAATTGACATTAATAAATTTTATAGTAACATCATTACAATCATGCTTTTCAATCAAGGAGCTATCATGAATCACTTTATAAATTTCTTCTTTTAACACTTCATCACAATTTTCAGATTCATGATTTTCAAGCAAAACTTCATAGAGAAGATCAAGAGCACTCAAATTACTAGCAATTGGTTCATTATAATTGGATATTTTGAAAAGATTAGCAAGTGGATGAGGATCCATATCAATAGATTTCTAGCAAGCGAAGATGCAAGCAAATAGAAGGCACATGGCACACAAGCAAAGATAGCTAACGAGCAAAAAGGCAAACGGAAAATATTTTTGTATTTTTGTAAAAACGTTTTAGAAGTGGGGGAGATGAAAATGAGAGGCAAATAAAGTAAATGCAAGGAGATGAGAGTTTGTGCAAAGGTACTTGATAGATGTTGATGATGTCTCCCCGGCAACGCCACCAGAAATTCTTGCTGCTACTTGTAGCTTGCGTTGGTATTTCCACGAAGAGGAAGGGATGATGCAGGACAGTAGAGATAAGTATTTCGCTCAGTTATGAAACCAAGGTTATCGAACCAGTAGGAGAATCACGCAACACCTCGTTAGCAGCACCTGCACACAAACAACAAAACCTTGCACCCAACGCAAACGAGAGGTTGTCAATCTCTCGGCGGTCAATTGCAAGATTAAATTGTATGTGATAGATAGATAGATTGAAACAAAAATACAAAATAAAATAAATAAAAGAAAATGGTAGCAATATTTTTAGGGTTTTAGTAATATGATTTAGATAGACCCGGGGGCCATAGATTTCACTAGAGGCTTCTCTCAAGAAAATAGCCTACGGTGGGTAGACAAATTACTGTTGGGCAATTGATAGAAAAGCAAATAATCATGACGATATCCAAGGCAGTGATCATGTATATAGGCATCACGTCCGAGACAAGTAGACCGACTCCTGCCTGCATCTACTACTACTCCACACATCGACCGCTATCCAGCATGCATCTAGTGTATTAAGTCCATAAAGTACGGAGTAACGCCTTAAGAACGATGACATGATGTAGACAAGATAAACTCATGTATGAATAAACCCCATATTTTTACCCTTAATAGCAATGATACATACGTGTCATGTCCATTTCTGTCACTGGGATTGAGCACCGCAAGATCGAACCCATTACAAAGCACCTCTTCCCATGGCAAGATAAATCAATCTAGTTGGCCAAACCAAATCAATAGATTGGAGAAGAAATACGAGGCTATAATAATCATGCATAAAAGAGTGCAGCAAAGACTCAAATAATATTGATGGATAATCTGATCATAAACTCACAATTCATCGGATCCCAACAAACACACCGCAAAAAGTGATTACATCGGATAGAACTCCAAGAACATCGAGGAGAACATTGTATTGAAGAACAAAAAGAGAGAAGAAGCCATCTAGATACTGCCTATGGACCCAAAGGTCTGTGGTAAACTACTCACGCATCATCAGAAGGGCAGCAAGGTTGATGAAGAACCCCTCCGTGATCGATTCCCCCTCCGGCAGATTACCGGAGAAGGACCCCAGATGAGATCCCTCTGGAACAGAAACTTGCGGCGGCGGCAAAAGTATTTCATGGACTCCCCTAAGGGTTTCTGATTTTTCCTGAATTTATAGTGGTGGAATTAGGTCAAACGGAGCAAAGAGGGGCCCATGAGGCACCAAGGTGCGCCTGCCCCCCCCCCAGGCGTGCCCTGTTGGCTCGTGGCCACCTCTTGGGTCTTATGGCCCTCTCCCGAAGCTTCTAGTGTTTATCTTGTCCAAAAAAAAATCTCCAAAAAGTTTCGTGGCATTTGGACTTCGTTTGGTATTGATTTTCTGTAAAACAAAAACAGGGCAGAAAACAGCAACTGGCACTGGGCACTAAGTTAATAGGTTAGTCTCCAAAAATGATATATAATTGCTTTAAATGATTATAAAAACATCCAAGATTGATAATATAATAGCATGGAACAATCAAAAATTATAGATACGTTGGAGACGTATCAACCCACTTCCTATTAATGATGATTTTCCTGATGAACAATTAGCTGTGATAAATGCTTCTCGTAATACTCCTTGGTATGCAGACTATGCTAATTACATTGTTGCTAAATACATACCACCTAGCTTTACATTTCAACAAAACAAAAAGTTTTTTCTTTGATTTAAGACATTACTTTTGGGATGACCCACATCTATATAAAGAAGGAGTAGATGGTATTATTAGACGTTGTGGGAGTAGCTGAGAATGTTCCGCTAAGATTAGACGGGCATGTTATACCTACTGATTTAGTTATCCTTGACATGCCCGAAGATGAAAAATTGTCAATTATCCTTGGTAGGCCATTTTTGAATACTGCAGGTGCAGTGCCGGATTGCTCGGAAGGAAAAGTAACCTTCAGAATTTGTGAGGAAGAAATAGTGAAGTACTTCCCGAAGAAGCCAGGAGCGAAGGAGAAATACATTCCCCCACCTAAATGAATATGTGCAGTAAGTAAAGAAAATCTCAGGCCACCGGAGACTTGACATGATACCAAGGTACAAGGTTGAGCTAAGCAACCTAAAAACCAGCGCTTAATGGGAGGCAACCCATTATTTTCTCAAATTTTTGTTGTTTTGCTCTTGTAAATAATATGATGAAAATCTCTCGGAAGAGTTGTTTTTGACTTTGTGTCGCAGGAGAAACATCAAATAGAGAAGGTGAAAGAAAGAAACAAGGGAGAAGAGCAAACAAAAAAATGACGGCGTAGTAAACGGGCGCATGCGCCCGTATGCGCGGTCGCATAGAAAACCAGAGAAACATCAAAAAGGGTCAGGGAGGACGACGGCGTATCATACGACCACTTGCGCTCGTTTGAGCGGTCGTATGAAACCCTCGTCCAAAACCACCCAAGAGTCCAGCACGGAAGACGGCGCACCAGACGAGGGCAAGTGATACGTCTCCAACGTATCTATAATTTATGAAGTATTCATGCCATGTTTATTATAGTTTTGTATGATTTTGGTGCACTTTTATATGTCTTTTATATGATTTTTATGGACTAACATATTGACCTAGTGCCCAGTGCCAGTTGCTGTTTTCTGCTTGTTTTTGGTTTTCCAGAAAATCCATATCAAATGAAGTCCAAATGCAGCGAAACTTTCTGACGATTTTTTCTAGAAGGAAACAGACCCAGGAAGCTTCGGGGGAGCAGCAGAAGACCCACAGGGGCCCCACAAGCCACCTGGGCGCGCCCACCCCCCTGGGCGCGCCCTGGTGCCTCGTGGGCCCCCTGTGGCCCCACTTTGCGTGATTACAACTCCAAAAAATCCTATATATTCAGAAACCTCCAGAAATAACCCTTGAACTTCGACTCCGCCGCCGCAAGCCTCTGTACCTCCACGATCTCATCTACAGCCCTTATCCGGTACCCTGTCGGAGGGGGAAATCATCACTGGAGGCCATCTTCATCATCCCGGCGGCCACCATGACGAGGAGGGAGTAGTTCACCCTCGAGGCTAGGGGTATGTACAAGTAGCTATGTGTTTGATCTCTCTCTCTCCCGTGTTCTTGATTTGGCACGATCTTGATGTACCGCGAGCTTTGTTAATATAGTTGGATCATATGGTGTTTTCCCCTCTCTATCTTGTTGTGATGAATTGAGTTTTTACCTTTGAGGTTTCACTATTATCGGATTTAATTCTTTTATGGATTTGAGAATACTTGATGTATGTCTTGCATATGAATACCCGTGGTGACAATGGGGTATTATATTGATTCACTTGATGTATGTTTTGGCACTCAATGAGCGGATTCCCGAGCTGACATTGGGGTAATCTATGCATAGGGTTTGACGCACATTTTCGTCCTACTTTCTCCGATAGAAATCTTGGGGCACTCTTTGAAGTTCTTTGTGTTGGATTGAATATTATGAATCTGAAGTTGTTTGATGCATATCGTATAATCAACTCACAGATACTTGTGGTGACATTGGAGTATCTAGGTGACATTAGTGTTGGTTGATGTGTATCATATGGTGTTATTCTAGTACGAACTCTAGGGCTGTTTGTGACACTTATAGGAATGGCTCAATAGATTGATCGGAAAAGATAACTTTGAGGTGGTTTCGTACCCTACGAGAATTTCATCTTATGTTCTCCACTAGATAAGAACTTTGGAGTGATTCTTTCTCGCACGTTGAGGGATTGTTATATGATTCAATTATGTTAGCATCGTTGAGAGATTGCGCTAGCGAAAGTATGAACCCTAGGCCTTGTTTTCAAGCATTGCAATATCGTTTTTGCTCACTTTTACTACTTGCTACCTTGCTGTTTTTTTATTTTTAGATTACAAAAACCTATATCTACTATCCATACTACACTTGTATCACCATCTCTTCGCCGAACTAGTGCACCTATACAATTTACCATTGTATTGGGTGTGTTGGGGACACAAGAGATTTCTTGTATTTGATTGCAGGGTTGTTTGAGAGAGATCATCTTCATCCTACGCCTCCCACGGATTGATAAACCTTAGGTCATCCACTTGAGGGAAATTTGCTACTGTCCTACAAAACTCTGCACTTGGAGGCCCAACAACGTCTACAAGAATAAAATTGCATAGTAGACATCAAGCTCTTTTCCGGCACCGTTGCCGGGGAGGTGAGTGCTTGAAGGTATATCTTTAGATCTTGCAATTGAATCTTTTAGTTTCATGTTTTATCACTAGTTTGGTTTATAAAAGAAAACTACAAAAAAATGGAATTGAGGTTGCCTCATATTATTCATCTTTATAATGTCTTTCTTGAAAATGATGGAGCGGAAAATTGTGCTCAATTGATAGAAGAAGAATTCAATAAAATGTTTGGCATAAAATCTTTGAATGATGAGCATGATTGCAATGTTGTTAGTATGCTTTCTATGAATATCCATGATGCTAATGATATGCAAAGCTATAAGCTTGGGGATGCTATGTTTGATGAATATGATATTTTTAGCCCCCCAAGTTTTGATGAGAAAATTTATTATGATGATAGAATGCCTCCTATTTATGATGATTACGATGATGAAAGTAGATTTGGAGAGGTCATGACTTTATTTAATGATGATTCCACTATTTTGGAAGAGGTTTCGATTGATTATGACAACAAAGTTACTATCTATGATAACTATTGTGATGACATGTATGCTATAAAGAATAATGATAACTATGAAACTTGTCATCATGATTTTAATTTTCAATTGGATTATGCCAATCAAGTATCTCATGATAGTTATTTTGTTGAGTTTGCTCCCACTATTATGAATGAGAATAAATTTGCTTATGTGGAGAGTAATAAATTTTCTATGCTTGTGGATCATGAAAAGAATGCTTTATGTGATGGATATATTGTTGAATTTCTTCATGATGCTACTGAAAATTATTATGATAGAGGATCATATGCTTGTAGGTGTTGCAATAATATCAAGTTTCCTCTCTATGTGTTGAAAGTTTCAAAGTTATGCTTGTTTTGCCTTCCTATGCTAGTTGATTCTTGCTCCCATAAGTTGTTTGCTCACAAAATCCCTATGAATAGGAAGTGGGTTAGGCTTAAATGTGTTTGTCATATGCTTCATGATGCTCACTTCATGTTTCAACTCTTTACTTTTATGTGAGCATCATTGGAATCATCATGCCTAGCTAAAAGGCATTAAAGAAAAGCGCTTGTTGGGAGACAACCCAACACTTACACCTACTGTTTTTGTGTGTTAACATGATTAAGCTACTGTAGTAATCATGTTTTATAGCTTATGTTTCAATAATGTGCCAAGTAAAGCCTTTGGGATAGTGTGGATGCTTGTTGATTTGATTCTGTGGAAAAACAGAAATTTTTGCGTCCAGTGCTGGAATTTCTATTCTGTACTGGAGCGTGAGAAAATTCTGAAATTTTTACATAGTATTGGGTTACAAATAATTTACGTTTTCCTAATTTTTCAGAATTTCTGAAGGTAGATAAGTATGGTTTTTAAATCGCTCACTACATGCTGTTCTGTTTTTGACAGATTCTGTTTTCGGTGCATAGTTTGCTTGTTTTAGTGTTTCCATAGCTTATATTATGAGATATAAATTGTGGAAATGATAGACTACAGTAGGCATTATGTGAGAACAATTATGAATCTTGTCTTGACAGTACCTAAGTGGATGATTTATTTTTATCATACTAACCTATCTCACAAGTTCCGTTAAGTTTTGTGTGATTGAAGTTTTCAAGTTTTGGGTGAGATATTGATATGAGGAGAAGAAGAAGTAGCAAGACCCTAACCTTGGGGATGCCCAAGACACCCCAAGGTAATACTCAAGGAATACTCAAGCGTCTAAGCTTGGGGATGCCCCGGAAGGCATCCCCTCTTTCGTCTTCAACACTATCGGTAACCTCACTTGGAGCTATATTTTTATTCGTCACATAATATGAGTTTTGCTTGGAGCGTCATTTTATTTTGTTGATATTTGCTTGCTGTTATCAATAATCATGTTTTGTATCTTTCAGTTCAATAAAATGCAAATTATAGCCTTTGCCATGCTCAGTTTGCAAGTTCATGTGTTGCTGTTTGAAAACAGAAAGTTTTCTGTAATGTCTAGAATATTCCTGAATAGTCGGAACATTATAAAAATCTGAAATTTTTACACTGTAAATATGCCTGAGTTCTCTGTCACGTGGTAATTTTTCAGAATTTTTGGAGTTAGGGAACTATGAATTCTTATTCACCCCTTTACAGACTGTTCTGTTTAGACAGATTTCGGTTATAGTTGCATTGTTTGCATATGTTGCTTGTTTAATGTTTCTATTTGTGGATAGGAGTATTAAATATGCAGAGGAATTTAGTGTGAAATGTTTAATTATAATTTTACTAATTTGTTACAGTAGAGAATGTTAAGGTTTTGAGTTGATTTATACTAACTTATCTCACGAGTTCTTGTTGAGTTTTGTGTGGATGTAGTTCTTAGGAGAAGCCATGATATAAGAGGAATTAAGGAGAAACAAGATCTCAAGCTTGGGGATGCACAAGGCACCCCAAGATAACATTCCAAGAAGTCTCAAGCAACTAAGCTTGGGGATGCCCCGGTTGGCATCCCACCTTTCTTCATCAACACCTATCGGTTAGCCTAAGTTTTTACTTGTTCACATGTTATGTGCTATTCTTGGAGTGTCCTTTTATTTTCGTTTTGTTTGTTGTTTGAATAAAATTATCATGATCTGAAATCTTAAATGAGAGAGAGTCCTGACATAGCTACCTATTTATTTAACTACTCATTTGATCTTCACTTATATCTTTTTGGAGTAGTTTGTCATTTACTCTCGTTCTTCACTTATATCCTAAGAGTAAATTGTTGAATGAGTTGAATATCATAAAGTTGAAATTATATGTGCTTCATATGCTTGTCCCATGGAGAGTAGTGACTTCACAAATAAGAAGTATAATTGGTAAAATTTATTGAAAGTTAGCAAACACAGCATTGGTCATTTGAACATTTCATGAAAGAATTTTGAGGGAAGAGAGATTTCACATATAAATATACTATCTTGGACATCTTCTATGATTGTGATCCCCCATTAATTATTTTCAAGCTTGATCAAGTAGTTGATGTTGGACAAGGAAGACAACGTAATGAGTTATGTTTGTTTATATTCACATAGAAGTTATATTGCCATGGATCCTCTAACATGTGGTGCTTGCTTAGGATCTTTTGCTAGCCAAAAATTCATACTAAGTAGAGATACTACTTGTGCATCCAAAAACCCTTAAACCCAAATTCTTGCCATGAGAGTCCACCATAAATACCCATGGATTGAATAAGATCCTTCAAGTAAGTTATCATCGGTGCAAAAAGCAATAAAAATTGCTCCTAAATATGTATGATCTTTTATTGGAACGGAAAGTAAGCTTTGTACGAACTTGTGATGGTGAAGAAATAAAAGCGACAGACTGCATAATAAAGGTTTCTATCACAAGGGGCAATATAAAGTGACGTTCCTTTCCATTAAGAGGTTGCACATTCAAAAATAAAAAGCGCATGACAACCTCTGCTTCCCTCTGCGAAGGGCCTATCTTTTACTTTTTTGTATTTACTTTTCTGTATTTACTTTTCTGTATTTACTTTTATGCAAGAGTCAGTAATGTTCATCCCTATTCCGCTCTATTTATTCTCTAGTTGGCAAGCATCATGTGGTAGGGAAAGATCCAGGCACATATATCCAGTTGAATATAGGTGATCATGAGTTATTATTGTTGACATTATCCCTGAGATAAATAAGTTGGGAGGCAAAACATTAAGCCCCTATCTTCCTATGTGTTTGACTGAAACGGTTTGTTCTAAATATATGCTTTGAGTGTCAGCAAACATGGAAGACTAAATGATAGTTGAGTATGTGGAATTTGCTAAAACAAAGCTCTTACATAGACCCTTCCTGAAAATAATTGTAATTGTTTGATGACTGAGAACATAGTTTGTTGGTTTGCAAGAAAGTTTATGGTCTATACTTTATACATGTGAATAGCTTGCTACTTGATCATGAGAAGTTTTATGAGATGAGCTACTGTTTATGATGTATATTGATGCTAGAAAAAGTGATTGCAATTATTATTGATCAAACTTATGCACTATGCTAGCATTCACACTTCATAAATTATTTCTTTTATCATTTACCTACTCGAGGACGAGCAGGAATTAAGCTTGGGGATGCTGATACGTCTCCAACGTATCTATAATATATGAAGTATTCATGCCATGTTTATTATAGTTTTGTATGATTTTGGTGCACTTTTATATCGCTTATATATGATTTTTATGGACTAACATATTGACCTAGTGCCCAGTGCCAGTTGCTCTTTTCTGCTTCTTTTTGGTTTTCCAGAAAATCCATATCAAATGAAGTCCAAATGCAGCGAAATTTTTTGACAATTTTTTCTGGAAGGAAACAGACCCAAGAAGCTTCGGGGGAGCAGCAGAAGACCCACAGGGGCCCCACAAGCCACATGGGCGCGCCCACCCCCCAGGGCGCACCCTGGTGCCTCGTGGGCCCCCTGTGGCCCCTGTTTGCGTGATTCCAATGGCAAAAATTCCTATATATTCAGAAACCTCCAGAAATAACACTAGAACTTCAACTCCGCCGCCGCAAGCCTCTGTACCTCCACGATCTCATCTACAGCCCTTATCCGGCACCCTGTCGGAGGGGGAAATCATCACTGGAGGCCATCTTCATCATCCCGGCGGCCACCATGACGAGGAGGGAGTAGTTCACCCTCGAGGCTAGGGGTATGTACAAGTAGCTATGTGTTTGATCTCTCTCTCTCCCGTGTTCTTGATTTGGCACGATCTTGATGTACCGCGAGCTTTGTTAATATAGTTGGATCATATGGTGTTTTCCCCTCTCTATCTTGTTGCGATGAATTGAGCTTTTACCTTTGAGGTTTCACTATTATCGGATTGAATTCTTTTATGGATTTGAGAACACTTGATGTATGTCTTGCATATGAATACCCATGGTGATAATGGGGTATTATATTGTTTCACTTGATGTATATTTTGGCACTCAACTCATGGATTCCCGAGGTGACATTGGGGTAATCTATGCATAGGGGTTGATGCACGTTTTCGTCCTACTTTCTCCGGTAGAAATCTTGGGGCACTCTTTGAAGTTCTTTGTGTTGGATTGAATATTATGAATCTAAAGTTGTTTGATGCATATCATATAATCAACTCACGGATACTTGTGGTGACATTGGAGTATCTAGGTGACATTAGGGTTGGTTGGTGTGTATCATATGGTGTTATTCTAGTACAAACTCTAGGGCTGTTTGTGACACTTATAGGAATGGCTCAATAGATTGATCGGAAAAGATAACTTTGAGGTGGTTTCATACCCTACAACAATTTCATCTTATGTTCTCCGCTAGATAAGAACTTTGGAGTGATTCTTTGTCGCACGTTGAGGGATTGTTATATGATTCAATTATGTTAGCATTGTTGAGAGATTGCACTAGCGAAAGTATGAACCCTAGGCCTTGTTTTCAAGCATTGCAATACCGTTTTTGCTCACTTTTACTACTTGCTACCTTGCTGTTTTTTTATTTTCAGATTACAAAAAACTATATCTACTATCCATACCACACTTGTATCACCATCTCTTCGCCGAACTAGTGCACCTATACAATTTACCATTGTATTGGGTGTCTTGGGGACACAAGAGATTTCTTGTATTTGATTGCAGGGTTGTTTGAGAGAGACCATCTTCATCACATGCCTCCCACGGATTGATAAACCTTAGGTCATTCACTTGAGGGAAATTTGCTACTGTCCTACAAAACTCTGCACTTGGAGGCCCAACAACGTCTACAAGAATAAAGTTGCGTAGTAGACATCAGCAAGCGCCCGCATGCGCGGTCGTTTGGACCCTCGAGCGAACTCAACCAGGAGAACAGGGAAAAAGACGCAGTATCATATGACCACCCGAGCTCGTTTGAGTGGTCATATGACACTCTGCCCGCACATCTTCAATATCCTGGGAGAACGACGGCGTTCCATACGGACGCTCCCATCAGTATGATCGCCCGTCCCAGGTATGCAAACCCTAGATCTATAGAAATCTACGCGAGACGGCGTTCCATACGGGCGCTCGCGCCCGTATGAGAGGTCGTTTGGCCCAAATTTTCATATATGGAGGCTGTCGGCGCAGGGGGATCTTCTTCTTCCTTCCCCTTGCGCCCAAACCTCATCTCTCTCTCTCTAACCCTAACAAAAATCCTCCAAAACCTCCGTTTCTTTGCGGATTTCATTCGTTTGATCCGTGCATCTTCATCCTCCGTGAGTTTCTCCTCCGATCCATGGTTCATTTGCAAGTTTTGATGGTGATTTTATCCATGTCCATAGTGTAGATGAGATGGAATTTTTTTAAATTTCCATTTGATTTGCACGTTAGGATTCAAAGTAATAGGTTAGGATCGATCCTAGATAGTATTAGAACTCGATCCCCACGTGAAACTTACATTTTTCTGTTGTTATTCTTGTTGTGTGTAGGAAATGATGAAATCGGTGATTGCCGCAGGGAAGAAGGCCATGGGCGTGCCCGGAACGAGGGGGATGACCTCCACGCTGCTGTAAACAAGGACTTCATGCGAGTGAACAGCTGGGGGATGAAACACACGAAGTGGAAGTGTGACGCATTCCTGGAGTCCCAAGGGCTCCACAATGACTTCGCATGGCTTGCGTACAATGTCGGGATGGGAGTTTTCAGCAACTTCCATTACCTGACGTATCGCCGCGTCACCGTGGAGTTCCTCTCCACCTTCGAGCACACTCTCGAGGATTCGAGGGTGCCGGCGAGCTGCTCCTTCACACTCGGGGGAGTTCCGCGTACGATGACGCTTGAGCAGTGGTGCAACGGCTTTGGGTTTGAGAACCAAGGGGTTCTCGACACCAGTGGCATGCCCATCGCTGATGCACTGGGTACATGGGAGCTCATCTCCGTCAAGGATGAGCATGACCTCTCCTCCAAGAAGGTATCGAGCATACAAAACCCCGCCATTTGTTACGTCATGATTTTCTTTGCCAATACTATTTTCGGTAGGGAGAACATTGGGGGCATGTCGAGCTATGACATGTGTGTGCTTCACGCAGCACTCCACCCCAACTACACTCCCAAGCCTAACTTGGGAGCTTTTTTGATGCATCACCTCGGCAGGCAGCACAAGCAGCCGACGGGTACTATTGTTGTGGGAGGCATAGTGACTCAGCTTGCCGAGCACTTTGACCTCGATATAGATGAGATGCAGCACGTCCCAGGTCCTACGGCACTTAACCGTAGGATTATGACTAACATTCACTTTCATTGGGCCCGTGCAAGGGGAGCATTGCTACAAATGCCCCCTACCTAACTCTCAATCTACCGATGTGCGCTTGCCCTTGCCTCAAGCTTTTACTGTTTCTACGCGTGATATGTGGGTGTTCTCCATTAATGAAATTAATGAGCATATTGTCGGAAGTGGGGCTCCGAGGACCCAAAGGTTCGAACACTGGGGTGAGCTCGTTCTAATACTTTCTCTCCTACCACAGCAATGCTACGGCGAGACTACGGCGAGAGCGCGCTAGCGTAGGACGGGCGAGGACACAGCAGTTTACCCAGGTTCGGGCCACCTTGCGGTGTAAGACCCTACTCCTGCTTATAGTTGGGATTATTGTGGGTGAGAGAGTTCTCGTGTACAAGGTTGAAGACGATCGGATCTTCGGGGGCTTTCTCCGAGCCTCTCCTCTACAATGGCAGCACTGCCCTTTTTATGCCAGCCTTGGTCCTCTTCTCCCTGGAAACTTAGGCGGGAAGGGTTGCCACACTTGGCGGTTTTGAAAGGGGACAGGCGCTCAGGCTATCCTGACTAAAGGTGGTCTTCGCCTCCCAAAGCATGATCCATGATGCGCCGGTGGGCTCGGTGATGACCTCCGCCCTGCGTGCCCGCCGTCTTGGTCTTCCTTCGCCGATCGGGCAACCTTTGGGGTTGCTTTGGAGAGTAGATAGCTGTCCCTGCTCCCCTAACGCAAAAGAGGAAACCATCTGCATCCGCGCCTACTGGCGCGGCCTCTGCTGCTGCTCGTCGCCGTGCGCGTCACCCACGTGATGGGCTCCAGACCGCGCGACACGCCGAACGGCCTTCGTCTCGAACGCCTGCGGGAGGGGGCCTCGGAAGGCCACCTCAGGAAGCCGCCTCGTGAGGCCACCTCGGGAAGCCGCCTCGTGAGGCCACTCGGGGAGCCGCCTCGTGAGGGGACCTCGCTAGGCCGTTGATGGTGGTGCTGAGCGTTGCCTGTTACTCCCTGAGGAGGGGGCCTCCGGAGGCCAGGGCCCCATGAGGGGTCTTGGTGAGACGCTTGGTGGCGACGGCCCGCCGGGGTTCGAACACTGGGGTGAGCTCGTTCTACTACTTTCTCTCCTACCACGGCAACGCTACGGCGAGACTACGGCAAGAGCGCGCTAGCGTAGGACGGGCGAGGACAAGCGGTTTACCCAGGTTCGGGCCACCTTACGGTGTAAGACCCTACTTCTGCTTGTAGTTGGGATTATTGTGGGTGAGAGAGTTCTCGCGTACAAGGTTAAAGGTGATCAGATCTTCGGGGGCTTTCTCCGAGCCTCTCCTCTACAATGGTAGCACTGCCCTTTTTATGCCAGCCTTGGTCCTCTTCCCCCTGGAAACTTAGGCGGGAAGGGTTGCCACACTTGGCGTTTTTGAAAGGGGACAGGCGCTCAGGCTATCCTGACTAAACGTGGTCTTCGCCTGCCAAAGCATGATCCATGATGCGCCGGTGGGCTCGGTGATGACCTCCGCCCTGCGCGCCCGCCGTCTTGGTCTTCCTTAGCCGATCGGGCAACCTTTGGGGTTGCTTTGGAGAGTAGATAGATGGCCCTGCTCCCCTAACGCAAAAGAGGAAACCATCTGCATCCGCGCCTGCTGGCGCGGCCTCTGCTGCTGCTTGTCACCGTGCGCGTCACCCACGTGATGGGCTCCAGACCGCGCGACACGCCGAACGGCCTTTGTCTCGAACGCCTGCGGGAGGGGACCTCGGAAGGCCACCTCGGGAAGCCGCCTCGTGAGGCCACCTCAGGAAGCCGCCTCGTGAGGCCACTCAGGGAGCCGCCTCGTGAGGGGACCTCGCGAGGCCGTTGATGGTGGTGCTAAGCGTTGCCTGCTACTCCCTGAGGAGGGGGCCTCCGGAGGCCAGGGCCCCATGAGGGGTCTTGGTGAGACGCTTGGTGGCGACGGCCCGCCGGGGTTCGAACATTGGGGTGAGCTCGTTCTACTACTTTCTCTCCTACCACGGCAACGCTACGGCGAGACTACGGCAAGAGCGCGCTTGCGTAGGACGGGCGAGGACACAGCGGTTTACCCAGGTTCGGGCCACCTTGCGGTGTAAGACCCTACTCCTGCTTGTAGTTGGGATTATTGTGGGTGAGAGAGTTCTCGCGTACAAGGTTAAAGGCGATCGGATCTTCGGGGGCTTTCTCCGAGCCTCTCCTCTACAATGGCAGCACTGCCCTTTTTATGCCAGCCTTGGTCCTCTTCCCCCTGGAAACTTAGGCGGGAAGGGTTGCCACACTTGGCGTTTTTGAAAGGGGACAGGCGCTCAGGCTATCCTGACTAAAGGTGGTCTTCGCCTGCCAAAGCATGATCCATGACGCGCCGGTGGGCTCGGTGATGAACTCCACCCTGCGCGCCCGCCGTCTTGGTCTTCCTTCGCCGATCTGGCAACCTTTGGGGTTGCTTTGGAGAGTAGATAGCTGGCCCTGCTCCCCTAACGCAAAAGAGGAAACCATCTGCATCCGCGCCTACTGGCGCGGCCTCTGCTGCTGCTCTTCGCCGTGCGCGTCACCCACGTGATGGGCTCCAGACCGCGCGACACGCCGAACGGCCTTCGTCTCGAATGCCTGCGGGAGGGGGCCTCGGAAGGCCACCTCGGGAAGCCGCCTCGTGAGGCCACCTCGGGAAGCCGCCTCGTGAGGCCACTCGGGGAGCCGCCTCGTGAGGGGACCTCGCGAGGCCGTTGATGGTGGTGCTGAGCATTGCCTGCTACTCCCTGAGGAGGGGGCCTCAGGAGGCCAGGGCCCCATGAGGGGTCTTGGTGAGACGCTTGGTGGCGACGGCCCGCCGGGCCCACTCCAGGCATTGCGCCCTGGGCCAAAGGCAGACGGGCCTGGATACCCCGGGTTCCAAGGGCCCGACAGTAGCCCCCGGGCCCGCGGTGCGCACGTTCCTGCCTACCGAGGGGCGAAACGGCGCGGGCCCTAACCGCCTGCGGCCAGGCGCGACGCGTGGCGCACGATGTGACGGGCGACGCCCCCACTTCCCCACGACGCCTCGGGAACTACCGTCCGAACATAAATCCTGGCGCGGGCGGCGCGAGGCCATCATTGCCTTCCATCGCACGCTCCACCCCTCTGCGCGTTTCCTTCTCGCGCGCGTCTCCTCGCGATTCCCCCCTTCGAGCTTCGCCTGTTCTTGCTCCCGGTCCGCGCCTCCGCCGCGGAGATGGCTCCCACCGGCAAGAGGGGGAGGGAGGTGACCCCGTCCCCAAGCGCGCCCGTCCTTGGGGCGGCGCTGCAGCGCTCTGCCATCGACGACGAAGGAGGTTTGGGCAGGGTGCTTCCGTTCGTGGCCGGCGGCCAGAACGAGAACCAGGCGACCCAAATCTGGCCGGGGTCGCGCGCGCCGCGCGACCTTGGGGCGACAGCCTATCCCTTCTACCTCCACAGCGTGTATGCAGGGTTGGTGCCGCCATTTTCGGACTTCTTCTATGCCATACTTGCCCACTATCAGGTTCACGCCCTTCATCTTCAACCCAACTCCATTTTCCTCCTGGCCACGTTCGCCTTTTACTGCGAGGCCTTCGTGGGCGTGAGGCCCTCTATGGCGCTCTTCTGCCACTTCTTCTGCCTGCGGCTAACTGCGGCGGACTAGCGCTCCGGATGCGCGTCATTCCTTGCCGTCAAGGGAATGGAGGACGGCATTATCAACTTGAGGGTTGCGAATAAGGTGGAAGGATACCGGCAGCGCTGGGTCTATATGGACGCGCGCCAGACCAACCGGCTCCTGACGATCCCTACGGACCCGGCCGAGAAGATCGCCATGTGGGGGCACGAGAAGCTCGCCGACCCGAGGATGGAGCCCGTCCTTGAGCGGATGGCGGCGCACCGGGCCGCAGCACTGTCGGGGACGGCGGTTGTCAGGGAGTACCTGTGGCGGCGCATCACGCCACTTCAGCAGCACTCGTGCCCCATGTGGGAGTACTCCTGTGCGGACGACGCCATGAGGCTGAAGCCGGGCAGCCTGGGGTCAGACGTGCTAGACAGGGCCCTGGCGATTCTGCTCAATACCCTTGCCGCAGAAGCGCCGGAGGGGGCGCTCCCACTTTTTCGCTATCCAGAGAAGGAGGAGCTGGTGAAGGTGAGGCCCCTCTTCGATTAGTGGGGCCTCGTGCCGGAGGGCCATGTCGGGCCCGGCGACAACCCCCTCGTGGTGGAGGTGGATTCGGGAAGCAGCAGCGGCAACGGAGATTCGGAGGAGGCCACGGAGGACGACCTCAGCCGGGTGCCACCACGCGCTCGCCGTCAGCTCATCTGCGAGCTCGAGGATGATGACGCCAAGAGCGTCCCGCCCGCGGCGGCGGGGGCTCCCGACGCGGGGGCGGGCGAGCCCCCATCGCTTGAGTCCCGTCATGAGGCTGAAGCCGCTCAGGTCCCGGAGACGGGTGATGACGCGTCCGGGTCTACCGCGGCACACCCCGGGGGCCCGAGCGGCGGCGCCGAGGTGATGCTCGGCGAGGGCAGTGCCAACCAGCCGTCTGCGGGGGAGAATAAGAGGAAGTGGCACGTCAGCGACGAGTAAGCCTTCTGCCTTCTGCCGGCGTCCTTAATTCTTGCTCTTTTACCCGGCTCGGAGCTGAGCCACCATTCGTGCAGGGGATCTGCCGCGGATCAGAAGAAGAAGAAGAAGACAACGACGAAGGCGAGGGTTACCCCCAACCCGCAGGGGGCGTCGATGCCCGCCGTCGGTGCCGGAGGGCGTGGAGAGGCCACCCGCCGTCCCGACACCGAAGTGGGGTGTACGGAAATCGAGGAGGGGGCAGTCGCTCCTCCAGGGTCGCACGCGGGCGCATCCTGTGAGGCCGAAATGGGGGAGCCTCGGGAGGCAGCGTCAGGAGGCGGAGACGCCCTCCCCCTTGGCCCTGCCGCGGGCAAGGAAGCGATGACGAGGGAGGCCGAAGCGTCTCCCCCCCCCCCCGCCGGGGGCCTCCTTGGGCGCAGAGGAAGGAGTTGCGGGGCGTGCCATGACCGGCACTGAGAGCCCCCGTAGTGCACCGCCGCGGCTGAATGAGGGGGGCGACCTGGCGAGCCCGCCGCCCCAGGCAAGCGGCGCCAAGGGCTCCCTCGCCGTCGCAGCGGAGGGTGCCAAAGGGCCTGGCCCGGACTGGCCCCTGGTCCTCGCGAGTGACCGTGCTTTGCTCAGGCCTGAATCCTTGCGCGACGCCAAGGCCGCGCTCGCTCGGCTCAGCACGAACTTCCAGGACGCGGAGACGCGCCTCGCCGAGGAGCGCCTGAAACTTGCCGACGGGTGGCGCCGGCTCAGCGTCGCCGTCGATACGGCCCGGCGTCATGACGAACGTGCTCGCGCATTGCGCGAGAGGGATACCACCGAAGCGGAGGGGGCTCGCGCGAGAGCCCTCCAGGAGGCCGAAGTGGCCACCGTGCGCCGCGAAAAGGCGGAGACCCTCCTGAAAGAGCTCCAAGACCAACACGCCGAGCGGGCGCGGTCGCTCCTCGCCCGGGAAGGTACCCTTGCCACTCGCGAGAAGGAGGCCGCAGCCCGCGAGGCAGACCTCGAGTCATGCACGGAGGGCCTCGAGAAGAAGGCGGCCGAGCAGGCCATGGAGAAGGAGCGTCTGGAGACGCTGGGGCGCCAGCTGGCCGATGCCCAGGAGGCTCACACGAAGTGCGTCACCGACGCCAACGCCCGACTGGAGGCCAAAGAAAAGAAGGTCCAAGGGGACGCTGACGCCTTCGAGTCAGAACACGAGCGGCTCCGGATGGAGGTCACTGATCTCAAGGCGGCGCTCGCCGAGGCGGAGACCCGCCGGGGAGCCGCGCCGCAGCCCGGCTCTGGCGCCATTGATCAGGAACAGGAGCATCGCGAGCGTGTCAAGGCACTTCACTCCCTCGAGATCCGTGCCCACGACGCCCTGAATTCCATCTGCCAGGGAAATCTTGGGGCCCTCCGCGTGTCCCGCGACGCTGATTACATCGACTTCTCCACCAAGCTCATGGAACGGCTTGAGGACGGTATCCTGGAGGAGGAGTGCCGCAGCCTCTTCTCCCTGGCGGCGACTCGCGTCTTCAGCCACCTCCTCCACTCCGACCCCAACTTCGACTTTGACAAGGTGATAGCCCCATTCCCCGAGGAGATTCGTGATGGGCTCGCAAGGGCGGTGGAAGGCCATGTGAGCGCGTTACTCGGGAAGTACTCCTGCGGCAGTGGCGAGAGTTCCGACGGTGACGGCGCCGGCGAAGACGACGACGGCGCGAGCTCCTAGGGTGCTTTTTCCCTTTGTCACCCTGCGCTAGATCGATGTGTCCCGTGGGGGCGTGACGACGATGCCCTGGTGTTAAATACTTTATGTTTGCTATAACGGACATTCAAGCCCTCGCAAGGCTTTCTCTTAAAGCATGTTCTTCTCTTTTGCTTGCCATGATGCTCTGCGTTGTCAGGGCCCAGCTCTTGAGCGGCCATAGCCGTCGCTGGTATGTCAGGTCGTGATGCCTGGACAAGGCCAGGAGGCGAGGGGCACCGGGAGCTAGTGAGGGTTCCTGAGGCGCGATGCTCAGGGAGCCCGCCTTTAACGCACTAGCGGCTTGCGCCAAGAGGAACACTGGCGCTCGTGAGGCCGTCGGAGGGGAGGGCTCGAGAGACGGCGAGGGTGGCTCGCGAGACGGGAGACTTAGCCCTCCAGGAGGTAGTATGGTGGGCCGTCTCTCGCAGGGTACGTCTTGTGAGGGTTCCGCTCGCGAGGTCTCCTACTGGGACGGCCACCAAGGGTTAGTCCCCAAGGCGGTGCCTACTGGCCTCCTGAGGTCCTGAGGGTGCTACCTCGCGAGATCCTTCCAGGGACCTGCTCCTGAGATAGCTGCACGCAGAGCACTCAACGACGGCGCGCGTTCGTCCGTTCGTTCATGGGTATTACGTGAGGAGACAGGAGACCAAGGACCTTGGTGGGGTGGCGTGCACGGGGCAGGCCCGCGAGCCAGAGCCCGGTCGCTTGGATTTTTCAGTGCTGCTGGGACTGACCCGAGCGCAGGCACCGTGTCCAGCCCCCGCTCGCGTGAGGCGCATGAGGGACGTCATGAGCGCGCGAGGCTCGTGAGGCAAGGTGAAAACAAAACTCCATATAAGGAAATGGAAATTTACTGAGGCAAGAGAGCAACCCATTACATAACCAAACAAAGATGCGGCTGCCGTGTCCGGCACGGGTCAGCTTGAGGTTGGTGCAACCCGTGGGGTGCCCTCAATTACACACCAAAACGAGAAAAAGAGTGCTGCCGTGTCCGGCACGGGTCAGCTTGAGGCTGGTGCAGCCCGTGGGGCGCCCTCAGTTGATTGTTCCGCCAGCACGGAGCATGGGGCTTCCACAGGGGTGTGGGTATGATCGCGGGTCGATCGTTCCGCCAGCACGGAGCATGGGGCTTCCACTGGGGCATGGGCGGGAGCTCTCGCGGGCCCATCAGGCGAACGCAATGAGAGGCTCCGGGGCGTGTACAGCCCCGTTTCGTTCGTACTCGTGAGGGTCACGGGTAGAACTTGCGGAGGTGTTGGATGTTCCAGGCGTTAGGCACAGGAACTCCGTCCTCCGTCTCCAGCCGGGCTGAGCCGGGCCTGGAGACATGAGTAACCCTGAAAGGGCCTTCCCACATAGGTGAGAGTTTGGGTAGTCCCTCTCTGGAGAGGATCCTGCGCAGGACGAGGTCGCCGACCTCGAGAGTGCGAGGGCGGATGTTGCGGCTGTGGTAGCGGCGCAAGGCCTGCTGGTACCTCGCAGCACGAAAGGCGGCCTGACGGCGGCCCTCCTCGAGGAGCAGCAGATCGGTCTCCCGCGAGCCATCCTGGCGGGCCTCGTCGAAGGCAAGGACTCGCGGGGAGCCGTGCTTAAACTCCAGTGGGAGGACCGCCTCAGCGCCGTAGACGAGGAAGAAGGGCGTCTCGCCAGTAGGCTTGCTCGCCGTCGTGCGGATGGACCATAGCACGGACTGCAGCTCGTCGAGCCAGCCCTTGCCTCAGGCCTCAAGTTTCTTCTTGAAGCTCCTTGTCTTGAGGCCCTTGAGGACCTCGGCGTTGGCGCGCTCGGCCTGGCCATTGCTTCGCGGGTGCGCCACCGAGGCGTAGCAGATCTGCGTGCCGAGGTTGGCGCAGTAGGACTTGAAGAGGCCGCTCGTGAACTGGGAGCCATTGTCGGTGATGATGCGATTGGGAACTCCAAAGCGGCTCACGAGGCCCTTGATGGACTTGACGGTGGAGCCTGCCGGGATGGTGCGCACCGGCTCGACCTCTGCCCACTTGGTGAACTTGTCGATGGCGACGTAGAGGTAGCGATAACCACCAGCCGCGCGACGGAAAGGCCCCAGGATGTCCAGCCCGCAGACTGCGAAGGGCCATGAGAGGGGGATCGTCTGGTGGCCCTGCGCCGGCTGGTGGATCTGCTTGGCGTGGAATTGGCAGGCCTCGCAGGCTTGGACCAGTGCGGTAGCGTCACGTAGAGTAGTGGGCCAGTAGAAGCCGCTGCGGAAAACCTTACCAACGAGGGTGCGTGATGAAGAGTGGTGGCCACAGTCTCCTCCATGTATATCAGCCAGCAACTCGCGCCCTTGCTCTTCAGAGATGCACCGCAGCGAGACGCCGTTGTGGCGCATGCGGTACAGCTCGCCATTTTGTATGTAGTAGGCGGTGGCCTGCCGGGCCACGCGCTCCGCTTCCGAGTCCTCCTCCGGCAAGGTGCCGCGAAGCAAGTAAGCCTTGAGCTCTGCTGCCCAGCTATCTGCCTGAGGCTCGAGTGCCAGCAGCAGGCGGGCTCCTGAGGCCGGGCCACAGTCTGGCGCGCCCGTGGGTGGCGCGGGCGGTAGTTCCTCGCGAAGGAGCACCGTGCTCGCGGCTGGGGGTGCGGCGGATGGCTTGAGGAGCCTTTCCTCAAAGACGCCGGGGCTCTGGGGCTCGCGACGTGACGCTCGTTTGGCGATGTCGTCGGCCTCTTTGTTGCTGCCGCGTGGGATGTGCTGCAGCTCCAGGCCAAGAAAGCGCTTCTCAAGTTTACGTACCTCTTCCAGGTAGGCGGCCATGTGCTCGTCCTTGGGCTTGTAGCTTTTGTTGGAGAAGTTGACGAGCAGTTGCGAATCGCCCTTGATAGTCAGACGCTTGATGCCTAGGGCGAACGCGGCCTTGAGGCCGGCGATGAGGCCCTCATACTCTGCGATGTTGTTGGAGACCTTGTCGGTGTGCCTGAAGCAGAGCTGCACAGCGTAGTAGAGCCTGTGTCCCGTTGTCGAGGTGAGCATGACCCCAGCCCCCGCGCCCTGTCGGGAGAAGGCGCCGTCGAAGTGCATGGTCCATCCGCCAGGCGCCTCATCCCCTGGCAGGAGGGACTGGGCCTCGCGAGGCTCATCCTCATACGTGTCCGTCCATTCTGCCACGAAGTCGGCCAGAGCCGCGCCTTTGATGACTCTGGTGGTGGAGAACTCCAGTTGGAAGGCTTGCAGCTCGATGTTCCACTCGGCGACGTGGCCGGCGGCGTTGGGGCTGCGCAGAACTTGCTCCAAGGGGTAGGAGGAAATGACCTTGATGGGATGACCCTGAAAGTAGTGGCGCAGCTTCCTGGAGGCGACGAGGAGCGCGAGGAGAAGCTTCTGCTGCATGGGGTAGCGCTCGCGCGCGTCCCTTAGCAGAGTGCTGACGAAGTACACGGGGTGCTCGACGAGGCGCGTAGCTATTGTGACGGCTTGCTCCTCAAATGCCTTGGAAGGCTCGGGAGGCTCGTGGGGGATGGCGGCCTCATGAGGCTGAGGAGGCTCGCGAGGCCCCGGGGGCTCGTGAGGCTCAGCGGTGTCGTGAGTCTGTAGGGGCGTCGAGGTTTTTTCTTTGGCATAGATGCGCTCCTCCCGCACCGCCACCAACGCCGCGCTGGCCGTCTGGGGGGTGGCCACCAAGTACAGGAGCAAGGGCTCGCGAGAGCGCGGCGCGACCATGATGGGCGGGCTCGTGAGGTACCTCTTGAGGGCTTCAAAGGCGGCGTCTGCCTCAGGAGTCCACTTGAAGGAGCCGAACCTCTTCAGGAGCTTGAAGAAGGGCAGGGCTCGTTCGCCAAACTTGGAGATGAAACGCCCTAAGGACGCCATACACCCCGCCAAGCGCTGCATTTCCTTGAGGGTCCGAGGAGGGCGCATTTTTTCGATGGCCTTGATCTTCTCTGGGTTGGCCTCGATGCCACGGTGCGAGACTAGGAAGCCGAGGAGCTTGCCGGAGGGGACTCCGAAGACGCACTTCTCCGGGTTGAGCTTGAGGTTAACCTTGCGCAGGTTGGCAAATGTCTCCTGGAGGTCCGCGATGAGGGATCCTGCCTCGCGAGATTTGACCACGATGTCGTCGACGTAGGCCTCCACGGTCCTCCCCATCTGAGGCCCTAGAGTGATGCGCATTAGCCGCTGGAAGTTGGCGCCCACGCTCCTTAAACCGAAGGGCATGCAGACGTAACAAAATACGCCGCAGGGGGTGATGAAGGCCGTCTTCTCCACGTCTTCGGCCGCCATCTTGATCTGATGATAGCCTGAGAAGGCATCCAGGAAACATAGCAGATCGCACCCGGCGGTGGAATCCACGATCTGATTGATGCGGGGCAGCGGAAACGGATCCTGAGAGCAGAACTTGTT
The DNA here is from genome assembly GCA_039707655.1 of Elymus sibiricus. Taxonomy (NCBI): domain Eukaryota; kingdom Viridiplantae; phylum Streptophyta; class Magnoliopsida; order Poales; family Poaceae; genus Elymus; species Elymus sibiricus. The sequence continues at coordinate 41,379,636 of CM077670.1, forward strand.
GAGGCTGGTGAAGTCGACGCACATGCGCTCCTTGCCGCCCTTCTTGGGGACGACGACTGGGTTGGCGAGCCATTCGGGATGGCGCACCTCACGAACGACTCCGGCTTCTTGGAGCTTCTGAACTTCATTGACGATGAACTCTTGCTTCTCTGGCGCCTGGCGCCGTGCTTTCTGCTTGACCGGGCGTGCATTGGGGCACACCGCTAAGTGGTGCTCGATCACCTCCCTCGGTACACCGGACAAGTCAGATGCTTTCCAGGCGAAAACATCCGAGTTTGCCCGAAGGAAAGTGACGAGCGCGCTTTCCTATGCAGGAGGGAGGCCTGTGCCGATGGTGAAGGCGGGGCCGGAGCCGCTGCCGTCCACCGACACCTTCTTCATCTCGGCGCGGTCCTGAGAAAACAGCTACTTCTTCTTTGCGGGCGCGGCTTCGGAAGGCTCGGCCGCGTCCTTGTCGGCTGGGTGTGCGACAGCGGCAGCCTTGTAGGCGCGCTCGAGGGTGCTGGCCGCGTCCTTTTCGTCGCAGGCGACGGTGATGATGCCGCTGCAGCCGGGCATCTTGAGGACATTGTAGGCATGATGAGTGGCCGCCATGAACTTGGTGAGAGCTGGGTAGCCCAAGATGGCATTGTAGGGTAGGCCGATGTGCGCCACGTCAAAGTCGATGAGCTCGGTGTGGTACTTCTTGCGGGTGCCGAAGGTGACGGGGAGGCGCACCTGCCCCAGCGGAATGGTGGAGCCATCGGTCACTCCGGAGAAGGGCCTGGTCGGCATCAGCTGGTCGTAGGGAACCTGGAGCGTCTCGATGGTCTCGATGGAGAGCACGTTGAGGCCGGCACCCCCATCGATGAGGGTCTTGGTGACCGCGACATTGCTGATGGTGGGAGTGCATAGCATGGGGAGCGCGCCTGTGGAGGCCGTGGACTTGGGGTGGTCCTTGGAGTCGAAGGTGATGGCGTACTGCGACCACTTGAGGGGCCGCGTGACCTCAGGCCTCGGGAGGGTGGCGTACACCTCGCGAGAGAGTTGCTTGAAGTGGCGGACGGACGCGGGGGCTTGGGACCCACCAAGGATGCAGGCGACCGCGCGAGGCTCCTGGTAGCCCCCAGCGCCCTCGTCAGGCTGGTTGACGTCGTTCCTCCGAGGTGGCGGAGGCAGCGGCGGGAGAGCGGCATTAGCCTGAGGATTCGCCTCACGAGGCTGGTCGCGCCAGGCGGCCTCACGAGGCTGATCGCGCCAGCCCTGGCGGTAGTTGCTATTATTGTTGCGGCTGTCCCAGCGATTGCCGCTGCGGCCACCTCTGCGGCCGGCGCCGCGGCCGTTGCGGTCGTCTCGGCGGCTCTGGCGCTCGTCGCGAAGCAACTTGAGCTCATGACAGTCTTCGGTGCTGTGGGAGCGGACGTTCTGAAAGGCGCAGAGTGGCCGGTTGTCCTTCCTGGGCTCGTCGAGGTCGCGGCCGCGCTTCTGCTCAGGCTCCGCCGCAAGCACGGCGGGGCCCTTGCGCTTGATGTCCTTGCTCTTGGCCTTGGTGCCGTCGAGCGCCGCGTCGGGGTCGTTGTGGATGAAGAGGCGGCCTTCTTCAGCCTTGGCACACTTGTCGGCGAGGTCGAGCTCACCGTTGATGGCGAGCTTCTCGCGCATCTTGATGTCCGTGACACCGGTTGAGAATGCGGAGATGATGGGCGCGTCGGAAGCGCGCGGGATCTTGTTACGCACCTGACTGAAGCGCTCGATGTACTTGCGGAGGGTCTCGTCTGGGCGCTGTCGAACACGCCGCAGGTCGTTGATGGTGAGGGAGCGGTCCCGTGTGCCCTTAAAGTTGGCGATGAACTGGCTGCAGAGCTCGGCCCACGACGAGATGGAAGCCTCGGGGAGGTTCATGAGCCAGGAGCGCGGGCCGTCCTTGAGGGCCATGGGGAACCAGTTCGCCATGACCTTGTTGTCGCCGTTCGCCGCCTCGACACTCAGTGCGTAGAGCTGGAGGAACTCCGTGGGGTTGGGGGTGCCGTCGTAGCGCGGAGGCAGCTCAGGCTTGAACTTCGCGGGCCAGACCACGTGACGCAGCTCGCGGGTGAAGGCACGGCAGCCCACGCCGCCGGCGAGGGCGGCGCGGTTTTGACGCCCGGCCGCTGCAACGTCTTGAACGGCCTGGTCCTGGCGCTAGCGTTGGCGCTCGAGGAGCAGTCGCGCGTTGGGGGGCGCGCGGCGGATGATCTCGCAGCTGGGCTCGCAGTGGTCCGGAGAAGACGCGCCGCGGGACGGCTCACGAGCCCGCGCGCTGCGCTGGGGCCCGGCGCGCTCATCACGCAGAGGAGGCGGCGGGGGAGCGCCATGCGCCAGGTCCCCAGCACGAGACGGTGGAGGGCGGAGCGAGTGAGAAGGCGCCGGAGCGTCCCCGGCGACGTTGACGAGCTCGGGGATGCGACGAAGCCAGGCGTCGAAGCCGGCGTCATCAGGACGGTAGCGGAGCAGCTCGCGCGCCATGAGCAGCGCAGCCTGCGGGTTCGGCAGCCCACGGTTGGCGAGGGAGGAGGCCGTGGCGGTGTGGTCATCCGCCCGCACGGAGGGGTGCAGGGAGGAGGCCTGCTGCTCGCGGGCAGCGGGGTCGGTGGTGGCGGCAGCCTCGGCGTCGGGGCGGCGGCGATTGCCGCGGGCCACCGGGTCTGTCTGAGCCACGCGGCGGCGATTGCTCGCGACGTGCGTCGGCCATGGGGCTGGTGGAGTTTAGGGTCGAGCAGAAGAACAGTAGCGCAACCCTACCTGGAGCGCCAAATGACGGAAGTGGGGCTCCGGGGACCCAAAGGTTCGAACACTGGGGTGAGCTCGTTCTACTACTTTCTCTCCTACCACGGCAACGCTATGACGAGACTACGGCGAGAGCGCGCTAGCGTAGGACGGGCGAGGACACAGCGGTTTACCCAGGTTCGGGCCACCTTGCGGTGTAAGACCCTACTCCTGCTTTTAGTTGGGATTATTGTGGGTGAGAGAGTTCTCGCGTACAAGGTTGAAGACGATCGGATCTTCGGGGGCTTTCTCCGAGCCTCTCCTCTACAATGGCAGCACTACCTTTTTTATGCCAGCCTTGGTCCTCTTCCCCCTGGAAACTTAGGCGGGAAGGGTTGCCACACTTGGCGGTTTTGAAAGGGGACAGGCGCTCAGGCTATCCTGACTAAAGGTGGTCTTCGCCTGCCAAAGCATGATCCATGACGCGCCGGTGGGCTCGGTGATGACCTCCGCCCTGCACGCCCGCCGTCTTGGTCTTCCTTCGCCGATCGGGCAACCTTTGGGGTTGCTTTGGAGAGTAGACAGCTGGCCCTGCTCCCCTAACGCAAAAGAGGAAACCATCTGCATCCGTGCCTGCTGCGCGCGGCCTCTGCTGCTACTCGTCGCCGTGCGCGTCACCCACATGATGGGCTCCAGACCGCGCGACACGCCGAACGGCCTTCGTCTCGAACGCCTGCGGGAGGGGGCCTCGGAAGGCCACCTCGGGAAGCCGCCTCGTGAGGTCACCTCGGGAAGCCGCCTCGTGAGGCCACTCGGGGAGCCGCCTCGTGAGGGCACCTCGCGAGGCCATTGATGGTGGTGCTGAGCGTTGCCTGCTACTCCCTGAGGAGGGGGGCTCAGGAGGCCAGGGCCCCATGAGGGGTCTTGGTGAGACGCTTGGTGGCGACGGCCCGCCGGGCCCACTCCAGGCGTTGCGCCCTGGGCCAAAGGCAGACGGGCCTGGATACCCCGGGTTCCACGGGCCCGACACATATGCACGCAGCTGGGTTCGGGAATGATGTTCACCCTGAACCAGCTCCTGAGTGGGATGTCGCAGTAGCAGGGCATACCCACGGTTGGGATGCATGGGGCAATGCAACCCAATTTGCACCTAACTTTCAATCACAGGCTGCACCACAGGTTCACTTTGGGCAGCCACACGACTATGTGCCTAGGGTTGAGTTTCAGCAGCTGCAGCAGCAGGTAGGAGGGATCCGTATAGACCTCCGTGAGGCCAACAACAACATTAACCTGCTCAGTGGGAACATACAGTCCCTCTTTTCTTTTTGGCAGCCATACCCTGGCACGGGAGGTCAGTCCTCTAGTGCCCCTCTCAGATGAAGTGGCCACACGTTGGCCAGAGGGGTGACGATGACGAGGACATGGACTAGAGAGTAGGCCAAGAGCCTAACCTTGGGGGAGCTTATCCCCTAGTTATCCATGCATTCATGTTTATTTTTCTTATTTTTCTTTTTCTTTTTGTTCTTAGCATGTTTACTTTCAGTTTGCATAATAAAATGAAGAGCAAGCTTTGCCCTTGCCTTGTTGGAATTCTCTTCGTTTGTGTGTTTTGTTTCTTCGAACCCATAGGTTTGTTCTCCGCTAGCAAGTTGGAAATGAAGAGAATGAAGTGGAGGTTTGACTGAGGGAAGAAATGAGCCAGCGTGACAAGGTATAACATATGCATAATCCCTTGTCTTCCAATGTTATTTGAGAAAGAATTTTCCGTTGACTGGCTGCACTTAAGTGAGTTCCCCGTGTTAGTTGAATATCATTTAGTCATAACTCCCAACTTCAGATTTTCCTAGCAGAACCTCGTGGCAAAGCATGTTTTTGTTCCAATAAAAATTAAAGAAAACTTAGGGGTTTGAATTTTCAAAGAAAACGAGTACTCAAGTAGTTCAACTCCATATGTTGAATTTGATTGACTTGATGACACCTATTGATAGAGTTATTTGGAGGAATGAATATTTGAAGTGATTGAGGTTATGCCAAGACTTCACAATACCAAAATCGTGGAGTTCAGCCCTAGGCTAGTTTGACATCCCGTTGCTATATGTTGAGATAATCTGCGTAACTGCGACACCGTCACAAACTTGGGGATTGTGTGGTAAATGATGGACCTTCTCCAAGAGAGTGTGTATGTGGTAAATAAGAGCACTGATCGCTGAGCTCGAAAGATACAATCATTATTGATCCATAGTGCACAAAATTAAGCCACAGCGGAACCCAATTGCATATAGTAAAATTTGGCATAACCCCGTCACCAAGAGTTGAAGTTCCAAAGAATAACGATAGAAAAAAGTGTTTGAAAGCCATGACTAGGAGGTATTAGTGGGAGTCAATGAAATACTTGAGTTCTCAGTTGTCTTTACATCTGAAACCCCCTAATGCTTTTGAACAGTGAGTTTGAATTAAATGTCCATCTCAAAAAGAAATGATCTCACTTGCCTAAACACTTGTTTAGCAAAGAAAATTTGGTTTGAGAAATTATAACTAGTGATAAGAGACTACATGTGGTTAGGAAACTAGCTTAGGTGCAGCTATTCAATTGGGAATACTTTCTTGAATGACATTGCGGGATAAGAGAAGATGGATATGATATATCCTCTCGAGCCGGTAAAACTTCTTTCTATTCAATCAAGATCCCTTTCACTCTCTAGATTTCTTGTTTGCTCGAGGACGAGCAAATCCTAAGCTTGGGGGAGTTGATGGCTCGAGAATTTGTGATGTTTTAGTAGTGATTTTTGCTTGGTTTCACTGGAGTTCTTATTACTCTTTGGATATTTCTAATGCTAATCCCTCAAAAGAGAAGAAAAATCCACTTTCCCAATGTTTGGCAGGAAATATCAATTATGGAAGGAAACCAAGGAGGATTGCTGCAAATCAAGCCAAATGGAGCAACTACCCTGAAGAAACCCAATTATGTTCCATACGACCGCAAGCGCTCGTATGAGCGGTCATATGGACTGCCATCAGCTCCACCATGTCTATACAATCCACTTTCGTGAAGGGACCCAGGGGAGAAGAGAACCCTAGCCGCCGCCACACCACCGAGAACAGGAGAAGAGAGGATCTGAAGAACCTTTGGAGATCATCTTAGTTTTGGTCCTTTCATCTCCATCATCATCATCACCACCCCTTTTCATTATTGTAAGAGGAATTCGAATTGGGAGAGCAATTGTAACTTCACTCAATCTCATCTGGAGATCAAGAATATTTGAATTATCCATTTCATCTTATTGTGGATCTTCCCGGTATTATCGATATGGTTTTCATGGGTTTTATCTCTGTTGTGATTGATTCCCCTCTTATGTTGTGTGAGTAATTCCCCCTAGGTGTGGGAGATGTAGATAAGTGGTAAGATTAATTTGTGCCTATTCTATATGTCGTCATTTGCATTCGTAGTAGTATGATCTATCTAGTATGTTGTTATGCTGTGGTGAACTCTATGCGTGTTGTCCAATTTAAGGGCCCAGGCAACATGATCTCAAGACCTACACAGGCAACACGTATTGTTTAGGAAATCTGTGACCTCTGACGTGACAGGTGGAGATATCTATGAGGACCGAAGACAAAATGAGATAATGGTGATCCATTGAACTTAATGCTTGGTTCCGGTCCAAGGACCTTAATTGTGGAAACGACCACTCTATGGCAACGGAAGGGCAGGACCATAGAATGAAACATAATCCCACGTGGAGGAGTTTCATAACTTTAGGGAGAACCACCTACAGAACACTTATATCAAATGCTATGAGTACAATACAAGGTAACTGGTATTACCGTCGCACTGGCACACTTTATATATTCTTACCATGAGCTGAAATCTCTCTGCACCTAATCTCTCCATTGCAGGAAAACACAACCTTTAGTCTCATTCATGTTATTTACTTTTATTAGTTCTTATAGCTATTACCACAATTCCCTTTATATTTGTCAAGCTGGTTTATCCGTGATTCAGGACAGTAACGATATTTGCAGATGCCCAGACAGTTACTTCACACAAGAACTGTGACACCTTGTGTGTGACAGAAATGCTATCTATAAATACTCTTCTCTGCTCTTCGTTGGGATGATTACTCATTGGAATACTTCTGCGAAAGTGCTACACTACCCTGTTTGGCTTGCAGGCATCAGAAGGCTGAACAGGCTGCTATCGCCAAGAATTCTTCAGTGCCTCTGATGCTTGATCCAAAGAAGATTCTGGACTTCATTGAAATTTGGTGTAAGAAGCTAGATACACCTCTTGACGATCTTGACTTACCTCCTGGTCCCAGTCACGTGCTGTCTGCGTTCATCATGAACTAGAAGCATAAGATAGAACAAGCGAAGCTCGTCAGAAAGCAACAGCTTCAGAAGCAGAAGGAGCTGAAGACAAAGATGCTCACCATATACCCTCAGCAGCTTGTGTCTATGCAAGCTGAGATCAAGCAGGTCTCTGAAGAGTATGAACGTCAAGCCAATCACTAATGTGGTGTGCGTGACAGGTTCATCAATGCAACCAGGCAAGTGGTTGACGACCACATCAAGAGAGAGGCTGCCAAACTTGGTCAAGCGCCTCCATCAATTTCTTCAGCTCGGCCACAAGAAATTCCTCAGGCCAGTGCATCTGCGTCACAGCCTGAAGAAACTGCAAGGGCAATAGAGAATGTTGCGCCTGAAGAAAGTGCCAATGCGATTGAAGCAGTCGCGCCTGAAGAAAATGCTCCAATTTCATCATCAGTAGCAGCACCATCAAGTTCTTCAATTGTGAAGAAAATCACACTTCCTTCTGCATCATAAGCGAAGAAGACCAAGGCCGCTGAAAAGGAAGCCGTGAAAAAGAGAAAGGCCTCTACCCTTCCTGCGGTTGAACAGATGAAGAAGTTCAAGATGGTACCAATATATTCAATAGAACCAATCGATGCACCTCCATTGGCCTCAGCGCCTCCGACCCAAATACTCACAAATTTGGAGATTGTGCCGTTTGGTGAAGACTATGTCATCCCAGAAGACGATGAGGACACCGATTCTGCTGCTACCACAGAGCAGATGGATGAAGAAATCAAAGTTGAAGCAGATGCTTCACTTCCACTGGTATCATCACGCAAGCCACAGCCAGTCCAAGCGACTGAAGAAACTGCCGAATCATCTGGTAGTGAAGAAACAGAAGAGGATGTGGATATTGATGGCTCCACAACACCAGTAATCCATGATGAATTTTGGGATGCAGCACACCCAAATTCACCCATCACCACACCTCTGACTCAAGTCCCTCTGACGCCTGCTATAACTGAAGAAATTCACACTAGTTCCGAAGAGCATCCACCATCTCTTGAAACCATTGCTGAAAAAATTCCAGCTGCATCAGCAGAAGAAATTGAGCAGCCATAGCTCACAGTTGCAGCTCCTCAGCAATCCCCTTAACAAGGCTCAGTACCATCAACCGATATGAACACTGTTCCATTTGCTACCGCTGAGGAAATTGCCAAGTCAGATGCAATCACTGACAAAAATGACTCAACTGGCGCTCCTAGGCCAATCTTTGATGTAAGGCCCAAAAAGATAAACCTTCAACCAGTACCTTCAATGCCCAAGGTAGGCAAAAGCATCAGAAGACCTCAGTTTGACAATGCAGCATTCTTTGCTGAGAAGAATTTCTTCATCGGTGAGTCACCATATGAGTCAGCCAAGATAAGGCGTCAGCGCTTCTGGACCAAAACGCAGATGAATTTTTATTCCTCTCTACTGTTTGACAAGAACAAGGTTTTCCCTCATCGCCATATTCCTCATGTGGATATGGAGTCCATCCCCTGCTTCAACCCTGTGCTCTCAGTTCTTCACGATGCAGGCTTGCTAAGCTTTTGCATAGACATATGTGATTGGAATGAAGAACTTATTCTTCAGTTCTATGCTACACTTCATTTGTCTGGTGAAGTTGAAGATATCCACTCTTGGGCTCTGGACTGGATGAGTGAAAACACTCATTACAAAGCGCCTGCTGATGAATTACTTCGAGCTCTCCCCGTTGATCTGCCTCAAGAAGGTGCCAAATGCATCTATGAAGAACCAGAACTGCCAAATCACTTGATGCAGATTCTGATGAATCCACTCACTGAAGGAGAATCTCTAAGGACCACCTTTCTGGTGAAGGATTTGCTATATGTGCCTCGCACCATCCATCACATACTGTCCAAGACCCTCAGCCCTATCAAAGGCCACAATTCTGACACTGAAGAAGTTGTGGGGGTCATGAAGAATTTGATATTCAACATCATCCATGGTATTCCCATAAATATCCAGGATTTCTTCATGAGGACTTTGGCCACAGTAGCTCAATCACCGTTTGACTTGAAGCCTTATGCACCATGGATCATGAGATTCATCCGCTCAAGAACTTCAATACACTACAAGGCTGACTGTCAGAATCATCTCAGCTTCTTGCCAGAGGTTGAAATTCTTCAAAGTACTATTTCCTCAGTTCCTGGCAAGGGCGAGGCAGTCGTGGATGAAGGAATTCATCCTCTTGATGGACAATTTCGTCAACCAGACTCACAATCAACGGGTGATGAAACTGCAAGCCAAGACACAACAGGAAATGCCTCAGTGCAAAATCGTCAAAATGAAGCCCCTCGTGTTATGTCAAACTAAGAACTTCTTATCAGCTTACATCAAAAGGTGGATAGGAATCATAACTGGGTTAAGCGTCAGCTCGCTGCAATTCTTGCCAACATGACAGTGACACAGAACTCAGTGCGGAAGAACCACTATTATGCCCATGAAATCTTTGACCGCATCTGGGCCATTCTCTCACATCTGAAGACTCCTGAAGAACTTGCAGAAATGGAATTCCAACAGGACTTCGATTGGTCGCATCCGCCCAAGAAGAAGTTCAAGAAAGTTCAAGTTCCTCGACTTGTCCCCAGCTCAATGTCTGCATCCCGCTCAACTGATGAAAATGAAAACGTTGAAGACACAGCAACAGGCCCATCTATCTCACGCGACCCTGACACCGATGCTGGTGCTCCTCCACCCTCTTCAAGATGATATTCTTCAGGGGCCCTAGTTCTCAGTTTCGTCTCCTTTTGGTCATTTGATGACAAAGGGAGAGAAATTTGAGTTAGTCTTCAAGCGGGTCTTTACTATATCGGGCTGTTTTTGGTTAAGTTGCAACTCTTGGTTCTTCTGGCGTGTTCTATGATGAGTTGTAACTTAAATATTGTTGGTGGTCTGACGCCTTTGAACACTTTATCTGCATGCTTTATTCCTAAATGCTATATATGTGCATGCATGCTGTATTTCGTCAGACACCGATTTCTTTCATGCATTTCAAATTCTTCATATCATGTGATCAATGCATGATTGGATTCCAAGATATAGGGGGGGATCTCCACAATTTCAACCTGCCATGTGCATTTGCAATTCAAAGCAAATTCATCATATGCACATCTTCAGGGGGAGTTCCTCTATATCGTATGATCAAATTCTTCATACTATGTTCTTACACTTTCATTATTTATTCCCGTTGAAAACTTAACCAATTTGTCACCAATCACCAAAAAGGGGGAGATTGTAAGTGCATCTAGTGCCCCCTTAGTGGTTTTAGAGTATTGAAGACAAATGGGTTAAGGGACTAATATGTTTGTGACTGTACACAGGTGTTATAGTCCCTGAAGATTTGGTTTAACCGACGAAAGATGACCCCCAAAAAATATTTTTTTTGAGGAAACTAAAAATGTATTTCTTCGAGTGAAGAATTTGGTACAGCCTTTGAAGAAATTGAAGTGAAAAATTGGAAGCTTGAAGAGTTTTGTTTTCGTAATTTCTTTTCTTCTTATTTGAGTCATAGGAAACACCTTACTATTAAAGGGGGTCTAGGTGGTACATGAATCACATTTACGAAGTGATGCTCGAACCTATAAATCCTACCGCTTCGAGTGAAGCCTTTGGAAATCTCCGGCAGTGCTAACGAATTTGCTAGCGACAGAGACGTAGTTCTTCTGGTATCTGACGAATTTGGTCTGACTGAGGAGTTAGGAGTTCGCCGGTGCGATCTGCCTACCGTGAGGAAATTGAGTGCCCCGACGAATTTGAGAGTCCAAATTCCAACCGTTGCTACGTTGAGTGCCAGCTGTCGAGTGGATCCTTATCCTTACAACGGTCATGTCCGAAGTGGCATTTATGACAATTCATGTTGGATTGCCCCTGGCTATAAATAGCCACCCCCCTCAACCATTTGTTGGTTGGCTGCTCTAGAGAAAGATTGACACTTGTCATTTGAGAGCAACCCTTCCTCTGACGACTTTGTGAGAACCCAAGTGAGGAAAACCCAACCAAAGCCAAAGTGATTGAGCATCACTAAAGAGTTTGATCTGTGTGATCCGACGCCTGTTACCTTTGAAGACTGTCATTCTTCCAGACGGTTAGGCGTCATGTTCTGAGCACCCAAGAGTAATTGTGGCGTGCCGGTGAACAAGTCTGTGAAGGTTTTGAAAGTCTACCTTGAAGACTTACCATGAGTGATTGGGCAAGGTCTAAGTGACCTTAGCTCAAGAGGAATACGATGAAGACTAAGTTTCTTCGGAGTTCAATCTCAGCCGCCTCAACCAGACGTACAGTTGATACAGCAACTGGAACTGGTCTACCAAATCGTTGTGTCTTCACCGAGACTACCTGGTTTCAAATTCCTCAACCCTTTACTTTCTATTATTCCGCTGCTGAAAAGTTTGTGATCTACCTTCTGAAGAATTTGAACTGAAGACTTTCATCATGTTGCGTTTCATTTCTTCAGTTCATCTTCTGTATGCCGGAATGCTTGTATGATTGCATGTTCTTCACCTACATCTATCTCGTATGCATGCTTTACGTTCCTGTGATGAACTAGTCTCACTCCTGTTTCTATTTCTTCACTGTGATCTTCGTCAAATTCTTCAGAGTTTGACGGAAATATAAAAATCTCCCATTCACCCACCCCCCCTCTGGGAGTAAACCTGTGCTTTCAGTTTGTCCTTGGTGGATCCGCTTGGATCCGTTTTACGTCTGTCTACGTTTGTGTGTCTACAAGTTGGATCCTTCAAATCTACGCATCTCTTCATCGGCGGCGGTTGCTGTTCTGTTGCGCTGGTCCTGTGGGGCCTTAGCACGATGACATCCCGACTGTCTACCACAACAAGGTTTGCCCGGATCCGGCGAGGGAGGGGCGATGACAGCAGCGCGCCTTTGGCTCGCTTCAGTGCTTGTAGTCGTCGCTCGGTGGTCCACGGACCTGGATGTAAATTTTACTTCTAGTGTTCTTTGTACTACCTTAACAGTTGATGAATAGACTGGAAGTTTTTCCGCAAAAAAAAAAAAGAGAAGCAACCTAAAACTAGCCTCAGACGGTAAGAAACCCAAAAACCTGCCTAAATCGTGTCTCCTATCGGGCAGATCGGAGATTTTCAAGAAAACGACAAGTCTTGCCATTTTTTACCCAAATTTGGACAGATTTTAGGTATTTTTACCTAAATCCAGGCAGATTTGAAGGCATGGAATAAGTCTGGACGGATATATCTCTCCACATAGCCAGGCACCGGGAACGGCCTGGCCTGGCCCAGCAGCATGCATGCATGTAGACGCACAGCAGCGAGTGCGCCCGGGTAGCTAGACATACGTCAAACGTCGCGTATATAAGTTTATTTATTATAGGTAATTAATTAGGAAGATTTATTTTTTTGTTTTGTTTTTGAGGAATAGCTAGCTAGCTAGGAATATTTTTACCTAGTCTTTATTACCTACTAATAAAGCACGCGTTGCTTCTGTTAGGTTCACCGTCGCGCACTTTTTGCAAAGAAGTCCCTGTGGTTTCTGATAATTGAACCCGCAGTCCCTATCTTAAGTGGCTACTCTGAAATAACGTTTCGTTTTTGCAGAAAGGACCCTGTAGGTTGGTATATTCAATCCGCGGCCCTTTTCAAAGTGGCTAATTCAGAATACGCACGGGCTCCTTCGCACTCTCCTCGATCCGTACCGGCATGGCGCCGCCTCCGCTGGCCCGTCTTCTTCTGCGGCCATCTGCCCCTAATCTTCTCCGGCGACGCCCGCAGTCTATTCAATCTCCAACCTCCTGCTCCCATGCCGTGCTCCTTCGATGCGTACTCTCTGATTTGGATCGAAGTTGGGGGGAGGGGGGCAGCGGGCTGTTCCGGCGGCGGGCGGCGAGAGAAGAAGGGGACACGGTGGGGGAGGATCTCGCCCTGGTGGAGGCGTGTCGGATCCGCCAGTCCATCCCCCGCTTCCCATCCGCCCCGACCTCCAGCGAAAGCGTTGGAGAGGGTGGAGGCGCGCAGGTGTTGCTCGGCTGCCACTTGGCCGAAATTAATGGAGATGGCGGAGGATGGTGGGCATGTGGAATGGGGCGGCGCAGTGCAACACGGGGCGGGAGGCACATCAAGCGTAGCGCCCCCAAAGCTTCCGGGAGAATTTCCTTCCCCACCACGGGCTGCCGCCTGATCCCCTCCGTGCCGCTACTCCAGACGGACGCGGAGTACTCCCACTGGATCCGGAGGGCCATGGGCCTGGACGTTGGGGAGTGGCTGCAGAGGACGGGGTGAACGCTGAGGTGGGCGCTGGTTGGCTCTGCCTGGCTTTGCCGTTGCTAATTTTGATGTTCTACTATACTGCTATTGCGTATATAGAGAGGTCTGATGCAGCGAGGTGGAGGAGGATCTCCAGCATAGATGCCCGGGAGGAGGAGACGCCGTGGTGCTTGGTGCGCGTGCTGCTAATGGGGGTTCAAGAGGACAAGCATCGGGAATGGCTGAGCAGGGGACGGCCAGGATTACGACGAGGGCGAGACATCGAAGCCGGCGTCGGCAACTGTGACCGCGACCACGACCTTGACATCGGCCGTGGCCCGTGGGAGCGAGGCGTCGGCAACCTTGACATCAACCGTGTTGGCCCCTTATGTTTCTGACCTACCGCGCTCCGGTTCCGGCAGCTGCTGTTCCAGTCGATCCCCTCGAGGAGCCTTCAGGTGAGCGAGCAACTTCCACTCCACCGAAGCAGACATCCAGAGGTTCGACTGCTTGGGCGGAAGCTTTGCTGGATTGACATGCATATGCATTTTTCATCCTCTCTTAATGCAGGCCATGAAAATAGGTCTCTTTCAGTTACCACATATTTTAGATTTTTCTGCTTACTGTCATCTCTACTTTCTTGCCAGATTAAGCAACTAATAAATGAATATGTGCACAGTCCTAGCATCTTTGCACTCAGTTATGGGGCCATATATATGTTAAATCAAGAGTATGCGTGCTCTGCTATTCTGCAACTTAAATCAAGAATGCAGTCTCATGCATGTGATCATTCCATCGCTAATGTTGTTTTTCTCCCTCCAGATCGCTAATGATACTATGATTACATGAGTCCATGAAGCAAGCAATAATCTATCTCAAAAGTTTGTGTCCAAGCATATAATGGTTCAACAACTTTCGAGTTCTGACTATGGCTATGTAGCACGCCGACAAGACAAGAGAAAAATGCCTCTAAGGTTCTGACTATGAGCTTCGTGAATTAGCAAAAGTTTGTTCTCATGGATGACTGCAAATATGAGAAGTTTTTACATTTTTTTACTGATGCAGACATTTGTCCGAGCTATGCCGCCTCCCATCAAACTCGAGCTCGGCGCTCCGTCTGCACTCGAGCACAGCTGTCGGCCATCAGCTCGCTCGAGCAAACATTAGCCGTTGATGCCGTTGATGATTTTCCTTGATTGGCCGTTGATGCCGTTGATGCTTTTCCTTGATTGTCCGCGCACGAACATCACAATAAACATTTAGTTGGAATCAACGGCATGTGCTAATTTAGTCCGCGCACGATCTCTTCCCAGCATTCGACATGTTATTCTCGCATGCAAGGTTAAGCTATCTCCACCGGCTCCTTTTTCTATCTGAGCTCCTCCCTACCCTCGCAAAACCAAATGCTACCATCTCCTTTTTTTTGGCATGCTAAAACTTATGTCAGTTCATTGTCATGGATAGATTAGTAAGAATGAGATTACGATCTCTACACTAGAGAGGATGAGAACTATATGGGCTACGAGATGTTTCTTGAGGTGTGGTTCTGGGACCTGCTGCTGCTCAAATTACTGCTCCCTTATTTAGTACTAGGCATTCCCACTGACACTGACGATACTTGGAGCATTACCAGCAGTGGCAGCAGACACATGTGGCGCCACTTCTTGGTAGTTTGGTCCATTTACCTTTTATATCCTTTGAATTTGAATATTCTGTGCAAGATTTGAGTTTGAATCTGCTCAAATTAATCTTGTACTCTCTGAATTTAAATATTGTTTCGTATCGTACTAAATTTTGTTTTGTATTGGAAGTATTTTTTTCCTTCAAATTCCCTTACGATTCTGAAACATAGTGATAATTTTTGCAGGGTTCTATGGTACAACATCAAGTTATACTCTTACACATATGAGAAACTTTTAACCTACTAATAACCGCCTATTTACTCTCCAATGGATCAGCCTATAAATAACTACTAATTTCGCACATAACCCAGGCTCGAAGTCAACTTAGGTCTAAGTTTTCTTAAAGTTCTTAAATTGGCATTATGGAAATTGAGTACCTTAATTCTTTATATTTGTGATACACTAAATGTTTATTGTGATGTTCTTGCTGTTGATGCTTTTCCTTGCCAGATGGCATTTGAGAGGGGGAAAGAACGTCAATTCTGCTTTTTAGTTGTATCTAACAAAATATCTGGGTGGATTCTTTTTTTGTGAAGAATTACCTCGAGGTACATCAACATGGCATTGTTCTCATGTACAGGCTCCTTGAATGGACCTGATGTACGGATTAGCATTACAACATAAAATTTTGTTGTGAATAATGAATCTAATGAAAAAATATTGGGCACAATTTATTTCCTCTCAAATAAAACATTTTGTCGTTCCTTTCCTTGAACCAGAAAATTTTAAAGGGAAGACAAAGAAGTATGCTGTTGATGGGACATGGACCCTGGCTTTTAGGGATGATCAATCTTGCAAGCATACAGAGGCCATGGTTATTGAGACGGGTTCGGATCTTAGGGGGGATTCGTTGACCATAATAAGTCAAATGAAGCATGTTCATTCTAGGATCTGGGTATAGTCGGAAGTGCCAGAGAGATTGGTATCAGGGGTATTTAGTGAATGTTTCCTTCTAATCTGAATTACTGAGACACACACGTGAGTTAACTGGACTATAGGAAGGACTGGTACGATTCTGGCTTGTGTAGTAGAGCACTGCAGTCTGCCGCTTTCTGCAAGGTATAGTTTCAAAGAGGACTTTAGGAAGCTTACGTATTGAAAGTTCACTTCAGAAATCTGGAGAACTAGCTGTAACCCCCTTCTCATATCCTTGCACAGGCAAGCAACAAAGTTTGTTTTGATGATTTTTGCCTTCTTTGATTGATACTTTTGAAGCATCTGATGGGTCTCATCTGTTTGTCAATTCGTCAGTTTACTATAGCCTATATAGCTGTTGCCGACAGGAGACTATATTTGACTGACAAGCAAGACATCATGCACTCCTACATACATGGATTCTGTTTGTACTTGACAGCAGCAGACTACTCCAATGTATGAATATGTTTGTTTAAAAACAGCAGAATATTTATGAATATTTAGTACATTCATGGAGTAAATTCGTAAAAGAAGATGTATGGGATGAGTTTACTGATAAAAAAAAGAAGAATACAGAATGCCTGAATGACCCCAATGTATGAATATGTTTGTTTAAAAACGAGCTAGCGTGTGTGTTCATTCCTATATTTTCTGTTATGTATGTTCGTTGGCTTTGTACTTTTGTACCAAAAATAATGTATGGACCTGTCTAAAGTTGCAGAATACATGTATTGTTTTTTCAGTAGCACTTTCCAAGCCTTGTGTTAATTTCATCAGTGGGATTTTGGTTTATATATATACCGACAGCATTATACGTGATCATGGAAAGATCCATTGATTTTGTTTCTGCAAACCAATTCACAACCATTGAATCAATCAAAATCAAATTCATGTTCAATATCATACATCCATGGGTTACATGAGAAATTAGAAGAGATGCATGTGAATGTATTAGAAGCTAGAGTAGGTGCAACAACCAAAACAAACAAGGCCAGGACGCTAGGAACTACACCCAGCTCTCACCGCTACATAGCTAGCACAAGAGCTTAAAGCAAAGTGCCACCATGCTTCATACATGTTCCAAGAGAAACTAGAACATGAGCTACAAATGCAGTGCATCAGCAACATTGTCTGCTACTCTGCTTCACGTACAGCGCCATTGCACATTCAGTTAGGTACATGCAGGATCTTGCAACATTCAGTCAAGCAAGTAGCCGCTGCTGCTGGAACGCCGTTGTGTGGGCAGTGCTGAAGCAGTCGGCTCGTCCTCGGATGAGAGCAGTGCCGAGTCCGCCGGGTCGTCCTCGTAGCGGGGAAGGCCCGAGGCCGCCGGGTCGCAATCGAGTGCAGCAGCGCCGCGGCCACCGGGTCGCCGCCTGATAGGACAACACCGAGGCTACCAGTCCGTCGTAGCGTCAAGCAGCGCCGAGGGCCCATCTTTTTTATTTGTACTATAACGATATGAAGTTTGTATTTTAACTATCTTTTTTGATTATTTTACATGTATTATGTCCCGCTTGCTGTTGTGAGTCCTTGTTTATTCTTGTGACAAATTTAATTATGATTTTCAGCTTATGGTGCAGTGCTCAATACTAAGATGAAGAGAGAAAGATTTTTAACAGTAAAATAAAAGGAGAAGTTCTACAAATATACGTTACCCACGGCTAATATTTTGAACTAATAAAATATGCAATGCCCCGTGGCAGCGCACGGGCATTTTACTAGTAGTAATAAAGCACGGATTGCTTCTGCCCGTTCACCGTCATTAAATTATTCTCTAAAGTTACCGAAAATTACCTTCACTGCCATCCGTAAGTAAAAACATTGCAAGTAAAAAAAAGTTTCGTTTCTCACTGTTTTGAGCGCACCCGAGCATACACGGCTCGGCTGGAGCGAGGCGAGCAGCCTCGTTCGGTCAGATGGGCCAGGTCCGGCCCATAGCTTGGCACGCCTCTCGCAAGACAGCTTTTCCATCCGTCAAACATTTTCGATCGTCTGTTTGCCCGTCGTGTATAACTCGGAAACCAATCCCCACGATTTCCTTCTCACATCGCGCACCACCAGAATAGAAACTAATCCAATCGAAGAAATTAAGCTCCATGGTGCTAGCGGGGGACGCATCCTCAATCCGCCTGACCCGAAGCTCGCTCGCCGGAGTTCGACGAGACGACACAGAGCCGCCGCTGCCGCTGCTGCTGAATCTCTCGCGGGGGACGCATCCTTGCGACCGTCTACGGTCGACCAGAGGCTCGCCGCCGGCGATTGCATGGAGGGTGACAATTCTGCTTCTGGGCCAACGCTGGATGCGAGGTGCAGCGATTGCGGCCGCTTGAGTCCGATGGCGGGCGCTGTTCCTCGGCATGAGGCACACACACAGGACGCACAGCCACCACTGGAAGAAGAAGCCCTGATGTTGTCCATATCTCCGTCCGACCGCATCACCTGCACATCTACTCGAGGACGACGCCCGATGTGACTCGAGGGCCTCCTTGCGGTTGTGGCCTGAGTTGAACTGTTTTGTATTAATCTACAAGTGTTACAGCGTTCCTGATATACAGGAGAAGGATCAACTATATTCAACTAAAGTGCAGGCTACGTTTAAAAGATGCTAAAGACTAGGACATGTGGTAACGCGTACAACACAAGGTGTCTGGTTTCGATGTGAGGGATGTGCGTCGGCGTGGAGGTCAGGAGGAGGCATCACTCAGGAGGAAGGTCGATCGTGCCGGTGAGATCTACTAGAGGACGACAGCCGATGTGACTTTGTGGACCTGCCCATCTTCCAATCCTAGGCGATGCGGACGACACCCTGTTACCCAAAAAGGCTTTCGCCCCGCTTTATATATAAAGCAACGATCATCAACAACCCAATACAAACGCACGTCATCACAACACACGCACACCCCCAAGGCAGGGTACATAGGCGCTGAGCGCAGCAACACTACTCCTAACACTACCGCGAGGAGAAGAAGCCGCATACGACGAACCATGGGCTCCAAGGCGACGCCTTCAGGAAGGATACGACACCGGTGCGCCGCCACCGCCCGATCCGAGGATCAGAGTTTCCCCTGGAGCCGCACGACGGGCAATGAGAGCCGCGGCGACACCTTCAAGAAGGGAACGAGCTCGCCGCCGCCGGTCCGTCCGAAGATAGAACAGGTTTTCACCCCGGCCAACACTCACCGCCACCGAACGCCACACCCCGGCTACCACGCCGCCCACACGGCCATGGCCACCGGGCAGCACCAAGCCACGGGCTCTGCCCATGAGCACCGCGCAACCACCACCAGGGCCGCCGCCCCGGCATCCAAGACCTTGACACCGCCTCACCCGAGACCCGCCGCTACCCCAACCAAAGAGACAAGCGGAAAGGTCCCACCTTACGCACCCCTGGACGACCCCTAACGCCGAGACCCAATAGGCCAGCCAAAACTGGCTTCCATCGACCCGTCCTGCAGCACCGGGCGCGAGACGAGCTTGGTCCTGCAGCACCGTGAGCGAGATGAGGTCGGTCCTGCTGCACCGTGCGCGAGACGAGCTCTGTCCTGCCGCACCGGGCGCGAGACGAGCTCTGTCCTGCCGCACCGGGCGCAAGACGAGCGATGGACCGCAGCTGGGAGAAGGCCAGCCCTTCGACGAAGGTAGCGTCCGGATGACGAGGAGAGGGGTCGAAGGCCGAAACAAACCGCCTACGAACGAGCCGACGCCGAAACATGACAGCCGCCGCCGCAGCCGACCTGCCAAGCTGCCGTGGAGCCATCCACGGCCGGAGCAGCAGCCACACCAGGCCACTACCCAACCCGTGCCGCCCGCCGAGCTCCAAGCGTCGGAGCCACTGGGCACGCACCTCCCGCTTCCGGCGAGCCACCCGCAGCCACCCGAACACGCCGGACCGAGCCAACACGCCGGAGCAACCACCACGTCGGAGCCTCCACCACGCCGGAGCGAAGCAGAGGCGGCCAACCCGCGCCGCCCACGGCCCTCGCCGCGAGGTGCGGCCACGGACAGATCAGGCTGAGGCCATCCGCCACCACCGGGACCCCCGCACGCGCCTCCATCCAGCCCGCCGGCTGAAGCACGACGAGCACGCCGACGCCCGCCAGACACGCCCCCCGCCGCCACGGCCCGCGCCGCCCACGTGCAGCCGGCCGGAGGGAGCCCCGATTCGGATCTGGATCAAGACGCCCCGCCCCGCCGCCCCGCGCAGACACGCACCACCTGCCCCGCGCAGCCACCGCAGCCAGCACGCCCGCCTACGCCACCCGCGCACCCGCGCGCCTCGCCGCCGCTGCGCCCCACGCCGAGCACAGCGCCCCCGCTGACCACCGCGTCCCGTGCCGCACGCCGCCAAGCGAGGAGGAAAGAGAGCCCCGTTGCCGCCGACGCGGACCAGGCTGTGCCCGGTCGCGCCCTCCGGCGGCGGCGAGGGGAAGGGGAGGCAGGAGGTGGGCTAGGGCCGGCGGCGCCTAGGGCTTCGCCCAGCCGCTCGCGGGAGCGGTCGGGACGAAGCGTTTTTTTTTTCTCCTCCGACGACACCCTGTTCGTATGGATTGAGCAGTGCGTTCAACACTTCTAGCTTGAAGTGCTAGCTTTGCCGGTAAGATGATTTTTATTTTCTTATACTATATATGCCAACTTCATGGTTTATTTTACCTCTGCCTGTACCTACCTGGAATCTACATAGATGGAGAAGTGGTGAAAACAGATTTCCAGGCATGCTTACCTTCATTATCCTAGTTAGTGTCAGATATCATGATGCGTACTAAACAATGTTAGGAGTTAATAACAGATATTTTATCATTGCTCGGCTTATACATTAAGATGCGAATATAATATTTTTTTGCGAATGAAGACCCGAATATAATTTGAGGAAGAATATTATAATTTATCCTTCTCAAAGCATCAAAATCAGGATGAAACCTAAGATGTTTGAGTGGTATAAACTAGATTAAATTATTTTTAGGTCAGTAATAACATATTGAATTGTTTTACACCCGTTGCAATGCACGGGCAATTTTGCTAGTTTAATTTAATTTAACAAAGTAGTAATTCGTCCGTCCGGAATTAGTTTCCAAACAAAATGATGAAGGTACGTGTTAGCACCTAGCAGCATCGATCGGATCACTTGAGCATGCATGGCAGGCCAAGGGCGATGCATGGACGTACTTGACGTCATGATTTAGTTTGGGAACTATAACAACTACCTACACGTACGAGTTGAGATTGAAAAAAAAACTCATAGCATATATATAGCTGCTGCTGCGTGTATTGTACGTATTCCTCTCTCCATCGCGTTTTGGTCTCTCTCGATCGCGTGCGTATTGATTCCCAGCTGCCAGTGTGAGCCTGCAGTTTAATTTAACTAGGTGATGCCCCGCGCGTTGCTGCGAAATTTTCTTGTGGATTTTCAGACTAACATCAACATCTCAAAGAAGAACATAATTTTTTTAGGGTAAAGAAGAACATAATTTTAATCAAGAAAATGATAGATTTCTTATATAGGCAAGATTAAAATTTATTGTTGGTACAAATATGTACTACATGATTAAACCGTAGCAGCTTGTAGCATTAACCATATATTGTAGCTATAGCACTTTGTAGCATGAACCATATTCTTACAGGATATATTTGATGTTGTTTGTAGGTGTGCCTTCTGCAGTTACTACGACCTGGACGTATGGTATCCCATTCTTTTTCATACTCAACAATGTATCCAACATATGAGAATGGATGGTCACCAGACAGTGGATTAGTGGTGTGTCGAGGCTTGGACTCCCATTTAAAAGTTATAAACATCGGGTCTTTTGTGCTCTTCATCTTTGCAATTGCATCTGTGTATTTCTTCCGAGCTTCTCTCAATGAAATGGTGGTAGAACATGGCAAATTATTGTTTGCAGAATTAGGTGGCATCCTGGAGAACATAGGTGTATGTTGTCAATCAAGGTAAGAAGTGAAATGAAATATAGGGAAAACCAATTTCAGTAGGAGTACCTGATACTACGGTTGTCCATTTGTACTTGTTGTTGACCCGTGATTGAAAAGGTAAGTGGTACGCTGAAAATGCGACAGGATGTGTGTGTTATAGTAGTAAAGCCGTTTTGCTGATTACCAAATGAGGCTAAACAAAATTCACTCTTGCTGCTTACCAAACAAAGCTAAATAAAATGCACACTTACTTTGCTGCTAGCTGCTACAAATTTAACAGATGGTGTACATCCATGATTTCTATATGATAGAGGGGAACATTTAATACATTGACAAAACAGAAAATGGTGACAATGCCAGAATAATTAAGAAAGATTTTCAAATATATGGTAGTACCAAAAATTCACAATCTCATTGTGTTGGTCCAAGTCTGTGTTTTCAGTACACAAAACTACTGACAAAATAGGAAGTAGAAGTTTTAATACACCCGAGTCTACATTTCTAGATGGAAACCAAATTAAGGGGACTAATTATGTTGAATAATTATTTTCTTTTCCCATCCTAGCCAACTGGGCATCATGCAGCCTAACACATGTTTATCCTTTAGTACTAATATTATCATACGTCACTGGTACCCTTCTAAAGGTGACGTATACGTCTTGAAGAATGTAAAAATGTTCTATAAGCCAAGCGAGTTGAGCCCAAGTTTTCTCCTGCTTAATCTGTGGTTGTATATCTTTTCCCTCTTTTACACATCTCTTATTTTTTTATCAATTCACTTATTTAACATTTACAGTAAACTATATATATCATATAGATAATTCATACTGTTGAGATAAAGTTTGAAGCAAGAAACACATGTAGACCTGTCAAGTGTATTATTTCCAAGATATACATATAGTCCTTCAGGCTAGCAGAGCCTACACATGTCTATTTGTTGTGTGTAGTCATAATTGATGATATATTGAATGAACTGCATCTTTTAATTCTTCTCGGGTATGTGACTCGGCTCAACCAACAGATTAGTGATGTATATATAGCACTTGGATTGCATGGGAGACCAATATTATATAGCAAAACTTAAAATCCATATATATAGCATGAAGCCAATGACAATCTGTCGTAGAAATATACAGGGAACAACTAACCAATACAATGTGGTGGTATATTGGGACATGGAAAATTTAAGAGCAATAGTTCGTTATGTTTTTGTACAGCAGCTAGATCGCATCAAGCTTTGCATCGGCCAAGACACAAAATTTCCAAGATAAGAATAGCACAACCAAGAAAGACAATTGCATGATGCAGTCCTGGGATTTAGTACCAGACCTGTAGTGCAAGGGGGTGGAATCAGCGGACGCCTCAAGGAGAATTTGCTGCACATGACAAAGTGAGAGTAAAGCACAATCTGCAAGGACGTGTGAAGTAATGAAATAATTCCCAGCAGCAAGGGATGTTTGAAGCATAATGTGGAGCAGAGCACCTTTGATCTGAATCGCAACCTGAAAAGATTCAAAGGCATCTGGAAATAGGGAGTGTGGAGCCATCAGGCCAGAGGCCTCTTCCGACGGGACGCGAGAAGGCGTCTGTGATGGATGGCGATGGGTCTACATAGGGCTATTTAAACCCACTTTCTTCTAAATTTGCAGGTTAATGGAGGGTCATGTAATGAGGGGTGATGAATTAGGTGGTGTGTCAGGCGTTTCATGTGCATTTGTAGATGCATTATGGCTGGGATAGCATACGTCGTGGAGGTGGAACGGTAGTGGTGGCCACAGAGCGGTAGCGGGAAGAGAATTAGTGCATGGAAGATCGTCGGTCGTGGCGGCAGTTGCAGGCGGAGGGGCGCCGGTCGCGGCAGCGGCGGCTGGCCGAAAGAGCGTCGGGCATGGCGGCCACTGACCAGTAGACTGACCAGCGAGCGCTTAGCGCGACGGCGGATGGCCGAGGGACAGGCCGGGGAGCGTAGTAGTGGCACCGGCGGATGCCCGTGGTACCGATCGGGGAGCGGCGGTTGTGGCGGCGGCTGGATAGGGCGTGCACGGGGAATATGAAGACGCAATGGGAGACGATACTGATGTGCGGAGGAGACATGGGCTATTGAATCATTTTCCATGGGCTTATATTGTCTCCAAAGAGCCCAGCTCTATAGCCCACGTACAAAAACGTTACTCTGATAGCCGAGACAGGAGCAGGACAGTGCGAGCTGCTTAATAGAGGGCGCTGCGAATCGTTATTTTGTACTTAGCGGTGGCAATTCCCAGTAAATTTTATCAACTCTTGATCAAACGACTGCAGACTGCTCAGCTATACTGTATGAACGGCTATGATAATTCGGGTGACGTGGCTTCATGAGAAGTCAGGAAAATCAGCTAGTGGGGTGCCTCTATTTAGATATAAAAGATTAGGAAAGAAAGAAATCGATCGAGCGTCGCTAGCTATATACGAAGTCCTAAGAGCCACCTGTATACGCAGTCCTTAATTCCTTACCAGTTTCAAATGCTGCACTGATCATCTTATCCGCCAGATAGATACAAGCAGTATATATACTAGGTTATCCGCCTGACCAGCTCATCTTATTGATTTGATATCTTACGTAAGTCAAATGCTCCACTGCTTCTCTCTCACTTGAGCTGTGCCAGTAACATTCTTCCATCTTGTCCCTCACGAAGCTTCTGAAGCTTCGATCCATCCAACACACCACCTACTCCGGACTAATTAAACTTCGTGGCTGATCAACATCTATCCGTCGTCGCTTTTGCTTATGTCAGTGTCAGTCCAAGTGGTGTGAACAAGGCAAGATATCGACAGATCCTTTCCTTTCCTTGGAGAAGAGGCGCGCCATCTTTCACCATGCACAACCACCACTCTTCCTCGACCATATAAATACACCAGCTAGGAGCTAACTCGGACACCACTCAGTTGACCACTAGCAGCCTGAGTTTCACCAAGAAAAAAAAACTACGGTGATTGATCTATCTCATTGTCGAGACAGCGAATTTTACTTGTTCAGGATGTCGCAGCAGCCAGCGCCGGTGAAGCTCATCACGACGTCCGGCAGCCCGTTCGCGCACCGCGTGGAGGTGGCGCTGACGCTCAAGGGGGTGCCCTACGAGCTGCTCGTGGAGGACCTGGCCAACAAGAGCGAGCTGCTGCTCTCCCACAACCCCGTCTACCAGTCGGTGCCCGTCCTCCTCCACGGCGACCGCACCGTCTGCGAGTCCCTCGTCATCGTCGAGTACATCGACGAGGCCTTCCACGACGGCGATGGGGCGGCGCCGGTGCTCCTCCCGGCGGACCCGTAAGACCGCGCCACCGCCCGCTTCTGGGCTGACTTCGCCACCAACAAGGTACGACGAACAGCTCACGAGTGTACGTGTATGTATATATGCATTTGAACCCTGAACGCACTACCAGAATAACTCCTACGCCGAGCCGTCGGCATAGAAAGGCCGTCGGCATATCTCAGGTCTATACCGACGGCGGCCGTCGGTGTAGGAGCGCTGTCGGCACATATGTGGGTCTATCGACCCGGACTCAGACGGCAGGCTGACGCCGTCAAATCTATGCCGACGGCCCTGACGGCGGCCGTCGGCATAGATATTATATGTTCTTTTCCCGAGAAAAGTTCCACGTGGAGGCTCTATGCCGACGTCCTTGCCGTCGGCATATATGTTATATGTTTTTTAAGGTTTTATTATAATTTTTTTAAATCTAAAATTTGATTAATTTGAATCTGACTTATCTATACTTAACATAAACATACTATATATCGATTTGGGGTAGAATTTTCCATATAATATGAATATCCTGTATGTTTTTGTTTTTCAGTATATTAGAAATATGACATCATATATTTTTGCATATAGGTCCTTATACTTTGTTAAAATCACAACTAATTGATACTTGCATTGATTTTGACAAATTTTATATTGTTTTTTATCAGAATCTTGAAATGATTCAGTTGCTATACTATGTTTCAAATTTGAATAAACTAACAATGATGTTTGCTTCATATTTTCATAAAACCCCCTTTTGTTTTGAGATTTTGTATATTTTTCATTCCTTGGCCATACGAAGTATAAAGACCCGCCGCTGGGTCCTCTTACACGTCTGGAAGTGTGGTGGTGGGTGCAAACACCCGGCACGCGGCTACGTCGGGTCTACGCGGAGGTAATCTTGCGGTGGGTTGGGCCCGGACCCTGTTCTGAAGTGTTCCTATGGGCTGACCTATCACAACCAGGTGAAACTGTCCATTGGTCAAAGCCCGTCCGGCGAAAGTCAAAGGGGTAGATCTGCGGGTCAACTGAGCCAGAGTTAGGCGGGACGGGGGCCTTGGGGGTAGCTACGCCACCGGAGCGTCGCACCGGGCCCTCACGCATGTGTTAAGTTGTGGTGGCATGTCCGAAGAGGCAATGCGCGGCTCTGGGGTGTGGTCCCCCCTCACGGACGGCGATGACACCGAAGTGATCCCTCTGCGATTTTGGTGTTGCGTGAATATTCCTGAACACCCGGAGCGTGATCAACTCATGAATTTTTTACACGGCGCGGGCACACGTGATATAAGATGCGTGGCAATTTCTTATATTTTATTAAAGATTCAGTATTATGCGCAAAAATCCCCCGGTACGGGTTGTTCTTCGCGTGTCTACGAGTGTGGCAGAGGGCCTTCGGTGGCTAGCTATGCCACCAAATCATGCGCTGGGTCATCTCACACGTCTGGAAGTGTGGTGGCGGGTGCAAACACCCGGCACGCGGCTCCGGAGTGTGACCCCCTTCACGGACGGCGCCGCCGCTGGCACTTGGAGGGGGGAAACGGCCACGTCAGGTCTACGCGGAGGTAATCTTGCGGTGGGTTGGGTGCGGACCCTGTTCTGAAGTGTTCCTATGGGCTGACCTATCACAACCAGGTGAAAAGGTCCATTGGTCAAAGCCCGTCCGGCGAAAGACAAAGGGGTAGATCTGCGGGTCAACTAAGCCAGGGTTAGGCGGGACGGGGGCCTTGGGGGGTAGCAATGCCACCGGAGCGTCGCAGCGGGCCCTCACGCATGTGTTAAGTTGTGGTGGCATGTCCGAAGAGGAAATGCGCGGCTCCGGGGTGTGGTCCCCCCTCACGGACGGCGATGACACCGAAGTGATCCCTCTGCGGTTTTGGTATTGCGTGAATATTCCTGAACACCCGGAGCGTGATCAACTCATGAATTTTTTACACGGCGCGGGCACACGTGATATAAGATGCGTGGCAATTTCTTATATTTTATTAAAGATTCAGTAGTATGCGCAAAAATCCCCCGGTACAGGTTGTTCTTCGCGTGTCTACGAGTGTGGCAAGGGGCCTTCGGTGGCTAGCTATGCCACCAAACCATGCGCTGGGTCCTCTTACACGTCTAGAAGTGTGGTGGTGGGTGCAAACACCCAGCACGCGGCTCCGGAGTGTGACCCCCTTCACGGACGGCGCCGCCGCCCGCACTTGGAGGGGGGAAACGGCCACGTCGGGTCTACACGGAGGTAATCTTGCGGTGGGTTGGGCGCGGACCCTGTTCTGGAGTGTTCCTATGGGCTGACCTATCACAACCAGGAGAAAAGGTTCATTGGTCAAAGCCCGTCCGGCGAAAGTCAAAGGGGTAGATCTACGGGTCAACTGAGCCAGGGTTAGGCGGGACGGGGGCCTTGGGGGTAGCAATGCCACCGGAGCATCGCACCGGGCCCTCACGCATGTGTTAAGTTGTGGTGGCATGTTGGAAGAGGCAATGCACGGCTCCGGGGTGTGGTCCCCCCTCACCGACGGCGATGACACCGAAGTGATCCCTCTGCGGTTTTGGTGTTGCGTGAATATTCCTGAACACCCGGAGCGTGATCAACTCATGAATTTTTTACACGGCGCGGGCACTCGTGATATAAGATGTGTGGCAATTTCTTATATTTTATTAAAGATTCAGTAGTATGCGCGAAAATCCCCCGGTACGGGTTGTTCTTCGCGTGTCTACGAGTGCGGCAGGAGGCCTTCGGTGGCTAGCTATGCCACCAAATCATGCGCTGGGTCCTCTTACACGTCTGGAAGTGTGGTGGCGGGTGCAAACACCCGGCACGCGGCTCCGGAGTGTGACCCCCTTCACGGACGGCGCCACCGCCGGCATTTGGAGGGGGGGTAGCAATGCCACCGGCGCATCGCACCGGGCCCTCACGCATGTGTTAAGTTGTGGTGGCATGTCCGAGGAGGCAATGCGCGGCTCCGGGGTGTGGTCCCCCCTCACGGACGGCTAAGATCCCGACACTTTAAAAGCCGTGTGGTGAAAGTCAAACAGGTAGAACTACGAGTCAATCTTGACAGGGTTAGGCCGCTCGGTGGTCGTCGGAGGGTATAGGAAGGCTAGTGTATAATTAACAAATTGGTAGGAGAAATTTTCTTTAGAAAAAGATTAAGGTTGATGCATAAAAAGGAGGGGAAACATGTAAATATCTATGCCTACGGCTTGGCCGTCGGCATAGGTGAACACGTGGCATGAGAACCTATGCCGACGGCTAAGCCGTCGGCATAGACTGACCTTATCCACTCGCGGTGGATCCCCTCCACTCATTTTCGATCCATTCATCCCCACTCCCGCGCCTCCCATTCGTCCCGCGCCGCCGCCGCCGTCGCCGCCAGGATCTGCCCGCGCCGCCGCCACCCCGGCCGGCTACGCCGACGCCCCGCCTCGACCCTGCCTCGGCCTCCCCAACCCCGCCCCGACCTCCCCGACCCCGCACCGCCGCCACCCCGGCCGGCCGCACCGCCGCCCCGGCCTCCCCGACCCCGCGCTGGCCGCCCCGACCACGCCTGGCCATGACTCCGGCCGGCCCTGCTGCTAGCTCCGACCGGCCCTCCTCTGCTTCTCCGGCCGGCCCTCCTCTACTGCTGCTCCGGCCGGCCCTCCTCTGCTTCTCCGGCCGGCCCTCCTCTGCCGGCTCGCCGTCCCCTGCCGGGGCTCGATCTCCTCTGCCAATGTGAAATTTTTTATGTATTTTGTTGTAATTTTTTTGTGTAGTAATTTTTTATGAATAGATAGATGCATGTTAGATAGATAGATGAAATGGAAGCGAGTAAAAATGTGAAAAAAAATTATAGTAGGTGTACAATTTTTTGTTTGTTTTGCGTAGTTTAGAGATTTTTTAGATACATACTCAATGTGATAACTTATAGGGTGTATGTGCTTTTATAGTTGTCATAGGGTTAAAATTTGGATATAATGAGTGGTTACTTCATGTTAAAATTTGGATATGTTAAAAAAAATTCTAGTTTGAAGTGTCAATGCTTTATGTGATGTGATGACCTAATTTTTTTTCACTCGGTGGAATTTATAGGATTTGTGGTGTTGCATCTCCGTGGAGTGATCGTCGACGTTGGAGCTGTTGGTCCCCAATTGTTCCTCCGCTGATCGACGACATCCTCTACATCCGAGGGTGAGCTACAAATCCATCTCCTCCTCCTCTTTTTTTTCATGTCACTAGATTTCATTTTCACATCAAGTCGCGTAACCTAGCCATCTCCCGTCCGAAAGGGTTGCATCGATAAATATGCATTCAATTGCATATTTATCACTGTAACTCAGTCGGATTGTCCAGCATTTTCCACGGACAGCCTGAGGATGTGTAGATTGGGTACGTTCTCCATGCTCTACCCCATTCCGAGATAAAATTTTGGCAGCGCCTCCCCATTGTTCTCCGGATGCACATTCTCTCGGCTTTTTGCCGAGACGTGTATCTGGAGAACAGCGGGGAGGTGCTGCCGAAATTTTGTCTCGGAATGGGGTAGAGCAAGGAGAACGTACTCAATCTACACATCCTCGAGTGGGATTACGACCCATCTTTACCTATTAGAGATGTAGGTGGATTCAATGTCATTTCTTGTCAAACCGGTAGAAAATAAAACATTGATGTGATTAATTTAAATGAATCCTTAATTTTGGTGTGTGCCTCCCAATAAAGCAGAGATGACAGATAATCAGTGGATGTACAGTTGTTTTTTCTGTCGGAATCAAGTAACAACAGAGTGGGCCGAGAGAACCGATGTGTTTTTGAAGGAGATATTCCGTCGTCCAATGAGAATGGTGACAGAATGCCCCTGTGCCAAATGTAAGAGACGTATCCGTAGAGATCAGGAGGAGATGACTTTGCACCTTCGCACGAATGGATTTATGCCAAACTTTAACATGCCGATAAACTTTGCCCAGCGGGACCGTGGTAGAGAGGAGGTGATATGACAATGCATCGCTGGTCATGAGGACGATGGGGTTAGAGACATGCTAGATGATGTCTGTGCTGCACAGACGGCACCTGCGACACTTTCAGCGAATGAACCGGAGGAGCTGGAGGAAACCGCAAAGGCCTTCCTGGATATCTTGGCCTCGTCAAAGAAACCTCTTTATGAGGGTGCCAAGCTCTCTCAGCTGGATGCCATCTCGCAACTGATGGCAGTCAAGGCTGAGTACGGCTGTACCCGAGGTTGCTTCGAAGCATTTCTGGGAGTATGGGCTAACAGCCTCCCTGAGGGCCATGAACTGCCGAAAAGCATGTATGCTACAAACAAAATCATGAAGGCGCTCTCTATGGATTATGAGAAAATACATGTTTGTCCAAAGAATTACCTTTTGTTTAGGCACGAGTATGCGAATGACAACTACTGTAGCAAGTGCGGTTCCTCTCGGTATATTGAGGTGGTCGATGAGCAGGGTGAGAAGAAGCAGCTAGCCATCCCTGCAAAGGTTCTTCGATATCTCCATTTCATAGAAAGACTGCAGCGCCTTTTCATCACCGGGGAGTCTGCCAAAATGATGAAGTGGCACAAGGAAGGGAAAAGGTACCATGCAGATAAAATCGTACATCCATCAGAAGGTGAAGCATGGAAGTCATTCGACACAGAATACCCTGAGGAAGTAGCTGAGGCTGGGAATGTCAGAATTGGTATATCAGGTGATGGGTTCAATCCATATGGTATGTCATCTAATCCATACAGCTGCTGGCCCGTGTTTGTTATTCCGCTCAATCTCCCTCCCGGTGCCATAATGCAACGCAAGACCATGTTCCTGTCACTGATAATTCCGGGGCCTGAATATCCAGGGAAGAATTTGAGTGTGTTTATGCAGCCGTTGGTGGATGATTTGAACCATTCTTGGTACTTCCCGAGGTTGACATACGATCGACATCTGCAGAAAAATTTCTTGATGAAAGTTTGGCTGCAGTATTGCATGCATGACTTTCCTGACTATGCCCTATTCTGCGAATGCTGTACAAGTGAGAAGATGCCATGCCCAGTGTGCATGCAGGCCTTGCGTTTCATGAAGGTGCCGGAGTTGCATAAGAAGGCGCCGGAGTTGATATGCAAGCTAGAGAAGATCTTTCCACCAGGCTTCTTTACTCCGATGGCACATCTCATTTTGCACCTCGCGAACGAGGTATTGTTGGGGGGCCCTGTGCAGAATCGTTGGCAGTACGGCCCTGAGAGACAGAACAAGCATCTTCGACACAAATGTGGAAACAAAGCTAAGAATGAAGCTTCCATAGCTGAGGCAGTTATCCTAGAGGAGGTGGCAGATCTCAGGACAACGTACTATCCAGACCACGTTCCCACTCTGCATAATAAGGTGTCTCGATACAATACAGAAGAGCCCAAGTATAAACCCAAGCTCCCTCTATTCAGCGGGCAAGGTGGCAGGGCTGGATGCTCGAAACCTTATATCATGCCACAACATGAGTGGGAGGACGTCACATCAAGGAAGTTGAGGATGAGTGGATGAGGTAATACCGTTGCACCATTCTATTAGTCAATTCATTATGTTCACTTTGCCTCGGTCTAATACCGCTTTTCTTCTTTTAGTCGATTCGTTGATGAAGAGTGGACGGGAATGATGCCTCCTACTGAAGCGGAGGCACTTACTCTTCTCCGAAAGGGTGCCGATGGAAGGAAAAAATTTGTTGCTTGGTTCATGGAGAAAGTAAATTTTCACACTTCTCTATTACCTAGTGCACCCAACATTTATTAGTTATCGGAACTAATGCACCCTACAATTTCAATTAAACTTGTAGGGAAAAGATCCGAACACATCAATGAATGAAGAATTGAGATGGGTTTCCATGGGTTTTAACAGTCGGGTCATGACATACGAAAAGTATGATGTGAATGGTTATCGCTTCCTTACAGAGGAGCACCAGAACAGTCGACCTGATCCCAAAACTATAAATACTAGAGTCTTCACCGAAGGAGATAATAAAATAGAGTACTATGGAAGGGTAGGAAAAATATACGAGCTTACATTCAACCATGGGCGCGAAACCCTAAGTCTCGTTGTGTTCAAATGCCGATGGTTCGACCCCAATAAGGGTCTGAGACATACACCTTCCGTTGGTTTAGTCGAAGTTAAACCACCAACCGTCTATGCCGGAGCTGATCTCTTTATTGTGGCTCCCCAGGCCACACAAGTTTATTATCTGCCCTACCCATGCCAGAAAGAGTATCTAAAGGGTTGGGAAGTTGTGTTCAAGGTGTCGCCACATGGTAAGCTACCGGACCCGAACGATGATGATTACTACAACATAAACCCCATGACATACGAGGGAGTGTTCTTTCAAGAGCAACATGATGATGTGGTCCGAAACAAGGACGATGATGACTTGGGTTATGTTGATGTGGACCCAAACGATGACGATGCACGAAATGATGGTGAGGCAATTGTTAATCAAAGAGACATAATTATGCTTGAAAAGTTAAATGAAGACGCTGACGACGAGGAAGAGCCTCCACCTCCGTCAGACAACGAAGACGATATGCGTGATAATGATAATGAGACCGGTCGACAAATAGATTACAACAGTGATGATTCATATGGGTTCTAGGAAATGTAACTTTTTTTGTATGGTTTATTAATATGCTTCCTTCCTTTGCCAAAAAAGATATATATATATATATATATATATATATATATATATATATATATATATATAGCATGCTTATACATTGCATATTTTGTTAATGTTCTTTTCTGTATGCTTAATGTGCTTTTTTGTTATTAATGTGCTTTTTTGTATGCTTATTTATTTGTTATCCTTATTAATTGTATTCTTTTCTCAATGCAGGTTTGCTAATCATGGGCAAGTCCAACGGCGCGGGTTTCCTAAGCAAATTAAAAGGAGGTCTTAGTTGGAGTGGACGACCCCGTCAGCCTCCCCCCCTCCCCCCCGACTACTTGAGGATGACACCTCACAGGGAGGTCGAGGGGTCGGGGGAAGAGCCCCTAGAGGAGGAGGGGGTGGTGGGAGAGCCCCTAGAGGAGGAGGTGGTGGGTCGAGATGCAGTCGGGTCAAGAAACTGCGGTCTGTGTCCGACATAGGAGGGTCGTCTTCGACGCCCTCCTATACTGAGGCACCCTCTGAGTCTGAGGAGGAGGAGGTTCGCGGGGAGGAGGAGGAGGAGAAGGAGGGCGAGGAGGAGTTCGTTCAGGAGGAGGAGGAGGAGGAGGGCGAGGAGGAGGGTTGTGGAGGGGAGGGTGGTGGAGGGAAGGGTTCTGGAGGGGAGGGTTCTGGAGGGGAGGGTGGTGGCGAGGTGTGGGGTAACTTGCCGCCGGGTGATCCGAAGGGGTGGCTGTGTGGTGCTGCAGAACTACCTACACCTCCTGCTACCGAGGAGAAGAAGTGGCTCATTGAACCCGCGGGGACAGAGTAAGTGCATCTCAATCATAGTTTGAACACATACTAACATTTTCATTGTACACATGCTAATTTTTTGATTCTTTTGCAGCAATTGGAAAGTTCTTGGAGAGGGTCGTAAACCGAACGGCATTATCACTATCCTGTTGAAGGATTTTTGGCCGGGCCTATTCTGCCCGCGGCCAGACAGGGACCCGGAGCTACGGGTTTTGGCCACGACCTGGGACCACTACGAGGCTGCCAGCCTCGCGGAGTACGGGATGGCCGCTAAGGCCGTGATTAATAAATTTTGGGTAAGTTCTCTTCAGAATCACTCGTCTTGAGTTTCGTTCATAGTTTATCATCGAATCACTTAACTCATGCCTTGTTTCATTCTGGTTTTATGCATGATTGTAGCAATTCTATAGGGTTCTTGAGGAGCACAAGGCCAGAGCCGACGTGGTCTTGGTGGCGGCTGCGAGGAAGAAAGCTCGCCAGATTCAGTACGAGGTGCGCTGGGTTGCCATCTCGCACTACTACCACAACTACCTTGGTCGAAAGATGACCAAGAAAGAAGCACAGAAGCAGCGGCTTACCTTGAGCAGGGAGCAGTACATGATGGTAAGTATTACAGACTTTTCATTCCGACGTATAAACAGTCAATTTCATTGTTTTGTGATGACATGTCATGCTTCCGTTATTTAGGTTATTCCTACTTGGTGCTACGGAAGGGATGACGGATGGGCGAGTTTGGTGGATAGGTGGCTCGGTGAGGATGCAGAGTTTGTTACCAAGAGCACAAAGGACCGGGCTAATCATGGAACCAACGGAACACATGGCCAAGGAAACAGGAACCACTGGGGCTACAAGGCCATCCAGGTTTACCAGGATACATTCTTTTTCTTCTTGTTACCGTCATGTTCTTATCTATATACATGATACATTTTTTTTTCTTTTTACCGTCATGTTCTTATGTATGGCTAACTTCTGTTTGACGTTGCAGGAGGGCAAGTTGAAGAAGCCGCTCTCAGACATGGAGTCGTGGAAGCTGGCCCGTGCGAGGAGTAAGCGCAAGGACGGCGAGAGCGAGTACTACGGCAATACCGAGAAGAACCTGGAGTCCTACTCGGAGTCGTTTACCAGGTTAAATCCTGATTCGGATGTTGCTTACCCCATCCTGTCTTAGACTGACGAGACGGCAGTGGTGGCCATCCAGCTGAAGTATCATGGCCGCTACCTGTGCCTCGATGGCGTGATCACTCCTTCTGTCTCCTACTCACGGCTCCGAGCTACCAACCCAAGCCCGAGCGGCAGTACGGGTCGTTCGCATCCTAGCTTAGCCAGCCAGCATGCTGTAAGTATTTCCCCCCTTATCTTCTTTCTTTCTCACTTTATTTTCAGCATTGCCATGATTTATTATTTACATCATGTCATATTGCAGGCATATAAGGCCTTTGTCGAGCTTAAGCATGTCGAGGTGCGGGATTACTTGCAACGAGTTAAGGCAAACGAGGATTACAACTGTCAGATGATGGCGGTTAGTTTTTCCCACTTAGAAGCAACCTAAATTTTGCACTTTCATTTCTTCTGACCTTCGTGTTTGTTTGCTTAACTAACATCCAGGCTATGTGGTCGTCTATGCAAAACCGCACGGATCCACCATCAATGGGACCCGCACCACCACCTTCTGGAGAACCCCCATATGTGCCCACGTTCGATGAATGGGTGGCACTAGGAAATGGGACTCCGGTTAGTACATTGCCTAACTATTCACTGTAGGAGATATGCCCTAGAGGTAGTAATAACAGTTATTTTGTATCTCCGAGTTGGTAATGAATGTTTATGTTCCATGCTATAACTGCAATGATTCTCGAGTCTGCAATATCCACGAGGCTCGGAGGGAAACTCATGTGCACGTGTGGTATAATAAACGGTAAAATGTATTCCTAGTCTTGCCTCTAAGACTGGCTCAAGTATTGCATGATGATCCTGTTTTCCTGATCATGGGCATGTCTATGCTGGCAATTTTGAGGGCACAACGTTAGTAGAACACTTGTGTTGAATCGACCCGAATTGATGTTATGCTATGAGATACATTCGTCATAAGTTAATGGTTAATAACACAGAGATAATTAATGTTTGCATAATTCCTTAGACCATGAGAGTATCGAGTTCCTTCGTACTTGCTTCGTGAACTTTGGGGTTTGTTAAACGTCATCCGTAACTGGGTGGCTATTACGGCGGCTCATGGGTTCACGGAAAAGTATGACAAGAAATGAGATAGCTCAAGATTGGGATTTGCTCCTCCGACGATGGAGAGATATTCTCAGGCCCTCTCCGTGTTACGGTATCCATCATCGTCTGGCCAGACACATTGTGATTTGATCACTGGGATGCCGGAACACGGATACGAGAAAACAGAACAAAACAGGTAACGAGTTAACTTGCATAGTGGCAAGTTGTTGATCCATGGGGATGCAGAAAATCTCACCTCGGGTGTTTGTAATATATCGTGAAGCAACAGGAATAGCACACGGCAACTAGAGGTTCGCTCGAATATTCATTCGTGTGGGTATAGGGGTCAATATGGGTGTCCACGGCTCCAATGTTGATCATTGATCCGAAAGTGTTCCGGGTCATGTCTATACTTCACCGAACCTATAGGGTCACACGCTTAAGGGTCATCTATCTGCTGAATACTAGACAGGGAGTCTGAGAGAAAATCACCGGAAAAGTTTCGGAGACAACGGAAACGTTCCGGAGAGAACACCGGAATAGTTTCGGTGAAACTGAAAAGTTGTTTCAGGGTATTCCATTAAGTCATATTGGTTCCGGAACACACCTGGAAATTCTTGGAGGGTGCCAGAATTGTTCTGGTAACTTCTGGAATTTTTCCGGAGAGAAAAACCGGAAACGTTCCGGAGCAGCCGGAACCGCAATCGTAGCTTTTCGCTGAAGAAAAACATTGTTTCGGAATTGTTTCGGAATGCGTTCGAAATTGTTTTAGTGGGTAATGGAATTATTCTAGGCACACAGAAATAATTTGGGATTTAACGGACGCAGAAAAATGTCTTTGTGAATAGTG
Organism: Elymus sibiricus; assembly: GCA_039707655.1. Taxonomy (NCBI): domain Eukaryota; kingdom Viridiplantae; phylum Streptophyta; class Magnoliopsida; order Poales; family Poaceae; genus Elymus; species Elymus sibiricus. Next base: position 41,416,199 of record CM077670.1, read on the forward strand.
AAAGTGCTTTATGGATATTTTTTGGAAAGCACCTTTTGGGATATTTCCCAAAAGGCTTCTAGAAGAGCTTGGGGGCCAAGGAATCCCCTCATGGGGGCGCCCCCAAGGGGTGGCCGGCCAAGGGAGGTGGAGCTCCTTGGAGCTCCACATGCCATCCCTTTTTGATTTATTCTTTTATATAAAGACATAAAGTGGGGGTACTTTTGGTATTTTTGAATGCCAACTTTACCCCTTGGCTTTCCTATAAATAGAGGTGGAGGGGTGCTCTCCAAACCTCATCCTTGCTCTCATACACATGCCATGCTCGTCTGTCTCTCTCTCCCTCCCACGAAATAGTTTCGTAGAGCCGAAAGGCTGTCTGGGTTCCGGCAGGAACTAGTTCTGGACGGCGAAGCCCTGCCGGATAGCTGACACCGTATGTGTGCAACCCCGTAGAGAGGTCGTAGTTTCGATATTTTGCCCGAGGGGCTGTTCGAGTGTCCTCCCAAAGGGCTGTCCGAGTTTCCATTCGAGTTTCGAAGGTCCTCCCGAAGGGCTGTCCGTGACATCGTCTGAGGGACTGTCCAACCGCCTCCCAAAGGGCTGTCCGACGAGGGAGTACATCCTTGCGGTTGGGAGGTTGTAAATCCTAGCTGCAGGGATCTGCACCGACGATCTACATCCACTCTTCTTCCGCTGCGCTACGAGTCGGTATGGATCAGATCAAACCCTGTATGCAGTCTCCATAGTGATCCTGGGCGTGCTTGCTGTACCAAATATTTTTGTTTTCTGTCGCGTTCCCCTACAGTGGCATCATGAGCCGTGCTAAGCGTAGATGCAGGTTACGATCTAGAATACATGGAGATGTATGGGTATTGCATAATATAATTTTGGAGTAGATGAGATGTATTGCTGAAAATTATTTATGTGGGTAGCAGATGAAGTCTGTTACCCGATGTTCTTGTTGCTTCCCTAGAATTTGCGTATTTCTGATCTTGAGACAGCATGGTGGAATTTGACAAAGTTCTGGCAATCCGCGATCCTGATTGATCAACGAAGTGCTATTAGTTCTTTGGGTTCCGCCATAGTCAAAAGAAAGATGAAATTCGCAGATGAAAGGGCAATGCAGATATGATCTGCACGGGGGTCATGCGTATGACGAAGTTTAGTATGGGGCTCGAGATTTTATTATCTCGTGTTTCATACACCCTGGAATGTTAATCTAGCGACTTGAATTATCATACTTGATGATAAACGTTGGTAGCTGCGGTTTAAGTCAAAACCTTAGAAGCCACGTAAAATAAAATTTTGCATAAACCAATTAGAGGCGTCTAACTTGGTTTTGCAGGATGTGTATGTGATGTGGTATAGCAGTGCTCATATTAATTCGATTATGTATGAGATGACTATATGATGTAAATTTACTAACATGACCTGCGTGTCATGATTCGGCATGATGGCTGGAGCCATATGATTGTCACTTTAATGACATGCGTGTCAACCTTAAGTAATGCACTTATTTTATTAGCTATAGAGATAGCAATATTATCTGGTGCATCAACAAGGTGGTGGCAATCTTCGCAAAGGTGAACACCGACGCAAATGCCAAAGACGAAGAAATTAAAGACTTCTCTGTCAGAAAGGGCTATACCATATCATGCTATTATGAATTGCCTGAGATATTTATCCCTTATGCTGCACCCTTTTGATTGCACGGTAGTCGCTTTTTATTAGGGTGATCTCTCACTAAAAAATATCAAGTAGTTAGTGTTCTCCCAAGTGTAGCACCGTCACAGCATCTTTCCTTTCGTGGTGCGCCATGATCTACATGGGTACGAACGATTGTACGGGTGTAAGGCGGGTGAGGTCAGACCTCGCAGCAAGATCACTTGGTTGTCTTGACGTTCATGGCAGGATCGTCCTGAGCTCGAAACACACGCATCGAAAGATGAACAAGAGTCACATAGAGATGTGATCGGCAAGTTTGCCTACCAATTATAGTTCGCGCCATCAGTGTTCATCTCGAACAATGATGTTGAATTGCAATTTGGATCTTGAATCACTCACGATCAATTATGAGAGATATTGATTCGAGTGGGAGCGCACTTTAGAATAAAATTGTTTATTCACTAGTGCAAAAATCATTATGAACAAAGTCTAAGTGAAACTTGTGTTTACCGTTGTAGATCAAATGGCTCGCAACGCCGCGTTCAACTTAGGCCCGATGTTAGAGAAAGAAAAGTTAGCTGCGACTGGAAGCAACTATGCGGACTGGGTCCATAACCTGAGGATTGTCCTCAGGAGCGCTAGGAAAATGTATGTGCTTGAGACTGCTCTTCCAGCTAAACCGGCGGCAGATGCCCCGGAAGATGAACAAAATGTCTGGGCTACTAAGGATGATGATCATAACTTAGTGTAGTGCCTCATACTAGCTTGCATGAGTCCAGGGCTTGAAAAACGTTTTGAATTCCATAAACCCCGTGATATGATCCGGGAATTGGATGCCCTGTACAAGGAAACCGCAAGGTCTGAACGATTTGATATCATGAAGACCTTGATGGAATGCAAGATGGCTGAGGGCAGTTCAGTTGGCGAACACGTAGTTAAAATGATTGGCTATGCTGAAAGGCTTAAAACCCTGGAATTTCCACTTCCACCTGACCATATGATGGACATGATGCTTTCTTCACCCCCCCCCGTCTTACGACGGTTTTATCATGAACTACAACATGAGTGGGATGCAGAAGACACCGGAAGAGGTGCTCGCCATGCTGAAAACTGCGGAAGGAGGACTGCGGAAAAATCGCAAGCAAGTGTTGCTTGTGAATAAAACCGCCAGTTTCAAAAAGAAAGGAAAGCCGAAGAAGTGCAAGGGCGCCGGTAAGACCGGCTCCCAAAGCAACTCTAAGGGCGGAGCCAAGAATGAAACTGAGTGCTTCTACTGCAAGGGCACAGGACACTGGAAGAGAAACTGCAAGAAGTATCTGGAAGATAAGAAGTCCGGGAAAACCGGAAAAGGTATAATTGTTATACAAGTAAATGTCATTGACGTTTTGCTTGCTAGAGAAAATTCTAAGTCTTGGGTATTTGATACCGGATCGGTTGCTCACATTTGCAACTCGATACAGGGGCTTCAGAAGGTGCGCAAACTAGCAAAGAATGAAGTCGTGATGCGCGTCGGGAACGGCGCTGGGATCGCCGCTCAAGCCGTCGGCATTATGCCTCTACGTCTCCCTTCAGGATTTACCTTAGAACTAAATAACTGTTATTTTGTTCCGGCATTGTGTAGAAACATTATCTCCGGATCATGTTTAGTACACGATGGGTATTCGTACAAGTCTGAGAACAATGGTTGTTCACTTTATTGTAAGGATATGTTTTATGGATTTGCACCCATTGTTGGGGGCCTTTTCATACTAAATCTTGAATGTGGAAATGATGTCTTTAACGTGAATGCTAAACGCCTTAAGAAGGCTGATACCACCACCACTTTCATGTGGCACTGTCGCCTTGGCCACATCGGAAAGAAACGCATGCAAAGACTCCATAAAGATGGAGTTTTACCGTCCTTTGATTTTGAATCATTTGACACATGTGAAGCTTGCTTTATGGGGAAAATGACCAAGACGCTATTCATGGGTCATCCTGAACGGGTGAGTGAATTGTTCGAAATAATACATTGTGATGTATGTGGTCCAATGAGCACAATCGCATAGGGTGGGTATTTCTACTTCGTGACTTTTACTGATGATTTAAGTCGGTATGGCTATATCTACTTAATGAAGCATAAGTCAGAAACCTTTGAAAAGTTCAAAGAATTTCAGAATGAGGTAGAAAATCATCGTAACAAAAGGATTAAGTTTTTGCGGTCTGATCGCGGGGGCGAATGTCTTAGTCATGAGTTTGGCCAACATCTGAGTGATCGTGGAATCGTTTCACAGCTTACGCCTCCCGCAACTCCACAGAGAAACGGAGTATCGGAAAGACGTAACCGAACCCTGTTAGACATGGTAAGGTCGATGATGTCTCTTACAGATCTGCCGATATCTTTTTGGGGTCACGCACTAGAAACTGCCGCTTATACATTAAACAGAGCACCGTCTAAATCTGTTGAGACGACACCATTTGAATTATGGTATGGGAAGAAACCCATTGTGTCGCATCTCAAAATTTGTGGTTGTGAGGCATACGTAAAATGTTTACAGCCTAGCAAACTCGATCCCAAAGCAGATAAATGCTACTTTGTAGGTTATCCCAATGAGACCATTGGGTATTCCTTCTATCTTCCCTCCGAGCACAAAGTGTTTGTCGCTAGAAACAGAGTCTTTCTCGAGAAAGAGTTTCTCGCTAAAGTATGTGGGAGGACAGTACAACTTAATGAGATTAGTGAATCTTCGGCAACCGTTGATATGGCTAAGGAACCGGAAGAAATTCCGCTAATTATCCCTACAACCGAGCCAGAAGTTGTCGCATGTGATGCGGAAACTTCAGACAATGTTGTAACTGAACCGCGCAGATCAGGTAGGGCTATCCAGCCACCTGAGTGGTTTCATAACGAAATCTTCATTCTTGAAGACGATGAACCTGCGCACTACAAGGAAGCGATGGCGGGGCCCAGTTCAAGGGAATGGCACAAGGCCATGATATCCGAGATGGAATCCATGTACGAAAACCAAGTTTGGAACTTGGAAGAACTTCCAGAAGGCGTAAAGCCCATTGGTTGTAAATGGATTTTCAAAAGAAAGACGGACATGGATGGTAACATTACTATCCACAAAGCTAGACTTGTCGCGAAAGGGTTCACGCAAGTTCCAGGAGTGGACTACGACGAGTCTTTCTCGCCCGTAGCTATGCTTAGGTCTGTTCGGATATTACTAGCAATTGCTGCTTATTTCGATTATGAAATATGGCAGATGGACATCAAAACGGCTTTCCTAAATGAAACCTCAAAGAGGATGTATACATGATACCGCCAGAAGGTTTTGTCGTTCATAAGGATACTGGAAAGGTATGCAAACTTCAGAAAGCCATTTATGGTTTGAAGCAAGCATTAAGGAGCTGGAACATTCCTTTTGATGAAGTGGTCAAACAGTTTGGCTTCATCAGGAATGACGAAGAATCTTGTGTTTACAAGAAGTTTAGTGGGAGCTCAAAAGCATTTCTAATCTTGCATGTGGATGACATATTGTTGATTGGAAATGATGTGAATTTTCTTAGCGAAATAAAAGACTCATTGAAAAAGAGTTTTTCAATGAAAGACTTAGGCGAAGCGGCATATGTAATGGGCATCAGAATCTATAGAGATAGATCAAGACGCCTGGTAGCGCTTAGCCAAAGCACGTACATTGACAAGGTGTTGAAAAGGTTCAACATGGAGAACTCCAAGAAAGGCCTACTCCCCATGTCACCTGGCACAGTGCTTTGCAAGAATCAGTGTCCTCGGACTCTCGATGAGCGAGTACAGATGAATGATGTTCCATATGCTTTGGCAGTTGGTTCTATTATGTATGCCATGCTATGTACAAGACCGGATGTTTCCTATGCGCTAAGTGTTAGCAGCCGGTACCAAAGTGATCCAGGATTGGAACACTGGGCCGCAGTCAAGGGTATACTTAAGTACCTCAAAAGGACCAAGGATTTACTCCTTGTGTACGGAGGTGATGAACAGCTCATTGTAAGTGGTTACACTGATGCAGGCTTCATGACTGACCCAGATGACTTCAAATCTCAATCAGGCTATGTTTTCATATTGAACGGCGGTGCAGTTGATTGGAAAAGTTCCAAACAAAAGACTGTGGCGGATTCTACGACGGAGGCGGAATATGTTGCTGCTTCAGAAGCCTCCAAGGAGGCAGTATGGATCAAGCAATTTCTTAAAGACCTTGGTGTGGTTCCAAGTGCTCTGGACCCGGTGGAGATCTATTGTGATAATAGTGGCGCCGTGGCTCAGGCAAGGGAGCCAAATTCGCACCATAAGACAAGACATATTGAACGCAAATATAAACTCATTCGACATCATGTCGAAGCGGGTTTAGTGAAAGTACGCAAAGTTCACACGGATCTGAACGTGTCAGACCCGATGACAAAGCCTCTACCACGAGCAAAGCATGAGCAGCACCGGACAACCATTGGTGTTAGGGAAGCCATGTAACTGGATTATGACTCTAGTGCAAGTGGGAGTCTGTAGGAGATATGCCCTAGAGGCAGTAATAATAGTTACTTTGTATCTCCGAGTTTGTAATGAATGTTTATGTTTCATGCTATAACTGCAATGATTCTCGAGTCTGCTATATCCACGAGGCTCGGAGGGAAACTCATGTGCATGTGTGGTATAATAAATGATAAAATGTATTCCTAGTCTTGCCTCTAAGACTGGCTCAAGTATTGCATGATGATCCTGTTTTCCTAATCATGGGCATGTCTATGCTGGCAATTTTGAGGGCACAATGTTAGTAGAACACTTGTGTTGAATAGACCCGAATTGATGTTATGCTATGAGATACATTCGTCACAAGTTAATGGTTAATAACACAGAGATAGTTAATGTTTGCATAATTCCTTAGACCATGAGAGTATCGAGTTCCTTCGTACTTGCTTCGTGAACTTTGGGGTTTGTTAAACGTCATCCGTAACTGGGTGGCTATTACGGCGGCTTACGGGTTCACGGAAAAGTATGACAAGAAACGAGATAGCTCAAGATTGGGATTTGCTCCTCCGACGATGGAGAGATATTCTCGGGCCCTCTCGGTGTTACGGTATCCATCATCGTCTGGCCAGACACATTGTGATTTGATCACTGGGATGCTGGAACACGGATACGAGAAAAGAGAACAAAACCGGTAACGAGGTAACTTGCATAGTGGACAAGCTGTTGATCCACGGGGATGCAGAAAATCTCACCTCGGGTGTTTGTAATATATCATGAAGCAACAGGGATAGCACACGGCAACTGTAGGTTCGCTCGAATATTCATTCGTGTGGGTATAGGGGTCAATATGGGTGTCCACGGCTCCGATGTTGATCATTGATCCGAAAGTGTTCCGGGTCATGTCTATACTTCACCGAACCTATAGGGTCACACGCTTAAGGGTCATCTATCTGCTGAATACTAGACAGGGAGTCTGAGAGAAAATCACCGGAAAAGTTTCGGAGACAACGGAAACGTTCCGGAGAGAACACCGGAATAGTTTCGGTGAAACTGAAAAGTTGTTTCAGGGTATTCCATTAAGTCATATTGGTTCCGGCACACGCCTGGAAATTCTTGGAGGGTGCCAGAATTGTTCTGATAACTTCTGGAATTTTTCCGGAGAGAAAATCCGGAAACGTTCCGGAGCAGCCGGAACCGCAATGGTAGCTTTTCGCTGAAGAAAAACATTGTTCCGGAATTGTTTCGGAATGCGTTTGAAATTATTTTAGTGGGTACTATAATTATTCTAGGCACACAGAAATAATTTGGGATTTAACGGACGAAGAAAAATGTCTTCGTGAATAGTTAAAACGCTTTATGGATATTTTTTGGAAAGCACCTTTTGGGATATTTCCCAAAAGGCTTCTAGAAGAGCTTGGGGGCCAAGGAAGCCCCTCGTGGGGGGGCCCCAAGGGGTGGCCGGCCAAGGGAGGTGGAGCTCCTTGGAGCTCCAAGGGAGGTGGAGCTCCACATGCCATCCCTTTTTCCTTTATTCTTTTATGTAAAGACATAAAGTGGGGGTACTTTTGGTATTTTTGAATGCCAACTTTACCCCTTGGCTTTCCTATAAATAGAGGTGGAGGGGTGCTCTCCAAACCTCATCCTTGCTCTCATACACATGCCATGCTCGTCTGTCTCTCTCTCCCTCCCACGAAATAGTTTCGTAGAGCCGAAAGGCTGTCTGGGTTCCGGCAGGAACTAGTTCTGGACGGCGAAGCCCTGCCGGATAGCTGACACCGTATGTGTGCAACCCCGTAGAGAGGTTGTAGTTTCAATCTTTTGCCTGAGGGGCTGTTCAAGTGTCCTCCCGAAGGGCTGTCCGAGTTTCCGTTCGAGTTTCGAAGGTCCTCCCGAAGGGCTGTCCGTGACATCGTCCGAGGGACTGTCCGACCGCCTCCTGAAGGGCTGTCCGACGAGGGAGTATATCCTTGCGGTTGGGAGGTTGTAAATCCTAGCTGCAGGGATCTGCACCGACGATCTACACTGACTCTTCTTCCGCTGCGCTACGAGTCGGTACGGATCAGATCAAACCCTGTATGCAGTCTCCATAGTGATCCTGGGCGTGCACGCTGTACCGAATTTTTTTGTTTTCTGTCGCGTTCCCCTACATTCACCAACTAGTTCTCGTTGATTCAACACTATCATATTTACCCTTACATTCTCTTTTCAAACATGTAGGGAACCGGTGGATCATTTCGTGGCTCGACTCCTGGTTCAGAGAGCCCCGTCACTCCGGTCTGGCTAGGTGGTGCTGGTCTTGGCGGTGCTGGCGGCGATGATCCTAATCTTCGCTAGATGATGATATTTTCCATGTTTTGCTATGCTATCATGTTCCATACTTCTTCCTAGTGTTCTTTAGATGACGATGATGATGTCCATGTCTCATACTTATGTTTATGAAGTTTCGACGATGATGATGTTGATGATCTTGAGATGATGATGATCTTTCATACTATCTAGATGAGGTTTTGGACATTGAATATATTTCTGTGTATGTACATGTTGCTTCCGGTGATTTTGAATGCAAAATGCAAAATTGTGCTGTGAATTTGAATTGGAAATGCAAAAACAGAGCAGCTCTAAAAAAAACAGAGGCTAACAATGCCTACGGCATTGCCGTCGGCATAGCCACGACCAGGATGTCCCAGCGATTGCCACGTGGCATGTATATGCCGACGGCCTAACCGTCGTCATATATATAAATCTATGCCGACGGTTAGGCCGTCGGCATAGGACACTGCCAGAAGGTTGGGCAAGGCGACACGTGGCGCATCTAATCCGGCGGCAGGGCCGTCGGCATAGATTTATATCTTTGCCGACGGCAGGGCCGTCGGCTTAGGTGCGCCACGTGTTCTCCTTTTATTAGTGCCGCCAGCTCACGGCGCCGTCAGTGGACGTCCGGTGGATTTTTGTGCCGACGGCCGTACGGATGCCGTCGGCATAGACGTCTATGCCGACGGCACTTCTATGCCGACGGTCTGACAAGACTACGCCGTCGAGATCGACGCCGACGGGGATATGCCGATGGTAAAAGGCCTATGCCGACGGCATAAGGGGTTAATTCCGGTAGTGACGGCTTTTCTGCGCGCATGCAGTGCTTGAAGCCGATGTGGCTATCGATGTGGACGGACGGCGAGGAGCAAGCACGGCTCGCGAGAGAGACCAAGGAGGGCCTGGGGATCCTGGAGGCACAGCTCGACGGGAAGCGGTTCTTTGGGGGCGACGCCCTCGGCTTCGTCGATATTGCCGCTTGCACGCTGGCCCACTGGCTCGGCGTGCTGGAGGAAGTTGTCGGGTTGCGCCTGATGGCGGATAGCGAGTACCTTGCTCTGTGCCGGTGGGCCGAGGAGTACACCTCCGATGAGGCCGTCAGGCGGTCCCTGCCGGACAGGGATGAGCTCGTCGCCCACTTCACCGAAAACAAGGAGCGGTACAGGTCATCGAAGGGCATGCCAACGGTGCAGTGAAGCGGCAGTGAGTGACTCGATCGTCGCATCGGTGCGGTGAAGCAGCAGCCACATCACAGATTATGCTACAGTTTCTTCATAAGCATGTTTTTTAGATGTAATAAGCATGTATATTTGGTTCAACACCATAACTATGCATGGCCCCTTGCACTGCATGCATGCCTCATGTCTAGTTCAGCACAAAATGAACCCATTTTCAAAATATTTCACAAAATGGCCCTCGTGGAGCCTCGTGATATCAGCTGTTGTGGTGAATGTAACAACGAGGGGCACAATAATAGAGGTTGTAGCAAAAGAAAGAGATCAAAACGAGATGGTGATGCTGGTGATGGTGGAAGTGGCCGTGGTGATGGCCGCGGTGATGGTGGATCTCGAGGAGGTGGCCATGGTGATGGTGGTGGTGGTGCTCGAGGACGTGCCCGTGGCGATGGTGGTGCTCGAGGACGTGCCCGTGGTGATGGTGGTGCTCGAGGACGTGCCCGTGGTGATGGTGGTGCTCAAGGATGTGCCCGTGGTGATGGTGGTGCTCGAGGACGTGCCCGTGGTGATGGTGGTGCTCGAGGACGTGCCCGTGGTGATGGTGGTGCTCGAGGACGTGGCCATGGTGATGGCGGTGGTCGAGGCTTTGCTTATTGGCTTGGGGCGTGAATCTTATGTATGTCAAACTTATGTATGTCGTCAGCCTTTTGTGTGTCGTGAATCTTATGTATGTGTCGAACTTATATATGTGGTGAGCCTTATGTATGTGTGGAAGTAATGTATGTGGTGAGCCTTATGTATGTGTGTCGAAGTAATGTATGTGGTGAACTTATGTATGTGTCGAAGTAATATATGTCAAGAAGTTGTGATGTCTTATTATTGTTGAACATGTATGTCAAAACTAGTGCAAAAAACAGAAACCATGTAAGCTCAAAAAACAGGAATTTCATGACCACGGCGCCCTGGCCTGGGGCGCCATGCACGGCGCCCAGATTTATAAAGCATGGCGCCCTGAACATCAGAGACGAACATTTCTGTTTTTTTGGGACTTAGCCGTTTTGGCGATAGCACGACGCCCTGTCCTGGGGCGTCATGCTGGGCTACCATGGCGCCTGCACCTGGGGCGTCATGCTGGGCTACCATAGCGCCCTCACCTGGGGCGTCATGCTGGGCTACCATGGCGCCCTGGTCTGGGGCGCCATGCTGTGTTTTTCTGCCTGTTCTGTTTTGCTTGTTTGCTGTTTGTTTCTCACATGCAACCAGTTCACAACAAATGCATCAAAGTTGACGACAAATGCAACAAACTTCATGCCAAACAGCAAGTTCGCGACAATTGCTACAAGTTCACGACAAACATCAAGTTCGCGACAATTGCTACAACTTCACAACTAAGAAGTTCGCGACAAATGCTACAAGTTCACAACTAACAAGTTCACGACAAATGCAACAAGTTCACTACATCGACTTCATTTCTTCCCTTTCCCCCTTTTGCCGGTGCTTCATGCGCCTTCACTAAGCGCCTTCTCCTCCGCTGCTGCACCTCCTCCTCCGAATCTGCCTCAATCACCGGATCCTTACGTGCCTTCCGATCGTACTTGCCCCGAGTATACTTGCCTTTCTTTTTCTTCTGACTAGGCTGAGGTGCATCGGGGATCTGTGAGGTGTTGATCTCATCATGCGTCTGTCCCTCGCCCTCCTCTTCCTCGCCCTCAACCGAATCCTGTAATGACAGGTGTGCGGCGCTCGAAGATGACCTCGACCTTGACCTCCACGAAGTAGGCATGACATCATCGATGGAGCGGCAGCCTAGTAAAGCACCTAGTCCACGTGCCCATGATTTGCTCCGCTGTGAAATTGTCATATCATCGAGTTAGGACATAGAAACCTTAACAAATTTGTGCCATGGAAATCAAACAATTTATCGAACATCATACCTCAACAAAAGCTTTAAGCTTGTTGTACGACTCTTCACCTGAAGGGTACTTGAGTGCCTCGCTGGCGTCGTTGACATGCTTCGAGAGCTCGTTTTGCTGGTGGAAACGATAGTACAAATCATTTGTCGGCACAATGCAGGCTAGCATGTAGAGATAACGGTAACTTACCACAAAACGGAGAGACGGCACCGATTCATACCGTCTACCATCTCTAATAAGCTTGTTGTACTCCATATTGGCCATCCGATCAAAACCTGGATTGGGTTCATGCAATATGTCCTCTGGTTCAAATGCGGGCGGGTTAAGTTGAGTACGTGCAACGGAACGAAACCACACGAGATAACGGTTGAATGCTTCCGTATCAAAAGACCGTGGGGGAGGTTTAGAAGTGGGTTGACGCAATGAAAGCTCAATCTTATTGATCTTGTGCTTGAACTCCTGGATATACATGTCATGCTCTCGATCCCATTTCTTTATACTCTTCTGCTTCATCTTGTCGAGACTGTAGAGCATTTGAAAAAAGCATTTTCGTTACTATCTTCAAACAATGAGAAAAGCATTTGAAGTGCTATAAGCACTTACCTATGCAATTGTAGCGAAGTGTCCTTGAACTTCGGCGGGGTCTCTTGAAATAAGCCAAACTGTGTCATAACTCGCTGTGGCTGATGAAACTCAACAGCATAGTAACAAATCAACGGAGAACGCATCCGCCATAGGTGTGCTTCATGTAGACACTTTGGGCTCAGTCTGAAAGTAAGACTTCTGCCAATATTGCCCGCCGTTCCGTACGGTTCCCAAGTCACCTATCCAGATTAACAATAAACTACATTTTTAGTATGATTTTTGGAAAACCGAAAAGAGAATAAAGGCAACAAGCTACTAAGATTACCTGCTCCGGGGTCATGATGTCGAGCTCGTTGCAGTAGTGCAAGTACATGGTCTTCGAATTGCCAACAAAACCTTCAACCTTGTCCCACTTATACGCCCATGTAGGCATACGGTCCGGGTCATCATGATCATCGCACGCCTCGTAACCAAGACCCGCAGGCGCCGGCCGCCCAACTGGTAAGTGCTCCCAACTCCAGATCGATAAGAGAAGCATCGGACCACCGATATTGGCTTCCTTTGACTCTACCGCTTTTTTTGGATTCGCGCCCCTACGGCACGCCTCGTCCAGCTACACACAAACAAGAAATATGTCAATACAAACTACAGAAAATTTCTACATTGTGAACACACTATTGCAAGCAAAACTAGTTACCCGACGATACAAATAAGCTAGTGCCGCCGTACCCCAACTGAGTCCATGCTCCCACCCAGCAAACAGCTTAAGCCACATAAAGGAAGCATTCACGCCAGTGCCATCAGAGAAAAGAGTCCGGCTGACTACATACCACAAGTATGCCCTGGTATACTGCTGCACTGTTTCATCGTCCGCATCATCCGGGCACACCCCAAAGTTGTCAGCAATCCAGTGATAAGTTGCACCGGCGGACTTCCCTCGCACCCCCGGCTCCCTCCCGATGAGGCCAACCATAATGTCACGCCATCCCTCAGAATCTGTGCTAAAACAAATAGGCTCTCCTTTGATGGGAAGTCCAGTGATCAGAGAAACATCCTGCAAAGTGACCGTCATCTCCCCAGCAAAGAAGTGGAAAGTATGTGTCTCATGGCGCCATCGGTCAACGAGTGCCGTGATCGCACAAGGGTTCATCTTCGGCATCGAACGAGACACAAGTGAAATGAAAGGGAGAAGCCCAGTCTTCCGGATATACTCCGTGTATCGCTCATCATACTTCATCTTGTCATGAACCGAACCGGACCTCAGGTGAAGCTGATCAAAAACCCTTCCTTCATCTGCCATGAACCGCCCACGGTGCCACTGATCGTACGATGGATGGATAAGAGAAGCCATCCTACAAAATTACAATGTATATCGTAAGCCTCCTTGTCATTTGTAAATATCCGGAGTAGTGGAAATACATACATACATACATACATGTGCAAATTTTTTACACTAATTCTTCCATACACCATATATGTGCATACAAATTTCTACACTATCATACATATCCTAACTAAATTCATAACACTTTCATAAAAAGCCTAAATCATACATATCCTAAGCCATACATATCCTAAATCACCCTAATCCCTAACACTATCACACAAAAATCCAATGATAATACCAAAAAAGGATGAACTAGGGTTTCACCCAAATCAATCAAATGCGGAGATTTCAACCGATAGAAAGAGGGGAAAGGGGGAGAATACCTTGGGGATTCAAAGGAGAACAGGATCCACCAATCTTCGGCTCAGATCCACAAGATTTGAGTGGGGAGAGGGAGGGGCGAAATGAGGGGCGCCATGGGTGGGGAAAGAAACAGAGAGGAGGAGGAAGGATAGGGCGCTCGGGCTGGCTGGCGCTGGCCATATGCGAAGGGGTATGGCGCCCCAGGCCGGGGCGTCGTGCTACCGACCATGGCGCCCTGGGCCGGGGCGTCATACGTCGAAGACCAGGCCGACGTGGCAGTCAGCGGTGGCGATTATGGCGCCTTTGACCTGGGCGTTATGTAGTTTAGCATGGCGCCCCGGGTGCGGGCGTCATGCAGGAAGGGCCATTTTGTGAAATATTTTGAAAATGGGTTCATTTTGTGCTGAACTTTGTCCAAAGGGCCAGTTTTGTGTTTTTTCACTCTATTTTCCTGCACAACTTCGTCACAAGTGTGTTGTTAATTTTGTCTGACACGCCCACGTACCAGAGGGAGGAGGGGGCCGGTACGGTGCATGCAGGCCAATCCAATTCGAATTTTTAGAACCGATTTTTAGAGCCGGTTATGGAGGGAGGGAAAAAACCTGATAATCATCTTCTGAGCCCAGGCTGATCTGCACCCGCGCTGACCAAATAAATCAAAACAAATACTAGAAAAATTCAACAAATTCCATTTTTTTTTCATGATAAATAATTTGATGCGTGAGGTCCGCTCCAATTTTTAAATCATTTGGACATGTGAGCAGCTCTCGGAAAAAAAGACAAATTCGGGGTCTGTAAAAATGTTCACTGTTCATGCACTGTTCTGACCCGATTTGCCTTTTTTACCGAGAGCTTCTCAGATGTCCAAATGATTTGAAAATTGAAGCGGACCTCACGCATCAATTTTTTTGCCATGCAAAACAATTTGGAATTTTTTGAATTTTTTTGAATATTTTGTGATTTTTTTTCTGACCGGATACTGATGAGCCTGTACAACGAATCGCTGCACTCGAGAAAAACGACATAAACCAAAAAACGACTTCAGTCTCGTGTAGATGAGCCTGGACAGCGACAGCTTTGTTTTCCCCAGAGTTTGTGAACTTTAAGGACCTCAGTTTAAGTCCGGGCAATAGCCTTCTATCTCAAAGAGCCCAAAAAACGACTTCAGTCTCGTGTAGCAGTAGCATGACTAAATTGAACATAAACCAAAACCCAATAGGGGTATGGCTCTCCCTCACCCCGCTCCACCTCCCCTCGCTCCCCCTCCCCACGCCCGCCCACCGACCACCTCGCCGCCGGCCATCAAACCACCGTCCAACCTTGGCGACAGGCTGGTGCATGCGTGTGATTTCATCCGTTTTCAGCTGCGTTTCGACGAAGCAGACGGCCTCGACTTCCAAAGCTCTGTCTGGTCCACCCATCGCTCGCGAGTCTCTCCCGCGGCCGCCGACCGCTATTCTGCATGCTTGCTCCTCGTCCGTTTCCACCCGTCCTCGCTCTACTTAGATGCTCTACTCGTCGCCACGCTGCTGCAATTCCGCATCGGTAGCGTCGCAGCTGAGTTCGCCGTCCAGGCCGTATCCGGCCTCTGCTTCTCTTTCTCCGTCGCCTGCGACAAGGTCGCCAAGCTCGTCCTCACATGCTCGCCCATCAACAACGACCACTTCTTCGCCTACATCACAGCTCCGCCGCCACTCTTTGAGCGCCAACCGTCGTCTTGCCTTCTTCAGTGCGCTGCGACCCCTCCAGTGCTCCTCGGTGCTCGTCGTCATCCACGGTCGGCCCGAGGGCAGTGAGTTCGCTGCTTCCTCCGTGGTCGACAAGGGACGTAGGAGGGGACTCGTCCAAGGCGCTCGCTGGCGGTGCGTCCTCATCATCGGCGCCGGCATCGTCAGTCCGCAAAGGTTAGGCCGTTCCGTCCCGGATTCGCGTTCTGTAAATTCATTCTACATGATTACAGATGCCAGGTCACCTCACCTCTCCCCCCTCCCAGCAAACCAAACGCTGCTACGCTTTGGGTTGTGGCCGTTTCCGACTCGATAATCCCATCTCCTACGTTTGTCAATGGGGCACTTGATCACAGGTTCGAGTCCCAAAATGTGTTTAACTGCGTTAATGGTCTCCACTTGCCTTTTCCGGGCACAAGCTTTCTCGGCCTCGGTTCGAAACGACCTGGTTTGCCGCTCGCCTGTCCCCTTTTCAAATTTCAAACTCTTGCTTTTTTTCCTGCCCTCTGCGCGCGCATGCCGCTGCCGTGTCGGCGGCTGCCACTTGCGACGTGCTATCCGCGGAGCCCCCCTCAATCCTAGGTCCGTATGAACCGATGGATCACCTAGCGTCTAATCCTACTGTTACCGCGTCCTATCCTACTGTTACCGCGTCGGCCGACGACCACGCCCTCACCCATCAAACCCAGCCCAACCACGACGCCTCGGCGTTTGGTTCGAAGGCGAGGATGGATGGGCTGAGGGTATCCCTGTCCACCTGGTTAGGGATAGCCAATTTCATTCGTTTGGTTGGGAGGATAAATGGTGGTTGGGGATAACCAGTTTTATGTTTGGTTTGGAAGGATGACAAGTGGATGGGTTTGTTCAGTATTCCCTCCATTTCTTTTTAGTCTGCATATAAGATTTGGTCAAAGTCAAGCTTTGTAAAGTTTGACTAACTTCATAGAAAAAATATGAACATATACAATACTAAAGTTATATGTTATGAAAAATTAACTTTATCACGCATCTAAAGATATTGATTTCATATTGTGAATGTTGATATCTTTTTCTACAAAGCTAGTCAAACTTTACAAAGTTTGACTTTGACCAAATCTTATATGAAAACTAAAAAGAAACGGAGGGAGTACCTCTCAGGTGAGAATACGCTGCACAAGAAATGAAAAAGAAAGAACTGAGCACGTTAGTTTCATGTGTGTGACGACCTTGCATGGTGTCACGTTAGTTTGTTTTCCTTTGCGTAGAAGTAGTTGGGCCGAGTCGTGCTGCTTTTACGGCGGGCGAGTAGCTGCATGCATGTGTGGCCTTGATCCATAGGACGTGGGATGGCACACGTTCAGAGAGGGCATGGTGATCGGATGGCACGTCTGTTACACAAGGGAAAAAACGGAAGGATAACAGCGGCGAAGAACTTCTGTGTTCGTGAGCTGTTCGTCGTGAGTACCTCGATCGCTATCCTCCGCCACGGTTGATCCAAGGAAGAGTGAGAGAGAGGACAGAGACCAGGAAGAGAGAAAGGGAAAAAGGAGAGAAGTAGAGGGGCAGCACCTACTTCACCGCGCCGCCGGCCGCCATTGACGCGCCGCCGCCCGATGCGAAATCGCCGCCACCACCTACTTTCCGTTCGGACCGAGAAAGAAAGGGAGGGCGAGAAATAAGAAGAAAACGTTTCGAGAGGTGAGGAGCGCAGGTGGCTGCCATCATCCGCGAGATTTTCGCGGACGAGGCCAACCAGCTTTTGACGAGAATATTCTGAAAATCTGGTTATCCCTAGCCACTCTATCCCCTCAACCAGACGAGCGGTACCATCTGAAAATCTGGCTATCCCTCAACCGGCTACGGATGGCCAGCAAACCAAACTTACCCGGGGACAGCCTGGCCGCTACCCGAGAAAGGTCTCCGCGCACGCCCTCCGGCTACACTACTCGAACTGACGCACCACGACTCCACAAGAGCCAACCGCCTGCCCCCTCCACGCAGCCCAGGCCTGGACAGGTGACGCATGCGACTGACCCTCGTATTTGCGATCGTCATGCGTTGCGAGCTGCGGAGTCCTCGCCCATGGTCGCGGTCCACCATGCAACGGCAGCGGCAGACGGGACCCACAGCCACCGCCCGCCCTCTCCACTCGCCTCGCCATGCACGCATCTCTCCCATGCGCCTACTATTCACCCGCCCCATCCCTCTCTCTCTCGCCCATGACGCCCACGACATGTCTAGTCCCAAGCTCCTGTCCCCCATCAAGGGAGGTCAAGCTGCTACCTCTACAACCTCTCAGGCGCTCAACTGCTCCCCCACTGCGCAACGTCGCTCCTACGATTTTTTTTTACAAATATGATGTTTTTTATAACAAATTCGAGAAATGTATGCCCTAATTTATAAAGTTCAAAAGTATGACCCCGTCGGCCTAATGTTGGCCGAAGACCACCTTTTCGGTGTGGCGTTGGCCGAAGAGGGCCTTTCGGCTAACTGTTGGCCGAAGATGGCCTTAAGCGGGCCGAAGAGGTGCTGTCGGTGGCCCGTGGACAAAAGAGATTAACTGTGACATCCTGATTTTTGGCCATTTTCTTTTTTTTTTGGATTTTTTTTGAAATTTTATTTGGAATTTCTTTTCTGTGGCTCTGTGGTCTAGAAACCTGTGAAGATCATCTCTTCTTCCTCTACCAAGTGGCTTTTCACTCTCAAATCTTTTCCAAGATCATGTCATTTCCACCCTAGCTCAACCCCAATATTTATTTCTTGGAAATATTCATTTTTTCTATTAAATGAATAACCCTGTTTGCCCTAGGTTGTGAAGCAACCTATATTTCTGTCATTCTCAAAATCCCCACAAAATTATCAAAATTCATTTGACTCATATGGACCTTGGATATGTAAAAATATTCAACATTCCATGCTCATGGTGAGCACACCATCCAATCTTTGTTTCTGGTCATAATTGCAGTTTGTGAAGCAACTATATTTTATATGGCTTCATAAATTCTGAAATTTGACCAGAACATTCTCCTACCTATATAAATTCTCTCCACCAAATTTGGACTCATTTCATTCATCCAATATTTCTCAATAATTCCCCCAAGTTTCTGTCCAGTGGGAAGCATTGTGAAGGAAGTATCATTTTTATTTATTCAAATGGTATGAAATTTTTACAGTGCCTTCATATGCCCAAATTATCATTCTCCACCAAATTTCAGATCTATCCAACAATCTATGTGAGTGCAGCTTCAAATTCCATTTCCTAGACCAGATTGTCAGTTGTGAAGCAACTATGATAAATATTGGTCCAAATCATCTCAAATTACACCAGATCATAGTCCTTCCTACCCTAAACCCCTGTGACATCTTTCTTGGCCCATTGGTCAAGTCATTTGACCACAGCTTCATGCCCAAGTTTTAGATGATCTCTCCCATCAGCACACAGTTGCTTTCTTCGAACCATCACTTCAGAGGGGTCCCATTTGGGATGGACTACACGCTAGACACCTTTTGCCAGGCATACGAGCCCTCCTCTTGCCAATGCACTCGGTGACCACGCGGGCTGGCATGCCATTGTCGCGCTCTGAGCGTCGGGTAGCTTCGGGCACTTCCCTCCCAGCCGGTCCCGCGCGTCCCAGCAAGTCCTAGAGCTCCGCAGCGGCCACGCGCCCCCTCTGGACCCCTCTCCCCCTCCTTCTTCCTCCCCGGTGTGCCATGCCGCACCGCGTGCCCGCGGCCGTCGTCGTCTTCTTCCTGGCATCTTCTTCCTCGAGCTCTCCCGAAGCCCTCCGTGGCCTCTCCGTGTCGAGTGAACCCTCTGGCCCCTCTCCCCCTCCCCTACATGTGTCCTCCTCGCTCCAGTGCGCCGGCGCACGCATCGCCACGGCCACGAGCTTGCCCGCCTTTAAAGAGGCCGACCCCGAGCTCCTCGACCTCACCAAGCTCCTCTCCTCCCTCCTAGTACCCCTCCCGACCATCCAATCGAGCTTCTGGAGCTCTCCTACCCCTCCCATGGCCGGAGCCCCGCCACCGGCCGCCGCTCAAATTCGAGCGACACGGCCACGCTCTCTCCATACAGGCACCACCAGGAGCCTCCCCTATCCATCCCGAACCTTCCCGTATCCCCAGCCCCTCGCCCCGCGGCCGTAGCATCGAGCCCACCTCTGCCCGTAGCCGCCGTCCGCCACGGCCGGTGGTACGCTCGCTCCCGCCCTCCCCGTGGTCGGCGACCTAAATGGATGGATGTGCCCCGTCGCCCTGAGCACATCCATAACCGGAGCGCCGCCGGAGATGACCGGTAGCTCCAGCAATCGTCGTCGAGACGAGCTTCTCTCCTCGGCCGAGCGCAGGCGCGGGAGGGAGAAGATGGACCTGCCAGGCGGGTCCCGCCTCCTTTGTGGCACCACCCGTCAGCCAGAGAGCAGCGTTGACTCCGGGCCCGCTCGGTTTAAGTGGAAGCGTATTCCACTGGAATACGCTTTCTGCTTTGAAAGGCGTACTCCGCTGCAGCTTCGGGCCAAAAGTAGTTTTCCCCGTCTAAAGGCGTATTCCACAAAATGCGCTTTATGTTCTCAGCAGCCGACGCCAAAACCCTTATATTGTGGACGTTCGCCCGTTAGCAGCAGAAAAGCACAGTTTTTATTTGTTTTTCTGCCTAACGAATGAACGGCCGTATTTTCGTGACCGTAACTCCGAATCAGGTGATTCCAAAGCCCACGATCTCAGTTCGTCAAGCCTGTTCCGATGGTATCATTTTCATCATGTTGTAACATTCTGTAAATGACCATTTTTCCCTTGCCCTTTAATCAGCTCCGCTGGGAGAGAAACTTTTCCTACAAAATTTTCTGCGAGCTTCTCACACTTCTTCCCGGTGAATCCTTCATCCCCAGGCAAGCCACAACAGCCACTTGCATGATGGCATTGCAATAGCCATGGTTTTCACTTGAATGATTGAATAATTGTGTGCTCATGCAATTATTTTGTTAATACTATGCATATGTGTGTGAATCCATGCTCATTCTTATGCCAGGTTCATTTTCATCTAGTAAGTTAAATGATTATTTGCTAGTATTATTATTATCATGTTCCATTCTTGTATTCAGTTCATATGCTAGTGATCATGATATGCTCACATGAATAGTTATGGTTTGTTATGCAAATACTTATGATATTCATGATCATCGTTATGCCATGCTCATTTGTATCCCGTAGACTAAATGATTTATCATTGTTGATGTTATGATGGTTATGTTGCCCATCCATGGTTACACTGAGATCATGCTCATATGCATTATTATTTCATTATGTTATTTTATTATGACTCAACTCATCACCATTCAAGTTAAACCTGACATTAATCGAACTTGAACAAACCTGTTAGCTGAGTCATGGTGCCACCGAATCGAGATCACCAGTGCAACCACACTTGCCTGGATGGGGAGGCCCTAATTCGGTCTATTGTCATGCCTCTCGCCGGTACCTCCAACCAGGGAAGGTTATGTGTCTGTGCTACCTTGATCAGGTGGGCGGCTATAACCTTGTGTACCCGGTTTTGGTATTGAGCTCAGGTCCCCGTTTGGGACGATTTTTGTTTGGCCACGACGGTGGCGGTGTGTCACTCGGTGACATAGGGTCACCCATGAAATATCCCAAAGGGGAGTTTGTCGGAGTGGCCGGGAGAGTGTCATGCAATAGATTGGTTTTGTCAGAATGTCGTTGGTCCACCCGAATGGGAGCACGAGGCCATGCGTTCCGTGGTGTGGGTACAGTGTACTAACCTCTGCAGAGTGTATAATCTATCGATAGCCGCGTCATCAGTCATGGACATAGTTCGTAGTAGGTCACACTATGGGTCAGCAGTAATATTAACCTAAATAATAAACAACCCCGGTTCCATGAGGAAAGAAGTTGGTTGATCTTTATGTGGTCATGCGATGATCACAGGTAAAGATCAAGCTCCTTGTGGTCATGTGATGATCACGATGGTATTGTTGATACCGAGCTTGGTTGATCCTGAGGTGATCGTGTGATGCTCACGACGGTAAGCTTGACACGTATGGTGGTTACGAGATAACCTCCGAGAAGAGTAAGTTGGTCCAAGGGACCTTAAACATCGACCCCCCCTCTCATGCTATTGCTAGTATCATCATGTTCATATCATGAGTAACATGTACATGCCATGCTCACTCTCATGTTGATTCTAGTAGTATCATGCTCATCAATGATGATTAACCTGCAAATGCCATGTTGTTGTTTGTCTTGATTGCTTTGGTTGCTGTGAGCTTGCGAGTGCATTCAAAGTACTCACCTGGCGTGTCATGCCAGATTGCAGGTGATGCCGTGATTGATTGCTTGTCAAGGATCTCGAGTTTGCGAGCTAGGATGCGTCCCAGCCAGAGTCCCTGCGGAGTGGAGTTCATCACCGTTGTCGCTGTTCCGTTGCTAGAAGTTATTCCGCGGTTATGAGTTGTTTCGCTGCTAGCATAGAGCTACCTTAGCAGGCGTAGTGTCGCTGTGCCGATGTAACCTTTGTATCATCAGAACCCTTGTATTCATATTATTCGTAATAAAGAGCTGATTTGTTCTATGCCAAGCAGTGCCGTATTCCAGAAGACTTGATCTCTGGGCTGGAATGCGGGGTGTTCCGGTTCCTCTGAGCCGGGGTGCCACAACGCTTGGTATCAGAGCTGGTCTGACTGTAGGACGCCCTAGTCCGCATGAGCGTTAGAAACCGGTAGTATAGAGTCTAGTCAGTTTGCTGCATTTGGTTGCTGCATTTGTTTGTCGCACAGCATGCATATAGACTCACTATCTTGTCGCTAACGATCTTATCTTGTGAGTGTAGGTGGCATCGGTTTCGATCCACTACCTGCACCCTCCAGTTTTGCATACTTGCTCTTTGGCGTTTGGTGTCATCTCTGTCCCAGCGGAGTGATGCCGAGGTACCTAGTGGTGTCTATCACTTGCAGGATTGACGCACAGGCATCACACCAATATATTTTCTTCAGCCACACCTATCGTTTCGGTGGTAGACATGTGTCTACCCCGGATCTTGCCATCCAACCCGCCGCTTTGGCAACCCTTACTGGTCTTTGTTACCAGGAAAGGGCAATGTCAGTAGACCCGGTCTTCCACCACTATCCTATCACCCATTCCCTAGGCGAGTACGGTTCCCTTCCGTACACTTCATGATGATGTGGCCATGACATCCGTGTTCCGCTACATGATCACCGAGTCCGTCCTCACCCCGAGCCAGTCGAAGATGCAACCGGTGTAAGCCAGCTCTTGGTGTAGCTCTGTTTACACCAACCCCTCCACACACTGATCCACTTTCGTGCACATTGCTACTTGTAGCTTGCGTTGGTATTTCCCCGAAGAGGAAGGGATGATGCAGCACAGTAGAGATAAGTATTTCCCTTAATTATGAAACCAAGGTTATCGAACCAGTAGGAGAATCACACAACACCTAGTAAGCAGTACCTGCACACAAACAGCAAATCCTTGCACCCAACGCAAACAAGGGGTTGTCAATCCCTTGGCGGTAAGATTGCAAGATTAAATTGTATTTGATAGATTGATAGATTGCAGAAAAAATACTAAATAAAATAAATAAAAGAAAATGGCAGCAATATTATTAGGGTTTTAGTAATATGATTTTGATAGACCCGGGGGCCATAGATTTCACTAGAGGCTTCTCTCATAGAAAATAGCATACGGTGGGTAGACAAATTACTGTTGGGCAATTGATAGAAAAGCAAATAATCATGACGATATCCAAGGCAATGATCATGCATATAGGCATCACGTTCAATACAAGTAGACCGACTCCTGCCTGCATCTACTACTATTACTCCACACATCGATGGGCTATCCAGCATGCATCTAGTGTTTTAAGTCAACAAGAATGGAGTAATGCTTTAAGAACGATGACATGAAGTAGACAAGTCAAACTCACGAATTAATAAACCCAATGAATAGATCCCATCTTTTTACCCTTAGTAGCAACGATACATACGTGTCATGTCCCTTTCTGTCACTGGGATTGAGCACCGCAAGATCGAACCCACTACAAAGCACCTCTTCCCATGGCAAGATAAATCAACTTAGTTGACCAAACCAAATCAATAGATCGGAGAAGAAATACGAGGCTATAACAATCATGCATAAAAGAGATCAGAGAAGACTCAAATAATTTCATGGATAATATGATCATAAACTCACAATTCATCGGATCCCAACAAACACACCGCAAAGAAAGATTACATCGGATAGATCTCCAAGAACATCAAGGAGAACATTGTATTGAACATCAAAAAGAGAGAAGGAGCCATCTAGCTACTGCCCATGGACCCGAAGGTCTGTGGTAGACTACTCACGCATCATCGGAGAGGCAGCAAGGATGATGTAGAGCCCCTCCGTGATCGATTCCCCCTCCGGCAGATTACCGGAGAAGGACCCCAGATGGGATCTCTCTGGAACAGAAGCTTGGGGCGGCGTAAAAAGTATTTCGTGGACTCTCTTGAGGTTTCTGATTTTTCTAGAATTTATAGTGCTGGAATTAGGTCAAATGGAGCTCTGTGGGCCCCACGAGGCACCAGGGCGCGCCACCGCCCCTGGGGCGCGCCCTGGTGGCTCGTGGGCCCCACAGAGGGCTTCTGGCCTCCTCCCGAAGCTTCTAGTATTCTTCATGTCCAAGAAAAAATCTCCAAAAAGTTTGGTTGTATTTGGACTTCTTCTGGTATTGATTTTCTGTAAAGCAAAAACAAGGCAGAAAACAGCAACTGGCACTAGGCACTAGGTTAATAGGTTAGTCTCCAAAAATGATATAAAATTGCTGTAAATGATTATAAAAACATCCAAGATTGATATTATAACAGCATGGAGGAATCAAAAATTATAGATACGTTGGAGAGGTATCAGCATCCCCAAGCTTAATTCCTGCTCGTCCTCGAGTAGGTAAATGATAAAAACAGATTTTTTGATGTGGAATGCTGCCTAACATATTCATCACATATTCTTTTCTTTTTGTAGCATGGACATTGGACTTATATGATTCAAAGCAATAGTCTATAATTTGACATGAAAACATATATACTCAAGCATACTAACAAGCAAACATGTCTTTCAAAATATCAACGCTAAAGAAAGTTATCCCTAGCCCATTATGCTCAATCATTGATCCATTCTTGAAACACACTCAAATATTAGCTACAACCAATGCACAAGTATGACAATAGTGTTCTCTAGTTGGTGCTTTTGTAAGAGAAGATGGAGACTCAAGAAAAATAAAAATTGCATAAAAGTAAATAGATAGGCCCTTCGCAGAGGGAAGCAGAGATTTGTCAAATGTGCCAGTGCTCAAAGCTGAAATTAAAGAGATAAAAATATTTTGGGAGGCATGCTTTTCCTGTCAACGAAAACGAAAGAGAATTCCCAATATCTTCCATGCTACATATATCATAGGTGGTTCCCAAACAGAAAATAAAGTTTATTCCTTTCCACCAATTCTTTCACAATCCATGGCTAGCCGTATCCACGGGTGCCCTCCATACCATCACTTTCCAAGGAATTTATTATTGTGATCACATAAGATTTTTCATTTCATTTCATTTCACAATTCGGGACTGGGCATCCCTATTACCGCCACACTCTCGTGCAATGACAAGTGAATAAACACTCATCGTGAGAATAACACACCTAGCATGGAAGATATTGGCTACCCCCTTCCGCTTCATGAGCGGTACGGGCACACAAAACAGAAAAATTATTTTGAAATTTAGAGTTGGCACACGCAAATTTACTTGGAACGGCATTGGAATACCGCATATAGGTAGATATAGTGGACTCATAAGGCAAAACTGGTTTTAAGGATTTTGGATGCACAAGCAGTATTTCCGCTTAGTACAAATGAAGGCTAGCAAAAGATTGAGAAGCAACCAACCAAAAAACGAAAACGGTCATAAACATGCATTGAACATAACTAACACCGAATAATGCACCATAGTAGGATATAACTTCATTGCATAACTATTGACTTAACGTGCTTGCATAGGGAATCACAAACCTTAACACTAATATTCTCACTTAAGCACAATTACTCACTAACATGGCATCACATATCATCATTTCCATATCGCAAAACTATTGCAAGGAATCACACTTGTCATTTCCAATGATCTATATGAAAGTTTTTATCTATATCCCTCTTGAATATTCATCACTTTGGGACCAATTGCATAACATGTGCAAATTACCGTTACTATCATCATCTCTCAAAAAGATTTAAGTGAAGCATGAGAGTGCAAATATTTCTTCAAAATTTCAAACTTAACAATTCTCAAAATAATATAAGTGAAGCATGAGAATTCATTTCTTCAAAATTTCAATCAACTCAATTCTCAAAATGCTATAAGTGAAGCATGAGAATTCATTTCTTCAAAATTTCAATCAACTCTCAAAATAATATAAGTGAAGCATGAGAGTTTATTTCTACAAAATTTCAGCCACCATCGTGCTCAAAAAGATTTAAGTGAAGCACTAGAGCAACTGCCTAGCTAAAAAATTTTAAGTGAAGCACATAGAGTATTCTACAAATTATGATGATAACGTGTGGCTCTCTCAAAAATATAGGTGTGTGCAGCAAAGATGATTGTGACAAACTAAAAAGCAAACAAAGCAAAGACTCATATCATACAAGACGCTCCAAGCAAAACACATATCATGTGACGAATAAAAATATATCTCCAAGTAAAATTACCGATGGTCGTTAGAATAAAGAGGGGATGCCTTCCGGGGCATCCCCAAGCTTAGACGCTTGAGTCTTCCTTGAATATTACCTTGGGGTGCCTCGGGCATCCCCAAGCTTAGGCTTTTGCTGCTCCGTATTCCTTCATCCATCGTGATCTCACCCAAAACTTGAAAACTTCAATCACACAAAACTCAACAAAACCTTCGTGAGATCCGTTAGTATAACAAAACAAATCACTACTATAAGTACTGTTGCAAACCCATTCATATTTTATTTTTGCATTATACCTACTTTACTCTAACTTCACCATGGCTTATACCCCCCGATACAATCCATAAATTCATCAAAACAAGCAAGTAGTGCATCAAAAACAGAATCTGTCAAAAACAGAACAGTCTGTAGCAATTTAATTAAAATCCATACTTCTGTAACTCCAAAAATTCTGAAAGATTAGGACAACGTGGAAAATTCATATACCAATACTGTGTAAAAAATTCAGAATTTTCTGACTTAACAGTGAAAAAAGAAATTCAGCACTGGACGCAAAACTTTCTGTTTTCAAACAGAATCAATTATACTATCTTCCAAATCATCCTAAAGGCTTTACTTGGCACAAACACTAATTAAAAACATAAAACACTATCATACCAGTAGCATGACAGTAGAAACACACCATAACAGAAACTTATAACAAAAATTTATTTTATTCATTGGGTTGCCTCCCAACAAGTGCTATTGTTTTATGCCCCTAGCTAGGCATAATGCATAATCTCAAGTATTGTCATCTTTCAAGTTGATTCCATAAGTGGCCCTCATAATTGATTCATATGGTGCTTTAATTCTTTTCCTAGGGAAATGCTCCATACCTTTCTTTAATGGAAACTGAAATTTTATATTCCCTTCTTTCATATCAATAACGACACCTATAGTTCGTAGGAACGGTCTACCAAGTATTATAGGGCAAGAAGAATTGCATTCAATATCAAGAACAATAAAATCAACGGGCACATAATTTCTATTTGCAAGAATAAGCACATCATTAATTCTTCCCAAAGGCTTTTTAATAGTAGAATCCGCAAGATGCAAATTAAGGGAGCATTCATCTATATTGGTAAAACCTAGCACATCACATAGGGATTTTGGAATTGTGGAAACGCTAGCACCCAAATCACATAAAGCATTACACTCATAATTTTTAATCTTAACTTTAATGGTGGGTTCCCATTCATCATATAATTTTCTAGGAATTGAAATCTGTAGTTCAAGCTTTTCTTCTAACGCTTTCATCATTGCTTCTAATATATGTTTAGTAAAAGCTTTGTTTTGCTCATAAGCGTTGGGTGAATTTAACATGGATTGTAACAAAGAAATACACTCAATCAAAGAACTATTATCATAATTAAAATCTTTGTAATCCAAAATAGTGGGCAAATCGCTATTTAAAGTTTTTACCTCTCCAAACCCACTTTTAGTAATTTTCTTATCAAGATTTTCACCCTCCAAATTATGAGGACGCTCTTTAGCTAAAGTTGACTCTTCTTCAGTCCCTTTTTCATCAAGTTTAATATTGCTAAATAAAGAATCAATAGATGAAACACCAATCATTTTAATATCCTCATCATTACTATGTTCTAGTGATTCCGGCTTAGCTGCCATTTGATTCACTAGTGTAGCTTGCGCATCAGAAATTTTTCCTAACAAATTTTCAGTAAGAGCAAATTGAGATTGAAGATTGGCAACTTCTTTGCTAACATCATCGAGTTGTTTTGCAATAGCATCCAACAAAGTAGAATGTTCTTTTAGTTCTTCAGTAAAAAAATTGTTGTGCTCAAATTGAGTAGTCATGTAATCTTTAGTATTTTTCTCGATTTCAGACAAAATTTTATAACAAGAAGAATCATGATATTCTCCTCGGAGCATCATAATTAAGCAAACAAGAAAGCAAATAGGCAAACAAGCAAACTGGAAAAAAGGCAAAAAGGCAAACGGAAAATATTTTTGTATTTTTGCAAAAACTTTTTAGAAGTGGAGGAGATGAAAACGAGAGGCAAATGGCAAATAAAGTAAATGCAAGGAGATGAGTGTTTGAGCAAAGGTACTTGATAAATGTTGATGATGTCTCCCCGGCAACGGCGCCAAAAATTCTTCCTGCTACTTGTAGCTTGCGTTGGTATTTCCCCGAAGAGGAAGGGATGATGCAGCACAGTAGAGATAAGTATATCCCTCAATTATGAAACCAAGGTTATCGAACCAGTAGGAGAATCACACAACACCTAGTAAGCAGTACCTGCACACAAACAACAAATCCTTGCACCCAACGCAAACAAGGGGTTGTCAATCCCTTGGCGGTAAGATTGCAAGATTAAATTGTATTTGATAGATTGATAGATTGCAGAAAAAATACTAAATAAAATAAATAAAAGAAAATGGCAGCAATATTTTTAGGGTTTTAGTAATATGATTTTGATAGACCCGGGGGCCATAGATTTCACTAGAGGCTTCTCTCATAGAAAATAGCATACGGTGGGTAGACAAATTACTGTTGGGCAATTGATAGAAAAGCAAATAATCATGACGATATCCAAGGCAATGATCATGTATATAGGCATCACGTCCAAGATTAGTAGACCGCATCCTGCCTGCATCTACTACTATTACTCCACACATCGATGGGCTATCCAGCATGCATCTAGTGTATTAAGTCAACAAGAATGGAGTAATGCTTCAAGAACGATGACATGAAGTAGACAAGTCAAACTCACGAATTAATAAACCCAATGAATAGATCCCATCTTTTTACCCTTAGTAGCAACGATACATACGTGTCATGTCCCTTTCTGTCACTGGGATTGAGCACCGCAAGATCGAACCCACTACAAAGCACCTCTTCCCATGGCAAGATAAATCAACTTAGTTGACCAAACCAAATCAATAGATCGGAGAAGAAATATGAGGCTATAACAATCATGCATAAAAGAGATCAGAGAAGACTCAAATAATTTCATGGATAATCTGATCATAAACTCACAATTCATCGGATCCCAACAAACACACCGCAAAGAAAGATTACAACGGATAGATCTCCAAGAACATCAAGGAGAACATTGTATTGAACATCAAAAAGAGAGAAGGAGCCATCTAGCTACTGCCAATGGACCCGAAGGTCTGTGGTAGACTACTCACGCATCATCGGAGAGGCAGCAAGGATGATGTAGAGCCCCTCCGTGATCGATTCCCCCTCCGGCAGATTACCGGAGAAGGACCCCAGATGGGATCTCTCTGGAACAGAAGCTTGCGGCGGCGTAAAAAGTATTTCGTGGACTCTCTTGAGGGTTTCTGATTTTTTTGGAATTTATAGTGCTGGAATTAGGTCAAACGGAGCTCTGTGGGCCCCATGAGGCACCAGGGCGCGCCACCGCCCCTGGGGCGCGCCCTGGTGGCTCGTGGGCCCCACAGAGGGCTTCTGGCCTCCTCCCGAAGCTTCTAGTATTCTTCATGTCCAAGAAAAAATCTCTAAAAAGTTTGGTTGTATTTGGACTTCTTCTGGTATTGATTTTCTATAAAGCAAAAACAGGGCAGAAAACAGCAACTGGCACTGGGCACTAGGTTAATAGGTTAGTCTCCAAAAATGATATAAAATTGCGGTAAATGATTATAAAAACATCCAAGATTGATATTATAACAGGATGGAGCAATCAAAAATTATAGATACGTTGGAGAGGTATCACTTATCGCCACAGCATGTTAGATCGTAGTACCGGAGTTTCCGCGACATTTGAGTGCTTAAGTAGGCATACATATTGTGGTGGATAGCAGTAAAATGTGATGTTACTTGTATGTAACCTTGATGCCTGTTGTGTGCTTCAATTCAGTCGTTTCTTTTGCATCTCTCTCTGGGCCTTCGGTGTTACCTTATTTCCCCTTATGAAAGTTGCTCATCAAACCGCCACCGGACTCGAAGAATCAATATGGATTTCAAATATTTTGGAAGCTCAGCTAAACATTATGGATTTAGCAGTTGACTGCATTGTATTGGGAATATCTGTTTTAAATGATATTCTGGAATTGACCATCAGCATCAAGTCTACATCAGTGCGCAATCTTCACAGTAGTAATGATTAAACCAACCGGAAGACATGTTCTGTGCAAGACCAATAGTATATTTCGAGTCAAATGTATGGATCATATACGAAGTTTTGTTCCGCTTGAGTAAAATTTGAAACATGGTATACCCGGAAGCAAGAATGTGCCATGTATTCAGTACTCAGCAAGGAGGATAGTCCGACAAATTATTTTCATACAAGTAATCAACAGCAGGAATATCAAGGGTATATATATGGTATTCAGTCCGCATATCACAGAGAGAAGTTTCTGTAGTAAGCAACCCAGCCTTCCTCCGCACGCTACCAGAGAAGCTTACGACGCAAGGTTCCTCAGTCTTCCTCGGTATGATATGTGGATGACTTCCAGTGTAAGATACTCAGTCTTTTACAGTAAGCAACCGCAGAGAAGCTTCCAGCATAAGTCACCAAATCTTCCTCAGTAAGCAACCAAGGGAAAAGCTTCTGACGCACGGTACCCAGTCTTTTTTTTCAGCAAGCTATCCTGGCAAAAGCTTCGAACGCAAGATATCCGGCCTTCTTCAGCATGCTACTCTCAGATAGCTTCCAACACAAGCTATCCAGTCTTCGTCAGTACGGCACTACCAATAGTCATTGTCATTGGTACAAGATATTACACAGTGTGTTGGCAGCATATGGCAGTGCATCTCAAGAGTCAAGCCCACAACAGTTTGGTCAGAAACACGAGCTAGTCAGGACACAAGTCTGCCTCGGGAATAAAATGTTCAGATACACATACCTTCATATATATTGTGACCATGCTGCCCAGGTCATGCAAGTCACTCGTACAATGATGCAAGCCTGGTAAGAATCCGACGACCACATGAGTTATGTAAGAGGAAGAAAACCAGTTATACACCTCAGTGTGATGCAAGGACTGACAAACTATGAAGTAAGACACCATTGGGACAACAATCTTGCAGTGGTTATCAAGGCCAGCTTCCTCACAACCGACAAAGTGATATCATTAACCTTTGTCACTATTTTGTATGGTTGACGACAACAATGAGCTGGATACAAATACATGTGAACCTGGTATATAGCCTATGACACGAGACATGAACAAGGATAAGGTATGATTACCGGAATGTTGCACCTGACAGCACATGTGGTCACCCGAAGAATTTATATGGCCAAGCTCTTTCAGCAAAAGATTCAGAAAAAGGAGAACAATAGTGAAGGAGCAAGACCGACAACGCAGGTGTGATAATCGTTGCCTGAACGATATGGTACGGATGCCCCAGACAATATGATTCCATATCGCTCACCATGGATATGCACCCAAGAGGTCTACCCTATTCCGTAAGGACCTCATGTCCATCCAACCCGCTTGACCAAATGTATATGCTCAGAACTGTCAGTAAGGGATATCCAAGTCTGCCGTGTCAAATCAAAGATTCCTTAGCCAGTTCAGCAGTTTGACTTCAGCGACCGTGATAAAGCATCGCACGGCCTATGGATATACCGACAGAATGAGTAATCAGAATGCTGAACAATGAGCTCGGATCATGTGTCCTCACATATGGTACCCAGTGAAATGATAGCCTACCGTGAACAAGATTCTTCCGCCAGAATCATCGTCAGTCAAGTCTCCGAGTGCTATTGCTATAAGGTTGTAATCTTGTATATTGATCACGACAGGCGACAGTCGAATCTTTGGTACGGAGTTGATACTCGAGACAGTGGAGCCAGTCAAGATAATTCAGAACCACTTACAAGTAGTCAGATTCCGCTAAGAGAACGGTTATGATTCTGAGCATTGTTTTGAACCCGGAGGACATGCATCTATTTGAGTAAGCCGATGCAAGGATTAAAAGGTTTCATGCCCACCGTGAAAATTGTTCACAACTCTATTGAATACTATCAGTGCCGGATAGAGGAATGACACGACAATCGGAAATCACTCCCGGAATTATGGAAGGATGACATATTCCAGTCATGATAATATATCAATCCTTCCTCCCCGGTGCGCCACGCCGCACCGCGTGCCCGCGACCGTCGTTGTCTTCTTCCTGGCATCTTCTTCCTCGAGCTCTCCCGAAGCCCTCCGTGGCCTCTCTGCGTCGAGTGAACCCTCTGGCCCCTCTCCCCCTACCCTACGCGTGTCCTCCTCGCTCCGATGCACCGGCGCACGCGTCGCCACGGCCACGAGCTCACCCGCCTTTAAAGAGGCCGACCCCGAGTCCCTCGACCTCACCAAGCTCCTCTCCTCCCTCCTAGTACCCCTCTGTCGGGGAACGGGACAGAAAACAAAAAAATTCCAGTACTGCGAGCATGCCCATAATCACTATGGAGATGCATACAGGGTTTGATCTGATCGTTACCAACTCGTAGCGCAGCGGAAGTAGAGTCGATGTAGATCGTCAGTGCTGATCCCCACAGCTAGGATTTTACAACCTCCCAACCGTGAGGATGTTCTCCCTCGTCTGCCCCTCGGACAGCCCTTTGGGAGGCAGTCGGACAGTCCCTCGAACGGTGTCACGGACAGGCCTTCGGGAGGACCCTTGAAACTCGGACGGTCACTCGGACAGCCCTTCGGGAGGACCCTCGAAAATCGGACGGTCACTCGGACAGCCCTTCGGGAGGCACTCTCGAACAGCCCCTCGGGCAAAAAGATCGAACCTACGACCTCTCTACGGGGTTGCACACATACGGTGTCATCTATCCGGCAGGGTTTCGCCGTCCAGAACTAGTTCCCACCGGAACCCAGACAGCCTTTCGGCTCTACGAAACTATTTCGCGGGGAGGGAGAGAGAAAGCCAGATAATTGCATGGCTGTGTATAAGGACTCATCTGAGAACTTGGACGAAAATGGAGAGCACCCTCCACCCCTATTTATAGGGTGAGAAGAGATGGTAAAAATACCAAAATGCCCTCAGATATTTTCACACTATTCATAATAGTGTTTCCACTATCCATGAGATATTTTCTCCCAATAGTGTTTCCACTATTCATAATAGTGTTTCCACTATTCGTGAGATATTTTCTCCCAATAGTGTTTCCACTATTCATAACACTATTCACGAAAAATATTTTCATCGGCTGTTTAATCCGAAAAAATTCCTGAAGGCCCAGAACATTTCCGGCACCCCCTAAAAAATTTTGGACGCGTTCCGTAACATTTCCGGATCAATGATTTTCATCAGCAAAAAGCAACCAAAGCATTTCCGGCAGCTCCGGAACATTTTCGGGTTTTTTCTCCGGAAAAATCCCGGAAGTTCCCAGAACAATTCTGGCACCCTCTAATAATTGCCATGCGTGTGCCGAAACCATTTTGACCTAATGGTATACCCTAAAACAACTTTTCAGTTTTACCGAAACTATTCCGGTGTTCTCTCTCCGGAACTTTTCCGTTGTCTCTGAAACTTTTCCGGTGACTTTCTGTCAGACTCCCTGTCTAGAATTCAGCAGAGAGATGACCCTTTAGTGTGTGACCCTATAGGTTTGGTGAAGCATAGACATGACCGGAACTCTTTTTGATCAATTATCAACATCGGAGCCGTGGACACCCATATTGACCCCTATACCCACACGAATAAATATTCGAGTGAACCTCCAGTTTGCCGTCTGCTATTCCTGTTGCTTCACGATATGTTACAAATAACCGAGGTGAGAATCATCGGCATCCCTGTGGATCAACACTTGTCCACAATGTCAGTTACCTTGTTACCGGTTTTGTTCTCTTTTCTCGTTTCCGTGTTCCGGCATCCCAGTGATCAAATCACATTGTGTCTAGCCAGATGATGATGGATACCGTAACACCGATAGGGCCCAGAGATATCTCTCCATCGTCGGAGGAGCAAATCACAATCTTGAGCTATCAAGTCCCTTGTCATACTTTCCCATGAACACGTAAGCCGCCGTAATAGCCACCCAGTTACGGATGACGTTTAATAAACCCCAAAGTTCATGAATCAAGCCTGAAGTAACTCGATACTCTCATGGTCTAAGGAATTATGCAAACGTTAACTTTCTCTGTGTTATTAACCATTAACTTGTGACGAATGTATCTAATAGCATAACATCAATTCGGGTCGATTCAACACAAGTGTTCTCCTAACATTGTGCCCTCAAAGTTGCTGGCATAGTCATGCCCATGATCAAGAAAACAGAACCATCATGCAACACTTGAGCTAGTCTTAGAGGCCAGACTAGGAATACATTTTACCGTTTATTATTCCACACGTGCATATGAGTCTTCCTCCGAGCCTCGTGGTTATTGTAGACTCGAGAACCATAGCAGTTATAGCATGGAATATAAACATAATTATGAACATGGAGATAAACAATAACATTTATTATTGCCTCTAGGGTATATCTCCTACAAACTCCCACTTGCACTAGAGTCAATAATCTAGTCAATGCTATTGCACTTTACACCTATGGCATACCGCTGTAAAAAATGCTTCGCTTGTGGTATAGACTGATGTCCAACGGATCTGACAACTTCAGTTCCGTGTGTATCTTTGCATCTCCTCGCATTTTCACGCTTTCACAAAATTCATATTTTGTGTGGACTTGGCTTTGTATATATGTGAATCACAGGTCAAACCTTGATTCCTCAGACTGAGCTATGGAGCAACTATCTGCAATAGTGTCCCATTGACCAAAGTCATCTTGGAACCATACTAAATTCATGAATGAACTATATGATTCAACATCTTGTTTGTCGCTTCCAAAGCGTCAACATACTTAGCCATTTGTCATAGAATTCGCCATAGTAACCTGTTTGAAACAATTTCCAACTTACTGTGCCACCATATCGTGTATTACAAAACCCTAAACTTAAATCGAAAATCGCATGGAGCATTGATGAAGACTGTATCGATGTAATTACTTAAAATGAGCACTTCATAATCTCTGCTTGCGAGAAAACATGTCATCAGTGCTACTATAGTACTCAATGACATTTTTCACTGTTGTCCCATGATAAGTACTTTGATCACTTTGGTATCTATACTCACAACAGCTTGGGAGTATCAGACGTATCTGGTTGTTTTCATACCATGGAATACATGATTAATCCAAACATGAAAGTGTGTGGAATCTCCATCATGTATTTTGCTCATCAGTGTTTTGGGACACCGAGTCTTGCAAAACTCTTTCCATGTGACTTCGGCAAGAATCACTCCTTGGCATTTTAATGCTAAACTGTTTCAGCATCTTGTCAATATGTATTCTTGCTTAGCCCTATTAGGCAATTCTATCTTTGTAGATAAATATGCCTAATATCAAGGCTACTCAGCCCAAGTACTTCATCGAAAAACTAATTTTCAATGAAGTCCTAATTTGTGTCAAGAAATTTATATTATTTCCGATCAACAATGTGTCAAGCACACAAGGTTTTTAGAAATATTATTATGCTCCCACTTACTTTCTTGTAACCACAAGCATCTTCGTTATGCATTGATGAAATCAAACTCTTTTGACTATTTCATCAAAAACGAAGATTCCAACTCCATTTTGCTCTCTTTTGTCCATCGCTAGAACTCGGAAGTTTGCATAGTCACTAGCATCCTCTGGATAGACAAAATACCTTGGACTGTATCACATGCAAGTCCTAGGTTGTATTTCCATCACATGGAAATCCTTTTGGCATCCATGTATCAATTGCTAGTTTAACCCGAACCGACTTTAATCATCGCTACGGAGAGACAATCTCGCCGTAGTTAATTCCTTGAATTTGTTATAAGCAACAAGTCGACCTTTATGGATAAAACATTTTTATCCATATCAGTTTATAGTTCCACGAATATTCGTTAGACTCTAAGTCTTCCGAAAGGTTCATCAAGATATAATCTTGAATCATTTATATGGAAACTATCTCGGATTGTATTGGCATTTAGCCAATTCCGGAGTCAGGACCCATCAACGCTTCCTTGTGTATCGTAGGTATACTGTTGTCTAGCAACAATATCTCATCTGTGCACCTGAGAGGTTTGCACGAGTTTTGCCTACGTGGTTCAGTTGCAAGTCCGACCGAAGTCCATACATCACACGTAGAGGCTTCCGTATCAGTCGTAGTAGGAAACTCTGGAATCACTTCCAAGGTTTCTTTCCTTTGACCTGATGACGAAGATACTGTTATCTCATCGAGTTGCACTGTCCTCCCACTCACCTTTTTGCAAGAACCATTTTCTTCAAAATCATACCGTTCTTTGTGGCAAAACCTTTTGCCTCGGTATAGTGGTGGGGGAATACCCAATAACTTGGGATAATCTACAAAGTAGCACTTGTCTGATTTGGAATAGGTTTGTAAATATTTTACACAAGCCCCATATTCCAAATGTTAAGAAAAGACATAACATGGTTGGGTGTACCATACCATGGAGTCATTTCAACAGATCTGATGGCGCTCTTTTCAGTGTAAAAGCCACAGTCTCTAAAGCATTACTTTAAAAGGGATAATGGCAAATTGATTTATGTCATCTTTGATCTTACCATGTCATAAATGGTTTGATTACATCTTCACGAACATTCCACTCACAGTGGTGTTCCGGGAGGTGTAAGTTATGAAACTATTTTCACAACTCATCAGACATTCGCTAAACTTGTAACTCAAATATTCCTTTCTGCAATCTAGTTTGTAGAAACATAATCTTTCTTGTTACAATAATTCCTACTTCATTTTGAAAACCTTTTGAATGACTTCAAAAGATCCAGACTGATGTCTCATCAAGTAAATATCCATATATCAACTTGAGTCATTTTTGAAGATAGACAAATCCACTACTAGCAACAACATTTATCGGACTACACACATCAAAATGTATGATCACCAATAAGTTTGTTGCTCATTCCTTATGGCCTGTGAACATTATTTCAGTCACTTCACTTTTCAGACGAAAGTTGCAAGTGTCAGATGATTCATAATCAAATAACTTCAAAATCCATCATAATGGAATTTCTCCATGCGGGTTTCTCCAATGTGACCAAATGCAGTGCCACACATATGTGGTATTCTTTTAGTCTTGCGACATTTAGCGACAGTGTTATGGATGTATCATATTACCATCAATATTCATAACATACATCCCATCCATGATGGAAGTATGGCCCTTATGTTATTCATAATACTGAACAACAATTGTTCTTTTATGAACAACACTCTTGCAACAAACATTATGCAAATGGGCTAGAGTGTATAAAACTCTAAAATGAAATATGAAAGTAAATATAGAGGTAATGTATTATTGTCAATATTCATAACATACTCTCATTCATAATGAAAGTATGGCCCTTATGTTATTCATAACACCGAACATCAAAAGTTCTCTTATGAACAACCTTCTTGCAAGATACCTTATGCAATGGGCTAGAGTGTATGAAACTCCAAAAATGAATTATGAAAATAAATACATAGGTAATACAACGATGGAAGGTATAGTAACATTTACTATGTTCCTAGCGCGTATCTAAACCTCACTCCCGCAAGTCTTTTAGGCCGTAGTAGTTCTTGCATCGAGTCTCAGCAAAATGCAATCGAGCGGGTATTTCTGTGATCAATCCTAATCACAATACCCAAGAATCAGTGACTAACAATTTAATCACAATTCCCAAGAACTATTTGTTTGACCAGCCATCTATACATCAATAGCTTGTATGACTTTCATACATGAGCTGGACATTCCAGTCTTCTCTCTTTTTGCCTTTATACTTCTAACAGTTTAACTTTCAGTATTTCTCCTACTCTCAGAAGAAGCACTCAACTTTAAGAGTGGCGTTAGCCCCGAACATGCTCGACATGTAAGTCACACTAACACCCTTTGGACATTTCCTTTCTCTTTGTTTTATTCACCTTCATTACATGACAGGCGTTCTTCTCGATCCCTCTCTTATCAGTCAAATGCGTAGTAAACACTTTACTAATACTTTGCAAACAAACATTGCTATGGATATCAAATATCTTTTAGCCTTTGTTTGTATCTAAAAATAATTTTCAGTTCCATGAATATCACATAACTATCCCAAACTTTTGAAGTTTGGGTCTCATGGAAGCAAACATATTTCACTTGACCGTAATAGAATTCTAGCTTTTGGATTGAAAGACGAGAGTCACATCATCCATAGCATTAGTGGGAGGATA
Organism: Elymus sibiricus; assembly: GCA_039707655.1. Lineage (NCBI taxonomy): Eukaryota > Viridiplantae > Streptophyta > Magnoliopsida > Poales > Poaceae > Elymus > Elymus sibiricus. The sequence continues at coordinate 41,454,656 of CM077670.1, forward strand.
CCGAAAGCATGCGATAGGACAAAGTCGTTCTCGGCACTTTTGAGAAAAATCCTCACATTACGTTACCAACCGTAAAGTTTTAACCAGATATATAACAGCTATTCAATTTATTTAGGGAGGTTGGAAATGCGAGCCATTATTCTATAACTTTTATGCAAATTTCACTTAGACAATGTTCATGAATTAATTGCACAGAGAATTAAACAAGTTAATTCTACAGTGCGCTCCCACTCAAATCAATATCTCTCATAATTGATTGTGAGTGATACAAGACCCGAATTTCCATTCAACGCCATTGTTCGAGATGAACACTAATGGTGCCAACTTCAATCGGTAGGCAAACTTGCCGATCACATCTCTATGTGACTCTTGTTCATCTTTCGATGCGTGTGTTCCGAGCTCAGGACGATCCTTCCATGAACGTCACGACAACCAAGTGATCTCGCTGCGAGGTCTGACCTCACCCGCCTTACACCCGTACAATCGTTCGTACCCATGTAAATCATGGTGCACCTCGAAAGGAAAGAAGCTGTGACGGTGCTACACTTGGGAGAACACGAACTACTTGATATTTTAAGTGAGAGATCACCCTAATAAAAAGCGACTACCGCGCAATCAAAAAGGGTGCATCATAAGGGATAAACATCTAAGGCAATTCATAATAGCATGATATGGTATAGCCCTTTCTGACGGAGAAGTCTTTCATTTCTTCGTCTTCGGCATTTGCGTCGGTGTTCACCTTTGCAAAGATTGCCACCATGTCCGGGCCGGATTTCTGGGACACAAAATACCAAGAATAACCCCTCGTGTCACCACCAGCCCCAGGATTTATGTTACTGGTGGACACGTCCTTGTTACAGATTACCAAGCAATTACAAGAATTGGATACGAGACCATAAAGGCCTAATGATACAACAATGATTTCTAGTGAGGATGACGGAAGCGACTCGTGGTTCTCCAACGTCGATGGGGCTCCATTCCCACAGGAATAGCTGACCCGGATAATTCCTATCCTGCATGGCCGCTATCCTAGGCTCTGCATGGACGTCGTGGTAATACTCCTTGTCGACATCCTGGCCTGGCCAATTAAATAAACAGGGACAAGCCAGTGAGTACGTTTGAATGTACTCGCAAACACCATGAACAAAGGATATACCGAATGCATATGATCATGATGGGTTAAATGATATGCATATGATGACTGAAATTAAATTATGGCATTGTAAATATTAGCATGTGCAGAAAAATGAGTATATAAAATGTTAGTGACAGACCAAGAATTTTAAAAGTGGATAATCGGGCGAGACAGGACCGCCCGAGAATCCAAAAGAAAATATAAAGTGGAGAATCGGGCGAGACAAGACCGCCCGAGTATCCAAGAGAAATACCAAACGGGTGTCTAAAAGAGAATCGGGCGAGACAGGACCGCCCGAGAACTCAAGCGACGCCACGAGAGGTCTTGAAAAGAAATGCCAAACGGGTGTTTAAAAGAGAATAGGGCGAGACAGGACCGCCCGAGAACTCAAGCGACGCCATGAGAGGTCTTGAAAAGAAATGCCAAACGGGTGTCTAAAAGTGAATCGGGCGAGACAGGACCGCCCGAGAACTCAAGCGACGCCACAAGAGGTCTTGAAAATAAAATGAGTGTCCCGGGTAGTCTAGCCAGCCCATGAGACACTCAAAAAATTCATATAAGAGAAACGGGTTAGTCCACAATAATATTTATGATGACAATAATATTCATGAGCATCAGTGGTGACAATAATTATCCTGCAAAATAAATCATGCTCAATTTTAATTATTTTCCTCTGGAGACCGACACTTGACCAACCCAGACTGTAGTCCTTAACCGCGGACACGGCTATTCGAATAGATGTAACTCTGCAGAGGGTGTACTCTTTACCCACAAGTAAAGGATTTCTTTAGCCAGCACCGAGACGCTGACTAATTCCCATTATGGCCTTTGGGTTGAAAACACACCTGACTAACACACACCAGCTTAACTCACCAAAGCCAGGAATCACCCAAGGCAATGATAAAGTAAAACTCTAAGTGGGAAGGCCTCATTCAACGGCCTCCAATAGCATGGGATCACAATATTTATATCGGCACGCAAACAGGGGTGCTACCCCCTCGGTCCTAGAACGGTTACACCCATGCCCCCGGACCAAGTGACATGCCTACCATGGGCCAATGGTATCTTTCACTATGGCCTCTCTGTACGGTGTGTGCACGGAAAGGGGTTATCAACTTACTAAACCATACCCTACCTGTGGCAGGGACAAGTGGTAGCACAGATCAAGTTTGGGGGTTACCAGAACAAGACTCGATCTATAGTCGACTCAGGAGGCTTATGTATTTCCTGCAGTGGTTAGCACAATAAAGTGTTCTTTCAACAGTAACACCAAAAACAGGGCCACAGCCCTTACATGTCCCAACATGCATAACCAACAAGGCATGATCACGCTCCAACGTGATCACCCTTCTGCCGGTAACGGTATTTCTCTTATACCTGCTCCTGCAAGTTAGTCATGACAAGCACACGTTGCACGGTACGAGGAAACATGCCAACACTACATGCATGCAAATTTTATTTGAATTCAACATATGCATGACACAATTATTCTTGCAAACATTTAACCATGCAACCACCATATCAAGTGTTCTTGATGCTTGCCTTGAGCATGCAGAAGTGTGGAGTGCACTCCAAAAGTTTGAAAATTTTATCTTCCCTCCATTTCCTATTTTCAAAAAATATTGCAATTACCACATAAAGCCAAAATAGTGCTAAAAAGTTCTTTGGAAAATTTTGAAATAAATACTAAAATAAACTAGATGAAATATGATTAATATCAGAAAAAGAATCAATTGATTTGGAGTTCATATGATTTTCCTAGAGAATTTCTAAGTTGAAATAAAAAACTAGATGAACTGTTTAATTGATCCAACCAAAACTAAGAGTGGTAAAAATGTTCACCCCAGCCTTATTAATAGAGCATGATTTTAGGAGTATTTAGAAATTTGAATCATGAAATTTGCTTTTGAAATGAGTGTTGTGGAAATATTTGAAAATTACTGGAAAAGAAAAAGAGGAGAGGCAGAAGCGCGCCCTGAGCGCTATTTAACCATGTGGTGCCACTGGGCCGGGCCCAGCCGCTCGGCCGCGCGGAAATCTGCCGACGTCGAAGGCGTATTCAGGAGAATACATCTTCCCCGTGCGAAGGCGGCCCCAGGGGAGCCCGTCTCCACTTAACCGGAGCAAGGCCCACCCGTCAGCGGCCCGGCCCCCTCGCTGAGTCTTTGACAGGCAAGGCCCATGGGTCGGGTTTGACCCTGGGTCAAACCGTCATCTCCCTCCTCTGGCCGTGGCATTCCGGCGATCGGTGCCGGCGAACGACGGCGCTACTCGAGGTGCTGAGGCCACCTGCGTGACCAGGAGATCCTGGCGATCCCGCCGAGGTACGGCATGGTCGTCAGGGAGCACAGGGTCGCCGGCGGTGAGGTCACCCGAAGAACTCCGGCGGGAGCAAATTGGGATTTTCGTCCGTGGTTGATTTTAGGCAAAATTGAAGGGTGGAAGGGAACCGTGGGATCGAGGGGAAGCTACTGGAGAAGAGTATGAGGCGAGGGAGGCTTTGGTTTAGTCGGAATCATCGGCGGAGTGATGGCGGATGTCTCGGCCGGAGACGAGGAAGACGGCTTTCCCGAGCTCGTTTGGGTGCACTGGAGGACTTGCAAGGGAGGGAGGAGTGATTCCGTGCCACGAGACGGGGTCGGGGATGGATTTTATAGCGTGGAGGAGGTCGGTTCGCGGGTTCTAGTGGATAACCATGGCGGCAGTCTCCATTACTGCACCGAAGAGGTGGTTGCGGGCGGTGGCCAAGGTTGGTGGGGAGGCCGGTGCAATGGATGAGCTCGGGTAGGTGGTGGTTAGGGCTGGGGACGAGCTGGCTGCCTCGGATAGGTCCAGGTGCAGCGGCGGTGCCGTGCCCGTGTGGACGACGGTGCTGGCGACTCTAGACGGTGATGGTCGGCGCTAGAGGCCAAGGAGAGATGTCGGTGAGGCTCAGGGGCGATCGGGTGGTCTGAGGGAAGACAAAGATGAGCAAGGGCAGTAGCAGAGGAGCAGCAGCAGATCGATGCCAGAGCCTGCACAACGAGCACTCTGCTCGTGTTCTGGACGTGCACGCTGGGTGTTCGACTGAATGCTAGGGTGCCCTAGGTAGCTCTAATGCAAGTGAGTCTTAACAAAGTCATTGACTATGGTGTGTGTGAGCTACTAGACATGTTGGTTTGACCAGAGGAGCTAGTGTGCTGTGACGCCCCTGCTCGACCGTGCACTAATCATACACGCAAACGTGCACGCTCGGGATCAGAGACTCACGGGAAGATATCACAACACAACTCTAAACTCAAATTTAAACATAAATCTTCATATTACAAGCCAGGGGTCACGAGGACCCGAATACATAAGTCATACACACAAATGATATCTGGGTACAGACATAGTTAGTCAAGTTTGCCTTAAGAAGGCTAGCACAAACAGCGACACTAGATCGAAAAGGCGAAGGCCTCCTGCCTAGGGCCTCCGAACTACTCCTGGTCGACTGGCTCAACCCAGTAGTACGTGCCTCCGGGACTCTCCTGGTAGTAAGCTCCTGCGGTGGCGTCTGGCTCCGGGGCTCCGTCGTGTGATCACATCAATCGGGTATGGGGAAAAAGGGGAAGCAAAGCAACCGTGAGTACTCATCCAAAGTACTCGCAAGACTTACATCAGTACTATGCTAGATATGCATCGGTATCAAAGGAATGGGGCTATATCTTTGGACTGAACTGCAGAATGCCAGAATAGAGGGGGAGAAGCCTAGCCTATCGAAGACTAGCATCTTGGAGCAGTCTTGCAGCATTAGAAGAGTGTAGATCAGCATATTATAAAGTAACAAGCATGTTGAAGCAAAGCCCAGAGATCCTTCCTCGACTCCCTACGAGAAAGCGATCCCAGAGCTTATAATTAATTAACATGTATCCAGTTCAAATAGTGGTTGATCGGGATACAACACTGAGCGTCCTGTTACCGTGGACACGGCTATTCGAATAGATAACTTCCCTACAGGGGTGCACTACTGTTACCCAACACGCTCGATTACATCTGGCCGGACACACTTGCTGGGTAATGCCCGGCCTCGTGTGATCGACACGACGCAGTCCTACCTAGGCTTAGCAGATAGGTTAACACGCCGGTCTAAATCCTAAGTGCGAAGGGGTCTTGGGCCCATCGCCCTCTGCACTCCTGCACGTTGCGAGACTGGCCGGGGCCCAGGCGTGACACTGTATACACAAGTGACGTAACCAGCCCACCCCAGCAATCAGCCCGCATCTCTGAGCTGTGACGTCTGAAGAGCTTTCGGCTGATACATATGACGTAGAGGGTCCCATAACCATTATCCCACGTGGTGGTAGTGCGTATAGGGCCAACGACCCACTCAGATCAAATACCCAAATCGGTTAGGCATATTTAGTAGCTCGCAGAGACGATCAGGATCCCTGTCGCTCCGACTTAGTAACTCACGGATCACGATCAGGGTGGTCTCCGCCTGCCCTGTCGTTCCGCCACAGTATCACTTGCGGGTGCCCTCCTGGCAAACCCAACTTCATATTTCCCCGCGGGTACCCCTCGGGGTCGACCCGCCTGCATCAAGGCCAAAGTATCCGTGTGTCCAAAGTATCGAGAAGGAATCCGAGGAATCACCCTCGATGGATTCCCACTCGAGGAGTTGCACGACGGTAGCTTTATCGGAAGTGATGAAAGAGGAATCACCCTCGGTATCCCACAACCGGATAGCTATTCTACAGACGCATCATCAGAAGTTAGATAAGAGGTATCACCATCGGCACTCGATGCCAGCTCTGCAGAGACGAGCAACTTAGGGGGTGTGCGGTGATGTGCTGTTCTCAACCCGTTCGATCACATCGATCGGGGCACAGGTACTAAGGCTGGGCAACTACAGCAAGGAAGAGGGTACACAGATGGTTTACCATCCAACCTATACTAAGCATCTCGGATAGCAGGCAGGTATCAATAACGGTTACAAGGACAGGCTATGCATCAGAATAGGATAAAACAATAGCAGCAACAAATTCTAATGCAAACAGGAGGAAGAGATAAATAGGTGATATATGCATGCGTCAAGGGGGGTTGCTTGCCTGGAAGCTCTGCTGAGAGGGGCTGGTCGTTTGAAGGCTGCTCGTCTGGAGCGTAGTCGTACTCAGCTGCGTCGGCGGCGGTCTCGGCGTCTATCGGGAGAGAAGGAGGGGGAAGAAACAATAAATTCATGGCAACAAAGCAACAGCGATGCATAGCATGCCTAAATGATATGCAGAGGTGATATAATGCCGATCTAACTGCTTTAGATAATTTAGGAATTTATTTGGATTTATTTTATTAAGGTCATGCACTATTTATTTATCGAAATCGGGCAAAAAGTTCCATGTTCAGTATGTTAGAGGGGTGTGGCAGGTATGTGGGTAGCATATTCGGATTCTTCATATTTTTCTGATCATTTTTCACATATAAATTATTTTCATCCGAGTTACGGTTTAATTTATATGATTTTTCAAAGTTTTAATCATTTTCTGGAATTTCTGGAATTATTTAATTCAAATTATCCGAAACAGTAGCCAGTGACGTCAGCATGACGTGGGGGTAACATCAGCAGTCAACTATGGCTGACCAGAGTCAAAGCTGACTAGTGGGTCCCACTGGTCAGTGACTGTTTCAACTAACAGCAGTTAATTAAATTAAACTAACCTAATTAATAGGAGGGACCCACCTGTCAGTGTCTAATTAATCTAACGGATTAATTTAAATTCGAATTAGTCTAATTAAAATGGTGGGGCCGTATGTCAGCGACACAAGGCAGCCCAGTCAGCACCATTGACTGGTCAACCCAGTCAACGGGGCCAGTGGGGCCTAGTGTCAGTGGCACGGGGTGGGGGTCGGCCAGTGCCACGTCGGCGACGGCCGGAGACTCAACGGAATCGCGCCGTTGAGCGTTTTCCGCGGCGGCGCGCGTCGGGGGTGACCGGAAATCGCCGTCCGGCGACCAAATCGACGGCGGCTTGCAGCATTCGAAAGGGAACATCGATCCGCATCGATCTACGGCACTCACGGGGGCTGAAACGGACGAAGTCGACGGCGGCGTCAACCACGGCAGCGCCGGAGTTCGGGCAAGTACGGGCTCGGCGCTAGAAGCTACGGGGAGGAGAGCTAACGGCATGGGCGGCCTCAACGAGCTGCGCTGAGCACGCTCGTGTGCTCGGGCGAGCATGACAACGCCTACCATGTCGGTGGCGAGGATCGCGGCGGAGCTGCTTTCGGGCGGCGACGACAGAGGCGGCTACGAGCGCGGAGAGAGAGAGGAAAGAGAGGGGAAACGCGCGCAAGATCACCGGGAGCCTGCAGGTGTCCTTAAGCAGGCTCGGGGAAGCTCGTCGACGGCGAATCGGCGATAGAGGCGAAGATGCCCGAGGAGGAAGAAGAGGAAGTAGCGCTCGCGGTGGTGGCTCCCGGCTCCAATGGCTTGCACCGATCGACGTAGCGAACGACGACGACGCTCTACGACATCTCCGCGAGGCGTGGGGACGACGGAGAGCATGGGATCGACGGCGGCGGCAATGGGAGCTCTCGGGCGAGGAAGAAAGCGGGCGAGGGAGGGGACGAGGGGGAAAATGAGGGTGGCTAGGGTTTCCAGGGGCCGCAGGGAGCTTATCCTCCTACTCAGCTCGGCGGATGGACGACGCGTGCGGCATCGGCGACGTGTCGGTGGGCGCGGCCGACAGCGCGGGGAAGAGGACGGGAGGTGGAAGAAAAGGCCGCGGTGGGCCGGGCCAGGCTGTACTGTGCACTGGAAGCCCAGTGCGCCAATAAGTTTCTGCTCTTTTCATTTTCTTTTTCCGAGTTTTTCTTTTAATTCTGTTTTGTAAATTGCTAGGCCACCATTTGAGTTTTGTAAAATATGTGACTTAGTTCAATAATGACAATGCAATATTAATTACTACCAGAAATTGGTTTGGAGATAATATGATTTCATTTGCAATTTTATTGAATAAAATGGGATTAAATATTGCTGTTTGGTACTGTTTTGATGATGTTAGAGTCATTTAGTTAATTTTGGTGATGTTGTTTTTCTTAAAATATTTAGTTATGGATTATTTGTTATTTAATGAACATTTTTGTTTCCAAATTGGAATAACTTTTATTTTTCACTTTATATTTGAATTTCAATTTGAATGGGAATTTGAAATGAGATATGATGCAAATGATGATCATGCACTGTTAAACATGGTGACTTGGCATTATAAAAAGGGTGATCAATGTAGCTATTACATGGGGATGTTACAATTCTCCTCCTCTAAAAGAAATTCTTGTCCCGAGAATTAAGAGGTAGGCTGAAGAAAGTGGGGTATTCTTCACGAAGACGATCCTCGCATTCCCATGTGGCTTCTTCTTCAGAATGATTCGACCACTGAACCTTAAAGAACTTGATCGACTTCTAACGGGTTCTACGCTCAGCTTGATCGAGAATGCGGATTGGATACTCTGGATAAGAAAGATCTTCTCTCAATTCAAGCATTTCATGATCCACTGCTCGGATAGGATCTTTGATGCAGCGACGAAGTTGTGACACATGAAAGACATCATGCACTTGACAAAGGTTCGGCGGCAATTCCAATTGATATGCCACTTCTCCTCGACGGGCGAGAATACGGAACGGGCCAATGTAGTGAGGAGCTAACTTGCCCTTGATTCCAAATCGATGAGTGCCCTTCATCAGAGTGACGCAAAGATAAGCTTGTTCGCTAGGTTGATAGACCATTACCTGGTGTTTTCGGTCATAATTGCTCTTCTGACAAGACTGAGCGGTTTTCAAATGTTCACGGATAATGCGGACTTGTTCTTCGGCTTGTTGGATAATGTCCGGATGGAAGAGTGACCGTTCCCCAGTTTCTGACTAATTCAGAGGGGTTCGGCACTTACGTCCATAAAGAACTTCAAAGGGTGCCATCTTCAGACTAGCTTGATAGCTATTGTTGTATGAAAATTCAGCATAAGGGAGAGATTCTTCCCGTTTCTTACCGAATGAGATGACACAAGCTCGAAGCATATCCTCAAGCACTTGATTGACTCGTTCAACTTGTCCCTGACACTGGGGGTGAAAAGCGGTGCTGAAAGACAGATGAGTTCCCATAGCTTCTTGGAAACTGTTCCAGAATCTTGAAGTAAAGAGGCTGCCACGGTCTGAACTGATCTCCAACGGAACACCGTGGAGTGACACAATTCTGGAAACATACAAGTCTGCTAACTGACTAGGAGTGATTGTCTCCTTGATAGGAAGAAAGTGAGCAACCTTTGAGAATCGGTCAATGACGACAAATATAGCATCAAGACCCTTCTGAGATCTGGGAAAACCAGTAATGAAATCCATTTCGACCTTGTCCCATTTCCATTTAGGAATAGCAAGGGGTTGCAGAGTTCCAGCAGGTCTTTGATGTTCTGCTTTGATGCGACGGCAAACGTCACACTCAGCAACATAACGAGCAATGTCTCGCTTCATATCAGGCCACCAGTACCGCTGACGAATGTCTTGGTACATCTTGGTACTACCAGGGTGAATTGAAAGAGGTGTATCATCAGCTTCTTTCATGACACGCGGGGTCAGATTCAGGTTGTCCTTTCTAGGAACCACTAAGCGATTTTTGAAGAATAAGGTGCCATCAGCATCAATAGTGAAGAATAAGGGCTTTCCCCTTTTGAGATCGCGCTTAATCTTCTCAACCTCGGAGTCAGCTTTCTGTATATGCTTGATGAGGTAATCGAGATCTGGTGCAACAACCAGGGTATTGAGATGACCCTGTGGAACAATGTGAAGGTTCAACTTGCGAAGCTCTTCATAGAGAAGGGGTTGTGCTTGCTGAACCGTGAGGTTGTTACTGTAAGACTTGTGACTCAAGGCATTGGCCATTACATTAGCCTTGCCAGGGGTATAAGAAATATCCATGTCATAGTCAGCTATTGTCTCGAGCCATCTTTGTTGATGGAGGTTCAAATCTGGTTGCGTATACAAATACTTCAAACTTTGGTGGTCCGTGTATATCTCGCAACGATTACCGAGAAGGTAATGTCGCCACAGCTTCAGAGCATAGATAACTGCTGCTAACTCGAGATCATGGGTTGGATACTTATCTTCGTGAGGACGCAACTGACGAGAGCCATAGGCAATCACATTGCGCTTTTGCATTAGGACACAGCCTAATCCTTGACGGGATGCGTCGCAATATATCACAAAGTCCTTGCGAGTATCTGGGGGCGCTAGCACTGGGGCAGAGTTCAACTTGTCCTTGAGCATCTGGAAACTTTCTTGGCACTTGTCCGTCCACTCAAACTTCTTGCCTTTGTGAAGCAAATCCGTCAGTGGCTTAGCAATCTTGGAGAAGTTCTCGACGAATCTGCGGCAATAGCTGGCGAGACTGAGAAAACTTCTGACTTGCTTAACAGTTTGCGGAGGAGTCCAGTCCAGAATAGCCTGAACTCGTTCAGGGTTAACAGCAATGCCATCCTTGGAAATCACATGACCAAGATATGTCAGCTCAGATAACCAGAATTCACACTTAGAGTATTTGGCATATAGCTGGTGTTCTCGAAGTTTCTCCAATACAAGCCGAAGATTTTTGGCGTGTTCTTCTTCATTTTTGGAATATATAAAGATATCATCCAAATAAACCACGACGAATTTGTCGAGGTAGTCCATGAAGATATAGTTCATCAATGGAGAGAAAGTTACTGGAGCATTAGTTAATCCGAAGGTCATAACGGTGTACTCGTATGATCCATAGCGAGTAACGAAAGCGGTCTTCGGAATATCCTCCTTACGAACTCGGATCTGATGATAACCCAACCTTAAGTCGAGTTTAGAGAACACAGAGGATCCACCAAGTTGATCATAAAGATCGTTGATGCGGGGAAGTGGATATTTGTTCTGGATTGTTGCTTGGTTAATAGGCCGATAGTCTTGGACCAATCGGTTAGTTCCATCCTTCTTCTTAACAAAGAGAGAAGGTGCTCCCCAGGCAGAGGAACTTGGACGAATGAAGCCTTTACGAAGAGACTTGTCGATTTCTTCCTTAAGCTCGAGAAGTTCATGCGGAGGCATTTTATAAGGACGCTTCGCAATAGGGGTAGTGCTAGGTTTCAAGTCGATGACGAACTCAACGGCTCTAACAGGGGGTATTCCTGGAAGTTCTTCCAGACAGACGTCCAGAAAATCGCGAACGACTGGAACGTTCTCAATTCCCTCAAGAGGTGAGGCGTTCAAAGCATTCAGAGCATATATCTGAGCTTCGGCATTCCGGCTAATTCTGGCGGTGTTGTTCACTATCTCATCGGAGGGGTGAAGAAGTTGGACGACTTTGGTGGCACAATTGATCGAAGCAATGTGAGCTTTCAACCAATCCATTCCCAGAATGAGATCTATGGTGGAAGACTTCAAAACAATGGGGGAGGTCAGGAATTCCAATCCCCCAATTTTGACGGTGACGTTAGGTGCGATCATGTCAGTATGACAATGGCCCCCGGGAGTTTTAACGACTAACGGGGTATGCATCTTTTCATATTGTATGCCATGCATGAGTGCAAATGCTCCAGAGATGAATGAATGTGATGCTCCTAAATCAAATAAAACAGAAGAGGATACTGAGTTAATGAGAAGGGTACCCATCACAGTAGCAGGTTGATCCTGAACTTCTTCAATATCAATGTTGTAAGCTTGTCCACGACCATAAGCAGAAGACCCAGTATTATAGTTGCGGGTCTGATTGTTGCCACGACCATTGCCACGGCCATTACGAGGAAGTACCAACTAATTCTGATTCTGGTGGCAGTCCTTGGCAAGGTGACCTGGGCGGCGACACTTGAAACATAGACCATCTTCAGGATGAAGAGGAGCAGCACGTGGTGGAGCAGCTTGAGCTCTCGACTGCCTCGGTGGTGGGGGAAGAAGACGGGGTGCAGCATAGGAAGGCCTTGGCGCAGGGGCAGCTGGACGATACACGTTGTGAGGAATCCAGATACGACGCTTTTGCGCTGAGCTCGAGGATGAGCCAACGTCACGATAGCGCTTCTGCGACTCCTTGTGCTCCATCTGAGCAGTCTCAACCAGGATAGCTTTGTTCACGAGGGTGGCAAAGTCGGTGATGTCTTGAGCAGCAAGTGCAAGCTTGAGGTCTGGGTGGAGTCCATTACGGAATTTCTCCTGTCTACGAGCATCAGTTGGGATGTCTTCTTCAGCATAGCGGGACAGGTTAAGAAACTCCCGCTGATAAGCTTCGACAGTCTTATTGCACTGAGTAAGGTTGCGAAACTCTGTCTTCTTCCGGCCCATAATCCCCTGAGGAATGTATCGGGCACGGAAAGCAGTCTGAAACTCGACCCAGGTAATGACTGTCCACTCAGGTAGTGAACGCCTGTGGGTAGACCACCATTGAGCAGCGGGGCCCTTGAGGAAGTAGGATGCGAAGGTGACAAGGTTGTCAGGGGCGACATTGGCAGATTCCATCTCAAATGTGATGTCGTGAAGCCAGTCATCAGCATCCAGTGGCTGATCAGAGTTGCGGAAAATAGTAGGGCTAAGGCGCAGAAACTCCTGCAGAGTTATTGTAGCAGGTTGCTGATTCTGCGCATTCTGGTTCGGAAACTGAGTCATAATTCCAGTCATGAACTGACGGTTCAGCTCGAATTGCTGCATCATAGCTGCCATATAGTCTGGCGGTGGTGGCTGTTCAGGAGCACGGCCACGACCACGACCACCTGGTCTAACCATCCTGCTAAAGATTTCACAGGGGGTAGTTTAGTAACAACAACTGCAAGTGTTTAGAGACAAGCATAATGTAACACGACAATAAACATAAGTGGAATAGATACATAGCAGTAGTCAATTAAGACATACAGATCCATACACAGAGTCGGTTACAGGCCAGCGTTACGACAGCGTAAATGAAAATCTAGACACACTAGGTGGCGCGCAGGCACGCGGTGAGGAATACACAACGAGACATAGCAAAGGCTACATCAACGTCGAGGAAAACCACTGAAACGGGGTAACTGCAGGTGCGGATGATGAGTGTCTATGGAAGAAAAGTCCTGCTCTCCGTGTGCACTCTGATGCAGCACCCGGTCTCGAACTGGGAGTAGAGGTTCACGCGCAGGTGTGTGACCTCCAACAACAGGCCAATCGATACCTGCCGGCATCTGAGCCCTGCGCGGGTAAAGGATGTACTCTGGATGTATTCCTACACGAACAGCTGGTAGTAACTGTGACATAGCATCGTATAGACGCGCTCGAGTGGCAAACAACTCGACAGCAAGAGCCCGGGCAGTGCGATCTAGAGCCTGAGTGCACTAAATCAAAACATGCGGGTCATATTGATGTCGCTCGTAAGGGGCACAGACAGCTGTGTAGTATCCGGTAGCATCTCCAGCAGGGGCATACGGGATGTACTGGAACTCGGAGTCATCCAGGCGACTATGCTCTCCACGGAGGCGTGCGACAGCAGAATAGGCAGCATCATGGACTGCCATACCAATAGTCACGCCGATACCGTGAAAAGTGTGCAACTCATTGTCGGAGTTGTCCCGCTGATCAAAGATACGAAGATCGGCATGGTACTGCTCCTGATTGAACTCGCGGAAATCCTCATAAACCATGTACTCGGGGTACCAGCGGTAGCCCAGCCTGGTCAGGAGGGCGATCAGGACGGCTGGAAAATGATACGTCCATTTTGCATCAAGTTTTACTACTGTTATTTATAGTGTTTTTAATCAATATAACACTTTGTGGAGCTATTCTAATGCCTTTTCTCTCTAAGTATGCAAGATTCACACAAGGAGGGAGAATATCGGCAGCTGGAATTCAGGACCTGAAAAAGCTCTGTCAAGATACCTATTCTGCACAACTCCAAATGAGCTGAAATTTTCTGGAGAATTATTTTGGAATATATAAAAAATATTGGAAGCAAAAAGTACCAGAGGGGGCCACCCAGGTGCCCACGAGGCACCAGGGCGCGCCACCCCCCCAGGCGCGCCCTAGTACCTCGTGGGGCCCCTGGCCCACTTCTGGCCCCCATTTTCTGGTATATAAGTGCATTTGACCTAAAAAATATAGAGAAGACTTTCGGGATGGTGCGCCGCCGTCTCGAGGCGGAACTTGGGCAGGAGCACTTTTGCTCTCCGGCGGAGAGATTCTGCCGGGGATACTTCCCTCCGGGAGGGGGAAATCGTCGCCGTCGACACCACCAACGACCCTCTCATCGTGTGAGGGCTAATCTTCATCAACATCTTCACCAGCACCATCTCATCTCAAACCCTAGTTCATCTCTTGTATTCAATCTTTGTCTCAAAACCTCAGATTGGTACCTATGGGTTGCTAGTAGTGTTGATTACATCTTGTAGTTCACTACTAGAAAAAAGCACATTAGTGGCGCACCTATTTTGGCCATTAATGGCGCACTATAGGTGCGCCATTACTATCACGCCATTAGTAATGTTTAGTAATGGCACACCTCTGGTGCGCCATTACTAATCCACTTAGCAGTGGCGCACCATGTGGTGCGCCATTACTAGTTGCTAGGTGCGCCACTGTTATTTCGGTGAGGTGCGCCATTAGTAGTAATGTAGGTGCGCCACTGGTAAATTTTTTGAAATCTGGATCTGGATCTAGATCTGGCACCATTTTTTTGTGTTTTTTTCTTTTTTTTTCCTTTTTTCCAATAATTTCCGTTCTGCATCTCGGGCGGGGGCGAGCTCGAGCAGAGGGGTGCTGCCGCCGGTCTCCCTTGCGCTCGCGCTCTCCTCCTCCTCTTCTCCCTTCCACTGGACCTCCTCGCGCTCGCGCCCTCCTCCTCTTCTCCCTTTCCCTCTCCTTCCTCCTTCTCCTCTCTGTCCGCAGGAGGCCGCCCGAGCCGCCATGGACGCCACGAGCCGCCATCCCCTGGACCTCCTTGCGCACGCGCCCTCCTCCTCTTCTCCCTTCCCTCTCCTTCCTCCTTCTCCTCTCTCCCTCCTTACCTCTCTGTCCGCAGGAGCCGCCATGGACGCCGCCGCCAGGAGCTTCGAGCTCGCCTCCGCCCCGGCTCTCCTTCTCCTCTCTCCCTCCTTACCTATCTGCTCTCGCTGCTGCTCGCTAGGGTCGGAGGAGGGGGTCGCTGGGGATCTGGTACTCCCCTGCTCAGATCCTGTACAGAGAAGAGAGAGGGAGGGGAGGAAGAAGAGGGAAAAGAGAGGGCATGGAGGAGGGGGGAGGAGGAAGAAGGCAGGGGTTAATATATAAGCTATGGCGAATCAGACTTAGTAATGGCGCACCATGGGGTGGTGCGCCATTGCTATGGTACATAGTAATGGCGCACCTAGGTGTGGTGCGCCATTACTATGTAGCATAGTAATGGCACACCTTGGTGTGGTGCGCCATTACTATTTTTAAATTTTTTTGAATTTTGAAGGCGGGAAAATAGTAGTGGCGCACTATGCACTGGTGCGCCATTGCTAACTTTTTTTTATTTTTTTATTTTTTTGCCTCCAGATCTTAAAAGCATCGTAACTTTTCGAGTAGATGCTTTTTCATATAAAAAACTTTTTCATCGGAGGTCGTATGCAAAAGTTATGGCCATTTTACCGAAACATGGCGGCCTTTTGCAAAAAATATCGAAATTCATGTTTGTTAATTTTCCTAACAACTAGAACACATAACACATGGGCATCTCGAAGGATTTTGAAATTTGAATCTTTTATCATTTTCTTTTATTTTTTTTAAACTGAAAAGGCGATCCACGGGGGGGGGGGGGGGGGGGTGTTTGTGTGTGTGAGACGTTAGTAATGGCGCACCCTCCCTGGTGCGCCATTGCTAACCTTAGCAATGGCGCACCAGGGAGGGTGCGCCATTACTAACCTCACACACACGCAGGCACACACCCCCACCAGACATAGCAATGGCGCACCACACCAAGGTGCGCCATTACTATGTAGCATAGCAGTGGCGCACCTAGGTGTGGTGCGCCATTGCTATGTCTGGTGGGGTGGGGGGATGGACAAAAAAAATAGCAATGGCGCACTGCTCAGGTCGTGCGCCACTACTAAAAAAATAACAATGGCGCACCTGCTTCTGGTGCGCCATTGCTATATAGCAGTGGCGCACCACCACCATGGTGCGCCACTAATAGGGATATTGGCTATAGCCATTTTTCTAGTAGTGGTTGATGCTTGTTGGTTTACTTGGTGGGATATTATATGTTCAGATCTATTATGCAATTCAATACCCTACTGGTCATGAGCATGTTGATGATGTGTGAGTAGTTACTTTTGTTCTTGAGGACATGGGAGAAGTCTTGTCATAAGTAATCATGTGAATTTTGTATTCGTTCGATATTTTGATGATGTGTATGTTGTGATTCTCTTAGTTGTGTCATGTGAACGTCGACTACATGACACTTCACCATCTTTGGGCCTAAGGGAATGCATTGTGGAGTAGTAATTAGATGATGGGTTGCTAGAGTGAGAGAAGCTTAAACCCTAGTTTATGCGCTATTCCGTAAGGGGCTGATTTGGATCCACACGTTTAATGATATGGTTAGAGTAATCTTAATTCTTCTTTCGTAGTTGCGGATGCTTGCGAGAGGGGGTAATCATAAGTGGGAGGTTTGTCCAAGTAAGGGCAGCACCCAAGCACCGGTCCACCCACATATCAAATTATCAAAGTAGCGATCGCGAATCAAACAAACATGATGAAAGTGACTAGATGAAATTCCCATGTGTCCTCGAGAACGCTTTACTTATTATAAGAGATCATTCCGGCCTGTACTTTGCTACAAAAAGGATTGGGCTATATTGCTGCACTCTTTGTTACTATTGTTACTTGTCACTTGTTACAAATTATCTTGCTATCAAACTACCTGTTACCGATAATTTCAGTGCTTGCAGAAAACACCTTGCTGAAAACCGCTTGTCATTTCCTTCTGCTCCTCGTTGGGTTCGACACTCTTACTTATTGAAAGGACTACGATTGATCCCCTATACTTGTGGGTCATCAATACTCTTTTCTGGTGCCGTTGCCGGGGAGTGAAGCGCCTTTGGTGAGTGGAATTTGGTAAGGAAACATTTATATTACATGCTGAAATTTACTATCACTTGTCACTATGGAAAGTAATCCTTTGAGGGGTTTGTTTGGGGTATCTTCA
Source organism: Elymus sibiricus (assembly GCA_039707655.1). Taxonomy (NCBI): domain Eukaryota; kingdom Viridiplantae; phylum Streptophyta; class Magnoliopsida; order Poales; family Poaceae; genus Elymus; species Elymus sibiricus. The sequence goes on from CM077670.1 coordinate 41,471,936, forward strand.
CCTCGACTGGAAACACAAATAGTTGCTCCTCAACCTACTGCACCTATTGAAAAAGATATTGAATATTAAATTCCTCCGGGCATGTTAGAGAAACTGCTGGCTAATCCTTATGCAGGAGATGGAACGGTACATCCTGATATGCACTTGATCTATGTGGATGAAATTTGTGGATTGTTTAAGCTTGCAGGTATAACCGGAGATGGAGTTAAGAAGAAAGTATTCCCTTTATCTTTGGAGGGAAAAGCATTAATATGGTATAGGCTATGTGATGATACTGATACATGGGACTGGAACCGCATGAAACTAGAATTCCATCAGAAATTTTATCCTATGCATTTGGTTCATCGTGATCGGAATTATATATATAATTTTTGGCCTCGTGAAGGAGAAAGCATCGCTCAAGCTTGGGGGAGGCTTAAGTATATGTTGCATACATGCCCCAATCATGACCTCTCAAGAAAAATTATCTTAGAAAATTTTTATGCTCGGCTTTCTCATGATAATCAAACTATGCTCGATTCTTCTTCGACTGGCTCCTTTATGAAGAGAACTATTGAATTCAGATGGGATCTTTTGGAAAGAATTAAATGCAACTCTGAAGATTGGGAACTCGACAAAGGTAATGAGTCAGGTATAATACTTGAGTTCGATTGTGTTAAATCTTTTATGGCCACCGATGCTTTTCATAAGTTTAGCACTAAATATGGACTTGACTCTGAGATAGTAGCCTCCTTTTGTGAATCCTTTGCTACTCATGTTGATCTCCCTAAGGATAAGTGGTTTAAATATCATCCCCCTATTAAAGAAAAGATAGAGGAACCTGTTAGTGTTAAAGAAGAAACAATTGTTTACCATGTTGATCCAGTTGTGCCTACCGCTTATATTGAGAAACCACCTTTTCCTGTTAGGATTAAGGAACATGCTAAGGTTTCAACTATGGTTAACAAAAGTCATAATAGAGCACCTAGACCCGCTGAACAAATTAAAGTTGAGCTTAATGTTGCTATGGTTAAAGATCTCTTGGTTGATAATATAGATGGGCATGTTATTTACTTCTGCGATGAAGCAGCTCGAATTGCTAAACCTGATTCTAAAGATAAAAACAGACCCGTTGTGGGCATGCCTGTTGTCTCAGTTAAAATAGGAGATCATTGCTATCATGGCTTATGTGATTTGGGTGCTAATGTGAGTGCTATTCCTTTTACTTTATATCAAGAAATTATGAATGATATTGCACCTGCTGAATTAGAGGACATTGATGTTACTATTAAACTTGCAAATAGAGATACCATTACACCACTTGCGATTGTTAGAGATGTTGAAGTCTTGTGTGGAAAAATAAAATACCCTACTGATTTTCTAGTCCTTGGTTCTCCGCAAGATGATTTTTGTCCCATTATATTTGGTAGACCTTTCTTGAACATGGTTAATGCTAAGATTGATTGCACTAAAGAAACAATCAGTGTTGATTTTTGTGGTATGTCTCATGAGTTTAATTTCTCCAAATTTCGTAGACAACCACATGACAAAGATTTGCCTAGTAAATATGAAATTATTGGTCTTGCTTCTATTGCCGTACCTCCTACTGATCCGTTAGAACAATATTTGCTAGACCATGAGAATGATATTCATATGCATGAAAGAAATGAAATTGATAAGATGTTCTTTGATCAACCACCTATCCTTAAACACAATTTGCCTGTTGAAACTCTTGGAGGTCCTCCTCCACCTAAAGGTGATCCTGTGTTTGAATTGAAGGAATTGCCTGATACATTGAAATATGCTTATCTAGATGAAAAGAAGATATATCCTGTTATTATTAGTGCTAACCTTTCAGCGCATGAAGAAAAGAGATTGCTGAAAACTCTAAGGAAGCATCGAGCCGCTATTGGATATACTCTTGATGATCTTAAGGGCATTGGTCCCACTGTATGTCAGCACAAAATTAATATGGAGCCTGATGCTAAACCAGTTGTCGACCACCAACGTCGATTAAATCCTAAGATGAAGGAGGTGGTAAGAAATGAAATATTTAAACTTCTGGAAGCAGGTATAATCTATCCCATAGCTGATAGTAGATGGGTAAGTCCTGTTCATTGTGTCCCTAAGAAAGGAGGTATAACCGTTGTTCCTAATGATAAAAAAGAACTCATTCCACAAAGAATTGCAACTGGTTATAGGATGGTAATCGATTTTAGAAAATTAAACAAAGCTACTAGAAAAGATCATTACCCCTTACCTTTTATTGATCAAATGTTAGAAAGATTGTCTAAGCATACACATTTTTGTTTCCTAGATGGTTATTCTGGTTTTTCTCAAATACCCGTATCACAACCCGATCAAGAGAAAACCACATTTACTTGTCCTTTCGAAACTTATGCTTATAGACGTATGCCTTTTGGTTTATGCAATGCACCTGCTACCTTTCAAAGATGTATGACTGCTATATTCTCTGACTTTTGTGAAAAGATTGTTGAGGTTTTCATGGATGATTTTTCCGTTTACAGAACTTCTTTTGATGATTGCTTAAGCAACCTTGATCGAGTTTTGCAGAGATGTGAAGAAACTAATCTTGTCATGAATTGGGAGAAGTGCCACTTTATGGTGAATGGAGGTATTGTCTTGGGCCATAAAGTTTCTGAGAGAGGTATTGAAGTTGATAAAGCTAAGGTTGATGCTATTGAGAAAATGCCATGTCCTAAAGATCTTAAAGGTATAAGAAGTTTCCTTGGTCATGCTGGTTTCTATAGGAGATTTATTAAAGACTTCTCTAAAATTTCTAGGCCTCTTACCAATCTTTTGCAAAAAGATGTTCCATTTGTTTTTGATGATGATTGTCTAGAAGCCTTTGAAACACTTAAGAAAGCCTTAACCACTGCACCCATTGTTCAACCACCTGACTGGAACTTGCCTTTTGAAATTATGTGTGATGCTAGCGATTATGCTGTTGGTGCTGTTCTAGGACAAAGAGTTGATAAGAAATTAAATGTTATCCATTATGCTAGTAAAACTCTAGACAGTGCCCAAAGAAATTATGCTACTACTGAAAAAGAATTTTTAGCAGTTGTGTTTGCATGTGATAAATTCAGATCTTATATAGTTGATTCTAAAGTAACTGTTCACACTGATCATGCTGCTATTAAATATCTTATGGAAAAAAAGATGCTAAACCTAGACTCATTAGGTGGGTTTTATTGCTACAAGAATTTGACTTGCATATTATTGATAGAAAGGGAGCTGAGAATCCCGTAGCAGATAATTTGTCTAGAATAGAAAATGTTCTTGATGACCCACTACCTATTAATGATGATTTTCCTGATGAGCAATTAGCTGTCATAAATGCTTCTCGTAATACTCCTTGGTATGCAGACTATGCTAATTACATTGTTGCTAAATATATACCACCTAGTTTTACATACCAACAAAAGAAAAAGTTCTTCTTTGATTTAAGACATTACTTCTGGGATGACCCACATCTTTATAAAGAAGGAGTAGATGGTATTATTAGACATTGTATACCTGAGCATGAATAGGAACAAATCCTACGGAAGTGTCACTCCGAAGCTTACGGAGGACACCATGCGGGAGACAGAACTGCACACAAGGTATTACAATCTGGTTTTTATTGGCCTACTCTTTTCAAGGATGCTCGTAAGTTTGTCTCCTCTTGTGATGAATGTCTAAGAATTGGTAATGTTGGTGGACGTCAGGAAATGCCTATGAATTATTCACTTGCTGTTGAACCATTTGATGTTTGGGGATTTGATTATATGGGACCTTTTCTTAAATCCAATGGGTATACTCATATTTTAGTTGCTGTTGATTACGTTACTAAGTGGGTAGAAGCTATTCCAACTAGTAGTGCTGATCATAACACTTCTATTAAAATGATTAAAGATGTTATTTTCCCAAGGTTTGGAGTCCCTAGATATTTAATAACTGATGGTGGTTCACATTTTATTCATGGTGCATTCCGTAAATTACTTGCTAAATATGATGTCAACCACAGAATTGCATCCCTCTATCATCCTCAAACTAGTGGTCAAGTTGAATTAAGCAGTAGAGAAATAAAATTAATTTTGCAGAAAACCGTCAATAGATCTAGAAAGAATTGGTCTAAGAAACTTGACGATGCATTGTAGGCTTATAGAACTGCTTATAAAAATCCTATGGGTATGCCTCCTTATAAAATGGTTTATGGAAAAGCATGTCATTTACCTCTTGAGTTGGAACATAAAGCATATTGGGCAATTAAAGAATTAAATTATGATTTCAAACTTGCCGGTGAGAAGAGGTTATTTGACATTAGCTCATTAGATGAATGGAGAACCCAAGCTTATGAAAATGCTATATTGTTTAAAGAAAAAGTTAAAAGATGGCATGATAGAAGAATTCAGAAACGGGAATTTAAAGTAGGTGAGCAAGTTCTATTATACAATTCTCATTTAAGATTCTTTGCAGGAAAACTTCTCTCTAAATGGGAAGGACCGTATATTATCGAAGAAGTTTATCGCTCCGGAGCCATCAAAATAAATAACTCCGATGGCACTAATCCAAGAGTGGTGAATGGCAAGGAATTAAGCATTATATTTCAGGTACCCCTATTAATGTTGTAACTAATATTATTGAAACAATTACACCGGAACAATACATAAGGGAGACCTTCCGGAACACTCCAGAACCCTGAAAAGGAAGAGGTATGTGATACGGTAAGTAAACCGACTCCAAAAATTTTATAAAAATATTTTCTGTCAGTTTTGGAATATTTATAAAAATTCAAAAATAAGAAACAGCCGGGGGGACCCACCTGGTGCCCACGAGGCACCAGGGCGCGCCACCCCCCCCGAGGCACGCCTTGGTGGCTCATCGGCCCCACGTGTGCCTTCCCGACTCCGTTTTTCTTCTGGATTACTTGTTTTGCAAGATAAAAAATCTATATATAGATATCCAGACATTTTGACCACCGTATCACAGAAATCTCCTCTGTTCTTGTTTCGTGCTATTTTTCTGACAGATATAGATCGCTATGACTTCACCAAGCTCTTCCAAAGACAAGTTCTACGAGAAGGTCATCAATCCTTACCTTCCGGAGGTGATGAAACACCCTCAAGCCATTGAGATGCGTGAGGGGGTGCTTCACATCCGGGATGTTCAAGGACCCAAGAAGACCGGGAGCGTGGAATCCAGGCTCGAGGCGATGGAGCAGGAGATCCTCAAGTGCCAAGGGATGGTGGACCGTGGACTCAGCGCCAACCACTCCATGATCACGGAGTTCACCCGTGATCGCAAGGTAGATGACCGATCAATTGGGGACATCATCTTCAAGCTCAATGAACGATTTGATTTCTTCCAATGCCAAATCGACGATCTCCAAAATCAGAATTTTGAATATGAGGCAAGATTCAAAGGTATGAGTTTAGCTGCAAATTTCAGGACTCCGGAGACTCGTTCATCTTCCTATGATGGGGCACCTATGCCATGGAAGCCGGAGGACAAGCCCATCACTACATCACCACCATCATCACCGAAGAAGGACACTTGAGCACATGGGTATGGGCACTCCCCTTGGCTTGTGCCAAGCTTGGGGGAGGTGCCCCGGTATCGTATCACCATCACTTTTATTATCTTTACCTACCTTTAGTTCGATCCTCAGTTATTTCGTGATCTAGTTGAATAAAAGTTTAGCATGATCTATTTTCGAGTGTTAGTTTCGTGACCCATCCATCTATGTAATCGAGTTGAGAGCTATATAATAAAGAGTAGTTTGAGCCTGTGTTTCTTTACTTTCATGTTTCAATCATAGAAAATAACGAAAAAGATCATATGCTAATCTTATGGAAAGTAATGACATTACATAAAGAAAAGTATAAGTGGTAAAATTTATTGGAGGATAACAAACATAGTATTAGTCAATGATGCAATTCATGAAAGAATTAATAAGGGAAGAGAAGATTCGCATGCAAATATACCATCTTGGACATCTTTTATGATTGTGAGCCCCCATTAAGTATTTTATGTCAAATTGTTGACGTTGGACAAGGAAGACAACGTAATGAATTATGTTTGTTCATATTCACATAGAAGTTATATTGTTATAGATCCTCCAACATGTGGTGCTTGCCCAATATCTTTGCTAGCCAAAAATTTGCACTAAGTAGAGATACTACTTGTGCATCCAAAACCCTTAAACCCAGTTTCATGTCATGAGAGTCCACTATATCTACCTATGGATTGAATAAGATCCTTCAAGTAAGTTGTCATCGGTGCAAAAAAAAGCAATAAAAATTGCCTCTAAATATGTCTGAACTTTTATTGTAAGGGAAATAAGCGTTGTACGAGCTTGTGATGGTAAAGAAATAAAAGCGACGGACTGCATAATAAAGGTTGCTATCACAAGGGGCAATATAACGTGATGTTCCTTTGCATTAAGAGCTCTAGCATTCAAAAGCAAAAAGCGAATGACAACCTCTGCTTCCCTCTGCCAAAGGCCTATCCTTTGCTTTTATGTAATTTACTTTTTATGCAAGAGTCAATAGTGTTCTCCTCTATTTCCTTTTTATTTTTTTTCTCTTTTGCAAGCATCATGTGGTGGGGAAAGGTCTAGGCACATATATCTAGTTGGATATGAGTGATCATGAGTTATTATTGTTGACATCACCCTTGAGGTGAATAAGTTGGGAGGCAGAACTATAAGCCCCTATCTTTCTATGTGTCTGGCTGAAACTTTTGCTCCATATATATGTCGTGAGTGTTAGCAATCATGGAAGACTAAATGATGGTTGAGTATGTGGACTTGCTAAATAGCTCCTACATGTGACCCTTCCTGAAAATATGATGAATTGTAATTGCATTGTTGACTGAGAACATAGTTTGTTAGCTTTCAAGAAAGTTTATGCCTTATACTCCACTGTTGTGGTGAATTGTTACTTGCTCATAAGAAGTTTATGATAATAAATATTGCGGCTATGATAATAAGTATTGCTGTTATAATAATGATCATGATGCTTCTATGTCCGTATTTTGTTTTCATCGAAACCTCTCTCTCTAAACATGTGGACATGATTATCGATATCGGCTTTCGCTTGAGGACAAGCGAGGTCTAAGGTTGGGGGAGTTGATACGTCCATTTTGCATCATATTTTACTACTATTATTTATAGTGTTTTTAATCAATATAACACTTTGTGGAGCTATTCTAATGCTTTTTCTCTCTAAATATGCAAGATTCACACAAGAAGGGAGAATACCGGCAGCTGGAATTCTGGACCTGAAAAAGCTCTGTCAAGATACCTATTCTGCACAACTCCAAATGAGCAGAAATTTTCTGGAGAATTATTTTGTAATATATAAAAAATATTGGAAGCAAAAAGTACCATAGGCGGCCACCCAGGTGCCCACGAGGCACCAGGGCGCGCCACCCCCCCCGGCGCGCCCATGTACCTCGTGGGGCCCCTGGCCCAGTTCTGGCCCCCATTTTCTGGTATATAAGCGCATTTGACCTAAAAAAATATAGAGAAGACTTTCGGGATGGTGCGGCACCGTCTCGAGGCGGAACTTGGGCAGGAGCACTTTTGCTCTCCGACGGAGAGATTCTGCCGGGGATACTTCCCTCCGGGAGAGGGAAATCGTCTCCATCGACACCACCAGCGACCCTCTCATCGTGGGAGGGCTAATCTTCATCAACATCTTCACCAGCACCATCTCATCTCAAACCCTAGTTCATCTCTTGTATTCAATCTTTGTCTCAAAACCTCAGATTGGTACCTGTGGGTTGCTAGTAGTGTTGATTACATCTTGTAGTTCATGCTTGTTGGTTTACTTGGTGGATGATTATATGTTCAGATCTATTATGCAATTCAATACCCTACTGGTCATGAGCATGTTGATGATGTGTGAGTAGTTACTTGTGACACCCTGGTTTTTGGCAACTTTTTCTTTTCAAAATCTTTCTGGCTTTATTTGCTATTTGGATGGCTTTTGAATCTTTTCAGATGACTTTGGACTTATGAATCTCTCTCAGTGACCCAAAGCCCTCATCATCTTGCCAAAATCTTGTCACACACCCTCTGGATCAATTTCCAATTCTTCATCTTTCCCAAATAATCATTTTCCTCATTTGGGAAATTCTGTCATCACTATAAGTTACAAAGCAACCTATAGTTCTGATGATCAGAAAAATCCCAAATTAATCCCACACCTTGTTGTCATCATCTACTCCCACATTCTTCAAAAACATTTCATGGTCCAGTATAATTTTTTGTCCAGAAAACTCCCTTTGTTCTCTGGACAGTACTGGCCATTTGTGAAGCAACTCATATTTTCCCTGCTCAGAAAATTCCCAGATAATTCCCTGAGGTACTAGGGAGCCTATCTTGCCACAATATCCAAAAATATCATCTGGTACAGTACAAATTTTCACCAGCAATATTCTGCCAAGTTTTTGTTCAATTGGAACCTCTGTGAAGGAAGTACCAGCTAGAGGTATCCAAATGAGCTGAAATTTTTATGACATCTTCTCCTCACCAGATAACTCTCCTACACCAAAATTCAGCTCTAGAAGATCAACCAGATGAGTGCATCAAGCTCATCTAGGTTTCTGGTTCAGTACATCACTTGTACATGAACCATATCCAAATCTTGATGAAATTTCCTCAAACTTGGCCAGCTTGGAGTCCTTCCAAAGCAGAATACCCCAGACATCTCCATTGGCTCCATCTCTGGCTCACCTCTCCTCTAGATCCCTCTCAAGTTTTCTGTCAGAGGCTGTAGCTGAAGCTACACTTCACATCAGAGTGAATCTAGTCGAACCAGAGGCACGGAAAGACTAAGTGATCGAGGGTCGACATGCCAGACAAGGTGCGCCAGACTTGCGTGCCCTCCAAGTGCCAATGCCCGTGGTGAGCACGGCACTGGCACGCCAAATCTCGCGCTCTGCACCTCGCCAGCGTCGGGTGTGGTCATTCCGGCCGTCCCGTGCTGTCACTCGGTGTCTGGGTGTGCCGACATCGTCGCTGCCGTCCACGTAACCCTCTCCCGATCCTTCTCCTCGCCGGAATCGGCCTCGGCGGCCACCACCGCATCCGAGCACTGTGGCGCCCGTGCGGCCACAGTGGCGCTGGCGCTCATCTTCTTCCTCCGCTAGCTTCCACCGCGCCATAACTCCTCCCTGCCCTCTCCCGTGTAGTCGCCCGCAACCGGCCAGCCAGCGCGGCGTACTGGCGCCGGCGACGTGTCTCGGACCTCGCCGTTTCCAGAGAGCTCGCCCGAGCTCGCCTCCTGCCTATAAAAGGCCTCGCCCGGCCCTCCCGAGCTCCTCACCCCACTCCTCCTACTCCTAATCGCCCTCCCGAGCAGCGAGCCACGGCCGAGAGGCCCTCTGGCCTTGAACCTCGCCGGAGATCCGCCGCCACCCGAGCCCAGCCACCTCGCCATTCCACTCCTCCCCGAGCTCCACTGACCCCACACGCGAACTCACCGCACTCCACTGACCCTGCCCAAGCCCTTGCCCGGTCGAATCTCTGCCGGAAACGCCGTCTCCGACGACACCCGAGCGCCGCCGCCGCCGGAGAGGAAGGGGACGACGCCATCCGGCCATCTCTTATCGTGCTACTGGTACGTGCTTGTTCGTCTCCGAACGCTCGTCCCATTCCCGTAGTCGCCGGACTCCGCCGCCGTCCGTGTCGCCGGCGACGATTGCCGGAACCCCGCATCTCTCTGTTCCCTCCTTCCCCTTTTAAATCTGACCACTGGGGCCCGCTTGTCAGTGGCTTACTGAAGCAGTAAGTGAAGGCGCCCGGGCAGATTACGCCTTCGACGTGGCCCTTCGCTGGATTTTTTGATTTTCTGTTAATTTCAGATTTTGACCTGAACTTTGACCAGCCCTAACTTTTAAACCATAAGTCCAAATCAATTGATTCTTTTTGCATCTTTTTTATCTTGAGCTCCTCTATTTTCTGGCAAATTTTGGTATTTTTCTCATGTTCACAGAATTTCTGGTGAACGGAACAGTAGTATATGACATTTTCCTTTGCAATTTTAAAATATTTTCAGAAGGAGATTCTTTTGGATTTGAAGCCCAGGAGTTTGTGGATAACCCAACAAAGCAAGGCAAGCCATGTCAGCCATTTCATCAAGCATTTCAATAATGTTGGTTATTTAATTGAATTTTGTGCATTATTTTAATACATGATAAATTCATAGTAATTTACTTTAATAGCTACTGCCATGTTTAGTTAATTTTATTGAATACCCATGCTTGTTATAAACTTGATAACATTAAACTTAGTTGGTTGATCAAGAGCCACCTATCCGGGCTTACCCGTGCAGCCACATTTGCCAGTATGGGACGGCCTTGACTTGGTCTGGCTTTGTGCTCTTTTATCGTAACCACCAAACTAGGGAGGGTTATGCGTGCGTGCTGCCCTGATCAGGTAGACGACGATAATCCTGTGAGCCTAGTTGAGTTATTTTTCCGGCGTCCCCGTTTGGGACAGTTAGTGGCCACGACGGTGGCAGGTGTCACGGGGTGACACAGGGGCCACCCAGGACATGACCCTGGGAGGGTATGATTGTCGGTGGTACGATAGAGGGGTCACAGGTCAGGCAGGTTTCGTTGGAGCACCACCGGTCCACCCGAATTGGGATCACGAGGCCAGGTACTCCATAGTGTGGGTAAAGTGCGCAACCTCTGCAGAGTGTAAGAATCTATTCGAATAGCCGCGTCCACGGTATTGGACAGTCCGCCTAGGCCTCTCTAGGATGGTCAACCGTGATAATGATAATAATGATGGAAGAACTTGTCTTATGTTCGGAAGTGATCTGTGGATGGTGAGCATTCCGAGGGTTGTGGGACAACCCAGATGAGAGTAAGTTGGTACTGGGTACCAGTAAGTGAGCAACCTAATCACTTAACTTGTTAATTGCCATGCTATTGTTTGCTGCATTGTTTTGGTTGCCATGAGCTTGCGAGTACATTCCAAGTACTCACCTGGCATATCATGCCAGATGCAGGAGAAGTCGAGGACGGAGGTCCCGAAGGTTCGTGCTACGCTAACTAGGCCGTGTCCACAGCAGTGTCCCTGTGGATGGAGTTTTCCGCGCTATGTTCCGCTACGCCGTAGTCCACCTAGTAGTATCGAGGCCCTGTTATGTTCCATAAATAATGTAGACATTGTCATAGCACGTGCAGTGCTTCTGGCCTCGCTATCGATGTAAATTATGAGCTTGTACCCGAGATATTTCAATAAAGATCAGTTCAGTTCTGTTCCATGTTGTTGTGTGTTTCCAGAAGACATGATCTCTGGGTTGGAAACACTTGGTAAACCGGTCCTCAGAGCCGGGGTGCCACATTACTTTTGTTCTTGAGGACATGGGAGAAGTCTTGTCATAAGTAATCTTGTGAATTTGGTATTCGTTCGATATTTTGATGATGTGTATGTTGTGATTCTCTTAGTGGTGTCATGTGAACGTCGACTACATGACACTTCACCATCTTTGGGCCTAAGGGAATGCATTGTGGAGTAGTAATTAGATGATGGGTTGCTAGAGTGACAGAAGCTTAAACCTTAGTTTATGCACTATTCCGTAAGGGGCTGATTTGGATCCACACGTTTAATGCTATGGTTAGAGTAATCATAATTATTCTTTCATAGTTGTGGATGCTTGCGAGAGGGGGTAATCATAAGTGGGAGGTTTTCCAAGTAAGGGCAGCACCCAAGCACCGGTCCACCCACATATCATATTATCAAAGTAGCGAACGCGAATCAAACAAACATGATGAAAGTGACTAGATGAAATTCCCATGTGTCCTCGAGAACGCTTTACTTATTATAAGAGATCGTTCCGGCCTGTCCTTTGCTACAAAAAGGATTGGGCTATATTGCTGCACTCTTTGTTACTATTGTTACTTGTCACTTGTTACAAATTACCTTGCTATCAAACTACCTGTTACCGATAATTTCAGTGCTTGCAGAAAACACCTTGCTGAAAACCGCTTGTCATTTCCTTCTGCTCCTCGTTGGGTTCGACACTCTTACTTATCAAAAGGACTACGATTGATCCCCTATACTTGTGGGTCATCAGAAAACCAGGCGCATCACGAGCCCAAGTGCGAAGCACAAGCTGCGTCGCAGGGCACGGCGGAAACAAGCGATCCATCTGAAACAGAGGAAATTTCAAGATTGTCAAATCGCAGTATGAGAAGCATACATTAACTTGGAGGGAAAGGTTAAACAGACCAATGGAAAAGAAAATGTGATTATCAGATTAATCAGACCAATGGGAAAGAATAAGTGCAGATAATCCAGCTCTCCGGGTGGACGCGATTACGAGAACCTAGTGTTAAAGTTAGCAAAATCATTTAACCCAAAAAGAAGAGGATTCAGAGTCCCAGAGTATGGAAGAGGAATAAAAGATCCTAATACCACCCATTTGGTGACGTGGGCCCGTTAGCCACACAGCCATGTTAGTAAAAATAGTTTTTGAAGACTAGACACAACTTCGACCAAGGAATCGGAAGGGGGTTTCCTACAGGCAGTCGGCTCTGATACCAACTTGTGACGCCCCTGCTCGACCGTGCACTAATCATACACGCAAACGTGCACGCTCGAGATCAGAGACTCACGGGAAGATATCACAACACAATTCTAAACTCAAATTAAAACATAAATCTTCATATTACAAGCCAGGGGTCACGAGGACCCGGATACATAAGTCATACACACAAATGATATCTGGGTACAGACATAGTTAGTCAAGTTTGCCTTAAGAAGGCTAGCACAAACAGCGACACTAGATCGAAAAGGCGAAGGCCTCCTGCCTAGGGTCTCCGAACTACTCCTGGTCGGCTGGCTCAACCCAGTAGTACGTGCCTCCGGGACTCTCCTGGTAGTAAGCTCCTGCAGTGGTGTCTGGCTCCGGGGCTCCGTCGTCTGATCACATCAATCGGGTATGGGGAAAAAGGGGATGCAAAGCAACCGTGAGTACTCAGCCAAAGTACTCGCAAGACTTACATCAGAACTATGCTAGATATGCATCGGTATCAAAGTAATGGGGCTATATCTTTGGACTGAACTGCAGAATGCCAGAATAGAGGGGGAGAAGCCTAGCCTATCGAAGACTAGCATCTTGGAGCAGTCTTGCAGCATTAGAAGAGTGCAGATCAACATATTATAAAGTAACAAGCATGTTGAAGCAAAGCCCAGAGATCCTTCCTCGACTCCCTGCGAGAAAGCGATCCCGAAGCTTATAATTAATTAACATGTATCCAGTTCAAATAGTGGTAGATCGGGATACAACACTGAGCGTCCTGTTACCGTGGACACGGCTATCCGAATAGATAACTTCCCTGCAGGGGTGCACTACTGTTACCCAACATGCTCGATTACATCTGGCCGGACACACTTGCTGGGTAATGCCCGGCCTCATGTGATCGACATGACGTAGCCCTACCTAGGCTCAACAGAGAGGTCAATACGCCGGTCTAAATCCTAAGTGCGAAGGGGTCTTGGGCCCATCGCCCTCTGCACTCCTGCACGTTGCGAGACTGGCCGGGGCCCAGTCGCGACATTGTATACACAAGTGACGTAACCAGCCCACCCAAGCAATCAGCCCGCATCTCTGAGCTGTGACGTCTAAAGACCTTTCGGCTGATACATACGACATAGAGGGTCCCATAACCATTATCCCCCGTGGTGGTAGTGCGTATAGAGCCAACGACCCACTCATATCAAATACCCAAATCCTCTAGGCGTATTTAGTAGCTCACAGAGACAATCAGGGATCCCTGTCGCTCCAACTTAGTAACTCACGGATCACGATCAGGGTGGTCTGCGCCTGCCCTGTCGTTCCGCCACAGTATCACTCGCGGGTGCCTTCCTGGCAAACCCGACTTCATATTTCCCCGCGGGTACCCCTCGGGGTCGACCCGCCTGCATCAAGGCCATAGTATCCATGTGTCCAAAGTATCGAGAAGTAATCCGAGGAATCACCCTCGATGGATTCCCACTCGAGGAGTTGCACGACGGTAGCTTTATCGGAAGTGATGAAAGAGGAATCACCCTTGGTATCCCACAACCGGATAGCTATTCTACAGAGGCATCATCGGAAGTGAGATAAGAGGTATCACCCTCGGCACTCGATGCCAGGTCTGCAGAGACGAGCAACTTATGGGGTGTGCGGTGATGTGTTGTTCTCAACCCGTTCGATCACATCGATCAGGGCACAGGTACTAAGGCGGGGCAACTACAACAAGGAAGAGGGGCCACAGATGGTTTACCATCCAACCTATACTAAGCATCTCGGATAGCAGGCAGGTATCATTAACAGTTACAAGGTCAGGCTATGCATCAGAATAGGATAAAACAATAGCAACAGCAAATTCTAACGCAAGCAGGAGGAAGAGAGAATAGGTGATATAGGCATGCGTCAAGGAGGGTTGCTTGCCTGGAAGCTCTGCTGAGAGGGGCTGGTCGTCTGAAGGCTGCTCGTCTGGAGCGTAGTCGTACTCAGCTGTGTCGGCGGCGGTCTCGGCGTCTATCGGGAGAGAAGGAGGGGGAAGAAACAATAAATTCATGGCAACAATGCAACAACGATGCATGGCACGCCTAAATGATATGCAGAGGTGATTCAATGCCTATCTAACTGCTTTAGATAATTTAGGAATTTATTTGGATTTATTTTATTAAGGTCATGCACTATTCATTTATCGAAATCGGGGAAAAAGTTCCATGTTCAGTATGTTAGAGGGGTGTGGCAGGTATGTGGGTAGCATATTCGGATTCTTCATATTTTTCTGATCATTTTTCATATATAAATTATTTTCATCCGAGTTACGGTTTAATTTATATGATTTTTCAAAGTTTTAATCATTTTCTGGAATTTTTGGAATTATTTAATTCAAATTATCCGAAACAGTAGCCAGTGACGTCAGCATGACGTGGGGGTGACGTCAGCAGTCAACTACGGATGACCAGAGTCAAACCTGACCAGTGGGTCTCACTGGTCAGTGACTGTTTCAACTAACAGTAGTTAATTAAATTAAACTAACCTAATTAACTAGAGGGACCCACCTGTCAATGTCTAATTAATCTAACGGATTAATTTAAATTCCAATTAGTCTAATTAAAATGGTGGGGGCCGTATGTCAGCGACACAGGGCAGCCCAGTCAGCACCGTTGACTGGTCAACCCAGTCAACGGGGCCAGTGGGGCCCAGTGTCAATGGCACGGGGTGGGGCCCGGCCAGTGCCACGTCGACGACGATGACCGGAGACTCTCCGGAATCGCATCGGCGAGCGTTTTCCGCGGCGGCGCGCGTCGGGGGAGACCGGAAATCGCCGTCCGGCAACCAAATCGACGGCAGCTTGCGGCATTCGAACGGGAACATCGATCCGCGTCGATCTACGGCACTCACGCGGGCTAAAACGGACGGAGTCGATGGCGGGGTCGACCATGGCGGCGCCAGAGTTCGGGCAAGTACGGGCTCGGCGCTAGAGGCCACAGGGAGGAGAGCTAACGGCATGGGTGGCCTCAGCGAGCTGCGCTGAGCACGCTCGTGTGCTTGGGCGAGCATGACAACGCCTACCACGTCGGCAGCGAGCATCGCGGCAGAGATGGGTTCGGGCGGTGACGACAGAGGCGGCTACGAGCGCGGAGAGAGAGAGAGGAAAGAGACGGGAAACGCGCGCAAGCTCACCGGGAGCCTGCAGGTGTGCTTAAGCGGGCTCGGGGAAGCTCGTCGACGGCGAATCGGTGACGGAGGCGAAGATGCCCGAGGAGGAAGAAGAGGAAGTAGCGCTCGCGGTGGTGGTTCCCGGCTCCAATGGCTTGCACCGATCGACGTAGCGGACGACGGCGACGCTCTACGACATCTCGGCGAGGCGTGGGGACGACGGAGAGTGTGGGATCGACGGCGAGGAAGAAAGCGAGCGAGGGAGGGGATGAGGGGGAAAATGAGGGTGGCTAGGGTTTCCAGGGGGCCGCGGGGAGCTTATCCACCTCCTCAGCTCGGCGGATGGACGATGCGTGCGGCATCGGCGACATGTCGGTGGGCGCGGCCGACAGCGCGGGGAAGAGGACGGGAGGAGGAAGAAAAGGCCGCGGTGGGCTGGGCCAGGCTGTACTGTGCACTGGAAGCCCAGTGCGCCAGTAAGTTTCTGCTCTTTTCTTTTTCTTTTTCTTATTTCTGCTTTTAATTCTGTTTTGTAAATTGTTAGGCCACCATTTGAGTTTTGTAAAATATGTGACTTAGTTCAATAATTACAATGCAATATTAATTACTACCAGAAATTGGTTTGTTGATAATATGATTTCATTTGCAATTTTATTGAATGAAATGTGATTAAATATTGCTGTTTGGTACTGTTTTGATGATGTTAGAGTCATTTAGTGAATTTTGGTGATGTTGTTTTTCTTAACATATTTAGTTATGGATTATTTGTTATTTAATGAACATTTTTGTTTCCAAATTGGAACAACATATATTTTTCACTTTATATTTGAATTTCAATTTGAATGGGAATTTGAAATGAGATATGATGCAAATGATGGTCAAGCACTGTTAAACATGGTGACTTGGCATTATAAAAAGGGTGATCACTGTCGCTATTACATGGTGATGTTACATGTGCAATGCATGTTAGGAAGATGCAATGATTCTGCCTTGCACACAACGTGCTTGATGAAATGCTATGGCCATCTAGGAACTTTTGTTGATTATGGAAATTAGTAGGATGGTGTCTCCCTGGATGGTAGAAATGGTGGTGGAGTTGATTGGACAAAGTGAAAAAATTGTTAGTGCAAGTTTTGTTAGAATTCAGTTCTGGATTGGAAATACAGAGAATTATTTGGTAGTCCTAAATGAGGCAATTGGAGCTGATATTCTGGACTTAAGGGTTTCTTAGGGAGGACTATAAGGTGGAATAATTACAGAACTTTTGGAGCAAGGAAAAATAGGGTTGTAGTTGAAACTCAAAAATAGAACAGAATTGAGAAGAGGATGTTTCACTCAAAATTTTCAAAAGGCCAAGTTGGGTTTTTGCATAAAAGAGATCTGTAGGCATCACATGACGCCTCATAATTTTTGTAGAATTTTTAAAGAATTATTTAAAATAGTTGTAGTGCAACAAAGGCATTTAAAGTATTGAAAAAGCTATTAAAAGAATTATTTTAGGGCAAATTTTATTATGAAAATATTTCCTACTGTTATTTAAAATATAAATGAAATGATTTAAAGAAACTACCATAGCCCACAATATTTTTCCCAAAATTTTCTATATGGAGGGAAGAATTTTGGAAAACAGAAACAGGAAATACTCTGAAATAATAAAAGACCTAATAAAATTCCAAAATTTATTTCTTGCCAAATTTTACTTAATAAAAACATGGTTAAATTTTTGGGGTGTTACAAACTCTACCCCCCTTAAGAAAATCTCGTCCTCGAGATTTGTTAAGGGCGGAAGAATTAAATGCATATCACAATAACCAATCATATGCGGAATGCAATCATAATAATGCACTTATGACATACGCCCTAAATTACATCGCAAGGATTGCACCATGAAAACAAGGGCTAGACACGGTAACAACCATATCTATGACCGTCTACGGTTCGAAGGTGAGATCTACAGGGTCTTGCGGAAGGGTTTCGGGTGCTGGAGCACATTCTTCTTCTTTCGGAGGAAGTGGAGGAAGTAGGCGAAGAACATGCCCCTCCTGAGTTGGCAGAGGGGGTCCGCCAATGGCGATCCGAGGATTCAGAATAGCAAGATAGGGGAAATACTCCAGTAATTGCTGGGTGAAACGCTCCTGGGCCATCACATACTGAATGAGATAGACCAGAGCTGGATCGCTCTCTATACGTTCACAGCGGAACGTAGCTTCTGCTCCAAAAGCAGCGTGGCTCGGGAAATAGCAGTATTCCCTTGCACTGGCATAGGGTACCACAAATCAGACGGGTAACTGCTTCGTAAGCAACAGCCTCGATGGCCATGCCTGAGGTTGGCAAGGATCTCCCGATGAAGACAACATACGGAGGGCCTTGGTTCAAATCCGCTGGTGGGATGTGCACAACTGCCCAGTATTTTGAGCAATTAGAGGTGATCCTCATCTTGTACAGCTCATACTAGGGTGGGTGGATGGAACCAAGGGTATTGCGGGTAAAATCCCACAAAATCCTAACAAAACTACCAGGGCTTGCATCGGGGGTTCTCAGGTAGACTCCGGGGTGAGACATGGATGGGTGGATGGGGAAAAGCAGTGCTCGAGGTGATGATGGCTGGTGTGGTTTGCGGATATGGCCTCTTATAGAATGCTTGGGTGAGGAAACATGAAGCGGCGCCAGTACGACTTGTGTATCGGCTCCGGCGTAGGGTTGTCTGAGTCAAAATCTCAGACCTCGATCCCAACAAGGAATGTGATGTATTACTGTGCGTGTCGGTTAGGGGGGGTTCGGCAGTCACGTCCAGAATTTACTCAGCCACCACACATCATCAATTTATGCCAGAGCACGCATACTACCATTGGCACACAAGTGGTTTACAAACTTACTACACCATACAACCGCTACTACGAAACTACAGGGTAACAGGACCACTAAGGCTCTACAACAATACTGGTGGACTCAGTCCACCTCATCGACATCTAGCCGGGCGCGTCTTGTAGATGTTGAGGCCTCTCCGTGTGCTTCGGTGTCGGAGTTGACCGGGGTCGGATGGGGAGGTATAGGGCTAGGGTAGCGGTGGTGCCCTTCGCGGGGTGTCGAGGTCACCGTCCCGTTGGAGTGGGTCTCCAAGAGACGACGGAGTTCCCCAGGGGAGGCGATGGCACTGCCCGGGTAGATAACAGGGGCGGAACTTGGGGGCTCAACAGGTGTCCCAAGCAGCACTATCGGGGTGTCGGGGGTGGGTGCAGCTTCACTTCTCACCGGGATTAGGAGAGCGAGCGTCCTGCGGGTCGCAATCAGATCAAGGGTGACCTGATCGAATAGTGCCTCATGCGCTCTCAGGTAGCGCACCATATGCGCCAGGGCAGGATCCGACTCATGGTCTCCATTGGCAACCTGGGTCGGGCTACCATAGCCTTCACGACTATGGTAGTAGTAGAAGGGGCGGATGTTAACTCTCGGTGACAGATGCCGGAGTTGAACTACATCCTCTCGGGCTGCAAGTTGGATGGCTTGGGGCTTGTCGGAGGTCGTCCTCCCGGTGAACCGGTAGGGGCGTTCCGATGCGGTGCCCCTCCCGTAGATGTGCACCGTGGCCCAGAAGTGGTGGATGGCATCACTCGTGTGCTCCTGGTACACAACATACTCAGACGGCCCTTTGATGCCAAAAGCACGACGGGTGAGATTGGCGAGGACGCCTACAAAGCCTCCAAGCTCGGCTGCCGTGGTCTCATTATGAACGAAGGGGCCAGGCATCTTAGTGGTTGGATATTGAACTGAGAATGAGGCTGTGATGTGCTGAATTGGGGCAAGGCTTCCTTTATAAGCCAGTGGAGCCTTCCATCACACGCTTGTGGATGGGACAACTTAGGTGTCGACCACAGGCACCCGGCCTATGGTTTGGGCCGATAGGTTGGGCACCGACTGTCAAAAGGTGTCGGCTGGTCACTGTGTAGGCTTATCGAATGAGATGGGCTTGGCTATGGACAGGAAAAGATTTGGACGGTGTGGAAACCTAAGGATAATGACCAGGCTAAGATAGGATTAGCCAATGGTCAGCCTGGCTCTGATACCAAGGCTGTCGGGGCCGGATTTCCGGGACACAAAATCCCAAGAATAACCCCTCGTGTCACCACCAGCCCCAGGATTTCTGTTACTCGTGGACACGTCCTTGTTACAGATTACCAAGCAATTACAAGAATTGGATACGAGACCATAAAGGCCTAATGATACAACAATGATTTCTAGTGAGGATGACGGAAGCGACTCGTGGTTCTCCAACGTCGATGGGGCTCCATTCCCACAGGAACAGCTGACCCGGATAATTCATATCCCGCGTGGTTGCTATCCTAGGTTCCGCATATACGTCATGGTAATACTCCTTGTCGACATCCTGGCCTGGCCAATTAAATAACCAGGGACAAGCCAGTGAGTACGTTTGAATGTACTCGCAAACGTCATGAACAAAGGATATACCGAATGCATATGATCATGATGGGTTAAATGATATGCATATGATGACTGAAATTAAATTATGGCATGGTAAATATTAGCATGTGCAGAAAAATGAGTATATAAAATGTTAGTGACAGACCAAGAAAGTTAAAAGTGGATAATTGGGCGAGACAGGACCGCCCGAGAATCCAAAAGAAAATATAAAGTGGAGAATCGGGCGAGACAAGACCGCCCGAGTATCCAAGAGAAATGCCAAACGGGTGTCTAAAAGAGAATCGGGCGAGACAGGACCGCCCGAGAACTCAAGCGACGCCACGAGAGGTCTTGAAAATAAATGCCAAACGGGTGTCTAAAAGAGAATCGGGCGAGACAGGACCGCCCGAGAACTCAAGCGACGCCACGAGAGGTCTTGAAAAGAAATGCCAAACAGGTATCTAAAAGAGAATTGGGCAAGACAGGACCGCCCGAGAACTCAAGCGACGCCACGAGAGGTCTTGAAAAGAAAATGAGTGTCCCGGGTAGTCTAGCCAGCCCTTGAGACACTCAGAAAATTAATATGAGAGAAATGGGTTAGTCCACAATAATATTTATGATGACAATAATATTCATGATAACCATAATACTCATGCTGGCATCAGTGGTGACAATAATTATCCTGCAAAATAAATCACGCTCAATTTTAATTATTTTCCTCCGGAGACCGACACTAAGACCGACACTTGACCAACCCAGACTGTAGTCCTTAACCGCGGACACAGCTATTCGAATAGATATAACTCTACAGAGGGTGTACTCTTTACCCACAAGTAAAGGATTTCTTTAGCCAGCACCGAGACGCTGACTAATTCCCATTACGGCCTTTGGGCTGAAAACACACCTGACTAGCACACACCAGCTTAACTCACCAAAGCCAGGAATCACCCAAGGCAATGATAAAGTAAAACTCTAAGTGGGAAGGCCTCATTCAACGGCCTCCAATAGCATGGGATCACAATATTTATATCGGCGCGCAAACAGGGGTGCTACCCCCTCGGTCCCAGACCGGTTATACCCATGCCCCCGGACCAAGTGACATGCCTACCATGGGCCAATGGTATCTTTCACTATGGCCTCTCTATACGGTGTCTACACGGAAAGGGGTTATCAACTTACTAAACCATACCCTACCTGTGGCAGGGACAAGTGGTAGCACGGATCAAGTTTGGGGGTTACCGGAACAAGACTCGATCTACAGTCGACTCAGGAGGCTTATGTATTTCCTGCAGTGGTTAGCACAATAAAGTGTTCTTTCAACAGTAACACCAAAAACAGGGCCACAGCCCTTGTATGTCCCAACATGCATAACCAACAAAGGCATGATCACGCTCCAACATGATCACCCTTCTGCCGGTAACGGTATTTCTCTTATACCTGCTCCTGCAAGTTAGTCATGACAAGCACACGTTGCACGGTACGAGGAAACATGCCAACACTACATGCATGCAAATTTTATTGGAATTCAACATATGCATGATACAATTATTCTTGCAAACATTTAACCATGCAACCACCATATCAAGTGTTCTAGATGCTTGTCTTGAGCATGCAGAAGTGTGGAGTGCACTCCAAAAGTTTGAAAATTTTATCTTCCCTCCATTTCCTATTTTCAAAAAATATTGCAATTACCACATAAAGCCAAAATAGTGCTAAAATGTTGTTTGGAAAATTTTGAAATAAATACTAAAATAAACTAGATGAAATATTATTAATATCAGAAAAAGAATCAATTGATTTGGAGTTCATATGATTTTCCTAGAGAATTTCTAAGTTGAAATAAAAAACTAGATGAACTGTTTAATTGATCCAACCAAAACTAAGATTGGTAGAAATGTTCACCCTAGCCTTATTAATAGAGCATGATTTTAGGAGTATTTAGAAATTTGAATCGTGAAATTTGCTTTTGAAATGAGTGCTGTGGAAATATTTGAAAATTACTGGAAAAGAAAAAGAGGAGAGGCAGAAGCGCGCCCTGAGCGCTATTTAGCCGTGCAGTGCCACTAGGCCGGGCCCAGTCGCTCGGCCGCGCAGAAATCCGCCGACGTCGAAGGCGTATTCAGGAGAATACATCTTCCCCGCGCGAAGGCGGCTCCAGGGGAGCCCGTCTCCACTTAACCGGGGCAAGGCCCACCCGTCAGCGGCCCGGCCCCCTCGCCGAGTCTTTGACAGGCGGGGCCCATGGGTCGGGTTTGATCCTGGGTCAAACCATCGTCTCCGTCCTCTGTCCGTGGCATTCCGGCGATCGGTGCCGGCGAACGACGCTGCTACTCGAGGAGCTGAGGCCACCTGCGTGACCAGGAGATCCTGGCGATCCCGCCGAGGTACGGCATGGTCGTCAGGGAGCACAGGGTTGCCGGCGGTGAGGTCACACGAAGAACTCCGGCGGGAGCAAATTCGGCTTTTCGTCCGTGGTTGATTTCAGGCAAAATTGAAGGGTGGAAGGGAACCGTGGGATCGAGGGGAAGCTACTGGAGAAGAGTATGAGGAGAGGGAGGCTTTGGTTTCGTCGGAATCATCGGCGGAGTGATGGCGGATGTCTCGGCCGGAGACGAGGAAGACGGCTTTCCCGAGCTCGTTTGGGTGCACTGGAGGACTTGCAAGGGAGGGAGGAGTGATTCCGTGCCACGAGACGGGGTCGGGGATGGTTTTTATAGCGTGGAGGAGGTCGGTTCGCGGGTTCCAGTGGATAACCATGGCGGCAGTCTCCATTACTGCACCGAAGAGGTGGTTGCGGGCGGTGGTCGAGGTCGGTGGGGAGGTCGGTGCAATGGATGAGCTCGGGTAGGTGGTGGTTAGGGCTGGGGACGAGCTGGTGGCTTCAGAAATGTCTAGGTGCAGCGACGGTGCCGTGCCCGTGTGGACGACGGTGGCGGCAACTGTGGATGGTGATGGTCGGCGCTAGAGGCCAAGGAGAGATGTCGGCGAGGCTCAGGGGCGATTGGGTGGTCTGAGGAACACCAAGACGAGCAAGGGCAGTAGCAGAGGAGCAGCAGGAGATCGATGCCAGAGCCTGCACAACGAGCACTCTGCTAGTGCTCTCGACATGCATGCTGGGTGTTCGACTGAATGCTAGGGTGCCCTAGGTAGCTCTAATACAAGTGAGTCTTAACAAAGTCATTGACTATGGTGTGTGTGAGCTACTAGACATGTTGGTTTGACCAGAGAAGCTAGTGTGCAATGCATGTTAGGAAGATGCAATGATTCTGACTTGCACACAACGTGCTTGATGAAATGCTATGGCCATCTAGGAACTTTTGTTGATTATGGAAATTGGCAGGATGGTGTCTCCCTGGATGGTAGAAATGGTGGTGGAGTTGATTGGACAAATGAAAAAATTGTTAGTGCAAGTTTTGTTAGAATTCAGTTCTGGATTGGAAATACAGAGAATTATTTGGTGGTCCTAAATGAGGCAATTGGAGCTAATATTCTGGACTTAAGGGTTTCTTAGGGAGGACTATAAGGTGGAATAATTACAGAATTTTTGGAGCAAGGAAAAATACGGTTGTAGTTGAAACTCAAAAATAGAACAGAATTGAGAAGAGGATGTTTCACTCAAAATTTTCAAAAGACCAAGTTGGGTTTTTGCATAAAAGTGATCTGTAGGCATCACATGACGCCTCATAATTTTTGTAGAATTTTTAAAGAATTATTTAAAATAGTTGTAGTGCAACAGAGGCATTTAAAGTATTGAAAAGGCTACTAAAAGAATTATTTTAGGGCAAATTTTATTATGAAAATATTTCCTACTGTTATTTAAAATATAAATGAAATGATTTAAGGAAACTACAATAGCCCACAATATTTTTCCCAAAATTTTCTATATGGAGGGAAGAATTTTGGAAAACAGAAACAGGAAATACTCTAAAATAATAAAAGACCTAATAAAATTCCAAAATTTTATTTCTGGCCAAATTTTACTTAATAAAAACATGGTTAAATTTTTGGGGTGTTACACACCACCTTGTCGATGCACCAGATAATATTGCTATCTCTATAGCTAATAAAATAAGTGCATTACTTAAGGTTGACACGCAGGTCATTAAAGTGACAATCATATGGCTCCAGCCATCATGCCGAATCATGACACGCAGGTCATGTTAGTAAATTTACATCATATAGTCATCTCATACATAATCGAATTAATATGAGACTGGCTATACCACATCACATGCACATCCTGCAAAACCAAGTTAGACGCCTCTAATCGGTTTATGCAAAAAATTATTTTACGTGGCTTCTAAGGTTTCGAAACAAACCGAAGCTACCAACGTCCATCATCAAGTTTGATTATTCATGTTGCTAGATTAACTTTGCGGGGTGTATGAAACACGAGATAATGAAATCTTGAGCCCCATACTGAACTTCGTCATACGCATGACCCCCGTGAAGATCATATCTGCATTGCCCTTTTGTCTGCGAAATTTCATCTTTCTTTTAACTATGGTGGAATTCAACGAACTGTTAGCACTTCGTTGATCAATCAGGATCGCGGATTGCCAGAACTTTGAAACTCCACCATGCCATTATCAAGATCATAAATACGCAAATTTCAGGGAAGCAACAAGAACATCGGGTAATAGATTTCATCTGCTACCCGCACAAATAATTTTCAGCAATAGAACTCCTCTACTACAAATTATATTGTGCAACACCCATACATCTCTATGTATTCTAGATCGTAACCTGCATCTACGCATAGCACGGTTCATGATGCCACTGTAGGGGAATGCGACAGAAAACAAAAAAATTCCGATACTGCGAGCACGCCCAGGATCACTATGGAGATGCATATAGGGTTTGATCTGATCGTTACCGACTCGTAGCGCAGCGGAAGTAGAGTCGATGTAGATCGTCGGTGTAGATCCCCGCAGCTAGGATTTTACAACCTCCCAACCACTAGAATGTTCTCCCTCGTCTGCCCCTCGAATAGCCCTTCGGGAGGCGGTCAGACAGTCCCTCGGACGGTGTCAAGGACAGCCCATCGGGAGGACTCTTGAAACTCGGACGGTCACTCGGACAGCCCTTCGGGAGGACCCTTGAAACTCGGACGGTCACTCGGACAGCCCTTCAGGCACTCTCGAACAGCCCCTCGGGCAAAAAGATCGAACCTACGACCTCTCTACGGGGTTGCACACATACAGTGTCATCTATCCGGCAGGGCTTCGCCGTCCAGAACTAGTTCCCACCGGAACCCAGACAGCCTTTCGGCTCTACGAAACTATTTCGCGGGGAGGGAGAGAGAAAGCCAGATAATTGTATGGCAGTGTATGAGGACTCATGTGAGAACTTGGATGAAAATGGAGAGCACCCTCCACCCCTATTTATAGCGTGAGAAGAGATGGTAAAAATACCAAAATGCCCTCAGATATTTTCTCACTATTCTTAATAGTGTTTCCACTATCCATGAGATATTTTCTCCCAATAGTGTTTCCACTATTCATAATAGTGTTTCCACTATTCGTGAGATATTTTCTCCCAATAGTGTTTCCACTATTCACGAAAAAAAATTCATCTGCTGTTTGATCCGAAAAAATTCCTGAAGGCCGAGAACATTTCCGGCACCCCCTAAAATAATTTTGGACGCGTTCCGAAACATTTCCGGATCAATGATTTTCATCAGCGAAAAGCAACCAAAGCATTTCCGGCAGCTCCGGAATATTTCCGGGTTTTTTCTCCGTGAAAATCCCAGAAGTTCCCAGAACAATTCTGGCACCCTCTAAGAATTTCCAGGCATGTGCCGAAACCATTTTGACCTAATGGTATACCCTGAAACAACTTTTTAGTTTTACCGAAACTATTCCGGTGTTCTCTCCCCGGAACTTTTCCGTTGTCTCCGAAACTTTTCCGGTGACTTGCTCTCAAACTCCCTGTCTAGAATTCAGCAGATAGATGACCCTTAAGCGTGTGACCCTATAGGTTCCGTGAAGCATAGACATGACCGGAACTCTTTCCGATCAATGATCAACATCGGAGCCGTGGACACTCATATTGACCCCTATACCCACACGAATAAATATTCGAGTGAACCTCCAGTTGGCTGTGTGCTATTCCTGTTGCTTCGCGATATGTTACAAATACCCGAGGTGAGAATCATCGGCATCCCTGTGGATCAACACTTGTCCACAATGCCAGTTAACTCGTTGCTGGTTTTGTTCTCTTTTCTCGTTTCCGTGTTCCGGCATCCCAGTGATCAAATCACATTGTGTCTGGCCAGACGATGATGGATACCGTAACACCGAGAGGGCCCAGAGATATCTCTCCATCGTCGGAGGAGAAAATCCCAATCTTGAGCTATGAAGTCCCTTGTCATACTTTCCCATGAACCCGTAAGCCGCCGTAATAGCCGCCCAGTTACGGATGACGTTTAACAAACCCCAAAGTTCATGAATCAAGCCTGAAGGAACTCGATACTCTCGTGGTCTAAGGAATTATGCAAACGTTAACTTTCTCTGTGTTATTAACCATTAACTTGTGACGAATGTATCTCATAGCATAACATCAATTCGGGTCGATTCAACACAAGTGTTCTCCTAACATTATGCCCTCAAAGTTGCCGGCATAGTCATGCCCATGATCAGGAAAACAGAACCATCATGCAACACTTGAGCTAGTCTAAGAGGCCAGACTAGGAATACATTTACCGTTTATTATTCCACACATGCATATGAGTCTTCCTCTGAGCCTCGTGGTTATTGTAGACTCGAGAACCATAGCAGTTATAGCATGGAACCTAAACATAATTATGAACATGGAGATAAACAATAACATTTATTATTGCCTCTAGGGCATATCTCCTACACCCTCCCAACCACCCAATCGAGCTTCTGGAGCTCTCCTACCCCTCCCATGGCCGGAGCCCCGCCGTCGGCCGCCACTCAAATTCGAGCGACACGGCCACCCTCTCTCCATACAACCACCACCAGGAGCCTCCCCTATCCATCCCGAACCTTCCCGTATCCCCAGCCCCTCGCCCCGCGGCCGTAGCACCGAGCCCACCTCCGCCCATAACCACCGTCCGCCATGGCCGATGGTACGCTCGCTCCCGCCCTCCCCGTGGTCGGCGACCTACATGGATGGATGTGCCCCGTCGCCCTGATCACATCCATAACTGGAGCGCCGCCAGAGATGGCCGGTAGCTCCGGCAATCGTCGTCGAGGCGAGCATCTCTCCTCGGCCGAGCGCAGGTGTAATGCCCCGGACACACCCGCCGGTGGTCGTTACTCCTGGAGGGATCTAGACTGGCCCCACAGATCAACACTAGTCTTTCCTGCGCACTTTGTCCTCACTCGTGCGCACCCGGGAATAACTTCCCGGTCGGTCACCCATCCTGAATTACTCCAAGCTAAGCACGCTTAACTCTGGAGTTCTTTCCGAATGGCTCCCGGAAAATAAGGAATTCCTTATTGATATGAGTAGTCTAGCATCCCTATTAAGTAAGGCTATCACATACACCCCCACTCAGAGGAACCGACGTCCTCGTCGGGCCACAGGAATGTTTCCTCTTGGCACATACGTCTGTGCGTCCAGTCCGGTACATGTACCATGCCATGTGCCACGACTGGTTACAAACATCATAAACAACATGACCACGCACCTGACCCGCAAACATCTGTGTAACCGCGAGGGTCGGCTCTGATACCAACTTGTAACGCCCCGTACACACCCGCCGGTGGTCGTTACTCCGGGCGGGATCTAGACTGGCCCCACAGATCAACACTAGTCTTTCCTGCGCACTTTGTCCTCACTCGTGCGCACCCGGGAATAACTTCCCGGTCGGTCACCCATCCTGAAATTACTCCAAGCTGAGCACACTTAACTTTGGAGTTCTTTCCGAATGGGCTCCCGGAAAAGAAGGAATTCCTTATTGATATGAGTAGTCTAGCATCCCTATTAAGCAAGGATATCACAGCAGGCGCGGGAGGGGCAACATGGACCTGCCAGGCGGGTCCCGCCTCCTTTGTGGCCCCACCCGTCAGCCAGAAGTCGTATTCCGCAGGAATACGCTTTCTGCTTTGAAAGCCGTACTCCGCCGCAGCTTCGGGCCAGAAGTCGTTTTCCCCGTCTGAAGGCGTATTCCACAAAATGCGCTTTCTGTTCTCAGCAGCCGGCGCTGAAACCCTTCTATTGAGGACGTTCGCCCATTAGCAGCAGAAAAGCATAGTTTTTATTTGTTTTTCTGCCTAACGAATGAACGGTCGTATTTTCGCGACTGTAACTCCGAATCAGGTGATTCCAAAGCCCACGATCTTAGTTTGTCAAGCCCGTTCCGATGGTGTCATTTTCATCATGTTGTAACATTTTGTAAATGACCATTTTTGCCCTTGCCCTTTAATCAGCTCCACCAGGAGAGAAACTTTTCCGGCAAAATTTTGCGCGAGCTTCTCGCACTTCTTCCCGGTGAATCCTTCATCCCCAGGCGAGCCACAACAGCCACTTGCATGATGGCATTGCAATAGCCATGGGTTTCACTTGAATGATTGAATAATTGTGTGCTCATGCAATTATTTTGTTAATACTATGCATATGTGTGTGAATCCATGCTCATTCTTATGCCAGGTTCATTTTCATCTAGTAAGTTAAATGATTATTTGCTAGTATTATTATTATCATGTTCCATTCTTGTATTCAGTTCATATGCTAGTGATCATGATATGCTCATATGAATAGTTATGGTTTGTTATGCAAATACTTATCATATTCATGATCATCGATATGCCATGCTCATTTGCATCCCGTTGACTAAATGATTTAGCATTGTTGATGTTATGATGGTTATGTTGCCCATCCTTGGTTACACTGAGATCATGCTCATATGCATTGTCATTTCATTATGTTATTTTTGTTGGGGAATGTTGCATGAAAATCAAAAAAATTCCTACGAACACTCAAGATCTAATCTAGGAGATGCATGGCAACGAGAGGGGAGTGTGTCTACATACCCTTGTAGATTGAAAGCATTAGCGTCGTAACGCGGTTGATGTAGTCGTACTCTCCACGATCCAATAGCGATCCAATCCGATCTAGTGCCGAACGTATGACACCTCCGAGATTAGCACACGTTCAGCTCGATGGCGTCCTCTCCTTCTTGATCCAGCAAGAGCGGGGGAGAAGGTAGATGAGATCGGAGCCAGCACGACGGCGAGGTGGTGGTGGTGGCAGCGGAAATCCGGCAGGGCTTCGCCAAGCGCTGACAGAACGTGGAGGAGGAAGAGAGGGAGGGGGCGGCCAAGGGTGGAAGCGTGCTGCCCCCCGCGCCCCTCCCCGCTATATATAGAGGAGAAAACTTGGAGGAGGAGGAATAGTGCCACGCGAACAGTACCACGTGAACAGTAAACACGTGAACAGTAAACACGTGAACAGTACCGCATGAATAGTAATTCCCTTTCCAAGTAATGCCTCTTATCTCCTATTTTAAAGGGATTTGATCTTATCACTTGGGACAGCCGCATGGGCCAAGTGGGGCTGATGTGCCTGGCCCATGAAGGGCTGGTGCGCCCCCCTTAGAGTCCATGTGGACCCTCCGTGGACTTCCGGACACCTCCGGAACCCTCCAGAACCTTCTGGAAGCTTCCCGGTACAATACCGAAAAGAACCGAACTTTTTTCGGAACCAAAAATATTACTTCCCATATATAAATCTTTACCTCCGGACCATTCCGGAGCTCCTCATGATATCCTGGATCCCATCCGGGACTTCGAACAACCTTCGGACTTTCCACTGTTAATATCTCATTACTACCCTAGCACTATCGAACGTTAAGCGTGCGACCCTACGGGTTTCGGAACATGCAGACATGACCGAGACTCCTCTCTGGTCAATAACCAATAGCGGGACCTGGATGCCAATATTGATTCCTACGTATTCAATGAAGATCTTTATTGGTTGAACCATGATGTCGAGGATTCGGTTAATCCCGTATGCAATTCCCTTTGTCCAGCGATATGTTACTTGCCCGAGATTCGATCATCGGTATCTCCATACCTAGTTCAATGTCGTTACCGGCAAGTCTCTTTACTCATTCCGTAATACAAGATCCCATGGCTAACTCATTAGCCACATTGCTTGCAAGCTCTTTACATTGTTGTATTACCGAGAGGGCCCAGAGATATCTCTCCGTCATACGGAGTGACAAATCCCAGTCTCGATCCGTGCCAACCCAACAAACACCTTCGGAGATACTTGTAGAGCACCTTTATGATCACCCAGTTATGAAGTGACGTTTGGATACACACTAAGTATTCATCCGGTGTCAGGGAGTTGCACGATCTCATGGTCTAAGGAACAGATAGTTGACATGAAGAAAGCTGTAGCAAATAAACTAAACGATCTGATGCTAAGCTTACGGTTGGGTCTTGTCCATCACATCATTCTCCTAATGATGTGACCCCGTTATCAAATGACAACTCATGTCTATGGTTAGGAAACCTTAACCATATTTGATCAACGAGCTTGTCTAGTAGAGGCTCACTAGGGACACGGTGTAGTTTATGTATTCACACATGTATTTAAGTTTCCGGTCAATACAATTCTAGCATGAATAATAAACATTCATCATGAACAAGGAAATATGATAATAACCAATTTATTATTGCCTCTAGGACATATTTCCAACAGTCTCCCACTTGCACTAGAGTCAATAATCTAGTTTACATTGTAATGAATCTAACACCCATGGAGTCCTGGTGCTGATCATGTTTTGCTCGCGGAAGAGGTTTAGTCAACGGGTCTACCACATTCAGATCCGTATGTACTTTTGCAAATCTTTGTGTCTACAATGCTCTGCTTGGAGCTACTCCAGCTAACTGCTCCACTATTCAATTCGTATCCGGATTGAGAACTTTAGTCATCCGGATCAGTGTCAAAGCTATCATCAGCGTAACTCTTTACGACGAGCTTATCTTCACCTCCATAAACGAGAAACATGTCCTTAATCCTCTTTAGGTACTTAAGGATATTCTTGACCGTTGTCCAGTGATCTACTCCTGGATCACTTTGGTACCTCCATGCCAGACTTATGGCAAGGCACACATCAGGTCTGGTACACATCATGGCATACATTATAGAGCCTATAGCTGAGCCATAGGGGATGACCTTCATCCTTTCTCTTTCTTCTGCCGTGGTCGGGCTTTGAGTCTTACTCAACTTCACACCTTGCAACACAGGCAAGAACCCTTTCTTTGACTGGTCCATTTTGAACTTCTTCAAAATCTTGTCAAGGTATGTGCTTTGTGAAAGTCCTATTAGGCGTCTTGATCTATCTCTATAGATCTTGATCCCCAATATGTAAGCAGCTTTACTCAGGTCTTCCTTTGAAAAACTCCTTTCAAACAACCCTTTATGCTTCCCAGAAATTCTACATCATTTCCAATCAACAATATGTCATCCACATATAATATTAGAAATGCTACAAAGCTCCCACTCACTTTCTTGTAAATACAAGCTTCTCCGTAAGTTTGTATAAAACCAAAAGCTTTGATCACCTCATCAAAGCGTATATTCCAACTCCGAGATGCTTGCACCAGTCCATAGATGGATCGCTGGAGCTTGCATACTTTGTTAGCATCCTTAAGATCGACAAAACCTTGCGGTTGCATCATATACAACTCTTCCTTAAGAAACCCGTTAAGGAATGCTGTTTTGACGTCCATCTGCCAGATCTCATAATCATAAAATGCGGCAATTGCTAACATGATTCTAACAAACTTAAGCATCGCTACGGGTGAGAAAGTCTCATCATAGTCAACCCCATGAATTTGTCGGAAACCTTTTGCGACAAGTTGAGCTTTATAGACAGTGACATTACCATCAGCATCTGTCTTCTTCTTAAAGATCCATTTGTTTTCAATGGCTTGCCGATCAACGGGCAATTCTACCAAAGTCCATACTTTGTTCTCATACATGGATCCTATCTCGGATTTCATGGCCTCAAGCCATTTGTCAGAATCCGGGCTCATCATTGCTTCTTCATAGTTCATAGGTTCGTCGTTGTCTAACAACATGACTTCCATGACGGGATTACCGTACCACTCTGGTGTGGAATTTACCCTGGTCGACCTACGAAGTTTAGTAGTAACTTGATCCGAAGTTTCATGATCATCATCATTAGCTTCCTCTCCGGTTGGTGTAGACATCACGGGAACTTCTTTCTGTGATGTGCTACCTTCCAATTCGAGAGAAGGTACAATTACCTCATCAAGTTCTACTTTCCTCCCACTCACTTCTTTCGAGAGAAACTCCTTCTCTAGAAAGGACCCATTCTTAGCAACCAAGATTTTGCCCTCGGATCTGTGGTAGAAGGTATACCCAATGGTCTCTTTAGGGTATCCTATGAAGACGCACTTCTCCACTTTGGGTTCGAGCTTATCAGGCTCAAGCCTCTTGACACAAGCGTCGCATCTCCAAACTTTAAGAAACGACAGCTTATGTTTCTTGCCAAACCATAATTCATATGGTGTCGTCTCAACGGATTTAGATGGTGCCCCGTTCAAAGTGAATGCGGCTGTCTCTAATGCATAACCCCAAAATGATAGTGGCAAATCGGTAAGAGACATCATAGAACGCACCATATCCAATAGAGTATGATTACGACGTTCGGACACACCATTACGCTGTGGTGTTCCAGGTGGCATCAGCTGTGAAACAATTCCATATTGTCTCAAATGCATACCAAACTCTTAACTCAAATATTCACCTCCACGACCAGATCGTAGAAATTTAATTTTCTTATTACGATGATTCTCCACTTCACTCTGAAACTCCTTGAACTTTTCAAATGTTTCAGACTTGTGTTTCATTAAGTAAATATACCCATATCTACTAAAATCATCTGTGAAGGTAATAAAATAACGATATCCACTGCGTGCTTCAACACTCATCGGACCGCATACATCGGTATGTATTATTTCCAACAAGTCACTTGCCCGCTCCATTATTCCGGAAAACGGGGTTTTAGTCATCTTGCCCATGAGGCATGGTTCACACATCTCAAATGATTCATAATCAAGAGATTCCAGAAGTCCATCAGCATGGAGTTTCTTCATGCGCTTTACACCAATATGACCTAAGCGGCAGTGCCACAAGTATGTGGTACTATCATCATTAACCTTGCATCTTTTGGCATCGATATTATGAATATGTGTATCACTACAATCGAGATTCAACAGAAATAAACCATTCACTAAGGGTGCATGACCATAAAAGATATTATCCATATAAATAGAACAACCATTATTCTCTGTCTTAAATGAATAACCGTCTCGCAATAAACAAGATCCAGATATAATGTTCATGCTTAACGCAGGCACCAAATAACAATTATTCAGGTTCATAACTAAACCCGAAGGTAAACGTAGAGGGAGCGTGCCGACTGCGATCACATCAACCTTGGAACCATTTCCAACGTGCATCGTCACCTCGTCCTTAGCTAGGGTCCGTTTATTCCGCAGCTCCTGTTTCGAGTTACAAATATTAGCAACCGAACCAGTATCAAATACCCAGGCGCTACTATGAGCACTAGTAAGGTACACATCAATAACATGTATATCAAATATACCTTTGTTGACATTGCCAGCCTTCTTATCTGCCAAGTACTTGGGGCAGTTCTGCTTCCAGTGACCATTCCCCTTCCAATAGAAGCACTCAGTCTCAGGTTTGGGTCCAGCCTTGGGTTTCTTCACGGGAGCGGTCAAAGCACATTTGCTCCCTTGGAGGTTTTGGTAATTAATAACAACATATATCTCATTGAACTAATGTCCATTCAATTTAAAGATTTCAAGATGTTCAATGATTGGCATGGCATGGACTAGAGATGTGGACCCCTCAAAATGCTAAGGACATGGATTGGCAAAAGCTCAAGACTCTACATTTTTGGTTTAGTGATCCAAGATCACATTGAGTTCATAGGAAAGCCAATAGTATTAAAAGGGGATGAGGTGTTGCTTAATGGTCTTTTTGCTCAAGTGCTTAGTGACAGTACTCCAAAACCCCCAACCACTTTCTCCATCCAAATATGTCCAAAACCTACATTCCAACTCGGCCCCACCGAAATTTCCTATCCGGAGCCACCAAGTTCATCTAGACGTAGCCACTGCCAAAACCCTAACAAATCAGATCCACCAATATGGATCTCGGTCCCACCGAGATGGCCCTGCCAACTCTCTGTAATCATTTGCACTTACTTCGGTCCCACCGAGTTTTGCAAATCGGTCGCACCGAGATGGCTTGCCAACTCTCTGTTGCCTTATTGCTTCACTTCGGTCCTACCGAGTTGATGCAATTGGTGCCACCGAGACGAAGTTTGCCCTAACCATTGCACATCGGTCCATCCGAGTTGTTCCAGTCGGTCCCACTGAGATTCCTAACGTTCATAGCTTTTACACAGTTCGGTGCTACCGAGATTTCTGATCGGTGCCACCGAGTTGGGTCAAAAGTGTGTAACGTTTGGATTTTGTGTGGCGGCTATATATACCCCTCCACCACTTCTTACTCAGTAAGGAGAGCCATCAGAACGTGCCTACACTTCCACCATACATTTTCTGAGAGAGAACCACCTACTCATGTGTTGAGATCAAGAGATTCCATTCCTACCATTTGATCCTTGATTTCTAGCCTTTCCCAAGTTGCTTTCCACTCAAATCCTTCTTCCACCATAGCCAAATCTGTGAGGAGTTGTTTGAGTGTTGGGGAGACTATCATTTGAAGCACAAGAGCAAGGAGTTCATCAACAACACACCGTCTATTACCTTTTGGAGAGTGGTGTCTCCTAGATTGGTTAGGTGTCACTTGGGAGCCTCCGACATGATGTGGAGTTGAACCAAGGAGTTTGTAAGGGCAAGGAGATCGCCTACTTCATGAAGATCTACCCGAGTGAGGCTAGTCCTTCGTGGACGTAAGCCATGGTGGGATAGACAAGGTTGCTTGTTCGTGGACCCTTCATGGGTGGAGCCCTCCGTGGACTCGCGCAGCCGTTACCCTTTGTGGGTTGAAGTCTCCATCAACGTGGACGTACGATAGCACCACCTATCGGAACCACGCCAAAAATCACCGTGTCTCCATTGCGTTTGCCTTCTCCAAACCCTTCCCCTTTACTTACATGTGCAATTGTTTACTTTCCGCTGCCACACTCTTAGAATTGCATGTGTAGGGTGATGCTTAACTTGTATACTTGCTAAAATCTGCCTACAACTAAAATTGGGAAAATGTTTGGTTTTTTATTTGGTCAAGTAGTCTAATCACCCCCCCTCTAGACATACTTTCGATCCTACAAGTGGTATCAGAGCTTTGGTCTCCATAAGCCTTGATTTCCATTGCTTTGGTGATCATAGCCTTGGTTTCACAACCTAGGAGAGTATGGCGTCTAGTGAGGGTAATTATCACCGTAGAGGTCCATATTTTGATGGTAGAAACTTCGCTAGTTGGAAACATAAGATGAAAATGCATATTCTTGGTCATAACCTCGCCGTTTGGGCTGTTGTTCGTGTTGGCTTGCAAGGTGAATTCTTTGAGGATGGCAAGGAACCGGATCGTGAAGCAACCGCAGAAAAATTGAAGATGTTGCAATACAATGCTCAAGCTTGTGACATTCTCTTCAACGGTTTGTGTCCTGAGGAATTCAAGAAAATCAGCCGCCTCGAGAATGCAAAGGAAATTTGGGATACTTTAGTTGATATGCATGAGGGTACCAAGTCCGTCAAGGAATCTAAGTTGGATGTGCTTCAAAGTCAACTTGACAAGTTCAAGATGAAGGATGGTGAAGGAGTCGCTGAAATGTACTCTAGGCTTGCTCTCATCACAAATGAGATTGTCGGCTTAGGAAGTGAAGAGATGACCGACAAGTTCATCATCAATAAGATCCTTAGAGATTTGGATGGAAAATATGATACCGTTTGCACATTGATCCAAATGATGCCACATTACAAAGATCTCAAGCCCACGGAAGTCATTGGAAGGATAGTTGCTCATGAAATGTCGCTCAAAGACAAAGAGGAGCTACACAATAAATCAAGTGGTGCCTACAAAGCCTCAACCGATTCTCCAACAACTTCAAGTGACAAGCTAGTATCCAATGAAGAGATAAGCCTAAGGTGCAAAGATTCAACAAGTTCTACAGGAACAAAGGGAAAGAAAGAAGCTCTAGCTCAAGACACTATGAAAGAAGATCATCAAGTCGTGACCGAAATTGCTACAATTGTGGAAAACCCAGACACTATTCCAATGAGTGTACGGCTCCCTACGAGAAAAGAGACGAATCACCAAGAGGAAGACATAGAAGAGATGAATCACCTCATAAGGAGAGAAGGAGTAGAGATGATCGTTATGAATGAAGACACTCTCGAAGAAGCAAGGATTCAGAAAGGAAGGACAAGTCATCAAAGAGCTACACAAGAAGAAGACATCAAGATCATGTTGGTGAATGGGTTTCCGGCTTCGACTCTGACAACCACTCCGAGAGAAGCTATCACTCCAACTCCGACTATAGTCAAGATGAAGGTGTTGCCGGACTTGCTCTTGTGTCATCCAACTCCTATGATCTCTTTGATTCACCAAATGAAGGAATTGGAAGATGCTTCATGGCAAAAGGCCCCAAGGTATCACACCCCGAGTATCTTGATTTCAATAGTGATGAAGATGATTTGCTTGGTGATGATGATTTACTTGTTGATAAGGCTAGTGATGTGAGCTATAATGAAAATGCTAGTAATCATGATAGTCAAGAGGAAACGAGTGACAATGCTATGAAGGAGATTGAGCGTCTAACTAAAGAACTAAATGCTCTTAAGTTAGCTCATGAAATAACTCAAGAGGATCATAGAGAACTTCTAAGAACTCATGAGAAGCTACGCTTCGAGAAGCTACGCTTCGAGAAGCTAAATTTAGAGCAAGAGCATGAGTTTCTTAAAGCTATCAATGACGATCTTCGAAAGAAGAGTTCTTCATATCTTGCCAAATGTTTACTCTTGTCTACCTTTATGCCACAAGTTAAACCTAAGCAAACTAGTAACAAAGGTAAAAAGGGTTCTACCTGTAGTAGTAACAATGACCATGCTAAACCCAATATTGTTGCCTCTAGTAGTTCTATTGATTCCACTAATGATTCTCTTAGCCAAGTTACACTTGAGCAAGAAAACATTCTATTGAAAGGAATTATAGAAAAAGGTGTCTACAAGAGCCTTGCCGGGAGTAAGCAATTTGAGGAAATTGTACGCAAACAAGGAAGGCACCGGAAGAACCAAGGTGTTGGTTTCGACCGAAAGTTCAATGCTAATGGAGTTGAGTGGGAAGAAGATCAATACCCCAAGACGAAATTTGTACCTCAACAAGAGAATTATGATCCTACTTCCTTCAAGGGAACACAAGCTCAAGAAGATCTTCCACCACAAGACCACAAGCTAAAAGGCAAGGACAAGCTTCAAGAAGAGATTGACTCATTTGAAGAAGCACCTCAAGCCATGGTCAAGTGGGTTCCCAAGACTTCATCAAGTTCTACTTCATCAAGTGCTACTACAACTCCAAGGATTCCCATCAATTTGATGTGGGTCCCGAAGAAGAAGAACTAGAGAGTTCTTGAGGGTGACTCCGCCAACAAACTTCACTCACATTCATTTTTGGCAAGAACTTGTGCAATCAACTTCCACATCTTGCACCAGTTCATGGAGTCACAAACCCTCTTGTTGGTAAGGCAAGGGACAAGGTAGTCATTGCATTCATGGACATCATCATATGTGTATTTCACTTTATGTCTATGTATATCCTTGTATGTTCCTTGTGTGGGACTAACCCATGTAGGTATTGAAAGCACAAAACTCCAAAGGATTGCTCCCAACTCTTGATGGTCTACATCAACATTGAGCATCCACATCTTCAACATCTACATGAAGTCATCATCGACAAAACCCAAGGTTAGTTCATCCCTCCTTGGGGGGATATCACATCTAGGGGGAGCTTTGCTCTAAGACTTGAGCTAAAGCAACTCTAATGGTGTGAACACATCAATGCTTTATGTAAAAGTGGCAACCCCGCTTGTGCTTAAACGATGAGTATGACCTATGATCAAATGTTCTCATTTGACTCCTAAGTCAATATACTCATATATAGATGACCTAGTCATCGCCATTGCTTGATAGATGCTAGAATTGGTTGTGCATGTTTGACACATATTTCATTTGCTATCTTATTGTGTGAGCATGTTGGTTTGCATGTTTTCTTCATTCGAGGACATCCATTTGTTGTTTTGATTGTCTTGGTTTTTCTGGCCAAGTGGATGTACAAGAATGCCTAAGTACCTTCTCTAGCTATATATGCTTTCTTGTCTCAAATTCTATTATTGCTGCATCACAAAAATTGAACAAGTCATTTTCGGACCCTCCGGGTGAGGCGCACTCGGAGTCGCCGATCTGAAAGGGCTGAACCTCCAAAACCTTCTACATGATTTTGGCCGAACCAATTCACTCACACTCGGTCTACCGAAATCATTTAGATTGATCTAGGTTTCCATCTCGGTGTCACCAAGTTGAACCATTTCGGTGCCACCGATGTGCTATACTGCTTGCAGTTGCACATATCGGTGTCACCAAGTTGTCCAACTCGGAGCCACCGACAGAACACGGGTATATATACTCCGCGGGCCCGAACGATTGAAATTTCTCAAACCTCTTCGTTCCCTCACCCCGTTGCTGCCGTCACCCAGGTCTTCAGATCGTCGCCCTTGTCTCCTGCATGCCCTCGCCGCCGGAATCCATCGCCGTTAATGGCAATCTGCTCCGCTGTTGCCGCCATAGAGGATCTCCACCAAGTTAGGGTGAGATTCGACCCCCTTCGTGCTCTAAATTCTGATTCAATGCACGGATGGATTGCCATGATCCTTGCCACGGATTGAGACTTTCCTTTACACTACAAATTCCTTAGATTAGATTCGAGCAAAAAAATTAGGTTTAAGTTTCTGCCGAACGCATCTCGGACCGACCGATTAGAGATTTTCGGAGTCACCGATTTGGCCCCAGGCCATTGCAATAGTACGTCTCGGTGCCACCGAGTTGTACGAATCGGTGAGACCGAAAGTAACATTTTAGTGAAACCCTAGCATCTCAGAGACACCGAAACCCATCTCGGTCTGACCAAAATGGAGTGTAAAGTTTCTGTTGAGTGCTTCGGTATCGCCGAGATTATCAACTCGGTCCATCCGAAATGCCTTCGGTGAAAACTTGAAACTAAGATTTGAACTCAATTTTTATGAAAAATGTCTGCTTTTTGTGATGACTCATCTACTCTGCCCATACCCATCTATTCATAGGGTCAGCTTTGCAAGATGTCAGATGCCAGCGATAGTCAGAATATTTCAGAACAGCACAATGATCTCAGTTCAGGCTCTAGTCCTGTGGAAAGCTTTTATGAGGGAGAGAGAAGCTCTCCAGATCTTCCAAAAGCTGCAACAAGGACCAGGAAGAAGAGAACCTCAGATGATGAGGATGAGGACTTTGGTGCTAGTGAAGCAACATCAAAGAAGAAGAGAATTGTGCTTGCAATGGAGTATAGCACCAAACCAACTGCTGCCAAAGATAAATCTGCTGTGAAGAAAGTTACAAAGAAAACAATGACATTCACACTTGAGGAGCCAAGTGAAATAGAGGCAGCTGCAGGAGGAAAGAAGAAGAGAGCAAGGAAAACTACTGCTCATGTGATTGGCAAACCCTCCATGATGATTCAGGAGGAGGAGGAGGAACCAGCAGCTGATGCACCCCCTGCAAAATCTCAGAAGCTTATGTCTGATGCTATAAGGACTGCTGCCCCCACCAAGTCTAAGCCGAAAGCTCCAGCACCCAAGAGGTCAACTAGAAATATCCCTGCTACTGAGAAGAACAAGGCCCCAGTGCCTGAAGTTGATGTTGATGAGGAGCCACTAGTGCTCAAAAAATTGAAGCCCAAGATTCCAGATCATGACAATGCACACCCTGTTGCCGAAAACATGATGCTCAAGAAGGACAAAGGACTGCGTCAATGGAGATTGACTGATCCTTATGCTGCAAGAAGAAGGACTGCTTGTGATTACCGCTTTCAGACCAGAGAACAACAAGATTTCTATGAGACTGTGCTACTTGATAAGAAGCCAATCGTCAGTGACATGAGATGGGTGGACTGGAAGTATATTGATGCCAATGAAGATTATTTCCCCCATGTTCATGAGAGCTTCAGGATAGCTGGTGTTGATGACTTTGTTGGACAGAAGCTTACCAAGTGGAATGATGAGATGATCACGCAACTCTACTCCACAGCACATTTTTATCCAGATAGCCGAATTGTGTGGATGACTGAGGGATCCAGATACCTGTCAACCATCTCTGAGTGGGCTACTCTTCTTGGTGCTCCAAAAGAAGAAGATGATGACATTGATATATATGCCAAGCTCAAGATGGGCCACAATTCCATGGCTAATATGTGCACAGCTATCCCTGAGAAAGACATTGAGTCTCACAAGCTAGGATCTGTGAAGCACTTGCTACCTGGTTTGGCCACCACCAACACAATCTTGAGGTACACTCTATTGCCCAAGTCTGGAGATGATAAGTTGATACGTGGCCACACCATCAACTTGTTGCACCTCTTTGATACACCTCAGAAGTTCAAGGTGATGAGCTTGATTGTTGAAACTATCAAGAGGACAGCTACTGATCAGAAGAGATCTTGTGGATATGCTCCGCACATTCAGATGCTCATCAATTACAAGGTTGGAACGAGCACTTATCTACTTGATCACGAGCATCTCCCATTGCGTCCAGAGTTCGAGGACAATGTTGTAGTGATGGACCCTTTGCATCCTACATCTACTCAAGCACAACAGAAGATCCGAGCAGCCGCAGAAGCAAAAGCAGCCAAGGAGGCATCTGCTCCCAATGCACCCATTGCAAACCTCAAGTCGAAGAATGACCAGATGACTTATCTGCTGGAAGCCACCCTGAGGATTGAGCGAAGTCTGGCCAACCTCACCAAGAACCAGGCTAGCCTAGAGTGGATAGTCGAGACAAAGATTCATGATCTTGATGTGAAGATCACTGAGGTACAGACCATTGTGGAGAAGCTGAAGGATGATGTTGATGCAGCCAGGGCTATTTCTGATGATAGTGGAGATGACAGACCCACGACTGAGAGATTCCAGATAGTGCCCTGGGCATACAGGTCTACTGCAGTGCCTGTTGCAGATACGAGGACCACAGTCTCTGCACCTGCTGCTGCTGCTACAGTGCCACCTCTAGTCTCTACTACACCAGCCCAGCAGACGTCAGCTGAAGCCTTCACGGATGCACTTCTCTCAATGCCGTCTACGCACACCGGAGCTGCCAGCGGAGTTCACCTTCAGGAGCTGCCGAGGATCATGCCTAGAGAGACGCATAGTCCTATTCCTATTCGAACTTTTTGGTACTTGTTGCCAAAGGGGGAGAATTTGTATAGATCATTAGGCTTCGAGAGAGAGTGTCTTGCTTTTTGCTCGTCGTTTTCTTGAGTTTTTGCTACTGTTTGGTTTATGCTACTCTTGTTTGATGTGTGCTTGTTACTATGTGTTTGTGAGATACTATGTATGGTTGATCATACTATGCTTCATGTGATGCTTAATGCTTATCCTTATCATTATCTTTGTATGATCATTCACTTGTTTTTTGGTGATGCGTGCCTACTATTCCATTCATATCATTTTGCGTGCTCCACCAAGTTGTATGTGACATGGAAGAGTGACCCATGATCCTAATTGATTGTGCATTTGCATTCAAACGCAAATTTTTAATAATGCACAAATTTAGGGGGAGCTCTTGCTTATCACATACTTCTCAAAGCGATGATGTATTCCATTCATTCAATCATTTGTCGAAGCTTCGATCTATATGTTGTCATCAATTACCAAAAAGGGGGAGATTGAAAGCACATTTGCTCCCTTGGTGGTTTTGGTAATTCATAACAACATATATCTCATTGAACTATTGTCCATTCAAGTTAAAGATTTTAGGATG
The DNA here is from genome assembly GCA_039707655.1 of Elymus sibiricus. Taxonomy (NCBI): domain Eukaryota; kingdom Viridiplantae; phylum Streptophyta; class Magnoliopsida; order Poales; family Poaceae; genus Elymus; species Elymus sibiricus. Next base: position 41,514,081 of record CM077670.1, read on the forward strand.
TTCAATGATTGGCATGGCATGGACTAGAGATATGGACCCCTCAAAATGCTAAGGACATGGATTGGCAAAAGCTCAAGACTCTACATTTTTGGTTTAGTGATCCAAGATCACATTGAGTCCATAGGAAAGCCAATACTATTAAAAGGGGATGATGTGTTGCTTAATGGAACTTTTGCTTAAGTGCTTAGTGACAGTACTCCAAAACCCTCAACCACTTTCTCCATCCAAACATGTCCAAAACCTACATTCCAACTCGGCCCCACCGAAATTTCCTATCCGGAGCCACTGAGTTCATCTGGACTTAGCCACTGCCAAAACCCTAACAAATCGGATCCACCGATATGGATCTTGGTCCCACCGAGATGGCCCTGCCAACTCTCTGTAATCGTTTGCACTTACTTTGGTCCCACCGAGTTTTGCAAATTGGTCGCACCGAGATGGCTTGCCAACTCTCTGTTGCCTTATTGCTTCACTTCGGTCCTACCAAGTTGATGCAATCGGTGCCACCGAGACAAGGTTTGCCCTAACCATTGCACATCGGTCCATCCGAGTTGTTCCAGTTGGTCCCACCGAGATTCCTAACGTTCATAGCTTTTACACAGTTCGGTGCTACCGAGATTTCTGATCGGTGCCACCGACTTGGGTCAAAAGTGTGTAACGGTTGGATTTTGTGTGGAGGCTATATATACCCCTCCACCACTTCTTACTCAGTAAGGAGAGCCATCAGAACGTGCCTACACTTCCACCATACATTTTCTGAGAGAGAACCACCTACTCATGTGTTGAGATCAAGAGATCCAATTCCTACCATTTGAACCTTGATTTCTAGCCTTTCCCAAGTTGCTTTCCACTCAAATCCTTCTTCCACCATAGCCAAATCTGTGAAGAGTTGTTTGAGTGTTGGGGAGACTATCATTTGAAGCACAAGAGCAAGGAGTTCCTCAACAACACACTGTCTATTACCTTTTGGAGAGTGGTGTCGCCTAGATTAGTTAGGTGTCACTTGGGAGCCTCCGACATGATGTGGAGTTGAACCAAGGAGTTTGTAAGGGCAAGGAGATCGCCTACTTCGTGAAGATCTACCCGAGTGAGGCTAGTCCTTCGTGGACGTAAGCCATGGTGGGATAGACAAGGTTGCTTCTTCGTGGACCCTTCGTGGGTGGAGCCCTCCATGGACTCGCGCAGCCGTTACCCTTCGTGGGTTGAAGTCTCCATCAACATGGACGTACGATAGCACCACCTATCGGAACCATGCCAAAAATCACCGTGTCTCCATTGCGTTTGCCTTCTCCAAACCATTCCCCTTTACTTACATGTGCAATTGTTTACTTTCCACTGCCACACTCTTAGAATTGCATGTGTAGGGTGATGCCTGACTTGTATACTTGCTAAAATCTGCCTAAAACTAAAATTGGGAAAAGGTTAGGTTTTTTATTTGGTGTAGTCTAATCACCCCCCCCCCTCTAGACATACTTTCGATCCTACAAGCGGCAACTGGCTTGCCGTTCTTCTTGAAGTTCCCTTTCTTTCCCTTGCCTTTCTTACTGAAACTGGTGGTCTTGTTGACCATCAACACTTGATGCTCTTTCTTAATTTCTACTTCCGCGGCCTTTAGCATCGCGAAAAGCTCAGGGATCGTTTTCTCCATCCCTTGCATATTATAGTTCATCACGAAGCCTTTGTAGCTCAGTGGCAGTCACTGGAGAACTCTGTCAATCGCTACTTCATCTGGAAGATTAACTCCCAACTGATTCAAGCGATTATAGTACCCAGACATTTTGAGTATGTGGTCACTAATGGAGCTGTTCTCCTCCATCTTACAGCTAAAGAACTTGTCGGATGTGTCATACCTCTCAACCCGGGCATGAGCCTGAAATACCAATTTCAGCTCCTGGAACATCTCATATGATCCGTGGTGCTCAAAACGTCTTTGGAGCCCCGGTTCTAAGCCGTAAAGCATGGCGCACTGAACTATCGTGTAGTCATCATTCCTTGTCTGCCAGACGTTCATAGCGTCTTGATTTGCGGGAGCAGGTGGATCACCTAGCGGTGCATCAAGGACATATACTTTCTGTGCAGCAGTGAGGATAATCCTCGGATTACGGACCCAATCCGCATAGTTGCTACCATCATCTTTCAACTTTTCTTTCTCTAGGAACGCATTAAAATTCAGGGGAGCTACAGTGCGAGCCATTGATCTACAACGTTAATTTGCAAAGACAATGAGACTAAGTTCATGATAATTGGTTCTTCTAATCAAATTACTTAAGAACTCCCACTTAAATCAACATCCCTCAAGTTGTCTAAGTGTTACATGATCCATATCAACTGACCCATGTCCGATCATCACGTGAGATGAGGCAGTCATCAATGGTGAACATCCCCATGTTGATCATATCTACTATATGACTCATGTTTGACCTGTTGCTCTCCTGTGTTCCGAGGCCATGTCTGTACATGCTAGGCTCGTCAAGTTTAACCCAAGTATTCTGCATGTGTAAAACTGGCTTACACCCGTTGTATGCGAACGTAGAGTCTATCACACTCGATTATCATGTGGTGCTTCAAAATGACAAACTTTCACAACGGTGCATACTTCGGGAGAACACTTTTATCTTGAAATTAAGTGAAGGGATCATCTTATAATGCTACTGTCGTCCTAAGCAAAATAAGATGCATAAAAAGATAAACATCACATGCAATCAATATGTGACATGATATGGCCATCATCATCTTGTGCTTTTGATCTCCATCTCCAAAGCACTGGCATGATCTCCATCGTCACCGGCATGACACCATGATCTCCATTAGAATGATCTCCATCATCGTGTCATCATGTGGTTGTCTCACCAACTTTTGCTTCTGCAACTATTGCTAACGCATAGCGATAAAGTAAAGCAATTACATGGCGTTTAATGATTGATACGCAGGTCATAGAAGAAATTAAAGACAACCCTATGGCTCCTGCCGGTTGCCGTACTCATCGACATGCAAGTCGTGAACCTATTACAAAACATGATCATCTCATACATCAACATATATCACATCACATTTTGGCCATACCACATCACAACATGCCCTGCAAAAACAAGTTAGACGTCCTCTACTTTGTTGTTGCAATTTTTACGTGGCTGCTAGGGCAAACTATAAGAACCGTTCTTATCTACGCAAAACCACAACGATGATATACAAGTTGCCTCTTAACCTTCTACAAGGACCTCCCTCGTCAAATTAGATTCAACTAAAGTGGGAGAGACAGACACCCGCAAAGCCACTTTTATGCAATACAAGTTGCATGTCAGTTAGTGGTACCGGTCTCTTGTGCGAGGACAAGTAAGGTTGGTCCGACCCGCTTCATCCCACAATACCGCCGAATCCAAATAAGACAAAGGAAGTAAGAAATTTGAACATCAACACCCACAACTTCTTTGTGTTCTACTCGTGCAAATACATCTACGCATAGACCTAGCTCATGATGCCACTGTTGGGGAACGTTGCATGAAAATCAAAAAAATTCCTACGAGCACCCAAGATCTAATCTAGGAGATGCATAGCAATGAGAGGGGAGTGTGTCTACATACCCTTGTAGACTGAAAGCATTGGCGTCGTAACGCAGTTGATGTAGTCATACTCTTCACGATCCAATCGCGATCCAATCCGATCTAGTGCCGAACGTACGGCACCTCCGAGATTAGCACACGTTCAGCTCGATGACGTCCTCTCCTTCTTGATCCAGCAAGAGCGGGGGAGGAGGTAGATGAGATCGGAGCCAGCACGACGGCGAGGTGGTGGTGGTGGCAGCGGAAATACGGCAGGGCTTCGCCAAGCGCTGACGGAACGTGGAGGAGGAAGAGAGGGAGGGGGCGGCCAAGGGTGGAAGCGTGCTGCCCCCCGCGCCCCTCCCCACTATATATAGAGGAGGAAACTTGGAGGAGGAGGAATAGTGCCGCATTAACAGTACCATGTGAACAGTACACGCATGAACAGTACACGCATGAACAGTACCACGTGAATAGTAATCCCCTTTCCAAGTAATGCCTCTTATCTCCTATTTTAAAGGGATTTGATCTTATCACTTGGGACAGCCGCATGGGCCAATTGGGGCTGCTGCACCTGGCCCACGAAGGGCTGGTGCGCCCCCCTTAGAGTCCATATGGACCCTCCGTGGACTTCCGGACACCTCCGGAACCCTCCGGAACCTTCTGGAAGCTTCCCGGTACAATACCGAAAAAAACCGAACTTTTTCTGGAACCCAAAATATGACTTCCCATATATAAATCTTTACCTCTGGACCATTCCGGAGCTCCTCGTGATATCCTGGATCCCATCCGGGACTCCGAACAACCTTCGGACTTTCCACTGTTAATATCTCATTACTACCCTAGCACTATCGAACGTTAAGCATGCGACCCTATGGGTTCAGAACATGCAGACATGACCGAGACTCCTCTCTGGTTGATAACCAATAGCGGGACCTGGATGCCCATATTGATTCCTACATATTCAATGAAGATCTTTATTGGTTGAACGACGATGTCGAGGATTCGGTTAATCCCGTATGCAATTCCCTTTGTCCAGCGATATGTTACTTGCCCGAGATTCGATCGTCGGTATCTCTATACCTAGTTCAATCTCGTTACCAGCAAGTCTCTTTACTCGTTCCGTAATACAAGATCCCATGGCTAACTCATTAGCCACATTGCTTGCAAGCTCTTTATGATGTTGTATTACCGAGAGGGCCCAGAGATATCTCTTCGTCATACGGAGTGACAAATCCCAGTCTCGATCCGTGCCAACCCAACAAACACCTTCGGAGATACCTATAGAGCACCTTTATGATCACCCAGTTACGAAGTGACATTTGGATACACACTAAGTATTCCTCTGGTGTCAGGGAGTCGCATGATCTCATGGTCTAAGGAACAAATACTTGACATGAAGAAAGCTGTAGCAAATAAACTAAACAATCTGATGCTAAGCTTACGGTTGGGTCTTGTCCATCACATCATTCTCCTAATGATGTGATCCCATTATCAAATGACAACTCATGTCTATGGTTAGGAAACCTTAACCATCTTTGATCAACGAGCTAGTCTAGTAGAGGCTCACTAGGGACACGGTGTAGTTTATGTATTCACACATGTATTTAAGTTTCCGGTCAATACAATTTTAGCATGAATAATAAACATTTATCATGAACAAGGAAATATGATAATAACCAATTTATTATTGCCTCTAGGGCATATTTCCAACAATTTTATTATGACTCAGCTCATCACCATTCAAGTTAAACCTGACATTAATCGAACTTGAACAAATATGTTGGCTGAGTCATGGTGCCACCGAATTGAGCTCACCAGTGCAACCACACTTGCCTGGATGGGGAGGCCCTAATTCGGTCTATTGTCATGCCTCTCACCGGTACCTCCAACCAGGGAAGGTTATGTGTACGTGCTACCCTGATCAGGTGGGCGGCTATAACCTTGTGTACCCGGTTTTGGTATTGAGCTCAGGTCCCCGTTTGGGATGATTTTTGTTTGGCCACGACGGTGGCGGTGTGTCACTCGGTAACACAGGGTCACCCATGACATAGCCCAAAGGGGAGTTTGTTGGAGTGGCCGAGAGAGTGTCATGCAATAGATTGGTTTTGTCGGAATGTCGTTGGTCCACCTGAATGGGAGCACGAGGCCATGAGTTTCGTGGTGTGGGTCCAGTGTACTAACCTCTGCAGAGTGTATAATCTATCGATAGCTGCATCCTCGGTCATGGACACAGTTCGTAGTAGGTCACACTATGGGTCAACAGTAATATTAACCTGAATAATAAAAAACCCCGGTTCCATGAGGAAAGAAGTTGGTTGATCTTTATGTGGTCATGCGATGATCATAGGTAAAGATCAAGCTCCTTGTGGTCATGTGATGATCACGATGGTATTGTTGATACCGAGCTTGGTTGATCCTGAGGTGGTCATGTGATGCTCACGACGGTAAGCTTGACACATATGGTGGTTACGAGATAACCTCCGAGAAGAGTAAGTTGGTCCAAGGGACCTTAACATCGACCCCCCTCTCATGCTAGTGCTAGTATCATCATGTTCATATCATGAGTAACATGTACATGCCATGCTCACTCTCATGTTGATTCTAGTAGTATCATGCTCATCAATGATGATTAACCTGCAATTGCCATGCTGTTGCTTGCCTTGATTGCTTTGGTTGCTGTGAGCTTGCGAGTACATTCAAAGTACTCACCTGGCATGTCATGCCAGATTGCAGGTGATGTCGTGATTGATTGCTTGTCAAGGATCTCGAGTTTGCGAGCTAGGATGCGTCCCAGCCAGAGTCCCTGCGGAGTGGAGTTCATCACCGTTGTCGTTGTTCCGCTGCTAGAAGTTATTCCGCTGTTACGAGTTGTTTCGCTGCTAGCATAGAGCTACCTTAGCAGACGTAGTGTCGCCGTGCCGATGTAACCTTTGTATCATTAGAACCCTTGTATTCTTGTTATTCATAATAAAGAGTTGATTTGTTCCATGCCAAGCAGTGCCGTATTCCAGAAGACTTGATCTCTGCGCTGGAATGCGGGGTGTTCCGGTTCCTCTGAGCTGGGGTGCCACATTAACTTCGGCCACGCCCCGACCGAAGAGCCCGTTTTCAGCCTACCATCGACCGAAGACCTGTCTTCAGCTAACCACCGAAGAGGTCGCGATAAGGCCGAGACCGAGCAGTCTTCTTCTTCCTCGCTCCTGTTCTTTCCTCTCTCCTTCTCTGTGCTTTCTCTCACGATTTGCCGCTGATCTCCTCCGTTTTCCGGCCACTCTCGCACCCAAGCCACAGAAATAGTAGATCATAGCCATCCCCGGTGGCTTAGGGTGCTATCTATCCATGGGGTAGCTTTTTTTGGCATCGAGTTAGCATAGATGAGGAGGAGCCATGGTGGGGTGGAGGTGCGGCTGGGGAGGAGGTGGTGGTGAGGAGGAGGTGCGGCCTGGGGGTGGATGAGGGGCTGCTGGTGAGGAGGTGGTGGTGGGAGGTAGCCGGAGTCCAACCTCCGGGAGCCGAGGGGGGGGGGCGGTGGTGGTGTCCGGTGGTGCAAGAACTTTGGGAGGTCGTCGGTGCCGCTGAGTTGAAGAGAGGACCAAGAAGCAGCTGACCCATGCTTCGAAGGTATAACAATGTCGTCGCATATTTTCTCTAATTATTGATCTTTGTACATATTAAGTTTTAACATTTAGTTAGTGTAGATAAGTCAGATTGCATAGTTGTAGTGTTAATTTATCTGTGGTGGTGTTTTAGTGCTTAGTTAGTATAGCAGGGATTATTTTTTCATTGTGATTGATGAGAAGATGGAAATGTCTGACATGTGAAAATGTCTGAATCAGTTAATTTGACTGTTTACTATGATCCTGGTAATGTTCGATATAATGAGCTGGGGGTTGATCTTAGTGAGTACAAAAATTGCGTGATGACGCTTCCAGACCTAGAAAGACCGGACATTAGATAGTTGAAGTACTGGTTGACTACTAGTTTTGGGCTGGATCCTGAAGTATGTTCTGTCAGTATTCATGCATTGTGGACCAAATCCTATAAAAATGTATCATGGGAGTTGATGCTGATAGATAGGAGCCAGAAGTGGTTGACCCTGTTAAGGCATTGCAGAGACCGAAGAATCCACCCATATGCCCTAGTGCAACCTGTGGTGAAGGAGGAGAATACCGTACAAGTCGACGGGGGGTACGAACACGGGCAGGGCAGTGAAGTGGCTAACGAGATTGATTTATCCGGGTCACAACCAGTGGATGCGGATGTTAGCCAACTCGGACAAGAGTTAGATTATGTGCCACACAATTTGTGTGGTCATGATACAGGGCAGAGTAGTCAGTCGACAATATTTGCTGGTTGTGGTTTTCTTGATGGTGATGAGGAAGGGGAGGAAATGCAGAGGGTGATGGAGGAGGAGGACGAGGATGGATTGGCGGAGGATCTGGACTCTGAAAATTCCGAGGAAGTGGAGTTGCCGATTCTTTCTGCATGGTGTAACACCCTAAAATTTTAACCATGTTTTTATTAAGTAAAATTTGGCCAGAAATAAAATTTTGAATTATATTAGGTCTTTTAATAATTTCAGAGTCTTTTCTGTTTTTCTGTGTTACAAAAATCCTTCCCTCCATATAGAAACTTTTAAAAATATTGTGGGTTTTGAAAGTTTTCCTCATCCTTTCATTTATCTTTTAAATATCAGTAATAATTATTTTCATAATAAATTTGCCTCAAAATAATTCTTTTAATAGCATTTTCAAACTCTGAATGCTTCTGTTGCACTAAGACCCTTTTAAATAATTCTTTTAAAATTCCCCCAAAATTATGAGGGGTCTTATTACGCCTATAGATCATTTTTATGCAAAAATCCATCTTGGTCATTTGAAAACTTTGAGCAATTCATCCATTTTTCAATTCTGCCCTATCCAAAGCATTGAACTACAACCCTATTTTCTGTAGCTCAATAAATTCTGAAACTTTTCCACATCATAGTACTTCCAAAGAAAACCTTAAGTCCAGAAGATCAGCTCCATTTGCATCTTGGAAGTTTTCCAAATAGTCCACTGTAGTTTGGTACAGAACTGTATTTCACCAGAACTTGCACTTGCAAGTTTTTCTTTTGCCAAATCAACTCCACCACCATCTCTACCATCTAAGGAGACACCAATCTACCAAGTCTCACATCCAAAAATGTTCCCTAGCTAGCCCTAGCATTTCATCAAACACCTTGTGGACATGGCTGAAATCTTGCAACTCTCTGAACCCTATGTTGCACTAGCACTTCTGGCCAAACCAACATGTCCATTACCTCTCCCATAACTAGGTGCATAACCCTGTAAAGTTTCACTTTCATCAGAACCTTCTAGACTATCCTGGCATTTGGTCGAGCACCATGCGAGCACCGCCCAGAGCACGGCCGGAGCACCAGTATTGTAGTCGTCGGCACCGCCCCCGCATGGCCACCCTGCTGCCTCCCCTGGCTCACTCCGCACCTCCCACTAGCCACCTACACCAGCTGCACCGCACCGACATTCCCCTTCATCTCCTAGCACCGGCCAGCGCCGTCCACCGCCGGCCACGACCGACCACCGTGGCCTACACGCCACCGCCCGAGCGCCCTGAGCCATCCAGCGCTCCCCTGGATTAATTTGGATGGCCACCGCCCTCAACGACCCTCCGCCAGCCACGCCTACCACACCACCGACCTCGGTAAGCCATCAATGGCCGTCGCCGAATCGGGTGAAACAGCCCCGTCGCGAACCACCTCCCCGAGGCTATAAAACCCGAACCCCGAGATCGATCAGCTCACCACCACTTCTCCTCACACTTCTGTAAGCCCCTGTCAGAGTCAAACGACCGGAGATGGTAACCTTCTTCCTCTCCGGCAGCCACTGCCACCGCCACTTCCTCGAAGATTTCCACGCCACCAGAGCCTCCCTCTGTTCATTGTCTTCTCCCCTAGCTTCCTCGTGGTCACGCGAATCCACCCCACCCTTCAATTCCACCGGACAAGCATCGTAGACGAAATCCCCATTTTGACTCCGCCGGAGTTCTTCGGGATAGCTCGCCGCCGGGGACTCCGTCCACCCCACCGACCATGGCGGGCACCGGAGGGACCGTCTGGACCTCCTGAGCTCTAAAGTAAGCTCATATCGCCGAGGGGTGCCGCCGTTCTACGGCGAGGACCGCTGGAGCTCCGCCTCGGTTCGGCCGGGAGAGAGAAGACGCGGGCTGGACCAGTCAAACCTGACCAGTGGGCCAGGCGGGGCCCACTATCAGCGACTCAAGCCGCGCCCGATCGGCTGTAAGTGGAAATGTACTCTCCATAATACGTCTTCACTTCTCAGATGGCGTAAGCGCAGCCGAACCGTTTTCTTTTATAAACTTTAAATACAATCAGAATTTGACCAAACTTTAACTGCGTCTAATTTTTAAACTACAACTCCAAATGTATTGATTCTTTTTCTGAAATTTTTTATTTCGCACTTAGTTTATTTTAGTATTTATTTAAAAAATTCCAAACAAATTTTTGGTACTGTTTTGAAATCATGTGATATTTGTAATATTTTGAAAATAGGAAAATGGAGGGAAGAGAATTTTAGAAACTTTTGGAGTGCACCCAACCCTTCTACATGCTCAAGGCAAGCATCTTGAACACTTGATATGGTGAATGTTTGGTTGTTTGCTTGCTAGTATAATATGATCATGATTATGATAATTCAAATAAAATTTGCATATTGCTAGTTATACATGCATGATCCTTGGATAATGTTTTACCCTCACTTAAACATGAAGTATGAGTGAGTGTGGTTCTTTTCACGTGTCACATATGCCTATGTTGGTCCAGACTAATCTGCAGGAAAGAATCAGTCATGAGAAAAGTGGCCGTGAGAATGAAATCTCGTTGTGACGAGAATGATCAGTGAGGGCATGTTGGGACATGCCAGGTTGTGACCCTGTTAGGTACTATCAAGAAAATATATGGTGCTAACCACTGTAGGAAAACTTAAACCTCCTGAGTCAACCGTAGATCGAGTCTTGTTCCGGTCACCCCCATACTTGATTCATGCTGCCACTTGTCGCTGCCACATATAGGGTATGGTTCAGTAAGTTGTTAACCCCTTTGCTTGCACACACCGTACAGAGAGGCCATAGTAGAAGATACCAGTGGCCACTGGTAGGCATGCCACTTGGTCAGGGGGCATGGATGTTTCTGGCAGGGCCGAGAGGGGGGCATGCAGCCCTTTTTATTGCGCGCATTATAAATTTTGTGATCCCATGCTATTCGAGGTGTTGGCCTCCCCGTCTTAGAGTTTTTCTTGGATGATGCCTTGGGTGATTCCGGGCATCGGGAAAGTTAAGCTGGTATGTGCTGGTTAGGTGTGTTTTCTACCCAAAGGCCGTAATCGGAATTAGTCAATGTCCCGGGGTTGACTAAAGAAATCATTTACTTGTGGGTAAAGAGTACAACCTCTGTAGAGTATAAAAACCTATTCGAATAGCCGTGTCCGTGGTTACGGGCTACAGTCTGGGATGGGTCAAGTATCGGTCTTACTGTCGGTCTTCGGAGGAAATAATTAAAATTGAGCATGATTCACTTTTGCAAGATGATTATTATCACTACGGATGCTATCATGAATATTATTGTGAACATGAATATTACTGTGGACTAACCTTTTTCTCTTATGTGCATTTTTGAGTATCTCTTGGGAAGGTCATGCCACCTGGATACTCATGTTATTACTTTCTTTTCAAGACCTCTCGAGGCGTCGCATTCAGACACCCGTTTGGCATTTATTTTCAAGACCTCTCGAGGCGTCACATTCAGACACTCGTTTGGCATTTCTTTTCAAGACCTCTCGAGGCGTCGCATTCAGACACCCGTTTGGCATTACTTTTCAAGATCTTTCGAGGTGTCGCATTCAAACACCCGACTGGCATTTTATTTTGGAATCCTCGGGCGGTCTAACGCCCAATATTCCATTTTATTTTCTTGGAATCCTCGGGCGGTCTAACGCCCGATGTTTCATTTTATTTTGCTTGGAATTTTTCAGGCCGTCTAACTCCCGACGTTCCACTTATGCTTTCATTTAGATTCTTCTGGGATGGTTTTACCACCTAAGAATCGACACTTAAAACTGCCTACCTGAACATATTAGACATGCTATCTAACCAAATGTTCATTTGAGTTATTCTAACATGATCATATGCATTTTGTTTGCATTCGGTATATCTTTTGTTCATGATGTTTGCGAGTACATTCCAACATACTCACTAGCTTGTCCCTTGCTATTGTCTTGGCTAGATCATTATCCGGACGAGAGCGCTACGAAGACACTTCCGCATCCTAGGAATCGGTGATAGCAGCCACGTGAGATAGGAGTTATCCAGGTCAGCTGTTCCTGTGGGAATGGAGCCCCATCGACATTGGAGATCCACGAGTCGCTTCCGTCATCCGCCACTAGAAATCATTGTGTTACTCAATGGACCTTTATGGTCTTTTATCAAATTCTTATAACTGCTTGGAATTCTGTATCAAGGAAGTGTCCACCAGTGAATAGTAATCCTCGGGCTGGTGATGACACGAGGGTCATTTGCTGGGATTTTATGTCCCGGAAAACCGGCCCTGACAACCTTGGTATCAGAGCAGGCTGACCATTGGCTAATCCTATCTTAGCGTGGTCGCTATCCCTAGGTTTCCACACCGTCCAAAACCTTTCCCTGTCCGTAGTCAAGCCCATCCTATCCGATAGGCCTGCACAGTGGCCAGCCGACATCTTTTTGATAGTCGGTGCCCAACCTATCCACCTAGCCCATAGGCCGTGTGCCTGTGGCCAACACCTGAGTTGTCCTATCCACAAGCGTGCGATGGAAGACTCCGCTGACCTATAAAGGAAGCCTTACCTCAACTCTGCACATCACAGCCCTCGTTCTCACTTGGATATCCAAACCACCAAGATGCCTAATCCGATCGTTCGCAACGAGACCACTGCATCCGAGCTTGGAGACTTTGTAGCCATCCTCGCCAATCTCTCTCGTCGTGCCTTTGGCATAGAAGAACCTCCGGAGTATGTTGTTTACCAGGAGCACATGAGCGATGCCCTCCATCACTTTCGGGCCATGGTGCACATCTACAGGAGGGGCACCACCTCAGAACGCCCCTACCGGTTCACCGGGAGGACTACTTCCGACGAGCCCCAAGCCATCCAGCTTGCAGCCCGAGAGGCTGTAGGTTAACTCCGGCATCTGTCGCCGAGGGTTAACAGCCGCCCTTTCTTCTACTACCCTAGTTGTGAAGGCTATGGTAGCCCGACCCAAGTCGGTAACGGAGACCATGAGTCGGATCTTGCTCTGGTGCATCTGTTGCGCTACCTGAGAACACAAGAGGCACTATTCGATATGGTCACCATTGATCTGATTGCGACCCGCCGGACACTTGCTCTCCTAACCTCGGTGAGAAGTGAAGCTCCAACCACCACTGACACCCCGATAGTGCTGTTCGGGAGACTAGTTGAGCCCCCAATGTCTGCTCCTATTATCCATCCGAGCAATGCATTCGTCTCCGCAGGGGAACTCCGTCGTCTCTTGGAGACCTACTCCAACGGGACTGTGACCACGACACCCCGCGAGGGACACCACCACTATCCCAGCCATGTAGCTCCCCATCCTACCCTGGTCAACTCCGATAATGAAGCTCACGGAGAAACCTCGACATCTACAAGACGCGCTCGACTGGACGTCAACGAAGTGGACTGAGCCCACCCAAGTAGTTATCGAGCCCTTAGTATCCATGTACCGTGTAATCTTGTATTTTCGTTTCCTCAAAGTTGTAGTAGGATGTCATAGTAAGTTGCAGACTGCTCGTATACCATTGTTTTAATGGTACTATACGTGGCCTGGCATAAACTAATTGATGTATGGTTGCAGAGTAAATTCTGGGCATAGCTGCCAAAACCACCCTAACCGACAGCCATAGTGATACGTCACTCTTCTTCTGGAGATTGACATCAGAGACTTTGACTCAGACAACCCTGCGACGAAGGCGATACATAAGTCGCACCGGCGCCGCATCATGTTTCCTGACCTAGGCGCTCTATAAGAGGCCATTCCCGCACTCAAACCATCAACCTTGAGCACCGTTTCCATCACCCCATCACTCCATGTCTCACCCCGGAGCCTACCTAAGAACTCCAGATGCAAGCCCTGGTAGCTTTGTCAAGGTTTTGTGGGATTTTACCCGCAATATCCTTGGTTCCGGCCAACCACACCAGTATGAGTTGTACAAATTGAGGATCACCTCTGATTCCTCGAAGTACTGGGCAGTTGTGCAAATCCCACCAGAAGATTTAAGCCAAGGCCCTCCATATGTTGTCTTCATCGGGAGATCCATGCCAACTCCAGACATGGCCATAGAATTTGTTGCCTACGAAGCAGTTACCCGTCTTCGATTCGCGGTACCAAGTGCCAGCGAAAAGGAGTATTACTACTTCCCGAGTCGCGCAGCACCCGGAGCAGAAGCTACGTTCTGTGGTGAATGTATAGAAAGAGATCCAACACTGGCCAATCTCATTCAGTATGTGATAGCCCAGGAACATCTAACCCAACAACTAATGGATTATCTCCATTATCTTGTTGTCCTGAATCCCCAGATCGCCATTGGTGGACCACCCTTGCCAACTCAGGAAGGGCATGTCCTTCGTCTGCTTCCTCCACTTCCTCCGGAAGAAAAAGAATGTGCCCCAGCACCGGGAACCCTTCCACAAGACCCTGTAGATCTCACCTTCGAACCGTAGATGGTCTCATGAGTGTGGTTGTTGCTGTGTCTAATGCTTGTTTACATGATGCAACCTTTGTGTTGTATTTTAGGGCATATGTCATAAGTGCATTGCTACGATTGCTTTCTGCATATGATTGTTTGTTGTTGTGATCTGCGTTTAGTTCTTCTGCCCTTAACAAATCTCGAGGACAAGAGTTTCTAAAGGGGGGTAGATTTTGTAACACCCCAAGATTTTAACCATGTTTTTATTAAGTAAAATTTGGCCAGAAATAAAATTTTGAATTATATTAGGTCTTTTAATAATTTCAGAGTCTTTTCTGTTTTTCTGTTTTACAAAAATTCTTCCCTCATATAGAAACTTTTAAAAATATTGTGGGTTTTGAAAGTTTTCCTCATCCTTTCATTTATCTTTTAAATATCAGTAATAATTATTTTCAAAATAAATTTGCCCCAAAATAATTTTTTTAATAGCATTTTCAAACTCTGAATGCTTCTATTGCACTAAGACCCTTTTAAATAATTCTTTTAAAATTCCCCCAAAATTATGAGGGGTCATATTACGCCTATAGATCATTTTTATGAAAATATCCATCTTGGTCATTTGAAAACTTTGAGCAATTCATCCATTTTTCAATTCTGCCCTATCCAAAGCATTAAACTACAACCCTATTTTCTGTAGCTCAATAAATTCTGAAACTTTCCCACATCATAGTACTTCCAAAGAAAACCTTAAGTCCAGAAGATCAGCTCCATTTGCATCTTGGAAGTTTTCCCAATAGTCCACTGTAGTTTTGCTACAGAACTGTATTTCACCAGAACTTCCACTTGCAAGTTTTTCTTTTTGCCAAACCAACTCCACCACCATCTCTACCATCTAAGGAGACACCAATCTGCCAAGTCTCACATCCAAAAAAGTTCCCTATCTAGCCCTAGCATTTCATCAAACACCTTGTGGACATGGCTGAAATCTTGCAATTCTCTGAACCCTATGTTGCACTAGCTCTTCTGGCCAAACCAACATGTCCATTAGCTCTCCCATAACCAGGTGCATAACCCTGTAAAGTTTCACTTTCATCAGAACCTTCTAGACTACCCTGGCATTTGGTCGAGCACCATGCGGGCACCGCCTAGACCGCGACCGGAGCACCAGTATTGCAGCCATTGGCACCGCCCCCACATGGCCACCCAGCTGCCTCCCCTGGCTCACTCCCCACCTCCCACTAGCCACCTACGCCAGCTGCACCGCACCGACACTCCCCTTCGTCTCCTAGCGCCGGCCAGCACCATCCACCACAGGCCACGACCGACCACCGTGGCCTACACGCCACCGCCCGAGCGCCCTGAGCTATCCAGCGCTCCCCTGGAGTATATTTAGACGGCCACCGCCCTCACCAACCCTCCGCCGGCCACGCCTACCTCGCCACCGACTTCGGTAAGCCATCAATGGCCGCCGCCGAATCGGGTGGAACAGCCCCGTCGCGAACCGCCTCTCCAAGGCTATAAAAGCCGAACCCTGGGATTGATCAGCTCACCACCACTTCTCCTCACTCTTCTATAAGCCCCTGTAAGAGCCAAACGACCGGAGATGGTCGCCTTCTTCCTCTCCGGCAGCCACTGCCGCCGCCACTTCCTCGAAGATTTCCACACCACCAGAGCCTCCCTCTCTTCGTTCTCTTCTCCAGTAGCTTCCACGTGGTCACGAGAATCCACCCCACCCTTCAATTCCACCGGAGAAGCACTGTAGACGAAATCCCCATTTTGACTCCGTCGGAGTTCTTCGGGATAGCTCGCCGCCGGCGACTCCGTCCACCCCACCGACCATGGCGGGCACCGGAGGGACCATCTGGACCTCCTGAGCTCTACGGTGAGCTCATATCGCCGAGGGGTGCCGCCGTTCGCCAGCGAAGACCACCGGAGCTCCGCCTCTGTTCGGCCGAGAGAGAGAAGACGCGGGCTGGACCAGTCAAACCTTACCAGTGGGCAGGCGGGGCCCACTGTCAGCGACTCAAGCCGCGCCCGATCGGCTGTAAGTGGAAACATACTCTCCATAATATGTCTTCACTTCGCGGATGGCGTAAGCGCAGCCGAACCGTTTTCTTTTATAAACTCTAAATAAAATCAGAATTTGACCAAACTTTGACTGCCTCTAATTTTTAAACTGCAACTCCAAATGGATTGATTCTTTTTCTGAATTTCTGTATTTTGCACGAAGTTTATTTTAGTATTTATTTCAAAAATTTCCAAACAACTTTTTGGTACTGTTTTGAAATCATGTGATATTTGTAATATTTTGAAAATAGGAAAAATGGAGGGAAGAGAATTTTCAAAACTTTTGGAGTGCACCCAACCCTTCTACATGCTCAAGGCAAGCATCTTGAACACTTGATATGGTGAATGTTTGGTTGTTTGCTTGCTAGTATAATATGATCATGATTATGATAATTCAAATAAAATTTGCATATTGCTAGTTATACATTCATGATCCTTGGATAATGTTTTACCCTCACTTAAACATGAAGTATGAGTGAGTGTGGTTCTTTTCACATGTCACATATGCCTATGTTGGTCCGGGCTAATCTGCAGGAAAGAATCAGTCATGAGAAAAGTGGCCGTGAGACTGAAATCTCGTTGTGACGAGAATAATTGAGGGCATGTTGGGACATGCCAGGTGGTGACCCTGTTAGGATCAAGGAAACATATGGTGCTAACCACTGCAGGAAAATTTAAACCTCCTGAGTCGACCGTAGATCGAGTCTTGTTCCGGTAACCCCCATACTTGATTCGTGCTGCCACTTGTCCCTGCCACAGATAGGGTATGGTTCAGTAAGTTGTTAACCCCTTTCCTTGCACACACCGTACAGAGAGGCCATAGTCGAAGATACCAGTGGCCACTGGTAGGCATGCCACTTGGTCAGAGGATGGGTGTTTCCGGCTAGGCCGAGAGGGGGGCATGCACCCCTTGTTATTGTGCGCGTTATAAATTTTGTGATCCCATGCTATTCGAGGTGTTGGCCTCCCCGTCTTAGAGTTTTTCTTGGATGATGCCTTGGGTGATTCCGAGCATCAGGAAAGTTAAGCTGGTATGTGCAGGTTAGGTGTGTTTTCAACCCAAAGGCCGTAATCGGAATTAGTCAATATCTCGGGGTTGACTAAAGAAATCCTTTACTTGTGGGTAAAGAGTACAACCTCTGTAGAGTATAAAAACCTATTCGAATAGCCATGTCCGCGGTTAAGGGCTACAGTCTGGGATGGGTCAAGTGTCGGTGTTAGTGTCGGTCTTCGGAGGAAATAATTAAAATTAAGCATGATTCACTTTTGCAGGATGATTATTATCACTACGGATGCTATCATGAATATTATTGTTAACATGAATATTACTGTGGACTAACCTTTTTCTCTTATGTGCATTTTTGAGTATCTCTTGGGAAGGTCATGCCACCTGGATACTCATGTTAGTACTTTCTTTTCAAGGCCTCTCGAGGCGTCGCATTCAAACACCCGTTTGGCATTTCTTTTCAAGACCTCTCGAGGCGTCGCATTCAGACACCCGTTTGGCATTTCTTTTCAAGACCTCTCGAGGCGTCGCATTCAGACACCCGTTTGGCATTACTTTGCAAGACCTTTCGAGGCATCGCATTCAGACACCCGAGTGGCATTTTATTTTGGAATCCTCGGGCGGTCTAATGCCCGATATTCCATTTTATTTTCTTGGAATCCTCGGGCGGTCTAACGCTCGATGTTTCATTTTATTTTTCTTGGAATTTTTTGGGCGGTCTAACGCCGGACGTTCCACTTACGTTTTCATTTAGATTCTTTTGGGATGGTTTTACCACCTAAGAATCGACACTTAAAACTGCCTATGTGAACATATTATACATGCTATCTAACCAAATGTTCATTTGAGTTATTCTAACATGATCATATGCATTTTGTTTGCATTCGGTATATCTTTTGTTCATGATGTTTGCGAGTACATTCAAACGTACTCACTGGCTTGTCCCTGGCTATTGTCTTGACCAGATCTTTATCCGGACGAGAGCGCTACGAAGACACTTCCGCAGCCTAGGAATCGGAGATAGCAGCCATGCGAGATAGGAGTTATCCAGGTCAGCTGTTCCTGTGGGAATGGAGCCCCATCGACGTTGGAGATCCATGAGTCGCTTCCGTCATCCGCCACTAGAAATCATTGTGGTACTCAATGGACCTTTATGGTCTTGTATCAAATTCCTGTAACTGCTTGGAATTCTGTATCAAGGAAGTGTCCACCAGCGAACAGTAATCCTGGGGCTGGTGATGACACGTGGGTCATTTGCTGGGACTTTATGTCCCGGAAAACCGGCCCTGACACATTGGATAAGGACATATCGACCGGCCTTACTTTCAACGTTGGCCATGAGACTCCATGGCAGTATCATCTGAACTAAGTCCAGATAGGGGCTATGTATGATACCAAGAAAAACTTGAAGTGTGCAGTGACAAAGTGGGCTATGTCTACGCAAAGGGTTTTCCGGACACACATATCAAGTACAACAAACTATACCGTGAAATGTGTTGAAAGTGGTTGTCCTGGGAAGGTGCATGGGCACGTGCCAAAGTGGAACATCCACTGGGTTGTCACTGATGTTGTCCCACATAATTGTGTTTGGAAACACCTTTTGGTGAATCATCCAAACCTGACTTCAACTCTCATTGCGCAACTCATGTATACTGAGATAGTGGAGAATAAAGACATGGAAGCAAAACACATCCAGACAGCAGGATAGTCAGATGGAAGTATAACATTCCTTATGGGAAGGCTTGGAGGGCTAGGCAGAAGGCTATGGAGGAAAGGTTTGGGACGTTCTTTGACTCATATGATAATGTTGTCCGTCTCCTTCACATACTGAAGGAGAGGAATCCCTACACTTATGTTGATGTACAACACGTGTTCCTGCCTAAGATACGAGGTTTCAAGATGTTGAAGCGAGTATTCTTCTCTTTTGCTATCTGCATTCAAGCCTTCCAGCATTGTACTCCTGTGATGTTTGTGGATGGTACTGCTACTTGTGAGCTGCGTTGGGATTTCCCCGAAGAGGAGGGGATGATGTAGTACAGTAGAGATAAGTATTTCCCTCAGTTATGAAACCAAGGTTATCAATCCAGTAGGAGAATCACGCAACAACTCGTTAGCAGTACCTGCACACAAAACAACAAATCCTCGCACCCAACGCGAACAAGGGGTTGTCAATCCCTTGGCGGTTAATTGCAAGATTAAATTGTATGGTAATAGATAGATAGATCGAACAAAAATACAAAATAAAATAAATAAAGTAAAATTGCAGCAAAGTATTTTTAGGGTTTTAGTAAATGATAAAGGTAGACCCGGGGGCCATAGTTTTCACTAGAGGCTTCTCCCTTGAAAATAGCATACGGTGGGTAAAACAAATTACTGTTGGGCAATTGATAGAAAAGCAAATAATCATCACAATATCCAAGGCAATGATCATGTATATAGGCATCACGTCCGAGACAAGTAGATCGACTCCTACCTGCATCTACTACTATTACTCCACACATCGACCGCTATCCAGCATGCATCTAGAGTATTAAGTTCATTAAGAATGGAGTAACGCCTTAAGCAAGATGACATGATTTAGACAAAGTAAACTCACGCATGAATAAACCCCATCTTTTTATCCTTAATAGCAACGATACAATACGTGTCATGTCCCTTTCTGTCACTGGGATTGAGCACCGCAAGTTTGAACCCATTACAAAGCACCTCTCCCATTGCAAGATAAATCAATCTAGTTGGCCAAACCAAATCAATAGATCGGAGAGAAATACAAAGCTATAACAATCATGCATAAAAGAGTTCAGAGAAAACTCAAATAATATTCATGGATAATCTGATCATAAACTCACAATTCATCGGATCCCAACAAACACACCGCAAAAAGTGATTACATCGGATAGAACTCAAAGAACATCAAGGAGAACATAGTATTGAAGATCAAATAGAGAGAAGAAGTCATCTAGCTACTAACTATGGACCCAAAGGTCTGTGGTAAACTACTCACGCATCATCGGAAGGGCAGCAAGGTTGATGTAGAGCCCCTCCCTGATCGATTCCCCCTCTGGCAGAGTACCGGAAAAGGCCTCCAGATGGGATCTCGCGAGAACAAAGACTTGCGGCGGCGGAAAAAGTATTTCGTGGACTCCTTCATTGGTTTCCTGATTTTAGAGAATTTATAGAGGTGGAATTATGTCAAACGGAGCATAGGTGGGCCCACGAGGCACCAGGGCGCGCCACCCCCCCTGGGGCGCGCCCTGGTGGCTCGTGGCCACCTCCTCTGTCTTCTGGCCCTCTCCCGAAGCTTCTAGTGTCTCTTATGTCCAGAAAAAAAATTCCAAAAAGTTTCGTGGCATTTGGACTTCGTTTGGTACTGATATCCTGGAAAACCAAAAACAGGCAAAAAACAGCAACTGGCACTGGGCACTAAGTTAATAGGTTAGTCCCAAAAAATGATATATAATTGCTTGTAAGTGTATATAAAACATCCAAGATTGATACTATAATAGCATGGAACAATCAAAAATTATAGATACGTTGGAGACGTATCAAGCATCCCCAAGCTTAATTCCAGCTCGTCCTCGAGTAGGTAAATGATAAAAACAGAATTTTTTATGTGGAATGCTGCCTATCATATTCATCATATAATATTTTCTTTGTAGCTTGGACATTGGAATTGAATGATTCAAAGCAATAGTCTATAGTTTGACAGGAAGACATAAATACTCAAGCATACTAACAAGTATGACAATAGTGCTCACTAGTTGGTGCTTTGTAAGAGAAGATGGAGACTCAAAATTAAAATAAAAATTTACATAAAAGTAAATAGATAGGCCCTTCGCAGAGGGAAGCAGAGATTTGGAGAGGTGCCAGAGCTCAAGGCTTAAATTAGAGAGATAAAATTATTTTGAGAGGCATGCTTTTCCTGTCAACGAAAACGACCGAGAATTCACAATATCTTCCATGCTAGACACATTATAGGCGGTTCCCAAACAGAAAATAAAGTTTGTTTCCTTTCTACCATTCTTTCACAGTCCATGGCTAGCCATATCCACGGGTGCCTTCCATACCAACACTTTCCAAGGAATTTATTATTATCATAATATTATCATTGTATTTTTTTTTCATTTCGGGACTGGGCATCCCTATTACCTTGCCACTTTCTCGTGCAATGACAAGTGAATAAACACTCATCGTGAGAATAACACACCAAGCATGGAAAATATTGGCCACCCCCTGCCGCTTCATGAGCAGTACGGGCACACAAAACGGAAAATTATTTTTGAAAAATTAGAGTTGGCACATGCAAATTTACTTGGAACGGCATGGAAATATCGCATATAGGTAGGTATGGTGGACTCATTTGGCACAACTTTGGGTTTAAGGAGTTGGATGCACAAGCAGCATTCCCGCTTAGTGCAAATGAAGGCTAGCAAATAGATTGAGAAGCGACCAACCAAAAAGCGAAAACAATCATAAAGATGCATTGAACATAACTAACACTGAATGATGCACCATAAGTAGGATATAATTTCATTGCATAACTATTGACTTTATGTGCATGCATAGGGAATCACAAACCTTAACACCAATATTCTTACTAAATGCTACTTGTAGCTTGCGTTGGTATTTCCCCGAAGAGGAAGGGATGATGCAGCACAGTAGAGATAAGTATTTCCCTCAGTTATGAAACCAAGGTTATCGAACCAGTAGGAGAATCACACAACACCTCGTTAGCAGTACCTGCACACAAACAACAAACCCTTGCACCCAACGCAAACGAGAGGTTGTCAATCTCTCGGCGGTAAATTTCAAGATTAAATTGTATGTGATAGATTGATAGATTGAAACAAAAATACAAAATAAAATGAAAAGAGATGGCAGCAATATTTTTAGGGTTTTAGTAATATGATTTTGATAGACCCGGGGGCCATAGATTTCACTTGAGGCTTCTCTCAAGAAAATAGCATACGGTGGGTAGACAAATTACTGTTGGGCAATTGATAGAAAAGCAAATAATCATGACGATATCCAAGGCAATGATCATGTATATAGGCATCATGTCCACGATTAGTAGACCGACTCCTGCCTGCATCTACTACTATTACTCCACACATCGACCGCTATCCAGCATGCATCTAGTGTATTAAGTCCGATAAAGAACGGAGTAATGCCTTAAGAACGATGACATGATGTAGACAAGACAAACTCACGAATTAATAAACCCAATGAATAGATCCCATCTTGTTATCCTTAGTAGCAATGATACATACGTGTCATGTCCCTTTCTGTCACTGGGATTGAGCACCGCAAGATCGAACCCACTACAAAGCACCTCTTCCCATGGCAAGATAAATCAACTCAGTTGGCCAAACCAAATCAATAGATCGCAGAAGAAATACGAGGCTATAATAATCATGCATAAAAGAGTGCAGCAAAGACTCAAATAATTTCATGGATAATCTGATCATAAACTCACAATTCATCGGATCCCAACAAACACACCGCAAAAAGAGATTAGATCGAATAGATCTCCAAGAACATCAAGGAGAACATTGTATTGAAGATCAAAAAGAGAGAAGAAGCCATCTAGCTACTAACTATGGACCCGAAGGTCTGTGGTAAACTACTCACGCATCATCGGAGAGGCAGCAAGGTTGATGTAGAGCCCCTCCGTGATCGATTCCCCCTCCGGCAGATCACCGGAGAAGGACCCCAGATGGGATATCTCTGGAACAGAAGCTTGCAGCGGCGGAAAAAGTATTTCATGGACTCTCTTGAGGGTTTCTGATTTTTCTGGAATTTATAGTGCTGGAATTAGATCAAACGGAGCTTGGTGGGCCCCACGAGGCACCAGGGCGCGCCTGTCCCCCCCAGGCGTGCCCTGGTGGCTCATGGGCCCCACCAGGGTTTTCTGGCCTCCTCTCGAAGCTTCTAGTGTTCTTCTGGTCCAATAAAAAATCTCCAAAAAGTTTCATTGCATTTGGACTTCGTTAGGTATTGATTTTCTGTAAAACAAAAACAGGGCAGAAAACAGCAACTGGCACTGGGCACTAGGTTAATAGGTTAGTCTCCAAAAATGATATAAAATTGCTGTAAATGATTATAAAAACATCCAAGATTGATATTATAACAGCATGGAACAATCAGAAACTATAGATACGTTGGAGACGTATCAGTATCCCCAAGCTTAATCCCTGCTCGTCCTTGAGTAGGTAAATGATAAAAACAGAATTTTTGATGTGGAATGTTGCCTAACATATTCATCACATATTCTTTTCTTTTGTAGCATGGACATTGGATTTGTATGATTCAAAGCAATAGTCTATAATTTGACATGAAAACATAGATACTCAAGCATACTAACAAGCAACCATGTCTTTCAAAATATCAACGCTAAAGAAAGTTTTCCCTAGCCCATTATGCTCAATCATTGATCCATTCATGAAACATACTCGAATATTAGCTACATCCAATGCACAAGTATGACAATAGTGCTCTCTAGTTGGTGTTTTTGTAAGAGAAGATGGAGACTCAAATAAAATAAAAAATTTATAAAAGTAAATAGATAGGCCCTTCGCAGAGGGAAGCAGAGATTTGTCAAATGTGCCAGAGCTCAAAGCTGAAATTAAAGAGATAAAAATATTTTGAGAGGGATGCTTTTCCTGTCAACGAAAACGACCGAGAATTCCCAATATTTTCCATGCTAGATACATCATAGGTGGTTCCCAAACAGAAAATAAAGTTCATTACCTTACCACCATTTCTTTCACATTCCATGGGTAGCCGTATCCACGGGTGCCCTCCATACCATCACTTTCCAAGGAATTTTGTTGTTATTAATTTCATTTCATGTGGGACTGGGCATCCCTATTACCAACCATACTCTCGTGCAATGACAAGTGAATAAACACTCATCGTGAGAATAACACACCTAACATGGAAAATATTGGCCACCCCCTGCCGCTTCATGAGCGGTACGGACACACAAAACAGAAAAATTATTTTGAAAATTTAGAGTTGGCACACGCAAATTTACTTGGAACGGCATTGAGATACCGCATATAGGTAGATATAGTGGACTCATATGGCAAAACCGGGTTTAAGGATTTTGGATGCACAAGCAGTATTTCCGCTTAGTACAAATGAAAGCTAGCAAAAGATTGAGAAGCAACCAACCAAAAAACGAAAACGGTCATAAACATGCATTGAACATAACTAACACCGAATAATGCACCATAAGTAGGATATAATTTCATTATATAACTATTGACTTAACGTGCTTGCATAGGGAATCACAAACCTTAACACCAATATTTTTACTAAAGCACAATTACTGACTAACAGGACTCACATATCATCATCTCCATATCGCAAAACTATTGCAAGGAATCACTCTTATCATATCTAATGATCTATATGAAAGTTTTTATCTATATCCCTCTTGAATATTCATCACTTTGGGACCAAATTCATATCTTGTGCAAATTACCGTTACTAAAGATCAACTCTCAAAAAGATTTAAGTGAAGCATGAGAGTGCAAATATTTCTTCAAAATTTCAATCTTAACCATTCTCAAAATAATATAAGTGAAGCAAGAGCATTCATTTCTTCAAAATTTTAATCAACTCTCAAAATAATATTAGTGAAGCATGAGAATTCATTTCTTCAAAATTTTAATCAACTCTCAAAATGATATAAGTGAAGCATGAGAGTGTGTTTCTTCAAAATTTTAATCAACTCTCAAAATAATATAAGTGAAGCATGAGAGTTTGTTTCTTCAAAATATAGCCACCACCATGCTCAAAAAGATTTAAGTGAAGTACTAGAGCAACTGCCTAGCTCAAAATATTTAAGTGAAGCAGATGGAGTATTCTAATTAATGATGATGATAAACGTGTGGCTCTCTCAAGATAGGTGTGTTCAGCAAAGATGATTGTGACAAACTAAAAAGCAAACAAAGCAAAGACTCATATAATACAAGACGCTCCAAGCAAAACACATATCATGTGACGAATAAAAATATAGCTCCAAGTAAAATTACTGATGGTTGGTAGAAGAAAGAGGGGATGCCTTTCGGGGCATCCCCAAGCTTAGACGCTTGAGTCTTCCTAGAATATTACCTTGGGGTGCCTCGGGCATCCCCAAGCTTAGGCTTTTGCTACTCCTTATTCCTTCATCCATCGTGATCTCACCCAAAACTTGAAAACTTCAATCACACAAAACTTAACAAAACCTTCGTGAGATCCGTTAGTATAACAAAACAAATCACTACTATAAGTATTGTTGCAAACCCATTCATATTTTATTTTTGCATTATGCCTACTGTACTCTAACTTCACCATGGCTTATACCCCCCGATACAATCCATAGATTCATCAAAACAAGCAAGTAGTGCAACGAAAACAGAATCTGTCAAAAACAGAACAGTCTGTAGAGATCTGAATTATGGTCATACTTCTGTAACTCCAAAAATTCTGAAAAATTAGGGCAAAGTGGAAAATTCATATACCAATACTGTGTAAAAAATTCAGAAGGTTCTGACGTTCCATAGAAAAAACAAAATTCCCTGCACTGGACGCAAAACTTTCTGTTTTCAAACAGCATCAATTAAACTATCTTCCAAATCATCCTAAAGGCTTTACTTGGCACAAACACTAATTAAAAACACAAAAACACCATCATACTAGTAGCATGACAGTAAAAACACACCATAACAGAAACTTATAGCAAAAATTTATTTTATTCATTGGGTTGCCTCCCAACAAGCGTTATTGTTTTATGCTATTAAGATAGGCTTGAGATTTCAATGATGCTCTCATGAAAGATAATAACTACAGCACAAAAAGAGCATTATAAACATGTGACAAACACATTTAAGTTTAACATACTTCCTATGCATAGGCATTTTATAAGCAAACAAATTATCAAGACAAGCAATATCTAGCATATGCAAATAGGAAGAATGAAGCATTAAAAATTTCAACACAAAGAGAGGTAATTTAGTGACATGAAAATTTCTACAGCCATATTTCCCTCTCTCAAAGAGAGGTAATAATTACATGTAGGATCATAATCAAATTCAACGATATAGCTATCACATAAAATTTTCTTTCCGTGATCCATATGCATAAAAAATTTATCATCTTCCAAGATAGTGGGATTAAAATCAACTAAAGTCATGACCTCTCCGAACCCACTTTTATCCAAAAATTCATAAGATTGATAATTTTCCAAAGTAGTGGGATCATTATTACCTAAAGTTGACGCTCTTCCAAACCCACTTTTAATAGTGTTGCAAATTTTATTATCAATAACATATTCATCATGAGGCTTAAATAAAATTTCAAGATCATAAAAAGCATCATCACCCCAATCATGATCATTGCAATAAGTAGTGCACATAACAAAATTTTCATCCCCAAGCTTGTAGTTTTGCATATTATTAGCACAATTGACATTCATAGAATTTATAGTAACATCATTGCAATCATGCTTTTCATTCAAGGAGCTATCAAGTATGGGCGTTATAGCAATAATTTCATTTTTTAACATAAGGAACTATAGCAAGTTCATCTCTATAAGCATCTTTGATATTGGCATCGTGGCCATAAGAATAACAAGCGTCATGTTCATCAAGAGGGGATATTTCAATCGAATCATCGGAATCATGATTATCTATAGATTCATGCATATCATTATTCTCTTCCAAAGCAGCAGACATTCTCTCAATAAATTCTCTAACATAAGCATTATGAGCATAGTTTTCATAGCAATATTTAAGTATGGCAAAATTTTCAGATTTGTGGAAAGTAATATAATACTTTTCAATCAAAGAAGCAACTTCATAAGCACCCTTAAAAGCAACAAATTCTTCAATTTGTTCGATATCATAGTAACTATAAACACCTTTTTCATAAGAAGATAAGATTTCATTATCATTAAACTCACATAGGTAGGGAAGGTGTTTTTTAGGGTTCTTAGAGCAACAAGTAAAATCATAAATTTCACATAGATTCCGAGCATAACATAGCACACAATTTATTTCACGCCATAGGAGTTTCCCTTTTTCAGACAAACGGTGACGCACAAAATGAGCATGCTCATCTAATGATTTTCCCTCAACTAAACTAGTTGGGGTTTCAGCACGAGCACGAATGGATAGAAGATGATTCACGTAGTAAACTCTATGTGGATCCATATCAATAGATTTTTAGCAAGCGAAGATGCAAGCAAATAGAAGGCACATGGCAACATAAGCAAAGATAGCAAACAAGCAAAAAGGCAAACAAGAAAAAGGCAAACGGAAAATATTTTTTTATTTTTGTAAAAATGTTTTAGAAGTGGGGGAGATGAAAACGAGAGGCAAATGGCAAATAAAGTAAATGCAAGGAGATGAGAGTTTGTGCAAAGGTACTTGATAGATGTCGATGATGTCTCCACGGCAACGGCGCCAGAAATTCTTCCTGCTACTTGTAGCTTGCGTTGGTATTTCCCCGAAGAGGAAGGGATGATGAAGCACAGTAGAGATAAGTATTTCCCTCAGTTATGAAACCAAGGTTATCGAACCAGTAGGAGAATCACACAACACCTCGTTAGCAGTACCTGCACACAAACAACAAACCCTTGCACCCAACGCAAACGAGAGGTTGTCAATCTCTCGGTGGTAAATTGCAAGATTAAATTGTATGTGATAGATTGATAGATTGAAACAAAAATACAAAACAAAATAAAATGAAAAGAGATGGTAGCAATATTTTTAGGGTTTTAGTAATATGATTTTGATAGACCCGGGGCCATAGATTTCACTAGAGGCTTCTCTCAAGAAAATAGCATACGGTGGGTAGACAAATTACTGTTGGGCAATTGATAGAAAAGCAAATAATCATGATGATATCCAAGGCAATGATCATGTATATAGGCATCATGTCCAAGATTAGTAGACCGACTCCTGCCTGCATCTACTACTATTACTCCACACATCGACCGCTATCCAGCATGCATCTAGTGTATTAAGTCCGATAAAGAACGGAATAATGCCTTAAGAACGATGACATGATGTAGACAAGACAAACTCATGAATTAATAAACCCAATGAATAGATCCCATCTTGTTATCCTTAGTAGCAACGATACATACATGTCATGTCCCTTTCTGTCACTGGGATTGAGCACCGCAAGATCGAACCCACTACAAAGCACCTCTTCCCATGGCAAGATAAATCAACTCAGTTGGCCAAACCAAATCAATAGATCGCAGAAGAAATACGAGGCTATAATAATCATGCATAAAAGAGTGCAGCAAAGACTCAAATAATTTCATGGATAATCTGATCATAAACTCACAATTCATCGGATCCCAACAAACACACCGCAAAAAGAGATTACATCGGATAGATCTCCAAGAACATCAAGGAGAACATTGTATTGAAGATCAAAAAGAGAGAAGAAGCCATCTAGATACTAACTATGGACCCGAAGGTCTGTGGTAAACTACTTACGCATCATCGGAGAGGCAGCAAGGTTGATGTAGAGCCCCTCCGTGATCGATTCCCCCTCTGGCAGATCACCGGAGAAAGACCCCAGATGGGATCTCTCTGGAACAGATGCTTGCGGCGGTGTAAAAAGTATTTCGTGGACTCTCTTGAGGGTTTCTGATTTTTCTGGAATTTATAGTGCTGGAATTAGGTCAAACGGAGCTTGGTGGGCCCCACGAGGCACCAGGGCGCGCCTGCCCCCCCAGGCGCGCCCTGGTGGCTCGTGGGCCCCACCAGGGTCTTCTGGCCTCGTCCCGAAGCTTCTAGTGTTCTTCTGGTCCAATAAAAAATCTCCAAAAAGTTTCGTTGCATTTGGACTTCGTTTGGTATTGATTTTCTGTAAAACAAAAACAGGGCACAAAACAGCAACTGGCACTGGGCACTAGGTTAATAGGTTAGTCTCCAAAAATGATATAAAATTGCTGTAAATGATTATAAAAACATCCAAGATTGATATTATAACAGCATGGAACAATGAAAAACTGTAGATACGTTGGAGACGTATCACTAAACCACAATTACTCACTAACATGACTCACATATTATCATCTCCATATAGCAAAACTATTGCAAGGAATCAAGCTTATCATATCCAATGATCTATATGAAAGTTTTTATTATATCCCTCTTGAATATTCATCACTTTGGGACCAAATTCATATCTTGTGCAAATTACCATTACTATTAACAACTCTCAAAAAGATATAAGTGAACCATGAGAGTGCAAATATTTCTTCAAAATTTAATATTGTCAACTGTCAAAATAATATAAGTGAAGCATGAGAGTGCATGTATTTCTTCAAAATATAATCACCACCGTGCTCAAAAGATATAAGTGAAGTACTAGAGCAACTGCCTAGCTCGAAAGATTTAAGTGAAGCACATAAAGTTTTCTAACAAATCATGATAAACGTGTGGCTCTCTCAAATAAGTGTGTTCAGCAAAGATGATTGTGACAAACTAAGAATAAAACAAAGCAAAGACTCATATAGTACACGACGCTCCAAGCAAAACTCATGATATGTGACGAATAAAAATATAGCTCCAAGTAAAATTACCGATAGTTGGTAGAAGAAAGAGGGGATGCCTTCCGGGGCATCCCCAAGCTTAGTTGCTTGGGAGTCCTTGAATATTACATTGGGGTGCCTTGGGCATCCCCAAGCTTAGGCTCTTGCCACTCCTTATTCCTTCATCCATCGTGATCTCACCCAAAACTTGAAAACTTCAATCACACAAAACTCAACAAAACCTTCGTGAGATCCGTTAGTATAACAAAACAAATTAGTACTTTAAGTACTGTTGCAAACCCATTAATATTTTATTTTTGCATTATACCTACTATATTCTAACTTCTCCATGGCTAATACCCCCCGATACAATCCATAGTTTCATCAAAACAAGCAAAACAATGCATCAAAAACAGAATCTGTCTAAAACAGAACAGTCTGTAAAGATCTATTTAAAAGCCATACTTATGTAATTCCAAAAATTCTGAAAAATAAGGAAAACGTGGGAAATGCATATACTAATACTGTGTAAAAATTGCAGATTTTTCTGACGCTCCAGTACGAAATTAAAATTCCGGGACTGGACGTAAAACTTTCTGTTTTCCAAACAGCATCAATTATACTATCTTCCAAATCATCCCAAAGGCATTACTTGGCACAAACACTAATTAAAACATAAAAAACACAATCATAACAGTAGCATAAGTGTGTGCACACACAAGAACATAAGGTAAAAAGCAAAAAAATATTTTATTCATTGGGTTAGCTCCCAACAAGCGCTATTGTTTTATGCCCCCAGCTAGCCATAATGCATAGTTTCAAGTGTTGTCATCTTTTAAGTAAAGTCCATAAGTGGCCCTCATAATGGATTCATTGGGTGCTTTAATTCTTTTCCTAGGGAAGTGTTCCATCCCTTTCTTTAGTGGAAATTGAAATTTTATATCCTCTTCTTTCATGTCAATAACGGCACCTATGGTTCATAAGAACGGTCTACCAAGTATTATGGGGCAAGACGGATTGCAATAAATATCAAGTATAACAAAATCAACGGGCACATAGTTCCTATTTGCAAGAATAAGAACGTCATTAATTCTACCCAAAGGCTTTTTAATAGTAGAATCTGCCAAGTGCAAATTAAGAGAACATTCATCTATATTGGTAAAACCTAACACATTACATAGAGATTTTGGAATTGTGGAAACGCTAGCACCCAAATCACATAAAGCATTGCACTCATAATTTTTAATTTTAGCTTTAATGATAGGTTCCCACTCATCATATAATTTTCTAGGAATTGAAATTTCTACTTCTAGCTTTTCCTCTAATGCTTTCATCATCGCTTCTACAATGTGTTTAGTAAAAGCCTTATTTTGTTCATAAGCGTTGGGTGAATTTAGCATGGATTGTAACAAAGAAATACATTCAATCAAAGAACAACTATCATAATTAAAATCTTTGTAATCCAAGAGAGTGGGCACATCACTAGTTAAAGTTTTTACCTCTCCTAACCCACTTTTATCAATTTTTTTATCAAGATTTTCACCCTCCGAATTATGGGGACGCCTTCTAGCTAAAGTTGACTCTTCTTCAGTCCCCTTTTCATCAAGTTTAATATTACTAAACAAGGAATCAATAGATGAAACACCAATCATTTTAATATCCTCATCATTACTACGATAAAAACCGGGAGGAATCGCTTTTTCTAAAAATTCTCGTTTAGCTCTTAGCATAGCGGTTCTTTTCTTACTCTCATCCATGGAGACATATAAAGCTTTAATTGATTCATTAATATCAATTTTGGGAGGCAAAATTTTAGTCTTAAGATTTTCCACATCATGAATAATTATATCAATGCTCCTAGACATATCATCAAGTTTACTCAATTTTTCTTCTATCGTAGTGTTGAAAAAATTTTGAGCATTAATAAATTATTTAATATTACTTTCAAGATCAGAGGGCATCCTATTATTATTATTATAAGAATTTCCATAGGGATTGCCATAATTATTAGAGGAATTTCCAGGAAACGGCCTAGGATTAAAATTACCTCTATAAGCATTACTATTAAAATTGTTTCGCGAGACAAAATTCACATCTACGGGATCATTATTTTGCTCAATAAAGGTGGATAAAGGCACATCATTAGGATCAATAGGAGTGTTTTTGCTAGCAACCAATTTCATAAGTGCATCAACTTTATCACTCAAAGTACTAATTTATTCAACAGAATTCACTTTTTTACTAGTAGGAGCTCTTTCAGTATGCCATTGTGAATAATTTGCCATAATATTATGATGCAATTTAGTAGCTTCTCCCAATGTAATCTCCATAAAAGTACCACCCGTGGCGGAATCTAAAAGATTTCTAGAAACAAAATTTAATCCCGCATAAATTTTTTGTATAATCATCCACAAATTTAAACCATGAGTAGGGCAATTTCTTATCATTAATTTCATCCTTTCCCAAGATCGGGCAACATGTTCATGATCAAGTTGCTTGAAATTCATAATTTGATTTCTAAGGGAAATAATTTTCGCGGCAGGAAAATATTTGGTAATAAAAGCATCTTTACACCTATCCCAAGAATCGATACTATTTCGTGGTAAAGATGAAAACCAAATTTTTGCACGATCCCGCAATGAGAACCGGAATAATTTTAATTTCACAATATCATTATCTACATCTTTTTTCTTTTGCATATCGCACAATTCTACAAGAGTGTTAAGATGGGATACAGCATCTTCATTAGGACTACCAGAAATTGTTCTTTCATAACAATATTTAATAAAGCGGCATTAATATCACAAGTCTCCACACTAGCAGCGGGAGGAGCAATCGGAGTTCTAAT
The DNA here is from genome assembly GCA_039707655.1 of Elymus sibiricus. Classification (NCBI taxonomy): domain Eukaryota; kingdom Viridiplantae; phylum Streptophyta; class Magnoliopsida; order Poales; family Poaceae; genus Elymus; species Elymus sibiricus. The sequence continues at coordinate 41,546,838 of CM077670.1, forward strand.
AAAATCATTGTTATTAGTATTGGAAAAATCACATAATTTTGTATTTTCTTGAGACATCGTGGCTACGCAAACAAGATAACAAGCAAGCAAAGAAGCAAACAAGAAAAAGGCAAACGGAAAATATTTTTGTATTTTTGTAAAAACTTTTTTAGAAGTGGGGGAGATGAAAACGAGATGCAAAGACAAATAAAATAAATGCGAGGAGATGAAAGTTTATGCGTAGGTACTTGATAGATGTTGATGATGTCTCCCCGGCAACGGCGCCAGAAATTCTTCCTGCTACTTGTGAGCTGCGTTGGGATTTCCCCGAAGAGGAGGGGATGATGCAGTACAGTAGAGATAAGTATTTCCCTCAGTTATGAAACCAAGGTTAACAATCCAGTAGGAGAATCACGCAAGAACTCGTTAGCAGTACCTGCACACAAAACAACAAATCCTCGCACCCAACGCGAACAACGGGTTGTCAATCCCTTGGCGGTTAATTGCAAGATTAAATTGTATGGTGATAGATAGATAGAACGAAAAAAATACAAAATAAAATAAATAAAGTAAAATTGTAGAAAAGTATTTTTAGGGTTTTAGTAAATGATAAAGGTAGACCCTGGGGCCATAGTTTTCACTAGAGGCTTCTCTCTTGAAAATAGCATACGGTGGGTAAACAAATTACTGTTGGGTAATTGATAGAAAAGCAAATAATCATTACGATATCCAAGGAAATGATCATGTATATAGGCATCACATCCGAGACCACTAGACCGACTCTTGCCTGCATCTACTACTATTACTCCACACATCGACCGCTATCCAGCATGCATCTAGAGATTTAGTTCATAAAGAACGGAGTAACGCCTTAAGCAAGATGACATGATGTAGACAAAGTAAACTCACGCATGAATAAACCCCATATTTTTATCCTTAATAGCAACGATACAATACGTGTCATGTCCCTTTCTGTCACTGGGATTGAGCACCGCAAGATCGAACCCATTACAAAGCACCTCTCCCATTGCAAGATAAATCAATCTAGTTGGCCAAACCAAATCAATAGATCGGAGAGAAATACGAAGCTATAACAATCATACATAAAAGAGTTCAGAGAAAACTCAAATAATATTCATGGATAATTTGATCATAAACTCAGAATTCATCGGATCCCAACAAACAGACCGCAAAAAGTGATTACATCGGATAGAACTCAAAGAACATCGACGAGAACATTGTATTGAAGATCAAATAGAGAGAAGAAGCCATCTAGCTACTAACTATGGACCCGAAGGTCTGTTGTAAACTACTCACACATCATTGGAAGGGCAGCAAGGTTGATGTAGAGCCCCTCCGTGATCGATTCCCCCTCTGGCAGAGTACCAGAAAAGGCCTCCAGATGGGATCTCGCGAGAACAGAGACTTGCGGCAGCGGAAAAAGTATTTCGTGGACTCCTTCATTGGTTTCCCGATTTTAGAGAATTTATAGAGGTGGAATTAGGTCAAACGGAGCAGAGGTGGGCCCACGAGGCAGCAGGGCACGCCAGGGCGCGACCTGGTGGCTCGTGGCCACCTCCTCTGTCTTCCGGCTCTCTCCTGAAGCTTCTAGTGTCTCTTGTGTCTAGAAAAAAATCTCCAAAAAGTTTCATGGCATTTGGACTTCGTTTGGTACTGATATCCTGGAAAACCAAAAACAGGCAAAAAAACAGCAACTGGCACTGGGCACTAAGTTAATAGGTTAGTCCAAAAAAATGATATATAATTGCTTGTAAGTGTATATAAAACATCCAAGATTGATACTATAATAGCATGGAACAATAAAAAATTATAGATACATTGGAGACGTATCAGGTACATTCCTGACCGGTTAGTACAAAGGGCTATTGGTGTGGATGGGAACGGTCAAATCATCCCACTTGCTATGGCATTTGTGGAGGGTGAGAACTTTCCGAGCTAGGTATGGTTCTTCAGGCAACTGAAAATTGCCATCGTGAAGGACCGACCAAACGTGTGTGTCATTCATGATAGGCATGCAGGTATATTGAAGGCCGTCAAGACACTGAGGAATCCAACAGCAGACGAACGAACACCTTGAAAGGACTTAAAGAGCCGGCGGTGCATGCGCCATCTTGGAGCTAATTTTTTCTCATAGTTCAAGAACAAGCGGTCGATGAATTTGTTCAAAAAATTATGCAAGCAGAACCAGCAGCGCAAATACGATTTTATTTGGTCAAAACTAGATGAGTTTACTAAGAAGCAGGTTCGTGCCAGAAAGAAAATGGAAGAAGATCAGGTAGCATTAGCAACAATCATCGCGGAGCTAGAGGAGCCAGTAGGTCTCTGTGACTTGCCAGCAATTGACCCTCCTAATAATAAGAGAAAGAAGGGAAGGGCGATAAAGAATTTTTCTGAATGCATAGAGAAAGAGCCTCCCATGAATTCGTCTTTGCTGCATGACACCCATGGAGCTAGGTATGGCCACATGACAACCAACCTTGCAGAGGTGTATAACTTTGTTCTCGGATGGAATAGAGCACTGCCACTCACAGCTATTGTGGAGGTTGTATTCCATGGCACATTGAGATATTTCAGAGAAAGGCACGAGTTAGCAAAGAAGCATATTGCAGATAATCCCAGAACACCTTATTGTAGCAGTGTCATGGAGTACATGGAAAAGAAGATAGAGAAAGCAAAGAAGCACACCGTCAGACTCGTAGGTAATCAAGAAAGGAGGTATGAGGTACAACTACCTACCGATGGTTTTGGTTCTGCAAATGAGGTGAAGACGCACGAGGTCAGAATTGGAACGGAATTTCAGCCAACGTGTGAGTGTACATGCAACAAACCGAAGTTGTTGCACTTGCCATGCTCACATGTGCTGGCTGCCTGTGGCCAAATTGGGTTGGACGCCATCTCCTTCGTGTCCCCATACTATTCAAAAGAGGCAGTACTCAACACATGGACCGGTGAGATGACAGGGTTTAGAGTCGTCGGCAACTTCAACAAGGTAAACGACAATGAGAGAGTGTACATCCTGGATCCAGCTCTTCGGCAAACAAGTAGGGGTAGACGCAAGGTACGGCACATCCGTAATGATATGAACCAATCTGAAGCTGGTGGAGCAACTAGACAATGTTTGCTATGCACGGCTTATGGGCATAGGATGAAATATTGTCCCGACCTCAAGAAAGATGCTGCTTCCACATCGACGAGTGCGACAACAGGAGCAAGAGGCGGACGTGGTCGAGGCAGTCGAGGCCGAAGGGGAGGACGAGGAAGAAATAACTCACAAGCTATATAATATGTGTCGGACTATGTTTTAATTTGTGAGGACTACGAGAAACTTATTATTATGTGTCGGACTATGTTTTAATTTGTTGTATGTGAGGACTACGAGAAACTTATTATTATGTGTCGGACTATGTTTTAATTTGTTGTATGTGAGGACTACGAGAAACTTATTATTATGTGTCAGACTATGTTTTTATTTGTTGTATGTGAGGACTACGAGAAACTTATTATTATGTGTCGAACTATGTTTTAATTTGTTGTATGTGAGTACTGTTCTTTTAATTTGTTGTATGTGAGTATTGTTGTTTTAATTTGTTGTATGTGAGTATTGATGTCTTCCTATCTGTTGCTTGATCCTACGATCGATAGAGGTCAATTGCAGATATGTCTTCCTATCCATTGCAAGATCCTACGATCGATAGAGGTCACCGGGCCTCACTTATGCAAGGAGGCAGGAACTTAGACGTGTTGGTCACTCGCACCCCAAAGTCTAACTGGATGATACACCCTTTGTGGGTTAATAGGTATGCGTACATATAATGACTTACATGTTTGACATACTTTTGATACCCGTTTACTGTATGCAACATTCTTTTTTATTTTGTAGATTAACTTGGGCTGGACTTCTACCCTTGGCACGGCTGGTTGAGGGTACATTGGAAGATTGGGTTGAACATCCGGACTTAGATGAGGAAGGTGAACCAATGCAGTTACGCAAGAGGCAAGTGAAACGTTTCTCTTACGACAGGTCACTACTTACCTGCTTAGTAGATAGATGGAGACCAGAGACACATACGTTTCACTTTCCCTGAGGAGAGATGGCTCCTACTCTACAGGATGTTTCTTTCTTGTTGGGATTACCTTTGGCCGGTGCTGCCATAGGTCCTTTAGAGGCAGAACCTGGCTGGCTAGCAATGATGCAGGCACATTTTCTAGCTGCGTTGCCAACTACTCTGGCCTTAGACGGTGATCCTCACGGGCCTCGTTTTAGGTGGTTGAGCCAGTTTCAGGTAACCTTCTCGGTGAGCTGAACATAAGTTGTTTTCATAGTTGCTGTCGTGGTTTTGTCACGGCAGATGTCCGAAGACTTAGGTTCGAGGCCATCGCCATAGCAGTGGACTCAAAGGGGTTGATCGGGACGAAGGACACGAGTTTACCCAGGTTCGGCCCCTCAAGTAGAGGTAAAAGCCTACGTCCTGCTTGTGTTGTATTAGCTGGAGTATCGATTACAAGGGAGCGGATTGCTTGACCTAGCTCTCGATTACTTGGTTTCTTGTCTAAGCCGCCCCGGGGTCTAGCCTTTATATAAGAGGTCAAGGCCCCGGGTTACACGAGTCTCAAACCGACTCACACAGCGTGTCCTATTCTGTCTCTAAGCCGCCATACCATCTTGGGTAAGCCGCCACCGGGCGGCTTAGCCACCCGGGTCTTCACGCCATCTTCCGTCTCTGGGCCCCTGTCAACGGCCCATCTGGTAAGCCGCCCTGGCGGCCTTGCCTGCATCCTTAAGCCCACCTTACAAGTCTTGGGCTTACGAGCCGCCCGGTGTAACCCGGCCCCGCCTGGGCGGGTCTCACCACGGGTTATATCCCCAACATTAGGCCCCAGGTTGATTTGAGCCAGCTCATGTCAATCTTTAACTTTACTTAACGGCGAGTCTTCATTGCGCTGTCATCTGGAAAGTCAACTTGTAACCCGCCATGACGTCACGGAATATTCGGAAAAGATTCCATGACGTTTGCAACGGATCTTTGTCACCGAAAGGTCATCCCGAAAATCAAGGCGCCAATTTACTGTAGCTCCCCACTTTCGCGCGTACGGTTGCCCTTTTCCTTATAAATAGCGCCACGTGCGCCTCCTCCCTTTCTCCGCCTGTCGCTGTCGTCTCCTTCCTCGCGTGAAGCCTTCCTCTCCAGAGCTCCGCCGCCCGCAACCGAAGACGCGCCGTCGCTCTCCTCGCCGGCCACTGCCTCAGCCCGAAACGGACCAGAGCCTCATCGGCGCCTCCGCATCTCAGAGGTAAGCTCCTCTGATCCTCATTGAATCTGTGTACACTCCCGTTAGGGTTCCGAGTTCTTCCTTGTTCTTGCGAGTTCATCACCATCGATAACCACTGAGGCATCGAGCACTGCCCAAGACCTCGTATCACTACCCTTTGGCTACGGGCACTCCTCCGAAGTCCATCCCCCACTCATTTTTGTGTCCATATGACACTCATTGTTGCGGGTAGATTGATCTCGTTCATCCACTGTTATTTCTAAGTCGTATTCATTTTCATTTTTTCTTCGCCCGTAGATCTTGCAATGAATAGACAATATGCAAAATCTGTTTTCTGCACTTAGTCATTTTCCCATCCATACCATCTTGGCTTCGTAAGTCGCCATTGTATTGCCGGCTCTCCGCCAATTTTTCTGGCGGCTTAGCTCTTCCACTTACACTGATTATAACTGCATTACACAGCGACTGTTCTTCTTAACCCGCCATTCCTTCTATTTTTGTAGCGTAACCCGCCGTCATGACAAGGACTCCATCCTCCTGTGATTGGGTCAGCTCCGGAGTCACTGAAGAACTCCTAGCTAACTTTGTTGAATCTGGTATGTTACCAAGTAAAGAGGAAATACACTGGCGGGTTCCAGGACCGGAGAAGAGGCCTGAGCCCAAGGAGGGAGAGATCATCATATTTACTGACCACATCCTTCGCGGGTTTCGCCCTCCCGGGTCAAAGTTTTTTCGGGATGTTCTTCACTTCTTCCAGATCCATCCTCAAGACATAGGCCCCAACTCAGTTACCAATATATGCCAATTCCAAGTTTTAACTGAAGTCTATATGCAAGAAGAACCGTCTGTTGACCTCTTCTATGAATATCACTATGCAAACCGCCAGAGTGAAATGGCGGCCGGTCCCAGCTTGGAACTTGGTGGTATTACCATCCAAAGACGAAGAGACCTGCCATACCCTTCAGCCACCTTGCCGAGTCACCCCAAGGACTGGAACAAAACCTGGTTTTATTGCCAGGACACCTCTCCTGAAGGCGAGAATCCCCTGCCAGGTTACCGTCCAACCCGGCTCTGCTTTACCAATGACAACCCCCTCCCAGCACGAATGACAGCCGCCGAGCGAGCAAAGTATGCCTCGGCTTACACCAAGGTCAAGGCTCTGCTGGCTAACGGCTTGACAGGTGTTGACCTAACCCGTTGCTGGGTAAGCTGGAAAATCATGCCGTTGAGCCGGCGTGACCGGCTTATGTGCGAATATACGGGTGAACCCAATGACCCCCTTTGCTTCAAGATAACTCCCTTGACTGACGAAGACATCAACAGTGGCATCAAGGGACTCCTTGGCGAAAGTCAGGAAGCTTGCGACAAGGTTGGGCTAAAGCCCTTCTATGCCAAGAATCCGGCTCCAGACGTAAGTCTCTTTTCCTTCAATTGATTATACTTATCTTGCACCTTCTAACCTTAACCGGCGGCTTATGTATAGGCCAACTCCCCGTTCTGGAAGAAGAAATTCAACCCGCCGGTGAGAAAGCCTAAGACGAAAACCACAGCCAAAAAGAAGAAGAAAGCCGCCACTCCAGAGCCGGCTGAAAGTGATGACTCGGAGGTAGAACTTGATTCTCTTGGCCGTCTCTTTATACAGCTTATTGACAATAATTACTCACAGGATGAGAAGGAAGCAAGCCACGCCAACGCTCCTGAGGTAATTGATATTTCTGACTCAGAGATCTATCCACAAGACAGAGTACGGCGGGTCGTCCGGAAAGTCCCCTTCTCTCATCCTCTTGCTCACTTAGATCCCAATTTCCTTTTGAAAAAACAACAGCACAACTCCCGACGCCAGACCCGGAGCGCCGGCTCTGACGACCTCGTGGCCGGGTTACCTCATTCCCCGACTCCTCGAAAACGGCCAGCTGAGGTATCCTTTTACGGAAACATGATTCTCATCAATTTTGCATTGTAATCTTACTGTCGTGTATTACTTTGGATGCCTTCAGGACTCTCCGTCTTCATCTGGCGACTCAACCGCATCAAAGCTGCCCCCAATGAAGATCAACCCGGAGTATGTATATTATTTTGCACTTGAATGTTTTCAATGTCCTTGACATATATATAACCATCAACTGCGCCTTCCAGGGCCCAAGCCAAACGAAGAAAAACTGGCGGGTCTACTGCCGCCCCAATTGCTAAAGAGCCAGTGTTTGCTAAGCCGGCCTCTCCACTAGCCGCAGATACTAAGAAAAACATTCACCAGCCACCTGAGCCGGCGGGTCATGATACGACCGCTGAAAGCCCTGCGAGGGATGATCCTAAACTGCCCAGCCCTTCAATGGCTGATGAAGAAACAGCCCTTCCAGACGTTGCTATTACTGAGACGGGTCACCACACCCCTGAACCCCGTGTATTAACAAGGCACTCTGGCAAAGCTGAAACTTCTTCGCTGGAGGAATTTAATTTGGAACCTACTGTACTGGAGAAGTTTACCGCTGATGAACTTCATGCTGGATTTCTAAACCGCCTGGAGTCAAGCCGGAAGATGGAGCTGAAGTTTGTCAGCCTTATGAAGAAAAAATATGAGGTAATACTTTTACCAGCCTGTCCTTTATACCCTTTCCTAGCCGCCAAGAGCCGGATTAATATGTCAAATAATAAACCGGGGCTTTCCTTAGCAATACTTTTCATAACTTGAGCTGTAGCCCCCAAGTATCGGGTTAGTATAAGTAGTAGGCCGATACTCGATGTATAGAGTTTGAACAGTTGTAGCCCCCAAGTCCGGGTTATCATGAAATGATGACCCGGATTCTCATTGGATACTGTATAAATGCTGACTGTAGCCCCCAAGGGCCGGCTTATCTCTTTTTTTTTTAAAGATGAGTCGGGACTTTAATTGAAAGACTTGAGAGCGTGATCTGTAGCCCCCAAGGGCCGGCTTACCTTTTTTTTAAAGATTAGCCGGGACAAGCCCTAGAGAACAAATAGACATTAGCCCCCAAGTGTCGAGTATATTGCTTGCAATCTGCTTGAGACTTGTAGCATAATTTCCTCAGTGGTAACTTACCATGAACATTGAACCCCCCTTTTCCTGCTTTTGAATTGTTACAGGATGCTCTAGAGGCGGCTGAGTCTGAAATGGCCAGCCTGAAGAAAAATCTCGATGTGCAACAGACCGCCCGGTCAGAGGCGGAAACCAAGTGGCGGGTTGCCGTCGAAGATCTTGAAAAGACGCAAGTGGACTTTGCTCTTTTCAAGAAGAATACTGAAACTCATCAAGCCGCCCTGACCAAGCGTGCAGAAGATGCTGAAGGGCGGCTTGCCACTGTGTCGACAGAGCTGCAGACCCTGAAACAGCATATATCCAGGATGACCTCTGCTATCTTTGGTAAGCATATGGTACTTAATGACCGTCTTGTCCGTGATAAATAATATTTCTGGCGGCTTATACCACCAAACCTTTTTTTTGCAGGTGAAAGGAGCCGCCAGTTATCCTCTGACAGTGTGATGAAGCTGAAGGCAGTGTACTCCTTAGCTGAACAACTCTACTGCGGGACTCTCCTGACCATTAAAGCTATGCTGACTGAAAGGAGCATCCCCAAGCACATGAAAGATATCTTAGAGCTGCTGTCCACGCTGCCTAAGCAGATTGATGAGCTCAAAAGATCAGCCGCCAGGCAGGGGGCTCTATCCGCGCTAAGCCGGTGCTTGGCTTTCGCTCCTGAGTTAACTGCTGACGAGATGATGGACGGGTTCCCGTCCAAGAAAGATGACGGCTCGGAGTTCACTACAGAAGACTATGCTCAATGCAGAAAATCTTCCAGGGTTCTTGCCTCCAAGCTGGTGGAGGATCTTGACATGTCAACTTACCAGGCGGCTTACAGCGAGACATCCAAGAAGATACGTGGTCCCACATTTGAATGCAGAGACTTGACCCCCGTGCGCCGTAAGCATTTCTTCGCCCCTGAGATTGATCCGTCTCCTCTGTTTGAGGACGCCCAGTTTGAAGCACTAACACACTGCAACTGGGACGTGGACAATCTTCAGATCAAAGAAGTCGAAGACCCGGAGCAGGATGACCCGCCGTCAAGCTGAACTTGATATTTGATAACCCGGCTTCTTGAGCCGCCAATGTGTATAAAACTTTTGGCTGCTTGCCTGGTGAGCTCTCAAAGAGAGCTTTGTAATAGGCTTGTAGAAAAACTCTTTCACTGTCTGACCCGTGCCATAGTGCACGTATGAGTCTTTAGTCAATCATAATATATTCCTTGCTTTTCTTCAAGCGGCTTATGATATCAATCTGCACGGCGTCTTACCTTGTAGACAAACCCGGCAATATAAGACTAGACAGAAACATGTTCTGCATCACTGCGAAGGGCAACTTAAAAAGCCTAACCCGGAGGCGTGAAACCTCATTTTCCTTGCCTGCTTTTCCGAATATATAAGCCGGTTCTTCTGAGTGGTCTTAGCTACTTTGAACTCTTTAATAAGAGCGTAGCAACCCAGAAAGAGACGCAGCAAATAGAAGAGTTAATCTCGCCGCTGTAAGAGGCCCTTGCAGAGGGTAAGTTATAGAACTCGCTGCACCCCTGACAAAGCGCATCTACTTACAGGCAGGTATAACCCGTAGTTACAAATACAAGAGTTAACCTCGCCGCTGTATGAGGCCTTTGTAGGGGGTAAGTTATAGAACTCGCTGCACCCCTGACAAAGCGCATCTACATACAGGCAGGTATAACCCGTCCTTACAGAGTTAGCCTCGCCGCTGTAAGAGGCCTTTGCAGGGGGTAAGTTTTAGAACTCGCTGCACCCCTGACAAAGTGCATCTGTATACAGGCAGGCATAACCCGTTTTCACAGATTAGAGGAGGTGAGTTCATGACTCGCTGCACTCCTAGTAATCTTTGTTGATATTATCAACTTTGCACACCAACCTATAAGCCGCCGTCTTGTAAGCCGCCAGTTGATGGTGATATTTGTAGGTAAGGAGCCGATCAAGAAGGTTAAAGCTTAACCCGGTGAGTTATAAGCCCCCAAATGACTTGTAACTCCGGCTGAAGAGCCTGACCAAGAGGGTTGAAGCCTAACCCGGCGGGTTGAAAGCCCCCAAACGACTGTCGAGGATATTAACTTTCACACCATCTTGTATGAAAAAAAAAACAGCAGAAGCCGCCAAGCGGAACGGTGCATCATGGCGACTCGTCTTCTTGGGTAACTTTTAATCCTTCCGCCAATAATGTAGTATCCCCCGAGATCGGGTTATCTTTCTTGCCATGATCAGGGGCTCTCGTTAAAGACGGCCAAGTGTGTCGAGCCATGTCTGTAGCCCCCGAGTCTTAAGTTGACTCAAAGAGGTGACTTGAGAATCTCCAGTGAGGGTTGAGGTCAATTGTGGCGGGTTATAGATGATCCCGTATGAATTGTTTCAATGATCCGGTCGATGGTTCATCCCGGCTGGTTGTTGAAGTTAACCAAACTGCAGTGGTGGCGACTTGTGCGCCTGTCCGGTCGGGCGGCTCGTGTAAACGAACACTGCACCGATATGCTGATGTCAATCACTGTGGGCGGCGTCTTGCGCGCGTTTATTGGGCGGCTCATACAGGCGAGCACCGCACCGATATGTTGATGTAGATCACTGTAGGCGGCGTCTTGCGCTCCATGGGGAGCTTTTGTAATAGTTGTAGAGACTAGAATGCCTGAGTCGTGCCTTCGTGCATGTATCTCTCTTGAATAGTCTTGCTATATTGACGTCTTCCATATGCTTCCGCCTCTAAACATGCTTTCAAGGCTTCACGGCGGCTTATCAGAAAAGATAACACCCGCAACATAAATAAGCCAGAGATGTCTTTCATATGCTTCTTGCTGTAAGGTCGGCTTATAACAGCACGACCCGGAGATGTTAACTCATATAGCCTTGCACGGCAGAAAGCCTGGCTTGCGGGTATGCCAAGTCTTCCACGGCAGAAAGCCCGGCTTGCGGGTATGCCAAATCTTGCTTATTGACACTATGTAAGTATGATGAAATGCATGATGCAATGTATGATGCAATGTATGATGCCAAGCATGATGTTCTCTGCTCTTACAAGTCATCCAAAGAGGGGGTAAGTGGCCAACTCGCTGCACCCCAATGTTGGAGAGGTTATCAAAAGAGGGGGTAAGTGGCTAACTCGCTGCACCCCAATTTTGAAAAAAGGTCATCAAAGAGGGGGTAAGTATTCAACTTGCTGCACCCCAATTTTGAAAAAAGGTCATCAAAGAGGGGGTAAGTATTCAACTTGCTGCACCCCAATTTGGGAACAATTTATAACAAGAGGGGGTAAGTCCACGACTCGCTGCACCCCAATTGTGTTTCAAGAAAGGGGGTAAGTCCTCGACTCGCTGAACCCCAATTTGGAAAAAATTATCAGAAGAGGGGGTGAGTATTCCACTCGCTGCACCCCAGTTCGACCTTATCGATGCACAATCTTCCGGTCTCGCATGTCTAAGCCGGTTGTAAAAATATGATATTGACCCCCAATTATGCTGTTGGCGGGTCACTCTGCCGCTGGCCTCCGCCGCCAGACTTAACTGTGACCTCCATGGTCTCCTGAGTCGCCTGGTCCAGAGCTGCCTGACGGTCCATTACTGATATCATGATGCTGTTGAAGGCTGTAACTCCGGAACTGTCGCATAATAAAGCAATCCCTCCATGCATGGCGTGCCGGTTTATCGGGCCGGCTGTGCTCTGGACAAGGTTTATTGAGTATCTCTTCCAAGTTGAAAGAAGCTTTTCGCTTGCAAAAAGGCGGTTTAAAGTTCTCAACGTGAGCTCCTCCCGGGTGCTTATTCTGGGGTTGACTCTTCACTCTCTTGTTATTATCGTCAGTGCCTTCCAACCCGCCATCCGCTGGCTTACGCTTCCGGCTGGCCTTTTGACCCCCTGGGCTCCTATCATGCTTCAGATGACCCGGTATGATTCTTGGGCGAGTCTCCAGTTGCCCAATTTTGGCTTTCAACCCATTTAATTCCTTATACACCCAAGATTGTGCTTCCTTCATCTGTTGCAGAATGCCATTTATTCTTGCGTGTAGCTCTGTTAACTCCGCATTGCGTTCCACCTTTCCCTTAGCTTCCACATTGTCAGTGATGACTCGTGACACGTCCGTTGTAACAAAAGCCGGATTTTCCGGGTCGTAAGGCTCCGGATCAGTGTCTCCATCAGAACAGTTCCCAAACTTCGTCTCACAAGGCGGGTGAAAAAGAGCGGTATGAACACCCGGTTTAAGTCTTGACCCGCCGTTCAGATGGGCCGGCTTAAGCCCTGTGACCTCATATCTTTGCTCACTTGAACTGAATTCCATCTTCTGATCTGCACAACACTCTGACTTGGGGTAAGGCTCGATGTAGCCCCCAAGCCCTCCTTTATTAAACAGACAACCCGATATCGTCTCTCCACCCGAGGACCCATCCTCTGAGCTGATGAAATTTTCTTCCTGTAATATAAAACCTTCCGGCTCTATACTTTGGATAAAGCCAACGACATCATGCTTCCTGCCCGGGTTGACACGGGCGGGTTGCACGCGTCTGGCGGGTTGCTCTTGCCGGGCGGTTTGCTCACGCCGGGCGGATTGCTTGCACCGGGTCGGCTCGATGACGTTGTTGCAGGTGTCCGGCTCGGATTCAGATCCGCCAACCTCTCCGATGAAGATTTGGTCCTCGCCCAAAGGGACCCGGGAACCATATTCGATTGAGTCGGCCTCAGGACCCCAGCCGGCGTCGTCGATGTAGAGCCGGCCGCGGCGACTCTTGGTCATCCTGCCAACCGCGTACCCCTCGATCCCTGGTAGAGAGCCCTTTGAGAATTCAACACCACCGAGCGCAGGCCCCAAGGTGGGCGCCAACTGTCGTGGTTTTGTCACGGCAGATGTCCGAAGACTTAGGTTCGAGGCCATCGCCATAGCAGTGGACTCAAAGGGGTTGATCGGGACGAAGGACACGAGTTTACCCAGGTTCGGCCCCTCAAGTAGAGGTAAAAGCCTACGTCCTGCTTGTGTTGTATTAGCTGGAGTATCGATTACAAGGGAGCGGATTGCTTGACCTAGCTCTCGATTACTTGGTTTCTTGTCTAAGCCGCCCCGGGGTCTAGCCTTTATATAAGAGGTCAAGGCCCCGGGTTACACGAGTCTCAAACCGACTCACACAGCGTGTCCTATTCTGTCTCTAAGCCGCCATACCATCTTGGGTAAGCCGCCACCGGGCGGCTTAGCCACCCGGGTCTTCACGCCATCTTCCGTCTCTGGGCCCCTGTCAACGGCCCATCTGGTAAGCCGCCCTGGCGGCCTTGCCTGCATCCTTAAGCCCACCTTACAAGTCTTGGGCTTACGAGCCGCCCGGTGTAACCCGGCCCCGCCTGGGCGGGTCTCACCACGGGTTATATCCCCAACAGTTGCCCTTACTAGATAGTTGACACAATCGTATGGTTAATATGCAGATTATCTCATTAGGATACCCCGGAGTTGAGTTGTCAGAGGCACAGATTGATCGATCCCTAGAGGCATATATTCTTTGGTTGTTTGGCAAGGCGATGTTCACAGAGAACCATGTGACTACTGTTGATGCGCGACTCATCGGTATTGCACGAGAGATAGCTGACGCACGTTGCCCTGGGGACATTGTGCAGAGGAGCTTTGGTTCTGCTGTGTTAGCAGCTACCTACAGAGGCCTGTGCAAAGCTTGCTCGTTGAAGTCTAGAAAATCAGGTCTGGTTGGATGTCCACTACTATTGCAGCTCTGGTCATACGAGAGATTCCCTATTGGACGACCCTATGTCTACGTTGATAGACCTTTTGGGATGGAGGACATAGCAGGGGCTTACGTGCCTGCTATCGGCATTTGCCTACTGTGGGATCTGTTTGGGCACGGAGAGAGGTACTTCTATATTATGTAACAATTTATTCGATTAATTATTTCCATGCAAAAGTATTACTAATGTTTATTTGTTGTCATGTACAGAGACAGTTTGCGCATACCCAGGTTAGGGGCTGCTACCCGTCCTTCACGGCACAGTTTGATCGTTTGCACGAGGATCAAGTTATCTGGGAGCCATACACGCATCAGGCTATATCATCCAGGTATCCAGTTGGGATATCTGGAATGTGCACTAGAGATCGGCACTATTGGATGACCAAGGCCAGAGTGGTGTTCGACGTGACGGTTGAGGAGATGGCTCTTCATAGGGTGATGAGACAGTTCGGTCTATGTCAAGAGCCTGAAATTCTAGTTATTCCACACATACCAGCACACGTGCACAAGTAAGTAATTGTAATTTAGTTCTCAACAATGCATTCCGAACATAGCTAACCATGTAACACGCATGTCAATATCAGGTACAGCCGCGTAGGAGGAAACAAGTCTATGACTGTTTGGCTTCAGAGCATTAGCCCATACGTTCAGGAATGGACTACCGCGCCGACAAATATCTGGGATGAGGTTCGGCCCTTTGACTGGGACAAGTTCGGGTTATATCTGCGACGTTACCGGCATACAACGAGGATCTACTTGGTTCCCTCCGCTGCTCCTGATCAGATGGAAGCCCCTCTCACCAGCGATATGTACCCATCTGCCTCTGTTGTGGGAATCAGACACCACGCGGTACGTACCATGATTCTCATATGTGTAGTTCTGTCATAACCTGAACATATACAATTCTCTAACTCTTCATGTATAGAGTGACTTGACAGTCGAGGCGAGAGAGGAGGTTTCCGCTTTAATGCGGCGGGTTGAGAGGAGGGATACTATCCCACAGCCAAAGCACCTCTCATGGTTGAGGAATTTTGATGAGAAGCTACGAGGGATTTATGCAGCTGTTACATGTAGACGGTCTTCGGATGTTGCAGTTCCTCGTCCAGCACATCGTCTGCCACGTCCCTCTGTGCATCGTTCAGAACCATGACGAATGGCTTCACCCCCGCCACCTCCTTCACAAACAGGGAGCTTGTCCTGGCAGCAGCCACCTCCTTCACATCCAGGTGGCTCGTCCTGGCAGCAGCCACCTCCTTCACAACCAGGGGCTCGATCTGGCATCATCAAATGGAACTAGGTAACCAACCAGTCACAAATCAATATGTACATTCTTTTCAACATCGTGGGTTCGCAAATCAATTTTACAAGTGCTACTCTACTGCAGTCACCAACCAGTCGCAACAGTTCATGCATTCCGTGCAGTCACCGATGCTTAGTGGTGCTGGTTCGTTTTTAGAGGGCCACGACGATGACAATGACCAGACTGCACACACTTATGACTTCTCTCAGTCAGTGTTTCAGACTCCACCACCACCACCCATGCAGGAGACACAGACCATGGCAGACGAGGCTATCTACGGTCGTGGTTATCGTGAGCCTCGTCCACCGGCTCAGCGCTTATCGCCTTCCGGTCCTCGTCCCAGGAAGCCACAGCTTCCTCATCATCCCTAGCAGTGATATGATTATCTATGTATGACATGTTAGTTTCAGACTTTTCTCATGTGCGAGTCATTATCTATGTATGAGACATGCTTTCATGTATGTGTTATTATCGCACTTGGTTACATGTGTGAGCCATTATGTGTGCATGCGACATTATCTATGTTTGTTTCCGACTTTTATCTATGTATGAGACATTATCTATATATGATAATTCTGATAGTACAAACTAATTCTGCAACGTCGTGCGACAACTACAACAGGAAATTAGGATACAACATAATGCTCCTACAATTAAGATACAAGTACATCTGAATTAAACGATACGACTGAACTTAAAAACTACAGCTTACAAACTACATGAAGGAATCATCGTCATCCTCCGTCGATGCAGCACTCTTGCCCTTCGACGATGCGGTAGTCTTGGGCTTGGTGCTCGGCATGAAGATATCGTCTTCGTCCTCGCTGTCGGCAGTCCATTAAAAAGTATGTTCTGCTACATACTTTAGGAAGGATTCACCCTTATGTTGTTGCTTCTTCCATCTTCCATGCAACCTGAGAAGTTCTTTCTGTATCTCCTCAAAGGTCCTTGAAGGCCACCCGCACCTAGTTAATGCAGGACCCAACTCATTCAGTAGGGTGTCACTACTGAGGAGTTCGTCCCACGGAACTATCCTATTGTCTATCTTGAAATCGCCGGCTACGAACAGAAGACGTTGGGACATACTAGGGTGAAAACTACGATCAAAAGGAAAACCAGACATCTTCACGAGACTACACTGGACCGCTTACCCACCTTAGTGTGGAAGGGGTTTTATAGGTTGAGAAGAGAAGATGGCGGGAAAGAATGGCGGGAAAGAAGATGGCGGGGAAATATGGTGGGAACAAGTGGAGGGAAAGGGTTGGCGGGAAGAATAATGGTGGGAAAGAAGATGGCGGGAAAGAATGGCGGAAAAGAATGGTAGGAAAGAAGATGGCGGGAAAGAATGGCGGGATAGAAGATGGCGGGGAAATATGGCGGGAACAAGTGGAGGGAAAGGGTTGGCGGGAAGAATAATGGCGGGAACAGATGGAGGGAAAATGTTGCGGGAAAGTTTATTTTTTTCAATGACTAAGGTGGGGAATGGTTCTACTGGATTGATAAACCAATTTGCAAAAAAAATGAACTCTTCGGCCTAATAAAAACCGAAGAGTGCCGCCATGCAACTTCGGTGTATTGTTGATGCGAAGAGTTCACTCTTCGGCCTATAGTTAACAGAAGACAGCTCTTCGGGCTACAGAAAACCGAAAACAGCTTTTCGGACCGTCCCTGGACCTCTTTGGCCACCAGTAAACCGAAGACAACTCTTCGGCCAATGCTTGGCCGAAAAGCTGGTCTTCGGCCAACCCCAGGCCGATGGGGTCATAGTTTTGAAATTTATATATTAGGGCATACATTTCTCAAATTTGTTATAAAAAACATCACATATGTAAAAAAAATCTCGCTCCTACAGGAACGCACTGCTCTCCCCTCCCCCAACAACTACGATGCAGCCCCCACCCTATATCAATGGTAGGCCGCGGCCGCACTCTCACTCACCTCGCTCTCCATCCAAACTCAAGACACTAGTCCGCTGCTTCCGTTGTCTCGCTGGCGACCACCTCGTCAACGTCTGCCGCGACCCCGTCCGCTGCTCCCGCTGTTGGCGCTCAGGCCACTGCTCCTACAGGTGCAAATCAATCCCCCTCCACCCCTACATTCTAGCTCTCCCATTTAAACCGTCGTCTAACCCAGCTTTCACTACCAGCAGCGGCATGGCTGACACTACCGGCACCCACACCGCCTCCGACTCCTCCACCGATGCCAAAGACGACGGCACTCGCTCGCTTTCATTCGGCTCGTATTGCGTCTTTGTCAACACACGCGCGCCGCCATCTCTCCCTTCGGTGTATGGCGCAGCTACATCGGCTCCCATTACCACGCCTTTCGCGCCACTTGTCTCCGGCCCACCTCTCTTCCACCCCACCGCTATGGCCTCCTCCTCTCGCCGGGGACTGCCCACTTTCACGCCCTCTCAAGCTTCACACCCCATCTTGCCCGCCCCCACCCATGATTACATGCTCCCACCTGCGGCCGCCGAGCTGCCGCGAGATAATTGCACGTTGGTACCACATTTCGGGCAGTGTTGGCGGATTGGTACCAGTTT
Source organism: Elymus sibiricus (assembly GCA_039707655.1). Lineage (NCBI taxonomy): Eukaryota > Viridiplantae > Streptophyta > Magnoliopsida > Poales > Poaceae > Elymus > Elymus sibiricus. The sequence goes on from CM077670.1 coordinate 41,564,725, forward strand.
TGGTAATTTTTACGTGTCAGTACCAAGTTTCAGGCAAGCCGTTGCAAATCGGGTTAAACTCTGTATTTCTACGTATTGGCGTTGGAACTGACTGCCCAGGCCCGCATGTCAGCTGCCACGCTGGTGAATCGGCACGCGCCCGCGCGCTGCGGTCCAGCTCGAACCGGTTCGGCCGATGCGTGGATTTAAGTAGGGCCGGTCGGCCGCTCGGCCGCGCCCGGACTGCCGCCGCCATGGTTTTCGAAGACGAAAGAAGTGACGACACATCTAGCCTGCCGTACATGTACTCGACCTCATCCACCGACGGGCTTAACCAGGTCAGTTCACTTGAGCTAGGTTTAGGGTTAGGGTTTTAGAATTGGGGCTTTTTGATTTGGGTGATTTAGCTGGGTTTTGATTTGGGCATTTTGTTTGTACGAGCTTGTGTAGGTCCCTTTCAGCCTTGAAGATCCCGATTACAAGGGGCTTGAGCCGGATCTGATGGTCTTCTGTGAGAAGCACGGCAAGGCATCGGAGAGGCTTGTTGCCTTTGAAGGAACAGACACAGGCAGAAGTTTCTTAGCATGTGCAGAGCCGGTATGATCCATGCATGGTTTCATGGTACTAATTAGGTAGAGGATTGTTCATTGGCAAAGGATCTATGGCTATGGTTAGGTTTTCGGAAAGGGTGACATTGGTATAGGCTTGTTTATTTGTGGATCATCCATTGTTGGTTTGATAGTATGTAGTGCATATGGTCTTGTAGTGATGCAAAATATTTAGTTCAATGGTAGTTATATTTTGTAGTGTATATGCTCTTCTTCTGATGCTAGATATTTTGCTTGACACCATGTAGTGCATATGCTTTTGCAGTAGGAGTTGATTACCAACATAGTGTTGAATGATGAACAATTTAGCTTGAGTAGTTAAAATGTAGTGCATATGCTTTTGTAGTTGGAGCTGATTACCAACATACTATTGAATGATGAACATGGAGTATGTAGTGCATATGCTTTAGCAGTTGAACAATTTTGCAGTTGGAGCTTGCTCTTGTTTTGTAGCTAAGTACCAAAATGTAGTTAAAATCTTTAGCTGAATGGTGCTGTAATTTTGGGATGCACATGCTGTTATTTTGTGGGTAGGTACAATTACCAATTTAGCTAGGGTATTGTTACCTAACTATGGTTTAAACTAATTGATGCATTTGTTATTACCAATGTAGCTAGGGTACTATTAATTTGTAGTGCTCTTGCTCTTCTTCTCTATTTACCTGGGGGATGAACTCACTTGCTCTTGTTGCTCTTTTTGCAGGAAGGGCAGAATTATGGGTTTGTTGAATGGTTTGATCACCAGTGGCCCCCAACAATGCAGAATGCATTGTTGAAGCTATGGGCAATGGTTGAAGATAGCAAGAGTGATAGGGGGAATGATAATCTTGAAAGTGCTCTAGCTATTCACCATCTGACAGAAGAGAAGAACAAGCTGGAGGCCAACTATGACAAGTTAGTCCAAGATGTGCATGAACTTATGGACTTCCAGGAGGAAAGGGTGCTGGATTTCAGTTATGTGCAGTCTAACCTTACATATCAGAAGCAATGCAGAAGTGAACTGGTGGCTGATATGACGGCAGAGATGGCAAAGAAAGATGTAGAGACCCAGAAGCTTAATCAGAAGTATGAACTCCTGGTTAACCTGACAAGAGCTCAAGGAACTGTCATCCAGAACTTGAAGTTCAAGAATATGAAAGAGAAGGAATTGCTGAGTGAAGCTAGGATGAAATTGGAGTCTCAGAATGCAGAGCTCACAAAGTCTGAGGAGAAGCTCATCCAGGAGAAGCTAGAGTTGAAGCTTCAGGTTGCAGATCTGCTTAAGGGAAAGGAAAAGCATAGTGAAGAGAAGGGCCAGCTAGAGCTTCAAATTGTTGAGCTCATGAAGGGAGAGGAGAAGCTCAAGCAGAAGATCAAGGGGATCCAGGCCATATTCGAGAACTGAACAAGATGAATATGAGATTAGTGGGCATTGCTGACCTTTTGGGAAGGATGGTTGTGTAATGACCTAGTAACTTTGAATTATGCTTGTGTAGTGTATGGTTGTACTAATTGTGAACTCTGGTTGTGTATGTATGTAGTAGTTATGCTATTCATCCTTTTGTGAGCAAAGGATGAAGTATGCATTTGAACTCCACTATGTATTGTGAACAATGGTTGTGTATGCCTAAAATATGTTGAACTCCACTAAGTATTGTGTGCTATGATTTCTAGACTAAAAATTATGAGATATCATGCATTGGAAGTTGGATCAGATATAGTAGATGCTTATGTTATAGTGCCTCAATATTATGTTGATTATGGGATTAGTTGTTTATAGTGCCTCAATATTATGTTGATTATTTGTTTTGGTGGTTCCGTCGACCCCGATCCACCATGAACCCTAAACACTAGGTTTTGGTGGTTTCGTCGACCCCGATTCACCATAAACCCTAAAGACTAGGTTTTGGTGGTTCCGTCAACCCTGAGCCACCATTAACCCTAAACACTAGGTTAGGGTGGTTCCATCGACCCCGAGCCACCATTAACCCTAAAGACTAGGTTTTGGTGGTTCCGTTGACCCCGAGCCACCATAAACCCTAAAGACTAGGTTAGCGTGTTTCCGTCGACCCCGAGCCACCATAAACCCTAAAGACTAGGTTAGCATGGTTCCGTTGACCCTGAGCCACCATTAAGCCTAAAGACTAGGTTTTGGTGGTTCCGTCGACCCCGATTCACCATAAACCCTAAAGACTAGGTTTTGGTGGTTCCATCGACCCCGAGCCACCATTAACCCTAAAGACTAGGTTTTGGTGGTTCCGTCGACCCCGATTCACCATAAACCCTAAAGACTAGGTTTTGGTGGTTCCGTCGACCCTGAGCACCATTAACCCTAAACACTAGGTTAGGGTGGTTCCATCGACCCTGAGCCACCATAAACCCTAAAGACTAGGTTTTGGTGGTTTCTTCGACCCCGAGCCACCATTAACCCTAAACACTAGGTTAGGATGGTTCCATCGACCCCGAGCCACCATTAACCCTAAAAACTAGGTTTTGGTGGTTCCGTCGACCCCGAGCCACCATTAACCCTAAAGACTAGGTTAGCGTGGTTCCGTCAACCCCGAGCCACCATAAACCCTAAGGACTAGGTTTTGGTGGTTCTGTCGACCCCGAGCCACCATTAACCCTAAACACTAGGTTTTGTTGGTTCGGTCGACCCCGAGCCACCATAAACCCTAAAGACTAGGTTTTGGTGGTTCCGTCAACCCCGAGCCACCATTAACCCTAAAGACTAGGTTAGCGTGGTTCCGTCGACCCCGAGCCACCATAAACCCTAAAGACTAGGTTTTGGTGGTTCCGTCGACCCCGAGCCACCATTAACCCTAAAGACTAGGTTTTGGTGGTTCCGTCGACCCCAAGCAACAATGTCAACAGTCTATCAACATGCCCATCAATATGTTCATTAATCCATTAACATGTCATCAATCAATATATATCCAGAAATGACATTAATCTTTCAACATATCAAGCATTATATATCCATCCACATGAGCAAATAGCAAAACAATGACATTAAAGTATCAACATATCCAGTAGTGCCATCAATCCATGAACAGAATCCCCAACAGAACCATCAAGTTATCCATCAAAAGACCCATAAACAAACCATCAAGTAGACTTAGCAGTGCCATCAAACCAAAATAAAACACATTGTAGCATCAGCAGAAGTTGCTGCAGTGGCATCAAACCAAAATAAAACACATTGTAGCATCAGCAGAAGTTTACATGGCTCATCATGCCATTCAGTGGTTTCCACTAGCTGAGAAAAAGGCCATCCAGCCAGTGTGTGTACCATGACTAGGTGGAGGAGCACTAGAAGTTGAGGCAGCATACTGCCTTGGGGCAGAGAATGGCCTTGAAGTACCTACAGCACCTCTCCCAGCAGCACCTGTTGCAGATCTTGAAGATTGAGCCACAGTATCACCTCTTGCAGAAGATGCTCTTCCAGTTCCTCTTCCACCAGCAGCCCTTCTTCCACCACCTATACCAGCACCACTTCCAGATCTTCCTTCACCACCTCTTCCAATAGCACTTCCAGATCTTGCTCCAGCAGGAGGAGCTCTTGGTGTTGGAGGAGAAGCATGAGAAGCTCTAGGTGTTGGTGTAAGAGCTCTAGGTGTTGGTGTAGGAGCTCTTGGTGGTGCTGTAGGAGCAGCACCTCTTGCTTGTGAATTCCTTGCAGCAGGCTTGGAAAACAATTCAAAGGAAAAACAGTTAATAATACTACAAGTAAGAATGTACAAGGGAAAAAGTAATTTACAAAAACATCAAACTGAAGTACTAGTTCAAAGGGAATTACCACATGTTTGTTCTTTCTCAAGGCCAACTCAGGTTTCAACTGTTTCAGGTAGCTTGTGTATCTATGCCCTTGTAATCCACAATTACTACAAGTTATAGTCCCCATTCTTGAAGTGACCTTTGACTTTGGAACTTCAAATTTTCCCTTGATCCTGTTCTCTTTCCTTCTTCCTTTCTTCACTTTAAATGCAGGTGGTTCTATGTCTGGACCAGGGGTCTTTGTCCAATCATGCTCACCAGGAACAGGATATATCATTGGTTCATATGTAGCTAAGTACAATGGTTTCTTGAAGAATTTACTGACATAATCCTATGGTAACCTTTTTCCCTTGTTAATTGCTGAGATGGCATGGTTGCATGGGATGCCACTGAGGTCCCACTTTCTGCAACCACAAGTGTGAAGTTCCAAATTCACAGCATGTGTTTGCTGCCCACTAGTAACTTGCCGTAGGTTAACACCTGCTTGAATAGGTTTGCAGTACTTGGCCCTTTCCTTTTCAGTCTCTAACTTTTCTGCATAATGTGGTGTGATCACCCATCTAGCTGCCTTTCCAGTCTCTCTATTCCTGTGCCACCTAACCATCTGCTTATCCTTTATGCCATCACACATTGTCCTTATAGGTTTTTTCCTAACATCTAGGATGCACTTGTTAAAAACCTTAGACAGATTGTTAACTACCAAGTCAGTCTTCCAGTTTGTGTCAAATGCATGCCTAGCCCATGTTTTCTTGGGTATTGCACTCAGCCACTCCCAAGCTTCCTCACTCTCAGCTTTGAGATCATCCATTGCAATATTAAATATGTGTTCATTATAGGCATAACTGGCATTATCCATGCACTTCTTAAGATCTTCCCCCCTAAACCCAGCATTTTGAAAGTTTGCATATATGTGTCTTAGGCAGAATCTTTGGTGGCAGTTAGGAAATACTGCATTCACTGCATATAGTAGCCCCTGGTGCACACAATTTACAAGCTAAGCTACTATCTAATAGATAACAACTAGGTTTGGAAAACAGATATATGCAACAAAGAATGGAAGATGCATTCACATACCTTCTGTCTATCACACATTATAGTATATGGACCAAATTGTCCAACTTCTCCTACTAGACAGATTTTTAGTTGGTGTAAAAACCAGCACCAGCTAGCTTTGTCCTCTAGTCCAACAATGCCAAATGCAAGTGGGTAGATGTTGTTATTTCCATCTCTACCAGTGGCAGCAAGGATTTGTGCACCAGTTGTTAGTTTAATAAAACATCCATCAACACCTAAAAGAGCAAGTAAAGAGAACAATCAAAACAGATAAGTATCAAATCCATTTATATGTGCAATCAATTAAAAATAACATCTAAGTACTAGTTCAAGCTGAAGGAACTAACCAATGAATGGTCTGCAACCCTCCCTTGCACCATTTATGCAGTAAAACATGGCATGGAATCTTGGTCTTGGATGTGGAATTTTCTCAGTTGGTGTTGGAGTTACTGTAGTGACTACAACTCTGCTCCCAGGGCTAGTATCCATGACAGTCTGTGCATAATCTCTGAGCCTTGGGTATTGCTTCCTATGATCTCCCAAAACAGCCTCAAGAGCTATGTTTTTTACCCTATATGCCATAGCCTTGGGCACATCCACTCCATACTTTTCCATGCAAGCATCTATCATAGTATGGATGCTAATACTGACATCTGATCTGAACAGTGGCTCATAATGCTTTGCAAGCCACTTGGCACTTACCCTAGTTGTCTCTGTAGTACTAGGGCAAGTGTGTTGTAGTCTCATCTTCTTAATTGCAAATGTTTTTTCACCTTTTATAACAGCTGCCACAATACAGAATTTGCAATGTTCTGCTTTGCAATGCACAATGATCCTCTCATCTGAGTTCCTGTGATACTCGAAGTCTCTAGCCTGAGTGATGTGCAAGCTCAACAAAGCTTCTCTAAATTGATGCTGATCCCTGAAACACATATGCAGTTGTAATTGATGGTGTGGTTGCTCCAATTGCTCATTGTAATATACTCTGGGTGGCCTCTTCTTTGCCCTACTCTTCCTTTTTTAAGGTAGCACAAATGCTAGTGGTTGATACCCATCATCTTCACTGTCCTTCAGTAAACCTTTCTCTTCTTCATCTGATGAGGGTTTCCAATCAGGTTGCATTTCTTCTAAAAACACTGCTATGTGACCTTGTTGTTGGTCCTCTCCTAACTGGCAGCTTCTGCTTCTTCTTTGCTGCCAAAGATACGGCTTCTTCTTCTTCTTCTGAAACAACTGTATCACCCTCATTCAGCTCAAATAAATCCTCAACCTCTGTGTCACCCTCATAATGCAGCATTTCCCCTTCTGATTCTTCATCCTCTGTTTCTTCCTCTTCTAGATCTTGTAGTTCTTCCTCTCTCTGTCTCCTTCCCTCTCGCATCTCTATATCTTCAGCAGGCCTCCATTCCTCTTCAGAAACAAATGAGTATACATTACTGCCATCATAGCCCACCTGTTCTTCTTCCATAACAGCTTTCAACTTTGGATTTAAAAAATTCCTAATTTCTTGTATTAAAACTTGAGGAAACACAGCTGCACTTGAGGAGCTACTCTAGCTTTCAAAAACCACACCTTGTTGATCAACAGCATAAACAGGAGGCTCTCTCAAGTCATAAACAATAGGTGCAGAATACACAATTGGAGCTAATTGGTGACTCTGTACTACACTGCGAGGAGGTGGACTAGCCCTAACTAACAAATTAAGCACCAAACTGTGCTGATTCTCCCTCTTAATCAACTACAATTTAACATTATTTTCAACCAAGTCTAGGCCCTGCTCTCCTGGAGTCTCCATGTAATACAATGAATCATAGATAGTAAAACCCTGGGTTTCCATCAGTGCAATAAGATTCAGATGTCACATCTGAGCTGCATAGCTTCCTCTCTAAGGTTTCCTGAGCATCAAAATGCATCCTAACATTCCAAATGTCTTCATACAAACTACAAATCATAGCCAATTTAAACTAATCAATATAACCCACCTGGGTCTACAATTTCAGTTAACAGAAGATGATGAACAGTTAACCAATTAAAACTATTCAGTAAACCCTACCCTAGTACATAGTTTCACTAAACAGAATATTCCAACAAATTATAGCTGAATGCACTAACTGAATGCCAAATTGGTTTCATATTTCAGTGAACAGAAAATTCCAACAAATTATAGCAGAATGCACTAACTGAATGCCAAATTGGTTTCACATTTCAATTAACAGAAAATTCTAATCCCCAATTTAAAATGAAACATACCCTAACCCTAATCCCCAAATCCAACAAATTATGGTCCCCAATTTCAGTTTACAGAGGCAAGAAGCAACTAACCCTAACCCTAATCCCCATTATCAGCTAACATTGAAGGGATATTTGACCAAATCTATAACAACAGAGAAGGAAAACAGATGAAATTCTTACAGTACGCCGCCGGCTCCATGTGTCCACTGATGGCTACTGCTAGGGTTCGCCACCCATAGCTGGGCCAGATGTACCCGCTGCTCCATGGAGACTGCTGGCTCCATGAACTCGTCCTCGTTGTTGCTGGAGTAGTCGGAGCTCGAGTAGTCGTCGCCGCCGTCGAAACCTCCTGGCGCAGCGCCGCCCGAGCATCCACTGTTCCTGTCGCCATAGCCTCCGCCGCTGCTGCTACTGCCACCGGCCCCATCGCCCGGGGTCGCCGCCGCCATCGTCGCAGAGACGCAAGGGGATGCTAGGGTTCGCGGGGGAGCTAGGGTTCGAGGGGGAGGAGAGTACTTGGGGGAGGGAGGAAGACGAGAGGAGAGGAGACGCAGGGAAGAGCATGGGCCGAACCGGTTCGAGCCGGGACGCAGCGCACGGGCGCGTGCCGATTCGCCAGCATGGCAGCTGACATACGGGCCCGGGCAGTCAGTTCCAACGTCAATACGTAGAAATACAGAGTTTAGCCCGATTTGCAACGGCTTGCCCGAAACTTGGTACTGACACGTAAAAATTACCAAAACTGGAACCAATCCGCCAACACTGCCCGAAATGTGGTACCAACGTGCAATTATCTCAGCTGCCGCTGATTGCTCCGCCGCCTTGCCTCCTCCTCGAGGTGGATCACCTTTGCTTTGTTCACCTCACATTGCCCATGCACAATCCTTTCTCCTTCATCAAGCGTGCGCTCGCTGCTCGCTGCAACAACCCCTCCGTCGGCGTCACATCCTCTTCTCGCGGCGCCGCACTCCTCTCCTTCCCCAGCCTTGACATCCGCTGGAACGTCACCGGCCACGGCGCCATCGAGTTCGAGGGGAACACGCTCTCCTTCGAGCGTGTCAAGCACACCGACAACCGCGCCATGGACAATTTCGATGACCTCATGGAGATTGAGGCCAACGACTTTCCCCATGAGTTGTGGCACGAAGACGGCTTCAAGTACTTCTTCGCGCACCTCGGCTCTATCTACGCCCTCGACCAGTACTGTGTCGACGCCGGCGACTTCGTCAGCGTGCGCGCCATGGTCATGGTGTTGGAAATATGCCCTAGAGGCAATAATAAATTGGTTATTATTATATTTCCTTGTTCATAATAATCGTTTATTATCCATGCTATAATTGTATTGATTGGAAACTTAAATACATGTGTGGGTACATAGACAACACTGTGTCCCTAGTAAGCCTCTAGTTGACTAGCTCGTTGATCAAAAGATGGTGAAGGTTTCCTAGCCATGGACATGAGATGTCATTTGATAACAGGATCACATCATTAGGAGAATGATGTGATGGACAAGACCCAAACTACGAACGTAGCATATGATCGTGTCAGTTTATTGCTATTGTTTTCTGCATGTCAAGTATTTGTTCCTATGACCATGAGATCATGCAACTCCCTGACATCGGAGGAGTACCTTGTGTGTATCAAACGTCGCAACGTAACTGGGTGACTATAAAGATGCTCTACAGGTATCTCCGAGGATGTCTGTTGGGTTGGCATGGATCAAGACTGGGATTTGTTACTCCGTGTGACGGAGAGGTATCTCAGGGCCCACTCGGTAATACAACATCACAATGAGCCTTGCAAGCAATGTGACTAAAGTGTTAGCCACGGAATCTTGTATTACGGAACGAGTAAAGAGACTTGCCAGTAACGAGATTGAACTAGGTATAGAGATACCGACGATCGAATCTCGGGCAAGTAACATACCGAAGAACAAAGGGAACAGCATACGGGATTAACTGAATCCTTGACATAAGAGGTTCGACCGATAAAGATCTTCGTAGAATATGTAGGAGCCAATATGGGCATCCAGGTCCCGCTATTGGTTATTGATCGTAGAGGTGTCACGGTCATGTCTACATAGTTCTCGAACCCGCAGGGTCTACACACTTAACGTTTGGTGACGATTAGTATAGTTGAGTTATTTTATTGGTGACCGAAAGTTGTTCGGAGTCCCGGATAAGATCCCGGACATGACGAGGATCTCCGGAAGAGTCCGGAGGTAAAGATTAATATATGTGATAATAGTGTTTTGATCTCCGGAAGGGTTCCGGAATTCACCGGAAGAGGTTCCGGATGTTTACCGAAGTGTTCGGGTGCAGCAACACTTTATATGAGCTAAAGGGGTAAAGCCCACGAGGTATTGGAAAGTGCAAAAGGAAGTTTTGCTGCTGCCTTAAGCGGTACTACCGCTGGTAAGGCAGTACTACCGCGTAAGCGGTACTACCACTTGTGTGAAGCGGTACTACCGCATAAGCGGTACTACCGCTTGTGTGAAGCGGTACTACCGCTCAAGCGGTACTACCGCTCGTGAGCGGTACTACCGCTTGTGCGCGGTACTGCAGGGATCCGAGTTGGACTCTTTCCCTACGGGCCAAACCGACCTTGTGCGGGCAAAACCGACCTGGAGGAGGCTTTTACTCCAAGTTTAGACCCCAAGGCTCAACATATAAATAGAGGGGCAGGGCTAGCACACGGGACACATTAAGATTTCCCAAGCCGTGTGTCGGCAACCCTAACCCTCTAGTTCTCCCGTCATAATCTCCGTAGTGCTTGGCGAAGCCCTGCAGAGATTGTTCCTCACCACCATCACCACGCCGTCGTGCTGCCGGAACTCATCTACTACTTCATCATCGCTCGCTGGATCGAGGAGGTGAAGGCGTCATCAAGCCGTACGTGTGTTGAACGCGGAGGTGCCATCCGTTCGGCACTAGTTCGTGATCGGATCGAGGGACGACTTGCGATTTGGACCGCGGAGACGTTCGACTACATCAACCGCGTTTCTTAACGCTTCCTCTTAGCGATCTACAAGGGTATGTAGATTCACTCTCCCTCTCGTAGATGCTCATCTCATGGATAGATCTTGTGTGTGCGTAGGAAAAATTTTGTTTCCCATGCAACGTTCCCCAACGGTGGCATCTGAGCTAGGTCTATGCGTAGATGAGATCTCGAGTAGAACACAAACGAGTTGTGGGCGTGGGTGTATACATATTGCTTGCCGTTACTAGTTGATACTTGATTCGGCGGTATTGTGAGATGAAGCGGCCCGGACCGACATTACACGTACGCTTACGCGAGACAGGTTCCTTCAACTGACATGTAACTTCGTTGCATAAAGATGGCTAGCGGGTGTCTGTCTCTCTCACTTTAGTTGAATCGATTTCAATGAAGAGGGTTCTTTTAGAAGATCAAAAAGCAATCACTACACCACGTTGTGGTTTTGCGTAGGTAAGAACGGTTCTTGCAAACCCGTAGCAGCCACGTAAAATTTGCAACAACAATTAGAGGACGTCTAACTTGTTTTTGCAGGGTATGTTGTGATGTGATATGGCCAATTACATGATGAGATATATGTGATGTATGAGATGATCATGTGTTGTATAGAATATCACGACTTGCATGTCGATGAGTACGGCAACTGGCAGGAGCCATAGAGTTGTCTTTAATTATTTTTCGCCGTTTTTGCTTTACTTTATCGCTATGAGTTAGCAATAGTCGTGGAAGCAACAGTCGGCGCGACAACCTCATGGCGACACGTTGATGGAGATCAAGATGATGAAGATCATGGTGTCATGCCGGTGACGATGGAGATCATGCCGGTGCTTTGAAGATGGAGATCAAAAGCACAAGTTCATGGCCATATCATGTCACTTATGAATTGCATGTGATGTTAATCCTTTTATGCATCTTATTTTGCTTAGGACGACGGTAGCATTATAAGGTGATCCCTCACTTAAATTTCAAGATAAATTGTGTTCTCCCCGAGTGTGCACCGTTGCGAAAGTTCGTCGTTTCGAGACACGCCGTGATGATCGGGTGTGATAGACTCTACGTTCACATACAACGGGTGTAAGCCATTTTGCACGTGCGGAACACTCGGGTTAAACTTGACGAGCCTAGCATGTACAGACATGGCCTCGGAACACAAGAGACCGAAAGGTCGAACATGAGTCATATAGTAGATATGATCAACATGAAGATGTTCACCATTGAAACCACCTCAACTCACGTGATGATCGGACTTGAGTTGGTGGATTTGGATCATGTTACACTCGAATGACCGGAGGGATGTCAATTTGAGTGGGAGTTTTTAAGTAATATGATTAACTAAACTCATTATCTTGAACAATAGTCTAAGTTGTCTTTGCTATATTTATGTTGTAGATCATGGCTCGCGCAGTAGCACCCCTGAATTTTAATGCGTTCCTAGAGAAAGCTAAATTGAAAGATGATGGAAGTAACTTTGTGGACTGGGCCCGTAATCTAAGGATTATCCTTACGGCTTCCCAGAAGGCTTATGTCCTTGATGCACCGCTTGGTGATCCACCCGCTCCAGTTGAGTCTCTAGACGTTGTGAACGCCTGGCAGGCTCGTTCTGAAGATTACTCAATAGTTCAATGTGCAATATTGTATGGCTTAGAACCGGGACTTCAAAGACGTTTTGAACGTCATGGAGCATATGAGATGTTCCAGGAGTTGAAGTTTATCTTTCAAAAGAATGCCCGGATCGAGAGATATGAGATCTCCGATAAGTTCTATGCTTGCAAGATGGAGGAGAACGGGTCTATCAGTGATCACGTACTCAGAATGTCTGGGTACTCCACCCGTCTGGCTGAATTGGGGATGCCCCTTCCGCCAGAGGCTATCACTGACAGAGTTCTTCAATCATTGCCACCTAGCTACAAGAGCTTCGTGTTGAACTCTAACATGCACGGGATGAACAAGTCAGTCTCCGAGCTGTTTGCGATGCTGAAAGCCGCTGAGTCTGAAATTCAGAAGGAGCATCAAGTGTTGATGGTCAATAAAACCACTAGTTTCAAGAAAAATGGCAAGGGTAAGAAGGGTAACTCCAAGAAGAGTGGCAAAGCAGTTGCTCCTCTCGTGAAGAAACCCAAGGCTGGACCCAAACCAGAAACTGTGTGTTTTCATTGCAAGGGAACTGGACACTGGAAGCGGAACTGCCCCAAGTATTTGGCTGACAAGAAGGCGGCCAACAACAAACAAGGTATATATGATATACATGTTATTGATGTGTACCTTACCAACTCTCGTTGTAGTGCCTGGGTATTTGATACCGGTGCGGTTGCTCATATTTGCAACTCAAAACAGGAACTGCGGAATAGACGGAGGCTGGCAAAGGACGAAGTGACGATGCGCGTGGGAAATGGTTCCAAGGTTGATGTGTCGCCGTCGGCACGCTCGCTCTTCGATTACCATCGGGATTAGTGATGAACCTGAATAATTGTTATTTAGTGCCTGCGTTAAGCATGAACATTATATCTGGATCTTGTTTATTGCGAGACGGTTACTCATTTAAATCAGAGAATAATGGTTGTTCTATTTATATGAGTAATATCTTTTATGGTCATGCACCCAATGTGAGGGGTTTATTCTTATTGAATCTCGATAGTAATGATACACATGTTCATAGCATTGATGCCAAAAGATGTAGAATTAATAATGATAATACCACTTTCTTGTGGCACTGCCGTTTAGGTCATATTGGCGTAAAACGCATGAGGAAGCTCCATGCTGATGGACTTTTGGAGTCACTTGATTTTGAATCACTTGACACATGTGAGCCATGCCTCATGGGCAAGATGACTAAAACGCCGTTCTCTGGAATAATGGAACGGGCAAGTGACTTATTGGAAATCATACATACTGATGTGTGCGGTCCGATGAGCATTGAGGCGCGCGGTGGTTATCGTTACTTTCTCACCTTCACTGATGACTTAAGTAGATATGGGTATATTTACTTAATGAAACACAAGTCTGAAACATTTGAAAAGTTCAAACAATTTCAGAGTGAAGTTGAGAATCATCGTAACAAGAAGATTAAATTCCTACGATCTGATCGAGGAGGAGAATATCTGAGTTATGAGTTTGGCAGTCACTTAAGACAATGTCGAATTGTTTCACAACTAACACCGCCTGGAACACCACAGCGTAATGGTGTGTCCGAACGTCGTAATCGAGCCTTATTGGATATGGTGCGATCTATGATGTCTCTTGTCGATTTGCCACTATCGTTTTGGGGTTATGCATTAGAGACAGCTGCATTCACTTTAAATAGGGCACCATCGAAATCCGTTGAGACGACGCCATATGAACTTTGGTTTGGCAAGAAGCCAAAGTTGTCGTTTCTTAAAGTTTGGGGATGTGATGCTTATGTCAAAAAGCTTCAGCCTGAAAAGCTGGAACCCAAAGCGGAGAAATGCGTCTTCATAGGATACCCAAAAGAGACAGTTGGGTATACCTTCTACCTCAGATCCGAAGGCAAAGTGTTTGTCGCTAAAAACGGAACATTTCTTGAGAAAGAGTTTCTCTCGAAAGAATTGAGTGGGAGGAAGATAGAACTTGATGAGGTTGTTGAACCGTTACTTCAACCTGAGAGTAGCGCAGCGCAGAAAGATGTTTCTGTAGAGCCTACATCAGCTGAAGAGGAAGTTAATGATGATGATCATGAAGCTTTGGATCAAGTTGCTATCGAACCTCGTAGGTCGACAAGGATGCGTACTGCTCCTGAGTGGTACGGCAACCCTGTCTTAGAGGTCATGTTGTTGGACAACGATGAACCTACGAGCTATGGAGAAGCGATGACGGGCCCGGATTCCGAGAAGTGGTTAGAGGCCATGAAATCCGAGATGGGATCCATGTATGAAAACAAAGTGTGGACTTTGGAAGTATTACCTGAAGGGCGTAAGGCCATTCAGAACAAATGGATCTTTAAGAGGAAGACGGACGCGGACGGTAATGTCACCGTCTATAAAGCTCGACTTGTGGCAAAGGGTTTTTCACAAGTTCAAGGAGTTGACTATGATGAGACCTTCTCACCCGTAGCGATGCTTAAGTCCGTCAGAATCATGTTAGCAATAGCTGCCTTTTTCGATTATGAAATTTGGCAGATGGATGTCAAAACAGCGTTCCTTAACGGTTTCCTTAAGGAAGAGTTGTATATGATGCAACCAGAAGGTTTTGTCGATCCAGAGAATGCTGACAAAGTTTGCAAACTCCAGCGATCCATTTATGGACTGGTGCAAGCATCTCGGAGTTGGAATCTTCGCTTTGATGAGGTGATCAAAGCGTTCGAGTTTATACAAGTTTACGGAGAAGCTTGTATTTACAAGAAAGTGAGTGGGAGCTCTATAGCGTTTCTAATATTATATGTGGATGACATATTGCTGATTGGAAACAATATAGAAATGTTGGAAAGCGTGAAGGAATATTTGAACAAGAGTTTTTCAATGAAGGACCTAGGAGAAGCTGCTTTCATATTAGGCATCAAGATCTATAGAGATAGATCAAGACGCTTAATAGGACTTTCACAAAGCACATACCTTGATAAAATTTTGAAGAAGTTCAAAATGGATCAGTCCAAGAAGGGGTTCTTGCCTGTTTTGCAAGGTGTGAAGTTGAGTAAGACTAAATGCCCAGTGACTGCAGAAGAAAGAGAAAAGATGAGTGTCATCCCCTATGCTTCAGCCATAGGCTCTATTATGTATGCAATGCTGTGCACAAGACCCGATGTCAGCCTTGCCATAAGTATGGTCGGAAGGTTTCAAAGTTATCTAGGAATGGAACACTGGACGGCGGTCAAGAATATCCTGAAGTACCTGAAAAGGACCAAGGACATGTTTCTCGTTTATGGAGGTGATCAAGAGCTCGTCGTAAAGGGTTACGTCGATGCAAGCTTTGACACTGATCCGGATGACTCTAAGTCACAAACCGGATACGTATTTATTCTTAATGGGGGTGCGGTTAGCTGGTGCAGTTCCAAGCAAAGCGTGGTAGCTGATTCTACATGCGAAGCGGAGTACATCGCTACCTCGGAGGCGGCGAAGGAAGGTGTCTGGACGAAGGAGTTCATGACAGATCTTGGAGTAGTGCCTAGTGCGCTTAACCCAATGACTCTGTTTTGTGATAATACTGGTGCCATTGCTCTAGCCAAGGAACCAAGATTTCACAAGAGGACCAGACACATAAAGCGACGTTTCAATTCCATCCGCGATTACATCAAGGAGGACGACATAAATATTTGCAAAGTACACACGGATCTAAATGTTGCAGATCCGATGACTAAACCTCTTCCAAGGGCTAAACATGAACAACACCAGAACTGCATGGGTGTTCGATTCATTACAATGTAAATCACATAGTGATGTGAACTAGATTATTGACTCTAGTGCAAGTGGGAGACTGTTGGAAATATGCCCTAGAGGCAATAATAAATTGGTTATTATTATATTTCCTTGTTCATGATAATCGTTTATTATCCATGCTATAATTGTATTGATTGGAAACTTAAATACATGTGTGGGTACATAGACAACACTGTGTCCCTAGTAAGCCTCTAGTTGACTAGCTCGTTGATCAAAAGATGGTGAAGGTTTCCTAGCCATGGACATGAGATGTCATTTGATAACGGGATCACATCATTAGGAGAATGATGTGATGGACAAGACCCAAACTACGAACGTAGCATATGATCGTGTCAGTTTATTGCTATTGTTTTCTGCATGTCAAGTATCTGTTCCTATGACCATGAGATCATGCAACTCCCTGACATCAGAGGAGTACCTTGTGTGTATCAAACGTCGCAACGTAACTGGGTGACTATAAAGATGCTCTACAGGTATCTCCGAGGATGTCTGTTGGGTTGGCATGGATCAAGACTGGGATTTGTTACTCCGTGTGACGGAGAGGTATCTCAGGGCCCACTCGGTAATACAACATCACAATGAGCCTTGCAAGCAATGTGACTAAAGTGTTAGCCACGGGATCTTGTATTACGGAACGAGTAA
Source organism: Elymus sibiricus (assembly GCA_039707655.1). NCBI lineage: Eukaryota > Viridiplantae > Streptophyta > Magnoliopsida > Poales > Poaceae > Elymus > Elymus sibiricus. The sequence goes on from CM077670.1 coordinate 41,581,376, forward strand.
AGAGACTTGCCAGTAACGAGATTGAACTAGGTATAGAGATACCGACGATCGAATCTCGGGCAAGTAACATACCGAAGAACAAAGGGAACAGCATACGGGATTAACTGAATCCTTGACATAAGAGGTTCGACCGATAAAGATCTTCGTAGAATATGTAGGAGCCAATATGGGCATCCAGGTCCCGCTATTGGTTATTGATCGTAGAGGTGTCACGGTCATGTCTACATAGTTCTCGAACCCGCGGGGTCTACACACTTAACGTTTGGTGACGATTAGTATAGTTGAGTTATTTTATTGGTGACCGAAAGTTGTTCGGAGTCCCGGATAAGATCCCGGACATGGCGAGGATCTCCGGAAGAGTCCGGAGGTAAAGATTAATATATCTGATAATAGTGTTTTGATCTCCGGAAGGGTTCCGGAATTCACCGGAAGAGGTTCCGGATGTTTACCGAAGTGTTCGGGTGCAGCAACACTTTATATGAGCCAAAGGGGTAAAGCCCACGAGGTATTGGAAAGTGCAAAAGGAAGTTTTGTTGCTGCCTTAAGCGGTACTACCGCTGGTAAGGCAGTACTACCGCGTAAGCGGTACTACCGCTTGTGTGAAGCGGTACTACCGCATAAGCGGTACTACCGCTTGTGTGAAGCGGTACAACCGCTCAAGCGGTACTACCGCTCATGAGCGGTACTGCAGGGATCCGAGTTGGACTCTTTCCCTGCGGGCCAAACCGACCTTGTGCGGGCAAAACCGACCTGGAGGAGGCTTTTACTCCAAGTTTAGACCCCAAGGCTCAACATACAAATAGAGGGGCAGGGCTAGCACACGGGACACATTAAGATTTCCCAAGCCGTGTGTCGGCAACCCTAACCCTCTAGTTCTCCCGTCATAATCTCCGTAGTGCTTGGCGAAGCCCTGCAGAGATTGTTCCTCACCACCATCACCACGCCGTCGTGCTGCCGGAACTCATCTACTACTTCATCATCGCTCGCTGGATCGAGGAGGTGAAGGCGTCATCAAGCCGTACGTGTGTTGAACGCGGAGGTGCCGTCCGTTCGGCACTAGTTCGTGATCGGATCGAGGGACGACTTGCGATTTGGATCGCGGAGACGTTCGACTACATCAACCGCGTTTCTTAACGCTTCCGCTTAGCGATCTACAAGGGTATGTAGATTCACTCTCCCTCTCGTAGATGCTCATCACCATGGATAGATCTTGTGTGTGCGTAGGAAAATTTTTGTTTCCCATGCAACGTTCCCCAACACATGGTCACCCGTGGCATGCGGCTGCCGCAGGGCATGGTCGTCCTGCTGCCCGGACACGAGCTCATCATGGTTTCACTCATGCAGCTCGACTACCACATGCACGGGATCGGGCTGGACGACCCATCCCCCTTCTCCTCCGATGAGGACAGTGATTCGGCCTCCAACGACACCCACACCTCCGCTGTCCACGAGGCTACGCTCCGGGATTTCACAGAACGAGCCAGAGGTAGGGGGCCGCCCCCCTCACGCCATGGCTCTCTGTGGAGCCGTCGTGGCGCTGCCAAGGGGAAGGTAGCCGCTGGGGACTCCACCTCAATCATCGCGCTCCACCCAGGCGGCGCCATGCCAACGCTCCTGGTCCCAACCCCGCCTGCTCACCTCTCCACCGCGGTGGCGATGTCGGTTGACTCCCAGGCCGTGCCTGCCTTGTCTTCCCACGTCGTTGACGATCCGGTGGCTGCTGCGCCGTCCCTTGCTGTCGTCCCGGTGACAGCCAATGATGCGGTCAGCCCTGCCGCCGCACCGTACAACCCCGTCAACGAGCCGCATGCGGTTAATCCCTGATCCTCGGTCGTTATCTCCAACCTCGCCGTCCACGACAACACCCTCCGCAAGCGCGCCGTTCACGCCCAGCGTGTGGTCTCCGCGGCCAAGCTGCGCTGCAGCATGCGCATCGCCGACTGGGAGATGTCGTTCTACTCCACGATGGCACAGAAGGCCTCCCAGCTCAAGGCTGCTCGGTTCAACCTCACCGCGGCCTCGGATGACCTCGCTGCAGCGGTCCAGGGCGCCTCCCTCTGCATCTCTAATGGTGACGCCTCTGATGCTGAAGATGCAGCAGACAAGCTCGCCAACATTGCTCTGGTCTGCGGTGCTGACGCTGACGAGGCTGACGCCGTTCGCGCTGCCGGTGCTCTGCCTTCACCAAGATCGGTGTTAGGAGTCCTGCCACGAGAGCGCACCCATCTGAAGGGTGCTTTTGGATCATTGCGCCGACAGCTGCGCCCACTTCTCATCCGTTTTGTAGTCTGCATAGGTCTAGCTTGCCCCTGGCCATCGATAGGATAGTGGTCGATGCACCTCTACTCCCCACTGTATTACCTTGCTGTTCTGCTCCCTGGCTTGTGGTGTCTCTACGTTTATGTTATGAATCAGTCATCTTTCTCCATTCTCTCTTGGAACGTTCACGGCCTCGGAGATGTAGATAAGTGCAAAGACGTCCTCTCTAAAATCATCACGATTAACCCCTCTCTCGCGCTTCTGCAAGAAACAAAACTAGAGACCGTGCCTATCCCTAAATTAAACTCCTTCCTACCGCGCTTGCTAGACCAAAACGTCTACCTCCCAACTTTCGGCTCCGTGGGAGGTCTTTTATCTGCGGTCAACTCTCACGCCCTAACCCTCCTAAACCACTCTCACGGCCGTTTCCCCATGTCTCTAAACCTCACTTGCCCGGTCTCCACCACCAACTTAACCATCACTAATATCTATGCACCGTCCCAACGAGCGCTTAAAACTCTCTTCCTTCAAGAGCTCAGAGACATCGCCCCGATCAGCTCCACCCCTTGGCTTCTTATCCATGACTTCAACCTAATTCGTTGCACCTGTGAGAAAAATAACAACAACTTCCACACATCCGAAGCTAACTTGTTTAACACGGCGATGTCAGATCTGCAGCTCGTCGAGCTCCCCCTTATGGATCGAACCTTCACGTGGTCCAACAATCGGTCAACCCCTACTTTGGAACGCCTTGATAGAGCCTTCATCAACCTTGTTTGGGAAGACCGGTTCCCAAATTCAACCCTCTCCTCCCTAACTCATTTTTCTTCTGACCACGTTCCACTCATCGTCAACATTTCTTCGCATATCCCTCGTTCCCGCCTTTTTTGCTTTGAGTCTTTCTGGGCCCTTCACCCGGCCTGCAAACGTATCATTTCTGAGGCCTGGCCCAACCATCACCCGTCTATCGCCTCTGACCTAGCCCTTGCCACTGCCATCAAATGTTCTAGATCGAACCTTAAAACCTGGTCGAAAACTATCAGACCTGTTCACCAACGCGAAATCGACTACAAGCTTAGCATCGATAGGATCGACCGCCTCGAAGAAAAGCGTACTCTCGCCCGACCCGAGTCCTCTCTTAGACTCGTCGTTATCACGGCCCTTCAACGTGCTTTCCGACAGAAAGTTCTCTTCTGGAAACAAAGGGGGAAGGTCAAACCCATCATCGACGGTGACGAAAACTCCAAATTCTTCCATGTCTCGGCCTCCCAGAAGTTCCGAAAAACAACATCGCCATCCTTGAGGTCAATGGGGTCGAGTTTTCTGCCCACGACAGTAAGGCTACCATCGTTTGCAACTTCTTTCACAACCTTCTAGGGACTCCAAAAGTTCCGACTTGGCTCTTTTCACTCCAAGATCTGTACCCGATGCAACTTCCGCAGCTTCGCCACTTAGACTCATCTTTCTCCACTCAGGAAATCCAAGATGCTTTCCTACAGATGAACGTCAACGCTAGCCCTGGACCAGACGTCCTCGGGCCAGGGTTCTACCGCCATTTTTGGCACAACATTAAGCATACGATCCTCCCCTTCTTCGGGTGGATGTCCAACGCTTCAATAGAGCCCACATGATCCTTCTTCCAAAAAAAGACTCTGCCAGATCCCCTGATGACTTCAGACCTATTTCCCTGCAAAACTGCACTCCCAAGGCAGTAGCTAAGGTTATTACCAACAAGATTAAACCCCTAATCCCTCTTCTGGTCCATGGCGACTAGTCCGGCTTCATCTCGGGTAGATGTATTGCTGAAAACTTTATCTACGCGGCCGACATTCTCAGCGCCTGCCACACTCGGAAGGCGCCCATTGTGGTTTTCAAACTTGACTTCTGCAAAGCTTTTGACTCTGTCTGTTGGGACTCTCTCCTCCATGTTCTCCTTGCCAGAGGGTTCCGGCCTACCACCGTTAGCTGGATTAGAACTCTGCTTGTCTCCAGCAAGACAGCGGTCCTGCTAAATGGCACCCCGGGACACTAGATCAACTGTAAGAATGGTCTCCGGCAGGGTGACCCACTTTCCCCTTACCTCTTTATAATTATCACAGACCTTCTTCAACGTTTAATCATCCAGGCTTTCTCTCCCGATCAGCTATGCCACCCAATCTACATTGATCGTCCTCCGACTGTGCTCTAATACGCTGATGACACTCTAATTATTGCCCATGCTTCTACCAAAGCCGCGACCACTCTCAAAGATGTCCTTGACAAGTTCACCCTCGCTACCGGCCTGACCATAAACTTCCAGAAAACCACCTTCGTGCCCATCAACACGGACACCAACACTAGCCAAAACATCGCCCTCACTTTCGGCTGTGACCTCTCCTCCTTCCCACAAATTTATCCTGGTCTCCCTCTCTCTCACGCGCGCCTCCCGTCCTCCGCCTTTGAACCCATCATTCAGCGCTTCCTAAAATACCTCTCTGGTTGGGCGGCCAAGCTTCTCTCTCGCGGAGCTCGACTCACCCTTCTTTCATCCACTCTCGATGCCCTCGCCACTCACTTCATGTCTGTTTTTAGACTCCCCAAGAAGATTATCAAAAGGTTAGACGCTATTCGTAGATCTTTCTTCTGGTCCGCCGACGAAAATTGCTCTGGGGCTAAATGCCTTATCACGTGGAAAAACGTTTGCAAACCAAAACCGGCAGGTGGTCTTGGGGTCAAAAACCTCCTCCAAAACAACTGCCTCCTCAAGAAGTTCGCTTTCAAACTTCTCCAAAAACCAGACCTCCCTTGGGTCAACTGGTTCTTCCAACACCACTCTCTTGACTTCACGTTTAAACTTCACAACCCCTCCTACCTTTGGAAAATCATTAACCACCCAATACGGCCCCTTCAAAAAATATCATTCGTCCTTACCAACAATGGCACCTCCACCTTCTTCTGGCTCGACGCTTGGCTTCTGTCCACTCCTCTCGCAGAATCCTATCCCCACATTTTCTCGCACTCCACTTCACCCTCGGTCCTAGTATCTCATGTCATGCATAATGGTTTACTCGCTAATCTACGGAACCGCCTAACCTTTGTAGCTTCTGCCAAGCCTGCGTCTGTTCTGTCCTTGTTGCAGGATGTCACCACTACCGACGCGCCCGACGACAGCTTCCTCACCCACGGCTCCTCGTTCACCTCGAGGTGCGCCTACTCGCTGCTCTCCTCCGACCACCGGTTTGGTCTCAACACAGGGTACATCTGGGGCTCCAAGGCGCCTATCAAGGTTAAGATCTTCGGCTGGCTTCTCTGCCGTGACAGGCTGAGCACAATGGCGAACCTACATCGCAAGACCATTACCACTACTTTGACTTGTCCTCGGTGCGACATCTCCTTTGAGGACGCGACACACCTCGCCATACTCTGCCCATGCGCGGCTCAGGTTTGGGCCCTCCTTGACCTTCAGGCACCTCACTCCATCGACCTCGTCTGGGATACTCCAACGCCGGTTGGACTCGACATCAACATCTGGCCTACCGTCGCTCTCGCCATCATCTGGAAGCCGCGGGACTCCAGGAACGCCCGTGTTTTCCGCAACGAGATGCACTCCCCCCTTGATACTATTCGGAACATCGTTACAGACTTACGCTTTGGGCCTTTAGATTTAAGGACCCCGTAAGCAGGGAGGCTGCCGTGTCTTGGCGCATGTACTTCTCCTCTCGTTGTAATCCTTAATGTAACTTGCCTTTGGGCTTTTGAGTAATATATTCAGATGGGATCCTCTCCCCCCCCCCCCCCCCCGGTGATTGTTCAACTAAAATAGGGGTATCTAAAATAAGCACTTTCAGCTTCCAACGCATATATGCATCGCTATGTCGGTACGGTGTAATGCATTCTTAAAGTGATGTAAAGTATATGTTGCAATATGGCCGAGGGTTCTTGTTGTAGTGATGGTGGCGACCCTAGGGAATTGGAAATATGAGGGAGGGACAAAAGGGGTTGGGCCCTGAGAAGACATACAAATGAAATCAAGGAATATAGTTAGGTTTGTTTATTATATACTTTGTATGCCCTAGACTCAATGGTATACAATTCACAGGCCCCGGGGGAATGCTTGATGGTGGGCCATGTCTTCATGAAACGAAATACAGACAACATTTTCCCCATATGCCACCCTATGGGCAGTAGATTCTCCCATACCCATCCCCTAATGGTGTAATGACCAGTTGGGGATTGCGAACTTTGTGTAACTTTTCTACTTCTAGTAAAAATTCTGGTGTCCTTGCCCGATAGTAAGCAATACTAGCTTGGTGAAGCATAATCCTCGTGTGTATCCGATAGCTTCTACTCATGTTCTGTTGTATCACTTATAAAGAGTCAAGTCAAAATAAAAATTCGAATACAATTCTTGACCAAAGAATCCATGGTAGGAAAGAAAAATAATGCATGAATAGACTATAGTAAATAGTAAAAGGAAAAAACCAATGAATCTTTAATGCTTAATTATCCCGCGAGATGCTTCAAAAGACCATAAAAATCATTATAAGAATAGATTGGAATTGGAGTACCCTCCTCCCGATCCCCTTCTCCCCCCCACAACCCTGCTCCCGATCTCCTCCTCCTCCCGTGACCCCAGCCGACCGCCACCACCCTCCTCCTCCCGATCTCTCTCTTTCTCTTCTCGCCGCTCCCGAACGCCGCTGCCAGGCAAGACCGCGCGGCGCCCGTGATGGCGGCGGGGATCTGATCCCTGATGGTCTCATGGGCCATCGACAGGGGATCTTCTCCGAGTCTTCCTTTGCGGTTGCAGCACGGCGAGTCAGGGATGCGGCCCTATTCCTGTGGCTGGACCGTTGGGCAATGCGCGTCGGTGGGATGGTGCTGCTGTGATGCTGGAGGGCAGGGGTGTGAGTGCCGTTGCTCCTCCCGTGGTGGCATAGCGGCCAGGGCGGCGGCTCACCCCATTCCGGACATGGGTTGTGGAGGAGAGGAAGGTAGCCGGGTGCAATAGATATTGGGCAGCTTCCAGATCTATCGACGTATTCGGCAGCGGTCTCGCTGCGTCGCCCCGGTGGTGGGAGCCGTGCGGCTTCGTCGTATGGGCAGCATGGCGCTACGACAGTCGTCCTGCTGATGGCGATGCTCGAGTTTGGTGATTGGGGTGTCGGCCCTGTCTCTTCGAGGGCGGCAGCCTCCATGGTCGTGTGGACAACGTGGAGGGTGGGTCTCGAGGTGGTGACGGTCTCTCTGAGGCTGGCGGTGGTATGAGACGCCCCTTCCACCGACAGACCGGGTTCGATGCAGCTCGGCAGGTGAGACATGTGTCTCTTATGGAGCCGTCAAGAAATACCTGTCGCCGGTAGGTGCAGTCGGCAGCGGGTGGTACACACGACGTCTCATGCGGGGATGTCAAGTCATGCCTATTGTCGGCAGGTGCTGTATGGTGGCTCTGGTGGAGGTGTCATGTTTTGCATGTTGCTGCTGGATCGAAGGTGGTGTGACAGTGATGGGAGGCGAGGCGGTATGGGACATCTTTTTCTTTCGGCATCTTCTCCATAGGTATCCGGTTATCGACGCGTCGGCAGCCAGACAAGGGATGATGGTAGAGATGGCATCAACGACGAGTTTGCACACTCAGGTGGAAACACAAGGTCTCTTATCAGGCTATGTCGACGCGCGCCTGCGTCGTGTCCTTGCTGAAGGTTGTGGATCGAAGCCTTGCATTGGGGATGAGCATCCTGAGATCAACCCTGGGTTGGACTCGTCATCATCGGCGCACGTGCGGCGGTTCCTTCTTGAAGGCGTAGCCTATGAGTTGTGTATTTTTCATTTTGAGTTTCTCTTTTATCACAGGGTTAGTGGTTGTCTGGTGGAGTTACTGTCGCGAGGCATGCGGCCTCGGGTTTTCTTTTTTTTTTTGGGTCGATGTTGTTCGTCTGTTGGATTTTTAATAATAAATAATATATGCCTGTGTGTATTGCTCGATGCAGAGGCCGGGGTTATCCTTCTTTAAAAAAAATTGACTACTTTTGTTTCAGCAACATTATCCAGCAGGTTTACATAAAATACCTTTTCCAGCAAACTGTTAGGTACACCTTTGTACTTTTTGACTTCACTAGCATCTTCTAGGTGTTACAGGACCCGAGGGGGCGAATGTGAAACCCTAGAAGAATCTAAATATGGAATCCTAGAGGACGTATACGAATATGGAACCCTTATGGAAATATGATAAGGTAGCGGCGAGACGAGCCGTTTAAATAGGTGTCAAGTTATTTCACAAAACCATTATCGCTTAGCTTTCGACTTTTCGGGAATATATTGGCAGATGAATTAGTCGGTATGGTTTCTTCAAACCCAGTACCGATAATTCAAGCATTGCATGCATCACTTGTCCGATACTTTGTAGGAAGTACCCGTAATAACGACTTGAAAAATGGATCTGTTTATCATAAAGAGATTCCTTGTAGCTGACCATGCTTCATCTTAATTGTTATTTGAACAAAAAGATGGATAAGAGAGGCTGAACAAAATCTGGATAAATACCAATTCCTATTACTGATAAAAAGATACAGATTAAAATAAATAGTTCTCATGGTCCAGGCTACCGAGGAGAATAATCGAAACTAGATAAAAAAGCAGGAATATATTTTTGAAAAATATTGGAAAAAAGAAATTAGAATTATATTAAAAATAAAAGAAACGGACTTTTTGTAGGAAAACATGAATGAATACTTGCTGTTTTCTAGATTTTCAATCGGACTTTTTGCGGATGGGTGTCTATTGCCATCTTGAGTATGTGCTGCCCGTTTCTTGGTCAAGTTTGACCTCCTTGTTCTGGGGAGATAGGCAGTTAGCCATGGGTATATATATGTTTTGTATTGAGTTCAGACTTCTTAGGTTGTAATTTTTTTTTTGCGGGGGTCTTAGGTTGTAATGCTGTTCGTTAAATTTTATACTAAACATTTTGAAAATGCATTAGACCATGCCTAAAATGTTAACCCAACTGAGAAATACACAATATTTATTTATCCACGAGCTAATTAAATTTAAGAAATCATATGTCTTCCCACAATTTGTAGATGTACAACCTACCACATGCCTAGTAGCCAACACGGATCTCACTCCATACACATCTTCTTTAGACCCTACATACATCGTGACGTCGACGACACTGTCGATCTCCACGTCGGCGACCGCAGGCACCGGCGCGTCTTCCTCCCACGTGCCGTCGTGCCCGTGCGAGCCCCCCTCGTGGTGCAGGTGCAGCAGCACGCCATTGACTATGTCCGCCAGGTCCGTCGGCATAGATCTAAGTCGGCGCAACCATTAACTATATTTCGGCTATTTTTACCTAAATCTGAGCAGATTTGGAAGCATGGCCTATGTCTGGGCGGATATATCTCTCCACGCAGCCATGCACCCGTGAATTGCTGGGCCTGGCCCTGCTGCATGCATGCGGCATGCATGCACGCGCAGCGAGTGCGGCCGGGTAGCTAGACATATGTGATTCTCAAAAAAAAAAAAAAACTAGACATATGTAAAAGGTCATTCGTTTGTTATTGTACTAGCGTATAAAAGTTTATTTACAGGTAATTAGTTAGAAAGATTTAAGTTTTTTTGTTTTTGAGGAATAGCTGCTAGCTAGGAAGATTTAATTTAACAAAGTAGCAGTGATTTGGCGACCTCGATCGTTTTGTTTCACCGTGAAGGGCCTTAATCCTATATACTTAAGAACTTCACCCCGTTACTTGATTTATCTCAACATGCAGCATAGACACCTCAGCATTCAATCACATCCAGCCACGTCACACCACACGCAGTCCCACTCTAAGCCCACCTCCTTACGTCTGACCAAATATTAGAAAAAACGAAATTTAGGATTTCTTGGAACGTACACGCCAATACAGTTCAACAAAACGAACTGCTGCTGGGTTAACTGAAACCCGAGACGACCCCTGACCCATCGTTTCCTCTTCGGCTTCTGTAACAGACGAGGCGTTTAAGGAGCCCCCCGATGCATCTTTTTTACTTCCCCACACCAAGCGCCGACGCCGTCACCTGCCTCATGCCTCCCCGTCGTTATTGCATGACGAGGGCCCTCACGATATCCCGATCCATGTCCATCCCCTTCGTCCCACTTCCTCGATCCTTCCCCTCTGCTCCCGATCTAGCCCCTGCACGAGGAGAAGGAGAAGGATTGCGCGAGGTTGAAAACTACGGCCCCCTGCTACCCCCACCATGGTGAGGCCTCTTTTCTCAATCCGTAGGCACACGATGAGACGAGGGACTGCTTGCTTTTGTCTCATTTCCACCAAGGTTGAGGCTAATCCGCTCCTGCACGCCGTTGGAGAACCCCATGCGAATAGCTCTGCAGGCTGATTGTGAGGACGATGGGCTGCTCGTCGTCACCTCATCTCCACCGCGACCGAGGCCGATCTACCCCTGCATGCCCGGGAATCCCACGCCAAGGCCGATCTGCTCCGACACACGCGGTTGCCATGACATCACTACTAGGTAAAACCCTATAGCTAGACTCCTAGTAGCAGCGCGGGATAATAGGTTGGCGCTACTGTACTTAGCAGCAACGTGGGGCTCATACCAGCGCTACAGGTAATGGTATAGTAGTAGAGCTGGCTGTTCACCCCGCGATGTTGCTAAGTGGTCCCCACCGTACCCCCCGGGGCTATCTATAATAGCAGCGCTGCGTATAAGCCGCGCGCTACTGCTATCATCTTAGCAGTAGCGCGGGTCTTGTACCTGCCGCTGCAACTATGGAAACATGGGGCCAGCTGGTGGGCCCCACTTAGCAGCAGTGCGGGCTGCATACCCATCGCTACTGCTACTGTTCTTAGCAGTAGCACGTGCCCTTCCCCCGCGCTGCTTCTAAGAGCGCACCAGCCACCTTTTTCCCCACCCCCTCCCCCCTCCCCCTCCCTCTCCCTCACTTGCTTCTCCCCCCTTGGCTTTGTTCTCTCTTCCTTCTCCTACCTCTCTTCTCTCTCCTTTCTCCCCCCTCCACCATCGCCACTAATGCCCCCCATTCTTCACTTTCTCTCCCTTCTTCCATATATCGCTTGCCCCCTCTACTCCTATCTTTGTCTAACTAGCTAGCTCTCTCTCCCTCTCCATTATTTAGAGCTATGTACCGCACTATCTAGATCTACTCATTTAATGAAGTAATTAAGCTATCTCTTATCACCGTGCTCGATCTCTCTCGAGATAGGTGGGTAAAAAGAAGTGTTGTGTAAGAATGGAAATATGTGTGTGTGTGTGTGTGTGTGTGTGTGTGTGTGTGTGTGTGTGTGTGTGTGATTTGAACGAATCGTGCGATATGACCGAATTGTGTGTGGCATGAGTTGCCTATGTGTATTTACCGAAATGTGTGAGACATGAGTTGCCTACGTTTTGCCAAAATGTCGGTTTATTTCCGTTTCGGCGAATTTCGAGAAAACTCGATATGTCCTATTTTTAGGGAAGGTCATGGCGATTTTTTATGACTTTGATGCATGCATGCATGCGTGGTTATAATTCTTTTGCATATACCGCGCAGGCGATCATGAAGGTCAGTGGAAAGCACGGTGGAAAGATACTTGCGATCCGCGGTGCACGACATGTATGAAAATACCCAGAAGGCGATTTTATGTCTGTGTCGAAGATGCAAATGAGGAGTCTGGCTCGACCCCTTTAAGGGTGGTCGTTTGAAGGCGCACCTGCTCATGAATGGTTTCATGGATGGCTATACTCGGTGGATAAGTGAAGATGATGATGGGGACATCGATGGGACAACCAATAACGACATGGCGGGGCCAGACGAAGAGATGAGCGATAATGGACCCAAAGAAGAGGGCACCGAACATGGCGGCGGAGAAGAGGCTGGAAAAGGCGGAGAAGACGCCGGACATGACGGAGAAGACGCGGAGGCACCGCAGTCTTCGTCGTTACTAAGTTCAGTCATGCGGGACCCTCATGTTCGAGATCTGCTTCGCGAGAAGACGACTAGCGACAGAGCTACTTCTAGAGAGGAGGCCAAGCTGGTGCAACTGAAGGTAGACTTGAAGACTCCATTGTATGATGGTTGCGATCCCGAGGTGACACGCTTGAGTTTCACGCTCGAACTTCTATAGATGAAGGCAAAAAACAAATGGACCGACGCAAGCCTCGATGAGCTCCTGAAGTATGTAAAGAAGGTTCTTCCCGCGAGGAACCTGTGTCCTACTAGTGTCGAGGAGGCCAAGAAAATCGTGTGCCCTCTTGATCTGCCGCACATTAGATACCACGCATGCATCAACCATTGCATCATTTATCGAAAGGAGCACACGGAAAAAACCAGTTGTCCAGTGTGCAATGCTTCTCGATACAAGAAGGCCGGAAATAAAACTCCTCAGAAAGTTGTATGGTACTTTCCGATCACTCGACGTCTGCAGCGTTATTTCGTAGATCCTAAGGAAGCAAAGCTCATGCGCAGGCATGCGGAGAGGGTGAAGCCCGACGATGGAGATGATCCGAAGCTGAGACACCTCGCGGATGCTAGCTAGTGGAGAGCATTCAACGCTGAATATCGATATTTCGCAAATGATCCAAGGAATATCGTGCTTGGCGCGAGTACCGATGGCATGAATCCGTTTGGCAACCAGAACACCAACCATAGCATATGGCCCGTGTTTGTATGGAAGTACAACCTCCCCCCCGAAAGTGCATGAAGACAAAGTACATACACATGAGCATGCTAATTCAAGGGCCGAAACAACTGGGAAATGATATTAATCTGTATCTCGGGCTACTGAAAGAGGAGCTACACACGTTACGGACAACACCGTTCAAGACATGGGATGCCAGCAACGGAGAGTATTTCTATATGAGTGACGCTGATGACGACGGTGCACGACTATCTCGGTTACAGATATGTCTCAGGCTAGGTGTGCCACGCATATTGCGGATGCACCAGGTGCATAGATTATACAACGTCTCAGCAGCTAACGAAAGATGGCGGGTCTGCAAAAATCGTGTACATGGGGCATGAAAGATGGCTCGAGAACGATGACCCGTGGAGAAAGCGTCGAGATCTATTCAATGATGAGGCTGAGCATCGAGGACCTCCATGTAAGAGGAAGGGCGTCGAAATCGATGAGTTGTTGAAAAACTAGGAAGAGTGCCCCGTGCTGGGAAAGACGAAAAAGGCGCCGGAGCCGCTGCTGAAGGTATGGAAAGCGAGGTCTATTTTCTGGGACTTGGAGTACTGGCCAAAACTCGGCACGCCTCCTAGCCGTGATCAGATGCATATCACGAAGAATGTCCTCGAGAGCTTGCTTGGCACACTGATGAACATGCCGGATAAGACCAAGGATGGTCCGAAGGCAAGAAAAGATTTGGAATCTTTGAAAATCAGGGTAGATTTCCACATGCTCGGTAAGAAGTCATCGGGCGAGACCGAGACAGAGACGGAGGCGGAGGACAGGGGGAAAAAAGTCAACAAGAAGGAAGAGCATTATTGCCCCCCCCCCCATCTTGCTTCACCTAAAGTCCGAAGGAGATCGATCAATTCTTCAAGTGCCTTGCCAGAATCAAAGTTAGTTCCAGTTACTTTGGGAAGATCAGCAGATTTCTAGACACCAAGAAGAAAATGTTCAGCGGGATGAAGTCTCATAACTGTCACGTCACGATGACACAGATACTCCCGGTTGCACTTAGAGGGAAAATGGACAAGCACGTCCGTGACACGCTTACTAGTTTCTGCAACTTTTTCGACGTTATCTCTCGAAAGTCGATCAGTGTGAAGCAGCACCGAAGGCAACAGGAAGAGATCGTCCAGGGCTATCTGACCCAAGAGTGCATCTCCTTCAGCGAGAATTTTCTAGGCGTCGGATACCCTATTGTTGGTTTGCCGTCAACAAGCACCTTGGGAGGCTCGGAGGAGAAGGTCACAACAACGGCCGGAGGGAATTGCATGTGGACCACTCGGGTCGACGCTACGACTTTAACAGAGCAAACTTAGTAGTTCTAGAGCACCTAGACATGCTAGATCCTTTCATGACACTGCACAAAGACACCATCGCAAAGAAATACCGTGACCGGGGGCTGCGCAAGACGGACGACGAAGTTACTAGAGAGCACAACTCCACTTTCTTGAGTTGGTTCAAAGAGCGAGTTCTTGCTAATCCCCCGGAAGAGGGCTTTCCGGACGGAATGCTCATATACGCCTTAGCACATGGCCCCGCGGTCAACCTCACGACTTATCAGGCATACGACATCAACGGATACACATTCTACACGGAGGCCAAATATATAAACAATGATTACCAGAACTCAGGGGTGACGATGGAATCCATGACCAGCGGCGACGACGTCGTAACTGAAAGATGCTACAGAAGGGTCGAAGAGATCTGGGAGCTTGATTACTCTGGACTTCACAACGCTACGATGTTCCGTGTCAAATGGGCTAAGAACGTACAGAGAGAAAACCGGTATTTCACTACCATGTGTATACCCGACGCCAAGAGCGCTACCGTGAATGTCATCACCATAAATGAGTCATGGGTACACGCTAAGCACGTGCCACAATGCTTCTTCATAACTTACCTGAGCAATCCCAGCCGTGTTGTCATGAGGAGAGGCAAAAGGAGCATCGTCAGAATGGATGAAGTCGCCAACGAGGAAGACTACGACCAGTACGGTGACCCGATGAGGGAAGATGACGATGACGATGAAGCATACGTTAAAAGAAGAAGCAAGACTACATTCCCTAAGAAAGATTGTACTCCCTGGAAAAGGAAAAGTCACAATGAGGGGCTCAATTATTCAACAGCGAACAAAAAAGGAAAGAAGATCACTCTAAAACGTCGTCGACGCTGAGAAACTATCATTCATGTACCTATTTTCTATAAACCGTTATTGGTCAAATGACGTAATATATATTATGCACTAATTAATATCACTAAATATCGTGCATCGATAGGGTATTGTTCCTAGAAAAACAACTGTGACCCTAGCTAACCCGCGCTACAACTTTAAACAGAAAAAGGAAAATAAATTTTTAGAAAAGAAAAGAAAATAAAACAAAAAATGGAAAAGAAAAAGGAAATTTTACTGTGTTAAAAACAGAATAAAAGAAAAGTACATTTTAAAAAAAGAAAAAGAAAAAGAAAAAAATTACTGTGTTAACTGTAGCGCTGGTTATCCCAGGTCGCGCTACAGCTATGTGGGTTGTCTGAGCCCACGCTACAGCTATAGCTATATTATATAATAAAAAATTGAACAAAATAAAAAAGAAAAACTTAGCTGTAGCGCGGGTCTGTGACCCCGCGCTACAACTAAGTTAGCTGTAGCGCGGGTCCTTGACCCCGCGCTACAACTAAGTTTGACTTACACAGTGCCGCAGGCCTCCCTCCTCCTCCTTCCTCCCCATTCCCTCGAGGCACCATTCTCCTCCGATGCCCTCCCCCACCGCCGCCGTGCTGCACCCTCTCCCTCTCTTCTCCGACGCCGACGTCCCGACACCGTCGCCGTGCCCATGCCTCGTCGTCGGCCCGCCCTGCCTCGCCTCAGCCACCGCCGGCCTGCCCTGCCTCGCCTCCGACGACCGGTAACACTGCATCTCCGACCACTGGGGCCACCTTCGTGTAGCAGGTGATTCTCTCTTCCTCCCCTCCAATTTCTAGGGTTTGCTTAGTTCCCTAAAATCCCCAATTTCTAGTGTTTGTTGTTGCTGTTATTCTAGGAATTTTTTATTTGGGATAAGCAGATTAGGGATAAGCAGTAGGAATTTTATTCTAGGAATTTAGCTAGGAATCAGATTATAGAAAGTAGGAATTTTTATTAGGACATAAATTTTCTCTTTTTTCTGTTTTATATATATGAACCCTAGGTGATATATGAACCATAGGTTTAATATATATGAACCCTAGGTGATATATGAACCCTAGGTGTAATATATATGAACCCTAGAATTAACCCTAAGAGAGGATTTAATCATTGGCAGTTTACTGAAATAAATATTGTTAAAGAATATCATTGAGAAAATATATATGAATGCGCAGAAAAAATGTAGTATGAAAATATATATGAATGTAGTTAACTGAATTTTTCTAGGGTTCATTAGTGATTGGGGGATTTTTCTTGGGTTTTCATAGATGTTTTTCTTTTTAAATAATAGTTTAAACTAATTCTCTGAGATATAAATCAAGTGGTGAATGAGAAAAAAGAACTTGGGATAAAAATACTACTAGTAATGACAGCTTATGATGAACCCGACTTTAGACCAATGAACAAAATGAAGTTTACTCTAGGGTTGATGATGGATGATGATGTGCTAGTGCTCTAGGGTTTATAGAATGATCTTTAGGATCTAGTATAGCTTGTTGTGCTCTAGGGTTATTCAGTTTAAGCTTGCATTTTACAAGTAATGATCACTTTGCACTCCACTAGCTAGCTTGCATTTTTCTTCAAGTTCTATATTTTCTCGAAGTGGTCCTGCTATATGCAAATTTGAAGTGGTGCTGTTTTGTTTATAGAAATACATTGGTTATGTTGTAAAACAGAATGAGGAAGGAAATTTTTAATAGAAATTCATTGTGTATGTGTATGGACATTGTGCTATGGCCATTTGAAAATGCCTAAATGATGCAAGAAAGAGCTTGTCCCTGCTTTTGTGCATGTGATGCTACATATGGCCACATTTGTCTTCTTTCTACTATATCTTTGTAGGGAAAATAATCCGAGGGGCCAATGTTTTGCCGGAATGTTGATTCATTTCCATTCCGGTAAATTTCAGGCGCTCGATATGTCCACTTTTTAGCAACGGTCATGCCAAAATTTCCCGTGAATTTCGAGTGCCCGGGATTTGCCTTGACGGGAATGAATCGACATTCCAGCAAAACATACGCCATCTTTTTATGTCATTATTCATTTTATTATAGATCAAGAATTAAACGAGCATATTGAACCCTAGGAAACATGGCGCACAACGATGAAGCCGGGGGTTCTGATCATGCCCGCTTCAAGAATGCACACAATTACCTTGACTATCTGGCTAGTCAGGAAGCACAAGGGTTGCAGGGCCCCCTTCTCATAATGGATGGTGGTAGTGCCGCCGATACCGGCACCGGCACCGGCACCGATGGCACCGACACCGGCGCCAAGACCGGCACGGATGGTGGAAACCAGACCACGAAAGCTGGTACCGGCCAAGCCACTAAAGAAACGAAGAAGAAGAGGGAACAAAAACCAAACAAACTCAGCACCGGAAGACTGGTGATCACGGAGATGCACGCCGGCGAATTCGAGCCAATAACCCCGCGGGAAGTGTCAGCGTGCTATGGTAACCAAATAGGATGCATCCTACGGGAAACCGCCAACATCAATGACAAAGACATAAGGAAGAAACCACATTTGGAGAACCTCATGTTGACCAAGTTGCACGGAAGATTCCAGTTCCCCGGCGGGGATGACGAAAAACTTCCGTGGGAAGATAAAGCCATGGACAAGATAAACAACAAAGCCCTTGGCAAGTTCAGCGGCGCATTGAGCGCCTGGAAAGGTCGGGGGAAAAAAGCGATTCTCAAAAAAAAATTACCCAACGCCGAGATTATTGAAGACAATCCGGGACTTACGGAAGCGGACTTAGAAAAATACAAGGAGACTATCGCTGCTGAAGCAACAAAGGTCAAGGCGGAGAGAATGAAGGAGCTTCAGTCCAGGAACACGGGTACCCACTGCCTTGGAAATCGTGGTTACACGGGCAAGAGGCCTGTGTGGGATATGGAGGACATGGAACGTGAAAGACTGGGGATCCCAGACCCCTTGGCGGAGTTCACCGACCAGCAGGAGAATGACTTCATCAGGGCCCGGTACAAGTGGGACAAGGAAAAAAAGGAATGGTACACAGACGGGCCGACAAGGCAATTCACGAGAATACTCGTAATTATTAATTTACCACCATATATTAGCTTCTGATCAAGCCGACAATGTTCTAGTCACATTTGTAAATGGTTCACGTTCATTTTGCATACATAGCAACACAGGCTTGCAGCCAAAGAAAGCGACTTGTCGACTCAGTCATCGACGAAGTACAAGTGGGACACCCCTTTCAACTGAGCCATTAACATAATGCAGGGACACCCGGTGGACCAGCGGCTGCAGTATGGACGTGTGCATGCCGCCGGAGAACGCGCCACATGGAAGCACTACTACCGCGAGGTCCCGAAGGCAAAAAGGCAGAGAAGAAAGTTCAGCCAAGTGAATATCGACAAAAAGGTGGCATGCTACTTGTGAGCTGTGTTGGGATTTTCCCGAAGAGGAAGGGTGAAGCAATACAGTAGAGATAAGTATTTCCCTCAGTTAGAACCAAGGTT
This sequence comes from Elymus sibiricus, assembly GCA_039707655.1. Taxonomy (NCBI): domain Eukaryota; kingdom Viridiplantae; phylum Streptophyta; class Magnoliopsida; order Poales; family Poaceae; genus Elymus; species Elymus sibiricus. Next base: position 41,599,960 of record CM077670.1, read on the forward strand.
TATCGAACCAAAAGGAGAACCACGCAAATCCTAGTGAACAGCATCTGCACACACAAAAGCAAATACTTGCACCCAACGCGGGCAAGAGGGTTGTCAATCCCCTTGAACTTGTTACTTGCAAGGATCAAATCTTGTATAGGTGGATAGATAAATTGCAAAACAAAATAAAAGTAAATAAATTGCAGCAAGGTATTTTTAGTTTTTATAATATGATTAAAGTAGACCCGGGGGCCATAGTTTTCACTAGAGGCTTCTCTCTCGAAACAATAGCATACGGTGGGTAAACAAATTACTGTTGGGTAATTGATAGAAAAGCGCATAGTTATGACGTATTCATGGCAATGATCATGTATATAGGCATCACGTCCGTGACAAGTAGACTGACTCCTGCCTGCATCTACTACTATTACTCCACCAATCAACCGCTATCCAGCATGCATCTATGGTATTAAGTTCATGACAAACAGAGTAACGCCTTAAGAAAGATGACGTGATGTAGACAAAGTAAACTCAAGCAATATGATTAAACCCCATCGTTTTACCCTTAATAGCAACAATACAATATGTGCCTCGCTACCCTTCTGTCACTAGGTGAGGACACCGCAAGATTGAACCCATTACAGAGCACCTCTCCCACTGAAGATAAATCAATCTAGTTGGCCAAACCAAACGGATAGATCAGAGAGAAATACAAAGCTATAACAATCATGCATAATAAAGTTCACAAAAGGCTCAATTACTTTCAATGAATAATCTGATCATAAACCCACAATTCATCGGATCCGAACAAACACACCACAAAAGAAGATTACATCGGATAGAACTCCAAGAAGATCGAGGAGAACATTGTATTGAAGATCAAAGAGAGAGAAGAAGCCATCTAGCTACTAGCTATGGACCCGCAGGTCTGTGGTGAACTACTCATGCATCATCGGAAGGGCAGCAAGGTTGATGTAGAGGCCCTCCGTGATTGATTCCCCCTCCGGCAGAGTACTGGAAAAGGCCTGCAGATGGGACTGCGGAAGAACAGAGGCATGCGGCGGTGGAAAAAGTGTTTCGGGTGGCTCTTTGTTGGTTTGGGAATAGTTGTGAATTTATAGAGGTGGAATTAGGTCAAACGGAGCTGCGTGGGACCCACGAGCTTAGGGGGCGCACCTACCCCCTGGGGCGCGCCCTGTGAGCTCGTGGCTCTCCCGTAGGTCTTCTGGCCTCCTCCCGAACCTTCTAGGTTCCCTTCTGGTCCAAAAAAAATTACCATAAAGTTTCATCATGTTTGGACTTCGTTTGGTATCGATTTTCTTAAAAGCCAAAAACAAGCAAAAAAACAGGAACTGGCACTGGGCACTGGGTTAATAAGTTAGTCCCAAAACTGATATAAAATAGCATAAAAATGCATATAAAGCATCCAAGATTTAATATATAATAGCATGAAACAATCAAAAATTATAGATACGTTGGAGACGTATAAGCATCCCCAAGATTAATTCCTGCTCGTCCTCGAGTAGGTAATTGATAAACACAGAATTTTTGAGGTTGAATGCTACCTAACATGTGTATCATGTAATCTCTTTACTGTATAAATATTCAGAAACAATGAAGTAACAATATCAACATAATAATATCCATGAATATAAGAAGCATAATCATTACTTTTTCAAAATATATGATCCTTAACGAATGTTATCCCTACTCATTTTATCTTGTTAGCATGGCATGACTCCGCCTTCACCGCATAAATATAAATCATGAGCACCCCGGTGTCAAACCAGGGAATTGGATCGTACTTCTAATGCGCTTCAGCATTTTCAACCCCACGCAATACATGAGAGTGAGCCATGAATATAGCACTATAGGTGGAATAGAATGCGGTGGTAGAAATCAATAAGGGAAGTCAAAAAGGAAGAAAGTCTTGCATCAACTCGGCGGATCAACGGGCTATGGAGATGCCCATCAATCGATATCAATGCGAGGAGTAGGTATTGCCATGCAACGGATGCAATAAGAGCTATAAGTGTATGAAAGATCAACGAAAACTAAGTGGGTGTGCATCCAACTTGCTTGCTCATGGAGACCTCAGGCATTTGAGGAAGCCCATCATCGGAATATACAAGCCAAGTTCTATAATTAAAAATTCCCACTAGTATATGAAAGTGATAACTCAGGAGACTCTTTATATGAAGAACATGTTGCTACTTTGAAGCACAACTTTGCCCCTTCTCTCTTTATCTCTTTTTTTTGTTAGGCTCTTTTTGGTCTCTTTTTTTTTCGTCCAGTGTCTCATCCCGACTTGTGGGGGAATCATAGTCTCCATCATCCTTTCCTCACTGGGACAATGCTCTAATAATGATGATCATCACACTTTCATTTACTTACAACTCGATATTACAACTCGATAACTGAAACAATATGACTCTATATGAATGCCTCCGGCAGTGTACCAGGATGTGAAATGATCTAGCGTAACATGTATGATAATGATGAATGGTGGTTGTGCCACAAATATCATGTCAGCTCTATATGATCATGCAAAGCAATATGATGATGAACACACAAGTCGTGTGACGGAACGGTGGAAGTTGCATGGCAATATATCTCGGAATGGCTATGGAAATGACATAATAGGTAGGTATGGTGGCTATTTTGAGGAAGATATAAGGAGGCTTATGTGTGATAGAGCGTATCTTATCACGGGGTTTGGATGCACCGGTGAAGTTTGCACCAACTCTCGAGGAGAGAAAGGGCAATGCACGGTACCGAAGAGGCTACCAAATTGCGGAAAGGTAGGAGTGTGTATAATCCATGGACTCACATTTGTCATAAAGAACTCATATACTTATTGTGAAAGTTTATTAGACATCGAAGCAAAGTACTACTCGCATGCCCCTAGGGAGGAGGTTGGTAGGAGTTAACCATCGCGCACCCCTGATTATAACAGCACTCAAGGATTTCATTTCAAACATAAAAATGCTCAAACCTCCCCACCATGCCATGACCAACATTTAGATTAGAAGTTAATAACAAGCTTTAATACCGATATTACTACTAACCAATGATCATGAGCCAATATCCTTTCATATTATGACATCAATATTATTAAACCATACGTTTCTTATTTAGTGATCTACATGAAAGTTTTTATTATATCCCCCTTGAATACCTATCCTTCTTGGACTAGTCTTATAACACATGCACATTGCCATTACTATTTATTAGACTCTCAAAAAGATTTAAGTGAAGCATGAGAGTGCAATCATGTCTATAAAATATAACCACCGTCGTGCTCTAAAAGATATAAGTGAAGCACTAGAGCAACTGCCTAGCTCAAAAGATATAAGTGAAGCACATAGAGGATTCTAACAAATCACGGTAAATGTGTGTCCCTCTCAAAAGGTGTGTCCAGAAAACAACGATTGTGGCAAACTAAGAAGCAAACAAAAAGAAAACTATGGCACAAGACGGTCCAAGCAAAACTCATATCATGTGATGAATAAAAATGTACCTCCAAGTAACATACCGATAGATTGTAGACGAAAGAGGGGATGCCATCCGGGGAATCCCCAAGCTTAGACGCTTGGGTCTTCCTTGAATATTACCTTGGGGTGCCTTGGGAATCCCCAAGCTTAGGGTCTTGCCGCTCCTTATTCCCTCATCCATCGTGATCTCACTCAAAACTTGAAAACTTCAGCACACAAAACTCAACAGAAACCTCGTGAGATCCGTTAGTATAATAGACAAATCATAAACTTTAGGTACTGTTATAAACTCATTCATAATTTATTCTTGCTAATACCTACTGTATTCTAACTTCTCCATGACTTATACACCTCAATATAATCCATAGCATCACTAAACAAGTAAACTATGCCATAAAAACAAAATCTGTCTAAAACAGAATAGTCTGTAATGATCTGAATAAAAATTATACTTATGTAACTCCAAAAATTCTGAAACAATTAGAAAAACGTGGGCAATTTGTGTTCCAATACTGTGAAAAAATTTAAGAATTCACCACGTTCCAGAAATTTATAGAAATTCTAACACTAGGCGCAAAAGTTTCTGTTTTCAAACAGCATCAATCATAGTATCATGCAAATCATCCCAAAGGCTTTACATGAAACAAACACTATTTAAAAGATAAAAAGCACAATCATTACAGTAGCAATAATCGTGTAAACACACAAAACAGAAAGTAAAAGCAAAAATTTAAGATAACTATTGGATTGCCTCCCAACAAGCGCTATTGTTTTACGCCCTTAGCTAGGCGTAAGGCAAAGTTTCAAGTATTGTCATCCTTCAAATTAATGCCATAGGTGGCCCTCATAATAGATTCATATGGTGGTTTAATTCTCTTCCTAGGGAAGTGTTCCATCCCTTTATTTAATGGAAATTGGAATCTTATATTTCCTTCTTTCATATCAATAATAGCACCTATGGTTCGTAGGAAAGGCCTACCAAGTATTATAGGACAAGACGGATTGCATTAAATATCAAGGACAATGAAATCCACGGGCACATAATTTCTATTAGAAAGTATGCGCACATCATTTATTCTACCCAATGGTTTGTTAATAGTTGAATCCGCTAAATGCAAATTAAGCGAACATGCATCCATATCGGTGTGACCTAGCATGTCACATAAAGATTTTGGTATATTAGAGATGCTAGCACCTAGATCACACAAAGAATTATATTCATAATCTTTAATCTTAACTTTAATAGTAGGTTCCCATTCATCATGCAATTTGCTAGGTATAGAAACCTCCAATTCTAGCTTTTCTTCATGAGCTTTTATCATAGCTTCTACAATATGTTTAGTAAAAACTTTATTTTGTTCGTAAGCATTGGGTGAATTTATCATGGATTGCAACAAGTAAATACATTCAATCAAAGAACAATTATCATAATTAAATTCCTTGTAATCCAAAGTAGTGGGCACATCACTATTTAAAGTCTTGACCTCTCCAAACCCACTTTTATCATTTTTATCATTAAGATCATCACCCTTTGAATAATTGGGACGCCTTCTAGCTAAAGTTGACTCATTTCCAGTCCCTTTTTCATTAAGTTTAATATTACTAAACAAAGTTTCAATGGGTATCACACCAATCATTTTAATATACTCATCATGATTACGATAAAAACCGGGCGGAATGGCTTTTTCTAGGAATTCTCGCTTAGCTCTCAACCTAGCGGTTCTCTCTTTACACTCATTAATGGAGACTTGGATAGATTTAACAGACTCATTAATATGATGCTTAGGTGGCAAAGATTTAATTTTAAGAGTTCCCACATCATGAGCAATTCTATCCATGTTTTTAGCCATATCGTCAACTTTATGTAGTTTTTCTTCTACCATAGCATTGAAAATCTTTTGAGAACTAATAAATTCTTTAATGTGGTTCTCAAGATCAGTAGGTATCCCATTATTATTGTATGAATTACCATAGGAATTACCATAATTATTAGAGGAATTTCCGGGATATGGTCTAGGATTAAAATTTCCTCTATAATCATTGTTGTTGAAATTATTTCTAACGACAAAATTCACATCAATAGCATCATTATTTTGATCAATCAAAGTAGATAGTGGCACATCATTAGGATCAACTTGAGCATTTTTACTAGCAAACATATTCATAAGAGCATCCATTTTATCACTCAAAGTAGCAATTTCTTCGACAGAGTTTACCTTCTTGCCAGTTCGAGCTCGTTCGGTGTGCAATTGAGAATAATTTGTCATCATATTATCAAGAAGCTTTGTAGCCTCTCCCAATGTAATTCCCATAAAGGTACCACCTGCAGCAGAGTCTAGAAGATTTCTAGAAACAAAGTTTAGTCCCGCATAAATTTTTTGTATAATCATCCATAAGCTTAAACCATGAGTGGGACAATTTTTTATCATTAATTTCATTCTCTCCCAAGATTGTGCAACATGTTCTTGCTCAAGTTGCTTAAAATTCATAATTTGATTTCTAAGAGAAATAATCTTAGCGGGAGGAAAATACTTGGCAATAAAAGCATCCTTACACTTATCGAATGAATCAATACTATTGTGAGGCAAGGATGAAAACCAAGTTTTAGCACGATCTCTTTGCGAGAAAGGAAATAATTTCAACTTAATAATATCATTATCCACATCTTTTTTTTTCTTTTGCATATCACATAATTCAATGAAAGTATTAAGATGGGGTGCAGCATCCTCATTAGGATTTCCAGAAAATTGTTCTTTCATAACAAGTTTTAGCAAAGCAGCATTAATATCATATGACTCCGCACTAGTGGCGGGAGGAGCAATTGGGGTTCTAATAAAATCATTATTATTAGTATTTAAAAATTCTTACAACTTGGTGTTTTCTTGAGACATAGTGACAAAGCAAGCAAACGAGCAAACTAACAAAGTAAAATATTTTTGTGTTTTTCAAATTTTTTAGAGACGTGGAGGGAGATGAAAAAGAGAGGCAAATAAAAAGTTGAGCAAGTAGATGATAGTTTGAGTAAAGGTACTTGTCGTGATTTGATGATGTCTCCTCGGCAACGGTGCTAGATATTCTTTCTGCTACTTGTGAGCTGCGTTGGAATTTTCCCCGAAGAGGAAGGGTGAAGCAGTACAGTAGAGATAAGTATTTCCCTCAGTGAGAACCAAGGTTTATCAAACCAAAAGGAGAACCACACAAATCCTAGTGAACGGCACCTGCACACACAAAAGCAAATACTTGCACCCAACGCGGGCAAGAGGGTTGTCAATCCCCTTGAACTCGTTACTTGAAAGGATCAAATCTTGTATAGGTAGATAGATAAATTGCAAAAAAAAATTGCAGCAAGGTATTTTTGGTTTTTATAATATGATTAGAGTAGACCCGGGGGCCATAGTTTTCACTAGAGGCTTCTCTCTAGAAACAATAACATACGGTGGGTAAACAAATTATTGTTAGGCAATTGATAGAAAAGTGCATAGTTATGACGTATTCATGGCAATGATCATGTATATAGGCATCACGTCCCTGACAAGTAGACCGACTCCTGCCTGCATCTACTACTATTACTCCACCAATCGGCCGCTATCCAGCATGCATCTATGGTATTAAGTTCATGACAAACAGAGTAACGTCTTAAGCAAGGTGACATGATGTAGACAAAGTAAACTCAAGCAATATGATTAATCCCCATCGTTTTACCCTTAATAGCAACAATACAATACGTGCCTCGCTATCCCTTCTGTCACTGGGTGAGGACACCGCAAGATTGAACCCATTACAGAACACCTCTCCCGCTGAAGATAAATCAATTTAGTTGGCCAAACCAAACGGATAGATAGGAGAGAAATACAAAGCTATAACAATCATGCATAATAAAGTTCAGAAAAGACTCAATTACTTTCAATGAATAATCTGATCATAAACCCACAATTCATCATATCCCAACAAACACATCGCAAAAGAAGATTACATCGGATAGAACTCCAAGAAGATCGAGGAGAACATTGTATTGAAGTTCAAAGAGAGAGAAGAAGCAATCTAGCTACTAGCTATGGACCCGTAGGTCTGTCGTGAACTACTCATGTATCATCGGAAGGGCAGCAAGGTTGATGTAGAGGCTCTCCGTGATCGATTCCCCCTCCGGCAGAGTACCGGAAAAGGCCTGCAGATGGGATCACGAAAGAACAGAGGCTTGCGGCAGCAGAAAAAGTGTTTCAGGTGGCTCTCTATTGGTTTGGAAATACTTGTGAATTTTTAGAGGGGGAATTAGGTCAAACAGAGCTGCGTGGGACCCACAAGCTCAGGGGGCGCGCCTACCCCCTAGGGCGCGCCCTGTAAGCTCGTGGCTCTCCCGTAGGTCTTCTGGCCTCCTCCCGAACCTTCTAGGGTCCCTTCTGGTCCAGAAAAAATCACCGTAAAGTTTCATCGTGTTTGGACTTCGTTTGGTATTGATTTTCTGAAAAGCCAAAAACAAGCAAAAAACAGGAACTGGCACTGGGCACTGGGTTAATAGGTTTGTCCCAAAAAATGATATGAAATAACATAAAAATGCATATAAAGCATCCAAGATTGATAATATAATAGCATGAAACAATCAAAAATTATAGATATGTTGGAGACGTATCATGGCGCTGGCGGTCGAGAAAAGCAAAGCTGATACCAAAGCTGAGATTATTCAGGCAGCCCTAGCTGCCTGCAGAAGTGATATGGTAGCTGCGTTAAGTAGCTTGGTTCCGGTTGTCATCGACTGGACGAAATAAAATCCAGGCGCACCGGTAGATGCTTTTCCCATGCCCAGCTTCACCGGGAGCAACTCGATGAACACCGCACCCGCACTAGCACCAGCACCTGCTATCGCAACCGGACTGCCACCTGGTCCCGCACCAACACCTACTCCCACACCCGCTCATAGCAGCCCGGCCTCCGTCTCTGGCTTGCTTGGCGGGGCTTTGACATTAGCTGAGCATGACGCCCTCACGGTAATTACACGTCGCACCCTGATCAACATATCTAATATTCCGTTTTCTTTGCCTTTCGGATCTCTGACTCCGCACGCATGTCTTCGCAGGGCGATGAAAATCCGTGCACCCTACTCTACGATATCAACGGTTAGTTGGTGGATGTGGGAAAGGGTACGATAATGAAGCCCAAGGATCACCTGTTCCACGGCCTGCAGATGCCCGATAACGTCTTCAGGGTTTCCTTGGTGAGTGTGAAAGCTGCCTACGAGAGTTTGGCAACTCCGCTACGATCCGGGGGAGAGGACGACAAGTGCCCGGTGAAGCTGGGCCAATGCAAGAATTGGCCGATGCTGTGGCCGAAGAAGCTTCTTCGTGTGGACGTGGCCGAGAGCACACAAATGACAACAGTACCGATGCAAGGTATGACCACCACCCCACCCACGCAATTACCACCGTCTGTCATGTTGGGTGAGAGCGGACGATGCGAGGAAGGAGGGGTCCAACCATTCCGGTGGCTGATCACGTCGCCCCATGGAAGAAGATGATGATGACATGGAGGAGGATGACCCTCTCCGGTACATCAATACCGGCTATGACAACGCATAACTGATGAGTCAGCTGCCATATGACTCAGGTATGAGCGTGAAGATGAGATGCATGATGTACCGGAGCCGGAACGTCCTCGGGTTGAGTGCAAGAAGTCTCTGTTCATGCAATCCTCGCAGGACATGCCTCCAGATGCCGCCTCAACCCAAGGTCACCTAACAGAGGGTCGTGCAGTCCTTAGCACGACAACACTGGAGGCGGGGGTCAGGAAGGGTATGGAAGGCTCAGTAATTCAACCCAAGAAGAAGCAGAGGAAGAGACCGCCGAGGAAAGGCTCTGCTGCCGCCAAAGCTACTTCTAGCAGCCAGCCGCCTCCGGTGACCAGGGTTGCGGACAGTGTATCGATCAGAGGTGCGGCGTTACTCCATGTCGTGGGCGAGCCGATGCTACCGCCGGACCCTCTCAAGGCCATAGATGGGGATCTCAGGAGACTGCATGACCATGTGTTGTCGACAGAGAAAAGGCTTCTCACCTCGGATGCTCCAAGATACCCGCTTTAAGCGGTTTGTGTGCAGGAGGGCAAGTGCTACGTCCAGAGATGCCCCGCGGATCTGTTCATCCTACGGTTTGATCACATCTTTGAGATGTTTCTCCAGAGGCGGCTTGATTTTACGCTCGTCTGCCTTTTTGTGCTACATATGAGCTACATCATGAGGAGAGAGCAAATCTCGCAAATCACAGTAGCGGATCCCTAATACTTGCAGGAGTTCTTCTTGAGAATTAGCAACATGGAACGTGAAGCTGCGAGGGAGTACATCGAAGACTTCATGATAATGAATAAGGACAACGAAACGGTTCTCCTACCTTATCATCCCATGTAAGTCATTCCCGGATAGCCGCTATATATAACACATCCTTTCGTACATTTCAATTATTCCTTCGCACGTATGGAGGCTAATTTGAGGTGTATTTCTTTTCCCGCGAGTCTCCCACGCTGTGTATTTGGACTCGTCCAAAAACACACAGAAGAAAGACTACACACACATAATGGATGTTCTGGATCATGCTCTCCACGGCTTCGGCATGAGGGGTGGCCACATCCAGATCAAGAGACAAAGGAAGGGCGGGCCGGTTTTCGAGCATAAAACTGACTTCTGCTGCGTCCAGCAACCGGTAGGAAGTAAGAACGATGGATTTTACGTCATCCATCACATGATGGAGTTCAGAAGGGATTGCCAAGAACTTCGCATGAAATCTAAATCCGATGCCCATATCCACAAATGGGCCGAAGCCTTAGGAGCCGAACTGGATCATAAACTGAGGAATGACTTCTATCGCATCTAGCAAGACATTGCGACGATCATCATGAAGGACGTCGTTGAAGAGAAGGGGATGTTCCACAGCGGCCCTATATTGCGGGCTGACGTCCGAACTCGCATAGGCCTACAGTGTATGGACATGACGCCTTTCACGAAGCTAGGGTGCATCCTCCCCGGATCTGGACGGATGGAACTTCCCATGATTGACGATGACGATGATGACGTGTCCGTTGAATTTGTACTTTATGTAATCGACGAAACTTTGAAACTTTGTGATGTAAACGGTCCCGCTCAACTTGCGTAGCGCTAGTTATTAGTTAGTTTGTGTATGATGACCTTCGTTAATTATGTTTACTATATGTTGCTTCTATTTGCTAAATCTTTCTCTTCGTGTTTCTCAAGTATATTATGTTGCATATTATCGTTGAATTCACGTGATGATGATGCATCTCTGACAGGTATATAGATCATCGATGGCGAAGAAGTGCTATGTCGTGTACATAGGGAGGGTTCCAGGAGTGTACGACGAGTGGCCAGAGTGTCAGGCCCAAGTGTACCGGTTCCCGGGCGGCAGCCAGAGAGGATTTGATAGCAGAAGCGAAGAGGAAGCTAGTTACTTGAGGTTCATGCTAGCGCGAGAGAGGAATCAAAACCGGCGCCTCGAGTACTACATAATCCCGCTCTTGCTCATAGTGATCGCTCTTCTCTTGTATATCATAGTTTAGATAGATGATGAAACATGTGTATGTGATGACCATGTAGTTGTATGTATTCAAGACATGTGATAACCTGTATTGCTATTTTGAGATGATGATGAGACATCATTTGTGTTGGATGATAATAATGATGATATGATGAGATTATGTTGTACCACTTTGATGATGATGATGATGATGACGACGATAATATATTCTTGTCTCATATAGTTCCAATGTATGTGCATGTTGCTATTGTATAAAACCTGTACAAATACAGCGTAAATATGCAGAAGAAAAAAATACAGAAAACATTAGCAGCAACGCAGGGTAATGAAGTAGCAGCAGCGCTGGCATAGCATGGGTAGTAGTAGCGTGGGGTTGAACCCGCGCTACTGCTAAAAGTTAGTTGTAGCTCCGTAGCAGTAGCGCGTGCACCCGTGCTACTGCTAGCTCCAAACCCCGCGCTACTACTAGGGTTTTCCCTAGTAGTGCATGGTCACAACCATGAGCACCGTATCCACAACTCTCCTTTCTTCCTCTTCCTTTTTTTGTGGATTTAGCTGGTGGATGCATATAGTATTTGTGTATTCATCTTCCATTGTTTCAACTATTGATTGTCGCTGTTATCCATCCAGGGATAGTATAGTTACAGTAAGTGTCGCTCCGACTGTCAAACATACAGCCTGATAAGTGTATTCATCGCTAAACTGCATCATCATGTTTTCATTTCACAACAGTCAATCAAAGCCATTTTGATGTTGGTATTTTACTTGGTACAAATAATTTGTTGTCCATTATGTTCATCGAAAACGAGGAGCTAGCTACTGGTGTTTCAGTGATTAAAGGTGAATTTATCATTATGCCCCAGTTCTAATTATACAAATATTTCACATGTACTGGGTTACTAACGTAGAGCTGTTTTGAGTGTTCTTGACTCATCTGATGCTAGGGACGTATTGTGTGCAACTAAGGATCGACTTGCCTGTGAAGGGAACACCAAAGGATTTGATGCATTTTGTACTACTTGGGTGCATCATTAGCACCGAGGAGTGTAGCTTACAAGTTTTCATACATAGTTTCTTTTTGTTGTAAACAAATTCTTACTTCAATGTGATAATTTGGATCTTGGTGCTTATGATAATTACCCATGCTCTCTTCAGACAAATGCTTTGAGACAAGAGAATTTGTCCTCACTTTGGCAAAAAAGAAAGGAGTTTTGTCAATCACTCATTGTCACGTATTGCAAGCAACTACGATGGCCAATATTTGTGTTTAGTTGTCATTCTTTGTGTAGATCGTAAGCATGCAGATATGAAAACTGATTTATGACAATAGTTACAATGATATGCATTAATATTCATGTAAGTCACATGAGATTACTTATGTCCTGTATTTAGTAAGAAAAAATGATTGCATAATTCATGTTTTCCAATATTTATATTTATACCAAGTATTGTGTCCATTGGAATTTTTTTAATCTTAAATACACTATGGAAAAAATTGTTCAATTATCTACCATCATGTTTATAGACTAAGAATTCCCGCAGCAAGGCGCGGGGTATCATCTAGTTATAATTATAATAGGTACGTATTAGCTAGCTAGCCAGCAATTATTTCATGATAATTACATTAATTCAGAGAACAAAAAATTGATTCAAACAAATATTATCTTTTGATCTTGAAACAATATCACTGACAAGAGACACTTGTTTCAAAATGCTCGGTGGAATCTCATTACCTAAGAAAATAAACAAAGATAAAATATGAACTAACAATAATTTAAAACTGATGTAGAGAACATAATACATCCCTTCCAATCTTTAACCCCTACCTACATCGTGAGTGACGTCGACGCCACCTTCGATCTCTACGTTGGCGACAGCAGGCACAGGCGCGTCTTCTTCCCCTGTGCCGTCATGCCCGTGCGAGGCCCCCTCATGGCATAGGCGCAACAGCACGCCATCGACTATGTCCGCCAGCCGCATCGGCGCGACGAGCTGGGGGAAGTGCCCAACAGACTCGATGATCTCCACGGCCGCGACTGTGCCTGCCTTCGTCATTCTCCGCTCCTTGTACTCGGCCACGACTGGTGACGCGGTGAAGTCATGGCGTGTGTGGATGATGGTGGAGGGCACGGGCACGGCGTCGAGGGCCTGGCGCTGGTCACCGAGGAGGTTCATCCTGGCCACCCTTAGGGCCACCGCCGGGTCCATGGCCAGGAAGCTCCGCTCAAGGGACTTCATGATTGCGGCTGCCGTGTCATCGGCGGCGCCACCGGCGGCGTTGAGGACGAAGCCCTTGACCCACGCTTGGAAGTCGGACTCCATGGCGCCTAACACTGCGTGGATGGCCACCTCCTCGAAGCCGCCCACATACCCCTCCTCCTCCGAGTCAATGTACCTAAAATATACCAAAAAGAGTTTCTTTTATTGTCACGTAAATACACAGTGTTCTTTCAAACGAATTTTGTCACGCAACCAGCATCCACGCCCGTTGAAAGTCAAATTACAACAGGCGGCCACAATTTTCGCGCGGGAAGTGGATCCGGTTTTGCTAATTCTGTGTCGTGTCAGCTAAAAAAATATATATTCCAAGTCGTATCTATGTCGATTTCTGAAAAGTGCTGTGCAATTTCAGTTTAATAGAAAAGTATAACTTGTAGTAGCACTTTTCAGAATCGACTTAGACATATTCACAAAAAAAAAAAACTACGGGCTAGCTGGTAGATATTTTTCAGCTGGACGAGATGATTGGATAGAATAGATTTCCGGGTGGCTACGGCGACCGTGACCTGTGCATGTAGGCTAGCCGGATGGATCACAAGTTGCCGTGCGTGCAGACAGACGCCGGGCGGCGACATGCATCGATGGATCTCCGGCGGTGGATGTGTGATGTGCCGCATGCATGGATGGCGCAGAGACGTAGGTACGTACCTTGGGGAAGCGCAGAGGAGGACGAGGTGGGCGAAGAGGTCCGGTCGCCGGGCGGCGGCGATGCAGCCGACCATGGCGGACATGGAGTGGCCCACCAGCACCGCGCCGTGGACACCCCTCTCGTCCATCAGCGCGATCAGGTCGTCCGCGAACCTGCCCAACGTGTACCTCGCCTCGTCCTCAGCGCCGGCGCCGGCGGTGAAGTCCCAGTCGAACAGGAGCACCTGTGTCCAGAAGCCGGCCGGTCAGGTACCGATGTACCGAGGAGCGTACCACATGTGCATGGGTGTGTACGAACATACCTTGTTTGCTTTGGTGATGAAGGGCAGGATCTTGTCCCAGGACGCCTGGTTCATGCCGTAGCCGTGCGCGAGCACCACCGTGGCCCTCTCGCCGCCACCATCCACCTCCCGCGCCTTCGCCCACCACCGCCGCATCCTCTCCGGCGTAAACTCAACTCCAATCGAATTCCACTCGTGGCGTTTCCCCGTGCGTGTGTGCGTGCACGTGTGGGGGAAGGAGATGATGGTGTAACTTATAGAGGTGGACCGGACCACACGTCACACTTACGGAGAGGCCTCGTTGGATTTGTCAGGCTAATGTACATTTGTCAAATGAAAATTAGAATAATCTCATCTCTAGCCGGAGTCAGATCGCGACCTAGACAAATCAAGTAGATGATCTATATGCATCCATCACATCACTACCTAGTAGCTAATTAGTCGTTGAGTGTTCAGATAAGAGTTTCGTACAGCCACAAAAAAAAATTAGTGGGAGGAAGTTTCCTTCCAACGCTCCACATCTCGCTGCCCGCGACATCTCCGGAATCTGACGAGCTGCACCGCCCTCACCGCTCACGTCCTCGGCCGCGCCACCACCTGTTCCTTCCTCGAGACGCCGCCACCTCCCGCCATCAAGCCCGAGCTCATGACCGCCACCGCTGCGCAGACAAACCTTACTGTTGCTATTGCTTTATTTCTAAGGTGCGAGTTTAATCATCCTAAAAATATGTAAGCACGTTTTCTTAGTAATAGTGATGTAGGAACAAGCTACTAATCATTTGCTTGTTATATGGACGCTGGAAGGAGAATCAGCGTATTGGTATTTTTAAATAACTGTAGCTGTGGCCACATCCGGATTGTGCATGTGTGCAAACGGCCTTACACGGATACCTCGATTATAGGAGGTGGTTTTTTTTTTCATGGTAATACGTGTCTCATTCAAATCATAAAGATCAAAGTACAAGTCACGTAAGAACTGACATAACAAAATTGAAACGATAGCAGAACATCTCTGAGTTTGACACCAACACACGTCACCTGCCTCCGGCACCACCACAACAGCCACTGAAGAAAAGAATGATGGATCACCTCCTCATCCGAGCTCGACGCAGCTCCATCACTGATATGCAGCTTTGCGGACCTCCAAGGAGGCTCACCAAAACTGAAGCCATTGCCGTGGAACGAATCAGACCGGGGCAACACCCCGGACAATCGAACTACAGATCTGGCACCCCACCACGACTAAGACGCCGAAGGAGAAAACCACACCTGCCATCCATCAACCACGAACCCAGCACATGTTCCGTCTTCTAGATGTCGTTGATGCAGACCACAATCTGCATCCGCTCCTGGACTGCCTCCCAAGCTCCACGCGGACGTTGGAGCAGACGCCGTCACAACGGCAGAGACCGAGGACACATGTCCACCACGAGGATGCCGCCGTCGCCACACCATCCTTGCTTGAACAGGCTGGTTTCCAAAACCATCCCCAACCATAGGGCCGATCAATTTGTCGAGGAAGGATCTGAAGAATCTTTATTCAGCGCCGCCATCGCCGCCGCCGAAGCCAAGACGATGAACAACCTAAAACTAAAGATACTTTAGCCTAAAACTACCCACACACATGGATCCGGCGACCCCCCTCACAACCGACGACCGAGGTCGTCAGCGGAGGGGAGCCACCGGAGAACGGTGGGGGAGGAACACTCCTTGGGAGAGACGCTTGCGAGATTGCCCTTTTTTTCCAGAGGAATAGGAGGTGGTTCTTGCGCAGCCTGTTAGGGGAGCTATCAACTAATCTATACCCGATTAGACCGAGAGTGCATACTCTTAGGAGTATGGAATATATACTATGTAGGCTTGTCTATTATATATATACACACTTACCGCAGTCTCCTTGGTTTTTGACAGGAGTGACGGCACCCTTGGTCCTCCAGGCCACAGATACGGGTATCCCTTCGAGGATGGTGTTGTCGTAAACATTGTTTGATCTTGTTCCCTCATGGTCATCGAGTTAGATTTCAGCCCTTTGTTAGTCTTGGAGTATCTAAACTCGTCATTGGTGAGGTCGGCAAACTGGTTGGCGGCCAGCCAAACCTCGTGGTTTCCTGCATTAAACGACTCTATGAACATGAGGTTGTCCTTAAATACCTCAAACCACCGTGCCTTCTCAGCTGTGTCCTTCTAGACGCGGCTGTACTGGGTCATCCACTGTTGGTGCTTCTCTACCATGGCCAGGCCGTTGCTTAGGCTCAGGTCACGAGCTGCTAGGGCACAACTGAACAAAATGGAGCAGACAACAATGGCAAAAAGCAAGAAAGCCGCGGCCACACATCTCGCGCTACTAGGAAATACCATATTGGCAGTCTCTAATTTATTATGCTGAGATATGTTTCTGTTAACAGTTGTTTAACTTGTGTATGAGTCTGTTTTGCTAGTGTAAGATCCATGAGGTTTATATAGGTGTGTGTCTGCATGCATGGTGCTGGGATATGCCATGCTTGTGCAGTTATATAATCATGTATGCATGCATATGGCGATGGCGAATTGTGCATAGACGTGAAGTAGATAGCCACACGGTATACCATCTTCCTTTAGTTCAAGGTTGAGAGGGACGTACCATAGAATCTGCGATCGATAGGCCAGTCAACGGTCAATGTTTATGGGTGAGTGGCACAGCACGGATATGCATAACAATGCGGTCAAAAAGCTGTTCAACGGTGGAGCTTTGAAATAGGACGTCCAACATTGTGCACGAGCAGTTACTTTTCTCCATCGGACCTACATTCCATGTTTCACGTTGGTCCTTTTTTTGGTAGCTAATTAATTTTATGTTTAGAGAATCTGGTAAAAAACTATGATAAGTGTGGACGATATTTCCACGGTACCTTACAGCAGTACGGTAGTCGCACGTAATTTGTATAGTAGTGGGATGTCACTTTAGGTCAACACATCAATACGGGACACAAGTTTTATCCAGGTTTGGACTCCCTGATGCGGGTAATAGCCCTACTCCTGCTTATATGGGATTACTATCGATATAGAGTGTAATGAGGGTTACAAAAGAGGGTTTTGGCTATTCGTGAGGCAACTCGCCGAGTTGTAGAGGTCGGTCTCGACGGGATATCGTAGATCGATATGGCTTTGGTGGTTACTTCGGCATGAGTCCCGCCCCCCCCCCCCCCCCCCCCCCCCCGGCCTGGCGCCTTTATATATGCGTAGCATTGTCGGTGGCCTTGCCTTCTTCGTAACGGTGCTCCATGTCTTCCACGGACGGAACACTTCTTATTTTGGTAAGGTCACGTCACCTTTTAGGGAAACCGGGGGTGGCACGCCTACCGAAGTTTGTCACCCAAGTACGGCCCCCAGGCCCGCATGTTAGTTGGCTTATATGGTCCAAAATATGGTACGCGTGGCACAAGGACATGGTAGTGCGACTTATCATCGACAAGCCCCCATCAGCATCCGTAATGAAGTCGTGGCATAGCCAAGTCGTTGCCTTTGAAGAACTCGAGCCATGATGACTCGTCTTCTGGATACGGGAAACCTTTGGCCCCCAATGTCACGCCGTCAGAACTCATTTGCTTGCGTGGTCGCAGCACGAATTGCCGATGGTGATGTTACTAGTCATTGTGCCGCCTCTGACTTGATTTAACGACTCAACGAACCAACCTCGACAACCAATATGGCAAAGCTCTTGCGCCATCTCGATTCCCAGGTCGTCCACCCTCCATTACGGGGTCCAAAATACGAAGCGTCGCCTCGCGGTTTCCCATTTTTAAGGGTAACCCTTGCCAAGCTACGGTCACTCCGTGATTCCATTCCTCAGCCTCAACTACTTGTCCAGCGAACCAGACCCTTCTCCATCTCCTGCTTCCATCAATGAACGCCATCCTCCAACACCGGAAAGGAGAAGGTCCGCTCGTATTGCACGGGGTGAGGCTGTTCGTTCGTCCGATGAAATTGCTCGTAGGCAACAAGTTTTATTTGAAGGGATTCACCGACCGCGCCCAAGAGAACATGTACCGGGTGCTTAATGAGAGAAATATAAAGCTTGCTCTCTCTCTTTCTGGTGCTGCCATGCCTTGGGGACTTGAGGTTTCTCCCCTGATAAACTTTATTCCTTTTATTTTTCATCCCTTTGAACTGACCTTGCTCTCTCTCTTTCTGGTGCTGCAGCTTAATTAATCCCCTGGACTGTGCATGTATTCCTGCTACTTTCATGTGGGCGCGTTTTCACTGCTATACTAGTTCGTGTGTGAGTGAAACGGGTGGTTGGCCATACTAGCTAGCTGTTTGTGCTGAATTTCTTTGATTACTGATGTAGTATATTATTCCAGCATGTTGTGTGTGTGTGTGTGGCGGAAATGGATAAACCAGCTTATGTTCTTCTGTGTTCCCGTTTTCAGTTTCAGAGCACGAACAGAAAGTGCGTGCTACTAATTAATAAAGTAGCTGCTGAGCTGTAAGAAGGACATTGCAATAGACTAATTAATAAAGTAGCACACAGTCTAATTTACGCCCGTTACTGCTTATCAGTGTGAAGAAATTCAATGTAACTAATTTGATTTGTCAGTGGTAGTATTTGTAGTACTTATTCAGTGTGAAGGAATTCAATGTTTGTCTACTTTCGCCTGTCACTGCTACAAATTGGATGAGTTTCTGCTGTTTTGCAGGGCCGTTAATTTAACTATGATTGGTTTTCCAAGGCGTGATTTTGTGATGATGCCAACCAACAGGTCGGCGGTGAATCTGGTTTGCACTAGTTTGAATGTGGTTACAGCTATTTATTCAGTTTGCTCTGTATGCCAAGGAGATGGCAAAATCAGGATCTTTGTTTTTGTTCGAAGAACGACGAATGGCGTTGTATTTTTGCTTGGTGGGAATTCATTCATTTGAATGATCGACTGGAAATATTATGCTTTCACGTTAGTAAGGCTGAGAATACTGTTTTCTTTTCTTCTTTTTTGCAAAACCTCGGGGGAAAATGTGCATTGTGACTTGGAAGGAAGAACATGTAAAATATATTATGGGGGTGTTGTTATTAATTTCCTTAAAGCAAATGATATTTTCTACTGCATATAGGAGAGATTGGATTAACAAAATGACTGGTGAGCTCATACATAGCCTTGGAGATGCTCGTGTCATCTGACTAATGATCCTCAGACTTCAGCGATGTTGAATTGTTGATGCTGTTTACCTCATCGAGATCTGTTGATGGAGCAACTTTCTGGGCCTACGTATGTATGTGCTCACCGTTCATCAGTCCAATATTTGCCTACGTATGTGCTCTTTTTTCTTTTTCTTTCCGGTTTTATAATCCTCTGCGTTATTATTGTAGGTGCTCGAAGAAATCGACAGCTCTCGGCAGGTGCTCAAAGAAATCGACAGTTCTCGGCATTCTTGTTAGGCATCAGCACCCAGGTTTATTAATGTCATGCCAAGCTAAGTACAAACGCATACTCTTCTGATTACATCACACACACAGGCCAAGCTAAGTACAAAGACAATCTTCACAATTTTTTCGCACTTCAGAGTCAGCACCCTCCACCGGCGCCACCAGTCTTCGGCGACCGGCGATGGCTACCAACCTCATATGAACTGGCGGGCCTGCAAATCAGGTACCGTACTACAGCTTCGACTATGATCTACCTTCACTGCCTTGCTGTCAGGACGGCCGTCTGCTCTGGCCATACCTCTGCACCTGACCTATTCGATGGAATGACATGCATGACGATGATGTCTGAATACGATGTCACTAGTGGTTGCCATACCTAGAGAACTTGTGTCCTCAGGCTCAGGTACTTAATCCCTCCTGATAAACTCCATCCCCCTTATTCTCCATTTCTGTTGAGAGCGTCTGGTCTGGCCTTTGCGCCTGAGCTGTTCGATGAAATGTCATGCACGACTTTGATGTCCAAATAGGATATCGGTAATGTTTGCGATGCCTTACGAACTTCAGGTATCCTCTTAGGTTCTTAGGTACTGATAAACTCCATCCCTCTTATTCTTCGCCGCTCATGACTAATCTTGCTCCCTCATGCTGCCAACTAACTTATTTTTGAATTTTTTTTTGGAAACTGTCATCTGAATAATTTCATTGCCAAATAATTTATTTTTGAGTTGGTCCATGTCAACCAGATAGGAGACGAAGTTACTGCACAGTCTTATATTTCATATATGTGACTTCCGTTGTATCCTCAGGCTCGACGAGTTCTAGCACCAGCGAATGATATTTCCCCCTTCATTAAAGTTGTGCAATTGGATTTTTTTTTGGGGGGGGGGGGGGGGGGGGGGGGGGGGGGGGCGACTCTTCATTACCATTTCTCATAGCTTGTTACATACTACCTAGGATGCAACAGTAGTTCCTAGAGCAGAATGCATATATAGAGGCCTACAGACAATGATCAGAGATATCTAATGTTTCAAGTGATGTCTATCCAGACACAACTCTCACCTATCTCTGACGTCTTCTCTTCGAACTGCTAACGCCTTTTAGATGTATTCCTATGCACACCAGGTATTGTTTTGGGTTGCTTTTTCCTTAGAATACCGAATGAAAGACTGTTCAATACAAAATTCTTCAACTCCGAATTTGACTTTTTGGTCCATACAGGGTACTGGTCGGATACATAGTACATGATGCCACCTATGAGAGTCGTCAGGATCAGAATCGTGTGGATGAAGAGGCTCTGAATTGTTACCTTAGTCTCCTCAATGAGCTTCTCCATAGCCATCTTGTGTTCCACCCTCTGAAAACCTAATGAAAACACCCAAAACCTGCCGCCTTTGTGTACTTGGCGCATGTCGTCATGGACTCCGACGGTTGCGGGGACAAGATGATACCTAGAACGACGAGATACCTTATCACCAAGCATGCGACGCGGTAATTGTCTATGAAGTCAGCCAGTCCAATGAGTGTGGCTTTCATGCTGGAGACCGCGAGCACACTTCTCAACCGGTGTGTGCAGCTCCAACATACTTTTCACTGCCATGAAGGTGAGGCCGACGATGCTTACGAACATAAACTTGGTTTGATTACTCTTCATGGCTGGCGGAAGCAATATGTCCACTCAGGCGCCCAGCCATATGGCCACTAGAAACAACAGTGGCACCAGAAACGCATTCATGAACATATTCAGCACCACTACACCACGCCCGTGACGCTGACGATGAACGTATCCTTCATGGAATCAACCATTTAACACGACAATACCATTGAGCACACCATATAGAGCAAGTATATTTGTATACATATTGTTGCAGTAGTCAACATCATCGAATATCAAATGTTTTTTTATATTATTCTGTACTATAACAATGCGATTATTTTTTTCGCCTTTGGTCTATGATTTTCTGACTTTGCCAAATGAAAATTTGTAAACAGTATTTGGCCAGGGAATCATTCTAACTATTTTTACAAGGCCGACCGTCCTAACTAATTCTACAAGTTCCGTGACACAAACAAACATCCAATAAGATAGTTCCATGGAGAAGCCGATGTAGATGAAATAGCCAACTAGGCCAAGAAATGTGGCTTTCATGTCGGTGTCACTGGAAGGCTCCTCGAACGGTGTGCGCCACATCACAATCAACAACACAAGGCTAAGGCTGATGATGATGGTGAGCATCAACCCGGTGTGGAAGTGTCGTGTCGGCCGCCAAACACGTAATTTGTAGATGGCGCCAGCGGCTATGATGAGCACCAGATACAACATGGCCACCATACACACCATATGGACGACATATCCAGGAAATGTGGCTTTCATGTTCGAGACACTGAAAGGCATGTTGGATAGAAATTCAGAGATAAAAGCAGGCTCCTGAACCACCGTGAAGCCGTGCATATCATTCACAACTAAGGTGATCCAGGCGATGATCCTGGGTGCCCAGTTCTTGTACTTCAACACCCCCGGCAGCAAAATAGGTAGAACAGGGACTATGATGGCTTTGAATACGAGAGACGACAACATCATCATGCACACAATATAGACGAGATAGCCAGCGAGGAAAAGAAGTATGGCCATCATGGCGGACACACTAAAATGCTTCATGAAATTATCCATCACCATGACGGTCGTGATGGTACAGGCGGTCACATATATCCAATAAGGCACCCCCTTCACAGTAGGCAGCCGCAGTGCTTCACTCCAGACGGAGTAGGCTATGCCATACGGAAGCAAAGACAACCCTGTCATGCATGTGACATAGACGAGGTAGCCAAGAACCTTGGCTATCCTATCGGAGACATTGGAAGGCAAGGTGAAGGGGACTTCAGATATTAGAGCAGGCCATAACATGTTCTTCAACATAAAGGGGAGGGAAATGCCCGGAGACACCCCCAACAAGGCGTACTTCTCCTTAGACTGCGAAGGAACGACGGACATGACAACTACCATCACCATAGACGACAACACCATCATACACATGATATAGAAGAGGTAGCTAGTGGGACCAAGAAGTGGGGCTAACATTAGGGACACACTGGAAGGTAACGTGAAGTATAATTTGGATACTAGAGCAGGCCATATCATGTACTTCAGGATGATGGGGAGAGCGACGCCCAATGATAACATCAAAAGGGGGTACTTCTCCAAAGACAGAAAGGTGGCTCCAAGCACCGCAAATGACAACGACATCATGCATATGATATAGAAGAGGTAGCCAGCAAGGCCAATCATTTCGGAAACACTCGAAGGGAAGGTGAAGGGGAATTCAGAGACGAGAGCAGGCCAGAGCCTGTGCTTCTGCACGAAGGAGAGTGCAATGCCCAATGGCAGCATCAACACCGGGTACTTCTCCAGGGACGAAAAGACAGACTTGGCAGCTTGAAAGACCATAGACGACAACGCTATCATGCACACGATATAGACGAGGTGGCCAGCTAGGCCAAGAAGTGTGGGCATCTTATCAATAAGTGGGCGAGAAATCTAGGACTACTTTGGGATAGGCACTCGACTACTGATGTACTCCTAGTTCTATATATTCTACTCCTAATGTCTCAGTTGGTAGTGTAGCATCCACGGTTTTTTTTCGTCCCCCACTTTCGTCTGGTTTTTTTTTGTCTCCCCTCCCCCTTGGTTTTTTTGGTCACGTCCACGACTTTCCTCCCTTGTTTGGGCGGAAACTGTTTGGTAGCAGAGATTAGGAAGCTTCCTATGAGACGTAGTAATAGGAAGTATTCTTTTTCTTGATGATTCGTTTCCATGCATGATGATAGTAAATTAGGCCAACATTCACCACTATTTATCACCGTCATCAATCGTATCCATTCCTGCCAGTTTTAAGGGAATCCGCTCGCTACGTCTTTTTTTAAGGGAATCCGCTCGCTACGTCGTCGTCGCACGTTATTTTCACACGCAATTCCCCCAAAAAAAAAAACACAGCGCCCTACCTCGACTTCCCTACCTGGACCCCGCCGCCGCCGCCGCCGCCGCCCACCGATCTCGCCGCCTCCCGACGATCCCCTCCTCCCTCCCGCTGCTTGAACGACCCACATTTTTGGCCACGAGCACCGCCTGCCTCTTCGCCCATGCGCCGCCCCTCCTCTTCGCCATATCCACGAGCACCGCCACACCTACCTCCCTCATGGCGGCTGCACCATCCGAGGCGGAGCCGCGGCGCCTCCACAGATGCGGCGGAGACACCATATCCCGTGGAGACGGCGGCCTAGAGCTTCTCCCACTCTGCTTCTTCCCCCGGTTACCGGCCTGCTCCACCTCCCCTCTGCTTTGTGTGGATCTGCTCTTGTGCAGCAGTAAACTTTATTTAGGTACAACTATTCTTCTAGCCCTTTTGTTCATTACTTACAAATTAACTTTCTGAGCCAATGCTTACGGCATGAAGTATTACCTAGAGTTCCTTAATCAATCTGCTTGTCCATAGAAGATTCTGGGCGTTTCATTTGGTTCAATTACTATCAGCAAGAACGCATTGTGAAACCGTTAGCTTATGAATGTATGCTCTTCCTGCAGTAATAACATTTGCAATGTAAAGGCCGTAGCACACCCATGCATCAGGATGATGTGCACCACGTGGGAATTAATACTAATATGGCCTATGTGGATAATGAAATATCCAAAGATACACTTGGCTGGATCAATTTTTTTCTCTGGAATTGTTCCTCGTGATGCGCAGATGTAGATGCTATATTTTTACAATTTCAGAACACCTATGCATGCCAATGTGATTCTTATCCTTTTCATTAGACAGTGTGTTCCCATCGATCCATCCATGCACCGAACCGAAAATTTTGTTACTCTGTTCAGGTTGCAATTACGAACGAGCAGCATATGTATGCACTGAACTACTTGCGTAAGACAGTGAAATACTTCTTGATCTCGTGAGTGGAATTTTGGAATAGAGAAAAAACATACAACAGAGTGTATGCACTAAAGATGTGATACTACTTAAAGTCTTATTGTTTGTCTTATAGTGAAGGAGTACAGATCCTCCATATACTTCCAGCAGCTTATAGCTCATCTTTGCAATTTTATTGTCTCTGAAGCATGAAAGTAAAAGGGAATAAATCAAATTCTTTTAAATGGGTTCTATTCTGAATATAAATTAGCACATCGAAGCCATAGACCAGTTTTTACATATGCATAACTGATAGGTTGCTCTTTTCTCATATTTTATTAGATCAGAGAATTTTACAGATTACATGTTTATAGGAATGACTCAATATTCTCATGGCAGAATGAGGATGGGGCACTCTATGATCCAACATCTGTTCTACCAAGAATCCAAGCATGAACCCTGAGGTGATCAGTGGTGCTGCAGTGATACACTTTGTTAATGGAACTATGAAGCCATGGCTTTCAACCAGTTCATACAGCCTCCTCCCTCTCTCTCCCTCTCTCTCTCTCTCTCTCTCTCTCTCTCTCTCTCTCTCTCTTCACACATAGCACCGGTGGCTATGTCCGGCCGTTGTGGCGTACGTGTCATTGGTGGCATGGCGCTTGAGCTCTATAGGCAAAGGAAGCGGGCTGTTTCATGCAGAGGAAGTTGTTGGCTACTGGCCGAGGAGGATTAGGATTAGTACAATTAGGATAGCTCACTTGAATTGTTTCGGTCTGGATTACTACAGCAATGCATTGATATTTGTTTCTTGGTGTAGGAGCTTCAAAATAACAGGGGACTGCAGGCTTCACAGCAACACATTCGTCTGCGATTTTCTCTCCAAATCTGAAATTATTTGGCCCCTAAATTCTAATCCACTGGAAAAAGTCAGAGTATGATGTGTAGCAGCACAACCTTGCCTCTTCCCCTTGCTCTCCTTTACAAGTAGGCCAAAGACACCACAAGCCATGGCATGGTGGCCTATATGAATGAATGGGTTGCCAGCCAAGCAGGCGGGCGGCTCAGACCAGCCTTGCTTGACATATGTGGCTGCATACATGTCATGGGAAACGGACAGGGGAGTTTGGGACTGGATTTGCAATTATACCTTTGTAAGTTTTACTGATGCAAAATTTTCTTTTGGAAAATCCCTCAAGTCATTTATCATTTTGCTTCTAACAATGGTTTACTATCGTGAACTATTTCTATTTCTTAGAGACAAAGTGTAGGTTCTTAATAGTGCCTAGCATGATAGAAGAGCGATATTAGTGTATCATTTCTCTGATTCAGGCTCTTCTATTCCATATGGTAGGGAGGCGGCAAAGGGAGACAAGCCTTAACTGTGTGGAAGCATGAACATCAGCCTCACAAGATGGGCAATTCGGATGGGATCGAACTCGAGTGGCCTGTTCTGTACCACCCACATCATAGTCCGTTCCATTACCTTTCACCCCCAGGTTCAGTCATCCTTGAAGTTGGACAATGCGCTCCATATGTTTGATGAATGCGCTCTATATGGAAATAGAATGAATTTTTTCAGGAATAGTTAACTATACTTTTTTGTCACTGGTGATCGATACTAGCAAGTTTCCGAGCTACAATGAACTTACATATGGTCGAACAGTCAATTAATTGATTACATAAACCGAGATAACGTAAAACAAGTTTGATAGGTCCGTTGCATCGCACGGGCATTTTTGCTATATGTACTAATAGGTTCTATTTATTTCCCTTGATCGATCAACACTCCTATGTAGGTAAGAAGGAGAGAAAACCTAACAGTACAGCCGGCGAAACGATCAACGGCGAGCTTCATCGCCGCGTACGCGTCGTAGTACCTGACCATCACCGGCTGGGGCATCGAGGACTTGAAGCTGGTGAAGAAGGCATGGGTATTGGTAGATCTCCGAGAAGCTGCCCTTCGTCCTGCCCGCCGTCTTCACCATCGGTCCCCGGGTGACCACCCTGGAACTCGGCGACGCTGCCAAGGCGACACGGTCCGGGCTGGTCCGGTCCCTCATCGAGCTAGCCACCATTTGGACCGGCCAACCACCACCGGCTGCGTGTGCGGGTGCTGTGGCGAGGTGGTGGACATGCGCGAGCGCCAGCGATGAGGTCCGTGATGTGCCGGGGCAAGTGCGCGGCTGTTAGCCATGAACCTTCCGTAGCAGTTTTTTTCATGAGCCCATGATTTTCTGTGTTCGGGCCTTGCCATAATTAGCGGATCAACTGTGACGTGCAGTTTGTTGTCAAATGGTGCCGTGATTTTCGGATCAAGCCATGTTTCTCTTGTACTTCCTATTTCCTGTTCGACTGAATAAAAGTGCAGAAAGTGAACAACACACCAACACGACTAAAAGCAGTCATATTCAGTTATAGAGGTATACATTTATACAAGATATACACACGCAGGTGCGGCCACTAACCCAACTAACTCCTGAGCTGACCTCACTAATCCTGTACACGCGATAAAGACGCAGACGATTAGGAAAGGTTGTTACGGAGAGAGCAATGGGAGAGAGAGAATCACGTGGCGTCTGGTGGACCTGAACATATGCTTCAACAAAGAAAACGGCAGCGTAGGATCATGGTGCGTGATTATAGGCGGACGCTATTAAATCTCACGCCTTCCAAAAAAATACTTACTACCTGATTTGTTGGATGCGAAAATCACGGCTGAGCGATTCTCCCACGATCCGAAGTTCACATCCGATCGACCGTTTTCCCCAGTTGATGGCCTGCATGCGTGCTGTGCTGAAACGGTCGCTGCCATGGCAGCGAAACCCGCAGCTAGAACGCTGCCAGCACCAGGTCGAGAACTCGAGATCGTCGGCGGTGCACGCACGACAGCGGCGGCGAGAGGCTATGGTGCATGGGGAGGAGAGAAAAGAAGGAGAGGGGAAGCTTGGGGACATGGTGGTTTACCCGGGGGCTGCCGGTCGGCGCGCTGAGAACGAACGGCGGCGGCGGTGACATTTTTTCTCAGTCCTCTTGGTCGGACCGGTTGAAGACCAGACCGGATCGGACCGACAATTTTTCAGGCCGATTTTAGCAGATCAGACCGTCCATTTTCTCTAGCAGGCCAGGACCGAGCGTGTCAAGACCGATTGAGCCACGGGCGGTACGTCCAGCTCTGCCCACCGTCGAGGCGAAGCTCCTACTCCATGCGAAGCTGATCGCGCCGTTGCACTCGTACGATAGGAGCCACGGGCACGACATGGTGAAGGGCTGAAGGGGTGATCGAGGGTGAGACCCGGATGCTGGTGGCGCAGCTGACCATGGACGAGATCTTCACCGGCACCAAAAAGTTCAAGCAGGAGGTGTTCAGCAGCGTGCAGAAGGAGCTGGACCAATTCGGTCTCTTCATCTACAATGCCACCGTGAAGCAGCTGGTGGACGTGCCGGGGCATGAGTACTTCTCCTACCTCGGCGAGAAGACACAACAGGAGGCAGCGAGCAGGGCCAAGGTGGATGTGGTGGAGGCGAGGATGAAGGGTAAGGTGGGCGCCAAGGAGCGGGACGGCCTCACGCGCCAGAACGCCGCCAAGGTGGACGCCGAGAACAAGGTGCTCTCCGTGTGGCAGCAGGGCGAGGCGCTCAAGGAGGAGGCCAAGGTCAAGGCGGAGGTGCGGGTGTTTGAGAACGCTAGGGAGGCCGACAACGCCGCCGCAAGGACCGACCTCGCCATGAAGGGGAAGGCTGGGACCGGCAGGCCAAGGTCGCCGAGGTTGAGGCCGCCAAGGCTGTCGCCATCCGCGATGCCGAGCTGCAGATGGAGGTCAAGATGAAGAACGTGCTCTGCCAAAAACCGACAAGCTCAAGGCCGAGCAGCTTAGCAAGGCCACGGTACACTACGACACACAGGTTGGTTATGCAATAAGCATGCATAAAAATATAGTACTAGGGACAAGAGAAATTCATACTTATTATATATATATATATATATATATATATATATATATATATATATATATATATATATATATATATATATATTGGACAATATAAAATAATCACACTCTTGACCTCTGCATTTTATATTTTGTAGGTTCAAGAATCGAACGCGCTCTTCTACAGCTGGCAGAAGGCGGCGGATACGACATTGTATAAGGAGATGAAGGCGGCGGTGAGGTGACGCGGCCGAGCAGAAACACATGCAGGTCTCGATATGGGAGGAAAGGGAGGGAGATAAGGTGAGGGTTAGCGGTGCAGCAAGCCAGACGAGGAAAGGGGTGAAGAGATGACCTTGAGGAGGAGAGTGAGCTCGGTCCATGGCGTGGGTGGGAGCAGAGGAAGGTCGATCCATGGCGTGGCGAAAGGGGTGATGAGCGAGGGAGAAGTAGAAGGCCCCCTCTCATATCTCGGCGAGCGAGCAAGTCCGTCGAGGTGGAACAAGCCCGTCATTTGATGACGACGTTGGTGACCTTGGCGTGATGTTGTTCGCCGGTTGTGGGCGAATCTGGCAACCGCCTGGTCTCTCGATCCCCCCCTTCACTATTTTTGATGAGAAGAGGGGAGGGGATGAGAGGGGGGGCGGTGGGAGATGAGGTCGCCGGTTCTGTTGGTTGTGGGGGCGAGGGCGGAGAGAGGGGAGTGGGTGACGCCGGTGAAGTCTATGGATCTAGAGAGGGAGGGGAGAGATTGAGGGGAACGAGAGAGTGAGTGGTGAGGAGAGGGAGTGGATAGAGTGCGATCGTGCGGGAGAGGACAGTAAGTCGTATAGGAGGGGTATAATGGGAATATCATAAAAATAAAGCTTTATTTATACCTATTCACTATATATTCAGAATATCATACAAATATTTCCTCAAAAAATAAAAATAAAAGGAATATCATACAAATTAAAACAATTTTGATAGAAGAAACAAAATATACTTGGATTATGTTGGACTGCTCGCATGTGTTTATTTTGTGTCTTACTATTTCTCTACGTTTATCTAAATAAATTACTTAAAAGGATCCAAGAAATTATGGATGACCGACTATCATTATATAAAGGGGGAAATCCGTTGTTTGCTCATGGAGAAATGTAACATATTTTTTATGGGCAATATACCACATACCCTAAATAGTAGATATTCGCAAGAATAACCATCAGCAAGTGATTTAGAGGTGAGCCTACAATTTATTAAAATTGGGATGCCACTCAATCTACTACAAACTGCTCATTTCTAGCATTTGTCCAATGAATATATATTTTCCATACCATCATCTTAAAAAAATTATTCTAATCTTTGTTTATATTAGAATACCTTTGTAGGTCATAAAAACTGATGGATTTGATTGTGCTTCGGAAATGTCGACTGACAAAGATCCTGATGTAGCGATGATGGACGGGGCTAAGAATTCAACGAGTTTTACACAACCAAAAGAGGTGCATGCAAATAATTGTTCTTCTTTGTATGTATGTTGCACATGATATAATACTCAAAAGGTATATTTCTATATATGTTTAATTTTGCAGAATATGAGAGAGATGGAAATGGATTCTGTCGGGGTTCAAAAAGAATCCATTCAGAGGGTTCCCGGGGCGACGTCATTGGAAGGGAACAAAAATTCACAAGGTTTTATACAACAAAAAGATGTGCAAGTGATGATATCCCACAACAACGACGCACTCAAAATAAAGCAACCCGGCTGGAATTACGATATATCTGGATGGCAACATTTATTTCCAAGTTCCAACTGGTATTCGGATGAGCATGTTCAATGATGTTCACATAACTCAAAAAAAATATTTCAAAAGCCCGTGGCAACACACGGGCATTCTACTAGTAGCATAGTGTTTGCCAGTTGCTTCTTTCAACTTTATGCCTTCGTGGTGACCTACTCATCAATCATTCAGTACCGATAGTTTATCTGTAAACCAAACACATCATCTATGCATGGTGGTTATACAAATAATTTGAGTTATCAAATAAATACTTTTGTTTTGACATCTAGCTAGGATGGAATAACATGTGTGTTAATTACACCATACGACACTGAATTCTGTCATCAACTCATCATACATGGTTAATACTAGTAATATATACTTGTGTCACTCCAGTCATGGTGCGTCTTAGTCTTATTAATTGTCCTAGTCTGCAATTAGGCACTCGAGTACTACTGATGTACTCTGAAATTAGGCATAGTGTTTGCCAGTTGGTTCTTTCACCTTTGTGGTGAACTACTCAATAATCTGTCAGTACCAATAGTTTACTTTGTAACCAAACACATCATCTATGCATGGTGCTTACACGAATAATTTTGGTTTCAAATAAATATTTTTCTTGGCATCACATGGGACCGAACATGGTTATGCATGGTTTATATATAGTAATACATGCGTCAGTCCAATCAAGGTGTTTCTTATAGTCTTATTAATTGTCTTAGTCTGAAATTATGACGTGTTGTACTTCACCTACTCTTGACTTTATATCCGTCTTACTCTGCAAATTTTGTAGGATCAAGTGGCTAGGCCCAGATTTGTCTCAGCCGATGGATTGATGCAAGGCAGGTTTACATATACTAGATAATGCCCCGCGCGTTGCTGCGAGAATTATAGTATTGAATTTATCAAGAACTAAATTAGAATATATGTGAATAATACATCTCCACATTCTCATCATATATGAATTGTAGCGGTTTGGTAGTGGAGCCAACATCCAAACAATGGTGTAGAGAGTCCGTAAGATTTACAATTTTGCTCATATTTCCTAAAAAAATTCATGTATGTTGTTCTATATATGTGAATAGTACATAGGTACTCAATTTTTTTTGCAAACTAATGGGTGTACATTTGTACACCCAAGTCCATATGTAGCTTTGCCCATAAATGTACACCCAAGTTCGTATGTAGCTTCACCCATGTAGCGGATCTTGTAGTAAACGAAGAGTGGCTGGATGGTATAGCCTTGTGGCCTTACGACTTCGGTGTAATAATTTGTTGCTTAAAAATAAATTGGTAATAAAGAAACAATTATAAACTATCCAAAAGATATACTTTTTATTCCTGCGGATACATGCATTGGATCATCATGAATTGACAATGTACAATTGAAGTTGATCAACCTAGTGGCCACTTATTCTGATTTAAGCAATAGTACACCTAATTCTAGGAAGAAAGCAGAGTAGTTCTTGAGATTCTTGCATGTGTGATTAACATTGTCCTGCATGGCGGAAAAATGGCATTATTGCAAAGGTTAAACTTCTACAATCAGCCTAGTGAGAAAAGAAATATTAGACTGATGGACTAATAGGATGGCTCGGAGAATTTTCAGCTCTATCCATCTTTGCGAATAATACAAATGGAAGTTTCCTTAAGGGAAGAAAGGTTTTTCAGGCAATTTGCCTTAGTTTATAGCTAATCTTTTTGAAGAATACATTGCATGGAAGAATCCAGGGGAGCAAATTACTATGTTATCTACTACAAATAGAAGTTGCATGCTTATCCAATGTATCTACTTAAATTCAGAAATGGGAGTTTCATGTGAACATCAAAATTAACATAGAAGACTAAAAGATGTGTGTGCTCATTCAGCATAAATAAGAAAATTAAGAGATGAGTGCGAATAGCAAGATACCTAAGAAACAACGAAGCACTGTTGGCCCTTGCCGATAAAACCTCGAGCACCTTTCGAGTTAGAGGATAACCTGAAAAATTCAAGCCATAAGATCAGGGATAATAAGAAGCATGGGAAGATGAAAACTGGGAGCAGACAACTATTCCAGGGCGCACGCTGGTAGCAGAGACAATGACTTGAGCAGGTGGGCGCATCAGATGATGAACGCACTATATACAAACTACGAATTGGTGGCTAGGGGTGATGTATAGGCGTCCCCAGCCTTGGTGGCTCCTCCTCCTCATGGGTCAATTTAAAGAGATGAATGAACGTGGAGCTGAACCAATGGACATGTAGAGCAGTTTCAGCACAGGGATTTAATTATTGTGGAGAACTGTTTCAGATAAAGGTGGGAGGGAGACGAAGGGGAAAAAATCTGTAACCTGTTAATAACAGCCGTTACTATTTACTTGGATACCTATGTGCACTTGTGTTTATTAGAAACCATAATTAAAAGCGAAGTGGGGGAGATGAGAAACAGGTGTAGGACGCCCCAAGGGAGCGATGGAGACAGGAAGCGGTGCGGTGGGATCCTTTCTGGCTCAATTGGTCGGTCAGTTACGGCTAGAATAGAAGACACGGGAGGGCTGATTTCAACGGTTGTGTATGCTTAATGTGACCTTTTCTCTAAGAATGAAATACCGAGGACAGATCAAATCCTGAAGAACAGAGTACAACCCCATCACGGACACACAGGAGAAAGACTTCCTACTCACATGAATGAGCTCAGTTTGCCAAAAGAATGGCTACCACTGTGTCAGGTGCGGTGGCTCAACATCCCTAGCTATGTATTGAATCAAGCAAAATAAAATTTAAATATGAATCAAAAATCGAGAATAGAAAAATAATTAAAATTGAAGGCTATTTATTCAATCAAGCAAAATTAATCTACATATTAACCAAAGACACAAAAATTCAGAATTAGCACTGGAACAAAAATTCAGATGAAGGCGTGTGCTCATTCAGTGGGGCTACGTAGGTTGGTGTGAGCAAAGGAAAAATACTGAAGAAAAATAGGAGGACAGGACCTTGAACTGCAGAAGTGTTGTTGCAGTAGTCTGTAGGTCACGTCGTTGACCCAAGGTGTGCTTCTCTATCCCTAGTTAATCCCAGTGGAACCGTGGCCGCGACGGCTCGTCCGGTCAGAGGCCGGCGGCAAGAGGAGGGACTGGACGGGAGCCACGGCGTGCGCACCGAGGCCGGCGGCAAGAGGAAGGACTGGACGGGAGCCACGGCGTGCGCACAGGCGCTGCCCGGGGATGCCCGCTTCAGGCCATGGCGGCAGCGAGAAGGCGGGGGGAGGGGGCGGTGGTACACCGGAGAGCTGCTCCTTCCCGATGTCGTCCGCTGGTACTGGGGCAGCGAGGGGGGTGGTCGCATTCACGAAGTCATCTTGCTGGATCCAGCAGGAACCGGGACGCGCGATAGGGATGGCCGCGTCTGGTGCCGCAGCCGCGAGGAGTAACCGGAGCGCCGCCGTGAGGAGGATCCAGAGCGGAGGAACGGGATGAGGAAGTGGCTCCGACCACCGGCGAGGGAGGCCGGCGGCGGGAGGAGGAGCCAGAGTAGAAAAATCACGGGGGAGCTTCTTCGGGTCTGACCAGGGGTGTGGGCAGTGGGGAATGATTAGGAAAGATTTCTTTTTTTTTTCTTTCAGGGAAAAATTTGGTCAGACCTGAGGAGGTGGGCTTGAGTGGGATGCATGAGGTGTGACGTGGCTGGATGTGGTTGGATGATGACGTGTCTATGCTGCATGTTGAGATAAATCAAGTAGTGGGGATGAACTTCTTAAGTATATGGAATTACACATTTTGTGCATTTTTAAGCCCAGAAGAGACCCCAGCCCGAGTAGTTCCTGTCTTTTTGTGTTTTTCTCTTGCAATTATTTGTATGTACTTTTTAAAGGTATGAAGAAAGGGTAATTCACCATGCAATTGTTTTTTTTGCAGGAGAATAATGGATTTATTTCCCAGGAATAGTGTTACAGTCCGCTAATACAAAACTATATACACTATCTGGAACACGGCGCAACCAACAGGTGGTGCTACCTCCAAAACGACCAATATTAGCTAAACAATGAGCAACACTATTTTGATGACGGTCTAATTTCTGCGGAATAAACCCGCGTGATTTCAGAAGCCTCTTAATTTCCAGCATGAGATGTCCATGATCAGATTTGTCCAACGACTCGTCCGTTAATGCAGCGACCAATACAGAACAGTCAGATTGAATTACAACTGGAAGATCCGACCTCTGTAACCAGAATGAAATGCCCTCCAAAGCTGCGCTGATTTCGGACTCTAGAGCGTCTTTACAATTGAACAGATTTCTGTAGGCCGAGAAAATGACCTCCCCCTTGGAATCTCTCAGAACCATGCCAGTTTCTGCCTGTCCAGAATCCTTGACATTGGATCCGTCAACAGATAAAGCAACCCACCCAGCAGGTGGTTTTTTCGAGGAAAAGCGCACCAGGCCCCGGCTCCATTGCAAAGCAAAGAAACCAGAATAGTTTTTACAAACACCAATTCTGCACGCGGAGGACAGCTCCCAACGCTACCTCAGCAAGGACTAACCAACAATAAAGGACTGAAGCTAAACAAACAGACCCAAAACTAATTCAGTCAGACAACACAGATAAGCTAGAGAGTAAAGCAACTACTAAAACGCAGAGACACATTGCTGAAACAGCACAGCTACAGAGGCGGCCGCTGCTCTAGCAAAGCTTTGCTCATGCTGCATCACTTGGTGAAGGAACATCGCCCCAGGGCCCCTGACACGATCAACCTGGGTCAGGCCACATCAGCAGCGGCGGTTCTCTTGTCTTCTGTTCCAGTGCTTGAGCCATGTTCTGCAGTTGCACTTTCACATGGTCGGAGGACAGCGGTTCCCATAGAGAAAGATTTGCTGCCGCCTTGCGCCAAAAGGCCTGTAAACCAGGCCAAGGAGCGTGATTGAAAACCATGTCATTTCTTATATTCCAGATAGTCCAAAGACCGGCTGCATGAATAATATTAATAGCAGCAAAACTATCTCCTCTAGACCAGCATTCAGAGAAGGACAACATACTGACATCCCCTCTAAAATTAGTCAGCTGAAAGATAGTTCTCCAGAATTCTAAGGAAACAACACAGCCAAAAAATAAATGGTGACAGGATTCCAGCTCAGAACAAAATACACAAGTAAGGTCAGGGACCTCCTGCCTTTTCTTCAGATTATCTCTGGTAAGCAGCTTGTTATTAGCTAGCAACCAGAGAAAGATGTGGTTCCTAGCAGGAATCTTGATAGACCAAACAGCAGGGGTATTCCCAGGGAGAACCCCTCTAAAGTTAACTAATTTGTAAAAAGACTTCACATTATAAACACCTCTAGAATTTAGATTCCATACCAAGGTGTCATCCTCATTAGAGAGGATAATGGTCTTAGCAATCTCAAGAAGCTCAAACCACAACATTAGTAGATTATCAGAGAAGCATCTCCTAAAAGTAAACTTAAGATCAGCACCATCCCAAACACTCTCAATAGAAACATTCTGCTCATTAGCCAAGTTATAAAGCTCCCAATATTGAGTAGCTAAAGGGGCAGAACCAAACCAGTGGTCTTCCCAAAATCTGGCTTTCTTGCCATTACCTATTTTCCAAGAAAAACCAACTTTGGAGGCCTTGGCAGCCCAAAGAACACCTTTCCAAAAGGGAGAAGCTCCAGTGGAAGAGCAAGCAAATAAGTTGGGGTCCTGGGTATTGTACTTGGCATCAATAATGTTTTTCCAAATCTTACCATTATCAGTATGATATCTACTAACCCAGGAAGCCAAGAGACAGAGATTCATATTAGCTAGGTCAGTGATGCCAAACCCCCCATACTCTTTCCTCATAGTAAGAGAGCCCCAAGAGGATAAATGATATTTATGGTGACCTTCATAGTCATCCCAAAAGCAGTGGGCTAACTGAGAGTTAATAAGATTAATAGCCCATTTAGGGAATTTGACAAAACCCATTAAATAAGAAGGAATACTAGCTAAACAAGCTTGCACTAAGACAAGCCTCTTACCAAAAGACAGTAACCTCCCCCTCCATCCTGCAGCCCTATTAATAATTTCATCAACCATAGGTTGCAGGTCTTCTCTCCTAATTTTATTATGATGAAGAGGGGCACCAAGGTACTTGATAGGGAAAGAACTCAGCTTACAGCCAAGAGTTTGAGCAAAACCAGTAGCTACATCCCTATCTATGTTGATAGGAACCAGGTCACATTTATGAAAGTTAATCCTCATGCCAGATAGGTGCTCAAAGCAGGAGAGCAACCATTTGAGATTTCTGGCATGGTTGATATTATTATCTAGAAATAACAAAGTGCCATCAGCATGTTGCATACTAATGACACCAGCTGGGTTGGAGGGAGGGAAAACACCAGCAATCAGATTATTATCAGCAGCTTTCTTTAGTATTCTAGTGAATACATCAGCTACTAAATTGAAAAGCAAAGGGGAGACAGGGTCCCCCTGCCTAACACCTTTGCCAGCAATAAAAAAATCACTATTGGTGTCATTAATCCTAACACCAACAGAACCCATATGAAGGAGAGACTCCAGTTTATACATCCACTTGGGGCCAAACCCCCTCATACTCAGCATCCTGAGCAAGAACTCTCTGCTGATCATGTCATAAGCTTTCTCATAGTCAAGCTTAAAGACAAAACCAGACAGCTTATTACTAGCTACAGAATGGACTATCTCATGGGCAGAGACAATGCTTTCCATAATAAACATACCTTTTATAAAGGCAGTCTGGTTAGGAGAAATTAAATCATTACAAACAGGGCCAAACTTATTAGTGGCACATTTAGCAAAAATCTTAAAACTGCAGTTAATCATGGCTAAAGGTCTAAATCTATCCATGGAAACTGCATTTGGCTCTTTAGGAACCAAAGTCAACAAGGAAAAATTAAGCCTATAAAGATCAAGACCACCCTTCTCCCAATCTCTAAAAAGAGCAAACAAATCACTTTTGATAAGCTCCCAGAACTGTTGGTAAAACAGAAAAGGAAAACCATCAGGGCCAGGGGGCCCCTCAGCATAAGAGCCAAAAACAACAGTTTTTATCTCCTCTTCAGTGAAAGGAGACTCAAGCAAACTAATGTGCTCTGCTGTGGCCATACCATCATGATCCCAGAAGTCATTTCTGAGATCAATGTCAATAGTAGGAACATAGCCAAAAAGTTTCTTGTAATATTCAACTGCAATATGCAAAATACCTTCTGTGTCTTCCACAAGACCCTCATTGTTGTCCAGAGCAGAGATAGTTTTCTTCCTCCTCTTCTGGTTAGCCATGGCTTTGAAGTAGCCAGAGTTCATATCACCTTCCATGATTTCTCTCTCTCTAGATCTTTGCCTAGCTTTAATCTCCTCTTTCTTCCAGATCTCATTCAGTTCACCTGAAATAGTTTTCATCCTGGTTTTAGAATTAGGGGATAAAGGCTGAGATTCAGCAAGAATATCCAAACAATTAAACTCAGCTACCAAGGACTTCTTAAGTCTATTTTGAGAGGCTTCATAATTAGCACTCTAGCCTTTAGCAGCTTTCCTAGTGTTCCTAATTTTAAATTGCCAAACATCAATGGCTTTCGTGAAATGACAATCAGTATTCCAAGCTTTATGAATAACATCCTTAAAGCCAGGAACTTCTAGCCACCATTTCTCAAATCTAAATATTTTTTGCTTAGGAGCGGAAAAGGCTTTAGTGTTTAGCACAAGAGGAGTGTGGTCACTCCCAATTCTTGGGAGGGCTTTAACCTGAGAAGCATGGAAAAGGCTTTCCCAGTCAGTAGTGACCAAAACCCTATCAAGAGCAGCCATAACTAGGTTGTCCTGGTTGTTAGCCCAAGTATACCTCCTACCAGAATTGTTAATTTCAATTAGAACAAATTTATTAATCTAGTCATTGAATAACGTAGCCCAATGTTGGTTTATCAGGCCAGTGTTTTTCTCCACAGCCTCTCTAATAAGATTAAAATCACCACCAACAATGGTAGGGCCAGACCAACCAGATAACAAATTATGCAATTCATTAATGAAGTCAAGCTTACAATTATCATAAGAAGAGCCATACACAGAGATCAGTCTCCAAACAGTATTATCACTCCTATTTTTTAGTAAGCAGGAAATACTAAAAGAGTGGGTGTCACAAGCCAAAATGTCAAACACATAACTCCTGATGCCAACTAAAATACCACCTACAATACCATTTGCAGGAAGCCATTGCCAATTAAACCCATTTCTAGAATCAATAGACTCTAGCTGGGGCAGGGTGAAATCAGCTTTTTTAGTTTCAGAAAGACACAGGAAATCAGGGCAATTAGCTCTAATGAGCTCTTGGACCCTAGAAATTTTATAAGAGCCATTTAGGCCTCTGACATTCCAAAAGAGACCTATCATTTAAACCTATTAGATAGTTTAGCTTTACATTTTCTGGATCTCTGACTGGAAACCTCAACCCATTGCAGGTCACAGTCAGGCTCCCCTTCCATATGTGGATCAGGGTGAGCCTCCAGAGAATGTTCAGCAGAAAAATTAGAACTATTATCAGCAGTAGAGAAATCGGCTCCATTGATATTAATATCAGGAGGAAGAAACAACTCAGGGTTATTTTGATGGAATTTACTAAGTCTATCTATCTCCATCTTTTTAATAACCTCTATGTTCTTCTTAACCAACTCAGGGTTATGCCCCAAGGTCAGTCCAGACTTATCAGCATTAGAAATAAGGAGCTCATCATCAAGACAAGAAAAAGAATTTTGGAAGGTTTTAGGATTTTTACCTTTTGGCACTTCCAAATTCTGAACCTGCTTAATCCCTTGAGCCTTCTGGAGGGATGGAATCCCATCTCTTTTAATTCTACTACTCATTCTAGCAGGAATCACTGGACCCCACTTCCCATTCTTAGGTTTAGAAGCATTGGGTAGAGGAGCTGGGCAGGAGCTCAGAGCAGCTTTGAGAGCAGGTGCAGGGTTGGGAATAACAGAACCACCAACCACAGCATCAAACTGAGGAAAAAGCAAGTTACCAAAGTTTTCCACAGGGGTTCTCTTGACAGCTTGGAGATAGCTTTTAGTCAAAGGGGCACCCTGGATCTTGGAGTAGGCAGATCTCTCCATGTGAATAGACTCCACAGGAGAGTTAGCAGAATGACCAAGGTGAAGAACAGATCTAGTCCTTGATCCACTGGGAGCAGAGGAAGTCCTGGTAGTGGTGTTTTTCCCGTTGGACTGAACATCATGATCCATTTCCTCTCCTAGCAGATCATCATCGCTGTCATCATCCACATCCTCCTTCTTCTTAGAACTCCCATCACCACCATCTTTTGGGTCAAAAGGATCAGATGGGTTATCAGAAGTAAGGGGAGGATCATTCTCCACCCTGAAACTGAGAAGGAATAACTCCTGCTGGATTTCAAAATTTCTGTCTTCAGGAATCAGGGCAGGGTCTCTAACAGCAACCTGGACTCTAACAACTTCATAGAAACTTCTAAAGATACCATGCCAGTCAACATTAGTGATGACACCAAGAGAAGAAGCAACTTGAGCAATAACCATCCAAGAACACCAAACAGGAGGCAGGCCAACAATTTCCACCCATACTTCCTGAAGAGAGTCATATGGGGGTAGCAGTGTGACGCCTGACGCCTAGGCGTTGCACATCTGGATATCATCTCCAGTAAGGTTCCAGTAGGTTTTACGGCAAAAAATTCTCTAAGTGTGGGTGCAACGCCTTTGGATCAGGCGCTGCACTACACAGTGTGACGCCTGGCTCTCAGGCGCTGCACTGTGTAGGGCAGCGCCTGATCAAAAGGCGTTGCACACACACTTAGACAAATTTTTTGCCGATCAACCTACTGCAACCTTTCTGTTGGTCACTGGAGATGATATCCAGATGTGCAACGCCTAGGCATCAGGCGTCACACTATGCAGTGCAGCGCCTGACTCTTAGGCGTTGCACATCTGGATATCATCTCCAGTAAGGTTCCAGTAGGTTTTACGGCAAAAAAAATTCTCTAAGTGTGGGTGCAACGCCTTTGGATCAGGCGCTGCACTACACAGTGTGACGCCTAGGCGTCAGGCGCTACACTGTGTAGTGCAGCGCCTGATGCCTAGGCGTTGCACATCAGTTCACTGCAGAAACAGCAGATTTGCTGTTCATTTCATTTTCATCAATATTTATATTGATAATATATAACATGAATCTCACATAAAGAAGTTTGGTCATACATTAAGACAATTTCAACATCACTTCAAGTTCAACATCACTTCAAACACAAGTAGCACATTACTAAGAGTTCATCAACATCCTCTCAACATCTTACATAACCTCACAAGTTCATCAACCAAATAAAACGACGACTAGTTCAGTTTCTTAAGGAAACGACGACGACTAGTTCCTTCCGCCCGTGTTCTTCGTGCTTCTTCCCCTCTTGCTGGCTATCTTCTTCCGGTGTGAAGGACGAACCGGATGCGGTGCCTCCTCTTCCTCCTCCTCCGCCTCATCATCCAAGCTTGCCATGCGCGAGCTCCCTTCGAGCACCCTCTTGCCTTTGGTGGTGAAGTCGTCGGGCGTGAACCGTTTGAAGTTCCTCCTAGGCTTCAACATGTATGCGGACCGAACTTGATAATTCTCCAGTGTCATGTCATCATCAACATCAAGCTATCATAAAAACAAACGATATGGGTAAAGACCGTGCGTCATAATAAAGTGAGAAAAGCATCAAAAAGATGAATATGTGCTATTGTCATACCGCTTGGGTGACCACACCCTCATCCTCCAGATGATCTGTCGAGGTAGTCTCGTCCTCCAGATGAGCCCCATGGTCAGTTGAGGGATTAGATGGTGTACCGGACCTAGACAAAGATGGTTCTGAATATTCTGGGTCACGGCAACCGATAAGGTTCGATAACCGCCTTAACCTCAGGCCCTGACGTTGTAACATGGACAAGTGTATGAGATATCAAACTTAGCAACATATGTAACATGGACACCCAATTGAGATATGTACCTTAATGAATGCTCGAAGTGCACCTTCCTCCTTGCCTTTTCCAATCGAGGTTGTCTCCAGAATAGTCTGGCTTTCATCAGCTGCTTCTTTGATCTGTTTGCGCTGTGGATGAGAACGACATAAACACGTTAGGCAATCAAAGATGTGTGATAGGGCCAACGGGAAAGCGCAGAGGGGAAGACTTACCAAATAGTTGATCACTGGAGCATTAGGGACTCGGTGCCCTTCCCTGACAAGTTTGTTGTACTCGTTCTTGGATAGCTCATCAAAGGCGGCGGGATCTTCCAAAATATCATCATGGTATGCCGCCTTGCATATCTCAACTCGAGTACTTTCAAGAAACCATTTAAGGTAGTTGTTGAACGCCAGTGGGTAGAACTCATGAAGCTTGTGTTGGAAATATGCCCTAGAGGCAATAATAAATTGGTTATTATTATATTTCCTTGTTCATGATAATCGTTTATTATCCATGCTATAATTGTATTGATTGGAAACTCAAATACATGTGTGGGTACATAGACAACACTGTGTCCCTAGTAAGCCTCTAGTTGACTAGCTCGTTGATCAAAGATGGTTAAGGTTTCCTAGCCATTGACATGAGATGTCATTTGATAACGGGATCACATCATTAGGAGAATGATGTGATGGACAAGAATGGTAGGGCCAAACCAACCAGATAACAAATTATGGTGACCTTTCCATACTCTTTCCTCATAGTAAGAGAGCCCCAAGAGGATAAATGATATTTATGGTGACCTTCATAGTCATCCCAAAAGCAGTGGGCTAACTGAGAGTTAATAAGATTAATAGCCCATTTAGGGAATTTGACAAAACCCATTAAATAAGAAGGAATGCTAGCTAAACAAGCTTGCACTAAGACAAGCCTCTTACCAAAAGACAGTAACCTCCCCCTCCATCCTGCAGCCCTATTAATAATTTCATCAACCATAGGTTGCAGGTCCTCTCTCCTAATTTTATTATGATGAAGAGGGGCACCAAGGTACTTGATAGGGAAAGAACTCAGCTTACAGCCAAGAGTTTGAGCAAAACCAGTAGCTACATCCCTATCTATGTTGATAGGAACCAGGTCACATTTATGAAAGTTAATCCTCATGCCAAATAGGTGCTCAAAGCAGGAGAGCAACCATTTGAGATTTCTGGCATGGTTGATATTATTATCTAGAAATAACAAAGTGCCATCAGCATGTTGCATACTAATGACACCAGCTGGGTTAGAGGGAGGGAAAACACCAGCAATCAGATTATTATCAGCAGCTTTCTTTAGTATTCTAGTGAATACATCAGCTACTAAATTGAAAAGCAAAGGGGAGACAGGGTCCCCCTGCCTAACACCTTTGCCAGCAATAAAAAAATCACTATTGGTGTCATTAATCCTAACACCAACAGAACCCATATGAAGGAGAGACTCCAGTTTATACATCCACTTGGGGCCAAACCCCCTCATCCTCAGCATCCTGAGCAAGAACTCTCTGCTGATCATGTCATAAGCTTTCTCATAGTCAAGCTTAAAGACAAAACCAGACAGCTTATTACTAGCTACAGAATGGACTATCTCATGGGCAGAGACAATGCTTTCCATAATAAACATACCGTTTATAAAGGCAGTCTGGTTAGGAGAAATTAAATCATTACAAACAGGGCCAAACTTATTAGTGGCACATTTAGCAAAAATCTTAAAACTGCAGTTAATCATGGCTAAAGGTCTAAATCTATCCATGGAAACTGCATTTGGCTCTTTAGGAACCAAAGTCAACAAGGAAAAATTAAGCCTATAAAGATCAAGATCACCCTTCTCCCAATCTCTAAAAAGAGCAAACAAATCACTTTTGATAAGCTCCCAGAACTGTTGGTAAAACAGAAAAGGAAAACCATCAGGGCCAGGGGGCCCCTCAGCATAAGAGCCAAAAACAACAGTTTTTATCTCCTCTTCAGTGAAAGGAGACTCAAGCAAACTAATGTGCTCTGCTGTGGCCATACCATCATGATCCCAGAAGTCATTTCTGAGATCAATGTCAATAGTAGGAACATAGCCAAAAAGTTTCTTGTAATATTCAACTGCAATATGCAAAATACCTTCTGTGTCTTCCACAAGACCCTCATTGCTGTCCAGAGCAGAGATAGTTTTCTTCCTCCTCTTCTGGTTAGCCATGGCTTTGAAGTAGCCAGAGTTAATATCACCTTCCATGATTTCTCTCTCTCTAGATCTTTGCCTAGCTTTAATCTCCTCCTTCTTCCAGATCTCATTCAGTTCACCTGAAATAGTTTTCATCCTGGTTTTAGAATTAGGGGATAAAGGCTGAGATTCAGCAAGAATATCCAAACAATTAAACTCAGCTACCAAGGACTGCTTAAGTCTATTTTGAGAGGCTTCATAATTAGCACTCTAGCCTTTAGCAGCTTTCCTAGTGTTCCTAATTTTAAATTGCCAAACATCAATGGCTTTCGTGAAATGACAATCAGTATTCCAAGCTTTATGAATAACATCCTTAAAGCCAGGAACTTCTAGCCACCATTTCTCAAATCTAAATATTTTTTGCTTAGGAGCGGAAAAGGCTTTAGTGTTTAGCACAAGAGGAGTGTGGTCACTCCCAATTCTTGGGAGGGCTTTAACCTGAGAAGCATGGAAAAGGCTTTCCCAGTCAGTAGTGACCAAAACCCTATCAAGAGCAGCCATAACTAGGTTGTCCTGGTTGTTAGCCCAGGTATACCTCCTACCAGAATTGTTAATTTCAATTAGAACAAATTTATTAATCCAGTCATTGAATAACGTAGCCCAATGTTGGTTTATCAGGCCAGTGTTTTTCTCCACAGCCTCTCTAATAAGATTAAAATCACCACCAACAATGGTAGGGCCAGACCAACCAGATAACAAATTATGCAATTCATTAATGAAGTCAAGCTTACAATTATCATAAGAAGAGCCATACACAGAGATCAGTCTCCAAACAGTATTATCACTCCTATTTTTTAGTAAGCAGGAAATACTAAAAGAGTGGGTGTCACAAGCCAAAATGTCAAACACATCACTCCTGATGCCAACTAAAATACCACCTACAATACCATTTGCAGGAAGCCATTGCCAATTAAACCCATTTCTAGAATCAATAGACTCTAGCTGGGGCAGGGTGAAATCAGCTTTTTTAGTTTCAGAAAGACACAGGAAATCAGGGCAATTAGCTCTAATGAGCTCTTGGACCCTAGAAATTTTATAAGAGCCATTTAGGCCTCTGACATTCCAAAAGAGACCTATCATTTAAACCTATTAGATAGTTTAGCTTTACATTTTCTGGATCTCTGACTGGAAACCTCAACCCATTGCAGGTCACAGTCAGGCTCCCCTTCCATATGTGGATCGGGGTGAGCCTC
Source organism: Elymus sibiricus (assembly GCA_039707655.1). Classification (NCBI taxonomy): domain Eukaryota; kingdom Viridiplantae; phylum Streptophyta; class Magnoliopsida; order Poales; family Poaceae; genus Elymus; species Elymus sibiricus. The sequence continues at coordinate 41,644,547 of CM077670.1, forward strand.
CAGAGAATGTTCAGCAGAAAAATTAGAACTATTATCAGCAGTAGAGAAATCGGCTCCATTGATATTAATATCAGGAGGAAGAAACAACTCAGGGTTATTTTGATGGAATTTACTAAGTCTATCTATCTCCATCTTTTTAATAACCTCTATGTTCTTCTTAACCAACTCAGGGTTATGCCCCAAGGTCAGTCCAGACTTATCAGCATTAGAAATAAGGAGCTCATCATCAAGACAAGAAAAAGAATTTTGGAAGGTTTTAGGATTTTTACCTTTTGGCACTTCCAAATTCTGAACCTGCTTAATCCCTTGAGCCTTCTGGAGGGATGGAATCCCATCTCTTTTAATTCTACTACTCATTCTAGCAGGAATCACTGGACCCCACTTCCCATTCTTAGGTTTAGAAGCATTGGGTAGAGGAGCTGGGCAGGAGCTCAGAGCAGCTTTGAGAGCAGGTGCAGGGTTGGGAATAACAGAACCACCAACCACAGCATCAAACTGAGGAAAAAGCAAGTTACCAAAGTTTTCCACAGGGGTTCTCTTGACAGCTTGGAGATAGCTTTTAGTCAAAGGGGCACCCTGGATCTTGGAGTAGGCAGATCTCTCCATGTGAATAGACTCCACAGGAGAGTTAGCAGAATGACCAAGGTGAAGAACAGATCTAGTCCTTGATCCACTGGGAGCAGAGGAAGTCCTGGTAGTGGTGTTTTTCCCGTTGGACTGAACATCATGATCCATTTCCTCTCCTAGCAGATCATCATCGCTGTCATCATCCACATCCTCCTTCTTCTTAGAACTCCCATCACCACCATCTTTTGGGTCAAAAGGATCAGATGGGTTATCAGAAGTAAGGGGAGGATCATTCTCCACCCTGAAACTGAGAAGGAATAACTCCTGCTGGATTTCAAAATTTCTGTCTTCAGGAATCAGGGCAGGGTCTCTAACAGCAACCTGGACTCTAACAACTTCATAGAAACTTCTAAAGATACCATGCCAGTCAACATTAGTGATGACACCAAGAGAAGAAGCAACTTGAGCAATAACCATCCAAGAACACCAAACAGGAGGCAGGCCAACAATTTCCACCCATACTTCCTGAAGAGAGTCATATGGGGGTAGTAGTGTGACGCCTGACGCCTAGGCGTTGCACATCTGGATATCATCTCCAGTAAGGTTCCAGTAGGTTTTACGGCAAAAAATTCTCTAAGTGTGGGTGCAACGCCTTTGGATCAGGCGCTGCACTACACAGTGTGACGCCTGGCTCTCAGGCGCTGCACTGTGTAGGGCAGCGCCTGATCAAAAGGCGTTGCACACACACTTAGACAAATTTTTTGCCGATCAACCTACTGCAACCTTTCTGTTGGTCACTGGAGATGATATCCAGATGTGCAACGCCTAGGCATCAGGCGTCACACTATGCAGTGCAGCGCCTGACTCTTAGGCGTTGCACATCTGGATATCATCTCCAGTAAGGTTCCAGTAGGTTTTACGGCAAAAAAAATTCTCTAAGTGTGGGTGCAACGCCTTTGGATCAGGCGCTGCACTACACAGTGTGACGCCTAGGCGTCAGGCGCTACACTGTGTAGTGCAGCGCCTGATGCCTAGGCGTTGCACATCAGTTCACTGCAGAAACAGCAGATTTGCTGTTCATTTCATTTTCATCAATATTTATATTGATAATATATAACATGAATCTCACATAAAGAAGTTTGGTCATACATTAAGACAATTTCAACATCACTTCAAGTTCAACATCACTTCAAACACAAGTAGCACATTACTAAGAGTTCATCAACATCCTCTCAACATCTTACATAACCTCACAAGTTCATCAACCAAATAAAACGACGACTAGTTCAGTTTCTTAAGGAAACGACGACGACTAGTTCCTTCCGCCCGTGTTCTTCGTGCTTCTTCCCCTCTTGCTGGCTATCTTCTTCCGGTGTGAAGGACGAACCGGATGCGGTGCCTCCTCTTCCTCCTCCTCCGCCTCATCATCCAAGCTTGCCATGCGCGAGCTCCCTTCGAGCACCCTCTTGCCTTTGGTGGTGAAGTCGTCGGGCGTGAACCGTTTGAAGTTCCTCCTAGGCTTCAACATGTATGCGGACCGAACTTGATAATTCTCCAGTGTCATGTCATCATCAACATCAAGCTATCATAAAAACAAACGATATGGTAAAGACCGTGCGTCATAATAAAGTGAGAAAAGCATCAAAAAGATGAATATGTGCTATTGTCATACCGCTTGGGTGACCACACCCTCATCCTCCAGATGATCTGTCGAGGTAGTCTCGTCCTCCAGATGAGCCCCATGGTCAGTTGAGGGATTAGATGGTGTACCGGACCTAGACAAAGATGGTTCTGAATATTCTGGGTCACGGCAACCGATAAGGTTTGATAACCGCCTTAACCTCAGGCCCTGAAGTTGTAACATGGACAAGTGTATGAGATATCAAACTTAGCAACATATGTAACATGGACACCCAATTGAGATATGTACCTTAATGAATGCTCGAAGTGCACCTTCCTCCTTGCCTTTTCCAATCGAGGTTGTCTCCAGAATAGTCTGGCTTTCATCAGCTGCTTCTTTGATCTGTTTGCGCTGTGGATGAGAACGACATAAACACGTTAGGCAATCAAAGATGTGTGATAGGGCCAACGGGAAAGCGCAGAGGGGAAGACTTACCAAATAGTTGATCACTGGAGCATTAGGGACTCGGTGCCCTTCCCTGACAAGTTTGTTGTACTCGTTCTTGGATAGCTCATCAAAGGCGGCGGGATCTTCCAAAATATCATCATGGTATGCCGCCTTGCATCTCAACTCGAGTACTTTCAAGAAACCATTTAAGGTAGTTGTTGAACGCCAGTGGGTAGAACTCATGAAGCTTGTGTTGGAAATATGCCCTAGAGGCAATAATAAATTGGTTATTATTATATTTCCTTGTTCATGATAATCGTTTATTATCCATGCTATAATTGTATTGATTGGAAACTCAAATACATGTGTGGGTACATAGACAACACTGTGTCCCTAGTAAGCCTCTAGTTGACTAGCTCGTTGATCAAAGATGGTTAAGGTTTCCTAGCCATTGACATGAGATGTCATTTGATAACGGGATCACATCATTAGGAGAATGATGTGATGGACAAGAATGGTAGGGCCAGACCAACCAGATAACAAATTATGGTGACCTTTCCATACTCTTTCCTCATAGTAAGAGAGCCCCAAGAGGATAAATGATATTTATGGTGACCTTCATAGTCATCCCAAAAGCAGTGGGCTAACTGAGAGTTAATAAGATTAATAGCCCATTTAGGGAATTTGACAAAACCCATTAAATAAGAAGGAATACTAGCTAAACAAGCTTGCACTAAGACAAGCCTCTTACCAAAAGACAGTAACCTCCCCCTCCATCCTGCAGCCCTATTAATAATTTCATCAACCATAGGTTGCATGTCCTCTCTCCTAATTTTATTATGATGAAGAGGGGCACCAAGGTACTTGATAGGGAAAGAACTCAGCTTACAGCCAAGAGTTTGAGCAAAACCAGTAGCTACATCCCTATCTATGTTGATAGGAACCAGGTCACATTTATGAAAGTTAATCCTCATGCCAGATAGGTGCTCAAAGCAGGAGAGCAACCATTTGAGATTTCTGGCATGGTTGATATTATTATCTAGAAATAACAAAGTGCCATCAGCATGTTGCATACTAATGACACCAGCTGGGTTGGAGGGAGGGAAAACACCAGCAATCAGATTATTATCAGCAGCTTTCTTTAGTATTCTAGTGAATACATCAGCTACTAAATTGAAAAGCAAAGGGGAGACAGGGTCCCCCTGCCTAACACCTTTGCCAGCAATAAAAAAAATCACTATTGGTGTCATTAATCCTAACACCAACAGAACCCATATGAAGGAGAGACTCCAGTTTATACATCCACTTGGGGCCAAACCCCCTCATCCTCAGCATCCTGAGCAAGAACTCTCTGCTGATCATGTCATAAGCTTTCTCATAGTCAACCTTAAAGACAAAACCAGACAGCTTATTACTAGCTATAGAATGGACTATCTCATGGGCAGAGACAATGCTTTCCATAATAAACATACCTTTTATAAAGGCAGTCTGGTTAGGAGAAATTAAATCATTACAAACAGGGCCAAACTTATTAGTGGCACATTTAGCAAAAATCTTAAAACTGCAGTTAATCATGGCTAAAGGTCTAAATCTATCCATGGAAACTGCATTTGGCTCTTTAGGAACCAAAGTCAACAAGGAAAAATTAAGCCTATAAAGATCAACATCACCCTTCTCCCAATCTCTAAAAAGAGCAAACAAATCACTTTTGATAAGCTCCCAGAACTGTTGGTAAAACAGAAAAGGAAAACCATCAGGGCCAGGGGCCCCTCAGCATAAGAGCCAAAAACAACAGTTTTTATCTCCTCTTCAGTGAAAGGAGACTCAAGCAAACTAATGTGCTCTGCTGTGGCCATACCATCATGATCCCAGAAGTCATTTCTGAGATCAATGTCAATAGTAGGAACATAGCCAAAAAGTTTCTTGTAATATTCAACTGCAATATGCAAAATACCTTCTGTGTCTTCCACAAGACCCTCATTGCTGTCCAGAGCAGAGATAGTTTTCTTCCTCCTCTTCTGGTTAGCCATGGCTTTGAAGTAGCCAGAGTTCATATCACCTTCCATGATTTCTCTCTCTCTAGATCTTTGCCTAGCTTTAATCTCCTCCTTCTTCCAGATCTCATTCAGTTCACCTGAAATAGTTTTCATCCTGGTTTTAGAATTAGGGGATAAAGGCTAAGATTCAGCAAGAATATCCAAACAATTAAACTCAGCTACCAAGGACTGCTTAAGTCTATTTTGAGAGGCTTCATAATTAGCACTCTAGCCTTTAGCAGCTTTCCTAGTGTTCCTAATTTTAAATTGCCAAACATCAATGGCTTTCGTGAAATGACAATCAGTATTCCAAGCTTTATGAATAACATCCTTAAAGCCAGGAACTTCTAGCCACCATTTCTCAAATCTAAATATTTTTTGCTTAGGAGCAAAAAAGTCTTTAGTGTTTAGCACAAGAGGAGTGTGGTCACTCCCAATTCTTGGGAGGGCTTTAACCTCAGAAGCATGGAAAAGTCTTTCCCAGTCAGTAGTGACCAAAACCCTATCAAGAGCAGCCATAACTAGGTTGTCCTGGTTGTTAGCCCAGGTATACCTCCTACCAGAATTGTTAATTTCAATTAGAACAAATTTATTAATCCAGTCATTGAATAATGTAGCCCAATGTTGGTTTATCAGGCCAGTGTTTTTCTCCACAGCCTCTCTAATAAGATTAAAATCACCACCAACAATGGTAGGGCCAGACCAACCAGATAACAAATTATGCAATTCATTAATGAAGTCAAGCTTACAATTATCATAAGAAGAGCCATACACAGAGATCAGTCTCCAAACAGTATTATCACTCCTATTTTTTAGTAAGCAGGAAATACTAAAAGAGTGGGTGTCACAAGCCAAAATGTCAAACACATCACTCCTGATGCCAACTAAAATACCATCTACAATACCATTTGCAGGAAGCCATTGCCAATTAAACCCATTTCTAGAATCAATAGACTCTAGCTGGGGCAGGGTGAAATCAGCTTTTTTAGTTTCAGAAAGACACAGGAAATCAGGGCAATTAGCTCTAATGAGCTCTTGGACCCTAGAAATTTTATAAGAGCCATTTAGGCCTCTGACATTCCAAAAGAGACCTATCATTTAAACCTATTAGATAGTTTAGCTTTACATTTTCTGGATCTCTGACTGGAAACCTCAACCCATTGCAGGTCACAGTCAGGCTCCCCCTCCATATGTGGATCAGGGTGAGCCTCCAGAGAATGTTTAGCAGAAAAATTAGAACTATTATCAGCAGTAGAGAAATCGGCTCCATTGATATTAATATCAGGAGGAAGAAACAACTCAGGGTTATTTTGATGGAATTTACTAAGTCTATCTATCTCCATCTTTTTAATAACCTCTATGTTCTTCTTAACCAACTCAGGGTTATGCCCCAAGGTCAGTCCAGACTTATCAGCATTAGAAATAAGGAGCTCATCATCAAGACAAGAAAAAGAATTTTGGAAGGTTTTAGGATTTTTACCTTTTGGCACTTCCAAATTCTGAACCTGCTTAATCCCTTGAGCCTTCTGGAGGGATGGAATCCCATCTCTTTTAATTCTACTACTCATTCTAGCAGGAATCACTGGACCCCACTTCCCATTCTTAGGTTTAGAAGCATTGGGTAGAGGAGCTGGGCAGGAGCTCAGAGCAGCTTTGAGAGCAGGTGCAGGGTTGGGAATAACAGAACCACCAACCACAGCATCAAACTGAGGAAAAAGCAAGTTACCAAAGTTTTCCACAGGGGTTCTCTTGACAGCTTGGAGATAGCTTTTAGTCAAAGGGGCACCCTGGATCTTGGAGTAGGCAGATCTCTCCATGTGAATAGACTCCACAGGAGAGTTAGCAGAATGACCAAGGTGAAGAACAGATCTAGTCCTTGATCCACTGGGAGCAGAGGAAGTCCTGGTAGTGGTGTTTTTCCCGTTGGACTGAACATCATGATCCATTTCCTCTCCTAGCAGATCATCATCGCTGTCATCATCCACATCCTCCTTCTTCTTAGAACTCCCATCACCACCATCTTTTGGGTCAAAAGGATCAGATGGGTTATCAGAAGTAAGGGGAGGATCATTCTCCACCCTGAAACTGAGAAGGAATAACTCCTGCTGGATTTCAAAATTTCTGTCTTCAGGAATCAGGGCAGGGTCTCTAACAGCAACCTGGACTCTAACAACTTCATAGAAACTTCTAAAGATACCATGCCAGTCAACATTAGTGATGACACCAAGAGAAGAAGCAACTTGAGCAATAACCATCCAAGAACACCAAACAGGAGGCAGGCCAACAATTTCCACCCATACTTCCTGAAGAGAGTCATATGGGGGTAGCAGTGTGACGCCTGACGCCTAGGCGTTGCACATCTGGATATCATCTCCAGTAAGGTTCCAGTAGGGTTTACGGCAAAAAATTCTCTAAGTGTGGGTGCAACGCCTTTGGATCAGGCGCTGCACTACACAGTGTGACGCCTGGCTCTCAGGCGCTGCACTGTGTAGGGCAGCGCCTGATCAAAAGGCGTTGCACACACACTTAGACAAATTTTTTGCCGATCAACCTACTGCAACCTTTCTGTTGGTCACTGGAGATGATATCCAGATGTGCAACGCCTAGGCATCAGGCGTCACACTATGCAGTGCAGCGCCTGACTCTTAGGCGTTGCACATCTGGATATCATCTCCAGTAAGGTTCCAGTAGGTTTTACGGCAAAAAAAATTCTCTAAGTGTGGGTGCAACGCCTTTGGATCAGGCGCTGCACTACACAGTGTGACGCCTAGGCGTCAGGCGCTACACTGTGTAGTGCAACGCCTGATGCCTAGGCGTTGCACATCAGTTCACTGCAGAAACAGCAAATTTGCTGTTCATTTCATTTTCATCAATATTTATATTGATAATATATAACATGAATCTCACATAAAGAAGTTTGGTCATACATTAAGACAATTTCAACATCACTTCAAGTTCAACATCACTTCAAACACAAGTAGCACATTACTAAGAGTTCATCAACATCCTCTCAACATCTTACATAACCTCACAAGTTCATCAACCAAATAAAACGACGACTAGTTCAGTTTCTTTAGGAAACGACGACGACTAGTTCCTTCCGCCCGTGTTCTTCGTGCTTCTTCCCCTCTTGCTGGCTATCTTCTTCCGGTGTGAAGGACGAACCGGATGCGGTGCCTCCTCTTCCTCCTCCTCCGCCTCATCATCCAAGCTTGCCATGCGCGAGCTCCCTTCGAGCACCCTCTTGCCTTTGGTGGTGAAGTCGTCGGGCGTGAACCGTTTGAAGTTCCTCCTAGGCTTCAACATGTATGCGGACCGAACTTGATAATTCTCCAGTGTCATGTCATCATCAACATCAAGCTATCATAAAAACAAACGATATGGTAAAGACCGTGCGTCATAATAAAGTGAGAAAAGCATCAAAAAGATGAATATGTGCTATTGTCATACCGCTTGGGTGACCACACCCTCATCCTCCAGATGATCTGTCGAGGTAGTCTCGTCCTCCAGATGAGCCCCATGGTCAGTTGAGGGATTAGATGGTGTACCGGACCTAGACAAAGATGGTTCTGAATATTCTGGGTCACGGCAACCGATAAGGTTTGATAACCGCCTTAACCTCAGGCCCTGAAGTTGTAACATGGACAAGTGTATGAGATATCAAACTTAGCAACATATGTAACATGGACACCCAATTGAGATATGTACCTTAATGAATGCTCGAAGTGCACCTTCCTCCTTGCCTTTTCCAATCGAGGTTGTCTCCAGAATAGTCTGGCTTTCATCAGCTGCTTCTTTGATCTGTTTGCGCTGTGGATGAGAACGACATAAACACGTTAGGCAATCAAAGATGTGTGATAGGGCCAACGGGAAAGCGCAGAGGGGAAGACTTACCAAATAGTTGATCACTGGAGCATTAGGGACTCGGTGCCCTTCCCTGACAAGTTTGTTGTACTCGTTCTTGGATAGCTCATCAAAGGCGGCGGGATCTTCCAAAATATCATCATGGTATGCCGCCTTGCATATCTCAACTCGAGTACTTTCAAGAAACCATTTAAGGTAGTTGTTGAACGCCAGTGGGTAGAACTCATGAAGCTTGTGTTGGAAATATGCCCTAGAGGCAATAATAAATTGGTTATTATTATATTTCCTTGTTCATGATAATCGTTTATTATCCATGCTATAATTGTATTGATTGGAAACTCAAATACATGTGTGGGTACATAGACAACACTGTGTCCCTAGTAAGCCTCTAGTTGACTAGCTCGTTGATCAAAGATGGTTAAGGTTTCCTAGCCATTGACATGAGATGTCATTTGATAACGGGATCACATCATTAGGAGAATGATGTGATGGACAAGACCCAAACTACGAACGTAGCATATGATCGTGTCAGTTTATTGCTATTGTTTTCTGCATGTCAAGTATCTGTTCCTATGACCATGAGATCATGCAACTCCCTGACATCGGAGGAATACCTTGTGTGTATCAAATGTCGCAACGTAACTGGGTGACTATAAAGGTGCTCTACAGGTATCTCCGAGGGTGTCTGTTGGGTTGGCATGGATCAAGACTGGGATTTGTTACTCCGTGTGACGGAGAGGTATCTCAGGGCCCACTCGGTAATACAACATCACAATGAGCCTTGCAAGCAATGTGACTAAAGTGTTAGCCACAAGATCTTGTATTACGGAACGAGTAAAGAGACTTGCCGATAACGAGATTGAACTAGGTATAGAGATACCGACGATCGAATCTCGGGCAAGTAACATACCGAAGAACAAAGGGAACAGTATACGGGATTAACTGAATCCTTGACATAGAGGTTCGACCGATAAAGATCTTCGTAGAATATGTAGGAGCCAATATGGGCATCCAGGTCCCGCTATTGGTTATTGATCGTAGAGGTGTCTCGGTCATGTCTACATAGTTCTCGAACCCGCAGGGTCTACACACTTAACGTTTGGTGACGATTAGTATAGTTGAGTTATTTTGTTGGTGACCGAAGGTTGTTCGGAGTCCCGGATAAGATCTCGGATATGACGAGGATCTTCGGAATAGTCCGGAGGTAAAGATTGATATATGTGATAATAGTGTTTTGGTTTCCGGAAGGGTTCCGGAATTCACCGGAAGAGGTTCCGGATGTTTCCCGAAATGTTCGGATACGAGAAACACTTTATTTGGGCCAAGGGGTAAAGCCCACGAGGCTTAGGCAAGGTGCAAAAGGAAGTTTTGCTGGCGTCTGGGGCGGTACTACCACTTATCGTAAGCGGTACTACCGCTACGGGCGGTACTACCGCTTATCGTAAGCGGTACTACCGCTACGGGCGGTACTACCGCTTATCGTAAGCGGTACTACCGCTTGTACGCGATACTGCAGGGATCCGAGTTGGACTCTTTTCCTGCGGGCCAAACCGACCTTATGCGGACAAAACCGACCTGGAGGAGGCTTTTACTCCAAGTTTAGACCCCAAGGCTCAACATATAAATAGAGGGGCAGTGCTAGCACACGGGAGACATCAAGATTTCCCAAGCCGTGTGTCGGCAACCCTAACCCTCTAGTTCTCCCGTCATAATCTCCGTAGTGCTTGGCGAAGCCCTGCAGAGATTGTTCCTCACCACCATCACCACGCCGTCGTGCTGCCGGAACTCATCTACTACTTCATCATCGCTCGCTGGATCGAGGAGGTGAAGGCGTCATCAAGCCGTACGTGTGTTGAACGCGGAGGTGCCGTCCGTTCGGCACTAGTTCGTGATCGGATCGAGGGACGACTTGCGATTTGGATCGTGGAGACGTTCGACTACATCAACCGCGTTTCTTAACGCTTCCGCTTAGCGATCTACAAGGGTATGTAGATTCACTCTCCCTCTCGTAGATGCTCATCACCATGGATAGATCTTGTGTGTGCGTAGGAAATTTTTTGTTTCCCATGCAACGTTCCCCAACAGCTTGGCTGCAGCAGAACTCTAAGCTTGCTCCACACTAAGATGGAACATGGTCACATACTTGGAATGATGTTTGTCCCATTCCTTGATCTTTCGCTGCCTTCTCCTATCCAACCTGCATTGTAAAAAACCAAACATTAGCACTATCAGAAAGGACCTGACGATGCTAAGTGCACACGGTTCATTCTCTCTTACATGTGAAGTGCTTTGTCGGTGTCCACCCATTCCGGCGGGTGAGGCTGGAACAAACCAAACTATCGATGCACATGATGTGGCAAGTGAAACTCAACCGCCCAGTTGCATATTAGTGGGTACCGCATAAGCCAAAGATGCCTATCCCTCAAGCACATCGGATTCAGGACGAAGTCTTGTGCATTACCGAATGTATCCTTGGCGCCATATGGCTCCCATTCCACCTGGAACATAGCACAAAAACACAACATTGATGTTCAGTTTTCATAAAAGCATGAGAATTAGTGATGTAATGTCCGCGTTTACCTGCTCAGCCGTAATCGTGTCCAACTCAGCGGTGTACTGCCGGTACATGAGATTCACATCATTCGTCATCTCGGATACCACATCCCACTTGTAAGCCCAAGTGGGGAGCCTTAGTTCGTCCTCTTTGTCGTCCCATGCATTGTACTTTACACCCTTCGGGCGTCCAACTGGGAGGCGCTCCCAGCTCCATACCGAAAGTAGGAGCATATTACCACCAATACAGCCGTCCCTCGAGATCCTGCAACAAGCATCGTCCAGCTGCACATAAAAGAAAACATGGTTCACTTAACAGCAAGGTTGCATTGGTAATGTAGAAATGAAGTGAAAACAAACCAACCAACTACCTATCGGTACAAGTAGGCCAGTGCCGCTGAACCCCAACTCCATTGGTTGTCGAAGACGATCAATGCCTTAAGCCACATCCATGGAGTGTTCTTGCCTGTGGCGTCAGCAAACAAAGTCCTCGAGATAACGTACCACATGTAGACACGAGCATATGTCTGGACCACATCGTCAGTAGCATCCTCAGGGCAATGCGCAAAGTTCGCTGCAATCCACGTGAAAGGAGCTCCGGCTGCGACTCTTTCCTTCCTCTTCTCTCCCTCTTGTACCGGAGCCTCTGCAGGAGCCATACCGATAAGGGCCTCCATCTGCTGGCGCCACCCATCAGAGTCGGTGCTCATACAGAGAGGCTTCCCCTCGATAGGAAGACCGGTGATCAAGGAGACATCCTGGAGCGTCACGATCATCTCCCCGGTCCGAAGATGGAAATTGTGCGTCTCCGGCCTCCACCGATCAGCAAGCGAGGTGACTAGTGGAGCATTGAGGTTCGGCGTGGACCGGCTGACCAACTGAATCCACGGGAGGAGTCCTGTCGCCTTGATGTACGGTGTGTACCGCTCATCGTAGGGCATGGCAACACCCGAGACCCCATGAGACCGAATCTTCAGAGATTCAAGGTTCTGCAAACAACCAAGTCATGTCAAAGCTTACGGCATGTCAATTTCAACTAAAGGCAAATTTGAAAATACCAACTACTATGATTATTGATAATTACCATCTCCTTCTCCCTCATCATGTAGGCTCGGTGTTGTGTGTCATAGAAATCTTCGAGAAGCCAAACCATCCTACATATTTCAAACAATAAACATACATTAGCTAACTACCATACTCCCTATGCATTATTTAATATGCGAGCATTTTCTCATATGTATTCATCTCAACAATCGGTAAACACTGAAACGAAATTTGAATACTAATCTAAGATATACAATGAAATCACATCAACAATCATCACAAAAATCTTATGTATTCACAATATAGGGTTCCACATTGCAAACATTATTGTCAATACCCATCACATTACAATACTCACTCAATAAGCTAGGGTTCCGCAACGAAAGCATTGACAATACTCAACTCAAAAATCTTCTACACAAGCATCTCAACATGTATTGTCAATACCCATCACATAGGGTTTCATCTCAACAATCTAGGGTTTCACTATGAAACCATATATTGTCAATACCCATCATAAATACTAGGGTCCCACAAAGATTACAAATCATGTACTAATCCTAATCACACAAATCTATATCAATATTACATACAAATTTCTAATCCAACCAAAACTAGGGTTCCACCAAAACTTCAACAATCTAGGGTTCCATAATGACTACAAATCCTAAATCACACCTCACTATTTCAATTTTTCATATCAATTTAGAATCCAAGCAAATCAAGGGTTCCACCATAACTTGGATATATGTGACTAATGTGAACGAATTTACGGACGAAATGAAAGGGATCGGAGGAGTTTACCTTGTAGGAGGGATTAGGGAAGAAATCCAAGGCCTAAAACTTCAGATTTGTTGGTTTTTGGAGAGGGGATGTAGGGGGGAGAGGAGAGGGCCGCCGCCGCCGCTCTCTGTAGGGGGAGAGGGAAGGATAACTGCTGGTTCGAATTGGGGAGGGTAGGCCCGAGTGCCTTAAGTCAATGTGCAGCGCCTAACGTCTAGGCGCTGCACATTAAAGTGTGGCGCCTAGCTCTCAGGCGTTGCACTGTGCAGTGCAGCGCCTCAGTCAAAGGCGCTGCACCAACACTTAGACAAAATTTTGGACGAAAAACTACCGGAACCCTTCTGTTGCTGATATCCAAATATGCAACGCCTAGTAGTCAGGCGCTGCACTACACAATGTGACGCCTGGAGACTAGGCGTTGCACTGTGTAGTGCAGCGCCTGACTACTCGGCGTTGCACACTGTTCACTGCAGAAACAACAGATTTGCTGTTCATTTCATTTTCATCCAATATTTTTATTGATAATACATAACATGAATCTCACATAAAGCAATTTGGTCATACATTAAGACAATTTCAACATCACTTCAAGTTCAACATCACTTCAAACACAACTAGCACATTACTAAGAGTTCATCAACATTCTCTCAACATCTTACATAACCTCACAAGTTCATCAACCAAATAAAACGACGAAAAGTTCAGTTTCTTAAGCAAACAACGACGACAATCCCATCTCTCTCAATCCGTTGTCGGCGGTGGTGAGCGGTATGGCAAGGGATCCACCGGCTCCGGGGGCGGCGGGGTGCGGGTAGGCATCCGACCTATGATGCAATCCCATCTCTCTGCACGACTCCGATCTGTTGACTTCGCTTCCTACTTTGCCCAATGGGCGAACGCTAGTGGCAGCTCGGATGGATGCGGCATCCTGCGCTTCTCCTCCATGTTGCCCTCGAACCAAATTCTCCAGGCGAGATTCAGCAATTCTCGATCTGTACGATCCTTGCACACCTCAGGATGTCTCCTGGCAACGGAATTCAGATCTGACCCCTCTTTCACCTCCTTCTCTGCTTCCTTCCACTCCCTCACGCACAGCGTCCATGAGAGAGCATCGTCTCTGATTCGCATCGCCCGCTCCCTCCAGCGCTGCTCCCTGGTCTCCGCTTGGGCCTCCGCCGAGAGCGAATCGAGCGGCTGCAGGAGATCTGGAAACGTCTGGTAAACCAGAGGCAGCGGGATTCGGTACCCCCTCCCCTCCCCCAATGGCAACCCGGTAGATCTGCAGGCGTGGGCCATGGGGAGGTGGCGGCGGTGGCGGTGGCGGCTGCGTAAGACATACAATCAAAGCATATCAATAATCATCACAAAACACATATACATCCAAAACAAGGGATAATTAATTTTATGCCCCTAGTTGGGTCCCACTCGTCTGTTTTACCCCTAACTTCAGAAACTCACCTGTTCTGTACAAGCCACTTTGCAATTCTTATGCTTTTGCCCTTTGACCGTCACTTTGAAAAAATCATAACAAATTCATACTAACTCAGAAAAATGCAAATAAGATATCAAAATGTTCACAAAAACATCACCTATATGTGCATGTCATTTTCATTCTTAACAAAAGTGTTGGAAAGTCCTCATCTCAGTTTTAGCTCATATGACCTTAGCATGAACAGTACAATCTAAAAAAATCAAAAAATTCTAAATTTTTTTGGTGGCAAACATTGACCAATGTTTTGAGTGCTTGCCAAGTTTCATAGCAGAATGACATTCGAGGAAGTCATGGCAAAAAAACAAAATTTTGAAGCATTGATTTTATTTTTTTTGCACAACTTCCTCGAATGACATTCTGTTATGAAACTTGGCAAGTTTGCCACCAAAAAAATTTAGAATTTTTTGAATTTTTTTAGATTGTACTGTTCATGCTAAGGTCATATGAGCTAAAACTGAGATGAGGACTTTCCAACACTTTTGTCAAGAATGAAAATGACATGCACATATAGGTGATGTTTTTGTGAACATTTTGATATCTTATTTGCATTTTTCTGAGTTAGTATGAATTTGTTATGATTTTTTCAAAGTGACGGTCAAAGGGTCAAAGGGCAAAAGCATAAGAATTGCAAAGTGGCTTGTATAGAACAGGTGAGTTTCTGAAGTTAGGGGTAAAACAGACGAGTGGGACCCAACTAGGGGCATAAATCTAATTATCCCCCAAAACAATATAAGGTTACAAATCATCCTTGTCAATACAAATCTAGGTTTTCATCTCACTCATCTAAAAAAACATCAAAACAAACATCTCAATATGTATAGGGTTCATCTCAACAATCTAGGTTTTCACTATGGAAGCATATATTGTCAATACCCATCATAAATACTAGGGTCCCACAAAGATTACAAATCATCTACTAATCCTAATCACACAAATCTATATCAATATTACATACAAATTTCTAATCCAACCAAAACAAGGGTTCCACCAAAACTTGAACAATCTAGGGTGTAGGGGAACGCGACAGAAAACAAAAAAAATTGGTACAGCGAGCACGCCCAGGACCACTATGGAGACTGCATACAGGGTTTGATCTGATCCATACCGACTCGAAGCGCAGCGGAAGAAGAGTCGGTGTATATCGTCGGTGCAGATCCCCGCAGCTAGGATTTACAACCTCCCAACCGCGAGGATGTACTCCCTCGTCGGACAGCCCTTCGGGAGGCGGTCGGACAATCCCTCGGACGATGTCGCGGACAGCCCTTCGGGAGGACCCTCGAAAACCGAACGGTAACTCGGACAGCCCTTCGGGAGGACACTCAAAACAGCCCCCCGGGCAAAAGATCGAAACTACAATCTCTCTACGGGGTTGCACACATACGGTGTCGGCTATCCGGCAGGGCTTCGCCGTCCAGAACTAGTTCCTGCCGGAACCCAGACAACCTTTCGGCTCTACGAAACTATTTCGCTGGGAGGGAGAGAGAGAGCCAGACGAGCATGGCATGTGTATGAGAGCTTGGATGATCTTTGGAGAGCACCCCTCCACCTCTATTTATAGGATAGCCAAGGGGTAAAGGTGGCATTCAAAAATACCAAAAGTACCCCCACTTTATGTCTTACATAAAAGAATAAAAGGGAAACGGGGTGCCATGTGGAGCTCCATGGAGGAGCACCACCTTGGCCGGCCACTCTAGCCCCCCCCCCCCCACATGGGGGTGCCTTGCTCCGCAATCCCTTCTAGAAGCCTTTTGGGAAATATCCCAAAAGGTGACTTTCCAAAAAAATATCCCTAAAGTGATTTTTACTATTCACGGAACCAATTTTCCGAGACCGTTAAATCCGAAAATATTTCTGTGGGTCTTAGAATAATTCCAGTACCCACACAAATGATTTTGGACGCGTTCCGAAACAATTTCGGATTAGTAAATTTCATCTGCGAAAAGCAACCAAATCGGTTCCGGCAGCTCCGCAACATTTCCGGTTTTTATCCCGGAAAATTCCCAGAAGTTTCCAGAACACTTCTGGCATCCTCCAAGAATTTCCAGGCATGTGCCGAAACCAATTTGACTTAATGGTATCCCCTGAAACAACTTTTCAGTTTTACCGGAACTATTCCGGTGTCCTCTCCGGAACGTTTCCGTTTCGTCCGAAACTGTTTCGGTGATTTTCTCTCAGACTCCCCGTCTAGTATTCAGCAGATAGATGACCCTTAAGCGTGTGACCCTATAGGTTCGGTGAAGTATAGACATGACCCGGAACACTTTCCGATCAATGATCAACATCGGAGCCGTGGACACCCATATCGACCCCTATACCCACACGAATGAATATTCGAGTGAACCTCCAGTTGCCGTGTGCTATTCCTATTGCTTCACGATATATTACAAACACCCGAGGTGAGATTTATTGCATCCCCGTGGATCAACAGCTTGTCCACCATGCAAGTTACCTCGTTACCGGTTTTGTTCTCTTTTCTCGTTTCCGTGTTCCGGCATCCCAGTGATCAAATCACAATGTGTCTGGCCAGACGATGATGGATACCGTAACACTGAGAGGGCCCGAGAATATCTCTCCATCGTCGGAGGAGCAAATCCCAATCTTGAGCTATCTCGTTTCTTATCATACTTTTCCGTGAACCCGTAAGCTGCCGTAATAGCCACCCATTTACGGATGACATTTAACAAACCCCAAAGTTCACGAAGCAAGTACGAAGGAACTCGATACTATCATGGTCTAAGGAATTATGCAAACATTAACTATCTCTGTGTTATTTACCATTAACTTGTGACGAATGTATCTCATAGCATAACATCAATTCGGGTCGATTCAACACAAGTGTTCTACTAACATTGTGCCCTCAAAATTGCCGGCATAGACATGCCCATGATCAGGAAAACAGGATCATCATGCAATACTTGAGCCAGTCTTAGAGGCAAGACTAGGAATACATTTTACCGTTTATTATACCACACGTGCACATGAGTTTCCCTCCGAGCCTCGTGGTTATTGCAGACTCGAGAATCATTGCAGTTATAGTATGGAACATAAACATTCATTACAAACTCGGAGATACAAAATAACTGTTATTACTGCCTCTAGGGCATATCTCCTACATAGGGTTCCATAATGACTACAAATCCTTAATCACAGCTCACTTTTTCAATTTTTCATATCAAATTCGAATCCAAGCAAATCAAGGGTTCCACCATAACTTGGATATATGTGAATAATGTCAACGAATTTACGGAGGAAAAGAAAGGGATTGGAGGAGTTTACCTTGTAGGAGCAATTAGGGAAGAAACCCAAGGTCAAAAACTTCAAATTTGTTGGATTTTGGAGAGGGGATGTAGGGGGGACAGGAGAGGGCCGCCGCCGCCGCTCTCTGTAGGGGGAGAGGGGAGGGATAACTGCTGGTTCGGATGGGGGAGGCCTACATTTAAGTCAATGTGCAGCGCCTAACGATTAGGCGCTGCACATTACAAGTGTGGCGCCTAGATCTTAGGCACTGCACATTACAAGTGTGGCGCCTGTCGGCTAGGCGTTGCACGGCTGCGTGTGGGGCAGGGCCTGGCCCAGGGGTGCCACGCTGGCCAGAAGTGTGGCGCCTAAGAGCTAGGCGTTGCACAGTGTAGTCTGGCGCCTAGCTGTCGGGCGTCACACAAAAGGGTCAGCTGGGTGAAATTTTTTTTGGGACAGTTTAGTTTGTGAATTGATTTCGTCCAGAGGTCAGATTTGTCGTTTTTGCCGGCAAAAGATGGGTGTGCCCATTCCATTCCACTGAGCCAGTCGGCAAGTGTGAGCTGCTCGATCGCCGGCCACCATGATCTCCATGGACCAGGGAACAGGGTGCATGGATAATGCGGATCCGTGCCCTACACAAGCCAACACTAGCTTAGAGCATCTACAGCCGGGCGACTCAAACCCCCCCTTATACGAGCATGGGCGAATGGCCCGGTCAGAAAAACCCGACTCAGATGGGCGTTTTAAACCGGCCTCAAACGCCCGGCTGACCGGCACCCCTCATATCCAGCCCAAATATTGGTGGATATGAGAGGCCCGGGCGCGTCCGCCACGTCGGACCCGGCCCACGCTGGCCCACCCGGCCCCACATATATTTGTCTCCATCCCCTCCCCAGACCAAACCCTAGCCACTCCACTCCGTCGCCCAACCTCCCGTCAGGCGATCTCTGGTCTTCCTCGGCATGGCGGGCAGCGGATCCGAGTCCTACACCTCCAGATCCGTCGACCCCGAGCTCATCCCACGCGGCCCCGAGGAGGAGATGGCCTTCCGGCTTGTGCTTCGCCGCTCCCGAGAGGAGACCACCCGACGGCAGCGCTCGGACTCTTTCCGTCGGGAATCCATCGTGTCCGCCCAAATGGAGCATGGGTCCGCCGCGAGGTGTGCCGTCGTTGCCTCACCGGAGGCGGTGCCGTCCGTCTGGCGTCCGAACGCGTTGGCGGACGCGCAACCCCTCCGTTGGCGTGTCGACGCGGAGGTGAACGCACCATGGGCGTCGTCTGACGTAAACATGGCGCAACGTGCCTGCCGTGCGAGGCAGTGGGCGCGGGAGACGACGGCGGCCCTCGCGGCGGTGGACGTTCGCGAGGCGGAGTCGCATTCTCTGGCACCCTATATGGTGCATCAGTTCGGGTGCCGCAACCACGTCGTGGTGGATATCGCCGGCTCCTCGCAGGACGGATCCATCATCGATCTCACGTCCACCGGCACCGTCAGGATACCGGGCTCCGACGAGGAAGAGTAAGGCATGGGAGACAGCGGCGACTTGAGTCCCGTGAGCCGGCTCGTGTCTCATGTCCTACTCTACCTCACCGGCGACCGGACCAACACTCTGGGGAGCGCAGCCGGCCACCGGACATGGCCATGGCGGAGCCGGACGAGCTCCGCTTAAGATTAGGTTTACGTTACACGTAATAGTATGGATTTGAGGTTCTAATTTGAAATATCCGGTTATAGAATGGATTATTTGAGGCGTGATCGGTCATTGTCCGCGTACGCTCATTCCGTTCCTAAATATAAGACCTTTTAGAGATTTTATTAATATGATCTATATACGGAGCAAAATGAATAAATCTACACTCTAAAATATGTCTACATATATCTGTATGCGGTTCATATAAATTTTTTTAAAAGAATTTATATTTAGAAACGGAGAGTACTTGACCTAAGCTGCTAAACGTAACCTGAAAAGAAATGAGTAATCACGCACCCAATCTCCTGCGCCGTGCTTGGCCAGAAAGCCCATGCTGCCATGCACATCGCGTGTCGTCGTAGCTTTGGTATTTATTTTTCGTGGTATTTTTAGTTAGTTAATATAGTACTCCTACGTTCCATGTTCTTTTCTGCCGACCGGCCGACCGACCGGGGGGACCCAAGCTGCACGCCGGAGGAGGCAGCCAGATGCAGGAGTCCAGCTCGCCACACACTGCCAGCGTCACGAAAAGATAAGAAACAGGAGCACAACTTCGGCTTTGTCTTGTGCAAGGTTCTCGGTGGTGCATCTCAAAAAAAAAAAAAAAAAAAAAAAAGGCTCTCGGTGGTGCACAAACGGAATCGGATATACATCGGCCGATCGGCGCGGCGGAGCATGCCATTTTTAAAACATCACGATGATGACCGAACCCCCGCATGGCATGTTTTATATAGCCATCACAAAAATCCAACGGTAGTACAAATATGATGATCAGTGAGCGAACCGCAAGTGATTATTCTTCTTTTTTATTTTTGCGCAAAGCAAGTGATTACTCTTGTGATGGTGTTTTCTCATTATTTTTTTCTAAGAAGAGACGTTTTCTCAACTTTAATAATCACCAGCAACCGTATATAGTGGTTATCAAACAAATTACAAGGACAAGCACGCAAAACATCGGGATTTTGGGACATAATCTCAGGGCCCACATGGGCATGACTGGTTGGCTCTCCTGGTAAATAGGCGACCAGGGTCGGGGCATCTCCGACGCTTATTCTCAAACCACCTGCGTCCATTCGACTAGGCTGCTCGGACGTGTTTTGATATCTCACACGGTCCCGCATCCGTCTGCCTGGCTCGGTCCCGCATCGTCATCTTCACGCGGACTTTGCAGTGTGTGTTGAGTTGACGATCGCCTATGATGAAGTCGGAGTCGCTTGTTGTGGTCATCTCCAACGCTTATCCTCAAACCACCTACATCCGTTAGGACCAAGCTGTCCGGACGTGTTTTGATATCTCATACGGTCCCGCATCCGTCCACGGACAGGTACAGATATTCTTTTTCTGGTAAATGGGAAGCAAATCGGGGCTTTGGGGCCGTCCGGACCGCTGCCACGCACACATCTGACACCCCAGACTCACCCAAAATCCTCTCCCGCCTCTCCCATCGCTTTCTTTCCAACAGATTCGCCACTTCCGGTGCCGCATTCATGCCGGCCCAGAGCCGCAGCGGCCGGCATTGATGACGCGCGATGTGAACGAACGGGAGGGTGACGCTGACCGACGCGACCTCTCGGGCGACGCCGCTTCAATGCGGATACGTTGTCCCGAGAAACCAACTCTGGCCGCTGCGCCTCATTAAAGTGGACTGACCGTCCGTTCACCTGGCCTGCTCGCGGCTATTTAAGCACGGCGCCGGCACCGGCCACAACGAACTCTCCACTTCACATCTCCGCGCACCTCCGCCGCTCCCCTCTTCACCGGCGATGGGCAAGTCTTGGGCCTCGGCGCCGGCAGGCGACTCCGGGTCCGGCTCCAGATCGTGGAAGCGCCGCCTTCACACTCTGGGGCCGTCTTGCTCCTCGGCGGCCGTCTCATCCGCGAAGGAGGAGATCGTCATCTCCTTCGGCGACGAGGAGGACCGGCCGCCACCGCAGCAGCAACCGCCGCCGCAGACACCCATCCTCTTGCAGGACGCGGTGTATGTGGTGACGGGCATCGAGTACAAGGAGCAGATGGAGCTGATGCTCCGTCGCTCACTCCTCCACGAAATCATTCAAGCGGCGCCACCGGAGACGCTTCTCTGCGCCGTCAAGCCGGAGCTTCCTTCCCTTCCCCACTCTCCCCCGTGCAACAACATCGTCCAAATTGGATGCCACGTCGTCAAGGAGGAGCGGTTGTCGCCGCCCTTCCCCTCCGCGTCAAGCAGGAGCGTCTCTCTCCACCGCCAAGCCGCGTCGGTGGCGGCCTGCACCACGCGATCGACGCGAAGGCGCGCGGTCGCATACTGCACTACCTCGGCGACGGCCGCGAAGGCAGTGGCGATAGCTCGTCCTCATGTAGCGCCATGATGGCACATGAGTACGTGGACAGGGCCAGAGTGGCGGCGGCGGGACAAGCGCAACGCCGCGCGCTGGGCGGAGTTCGCAGACTCCGACGTCACGCCGCCACAAATCCTCACGGACCCGGAGCTTGCAATTCTTGGGCATGGTTAGCTCTCCCATGGAGCAAATGGTGTGGAAGGCTTGGGCGCCGCCAAAGGTCAAGTTCTTTGCTTGGCTAGCTTTACAAGACAAGATATGGACGGCGGATAGATTGGACAAGCAAAGGTGGCAAAACTGCGGGCTTTGCCCTCTTTGCAAGAGGGAGCAAGAAACAGGGGCTCATCTTTCTTCAAGTGCCACTACATGTAACACCCCATGTAATTTGCCACAGTGATCACTTTTGTAATTGCCAAGTCAGCAGGGTTAATCAGTGCTTGATTGTCATTGCATCATATCTCATTTCAAATTCAGATTTAAATTGCAATTCAAATTTTAAGTGAAAAGTAAAAGTTGTCCAAATTTGAAATAAAAATGTTCATTAGATAGCAAATAATTCATAGGTAATTATGATCAGAAAAGCAACATCACTAAAAATACATAAGTGACTATAACAACCTCAAACAGTAGCTAACAGCAATATTTTAATACATTTTATTTGATCCAATTTACAAATGAAATTATATTTTACCCAAACTAGTTTTTGGTGATAGATAATAATGCACTGCGTTTTATGAGCTAGGTCACATATTTTATAAAAGTAAATTAGTAGCCTAACAATTAGCAAAACAGAAATAAAACAAAAAATAGAAATAGAAAAAGAAAGGGCTTACCGGTTACTGGCGCTCTGGGCCGTGAGTGCACAGTAGCTCGCGGCCCAGCCCATCCACGCCATCGTCCTCCTCGCGCCGCTGTCGCGCGCGCGCACTGACACGGCGGCGCCCGTCGCGGTGTCGTCCATCCACGCCATCCCCGACGCCGTTAAGTGCTGCCCCGAGCCCCTCTCGTCCGTCCCCGCAACCCTAGCCCACTCGCTCGTCCCCACTCGCTCTCTCTCCCCCTTTTCGCGCAGCCACCCGAGAGCCCGCCGTCACCGACGCTCGATCCCGCGGCCACCGTGCCCCGATCACCGCTCCGCCACGCCCGACGCGTTCCCCGTCCTCGACTACGCCGACTGCACCGCCTAGCTGGAGCCGAGCGCCTCTGCCGCGACCTCCCCGAGCTCTTCTTCCCCGCACGGTCGTCTTCGTCTCCGGCGCCGATTCGCCGCCGTCGCCCTCCCCCGAGCACGCTAACGCACACCTGCAGGACCAATGTGAGCAGCCGCGTCTTTTCCCCTCTCTCCCCGCGCGATTTCGCCGCCGTAGCTCGCCGCATTGGAGATGCCCGAACGCGCCGCCGCCTGACCTCGTCACCGACGAGGCTCCGGTGACCAAACGGTCACGGGCTTGTGCCCATCGAGCTCGCCGCAGCCCATAGAGCCTCCCTAGCGCCTCATCTCGCCCGTTTGCACGCCGCATTGCCCGCCCCGTAGCTCACCCGAACGGCTCGCCGCCGGGGAGGTCCTCGCGCTCGCCTCCGACCGTCCTAGCCCCTCCGACCACCCCCGTTGGACGCGCCATCGTCTCGCAGTTCCAACGCACCCAACCGCGACCAAAATGGTGGCCCGTGCGCGATTCCGACCGGTGCCCGTAGCCGCGCCGCCGCGAAACGCACTCGCCGGCTTGATTTCCGGTGAGTCGCCGGTGACGCTGAGCTGGCCTGACCGGTGGGGCCCGCTGAGCCACAGACGGGTGGGCCCAGTTGACTCGTTGACTGGGTCAACCCACTGACATGTGGGGCCCCACGAATTAAACTGATTTTATAAATAAATAAAACATTAATTAAATCGGTTAATTAATTAGTTAATTAGTTTAAACGCTAATCACTCACTGACAGTGCGGGCCCACCAGATAATTAGGATTAGATTAATTAGATTAACCCTGTTTAGATAGTCCAGAGGCTGACCAGTGGGTCCCACTGGACCCACAGGTCAGATTTGACCCTGGTCAGCCGCTGGTTGACCGCTGACGTCAGCTATGCGTCATGCTGACGTCACCACTACACTGTTTCGGATAATCCTAATTTATATAATTAAAATAATTCCAGAATTTAGTTTAAACTTTGAAAAATCATATCTTTTAAACCGTAACTCGGATTGAAATAATTTATATATGAAAAATGATCTGAAAAATTTGAAGATTTTGAATATGTGATCCAAATGCTGATCCAACACTCCTAGCTAGATGAGCATGTAACATTTTGCCTGTTTTCGTCAAATGAATAGTGCCCAACCTTAATTAAATAAATCCAAATAAATTCCTAAATTAACTAAATCATTTAGTTAGGCAGTTAAACACATCTGCACCTCATTTAGGCATGTCATGCATGGTGTTTGCATTTTGCCGTGGATTTACTGTTTCTTCCCCCCTCCATCTCCCCCGATAGACGCCGAGACCGACGCCGTTGCAGCAGAGTTCGACTACCCCCCGACGAGCAGCCGACTGACGATCAGACACTTTCTACAGAGCTTCCAGGCAAGCAACCCCCCCTTGACGCATGCCGATACCTCCTATTCTTTCTTCCCCCTGCTTGCATTAGAAATTGCCGCTGCTTCACTTTATCCTATTCTGATGCATAGCCTGTTTTTGTCGCCTTGCTATTGAAATCTTACCTGTTATCCCATGATGCCTAGTTAGCTAAGCTGTTGTTCCATCTGTGGCCCTTCGTCTTGTCTGTATGCCCTGCTTGATATCGGGCCGTGATCACTTTGGGTGTGATCGCGGAAATGCTTACCTTTTTACATTCATTTACTGCTACGGGGCTGAAGGGCTGGTGGTACCATCCAGTCAGAGATGGACCTGAGTCCTGACAGCGCCCGATGTTAAAGACGGGCTGGCCCCAAGGGTGCCCGCGAGAGAACAATGCTAAAGACGGGTAGTCATCAAGAGTACCCGCGAGTGATACCAAGTCGGAGCGACAGAAACTCTGATCGTCTCTGCGAGTTCTAAATACGCCTAACGGAACTGGGTATTTGAGCTGAGTGGGTCGTCGTGCCCTATACGCACTACCACCACGTGGGATAATGGTTATGGGACCCTCTACGTCGTATGTATCAGCCGAAAGCTCTGTCAGACGTCCAGTTCAGCATTGTGGCCGGGTCGGATCGGCGCCCCAGAGGTGGTGCCTGGATCCACCTTGCGCACAACGACCCGGAGTGCACAGGGCGATGGCCCAAGACCCCTGAGCACTTAGGATGTAGACCGGCGGGGACCTCTCTGCTTAGCCTAGGTAGGACTGCGTCGTGTTGATCACCCGAGGCCGGGTATTACCCAGCAAGTGTGTCCGGCCAGAGGTAATCGAGCGTGTTGGGTAACAGTAGTGCACCCCTGCAGGGAAGTAATCTATTCGAATAGCCGTGTCCACGGTAACAAGACGCTCGGAGTTGTGCCCGGATCTATGACAACTACAAAGTGATGATGATACATGTTAACTGTTACTACTGCCATCGGGATCGCTTTCTCGCGGGATAGTCGAGAAAGGATCTCGGGGAGTTGCTGCTATACAACCACATATATGCTACTATATTCTACTCTCTTCTGTTGCTTCAAGATTGCTTGAAGATGCTAGTCTTCGATAGGCTAGGTTTCTCCCCCTCTATTCTGGCATTCTGCAGTTCAGTCCAAAGATATAGCCCCATTCCTTTGATACAAGTGCATAATTAGTATAGTTCTGATGTCAGTCTTGCGAGTACTTTGGATGAGTACTCACGGTTGCTCTGCTATTCTTTTCCCCCATATTCAATTGATGATACATCAGACGACGGAGCCCAGGAGCAGGAGATTCTCGGAGGCGCTTACTGCTGGAGTGAGCCAGCTGACCAGGAGTAGTTCGGAGGTCCCAGGCAGGAGGCATGCGCCCTTTCGATCAGAGCCGTTGTTTATTTTCGCCTTCTTAAGGCACCTTGTTTAACTTTGTGTCTGTACTCAGATACGTTTGCTTCCGCTGATGCTTGTATGACTCGGGCTTTTGTATTCGAGCCCTCGAGGCCCCTGGCTTGTAATATAAAGCTTGTATTATTTTATTTGTGTTTAGAGTTGTGTTGTGATATCTTCCCGTGAGTCCTTAGGCTTGATCGTGTGCATTTGCGTGTATGATTAGTGCACGATTAAGTCGAGGGCGTCACACTACACTGGTGATGCAATTAACTGCTATAAGATGAAAGGCTAACTGCTATAAGATGAAAGGCTCGACCGAACCACTTAAATGCATCACCAGTTTACCTCAAGTCCACACAATGTCACCTTCGCCAACTTCGCCGGAAAGAAAGACGTCGTTCGACAGAATCAGTTCGCCTTCGCCGGTAGTCCGCACACTGTCGCCTCCGCCGACTTCGCCGGAAAGCAAGACGTCGTCCGACAGAATCAGTTCGCCTTCGCCGGTAGTCCGCCAACTGTCGCCTCCGCCGACTTTGCCGGAAAGCAAGACGCCGTCCGACAGAATCAAATCGCCTTCGCCGGTAGTCCGCCAACTGTCGCCTATGCCGACTTCACCGGAAAGCAAGACGCTGTCCGACAGAATCAGTCCGCCTTCGCCGATAGTCCGCCAACTGTCGCCTCCACCGACTTCGCCAGAAAACAACACGCCGCCCGACAAAATATGTCCAATGTCGTCTCGGCCTACTTCGCCGGCCAATTCTATGCTCGAGGTACGTGCACAAAGAATTGAAATAAGAGATTTTGGTTATCTGGCAACCTGCACTTCATTGCATCAAATATGTCTTCCCCGCCGTGCCGGCCCTACTCCCCTGCACTCAACAGCCAGCCGCGGCCGATCACCTGACCCGTTAACGCTTGGCTGCTAACTATTTTTCTTGCCACCCTGCCTCGCCCCAGCATCACAACCACAAGCACGTGTAGCCATCACCGCTCCACCGCGCCGCCTACTAGAACAACTCTTCTGTGCCTATCCTGTTCGCCGGCGTACCAGCAGCCACGCCGTGCTCTGTATGTGCTAATACGAGAGCCTACCAATTATAGATTCCTGCATGTATATGATTTTTGTTATTATAATTGCAGCCCATGCCAAGCAACATATCCTCTGATACAAAGATTAAAGGTCCTGAATTATAGTGTTATGCATTAGAGATACATGCATGTATATTATACATTGGTAGACAGAATATGCAATCTGGCAGTGATGTAGACAGTTTGAATATGTCCTATAATTAGCTTTTCAATATTATTATATGATTTCAAAATTGGACGTTTAACTTCAATTTTGTTGTTATTGCAGAAAAATGATGGCATCGCTGAATTGACCATTGTAGACGATTTTGATAAATTTGATAACCGTCCTTCAAAAAAAGCAAAAAATACCGATTCAGGTGTTGAGGAGCTAACACCTATGTCAACATCTATTTCAGTTTCCGAATGTTTTGAATCAATTGTGCCAGAATTGGATAATAACATAGATCATGATACATTGCCATCACCTCCATCCACAACTAGCTCGACAGTGACATCGGTTTTATATGATTATCTCCCACAAGGTATTTGTTTGATTTATTATGTCAACTTTCATATTCAATATATTCTTAAATTATTTGACTTTTTGCAGATTATGCATTGACCGACAATGATGAATGTGCTCATCTAGCAATAGAATCATGTTTTAGAAAACAATTACTTGTTAAGATAGATGGAAGTTCTGTCTTACAAAATCAATTGATGTGCCTGCTAGATGAAAAAGAGTGGGTAAATGATGATGTAATTACCCTTGCTCAAACATCAAATAAAATTCCAATCACTAATATTTATTAGTAATGTATTTTCTGAAAATTTTAATTATAGGTGATCAACGCATATATATGTTGTATAAAGGACCAAATACAAGTCCAGAATGATAGTACAGTATATTTTGAGAGTCCTTTTGTTACCTCACTGTTAAGACGGGATGACAACCTTGGAATACAAGAAGATGGTAAGTTTATGAGGGATATTGTCAAAAAATATATGAAGCATGACATGGTAATGTCCATATCCATAATTTTCATGTTCTAGGTTTCGTACATTTTTTATTTTTTATTTTCCTAATCATACATTTTAATTTTTTATTTTCCTACTTACTTTTGTTACAGATTGAACTTCCAATAAATACGGGCAATACACATTGGTATTTAGCTGTTGTGAATACAAAAAAGCGAGAGATTCAAGTACTCGACTCATTATGCTGGAAGTTTGACCGAGATGATCTCTTTATTACGGTTAGTTACTACACCAATTTTAATCCTACATGTAAATGACATAAATTCATACTTTGTTAATGTGTACAATTTCTGAGCCCTAATTGTTTTTATAGCTACGAGGAGTACAATTTCATTTGGATCTTCTTAAAAGTCAAAACTTGATTAGCGACAATTGGAAAGACATTGATCTTACTGAATGGAAGATCACAGAACAATTACAAAAGCCAATTCAAAAAGACAGTTCTTCATGTGGTTTGTTTATGGTCAAATTTATGGAATATTTCACCGGATGTGCACTATCCAACACAGTTACACAGGTACATGTCTATTTTGTTTAATAAAAAGTATGTTTATCTAATATACTAATATGTGTTCATGTTGCACAGGAAATGATTACTTCTTTTAGGTTTAAGTTAGCTATCATACTATTATGTTGGAAAACAAACACCGCAGCGATGACTACAATCATTGAAGAAAGTGACGATGACACTGCGGAAGATCCTGATGATGTTCAAATATTACAAGATCTAAACATGTGTTGTTAAAGTACATGATCTTTTACTTCCAAGCAATAATATTGACTTTGTTCATGTTTTCTGTTGCTACATTACAATTTAAACCATCCAACTCCATATCAGTACTACTCCAAACAGAAACTGGAATGATTTTGTCATGGATTTTACAAGATCAGCAAGTTGAGCATTTTTCTGAAACTTTTATGCACAAGGAAGACTAGCCTTAGTCTGACACTGAGGAGCAAGTAAATTAAAAGGTACTGAAACATGGTCATCTCTCTGTACAGAGGCGAATCTAAATATGACCATCTCCTACAGATGTAGAACTTCCTTTCTTTCTCTCATTTACCCGCAAGGCCAGCTGCAACAAGCAACAAAGGCAAGCAGCAGCGGCAAGCAAAACAACCAGCAGCTGCAAGCGGCAAAGCAAGCAGCCAGCAGCGGCAACAACAACAAGCAGCAAAGCAAGCCAGCACCGAACAACAGCAACAAGCAGCCAGCAGCAGGCAGAGGCGACTCCTCACCTTGTGGTTCGTGGCGGGGTCGTATGGCTCAGGGAGGCGAGAGGATGGACAGCAGCGAGTTCCACACGGCATCAATGGTGGTCAGCGATCGAGGAAGAAGTAGGAGGGACCCGCGGCTTCGAGTCCGTGGTCAGAGGAGACGCGGACGACGCGGAGCCCGTCACGGTCCCTGTAGCTGCACGGGGAGGAGGATGACCGCGGCGGCGTCGCAACGGCGGCCGATGGAACCGAGAAAGGCGGCCTTGGTTCAAGAGGTTCCTGCACTCCGGCGCCCGGAATCACCATTAAAGGAACGACAGGAGCAACAATGGAGCTAGGGAACTACCTAGGAGCAAGAACGCATCGGAGAAACGAGGTGGTTCATGGCGGCATCTAGCGGGCGTGCATGTCGGAGCTGGAGGTGTGGACGTCGATCCGGACTGACGGCTGGCGGATCCCGCCGGTCCTTGCGTCTTGCGTTGCAACGGCGAGCAGCGGCGTCCCCGGCGAGCTTGACAAGAAAGGGGATCCAGGGAGGGAGGAAAAGAGTGAGGAGAGAGGTAGTGGAATGGAGGAAGAGACAGACGGGCAGGGGGTTGCAGGCGATGACACTACTGGGCTGACCCACGAGACCCACTGGTCAGTGGAAAGGAGGGGTTGAAAGAAAATTAAAAAAAAATTGGCTGGAATATCTCTTCCTCCTCAGGATTTCACACAAAATTAACTGCTATAAGATGAAAGGCTCGACCGAACCACTTAATTGCATCACCAGTTTACCTCAAGTCCACACAATGTCACCTTCGCCAACTTCGCCGGAAAGAAAGACGCCGTTCGACAGAATCAGTTCGCCTTCGCCGGTAGTCCGCACACTGTCGCCTCCACCGACTTCGCCGGAAAGCAAGACGTCGTCCGACAGAATCAGTTCGCCTTCGCCGGTAGTCCGCCAACTGTCGCCTCCGCCGACTTCGCCGGAAAGCAAGACGCCGTCTGAGAGAATCAGTTCACCTTCGCCGGTAGTCCGCCAACTGTCGCCTCCGCCGACTTCACCGGAAAGCAAGACGCTGTCCGACAGAATCAGTCCGCCTTCGCCGATAGTCCGCCAACTGTCGCCTCCACCGACTTCGCCAGAAAACAACACGCCGCCCGACAAAATATGTCCAATGTTGTCTGGGCCTACTTCGCCGGCCAATTCTATGCTCGACGTACGTGCACAAAGAATTGAAATCAGAGATTTTGGTTATCTGGCAACCTACACTTCATTGCATCAAATATGTCTTCCCTGCCGTGCCGGCCCTACTCCCCTGCACCCAACAGCCACCCGCGGCCGATCACCTGACCCGTTAACGCTTGGCTGCTAGCTATTTTTCTTGCCGCCCTGCCTCGCCCCAGCATCACAACCACAAGCACATGTAGCCATCACCACTCCACCGCGCCGCCTACTAGAACAACTCTTCTGTGCCTATCCTGTTCGCCGGCATACCAGTAGCCACGCCGTGCTCTATATGTGCTAATACGAGAGCCTACCAATTATAGATTCCTGCATGTATATGATTTTTGTTATTATAATTGCAGCCCATGCCAAGCAACATATCCTCTGATACAAAGATTAAAGGTCCTGAATTATAGTGTTATGCATTAGAGATACATGCATGTATATTATACATTGGTAGACAGAATATGCAATCTGGCAGTGATGTAGACAGTTTGAATATGTCCTATAATTAGCTTTTCAATATTATTATATGATTTCAAAATTGGACGTTTAACTTCAATTTTGTTGTTATTGCAGAAAAATGATGGCATCGCTGAATTGACCATTGTAGACGATTTTGATAAATTTGATAACCGTCCTTCAAAAAAAGCAAAAAATACCGATTCAGGTGTTGAGGAGCTAACACCTATGTCAACATCTACTTCAGTTTCTGAATGTTTTGAATCAATTGTGCCAGAATCGGATAATAACATAGATCATGATACATTGCCATCACCTCCATCCACAACTAGCTCGACAGTGACATCGGTTTTATATGATTATCTCCCACAAGGTATTTGTTTGATTTATTATGTCAACTTTCATATTCAATATATTCTTAAATTATTTGACTTTTTGCAGATTATGCATTGACCGACAATGATGAATGTGCTCATCTAGCAATAGAATCATCTTTCAGAAAACAATTACTTGTTAAGATAGATGGAAGTTCTGTCTTACAAAATCAATTGATGTGCCTGCTAGATGAAAAAGAGTGGGTAAATGATGATGTAATTACCCTTGCTCAAACATCAAATAAAATTCCAATCACTAATATTTATTAGTAATGTATTTTCTGAAAATTTTAATTATAGGTGATCAACGCATATATATGTTGTATAAAGGACCAAATACAAGTCCA
Organism: Elymus sibiricus; assembly: GCA_039707655.1. Classification (NCBI taxonomy): domain Eukaryota; kingdom Viridiplantae; phylum Streptophyta; class Magnoliopsida; order Poales; family Poaceae; genus Elymus; species Elymus sibiricus. Next base: position 41,675,900 of record CM077670.1, read on the forward strand.
GAATGATAGTACAGTATATTTTGAGAGTCCTTTTGTTACCTCACTGTTAAGACGGGATGACAACCTTGGAATACAAGAAGATGGTAAGTTTATGAGGGATATTGTCAAAAAATATATGAAGCATGACATGGTAATGTCCATATCCATAATTTTCATGTTCTAGGTTTCGTACATTTTTTATTTTTTATTTTCCTAATCATACATTTTAATTTTTTATTTTCCTACTTACTTTTGTTACAGATTGAACTTCCAATAAATACGGGCAATACACATTGGTATTTAGCTGTTGTGAATACAAAAAAGCGAGAGATTCAAGTACTCGACTCATTATGCTGGAAGTTTGACCGAGATGATCTCTTTATTACGGTTAGTTACTACACCAATTTTAATCCTACATGTAAATGACATAAATTCATACTTTGTTAATGTGTACAATTTCTGAGCCCTAATTGTTTTTATAGCTACGAGGAGTACAATTTCATTTGGATCTTCTTAAAAGTCAAAACTTGATTAGCGACAATTGGAAAGACATTGATCTTACTGAATGGAAGATCACAGAACAATTACAAAAGCCAATTCAAAAAGACAGTTCTTCATGTGGTTTGTTTATGGTCAAATTTATGGAATATTTCACCGGATGTGCACTATCCAACACAGTTACACAGGTACATGTCTATTTTGTTTAATAAAAAGTATGTTTATCTAATATACTAATATGTGTTCATGTTGCACAGGAAATGATTACTTCTTTTAGGTTTAAGTTAGCTATCATACTATTATGTTGGAAAACAAACACCGCAGCGATGACTACAATCATTGAAGAAAGTGACGATGACACTGCGGAAGATCCTGATGATGTTCAAATATTACAAGATCTAAACATGTGTTGTTAAAGTACATGATCTTTTACTTCCAAGCAATAATATTGACTTTGTTCATGTTTTCTGTTGCTACATTACAATTTAAACCATCCAACTCCATATCAGTACTACTCAAACAGAAACTGGAATGATTTTGTCATGGATTTTACAAGATCAGCAAGTTGAGAATTTTTCTGAAACTTTTATGCACAAGGAAGACTAGCCTTAGTCTGACACTGAGGAGCAAGTAAATTAAAAGGTACTGAAACATGGTCATCTCTCTGTACAGAGGCGAATCTAAATATGACCATCTCCTACAGATGTAGAACTTCCTTTCTTTCTCTCATTTACCCGCAAGGCCAGCAGCAGCAAGCAACAAAGGCAAGCAGCAGCGGCAAGCAAAACAACCAGCAGCAGCAAGCGACAAAGCAAGCAGCCAGCAGCGGCAACAACAGCAAGCAGCAAAGCAAGCCAGCACCGAACAACAGCAACAAGCAGCCAGCAGCAGGCAGAGGCGACTCCTCACCTTGTGGTTCGTGGCGGGGTCGTATGGCTCAGGGAGGCGAGAGGATGGACAGCAGCGAGTTCCACACGGCATCAATGGCGGTCAGCGATCGAGGAAGAAGTAGGAGGGACCCGCGGCTTCGAGTCTGTGGTGATATTCTTGGTTTCGTCCCGCGCTTACCTGTTTTTCCCGTCCGTTAAAACATTTTTTTCCGTTAAAATTTGACGTTCTGCATTATATATTGGGCCTGGGCATTAAAAGTTTCACATCTGGGCCACGTTCACGTCTATTTGGGCCCCCTTGGTCCGTCGCTGCACGTGTATGCGACTTCCCTACCTCGCCTGCACGTTCCTGTGGCCAGGTCACGATTATTTTTCCATAAAAGAATATCTAAGAAAATTGGTGGGCTGGAGATTCGAACTAGAGATCTCCTTTCTTGTAGGAGGTGGAACAGGATGACCAACTACGATAGCTAAGTATTGTGATCAGATTCGAGTTGTATTTTATTTGTATATGCTCTGGACCCTGTAATTAACTGGATTGGGTCTGGGCCTTCGCACCACACATAAATCATGAGCGTACAAAAATAGAGCCCACCCTACAGTATTAATGCCTGGTGTTGAATAGTCCCACATGGCTCCAATCAAATGATTCTCACCAATTTATATATGTTTAACAACATTGTCTGGTGTGAGCTAACTAAACAGAATCCTTGACATGCAAGAGGGGAAGTGCTTTGGAGGCTTGGAGGCTGTATGATACAGTGGGCTGGGATATATTGCAAAGTCGCTTAAGACGTTGTGGCTCATGTCTGCATGCATGCAATAGTGATGCAAGAGGTGATTTGTTGGGCTTAATAGTTGATGTAAGAGGCTCATGTGTGCATGCATGCAGTAGTGGGCTCGGATATATCAAAGAAGTTGTAGCTTTGTTGGGAATGGAACGATGCAAGGGGTGCTTGATCCATGCATGCATAGTAATGCAAAAGAGCTTTGTTGGGAATGGAATGATGGAAGCGGTGCTTGATCCAAGCAATGCGTGCACTCACAGTAGTGAGAAAGTGTAGCTATATATAATTAGTGTTACGGAACTGTAATTTTTACTTCTTCTAAACTGTACAGCTGATATGTATTATCTGTAGAATTTTGCGTGCAACTCCTGTCGCCGGATGAGATAGTCCGGATGCTGCACTGTTTGACGTAACGGTCAATCCTGGTTCATGCCAACCGGAGACATACGCTGTTTCAACTTTCGCCCGGGCTCCACGCTCATTCACTCCAACACCACAGATAGGGATCAACATCACGGACGGTTGTGGACGTCTTTGCGATAGCATTTTCAGCACCTCAACCGGGGGACTCTGCGCTCGTGCATGCCGGTACTATCGTCGAGCCTCATTGTCGCCTGATTAATGGCAACCGTGTTTGCTAAGTTCATAAAAATCCTTACGTGCTGCATTCTTTAGTACGACGGTGCAATAACATTTTTTCTCCCGTTGCAACGCACGGGCATGTTTTGCTAGTAAGGATAAGGAAAATCAGCTCAATAGTCCAACCATCGTACGTGATCTAGCTGCCGTACCATCTAGCTGCCGTACGTGATACGTGATCTAGCTGCCGTACGTGATGTTGCCGTACGTGACCAAAACTAACGGAAAAAAGGAAAAAAACTAACAAAAAAAACGGAAAAAAAATCTAACCGCGGGACGAAACCAAGAATATCATACCATCTAGCTGCCGTACGTGATACGTGATCTAGCTGCCGTACGTGATGTTGCCGTACGTGACCAAAACTAACGGAAAAAAGGAAAAAAACTAACAAAAAAAGGGAAAAAAAATCTAACCGCGGGACGAAACCAAGAATATCACCTTGCTTTATTAGTAAAATATATATATATATATATATATATATATATATATATATATATATATATATATATATATATATATATATATATATATATATATAGGGGTATATAGATTAGGTAAAGATAGGTAAAGACTTCAACATTTATTGTCAACACCCAGCAAAAATATATATTTATTGTTAATGTTTTCATGATAATTGGACAATGTTTTGGTGAGCAACTAGAAAACTTATCTCGTTCGCAAAAAAACAACAAGAAAACTTATCTAAATTGTGCTACCTATGCATGTACTAGCTAGTGTTTCTGTATGCATATACATTATTTAAACAAGTATAGTAAGATTCGTACTTTTATTTGTGCCATGAGAATATTTCATGATGCTAAACTAGGTAGATACTCATGCATTTTTATATGGATAAAACAAATGATGCCCCCTGTCGCCAAAACGTATGCAACATTTCTTTGAAAGTCAAATTGCTTTAATTTAGTGATATTAATTTTTAGATTATGTAAATGACATAGAGAAGGTTACAAGAACAGCTCGCAACACACGAAATAGAAAGCTTGTGGCGCCAGCATCTGAAGCACAATATGTTCGACATAGATCTAAAAATGTGTCGTCGACTAGATGAAAGTGACGAGACTCCCCCCCCCCCCCCCCCCCCCCGAAAAAACATGTGCATCCAGAAAAAAACATGTGCATCGTGTTGTTTCCAAATCCATCGATCGGTGATCTCAATGTCGATGCCACCCCCTTCCTCTTTTTCTCGAATACGCACGAGTATGCGTACTATATATTAAAGGAGAAGAGCCAAGCCGGCTGATACAACGCCTTTCGGCAATGTGCTACCCCTAGAGGTTAGCACCCACATCCACCGTGACAACACCGGCAACTAACCTGATGTAGGGTGGAACCCTAACGGTGTCGATCTTTCACGATTGGAGCGGATCCCGCGAAGAACACGAAGAACACGAGAGGGGAAAACGAGAGGAAACACTCAAATAGACAAGACACAATCACACATGTGCTAAATCCACATACACACGGAGAGATTCACGATCCAAAGTCAACAAAGGACGATACAAACGGTAGCTAGTTCATCCCGATCCGGAGAGGAGTCGAGGTCTTGATATCCCGGAGGATCTTCTCACATGGAGGTCTTGAACTCCATGGGAGTGGTCTCTCTCTCTCTCTCTCAAGAGTAGAGGTAGGAGCAAAGCTCAACTAAGATGAGCTATCATCTTTGCTAACCCTAAAACGTAGGTGGAAGAAGAGTATATATAGTCTAAGGGGCGAAGGGGTACACGGGTCTCGGCCCAAGTCAATGCACGCAGGCAGGGCCGGAAGTTCCGGGTGCGGCCGGAGGTTCCGGTGGCCGGAAGTTCCGGGCAGGTTCCGGCCGGGTTCCGGGCTAACCAGAGAGTTGTCGCGCTCGGGGCTGGGCTGGATGCCGGGGGCCGGAAATTCCGGGCAGGCAGGAGGTTCCGGGGGCCGGAGGTTCCGGGCGAGGATCCGGGCAAGTTCCGGGCTGAACAGAGATTGGCACGCCTGGGGCCGTTCTGGACGTCGGAGGCCGGAAGTTCCGGAGCGGCCGGAAGGTCCGGGCTTTTTCCAGAAGCTTGTCCATGCTTCTTCTTCCTTCTCTTCCAAGCTTCCCTCGCGGACGGTGTAGTTGTACACGTGCGCTGGCACTCCTCCTCCTCGTCCGTGGTGCTCCGACAATACCTATGTATGCACACGAGTGGAGTGTCAAGTAGTATACCATCCTCGAAGGGGTCAAGTGAACACGCGTAAAGGAGATGATTCACCTTTGTGTGTGTGGAGTAGATGTCGCACGTGTCACTTGCCAAACGGGCTCTTGACATGGTGATGTTCGTAGGATGCTCCGCATCATCTCCCCCCCCCCTCCTTGGGAAAGATCCGACCTCGGATCGAAAACCAAATCACCATGGGAAAGAGATGGCTTCGCCGTGTAGAAGTGGACGATCACCAAGTACTCTTCATCTTGAAGCTCGAAACGGTCACTTTCCAATGTCGCACCGTCTTGTGATTCCTTCAAAAGGAGCAAGGACAACAAACACTTGGAAAAACAAATGTGGTTAGCGTTAGTGCAAAACCAAACATGCAAGTGGTGATTCACCCAACAAGTGTAGTCATCAAGCATAGCATATGGTTTGACAAAGAAGTGAGCCATGGCATGTAAGCATGTTAATTGAGCACAAGCAAAGTCATCATGCAATCAATGGCATAGCGATCATGCACAAAGTGCTCAACAAAAGGTCTATGGTAGGCATAGGAATCATTCACAACACCAAATAAAATGAAGTGTCTAAACACACGGGTCAAGTGCAAGACAAACCAAGCATAATGTGCACATGGTGTAGTGAAGATAGTATGGCACTCGACACAATGGAAATAGCAAGTGTTCATCATGTGTGAGGCAATCAAGTCAATCATGTGACAATTAATGGGACATGGCATATGTGGAGTGATGACATTGTTGCAACCAAGCATATTATAGGAGCGAGTGGGCAACAAGTTGGATGCAACACACAAGGCATATATGTCATGAGGCATGGAAAGATGAAAATGATAAGTCGAAGCAAGATCTCGAACATGTGCGCAATAAAGTGGTCCAAGATGACCAATAATTCTCATGGTGCAAGCAACACAAGTAGTATGATCCACAATATCCATGCTCAAGAAGGATGTCACCTGAAAAGCGTGTCCTTGTGCGTCCTTCACAATGCTGAAGCACAAGCAAGTGCGATGTAGAAGCGAGTCGGTCGAAAGTGTACTAGGCTCGCTCTCAAGAGCTCGGATGGTCAACTCGCGTGAAGTGGAAGTTGACACGATGTCGAAGGATCCTACACATGCACACAACCAAGAAAAGAACGTATGTGCACGGTAGATAAACGCATCATCTATCATGATGGTTCTCTTCTCTTGCACATAACCATTAGTAGCAAAAGTGCATGAATAATATGATGCAACAATGGCAATATTCATGGCACTAGGCATATGGTGCAAAGAAGGAAGACACGCATGCTTCACATGAAAGATGTGAAAAGCTCCAATAATATGGGAGAAAGCCATGGGGGCGATCTCATTAGCAAGACTAAAATCATAGTTGCACTCAATACATGGCAAATCATCTAGCATGAGAGAGGCAACATATGGAGATATATGAGAAGAAGCAATATCAATCATGTGCAAAGCATGTGAATGGATGCCATCAACCGCATGAAACGAGCAAGTATGAATCATCGGTGATGCAACAAGGCAAGCAATCATAGTAATCGTGTCGTGCAAACTAGTGGAGCGAAGATGCAACACACTAGAGGAAATCATGGCAATCATGTCATGTGAGCAAATAATAGATATAGGCAATGCACATGACATATCGTAAGCACGAACACAAAGCAATATCAAAGTATCATCATAGGCATGGGGTACAAAGCAAACATGGCAATAACAAGTGATATCTCCACCAAGCATGCAAATACACATACAAGTACTAGAATCATGAATCATGTGTAATGCAAAGCATGGGTCACCAAAGCATGTCATCCAAATGGAAATGAGCATATCATGCAAAGTGAACATGGCAATATGGGCAAAGGATATGTAATGGACAATAACCCATAACCATGTGAGGGCCATGTAGAAGAAATGCGCGAAGTCATTGTGCTGTGGGAGCGGTGGGAATGACAATCCACGGAATCCCAAATCATCATTGCTCTCTAGAGCTCGTTTTGTTAGCTCTTGTGCTTGCGAGGTAGACGAGTAAGGATGGGGACCTACACAAGAAAAAGACAAACGAAACAAAGTGTGTGCATGGTAAATGTACACATCATCTATCATGATGTGTATGTGCACGTGAGAGTTAGCACAAAAGAAGCAATGCTCAAAGAAATTTGAGACATGGTATATGAACATGTCATCCATCATGAAAGAATAGTTGTTATGTATAACACGATGGTGACACAAATTTAGCATGCAAGTATATGGCACAGCAATATCAAATTCATTCATGGGGAGCATATCGTGCACACAATCATGGAAATCATGCAAGTCATAGGATGGATCAAAATCTCCTAACATGTATGAGGAAACTATGGGGGTCGCCTCATGAGCAATAGCGGACGCATAATATGGAGAAAATTGACAACATGGCAAACAATGCATGTCCGAAGCTAGGTGATCATGGCATGGCATATGAGAGAAATGATGCAAAGGGAGCATATCAATATCATCACAAGAAAAACAAATACCAATAACCATGGGCTTGTCATCTATGCTATATGTGCAAATTGGGGTCATTTTAATGGCATATGCATAGTCACTATGATGAGATTGCAAATATGTCATATTGTTGATCTCATGCATAGCATATGACAAGTCAAGAGGGGTTGCAAACATGATGTGACCGAGAGAATTATCACAAGATAACCTATGTAACATGGCATCACAACTAATAGACTCCATATGGCAATCATCAAACTCATCATAAACGGGTAAATCATCGCATGAGGAAGTCGCACTAGCATCAAGCATGTTAATAGGAGGATCGACATCATGCAAGCAATCAATGTCAAGAATGTCCACTAGTGGGACAAGAGCATCACCTTCACCTATGTTACCTTTGTCATTCCACTCATGTGGTGTAGGTGAGGTGGCAAAGACCAAATTGTGGTCATCATCATCGTGATGGAACCATGTGGGGGGTGCATCATAGTCCACCATGGCCATCGTCTTGTCCATAGGAGGGACGAAGTCGTCGAGGGTCAGCGCGTCATCATATATGGGACCTAGCACCAAATGAGAAGACACAATAGAGGTAGAGGTTAAGTCGTTAGAGTTTGAAATGGCCTCACAAGACCTATCAACTATCACACTCTCTCTATGTGGTGGCTCACTCACTCCCTCAAAGTAGGTGCACTCAAAGTCACATATGGTGGAGTCACTCGTCTCACTCAAGTGGTGGGGGTTGTGGCTCTCCTCACATGCGAATTGGGTCATCTCATCATATATGGGGCTAGTGGTGAAGTCACTCTCACTCTCAATATGGTGGCATAAGTCACTCAAGTCATCATCGTCGTCGCCGTGGATGAAGGCCGAAGATGGCACATCATCACTCTCGCCTCCAAAGATGGAAGCATCATGCTTGCTCGCCACCTTGTCGTTCGCCTCCAAATCTTGATCCTTGAGTTGCTCCGTAGTCGTAGTCGTCGCCGTGCCATCTTCAAAAAGAGTCATGGTAGACTCGGCATCGTCAATGCCACAAAGAGGTATGGCGGTGAAGTCGAACTTGGAAGCATCGTCTTGGAGATCGTCGGGCGTGGACATCTCAGTGGTACTAGCCTCATGCTCGCCGTCTTGGAGCGTGGTCGTCGTGAAGTGTGCTCGGGGTCGAGTAGACTTGGCCTTCATGTGTTCTTTGTCCGCTTGGAGGGCACCAATGTACATGTTGTCGAGGGACTCGTAGTTGTTGGTGAAGAGAGTCTTGGCAATGTCGTTGTTCAATCCCATCGTGAAGTGGAACTTCATCCAAATGGGGTCGTCCACACCGGCTCGTCGCAAGGCTTTCTTCATCTCCATGAAGTACTCGTCGAGGGACTTGGATCCTTGTATGGTATTCTCCAATTGGTGAAGAAGATGTTCCGTGTAGGCGGAAGGCACAAACTCTCGCCGCATCACTTTCTTCATCTTGGGCCAACTCATGTTGTAGCTCTTCGAAGGTGTGTGAAGCCACCATGTCGACGCGTAGTCGTGGAAGGTACTTGTGGAGCACTTCACTTGATCTTCGGAGGGGACTTGATGTAGCTTGAGGTAGTCGTCCATCTTGCGCTCCCACTCGAGATACTCCTCGGGGTCTTGAATCCCATAGAAAGGGAGCTCGTGGTCGGTGTCGAGGTCGTAGTAGCTTGTGGAAGTCACGGACTTGAGCTTGGGGAGCTTCTCTTGAGTGTAATCTTGAGGTGCTTGTTGGCGAAGATGCCGTATGTCCAAAGGCGAAGATGCCTTGAAGGCGCTTGGCGAAGATGCCAAGGTAGATGGTGAAGTCGTGGAGCGGTGGTTGGTGTTGAGCTCTTGACCTTCACGTTCTTGTCGGTGATGGTGTCGATGCCGATGTGACCTTGCCGGAGATGGTAGCTCGGAAGCATGTGCACTTGAGCGTCTTCTCGAAGATGAGGGAGACCTCTTGGCGGTCTTGATGAGGGCTATGAGCTCCTCCTTGTGAGCTTGCATCTTGGCGTCGATGAAGTTTTTCGTGGTATCGAACTCGTCGTTGTTGGTGTAGACCGAAGTAGATGTGCTTTGCCTATCCATCATGCTCAAGCAAAAATGTGAGTGGAAGAAAGGAAAGAACTAGACCAAATGTACCTTATCCAACGTTGAAGATGGATCAATGATCACTCAATAATGTATTATGGAAGTAGCACAATTGGTACTGGATCTTGTCTATTCTCACACCTACACAAGTAAAGCTTATGGAGTAGCTTGGTGAGGATAGTGGCACAAAAATTTGATGCAATTGTTAGTAAGAGTCAATAATGTTGAAAGAGATTCACAAAGCCGCAAGTGAAACAAGTAGACCAATAGCAAAGAATGGCACACGGAAACACACACACGGATAGATAAATGGGGTCGTGCAACCAAGGAATGAGCACAAAATGTGGAATCCACGAAAAATGCTCTTGTTGCACAACTCTAGAGAGACGCTAGCACGATTGCTCAAAAGGCGGATACGAAACTTGTGCACAACCTATAAGAGACAAAACGTATCAACTTTCTATCCCAAGTATGCTATGTATGTATGATTCCCGGTGTTTCACACATGATGATCCAAGATGATCAATGATGGTAATTTGATATGCAATGTGGAATGATGCTATGGCTCTTGCTTAGAAGCTCTTTGTTTTGCTCTTTGCTTAAAAGCTTTTTTTTGGCCAATATGCGCAATGCTCAAACCAAGATAGCAAGTGTGTATATGCTGGAACAATCTTGTGACACAAGAGATGATATGATGATACCAAGATGAGGTATGTATGCAAGGGAAGGGCGGATCGATAATCACTAAAGTGCACAAGTAACGTTGCCGGCAATACTCAATGGCTAGTATCGATAGGCAAGTGACGCAAAATGGGCTAGGGGTTAACAATGCAATGGCAAGGGGAATATACAATGGTCTCGTCGAGGTTACCGTTCCTGCTTACGGTTACGGTGTCAAAATGATGAAGTGGTCAATGTCGATGACAACCTCGTGAAGATGATGAGTGGCGGTGTTCTCGATGTCGAACCGTTCCTAATTAGCCGAAACACCTTAGGAAACGGAAAAACCGCAAACTCAAAATCTCAAACGCAAATGTCAAATGGTGGTAGCGGATTAGCGGTGGTGGTTTGAGGAAGTATTGGTGGAAACCGGTCAAATGGGTTAAGGTGGCAGAAGAGGATGGTGGGCGGGCATGCGGAAGTTATGGTGGATGAAGTAGTAACCGTCCCTAAGTAGCCGAAACACCTTAGAAGACTCGAATCACTACTCAAGCAACCACAAATGCTATGGGAACAAAAATGGGTTAGGTTGCGGAAGGCTATGGTGGTATTGCGGATGATATGGTGGAGGCCCTAGGCAAAGATGCCAAAGTTCCAAAAATTTGATGGAGTCAAATGGTGGTGAAACCAAGGTGAGGACCTCGGGCACGTCAGTAGCTTCAAAACGAGCCAAAGAACACTCAAATCGGAGTTCGGAGCGAAAAGTTGTGATGAAAATGGTGAAGAAGGGCGATGCTGAAATTTTGGGGAATGTTTCTGGTTAGGCCGGAAGTTCCGGGGGTCGCGGGAGACGTGTGGGGGAAACTGGGGGATTTTGGGGTAAACTTTCTGTTTAGCCCAGAAGTTCCCGGGTAAGGACGGAAGTTCCGGGGGACGGAAGTTCCGGGGGTCGTGGAATTTCTTCCGGGACGAACCCTAAATTCCAGATCTGAGAACGGGGGCGGAAAAACACGATTTCCCGGGGCAAAATTGAGAAGATTTCGTGGAAGGAAATGGGGGAAAAGATGGGGAAGGCTAGATCCACTTGAAACACAACGAATCCATGGATCAAAATCAACAAAACATCATCCAACCAACAAAACACAAAAAAAATTGGTATGGCTATTTTTGGTGGGGATTTTCGAAATTGGGACAAAACGAAGCAAAATTAGGCTAGAAAACGGCGGGGGAGACTCCAAATTCGTGATCAACGTGGCTCTTGATACCAAGATGATGTAGGGTGGAACCCTAACGGTGTCGATCTTTCACAATTGGAGCGGATCCCGCGAAGAACACGAAGAACACGAGAGGGGAAAACGAGAGGAAACACTCAAATAGACAAGACACAATCACACATGTGCTAAATCCACATACACACGGAGAGATTCACGATCCAAAGTCAACAAAGGACGATACAAACGGTAGCTAGTTCATCCCGATCCGGAGAGGAGTCGAGGTCTTGATATCCCGGAGGATCTTCTCACATGGAGGTCTTGAACTCCATGGGAGTGGTCTCTCTCTCTCTCAAGAGTAGAGGTAGGAGCAAAGCTCAACTAAGATGAGCTATCATCTTTGCTAACCCTAAAACGTAGGTGGAAGAAGAGTATATATAGTCTAAGGGGCGAAGGGGTACACGGGTCTCGGCCCAAGTCAATGCACGCAGGCAGGGCCGGAAGTTCCGGGTGCGGCCGGAGGTTCCGGTGGCCGGAAGTTCCGGGCAGGTTCCCGCTGGGTTCCGGGCTAACCAGAGAGTTGTCGCGCTCGGGGCTGGGCTGGATGCCGGGGGCCGGAAATTCCGTGCAGGCCGGAGGTTCCGGGCGAGGTTCCGGGCAAGTTCCGGGCTGAACAGAGAGTTGGCACGCCTGGGGCCGTTCTGGACGTCGGAGGCCGGAAGTTCCGGAGCGGCCGGAAGGTCCGGGCTTTTTCTAGAAGCTTGTCCATGCTTCTTTTTCCTTCTCTTCCAAGCTTCCCTCGCGGACGGTGTAGTTGTACACGTGCGCTGGCACTCCTCCTCCTCGTCCGTGGTGCTCCGACAATACCTATGTATGCACACGAGTGGAGTGTCAAGTAGTATACCATCCTCGAAGGGGTCAAGTGAACACGCGTAAAGGAGATGATTCACCTTTGTGTATGTGGAGTAGATGTCGCACGTGTCACTTGCCAAACGGGCTCTTGACATGGTGATGTCCGTAGGATGCTCCGCATCATAACCCACCTTGCCCATACTCAAGCCAAACAATGGCGAAGAGGACGGACACAGAGCACACAGGCCGCGTCCCCCTGTATCAAACACCTCAAAACACGACACACCACCTAATCCAACTAGATCAACGCACTCTCCACCCTTGGTGCCTAGAGGATCGGCAAGCGGACAGCGGGAGCTAGCCTGACTCGAAGAAGACACCGTCGAAGAGGTGTCGATGATGGAGTACATAGCGCCCCGGATGCTCATGCCCACAGCAACAACCCGCACATGACAACTTGGCACCCCAAGTCTCACCGCCGAGGCGAGCGAGGCAACCCACCAGCTGCTCCTCCGGACGCACCCCGATCACCTAGGCAGCGCCTCCAAGAAGGGGACGACGCCGAGACACCGCCGCTGCCTGGCCCGGCGAACCGAGCCTAGGGTTTCCCCCGGTGCCACAAAGGGGTTGGACATGGCCATGACAACGCCCCCAGGGAGGAGACGGCGCCCACAAGCGTCGTCGTTGCCCGCAGCCGCAGCCGCGCCGGATTTCTCCTCAGCCCTGTCCATCGATTTCCGGAGCGCAGCAAACTGGAAGGGGGGCAAAGCTGCCACCTTGGGCCATCACCGTGAAGAGGGGGGGGGAGGGGAGCCGGATGCTACTGCGCCGCCAACCGGCGAGACCACCACAACCCCTGGTCGAGGGAGACCAGAGCCTGCAACCACCCGCTACAACCTCGCCGCCCTCACGGCCGGGGAATGCAGCGCCGCCGCCAGGACACCACAGCACACCAGCCGTGACGCCCGGCCAGTCCACCGCAGCCTGGGGCCGCCGCCCCAGCGTACCTGCACAGGAGCAACGCCGGCAGGAGCTCCGGTGCCACTCGAAGCCCAGGCGGCCAGATCCGGCCGAGCCAAACCAGGCCGACCCAGCTCTGTCGCGCCGCGCCGGCCATCCTGCACCACTGCGCCGAACCACGCTGTCCAGCTTTGCCTGGCGGCGCCCGCCGGCGACGGCGGGGGAGGAGTTGGTGGGGAGGGCTAGTTCCGCGGCGGCTAGGGTTTGCGCGCCCGGGTCGCCCGCGGGGGGGGGGGGGGGGGGGGGGACACGGGGCGAGGGGGAGGAGTTGCCTTCTTGGGTTTCCGGGGCCACCACCCCCTTCCTCTGACGAGGAGGCGGCACCGCCGCCGTTGATTCCAGCTTCCGTAATTAAAGTATTGTCACCAGATATGATGTTGCATATGTTTCCTTCCATGCTGAGTAACAACCTTTGAATTATTACTTTGTTTTTGCTACAGTCTTAGATCATATGTGTGTGCTAATTCTGAACAATACCATATGTTTCCATAGCTTTGGTCTTTTCTGTGGTTTCATTAACAATACATTTCCTTGCTGTCATTTTTTTTAATGCATTTCATGTTCTTTTCTGCCGACCGAGCTGCGCGCGCGCACGCACGCAGACGCGGACACGCCGGAGGAGCCAAACGCAGGAGCCCACCTCGCCGCACGCTGCCAGCATCACATCACATCAGTGTCGCCATGCGCAGATGTACAACACAGAGCACCCTACCGGATGGATAGACAAGTCAGGCGTCCGGGGGAGCACAGCTTGGGGTTTGTCTCGTGCAAGCAGGTTCTCGGTGTTGGCTGATGGAGATGGACAGACGACATTTCAAAACCATGGCTGTTATGTTAGTAGAACCACCGCATGGCAGGCACATGATGGTGTTTTCCCAGCTTTAATCACGAGTGAGCCATGGTGGATTAGTGGTTGTTAACAGCTTACATGGGGCAAGGGAGGGACGAGCGTGCGATGCGAACGTCGGAGGCGACGGTGCCGCTGCTTCTGGGTGGTGGGCCCGCCCGTCCCGTGGGACAGAATCTCAGGGTCCACATGGTCATAGACTAGGGTCAGATTCCTGAATCTTGCCTTCACGTGGCCCCCCTCGTTGCCGTCCAATAATACTACGATCTCGTATGGTCTGGGTTGAATTGCTAGGGTACCCCAAAGATCGCATTTCGGTCACAATCCTTGATGTTAGGGCATCTCAAAAGCTATACCGCAAATGGTCTCTAGACGGCCTCACCGTGGTGTCCGGATTTTTTTTTTGGCACCCAACGTTGTGCCGCAAACGTTCCTGGACGTGTCTTGGGCGTCCGAAATCCCGCAAAACGGCATCAAATCGGGGGGAGATTTGAGGCCGTTCGGACTCTGTCACGTATGCGTTAATGCCGGCTCAGAGCGATACACCGCGTTAGTGCCAGCTCAGAGGTAAATGTGGCTACAGGGTGGATTCGTACTACATTGAAGTCGGTTGCCCATCCGTCCGCCTGCCCGGCATTGAACAGGCGTTGCGATGAGACGCCCGCATTCAACCCGTCGCATAGCCTGACCGGCGCCCGATATATAAGCACAGCCGCACACGGTAAAAAACGCACCACCTCCGCTTCCCCTACTCCTCCGTTCATGACCGTCGGCACACCTTCGCTTCCATTCGTCCTCCTTCCATGACAACCACCGTTGAAATGACCGTGAGCGGCACAGCGTGGTGGAAGCGCCTCTCGTCAGGCACCGACACGAGATGGCGGACATCGTCAACAACTGGCAGGCCTGGCGCGCAGAACGCATAGAGGCGGGCCTACCTCCAAGCTCGCTGGAGGAGAGATCGAAGGACAACGTCCGGATGATGGTGGAAGCGTCCGACGACGAGCCCGCGCCGTTCGTGGGCTTCACCATGGCGCATGACGCAGGACGCATGACGCAGGAGCACTTCGACGTTGTCATGGCGAAGGAGCAGCAGCGGGAGTAGGCGGCACCGCCGGTCTCCCTTTCCTGGATGCCGGAGGGGGAGCAGCGGTACAACATGCAGCTCCTCGAGTAGCACCGACCCGCGGAGGGCAGATCGTCGGTGAGCAGGCGAACGAGGAGTCCGTTGCGGGCATGGTCACTAAGAATCCGGGCATGGTAGATGAGTAGCGAGCGTCTTACGACTCCATGCGCAGCGCCCGCGCCATTCGCCGCGAGCGGTGGCGGCTCCATGTCAATGCGGAGGAGCGCGTCCGCCTGTTTGAGGAGATCGCGGTGGAGGCGGCGCAACGACCACAGACGGGAACACTACCAACGTCGAGAGCTCCGCGTCGTTCGCATCGGGGCGTTGACCATGAGGCCGAACCGTCCACGTTGATCGTCGACCTCACCTCGACCGACTGCGTCCACAGTCAGGCGGTGGACTCCAGCGAAGAGTAGGAAGTTGGACACGGATGTGCCCACATCGGACGAAGAGCGGGACGTGGGACGCTGATGTGCCCACGGCCGACGAAGATTTAGACTAGAAAATTTCCAATATTAATGAAAATGTCTTCTGCTTTTATTTGATGCACCAAGTTGGATGACCAGCTCTCATATCCGTGTTCACGGACGTGTCCATGTTAGCGGACGTTTAATGTGGCTGATTTGAGATAAGACGTTAGAGATGCGAAAAAATGGGCCATTAGAGGACTTAAAAAAAAATAGTTCTACATCACCAAAATAATCAAAAATTTGTGTACATACACAAATACATACATAACACGTTCATGAAATTTTTCATAACAATATACTTTCATACGTGGAGTAGATAAAAAAAACAAATACGTACATGAAAATGAGCCTTTTTTGTTGTTGGGTTGGGATTCTGTTTTTTTTGTGCATCTTGCAAATCATAATATTTTTGAACAAAATTTTACAGATCAGTCGTGAATATGTATAAGTTGTCACAGATTTTTTTCAATTTTAATTTTTTTGTAAACATTGTTTTTAAATCATTTAAAATAAAGTCCTCCGATACACCCGTCCACCAAAACTTCGCTCTCGTTAGTGATGGCCTTAACTGATTTGAGGTACACCATCGGAGATGCCCTTATCTGTGCAGGCAGGTAGCACTTCAACAATCTCGCAAAAAAAAAAAAAAAAGTAGCACTTCAACAAAATTAATGGAAAGATGGTCATTCGTAAAGAAAAAAAAAGTATGCAATGATAGTCCAATGTCATTGAACATTAATTTTTTCATGATACTTTATGTAAAAGTTGTAAAGGCAAAGCGGCTTGCCTATAGGGTTACTCATTTATTGCCCATATTTGTGTTGGTTCCTTTGGTCATGAACGGCCATACAGAATCCATTTAATCCATACAATACAAACTTTCAAAAGAAAAGATAAAATGTTCACATGCTAACGGTTTTCACAAACTTGTACGGTACGAGTTGAATAGATTACCTACATTTTCTCTTTTATTTATGTTCTCCCCAAACCTCGTTCACAAAATTTCCCCTTTTTGGGCTGGTTCAATGTTTCTCTCTCTAGTGGTTCAGAAGCATTGTTCCTTTGATATGTTACGGTTTTGTCCGCCAAGGATGATGAGTTGTGAATAAGACTGGTCAGACTAATCTAGTCAATTAAACCATACCATAGTTACCTTAATGTAAGCAAATGGTTGGCTAAGGACGAGTACTTCGGTCAAATTGACTAGATTGTGATTAGTCTTTTCCGCTATGTCGTGTCCAAAAAAACAAGCTTAGCTAGGAATATTGTGGTTACCTTATTATAATACTACCAGTCTCTTCTTATGATAGTCTAGACTGTAGATCAGGGTTACTTCAATTAGTTGGCCTAAACCAGTTAAGGCCACAAGATTGAAATAGTCAAACAAAAACATGTGAAGCTTTCCTTAGCTTTAGATGGCATCCTAGCTGTTGCACACTTGGCATCACCGCATTATCTTTGATTTGGATCAGGCGTGGCGTATGTACTTGCTTTGCATCGGCACAATGACTTCATATTACATTATAGGTAAGTCCAGCCAAATGCATGACCCCGGATATGTATTACTTCAACATTTATTGTTAACACCCGGCAAAAAGTATATTTATTGTTAATGTTTTCATGATAATTGGACAATGTTTTTTTTTTTGCGGGGGAATTGGACAATGTTTTAGTGAGCAGCTAGAAAACTTCTCTAAATTTTGCTACCTAGGCATGTACTAGCCAGTGTTTGTGTATACATATTTTATTTAAACTAATAATTCATATTTTTATTTGTGCCATGAGAATATTTCATGATGGTAAACTAGGTAAATACTTGTACATTTTTATGGATAAAATAAATGATGCCCCCCGTTGCCAAAATGTGTGCAACATCTCTTTGAAAGTCGAATTGCTTTAATTCAGTGATGTTCATATTTTTTCCTGAGAATATGCACATGACATAAAGAAGGCTACGGAAAATAGAAAACCAGCTTTGTGGCACCACCGTCCGAAGCATGGTATGTTTAGTAGAGATCTAAAACCGTGCCTTCGACTAGATGAAAGTGACGAGATTTCGGATTTTCGGCTTCTTTCCTTCGAAAACATGTGCATTGTGTTGCTTACAAGTCCATCAATCACTTATCTTAATCTCGGCGCCACCCCCTTCCTCTAAGAAGGTGGCGGTAACGCTGCCGTCGACTCCAACTTTCGTAAGTTGAGTATCGTCACCACTCCTCATCAATTGTAATGTGTGATTGGAGTACGCTTTGTGATCGCTGGTTGTGTATCACAATTACATTAATTTCACTTAGCCAAAAAAAAAAAAAAACCCCGAAAACTTTCTTAGAAAAGAAGCCGAAAAACGAAGAAGGGCACTTGTGTGGATACAACGGGGTGACCACAGCATGAACAATACTACCCAATTACCCAATTCGGCTGGGTACCACCACCCCCAACCCCACTGTGCAACCGATAGATAAGAGCCGCCCCCGCCCGCCTGCCTTGCCCGACCGCCCACCTCTGACTCGAAGCCGCCACCGCCGCCTGCGACGAGCCCCGAACACCCCAGACCCGGAGAGGCAAATTCAAATCTCGCCGGGACACGCACGCACGCACACGCCTCCCCACCCCCACCTCGAACCCCGCGGAGCCCTCCGGATTCGCACGCGCGCGCGCACGCCCCGTGGGCAGATCGGGACGGAGGCGGCGGCAATGGCGGCGGAGCGCGGTAATGGGGCCGCCGACAGGGTCACCATTGGCGTCTGCGTCATGGAGAAGAAGGTCGGGATCTCTCCTCTCTCTTCCCTTTTCGGCGTTCCACCGTCTCTCCACCCCCCGCCGTTCCGACCCTCCGATCCGCCGTAAAATTGCCCCGTGTTCTCGATGATACCACGCGAAGTTCCAGAGTTCTCGTTCTGATCGCTTTCTCCATGTACCCCTCCCCAGGTGTTCTGCTCCCCGATGGAGCAGATTCTCGAGCGGCTCCGCGCGTTTGGAGAATTCGAGGTACGCGTGATTCCCTTTCCCACGCCCGCATTCCCCTCTCTCTTTCCCCGCGCCATCAATTTGCAAAAAAAAGTGGAAACGAGTGTACCGCGATTGAAGCTAGCCAGCCAGCCACGGAGATGAGTGGACGGCGGAGAATCGCATGTGATATTATGATTTTTTTTCCAGCTTTTCGAAATATCTTATTGCGAGACCCCCGTGAATCTTTGTGGATACCAATTTATTCTGCATCTTTTGTTTGAATAATATACGTGCGGTCTCCGTCATGCCATGTGGTGGCTGCTTTTGCGGCCTGTCCTCGAGTTTCCTCATTATGGCAAACAGGCCCCTGAACACTACAGATTCTTAACGAAAAATAATACGTAGTAATTCTTGTGTGGTGGACTAATTTCTTGACAAAATTACTGTAAGCACCGCTGACCACAAAACTGAATATTCGCGCTCGAGTGCTCGGCATTCGTATGGTTTTTATACGCCAAATGTTGACTCATGGGCAGTACGGGCGTACTGTAAGCTCTGGAGTGATGGCTGGATATGGCCCAGGATTCCTTGCCAAATAAATAATGCCTAGAATTCAAGGAGAATTTCAACTTTTGGTCAGATCTGGTCTACTGCCATGTTATATTGGTTCATTTGATTTGATACATTGGTATCTCCTAACTTTCTAGGAGGGGACCACGTCATTGACCACCTAGTTTATTCCAAGGCTGGCCCTGGCCTAGTAGGAATAATTGTTCCTCAGATTCTATGCTTCGTTTACTAGTGTAATTCAAGAAGCAGCACATGCTTCACTCATTCGTTTACTAGTACAACTCATTTTTTAACGGAAATGTCGAACTATTCCTCTTTGACGTTTCTCCTGTTTTATTGTGAAGATTTAATTCTTAAATAATTTTATGAAACTTGTTGACACATCCACACTGTATTATATTGGTCTTCTAATTACTTTACTTTCATCTAGTGATATCTCAGTATCACTGTACTGTCTAACGTAGTTAATTTTAATGAACTTCACTTTATTATTTTATCTTTTTGAAGTTCTGGTTATAGTTCAGGGGCAAGGGTAACCTTGCCTGTTGCTGGAGCCTTTCAGAGTTCAGACCAGTTATCACTCTGCATTTCATTTAACTACTTTGCAGATTATAATATTTGGAGATAAGGTTATTCTCGAGGATCCTATTGAGATGTATGTAATGAGAACTCAGGTTATTGATAGCTTAATCATTATTCATTTTTAGTAGAGGTCTATCCATCTTCCTTCAGTACACCTTTTGACTGAAGGCCATAGAACATAATGCCTGTGTGCCTGTATGTTTACGAGTAACATCTCACTTAGCTACAATTTGATTTTCAGTTGGCCAAAATGTGACTGCTTGGTTGCCTTCTGTTCGTCTGGTTTTCCTCTTCAGAAAGCTCAGGCTTATGCTGCTTTACGAAGGTATGGTTGGATTTTCTCTCTACGCTTGTTCTGTAGGTCCAGGCATATCTTCATGTTTTATCAAACACCTTTGTTTCAAGGGATAACGTGTCTGAAGGCTAGTGTCTCATGTTAATCTTAATGTATCTTGTCTTAATGTTGTTCTCGCAAACATTTATGCTGGTTTGAACATCTAGCACTAGGAACATAAGAATAGAGCATATTCAAACTATTTGGTATTTTGCTCATTTCTCAGTTCTTAACCTTATGTTCTGATTAATGTTTATACACACATACATGCTTAAGTGAAGGGCTTATGTTCAAAGTTTTGCTAATCGATCTTCAATAATGTTGTGGCTTCTAAAGTCTTTTGAAAATTTCTGTATATATCTTGACACTGTCAGTCAAAACACACAACAGACATTTACATTATTGATCCTGTAGGAGAGCAGATTAACAGTCATTACCATGCTCAGTGAATGTGAGTTGATCAAAAGAAAGCAACGAGAAAGTGGGACTTTCACTTATTCGTGCAATCACTGCAATATTTTTGCTACTAAGTTACGAAAATAGAACTTGAATAAGTACTACCTCACGTTGTAAATGGCAAAACCTTATCTCTGAAGTGGACAGAGGTTACCTTCTCTGTTTAATATTCTTGAGGTTAGTTTGTTCATATCTTCCAGTTAACTTGTATTCTCTAACACCAATTTTGTTTTGTTTGATTGCCAGACCATTTCTAGTGAATGAACTCGAGCCGCAATACCTCCTTCATGACCGTAGAAAAGTATACGAGGTACTATTCGCACTGGAGAATTCATTCAATACCTTCTTTGGCACACAGTAGATCAGAGTCTTCATTCTGTGATCAAATACACTCCAGCGCAACTTATGTATTTTTTCTGCATATGCCTTGTGTTCAATGGAGATATTTTTCTTCATGTTATCAAATCAGCTATTTACTATAGTTTGGGAAATAACTGCCATTTTTTCCAACTTATGGCTATATTCCCTTTAGGATATAAACTTTCTGGAAACCCTCATCTTCAGTTTGCACAATTGTCCTATAAAGAGCCTTCTGACCTTCTCTGTTAGTTAAGTAGATATTGTCTCCATGTGTCAGCGATATGAAAACTCTATTTTCTGGATTAATTCAAGTAGTATTGACAACATGCAAATTATCATTGTTGCCAACCATATTCATGTGCATTTCTCTTACTGGATTTCACCAGAGTACTAGCAATAGGTAGTCTTGGAATCAAACTTCTGTTTTGGTTGCGAAGCCACCCCCCCCCCCCCCCCCCCCACACACACACACACACACACACACACACAAGAACAACAACAGCAAAGCCTTATCGTTTGTTTGTGTGCCCTGTGGATGTGATATGTCAGATATTCATCTGAAAGTCAGCAATAGTATATTATTAGCGAACATGTTCTTTGGCACATTTGAAGCACATGACACATGCTTGTGTTGAAGCGTCAAGAATAGTGACAGTTGTTTCTGTTGAGTTTTGACCTAAATCAGTTTCAGCTTGGCTATGTAACAGCTGTTTAATTTTGATAGCCACTGACCATACCATAGCATTCTAAATATTGTATGTTTCTTTTTAACGCCTAAATATTGTATGTTATATGGCTATCACATACCATAGCATTCTAAATATTGATAGCCACTGTTATATTGCATGTTACCCCCTTTCATTCGGTAACAGATTTTTAACAGTTTGCTGAATATTATTCATGTTTTCTTATTCACTCTTTTGTCTTTTTCTGTGGAAAAACTGACCTAACTGCCAGCACTTTTATGCATAAGCATCTTGAGAAGTATGGAATTCCTGTACCGAATTATGCTCTTGTCAATAGAGAGTATCCATACCAAGAGCTAGACCACTTCATTGAGCAAGAAGATTTTGTGGAGATCCATGGAAAGCGATTTCTTAAGCCCTTTGTGGAGAAACCTGCTAATGGTAATGTTTCAATATTTATCAAATCAATTTCATTCTCTACACTGATATTTGCCTCTTTGTCCTGAATTAGTTCTTAATGGTACTGGTGTAGTAGTGTGCTGATTTTGCTGCATGCCAGAAGAAGTTTGAGAGTGAACAAAGAACTATATATTCAGTCTCTTTATTACAATACACATTATGAGGTTATTATTTGCTTATAACAAGTTCAGTTATAGAGTTATATACCATGTGATTCCTTTATTTTGTGTTTTTATTCAGGGGCTGTCCGTAGGACTACAATTTATTAGCCTCTTGATTATACACATATTATGAGGTTATATTCACTTGAAATGACTAGTTATATACTTATATGCCACTGATTTCGTTTGTTTTTGTTTTTAATCCAGGCGATGACCATAGAATAATGATTTATTATCCTAATTCTGCTGGTGGTGGAATGAAAGAACTATTCCGTAAGGTAAACTTTTAAATCAGCATGTCATTTGGATGTAGGTTGCTTATTACGATAATCTGTTTCCCAGAGTTTAAAGCCTATCAATTTTCAAATGCTTTGACCTATGAAAAAAGATGAAATAATAATGTAATAAGATTACCCTCTGGAGTTCATATTTCCCAGGGCTGTCTATCCATGTTCTAGATGCTTTGAACTATGGAAATAAAATAACGTAATAAGACAATAATACTTTGGACTTCAATCTTGAAGTTGTTGGTTTGGGCTTTGGTTTTCTTTAATTTGGGACACTTGGGACCTTGATTTACCCAATTTATCTCTGTGATGGGAGTTGGGAGCATATCAAAATTTGGGTCCTTTGGAATAGGAAAAATGCAGGGGTTGAGATGTCGCTGTAGGTTCCTACATGATTTTTTTTCTTGAAACGGAAACATGATTTCAAAACATGGGCTTTGCAGGTGATGCCTTTGGATGGTGCACAGCAAATAAACACATGAATTTTGGAGGATTTGAGTGAATGAGTGAGCGAGGCTACTGGTTTTAAAAATTATCTATTTGGGTATCAGAGCCATTGTCTGGCCGGTTACCATTCATAAGTACTGCAATTTAAATTTATACGAAATAGGTAGAAACTCGAAGTGTTTGGTCAGTAAAGGACTCAAACACAATCCTTTTGACACTCTCTCCTTGACGAATATATTTCTATATAGATAAGCAATTTCCCTGTGTAGAACTGAAGTGTTAGCTCGTCTTTTGTCATTTTAAGTACTTAACAAAGCAGAACAGGAAACTGAGAAAATTCCTTATGCCTTATGTATTATTTTTATAAACATTTCTTTTATTGGGATGGAAATTTAAACTTCTTTATATTGCTGAATAAATGTAGGTTGGTAACCGATCTAGTGAATTTCATCCTGATGTCAGGAGAGTTAGGCGTGAGGGATCTTACATTTATGAGGAATTCATGCCTACCGGTGGGACAGATGTGAAAGTAAGATGCCTTTCTGAAGTTCTTGTGTTTATTACTTTATTTATTTATATTTTAAAGACATGCTCGCTGTCACTGCTTAGTTCTTGTGTTTATTTATGTATACTTTAATGACATGCACGCTGTCACTGCTTAGTCCTTGCATGACATGCTTTGTCTAGTTGCAAGACAGTCTTTCATGACGTAAACTGTGTCATGCAATATTTACTCTACAAATTGTTCTTTATCTAGCTAGAAGTATTAAAACGGGCCTTTTCAGGTTTACACAGTTGGCCCAGGATATGCGCATGCCGAGGCACGCAAATCACCAGTTGTTGATGGTGTTGTTATGAGGAATCCTGACGGGAAAGAAGTAAGATATTACACTTCCATATCCTTCGTATAGTCTGGATATTACACTCTTCCATATTCTTTGCATAGTCCAGATTCAGATACTCTTGTTTTCAACAACGATTCAGATACTCCCTAGTTTATCTTTTAGCTATCCATGGAATGTTTCTTTATATGATTATGTGAATACTGATGTAAAACTCCAATTTAATGTACATTTCTGTATGGAAACTTTCCCATAGATGTTGCTATGTTTGCCACTTAGCCCAGTGAATGATAATAATATAACACATGTAAAGTTCAAACTAATAGGTCTCTGCTGAGATGTACATATGTCAGGAAGTAAGCCTAGCTCACTGCGTGGGGAGAGTGGATGTACAATCCCATAACTCAGGTTCAAGTCCTCACGGATGCGAACTTAGCTCCTATTTACACTGTCAGGGTTTCCCTTACAGTTATCTTCCAAAAAAAGATTACATCTGCCAGGTCAACATGGTGGTACTATTCTCCAGCCTGGCCTGCGTTTTGTGGCACATGGTTGTTGAAAACTGTATTTTTGTGTCTGTTTATTGGATGCTATTTCTTAACCATTAGGTCGACCTTTTTGACATAATCTACTTCTTCCATCCCATGGACCCTGGTCCCATTCCGTTCAGCTTCTTAAATGATCCAATTTTCACTTTCCAACTGATCTTTTTTTGTTTTTATTTTCCTATGTTATTATTTGAAGGTACGTTATCCTGTTCTTTTGACCCCTACGGAGAAACAAATGGCAAGAGATGTCTGCAATGCTTTTAGACAGATGGTAACACTGCTTACTTTGTTTCTCTTTATTTATAGTTGTCCCTGGAAATGAATAGCTACCCTCAATTATTATTTTATTTTGTCTGATGGTGAATTATTGAAATCATGCTGTAATGGGTTTATAATCTTATTAGTTTCCTAATATTTTTTATACAGTATTTCTCTAGTTGTTTTATAACTCAACAATCAAAATACATGGCTATATAACTTGACTTGTACTTTTCACTTTCTACAGAAAAGAAAAACCATATACTCCACCTAAAGCCTTATACTTGATTTCAGTTTCATAATACTTTAATTTTATAATAATTCAATAACTAATGGTGCCAAATATTGTGCTCTTAATCTAATACTCCCTCCGATCCAAAATAAGTGTCGTGGTTTTAGTTTAAATTTGAACTAAAACCACGACACTTATTTTGGATCGGAGGGAGTACTGTTTTTTAAATACATATATGCCATACGTTATTTTCAGAGTTTTAATGCCTGTTCATATCATTCTATACATTTCCTACTTAAGTAGGTGTCTCTTATCTCCTGTTTTCATTTTTTGTTCTTGTTGGTTGTACCTTTAGCATTTCATTTCTTATTCCCACTAATTTTATCATCTGTTATCCTTTTTGTCTGACATGATGCTGGGCATTGGACTGTCAGAAAGCATTTTGTTTCATCTTTTTTGTGGTTCTCTTTTATTTCAAAAATGGCTATATTTTTTCCTGATCAACTGATCTTGTCAACTGTAGGCCATTTAGGAAAAGAAAAAGTCCACTTCCCCCTAAATTCTAGCACAAGTTCACTTTTCATCAGTCCTAAACTCTAAAACCGTTTGAACTGCAACCTTGAACTATTGAAATAGTCCACTTTTCACCTTTAAGTGGTTCTAGTTTTGGTGACGTGGATGCCACGTGTCCTCCATGTCAGTGCCATTGATAGGGAGAGACCGAGAGAGAGTGCTTGGAAACATGGGATTGTGGTTTCTCGGTTGTTATGAAAACAAACACTATGGAACAAGCAGTCTAAAAAATTACAGCATTAGGATAAAATCTTTCACAAAAAATACCAGGGATGGAAGAAAAAGGGGAAACTGAGAAAAAATGCCATGACATTTCAGTGATGTGGCAATGAGTTTGTAGACTCATGGCATCCACGTAAGCCAAAACCACTTATGGTTGCTTTCACACAGTTTTAGGATTTAGGGTTCAAAAGTGAACTTCTGCTAGAGTTCATGATTGAAATTTGGCTTTTCCCCTTAGGCAATAGGCAATCATGGTTAAACTAAATAATCAGTTTCACGTTTGGACCTTTAGACAAAAAACAACAAACCAAATATGACACTTTGAGATAGCGATGCAAGTTGGTTGAATCTCGTATACAAACCTTACATGTCATCTTTTGGAAAGTCAATGCGGAGTATTAGATTATGTTCATATGGTATATGATTAGATGTTTTCTAAGTACGATGTATGCTGTTTTCTTCTTCTGATAACCGTTTCTCATTGTCATATTATTTCTTAATTATTTGTCCGCTGAGTTATTGTGTTGTTTTCTACAGGTTTGTGGTTTTGATCTCTTAAGGTGCGATGGAAGATCATACGTTTGTGATGTTAATGGATGGAGCTTTGTAAAAAACTCTTACAAGTGATTTCCTTGATTCTCATTTTCTTTACTTTTCAAGAATGTGTACGATAATGTGCGCTGAAACGTTTGGACAAACTTTTCTATGATTCAGGTATTATGACGATGCTGCATGCATCATGCGAAAAATATTTCTTGATGCAAAAGCTCCTCATCTTTCATCAACCATTCCTCCAACCCTTCCTTGGAAATCTAAAGCACCAGATCAGTCTACTGAAGGCCTGACACGACAGGGAAGTGGGATCATTAGTACATTCGGTCAGTCAGAAGAACTACGCTGCGTCGTTGTTGTGATACGCCAGTAAGGCTTTTACCGCTGTTTTACTGTTATGAATGGTTGCTGTTAGCGAGTTAGTGCTACATCCTTACATCACATATCTGTTTAGTGGTGATCGGACACCAAAGCAGAAGGTGAAACTGAAAGTTACAGAGGAAAAGCTTCTGAATTTGATGTTGAAGTACAATGGTGGAAAGCCAAGAGCTGAGGTATCCTCTTCTCAAGTTTTAATTTAACCTGTTGGTGATGTTAGAAAAAAAAATCTTAACCTGTTGGTGCTCAAATTGTATGACAGTTTTGTGCTTTCCTGGCAGACAAAACTGAAAAGTGCAGTACAATTACAAGACTTGCTAGATGCCACAAGACAACTTGTGCCACCAACTAGGTATCATGTGCTGGAAGAAGTAAATAATTTGTGTATTTACTAAATGGCTAAATTACTTATATCTAACATGCTTCCCAACGTAAGTTCGATCTTTTTGTTTGTTCAACTGTACTTTCATGACAAAATCTGGAATTGTTTTGTGTATCTTTTAGGTCAGGTCAGGAGAGTGATAGTGATGCTGAAGATTTGGAGCATATTGAAAAGCTTCGTCAAGTCAAAGCAGTACTGGAGGAGGTGATGTCTGTTTATTCAAATCTGCCTGTCCATCACATTTGCTCTGGTCATGTGACATGTTAAATGTTGGATATCTATGCTAGTGCAACCATACAAACCACTTCAGTTTGGTATGAGATAAGAAAAAAAAGACGGAAACTTGATAAAAGGATATTCCCTTTATTTCATATACATCAGTAAAATGTTTCAAGTTCAAATTCCTTATGTGCTTGGACAAACTTATGTTTCAAGTTCAATTTTTTTTATCCAAAGTAGTTTGTTGTTCCTAGCTGTTTCTTTGTGCTAGGTATGCCCCTTTAGACGGTTTTCATTATTATGGTATTAGCAAATGGATATCAGGATATGTCCAGTGTGCTTCCTGTTAGCTAACTGCAGGAGTGCAGTAGTAGTTTTTGCTGCCAATTCAGGATATTCACTCATACTGGCAGGCATGAATGCTATTTACGGCTGCTACTTTTAAAAATTTAATCAACAAAGTTGTCGAATGTTTTGATCATTTCTTCCTTTCTGTCTCTCCGTATGACTTGCATGCTGTTGCAAGAACTATACGTGCGAACTTGTTCACCTATTATTTCCCTGTTGTAAATGAATGAATACAACCTTTTAAATTGTCTTGCATATCTTTATCTAGTACCAGAACAAGCTTACTGGAAAAAGAACACAACTGCTTGTACTATATATATGTATCCACTCAGTCTTCTAATGGATGCTGACATATGCCATTGAGACGTTGCACTGATCTTTTAATGAACGCCGAGAACTAATTACTCGTACTATTTTTTGCAATTCTAGGGTGGGCATTTCTCGGGTATTTATCGGAAAGTGCAGCTAAAGCCACTTAAATGGATTAAAGTTCCAGAGCACAATGGTGACGGTGAAGAGGATCGGCCAATAGAAGCCCTGATGATTCTGAAATATGGTGGTGTACTCACTCATGCTGGGAGAAAGCAGGTTTGTACTTCTAATTTTTTACTTTGTTATTCCATCTTCTCATGTCAACTTTTTCTGATAATTCATTCGAGCTATTCATTTCCAAATGTAATTTATTATAACTAGCATAGTAACACCCAGTCATTCAGTACAGATGTTTAGAGGAATACTACATTGGCAACTATTTTGCCTTTTCCTATGCTCTGTTACCAGTGGCAGAGCTAAAAGTTTTGTAAAGCCTGGGCTCAATGCAAGGCAAGTGACTGACCACAGGGTCTCTTCTCTGCAGAGTGCAGAGAACCACAATCAATGATATTTGGATACACATTATGTAAATACAAGCTCTAGCGTTGAGAACTGCAAATCCATGATTGCTTTAAAGTAAAGGAGCAACTATTGTAATGGTTCCACGCCCTCCTGCATGCTGGGCCTAGGAAATAACTTCAAAGCATTCTCAATACCTGCCACATGTTAGCATATGCAAGCATAGTCATCATCTTTGTGTAGATTGATGTAATCTATGAGTTAGAGAAGTTCTTTTCCATTGTTACTTGAAGTAGTAGTACATTTTGGTCCATAGCTTCTTGTTTGGTAGATAGGGCAGCAAAAACTGTTGCCAGTCTAGCACAAAGACTATTTTTTGTCTTTCACAATCACTATAGTAGTCAATAGTGTATGTGACCAGGATCTTTAAATAATATTACTCTTATCAACTGCCATTTCTGTCATTTTAATTTTCAAATATTCTTATGTTCAGTGAGGCAAGCTACTTGTCAAATTTTGATATGATGGAAGAACAAATTTCATGCATCTATATTAGTATTTAGTAATGAACATACATCTATTGTAATGGCATTTTTTTGTATGATTTTCATTCAGGCAGAAGAACTGGGAAGATTTTTCAGAAACAACATTTATCCAGGTTATTGTTCACATTCTTGTTGTTTCTATTATCTCGTGAAAAAGTAAAATATTGGATTTCTTGAGAGAAAATATTTATTTTGGTACAATTTTGTGTGATCTCTAACGATGTTCTCAAGAGAAAATTGCGTTGAAGATCTGGAATTTGAGAAGTGATGGTGATAGCTGAGTGTTCCTAATAATGTGTTCCTGTCTGCTCCCTAAACTTCAAAATCACCAATTCACCATAATGTGTTCCTAACCTTTAACTTCATGCCACTTAGATAGCTCCAAGCCTCCAACAATTTTTTTTAAATAGGGCAGCTCGGTGCATGTAGCTCCCGCTTGCGCAGGGTCCGGGGAAGGGTCCGATCACTTTGGGTCTTTTGTATGCAGCCTTTCCCTGCATTTCTGCAAGAGGCTGTTTCCAGGGCTCGAACCCGTGACCTCATGGTCACAAGGCAACAGCTTCATAGCTCCAACAATTTTAGTTATAAAATATTCTAATATGGCAAGCAAGTTTAGATATAGGTGACGAAGGTGGGAACTTGGAATTAAGAGTGGTTGGTGCTTTGTTGGGGTCATTAGATGTCATGCAGCTTATAATGATCGTAAAACGGATAAACGATCATAAAACTCCATTCGGCTTATTATATTTTCCACTTGTTTTAGTACTTATGAAACTTCTTTTGTCTTGCACTTGAGTTACATTTCTTGCACTTGAAAATTTTATTCTGACTAGCATAGAATCCTGAATCAGGGGAAGGAACAGGTTTGCTTCGCCTTCATAGCACGTACAGACACGATTTGAAAATATACAGTTCAGATGAAGGACGTGTTCAGGTAATTCTTTTAGCTGTCCTTTTCAATCCATAGCACCTTTGAAATCCTTTTAGATATTTTCAACTTAGATTGCAAAAGTTCATGCTTCTTGCTATGTAATGGTGATTAGTGAGAAATCAAACATTTTGTGCTGTGATAACTAGCTCGATATCTGTGTATGTTTAAACTACAAAAAACGTAGGACAATATGGAGATCCGAGCATTGCTCGGCTGGCTAGCAGTGTGAGTGCGCATGCTGTCCACCCGCAGTTGAGACCTAGCAGGGTTCATGATGTTGTCTTTGTAGTTTGTTCTGTAATAAAATGCTACTTGGGGGCTGGTCCCTGGGTGGTCTCATTTTAAATCTTAAGGTGAGAGTTGAGCAGTCAGGTATCTAGAAAAGGAACTTTGGGCCTCCTGGGTTGCTCTCCTGGAGGAAGTTTGCCTCGAGCAAAATGTTGAGTGTGCCAAAGCTGATGTTGTCACTGGTGACAATAGTGAAGAGAGCATGGGAAAACCTTGATTTTTTATTTCTTATTCCTGGTATTTCCAGTAACATTCATGGCAGCATGAGATGCCCTGATAATAGTAGGCATGTTATGCTATTTGGGGTGCCGATGTTGGTGAAGAAGGCTAGGGCGTCGGGGCAGGAGGAAGACTGAGCAGATCCCGTCATGGATCTTCTGCCGAGCAGCTCCTTTTTCTCTTTCGATCTTGTCCTTATTTTCTTTCGCTTATGTTAAGTGTATCTTCTGTCTAGGACTGGGGTTTGAGCAACTCATTTCAAAATACATATTGGCATGCATAATTTCTTCTCATATGCTGATAGTCAATCCTGATTCATTTGTTTCTGATGGTGTACATGTCAGATGTCTGCTGCAGCATTTGCGAAAGGTCTTCTTGATTTGGAAGGACAACTAACTCCCATACTGGTCTGTTGCTTGTTTTCTAGCAGATTCATTTGTTCCTTAATTTCACCTCTCTCAAATTTATCTTTTGTATTAACTTTTTCAGGTCTCTCTAGTAAGTAAAGACTCATCTATGCTAGATGGATTGGAAGATGCTAGCATTGAGATGGATGAAGCTAAGGTTTGCTTTCAAAATTTGATAAACACACTGTATTTTTCACTTGGGTTCAAGTGGGTGTCTAAAGTTCCCGGGAAAAGGCAGCACATGCACAGTTATGTCACTATTTGTTTTTATCTCGAGGCAGATCCCACCATGCCAAAGTTTCCACATTGTTAGGTCTTGCCTTGGAACATATAGGAGATGATAATGCTGCCTCTTAAGTATGTAGCTTCCACAAGCAATTCTGTTTAAATTTTCACACCCATGAACGTTGAATCTAACTGCTACCTCAATAATTCTTACTGTTGTTTGGCAATCTTCAGAAGCTTTGTGATGTGATATTCAGTCAGTAGTTATAGGAAAATCCTAAATTCCACTGTATTAAACTCGTATATCTTTGAAGAGCTAGCATCTTCCCAGTTACCGCTGCCTCTTAATTGTCTTAAATATCATGTGAGTTTAGTTCATAGTTTATTGTTAGCTAATGTTCAGTAAACTGATTTGCTTTTCAGGCTAGATTGCATGAAATCATCATTTCAAATGCTAAAGCAAATACCAATGGATCGGTGGAGTTTCCATGGATGGTTGATGGTGCAGGATTGCCACCAAATGCTTCTGAACTTCTTCCTAAGATGGTAAAGTATATCGAATGGATCTAAGATAAATCTTTAGTTTTAAACATATCTAGCATTATTCACAATATTTATCAATGATGACTTGCAGTTACTGTTTTGAATAATTCATGATGAAAAATAGTTTTTGTCACTTTTTTAATTGTACTTCAAGTCATAATGATGCAAACAATATTTTTATGAGTTGCCTCAATAAGATATCAAGAAGTCTGGGTAGGTCTTTTGCCATTCAAATAATTTTAAGAAAATTTGTTTGGTGACACCCAAAGCTCGCTACTATAGATTCATCGCACCCATGTGCCAACTCTTTGGTGGGATCATGAAGATAACCAGTCTAAGCTAAGCAAATGAAAGTTGAGAATTTGTGGCGGCGCACTATCAGAGTCTGTTGCCTAAGTGCAGGGTGTGCTGTCATTTGGAGTTAGGGATGCACACACAACTTCTGCCTTAATCGCATCAACATCACACAATTGAAAATTCTTGCACATAATTAAATTTGTTAGTTCCTGTCTTTGTGTGTGTGTGTGTGTGTTATAGTCAATCCCTGTAGGGTTTCAGTACAAAAAATGTTTGGTGTCAGTCCTAGATAAAATTTCTACTTTTTTTTATGTTGCAACTAATGACTACATAATTCTGTCTCCTTATTGTACATTGATTAGGCCAAGTTGACGAAACAAGTTACTGCACAAGTCAAACTGCTTGCTGAAGGCGAAGATGAGAAGCTTGCGCTGACAAGCTCATTTTCTAGATACGACCAAGCAAAGGCTCTTGGGAAAACAACAATTGATGTTGCTCGTATTGCTGCTGGTTTACCTTGTGGTAGTGAAAGCTTCCTCTTGATGTTTGCTCGATGGAAAAAACTTGAGAGAGATTTATATAATGAAAGAAAGGAGTGAGTAAAGTGTTTCACCTTCAGAATTTTTCTTGATGTTGTAAATCAATTTTTTGAGTTCTCTTTTGAGCTTATTTCACTCATGGTTCTTTTTAAATCACTGTGCAGCCGATTTGACATTACACAGATTCCAGATGTCTATGACTCGTGCAAGTAAGTGATCTCTGTATTTAAGGAGGGCAAATTAACTTTTTCCCATATACTAGCTTGCATCCTAATTCTTGTCATCCATTTGAAACAACCAATGCCCCTTCAGTGTATAAATGCTTAATATGACATGAAGATATCCATGGTTTAAAGTTCCAAAACATAGAAACAAAACTAGCTCAACAAACTTCAGAAAGTTAGAAATTGATGTGTGTGCTGTTGTTCACCTTATACATAATATGCTCATTTTTCCCTTGAGAATAATTACATCATCATCCTAATACAACAATCTGTAATTGGCGTAACACGTAA
Organism: Elymus sibiricus; assembly: GCA_039707655.1. Classification (NCBI taxonomy): domain Eukaryota; kingdom Viridiplantae; phylum Streptophyta; class Magnoliopsida; order Poales; family Poaceae; genus Elymus; species Elymus sibiricus. The sequence goes on from CM077670.1 coordinate 41,708,840, forward strand.
GCCTTACAACTGAACTACTGAATGCCATGGCAGATATGACCTCGTGCATAATGCTCATCTCAATCTTAAGGGTTTGGAAGAGCTTTACAAAGTTGCTCAAGTAAGCAACTTTACATTTCGTACTCTTCTGTTTGATATTTCTTTTGATTCTATATGAAAGTTATATTGATTAAGCATATATTTTGTATTTACATCATATAGCCACATTATTTTGATAGAAGCAACCGAGTACGTATGACAAGCAAAGCTTTGGGGATATCATTTCACCAAAGCTGTGAATTCATTGATTTTTAGCCACAAGTTTGGAAAGGCACCCTATTGTATCATTGTATTGGATAGAGCCTTGCCTGCTTACTGGAGGCACATATGTTGAATCTTTAAAGTAACCATAATCATAGGACTATTATAACCATTTCAATTTAATGGATTATACAATTCTTAAGTTGAAGTGATCTGTGAGGGAGACTACGTAACTATGTGTTTTAACATTCCTTCTCTTTCTTAGATCCATTGTAGGACATTCAGTTTCAGTGGCGGAGCTAGCTCCCGGCGACCTTGGGCAGCTGCCCGGGCTCAGCCGAGGAAGCTCCATACGAATTTGAGCCAATCGTGCAAATTTTGTTGGTAGTTTAATGGGCAAACGGTAGCTAGCTCAGTTTCAGTTTCAGTGGCGGAGCTAGCTCCCGGCGACCCTGGGCAGCTGCCCGGGCTCAGCCGAGGAAGCTCCATACGAATTTGAGCCAATTGTGCAAATTTTGTTGGTAGTTTAATGGGCAAACGGTAGCTAGCTCAGTGCCTTAATTATTTGCCCAGGCTCTACGATCCATTGTAGCTTCAAACTTGCTGATAGTTCATTGACGTTGATAAGTTCTCTGGAGTGTTTTACATGTTCTTCAAACCTTTTATCTAACACTGATTCTTGTAGCTACTTGCTGATGGTGTTATTCCAAATGAGTACGGGATCAACCCAAAGCAAAAACTAAAAATTGGATCAAAGGTTTGTTGTCAAGCTAGACGTTCACCGTCTTTTTTCGTCGTTGAAGAACATCGTATGCATACGGTATCTCCAGCTGATGAATTATTTATGTGTTTTTCACTTCTATTGGCTTTCCTAGATAGCACGCCGGTTAATGGGAAAAGTTCTAATTGATTTACGGAACACTCGTGAAGAAGCTATTTGTGTTGCTGACCCGAAGTTTACTGAAGACGAAGCTTTATTCCTACCAACAAAAGATGTAGAGCACCAGCAAAAGATTCAAGTAAGAAATGAGGATGGAAGAAGATCTAGCACTACGAGTGAAAAGTCAATGGACCAAGAAGACGAAGACGATAGAGAAACTAAATACCGCTTAGATCCTAAGTGCGTGCATGTTTTTTCAGATTATTGCGACATTAAGTTTGTACTGATTTCAATACAAATTTTATTGTTCTTATATACTTCATTTCAGGTATGCAAATGTGAAGACACCAGACCGACATGTCCGCACAAGGCTTTATTTCACATCGGTACACCTACTTCTGTACTTTGTTCTTATCATCATTTTGGAAATCCAAGTGTTGACATGTGCAATTTCTCCACCAGGAATCCCATATACACTCATTGATGAATGTCCTTCGGTATTGCAACTTGGATGAGTCTCTACACGGAGAGGATAGCCTTGTCTGCCAAAGTACTTTGGACCGACTACATAGAACCAGGGAGCTCGATTACATGAGCAATATCGTGCTTAGAATGTTCGAAAATACAGAGGTAAGGATATTTCTCAATATGTCTGTCAACAGTCTTCACCTTTATTATATTATAATTATAAATAATCCTGCATATTTCTACTATTTATATGAGTTAGCATTTTCAAAAGATTTTGAGCTGAAAGTTTCCTAACCTTATACTAGAATCAAGTATTGTTGATCCTTTTCTTGAAAAAGCTATCTTACTTACTCTAATACTCTCGTGGGAATGAAGTATTGTTGATCCTTTTTTTCAGAAAGCTATCTTCAGTGCTCAAATGCCCTACTTGCAATACTCATGTAAACCTGTATTAATTACAATTGAGGGGAGCTTTGGTGCTAAACTAGCTGTTTTGCTTTCGGTCAAAATAACTCGGTTGTGTGGGGGGCTGTCACTATTGCTAGTTATGTATGCAGTATGGAGTGTTGCTTGCCAATTGTCTGGTGCAGCGTCATTTCACTGATGGACTGAGGGGTGATTTTATATAGCATCCAATACAATTAGATATTTCTTCATTCCTCAGTCATGGGAAAAACTACAACCTAATATACCATCTCCATTTGCTATGTTGGTATCTCTGTATTTCATCAGTATATGAAATTGGGCATCAAATCATTATTGATTATGCCAAGTGACATAATCTCTTCAGTATTTGTTATTTCTCACACTGAACTGGTGTGTCCTGAATCTTGTACTTTGAATTTGTTTGTCTTCCCTACAGGGTATGTATCCAAGGGTCTTAGTTTTTGTTCGTATTTCTGTATTTCTGGTTACCATTTACCAGGGATGGCGTAGTAGGCAAGTCATTTTTCCAAATGAGTTAGGATTTTGCTATTTTTGAAATGTCATGAAAATGGTTATTTGATACTCCCTCTGTTTTTATTTACTCCGCGTATTAGCTTTGGTCAAAGTCAAGCTTTGTAAACTTTGACAAAGTTTATAGACAAAAATATTAACATATACAATAACAAATACATACCATTAGATTCATTATTGAATGTACTTTCACATCATATAGATTTGTTATGGTAAGTATTTTTATTCTTTTCCATAAACTTGGTCAAACTTTACGAAGTTTGACTTCAGTCAACTCTAATATGCAGAGTAAATAAAAACGGAGGGAGTAATACTTTATGATAGGGCCATTTCCGATCAATAAGGTGTTATGTGACTAAGTAGTGGCCTCCCCTTGTAGTCTGACCCTTTTTGCCGGGAAAAGCCTTGGCCTATTTATGGTCTATGCATGCACGCTCTAGAACCATTCCATTGCTCATGTAATGAAGTTGGGAATAGGATTGCTGGTAGCTCAGAATTGTGTTTATCTGATCTTGCATTGATGGCAAACCAACTTTCCATCCAAATAGTCCTATCCTGTACGTCATGTGTAGTGTCTGCAAGGATGGAACAGTTGTGTGATGTGAGGGAGATCAATGTTAGTTGAAATGGCATTGGTGTCGGTTCTCTCTTTAAATCAAGTGTTTCACTATATTCTTCACAAAGTGATAAGCAATAAAAGTGCACTTTCTTTTTGAGTATTTTTTCCCTACTGCCTCTAGCTATATGTCCAGCATGCCTATCAAAATGTTACGTACTATACATGGAAAGTTGGTTACGTACTATACATCTGATTTTGTAGCATGTACATATGTGCATCATACTTTATGTCATAATTTCCACAGAATATCCATATAGGTGCTCTTTGCCAATATTGGTATTATCCGTGTACTTGGAAACTTCTGATGCTCACCAAATCTACTATTTACAGGTTCCTTTAGAAGATGAGAAAAGGTTCCGGATCGAAATGACATTCAGTCGTGGCGCTGATCTCAGCCCTCTCGAGGTACTCACCCACGTCTCTATTCACAATCCAGAAGTCTCTGCTTGCTTCTTACTAGGTTACTAACAGAACGTATGGTTGGTCCAGGACAAAACCAGTGAAACTTCTCCGTTGCTCCAGGAGCACACCCTGCCGATAATGGGGCCCGAGAGACTGCAGGAAGTTGGCTCTTGCCTGACACTGGACAAGTTTGAGAAGATGGTGCGGCCATTTGCCATGCCCCCGGAGGACTTTCCTCCGGCTGCACCTCCACAAGCCTTAGGATACTTCTCCAAGGGCGCTGGGGTGCTTGAACGGCTGGCTAGTTTCTGGCCTTTCCACAAGGGCGCAACTAATGGCAAATAGCTGGAAAGCCGCAAATTGCTAGAAAGACAAAGTTAATGTGAATATTCCTCTTTGTTAACATTTGGTGGCAACACCATTTGCGCAATTTTGGTAACTTTGGTTCATATTTTAGAAACGGAATCTCACGTGTACTTTTGCCCGGCATCTTCATCTTGTGCATGATTGTAGGCAAGGCTTCAAAGATATCTGTATGATAGGTGATGATGAAGAGAGTTGCGGAACTTGCATCTTGTTTTGTGCCATCTTTTTTAGGATCATGAATCAAGCTTCCGGTCCAAAAATCTTTTTTTTTTTTTGCGGAAGGTCCAAAAAACTTTGTGCATGGCTGCATCCCAAAGTACCATTCCTAATGTAATCTTGAGATAATACTCGTCGGAGGAACGGAATATTAATAGCAGGATGAGAGCATGATTCCAACTTTCCAAGTGTTAAAGATGGCCAAAGTTATAGTGACTTGTGAAACCTGCCCAAGTCTTTGTGATGGCAAACTAGTTTGGAAAAGCATTTAGGCCCTGATTGCTGACGTGTCCCTTCTTTGTGTAAAAAAGGTGGATATGTAAGAGATATGGAGGGCAACTTCACTGAAGTTGCAGAGCAGGAGTTGCTTGTTTGCATTTTGGCCTGGAAGCATCTGGTGCTTCATGCCAAGTATTTTTGGCCAGCAAGATAATATCATGCACGGCGCAACGGGTCTCTTTCCTGCCTTTTTTTTTTGAACACATCTTTCCTGCCTTTTCGTCATGATAAACTTTTGTGTATCTTGGGCACTATGATTTTTGGCTACTTTTCAACATGAATAACAAATTGCACCCTTTTCTTTTGAGTGGAACAAATCCATCTTTCATCACCCCCTCCTGCTTTCACTTGGTTTTATACACAAATGGCCCGAATGTTCACTGTTCAGTTACTGCCTACTTACTACAGCCTTGTGCGCATCGCCCAACACTAACCCTGTTATTTTTTTTTTCCAGACACAGACACTCATATAACACATTCATACATTCACCTCTATGAACGCACGCACGCACGCACACTCTACCAATATGAGCCCATCCGAAAGACTGAGCTGGCAAATCTTAGATTGCCGAAGTTATCGCAGGTACCTCACCATTGATATGAACATACACAAGTGTCAGGTTTGATCCCTCGTAATCATCAAACCACAGGTTGGTTCCCCCGCAAAAAAAAAAGGAAAAAAAAAAAAAAACCACAGGTTGGTTCATGGAGACAGGATTTTGTTCATTTTGTTACATCAGAATCTTTGGAGCTTATCGCTTGCTTGGGTGTCACATAGTCCGACGATGATCTTGACCACTTGGTCAGTGCGAATACCACGTAGTACGTCCAGCCTCGTCGCTTCCTACCAAGAGTCGAATCCGAAAGCTTCTGTACAACTTTTAGTATGGCCACCAGTCAATCAAGCGTGGGCAGAGAAGCGATTCTCCGGTGATGGTACCAAAAGGAAAAATGGAGAACCAGGTTACACTTGTCCAAGCAAGAGTGGAACTGATGCGAGCCTAGTTTGGGGCCTACCATGTGAGCTTTGGATTGGAGCCATACTGTTGCTTCATGCTCATCTTTACCCCTAATAATATTAAAGGGAGGAGTGTTTCTTCACTTTTTTTCGTCATCTGCCGTTTGGTACGTCGTCCTATTTTTTTGGTTTATGATGGGACCCACATGTTTTTTCGTACGTCAACGCACTCACGTTCTCCGATTTGTTTCTGCCAAAAATATCTACGACGCACAGAACCGGGATGGGCCAGCCCATTAGCGGATCCTGTACCAACAGCGAAAAATGTCCAAGAAAAAAATTGCTTCGCTAGGAGTCGAACCCAGGTCCTCACGTTGGACACCTCAAACTGCTAGCCACTGTACTATATGAGGCTTACTGTTACTTGATAGCGCGACTTCGCAAATTAAGCCATAGCCGCGTCATATACTGAGAGCAAAACAATTTTTTTTCTTCAAAAAGGAATATATTTTAGAACGCTAATATTTTGCAAAGTTGTGAAAAATAAATTTAATCTCGAACATTTAAAAATAAAATAGATTTTTGTTTTTTTAAAGCTGAATATTTTTTAAGACACAAACAATTTTTAAAAACTAGGAGGTACTGTAGTGAATGTTTCTTCCGAATTTGCGAACATTTTTTAAAACACAAATATATTTTGGACTTTGAATTTGAAAAGGCAAACATTTTTTTAAAACATGATTTTTTTAAACTAGGAGGCACTGTAGCTAACTTTTTTTTAATCTATACTACTAATATAACTAGGTGAATTTTTGAAATATGCCCACGGATGCATTGTTTTAGTTCGGTTCATTAAACAAGGGATATGGAAGGAATCTTTTTCTCCATCGCGTCTTCACGTACGACCAGCCTCGCTCGGCCCAGTGACACCCGTCACAATGCATAAGGAGTCCAACTACACCTAAAAAAAATAGGAGTCCAACTAAGATTTCATGGCCTACCTGACACAAACTATTCAGTTTACATGATAACACAGAGAAATATTATGTGCAGCGCTTTTTCATATTATATTAGCCGGATGATAAAAAAAATCCTTTGCTCAACGCTCTTGATCTCACCGGACACGAAGGAGGCTCAACGATCCAGCTATTGGACCTGGCCAACCTTGGTTAGTGACAACTGGTACTGCCACCACGGGCGACGAGGACGCAAAGAGGACAAGCGGAAACATGGGTCTCATGTCATATTGAAATGGAAGATGTGGACCTGAGGATGAGGTATTCGTCATGTTTATTATGTTAGGGGCATGAGGGTGAGGTTTTTAGTCATGCTCAGTGGGTATGGGCGTCTGGGCTGTTTTCACCCGTTGCAACGCACGGGCATTTTTGCTAGTACCTATAATTCAAAGATGTACTGAAAAACAAATGATCTTGAGTTTTTTTTAAACGTTTTAAATAAAATCACGGGTGCTAATGTTTAGGTATTTATCTTTCTACATGGTACAAAATGCAGCATTTCCATGAAGTTTCGCGTAGAAACAAAGTACCCAAACACATTTCTTTTGCGGCAAAAAGTACCCAAACACTTACATGCGTGCGCCCTTTTATTTTTATTTTTACTTGCAAATGCTAGTTTTATTTCCAATACGGGAGCACGTGAGCTTGGGAGCCATATGAATTGGTGCCCACCATTCTAGTTTCGAACTTTGCATTCCATAACATGATGTGATATGCGCAACAGTTTGTACGATTATTTTTTTCCAATACATGAGATCAACTTCTAGCAAACAAGAAGTTTGAATTATGATAACATACACTCTTATATCGGCCCGAGGTTAGATTTGAAGGGGGCGACTCATTTTCAATAGTAAAATGAAATGAAATGGTTGTCTAGACCAAAAACCAAAAGTGCAACTCATCTCTTCCAAACAATGAGGTGGACATCCTTTCCCGGTTGGTAGGTCAATATTGTATCTAGAGAAAAATTCACTGGAGGTCCTCATACTTGTCGCGTTGGCCAAAAAAAACCCCGTAGTTACAAATACCCGAAATACGACCACTAAACTTGTCTCAGGGGTTCACATACGGTCCATTCTACGATTTCTTGTACGTATGCGCTGATTTGGCAGTTGACTGGCTCGTCCACGCGTGCGTTGACTGCCACCTCGTCACCAGCTGGTCGGAAGGAGTTAATACGGGGGGTTTTTCGCAAAAACGTCACGGAATAAAAGAGCAGCCCACCACCTGGTCGGACCGAGCCGGACACACATGGTCGGACCGAGCCGCTTCTCTCCTCCCCTGCTCTCCTCCCTGTTCGTCGTCGCCGCCGAGGTGGTAGGTCGAGCTCGCCGGCGTGGGCGAGTGTGGCGCCGGCCGGCATGAGCTCGTCGTCGGACGCCGAGCCGCCGCCGTCCGCGCCGTTTGGGAGTGGCTTGCGCGACGTCCCTCTCGCTCCCTCCCGGCGTGAGGACCATGCCTCGCCGCCTCTGTACGGTACGTCGCCGTCGTCCACACCTTCTCTGGCCGATCTGTTCATTTTAGCTCCGTGAAAGAGTGGGCGTTCGATTGAATTGCACATAAGGTTTAGGGTTTAGTGCTCTTTCCCCTCCCTTTGTCACGGATGGGTTGTGCATGTAGGGTTTTAGCCGTGGATGGTGAAGTCAGTCGCAGAGCAAAATTAGGGTTCGATTGGGGCTTTGGATGGTGTGTTCGTAGTTGAACTAGCGTTTTATAGAGCAAATTAGGGTGTGATGTTGTGCTGGATTTGTTAGGGAAAGGCCATGCCTTGTTAAATTGGCCCAAAATGTTAGCTTTAATAGGGTACATGCGTCGATCATATGTTGTTTTGTTCATGAGACGACCTTTTGCTTGTCAGATCCCCCCAAAAAACATGCTTTTGGACGTGAAAGATCATAAATTTGTTCAGTGGAGGCCATGAATCCATGCTTTTGTTCTAAAAAAGTCTGAATTTTGCAATGTCTGAACCTGTCTGAAGAATATATCTCTGAACCTGTCTGAACATTGCCACTTTCCTTGGTTTGGTGCAGTTACATTGTGTCTATTTCCTTACTCAGATGCTCTCAAATACCATGCTTGGTTTGATGCAGTGTGTTCATGTCTTAAATTATCAGAAATGGCTGAATTTAGTACTGTCTCTGTCTGTTATTACTGTCTGAACATTTTGTCACTTTGCATTGTTTTGCAGGACCCCTAAGAAACCACTTCTCTGTTGAGGTCATACATGGTGGCTATTTCCTTTGTGCAGGCAAACATAGGGATTACCACAAGGGGCACTCCATTTGGTATGACTACTGTGACATAGATAACTGGACACCTAGTGTTGTTGCCAGTCTAGTTGAGGAAGTTGGCTATGAGTTTGAGGGCAGGATCAGGGCTTACTGGTGTGTACCTGGATTGATAGTGTACAAGAATGGTTTAAGAGAGATTAAAATAGGGGACAACACAATGACAGAGAACATGAAGGATTGTGTTCTAAATGGGAACCATTTCCATCAGATATTTCTTGATCATGATGATAGCATGAGATCATATATTTCTCTTGTTCCAGTTCATTATGATGATGCGGATCCTCCATTGGCCAAATTCAATGGCATTAGGCCTAAAAAGGAGCAACTACAAGAGGAGCAGGCACATCAACTGCAAGAGGAGCATGCTGAGCAAGTTCAAGTGTTACAGGAGCAGGCTGAGCAAGATCAAGAGCATGAGGCAGAGCAAGGTCAAGTTGAAGATGCACTATTAGAAAGTGAGGAAGAGTCAGAAGAAGATGATTACATACCAGGTCCACCTCAACCAGGAGAGTATATGCATACATTTCAGTTTGAGTTTAGGGGCAGAAGAAAAACCTGTAGGGTTTTAAACATGGATGCAGCAGATGGAGTTGGTGATTCAGTAATTCATGATTCAGATGAAGATTTCAATCCACAGCTTGTTGATTCAGATATTGATCTTCAAGATGATGATGACTTGTTTGACAGAAATGTTGATTGTGATAAAGGTAAAGCTTTAGCAGTCCAAGAAGAACCTGATGATCCTATTGAAGATGTGGACATATGTGTTTGCCTTCTTCTGATGAAGATAAGGTTAAGCTCAATTTCAAATGTTTCAGAGAAGAAGACCTGTCTAGACCACAGTTCCAAGTTGGTCAGACCTTTGCAAGTGTTGAGTTGCTGAGGAAAGCTATCAGACAGTACAGCTGTAAGGAAAGAGTTGACACTAAGTGCCCCAAAAATGATAGGAAAAGACTGCAAGCCATTTGTGAAGAAGGGTGCCCTTGGTCTTTGTTTGCATCATTTGATGGCAGAACCAAATGCTTCATGATCAAGAAATACAACCCAAAGCATACCTGCATAAAGAAATGGAGTGTCAAGTCATTCACTGCTCCCTTCATGGCAGAAAAATATGTTGATTCTTGCAGAGTAGATGAAAACATGAACATGAAGAATTTTGCAAGGGTGGTTCAGAAGGACTGGAACATGACAGCTACAAGGAGCAAACTGAGAAGGGCTAAGAGACTAGTGAAGAAAGTCATTGAAGGAGATGAGTTAGAGCAGTACAACAGCATGTGGGATTATGCACAAGAATTCAGAAGATCAAACCCAGGCAGCTCCTTCTATGTGGGTGTCAATGATGGCATATTTGGAAGTTGTTATTTCTCTCTGGATGACTGCAAAAGGGGTTTCATGCAAGCCTGCAGGCCTGTCATATGTTTAGATGGATGCCATTTGAAGACCAAGTATGGAGGTGTTCTGCTGTGTGCTGTTGGGATGGATCCCAATGACTGCATTTACCCTTTAGCATTTGCAGTTGTGGAGGTAGAAAACACAGACACCTGGAAATAGTTTTTGTCAAATTTGAAGAGTGACTTGGGAATATTGAATACAGAGCCATGGACTATAATGTCAGACAAGCAAAAGGGGCTCATCAAGGGAGTGAGGCAGCACTTTCCTGATGCAGAGCACAGACACTGTGTCAGGCATATATGGCAGAATTGCCTAAGTGTGATATCCTTCTGAACAACAACTGTGAACAGCAATGGAGGTGCGCCGCTCGGAGCGCCTGCAGAAGATGAAGAAGTGAAGATGATGAAGATGGAGTTGGAGTTAGTTAGGTATGCTGAAATATACATATTTTCAGCATATAAGTTATAAAATAGTGTTGTTTTGTTAGGTGTGCTTGTATATTCAGCACATAAGTTATTTGTAATTTCTGTTGGTAATGATGAAGTGTTGCTTTCGAACTATGCATAAGTACTATGAAGTTTGGCAGAATGAATGAAGTACTATGCATAAGTATTGATGTTCTGTTGCTGCTGTCTTGTTGCTTGAAAAGGCAACATTCCAAAAAAAGAGGCAACAAAGGTTTCCAAAAATTGGAACTTGTCAGCAAATCTAACTGAACTTTGTCTTCTAACTGAATAACTGTTCAACATTGAGAAGTTCAGCAAATTATGGTATTAAACTGATCTTTTGCAGTCAAGTTCGGTTAACTGATCTTTTTCATCTAATTCAGTTAACTTAACTGGAAAAATTCAGTTAACTTAACTGGAAAAATTCAGTTAATTGAAAAAATTCAGTTAACTGCAAACTTGTCAGCAAATTCAGTTAACTGCAAACTTGTCAGCAAATTCAGTTAACTTAACTGGAGAAATTCAGTTAACTGCAAACTTGTCAGCAAATTCACTTAACTGCAAATTCAGTTAACTGCAAAATTCAGTTAACTGCAAATTCACTTAACTGCAAACTTGTCAGCAAATTCAGTTAACTTAAGTGGGAAAATTCAGTTAACTGGAAAAAATTCAGTTAACTGTAGTTCTAAAATTCAGTTAACTGGAAAAAATTCAGTTAATTGTAGTTCATTCAGTTAACTTAACTGAATAAACTACTAGAGCTCAAATGTGTTTGAAACTATTACACCCTACAACTTGTACAACTTTGTAATTGCACACCCTAGAACTTGCACTCTGCATGTGGCTTTGGTCCACCACCACCACCAGATCCACCACCACGTCCACCACTGCCAGATCCCCTTCTTCCTCATCTTCATCTTCATCCTCCACTTTCCTCCTCTCTTTCCCCTTCTTCTTCTCCTCTTCCCCTGGTCTCCAACATCAACCATGGTGTCGTGGGATGATCTCCCTACCTCTTCTGAAGACGACTCGGTGACCAGCAAGGTTAGTCATGTCCTCCACACAGCTAGTGTTAAACAACAGCTAGGGTTAAACAGCAGCTAGGGTTAAACAGATCTGCCTTGCTAGGATTTCTATTTAACATATGTCAATTTTTATTTGTTTTAGCCTCCTGCCACAATTTTCTGCGAGGAATGGAGAGGCCTGGCGACAGATCTGCCTAGCTTTACATGTGAGCATGGATCTTTGTGTGAGCAACTTGTGGCATTTCAATCAGTTGATAGTGGCAGAAGGTTCCTAGCTTGTGCACAGAAGGTTAGTAAAAATCCAGATAAACTGTTAAAAGATCAGAAATTTCAGTGAAACTGTTAAAAGTTCAGAAAATGGATTGGACTGGACATTTTTAAAGCATTAGATTCAGTTAAAGCAAACGTCAAGTTAAGTTTAAATTTAAGTTATTTTTGAATATTGGACATTTTTATGCCATTAATGTGCTATGTATAGTGGTATTTGGTTGCTATGTGCCCACCCATGTGCTATAGTGGCATTTTATCTAAATTTTTGTTTGTTCTAAATTGATAGGAAGTACCTAAATGCACCTATGTGGAGTGGATTGACCCTGAGTGGCCTGATGCTTTGAAGATGAGCCTAGCTAGCATATGGAGCATGTATGAAGAGGAGACAAAACAGAGGCTAAGACAAAATGTTTTGAGTGCTGAAGAGAACTTGAAGATTATGAAAGAGATGACAAAGATGGAGAATGAGCTGAGACATTTCAAGCTTGATTTTGCTAAGATGGTGGCTGACAAGGAGCAGGCAATGAGCCAATTAGGCAGCACACAACTTGCTCTGGCTGATCTAAAGGAAGAGCTTGAGAAGAAGAAGATCACTGACAAATCAGTAACAAACATTCATTAGGTATTCAGGGCTAAGGCAGAGAAAGAGAGGGACCAAATCATGCAGGAGAGGGACCAAGTCATTGAAGAGAGGGATCAATTGAAGCAAGAGAAGAGAAAGCTTGAGTACATGATTGGTGACTTATTCAAACACAAAGAGGACACCAAGGAGAAGATAAGGAAGCTTACGGGGATGCTGGATGATTTTGACTGATCTTATGTTGTTGTTGTCTCAGTGTTAAAGAGATCATTGAATTTGTCTCAGTATTTGTCTGTCAACTGAATTTGTGTGAGTGTTGACAGTTATGTGTGAGTGTTGCAGAATTTGCAGAATTTGTCAACTTAAATGGATTTGTTTGTCAACTGAAATATGTTGTGAAATGGATTGAATTGAATTTGCCAGCACTGAACTTAACTGAAAAAGTTTTCTGTCTAAATAAGGAAGAAACATAACAACATTGCCAAACAGTTTCAAATTAGAACAAAATGGAAGAAGAAACATTGAGACTCCAGTCTTCATATTACTTGATAAATTATCCATTACAACCATCACAGCATGCAGCCAAACCCAAAACAACTACTTCATCTACTAATTCTGCTCAATTAAGAACAACTTCACATACCACTGATTTAACAACATCTTACTTCTTCATAATTAAGATGAAACACATCACACAAAGCACCATAACAGCAGCCATCACCAGCTTTACCAGCACTAGGATTTCTCTACCCAATCCAAGCAGCATAGCAACTTGCTGCTTGGTAGCAAAGTTCTTCTCACTAGGGGTGCCAAAAGGTACTCTGCCTACACCTCTCCCAGCCATGCCCCTTCCAGCTATGCTTCTTGAGTTCATTGATTCAGTCCTCTTCCTCTCAAGCTCTTCCCTTTTGTCCTCAGCTGCACCTATTGCATCCACAGCAGCATCACCAACAAGAACCCTATTTTCAACCAGATGCTGCACATGTTCTAGCTCCCAGCGCCAGAAATCACAGGTGACCTACATAAAAAATTACATCTTTATTTCACAGGGACAAACAACCGAAACAAATCAAGGCATGTATTGATAAAACATAGGAAACACAGCAAATTCAGTTAACTGAAAAAGTTCAGTTAACTGAAGAATCCAGTGAAGAAGCTTACAGATCAAGCATCCTGATCCATCCAGCTTACAGTACCAACAACTACTTACAAATCAAGCATCCAGTGAAGAAGATCAAGCACACATGATTAAAAACGAACATGCCCACAGAGGATTAAAATCGAACATGCCACACTTACAGTGTGTTTGCTGCACCTGCAGAAGACCCACCCATCGTGCTCGTCGGTGCTAGAGCGGTAGAACTTGACCTGGTCGCCACAATCCGGGCACCCGATCAATGGAACAACAACGGAGCGGCCACACAGTCCAGAGTGCACGGAGCTCGAAGATGACATGAGGACTACGGCGGCCACGGAGGGCGGCGGCAATGGCTGCGGCGGCGGGGACGGAGTTTGGGAGCTAGGGTTGGGGAGAGCAGAGAGCAGAGAGCGAGGGAGGGGGGCAGGATCGGACCAGGTGGGCGGCAATGGCTGCGGCGGCGGGGACGGAGATTGGGGGCTAGGGCTGGGGAGAGCAGAGAGCAGAGAGCGAGGGAGGGGGGGCAGGATCGGACCAGGTGGTGGTGGGGGGGGGGGCAGCTCTTTTGTTCTGGCATTTTTGCAAAAAAAACCCTGCGTACCTGCGTATTCAAGCGAGCGAGCGGGTGTGGTGATGAGGTGGCAGTCAACGCACGCGTGGACGAGCCAGTCAACTGCCAAATCAGCGCGTACGTACAAGAAATCGTAGAATGGACCGTATGTGAACCCCTGACACAAGTTTAGTGGTCGTATTTCGGGTATTTGTAACTACGGGGTTTTTTTTGGCCAACGCGACAAGTATGAGGACCTCCAGTGAATTTTTCTCTTGTATCTATGCCAAAATGGACGTCACAATCATGCGGCCTAGAGTATTCTGTACTTACAAAGCATGTCAAAATGGCCGTCACTGTCCTGTGACCTAGAGTATTGTAGTGCTGCTTCTGTTGCCTATGGGTTGATGTCATCTAGAAAAAGTTGGTATTCCTCACATGATTTGTATTCTCTACGTACCCCCGTCGCTGATGTGTTCCCTTTTTAAGAAGATAATTATGGCGCCACCAACATTGTTGCAGTATGATTTTTCATTGTTAATTGTAAAAGTAAATTTCAAAGAAACGCTCGGTTACATTATGATAACGATTATTTTAGCCTAAAGTGAGGAAGGTCAATTTCAAATAGTGAGGCAACCACCCTTTGCTATTTAGTAGGACTTGGTATCCCCTAGCTTTTCTCCTTTGCCACCACCCTCCTTCATTGGTAGATCGCCGACCTCCTCCTCTGCCGGCTCCGCCAGTGGAGGTGTGCAAGGAGGTCCGGATGTAGGGGTGGATTAACGAGCTACTCGGCTTGTTAAGCTCGTGCTCGTTAAGCCTCAGCTCGTTAAACTCGTTAAGATTAACGAGCAGAAAACCCTGCTCGGCTTGGTTCGTTTGAAGCTCGTTAAGCTCGCGAGCGCTCGTTAACAGATTCTGATGTGTTACGGTCTACATGATGAGTGTGTAGATGTGGTTTTTAAGAAGGA
Organism: Elymus sibiricus; assembly: GCA_039707655.1. NCBI lineage: Eukaryota > Viridiplantae > Streptophyta > Magnoliopsida > Poales > Poaceae > Elymus > Elymus sibiricus. The sequence goes on from CM077670.1 coordinate 41,723,904, forward strand.
AGATGATGACTACAAAAGGAAATGCACTAGTTTGTTGCCTCCTATCTAGATTAGATTGAATAGATGGGCTGAGGTGCTACGAAAATTTTATCACGTAAGATGAAAATATGTGTTGTGTTGTTACTAACGACCTTAACGAGCTACTCGTGAAACTCGTTAGCTCGTTCGTTAAGCTCGTTAAGCTTAACGAGCTGAAATCGATGATTGGCTCTGTTCACTAAGAAGCGATCCACGAGCTTAACGAGCCGGACTATCGAGCACTTATTAAGCTCGCGAGCTACGAGCTTTTGGTCCTGCCCTAACTAGGTACGTCTTCGTTTGTCCATCACTGAAGCCCTTCCGGTTGTGGCAGTAGCAATGTTCAATAATGGTTCCTCGTTTCTTCCCTCATCCCGGTGGTATGTGCGCCATCGAGTCCACCGATAAGATCACGTCAACAAGTAGGTCTTTGTTGTCTACAACTTCGGCTCATCTAGCGACGGTTGTAGCCAGTGGCGGAACTAGCAGTGAACGGCAGGGGGGCAGAGCAGGAAATATGATTGTTTTTTTTGGGGGGGGGGTCTAATGAGTACTTTTTTCTTCAATACTAGCCCATAGGAAAAAACATTTACTGTTTTTTCTAATCTTGGGGGATCCCCCCCCTTCCCGAAGTTCACATAGCTCCGCCATTGGTGCTAGAGGAGTTCAATAAGGCCTTCTCCGGCTTCGGAGTGTGTGCGCCATGGGATCTAGCGACTTGGTCGGGTGGACAAGTTTGCATTTCTCTCCGTGGAAATAGGGAGTTAGTTTGTGTCTTCGTTGGGCCGGAGCTGCTTCAGCAAAAACATCGCCGATTTGGTTATTCCGTTCACTTGAACGGACATCTAGGTATGATAAACCAAGCGTCATCTTCTTCTCCGGGCCGTGGATCCTTTGGAGTCGACGTCGTTGGCATTTCCCGACTGAATACATGGATACTACTCTTTTGTTCCGGTGACGTACAACGCGGAACTCCAGCGGCACGCCATCAACATGTGCGAGATGGAATGGGTGGGAAATTCTTCCATGATTGGATTGTAATTTTCTTTTCTTTTGGAGCTTTTCTTGTAATGTCGGTGTTTGATTAATATATAGAGCTTGGGCTCCTTGGCAGAAAAAGTAGCTAGAACTCAGCATCCCATCCTAGTTTCATATAAAAACCTAGCTTCTGTACATTTTTGTTGCTCTTTTTAATTGAGTGGTAGAGCGTGTGCTAGTTTCCCCAAAAAATTGTTTAGAGCCCGAAACTTGACGCCACGACCCACTGAGATACTATCCACTGAGTCCAGCACCACTCACCCCCTCCTCCCGTGACGCCCCCGCGGGCGCACGGGAGGCTAACCCTAGCTACCGGCGGGGCGCCCCTCCTCCCCTCCCTCGCCGCCGCCAGGGGGCGCGACCGGGCGAAGCCCGGCTGGCGCTGGCGGCGGCGGGGTGCTCCTCTTCCCCTCACGCGTGTGGCGAGACGCGGGGCAGCTCACCTGGGCCTGGGTGCCGCGCTAGGCGCCAGGCGCGGCAGCACGACGGTGCGCCGGGGCTGGTCGACGGCGCTGGCGCGGCGGTGGCGGGTGCGCCTTGGCCGCCAGGGACGGCGGGGTCGAGGCCAAATCTGGGGCCTGGCGGCGCGGCTGCAGGTCTCTACCCCTGCCATGGCCACGGCGGGTGGTGGTGCGACGCAGCAGCGGTTGGCCGGTGGGCGGGCCGGCCGGGATCCAGGGGCTACGGCGGCTGGACGACGGCAGGCAGCGCAGATGGGCTCCTCGGTGAGCTTCCTTCGCGATTGGCGGCGGTCCTTGGGATATCTCCTTTCCGGTGGGCGGGTGTGTGTTGGTGGCCTTGCGTGGAGCTGCGTTCGCTGCCGAGGTGGGGCGACACAGGAGGTGTCCGGTGGGGAGGCAGGCTGGAGGGATGGGAGGCGCCAACGAGCTCGGGCCACCCGTCGCTTGCACAGGGGTGTGCCGGCCCGGATGCATCCGCTCCCCCTCCTCCCCCGTTCCCCGGCCATGTGTGGGCTGATGCGGCTTCGGCGTTGCTCGAGGCGAGACGTATGCTGCGGTCTCTTCGGTCGGGTGCGTCCTTTGGCCCAAAGCCGGCCACTTTGGTCGGTCTTGGGGGTGTCTGGATGCAGGGCGGCGGTCCTAGAGGCGGGAGGCACATCGTTCGTGGGCGGAACTTGTACCTCGGGTGCGAGCGAGCGGCCATGGCCATGCGGGTGGATGGTCGCTGGTGGTTGGCGGAGCTAGGATGCTTCGGAGGGGTGGGCGTGCCGGGGTACATCACCTGCCCAATCTTGTATTGGCCGACGACGGCGGCGTTCGTGGACACCGTATCCTTCATGAAGGCCCCGTCGCGGTGGCCTTCTCCTTTGAGTTGCTCCGAGTGAAAACTCGATCCTTGGGATCGGATGGTGGCGGCTATCAGTGGCCGTTCCCTTCTAGGAGGCACCATCTTGGAGTCCTTGTTCCGTCGTTTTCCGTCTCACCTCTCCTCGGATGATTAGAGGTCTCCGTTGGCTCCAAGCGGTTCGTCCTCGCGCATATGTAGTGGCTTGGTAGTCGTTGGGGGGGGGGTGTGGCGGTGCTCGGCACCTTTGTATCTTGCCTTGGGTGTGTGTGTCGTGTGCGGTGGTGGAGTGAGTATGTATCGTGGTGCTTGTGGATCGTTGCTTTATATATAAAGCGGGGCGAAAGCTTTGGTAAACTTGACGCCACAACATGTAAAATGTAAAAAGCTCACCCCCCAAAACCACTTTGCTTTTCCCCCTAAGAGCATCTACAGCCGGGCACCCCAAACACTCCTCAAACGCCCGGGCGGCCCGCCCGGTCACTGACCGGTCACGATTTTTCGACCCAGGCGGCCCTCTCAAATGGGCCTCAAACACCCGGGTTGACTGGCACCCCTCATATCCAGCCCAAATATGGGGCTGATATGGGGGCGCCCAGGCACGCCCGCCACGTCGGACTGACGGCGGGGTCCCATGCGGAAACGCTCGGAAACCCGGCGGTCCGAAGCTCGTCTCCTCCGTCGGTCTGCGTGGCGCCGCTCCGGCGGGCCGCGTAGTGCCTAGCCCGGCTATTTAAGTCAACCGGCGGCACCAAAACCCTACCATCCACATTTTCCTCCACTTGTCCGCCGCCGCCGCCACTTTTCACTCCATCCGTCCGCCTAGTAGCCATGCCCCCACGCCGCCGGGTGAGGAGCGAGCCATTTCTGACGCCGGAGCGCCGGCTCGAGCTCCTTGAGCAGATCCGGGCAAGGCGCGAAGCCCGGATCGTCGCGGGGCTACCTCCGGATGCAGTGGATCCGGAGGAGTTGGAGGAGGAGGAGGTGGAGGAGGAGGAGGACGAGGAGGAGGAGGATGAGCCGGAGGAGGAGGATGTGGGGGACGCTGGCGACGCGGATCTGCATGCGGAGCAGCAGGCCATCCTCGATTCCCTCCGATCGGAGTCGGCTGCGGAGGCGAGACGCCGTCGCCGGCAGGAAATGGAGGCGCAGCAGGACTAACGAGCTACTCGGCTCGTTAAGCTCGTGCTCGTTAAGGCTCGACTCGTTAAGCTTGGCTCGTTAAGCTCCATAAGCTTAACGAGCAGAAAACCTGCTCGGCTCGGTTCGTTTGAAGCTCGTTAAGCTCGTGAGCGCTCACGAGCGCTCGTTAACATATTCTGATGTGTTTCGGTCTACATGATGAGTGTGTTTTTAAGAAGGAAGATGGTGTCTACAAAAGAAAATGCACTAGTTTGTTGCCTCCTATGTAGATGAGATTGAATAAATGGACTGAGGTGCTACGAAACTTTGTCACGTAAGATAAAAATATGTGTTGTGTTCTTACTAACGAGCTTAACGAGCTACTCGTGAAACTCGTTAGCTCGTTCGTTAAGCTCGTTAAGCTTAACGAGCTGAAATCGATGATTGGCTCTGTTCATTAAGAAGCGAGCCACGAGCTTAACGAGCCGAACTATCGAGCGCTCACTAAGCTCACGAGCTACGAGCTTTTGATCCAGCCCTAACGGAGGAGGCGGAGATGCTCGCCTACATGGATGAGGTCGAGCAGGAGGAGGATGAGCCGGAGCCCTCCTACCCGCCCGTCCAGCCGGCGCCCGGCACCGTCGTCGTGGACATCTCCGACGACGAAGAGTAGTTAGGATAGTACGTAGGATTTCTTTTGCATGCTTTGTATGGATTTAGGGGTTGAAATATGAGAGAGTCGGATGCAGAGTGACTAATTTGAGGTGTGACCCGGACAGTGTCCGCGGGCGTTTGAGGGGTCGGATTTGCAAAGTCCGTCCGTAGATGCTCTAACCCAGCTAGATATTCTTTTCCACCATGTAAAAGGAAAATGTAAAAAGCACCCCCTGCCTGCCACCGGTTTACCTACCTACCCTCTTTCATTGCGAAGTACTACTCCTCCGATCTTCAATCTTCCGTTTCCGTTCCTTGTTGGTTTCTTCCACCACCTTCCCTTCTCCCGCTGTCCCTTGCGCGACACGTGGGAAGCCGCCCCCTCCTACACCCCACCACCTCTCTGTCCATTTCAGAATCAGACGATTCATCACTCCCTCTCCCTCTCCCGCACAAAAACAAAGACCATACGTACATATAAATAAATCAATAAATCCTAAGGAGGAAGAAGAAGAGCAGAGGAGGGTCCAGAGAGTAGTTGGTGGGAAGATCCAGAGGTTGTGCAGTGCCTGCTCGCTCCATGGCCATGGCCAGCAAGCAGGAGGGGGAACTCGACGCCGTCCTCAAGGAGGCCGTCGACCTGGTAATTAACTAGCACCAGTTCATTAACCAACGCCCTGCTCTTGGGGTAGTGCTTCCTCTGGTTTTTACAGTTAGCGTCGTTGTGTGCCTGGAAGAAGGCTGCGCCCGGCCGTGGCTGGATTAGCGCGGGAAAATCCATCATCTCGTAGCGGCCACGCAAATCAGCATGTGGCTCGGCCGCTGGGGTTTTTTTACCTACCGGGGTTCCGGCGTTGCAGGGTGGCGGGGTTGGTCTCACAGTTTGGGCCGGGGATGCCGATTTCCCCTCCGCTGCCTAGCATACTGCACCGCTCTGAAATCGCACCCCCAAATCTTAGCAACAATTCACCTAGGTTACAACTTTGAGCTACTATTCTTTTCCAGGGCTTACAAAAATTGCAGTTTAGTTTTCAATTTTAAAATCTCACATTTTCATAGCTTTGATTTTTTTTTTCCTGGCCAGTGTAGGAGGGCTGCTTGTAAATGTATTTACTCTAGCTTCGGATTATTTTGTATAGCAGGTCGATCTAAAATTCATAGTAATGGTTGCTCGAAATAATACTGATGTTTTGCTTCAGTCTCCAACTAAAGGTGACTTGACCGTGGGAAAAAAGTATGCACTTTTTATGATCCTCTGTTTGATTAGAAGTTCTTATGATCCTCTGTTTGATTAGAATTTTTTTTGTCTCTTGGTTCTCTCTTCTGGGTTCCTTAGAGTAGGAGGCTGCAGCATACTTGCACGTTCAGATTTTGCTCATGCTAATGGTACTTGTTTTGGTTTGCTAAAAATGATCGCCGTAACAAAATTTCAGGAGCACATCCCAATCGATGAAGTCTTTGAGAACCTTCGGTGCAGCCATGAGGGCCTTACTTCCGAGCAGGCGCAGCAGCGGCTGCAGATCTTTGGGGCGAACAAGCTTGAGGAGAAGGAGGTCAGGTTCATTCGGCCCATTTGATTGTGGGGAAGATTTTGTCCTTGCTCTTCTTTGGAGCAATAATGTTCTTATCATTGATGTTATGCACTTGATTAAGTTGGAGTGTTTGATGGCTGCAGGAGAGCAAGTTCCTCAAGTTTCTGGGGTTCATGTGGAACCCACTCTCATGGGTCATGGAGGCTGCGGCGATCATGGCCATTGCACTGGCGAACGGAGGGGTAAGACTTAGCTAGCACACATCGCAAATAGAAAAAGTCCACATTTCAACCCCGAACTAACCAGTCAGTTTGATTTACAACCTTTATCTTCAAAACCGGTCACATTACACCCTCAACTTATCGAATAGTTTGAAACACAACCCTTGACTCAGTTTTGGACTCGTCAAAACCGGTTTGACGGAGTCAAAGCTGACTAGGCAGCCAACTCAACAGCCACGCGCGCACACACACATCTCTGTTCGTTCACCCCCAGCCCCAACCCAATCCCGCCGCCGCCGCCTGGGTCACCTGGGACGCCAAGGTCTGCCGCAACACCACCTCCGCCGCCGGAGACCGCAGACCGGCGCCGCCGCCACACCGCCGCCAGGTTCCCTTCTTGTCTTCCCTCTCTTCTCCTTACCCGCCGCCACAACAAGCTGCTGCTACCCTGGGCGAGCTGCTGTTGATTCAGTGCCGCCGGCGAGCTGCTGCTGCCGCCGCTGGCGAGCTGCTGCTGCTGCTTCCGCCTGCTAACTGCTACTGCTGCTTCCCTGGGCGAGCTGCTGCTGCTTCTGAGGCTGCCAGCGAGCTGCTGCTGCTGCTTCTGCTGTCGCCGGCGAGCTGCTGGTGCTGCTGCTCCCGCCGCCGGCAAGCTACTGGTGCTGCTGCTGCTACCGCCCCCCTGGGGTGGGCTTGTCCGGCTTGTCGAGTGCGGAGATCCCATCCACGAATGCTCACCGGAGGATCTCTGAGGTAGGTGTTTGCATGGGTAAGGGGCGCCTAACAATGCCCTGGTGCTTTCTGTATGTGCAGTACATTGTATAGTGGAGGAATAAGCATATTAGACTGACATGTTGGACCCACCACTCCTTTTATTAAATTATGCTTACTAGAATGCCACATCAACATTGACTCGGTCAAAACCGGTTTGACCAGCCCAAAACCGAGTCAAGGGTTGTCTTTTGAACTATGTGGTAAGTTGAGGGTGCAATGTGACCGGTTTTGAAGATGAGGGTTGTAAATCAAACTGACTGGTTAGTTCGAGGTTGAAATGTGAACTTTTCTCTATCGCAAAAAGAAAATTGCTCTGTTCTCAATGTATGTGTGAGATGTGTTTTGTCATGTCATCAGGGGAAGCCACCAGATTGGCAAGACTTCGTCGGTATCATCACGCTGCTACTTATAAACTCTACCATCAGTTTCATTGAGGAAAACAATGCCGGAAATGCTGCCGCCGCGCTTATGGCCCGTCTTGCACCGAAAGCCAAGGTTCATATTCAACTTAATTTGTGGGGGGTTTCCCCCCTGTTTTTGCATGTACGTACCACCTTGTTGGAGTCCATTTTAACTTGTGAAACTCAATTGTTATGTCTCTGGGTAGGTTCTCCGTGACGGTCGTTGGACCGAGGAGGAGGCCGCCGTCCTTGTGCCAGGGGACATCATCAGTATCAAACTTGGAGATATCATTCCTGCCGACGCCCGCCTCCTAGACGGCGATCCTTTGAAGATTGATCAGGTCCTTCCTGCCGTTCATATTCAAGTCACCTTCAGCTTTGCTATTACTTATTTAGATTTCCTCGTCTAACTATTTGGTCTTTTGTTTATAGTCTGCCCTGACCGGAGAATCACTGCCAGCCACCAAAGGTCCTGGTGACGGGGTCTACTCTGGTTCGACGGTCAAGCAGGGCGAGATCGAGGCTGTTGTCATAGCAACTGGTGTGCACACTTTCTTTGGAAAGGCCGCACATCTCGTGGACTCGACCAACCAAGTTGGCCATTTCCAACAGGCAAGCTTGAAAAGCCTCAGATACTTCTATCGATATGGCACTGTTATCGAATTGAATCATCGCTACATTAACTTATTCATTATCATGCAATTGACGCAGGTGTTAACAGCCATAGGGAACTTTTGTATTTGCTCGATTGCCGTGGGAATGTTCATCGAGATTATTGTCATGTATCCTATCCAGCACAGGGCGTACCGCCCCGGGATCGACAACCTTTTGGTGCTTCTTATTGGAGGCATTCCCATAGCGATGCCCACAGTCTTGTCGGTCACCATGGCGATTGGGTCTCATCGCATGTCTCAACAGGTTTGCATCATTCCGGGGACGGTGTCTTTTAACCATATTGTGACCAGACCTGAACTTCTGCACTATGCAATCAATTCCTGAGTTCTCTTCCTGCAGGGAGCTATAACAAAGAGGATGACTGCAATCGAAGAGATGGCCGGCATGGATGTTCTTTGCAGTGATAAAACTGGAACCCTGACTCTAAATAAGCTCAGTGTGGACAAGAACCTAATCGAGGTTCGCTTGAACACTCACTTTGTGTTATCTCATGTAACATCAAAGCACTTACATACTTTCTTGGTACAGGTTTTTGAAAAAGGAGTGACTCAGGACCAGGTAATTCTGATGGCTGCTAGAGCATCCCGGATAGAAAATCAAGATGCCATTGATACGGCAATAGTTGGGATGCTAGGCGATCCAAAAGAGGTACATTGATTTGTCGAATAATGAGACGTACACCTATCGTGTTTATTTGCTAAAATGGACACCTTTTAACGCTTCCCGTAGGCGCGTGCCGGTATTCAAGAGGTTCATTTTCTGCCGTTCAATCCTACCGACAAAAGAACTGCGTTGACATACATTGATGGCGATGGAAAGATGTACCGTGTTAGCAAAGGTGCACCAGAGCAGGTATAATCTGTTTTTTACTGCAAAAAGCTTAAAAGAACATTTGCATAATGATGTAAATTGATATCACAAATTGACCTGCAGATTCTCAACCTGGCCTACAACAAGTCAGAGATCGCACAAAAAGTCCACACTGTCATCGACAAGTTCGCGGAACGTGGACTTCGGTCACTTGGTGTAGCATATCAGGTGAGAAAGGTTCTTGGGGTGCCCCTTCACAGTGCAGTTGAAGCTTGCAAGGCAGGAACTTAGTGGTGGTCATCCTTTTTTGCCTTGTAGGACGTGCCAGACGGGAGGAAAGAGAGCAAGGGTAGCCCGTGGCATTTTGTTGCTCTCTTGCCACTCTTTGATCCACCGAGGCATGACAGCGCAGAAACAATTCAAAGGGCACTTAACCTTGGTGTGAATGTGAAGATGATCACAGGTACACGCACTACCGGTTGAGCTCTTACTATTTTGTTCTCTATATTCTTAAATATCCCGGTTTTGAAGATGAGTACCATGTCTTTGATGCTTACTATCTGTTTTTTTATGAGCACCATGTCTTTGATGTTAACTATCTTATCTTGTTTTATAATTTCAGTTTTCAATAAATTTGATAACACATCTGATTGTGCGTTTTTTCTCTTTTCCGTAGGTGACCAGCTAGCAATTGGGAAGGAAACAGGGCGTCGTCTAGGAATGGGTACAAACATGTACCCTTCATCTGCTTTGCTGGGGCAGAACAAGGATGAGTCTATTGCTGATTTACCAGTCGATGATCTAATTGAGAAAGCCGATGGTTTTGCTGGCGTATTCCCAGGTATGTGTTATAATCAGTTAGAAGAAAATAAAATCAAAGAAATGAAAAAGGAACATAACAATAATAATATAATAGTAACATTTGTTCTTTGCTCAGAACACAAATATGAGATTGTGAAACGCCTACAAGCACGGAAGCACATTTGTGGAATGACTGGCGATGGCGTAAACGATGCACCAGCCCTAAAGAAAGCTGATATTGGTATAGCGGTTGCTGATGCGACAGATGCAGCGAGGAGTGCTTCTGATATCGTACTCACCGAACCTGGTCTAAGTGTGATCATTAGTGCCGTCCTTACCAGTCGAGCGATTTTCCAGCGGATGAAGAACTACACTGTATGTCAGATTGAACCCAGTGGATGAGATTTTTTCTTTCCCCCCATTTATTTGAAGAGTTGTTCCTTCATTTATGCTTGTGTTATTTAGCCCATATGCTAATCAATCCACATTTATGCTTGCAGATCTATGCGGTCTCAATTACAATACGTATTGTGGTATGTTTGATTGACTCTTAGTCTCTTACTAGGATCATAAGTTTGCCAAAGTGCATTGGCTCATGCTCTGTTTACATAGCTGATGATTCTCTTAGGTGTTAATTATAACTATTCATTTAATGAGCTTTTTTCCTGTTAACACTGATTTCCAGATAACACTGATTTTCCAGTTTATGATCTGTGAAATTATGTCCATGAACCTTACATTTTTTATTTTGTGATCATGCATCTGATCCCTCTTTATCTCCAACAGCTTGGATTTATGCTACTTGCCCTCATATGGGAATTTGATTTCCCGCCGTTTATGGTCCTGATCATAGCAATTCTGAATGATGGTACATTACTTTATTTTCCTTCCATTCCTCCCGCGCCTCACAATATCGCCATATTAATTAGAAAATTATATTATAATGTTCTTTTTTTTTTGCGAGATATTATAATGTTCACCCTCAACCATTTTGTGGCATGAACAGGTACCATAATGACAATATCCAAGGATCGAGTAAAGCCTTCTCCACTACCTGACAGCTGGAAGTTGGCTGAAATTTTCACAACAGGGGTGGTTCTTGGCGGATACTTGGCAATGATGACTGTCATTTTCTTCTGGGTTGTATACAAGACTAACTTTTTCCCTGTAAGGAGTACCTAAATGAAACTAAATTCTGTTTTTTTTTCTAAAACATTGATTCAGATAATGAATTAACCTCTTGATATGTGGTTCACCAAGCTACCAACTATTAGGACCATTATACTAGTTTGTGATCTGATCCTCAGACATGCATTGACACTTGTTGTTCAATAAATTTTCAGAGGGTCTTTCATGTAAAAAGCCTTGAGAAAACTGCTCAAGATGACTTCAAAATGCTTGCCTCTGCTGTATACCTTCAAGTCAGCACCATCAGCCAAGCTCTCATCTTCGTTACAAGGTCTCGAAGCTGGTCGTTCGTCGAGCGCCCCGGTTTTCTCCTGGTCTTCGCTTTCTTGGTCGCACAGCTGGTATTTTTCTCACGGCCTCGCCCTCCTCTCTTTGCTTTACATGTATGTAAATTTACAAGTCAAGTTCCAATGAGCAAGTTTCACCACCCCCTTCAAAAAATGCAGATAGCTACACTGATCGCTGTATACGCCGACTGGGCATTCACTTCGATCAAAGGCATCGGGTGGGGCTGGGCTGGCCTTGTGTGGCTCTACAACCTCATCTTCTACTTCCCGCTCGACATTATCAAGTTCTTCATCCGATACGCCCTCAGCGGGAAAGCATGGGATCTTGTCATTGACCAAAGAGTAATTCATATTGCACCACCATAATTTTCCTTCTCTTTTTAGCTATTGAGTGCCCACTACATTCCGTGCATTTTTGAACTGATGGTTCATTTTTTTTCTTTGTAGATTGCATTTACAAGGAAGAAGCACTTTGGTAAGGAAGAGAGGGAGCTCAAGTGGGCCCATGCACAGAGGACGCTCCATGGGCTGCAGCCGCCGGACGCCAAGCTGTTCCCTGAGAAAGCGGGCTACAACGAGCTGAATCAAATGGCCGAGGAGGCGAAGCGGAGGGCTGAGATTGCAAGGTATGTAGCCACCTGCAAAGAATTCCATGTATGGGATGCTTTCCATGATCTGCCATGTTTCTTGACAGTTATGAATCTAACTATGTGCTTATTGATGATGGTACATGGCAGGCTCAGGGAGCTTCACACTCTCAAGGGGCATGTGGAGTCAGTTGTGAAGCTGAAGGGCCTCGACATCAACACCATTCAACAATCTTACACCGTGTGATAAGAGCAAGTATAATAAGGTGACGTAGGCGGGCTATAAGACTTGAAATGGTATATTTGTGCTGAGTTGGAAGAGAGAGAAGAGGAGAGAGGAGGCAAACGGGCTACAAACTAACAGCCGGCTATAGCTTGTGCTCCTAGAGACTTTATGAGAAAGGAAGGTGTGCCATGTATTAATGAAGTAGTACTTATTTACATCTAACTATTATACTTACCGGTTATAAGCTTGGCTATAGTTCATATAGCCAGCAGCTGGGTGTACTATTAACCATGCTCCTTTAAAAGTTACTCCCTTCGTTAAAAAATAAGTGACGTGGTTTCTTAGTTGACTACATCGTGGGAATAAAATGGTTTATCTCAGTTGCTCCCGAGTCGCTGGTTCGTCGTGCTTCATGTAAAGGAATACAGTTATCCTACCTCATGCCTCTGCAATTGAGAGTTTTAACCTCCTTTAAAAAAAAAAAAAAGCTCACCCAGTTGAAAACAAAACGTGAGGTCTGAGAAATATTGGAATGCGACAGGCTTGAGTGAATTGCAAAAAACCATCACATTCTAAGTTCAATTCCAGGTTTATTACCACATTCTTGCATGCTGGTGGAGTTGTGTCGAATATTGTGTACAAGATAGGTTACAGTTCGACTTGTAGTTGTAATCAGTGGAGGATAAGGGGGACCAGCAGGGCCCTGGCCCCCCTAACATCATTCTATTAAGCCTAAATATGCATGTTTATAGATGACTAATTGCTGCTAAAGTGGTCTATTCTAATGGGTTGGCCCTCCCTGACAAGGATTATGATCACTTGGCCCTCCTCATTGAATTTTTCTGGCTCCGCCCCTGGTTGTAATGTGTTTAGATAAGGTAGGAATTGTGTTCTAATAGGACACTTGTATCTTAGACCTTTTATATAATGAGACGATAGACACACGATATAACCTATGCCAAACATAATAGCACATGCACGCAGGGGAAGCCGGCGGCGTGTGCCAGTGCCCGGGTAGCCAGTGTGCGGTATTGTGACAGTGTCATGGGGAGGAGCGTCCGTAATCATGCCCTGGGGATGTAGCCGAGTTCTGTAAACCTCGTTAACAAATCTCGGTGTCGTGCCTCATGTGATTGCTTTGTCCTTAGATAATCGACGGTGACCTCGGATTAATTCTAAGAAATGATATCATGAGCTAGGTTGTTCGGAGGTTGTGGATTGTTGATCTAGAGAAAGTATCGAGACTGAGATTGCAGCTGGCTGCGGTGTGGTTCTCTTGAAAAGCATATCAGTGAAAGGCATGTATACGGGCATGCAAGCAGTTGAGACGTATGACGATCGTGGATCGATCGGGCGAGCGTACAGGCAACATCGTGTGCATGAAGCGGCTCAGGCGCGCTCTTGGTCTCTGACGATGGCGATGCCCCGATCCGGATCTGGAGTTCTGTGCTCATCGCGCTTGCCCTGGGGACCTCGTTCGGTGACGCGGGGGAGCTGCCGAGTGAAAGCTCCGCGCTTTGTCGCCGACGACGGCGACGCTCGCGGGCGCCGCTATCTTCTTGAAAACGTCGTCGTGGTGCTCCTCTCTGTGTCTGTGTTCCGAGTGAAAACCTATGTCTGTTCGGGACTCGGCAACGGCGACGCTTAGCGCCGTTTTCCCTCCTAGGGGCGTTGTCATGGAGCTTAGGTGTTATAGGGCTTAGGGCATTTCTAACCGATCCCCTATCCAGCGATAGAGGAGTAAAAAGTTGATTTTACTCCTCTAACGCGCACCTAACCGATCCCCAATCGGCCGTAAGGGAGTAAATTTTTTACTCCGGCCCCAACTTTCTCCCTAAATATACTCCACCTCGGCGGCTGAGTAAAAGCTGCGCCTCTCCCTCGCGTCGCCCCCCGCCCCCGCATTTTCGCCGGCGTGGCTCCCGGCGACCGCCCGCCGGCCCCGCCGCTAGCTCGGTCCCTCCCTTGCCCCCCGCCGCCCTTCTACCCGACGTCGAGCCCGTTCGCCCCCCTTCGCTGTCGCCGGGATCGAGGTGAAACGCCGCCGCAGTCGCCATTGTTGATTCGTAGGATTGCTTCGTAGCTTCTTTTTCTGTCGGCCGTTGCTACTTGTAAGCTGCTTTGGAATTTTCCCCGAAGAGGAGGGGAGAAGCAGTACAGTAAAGATAAGTATTTCCCTCAGTGAGAATCAAGGTTTATCGAACCAATAGAAGAATCACACAAACTCTCGTGAACAACATCTGCACACACAAAAGCAAATACTTGCACCCAACGGGGGCAAGAGGGTTGTCAATCCCCTTGAACTCGTTAATTGCAAGGATTAAATCTTGTATAGGTAGATAGGTAAATTGCAAAACAAAAGAAAAGGAAATAAATTGCAGCAAATGAATTTTAGGTTTTTTAATATGTTTAAAGTAGACCCGGGGGGCATAGTTTTCACTAGAGGCTTCTCTCTCGAACACATAACATACGGTGGGTAAACAAATTACTGTTGGGCAATTGATAGAAAAACGCATAATTATGACGTATTCATGGCAATGATCACATATATAGGCATTACGTCCGTGACAAGTAGACTGACTCCTGCCTGCATCTACTACTATTACTCCACCAATTGATCGCTATCCAGCATGCATCTATGATATTAAGTTCATAACAAACAGAGTAACGCTTTAAGCAAGATGACATGATTTAGACAAAGTAATCTCAATCAATATGAATAAACCCCATCGTTTTATCCTTAGTGGCAACAATACAATACACACCCCATCCCCTTCTGTCACTGGGTGGAGACACCGCAAGATTGAACCCACTACAAAGCACCTCTCCCACTGAAGATAAATCGATCTAGTTGGCCAAACCAAACGGATAGATCGGAGAGAAATACAAAGCTATAATAATCATGCATAACAAAGTTCAGAAAAGTCTCAATTACTTTCAATGAATAATCTGATCATAAACCCACAATTCATCGGATTCCAACAAACACACCGCAAAAGAAGATTACATCGAATAGAACTCCAAGAAGATCAAGGAGAACATTGTATTGAAGATCAAAGAGAGAGAAAAGGCCATCTAACTACTAGCTATGGACCCGTAGGTCTGTGGTGAACTACTCACACATCATCGGTAGGGCAGCAAGGTTGATGTAGAAGCCCTCCGTGATCGATTCCCCCTTCCGGCAGAGTACCGGAAAAGGCCTCCAAATGGGATCGCGGAAGAACAGAAGCTTGCGGCGGCAGAAAAGTTATTTCGGGTGGCTCTCTGTTGGTTTGGGAATATATGAGAATTTATAGGCATGGAATTAGATTAAACAGAGCTGCGTGGGGCCCACAAGCTCAGGGGGTGCGCCTACCCCCCTGGGGCACACCCCACGAGCTTGTGGCTCTCTCATATCTCATCTGGTCCCCTCCCGAAGCTTTTAGGGTCCCTTCTGGTCCAGAAAAAATCATTTTTTTTCTTATTTGGACTTCGTTTGGTATTGATTTTCTGAAAAGCCAAAAATAAGCAGAAAACAGGAACTGGCACTGGGCACTGAGTTAATAGGTTAGTTCCAAAAAATGATATAAAATAGCGTAAAAATGCATATAAAGTATCCAAGATTGATAATATAATAACACGAAACAATCAAAAATTATAGATACGTTGGAGACGTATCAGCATCCCCAAGCTTAATTCTTGCTCGTCCTCGAGTAGGTAAATGATAAAAATAGAATTTTTGATGTTGAATGCTACCTAACATGTTTATCATGTAATCTCTTTACGGTATAAATATTGAGAAACGATGAAGTAACAACATCAACATAATAATATCCATGAATATAAGAAGTATAATCATTAAACTTTCAATATATACGATACTTAACGAATGTTATCCCTACTCATTTTATCATGTTAGCATGGAATGACTCCGCCTTCACCGCATTAATATAAATCATGAGCACCCTGGTGTTAAACCAGGCAATTGGATCGTACTTCTAACACGCTTCAGCATTTTCAACTTCACGCAATACATGAGCGTGAGCCATGGATATAGCACTATAGGTGGAATAGAATGCGGTGGTAGAGATCAATAAGGGAAGTCAACAAGGAAGAAAGTCTCACATCAACTCGGCGGATCAACGGACTATGGAGATGTTCATCAATCGATATCAATGCGAGGAGTAGGGATTACCATGCAACGGATGCACTAAGAGCTATAAGTGTATGAAAGCTCAACTGAAAACTAAGTGGGTGTGCATCCAACTTGCTTGCTCATGAAGACCTCGGGCATTTGAGGAATCCCATCATCGGAATATACAAGCCATGTTCTATAACGAAAAATTCCCACTAGTATATGAAAGTGAGAACATAGGAGACTCTCTATATGAATAACATGGTGCTACTCTGAAGCACAAGTGTGGAAAAAGGATAGTAACATTGCCCCTTCTCTCTTTATCTCTCATTTTTATTTTATTTTTTGCTTTTTTTTTGTCGGGCTCTTTTTGGCCTCTTTTTTTCCTTTTCCTTTTTCTTTTATTTTTCGTCCGGAGTCTCATCCCGACTTGTGGGGGAATCATAGTCTCCATCATCTTTTCCTCACTGGGACAATGCTCTAATAATGATGATCATCACATTTTTATTTACTTACAACTCGATAACTAGAACAATATGACTCTATATGAATGCCTCTGGAAGTGTACCAGGATGTGCAATGATCTAGCGTAACGTGTATAATAGTGATGAACGGTGGCTGTGCCACAAATATCATGTCAGCTATATATATGATCATGCAAAACAATATGATGATGAACACACAAGTGATGTGACGGAACGGTGGAAGTTGCATGGCAATATATCTCGGAATGGCTATGGAAATGCCATAATAGGTAGGTATGGTGGCTGTTTTGAGGAAGATATAAGGAGGCTTATGTGTGATAGAGCGTATCTTATCACGGGGTTTGGATGCACCGGTGAAGTTTGCACCAACTCTCGAGGAGAGAAAGGGCAATGCACGGTACCGAAGAGGCTACCAAATTGCGGAAAGGTAGGAGTGTGTATAATCCATGGACTCACATTTGTCATAAAGAACTCATATACTTATTGTGAAAGTTTATTAGACATCGAAGCAAAGTACTACTCGCATGCCCCTAGGGAGGAGGTTGGTAGGAGTTAACCATCGCGCACCCCCGATTATAACAGCACTCAAGGATTTCATTTCAAACATAAAAATGCTCAAACCTCCCCACCATGCCATGACCAACATTTAGATTAGAAGTTAATAACAAGCTTTAATACTGATATTACTACTAACCAATGATCATGAGCCAATATCCTTTCATATTATGACATCAATATTATTAAACCATACGTTTCTTATTTAGTGATCTACATGAAAGTTTTTATTATATCCTCCTTGAATACCTATCCTTTTTGGACTAGTCTTATAACACGTGCAAATTGCCATTACCATTTATTAGACTCTCAAAATGATTTAAGTGAAGCATGAGAGTGCAATTATTTCTACAAAATATGACCACCACAGTGCTCTAAAAGATATAAGTGAAGCACTAGAGCAACTGCCTAGCTCAAAAGATATAAGTGAAGCACATAGAGTATTCTAACAAATCACGATAAATGTGTGTCCCTCTCAAATAGGTGTGTCCAGCAAACAATGATTGTGGCAAACTAAAAAGCAAAAAAATAAAAGAAAACTATGGCACAAGACGCTCCAAGTAAAAATCATATCATGTGATGAATAAAAATGTAGCTCCAAGTAAGTTACCGATAGATTGTAGACGAAAGAGGGGATGCCATCCGGGGCATCCCCAAGCTTAGACGCCTGGGTCTTCCTTGAATATTACCTTGGGTTGCCTTGGGCATCCCAAGATTAGGGTCTTTCCGCTCCTTGTTCCTTCATCCATCATAACCTCACCCAAAACTTCAGCACACAAAACTCAACAGAAACCTCGT
Organism: Elymus sibiricus; assembly: GCA_039707655.1. NCBI lineage: Eukaryota > Viridiplantae > Streptophyta > Magnoliopsida > Poales > Poaceae > Elymus > Elymus sibiricus. The sequence continues at coordinate 41,741,495 of CM077670.1, forward strand.
GAGATCCGTTAGTATACCAAACAAATCTTAAACTTTAGGTATTGTTATAAATTGATTCTTATTTATTCTTACATAATACCTACTGTATTCCAACTTCTCCATGAGACCATGAATTATACCCCCTAATATAATCCATAAATTCATCAAAACAAGCAAACTATGCAATAAAAAACAGAATCTGTCTAAAACAGAACAGCCTGTAAAGATCTGAATAAAAATCAGACTTCTGTAGCTCCAAAAATTCTGAAAAATTAGGAAAACGTAAAAAATTTGTATTCCAATACTGTGTAAAAAATTCAGGATTTAACTATGTTCCAGTACAGAATGAAAATTCCATAACTTGGTGCAAAACTTTCTGTGTTTCAAACAACATCAATTATACTATCATCCAAATCATCCCAAAGGCATTACTTCGCACAAACAGTAATTAAAAGATAAAAAACACAATCATAACAGTAGCTATAATTGTGAGACTCAAGAAAATAAAAATTGCAATAAATATAAATATTGGGTGTCCTCCCAACAAGCTCTTTCTTTATAGCCATTAAGATAGGCTTGAGATTTCAATGATGCTCACATGAAAGATAATAATTGAAACACAAAGAGAGCATCATCAAACATGTGACAAACACATTTAATTCTAACACTCTTCCTATGCATAGGCATTTTATAGGAAAACAAATTATCAAGACAAGACATATCTAGCATATGCAAATAGGAAGAATGAAGCATTAATAAATTCAACACAAAGAGAGGTAATTTAGTGACATGAAATTTTTTATAACCATATTTGCCTCTATCATAATAATTACATTTAGGATCATAATCAAACTCAACAATATAGCTATCATATAAAATATTCTCTCCATGATCTACATGCAAGCAAATCTTATAATCTTCCAAGATAGTGGGATTAACATCAACTAAAGTCATGACCTCTCCAAACCCACATTTATCAAACATTTCATAAGATTGAACACTCTCCGAATATGTGGGATTATTTTTACCTAAAGTTGACGCTCTTCCAAACCCACTTTCAATAGCATTGCAAACATCATTATCAATGACATATTCATCATGAGGCTTAAATAAATTTTCAAGATCATAAGAAGCATTATCACCCTAATCATGATCATTGCAATAAGTAGTGGACATAAAAAATTTATCATCCCCAAGCTTGTAGCTTTGCATATCATTAGCACAATTGACATTAATAGAATTTATAATAACATCATTTGCAATCATGCTTTTCATTCAAGGAGCTATCATGAATCACTTTATAAATTTCTTCTTTTAACACTTCATCATAATTTTTAGATTCACGATATTCAAGCAAAACTTCATAAAGATAATCAAGTGCACTCAACCCACTAGCAATTGGTTCATCATAATTGGATTGTTTGAAAAGATTAGCAAGTGGATGAGGATCCATATCAATAATTTTTAGCAAGCGAAGATGCAAGCAAATAGAAGGCACATGGCAGCACAACCAAAGATGGCACACAAAATATTTTTGATATTTTCGATTTTTTTAGAGAAGTGGAGGGAGATGAAAAAGAGAGGAAAATAAAAAGGAAAATAAAAAGTAGAGCAAGTAGATGATAGTTTGAGTGAAGGTACTTGCTAGGATTTGATGATGTCTCCCCGGCAACGGCGCGAGAAATTCTTCCTACTACTTGTGAGCTGCGTTGGGATTTTCCCCGAAGAGGACGGGAGAAGCAGTACAGTAGAGATAAGTATTTCCCTCAGTGAGAACCAAGATTTATCGAACCAATAGGAGAATCACGCAAACCCTCGTGAACAACACCTGCACACACAAAAGCAAATACTTGCACCCAACGCGGGCAAGAGGGTTGTCAATCCCCTTGAACTCGTTAATTGCAAGGATTAAATCTTGTATAGGTAGATAGGTAAATTGCAAAATAAAAGAAAAGGAAATAAATTGCAGCAAATGAATTTTAGGTTTTTTAAATATGTTTAAATTAGACCCGGGGGCCATAGTTTTTGCTAGAGGCTTCTCTCTCGAACACATAACATACGATGGGTAAACAAATTACTGTTGGACAATTGATAGAAAAGCGCATAGTTATGACGTATTCATGGCAATGATCACATATATAGGCATCACGTCCGTGACAAGTAGACTGACTCCTGCCTGCACCTACTACTATTGCTCCACCAATCGACCGCTATCCAACATGCATCTATGGTATTAAGTTCATAACAAACAGAGTAACGCTTTAAGCAAGATGACATGATGTAGACAAAGTAAACTCAATCAATATGAATAAACCCCACCGTTTTATCCTTAGTGGCAACAATACAATACGTACCCCGTCCCCTTCTATCACTGGGTGGAGACACCGCAAGATTGAACCCACTACAAAGCACCTCTCCCACTGAAAGATAAATCAATCTAGTTGGCCAAACCAAACGGATAGATCGGAGATAAATACAAAGCTATACTAATCATGCATAATAAAGTTCAGAAAAGAGTCAATTACTTTCAATGAATAATCTGATCATAAAACCACAATTCATCGGATCCCAACAAACACACCGCAAAAGAAGATTACATCGAATAGAACTCTAAGAAGATCGAGGGGAATAATGTATCGAAGATCAAAGAGAGAGACGAAGCCATCTAGATACTAGCTATGGACCCGTAGGTCTATGGTGAACTACTCACACATCATCGGTAGGGTAGCAAGGTTGATGTAGAAGCCCTCCGTGATCGATTCCCCCTCCGGCAGAGTACCGGAAAAGGCCTCCAGATGGGATCGCGAAAGAACAGAAGCTTGCGGTGGCGGAAAAGTTATTTTGGGTGGCTCTCTGTTAGTTTGGGAATAAATGGGAATTTATAGGCTTGGAATTAGGTCAAACGGAGCTGTGTGGGGCCCACAAGCTCAGGGGGTGCGTCTACCCCCCTGGGGCGCACCCCTCGTGCTTGTGGCTCTCTCGGATCTCGTCTGGTCCCCTGCCGAAGCTTCTAGGGTCCTTTCTGGTCCAGAAAAAAATCATTTTAAAGTTTTTTTCTTATTTGGACTTCGTTTGGTATTGATTTTCTGAAAAGCCAAAAACAAGCAGAAAACAGGAACTGGCACTGGGCACCGAGTTAATAGGTTAGTCCCAAAAAATGATATAAAATAGCATAAAATGCATATAAAGCATCCAAGATTGATAATATAATAGCATAAAACAATAAAAAAAATTATAGATACGTTGGAGACGTATCAGCCGCCGTATCTCACCTTGCTTGCACACCGTTGCAGGTCCTTCGCTCGCGTCGCCGCCCGCCGGTTTTGTCTAAACGACACCGGCTGTCCGATGCACCACCACCGCACTGCTACTTGTAGTCTGCGTTGGTATTTCCCCGAAGAGGAGAGGATGATGCAGTACAGTAGAGATAAGTATTTCCCTCAGTTAAGAACCAAGGTTATCAATCTAGTAGGAGAACCAAGCAAAATTCCGTTAAGCGCACCTGCACACACAAGAGCAAACACTTGTACCCAACGCAAATAAGAGGGTTATCAATCCTCTTAGCGGTTATTTGCAAGGATTAAATCTTATCGAGGTAAATAGATAAACTAAAATACTAATTAAAATAAAAGTAAATAAATTGCAGCAAGGTATTTTTAGGTTTTTAATATGATAAAGATAGACCCGGGGCCCATAGTTTTCACTAGAGGCTTCTCGCTCGAGCGCAGAAACATCCGGTGGGTAAACAAATTACTGTTGGGCAATTGATAGAAAAGAAAATAGTTATGACGGATTCATGGCAATGATCATGTATATAGGCATCACGTCCGAGACAAGTAGACCGACTCCTGCCTGCATCTACTACTATTACTCCACTCATCGACCGCTATCCAGCATGCATCTAGAGTATTAAGTTAATAAAAATAGAGTAACGCCTTAAGCAAGATGACATGATATAGAGAAGCAAATTCAAGCAATATGAATAAACCCCATCTTTTCATCCTTAATGGAAACAATACAAATACGTGTCATGTCCCCTTCTGTCACTGGGATTGAGCACCGCAAGATTGAACCCATCACAAAGCACCCCTCCCATTGCAAGATAAATCAATCTAGTAGGCCAAACCAAATCGATAGATCGGAGAGAAATACAAAGCTATATTTAATCATGCATAAAAGAGTTCAGAGAAGACTCAAATATTTCTCATGAATAATCTGATCATAAACTCACAATTCATCGGATCCCAACAAACACACCGCAAAAGAAGATTACATCGGATAGAACTCCAAGAACATTGAGGAGAACATGGTATTGAAGATCAAAGAGAGAGAAGAAGCCATCTAGCTACTAGCTATGGACCCGTAGGTCTGTGGTAAACTACTCACACATCATCGGAAGGGCAGCAAGGTTGATGTAGAAGCCCTCCGTGATCGATTCCCCCTCCGGCAGAGTACCGGAAAAGGCCTCCAGATGGGATCGCGGAAGAACAGAGGCTTACGGCGGCAGAAAAGTTTTCTCTTCTGGCTCTCTGATGGTTTCCGAATATTTGTGAATTTATAGGAGTGGAATTAGGTCAAACGGAGCCACGTGGGCCCCAGAAGGCATCAGGACGCGCCCCCTAGGGCCGCGCCCTGTTGCCTTGTGGAGGCTTCGCGAACCTTCTGGCCTCCTCTCCAAGTCTCCAGGGTCTCTTTTGTCTAGAAATTTTTTTCCAAAAAGTTTCGTGGCATTTGAACTTCGTTTGGTACTGATTCTCTGAAAAGCCAGAAACAAGCAGAAAACAACAACTGGCATTGGGCACTAGGTTAATAGGTTAGTCCCAAAAAATGATATATAATTGCATATAAAAACATCCATAATTGATAATATAATAGCATGGAACAATCAAAAATTATAGATACGTTGGAGACGTATCACGCACCGCAAGTGTTCGACGAATTTCCTAGGTGAGTTTTTTCTGTTCATTTCTTTTTGAACCGAGCCGTTCGGATTGAACCGAGCCATTTGGATTGAACCTAGCCATTTGAATTGTAGATGAAGAGGTTGAGGGAGATGGTCTTGGAGGACTTGTCATCATCTGAAGAGGAAGAAGACAGCGATGACTTTGACACCGTTTTAGGCATGATTTTCAATGATGATGTTCGGTGGCCTAGGAGAGGATCACAGTTCGGCCACATACACATCAACCGTGATAGAGCGGAGGGTCATGCCAAGATCATGAGAGACTACTTTGACCCAAAGCCAACCTATTTGGAGAAGTACTTTCGCTGGTGCTACTTGTGAGCTGCTTTGGGATTTTCCCCGAAGAGGAGAGGAGATGCAGTACAGTAGCGATAAGTATTTTCCTCAGTGAGAACCAAGGTTATTGAACCAGTAGGAGAATCACACAAAGCCTCGTGAATAGCACCTGCACAGACAAAAGAAAATACTTGCACCCAACGCGGGCAAGAGGGTTGTCAATCCCCTTGAACTCGTTACTTGCAAGGATTAAATCTTTTAGTGGTAGATAGATAAATTGCAAAACAAAATAAAAATAAATAAATTGCAGCAAGTATATTTTAGTTTTCTTTTTGTATTTCAATTAGACCCGGGGGGCCATAGTTTTCACTAGAGGCTTCTCTCTCGAACACATAGCATACGGTGGGTAAACAAACTACTGTTGGGCAATTGATAGAAAATCGCATAGTTATGACGATATTCAAGGCAATGATCATGTATATAGGCATCACATCCGAGACAAGTAGACCGACTCCTACCTGCATCTACTACTATGAGTACACCCATCAACTGCTATCCAGCATGCATCTAGGGTATTAAGTTAATAAAAACAGAGTAACGACTTAAGCAAGATGACATGATGTAGACAAAGTAAACCCAATCAATACGAATAAACCCCGTCGTTTTATCCTTAATGGCAACAATACAAATATGTGTCTTGTCCCTTTCTGTCACTGGGATATAGAGCACCGCAAGATTGAACACACTACAAAGCACCTCTCTCACTAAAGATAAATCAATCTAGTTGGCCAAACCAAACGGATAGACCAGAGAGAAATACAAAGCTATAAAAATCATGCATAATAAAGTTCAGAAAAGACTCAATTACTTCTCATGAATATTCAGATCATAAACCCACAATTCATCGGATCCCAACAAACACACCGCAAAAGAAGATTACATCGAATAGAACTCCAAGACGATCGAGGAGAACATTGTATTGAAGATCAAAGAGAGAGAAGAAGCCATCTAGCTACTAGCTATGGACCCGTAGGTCTGTATTGAACTACTCACGCATCATCGGTAGGGCAGCAAGGTTGATGTAGAAGCCCTCCGTGATCGATTCCCCCTCCGGCAGAGTACCAAAAAAGGCCTCCAGATGGGATCGCGGAAGAACAGAAGCTTGCGGCGGCGGAAAAGTTATTTCGGGTGGCTCTCTGGGGGTTTTCCAATATTTGAGAATTTATAGGAGTGGAATTAGGCCAGACGGAGCCATGTGGGGCCCACAAGGTAACAGGGTGCGCCTACCCCCAGGGCGCGCCCTATTGCCTTGCCGTCTCCTCGTTTGCCGTCAGGTCTCCTCCCGAAGCTTCTAGGGTCTCTTATGTCTAGAAAAAAATTGTCAAAAAGTTTCATAGCGTTTGGACTCCATTTGGTACTAATTTTTTGGAAAACCAAAAACAAGCAAAAAACAGCAACTGGCACTAGGCACTGGGTTAATAGGTTAGTTCCCAAAAATGATATAAAATAGCATATAATTGCATATAAAACATCCAAGATTGATACTATAATAGCATGGAACAATCAAAAATTATAAATACGTTGGAGACATATCAGCATCCCCAAGCTTAATTCCTGCTCGTCCTCGAGTAGGTAAATGATAAAAACAGAATTTTCGATGTGGAATGCTACCTAACATGTTTATCATGTAATCTCTTTACGGTATAAATATTGAGAAATGATGAAATAATAATATCAACATAATAATATCCATGAATATAAGAAGCATAATCATTAAACTTTCAAAATATATGATGCTTAACGAGTGTTATCCCTACTCACTTTATCATATTAGCATGGCATGACTCCGCCTTCACCGCATAAATACAAATCATGAGCACCCAGGTGTTAAACCAGGCAATTGGATCGTACTTCTAATGCGCTTCAGCAATTTCAACTCCCACGCAATACATGAGCGTGAGCCATGGACATAGCACTAGGTGAAATAGAATGTGGTGACAGGGATCAATAAGGGGAAGTCAAAAAGGAAGATAGTCTCGCATCGACGCGGCTAATCAACGGGCTATGGAGATGCCCATCAATTGATATCAATGCGAGGAGTAGGGATTGCCATGCAACGGATACACTAAGAGCTATAAGTGTATGAAAGCTCAAACTGAAACTAAGTGGGTGTGCATCCAACTCACTTGCTCATGAAGACCACGGGCATTTGAGGAAGCCCATCATTGGAATATACAAGCCAAGTTCTATAATGTTAAATTCCCACTAGTATATGAAAGTGACAACTCAGGAGACTCTCTATATGAAGAACATGGTGCTACTTTGAAGCACAAGTGTGAAAAAGTATAGTAACATTGCCCCTTCTCTCTTTTTCTCTCATTTTTTGTTGGGCTCTTTTTGGCCTCTTTTCTCTTTTTTTTTTCGTCCGGAGTCTCATCCCGACTTGTGGGGGAATCATGGTCTCCATCATCCTTTCCTCACTGGGACAATGCTCTAATAATGATGATCATCACACTTCTATTTACTTACAACTCGATATTACAACTCGATAACTAGAACAATATGACTCTATATGAATGCCTCTGATAGTGTACCAGGATGTGCAATGATCTAGCGTAACATGTATAAAAAATGATGAACGGGCTGAGCCACAAATACTATGTCAGCAATATGATCATGCAAAAGAATATGACAATGAATATGTATGTCATAAAAACAGAACGGTGGAAGTTGCATGGCAATATATCTCGGAATGGCTATAGAAATGCCATAATAGGTAGGTATGGTGGCTGTTTTGAGGAATATATAAAGAGGCTTATGTGTGACAGAGCATATCATATCACGGGGTTTGGATCCACCGGCGAAGTTTGCACCGACTCTCGAGGTGAGAAAGGGCAATGCATGGTACCGAAGAGGCTAGCAAATTGCGGAAAGATAGGAGTGTGTATAATCCATGGACTCACATTAGTCATAAAGAACTCATATACTTATTGTGAAAGCCTATTAGCCCTCGAAGCAAAGTACTACTCGCATGCCCCTAGGGAGGAGGTTGGTAGGAGATAACCATCACGCACCCCCGATTGTAACAGCACTCAAGGATTTCATTTCAGACATATAAATGCTTGAACCTCCCCACCATGCCATGACCAATTTTTAGATGAGAAGTAAATAACAAACTTTAATACTGATATTTCTATTAACCAATGATCATGAACCTATATTCTTTCATATTACTACATTAATAAGATCAAACCATACATTTCGTATTTAGTGATCTACATGAAAGTTTTTATTATATCCCTCTTGAATACCTATCATTTATGGACTAATCTTATAACCCGTGCAAATTGCCATTACTATTTATTAGACTCTCAAAAAGATTTAAGCGAAGCATGAGAGTGCAACTATTTCTTTTAAAATATAACCACCGCCGTGCTCTAAGAGATATAAGTGAAGCACTAGAGCAACTACCTAGCTCAAAAGATATAAGTGAAGCACATAGAGTATTCTAACAAATCACGAATAAATGAGTGTCCCTCTCAAAAGGTGTGTCCAGCAAAAGATGATTGTGGCAAACTAAAAAGCAAACAAAAAAAATACTATAACACAAGACGCTCCAAGTAAAACTCATATCATGTGATGAATAAAAATATAGCTCCAAGTATGTTACCGATAGATTGTAGACAAAAGAGGAGATGCTATTCGAGGCATCCCCAAGCTTAGACACTTGGGTCTTCCTTGAATATTACCTTGGGGTGCCTTGGGCATCCCCAAGCTTAGGGTCTTGCCGCTCCTTATTCCTTCATCCATCGTGATCTCACCCAAAACTTGAAAATTTCAGCACACAAAACTCAACAGAAATCTCGTGATATCCGTTAGTATAACAAACAAATCTTAAACTTTAGGTACCATTATAAATTGATTCATATTTAATTCTTGCATAATGCTACTGTACTCTAACTTCTCCATGACTTATTCCCCCCGATATAATGCATAGCATCATTAAAACAAGCGAACTATGAAAACATAATCTGTCTAAAACAGAACAATCTGTAAAGATCTGAATAAAAATCATACTTTTATAACTCCAAAAATTCTGAAAAATTAGGACAACGTAAACAATTTCTATTCCAATATTGTGTAAACAATTCAGGATCTTATCACGTTCCAGTACAGAATGAAAATTCCAGAACTGGGTGCAAAACTTTCTGTTTTTCAAACAACATCAATTATACTATCATCCAAACCATCCTAAATGCATTACTTGGCACAAACAATAATTAAAAGATAAAAACACAATCATAACAGTAGCTATAATTGTGCAAACACACAAAACAGAAAAGAAAAGCAAAAATTTAAGATACATATTGGGTTGCGTCCCAACAAGCGCTATTGTTTTATGCCCCTAGCTAGGTATAATGCATTATTTCAAGTTTTGTCGTCCTTCATTTCCAACTCCTCAATTATACATCCACTCTTCCTAGGAGGTTTAGCATAGGAATTTTTTATAATCACACTCCTAGACGAGGGATGTTGACCAAATCAAGTGCATCAAGGACGGAGCAGATCAACTCCTGGTGAAGAACGAGGAGATTAAGCATAGATGGCGGGAGTACTTTGACAAGCTGTTCAATGGGGAGAGTGAGAGCTCTACCATTGATCTGGACGACTCCTTTGCTGATACTAGCAGGCTTTTTGTGCGGCGAATCCAGGAGTCGGAGGTCAAGGAGGCTTTGAAGAGGATGAAAGGAGGCAAGGAGATGGGCCCTGATTGTATCCCCATTGAGGTGTGGAGAGGCCTCGGGGACATAGCGATAGTATGGCTAACCAAACTTTTCAACCTCATTTTTCGGGCAAACAAGATGCCAGAAGAATGGAGACGGAGTATATTAGTACCAATCTTCAAGAACAAGGGGGATGTTCAGAGTTGTACTAATTACCGTGCAATTAAACTGATGAGCCATACAATGAAGCTATGGGAGAGAGTCATTGAGCACCGCTTAAGAAGAATGACAAGCGTGACCAAAAATCAGTTTGGTTTCATGCCTGGGAGGTCGACCATGGAAGCCATTTTCTTGGTACGACAACTTATGGAGAGATATAGGGAGCAAAAGAAGGACCTGCATATGGTGTTCATTGACTTGGAGAAGGCCTATGATAAGATACCGCGGAATGTTATGTGGTGGGCCTTGGAGAAACACAAAGTCCCAGCAAAGTACATTACCCTCATCAAGGACATGTACGATAATGTTGTGACAAGTGTTCAACAAGTGATGGCGACACTGATGACTTCCCGATTAAGATAGGACTGCATCAAGGGTCAGCTTTGAGCCCTTATCTTTTTGCCTTGGTGATGGATGAGGTCACAAGGGATATACAAGGAGATATCCCATGGTGTATGCTCTTTGCGGACGATGTGGTGCTAGTCGATGAGAGTCGGAAGGGGGTCAACAGGAAGTTGGAGTTATGGAGGCAAACTTTGGAATCGAAAGGTTTTAGACTTAGTAGGACTAAAACCGAGTACATGAGGTGCGCTTTCGGTACTACTAGGCACGAGGAGGAGGAGGAGGAGGATGTTAGCCTTGATGGGCAGGTGGTGCCGCAGAAGGACACCTTTCGATATTTGGGGGCAATGTTGCAGAAGGATGGGGATATCGATGAAGATGTGAACCATCGAATTAAAGCCGGATGGATGAAGTGGCGCCAAGCTTCTAGCATTCTCTGTGACAAGAGGGTGCCACAAAAGCTAAAAGGCAAGTTCTATAGGACGGCGGTTCGACCCGCAATGTTGTATGGCGCTGAGTGTTGGCCGACTAAAAGGCGACATGTGCAACAGTTAGGTGTGGCGGAGATGCGCATGTTGAGATGGATGTGTGGCCACACAAGGAAGGACCGAATCCGGAATGATGATATACGAGATAGAGTTGGGGTAGTGCCAATTGAAGAGAAGCTTGTCCAACATCGTCTGAGATGGTTTGGACATATTCAGCGCAGGCCTCCAGAAGCCCCAGTACATAGCGGACGGCTAAAGCGTGCTGATAATGTCAAAAGAGGCCGGGGTAGACCGAACTTGACATGGGAAGAGTCCGTAAAGAGAGACCTGAAGGATTGGAGCATCACCAAAGAACTAGCCATGGACAGGGGTGCGTGGAAGCTTGCTATCCATGTGCCAGAACCATGAGTTGGTCGTGAGATCTTATGGGTTTCACCTCTAGCCTACCCCAACTTGTTTGGGACTAAAGGCTTTGTTGTTGTTGTTGTTGTTGTTGTTGTTGTTGTTGTACACTCCTAGGGACAAAGTTGAGGAATTTGCTTTCATAAATAGGTTCTTTTATTATATCGATGAAGTTGGGGTGCACACTAATCATTTTAAGATCCTCGTTTCCTTTACTAGATGAAGCACCCTTATTCACTTGCAATTTTTATAAGGAGGAGTCTTATCAATAGTTTTAGCGGAAGAAAAAGCGGAGCCCAAGTTATTAATAATTTCTTCCAACTTATCAATTCTAGAAGGACTTTGTTCTATTCTCTCATTAACTATTGGTTCTTTCTCTTTTAACATCTTTAATGCAGTTCCTACCTTTGAGCCAAATTGAGTAACGTGATTATAAACCTTGTTGTCTAGATTCTCAATATGTTCAATAGTAGGCATTTTATTTTCAATAGCTTCTAACCTTTGCATAACATGTTCCAAAGTCAATGCTGTTTCATTAATAGTAATAGGTGGTGATCCCACTAAATTTCCCATAGCATTGGAAGCATCCATAGGGTGACTACTTAAGAAATTCCCTCCAGTGATAGTGTCTAGCACAAATCTATACCAAATAGTGACACCCACATAAAAATTGCGAAGAAGAACGGTAGTGGATTGCTTATGAGTTGACCTATTTTGAGCATCGCAAATCCTATACCAAGCATCTTTTAAACTTTCTCCTCCCCTTTCTTTAAAATTAAACACTTCATTTTCAGGGGTAAGAGCAACAATTGAAGAACTAGCCATAGTGCCAAAGCAGGCAAACAAGCAAACAGAAACATTTTTGTGTTTTTGTATTTTTTATGATAAGTGGGGGAGATGAAAATGAGAGGCAAAGGCAAATAAAAAGGCAAATAAAAATTAGATCAAGTAGATGATAGTTTGTGTAAAGGTACTTGATAGGTTTTGATGATGTCTCCCCGGCAACGGCGCCAGAAAATTCTTCCTGCTACTTGTGATCCACGTTGGGATTTTCCCCGAAGAGGAGAGGAGATGTAGTACAGTAGAGATAAGTATTTCCCTCAGTGAGAATCAAGGTTATCGAACCAGTAGGAGAATCACACAAGCCTCGTTAATAGCACCTGCACACACAAAAGCAAATACTTGCACCCAACGCGGGCAAGAGGGTTGTCAATCTCCTTGAACTCGTTACTTGCAAGGATTAAATCTTGTAGTGGTAGATAGATAAATTGCAAAACAAAATAAAAGTAAATAAATTGCAGCAAGTATATTTTAGTTTTCTTTTTATATTTAAAGTAGACCCGGGGGCCATAGTTTTCACTAGAGGCTTCTCTCTCGAACACAGCATACGGTGGGTAAACAAATTACTGTTGGGCAATTGATAGAAAAGCGCATAGTTATGACGATATTCAACACAATGATCATGTATATAGGCATCACATCCGAGACAAGTAGAACGACTCCTGCCTGCATCTACTACTGTTACTCCACCCAGCGACCGCTATGCAGCATGCATCTAGGGTATTAAGTTACTAAAAACAGAGTAACGCCTTAAGCAAGATGACATGATGTAGACAAAGTAAACCCAATCAATTTGAATAAACCCTGTCATTTTATCCTTAATGGAAACAATACAAATACGTGTCTTGTCCCTTTCTGTCACTAGGATATAGAGCACCGCAAGATTGAACCCACTACAAAGCACCTCTCCCACTGAAGATAAATCAATCTAGTTGGCCAAACCAAATGGATAGATTGGAGAGAAATACAAAGCTATAACAATCATGCATAATAAAGTTCAGAAAAGACTCAATAACTTCGCATGAATATTCAGATCATAAACCCACAATTCATCGGATCCCAACAAACACACCGCAAAAGAAGATTACATCGAATATAATTCCAAGAAGATCGAGGAGAACATTGTATTGAAGATCAAAGAGAGAGAATAGCCATCTAGCTACTAGCTATGGACCCGTAGGTCTGTGGTGAACTACTCACGCATCATCGGTAGGGCAGCAAGGTTGATGTAGAAGCCCTCCGTGATCGATCCCCCCTCCGGCAGAGTACCGGAAATGGCCTCCAAATGGGATCGTGGAAGAACAGAAGCTTGCAGCGGTAGAAAAGTTATTTCGGGTGGCTCTCTGGGGGTTTCCCAATATTTGAGAATTTATAGAAGTGGAATTAGGTCAGACGGAGCCATGTGGGGCCCATAAGGTAACAGGGCGCGCCCTGTTGCCTTGCCGTCTCCTTGTTTTCCGTCTGGTCTCCTCGCGAAGCTTCTAGGGTCTCTTATGTCCAGAAAAAATCGTTAAAAAGTTTCGTAGCATTTGGAATCCGTTTGGTACTGATTTTTTGGAAAACCAAAAACAAGCAGAAAACAGCAACTGGCACTAGGCACTGGGTTAATAGTTTAGTTCCCAAAAATGATATAAAATAGCACATAATTGCATATAAAACATCCAAGATTGATACTATAATACCATGGAACAATCAAAAATTATAGATACGTTGGAGACGTATCAGCCGTCGCTTTCGGATGCACACAAGTCTTTTTCTGACCATTGCAAAATCCGTTGAGAGATATGATGACTGGTTCAAGCTCCGAAGAAATGCATGTGGAGAGATAAGTGCAAACCCTTTGATGAAGTGCATTGCGGCTGTTCGAGTCTTGGCATACGGGTGTTCGGCCGATGCAATAGATGAATATGCCCGCATTGGCGAAGACACAATCTTGGAGGCTGTTCGAAGGTTCACTAAAGCAGTGATCGTTGTCTTTGGCCCGGAGTACTTGAGAGCACCAACCAAGGAAGACACCCAGAGGTTGATGACTGAGAGTGAAGCAAGAGGATGGCCAGGGATGCTTGGATCACTTGACTGTATGCACTGGACATGGAAGAATTGTCCTGCAGGGTGGAAGGGTTAGTACAAATGCCACTGCAACGATCCAACGATCATTCTTGAGGCAGTTGCATCGATGGATCTTTGGATATGGCATTCATTCTTTGGTTTTCCTGGCTCTCACAATGACTTGAATGTGCTGTTGAGACCACCTCTGTTTTCTAGGGTTATTACAGGTGAAGCTCCTGCTTGTAACTACTCAGTCAACGGGCACAACTACTTGATGGGTTACTACCTTGCAAATGGCATCTATCCACCATGGGCCACCTTGGTCAAAACAATTCCGCATCCAAAAGTTAACAAAAACATTCACTTTGCCCAATGTCAAGAAGCAGCTAGGAAAGATGTTGAGAGAGCCTTCGGTGTGCTTCAGAAGCGCTTTGCAATTGTTCGTGGCCCTGCCGAGTACTGGAGCTCCAAGGTTCTATGGCGGATCATGACTTGTTGCATCATATTGCATAACATGATCATTGAAGACAAGAGGGATATGACTGAGAACTTTCGGTACATCACCAACGGGACTTCGATTGAGCCAGAGTATGATAGAACAGGATCCTGGCATTCCTTGAGGAGCATCTCAAGATCGAGAACCGACAAGTTCATGCCCAGCTCTAACAAGATCTTATTGAGCATCACTGGCAACGTCTTAGCGAGTCCTAGTTGTTCTATCACATGGTATTTGCTACATTTGGACCATTCAGTGTGTTTAAATTTGAATAATTTGATTTGTAAACTTTGAATTTGGTTTGTAAACTATATTCATGATTTGCTTGAACATTCAAATTTATGTTTAGTTTCTATATGTGTGCTAATATGTAGTTGCAATGTTTACAGAATTGCAAAGTTTAGAAAAAACAAAAATTTACTCCATTAAATATAGGCGATCGGCTAGGTCCGGCCAAAACTTAGTGGAGTAAATATACTCCACTAATGGTTTACTCTACCGGATAGTCCACTATTTATAGGTGATAGGTTAGAAATGCCTAGTGTAGTGTTATTCGTGTGCGTGTTGCGTAATCCGGTTTTCATGGGATCGGCATTGTTTGAGGGCTAACCCATCCCCTTGTATCGTTCGACCATGTACTCTGTTTGGTTGGTGCTTTATATATAAAGCGGGGCGAAAGCCTGTTTCGAGAGAAGTGAGGAAGGTCTATTTCAAATAGTGAGGCAACCACTCTTTGCTATTTAGTAGGACTTGGTATCCCCTAACCCGAAAGGCCATCTAGGGTTCCTCCTCTGGTGCCACACTCCTTCGCTGGTAGATCTCCATCCCACTTCTCCTCCGTCGGCTCCACTAGTGGCGGTGGACAAGGAGGTCTCGATCTACCGGTGGGAGTTGTAGTTTCCTCTGTCTTGGGGCACTAGGTACATCTTCGTTTATTCGTCATTCAAGCCTTTCCGACGGTGGTGGTAGCGGTGTTCAATAGTGGTTCCTCGTTTCTTCTCTCGTCTTTGATGGTATGTGTGCCATCGGATCCATCGATGAGATCGGGTCGACACGTAGGTCTTCGTTGTCTGCAACTTCGCCCCTTCTGGCGGTGGTTTCACCGGTGTTTAATAAGGTCTTCTACAGCTTCAGGAGGTCCCGATCTATCTGTGGGAGTTGTAGTTTCCTCCGCCTTGGGGCACTATGTACGTCTTCATTTGTTCATCACTCTAGCCCTTCCAACGGTGGGGGCGGATGTGTCAATAATGGGTCCTCGTCCCTATGGTAGGTGTGCGCCATCGGATCAATCGATGAGATGGGGTCAACAAGTAGGTCTTCGTTGTCCGCAACTTTGGCCCTTCTGGCGGTGGTGACAGCAGTGTTCAATAAGGTCTTTTCCGGCTTCGGTAGTGCATGCGCCATCGGATCTAGCGACTTGGTCGGGTCGGAAAGGTTGCCTTCCTCTCAGTGGAAACATGGGGGTTGGTTTGTGTCTTTGTTGGGCAGGGGCTGCTTCAGCAAAAATATCGCCAATCAGGTTATTCCATTGAGTCAAACAGACATCTAGGCATGGTGAACTAAATGTCATCTTCTTGTTCGGGCCATGGATCCTTCGTAGTCAATGTTGGCATTTCCTAACTGAATGTTTGGACACTACTCTTTTGTTTCGGTGACGTACAACGCGGAACTCTAGTGGCAACAACATTGGCGCGCCATCAGCATGTGCGATATACCAAAAAGGCTTTCACCCCACTTTATAGATAAAGCAAACTGCCACAAACATCCAAGTACCAACACACAAGTCCAACACAAAGCATGAAACAACAAGGTACACAAAACGGGGTACACAAATGGGTTCTGCTAAGGGCACCAGCTCAACAAGCCCTAACTGGATAAATAAACACAACCGAAGCCGCAGAGACGATCATGAAGCTAGTCCGGGTCCGGCGGTGGCGGAGCCAGCGGCGGCTGATACGTCCATTTTGCATCATGTTTTGCTACTGTTATTTATAGTGTTTTTGATCAATATAACACTTTGTGGAGCAATTCTAATGCCTTTTCTCTCTTAATATGCAAGATTTACACAAGGAGGGAGATTGCCGGCAGCTGGAATTCTGGACCTGAAAAAGCTATGTCAGAGATACCTATTCTGCACATCTCCAAATGAGCTGAAATTTCACGGAGATTTATTTTGGAATAAATAAAAAATACTGGAAGCAAGAAGTACCAGAGGGGGCCACCCAGGTGCCCACGAGGCACCAGGGCGCGCCACCCCCCCTAGGCGCGCCCTGGTGGCTCGTGGGGCCCCTGGCCAGCCTCTGGCCCCCATTTTCTGGTATATAAGTGCATTTTCCCTAGAAAAAAAATATAGAGAAGACTTTCAGGACGGTGCGCCGCCGTCTCGAGGCGGAACTTGGGCAGGAGCACTTTTGCTCTCCGGGAGGGGGAAATCGTCGCCATCGACATCACCAGCGAGACTCTCATCGTGGGAGGACTAATCTTCATCAACATCTTCACCAACACCATCTCATCTCAAACCCTAGTTCATCTCTTGTATTCAATCTTTGTCTCAAAACCTCAGATTGGTACCTGTGGGTTGGTAGTAGTGTTGATTACATCTTGTAGTTGATGCTAGTTGGTTTATTTGGTGGAAGATTATATGTTCAGATCTATTATGCTATTCAATACCCCTCTGATCTTGGACATGATTATGATTTGTGAGTAGTTACTTTTGTTCTTGAGGACATGGGAGAAGTCTTGTCATAAGTAATCATGTGAATTTGGTATTAGTTCGATATTTTGATGATATGTATGTTGTTGATTCTCTTAGTGGTGTCATGTGAACGTCGACTACATGACACTTCACCATCTTTGGGCCTAAGGGAATGCATTGTGGAGTAGTAATTAGATGATGGGTTGCTAGAGTGACAGAAGCTTAAACCCTAGTTTATGCGCTATTCCGTAAGGGGCTGATTTGGATCCATATGTTTAATGCTATGGTTAGAGTTATCTGAATTCTTCTTTCGTAGTTGCGGATGCTTGCGAGAGGGGGTAATCATAAGTGGGAGGCTTGTTCAAGTAAGAACATCACCCAAGCACCGGTCCACACACATATCAAATTATCAAAGTAGCGAACGCGAATCAAATAAACATGATGAAAGTGACTAGATGAAATTCCCATGTGTCCTCGAGAACGCTTTACTTACTATAAGAGATCGTTCCGGCTTGTCCTTTGCTACAAGAAGGATTGGGACAACTTTGTGCACTCTTTGTTACTATTGCTACTTGTCACTTATTACAAATTATCTTGCTATCAAACTACTCGTAACCGATAATTTCAGTGCTTGCAGAAAACTCCTCGCTGAAAACCGCTTGTCATTTCCTTCTGCTCCTCGTTGGGTTCGACACTCTTACTTATCGAAAGGACTACGATGGATCCCCTATACTTGTGGGTCATCAAGACTCTTTTCTGGCGCCGTTTCCGGGGAGTGAAGCGCCTTTGGTGAGTGGAATTTGGTAAGGAAACATTTATATTACGTGCTGAAATTTACTGTCACTTGTCACTATGGAAAGTTATCCTTTGAGGGGTTTGTTCGGGGTATCTTCACCTTGACCGGAAACACAAGTAGTTGCTCCTCAATCTACTGCACCTACTGAAAATATTTATTATGAAATTCCTTTGGGTATGATAGAGAAACTGCTAGCTAATCCTTAAGCAGGAGATGGAATAGTACATCCTGATATGCACTTGATCTATGTGGATGAAATTTGTGAATTGTTTAAGCTTGCAGGTTTATCAGGAGATGGAGTTAAGAAGAAAATAATCCCTTTATCTTTGGAGGGAAAGGCATTGATGTGGTATAGGCTATGTGATGATACTGATACATGGGACTGGAACCGATTGAAACTAGAATTCCATCAGAAATTTTATCCTATGCATTTGGTTCATCGTGATCGGAATTATATATATAACTTTTGGCCTCGTGAAGGAGAAAGCATTGCTCAAGCTTGGGGGAGGCTTAAGTACATGATGTACACATGCCCCAATCATGAGCTCTCAAAAGAAATTATCTTACAGAATTTTTATGCTCGGCTTTCTCATGATAATCAAACTATGCTCGATTCTTCTTCGACTGGCTCCTTTATGAAGAAAACTATTGAATTTAGATGGGATCTTCTGGAAAGAATTAAACGCAACTCTGAAGATTGGAAACTCGACAAAGGTAATGAGTCAGGTATAATACTTGAGTTTGATTGTGTTAAATCTTTTATGGCCACCGATGCTTTTCATAAGTTTAGAACTAAATATGGACTTGACTCTGAGATAGTAGCTTCCTTTTGTGAATCATTTGCTACTCATGTTGATCTCCCTAAGGAGAAGTGGTTTAAATATCATCCCCCTGTTAAAGAAAAGATTGAGGAACCCATTAGTGTTAAAGAAGAAAGAATTGTTTGCCATGCTGATCCAGTTGTGCCTACTGCTTATATTGAGAAACCACCTTTTCCTGTTAGGATTAAGGAACATGCTAAAGCTTCAACTATGGTTAACAAAAGTAATATTAGAGCACCTAGACACTCTGAACAAATTAAAGTTGAACCTGATGTTGCTATGGTTAAAGATGTCTTAGTCGATAATATAGATGGGCATGCTATTTACTTTTGTGATGAGGCTGCTAGAATTGCTAAACCTGTTAGAAATGAACGAGATATGTTAGACAAGAACAAGCCCGTAGTTGGCATGCCTGTTGTTTCTGTTAAGATTGGAGATCATTGCTATCATGGTTTATGTGATATGGGTGCTAGTGTGAGTGCTATCCCGTTTACCTTATATTAAGAAATTATGAATGATATTGCACCTGTTGAAATAGAGGACATTGATGTTACTATTAAGCTTGCAAACAGAGATACCATTACACCACTTGGGATCGTTAGAGATGTTGAAGTCTTGTGTGGAAAGATAAAATACCCTACTAATTTTCTAGTCCTCGGTTCTCCACAAGATGATTTTTGTCCCCTTATATTTGGTAGACCTTTCTTGAACACTGTTAATGCCAAGATTGATTGCGCTAAAGAGACTGTTAGTGTTAATTTTGGTGGTATGTCTCATGAGTTTAATTTCTCCAAGTTTCGTAGACAACCTCATCATAAAGAATTGCCTAGTAAAGATGAAATTATTGGTCTTGCTTCTATTGCCGTACCTCCTACTGATCCGTTAGAACAATATTTGCTGGATCATGAAAATGATATGCATATGAATGAAAGAAATGAAATAGATAAGATGTTCTTTGATCAACCACCTATCCTTAAACACAATTTTCCTGTTGAAACTCTTGGAGGCCATCCTCCACCTAAGGGTGATCCTGTATTTTAATTGAAGCAATTGCCTGATACATTGAAATATGCGTATCTTGATGAAAAGAAGATATATCCTATTATTATTAGTGCTAACCTTTCAGCGCATGAAGAAAAGAGATTACTAAAAACTCTAAGGAAGCACCGAGCTGCTATTGGATATACTCTTGATGATCTTAAGGGCATTAGTCCCACTCTATGTCAGCACAAAATTAATATGGAGCCTGATGCTAAACCAGTTGTCGATCACCAACGACGATTAAATCCTAAGATGAAGGAGGTGGTAAGAACTGAAATATTAAAGCTTCTGGAAGCAGGTATAATCTATCCCATAGCTGACAGTAGATGGGTAAGTCCTGTTCATTGTGTCCCTGTGGCACCCCGGCTCAGAGCAACCGGTTTACCTTGCATTGCCAGCCCAGAGATCAAGTCTTCTGGCAATACACAACAACTTGGTACAGAAACAACCGCTTTATTGATCTCTTAGCGGATACATAGGTTTACATATTACATGATGAGCGAGGCCAAGCGGCACACACGGTGCGGCTGCAATTATGTACATTATTTAGTAGACATATCATGGGCCTCGATGATAAGGGAACTACTACGCGGCAGCGGAATGACGAGGTAGCGGAACTCCACTACACAGGGACACTGCTGGGACACGGCCTAGAGCGCGACATACTGCTCGACATCCACACCATGCACGGCTTCTCCTGCATCTGGCATGATAAGCCAGGTGAGTACTTTGAATGTACTCGCAAGCTCACATCAAACAAAACAAGTGCGACAAACAACAACAAGGCATTTAACAGGTTTAATACATGAACATGATACTACCCAACATGAGGTGTGCGTGAAACAATGCCATGGTCCCTAGGACCAACTTACCATTTCGGGGTTACCACATAACCACCGTTCATAACTTACCAACGTGATCCTCACTTGATCACATCCATACCTTTCATAGTGACCCTCACGCGATCACCACTTCTACATGTGCCATCTTGTGAGTCTTAGTGTGCAAGTTAATTATATCTGTTGACCCACGGTGTGACCTACTACGAACTGTGTCCATATCCGAGGACGCGGCTATCGATAGATTATACACTCTACAGAGGTTAGTACATTGTAACCACACTACGGAACTCATGGCCTCATGCTCCCATTCGGGTGGACCAACGACATTCTGACAAAACCAATCTATTGCATGACACTCTCCCGGCCACTCTAACAAACTCCCCTTTGGGCTATGTCCTGGGTGACCCCGATGCCAACTCGTGACATCCGCCACCTCTGTGGCTGCCACCGTCGTGGCCACACATAAACATCGTCCCAAACGGGGACCTCGGTGTAGGGGAACGCAGCAGAAAACAAAAAATTTCCGACCTACGCACCAGCCCAGGACCACTATGGAGACTGCATACATGGTTTGATCTTTTCGTTACCGACTCGTAGCGCAGTGGAAGTAGAGTCGATGACGATCGGCGGTGCAGATCCCCGCAGCTAGGATTTACAACCTCCCAACCGCGAGGATGTTCTCCCTTGTCTGCTCGTCGGACAGCCCTTCAGGAGGCGGTCGGACAGTCCCTCAGACGGTGTCACGGACAACCCTTCGGGAGGACCCTCAAAACTCGGACAGCCCTTCGGGAGGCACTCTCGAACAGCCCCTCGGGCAAAAAGATCGAACCTACGACCTCTCTACGGGGTTGCACACATACGGTGTCATCTATCTGGCAGGGCTTTGCCGTCCAGAACTAGTTCCCACCGGAACCCAGACAGCCTTTCGGCTCTACGAAACTCTTTTCGTGGGGAGGGAGAGAGAAGGCCAGATCATGCATGGCTTGTGTATGTTGAGAAAGAGTGAGTCTTTAGGCAGCCCCCTCCACCCCTATTTATAGGCCAAGCCCAAGGGTGGCTTCTCCAAGAAGCCAAGGGAAAAATACCAAAAGGCCCTCAAGGTGGCTTCTCCAAGAAGCCACACAAAAAGCACTTTCACTATTTATGGAAACATTTTTCCGCGACCGTTAAATCCGAAAATATTTCTGTGGGTCTTAGAATAATTCCAGTACCCACTAAAATGATTTTGGACGCGTTCCGAAACAATTCCGGATTAGTGATTTTCATCTGCGAAAAGCAACCAAACCGGTTCCGGCAGCTCCAGAACATTTCCGGTTTTTATCCCGGAAAAATCCCAGAAGTTTCCAGAACAATTCTGGCACCCTCCAAGAATTTTCAGACGTGTGCCGAAACCAATTTGACTCAATGGTATACCCTGAAACAACTTTTCAGTTTTACCAAAACTATTCCGGTGCTCTCTCCGGAACGTTTCCGTTGTCTCCGAAACATTTCCGGTGACTTTCTCTCAGACTCCCTGTCTAGTATTCAACAGATAGATGACCCTTAAGCGTGTGACCCTATAGGTTCGGTGAAGTATAGACATGACCCGGAACACTTTCCGATCAATGATCAACATCGGAGCCGTGGACACCCATATTGACCCCTATAGCCACACGAATAAATATTTGAGTGAACCTCCAGTTGCCGTGTGCTATTCCTGTTGCTTCGTGATATGTTACAAATACCCGAGGTGAGACTTATCGGCATCCCCGTGGATCAACAACTTGTCCACTATGCCATTTACCTCGTTACCGGTTTTGTTCTCTTTTCTCGTTCCCGTGTTCCGGCATCCCTGTGATCAAATCACATCGTGTTTGGCCAGACGATGATGGATACCGTAACACCGAGAGGGCCCAGAGATATCTCTCCATCATCGGAGGAGAAAATCCCAATCTTGAGCTATCAAGTTACTTGCCATACTTTTCCATGAACCCGTAAGCCGCCGTAATAGCCACTCATTTACGGATGACGTTTAACAAACCCCAAAGTTCATGAATCAAGCATGAAGGAACTCAATACCCTCATGGTCTAAGGAATTATGCAAACATTAACTTTCTCTATGTTATTAACCATTAACTTGTGACGAATGTATCTCATAGCATAATATCAATTCGGGTCGATTCAACACAAATGTTCTTCTAACATCGTGCCCTCAAAGTTGCCGGCATAGTCATGCCCATGATCAGGAAAACAGAACCATCATGCAACACTTGAGCTAGTCTTAGAGGCCAGACTAGGAATACATTTTACCGTTTATTATTCCACACGTGCATATGAGTCTTCCTTCGAGCCTTGTGGTTATTGTAGACTCGAGAACCATAGCAGTTATAGCATGGAATATAAACATAATTACAAACATGGAGATAAATAATAACATTTATTATTGCCTCTAGGGCATATCTCCTACAGACTCCCACTTGCACTAGAGTCAATAATCTAGTCAATGCTGATGCACTTTACACCTATAGCATACCGGTGTAAAACATGCTTCGCTTGTGGTATAGTCTGATGTCGAACGGATCTGACAACTTCAGTTCCATGTGTATCTTTGCATATCCTCGCATTTTCACGCTTTCACAAAATTCATATTTTGTGTGGACTTGGCTTCGTATATATGTGAATCACTGGTGAAACCTTGATTCCTCAGACTGAGCTATGGAGCAACTATCTTCAATAGTGTTCCATTGACCAAAGCCATCTTGGAACCATACTAAGTTCATGAACGAACTGTACGATTCAACATCTTCTATGTCGCTTTGAAAGCGGCAACATACTTAGCCTTTGTTATAGAATTTGCGACAGTAACCTGTTTGGAACGATTTCCAAACACCGTGCCACCATATCGTGTATTACACAAAACCCTTAACTTAAATCAAAAATCGCATGGAGCATTGATGAAGACTGTATCGATGCAATTACTTACAACGAGCACTTCATAATCTCTGCTTGCGAGAAAACATGTCATCAGTGCTGCTTTAGTACTTAATGACATTTTCCACTGTTGTCCCATGATCAGTACTTTGATCACTTTGGTATCTATACTCGCAACAGCTTTGGGAGTATCGGACATATCTGGTTGTTTTACATACCATGGAATACATGATTAATCCAAACACAAGAGTGTGTGGAATCTCCATCATGTATTTTGCTCATCAGTGTTTTGGGACACCGAGTCTTGCAAAAACCCTTTCCATGTGACTTTGGCAAGAATCACTCCTTGGCGTTTTAATGCTAAACTATTTTAGCATCTTGTCAATATGTATTTTTGGCTTTAGCTCTATCAAGCAATTTTATCTCATAGATAATTATGCCTAATACCGAGGCTACCTAGCCTAAGCACTTCATCTAAAACTATTTTCAATGAAGTGCTAATTCGTGTCAAGAAATTTATATTATTTCCAATCAACAATGTGCCAAGCACACAAGGTTTTTAGAAATATTATTATGCTCCCACTTACTTTCTTGAAACCACAAGCATCTTCGTTATCCATTGATGAAAACAAACTCTTTTGACTATTTCATCAAAAACGAAGATTCCAACTCCATTTTGCTCTCTTCTGTCCATTGCTGGAACTCTGAAGTTTGCATACTTACTAGCATCCTCTGGATCGACAAAACACTTCGGCTGTATCACATACAAGTCCTAGTTTGTATTTCCATTTCATGGAAATCCTTTTGGCATCCATGTTTCATATCTCAAGATTGAAATATGTATTAATTGCTAGTTTAACCCGATCTGACTTTAAGCATCGCTACGGTGAGACAATCTCATCGTAGTCAACTCCTTGAATTTGTTATTGCAACAAGTTGAGCTTTATGGATAAAACATTTTTATCCACATCAGTTTATAGTTCCATTAATGTTCGTTAGACTCTTAAGTCTTCCGAAGGGTTTATCAAGATATAATCTTGAATCATTTATATGGAAACTATCTCGGATTATATTGGCATTTAGCCAATTTCGGAGTCAGGGCCCATCAACGCTTCCTTGTGTATCGTAGGTATAATGTTGTCTAACAACAATATCTCGCTTGCGCACCTGAGAGGTTTGCACGAGTTTTGCCTACGTGGTTCAATTGCAAGTTCGATCGAAGTCCATACATCTCACGTAGAGGCTTCCGTATCAGTCGCAGTAGGAAACTCTGGAATTACTTCCAAGGTTTCTTTTCTTTGAAGGAACAATTGCATTTTTATCCCTAGTTGGTTCCTACCCACGGGTTTTGCCCTTACTTTTCGAGCTTGCTTAGTTTTGCCCTTACTTTTTCCGTCGAGGTCCCTCGAATGCCCTTTGACCATTTGACCAACACTTTGAAAATTCATAACAAATTCATATGAACTCAGAAAAATGCAAATAAGATATCAAAATGTTCAGATAAACATTACCTTTATGTGCATATCATTTGCATTCAGGACAAAAGCACCGTTTAAACTACCCGAGGTTATTAATGTTATTAACATTATTAAAAATAAAAAGGTATAAAAAATACTTTTTTCATGAATAAAAATTACATGCAAATGTAGGTGATGTTTTCTGAACATCCTGATATCTTGTTTGCATTTTTCTGAGTTCGTATCAACTTGTTATGAATGTTCTAACGACTTTGACCATTATTTGGAAACTTCATAACAAGTTGATATGAACTCAGAAAAATGCAAATAAGATATCTGGATGTTCAGAAAACATCAACTACATTTGCATTTAATTTTTATTTATGAAAAAAATATTGTTTATACCTTTTTATTTTTAATAATGTTAATAACATTAATAACCTCGGGTAGTTTAAACGGTGCTTTTGTCCTGAATGCAAATGATATGCACATAAAGGTAATGTTTATCTAAACATTTTGATATCTTATTTGCATTTTTCTGAGTTCATAGGAATTTGTTATGAATTTTCAAAGTATTGGTCAAACGGTCAAAGGGCATTCGAGGGACCTCGACGGAAAAAGTAAGGGCAAAACTAAGCAAGCTCGAAAAGTAAGGGCAAAACCCGTGGGTAGGAACCAACTAGGGATAAAAATGCAATTGTCCCTTCTTTGAACTGATGACGAAGATATTGTTACCTCGTCGAGTTGCACTGTCCTCCCACTCACCTTTTTGTAAGAACCATTTTCTACAAAATCATACCGTTCTTTGTGGCAAACCTTTTTGCCTCAGTATAGTGAGGGAGGAATACCCAATAATTTGGGACAACCTACAAAGTAGCACTTGTCTGATTTGGAATAGGTTTGTAAATATTTTACACAAGCCCCATATTCCAAATGTTAAGAAAAGACATAACATGGTTGGGTGTACCATACCATGGAGTCATTTCAACAGATCTGATGGTGCTCTTTTCAGTGTAAAAGCTGCAGTCTCTAAAGCATTACTTTTAAAAGGGATAATGGCAAATTGATTTATGTCATCTTTGATCTTACCATGTCATGAATGGTTTGATTACATCTTCACGGATATTCCACTCACAATGGTGCTCCGTGAGGTGTAAGTTATGAAACTCTTTTCACAACTCATCAGACATTCGCTAAACTTGTAACTCAAATATTCCTTTCCGCAATCAAATTGCAGAAACATAATTTTCTTGTTACAATAATTTCTACTTCATGTTGAAAACCTTTTGAATGTTTTCAAAAGATCCAGACTTACGTCTCATCAAGTAAATATCCATATATCTACTTGAGTCATTTCTGAAGATATATAAATCCACTGCTAGCAACAACATTTATCGGACTACATACATCAAAATGTATGATCACCAATAAGTTCGCCGCTCGTTCCTTATGGCCTATGAACGATATTTCAGTCACTTCACTTTTCGGAGGAAAGTTGCAAGTGTCAGATGATTCATAATCAAACGACTTCAAAATCCATCATTATGGAATTTCTCCATGCGGGTTTCTCCAATGTGACCAAATGCAGTGCCACACATGTGTGGTATTCTCTTAGTCTTGCGACATTTAGCGTCAGTGTTATGGATGTATCGTATTACCATCAATATTCATAACATACATCCCATTCATGACGGAAGTATGGCCCTTATGTTATTCATAACACTGAACAACAATTGTTCTTTTATGAACAACCCTTTTGCAACAAATATTATGCAATGGGCTAGAGTGTGTAAAACTCTAAAATAATTATGAAAGTAAATATAGAGGTAATGTATTATTATCAATATTCATAACATACATCTCATTCATAATGAAAGTATGGCCCTTAAGTTATTCATAACATCGAACATCAAAAGTTCTCTTATGAACAACCTTCTTGCAAGATACCTTATGCAATTGGCTAGAGTGTGTAAAACTCTAAAATGAATTATGAAAATAAATACAGACGGTAATACACCGATGGAAGGTATAGTAACATGTACTATATTCCCAGCGCGTATCTAAACCTCACTCCGGCAAGTCTTTTAGGCCATAGTAGTTCTTGCATCGAGTCGCAGCAGAATGCAATTGAGCGGGTATTTTTGTGATCAACTCACAATACCCAAGAATTAGTGACTAACAATTTAATCACAATTCCCAAGAACTATTTCTTTGACCAGCCTTCTATACATCAATAGCTTGTATGACTTTCATACATGAGCTGGACATTCCAGTCTTCTCTCTTTTTGCCTTTATACTTCTAACAGTTTAACTTTCAGTATTTCTCTTACTCTCAGAAGAAGCACTCAACTTAAGAGTGGCGTTAGCCCCAGACTTCCTAGGTGTGTAAGTCACACTAACACCCTTTGGACATTTCCTTTCTCTTTAAGTTGTTTGTTTTATTCACCTTCATCATATGATAGGCATTCTTCTGGATCCCTCTCTCATCAGTCAAATGCCCAGTAAACACTTTACTAATAATTTGCAAAACAAACATTGCTTTGGATATCCCATATCTTCTAGCCTTTGTTTGTATCTGAAACTAATTTTTAGTTCCATGAATATCACATAGCTATCCCAAAGTTTTGAAGTTCGGGTCTCATGGAAGCAAACATATTTCACTTGACCGTAACGGAATTCTAGCTTTTGGATCGAAGGACGAGAGTCACATTATCCATAGCATTAGCGGGAGAATACTAAAAGCACGCGATAGGACAAAGTCCTTCTCGGCACTTTTGAGGACAATCCTCACATTACGTTACCAACCGTAAAGTTTTAACCAGATACTAAACAACTATTCAATTTTAATAGGGAAGGCGGAAACGCGAGCCATTATTCTACAACTATTATGCAAATTTCATTTAGACAAAGTTCATAATTAATTGCACTGAGATTTAAACAAGTTAATTCTATAGTGCGCTCCCACTCAAATCAATATCTCTCATAATTGATTTTGAGTGATACAAGACCCATATTGAAATTCAACGCCAAGGATGTATCCATCTCAAGTGACGAGAATTGCAATCGGTAGGCCAACTTGCCAATCACATCTCTATGTGACTCTTGTTCATCTTTCGATGGGCGTGTTCCGAGCTCAGGACGATCCTCCGGAACGTCAAGACAACCAAGTGATCTCGCTGCGAGGTCTCAACTCACCCGCCTCACACTTCTCTAATCGTTCGTACCCATGTATCCATGTGATACCCCGAAGAGATAGGTGCCGTGACAGTGCTACACTTGGGAGAACACTAACTACTTGATATTTTTGTGAGAGATCACCCTAATAAAAGCGACTACCGCGCAATCAAGAAGGATGCATCATAAGGGATAAAGATCTCAGGCAATTCATAATAGCATGATATGGTATAGCCCTTTCTGACGGAGAAGTCTTTTATTTCTTCGTCTTCGGCATTCACGTCGGTGTTCACCTTTGTGAAGTTTGCCACCACTTTGTCGATGCACCAGATGATATTGCTATCTCTATAGCTAATAAAATAAGTGCATTACTTAAGGTTGACACGCAGGTCATTAAAGTGACAATCATATGGCTCCAGCCATCATGCCGAATCATGAGACGCAGGTCATGTTAATTTACATTATATAGTCATCTCATACATAATCAAATTATTATGAGAACCGCTATACCACATCACATGCACATCCTGCAAAACCAAGTTAGACGCCTCTAATCGGTTTATGCAAAATTTCATTTTACGTGGCTTCTAAGGTTTCGAACAAACCGCAGCTACCAACGTTTATCATCAAGTATGATTATTCAAGTCGCTAGATTAACTTTGCGGGGTGTATGAAACACGAGATAATAAAATCTCGAGCCCCATACCGAACTTCGTCATACGCATGACCCCCGTGCAGATCATATCTGCATTGCCCTTTTGTCTGCGAAATTTCATCTTTCTCTCTAACTATGGTGGAATTCAACGAACTGTTAGCACTTCGTTGATCAATCAGGATCGCGGATTGCCAGAACTTTGAAACTCCACCATGTTGTTATCAATATCAGAAATATGCAAATTCCAGGGAAGCAACAAGAACATCGGGTAACAGATTTCATCTGCTACCCGCACAAAAAATTATCAGCAGTAGAACTCATCTACTACAAATTATATCGAGCAACACCCATACATCTCTATGTATTCTAGATCGTAACCTGCATCTACGCATAGCACGGCTCATGATGCCACTGTAGGGGAACGCAGCAGAAAAAAAAAATTCCGACCTACGCACCAGCCCAGGACCAGTATGGAGACTGCATACAAGGTTTGATCTTTTCGTTACCGACTCGTAGCGCAGCGGAAGTAGAGTCGATGACGATCGGCGGTGCAGATCACTCAAAACTCGGACGGTCACTCGGACAACCCTTCGAGAGGCAGTCTCGAACAGCCCCTCGGGCAAAAAGATCGAACCTACGACCTATCTACGGGGTTGCACACATACGGTGTCATCTATCCGGCAGGGCTTTGCCGTCCAGAACTAGTTCCCACCAGAACCCAGACATCCTTTCGGCTCTACGAAACTCTTTTCGTGGGGAGGGAGAGAGAAGTCCAGATCATGCATGGCTTGTGTATGTTGAGAAAGAGTGAGTCTTTAGGCAGCCCCCTCCACCCCTATTCATAGGCCAAGCCCAAGGGTGGCTTCTCCAAGAAGGCAAGGGAAAAATACCAAAAGGCCCTCAAGGTGGCTTCTCCAAGAAGCCACCCAAAAAGCACTTTCATTATTCACAAAAACATTTTTCCGCGATCGTTAAATCCGAAAATATTTCTGTGGGTCTTAGAATAATTCCAGTACCCACTAAAATGATTTTGGACGCGTTCCGAAACAATTCCGGATTAGTGATTTTCATCTGCGAAAAGCAACCAAACCGGTTCCAGCAGCTCCGGAACATTTCCGGTTTTTATCCCGGAAAAATCCCAGAAGTTTCCAGAACAATTCTGGCACCCTCCAAGAATTTCCAGACGTGTGCCGAAACCAATTTGACTCAATGGTATACCCTGAAACAACTTTTTAGTTTTACCGAAAATATTCCGGTGCTCTCTCCGGAACGTTTCCGTTGTCTCCGAAACTTTTCCGGTGACTTTCTCTCAGACTCCCTGCCTAGTATTCAGCAGATAGATGACCCTTAAGCGTGTGACCCTATAGGTTCGGTGAAGTATAGACATGACCCGAAACACTTTCCGATCAATGATCAACATCGGAGCCGTGGACACCCATATTGACCCCTATACCCACATGAATAAATATTCGAGTGAACCTCCAGTTGCCGTGTGCTATTCCTGTTGCTTCGCGATATGTTACAAATACCCGAGGTGAGACTTATCGGCATCCTCGTGGATCAACAACTTGTCCACTATGCCAGTTACCTCGTTACCGGTTTTGTTCTCTTTTCTCGTTCCCGTGTTCCGGCATCCCTGTGATCAAATCACATTGTGTCTGGCCAGACGATGATGTATACCGTAACACCGAGAGGGCCCAGAGATATCTCTCCATCGTCGGAGGAGCAAATCCCAATCTTGAGCTATCAAGTTACTTGTCATACTTTTCCATGAACCCATAAGCCGCCGTAATAGCCACCCATTTACAGATGACGTTTAACAAACCCCAAAGTTCATGAATCAAGCATGAAGGAACTCGATACTCTCATGGTCTAAGGAATTATGCAAACGTTAACTTTCTCTGTGTTATTAACCATTAACTTGTGACGAATGTATCTCATAGCATAACATCAATTCGGGTCGATTCAACACAAATGTTCTTCTAAGATGGTGCCCTCAAAGTTGTCGGCATAGTCATGCCCATGATCAGGAAAACAGAACCATCATGCAACACTTGAGCTAGTCTTAGAGGCCAGACTAGGAATACATTTTACCGTTTATTATTCGACACGTGCATATGAGTCTTCCTTCGAGCCTCGTGGTTATTGTAGACTCGAGAACCATAGCAGTTATAGCATGGAATATAAACATAATTACAAACATGGAGATAAATAATAACATTTATTATTGCCTCTAGGGCATATCTCCTACACTCGGTACCATAAAACTCGGGTCCTCAAGGTTATGGCTGCCTACCGGGCCAGGGTAGCGCCAGAGCACAACCTTCCCTCATAGGAGGCCCAGTGAGAGGCATGACAACAGACCGCATTAGGGCCTCCCCATCCACGCAAGTGTGGTTGCACTGGTGAGCTCGATTCGGTGGCACCATGACTCGATCAACACCATGTTCAAGTTGAATTAACATCAAGTTTAACTTGAAATAAAATAATTCGAGCCATAGTGTGAATGGATGCACGGGTCACGATCATGAATAATGAATGCATCATGTTACCATAAGAATATAAGACATCATCTCTACTGCATATTTTAGCAAGAAAGTATGTACCCTACTGCCTACTATCAAAATGTCATGAACAAGTTCTATGCAATAAGTTCCATATAGCAAATCATTTTGATAGTGAATTAAATGATGAATTTAATTCAAATAAACCAATGTCATTGCAATGCCATCCTTGCATATGAATGTTGTGGCTTGCCTAGGTTTAGAGGAGTGTCACAATACTCCTGGCATTCTCCAACACAACTAGGATCTTCTAAAAATATTTTGAATGCAAAAAGAAAATGTCACATAACACTTTTTATTTCACCAGAAATTCTTAATAGCAAGAAAAATTCTGAAATTTGGCATGCATAAACTTTGGCTCAATACAAACCACCAGCAAAAAGAATCAACTCAATTGGACTTATAGAATAAAAGTTATAGCCGGTGAAAGTTGGGGTTAAATCTGGTCAAAATATCCATTTAAATGAATTTAACCGAAATTCCAGAAACGGCCACGTCGAAGGCGTATTCGGCGAATGCGCCTCCAGTTATACCGCTTCAGGAGAGAGAGCGAGAGGCTGACGGGTGGGTCCCGCTGTCAGGGTTAAATAAGAGAGAGGGAGGGAACAGAGAAGGCGGCGCTGTCGCCGGTGATACTCCGGCGAGGAGGCCACGGCGGTCGCCGGAGTTGGGCGGGGTGGACTCAGGGCAGCACGGCGAGCACGTACGTACCTGAAGTGATGGCGGGGGTGGTCGGACGGCGTCGGAAGCTTCTTCTCCAGAGACGGTGGTGGCGGAGCTCGACGGATTCGACGATTCCGGCGAAAATCCGGTGAGCTAGCGGTACCGTCGAGCTCAGGAGGTCTCCACGGTCTTGGGGGAAGCAGTGGTTGGAGCTGGGAGGGGCTAGGATGAGTGCACGTTGGTGAGGGATCCGCGGCGGGTTCCGGCGATCAACGGTAGCAGGAGGCCCTCCCGGCCTTGCCGCTCTCGTGGGGGAGTAATTTGTGGCCAAGAGAAGTGAGGGGGGTGACTAGAACGACTCGGGGGTGCTTCTCTTAATAGATGGAGCTCGCCCATGTTCGGGTGTCCGCCGGCGGCGAACTGCAGAAGAGGAGAGGAGGAGATAAGCTCGGGCTCGGCGTGGGGAGGAGCAGTGGTGCACAGGCTACGCGGTGCACGCGTGCGGGCATAGTGGCGCGCACTACGCGGAGAATGCGGGGCATGCGCGCGCACTGTTCCGCCGGGTAGCTTTCGGCCGCTTCCGGGGAGCGGCTTGCTGGCGTCGGGGAGGAACAGGGAGAGGCTTAGGTGGTGCGCTGGAGTTTGCTGCGGGGCTGGGACACGGTGTGGTGTCGAGGGGAGGGCAAACGGACGGCGGCCGAGGACCCCGATGCACAGAGCGCGGCGAGCGCATGCAATGCACCGCGCTCTCACGCGGTCACCACGTGCATTGGAACGCGGGCTGCTTTCGGCGCTGCCACACCATGTCACCCGTGTAGTCCCTTCAACGCGGTGCCTAGAAATGCTCTTGGCTTGCCATGTGGCTCACTGGAGGTGACTAGAGCAAGCTGCAAAGTTTCTGGATAGAAACTTGAGCCAAATACTGGGGACAAATGGCTGGGAGTTTAGAGCTGAAATTTGGTGGTTAAGCATTACTTAGGAGGGTAGCCATGTGGTAAAAATTTCAGCCCCAACAGATCAAGGAAAAATATAGTTGCTTCACAAAGTGACCATTCTGTCCAGAAGCAAAAAACATTTTCCTTAGCTGAAAATTTCCAAATGACCAAGGGATATTTTTACATAGGAAGGTGAGGCATGATCCAAAGAATATTCGGGAATTTTCTTGGAATTTTTGGAGCAATAAAAATGAGGGTTGCTTCATAGCTTAGTGAGAAAATGGGCATTTTAGAGGGAAAAAGAATATAATGCCATTAAATAAAAATACCCAATGGCATTATGGTGAGAGGGATGAGGTCTAGGAAGAGTTTATGGATGGTATAACCCACTTGGACGAAAATCAAAAATAAATCCAAGTGGTAAGTCCAAAAGAATTGACTGAAAAACCCAAATGCCAAATAAAATATTCAATAAATCCAAATAAAAGAAAAAGGCAAAATCCAGGGTGTTACAAACCTCCCCCCTTAGGATGAATCTCGTCCTCGAGATTCGGTTGATTAGGAAACAAATATGGGTATGCGGTTCTTAAGAAATCCTCTCTTTCCATGGTGACCTCATCCGCAGTGTGGTGCTTCCATTGGACCTTGTAAAACTTTATAGTTTTGCTGCGGGTGACTCTGTCCATCTCTTCCAAGATTCTTAAGGGTTTCTCCTCATATGTCAAATCTTTGGCAAGCTCTAGTTTTGTCATATCCGTCTGTTTTGCGGGTGGTGCGATGCATTTCCGTAGCTGAGACACGTGGAACACATCATGAACCTCGGATAGCTCGGGAGGCAATTCTAACTAGTAAGCCACTTTGCTCACTCTGGTCATGACTGGAAACGGACCGATGTACCTTGGTGCGAGTTTTCCCCGGGTATGAAACCTTTTAACTCCTTTCATGGGGGTAACTCGGAGATATGCATATTCACCTGGTTCGAAACTAATCTGTCTATGCTTTGAGTCATAGTAGCTCTTCTGGCGAGATTTAGCCACTTGCAGTCTATCTCGAATTTCTTTAACTTGCTTTTCTGCTTCCATCATCAAATCAGTCCCGAAGATTCGGCTGTCTCCTGTCTGAGACCAGTTCAGTGGGGTGCGACACTTACGTCCGTATAGAGCCTCAAAGGGTGACATCTTGAGGCTAGTCTGGTAGCCGTTGTTGTAAGAAAACTCATCGTACGGCAGGCTGTCTTCCCATTTGGGTCCATGAGCAAGAGCGCATGCCCGAAGCATGTCTTCCAAGATTTGATTTACTCGCTCTGTCTGTCCATCTGTCTGAGGGTGATAAGCGGTGCTATGCTTCAAAGCAGTTCCCAAGGCTTGGTGTAGACGTAGCCAGAATGCCGAGGTAAACAAAGATCCTCGGTCTGAAGTGATAGTCCTGGGTATCCCATGCAGACTGACAATCCTGGATATGTAGAGTTGAGCGAGTTGATCTGCATGGTAGGTGGTCCTTATTGGAATAAAGTGGGCCACCTTGGTGAGCATGTCGACCACGACCCATATGGCGTTGTTACCTCGTGGTGTCCTTGGTAACCCCACGATGAAGTCCATGCAAAAATCATCCCATTTCCATTGCGGAACAGGTAAGGGTTGAAGTAGTCCGGCGGGTTTTTGATGTTCAGCCTTCACCTTGTTGCATATATCGCAACAGGCGACGTAATAGGTGATATCTTTCTTTATACCTTCCCACCAGAATGTTTGCTTCAAATCTTGATACATTTTAGTGCCTCCAGGATGAATAGAGTATGCGGACTCATGAGCTTCCTTCAGAATCTGCTGCTTTAATTCCCCGAGGTCCGGTACACAGACTCGATCCCGAAATCGTAGTGTACCTTTGTCATCAATGTTGAAATCTGGTATCTTCCCTTCTCGTACTTGGGCCATTATCTTGAGTAACATGGTGTCACCAGGTTGAGCCTTCCGGATTTCGTCTTCTAGAGTAGGGGTTACTTCCAAGGTAACCGAGCAGATTGCATCACACAAGATCATATTGAGCTGAGCTATTTCTTCTTGAAGTGCTGGGTGCAGACATTCGATTAAAGAGTTCGCTGTAGCTGGTTTGCGACTGAGAGCATCGGCGACCACATTTGCTTTTCCTTGGTGGTAGTTGATACCCAGGTCATAGTCTTTGACCAATTCAAGCCATCTTATTTGTCGGAGGTTCAGGTCCGGTTGCTTGAATATATACTTGAGACTCTTGTGGTCGGTGTAGATTTGGCATCGTTTTCCAATGATGTAATGTCTCCAAATTTTTAAGGCATGTACCATAGCTGCCATCTCCAAGTCATGGGTAGGATAATTCTCCTCATGGGGTCGGAGTTGTCTTGATGCATAGGCCACGACCTTTCCATCTTGCATAAGTACACACCCAATGCCACGCCTGGATGCGTCGCAATAGATGTCGAAGCTCTGGTAGATATCTGGTAGAGTCAATACGGGAGCGGTGGTCAAACGGGTCTTTAGCTCATTGAAACTGTTCTCACATGCTTCCATCCAAATAAACTTCTGATTTTTCTTAAGTAGTTCAGTCATTGGCTTGGCAATCTTTGAGAAGCCTTCAATGAAGCGTCGGTAATAACCTGCCAGACCCAAGAAACTCCTGATTTCTGTTACTGAAACTGACGTCTTCCACTTTAGGACTTCTGTGACTTTGCTTTGGTCTACGGCTACTCCTTGAGCGGAAAGAGTATGCCCAAGGAATCCCACTTCTTTAAGCCAGAATTCACATTTGCTGAACTTGGCGTAGAGTTGATGAGCGCGTAATCGCTCCAACACTGCTCGGAGATGCTGCTTGTGCTCTTCTTCACTTTTGGAATATATGAGGATGTCATCAATGAACACCACTACAAACTTGTCCAAGAAGTCCATGAACACCTTGTTCATCATGTGCATGAAGAATGCAGGAGCGTTGGTCAGTCCAAATGACATGACTGTATATTCGTACAGCCCATAACGTGTAGTGAATGCTGTCTTGGGAATATCTTCTTTTCTGATTGTCAGCTGGTGATACCCGGTGCGCAAATCATTCTTGGAGAACACTTGAGCTCCACTGAGTTGATCGAACAAATCATCGATCATGGGCAGCGGGTATTTATTTTTGATTGTGACATCATTGAGAGCACGGTAGTCAACACACATCCGGAGACTACCATCTTTCTTGCCCACAAATATTGTGGGTGCACCCCAAGGAGATGAACTGGGGCGAATATATCCTTTTTGGAGCATCTCATCTAATTGTTTCTTCAACTCCACTAATTCGGATGAAGGCATTCGATAATATTTCTTGTAAATTGGTGCTGTCCCGGGCACAAGCTCGATTGAAAATTCAAGCTCTCGATCAGGTGGCATGCCTGGCAATTCATCTGGAAACACATCTGGGAATTCACAGACCACTGGGACTAGATTCATCTCAGTAGCAATTGCTGCATAGACCATCCCCTTCTTTGGCATGGCTCGACTGGCATAGAACCGAGCAGACTGGCCCGAGGGATTTATTAGCGTGACTTCTCTTGTTGCGCAGTTGATGCAGACCTGGTGTCTTGTCAACTAATCCATCCCCAAAATAATATCCAATGTTGGAGATTCAATGGATACTAGGGATGCGGGGAAAATGACTCCATTGATTGATATTTTCAGTCCTCGGCATACAACATTTGTCCTGAGCTTGGATCCGGGGGATTGTACCACCATAACTTTGTCCAAAAGAGTATAGGAAAGGCGATGTTGGGCAACAAAACTCCGCGAAATAAAAGAATGGGAAGCCCCGGAATTGAATAAAATTGTTGCAGGTATGTCATTAACAGGAAACATACCAATGACCACATCGGGAACTTCGGAGGCTTCTTCGGCGGAGATATGATGAACTTGCCCTTGAATATACCTCCATTTAGGGAATTGCCCCACATAATTGACTTGAGGCTTCATGTTGGCTGTTGACTTGCTGTTCTTGGGACACTGCCTAGCGTAATGCCCAGTTTGTCCACATGAGTAACATGCATTGTTACGTTGGTCTTCCTTGTTTGGCTTGGCGACCACAGTCTTGATCTGGCTTTCATTCTTGATGTTCCCCCTGCTGCCAGGTTGGCTTGAACTCGAACTGGGGTTGCTGCCAAGTACGAACCTTCTGAAAAACTTGTCCTTCCTTCTTGGGCTCAAACTTACGTTTGCGGTCCTCGTAAGCAGTCTTATGATCATTAACCAGTTTGTGTTCCCTTTTGGCAATGAGTGCCTTGTTCACCAAAGTTTGGAAATCGGGGAAATCCAACATGCTGAGTGCACATCGGAGGGTAAGGTTGAGGCCTCCGAGGAATCGATCTATCTTCCGTTCTTCGGTGGCCACATCATGTGTAGAATAACGGGCCAAGTGATTGAA
This sequence comes from Elymus sibiricus, assembly GCA_039707655.1. Lineage (NCBI taxonomy): Eukaryota > Viridiplantae > Streptophyta > Magnoliopsida > Poales > Poaceae > Elymus > Elymus sibiricus. The sequence goes on from CM077670.1 coordinate 41,779,245, forward strand.
CTTGTGTAAATACTCACTTACAGTCGAGTTCCCTTGGGTAAGGGTGAGGAATTCTCGCTGCTTGACCTTCAAGATACCGACGGGGATGTGATACTTGCGGCATTTATCTTTGAATTTATCCCAAGTAATCTCGTCTTCAGCAGGCCACATAACTTTGGCATTGTCCCACCATATAGCAGCTGGTCCTTCTAGATAATGAGTGGCGAAGGGTACCTTATCAGCATCTTCAGTGCGAGCAATTTCTAGCTTCTTCTCAATGGTTCTCAACCAGTCATCGGCTTCCATTGGGTCCACTGCTTGACTGAAACTTGGCGGTTTGGCCCTCTGAAAGTCTGACAGCTTGGAGTGATTACCATTGTGATTATTCTGCCCAACCATAGTCTGCATGCTTCTCAGGAACTCCATCAGATCTTGGTTCCTCTTTTCTTCAAACATTCGCATAATCTGCTCTGTTGTGGGTGCTTGAGGTGGAGGAGGTGGTGGCTGATATGGTTCTGGAGACTGTCCTGCTTGCCTGGCGGATCGACGAACTGGAGTATCGTCGCCACCATAACAGTTACTGCCACACCTTGTCATCCTATATATGTTTCCCAATATGAAGCATCGAGATGAACAACATCCATTAGGGAAGAATATGAAGGTGAAGCAACAAACCCAGAAGAGAAATCGAGAAAAGTCAAAGCGAATAACAGAAAGCAACCTAATTATACAATACATCATCCAGCATACATAACAGGACAACAACATGGATAGTACTACTACATGCATACAACCAAACAACACGTCATCCTCGTCTACTCGCGACGGCAGCGATCGCACTGGCACTCTGACGGTCCTGCTGGTGTCTCCTCGGTGTCGGACTCTGAATCAGAACTGATAACAGATACCTCTGGAGCAAAGGAAACCCGACGACGCTGACAGGAAGACTCTCCCTCAGGATCTGGAGCAGGGTGGCTCCGCAGCATCGGAGCGGCTGGGGTAGCGAGAAGCATAGCCCACTGGGCTGGGGACTCATGAAGAGTCACTACCGAAGTACCTGAGTTACTCAGAGAAGGTGTAGGAGTCACTGGTGTAGGTGGAGGTAAGGTAACTGGAGGAACAAGCGATGTATGGATAAGTAAAGGTGGAGCGAAGGCACATCGAGCGGCAGCTAGCTCGTCTCGAACGCGGTTCAGCTCCTGGGCTAAGCTGACGATCAGAAAGTATCCAACCGTTATGTAGCGAGACAGGTGGCTGGCTGACAGGTGACACTCCGGATCAATGTAAGGGAAGCGGATCTGTCCTGACTCAAACAGGGACGGATAGAAGTAGAAACCTGGGTGAGTCTGCATCTGAATCTCATTATAGCGCAAGTCAGTGAGAGCCTTGAATGCTGCAAACTAGACCGCCTGGTCGGGTGTAGAAGCAGTCCCGCCCTTGGTGGAGCGAGTGTAAGTGCCCACCACGGTACTGTTGTGCATGACGACCTCCGCGTGATACTCGTAAACACCATCCGCAAGCTGCTCTCGATACACCTGGTACACGGGGTCATCGCCATCGGGGTAGAGTCGGCGCCACACGTTGCTAAGAAGATGCGGAAAGGTGGAAGGTGCCGGCTTAGGCTGGTACGGATAAGGGACTGGTGCCATCTACACTCACAATATTATCTGATCAGCATTAATAGTAAGCTATATGCATGCAATGCAACACCCAAGTGCAGAATCCAACCTCAAATCGCTACAGAGGCTACAACTACCGTTTTCTAACGCGTCGGCTGTCTAGGGCGTCCTACAGTCAGCACGGCTCTGATACCAAGCGTTGTGGCAGCCCGGCTCAGAGCAACCAGTTTACGTTGCTGAAAGATCGTGGATGTCGCCTAGAGGGGGGGGGGGGTGAATAGGCACTTTAAAATAATTACGGTTTAGGCTTGAACAAATGCGGAATAAAACTAGCGTTTAATTTGTCAAGCACAAAACCTAAATCGACTAGGCTGGCCTATGTGTACCAACAAGTTATGCTAAGCAAGATAAACAACTAAGTGATAGCAAGATATATAACAAGAAACAATATGGCTATCACAAAGTACAGTGCATAAGTAAAGGGCTCGGGTAAGAGATAACCGAGGCACGCGGAGACGACGATGTATCCCGAAGTTCACACCCTTGCGGATGCTAATCTCCGTTTGGAGCGGTGTGGAGGCACAATGCTCCCCAAGAAGCCACTAGGGCCACCGTAATCTCCTCACGCCCTCGCATAATGCAAGATGCCGTGATTCCACTAAGGGACCCTTGAGGGCGGTCACCGAACCCGTACAAATGGCAACCCTTGGGGGCGGTCACCGAACCCATACACTTTGGCAACCCATGGGGGCGGTCACCGGTACCCGTCAAATTGCTTGGGGCGATCTCCACAACCTAATTGAAGACCCCGACGCTTGCCCGGAGCTTTACACCACAATGATTGAGCTCTGAGGCACCACCAACCGTCTAGGGCGCCCAAGCACCCAAGAGGAACAAGCTCTAGGGTACCAAGCACCCAAGAGTAATAAGCTTCTCAACTTTTCACCACCACGTATTACCGTGGAGAACTCAAACCGATGCAACTAATGCAATGGCAAGGACACACGAAGTGGTCAAGTCCCTCAATCCCAAATCCAACCAAAGCAACAAAAGCTATGGAGGAATATGAGAGGAAGAACAAGGAGAACACCAAGAACTCCAAGATCTAGATCCAAGGGGTTCCCCTCACATAGAGGAGAAAGTGATTGGAGGAAACGTAGATCTAGATCTCCTCTCTCTTTTCCCTCAAGAACTAGCAAGAATCATTGGAGGGATTGAGAGATAGCAAGCTCGAAGAAGGTCAACAATGGGGGGCAAACACGAGCTAGAAGGATAAGGTTCAATGGGGAAGAAGACCCCCTTTTATAGGACATCCCGAATCCAACCGTTACAGCCGTTTTTGCACTGCAGCAGTACAACCGCTTGAAGCACCGGTACAACCGGTATTCACGGGTTCCCACTGCAGAAATGCCCAGGCGGTACAACCGGTGGAGCCACCGGTAGTACCGGTCGGCCGGAGCCAACCGGAACTAACGCTCCACCACCGCCCAAAAACCGCCTCATAAACAGAAGGGAGTCACCCCATAGCGGTAGTTGGGGCGGTGGTTGTGCCGGTACAACCGCCAGACCAGCGTTCCTGTGGTGGCTAAGTCCGGAGCGGTACAACCGCTCCAGTCACCGGTAGTACCGGTTCGTCGAAGCCGTCCGGGAACTACCGCCCCACCACCGCCCAACAACAGCTCCAGTACAGAAGGTATTCCGGTAGTGGAGCGGTGCAGGGCTGGAACAACCGGTCAAGCGGTACAACCGCTTTTACAAGCGGTACAACCGCTTGGCACAAAATACACTGCCAGAGAGAACAGAGGATACAATAAAACCTGAACTGCCACAACTTCTGCAAATGAGCTCTGAATTGAGCAAACTCAAGCTTGTTGGATAGAGGACGACGAGTACTATCCAAACAGCTTGGCTGCGGGCACAGGGCACAGGGCAGATAACGGTTGGATTCGAGGGCTCCTATAAAAGGGGGTCTTCTTCCCCAATGGACCTTATCCCTTCCAGCTTGTGTTTTTCCCCATTGTTGACCTTCTTGAGCTTGCTATCTGTCAATCCCTCCAATAATTCTTGCTAGTTCTTGAGGGAAAAGAGAGAGGAGATCTAGATCTACATTTCCACCAATCACTTTTTCCTCTATGTGAGGGGAACCCCTTGGATCTAGATCTTGGAGTTCTTCGTGTTCTCTTCTTTGTTCTTCCTCTCATTTTCCTCCCTAGCATTAGTTTCTTTGGTGGGATTTGGGAGAGAAGGACTTGGGCACTCCGTGTGCCCTTGCCATTGCATTTGGTGCATCGATTTGAGTTCTCCACGGTGATACGTGGTGGTGAAAAGTTGAGAAGCTTTTTACTCTTGGGTGCTTGGTACCCTAGAGCTTGTTCCTCTTGGGTGCTTGGGCGCCCTAGACGGTTGGTGGTGCCTCGGAGCTCAATCATTATGGTGTAAAGCTCCGGGCATGCGTCGGGGTCTCCAATTAGGTTGTGGAGATCGCCCCGAGCAATTTGACGGGTACCGGTGACCGCCCCCAAGGGTTGCCAAAGTGTACGGGTTTGGTGACCGCCCCCAAGGGTTGCCATTTGTACGGGTTCGGTGACCGCCCTCAAGGGTCCCTTAGTGGAATCACGGCATCTTGCATTGTGCGAGGGCGTGAGGAGATTACGGTGGCCCTAGTGGCTTCTTGGGGAGCATTGTGCCTCCACACCGCTCCAAACGGAGATTAGCATCCGCAAGGGTGTGAACTTCGGGATACATCGTCGTCTCCGCGTGCCTCGGTTATCTCTTACCCGAGCCCTTTACTTATGCACTTTACTTTGTGATAGCCATATTGTTTCTTGTTATATATCTTGCTATCACTTAGTTGTTTATCTTGATTAGCATAAGTTGTTGGTGCACATAGGTGAGCCTAGTCGATTTAGGTTTTGTGCTTGACAAATTAAACGCTAGTTTTATTCCGCATTTGTTCAAGCCTAAACCGTAATTATTTTAAAGCGCCTATTCACCCCCCCTCTAGGCAACATCCACGATCTTTCAGGTGCGGCTGCACTTATGTACATTATTTAGTAGACATATCATGGGCCTCGATGATAAGGGAACTACTACGCGGCAGCGGAACGACGAGGTAGCGGAACTCCACTCCACAGGGACATTGCTGGGACACGGCCTAGAGCGCGACATACTGCTCGACATCCACACCATGCACGGCTTCTCCTGGATCTGGCATGATAAGCCAGGTGAGTACTTTGAATGGACTCGCAAGCTCACATCAAACAAAATAAGTGCGACAAACAACAACAAGGCATTTAACAGGTTTAATGCATGAACATGATACTACCCAACATCAGGTGTTCGTGAAACAATGCCATGGTCCCTGGGACCAACTTTCCATTTCGGGGTTACCACATAACCACCGTTCATAACTTACCAACGTGATCCTCACTTGATCACATCCATACCTTTCATAGTGACCCTCACGCGATCACCACTTCTGCATGTGCCATCTTGTGAGTCTTAGTGTGCAAGTTAATTATATCTGTTGACCCACGGTGTGACCTACTACGAACTGTGTCCATATCCGAGGACGCGGCTATCGATAGATTATACACTCTGCAGAGGTTAGTACACTGTACCCACACTACGGAACTCATGGCCTCGTGCTCCCATTCGGGTGGACCAACGACATTCCGACAAAACCAATCTATTGCATGACACTCTCTCGGCCATTCCGACAAACTCCCCTTTGGGCTATGTCCTGGGTGACCCCGATGCCAACTCGTGACATCCGCCACCTCTGTGGCTGCCACCGTCGTGGCCAAACATAAACATCGTCCCAAGCGGGGACCTCGGTACCATAAAACTTGGGTCCTCAAGGTTATGACTGCCTACCGGGCCAGGGTAGCGCCAGAGCACAACCTTCCCTCGTAGTAGGCACCGGTGAGAGGCATGACAACAGACCGCATTAGGGCCTCCCCATCCAGGCAAGTGTGGTTGCACTGGTGAGCTCGATTCGGTGGCACCATGACTCGATCAACAACATGTTCAAGTTGAATTAACATCAAGTTTAACTTGAAATAAAATGATTCGAGCCATAGTGTGAATGGATGCACGGGTCACGATCATGAATAACGAATGCATCATGTTACCATAAGAATATAAGACATGATCTCTACTGCATATTTTAGCAAGAAAGCATGTACCCTACTGCCTACTATCAAAATGTCATGAACAAGTTCTATGCAATAAGTTCCATATAGCAAATCATTTTGATAGTGAATTAAATGATGAATTTAATTCAAATAAACCAATGTCATTGCAATACCATCTTTGCATATGAATGTTGTGGCTTGCCTTGGTTCAGAGGAGTGTCACAATACTCCTGGCCTTCTCCAACACAACTAGGATCTTCTGAAAATATTTTGAATGCAAAAAGAAAATGTCACATAACACTTTTTATTCCACCAGAAATTCTTAACAGCAAGAAAAATTCTGAAATTTGGCATGCCTAAACTTTGGCTCAATACAAACCAGTAGCAAAAACAATCAACTCAATTGGACTTATATAATAAAAGTTATAGTCGGTGAAAGTTGGGGTTAAATCTGGTCAAAATATCCATTTAAATGAATTTAACCGAAATTCCAGAAATGGCCACGTCGAGGGCGTATTCGGCGAATGCGCCTCCACTTATACCGCTTTGGGAGAGAGAGCGAGAGGCTGACGGGTGGGTCCCACTGTCAGGGTTAAATAAGAAAGAGGGAGGGAACAGAGAAGGCGGCGCTGTCGCTGGTGATACTCCGGCGAGGAGGCCACGACGGTTGCCGGAGTTGGGCGGGATGGACTCAGGGCAGCACGGCGAGCACGTACGTACCTGAAGTGACGGCGGGGGTGGTCGGACGACGTCGAAAGCTTCTTCTCCAGAGACGGCGGCGGCGGAGCTCGACGGATTCGACGATTCCGGCAACAATCCGGCGAGCTAGCGGTACCGTCAAGCTCAGGAGGTCTCCACGGTCTCGGGGGAAGCAGTGGTTGGAGCTGGGAGGGGCTAGGATGAGTGCACGTTGGTGAGGGATCTGCGGCGGGTTCCGGCAATCAACGGCGGCAGGAGGCCCTCCCGGCCTTGCCGCACTCGTGGGGGAGTAATTTGTGGCCAAGAGAAGTGAGGGGGATGACTAGAACGACTCGGGGGTGCTTCTATTTATAGATGGAGCTCGCCCGTGTTCGGGTGTCCGCCGGCGACGAGCTGCAGAAGAGGAGAGGAGGAGATAAGCTCGGGCTCGGCGTGGGGAGGAGCAGTGGTGCACAGGCTACGCGGTGCACGCGTGCGGGCATAGTGGCGCGCACTACGCGGAGAATGCGGGGCATGCGCGCACACTGTTCCGCCGTGTAGCTGTCGGCAGCTTCCGGTGAGCGGCTTGCCACCATCGGGGAGGAACAGGGAGAGGCTTAGGTGGCGCGCTGGAGTTTGCTACGGGGCTGGGACACGGTGTGGTGTCGAGGGGAGGGCGAACGGACGACGGCCGAGGGCCCTGATGCACAGAGCGCGGCGAGCGCATGCAATGCACCGTGCTCTCACGCGGTCACCGCGTGCATTGGCACGCGGGCTGCTTTCGGCGCTGCCACACCATGTCACCCGTGTAGTCCCTTCAACGCGGTGCCTACAAATGCTCTTGGCTTGCCATGTGGCTCACTGGAGGTGACTAGAGCAAGCTGCAAAGTTTCTGGACAGAAACTTGTGCCAAATACTGGGGACAAATAGCTGGGAGTTTAGAGCTGAAATTTGGTGGTTAAGCATTACTTAGGAGGGTAGCCATGTGGTAAAAATTTCAGCCCCAATAGATCAAGGAAAAATATAGTTGCTTCACAAAGTGACCATTCTGTCCAGAAGCAAAAACATTTTCCTTTGCTGAAAATTTCCAAATGACCAAGGGATATTTTTACATAGGAAGGTGAGGCATGATCCAAAGAATATTTGGGAATTTTCTTGGAATTTTTGGAGCAATAAAAATGAGGGTTGCTTCATAGCTTAGTGAGAAAATGGGCATTTTAGAGGGAAAAAGAATATAATGCCATTAAATAAAAATACCCAATGGCATTATGGTGAGAGGGATGAGGTCTAGGAAGAGTTTATGGATGGTAGAACCCACTTGGAAGAAAATCAAAAATAAATCCAAGTGGTAAGTCCAAAAGAATTGACTGAAAAACTCAAATGCCAAATAAAATATTCAATAAATCCAAATAAAAGAAAAAGACAAAATCCAGGGTGTTACAGTCCCTAAGAAAGGAGGTATTACCGTTGTTCCTAATGATAAAAATGAACTCATTTCACAAAGAATTGTAACTGGTTATAGGATGGTAATTGATTTTAGAAAATTAAACAAAGCTACTAGAAAAGATCATTACCCCTTACCTTTTATTGATCAAATGTTAGAAAGATTGTCTAAGCATACGCACTTTTGTTTCCTGGATGGTTATTCTGGTTTTTCTCAAATACCCGTATCACAACCCGATCAAGAGAAAACCACCTTTACTTGTCCTTTTAGAACTTATGCTTATAGACGTATGACTTTTGGTTTATGCAATGCACCTGCCACCTTTCAAAGATGTATGACTGCTATATTCTCTGACTTTTGTGAAAAGATTGTTGAGGTGTTCATGGATGATTTCTTCGTTTATGGAATTTCTTTTGATGATTGCTTAAGCAACCTTGATCGAGTTTTGCAGAGATGTGAAGAAACTAATCTTGTCTTGAATTGGGAGAAGTGGCACTTTATGGTAAATGAAGGCATTGTCTTGGGGCATAAAATTTCTGAAAGAGGTATTGAAGTTGATAAAGCTAAGGTTGATGCTATTGAGAAAATGCCATGTCCTAAAGATATTAAAGGTATAAGAAGTTTCCTAGGTCATGCTGGTTTCTATAGGAGATTTATTAAAGACTTCTCTAAAATTTCTAGGCCTCTTACCAATCTTTTGCAAAAAGATGTTCCATTTTTTTTGACGATAATTGTCTAGAAGCCTTTGAAACACTTAAGAAGGCCTTAACCACTGCACCTATTGTTCAACCACCTGATTGGAACTTGCCTTTTGAAATTATGTGTGATGCTAGTGATTATTCTGTTGGTGCTGTTCTAGGACAGAGAGTTGATAAGAAATTAAATGTTATCCATTATGCTAGTAAAACTCTAGACATTGCCCAAAGAAATTATGCTACTACTGAGATAGAATTTCTAGCAGTTGTGTTTGCATGTGATAAATTCAGATCTTATATAGTTGATTCTAAAGTAACTGTTCACACCGATCATGCTGCTATTAAATATCTTATGGAAAAGAAAGATGCTAAACCAAGACTCATTAGGTGGGTTTTATTGCTACAAGAATTTGACTTGCATATTACTGATAGAAAGGGAGCTGAGAATCCCGTAGCAGATAATTTGTCTAGAATGGAAAATGTTCTTGATGACCCACTTCCTATTAATGATGATTTTTCTGATGAGCAATTAGCTGTCATAAATGCTTCTCGTATACTCGTTGGTATGCGGACTATGCTAATTACATTGTTGCTAAATACATACCACCTAGCTTTACATACCAACAAAAGAAAAAGTTCTTCTTTGATTTAAGACATTACTTCTGGGATGACCCACATCTTTATAAAAAAGGAGTAGATGGTATTATTAGACGTTGTATACCTGAGCATGAACAGGAACAAATCCTACGGAAGTGTCATTCCGAGGCTTACGGAGGACACCATGCGGGAGACAGAACTGCACACAAGGTATTACAATCTGGTTTTTATTGGCCTACTCTTTTCAAGGATGCTCGTAAGTTTGTCCTATCTTGTGATGAATGTTAAAGAATTGGTAATGTTGGTAGACGTCAGGAAATGCCTATGAATTATTCACTTGCTGTTGAGCCATTTGATGTTTGGGGATTTGATTATATGGGACCTTTTCCTAAATCCAACGGGTATACACATATTTTAGTTGCTGTTGATTACGTTACTAATGAAGGGGAATGCGACAGAAAACAAAAAAAAATTGGTACAGCGAGCATGCCCAGGATCACTATGGAGACTGCATACAGGGTTTGATCTGATCCGTACTAACTCGAAACGCAGCGGAAGAAGAGTCGGTGTAGATCGTTGGTGCAGATCCCCACAGCTAGGATTTACAACCTCCCAACCGTGAGGATGTACTCCCTCGTCGGACAGCCCTTCGGGAGGCGGTCAGACAGTCCCTCGGACGATATCGCGGACAGCCCTTCGGGAGGACCCTCGAAACCCGAACGGTAACTCGGACAGCCCTTCGGGAGGACACCCGAAACTCGAACGGTAACTCAGACAGCCCTTCGGGAGGACACTCGAACAGCCCCTCGGGCAAAAGATCGAAACTACGAACTCTCTACGGGGTTGCACACATACGGTGTCAGCTATCCGGCAGGGCTTCACCGTCCAGAGCTAGTTCCTGCCGGAACCCAGACAGCCTTTCGGCTCTACGAAACTATTTCGTGGGAGGGAGAAAGAGAGAGCCAGATGAGCATGGCATGTGTATGAGAGCAAGCATGAGCTTTGGAGAGCACCCCTCCACCTCTATTTATAGGAAAGCCAAGGGGTAAAGTTGGCATACAAAAATACCAAAAGTACCCCCACTTTATGTCTCACATAAAAGAATAAAAGGGAAAAAGGTGTGGCATGTGGAGCTCCATGGAGGAGCCCCACCTTGGCCGGCCACCTCTAGGGCCCCCCCCACATGGGGGTGCCTTGCTCCCCAATCCCTTCTAGAAGCCTTTTGGGAAATATCCCAAAAGGTGACTTTCCAAAAAAATATACATAAAGTGATTTTTACTATTCACGGAACCAATTTTCCGCGACCGTTAAATCCGAAAATATTTCTGTGGGTCTTAGAATAATTCCAGTACCCACACAAATGATTTTGGACGCGTTCCGAAACAATTTTGGATTAGTAAATTTCATCTACGAAAAGCAACCAAATCGGTTCCGGCAGCTCCGGAACATTTTCGGTTTTTATCCCGGAAAATTCCCAAAAGTTTCCAGAACACTTCTGGCATCCTCCAAGAATTTCCAGGCGTGTGCCGAAACCAATATGACTTAATGGAATACCCTGAAACAACTTTTCAGTTTCACCGAAACTATTCCGGTGTTCTCTCCGGAACGTTTCCGTTTCGTCCGAAACTTTTCCGGTGATTTTCTCTCAGACTCCTTGTCTAGTATTCAGCAGATAGATGACCCTTAAGCATGTGACCCTATAGGTTCGGTGAAGTATAGACATGACCCGGAACACTTTCCGATCAATGATCAACATCGGAGCCGTGGACACCCATATTGACCCCTATACCCACACGAATGAATATTCGAGTGAACCCCCAGTTGCCGTGTGCTATTCCTGTTGCTTCACGATATATTACAAACACCCGAGGTGAGATTTATTGGCATCCCCGCGGATCAACAACTTGTCCACTATGCCAGTTACCTCGTTACCGGTTTTGTTCTCTTTTCTCGTTTCCGCGTTCCGGCATCCCAGTGATCAAATCACAATGTGTCTGGCCAGACGATGATGGATACCGTAACACCGAGAGGGCCCGAGAATATCTCTCCATCGTCGGAGGAGCAAATCCCAATCTTGAGCTATGTTGTTACTTTCCATACTTTTCCGTGAACCCGTAAGCCGCCGTAATAGCCACCCATTTACGGATGACGTTTAACAAACCCCAAAGTTCACGAAGGAACTTGATACTCTCATGGTCTAAGGAATTATGCAGACATTAACTACCTCTGTGTTATTAACCATTAACTTGTGACGAATGTATCTCATAGCATAACATCAATTCGGGTCGATTCAACACAAGTGTTCTTCTAACATTGTGCCCGCAAAATTGCCAGCATAGACATGCCCATGATCAGGAAAACAGGATCATCATGCAATACTTGAGCCAGTCTTAGAGGCAAGACTAGGAATACAATTTACCGTTTACTATACCACACGTGCACATGAGTTTCCCTCCGAGCCTCGTGGATATTGCAGACTCGAGAATCATTGCAGTTATAGCATGGAACATAAACATTCATTACAAACTCGGAGATACAAAATAACTGTTATTACTGCCTCTAGGGCATATCTCCTACAACTAAGTGGGTAGAAGCTATTCCAACTAGTAGTGCTTATCATAACACTTCAATTAAAATGCTTAAAGAAGTTATTTTCCCAAGGTTCGAAGTCCCTAGATATTTAATGACTGATGGTGGTTCACATTTTATTCATGGTGCATTCCGTAAATTGCTTGCTAAATATGATGTCAACCATAGAATTGCATCTCCCTATCACCCTCAAACTAGTGGTCAAGTTGAATTGAGCAATAGAGAAATAAAATTAATTCTGCAGAAAACCGTCAATAGATCTAGAAAGAATTGGTCTAAGAAACTTGATGATGCATTATGGGCATATAGAACTGCTTATAAAAATCCTATGGGTATGTCTCCTTATAAAATGGTTTATGGAAAAGCATTTACCTCTTCAGTTAGAACATAAAGCATATTGGGCAATTAAAGAACTAATTTATGATTTTAAACTTGCCGGTGAAAAGAGGTTATTTGATATTAGCTCATTAGATGAATGGAGAACCCTAGCTTATGAAAATGCCAAATTGTTTAAAGAAAAAGTTAAAAGATGGCATGATAGAAGAATTCAAAAACGGGAATTTAAAGTAGGTGAGCAAGTTCTATTGTACAATTCTCGTATGAGATTCTTTGCAGGAAAACTTCTCTCTAAATGGTGAATGGGCAAAGAATTAAGCACTATATTTCAGGTACTCCCATTAATGTTGAAACTAATATTATTGAAACAATTACACCAGAGGGATACATAAGAGAGACCTTCCGGAACACTCCAGAACCCTGAAAAGGAAGAGGTACGTGATACGGTAAGTAAACCGACTCCAAAAATTCCATAAAAATACTTTCTGTCCGTTTTGGAATATTAGAAAAAATAAAAAAAATAAGAAACAGCCGAGGGGACCCACCTGGTGCCCACGAAGCACCAGGGCGCGCCACCCCCCCCCCTCGCACGCCCTGGTGGCTCGTGGGCCCCACGTGAGCCTTCCCGACTCCGTTTTTCTTCTGGATTACTTGTTTTGCACGATAAAAATTCTTTATATATACTCCCGGATGTTTTGACCACCGTATCGCAGAAATCTCCTCTGTCCTTGTTTCGTGCTATTTTTTCTGACAGATCTAGATCACTATGGCTCCACCAAGCTCTTCCAAGGACAAGTTCAACGAGAAGGTCATCAACCCCTACCTACCGGAGGTGATGAAACACCCTCAAGCCATTGAGATGCGTGAGGGGGTGCTTCACATCCGGGATGTGCAAGGACCCAAGAAGACCGGGAGCGTGGAGTCCAAGCCCGAAGCGGTGGAACAGGAGATCTTCAAGTGCCAAGGGATGGTGGAACGTGGACTCAGCGCCAACCACTCCATGATCACGGAGTTCACCCGTGATCGCAAGGTGGATGACCAATCGATGGGGGACATCATCTTCAAGCTTAATGAACGAATCGACTATCTCCAAGGCCAAATCTATGATCTTCAAAACCAAAATTTTGAGTATGAGGCAAGATTCAAAGGTATAAGTTTAGCTGCAAGTTTCAGGACTCCGGAGACTCGTTCATCTTTTTATGATGGGGAACCTATGCCATGGAAGCCGGAGGATAAGCCCATCACTTCAGCACCACCACCATCACCGAAGAAGGAGACTTGAGTACATGGGTATGGGCACTCCCCTTGGCTTGTGCCAAGCTTGGGGGAGGTGCCCCGGTATCGTATCACCATCACTTTTATTATCTTTACCTATTTTTAGTTCGATCCTTAGTTATTTCATGATCTAGTTGAATAAAAGTTTAGTATGATCTATTTTCGAGTGTTAGCTTCGTGATCTATCTATCTATGTAATCAAGTTGAGAGTTATATAATAAAAAGTAGTTTGAGTTTTTGCTTCTTTACTTTCATGTTTCAATTCTAGCAATGAAAATAATGAAAAAGATCATATGATAATCTTATGGAAAGTAATGAAATTACATAAAGAAAAGTATAAGTGGTAAAGTTTATTGAAAGTTAACAAACATAGCATTAGTCAATGATGCAATTCATGAAAAAGTTAATAAGGGAAGAGAAGATTCACATGCAAATATACTATCTTGGACATCTTTTATGATTGTGAGCCCCCATTAAGTATTTTATGTCAAATTGTTGATGTTGGACAAGGAAGACAACGTAATGAATTATGTTTGTTCATATTCACATAGAAGTTATATTGTTATAGATCCTCCAACATGTGGTGCTTACCCAATATCTTTGCTAGCCAAAAATCCGCACCAAGTAGAGATACTACTTGTGCATCCAAAACCCTTAAACCCAGTTTCATGTCATGAGAGTCCACTATATCTACCTATGGATTGAATAAGATCCTTCAAGTAAGTTGTCATCGGTGCAAAAAGCAATAAAAATTGCCTCTAAATGTGTTTGAACTTTTATTGTAAGGAAAATAATCTTTGTACGAACTTGTGATGGTAAAGAAATAAAAGCGACAGACTGCATAATAAAGGTTGCTATCACAAGGGGCAATATAAAGTGATGTTCCTTTGCATTAAGAGCTCTTGCATCCAACAACAAAATGCGCATGACAACCTCTGCTTCCCTCTGCGAAGGGCCTATCCTTTACTTTTATGTATTTACATTTTATGCAAGAGTCAATAGTGTTCTCCTCTATTTCCTTTTTATTTTTCTCTTTTGCAAGCATCATGTGGTGGGGAAAGATCTAGGCACATATATCCAGTTGGAAATGAGTGATCATGAGTTATTATTGTTGACATCACCCTTGAGGTGAATAAGTTGGGAGGCGAAATCACAAGCCCCTATCTTTCTATGTGTCTGGCTGAAACTTTTTGCTCCATATATATGTCGTGAGTGTTAGCAATCATAGAAGACTAAATGATGGTTGAGTATGTGGACTTGCTAAAAAGCTCCTACATGAGACCCTTCCTGAAAATATGATGAATTGCAATTGCATTGTTAACTGAGAGCATAGTTTGTTAGTTTTCAAGAAAGTTTATGCCTTATACTTCATTGTTGTGATGAATTGTTACTCGCTCATGAGAAGTTTTATGATAATAAATATTGATGCTATAATAATTATCATGATGCTACTATGTCCGTATTCTGTTTTTATCGACACCTCTCTCTCTAAACATGTGGACATGATTATCGTTATCGGCTTTCGCTTGAGGACAAGCGAGGTCTAAGCTTGGGGGAGTTGATACGTCCATTTTGCATCATGTTTTGCTACTATTATTTATAGTGTTTTTATCAATATAACACTTTGTGGAGCAATTCTAATGCCTTTTCTCTCTTAATATGCAAGATTTACACAAGGAGGGAGATTGCCGGCAGCTGGAATTCTGGACCTGAAAAAGCTATGTCAGAGATACCTATTCTGCACATCTCCAAATGAGCTGAAATTTCACGGAGATTTATTTTGGAATAATAAAAAATACAAGAAGCAAGAAGTATCAGAGGGGGCCACCCAGGTGCCAACGAGGCACCAGGGCGCGCCTGGGGGGGCTCATGGGGCCCCTGGCCAGCCTCTGGCCCCCATTTTCTGGTATATAAGTGCATTTGCCCTAGAAAAAAAATATAGAGAAGACTTTCGGGACGGTGCACCATCGTCTCGAGGCGGAACTTGGGCAGGAGCACTTTTGCTCTCCGGTGAAGAGATTCTGCCGGGGATACTTCCCTCCGGGAGGGGGAAATCGTCGCCATCGACATCACCAGCGATCCTCTCATCGTGGGAGGACTAGTCTTCATCAACATCTTCACCAGCACCATCTCATCTCAAACCCTAGTTCATCTCTTGTATTCAATCTTTGTCTCAAAACCTCAGATTGGTACCTGTGGGTTGCTAGTAGTGTTGATTACATCTTGTAGTTGATGCTAGTTGGTTTATTTGGTGGAAGATTATATGTTCCGATCTATTATGCCATTCAATACCCCTCTGATCTTGGACATGATTATGATTTGTGAGTAGTTACTTTTGTTCTTGAGGACATGGGAGAAGTCTTGTCATAAGTAATCATGTGAATTTGGTATTCGTTCGATATTTTGATGATATGTATGTTGTTGATTCTCTTAGTGGTGTCATGTGAACGTCGACTACATGACACTTCACCATCTTTGGGCCTAAGGGAATGCATTGTGGAGTAGTAATTAGATGATGGGTTGCTGGAGTGACAGAAGCTTAAACCATAGTTTATGCGCTATTCCGTAAGGGGCTGATTTGGATCCATATGTTTAATGCTATGGTTAGAGTTATCTTAATTCTTCTTTCGTAATTGCAGATGCTTGCGAGAGGGGGTAATCATAAGCGGGAGGCTTGTTCAAGTAAGAACAGCACCCAAGCACCGGTCCACCCACATATCAAATTATCAAAGTAGCGAACGTGAATCAAACAAACATGATGAAAGTGACTAGATGAAATTCCCATGTGTCCTCGAGAACGCTTTACTTACTATAAGAGATTGTTCCGGCTTGTCCTTTGCTACAAAAAGGATTGGGCCAACTTGCTGCACTTTTTGTTACTATTGCTACTTGTCACTTGTTACAAATTATCTTGCTATCAAACTACTCGTTACCGATAATTTCAGTGCTTGCAGAAAACACCTTGCTGAAAACCGCTTGTCATTTCCTTCTGCTCCTCGTTGGGTTCGACACTCTTACTTATCGAAAGGACTACGATTGATCCCCTATACTTGTGGGTCATCAGCGGCGACAAGCGGAGAGCAAAGGATCTGAGACCAGCGGCTGCTCTCAGCATGTGCGATATGGAAGGGGTGGAAAATTCGTCCATGCTCGGATTGTATTTTTCTTTTCTTTTAGGGTTTTTCTTGTAATGCTGGTGTTTGATTAATATAGAGCTTCCACTCCTTCATAGAAAAAGTAGCTAGAACTTGGAATCCTATCCTAATTTTATAATATAAAAAACCTAGCCTTTTGTACATTTTGTTGCTCTTTTTACTTGAGTGGTACTCCACAAAAAAAAATTGGAGCCGGAAACTTGATGCCACAACATAAGCCACTTTACTTCCCCCCCCCCCCCCCGAGGGCATCTCCAACGTTGACCCGCAAATTTGCTCCGGCATCCGTCCGCGGACAGGGGGATCAGTCCACAAACATGAATGCGGCAGCCGGCCATCCAACGCTACCCGCATACATCTGACCCTAATTTTTTTAAGCTCGCATGTTCAAATAGCTGCATATATAGTCTAAAATAGTTCAAATGCAACAGTAGTTCTAATTTAAAAAAAAATTCAAATATTACACTGCAACATTGTTGTCCCCCTTAACCGCCCACAGATTCTCAATCAGATCTTCATTCAGTTGCTCGTGAGTTGTTCGATGCCGAATTTGTTGATGCATTTGAACAAACTCTTTAAATGTGGCCGGATTTTGGGCAGGAAGTTCGATGGGTTCACCCATGTTCTCAAATTCAAGACCGCGGCAGCATCGTCACCGTCATCCTCCACGATCACGTTGTGCATGATCACACAACAGGTCATCACCTCCCAAAAGGTCTCTGGATCCCATTGTTTAGTAGGTCCATGAACAACTTCAAAATGTGCCTGCAGAATTTCAAATGCTCTCTCAACATCATTTCTAGTTGCTTCTTGTCTTTAGGCAAAGTGAGACTTTTTCTGACCAATTGGGTTAGAGATGGTGTTCACAAAGGTAGCCCAAGGAGGATAGATACCGTCAACCAGACAGTAGCCCATGTTGTACTCCTGCCCATTGATAGTAAAGTGGCAAGGATGAGCTTTTCCTTCAGTCAGCCTAGCAAACAATGGTGATCGTTGTAGCACATTGATGTCAATGTGAGATCCGGGCATTCCAAAGAAAGCATGCCAAATCCAAAGATCATGTGATGCAACTGCTTCAGGAATGATGGTGGGCTTCTTAACATGACCCTGATATTGCCCTTGTAAAGCTTTCGGGCAATTCTTTCATTTTCAATGCATGCAATCAAGTGATCCGAGCAAACCTGGCCACCCTCTTGCTTTCAAGATTGCCAAGAGCCTCTCAGTGTCTGCCACAGTTGGTTCACTACTGCAGGAATGTCTAGCAGTGGCGGGCGGGAAAAGCCCAACAGTGGCGGGCAAGGCTCTCAGGGGCGCCCGCCACTGACCTCCCGCCATTGCTATAACGGCTTCAGTGGCGGGCGCAAGCCCGCCACTGGTAGAACCTTTGCAGTGGCGGGCATGCCTCGCCGCCCGCCAGTGCAGCATAATGTAGTTGTGGCGCAGTGGCGGGCATGCCTTGCCGCCCGCCAGTGCAGCATAATGTAGTTGTGGCGGGTGGAAAATAGCGCTCGCCACTGATATAGACTTTTGTTCCCATTTATTTATTGTGCTAGAATTTGTACACATGATTTACAAAGTGTAAACTGATAAAAGTATATAATCTATATCATTAACTGAACCAGGCTTAATCCATTATAAGAACAAATGACAAAGCTTCACATTTGTCCCACTTAACACACTAACATCAATGTACCACATCGATCTTAACAAACTCATGAACACGTCATGAGCTTACAAAAGTTCATATCTGCCACTTATTTCTAAATGAGGTTAACAACAACCATCATCTGCCACTTGTTTTGGCGGCTCTTCCTTAGCGTGATTGCCACTGGTGTCTGAACCATTAGTCTCTTTCCCGTCAGAAACTCCCCCCAGCCGGCCTCATGGAAGGATATGCGGCCGTTTGTTTCGGTCTTGTACTTGACGGTGGTGACAGCCCCCGCTCCAAGGCATACTCCAGCAGAACCAACCGCAGGGATGTTCAGGCCGGAAACCATCTTCGTGGGTAATTTCTACGATCACCGTGATTAGAAGCACAAACATCACGCAATGTTAGACATCTCATAATGTTAGTGTTACATAAACAAAAAAGAGAGGAAATAATACAAAACATACCATGACATGTTTGACGATGTTTGTCTTGGTTAAACGGTGCACAAGGGGCGCCCCCATGTAGTTCTCAGTTGATGGTAGGATCACCAAGAGATTGTTTCTCTCATTGTGTGTAAGCTTCTTCATTCTTTGAGAAAAAATTGGAGAATTGAATGGAACATCATCGTAATCATCCTGACTATCCTCGTCTTCTTGGTCATCATCATCGTCATGGATATCCTCATCATCATGACTATCTTCATCTTGGCTGTCATCCTCATCATCATGACTATCCTCATCATCGTCACCATCCTCACTATCCTCATCATCCTCATCATCTTGGCTACAGAAATAGATAATCCTCAACCTGTTGACCCACCCTTCTAAGTAAAATGCTATGTACTCTCCCCCAGTCAGCTTATTTTTTGAAATGTACTTCATCCATCCATCCTTTCTTCACTTCAGCTTGAAATGACCGCCCCTTTTCATCCTTGAAGAGCAAAGTATCACCTATTGCATTGCTAAATTTCACCCTTACGTTGCATGTGATACACTATGCAACAGTAAAGTGAAATGTGAACCAAATTACTGGTAATGACAGTAAATGACTGCAACATGGTTATAATTGTATGCTGAAGTTAAAGACCGTTACCACCGATTCTTTGAACCCCTCATTCAAAAAGATCTCGAATTCCTTTGCAGTTTCCAAGCTGTTCGCACAACTACTTTTGCAGATTTGGCACGTTGGAAGCACCATGATCCCTATTAATCATATGATGCACTTATTATTATTAACAAAGGGTGAAAATGAAAGAAAAAATTCGGCATGACCTTTGCTAAAAAATGAACATATTGAGTGGTAGAAATTTGGCGAAACGGAAATTAATCAACGTTTCACCAAAACGTTGGCACTCATTTTTGGATCCCCTGAAAATAATGTATAACATGTCCAGCTTACTTAGCCCGTGCACTTGTCATATTTATGCTTTCTTTTTCTTAGCAAAAGTTCTAACATGAATGTACACACGCACGAAAAAATGATAGCACCAAGGGCACGTCTCATGCCACTTTTTTCTCTCTTTATTTCTCTTTTCTCAACCCATGATACATCAAACACGTGCACGCAGCCTACTTGACATAGGTTTGCTATTCTACTACTCAAACTTGTCTTAGAATCGGAGAAGTACTACTCTAATAAAATGAAGTATATATACACGGGAATCTGCAGAACTATATATAGAAAACATTTAATCACCACCTAATTAAAACTTGCTATAGTTTGGAGAATACTCGAAGAGCCGCGGCGGCGACATAACCCTACCGGCTGCTGCACCCTAACCCTATCCCTATCCCTAGCTAGCGGCGGTGGCGACGTAACCCTACCGGCGGCGGCCGGCTCCCAAACCCTAGCCCTAGTGACGTCGGCGGCGGCGGCGCCCTAAACGTAGCCCTAGCGGCGGTGGAGGCGGCAGCGCCCTACCCGTACCCCTAGCGGCAGTGGCGGCGGCACCCTAATCCTGACCCTAGTGGCAAGAGAAGGAGGAGAGTGAGGGAGATTGGGACATACCTGCAGGAGAGGCGCAGACGGGCTTGACGACGGGAAGAGACGACGGCGGGAGAAGACGTACCGCGCGGGACGAAGGGGACGAACGCCGGAGCTAGAGGGGGATATAATAGCAGTCGATTTGACTTAGTGGTTTTGTGTGTGGGGGGGGGACTAGATTTTCCACAATTACGGTACATGTGGCGGGCGGCCCAGAGAACCCGCCATACCAACCTATTGGAATTTTTGAATCCCCGCTGGCGCGAGTTGCCCAAAGACATGTGTGGCGGGCGCTCTAGGTCGCCGGCCACAGCTCACTGATAGAGTAGTGGCGGGCACTTCGTGCATCCCGCCACTAGAGTTTCCACCAATCGGGGATTTTGATGGGAGCTCACCTGTGGCGGGTACAGAGAAATGCCCGTCACTGCTAGCACTATAACAGTGGCGGGGATGTTTAGTTACCCGCCAGTGTTGTTTCTCCAAGGTAGCTGTGGCGGGTGACAAGTTGGGCCCGCCACTCATTTGGGTTCACCTATAAGCCCTTTCCCAGTAGTGGTTCTCTCAGGTACTGAGGACCAAACACCTTGACCACGTCAGTTGCAAACCTGACCATGGCATCTCCACATGTGCTCTCGGACATCCGTAGGTACTCGTCCCACGAATCAGTGATCGTGCCATATGCAAGCATCCGCAGTGCGGCCGTGCACTTCTGGTAACCAGAGAACCCAATCCTTCCCACAACGTACTTCCTCAAGATGAAGTAGTCATCAAAGGACCAGACGCCATGGTAGAGACGATCGAAAACATTTGTGCGCATCCGAAAGCACCGACGAAAATTGTCAGTGAAGAGGGCATCGGGAGCAAAGGAGTCGTCCATCAGCGTCAAATGGCCATGCGCCCGGTTGCGGTTGAGCACTCGATGAGCCTTGATCGATCCCTTAAATTTGAGAATATGCTCCTCCGCATGCTCCTGCAAGCACCTCCTGCATCATCGACATCTCATCCGTTTAGTCCTCCTCGTCGGACGAGCCGTCGGACGACTCAACATAGTGCTCGTATATGTACTCCATATCCGAATCCATTGCTTCAAAGAAGAAGGGACAAAAAAATTAGCTCGGGAAATTCACCGAATAGTTGCCGGGCATGGTGAGCATCGTAGGAGTGGATGGTACCTGCGCGGCGGTCGGAGGAGAGGCGTGGAAAGGCGGCGGAGGAGAAGCGGCATGGAGCCCAGGTGTACCGTTGGAGGTGACGGACCCGTCGAGTTCCGACAGGGGTTTGGCATGGCGGACGGGTGGTGGAGCGGCGGCAAAGGCAATAGAGAAAAACCGAAGGAGAGAAAATGGGAGGATGGAGGCGCGGGGTCCGGGAGGGGTTTTGGGTGGGCTGAGGATGTCGGAGTCCTACGTGCCGACTGTCCGGACTCCCGCTGTAACGTCCCCATGTAATAGCTACAGTGATCCCCTCTTGATAATGCCAAGTCACCATGATTAACTAGTCTTGATCATCATTGCATCATATCTCATTTCAAATTCCAATTCAAATTGAAAGTGAAAAAAAAAGTTGTTCCAAATTTGAAATAAAAATGTTCATTAAATAGCAAATAATCCATTACTAATTATGTTCAGAAAAGCAACATCACTAAAATTGCCTAAGTAACTCTATCAACCTCAAACAGTAGCTAACAGCAACATTTAATATTATTTTATTTAATAAGAATTACAAATGAAATCATATTTTCCCCAAACCAATTTCTGGTGGTTAAGAATATTGCACTGTAATATTTGACCCAAGTCACACAATTTATAAAACTCATCTAGTGGCCTAGTAATTATAAAACAGAGACTAAAACAGAAATTAGATAAAGGAAAAAGGAAAATACCTAATGGCTACTGTGTTTATGGGCTCTAGTGAAACAGTAGCTGGCCCAGCCCGTTAACCGGCCGTCGTCCTCCTCCCCGCGCGCTGTCGCGCGCGCGCGCCGACACGGTGACAGCTGCCGCGCGTCGCCCATCCGCCGGCTCCCCAGTGCGGATAAGGCCGCGCCCGAGCCCCTCTCGTCCTCCCCCGAAACCCTGGCTTGCCCATTCGCCCCCACTCACCCTCTCTCCCTCTGTCTTGCATCTCACCCGAGACGTCGCCGCCGTCCGTTGCTCGATCCCGCGGCCACCGCCTCCCGATCGTTGCTCCGCCGTGCTCGTCGCGTTCCCCGTCCTCGACTACGTCGCCTGAGGCCGCGCATTGGAGCTCAGCGCCACCACATCGACCTTCCCGAGCTCGTCTTCCCCGCACGGCCACCTGCGTCGCCGCCATCGATTTGCCGCCGTCGCCCTTCCCCGAGCACACTTTCGCACATCTGCAGGGCCACTGTGAGCTGCCGCATCTTCTCCCCCTCTCCCCGTCCTCTTCTCGTAGTTGTAGCCGTCGCCCCGCTCGTGCCCGAACGCGCCTCCGCGGAGCTCGTCGCCGGCGAGTCTCCGGCGACCAAATGGTCGTGCGCTACTGCCCATTCTGCTTGCCCGCACGCGTAGGCCTCGCCTCGCTATTTAGATCGCCCCCGCGCGCATCGTATCGCCGTTCCCGAACGCCGCCCGAAACCACCTCCGCCCGACGTCGTTGCCGGCGAGCTTTCCGGCCTCCCCAGCTCCGACCGCCGCCACCACCAGATGCGGCTCGGAGTGCACGTTCGATAGGACCAAACCGCGCCCGAAAAGGTGCACCACAGTGAGATTCCGGGCTCGCCGGAGTTGCTCGCTGCCGTTCGGCCTCGCCGGTGGCCGGCGTCCAGCTGGCGCCGACGTGGCACCGCGGGCCCCGCCGCTCTGTCGCTGCCACTAGGCCCCGCGGGCCCAGTTGACCTGGTCAGCGCGCGGGCACTGTTCACCAGTGTGGATGACATGTGGATCCCGCGCAATTTAAACGAATTTAAATAAATAGAAATCGGTTAATTAATTAAATTAGTTAATTAAAACGTTAATTACCCGCTGACCAGTAGGCCCCACCCCTAATATAATCTGTAATTAGATTAATTAAAACCTAATTCACTACTGTGAGGCTGACCAGTGGGACCCACTGGACCCACTGGTCAGGTTTGACTAGTCCACCGCCACTGTTGACCGCTGACGTCAGCATTGCGTCATGATGACGTCACCCCTTCACTGTTCTGGATAATTCGTATTTATTAATTAAATTAATTCCAGAAAATATTTAAAACTTTGAAAAATCATATCTTTTAAACCGTAAGTCAGATGAAAATAAATTATATATGTAAAATGATCAGAAAAATATGAAGAATCTGAATATGTAATCAAAACGCATGTCCAACACTCCTAGCTAGCTGAACATGAAACATTTTGACTGATTTCGATAAATGAATAGTGTTCAACGTTAATAAAATAAATCCAAATAAATTCCTAAATTAACTAAAACATTTAGTTAGGCAGTAAAACACATCTGCATATCATTTTAGGCTTGTCATGCATAGTGATTGCATTTTTGCCGTGAAATTTATTGTTTCTTTCCTCCTCCTTCTCTCTCGATAGACGCCGAGACCGACGCCGTTGCAACAGAGTTCGACTACACCCCCGACGAGCAGCCTACAGACGATCAGCCTCTCTCAGCAGAGCTTCCAGGCAAGCAATCCCCCCTTGACGCATACCGATATCTCCTATTATTTCTCCCTCCTGCTTGCACTAGAAATTGCCGCTGCCATGCTTTAACCTATTCTGATGCATAGCCTGATTTTGTCGCCTGCTACTGATACATTACCTGTTATCCCATGATGCCTACTTAGCTATGCTGCTGTTCCATCTATGGCCCCTTCGCCTTGTCCGTATGCCATGCTTGTTACCGGGCCGTGATCACTCTGGGTGAGGATCACGGAAATGCTTACATTACTACATTCATTTACTGTTACGGGGCTGAAGGGCTGGTGGTACCATCCAGTCAGAGATGGACCTGAGTCCCGACAGCTTCCAATGTTAAAGTCGGGTTGGCCCCAAGGGTGCCCGCGAGTGAATATCATTAAAGACGGGTCGGCTCCAAGAGCACCCGCGCGTCATGTTTTACCAAGTCGGAGCGACAGAAACTTTGTTCGTCTCTGCGAGTTACTAAATACGCCTAACGGAACTGGGTATTTGATCTGAGTGGGTCGTCGTGCCCTATACGCACTACCACCACGTGGAATAATGGTTTAATGGGGCCCTCTACGTTGTATGTATCAGCCGAAAGCTCTTCAGACGTCACAGCTCAGAGATGCGGGCTGATCGTCGGGGTTGGGCTGGTTACGTCACTGGTGTATTCAGTGTCGCGCCTGCTCCCCGTCCAGCCACGCAACGTGCAGGAGTGCAAAGGGTGATGGGCCCAAGACCCCTTCGCACTTAGGATTTAGACCGGCGTGTTGACCTCTCTGTTGAGCCTAGGTAGGACTGTGTCGTGTCGATCACCCGAGGCCGGGTATTACCCAGCAAGTGTGTCCGGCCAGAGGTAATCGAGCGTGTTGGGTAACAGTAGTGCACCCCTGCAGGGAAGTTATCTATTCGAATAGCCGTGTCCACGTTAACAGGACGCTCAGAGTTGTATCCAGATCTATGACAACTACAAACTGATGATGATACATATTAAACTGAAACTACTGCTCTCGGGATCGCTTTCTCGCGGGATAGTCGAGAAAGGATCTCAGGGAGTTACTACCATACAACCACTATTATATGCTACTATATTCTACTCTCTTCTGATGCTGCAAGATTGCTTGAAGATGCTACTCTTCGATAGGCTAGGCTTCTCCCCTTCTACTCTGGCATTCTGCAGTTCAGTTCAAAGATATAACCCCATTCCTTTGATACCAGTGCATAATTAGTATAGTTCTGATGTCAGTCTTGCGAGTACTTTGGATGAGTACTCACGGTTGCTCTGCTCTTCTTTTTCCCATACCATTTGATGATACATCAGACGATGGAGTCCAGGAGCCAGACGCCACTGCAGGAGCTTACTACCAGGAGGGTCCCGACGGCACTTACTACTGGATCGAGCCAGCCGACCAGGAGTAGTTAGGAGGCCCTAGGCAGGAGGCCTTCGCCTTTCGATCTGTATCGTTGTTTGTGCTAGCCTTCTTAAGGCAAAACTTGACTAACTATGTTTGTACTCAGATATCGTTTGTGTGTATGACTTATGTATTCGGGCCCTCGTGCCCCCGGTTTGTAAAATGCAGACTTATGCTTTCATTTGAGTTTAGAGTTGTGTTGTGATATCTTCCCGTGAGTCCCTGTGCTTGATCGTGCACGTTTGCGTGTATGATTAGTGCACGATTAAGTCGGAGGCGTCACACCCGCAAAGCCCCCCCCCCCCCCCCCCCCCCAGTTTGTCTCAGGTTTGCCGAAAAAAGTACATCCAGACCGCTCGACGAACCGATACAGGTCCGCGTTGGATGGCTCAAGCGTCTGAACCGCCGGACGGTTGCGGACGGTTTAAGGGTCTACTTTGGAGATGCCCTGACCCAGCTATTCTTTTTTGCCATGTAAAATGTAAAAAGCTAACCCCCTGCCTGCCACCGGTTTACCCACCTACCATCTTTCATTGCTACGTACTCCTCCCATCTTCAATCTTCCGTTTCCGTTCCTTGGTTTCTTGGTTTCTTCCACCACCTTCCCTTCCCCCACTGTCCCTCTCTATCCATTTCAGAATCAGACGATCCATCACTCCTCTCCCTCTCCCGCACAAAAACAAAGACCACATTTCCATACATATAGTAGTATTTCGCACGTACAAATAAATCCGAAAGAAGAAGAAGAGCAGAGGAGGGTCCAGAGAGTAGCTGCTGCGAAGATCCAGAGGTTGTGCACCGCCTGCCTGCCTCCACGGCCATGGCCAGCAAGGAGGAGGGGAACCTCGACGCCGTCCTCAAGGAGGCCGTCGATCTGGTAATCAATCGGTTCTTGTGGTTTTTCGTTAGTTTTCTGTGTGGTCTCTGCGCTTACCGATGTGGAGGATTAGCGCGGGAAATCCCTGATCTCGCAGCGGCAAATCAGCATGTGGCTCCGCCGCTGGGGTTTTTACCGGCGTTGCAGCCTTGCAGGGTGCCGGAGCTGCTCTGCTAGCGCCTCTTCTTGTAGGTCAATTCTTGTTCGGGGTGCCGATTTCCCCTCCGGGCCCCTGCCCAGCATTCTGCACTGCTCTAGAATCGCACCCCCAAATCTTAGCAACATTTCACCGCAAAATTTCCCCCAAATCTTGGTCTTCAATTTTAAAATCTCACAGCCACAATTTTTTTTTAAAAAAAATCTCCCAATTTTATAACTAAAGGTGACTTGACCGTGGAAAAAGTATGTATACTTCTTATGATCCTCTGTTTAATTGGATTTTTTTTTTTTGCCTCTTAGCTTGGTTCTTCCTCTTCTGGGTTCCTTGGAGTAGTAGGCTGCAGCATACTTGCACGTTCAAATTTGCTCATGCTAATGCTGCTTGTTTGGATTGCTAAAAGCGGTCGTCGTAACAAAATTTCAGGAGCACATCCCGATCGATGAAGTGTTTGAGAATCTTCGGTGCAGCCACGAGGGGCTCACTTCCGAGCAGGCGCAGCAGCGGCTGCAGATCTTCGGCCCGAACAAGCTTGAGGAGAAGGAGGTCACGACGGTTCATTCAGCCAATTTAATTTTCTTCTTCTCATTGATGTTATACACTTGATTAAGTTGGAGTGTTGATGACTGCAGGAGAGCAAGGTCCTCAAGTTTCTGGGGTTCATGTGGAATCCACTGTCATGGGTCATGGAGGAGGCGGCGATCATGGCCATCGCGCTGGCGAATGGAGGGGTAAGGGCGTAAGGCCTAGCACATAGTATGGCAGAATTTGTGGTAAAATGTTTTAGTGTGGTGATGAGTGATGTGTATGTCCTGCTCTGTTCTCAAATCTCAATATATATGTGATGTGAGATGTGTTCTGTCACCAGGGGAAGCCACCAGACTGGCAAGACTTCGTCGGTATCATCATGCTGCTGCTTATAAACTCGACCATCAGTTTCATCGAGGAAAACAATGCTGGAAATGCTGCCGCCGCGCTTATGGCACGTCTTGCACCAAAAGCCAAGGTCCATATTCAACTTAATTTGTGGGGTCTCTCTTTCCCCTGTTTCTGCATGTATCGTGTCTCCTTATCGGAGTCCATTTGAACTGTGAAACTCAATTCTTACGCTGCTAAGTAGGTCCTCCGTGACGGTCGTTGGACCGAGGAGGAGGCAGCCGCCCTTGTGCCTGGGGACATCATCAGCATCAAACTTGGAGATATCGTTCCTGCCGACGCCCGCCTCCTAGACGGCGATCCTTTGAAGATTGATCAGGTTCTTTCTGTCGTTCACATTCAAGTCACCTTCAGCTTTGCTTTTACTTATTTACATTTCCTCGTCTCGCTATTTTTGGTCTCTTATTTATAATCTGCCCTGACCGGAGAATTGCTACCAGCCACCAAAGGTCCTGGTGACGGCGTCTACTCCGGTTCGACGGTCAAGCAGGGCGAGATCGAGGCTGTTGTCATAGCAACTGGTGTGCACACTTTCTTTGGAAAGGCCGCACATCTCGTGGACTCCACCAACCAAGTTGGCCATTTCCAACAGGCAAGCTTGAAAAGCCTCGGATACTTCTATCGATATGGCGCTGTTATCGAATTGAATCATCGCTACATTAACTTATTCATTATCATGCAAATGACGCAGGTGTTAACAGCCATAGAGAACTTTTGTATTTGCTCAATTGCCGTCGGAATGTTCATCGAGCTCATTGTCATGTATCCTATCCAGCACAGGGCGTACCGCCCCGGGATCGACAACCTTTTGGTGCTTCTTATTGGAGGCATTCCCATAGCGATGCCCACAGTCTTGTCGGTCACCATGGCGATTGGGTCTCATCGCCTGTCTCAACAGGTTTGCATCATTCCGGGGACAGTGTCTCTTAACCATATTGTGACCAGACCTGAACTTCTGCACTATGCAATCAATTTCTGAGTTCTCTTCCTGCAGGGAGCTATAACAAAGAGGATGACTGCAATCGAAGAGATGGCCGGCATGGATGTTCTTTGCAGTGATAAAACTGGAACCCTGACTCTAAATAAGCTCAGTGTGGACAAGAACCTAATCGAGGTTCGCTTGAACACTCACTTTGTGTTATCTCATGTAACATCAAATCACTTACATACTTTCTTGGTGCAGGTTTTTGAAAAAGGAGTGACTCAGGACCAGGTAATTCTGATGGCTGCTAGAGCATCCCGGATAGAAAATCAAGATGCCATTGATACGGCAATAGTTGGGATGCTAGGCGATCCAAAAGAGGTACATTGATTTGTCGAATAATGAGACGTACACCTATCGTGTTTATTTGCTAAAATGGACACCTTTTAACGCTTCCCGTAGGCGCGTGCCGGTGTTCAAGTGGTTAATTTTCTGCCGTTCAATCCTACCGACAAAAGAACTGCGTTGACATACATTGATGGCGATGGAAAGATGTACCGTGTTAGCAAAGGTGCACCAGAGCAGGTATAATCTGTTTTTTTACTGCAAAAAGCTTAAAAAACATTTGCATAATGATGTAAATTGATTTCATAAATTGACCTGCAGATTCTCAACCTGGCCTACAACAAGTCAGAGATCGCACAAAAAGTCCACATTGTCATCGACAAGTTTGCCGAACGTGGACTTCGGTCACTTGGTGTAGCATATCAGGTGAGCAAGGTTCTTGGGGTTCCCCTTCACTGTGCACTTCAAGCTTGCAAGGCAGGAACCTAATGGTAGCCATCCTTCTCTGCCTTGTAGGACGTGCCAGATGGGAGGAAAGAGAGTCCAGGTAGTCCGTGGCATTTTGTTGCTCTCTTGCCACTCTTTGATCCACCGAGGCACGATAGCGCAGAAACAATTCAAAGGGCACTTAACCTTGGTGTGAATGTGAAGATGATCACAGGTACACGCAGTACCGGTTGAGCTCTTACTATTTTGTTCTCTCTATTCTTAAATATCCCAATTTTGAAGATAAGCACCATGTCTTTGATGCTTACTATCTGTTCTTTTATGAGCACCATGTCTTTGATGTTTACTATTTTTTTATTGTGATGTAAGTATCCCTTAAAAGTTGTGCCATAAGTAGAGTTGGAACACTGAACCATATACTGTATCTCATCTTGTTTTATAATTTCAGTTTTCAATAATTTTGGTAACACATCTGATTGTGCGTTTTTTCTCTTTTCTGTAGGTGACCAGCTAGCGATCGGGAAGGAAACAGGGCGTCGTCTAGGAATGGGTACAAACGTGTACCCTTCATCTGCTTTGCTGGG
Source organism: Elymus sibiricus (assembly GCA_039707655.1). NCBI lineage: Eukaryota > Viridiplantae > Streptophyta > Magnoliopsida > Poales > Poaceae > Elymus > Elymus sibiricus. The sequence goes on from CM077670.1 coordinate 41,808,691, forward strand.
GCAGAACAAGGATGAGTCTATTGTTGATTTACCAGTCGATGATCTAATTGAGAAAGCCGATGGTTTTGCTGGCGTATTCCCCGGTATGTGTTGTAATCAGTTAGAAGAAAATAAAATCAAAGGACTGAAAAAGGAACATAACAATAATAATATAATGGTAACATTTATTCTTTGCTCAGAACACAAATATGAGATTGTGAAGCGCTTACAAGCACGGAAGCACATTTGTGGAATGACTGGCGATGGCATAAATGATGCACCAGCCCTGAAGAAAGCTGATATCGGCATAGCGGTTGCCGATGCAACAGATGCAGCGAGGAGTGCTTCTGATATCATACTCACCGAACCTGGTCTAAGTGTGATCATTAGTGCCGTCCTTACCAGTCGAGCAATTTTCCAGCGGATGAAGAACTACACTGTATGTCAGATTGAACCCAATGGATGAGATTTTTTTTCCCCATTTATTTGGAGAGTTGTTCCTACATTTATGCTTGTGTTATTTAGCCCATATGCTAATCCACCTTCATGCTTGCAGATCAATGCGGTCTCGATTACGATACGTATTGTGGTATGTTTGATTGACTCTTACTAGGATCATAAGTTCGCCAAAGTGCATTGGCTCATGCTCTGTTTACATAGTTAATGATTCTCTTAGGTGTTTGAGAATATTGTGCAGGTCAATTATAACTATTCACTTAATGAACTTTTTTCCTGTTGATAACACCGATGTTCCACTATATGATGTTTTCATCTTGATCTGTGAAATTATGCCCATGAACCTTACTATTTTATTGTGTGAGTATGCATCTGATTCCTCTTTACCCCAACAGCTTGGATTTATGCTACTTGCCCTCATATGGGAGTTTGATTTCCCGCCATTTATGGTCTTGATCATAGCAATTCTGAATGAAGGTACATTACTTCCTTCTCCTTCCATTCCTCCCATGCCTCACAATATCGCCTTAGAAAGTAGAAAATTATATCATAGTGTTCACTCTCAACCATTTTGTGGCATGAACAGGCACCATAATGACAATATCGAAGGATCGAGTAAAGCCTTCTCCACTACCTGACAGCTGGAAGTTGGCTGAAATTTTCACAACTGGGGTGGTGCTTGGCGGATACTTGGCAATGATGACTGTCATTTTCTTCTGGGCTGCATATAAGACTGACTTTTTCCCTGTAAGGAGTACCGAAATGAAAACAAATTAAATCCTTTTTTTAACTTTGATTTCAGATAATGAATTAACCTCTTGATATGAATTGGCCCACGAAGCTATCATATATTAGGACCATTAGTTTGTGATCAGACCCTCAGACATACATTGACACCTGCTGCTCAATGGAATTTCAGAGGGTCTTTCATGTAAAAAGCCTTGAGAAGACAGCTCAAGATGACTTCCAAATGCTTGCCTCTGCTGTATACCTTCAAGTCAGCACCATCAGCCAAGCTCTCATCTTTGTCACAAGGTCTCGAAGCTGGTCATTCGTCGAGCGCCCCGGCTTTCTCCTGGTCTTTGCTTTCTTGGTTGCGCAGCTGGTATTTTCTCGCGGTCTAGCCCTCTGTTTTCTTTACATGTAAATTTATTAGTTAAGTTCCAGTGAGCAAGTTTCACCCCCTTCAAAGTGCAGATAGCTACACTGATCGCTGTATACGCCGATTGGGCATTCACTTCGATCAAAGGCATTGGATGGGGCTGGGCTGGTGTCGTGTGGCTCTACAACCTCGTCTTCTACTTCCCGCTCGACATAATCAAGTTCTTCATCCGATACGCTCTGAGTGGGAAAGCATGGGATCTTGTCATTGACCAAAGAGTAATTCATATTGCACCACCATAATTCTCCTTCTATTTTTTAGCTATTGAGAACCCACTACATTCCATGCATCTTGTAACTGATGTTCCATTTAAAATGCCGTAGAACAAATTGTTCTGCATTTGTTCTACGGTCATCGCTTCCAAAAAAAAACTGATGGTTCATTTGTTTTTCTTTCTTTATAGACCGCGTTTACATGGAAGAAGCACTTTGGTAAGGAAGAGAGGGAGCTCAAGTGGGCCCATGCACAGAGGACACTCCATGGGCTGCAGCCGCTGGATGCCAAGCTGTTCCCTGAGAAGGCGGGGTACAACGAACTGAATCAGATGGCCGAGGAGGCGACGGAGGGCTGAGATTGCAAGGTATGTAGGGACAGATTTCCAGCAGGCACTTGCAAATTAAAGAATTCCATTTGTGGGATGCTTTCCATGATCTGCCATATTTCTTGACAATTAAGAATCTAACTAACTATGTGCTTATTGGTACATGGCAGGCTCAGGGAGCTCCACACTCTCAAGGGGCATGTGGAGTCAGTTGTGAAGCTGAAGGGCCTCGATATCGACACCATTCAGCAATCTTACACCGTGTGATAAGTTGAGATATCCTTATAACAGTTAAAAAGAGAGAGTATATCCTTGCTGCATAGGAATAACAGACTTTTGATATGTTGCTTTTTCTCCCTCTTAGTTGACTACTGGGAATAAAATGGTTACATCTCAATTGCTCTCCAGTCGCTGGTTCATTGTGCATCATGTAAAGGAATATATTATCCTATCTCTTGCCTCTGCAATTCGGGGTTTTAACCTCCTTTTCGAAAAACAAAAAAAAAGCCCATGCAATTGAAAACAAAATGTGAGGTCTGAGAAATATTGAAATGCAAGAGGCCTCAATATCCACAGTATAACATACCAATCAATTGTGCCATAAATTGTTTGGACAATGATTCCTTGCATGTTTGATTCAAGTTTCCTCCACCTCACAATCTTCCCAAGTTCGCATTCATCTTGGAAAAAAGAAGTGAGAGATAAATTTCTTGGAAAAAAGAAGAAAGTGAGAGATAAATTTAGTGTGCACTATACATTTTCTAAGATAAACAGAGACAATTTAGCGTACGATTCATGTTACATACTACCTCCATCCGGGTTTAAAGGTCCTGTGAGCCAGCGCATGTCGTCCTGATTTGTAATAAGGCCCCATGTGTATTAGCGCTGCGCATGCGAGAAAAAGGCTGTTGTTTATTGGTTGCATGCAGGTAGGTGAGAGAAAGCATGCAGGAAGGTGAGATAAATAGGCCGCGGCAGCTCAATATGCATGCTATTTAGGGCTGTTTGGTTGCCTGCATCGTTTTTTGCCACTTTGCATACTTATCCCAGTTGAGCCTGGTTAAGCAAATGCAGACAAAAAACCAACATCTGCACATCGTTTGGTTGCCTGCATACCCCTCAGGCTGGCTGCGAAGAAACGCAAGTCAAGTTGTTTAGTTGCGGGCTTATTTAGCCAGAAACACAAGTCAGACTGTTTGGTTTGATGCAACAAATGTTGTCTGGTAACCTACTGATAGCATACCATTACCAATCATAAACAACCAATTTAACAGACTACCAATCTTAAACAATCAGTTTAACACAGATAGCATAACAAGCAGGACATAATTAAACATAGTCTTAACCAAATCGTTCAACGCTAAACAGAAGCAATCCAGGCAAGAGAGAACTTTCTAGACATTCATGGTGAAGGCCTCGTCGTGCTTCTTGCACTTCATCACCACCTCGACGCCATCGTCGTTGAAGACGATCACCTTCAGGGTGTCGGGAGTCAGAAGCTTGAACATGATGAGGTAGCCGATCCTGATCTGTGAACAACGGCGAAGGGGGGTCAACCCTGATCAAGAGTGACCCTGCCATTGATCACCCGGACCATCACCCTCCAGGCACAGCCGGTGTTGGTCTTGAGCTTAAACTCCCGAGGGACGGCGGCGGAGTGCTTGGCGAAGTCAAGAGGCATCGGCAGGCACTCCAGCTTCGGTGCAAGGATGACCTTGTAGAAGTGGGTTGGTCCTGCCTCCTCATGGTAATGGTCGTAGTTCCTCGCCCACTTGCAGCCGAGGAGCCCAACCACCTCCTTGGCCTTGTCTTCAGCTGACACCACCTCTTTGCCCTTGGGGTTCTCCGAGGGAGTATTGTCGATCTGCATTATGAACAACAGGAAGTGCAAAGGATGATAAACATTGTTCGTCCCACCCACCTAGTCCAAAGCCCCTATTTATCCACCAGCGCACTCCACTACCTCTATCTCTCTCTCTCTCTATGTCTCTGTCTCTCTCTCTCTGTCTTCTATCCTCTTCCACAACTCTGTCTCACCACCTGTCCATCGCCATGAACCCCATCCCCAACCCCTTCCCCAACGGCAATGGATGGAGGGCTTTCTTCCTTGGTTGCTTGCTCGGTGATCTCACCAAGTTCCCCAAGACCATGGAGGTGTGCTCTTAGTTTACCAGTATTAAGGACATGCATAAAGAGGCAGACAATGTGGTGTCGAAGGCGATGAAGAAGGAGTTAAATACCATGAACCCCATCACCCCTTCCCCAACGTGTAACGCCCCGGACACACCCGCCGGTGGTCGTTACTCCTGGCGGGATCTAGACTGGCCCCACAGATCAACACTAGTCTTTCCTACGCACTTTGTCCTCACTCGTGCGCACCCGGGAATAACTTCCCGGTCGGTCACCCATCCTGAAATTACTCCAAGCCGAGCATGCTTAACTTTGGAGTTCTTTCCGAATGGGCTCCAGGAAAAGAAGGAATTCCTTATTGATATGAGTAGTCGATCATCCCTATTAAGCCAGGCCATCACACAATGGCATTGGATGGAGGGCTTTCTTCCTTGGCTGCTTGCTTGGTGATCACACCAAGTTCCCCAAGACCATGGAGGTGTGCTCTCAGTTCACCAGCATTGAGGACATGCATAAAAAGGTAGACGAAGAAGGAGTGGAAGACAATGATACCTGATCCAGTCAAAGGTACTATGTCATTCGACATACTGTGTTGGGCAATGGATAAGGCCGAGTCGTCCGATCCTAGCCAGAGAGCCAGATGGGACAAGTACAGGCTTGTCAAGCCTCCTCATACCACTACTGGGAAAGGGCTTATAGATGAACTATAATTAGTGGTGGGCAGGACATGTGACCCGCCACTGCTACTTTTCCAGAAGAGCAGTGGCGGGTGATAGGACACGCCCGTCACAGTTACGGGCACACCTGTGGCGGGCGCCAGCCAGCAACCGCCACAGCTAGGCTCTTCCAAATATGCCCTCCCGGCTGGAAACTGTAGTGGTGAGCGCCGACGAAGCCCCCGCCACTGGCTTGTGGGTAAGCAGTGGCGGGCGTCTCTAGGAGCCCGCCACAACTATATTTTGGCAAGCGCGGCAACTAAATCAAATTTTGGAAAAGTTTGCTGTGGCGGGTGCTCGTGATTGCCCGCCACGGCTCCCGATGGACAGTTCCTCCTCCGCGCCCGCCCAGCAACCGTCCACACAAACTTTCATTTCCGTTGTTCCGTCTTTCTCTGTTCCATTTCCTTTACATCGTCCCCTTCCTCGCCCGTCCTGCGCCTCGACCGCCGCCACCGTCCCTCCGACCAGCCGGCGGCGCCTTCCACTCGTCCAACGACGTGAGCGCCGCCGGATCTGCTCACCGTTGCGTCGTCCTCCTCGACCGCCGCCGCGCCATTCTTCGCCTCGGCCGCGCGCAGCCCCGTCCTCCGGCCTTGACCGCCGCAGTCATCCTCCGCCTCGACCGTCGCCGCCGTCCTCCGCCTCGACTGCCGCCCTCGACCGCCGTCACGTCCGCCGCCCTCGACCGCCAACGGTATACTCAATCTCCATGGCTAAATTACGCTCTAGGGTTTAGAATTTGCATCTTATTGATTAGTAGATTAACTAGTTGTACATCATATAAGAATTTGTAGTACTAAATAATTGCTAAATATGACAAGTGGCAATGATGTTTGAATTTTCTTACATATGAGAAGTGCATGGGCTTCGTGTTATTCACAAGGGATTTGAAAAAGAGTGACAAAGTTTTTTGCGAAACGTTGATTCATTTCCGTTTCGCCAAATTTCTGTCACTCCATACGTCAACTTTGTAACCAAAGTTCATGCCGAATTTCATTTGCTTTGACAATATTATTTAGCTTTGTAAGCAAAGTTGATGCCGAATTTACATATGACAAGTGCATGGGTTTTGAAAATGAGTGCCAACGTTTTGATGAAACGTTGATTAACTTCCGTTTCATCAAATTTTGGTACTCAAAATATGTTCAATAGTCAGCAAAGTTGATGCCGAATTTCATTTTCTTTGACAATATTGTTTAGCTTTGTAAGCAAAGTTGATGCCGAATTTACATATGACAAGTGCATGGGTTTTGAAAATGAGTGCCAACGTTTTGATGAAACGTTGATTAACTTCCGTTTCATCAAATTTCTGGTACTCAAAATATGTTCACTATTCAGCAAAGGTCATGCCAAATTTTCTCGAACCCTTCTTAGTCACTTCCTCCTCTCAAAATTACAATTAATAAGTGCTTCGTAATGATTATTAGGAATCATGAGGCGTAAGATCTGCCATATCTGCAAATGTCCATGTATGAACAGTGTGGATACTGCAGTAGATTTCGGACTCTTCTTGACGAAGGGGTTTCAAAAATCAATGGTAACATTCTTTAACCTCAACTAGTATTCTATTCAAACCATTTGTATAATTATTGTACTAACTTTATTGTTAATGATGACCTGCTGCATAGTGTATCCCATGCAACATAAGGGTTGACTTCAACAATTTATGCGGTAACGTTATGTACTTTGACGATGATATGGGGCGCACATTCGAACTGGATGTGCATAAACGGAAGGATAGAACCATCATATATGGTGATGGATGGGAGCAGTACATTGCACAGAATAATTTCATCGGAGGAGAGTACATATCCTTTTCCGTGAATGGAGAGGTCAACAGGTTAAGGACGATTTATTTCTGTAGCGATGACGATGACGATGACCAGGATAATGATGATAGCCAGGATGACCAGGATAATGATGATAGCCAAGATGACGAGGGCGGCTGTGAAGATGAGGACAGATCGGATAATGATGATAGCCAGAATGACGAGGATGAGCAAGATGATGACGATGAGGAAGATATTGACGATGGTCCATTCAGTTCGGCAATTTTCTCTCAAAGAATGAGGAAGCTTACTCCGGATGAGACCCTGAATGTTACCGCAATATTACCATCGAGTGTGGCCTTCGTTGGGAAGCCCTTTGTGCACCGTTTAACAAAAACCAATGTCATCAAAAAAGTCATGGTGAGATGTTTTGTATTCTTTCATCTTTTTTTTTCATAACCAAGTATGGTGAGATGTCTAACATTGCGTGCTCTCTATTTGCTCTTAATGACGAGGAGTTCAGAAGTTACCTATGAAGATGTTTTCCGGAGTGGACATCCCCGCCGTCGGCATCGCTGGAGTACGCCATGGACCAACAGGCCGTGCCACCAGCGTTCAGTACAAGACAGAATCGGACGGACGCATATCCTTCTGTGAGTCCGGCTGGCGGAAGTTCTTGACGGGAAAGAGAGAACTAAGGCTGGACACCCTTGTGATAATCACCATAAGGAAGAGCAACCGCAACGAGTTTCAGATGATGGTTGTCGTCGACCATGTTTAGAAATATGGTCTAAGTCATGAATATATCAGCAGCTGAACTGTTAGTTAATTAGTATGTTAAGATGGATGTGATACATTGATGTTTAATTGTTTCTTGAGTCGAACAAATTTGAAGTGTTACTTAATTATTTGGTCGTTTGTTTCCAAAATGATTCAGTTTGGTTCAGTTATATTGAGAACCATATGACTATGCCTTTTGGAGTAATTTGTGTCAGCCCGCAGTGCCAATAATTGGTTTGTTGTAGCCTATCTCTCCAGTGGCGGGCGCTACGGGACAACCGCCACTGCCACAAAGGTTTCTGTGGCGGGTAGGAACTGTCGCCCGCCACAGGAAGCACGTACCAGTGGCGGGCGGACGCCCGCCACTGATGCGGCTATAGCAGTGGCGGGAGGTCGGTGACGGGCGGCCCTGGGCGCCTCGCCCGCCACTACTGGCCTTTTTGCGCCCGCCACTGCTAGGCATTCCTGCAGTAGTGTACCCAACCGGCCGCCGTGGTGGCGCCGGAGGACAACCATGAAGCGGTCGAGCTGGTGGTCAGGGCGCCGATGCCCGACAATCATACAATGCCCATCGTTCTGGAGGACGACGATGAGAAGGAGATGGTGGATGATGCGGTCACGCCGAAGGTGGACGACGATAAGGCTAAGGGCCCCCGCCGCTCCAAGCGCCTCCAGGGTCACCGTGACTAGGAAGTATCAGTGCTTGTAAGCTTAATTTACCCTCAATCCCCAACCCCCTTGTACTCAATCCCCGTTCGAACCCTAAAATATCCATCGGTACTACCTAAATCTAAATGTGTTGGTCAATCCCCTTTCGAACCCCCACGTTCAATCTGATCCCTAACGCGCGAATCAAATGCGTAAAACAAATCAAATACGCGAATCGAATGCGGAAATCAAAAGAGAGGACAAAGGGCTTACCGCCATTGCCGAACTCCTGTCGTTGAGGTGGTGAAGCCGGTGATCGACGTCGGCGCTCGCCTTGTAGTTCGTTGCTTTACTGTCGCTACCGCCGGTGTGAGAGTGGGGAGAGTGGAGATAGGGGAGAGAGAGCGGTGAGAGAAGGTGAGGGTAATTTATGCTAACACTTCGAAAAACGATGTGACGTCTCGAGCCTACCTCCTCGCGTGCAGCCTCTACCGCCCACGTGCCTCGAGTTGCATCGCTTGGGCCTGGCTGTGGGAAAACGGCCGATTCGGCCGTTCCCCTGAGCCAGGCCTGGAGGTTCTTTAAGGTTCGTGCGAGCCAATAATTTGATGCGACCTAGGTAACCAAACAGCTTATTTTTGTACCACGCAAGCCTGGTTGGGCTGTATGCAAGCAACCAAACACGCCCTCATTGGACGCATGTAATCAGGAGAGAGAAGTACTCTGGCTTGTGAGGAGTTCCAAGAATCAGGCTATTAAAACAGACAAGCGCCTTGATCCCAGAGATATGGCTCAAGGGCCCTTTAAACCCAAACGGATGTATTACAACTAACATCGCCGACGAGTATTCCAAAGTTGTTTGGATGCTGGTTGAGTGGCATTCATCATAACCTGAAGGGTCAAATTTGTGTGGGACTTTGTGCCAGCACTACCAACGAGTATTCCAAATTTGTTTGGATGTTGGTTGGGTGGCATTCATCATAACCTGAAGGGTCAAATCTGTGTGGGAGTTTGCGTCATCCTCTGAGCAATATGAAATTGCTGAAATGACTACGTTTTTAACGTATCATCTATTTCTAATTTCTTGCAGGTTATCTATAGGACCACGAGATCAATCCATATGTGGTCATCACTGCACATCTGCAGCGTGTGAACGTGTGTGTGTTTATGGCATGTAGCCGACTGAAAACGGTTTAGCAAGGTTTACTCAACCAGTTTGGCTGGCGAGCCACTCATAGATTAGGGGGATGAGCTATGTAATTTCGAATCCAACCGGTTGTGGTCGTGTTTTCTTTTCTTTTTATTTTCTATTACTGTCCGGTACTCAGTGACTTAAACTTGTTTCATGTTTAATAAAATGGTTGCGTGCATCATGTGATGCGGAGGCTGGGTACTCCCCTTTCTTTTGAAAAAGAAGAAGATAAACAGAGACATGAAAGGTCACACCAATTGAAGTCATGTAAATGACCCCCGCAAAAAAAAAAAAGTCATGTAAATGAAGAATTAGTGTTCGCCCATGTCTGCCTCCCAAGACATAGGACTCCTTGGTGTAGAACAACCTAACGGTGATGGCTGCTCCGACTACATTGCAGCACCCTGCAAGTACTTCAAGAACAAATTAAAGGCACCTACAAGACATTACAATGAACAAGTTAGGAAGGTTGAAACCATTTACAAACACATGTTCAAACCCCACACTACTCAAGAGCTAAGGAACATGCATTGGTGTTCACTACTCCCTCTGTCCCCAAATGCATGGCGCATAAATTTAGTCAAAAAGTCAATGTTGTCTAAGTTTGACCAAATATGTAGAAGAAAATATGAACAACTATAATATTAAATGAATACATTATGAAAATATATCTAGTGATGAATATATTGATATTGATTTGGTATTGTTTCTGTTAATATTTTTGTGTATAAATTTGGTCAAACTTTGAAAGCATTGACTTTTTGACTCAGTTTATACGCCATGTATTTCGAAACGGAGGAAGTATTAGCCATGCTCACCTGAGCTTTTTAGGGCATCTACAACGCAGACGCCAGGATCAGGCGCTAGGTTTGAATTCCTGGCCGTTTCGATCAAATCCCGATGGATCTCAGGATTCTGGCTGGATGGCAGAGCCAGTCCTCGGGCGCGTGGTCTCCTTTTTGCTCGTGTGGGCCTTTCTAACGAGGGAAACAGATCCTTGGCCGATTACGGTAGCGCTCAAATAGGCGCCCGAGCGTTGCCCCAACAGACTCCTCCATTGACGCTTCTCTCTTAATTAATTTCTTTAATGTTCTAAGCGTCCAAACAAGTGCCCCTCCATTCAGTGGCGACGCCAGCCTCAGAAATCTGTGGGGTCAATGGAATTTGTTCGATTTTTTTCTTCATGATGAACAGTAATTCTAGGCTGTTTTCCCAAAAAAAACTGTGGGGTCGGCTGACCCCACAGCTTACACGTAGGTTTGCCGTTGCCTCCATTGTAGATGCCCTTAAATATATTGTCAGAAACACTGAATACATCAAATATATCATCCTGATCCACAATTATATACAAGCCACGCTCTAGATTCGAAGGTTTATCGGTAACATGGATGATAACTCGATAGACGTCACTCGATGATGGGTTTTTAATGGTTGTGCACCGGCGGGGCGCGGAGAAGTATGGTTTCGACGGTGATTCCAGGTCCGAAGCTGAGGAGAAGCCCCCACTCAAGCCCTTCTCCGGCCGTCGGCAGCCCACACTCCTCCGACCTCCGCCTCATCTCGTCCATGACGACGATGACGCATGAGCTCAGCGTGTTGCCACACGGCCTCATCACCTCCCTCGCCACCTCCATCTTGTCTTTCCCTTAACCCAAGGCTTTTCTCCACCCGATCTAGTATCTCCCTGCCGCCCGGGTGAACCAGCCAGAACAACTCCTCGTTCCAGTCCTTGGCAAGCCCTGCGTGCTCCAGCGCCTCCTTCACGAGCGCCCCGACGTTGCTGAGACGTGGTGCGCCACGTCCAGATGTAGAGTGAAGACCATCCCTTCCTCGTACAGCTTCGACACTACCATCTCCTCCGTCCCCGGCAAAAGGTGCTACGACGCCGACACCATCTCAAACATGGCCCTCTCTTGGCCGACAGGCTCAGCTCCCACGACGACCGCCCCGGCGGCGTCACCAAAGATGGCCTGCCCGACCAGGTTACCCAGGTGGGACTCGGAGGGGCCACGAAACGCCATCGCGGTCACCTCGGAGCACACTATCAGGACCCGGGCGCCAGGGTTGTTTTCGGCAAGGTCCTTTGCCAGACGCAGGGAGATGCCGCCGCCATGGCAGCCGGCTTGGTAGATCATGAAGCGTCGGGTGGAGAGCGGGAGGCCGAGGAGCTTCACAAGCTCGAAGTCAGCACCAGGCATGCTTCCACTCACCATCGTGCAGAAGACCAGGTGCGTGACATGACATCAGACACCTGTCGGCCCCAGTCAGCGATGGCGTTCCGCGCAGCTTCCGCCCCAAGCCGAGGCACAGTTGCATCCGCGAGCCCTTGACGAAGGTTGAGTGATGGAGAATTGTAGGCGGTGAGTGATGGGTTGTTCCTGACGAACTCGTCAGTCATGTACACATGCCGCTTCTCGATCTTTGTATTCTCACCTGAAAAAGTTGAATTAACTTAGAGTATTTCATTGGCTATATATGTAGCTTCCAGATGCACTAGGTGTAGGTACAAATGGTTCTAAATTTCAACTCCAGAAATATTTCATCACCTGCCAAAATTACCGAATTTCAGTGATTTTGGTTTGCATTTCGGCCAAAGGACGGGCGAAGCGTTCACTTGAAATTCAATTTTTTTTAAATGAAAAAAATATTTGAATTCTTGTGTACAACTGAAATTATTGAAATATTTCGGTGTCTACTAAAATTATTGAAATTCATCGAAATCTCACTGAAAGTGAAAACCATAGCAATATAAGCTGAAGCAAAAATCAGTGAATTAAGTAGTTTACAGACATTCCGAAACCTAGCTTACCATATATACGAACTCTTGCACATTTAATTTCTACGTGTAAGCTAGGCGGGGCAAACTTACACAATTTTGTGAACTTGGCCTTCAGATCCACCATGTGATTACTATTTGTTATCTCAAAATAGTAGTCTGGGAAGGAGCTCTGCTGCAGCACATTGGGTGGCACAGCTGTGCCTATTCCCATGATAACAGCTCGCCTGCCTCTCCGAATGTCACCCATCTCCACAAGACTCGCGGTCTTCGTAAGCAAGAAAGGCAAACTATATGCTACCAAATATCTTCGTTTGCATCTTTATATATAAAGAAGTTCCTGAGGATACAACTCTTTGATTGGTCCACTTGGCTAAGTCTTGGCCATCGGATCATGGCCCTAGCCCTTACCCTGGGCAAAATATCCGAGATAAGAGTAGTCTCTCACAGAACAAACGTGTCTAATAGCGACGCTTCATTTGCTAGATACACAATAGCAATACTTGAATGCTTAATAATTTGGAGGATTGTTGCTTCATTGGATGCATATCTTGTAGGGTCCTTGTCTGTTTTACATACTTACTTTAGAGTTGTCGATTTGTACCGTGTATGTGCATCTTGTACTGTTTACCAATCAATGAAATGCCTCGTGCGGTCAATTTGTGAATTTTGGAATCCTTAAGAAATGTTGAGCTGGTGTTTTTGATAGATACTGCTCCATTCAATCTGATGGACATGAGCGAGTGGGAGCCTGCCTTGTCCTTACGAAATGGTTGTTTGTGCGAAACAGTTTCACATCCGAGTCTTGTACGATGCATGATTAATGGCAATGGCACATGCAAATCGATCTGATGACGGCTCTTAAACAATGTCGTACAAAAATCATACAATAAGAATCATACGCGTAGCAATGCTCTTGTCCTTATTCCTCGGAGACTCATTGTCTACTTCGTACGTACACGTTTTTATTGTTGCTGAACAATGAAAGGCCTAGGGCCTCACTATGCGTAATTTGTAATTATTGAGAAATGCTGGATGTTGCGTCTGTCTTTCTGTATCTTTGGTGATCACGTGGCTGGATAGATACTTCTCCATTCGATCTTGCCCGATGGCAAGGGGCGAGTCGAGCGAGTGCGTAGCTTGTCCTTAGTCTTTGGACCCATTTCAAAGAGCTTACATGAAACTCCCTCTCACTTGGTAGGCTCATGTTATGCGCCATTCTAACAACTTAACCATCAAGCTTGTTTCACATTCTCCTTCGATCTAAACGAACAGAACAACCAGTAGTTATGTAGACAAATACAAAGGATATGAAAGCAATTTTCAATGAAAACATACAGGCCTGTTTCAGTTGCCTGACATCAGGACACAACAATCTCAAATAATCCGCTGCTTTTCTCAATTGTTTCACGGAGGTCACGCACCTCATGAGGAACGCACATACACTAGTTAATACGTGCATTGCATGTGCAACATTACTAGATAGGAGGAAAATATGAGAACGAAAAGAAAAAGAGGCGATTCTAGCAATGAAAGATACGCAAGCTTTGCGTATTCGCGAAGAAAAGAAAAAGGGGCAAACATATCTAAGGTTGGACGTAAGTTGAACAACAAAACCTTAAGTTCTTTGTAGGTGGAGAGATAATGTTCCTCTTAAGGAGGAGAGATAATGAACATCATGGAGGAGGTGATCCAGCGAAATCAGGCGGAGTATGTCCCCACGCAAAGCTTTTGATCTTGGTGCCGGAAGCAACCAATACCCAGTGAATCTGTTTCCATGTACACTACGCTGGTCGCACCCGATCTGCTTCGCCAACAGCAGCACTGTTTCCATGTACACTACGCTGGTCGCACCCGATCTGCTTCGCCAACAGCAGCATGTCCCTCCCTCTGTTCTTGAGCTTCAATTCCGCCGCCAACGACATCCAGCAGGAAATAGTTGCTGCACAACTCACAAAGGCACTTAATTTGCGTGCAAGGGGCGGCGATATGCCTCGAGACAAACAGAACACCACCCTGAGCCTCCGAGCTTTCAGAAGCTAATCCGGTATCTTTACGACTTATTATTAGACAAACTTCCACCCATTGTGCGTGGCGTGCGTACCAGCAACAATAGTTACACCCATGCATACATACATCAACAAGTACAAGTAACCTTTCTGCGAAGCTAATGAAAATGAGCAGCCTGTAGAGCATTTGCCTTCTCGGCAGCCACCGAAGCATCCGCGGCTCTGCCCTCCACTGCGTATGCTTTCTCCTGCATAAAAAGAACACGAATCAAAAGCGATGCTAGTATCATGGTCTTCATCATAGTTACTGGGGTACAGATAAGAGTTCCGGCATCTGGGGAGTGTCTTCTTATGTCTAATGATCACAACTCAATTGAGTTTGTAGAGCTGCTATATTTAAAATAAAATAAAAAATCGGCAAAAAGGGATGCTAATATCATCAACTGCAAAGGCTGCTACATTTGTAGGAGGGCCAATTGCTAGAATCGACAACATCAAATTAATGTTACTAGTAGGTTCATTGTGAAATTCAACTTTATAATGCATAATTATGTTCATGCGAGTCAACCAATTTTCATAGAAATTGGTGGTCAGAGTGTCACCTTCAAGACACAACAGTTTCAGTGTTCAAATAGACAGATCATCTTATATTATGAGCCATAACGAGTTCTAAATTCCAGATAAAATTCTCAACCAGTTTGGTGGATTGATGTAGCTGGTGCATGCCAAGTTTATTTTTTTGTAAGGCCATCAGCTCATGAGTTTACAGATGCTGTATTTTGGTTGACAGTTTTAAAACCTTTAGTGAGTCAGTTAAGAGATAACAGTGGGAATACAATGTACAAAATGGAAAGAAAGCAATGTGGTGGTAAAAGCACTCTACCAGCAAGCGCCACAAGAAAGGTGCGCCCTGTCGTTTGCTGATTTGTTTGACGAGCAGCTCAATCGCTGTGTACCATCCAAATTGTGTTAGCTTGCTCCTCACATAAAGAGCAACAAAAAAAATTACTAGTTATATTTTTCAAGCGTTATAGACCAAATACCTGTAGTTGTCTCTCCAGCATTTATTAGCACAGTGTACCAAACTTCATTGAAGACGTCCACTTGTTCATCCGATGCACCAATCATCTAATTGTACAATTTGTTGATGTTCAGTAAAAGAAAATTCATGACTAGTCTGGAAAGACTAGGTTTGGTGATCCTACTTTATAGCTAAGCCCATCGAAGTCTGGACCCAGGGTGTCAAATACCGCCTTGTGCTCTCCTTTTCCATATTTATAAACAGCATCGGCTAGCTGTAGCAAAGAGAACAACAAATGGCAGCAAAAAGTCAATCAACTTCCCCAGCGAAAATTTGTGATTTTATTACTGAGAACGAATGATGCAATAGACAAGCAAGCAAGAAGTAGAGGAAATTACGAAATAACAAGAGATACTGGAAAGCAACATTATTTGATATCAGTCCACCACAAATGAACGTATTACTTTGTGACAGTCAGATTTAGGAACCAAAATTGAGCATCCCACTTTTCAAGAATATTAGTACTATTTTTTTATCCATGATACTGTCAATGTTCTCTTAGGTATTAATTACACTGTACATGTGGTATCTCTCCAATGACTTGACCTTGCACAAAGAATTTAGCACACCTGAATTGCCTTGTGCATCACTTGCTGTCTCTTCGTGTCCATTGAAGAGACTCTGCAAGAAAAAAATTGAGAACACTTGTACATGACAGTCTTATGTTTCCAGCAAAAGAGAGCCATTTAGATACCTGACCTTGATCGCAGTGAGTCCAGCAGATCTTCTGCTGCTTTAATTTCATTCATACTTGATAATGCCCATAATAGAAGTAAATCAAGGAGCCATTCCGCATGCCAAATGGACTGGGCAAAGTTCAAACTGGATAGTCAGAAGAATGGATCTCTTATAGCTTTGGTTTACATCTTAAAATGCTCTTGAGAATAGGCAGCACAGTTAAATTTACATCTTCTAATGGATATGAAGAATGTTTCCAGTAGTACCTCATTCTTAAGCTCATCTAGCAATGTTGTTAGCCTCTCTTTGGCTGGACCTATCTCACCACGCACATATAAGCGGAGTAGCAAACCGAGAGCATTCAAGTACACCTGAAGGCATGAGAAATTATTCAGTGTCTCAGATGTCAATATCTAGGAAAAATAATCACCAATAATATTATAATACCTCTGCTGGCTCACAATCACCTCTATCGAGTTCCTTCATGATGTTGTGATCATATACCTCCATAACTTTCCTAATAGGGGCTTCGCCTTCCAAGTAACAGACTGCCACATGCCACCAGTTGTGGGTAAACCTACACAGAAGAAGGGAATAAATTTCCTAAGAAATCACATTCGTGCTTTTTTATTTGCATCACTAGAAAAGGCATCAACTGGAGAACTGCATACATAAATGATGAGCATGATGTCCATGATGGAGAACATGATTCCATGAATTCAGTTGCTTCTCTGAAGCGACATTCCTGCTGGAAAACATGGCACATCTGCAAGATAGAATGTAGGATGTAGCTTATATTAAAGAACGATTTGTTGCTTTAATATGCACACGTCAGCTGGTGAAGCTCGTATGCTTTAATAGCCCTTGCATGAGGAGAATTCACTAAGAACATACAGACATATCCCGCCATAACAAGAAAATTATAATGACTTTCCTTTCCCAAAGAAAGTATTTACTACCATGTCTTCCAAAGAAATGAAAATGTAAAGACGTGGAACACAAAGGATCAACATTAAGAGAAAAAAGGCTATAACATCTGAATGAACTCACTCTAAGCTAAATGAAACTGACTGTGTCATATTTGTCCAAATTTTAGTGGATCAGTCAAAGAACTCTGAACATTGGAACAGTTTTGAATGAAAAGCTGGGCCATAGGCCTTTTCTCAGAAAAAAAAAAAAACAGTCCAAGAACTAGTTGGGTATATCTGCAGATCCTGCAAGAAAAACCTCGCAGAGTTTGCAGGACAGCACAAAGCCTCCACACTACCAACCCTTGGTGCTGTGCAATGCATCCCTCCCCTATGAGTTATCCAGGGTCGTGTCGCCTTCTAGTCATCCAAAACGATTCCACGAGTACATCTCGATCAAGTAGGGAGTAAATCATTTTGTTCCGTGGCATGGGATCCTACTGTAACTTAAGACTTATGGATGGGTCAACTGTTTTAATCAGCTAGTAATCAGCCCTGGATGGTTATTGACTGTTTAACCATAGACGTTGAGCCTGGTATTCAGATTTGTTAGGACAATCTGTGCTAAGTATGAAAGATTTTCCAGTTGTAAACTTGTAATTAAGGCGAAGACCTCATGAAAGGAGAAGAGCATTAAAGTGGCAGTATAGGTGCTAATTGCTATTGGATTCATTTAGTTGAAACTGTATCAAGTGACCCTGGCCTAGAGGAGGATTTTCACAACTTGATTAGCAGAGTTTGATCTCTATCCTATTGCATAGTTTTAGTTCAGTTTATGGTTATAGTAAGTTCTCGACAATCATTATTTTTGTCGATAGTAATTTGTTCTAAGCTAGCAAGTCTAAACTCTGGATCTCTGTATATTCGATACCTCAAAATACTTTCATACTTGGAAAGCCGTTTCTTTACACATTTACATGGCATCAACAAGATTAAAAAAATGATTGATGCTATTATTCAGCAGGCTACTTCTGTGACTGATTTACCAAATACCATGTCATCAGGTATATAAGGTTCATATACTACTTACAAGTCAGCAAGTAGATGTAATAAGTAAAGCTAAATATAGCCAAATCACAAATCATCCACATACATTATGCTGTGACCAGAAGTCATTCTTGTTTATAGCCAAGCCTTTGCGAGCAGCTATCTCAGCTTCGTCCAATCTTCCGAGCTCTAGCAAAGGGAAAGCAAGCATGCCGTATATATAGTTCCGATCTTGGTTCTCCGGCAAAACCTGATCAGCAATGAGCGGCATGAATCAGTCAGCAAAGTACTTAGTACAGTAGCATTTTCATAAGAGGAGCTGCTTGACTCAAAGTTTCTGCATTGGGCTATCAGCACAGCCACACAATTTCTTATGAATATGATAAAATGCTGTTACACTGTCTACCCTGATGTTCGAAAACAGCAGGCATATAACTCCTTTGAGCAATTACTTAATTTCATTTCATTAAAAGTTTCTTGGGGTATTGCTAAAAATTATTCACACAAGTGCACCCAATGCACAAAAGAAACGGCATTGCTATCTCCGGGTTAAATATGAAAACTGTAAACATAAAACCACACCTCTTGTAGATTGTAATACTGAGCTTACTTGTTGAACAAATTTGAGGGATGTGTCCGGCCGTCCCACATAGAAGCAGAGGAGCTGCGCTCTCTTGAGGGACATGAGATCCCTGGGGAATTCCTTGAGCAACTGTCACACACAAGAATGCTATTCATCAGTCAATTTGTGGTCACTTCCAAATCGGCACGAGAAATCAAGCCGCCGCGAACCTGGAAATGCCGGTCGATGGCCACCTCCGTGTCCCTGTCCTCGCCCACGAGCGCGGAGAGCGCCCGGAACACCGCCCTCTCGTACTCCGTCGCCTTGCCCTTGTGGAAGCAAACGAACGCACAGCGAGAACGAGCACGCCACAGGTCAACGGGGAGGATTCGGAAGCGAAAAAGGAGCGAGGAGATGGAGCAGAGGAGGGCTTGGACTTACGAGGCTGTCGGCTGCGGCGGCGAGGAAGGCGGCCGCCCCGGCGCGGTCGCGCGGGCCGACGAAGTGCGCGGCGTGCAGCGCGGCGAGCGCGCAGGCGGGGTCGGCGGCCGCGGCGCGGAGCACGGCGCGCCCGCGGCTGCGCCCGAACGCCATGGTCTGCGCGTAGTAGTCGTCCAGCGCCGCCGCGCAGTCGGCCGACGCCGTCCGGTACTCCTGCCCCCACATGTCCCTCCTCACCTCCCCCTCCCCGTCCGCCGCGGCCGCCATCTGCTGCCGCCTAGCTCGTCTCCGCTGCTGCTTCGGTGGGTGCTCGCTCGTGGGACTGGGAGTGGGAGGAGGAGGGTCGAGAGGCCGCGTGGAGTGGGAGTGGTTGTTGCAGAGGCGTGCCGTGCCACCGCTCGCGACGTCCACGTCCGTGCCTGGTGGTTCGGCGGTCAGACGGCAGAGGTGGGGGTGTGAGTGGACAGTGATTCTAGGACAGTGATTTTAGGACAGTGATTCTCCCGCGCGTCAGTGATTTTAGGACAGTGATTCTCCCGATGCGGAGTCGCCTCGCGGCCGCCGGATGCCGACGCGGCGGCACGCGAGGGGCGGGGAGGAAACGATGACCGGCTGCTGAGGTGGAAGGGTTGTTTGGACTGTAGTAGATTTGACGTAAAAAAAATAGTGGCACAGTTGTTGATTGGGAGTGTGATAAATTTTTGAAAGGAAAAACTTGAAAGTATCGCATGAAAAACTTTGAGAGAAAACTCGTAAGGAAAAGACTGCGATCTGATATGTCATTGAAAACTCCTTTAAAACCCAATGGAAAAAATATAAAGAGAAAATGATATGACATATGTGAACACTTGTATCTATATTGTCTCGTTAAAAACCTTTTATGAGAAACATGAGGGAAAACTCACGAAGGGAAAAAGAGTACAATATATGCAATCTGATAATTGTTAACAGGTTATAATTTGGGAGATTACTCCCCCTGAACTTTGCAAATCTGGAGGATGTCTCATACCAATTTCATTGACATGATCATGACATAGTGAATAATCTGTTGGATTTTCATAGTATTTTGTTTGCTCACTTTTCTATAATCCGTGAGGATAAGTAATTTTCGAGCAATGTGTTTTACAATATTGCTCTTCATATAACATGTAGGTATTGAGTAACACAAGTGGTAGCATCTTGATAAAACAAGTTATATGATTCTGATGAATCTCAACCACATGATTTTGTGTGTGGTTAATCATTCTGCTAAGCCATTCATATTTGGCAATGCTTTTAGATAAAGCAATTATGTTAGAATGATAAGTGAAAGTAGTCGTTAAAGTCTATTTATATGACTCCCATATGAAGATTATTCCAGTGAATTCAGTCATCGATATGGCATTGTTGGGATCAAATAAAGAGCCAATATCATTACATCATATCATGGTCATATCTTGATTTTCCTGATGGAATTGTCCAAGATTTATTGTGAGCTTGAGATATAAGTTGATATTTCTTATATCGACCATATACCTTTTGTTGGGGGTTGCACTCTGAACAAAGATAGTAAATATAGTGGCAGGCCTGACGTAGTTTGCAATTATATGAGTGCTTTGACATTAGTGAGATATAGAACTTCAGGTCCTAGTATCACTTCATTATCACCCCTAGGTGTGAATGGATTTGTACCCTATCAGGGGTGGTGTGACCATACATGTCTTTTGTTGGTATGATATATCCACATTTAACTTCTCGTATATGTTTTGGATATATGTAGACTGATATGTATTCTTGAGAGAATGCTCAAGTAGTAAACTTAAGCTAAATTTGGTTGAATCCAAATTTTCCGTCTTGAGATGATTTTGTGTATGCTTAGGTCTTGTAGAGACATTGATGATGAAATCATCGATATACACCGAGGTGATGTAAGGAAATCAAATTTGTGATTTCTTTATTAAAACACATAAACAATCATCATTATTCGAGTAATTCTTTTGAAGAAGAAACTCATCTAGTCGGTAGTACCATATGATTTCCGACTATTTCGAGCCATAGAGTGACTTCTGAAGTTGTACACAAAAATGTTGCGATTCGTTTTTGGATTCGGAATTGTGAGCCCTTCAGGGACTTCGGTATAGATTTTCCGAAACGAGTGACCCATATGAGTATGTAGTCACTTCATACATCAACTGCATGGATAATAATATTTGTACTGCCAATGATATTTATTATCGAAACATAATTCCACTCATACCAAGAGGGTATGTTACATCATAATTTGATGTCGGGTCTCTGTGTGAACCCTTTTGCTACAAGCCTCGCTTTCTCACCACCTCATTGACTATTTCTATGAATGAGAAGTTTTTAGTATTCCATATGGAAGATACTTATGAGGAGTAGGTAATACTGCGGTAAATACCACTCTTTTTTTGAGCGAGTACTATTCTTCATTACTGCTTCCTTTTATGTGAACCAATATGAGTGCAAGAGACACTCTACCATGGATTTTGGTTCAGGGCCCAAAAGGTTTTAGCAATTTTGAGAAGAAATATATGTCGACAAATGTAGTCTTTTATTTTATATGATTCTGGAGGAATCGATGAAATTTGTGGAAATGTATTTGTTCCTTTTAACTCCTTGTGATTTCCTACAACAATGGAGTCAAGGTGTTTCGATGTCCCGGCACCAAAACATTTGTGCACATTTATGTCGGGATTTGGATGATGAGCATCCTGCGAGGTGTCTTTCAACTTGATGTTGAGTTACATTTACTGGTTGAGGATCTGATTTCCTCTGTTTCCGTGAAAGCATATGAGAAATTATATCTCGTGTGGTCAGATTTTCTCCCCCTCTTGCTCTCATTTGGGGAGAAGAGTGGTTTATCAGGTACCTCCACTCTTTCTGACACTTCACTGCAGGAATATAGAATTTAGTGACACCCTGTCATCAGTAAAT
This sequence comes from Elymus sibiricus, assembly GCA_039707655.1. NCBI lineage: Eukaryota > Viridiplantae > Streptophyta > Magnoliopsida > Poales > Poaceae > Elymus > Elymus sibiricus. The sequence continues at coordinate 41,830,506 of CM077670.1, forward strand.
GTATGTAGCAGATTTGCAATGTGTTGCAAATATATGATTCTCTAAACTTCTAGTTCAGATTCTTTGAGTACGTGGATATAAGGATTGAATGTCAATAACATTTCTAATTTATTTCACGGCATTCGTTGTGGTACTTATCTCCCCCTAATGCCGGAAAATATCCTTATTGCTGATGCAATCAGTATACGGGCTATGAATAATTTTGATTGACGAATAAATTGTTATTCCTCACATAGATCCCTAATTTTCTGTGAGGGCCCATTGATGTACGCTGGAGTGGTGATATCGGTATGTAACCGAATTATCGCAGATGGGAAATACTTTGTTGATTTCCACGTAGTTACTACAAGGGGAAAGTAGTATGATATGCAGTTGGTATGATTTAGATCATATGTACGGTGTGTAAGGCCGTATGTGTCCAGCAAGAGGCTGGTATATTACAATTCTGTAAATTGGTCATGAAATTAATTTCACTATCTTTGATAAGATATTTACCTAAAACATTCTGGATATGTACATAAGTAATATATATATATATATATATATATATATATATATATATATATATATATATATATATATATATATATAATCAGACATTGCTCGTGAAATGAGTTCAACAACATTGTCCATTCGAATGGGTTTATCCTGTGTTTAGGATAATTTGCTCTTACCTTGATAAGTTGAGCGATTAATTTAGTAAGATCATTCATGGTTGTGTGTGACAAGAGACACACTTGAAATCATTTTATAAATGTTTCTATGAGTACCATGAATTATCTAAATAATCCCACATAATGATTAAGTAATCCACATATATCTTCTGAATATGCTCAAGGAAGAATGAGTGGCTCGTTTAGAATCTTAAGGTGAGAGTGCCTTAAAACTGATTTCCCCTATGGCACATGTGGTGCACATAAAATCTGATGATTTGGGAAATTTTGCAACTTGGTAAGTTGTGACCAACAGAATTATCAATAATTTTCTAATCATCCCCAAACCAGGATGGCTAACGCTATCAAGCCTAATGTTTAATTTATTAATATTTAGAAAATCATTGTGTACGCAACAATATTGAGTATGAATTGAAACATACATTCAAATTTATCAAATATTGTATCCGAAGGATATGATATTGGACATCCTACTACATGTAGTAGTACAAGTATAGGCTAATAATATGTTGGGATAATTAGGAGATTACCTGAGGTCTCAGATATTATTGAGTGCAAATGAGTTCATCCTCCATTTATTGCACTAGATTTTGGTTCTCCTTTTGATGAAGATTCTAAGAACAATCCTTTACCAGAGTATTTTCTGGTTGTATGTTTGAAAATTTTCAAATTTATCCCATTGAACTTACTTGACTTTTCAATTAATTTGTGGTGTGGTTCATACCATATGTTTGAAGGTTTGGTAATCATAGGTACGATATTTGTATAACCACACTTTTGACAAACTTGAGAGATGTCTTTGTGATCGTCTAAAAATGATTTATTCCCTATTAAGAGGTAATTCTGTTTTTGGTTGTATTTTAGCCCCCACTTTACTTTAAATTCCTCATGGTTCTATTTTGTGACCAATAAATTGCTTAGTATTCTCAGTACTAGCAAGAATTTAAAATAATGGAATAGCACCCGTTGGGTGATCAATCTGATGATTTTAAGAAATTCCATGTTTCTTCATCATAAAAATGGTAGTACCATCTTAAGATGATGTAAAGTGTATTAAGGGCTTTTCAACTGGATCTGCATATAGAAAAATATTTGATCACGAGATCTCAATTTGAAGTTGATTAAGTGACAAAATTGTCAGCTGCGATAGACTTGAGGTCTTGAAAACGAATGGGCGATCATTTGCGATGTGCTCATGGCATCGTGTTTGTCTTAAGGGAAATATTCAGGGTGAATAAAAATTCATCCCATTATGTACTTAGTTTGAGAACTAAGTGAAATTGGTGACACTTAAAATGCATATGAGCGTTGCAACTTTAGAGTCACCGCCAAAAACATAGACGTTGCATGTTTAACATTGGTTAGTCTCTATGAAAGTATAACCACAATGTGATGTGGACACTGCAAAAGTGTTTGAGACACTCGCTATAAATTATGGTATCCATCTTGATGGATGGACGACACTATAATTAGAAATAGTGACATAGGCTCCACTGCCATGTATTTTACCAATGTAATAGAAGGTAATCACCGGTATATGCAAATATTTGCGTAGTTTCCTATGACATATTCAAGCAAAGTGAGGCTTGAATAGCTGATATTAGCACAAAAATACCATTTCGGCATATAGGAAGTGTGCAAGAACAATATTTACTATGAGAGTAAAATATTTTAGTGAACAACAACAATAAATGCTTCAGAGGAGCAAATTTTAGTATAGTCGTATGTGTAGACCTCAATTAATATAGGATAGCACTTTGAAGATAAACACCAATATGGTGTAGATCTCGCAGTAATAGAAAACATAATCTGACATTTGTCAGTAGATGTTCATATCTCTATTACCTTATGTTATGCTATATTTAAGAAAATCACTTTGAAGGTAGTCATATGTCAGGATGACATGATGTAGACCTCACAATAATAGTGGATAATCTGCAAAAATTTGCAGTAGATGCCAATATTACCTTATGATATCTTGAGGTAGTCACATCTAATATTAATATTTGGAAGAGCACTTTGAAGGTAAATCATCTTGTAAAATTGACAAGATGTAGACCTCACAGTAGCGGTGGATAATCTGCAAATGGTGCAGTAGATGCCACCAATACCTTGTGATTCACAAATAAAATTTTGGCTAGTCATATTAAGTATGACACTTTATAATTTTTATTTGAATTTCATTAAGATTTGCAAGAAAATTGATTTCTATTGCAAAATCATAGTTGTTGTCACAAATTACATGCTAGGGGTGAAGACACGGATGACGTCTTAAATTTGGTAGGAAATAGATTCTTGGATGTAAGCAAAGTATTCTGTTGTAATGGTATTACTGAGGTAATACATGTAAATATAAAATAATATACAATCATGTAATATATGAAGACATGTGCGCTTCAAAAGATAACTTTACATGATGTAGATTGATGTATAATTATTTTTCATGCAATTTGAAGACCTGATTGTCCGCCATGTATTACTTACTGATGTACAATTATATAATGAGACAAACGGCAGCACAGTTTTATTAAGCCTGAGGGCTGAACAGGAAATCACCGGACATGTACAAGATTAGTATAGAATCTGTAGGTTGTCCTGGACTAAGCCTGTTGGGTAAACAAATAAATCAAGTGCCTAATCCGTGAATAAGTAAACGCCAAGGGCTAAATTGAAAAAAAAGGACGAAGAGATAAGGTTCGATGGCCTTTCTCCCGTGCGATTCTGTTGGGAAGGATTTCCCCAAAGGTAAACATTTGTACCCGGCGGACCGGCCGAGTCTTCCGCCGGTCGCACGCGGGTCGTTGGATCGTGAGAGATCGTGCATCTCCTGTCGCGCCTCCCTTGGTCGCTTGGCGCACGCGTCCCCCCTATGGCCCCACGTGCCCACCTCTTGTTTCCTCCTTATCCAACCGACGAAGCCATCAGCCACTCGTTTTCTTTCATCGTATCATCTCTCTCGCAACTGAATCTCTCACCTTAGTGCATGAAGCATCCCATCTTCTCTACTCCAGTGCGGCCTTTTCTCCTCGGGGATGGCTCTGCTGTGCGCCACAACTAGCCGGGGCTGCAGTCTGTTGTCGTGCGGCAAAAAGAGGTTGTGTTGCTGCTTCGGAAGCCGACGGTTGACGGCGATGTGCCCAGCTACTCGATGCGTTGCGTGCTGCTACAACCTGCAAGTGGCGTTGTGCCCTGCGACGAAGAAGAGAGCAAGCCGGAGCTGCAACCAAGGCGGCCGGGGATCTGCGACGGCGATACCCGGTGCTACAACCGTGTCGGCAAAGCTACATCCGGCTGCACGGGGAGCTGCAACCGCGGCGATGGGGAGCTGCAACCATGCCGGCGGGGGATCTGCGATGGCGACACCGGTGCTACAACCGTGACGGTATAAGCTACATCCGGCTACGGGGGGAGCTGCAACCTTGACGGCCGGGAGCTGCAACCATGGCGGGGGTGGGGGAGCTGCTACGGTGGGCCCCCGTGCTACAACCGTCAACGACAGAAGCTACATCCGGCGCTTGCAGAAGCTACGAGCGGCGTCACAGAAGCTGCAACCGGCGAGTCGACTATGGGCCATCGCAACAAATCTCGTCGCTGTTTCCAGCTTTTGATTCCCATGGTTCCAGCATCTGCTCTCGCCATCACGTGGCTGCCGTCTCCGGCACCGGTGGCTGCCGGTGGAAGAGATGCAACCAGCAGTGGCAGATCTGCAAGAGCATACGGCGACTGCGGGCGCGAGCGGCGACTTGGGCAACATTTTTGCTCCAACCCGAGGCAATTTTGTTGTGACCAGCAAGTTTTTTGCTACGACTAGCCGATGGGCGCTAGGGGCGATACTTCGCCGTCAAGCTGCGAGCGGCACTGGCGAGGCTGCGAACGAGGGGCGCCCTGCCGCAAGCGTTGGTTGGAGGGAGCATCTGGCAGGTCTGAGCGTTCACGCGGGGGAAGAAGCGAGTCTTTTTGTAGGGGGAGGAAGAATAGCGAGACGAGAGTTTGCGTGAGATCTGACCACTTGGGGCAAGCGCATCTGACGGGCGCACGACGACCGGCCCAAATTTCAGCCGGTCTGCCGGCGCCTATCATTGCCCTTCCCCAAATTGTTGCTTGCCTTGGGATGGTCTTGTCGGGTCACCGGCTGGAACCATGCGCGATGCCCGTGGATGTGCGCCACCATAGCCTGTAGGAGGGGCCGCGCGTGCGCGTGCGCGCCGGCCGTTGGCATCCTGTGCCACCGGGCTGCGAGCTGCGACGTGGTGGTGTTCTGCCTGAGGGAGGAGCGCTGCGTTGGCTGCTGCTGCTGCCAGGAAATGGCCGCACCACCGGGCCTCTGCCGCCGTAGACGGCCGTTGCTGAGGGAGGTCGCAGATGCGGGCACATCCATCTGCGTCCAGGACAAGCGGAGGAGAGGCGAGGCCACGCCCTGCGTAGAAGGTCGCGCAACGTCGCTGCATCTTGAAGATGCGCAACCGCGTTGGGAGGCCGGGTCATGGCCGAAGGCCATAGCGAGGCCTTGCTGTTTTGCCGCCGCTGCTGTCGACAGTCATGTGGTGGGTTGATCTTCGACGCACCTGCAGAGGAGGGCGTCGTCGACCGTGGGGTGCCTCTGCCGCCTGCATCGCGCGCTGGTGGTGCCGCCGGAGCGCTGTCGATTTCTGCCCTTCTCTGTTGCCGGTCTTGGCCTAATTGCTCACTAGAAGAGGCGTGCGTGATAACGTGTGAAGAGTAAAACGAGAGAGAGAGAGAGAGAGAATGATGGAACCATATTTCTCATTGATTGAAGACTGGGAATTTATACCCTCATTACAAGGCAGTTACAATTACACTGTCGGTAACTACAACCGACTTAAACAACCGACTTAAGCATTGATTATCAGGATTAAATTAATCCTTAACATTAACCTTAAGGCCGTATCCAAACAAGATTAAAAAGGCCGGGGTGGTTGTTTAGGCACCACCTATTGGTGGATCCCACAAAATCGCCTCTTCCTCCCCCTTCTCTCCTCCTATGAGACGCGCGGCCGCCTGGCGACGAAGAAACTGCGGCGTGGGTGGCACGGTGGCTGGTGAGACACGCGCCAACCCAAGCCATGCAAGAGCCGGTGAGACGACCGACAACTCGCCGATGTAGGAAGCTGGTGAGACACATGCAGGAGCTGCCTACAGGCAGCAACAAAGATGACCGTCGTGTACAATGGTTGAGATCCCGTCGGCAAGCGCGTTGCTCGAGAGGAAGAGCAACTTGAGCCTGAGAAGCAACATTGAACTTTATGCAATTTCACATTGTTGCTAACAACTGGGTTCCTCCTAAGTCTTCAAGTGTAATGGATTACTCACAAGGCATCTTAATGATCATGATCATGATCAAATGGGGTAATAATATAGATAACAATCTAAACATACAAATCTTCATCAATAAAGCACTAAACATCAACTCCCAAGAAGCAATTAACACTGTGAAGTGGTCTCAACAACAGATCTGAGGTAATATTTCATAGATTGAAAAGAGGATGGAGATGGAAGTAACGATGGAGATGGTGCTAGTGAAGATTGGAGTTGGTGATGATGATCCCCACAATGAACATAGTGTTGGTGATATTGATGGCTTTGATTTCCCCGTCCAGAGGGGAATGATCCCGTCAGATCAGTCCTCCATGAGAGAAAAGTGCTTTGTTCTGTTTCCGCCTCAAAGATGGTGGCGAATAAATCATGTAAATTAGATGCATATGTTTTAGGGTAAAATATGACCAGGGGCGCCGAAGAGAGGCAAGGGTGCCATGTGGACCCCACGTGCCCCTGGCTCGCGGCCCAGGTTAGGCCGTGTAAGCCCCACAGGCACCTCCCTGGCTTGGGGTCCAGTGCCCCTGGATCTCTTCCCATGTAATTTAGACTTTATGATTTTTTCTGAATTTTCCAAGCTCCGAATAACTAATTTCTTTGCTGCTATTATTATTGGCTGTTTTTTTTAGTTTTCCGACAATCCCCTCCATCGTTGCAACATGCAAATTAAGAAGACAAAGACATAAGAATGGTGTGATAATGTGTAAATATGGACAATTTTGAAATTTTTGTGATAAGAAATAGTGATGTAAAATGGATGCATCACACTCCCGCAACACTGTCTCCACCATCACCACCATCGAGACCCGCCACCAATTTTTTTTTAAACTACACACCATGTAAAAAATTCGGGGTTGCCCCTCACCTTAGCTAAACAAGGCAGCCAGAGACGAGTGAGGCGTGTCAACCAGCTTATCCATATGCTTTTAAATCAAGGTCTCATGGAGACTTTTTCTAAAAAAAAAAGAGGTAGGTCCCATGGAGACTTGATCCATGGTTTTGTCAAGGTGATATTTGTGCGTGACTTATCCATGGTTGCCCCGTCGTTGCCTTCATCTCGCCCGTCCATTTCCGATCCAACAGCCCCTGTGCTCCCCCACTCGACGGTTGGTGCCACTGCCACTGAAGTCTTCAACCAACCAACCAAACCGCGGGCTCTCCTCCATCTACCCCCGGTAAAAAAAAAAAATCCCCATTAACAAGCATCCCGCCGCGACAAGATCCAAGCAACCCGCCGCGACAAGATCCAAGCATCGCAGAAAGAAGAGGCAGGCGCCATGAACCTTGGGCACGTCGAGGAGGAGGTCGGGAAGCTCAAGGAGGAGATCCAGAGGCTCGGCCAGCAGCAGCCCGACGGCTCCTACAAGGTATCAACGAACCAGTCTCAGATCTGGAATCTCCCCCGCGTTCTGCCCTGATTTCGACCCCCATTCTCTCGGCTGTCTCACGCCGGCGCGCAGGCGGTTTGTTGATCGCCCGATGCGGATCCTCCCGCCATTGCCCACTTTGCTGGATTCCGCGGCGATCTCTGTGGTTTCGCTGATGTGTGTGCGGGCCACCAGATGTGTCCGTCTGAACGAACGAATCGCTGGGTTCTGAAAATGATGTGTGCAGTGCAGATCCATAATTTGTACTCCCTCCGTCCCAAAATGTAAGACGGAGGGACTAGTTCTGAGCCTACCCCAATTTGTTTTGGACCGAAAGGCTTTGTTTTTGTTGTTGCTGAGACCAGTAGTGCAGGGTCATGGAAAATAGCTCATGAAACCTATTTGCATTTTAAAACAAAGTGAATGGTCTGGATAACTCTCGAAATAGGCTTTCGCATTGCTTTATAAATAAAGGTCTGTCCGTTTCGAAAAAAAATAAAAATAAAGGTCTGGGTAACTGATAAGCTGATGAATAGATCGAATCAAAACCATAAGACGAATTTCCCCTTCTTTGCCCGTGGGACAGAATTTTACTATAAATTTTCCTATGGTTACTGTATATTCAGTTCGATGTGTTCACATTTTATCCACTGGACGCGCAGAAACCACCAGCTCGCCGCACATGGCACTGCAGTCTGATATGCAAGGGGATGGATGCCCTATTGGCAATCAAGACATCCACTACAATTTTATGAGAAAGAAATTTACAAACAATTACTGCATAACTGTGCACTTTCTCCAGAATTTTTTGCAAGTCGTGGTTAACACTGTAGTGCAGTTTTATTTGAATGTTGACAATTTCAAGAAGATGGTTATGTTCATTAAGTTGCTGTTATAGCCTGCTCATAACTGAAGAGATTAGACAAGGACGTGAAAAATGCATTGCGCCGTCTAATGAGTTTTGCATTCCCATTCCAAGTGTCAAGTTGCCTAGTATTATGTCATGTTGTAGGCTTCAATCACATATTCCCTTTTGTTTCTTCTTTCTTGATCATGTAAGGTTCTAAAGTGCTTTTAGTGGTTTAAAAGGGCTCGTCACTGTGATTTCTCCATCTTCCTCTTTTGTGACAAATGCTAAATTAAGTACTCCCTTTGTTCAGTAGTGTTGGTCGTTTTTGAATTAAGGAATATCCTCAGTTAATCATCATTTCCTTCTCTTAATCCTAGTTCCTCTTAACTTTTTTCTTAATTCTTGTGTGCTCTCTCCAAGGAAGAGCATTAACAGGAGAAATACTTGTTAATCAGAGCAATGCCATGGGGTTTATAACTGGAATAGTGTGAGGAAAAATACCTAGAAACACCATACACTTCTCGACAAAATGAGATAACCACCCATTTTACCTAGAAACTGTAAAACGACATACACTTGTGGACTCGATGAGATGGCTAAAACCATCCATTTTACCTAGAAATTGTAAAATGACATACACTTCTGGACTTGATGAGATGGCTACAACCACCCATTTTGCCTAGAAACTGTAAAAAGATATATGCTTCTCAACTTGATGAGATGGCTATAACCACTCCTATCTCTGGACTTGGGAGGGAGACTTATTGTGTGTAGCACGTTGCCCTGTCAATCACATATTTTTTAACTTCCCTCAGCCTTTAACTCTTAATAAATTTTGACATCAAAACAGACAAATGGACACAAGACAAGAATACTTCAGTCAGTGTGACATCATTATTGTAGACTTCATAGAGCTGCATAAATCTTGATGTTTCATGCTTATGCTGACATGGCATATTCTTGAAGCACAACACTGCAGCAGACAAGTCATGATTCAGAGACTAGCTAAATGCAGTTCTTGTTTCGCTGGAAGAGTTATGTGTTTGTGAGTTATAAACATGCATCCTATTAGTATCGTTGCCAATGGTTAGGCTTGTAACACAGAAACTTATCTGATTTTACAGGAGCCATAGAAACTTATCCATGAGAAAGTTTGTAGCGCAGCTTTCCTGCATCTTGTGGACATAATCAATGGATGTCAACTTGTGTAATTGAATTATTGTGGTTTGCAGGTCAAATTTGGTGTCCTCTTCAATGACGACCGATGCGCGAACATATTTGAAGCATTAGTTGGCACCCTGCGGGCCGCCAAGAAGAGGAAAGTTGTCACCTACGACGGTGAAATGCTTCTGCAGGGTGTCCATGACAATGTGGAGATAACCCTGTTCCCTCCCCCCACGGTTGCTGATGCTTGAAGTTTGCAACACCGGCAAGTCTCTCATGTTATTGTGTCAATCTGCTTGTAATTTGTTGTGCTTAAATTCCCATGAACCGTCTGGTGTTCCCAGAAGAGTACTATTGTGTGATGTGAACTCATGCATGATCTATGCAATTGCTTTGCTCTATTGCTTGCATGGTTGTTGAAACTCAGTGCTGATGTACTGTGTTGTGAAACATAGAGCGACAAGCTCCAATTTTGAAGTAAATGGCCACCGTGTTATTGAGAGTGTACTTCACATTGCTTGTCTGACAATGACATCTATAGTACTTTCACTTCTTTCTTTGCACCGTGTTATATAAATTGTGAGATAGTTGTATGGGCAGTTGTGTGTAGAGCTATATGACTAGTTTGTTTTTGGCGGTGCGGAGTGGCTCCTTCTCTTCATATTAGTCATGACTCATGAGGATGGGAGACATTGGGAAGAAAATAACCAGCGGGAATCAGCCTGAAGAGGCACCCTGTTTTTCACTAGCTCATCTTTCATTGATGCGGCAAAGGATAATCAGTTTGTGGCAAGAGTTGTGATGATAATTTTGTTATAGTGATCCACGACGTTGAGATGTGAGGTCCTACCTTTTGCAGGGTTCATCAATATGGCGATCAAGGATTTGATCGGTCTTCCCTTGCTAGGGCCGCACATCGTAGGGTTGATGTAGAATTTATGATCATTTCTGGTTTTACCTATACAGTTTTTCAAAATCTGTGATACATTGTGATCTTGTTGTATACATTTGTAGCGGCAAATGTATACAACAAATCACAAGAAATGGTTGAATCAAATAGGGTCAAATGATAATGTTGAACACGATCATACAATTTTTATAGAATTTTTACAAGTTAAGATTCTACCAAGTAAAGACTCCTCCTAGGATAATTTTGAGAGGCTCCATACAATGTTGAAAACGATCCAGTTAATGATAGGGTTGTATGGACTAGATTGAGATTCTGATAAAAATTGGTCTTGGCCAGTGACCACAAACTTTATCTTATTACTGACCATATATGGTACAAGGATTTATTAGTCAATTTGCTGAAAGTGGCCACCGACGACCTCTCGGATACCAAGAGTAGGGATTACTATCAGAACAAACTAAACACTTTTGGCCTTCCGCAAAAGGGGAAAGACATTTATAACGTCAACAAGTATCGTTCCGATCTTATACAAACTTCCAAACACAAAGTCGAGGAAAAACAAAAGGACGTAGATGGCTAGAGAATGCATTGCAAGTCTAGTGTTCCATGTTTTTTGCATTTGAAAATTGGTTTGTGCATAAGGATGGGAGGCATAATAATGCACGTGCAAGTATCCAGACGACAGAGAACACAAGACTCCAGACAACAAGTCTGTTTGGTTGGTGCCTAAATGTGCCACACTTTTTGTGCCAAATGTGTCACCAAGTCACAACTTTTGTAGGGAGAAAATTATTAGCCACACCTGTGGCAAGACTTGGCAAGAAATCTTATGTATGATAAGCAGGGTAGGGTACTAAGAAATTGTGGCACACCACAAGTGAGCCAAAGAAGCAAACATTACACCACGAGAGTGCAACATGGCTAACACAGGGGTGGGTGGAAGGAATTCTGGAAGTTAAAAGCTGGTTCAAATGTGGTGCAACAGATAAACTTTGTGATAAAAAAAAAGTCAATGTCTAGCAGTTTCCTTGCAAGAGATCTAATGTTGAAAATTTATAGCAATCCACAACATTGCGATGTGACGTCTTACCTTGTGCATTGTTCATATGAGCATCTGAAACAACTAGTCACAAATATGGCAATTGGTGCAGTCCACCTCAAAAAGGAAAACAAGCTGTATGTACAACAATGATTAATAACTACATCTGTATCCATCCATGGTTTAAGCAGGCAGCAACTAACATGATTAGGGGTTTAAAGGTGCTTTATCTTCCTAAAGATTTGGAGTTGGCTTGTCTCTAGGCCTTAGTATGAGCATAGCTTTGGGAGACGCCTTTTCGCACGTTGCTAGCTCTTTACATGCTTCCACGTAAGATTTGGTTTCTTCTCCATGGTTGAAAGTGACAAAAAAGTATTCAAGCAGCCCCACTTTTGATAGCAGTAACTTCATAAACCACATGTCATTTGGGAAGTACTTCGAACGATCCACCGAGACATGTTTGAGATTAGCAAACAAATCATCATATATCACTGCATCAAGAAATATCTTGGTCAATGGCATCATCATTGTCAGTTTCAACTTCCGGCCTGACTACCTACACAAGGAAGTCCAAAATTGCAGTGTCAATTAAGCAATTCAATCCATTAATGGTTGTCTATTAACTGAGACATACAATTTCAAGGGTGCATCTTATATTACCTGAATTTTGAGTTTTTCAATGTGAGGACCAAATCTCAGCAAAGAAAATATCGACATAATGCTTGGGAATTTGCCGAAATTTGCAGTCTGTTGTACAATCTTCAGGTTCTGGAGCGTCCATAAAATCCTTTCCAGCGGATTTTCCATAGTCTGGAAAACATAGAACACGGTTAGACTAGCATATGGTCCTAATGCAAGTTTACATTGAGATGATATATCTTTACTCTTTACCTAATAATAAAGCGGCTATCGCTTTTACCCGTTCACCGTCGCGGCCGTTTTGCAAAAAAAGCCCTTCTGTTTTTGGATAATTGAACCCGCAGTCCTTTTTTTAGTGGATATCTGAGAAAACATTCCGTTTTTACAAAAATGACCCTGCATTTTGGAGTATTCAATCCGCGATCCTTTTTAGGTGGCTAATTTGAGATCACGTTTTTTTGCACGGATCAGGCGGCGGCGCAGCGAGGTGGGGAGGCGGCGCTGCGCTCGGGAGATGCGGCCGCGAGGCGGGGAGGCGGCGGCGCGCTCGGGCGCCGCACCAGGCGGCTGCAGCGAGGCGGCGCGGCGCTCGGGAGATGCGGCAGCGAGGCGGGGAGGCGGCGCTGCGCTCGGGCGCCGCATCAGGCGGTGGCAGCGAGGCGGGAGGCGCGCCGCGCGCGCGGAGATGGAGGAGAAAATGGAGAGTCGGCCAGGGCGAGGAGTTTGCTGGTGGCGAAGCCACGGACACGGCGGCGCAAGCTTGCAGGGGGCAGTGGCCATGGCGGGGAGGTGGCGTTGCGCTCGGGCGCCGCATGCCTCCTCTGCCGCTTCTTCTTTCTTTCTTCCCCAACTCCTTCTCTCTTTGCACGTCGCCGTCGTGCTACCCACACAGCAAAGAGATCGAGGAAGTGTTGATGGTATAACTTGGCTAGTTAGTATATGATGAGCCAAATTAATTCAATGATTTATCAAGTTGATCGATTGATGCATTGTTTAAGTGTTGCAGTTATCTGAGATATGCCTGGCCAGATTTCAGGGATGCGTTGAACTAGCATATTGTTGCCATGGACGTCTTCTAACCAATCTCGTATGCTAAGTTGAACTATGGAGTTTGCATGGACTATACATCTGCGTGGGTGAAGAAGTATGCTCAGTACGTGATGGCCATTATTCAGTGTGATACGTTGTCGGAATATTTTATTATTTCCTTGAAGATACAAGAGTATATCTATGTGACATGGTTAGAACTTGAGCTAGTGCATTATCTGGTATGATTAGCGACATGGCCGGAATATTTTATTATTTTTCTTGTAGGCCCAGGAAGATTTGTACGTGACATGTTAATTTGGGCCGCTAGTGTAAATTATAAACAACCGAATCAGGGCGTGTCCTAGTCGGTTTTCGCTTCAGAGTTTTAATCTTATACGCCAAGTCCAGCGTGCCATATATATGTAAAGCCGTGGCCGATTGAAAGAAGAACAATCGATCTATCAATACAAACACTACTTTTCCACGTTCGTTTCTTTCTGTCGTTCTTCTCTGCCGAGCCCTAGCAGCCTAGGGTTTGATGATCTTTGCCGTATTGCACTGAAAAACGGTCGGTTTTCCTCCACGAAAGCGAGGGATTCTTTGTTGCTTTGCCCGGAAAGCAATCGTTCCTCCTCACGAAAGCACGACAAATATCCTGGTGTTGCGCGGCGATTTCGCGTGCCAACACAATTGGCGACTCCGCTGGGGACGAGAAGAAGAAGAGGCACACGATGAGCACCGAGTCCAGGAACGGGAGCGACATCGACCCGGAGAACGTCATCGCCGTCACACTCGACGATCTGTCGGAAGATGATCGGCGCGAGCTTGAACAGGAGCTTGAGAAAGAGAAGGTTGAGAGGCTGAAGTTGAAGTTGGCTAGGTACCAAAAGACGAGGAATGGCGTCATCAAAAAGGTAGTTCCGAGCCCTTCCGATGCGTTCAACACTGAGGTAAAAAACTCAACCGAAGAAATTGCTCATCTAATTGATGTGTCCGTAGCTAGTAAATATGGTTCTGATATGAAAATACGGCACGTACAATTACTCAAGCAGTGGCTAATAGACTTGAAGAATTTAAGGTACAGTTTAATAAAGACGAGGAATGGCGTCATCAAAAAGGTAGTTCCGAGCCCTTCCGATGCGTTCAACACTGAGGTAAAAAACTCAACCGAAGAAATTGCTCATCTAATTGATGTGTCCGTAGCTAGTAAATATGGTTCTGATATGAAAATACGGCACGTACAATTACTCAAGCAGTGGCTAATAGACTTGAAGAATTTAAGGTACAGTTTAATAAAGATCTTGAAAATTGTCTACCTGCCCATGTACGCTCATTAGTGCTGCAAGTCAATGATGAATATTCTGGGAAAAAGCCGATGCCACCGCAAAATAGCGAATTCATTAGTTTGCCTAGTCATATACATACACATGGTGCGTCGGCTAATGTTACGCAGCTTCCTGTCCCTTTGACAAATAATCAAGATGGCCAGAACTACGTGGGCACTTCGGCTAATAATTTTGTTTATAGTGCTACTGCTCCTATTGTTCCGACTTTGGTTCCACAAAATCACAGTAGCAATAACCGAAGTTTTGGTTTTAATTCTAATTTGCAGTAGCATATAGTACACCACCACTGCCGCCTGTCGGTACCGGGGTTTCATACGGACGGGTACCCGATTCATATTTTAGTGGGTCTCCGTTGCAAATTTCACATGCTCAAATTTCTTTGCCGGAGTTTCCGCCGCGTGCTTGCGTTCCATCTGATCCACAAACTAGTTCTCTACAGCCCAATGATAATTTTAACGATCAGCTAGCTAGCATACTTAGAGAATTTGGTTTAGAACCTAAGGGTAGAGCACGTGCATATCAAAAACAATACCCTGATTACTTTGACTCGGCACCATATCCTCGTGATTTTAGAATTCCAGATTTTGTTAAATTTACGGGGGAAGATGGTAGATCTACGTTTGAGCATATAGGACAATTTTTAGTACAATGCAGCGAGGTCGGCACATCGGATGTTTTTAGATTAAAATTATTTCCTTTATCTTTATCTGGTACTGCATTTACTTGGTTTACATTCCTTGTTCCTAATTCTATTTCAACATGGGCACAATTGGAGCAGAAATTTCATGAGTATTTTTATAGCGGTGAAACAGAACTTCGACTTTCAGATTTAACTATGGTTAGGCAGAAATATAATGAACATGTTCATGATTATATTAGGAGGTTTAGGGATGTCAAAAACCGATGTTTCAGCTTGACCATAGCCGAAAAGGATTTAGCTGATCTTGCCTTTTCGGGTCTGCTCGCTCATATTAAGGATAAACTAGAAGGACAAGAATTTTTAGATGTTAATCAAATTTTGCAGAAAGCTTTGGCGTAGGAAAATCGGGCTAAGGAAATTAAGCAATATAGCCGGTTTAAAGATAATAGAAATAAAGTGAAGGATAACCATGCGGTTAATGCCTTAGATTATGATAGTGATTCGGCTAGTGAGGATGATGTTAACATATGTGTAGCCGAATATGGGTTCAAGCACCAAAGTCAAAACCTTTTGCATGTTCTGCTTTGAAACCTACACCTGCTAGAAGAGACGAAATTAAATACACTTTTGATGTTAGCAAGTGTGATAGAATTTTTGATATGTTACTGCAAAATAAATTAATTAGAGTGAGAGAGGGTCATGTAATTCCACCTCCAGAAGAATTGGGTAGAAGAGTGTTAGGACCGAGAGTATATCGACCAGAGGGGGGGTGAATGGGAGATTCAAAAATTCTTGCGAATGTTTTGAACTGATCCCAAACACAGCAGCAGAAATAAGGTTCGGTAGACAAGTGTTTAAACAAGCATGCAACACAGGAGCAATTCTATCGGAGAAGAGAGTGGTAATTTGTTCGAGCGAAGAATATCACTAGATTGACTGGTTTGATGGTAAAGCAATATATGAACAGATGCAATAACACGAGGAAAAACTAGATATGAATTGCGATGGAAATGCTCGGGAAATGGTGACACGGTGAATGGATTTAGAACAGGATGAAATCACACTAACAAATAGATGAACGATAATAAATTTCACTGGGACGATGGAAATGCATGAAGAGAATGTGAAGGATAAGTAACGAACTATGATTGATCAGATAAACTATCGACACAGAGCACGAATGTAAACTGCTGAAAGAGATGCAGTAAATAAGAGTGAACCAGTGGTGCTCGATGGCGATAGAAGAATTTGGTAGACCAGTTCGCCCTTCTGCCAAAGGACTACGTCTGGTTGGAGGGGTTGTGATTTAACACAGAAGATAAACTCTCTTCGCCCTATTCTCCTTCAGCTCGGAGCTGATCAGACTCCAGTTAATTTCACTCGTGGTAGATACTTGTCGGCGATCTCCAAACCTTCGACAGACTTCTTCGCAAACCACAATGACTCTTGGTTGCTGAAGATCTTGCTCGGTGAAGACAATTACTCTTCGACACTCGAGTCGACACCTATCCGTCTAGAGAGTGCGCAGCTCTCAAGAGTAATAGGTACAAGAACTCTAACTCAGAACTACTATGATGCTCTACCACTGTCTAAGTTTGGGCTCTTGATTTTTCTCTCGGTTGATCTTTAAACTCAAATCGCTCGGAGAGGAGATTCTCAATCAATCTTCTCAGAAATCTTAAGCGGAGCAGCCAACGGGCAACATTGGAGCGGGGTGGCTATTTATAGCCGCAGCCTTCCCTGATGGGAAATGACCAAATTGGACATGTGGAGCAGCCAAAGGCCGAACGACACGAGTCCAACGGTCGGAATTTGAGCACAACGGTAACATTACGTGCGGATCAAGTAATGCTAACTCCTCAGTTCGAAAGATATCTCCTGCAGCACCGAAGAACAACGTCTTCTGCTGGCAGGTAATCATTCGAAACATAAAGAGATTTCTCTCAGTCTCGCATAGGTTTGGGCTAAGCATCACAGCGGATCTAAGCTTCGAGAACCTATACCCCCCTTAATAGTACGGAGGTCCTATGACTCAAATAAATGAAAGAAGAACAACGAAAAGAATGCTACGTCTTCACTTCGTCTTTGTCTTCCATCGCTGCAATCAATTTTCTTCGGACAGACTCACCGAACCAATTGCTTCGAGTCAGCAATAACCTTTCGAGGGGTCAACTTCTTCACGTCATTCTTCTCGTTTACAAGTCTTCATGGGATGTAGCTCATTCTTCTCTGCGGTGCAGTTATTCTTCGGTGAAGTTCCTCGAACTGAACACCGGAGACAACATTCTCTTCGTTACTGCATGGACTATTTCTCTCTGTGTGCACTAGCAAACAAATCAGTCCATGCCTGTTTCTGTCAACAATCTCCAAAACACAGGAGGGCAAGAATTGCACCAATAATCTCCCCCTTTTTGGACGATTGTTGACAAAACAGAACACATCGAAAGATAGATAAAAGAATGAAACGGAAGGTGAAGGAAGGTAAAAGACGAGATATAAATACGAAGATAAAACATGCTCCCCCTGAGGATATGCATCATTCTGATTGGAGTGAGCATAGGAGATAATACGGAAGGTAGCGAGGTGAATCTCCGTATGAGTGACATTGGCAGATGATCTGATACGTAGATTTATCCAATGCACTCGAAAGTGTCTGATATATTTCCTGCCATACACAACCTTTGAAATAGATTAGTTAGATAGCGAAAACGTTGTGGCAAGGATACGCCATGAAGATTTTCTCAGAACACAGTTTAATTCCACACGAGATATAGATTTCCTGCAAATTAGATGTTCGAGGAATAATCAGAGCAAAGGAGTCATAAGTATATTGCTCGGAGTGGATATGCTTCAGACGATGTTTTCCTGCAACAAAGATGATCCTTGTTGGAAAGAATTTTGTTTTGAAATCACGAATAATTTTACTCTGAAGCGACTTCTTTTCTCCTGCATCGGAAGATAAATATCGAGGATAATTATTGCAAGGAAGTAAGCATTCGATAGCACCTGCAAACAAATAACTGGAAGCAAATATAGCATTGCAGGGGTTATTAACGGTACATGACGACATAGTATGCCATCACCACAGGCGGTGAGATTAAGTTCCACGACCAAAAAGTTAACGACCAAAAGCAAATAGTTCGAAAGAAAAGCAAATGGCGAATGGAAACACCCTGTAAATAACCCACTTTTCTATCTCTCGATGTTCTTCTCCCCCTTTTTGTCAACAAGTGTCAAAAAGGAAAGAGAATGCATGCGAGGAACTGCTCGTCCGAAGAATCCCCAGAACTCGAGCTGTTCGGCGAAGTAGAACGAGCGATGGTCGAGGCCGAAGCAGGAGTTGGAGACGAGACACGGGCTTCGGGATCAGCTTCGGGAGTAGCAGTGCGAGGTGCATCTGGCTTGTATATATATGTGCCTGCTGTGTCTTCAAGTTCATCATCAGGTTCAACAAACAACAGGTCGGTGGAGGCAGAACGTTGGGGAAGCACTGGGGTTTGCCTCCGAATACGAGGAACTTCAAATAGCTCCAGATACTCATAATCTTTCTCGATACCCTTGGCAGATAGTTGAGTGCGAGAATAATGCTTGCGCAGAAGGGTCCATGAGCGCTTCTTCTGTTCTTTCTCATATAGCAGAGCTTGACGAGCATAATTGTGAAGCAAATTGATCTCAGCCATCATTTCCAGCTTTTCTTTGCGATCGAGCTTGATGTGACTTTCCAGAGCTTGCTGAGTGCGAAGACAAATCTCGTATAGAGAGGGATTTTCTTCACGAGGGATTTCTACTGTGACCTTCGGAGCTCTAGCAGAGGCAGACGCAGTGGCATCAATAGGTGTCTTCCCTTTGCCGATGTCCTTCAGAATTCGGAGAGTGTCTCGGGCTGGTGGCATGAAAACTTTCAGGACAAATGGGCAGAAAAACTTTTTCTCGATAAGCTGCTCAATGGTGAACATGACCCATGGTGCATATGGCTTCAAGACTTGAGGGCTATCAGCTGCATAGGCCAGGTTACGAATGAGAAGATTTGGAATGTCAAACCGAATGCCATGAGCTATTGCTTGAAGAGCGTTTGCCACGATGCCATGAATGGTTTCGGGCCTGTTTGTTGGCGTCAGAGAGTTGCAGAGGATGTAGAACAAGACTTTGTTCTCATAGGACAAATTCTTAGGATTTGCCTCGGTACACTCATCTCCAACAAGTTTGGGGTCCATCAGCGTGTGAAGTTCAGCTTCGGATACTTCCCAGAAGTGCAGTCTGTGTTCACGTGAGGCATCAAATTTGCACCGAGGAAGATTCAACAGAGCCAAAAATTGGTCAACCGAGCATTTTATCTTTTCCTCCTCGGTCATCCATTCGAGAATCCAAGTACTGCTGTTTGTAAGGTCCCCTGAGATATAAAGAGTGGCGTAGAACTGAAGGATAA
Source organism: Elymus sibiricus (assembly GCA_039707655.1). Classification (NCBI taxonomy): domain Eukaryota; kingdom Viridiplantae; phylum Streptophyta; class Magnoliopsida; order Poales; family Poaceae; genus Elymus; species Elymus sibiricus. The sequence continues at coordinate 41,849,924 of CM077670.1, forward strand.
CTTCACGGTTCCAGCCATGATTGAAACGAAGAAAACTCTTCAGGAAGACCTGTTCAATCTGCTCGATGGTGTGATGAAAGCAAGGTAAATTTTCGAGCTCAGCGAAATCCAGAATCTTATGCTTGAAGATGCGATTCTTGCCATACAGAATGCGAGCATAATACACAGCCTGTTCCTTTGTCCAGAATCTTGGTGACATGGAAGTTCTTTCTCTTTCATATGGGCTGGTCCCAAAGAATGCAAGTTTCGAATGATGAAACTGCTCGTTGAAAGCTGGACCATTTGGGCCATCATCAACAGGAAACAACGGATAAGTTTCCAGTGGGTTTCTCAGCGGTTCTTCATTGACCATGGATTGGGTCCGATCATCATCAGGCGCAGGCACACCTTCCTCAATAGGCTTGAGAGGAGCACGAGGCTTCCTCGATTTTTCTCGAGCAGATGGCTTTGAGGAACTTGACTGACTACTGTTCTTGCTCGCTGGAACTCCTTCGGCATCCTTTTGACTTTCGGACTCAAGGGCCTTTTCTTTCATTGCACTTTCTTCGGCTGGAGGCACGACGACCTCTTTCTCAGACGCTTGAGTCATAACTGGTGGGACAGTTTCTTCTCGAGCCATCGGCTCATCAGATTTCTTTTCTTCCTCTACCAACTGAGAAGCAGTGGCGTGAGGAGCAGGATCAACATCCATTCGGGTAGGGGCACCAGATGATGTGACCAGGGGTGTTTTCTCTCGGGAAGCATTTAGCTCCCCCTCAATCTTGTCATTTTCCTCCTTAATTGGTTCGGAGGGCTCTGCTTGCTCAGTTCTTGGTGGCAATGGATTTGCCTTCTCAACTTCAATCTCTTCATCAACCTCATCAGCTGGGGATTGCTGCTTGGGAGGTGCATTTTCCTCATCAGTCTTTTCCAGGAATATATCAACAACTTCATGTTGCTCTTGAGCTACTGGAGCTGGAATAATAGCTTCCTCGGCGCCAGCTTGCTGCATAGGTTCATCTTCGAGAGGTGGAGATGGAGGAACCTGCTGCAAGGGTACATGGGAGTGTGGAGGAATGAGTTTATCATCGACAGTCTGAAGGCGACGATCTTTATTTGCTTTCGGTTTGCTCACTCTTGCCCTAGCCTTCTGACGTCTTTCCTCTTGTATTCTTCTTCGAGCAAGATCTGCCTTGCGGTCAATCTCCTCGTTTCTCCTGTCACACAACTGAGATACATCCATGTGCAGACGCGAGTGCCACTCAATTTTCTCATTGCGCAAGACACTGAGGGCCTTGGTGAGTTCAACAATTTCTTTGTTCATCTTTTTCCTTTCGGATTCTGTCTTGGCCTCATTTCTCATTTTCTCGACAGCTTGCTTGTCTTTGACAGCTTTGTTCAGCTTCTTGGTGATTTTCCTCAGCTCGATAAAATGCCTCGTCACCATTTCGGCAACATCATCAGGCAGTCCCAGACCGCTCACATCATCAACTTTTGCATCATATGCAGCACTTTCAATCACGTCGATCATGAAATTGAAATCATACTTCTGTTCCTCTGTGTGAGCAGGAGCAGTGATCCGGGTCTTCTTAGCAGCAATATAATTTTTGTTCTTCAGACTGCAGCTTTCTCTTCGCTGCAGTGCTTGATAAAGTTCTCGGAGCCGCAGAACCCGAAGGTTTATCTGTGGAAGGAATGGGTGCATGCGTGGGTGATTTCCTCGGAAATGGCAAAGCTTTCACTGGCGAGGGAGTCATGGATGGCTTGTTGAGAATGGCGGGACGATCATACAATGGGATTTCATCAGGGGTTTCTTCTCTGGACGACTCATCAGACGAGTCGGGAACTGCTTTCTTGATTCTCTTGGTGAGGGTTTTCTTTCGTGGTGCACAAGGGGAAACTGATTTCTCAGATTTTCTTCCCTTCGAAGCTGATGCACGTTCCTTTTTTTTTTCTGTATGTCTTGCTGGGTTAGCGCGACATTTTGTGCTTCAACTTGGTTTTTCTTAGTTTCTCTAGCTTCACGCTTGGCTTTGGCCTTCGCCCTCTTAGCCACTTCTTCGGGAAAATCAGCAACGGTTTTGAGGGAGTCGGGGTGAGCATTTGACGGTTGTGGTGGTCTGACTTTTTCGTCATCGGGGCCAATGCAGTTTTCGGCAATGCAGTCATTCCACGGTGGTGTGAAGGCAAACAAGATCTGGTACTTCTCGCGAACATTTTCATATCTGAACCATTTGCCAGCCTAGTGGCGGCAAATTCTCTGAAGTCTGTTGTTGCGATCTGTCGTTGATTCACCCTCAGGTGGAGTTCTGTAACTGTCAGGATCGGACATCTCTGCAGTGGTGTTCTTTTCTCTGCCATGACCGCCCTTGTTGGGATTTCCATCGGAGAAGATGGTTAGAGCGTCTGTGACCAATTCATCCTCGGGCTGACTGTGAGCAGAGGGAATCTCCTCATAATCTTCTTCTGGTTCATACTCTTGTCTCTTCTTCGGAGCCTTGGGTGGCTTCGAGGATTTTCCTCCTCCAGTCATTCTTGTTCGTTCGGACCTTGATGGAAACTGAGGCAATTCTTTGTCAGAATCTGAATATTCTTGTGAATTCTGTGACATGACCAACCTGTGAATTAGAAGTAGATGCGAGGGAAAAAAAGGGGTAGGGTCATAAGCATGCACAGACAGATTTGAAAGAAAAATGATTTTGATGGAGTCCAACTAGGGACATATGGTAAAACAGAAAGATTTCATCGATAGATTTTACAAGCTAGCCACGGACAATTCTAGGCAGGTTGATAGCTATCTAATCTTTCGGATAATTACACATGAACCCTAGATGAGCAGAACCAGTACGAGGAAGATCTACAAACCGTACCAGTCAAATCCTAGTGATTCCTAAAGATCTACCGCAGTGGAATAAATCGAAGAAAATTGCATCAGTAAGAACTGCCCTAAGAACAGAGAGATGGAGAGGAGCAGTTCCGGATCTAAGTGCCCTAACTTGGCAACTTGGATCAACTACGGCAATGCGGGAGGACGGATTACCGCACCGGCGTGATCAGCTGCGACGAGACTTCACCGGAGTTGCGCGGCGGAGCTTCTCGCCGGAGTTGCTTCGAGCTCGGGTGAGGGGGAAATGAGGGTTTGCGCGGATGAGGAAGAAGACGCGGTGAGGGGTATTTATGGCTGGAGAGCTGAACCTCCTCTCCGAAATCTACGGCCCACAGTTGTGGGACGTTCCGCATTCGACGGACACGATCACGATAGTGGAGATCGTGGGCACGTGGCAACCGCTTTCTGCGAGAAACCCGGGAAGAGAGCGGGAGGTCGAAAGGTTTGAAGGGCTGAAAGCCAAAAGTGGATAAAGGTTCGAAGTTGATTCCTTTCGCGACCAAGGACGTCGGAGAGAGATCTTCTTCAGATCAAATTGCATGCTTACGACGGACATCATAGATTTAGAAGAGAAAGAATAGAGGGATAAAAGGGTCCGAAACAAAACACTCAGCCAAACGAGAAGAAACACCAAACGAGGAGCTATGAGTGAGTTGTTCATCGGATGAAACACAAACACGGCAACTCGAAGAGAAACATCAATCAGAGAACAAATAAACACAAAGAACCAGCACCAACAATATAGATCTCAGGGCAAGGATAACCGGAAAGAATCCCTGAGATAGAATTCCTGCAAGATGGGTTAGTTCTTTCTCGCAACCCACACTTGTGGGGGCAGCGCAGTCCTTATTTGTCTTGACTGAGCGGGGACGTTCCTTCGTTGATTTTCGTAGTTCACCTGTGCATCTCAAGAGTAATCATATGAGTAAGCATTGAAATTGTTCCCAGAGACATGAGTGTAATGATTCGAGGAGATACGCATGTACTCTTTTTGTCGAAAGTTTAATCGACATTCGTTCGAGGAAATTTCGGTGTCAATCTACGAGTGATTGTCATTTTCTCGAGGAGAGTTGCTCTGCATATTCAGGTTAGCAGTGACAGATAAATTTTCAATGGTGCACTTCTTCACCCATATTTGCTTCTTGGGTGAGCCAGACCTGCAGTTAGTCCCAACATACCGAGCGAAAATCTTACCATTCTGTTGTTTGAGGAGTTTGTAGTTTGAGTCATCAGACTCATCAGAAACAACAGGAATGGGAGTGTCATATCCAGACATGAGCGCAGGTTCGAGAATTTTGCTCTTAGCTAGAACCCAACTCGTTCGAGGATATTGCTCGGGAGTCCAGTAAGTTCCATCAACGTTGAGTTTCCTTTCGAAACCCAATCCTTCTTTTCGGGGATTTTTGTGCAGTATTGACTTCTTGAGCACATCACAGAGTGTTTAATGTCCTTTGAGGCTCTTTAGCATTCCTGTCTCAAGCAAGTTCTTTAGCCTGCAATTTTCATCAGAGATAGCAACAAATTCCTCGGAAGAGGGGTTAGAAATATCATTCGAAGTAGTTGCAGTATTCTCGATGGCAGCATTGGATATTTCAGCATTCGAATCAGCATTGCTACGTTCAAGGTATTTTGAGCAAGGAGGCACAAAATCATCAGGATGGTTGTTAGATTGCTCGGCGAAGAGAGAAGCTTTTTCTTTCGCGAGTACGTTATAAGACTCTTTCAGTGACTCGAGTTCTTGATTCCTGTTAAGGATTTCATCTGATAAATTCTCGTAGTCGACTGTAAGAGAATCATATCGTTCGGAAAGATCATCAATCGTTGAAGGAAAGGCATCATGCTTTTCAGTCAACTCTTGATTCTTCTCCATCTCTTCGACTAGTAATCCTTCTGTTTTCCTGAGATTCATCTCAACTTTTTCAAGCTCATCTTGTTGAGATTTTGCAATCTTAACAAGTTTAGTATAGGCAATGTATTCAGAGGAATATTCAGTCATTGATTTTCGGTGTTTGGCTGATACCTGATCCATTGAGGTTTTTGCCATGAGACAGAGTGCGATTGGTTCATCATTACTTGAAGCATTATCATCAGTGTCTGATTCGAGAGACTTCTCGGATGATCCATAAGCGACGAATGCATTGCCTCTTCCTTGTCTTCTGTAAAGCTCTTCGTCTTCTGATTCTGATTCGGAAGTTTCATCTTCAGATTCCATATTTATTTCAGCACACACTCTATTCAGCTGCGATATTCTCTTCATATTAGCTTTAATGGTTGCTCTGGTTTGTACGTCAGTGACTGGTCTTGTCGAAGAAGATGTGACAGATTCATTTGTCTTCAAGAGCTTAGTGTGACGATCTACTCGAGTGAATCCAGAGCAGTGAAGATAAATCCATCTGCTGCTAGGTTTTTCATCTTGCTCCCAGCAGCAAGGACAGTCTGTGATGTAGTGGCCGAATTGTTCGCATTTGAAGCACTTGATTTCATTCGGAGGTAATCTTCTTGAGGATTCAGGCAAGTCAACTTCGTCATCATTTGTGAGACACTGGTTTTGTCTTCTGAGATCACTTAGTCTTTCTGTGAGCATTTTGAGTTCTCTTGTGATAGAGTGTTGATTCTCGACATCTTCTTCTTGTGAACTGCCATAGTGTGAAAGAATTTCCCCTTCGCTTTCCGAAGAAGATTCTTGATGCCCATTTTCAAGTTCCATCTTTTCTTCGTGAATAGACAACAGCGTCATGACCTCGACATAGTGAAGTTCTTCAAAGTCTGGTCTTTGCTTGATTTCAGCCACGATTGGATCGAAGGTTGCATCAAGAGCACTCAGTAGTTTGTTGACCACATCTCTATCGGTGATATCTGTTACTCCTCGTTGATGAAGTCTTTCAACAATATTTGTCAACCGATCGGTGAGTTCCATAGCACTTTCCCTACGAAGACTTCTGAAACCAGCAAACATGTCACGAAGCATATTTGTGTGTTGATCTGTTCTGGTAGTGAATTCTTCATGAACATCTTTGATGGCATCCCAGAGTTGCTTAGCAGAGTCAAGCTTTCGGAACCGAATGAAAATGTCTTTTGAGATGCTGTCACAGATAATATCTTTTGCTTGAGCATTCAATCGCATTCTAGCTTTGTCATCGGAAGTGGGAGCATCAGGGTGCAGAACAGTATATCCATTTTCCACAATCTTCCAAAGTTCAATGTTGATGGCTTCAAGTCTGATTTTCATTCGCTCTTTCCAGTAAACATAATCATTTCCATCGAAGATAGGAAACCTTTCAGAGTGCGAGGATCTACCTGCAAATGACATACTCAAAACTCCAAGGTTGTTAGACCTTTAATAAACAGAGACAGGGAGAACCTGCTCTGATACCAATTGTTAGGACCGAGAGTATATCGACCAGGGGGGTGTATGGGAGATTCAAAAATTCTTGCGAATGTTTTGAACTGATCCCAAACACAGCAGCGGAAATAAGGTTCAGTAGACAAGTGTTTAAACAAGCATGCAACACAGGAGCAATTCTATCGGAGAAGAGAGTGGTAATTTGTTCGAGCGAAGAATATCACTAGATTGACTGGTTTGATGGTAAAGCAATATATGAACAGATGCAATAACACGAGGAAAAACTAGATATGAACTGCGCTGGAAATGCTCGGGAAATGGTGACACGGTGAATGGATTTAGAACATGATGAAATCACACTAACAAATAGATGAACGATAATAAGTTTCACTGGGACGATGGAAATGCATGAAGAGAATGTGAAGGATAAGTAACGAACTATGATTGATCAGATAAACTATCGACATAGAGCACGAATGTAAACTGCTGAAAGAGATGCAGTAAAATAGAGTGAACCAGTGGTGCTCGATGGCGACAGAAGAATTTGGTAGACCAGTTCGCCCTTCTGCCAAAGGACTACGTCTGGTTGGAGGGGTTGTGATTTAACACAGAAGATAAACTCTCTTCGCCCTATTCTCCTTCAACTCGGAGCTGATCAGACTCCAGTTGATTTCACTCGTGGTAGATACTTGTCGGCGATCTCTAAACCTTCGACAGACTTCTTCGCAAACCACAATGACTCTTGGTTGCTGAAGATCTTGCTCGGTGAAGACAATTACTCTTCGACACTCGAGCCGACACCCATCCGTCTAGAGAGTGCACAGCTCTCAAGAGTAATAGGTACAAGAACTCTAACTCAGAACTACTGTGATGCTCTACCACTGTCTAAGTTTGGGCTCCTGATTTTTCTCTCGGTGGATCTTTAAACTCAAATCGCTCGAAGAGGGGATGCTCAATCAATCTTCTCAGAAATCTTAAGCGGAGCAGCCAACGGGCAACGTTGGAGCGGGGTGGCTATTTATAGCCGCAGCCTTCCCTGATGGGAAATGACCAAATTGGACATGTGGTGCAGCCAACGGCCGAACGACCCGAGTCCAATGGTCGGAATTTGAGCACAACGGTAACATTACGTGCGGAGCAAGTAATGCTAACTCCTCAGTTCGAAAGATATCTCCTGCAGCACCGAAGAACAACGTCTTCTGCTGGCAGGTAATCATTCAAAACATAAAGAGATTTCTCTCAGCCTCGCATAGGTTTGGGCTAAGCATCACAGCGGATCTAAGCTTCGAGAACCTATACCCCCCTTAATAGTACGGAGGTCCTATGACTCAAATAAATGAAAGAAGAACAACGAAAAGAATGCTACGTCTTCACTTCGTCTTCGTCTTCCATCGCTGCAGTCAATTTTCTTCGGACAGACTCACCGAACCAATTGCTTCGAGTCAGCAATAACCTTTCGAGGGGTCAACTTCTTCACGTCATTCTTCTCGTTTACAAGTCTTCATGGGATGTAGCTCATTCTTCTCTGCGGTGCAGTTATTCTTCGGTGAAGTTCCTCGAACTGAACACCGGAGACAGCATTCTCTTCGTTACTGCATGGACTATTTCTCTCTGTGTGCACTAGCAAACAAATCAGTCCATGCCTGTTTCTGTCAACAATCTCCAAAACACAGGAGGGCAAGAATTGCACCAACAAAGAGCTTATTGTAAGTGGCACAATTCTTTTTCTCATGCTACTAATGATTGTAATGTGTTCCGTCGACAGGTGCAATCGACAGTTAATGAAGGACGATTGATGTTTACAGAAGGTTCTAAGATGAAGCTCGACACCGACCCTTTTCCTATCAATATGGTCGAGCTTGAGAGTAAGAAAATGCTTATTCGGTCGGATCAGACCGAATCCGCAAGAGAGAAAAATGTTGTTGATGATAATACTCCTCCAAGGATGATCAAACCAAAAAATCCAGAAGTAGGAGTGTGGAAAGTCAATGGAAGAAGGAAACAAGCTCCGAGACCAAAGCCGGCAGCAGTTAGCATGTTATTGGAAAAGTACACCTCCGCAAGGCCAGCAATGTGTTTAATCGGTTTGGAGGTAATAAGCGTCCTAGATCTCCTTCTGGACCTGGCGGTCATGAGCAATGGCAAGGAAGTTCATATGACCAGCAGCCATATTTTGCAATGGAGCCGACATATTGGGGCTGTGCACCTCCTATGTATCCACAATTTCCTTCATGTGGGTTTAATCCTTGGGCGCCATATCCTACAGGCCCAGCAGGTTATTTTCAGCCGGGATGGACTCCGCCGAGGCCTATGTTCAGACCAAACATACATGAGAAAAGGGCTCGGTTCAATGAGGAGGCTAGATCACATGACGCCATTGAGGTTCGAGGATGTCGATCACCGGTACGCAATGTATATGGGAAAAACTATAAGGATGACCACAAGCGCATATGGGTGTCGGTGAAACGTGCTGAACCTAAGATGGGAAAAAGTTCAGATGATTTAAATGCTGCTCATGGTCTGAAAATTGTTGAACATCAGTCAGCTGAAGGTGTTGTCAATAGTACAGAATCAAGCGATGATGTTGGACTAGGATCGGTCCCAAAAGAAATTGTTGGTACAGAGGAGAACAATGGTGTGAATGTGCAGCCAATGGGCCGATCTAATCAAGGTGAGAAAGAAACTAATTCTGGGCATAGCATGCATGCACAATCAGACAAGGCTTTTGTGCTATCCTCACGTACTAATCAAATGTCTAAATCGGCAAGCTCACAAGCTGGTTTGGTCATGGGAAGTTGTGGTTTCAAGTCTAATACCAGTATACATACACGTTGGGATTCAAGCAGTGTACGCGGCAAGAAGTTTAATGCTAATAACGTATATGGTCAGCAGAGAAGTTTTCCGGCTAGAGATAAAATATTTGCCGCAAAAACAGAAGTACGCCAGTACAGGCCAAAGGACCCAGGGGCAGCAAAATTAAGTCAGTCGCGCCAGGGACTAAACCGGCACTTCAGTGGTGCCCAAAGGGACTCACACATACCCAGAAACGACGTGTACAACGACTACGAGCATTGGAAATAAAAGAAGAGATAGCTGAGAAGAAGCGCGATAAATGGTTCAATCAAGATAAGCCAATGGTACCCACAAAGACTTGGAAGGAGAAGCGCATCGCTACGGAGGAAAATAAAAATACGGATGACACAATTGTTGATGGAAATTTAGAGAATAATGGAGATGCACCTACTGATATGGATGTTAATATGGTGTTCGTGTTGCCTGCTGAATTTCGCGCGCCCGAGGCTGAAGTTGCTGAGCTTGTTCTTGGTCCAAAAAATGCTACATTTGAGAAATCAGAGAAGCATGGACAACATCTAAAGCCATTATTTATCAGGGGTCACATTGATGGTAAGCCTATTGGTCGCATGCTCGTCAATGGTGGTGCAAGTGTTAATATTATGCCCTTTTCGGTATTTTCTAAACTGAACCGAAAAGAGAGCAAGTTAATGAAAACCAACATGGGACTTAGCGGGTTCTCAGGATAATTGTCCGAGGCTAAGGGTGTTATTTCTATGGAGCTCACAGTCGGAAGCAAAAGATTGCCGACTGCGTTTTTTGTTGTTGATGTCAAAGGCCGGTATAATATTCTTTTGGGACGCGACTGGATCCATGCAAATTGTTGCATCCCTTGTACTCTACATCAGTGCTTAATTCAGTGGGTTAATGATGATGTGGAGGTGATTGAGGCAGACAATTCTTTTTGTATTGCTTTGACGGAGGCGCAGGTCGATTGGCAACACGACGTGATGCGATGTTTGACCGGTAGGAATTTATCGGACTATGATTATATCAGTATTGGTAGAGATGGTTTTGTACATATAAATGCACAACCGGCTAACGTAGCTCAGCTTAATGATTTATCTATATAAATGATGAATAAAGACGATAGTATTAAGTGGCTGCAAAGACGTACGGAGGAGTATCGTTCCGGAAAGAGCGATATGCATGAAACAATTGAAGATTTTGATGACATGGAAAAGCTTGGACAAGGATTCTCATCGGCTGATCCACTTGAAGAAATTGATATTGGTGATGGAAGTATTCCGAGGCCTACATTTATCAAAACTAGCTTGAAAGCCGATCGGAAAAACAAGGTATGTTTATTACTTCAAGAATTCATTGATTGCTTTGCTTGGAATTATACTGAGATGCCCGGCTTGAGTAGAGATTTAGTAGAACATTGACTACCTATTAAACCTGGTTTTTGGCCGCATAAACAACCTCGTAGAAGTTTCAATCCTAATTTGTATGACCGCATCAAAGAAGAAGTTGATCGGTTGATAAAAGCTAAGTTTATTTGGCCGTGTAGATATGCAGATTGGGTTTCTAATATTGTGCCCGTGGAAAAGAAAAATACAGGTAATATTAGGATTTGTGTTGATTTTAGAGATTTGAATAAGGCTACTCCAAAAGATGAATATCCTATGCCTATAGCCGACATGCTTATTAATGATGTATCGGGAAATAAAGTAATTAGCTTTTTAGATGGTAATGTGGGTTATAATCAAATATTTATGGCCGAGCAAGATATGTCCAAGACTGCTTTTCGTTGCCCAGGCTTTATCGGTTTATTTGAGTGGGTCGTTATGACGTTTGGGTTGAAAAATGCCGGTGCTACATACCAACGAGCTATGAATTTAATTTTTCATGATCTTCTATGCATTGTACTAGAGATATATATTGATGACATAGTTGTTAAATCGGATGGGTTTGATCATCATTTAGCCGATTTAAGATTAGCTTTTGAAAGGATGCGCTGGTATGGGTTAAAAATGAATCCACTCAAATGTGCTTTTGGCGTGTCGGCTGGTAAGTTTTTAGGCTTCATAATTCATGAAAATGGCATTGAGATTGACCCTAAGAAAGTGGAGGCAATTAGAAATTTGGAGGAACCCACGTGTAAAAAGGATGTGCAAAAATTGTTAGGAAAAATTAATTACTTGAGACGATTCATATCTAACCTTGCAGGGAAAATTGAGTCGTTTGTTCCTTTACTTCGGCTAAAGAATGAGGCCGAATTTACTTGGGGGGCAGAGTAACGAGATGCTTTTAATAATATAAAACGATGCTTGTCAAATCCTCCAATATTGCCGGCGCCCAAGTCCGGTGTGCCGTTCAGGTTGTACATTGATGCAGAAGATAGAGTGATCGGCGCGGTGTTGGCGCAAGGGGACAACGGGAAAGAGTACATTATTGCATATTTAAGTCGTCGTTTGCTTGACGCCGAAAGTCGGTACGTGTTTATTGAAAAGTTATGGTTATCTTTATACTATGCATGTACCAAATTTCGACCTTATCTTCTTTCCAGTACGTGTGTGGTAGCTTGTCAGGCCGATGTCATTAAGTATATGTTGCAACAACCGATTCTTAGTGGTAGGATTGGAAAGTGGGCTTACGCGCTAATAGAATATGATTTAGCATATGAATCGTTGCGTGCTATGAGGGGTCAAGTTATCGCCGATTTTATTGTTGATCATTGGATTAAGGATGATGAAAATATTAATTATGTTAGTGTATGCCCATGGAAGATTTTTTTTGATGGATCGGTTTGTATGGACGGACAAGGCGTCGGTAATGTTTTAATTTCACCTAATAATGTTGTTTATGATACATCGGTCCGTTTGAAATATTCTTGTACTAATAACCAAGCGAAGTATGAAGCTTTACTGTTCGATTTACAAAATTTAGTTGATATGGGCGTAAAGGATGTAGATGCTTTTGGGGATTCGCTTCTGGTAGTACAACAAATTAAAGGCGAATTTCAGTGTTTTGATGGATTACTAAATAGTTATTTGGACCGATGTTTGGACATAATTAAGTCTCTGGATACGTTTAGTATCCATCATATACCTAGGGAGCAAAATTATAGAGCTAATTGTTTAGCACAATAGGCATCTGGTTATCACATTAGTAGAGGAAAGTTTTTTATATTAGAAAAACCGATGCATGCTGAGGTAGGAAATGATTCTATCATGTTGGACGCTTTGCCGCAGGGTGCACTTGGTCCTAGGGCAATTGAACAACTAGCAGTACATTGCAGTACAGATTCGGTGCATGAGTCACAAACGACCGAATTAGCAAATAATTTAGAACCAAGTGATTGGAGAGTTCCTCTAGTTAATCATTTAAAGGATCCAAGTCAAACGAGAGATAGGAAAATTCGGCGACAAGCTTTAAAATATACTTTGTTGAACGACGAGTTGTATCACCGAACAATAGATGGGTTATTTTTAAAATTCTTGGATTATGATCAATCTAGAGTAGCTATGGGTGAAGTGCATGAAGGAATATGTGGGACACATCAGTCGGCTCACAAAATGCGATGGTTATTAAAAAGAGCGGGGTTTTATTGGCCGACTTTGCTAGAGGATTGTTTTCGGTACTATAAAGGTTGTGAGGCATGTCAAAAATTTGGTAATGTACAGTTAGCGCCCGCGGCTATGTTGAATCCCATAATTAGGCCGTGGCCATTTAGAGGATGGGGCTTAGATTTTATTGGTGAAATACATCATTCATCTTCTAAAAAACATCGCTTCGTCCTAGTAGCCACTGATACGTCTCCAACATATCTATAATTTATGAAGTATTCATGCCATGTTTATTATAGTTTTATATGATTTTGATGCACTTTTATATGGATTTTATATGATTTTTATGGACTAACATATTGACATAATGCCCAGTGCCAGTTGCTGTTTTCTGCTTGTTTTTGGTTTTCCAGAAAATCCATATCAAATGAAGTCCAAATGCAGCGAAACTTTTTGACGATTTTTTCTGGAAGGAAACTGACCAAGGAAGACCTACAGGGGCCCTACAAGCCACCTGGGCACGCCACCCCCTCCCCTTAGAACTTTGACTCCGCCGCCGCAAGCCTCTGTACCTCCACGATCTCAGCTACAGCCCTTTTCCGGCACCCTGTCGGAGGGGGGAATCATCATCGGAGGCCATCTTCATCATCCCGGCGGTCTCCATGACGAGGAGGGAGTAGTTCACCCTCGGGGCTGAGGGTATGTACTAGTAGCTATGTGTTTGATCTCTCTCTCTCTCTCTCTCTCTCTCTCTCGTGTTCTTGATTTGGCACGATCTTGAGGTATCGCGAGCTTTGTTAATATAGTTGGATCACATGGTGTTTCTCCCTCTCTATATTGTTGTGATGAATTGAGTTTTTACCCTTGAGGTTTCACTATTATCGGATTGAATACTTTTATGGATTTGAGAACACTTGGTGTATGTCTTGCATATGAATACCCGTGGTGACAATGGGGTATTATATTGATTCACTTGATATATGTTTTGGCACTCAACTCACGGATTCCCGAGGTGACATTGGGGTAATCTATGCATAGGGGTTGATGCACGTTTTTGTCCTACTTTCTCCGGTAGAAATCTTGGGGCACTCTTTGAAGTTCCTTGTGTTGGATTGAATATTATGAATCTGAAGTTGTTTGATGCATATCGTATAATCAACTCACGGATACTTGTGGTGACATTGGAGTATCTAGGAGACATTAGAGTTGGTTGATGTGTATCATATGGTGTTATTTTAGTACGAACTCTAGGACTGTTCGTGACACTTATAGGGATGGCTCAATAGATTGATCGGAAAAGATAACTTTGAGGTGGTTTCGTACCCTACAACAATTTCTATCTTATGTTCTCCGCGAATAGGAACTTTGGAGTGATTCTTTATCGCACGTTGAGGGATTGTTATATGATCCAATTATGTTAGCATTGTTGAGAGATTGCACTAGTGAAAGTATGAACCCTAGGCCTTGTTTTCAAGCATTGCAATACCGTTTGTGCTCACTTTTGTTACTTGCTACCTTGCTGTTTTTTTATTTTCAGATTATAAAAACTTATATCTACTATCCATACTACACTTGTATCACCATCTCTTCACCGAACTAGTGCACCTATACAATTTGCCATTGTATTGGGTGTGTTGGGGACACAAGAGATTTCTTGTATTTGATTGCGGGGTTGTTTGAGAGAGACCATATTCATCCTACGCCTCCCACGGATTGATAAACCTTAGGTCATCCACTTGAGGGAAAATTGCTACTATCCTACAAAACTCTGCGCTTGGAGGCCCAACACGAGTCTACAAGAATAAGTTGTGTAGTAGACATCAAGCTCTTTTCTGGCGCCGTTGCCGGGGAGGTGAGTGCTTGAAGGTATATCTTTAGATCTTGCAATCGAATCTTTTAGTTTCTTGTTTTATCACTAGTTTGGTTTATAAAAGAAAACTACAAAAAATATGGAATTGAGGTTGCCTCATATTATTCATCTTTATAATGACTTTCTTGAAAATGATGGATCAGAAAATTGTGCTCAATTGATAGAAGAAGAATTCAATAAAATGTTTGGCATAAAATCTTTGAATGATAAGCATGATTGCAATGTTGTTAGTATGAATTCTATGAATATCCAAAATACTAAAGATGATTGCACTAGTCATGACAAAAATGTTTCTTATAAGCATGTCAATTTTTGTGGAGTGCATAAAGTTTGTGAAGACATGCCTTATAGGGATGATAGATTTTGTAAGAAGAATAAACATGATAGAACCAATTTTTTGCTCAAAGTGATAGATGAATTTGCTACAAAATTATGTTCTCTTTATCCTATTACTTGTGAACTTTGCAATAAAGTTGGTCACCTTAATTTCCAATGCATGCTTTTTTATGATCGAATCGTGTCCAAATATTGCAATAATTTGATCACCCGTGAACTTTATAATGAACTTTGTTTATTTTTGGGGTGTGAAGAATTGACATGTAAAAATAGTTGGTTTGAAGTATTCATTCTCACAGAAGACATTGAAAATAATTTAGAGGAAATCTATATGTTTTGTGTGGTAAATTGCAATGAGAATGCTTATATAGCCATCTATAGAAAAACGGGAAAACAAATAGAATATAAAAGAAATACTAATGGAAGGGTAAAGATTCCCCCTTTCCCTCCTATTTTCTCTCATGATGAAACATGTAACGAGGAGGAGCTTCCTATCCAACCAATCTCTTCAATAAGAAGCTCGGAAGAATTAAATAAACCCACACATAATGTGGTAAAGAAAAAAAAAGAAGGAAAAGTAGAGGTAAAGAGGTATCTCTGCCAAATAATGTTGCTCCTATTATTGTTGTACCTCATGAGAATGAATCAAAAATAATTGTGGAAGATGATACACTTGATGATGATTTTGTTATGCCTATTGCTTGTTGTGATGATTATGATTGGGAAGATAATGATACTTCTTATGATCTTGAAAATCTTTATGGTACCAACTTGGAGGAATATGATAATAATTGTTATACTATTGGTGCTATTCATACTATTGATGATAATAGTGATAATGCTAATGATATGCAAACCAACAAGCTTGGGGATGCTATGTTTGACTGGAATGATATGTTTGAGAATTTATTTGCTGCAAATAACGTTTTCCCTAAGCTTGGGGATGGTATGCTTAATGAAAATGATCTTTTTATTCCCCCTACTTTTGATGAGCAAATTTATTATGATGATGACATGCCTCCTATCTATGATGATTATTGTGATGATACTTATGTTATGAAAAATAGTGATGATTATTATTATAATACTTGTTATAATTATGAAAATCCTTTTACTGAACATCACTCTTTTAATGTGGAAACAATTTATAGTATTCGAGTTTCATACGATACTTCCACTATTATGAATGGGAAGAAAATTGCTTATGTGGAGAGTAGTAAAAATTATATGCTTATGTATCATGACAAGAATGCTTTGTGTGATGGATATATTGTTGAATTTCTTCATGATGCTACTGAAAATTATTATGAGAGAGGATCACAAGCTTGTAGGTGTTGCAATAATATCAAGTTTCCTCTCTATGTGTTGAAAGTTTTGAAGTTATGCTTGTTTTGCCTTCCTATGCTAGTTGATTCTTGCTCCCATAAACTATTTGCTCACAAAATCCCTATGCATAGGAAGTGGGTTCGGCTTAAATGTGCTAGTCATATGCTTCATGATGCTCTCTTTGTGTTTCAATTCTTTACTTTTATGTGAGCATCATTGAAATCATCATGCCTAGCTAAAAAGGCATTAAAGAAAAGCGCTTGTTGGGAGACAACCCAATACTTATACCTTCTGTTTTTATGTGTTCACATGATTAAGCTACTTTGGTAATCATGTTTTATATGTTTTCTTTCAATAATGTGTCAAGTAAAGCCTTTGGGATAGTGTGGATACTTGTTGATTCGATTCTGTGCAAAAACAGAAACTTTTGCGTCCAGTACTGGAATTTCTATTCTGTACTGGAGCGTGAGAAAATTCTGAAATTTTTACAGAGCATTTTGTTAGAAATTTTTTACGTTTTCCTAAATTTTCAGAATTTTTGGAGGTACATAAGTATGGTTTTTAAATCACCCACTATATGCTGTTCTGTTTTTGACAGATTCTGTTTTCGGTGCATAGTTTGCTTGTTTTAGTGTTTCCATAGCTTATATTATGAGATATAAATTGTGGAAATGATAGACTACAGTAGGCATTATGTGAGAACAATTATGAATCTTGTCTTGACAGTACCTAAGTGGATGATTTATTTTTATCATACTAACCTATCTCACAAGTTCCCTTAAGTTTTGTGTGATTGAAGTTTTTAAGTTTTGTGTGAGATATCGATATGAGGAGAATAAGGACCGGCAAGGCCCTAAGCTTGGGGATACCCAAGGCAACCCCAAGGTAATATTCAAGGAAGACTCAAGCGTGTAAGCTTGGGGATGCCCCGGAAGGCATCCCCTCTTTCGTCTTCAAAACTATCGGTAACCTCACTCGGAGCTATATTTTTATTCGTCACATGATATGTGTTTTGCTTGGAGCGTCATTTTCTTTTGTTGAGATTTGCTTTCTGTTATCAATAATCATGTTTTGTATCTTTTAGTTCAATAAAATGCCAATTATAGCCTTTACCATGCTCAGTTTGCAAGTCCACGTGTTGCTGTTTGAAAACACAAAGTTTTCTGTTATGTCCAGAATATTCCTGAATAGTCAGAACATGATAAAAATCTGAATTTTTTACAAAGTAAGCATGCATGAGTTCTCTGTCACGTGGTAATTTTTCAAAAAATTTGGAGTTAGGGAAGTATGAATTTTAAATCCCCCTTTACAGACTGTTCTGTTTTGGCAGATTACTGTTATAGTTGCATTGTTTGCATATGTTTGCTTGTTTAATGATTCTATTTGAGGATAGGAGTATTAAATATGCAGAGACATCTTGTATGCAATGTTAAATTATAATTTTAGTGATTTGCTACAGTATAGAATGTTAAGGTTTTGAGTTGATTTATACTAACTTATCTCACGAGTTCTTGTTGAGTTTTGTGTGGATGAAGTTTTTAAAGATTTAGGAGAAGCCATGATATGAAAGGAATTAAGGAGACACAAGAGCTCAAGCTTGGGGATACGCAAGGCATCCCAAATTAATATTTCAAGAAGTCTCAAGCATCTAAGCTTGGGGATGCCCCGGTAGGCATCCCACCTTTCTTCATCAACAATTATCGGTCAGTTTTGGTTGAGCCTAAGTTTTTGCTTCTTCACATGATATGTGCTATTCCTGGAATGTCATTTTATTTTGTTTTTCTAGCTGTTTGAATAAAATAATAAGATCTGAAATTTTCAAATGAGAGAGAGTCCTCACATAGCTACCTATTTACTAAACTACTCTTTGATCTTCACTTATATCTTTTGGAGTAGTTTGTCATTTATTCTTGTGCTTCACTTATATCCTATGAGTAAATTGTGAAAGAATTGAATATCATAAAGTTGAAATTATATGTGCTTCATATGCTTGTATCATGCCTAGTAGTAATTTCACATTTGGTTTAGAAAGTGAAATCTATTGAAACTTGACAATCACAATATTGGTCGTACAAGCAATTCATGAATGATTAGTATAAGGAAGAGAACTTTCACATATAAATATATTATCTTGGACATCTTTTATGATTGTGAATACCCATTAATTATTTTCAAACTTGAGCAAATTAGTTGAAGTTGGACAAGGAAGACAACGTAATGAGTTATGTTTGGGTATATTTGCATAGAAGTTATATTGTTATGGATCCTCCAACATGTGGTGCTTGCTTAGGATCTTTTGCTAGCCAAAAATTTGTACTAAGTAGAGATACTACTTGTGCATACAAAAGCCATTAAACCCAGTTTCTTGCCATGAGTGTCCACCATATCTACCTATGGATTGAATAAGATCCTTCAAGTAAGTTGTCATCGGTGCAAAAAGCAATAAAAATTGCTCCTAAAATATGTATGATCTTTTATTGCAAGGGAAAATAAGCGTTGTACGAACTTGTGATGGTAAAGAAATAAAAGCGACGGACTGCATAATAAAGGTTGCTATCACAAGGGGCAATATAACGTGACGTTCCTTTGCATTAAGAGCTTGCACATCCAAAAATAAAAAGCGCATGACAACCTCTGCCTCCCTCTGTGAAGGGCCTATCTTCTACTTTATGTATTTACTTTTATGCAAGAGTCAATAGTATTACTTCTCATTTCAACCTTAATTATTCTCTAGTTGGCAAGCATCATGTGGTGGGGAAAGATCTAGGCACATATGGCCAGTCAAATATACTTGATCATGAATTATTATTGTTGACAATTATCTATATGATAAAATGAGTTGGGAGGCGAAACATTGAGCCCCTATCTTTCCCTGTGTTCGATGGATGCCATTTGTTCTAAAAATATGCTTTGAGTACTAGCAATCATAGAAGACTATATGATAATTGATTATGTGGAGCTCTTACTTAGACTTTGTTGAAGATAAGTTGAATTGTAATCGTTTGGTGACTAAGAACATATGTTGTTAAGTTTCAAGAGAATGCATTGTTTGAACCATAACATGTGAATGGATTGCTACTTTATCATGATGAGTTTTATGAGAAAGAGTTGCTATTATGATGCTAGAAAAAGTGATTGAAATTATCATCGATCGAACTTATGCACTATGCTAGCATTCACACTTCATAAATTATTTCTTTTATCATTTACCTACTCGAGGACGAGCAGGAATTAAGCTTGGGGATTCTGATACGTCTCCAACATATCTATAATTTATGAAGTATTCATGCCATGTTTATTATAGTTTTGTATGATTTTGGTGCACTTTTATAGGGATTTTATATGATTTTTATGGACTAACATATTGACCTAGTGCCCAGTGCCAGTTGTTGTTTTCTGCTTGTTTTTGGTTTTCCAGAAAATCCATATCAAATGAAGTCCAAATGCAGCAAAACTTATTGACGATTTTTTCTGGAAGGAAACTGACCAAGGTAGCATCGGGGGAGCAGCAGAAGACCCACAGGGGCCCCACAAGCCACCTGGGCGCGCCACCCCCCTAGCGCGCCCTGGTGCCTCGTGGGCCCCCTGTGGCTCCTCTTCGCGTGATTCCAACGCCAAAAATTCTTATAAATACCAAAAACCCCAGAAATAATCCTAGAACTTTGACTCCGCCGCCGAAAGCCTCCGTACCTCCACGATCTCATCTACAGCCCTTTTCCGGCACCCTACCGGAGGGGGTAATTATCACCGGAGGCCATCTTGATCATCCCGACGGTCTCCATGACGAGGAGGGAGTAGTTCACCCTCGGGGCTGAGGGTATGTACTAGTAGCTATGTGTTTGATCTCTCTCTCTCGTGTTCTTGATTTGGCACAATCTTGATGTATCGCGAGCTTTGTTAATATAGTTGGATCATATGGTATTTCTTTCTCTCTATCTTGTTGTGATGAATTGAGTTTTTACCTTTGAGGTTTCACTATTATCGGATTGAATACTTTTATGGATTTGAGAACACTTGATGTATGTCTTGCATATGAATACCCGTGGTGACAATGGGGTATTATATTTATTCACTTGATATATGTTTTGGCACTCAACTCACGGATTCCCGAGGTGACATTGGGGTAATCTATGCATAGGGGTTGATGCACATTTTCGTCCTACTTTCTCTGGTAGAAATCTTGGGGCACTCTTTGAAGTTCTTTGTGTTGGATTGAATATTATGAATCTGAAGTTGTTTGATGCATATCGTATAATCAACTCACGGATACTTGTGGTGATATTGGAGTATCTAGGTGACATTAGAGTTGGTTGATGTGTATCATATGGTGTTATTTTAGTACGAAATCTAGGGCTGTTCGTGACACTTATAGGGATGGCTCAATAAATTGATCAGAAAAGATAACTTTGAGGTGGTTTCGTACCCTACAACAATTTCTATATTATGTTCTCCGCGAATAGGAACTTTGGAGTGATTCTTTATTGCACGTTGATGGATTGTTATATGATTCAATTATGTTAGCATTTTTGAGAGATTGCACTAGTGAAAGTATGAACCCTAGGCCTTGTTTTCAAGCATTGCAATACCGTTTGTGCTCACTTTTGTTACTTGCTACCTTGCTTTTTTTTATTTTCAGATTATAAAAACTTATATCTACTATCCATACTACACTTGTATCACCATCTCTTCGCCGAACTAGTGCACCTATACAATTTGCCATTGTATTGGGTGTGTTGGGGACACAAGAGATTTCTTGTATTTGATTGCAGGGTTGTTTGAGAGAGACTATCTTCATCCTACGCCTCTCACGGATTGATAAACCTTAGGTCATCCACTTGAGGGAAAATTGCTACTGTCCTACAAAGCTCTGCGCTTGGAGGCCCAACACGAGTCTACAAGAATAAGTTGTGTAGTAGACATCAGCCACCGATTATTTTACTAAATGGACTGAAGCAGTTCCTTTGAAAAATATGACTCATAAGGAAGTTATTAGTTTTGTTTTAGAGCATATTATTCACAGATTCGGCATTCCTCAAACTTTAACTACCGATCAAGGTGCTTCTTTTTATGTCCCATCAATTTCGTGAATTTGCCGAATCTTTGGGAATTAAATTGTTAAATTCGTCGTCTTATTATGCTCAAGCTAATGGACAGGCCGAATCTAGCAATAAAACTTTAATTAAGATAATAAAGAAGAAAATTGAGGAGCATCCGAAAATATGGCATGAGGTACTTTTGGAAGTTTTATGGGCTCATCGGATATCGAAGCATGGAGCAACTCAAGTGGCACCGTATGACCTGGTATATGGTCAAGAGGCGGTGTTACCTGTAGAGGTTCATTTACAAGCTCTTAGAGTGGCCAGACAAAATGATTTGTCGGCTGTAGATTATAATGCTTTGATGATGGATAGGATAGATGACGTTTCAGAAGAGAGATTAAGAGCGTTGCGAGAAATTGAGAAGGAGAAATTGAGAGTAGCGAAGGCTTATAATAAAAAGTTGAGAGAGAAATCGTTTCAAATAGAAGATTTAGTGTGAAAAACGATTTTACCTATTGGAACTAAAGATAGGAAATTCGGCAAATGGTCGTCGAGTTGGGAAGGCCCGTATAAAATTATAGAGATTGTTCCTGGAAATTCATATTTTGTACAATCTTTGCAGGGAGATAAGTTGTCCAAAGCTCTCAATGAAAAATATTTGAAGAAGTACTATCCTAGCATGTGGCAGGAGGCCTGAAGATGTTGTGGCCGATATGTTATTCCAAGTATCGTCCTAAGCAAATTTGGCCGATATATTATTTGAGATATCGCCCTAAGAAAATTTGGCCGATGTATCTTCGGACATCGCCCTGAGTAATGATATGATCAGTAATCGACTTCATCCCACGGTAACTGCAATAGTATTTTTGGTCAATGCGATTGGACCAAAAACAAGGGGGCATGTGTTGATGGTATAATTTGGCTAGTTAGTATATGATGAGCCAAATTAATTCAATGATTTATCAAGTTGATCGATTGATGCATTGTTTAAGTGTTGCAGTTATCTGAGATATGCCTGGCCAGATTTCAGGGATGCGTTGAACTAGCACACTGTTGCCATGGACGTCTTCTAACCAATCTCGTATGCTAAGTTGAACTATCGAGTTTGCATGGGCTATTACATCTGCGTGGATGAAGAAGTGTGTTTAGTACGTGATAGCCATTATTCAGTGTGATAGCGACGTGGCCGAAATATTTTATTATTTCCTTGAAAATACAAGAGTATATCTACGTGACATGGTTAGAACTTGAGCTAGTGCATTATCTGGTATGATTAGCCACATGGCCGGAATATTTTATTATTTTTCTTGTAGGCCCAGGAAGATTTGTATGTGACATGTTAATTTGGCGTCTAGTGCAAATTATAAACAACCGAATCAGGCGTGTCCTAGTCGGTTTTAGCTTCAGAGTTTTAATCTTATACGTCAAGTCCAGCGTGCCATATATATGTAAGGCCGTGGCCGATTGAAAGAAGAACAATCGATCTATCAATACAAACACTACTTTTTCACGTTCGTTTCTTTCTGTCGTTCTTCTCTGCCGAGCCCTAGCAGTCCTAGGGTTTGGTGATCTTTGCCATTTTACACTGAAAAACGGTCGGTTTTCCTCCACGAAAGCGAGGGATTCTTTGTTGCTTTGCCCGGAAAGTAATCGTTCGTCGTCACGGAAGCACGACAAATATCCTGATGTTGCGCGGCGATTTCGCGTGCCAACAGGAAGAGGCGGGAGTCGGGTCAATCGATCTGTCGCACGACGGATGCGGCACTCCCTATTCCATCTGATCAACGGGCCGCTGAGGGAGGTGGAAGAGGAGGCACGACCTCGGAGCAGGAGGCTGCCGCCTAGCACGCATCTGACTGCGACTATTTTATCCATGAGCTGGAGGATAAGGTATTCACCTCTAAAATCACACTTCTGTTTTCCCCGTTTCCATCTGAAATATGGATTACCAATATACTACTCTCATTTGGATTTGCACATGAAAGTAGTATAAATACTTGCACCGAACTGTATGATTTGTTGAGCCAAGTGTTGAGTCTGATATGGGATCTTTATGCTTTCAGAGAAGCGCATCTCTGAAATTCACAGATTTGAACCCAAAGAGATGCATCTAGACAATGGTTGCATGAGTGGTTCCAGTGTCATATACGCCAACATGGTAAGCATGTCTTCTTGTCTGATTCTAAGTTAGTTGTAGAAGTATTCCATGCTACTATTTGTTGACCAAAATTGGCTACCAGGTTGGAGATTTGGGATCGGATGCTGTGCCAAGAACGAGGGACCAAGGTGCTGAACTAACAGCAGGGGGAGGATGATTCTTTAGGTACCAACATAGCCGTTGACTAGAGAATTAAGTTAACCGTTTGCTTTACTTGAAGCTCCAAATTGTAGTTATTTTATTCATTCACTAATTTTGTATAATCTTAATCTAGGAGGATTATCACTGTATGATATGAGATCCCGACGTTTAGCAATGATAAAAGTCTGACGTTGAATGGCTCTTTTCGGAAGTACAGTTGTAAGATCTATGATTCTAGCTTCGGCCTTTAACTGGACAGTACTAATTGGACATATAATTGATGATTTATGCACAACAAGATATTCTGTTGTTTTTAGTTCTTCAATCAGATTCATCTAGCCCTTTGTTGACTTTCTAATTGTTCCACCCTCTACCTCTGAAACTCAGAAATCAGAGAAAGGTCATTGGCATATCCCTGTCACTGACGAAGATTTGCTAGAGAGGAAGAGGACCAGAATGTTTTTTCTATTGTTGGGGACATGCATAATACATATAGATAAATTTGGACCATTTATAACAGAGAGATTTCGTGCCAAAAATATTAACAAAATTTGCTCTGTGTGCATGAATACTAATAATTTTGGTTATTTCGTTCTGTTGAGATGATGATAAAATTTGTCTCCAGGTTCTTAAAACTTGCACTCTTCTGTTATATTTCACAGTTTGGTCGACATATATTGCATCTTTCACTGTAAATCATGGTTGCATTACAGTGCTTCCCATTTAACAAAGATTTATGTTGATCCCATGTAACTAAGTTCTGGTCTGATCATGCAATTGTCTTTTTTTCTTTCTATTTTGTGCAGATTGATGGAAGAGCTTTGTATAGAACTGAAGATTGGGATGAAAGGAAACATAAGAGAGACAATTCAGTAAGTTTCCCTAGGGAGGCAAAAATAGTTTCCTGGTTCATTTAGGAAATTATCTGACTGCTGTAATATTCATGCGATATGTTTTACTAAGCATTTGTATCAAATGTTCTACTACACTTTTAGTCTGTCAGAAATTATTGGCTCTTCCATTTTTCAAATTTTTTTAGTGTGATCTATTTCTGTACTAATACCCATTTAACCTTTCGCTTGCTGGTGAAAACTGTGAGCACGAAGCTGTTAGATTATTACTGGTAAGTTACTTACAGGTTTTGAAATGTTGCAGACTAGGTATTCTTTTTGGCAGTTTATGCTTAACACTTTCTGTGAAGTACAAATGGTAAAGCGAAAGAAAAATGATGCGAGCCGAAGAAGAAAGCTGACGCGGTGATGGTGGTGACCGACGAGGAGGAAGAGCTGGGTTGCATGAGCATCGCGGACGCGCTGCTAAGCGAGTTGGAGCTACTGCACCCCTAGCCCGAGTGGAATGAGCTCATGGAGCGCCTCTAAGGGCCCGACAGCGATGGCAGTAGGCGTTGCCATTAGATCTGGAGGTAGAGGGAGGCGCCACGAGGAGCGGCAACTGAGGACGGGCAGCAGCGACTGTGACAAGCAAGCCGTAGCAGGCGTGCGCGACTCCTTGCCGATCACCTGACAGTCCAAGCCTGCAATAGTGTCGATTCGGGTAGGTGCATGGCATGGCCAAATCCTGCCCGATCTGGGCCAACCAATGGACATGTTATATGCATTGATCTCCCAATCCAACAGGCAACACATGTCTGCAAACGGTCCTGAAAAAGGTCATTCGATAAGAAAAGTAAGTGCTTAGTTGTGCTCAATTTTCTCCTAAAAGAAACAGTTAACTTGACTTCATTGTAGAAGACTAGGGTTTGGCAATGCAACTCTCGATGTATTGATCGGGTGCAAACGCACGTATATATCATGTACAAGGTGGGCCTCAACCTCATCTATACAATGAATAAGAGGTGGGCCAAGAATACAAAATACACATGCAAACCATATATTCAACACCCCCCGCAGTCGAAGCGTCGCCAGAGACACAGAGACTGGACTTGAACTCCTCAAAGGTGGGAGTAGGCAATCCCTTAGTCATCACATCTGCGAACTGTTGTGCTGTCGGAACATGAAGAACCCGAATGGTCGTCCAAGTAGGAGATGGCACACGGACATAGGTACCACATCAAATTCCAATGTATCTTCATATGCTCCAATCTTGAAGGAGACTTGAACGGTGTGCTCGACTTGGATTGTGCCGGAGTCGCTTAGCCATTGGACCTTGTAGGGGCGAGGGTGCTTCTTCTTGACCAATTGGAGCTTGGAGCATAATTCTTCACTTGCCAAGTTGTGGCAACTTCCGCCGTCGATGATGACCTTGACGGAACGTCCTTGAATACCCGCCTTGGTGTGAAAGATGTGGCAACGTTGGTCTTCATCTTGATGTTGTTGGAGAGTCAGGACCTTTGAGACAACAAGGGCGGGGCTTGAATCGTTGTCGCAAAAGATTTGCGCATCTTCGTCTTTATTCACTTGGCGGTGCATGGCCACTTGCTCGATGGCTTCCATTTCATCTTCACTCAGGGAATCGTATGTGCCGTCGGCGTTCAAGATCATAGTGCGTCGTGTTGGGCACTCGAAGGACTTGTGGCCTCGGCCTTTGCACGTAAAGCACTTGATGTCACTTGTTTTGTCGGTGGCATCCGAAGGAGTTGTAGAGGACGAAGCTCTTTGCTTGGAGTTGCTTGTAGTAGTAGGAAGACGACTCGAAGATGTCGTTGATTGCTTGGAGCTTGACTTGTCATCGGTGCTTGGTGTAGCTCGAGTCATGGAAGGAGTTGTAGAAGTCGTTGAAACTTGAGTGTATGAACCGTAGGTCTTGGAAGAGTACTTGGAGTACTTGTAATCTTCTTGTACTTGTCGCTCCGCTTTGGTTGCTTGGTGCACTAGCTCAAGGAGGTTGGAGTACGGTTGGAAGTCCGCAATTTTTTTGATTGGATGGTTGAGGCCATTCAAGAAACGCGCCATAGTTTGTTCATCATCTTCCTTGACGTTGGCTCGTATCATTGCAATTTCCATCTCTTGGTAGTACGCTGCAACCGACTTGGTGCCTTGCTTGAGGAGTTGAAGTTTCTTGAAGAGGTCACGGCTATAGTGTGTAGGCACAAAACGAGCTCGCATAACATCCTTCATTTGATTCCAAGTGGTGATAGGTGGTTCGCCTCTCTCTTGGCACCGTTCGATCACTTGCTCCCACCAAATGAGAACATAGTCTTGGAACTCGAGAGATGCCATGGCAATCTTCTTTTCCTCGTCGTAGTTGTGAAGACGAAATATCTTGTCAACCTTCAACGCCCATGAAAGGTATTCTTCGGGATCATTGCCACCGGAGAATTTAGGCATGGTGAACTTGAGCTTGTCGTAGCGCTCCTCATTGCGTTGTCGGCGGTGGCGATGATGCTCTTGCCGTGGAGGTTGATCTTCTAGCTCATCTTCGTCGTGGTCATCTTGATTGACTTGACGTGGTTGCCTTGGGATGCGTGCACGGTTTCGCATCTCTTGTTGCTCCTCAAGTCATGCGGCATCTTCTTGTTCGCGCACGCGACGGTTGCGGTCGGCGATGTTGCGAGTTGATTCGCGTAGGGCACGTTGAGATTCAAGTGCTTGCTCATCACGACGTTGTCGTTCTTGGTGTAGGGCGTCGTCGTCTTGGTGCACTTGATGTTGGTGTTGTGGAACTTGATCTTGGTTCCCGTTGGCTTGATCTTGCCGTTTTTGTCGTTCGCGCTCTCGAAGGCGGTCTTGCAAACCATTGCCATGGAATGGGTTTCGTGAAGCTTGCCGGTCGTCATGTTCGTGAGAGCGATGAGAGCGTGCTCGTGGAAGACTTGCATCCGAAGAAGTGTCCGAAGAGTGTCGGCTCGAATGGCGCCGTCTTGATCTTGATGAAGACGAAGTGGAAGAAGGGCGGTTGATCATCATGTCGCGCAATTCCTCCATTTGAGATGAAAGCTTGGCGTCGAAGTAGTTCCTTGTTCGCGTTTCGGAGTGGCGCAAGTCGGTGGCGAGTTGCTCGATGCGATCTCCCAAAGCTTCACTTTCTTGGTGTAGCGCTCGTTGGACTCCGAAAAGTTGAGCCTTGGTGACGTAGTTGTTCGGTGCGTCTTCTTGCTCATCGAAGAGGGGGTTGATACAAGTGCTCGGCCTATCCATGATTCTCAAACAAGTGTTAGTGGAAGAAAGGAACGAACTAGACCAATGTACTTTATCCAATGTTGAAGATGGGTCAATGGTCACCCAATATGGTATTATGGAAATAGTGCAATTAGTACCGGGTCGTGTCAATTCTCACACCTACACAAGTAAAGCTTTTGGAGGAGTTTGGTTAGGATGGTGGCACAAAATATTTGCAATTGTAAGCAAGATATCAACAATGTTGAGAAAGATTCGCAAATTCGCAACTGCAACAAGTAGACCAAGCAAAGTTACACGGAACACACACACGGATAGATAAGTGAGGTCGTGCAACCAAGGAATGAGCACAAAATGTGGAACACCCGGAAACGCTCGTGTTGCACAACTCTAGAGAGACACTAGCACGATTGCTTAATAGGCGGATATGACACTTGTGCACAACCTATAGGATGCAAAACGATCAACTTCAATCTCAGTATGCTTTGTATGTATGAGTCCCGGTGAACTTGTCACAATGATCCAAGATGATCAAATATGATATGTGGCGATGCTATGACTATTGCTTACAAGCTTGTAGTTGCTCTTTCTCTTTTGCTTAAAAGCTTTCTTTCTTTTGCTCTTTTTCGTTTGGCCACTTATGCGATATGTTCTCACGATGGTAGCAATGATGGATATTCGGAAACAAAATTTGGGGCACACGAGATGATATGATGATATGTTGGTAACACTAGAGTGCACAAGTTATCGTTGCCCGCAATACTCAATGGCTAGTCTCGTAGGAAAGCGACGCAAAGGAGGGCCTTTGGGTTACAATGCAATGGGAAGGGAATAAACGAGTTGTCTTCGAGGTTACCGTCCTTACTTATGGTGTGTTGTCACTATGGTGGTGAGATGGTCGTTGTCGATGTCGAGTCTGGGGCGATGATGAGTGGCGGTGAAGTCGTTGTCGCACCGGCCTAGATAGCCGAAACACACTAGGACACGGAAAAACCTCAACTCAAAATCTCAAAGAAAATGGCAAACGAAGTTGTCGAAATGGTGGTGGTGGTCTAGGTAGGTATGGGGTAGTGGTGGAGCGATGGTGGGGCGCGGGGAACAATGTGGAAGTGGTGGCGGTGGCGGAAAAGCTGCTTAAAAAAATTCAGCCGAAATCAGACGAAGCCGGATGATCCGGGCCTCGGTCCGGCTGATCCGGGTCCTGGTCCGGATCGTCCGGGCAGGTCAACTCGGCTCGGGGAGGGGTCGGGTAGGGCTCCAAATTCCGGAATTTCACGGATTTTCAGAGGGGAATCGGGGTGGGGATGGTAGGGAAGGGTAGATCCACTTGCAACACACGAAATCCACGGATCAAAAACAACAAAACATCATCAAACTCACAAATCACAAAAAAATTTGGGGGGCTATTTTTGAGGGAATTTTCGAAATTGGGGAAAAACACACAAATTGAGGGTAGAAGGTGGAGGGAAAGAACTCCAATTTGTGAATCAACCTGGCTCTGATACCAAGATGATGTAGGGTGGAACCCTAATGGTGTCGATCTTTTCACAATTGGAGGGGAAAAAGGCAAGAACACGAAGAACACAAACACTCAATTGACACAATCACAATCACACATGCACTAGATCCACATACACACACGGAGGAATTCTCGATCCAAAGTCAACACAAGAGGATACACGGTAGTAGTTCGTCCCGATCCGCGAAGGAGTCGAGGTCTTGAAATCCGTAGAGGATCTTCTCACATGGGGGCCATGGAGGTCTTGATCTCCATGGGGGAGAGGTGGATGAGCAAAGCTCTATCTCAAAGAGCTATCTACTTTGCTAACCCTAAAACTTAGAGAGGGTACGGTATATATAGTCTAGGGGGCGAGGGAGGTACATGGGCTGCGGCCCAACTCATGCACGCAGGCAGGGTCCGGATGATCCGGGTGTTGGTCCGGATGATCCGGGCTTCGGATGTCCGGATGATCCGGGTCGGCGTCCGGATCGTCCGGGTGTGACGTAGCAGCTGCAGGTGGTCCGGATGTCCGGGTGCTGGTCTGGATGTCCGGCTCCTTCCGGATGATCCGGCCTGGCGTCCGAATGATCCGGCTTCAGTGAACAAGGTACGGGTGTCTCTGGGCGTATTATCCGGATCGTCCGGGCCGGCGTCCGGATCGTCCGGGTTGGGGCCGGATCGTCCGAACGGCGGTCCGGATCGTCCGGGCAAGTCCTGACTTGGCCTTTTCCTTCTCCGTCTTCGTGATTGCTTCTCTCCTTCAATCGTACTTCCTCCTTAGCATCTCCATGATGATTTCCATTATACCTGAGTATGCACAAGGTCTCCGTTTGAGGTAGCATCCAATTCTCATGTGCATCGAAGGGAAATTGTAAGAGGAGTGATGTCACCTCGTTCTCGATCGCTCTTGCTTGTCCTCGTGTCATCGGTCCTCGTGGCACTTGAGGTGACGTAGGTGAGTCCATGGGGATGACCACGGGATGCTCCGCATCATCTTCGCGCACAAAATGAATATCGAACTCGATGTGCTTCGTCCGGCGATGATGAACGGGGTTGGCGGAAAGGTAGACGGCGGATACATTATCACAATATACCACCGTAGCCTGGGAGACGTCATGACGCAACTCCTGTAATAGCTGTCGAAGCCAAGAGCACTCGGCAACTGCGTCGGCGACTGCTCGGTACTCAGCCTCCGCGCTTGAGCGCGATACCGTAGGTTGTCGTTTAGACGACCACGAGATGAGGGAGGGACGGAGGTAGACGCAGTAGCCGGAGGTGGAGCGGCGCGTGTCGGGACAGCCAACCCAGTCAGCATCAGAATAAGCCACCATATCCAAAGACGAAGATGCCATCAATGTCAATCCGAGAGCCATAGTGCCTCGAATATACCGTAAAATCCGCTTCACCAGGTTCCAATGAGAGTCACGCGGGGAGTGCATATGAAGGCACACCTGCTGAACTGCATACTGCAAGTCCGGTCTGGTGAGTGTCAGGTACTGAAGAGCACCAACAATAGAGTGGTAAAACGGAGCATCCGACGCAGGAGAGCCATCAAGAGTAGAGAGCTTGGCCTTTGTATCGACATGAGTAGCAACTGGTTTGCAGTTGAGCATGCCGGCGCGCTCAAGCAACTCATGTGCATACTTCTGTTGATGAAGAAAAAACCCATCCGGTCGCCGAACCACCTCAATGCCAAGAAAATAGTGCAAGGCACCCAGATCCTTGATAGCAAACTCATCACGCAACCGAGTAATAATCTGCTGGAGAAGCTCGACGGATGAGGCTGTCAGGATAATGTCGTCGACGTAGAGTAGCAGGTAGGCAGTCACATGGCCGTGATGATAGACAAACAGTGAGGCATCCGATCGAGTGACGGAGAACCCAAGCTGCTGAAGAAAACCGGCGATACGCTGGTACCAAGCACGAGGCGCTTGCTTTAGGCCATAAAGGGACCGTGAGAGCAAGCACACATAGTCTGGATGAGTAGCGTCGACGAAGCCTGTGGGCTGCTGGCAATACACCTGTTCGGCAAGATGACCGTGGAGGAAGGCGTTGGAGACATCCATCTGATGCACAGGCCAGGCACGAGAGACCGCAAGCTGAAGGACGGTGCGGATCGTGCCCAGCTTAACCATGAGCGCAAACGTCTCAGTGAAGTCAACGTCGGCACTCTGGCGGAAGCCACGAACCACCCAACGAGCCTTGTAGCGCTCGAGAGTGCCGTCCGGACGAGTCTTGTGGCGGAAGACCCATTTGCCAGTGATGACATTGGCGTGTGGAGGCCGAGGGACGAGCTGCCAGGTGCGGTTCCGCTGGAGAGCGTCAAACTCTTCCTGCATCGCAGCGAGCCAATGAGGATCCCGGAGGGCGGCTCGAGCTGACGATGGGAGAGGTGACGGCGCGGAGGTAGAAGCAGCGAGAAGATAGTCATCGCTGGTATACCGCATGCTCGGGCAATGAATGCCAGCCCGAGACCGAGTCAGCGGGCGGGGCAGCGGGTCCGGCCCAGCGACGGGTGACGATGCTGAGGAAGAACCCGTCGCGGCTGAGGTGCCGGGTGATGATGCACCGGCGGAGGGGGACGTCGAGGACGCCGGGGACGCCGCCGAGGACGCCGAGGGCGCCGCAGTCGGCGTGGCCGACCCAGCAAGGGACGGGTCCACCGAGGCAGCCGCGTGGGGAGGTACTCGACCCACGGCACGAGGGGTGGCCTCAAAACCAGGAGGCGGCCCAAGAGTAGCTCGCGAGCGGCCACCACCAGAGGAAGGCGTCGAGGGGCCCCTTGGGACCGGCGAGGACGCAACGACCGGAGGTACCTGCTGAAAGGGAAAAACCTTCTCATCAAAGTAAACGTGTCGTGAAGTGATCACGCGATGTGAGATAGGATCGTAGCAGCGATAGCCTTTGGTGTTTGGTGGATAGCCGATGAAGATGCAAGCCAAGGAGCGAGGAGCAAGCTTGTGAGGAATGGTGGAAGCGATGCTAGGGTAGCAAAGACAGCCGAAGATGCGTAACTCATCGTAAGTCGGTGGAGTGCCGAACAAGAGGTGACGAGGCGCAAAATTCCCGCGAGTGCGACAAGGTCGAATGTTAAGAAGAAGTGATGCGGTGGCGAGGGCGTCCGGCCAAAAACGTGGTGGCACGTTGGCATGAAAAAGGAGCGTGCGAACGCAGTCATTAAGAGTGCGAAGAACACGCTCGGCGCGCTCATTTTGTTGCGAAGTGTACGGGCAAGTGAGATGAAAGATCGTGCCGTGTGTGGTAAGAAGATCGCGGGTAGCGAGGTTATCAAACTCCTTCCCGATGTCGGTTTGCAATGCATGAATGGGACGTCCAAACTGCGTGAAGACATAGGAGTAAAATGCGGTGAGAGTGGATATAACATCGGACTTTCGCCGCAACGGGAAGGTCCACACATAGTGCGAAAAATCATCAAGGATAACAAGATAATAAAGATAGCCCGTATTACTTGCAACTGGAGAGGTCCACACATCACTATGAATTAACTCAAACGGGTATGATGCGACATGCGATGAAGTGCTAAAAGGAAGACGAACATGTTTGCCAAGACGGCAAGCATGACAAGTATGATCGTCGATTTTATTACAAGTGAAAGAAAAACTCCGAAGTATATGACGAAGGGTGGCGGGGTTGGGATGTCCCAAGCGAGCATGCCAGAGGTCCACACCGGTGGAGAGAGCGACGGGAGCGGCGGTGGCGGTGGAGGCAGACGAGTGGACCGGGTAGAGCTCGTCGGGGCTGTCAAATCGGTGGAGCACCATCCGGATGCGAGAATCCTTAACAGAAAAACCAAACTCGTCAAATTCAACGGTGGCAGGATTTTCACGAGTAAAAGAACGGACAGAAACAAGGTTCTTTATGAGATTAGGAGAGACAAGTATGTTAGATAACGACAAAGGCGTAGATGTAGATGGAAAAGTAGCATGGCCAACATGTGTAATCGGAAGGGAGGAACCATCACCGACAGTGATACGAGTGGAAGTATGGACGGGATAGGAAGTATGGAGGTTATCGGGATGAGAAGACATGTGAGCCGTAGCTCCAGTATCCATATACCAGTCACCACCGCCGGTGTAGTTTGTTGGCGTAGGGGCGGAGTGAAGGGCCGCTAGAAGGGCCGGATCCCAGGGCGCCGGGGGAAGTGGAGGCGCCGACGGCATCGGCTGCTGCTGGGGCGCCGGGAGCAGCGGGGGAAGCCCGCCGGACAGTGGCAGCGGCCCATAGGGCGGCGGCGGTCCGTACACCAGAGACGGCCCGTATGACGGCGACTGCGCGTACGGCAGCTGGGCGGCGAGGAGCGCCTGATGAGCAGCGGGGCGGGCGCCGAAGAGGCCGGGAACAGGGGTGCGTGGGACAGGCATGGAGTACGCATGGACGACGCCGGTCCGTGGGTTATGCCCGGCATGCCAGGGGGCCGGCTGGTACTGCTGCTGCTGTTGGCGCGGCGCCCCTCCCTGGGCGCCAGCCGGCTGCTGCTTGCGGCCGCGGCGGCCGCCACGGCGGCGATTAGCGGGGGCCGCCTGTGGCGGCGGTGGTGGAGGAAGAAACCCCGCCGGCGGCTACGGATAGGGGCCCGGGGCGGGCCGCTGCTGAGGGGGGACCGGGGCGGGTGGGGCGCCGCCGCGGGACGTCCCGGCAGCGAGGGCGGTATGGGTGGCCCGGGTGCGCGCCATCTTCATCCGCCGTTCCTCCAGTTTCAGATACGCCACAACCTTGGGAAAGGTCGGATCGGGGATGAGGGTGAGGTTGGAGGCGGCGTTCCCGAATTCCTCGTTCAAGCCGGCGGTGAGGGTGCTGAGGAGAAGCTCATCGGAGACCTTCTCGCCAAGGTCACGGAGCTCGTCGGAGAGCTTCTTGAGGCGCATGCAATAATCGTCAATGGACGAGTCGTGCTGCTGGCACCCAAAAAACTCGCCGTGAAGGAAGACCTTGCGTTGAAGTTTGTTGTCGGTGAAGAGACCGTTGAGCTTGGTCCAGACGGCGTGAGCATCATCCTCATCACATACCACCGTGTGAAAGAGGTCCTTCGAGATGGTGGTGTAGAACCAGCGGATGAGAGTGGCGTCGATGGTCATCCACTCATCATCGTTCACCATGAGACTGGAGTCCACGGAGCCATCGATGTGATCATGGAGATTATACTCACGGAAGACGAGAGAGAAGTAGGTTTTCCAGGCATAGTAGGTGGAGGTGTGGTGGTCGAGGACGACGGGAACGCGAGGAAGGATGTCGAGGTCGCGGATGAGCACGGGATCGGGACCGGCGAACGGGTTGGTGCGGTTGGAGATGGAAGAACCGGGGGAACCCATGACGAAGGAGAAGGAGAGGCGCGGCGGCTGCGGTAGATGGGGGCAGCGGCGGCGGTGGGAAAGTGGGGAGCGGGCGGAAGCAGTGGAGGAGGGCGGCGGCGGCGACACAGGGCGGCGGCGGGGGGCGGCGGCGGCAGCGGCGATGGGAGTCGCGGCTGCGGCGGCGGCTGGGGGTTAGGGTTAGGATCAAGAGGTAACTGATACCATGTAGAAGACTAGGGTTTGTCAATGCAACTCTCGATGTATTGATCGGGTGCAAACCCACGTATATATCATGTACAAGGTGGGCCTCAACCTCATCTATACAATGAATAAGAGGTGGGCCAAGAATACAAAATACACGTGCAAACCATATATTCAACATTCATAGTCCATACAATATTTTATATGCATCATAACTAAGTTTTCTATGCTGCAGAATTTGGTGGTTCTGCGTCACTAGGCAAATCAGGGAGTACCCAATCTGTAATGACAGGTGGTGGTAGACACCTGGTATTTCTACATTGATGAAATGGTTTATGTGGAATTAAAAAATGGAGAGAGAGAGAGAGAGAGAGAGAGAGAGAGAGAGAGAGAGAGAGAGAGAGAGAGAGAGAGAGAGAGAGTTCAGAAAAAATAAATGTGAATGGAGATTAACACCGGTTTCTGTTTTGTAGAATAGTAGTGATGCATTCTCTTCCGACATGCTCCAAATGATGGTTATTATGCAGGATTGGTAAGACAAACTTCTGGAGATTGGTTTCTCATCATGCAGCTCCTTGTGATGTTGAAATTAGTGTTTCGCTCATTTCTTTCCTTGCTTCCTGTAGCAGTCGTATTCATAGTAGGTTGAGAATTCATTTATGGAATAGTCCACTGATGTTCCGTAATGAGCTTTCTGCTTATATTAAACTGATGTACATTTGTGACAATGCAACAGGGAGATGGATGTAATGTCCTTGTCCATGCCGTTTGCTTTTGTGGGAAGAAAAATAAATGTTGAGGTAAAGGGGGCTCATAGCTTGAAGGCGTTTGGTCCATTGATGTAGTAACTAACAACTTCGTTCGGCTGCTAATTGCTTTGCCTGAAAGCTGTCTTTCAAAAAAATAATTTACTCTGTTTAATGGTTCTCAGTGTGGTTTTCAATGGTGGACGTGACATCCGACGATTGCCGAGGAAGAAAGGTGCGAGGGAGAGAATCAATTTGTGGTTTATGAATGGAAACCTTGTGTCAACATGTTTGGCACGTTTTGTTTATTACTCAATGGCATGATCATTGCGTTTTTATGTTATTTCGTGGCAACGACAATCAACTAGGGCTTAGTTTATTTTTGGTACTGGTTTATAGTTTGTTACTCAGAGAAATTGAGTGACAACTAATACTACTATGTTTATGATGCCAGGACAATGTTGCTATGTACACTATGTTTGTCTGGTTTGAACCAATGTTTTAGTACTGGTTCTTTGACTGCATGGCATGGGAGGATCTTAATAATATGCGATAGATATGATTGGCCTTGCACCACTAAAATATGTATGCACCCGTTGCAACGCACGGGCACTGTCCTAGTAACTCTAATCAGCATATGGTCCTGATGTATGCGGGCAGCGTCGGATGACGGCCTCCCGCATCCGTGTTAAATTTGCGGTCGCCGTTGGAGATGCCCTTACACATGAGACCCACCTATTGCTGGCTTACTATTTCTTCCCCAATTTCCCACGCACACCACGCTGCTCAATCCCATCCAACTGCTTGACCGTCGACACCACCATCTGATTGCGAGCATGTCCTGGGGGAGCGTGCGAGCCGGCATTCCCTACCGGGTGGAGGTTCTCCACGCCCGGCGTACGTTGGCATCGGCAGCCCATCGAGGTTCCCCCAGCGGCACGAATCGGACGGAGCGGCGCCCGAGGATGCAGGGCGAGCAGCGATTGAAGAGGGGAGGGGGGGAAGAGGAGGATGCGTAGCAGGCAGCGGCCGAAGGGGAGGAATCAGGGTGTTGATTCCGGCGGCGAGCGAATTGGAGAAAGGATGTGGCGATCCACCGCTGCCGCGCAGACCACACCGAGGGGCTCGCCGCGCAGAGGACCTCTGCAGCACCCAACACCAAGGAGCTCGAATGCCACGCCTTCGCCTTCGCCTTCGCCGGCGGACGACGAGTTCAGAGCCAGGCGAGGGCCAGCAGTTGGATATAACCACATACCTAGATGGAGTGCGCTCCAAAAGAGGCCTCCGAGACGACAAATATGGAGGCTGGGAGGCTAGATATGGAGAGCCCATGGCACGGGATGGCGATTCTGCTAGAGTTGCTCTCACAAACATCAGTGCTTCTTCTAACCAAAATAAACACAAAGGGGTGCAAATAACAACTAACACAACGGCATAAGCATTAAAAACTACATATTGCGAAAGGCTCTAGTTTCCCCAATTAAATAACGATGGTCCTTTCCT
Organism: Elymus sibiricus; assembly: GCA_039707655.1. Classification (NCBI taxonomy): domain Eukaryota; kingdom Viridiplantae; phylum Streptophyta; class Magnoliopsida; order Poales; family Poaceae; genus Elymus; species Elymus sibiricus. Next base: position 41,886,707 of record CM077670.1, read on the forward strand.
CAAAAAGAACAAAAACCAATATACATAGTTTAGAGATTGCCATCAATGCATGTCGCCTCAAATTAAAAAAAAATAGAATTCAACTATCTGTTCCATGGGCATTTGACGCAATGTCCTGATCTGAGTCGGTGTGCAAGAAAAGCTTCTCAACACCAGAAATCCGTCGGAAAGTGCTGATGAAGTTTGGGGTCCCGAATAGGGGATCAATGGAAATTTGTGCCACCCTCAGCAATGGGAGCTCCCCCGCAATTTGGCATCCGTTGTCAAGGAACATGGTCAACGTTAGGAAACGGAGGTTGGGCGCCCTGATGACGCATGTTTCTATATCAGCCTCGTCGTCGCCGATCATGACATCATTCAACAAGAGCCTCGTGAGGTGCGGTGCCGAGGAGATTATGAGTTGGAGTTGCGCCGCGGCGCCATGGAAAGGGAGGACCACATCGTCGAGGGAGAGGGTGCAGAGGTTGGGGAAGCCTGCGAAGCCCTGAGGAGCGCGCAACAAGTGTGGATCGCGTGCGGTGGAGGATCCCCGACCGAACCAGATTTGTTTTTTCGATGAAGCCGACCGAACCAGATGTCGAGGTCGGGGACGGATTCCCATCGACGGTGCCAAGCGGCGGAGAGACAGCAGGTGCCGACCAACTTCTCGAAGGGGAGCCGACGGAGGATGTCGTCGAGCATCTCAGGCGGGAGGGACATCAGGTAGTCCAGCCCGGCCATCGGTGCCTCCTCCACCCGCCGTTGACTCGTGGAGGAACCCACGCCCCCATCCTCTCCGTTGGGGATTTGTGGGCTGGTGTAGTGGGAACGAGGGGGTGCTCCAGCCGTTGGAGCTGAGCCATAGCACATGGCACAAGAAAGAAAAAGAAGAAACAAAAGGGGAGGTTGGCAAGCAGGAGACGACACCCTAGAGCCTGACATGGTATCCACCAACGTCGTTGAACGCCCTGCTTAGCCGAGACCACATTGTAGATACCGGTGTGCTACCAAAGTCGTTGAACCGCATCACAAAGAACAAACTAAGCAGTCAGCAAACACACCAGGCAGATGAGCAGACACCACAAGCCACGACCTAACGAGGATCACTAATCTCATCGAACCTCGAGAGCAAAAAAAGACACTAGAAAAGGATGGGAGCACTTCAAGCGAAGCCAAAGGGCGTCTGTCACTCCAGACCACTGGGGTCACGCCGGGCATAAAACCCGATACCCGAAGCCCGAACCCGAAAAACCCGAACCCGAGTAACCCGAACACCATATCGGGTAGCAGATTTGAAAACCCGAATTTATTTCGGGTAATTCGGGTAACAGACCACGGTACCCGAATAACCCGAAATAACTAGTCAGCCTAGCAAAAACCCCGGATAGAGAGAGATGTGTTGATCTGTGGCAGTGTGATGTGCGAGCTGTGATAGTGTGATGTACTGATGTGTGAAGTGTGAGTCTGTGACCGTGGCATGTGTGATGCTGCTGCTGTAATTTTAGTCTGTTATATTTATGAATTGTGACAAATTTGAGCTGCTGTTGTAGAACTTTTAGTGCAAAATTGAGGTTATGCTGGCATTTTTCGTCCTTGTTTACTACTATTACCCGAACCCGAACCCGAATTTGCGGGTAGCAAATTTTCCACACAAAATTCGGGTATCATTTTTGGAAACCCGAATTATTTTTTACCCGACCCGAATTTCCGAATTACCCGACCCGAATTTGCGGGTAAACCCGAACGCCCAGCGTGACACTGGGTGGGGGGGGGGGGGGTCGAATGGCATCACGCGGCCGAGTCGACATTACGACACTGGTGTGTCGCCAATCTGGACGAAGAGCTGCGCATAGCCGAGGCCAGGCTACAGGACACCACCTAGTCACGGTAAGGCCATGGCAACTTTGCAGGATCCGCGCAAGAGGCGGGCACCAGACTTAGAGCAACCGCCGGCCCAAAGCAGCCGCCACCCCTCTTATCACGACCCCTCCCACGGCGGAAGGGCGTCGCAACCATGGCGCCATCTGTAGATGCCATATAACCTCATCACCACCAGCGAAACGCCATCAGGGCAATAGCAAAGTCAAGAGAGGGCCTCGTCCACGCGCACCCACGGCAATCCCCCATGTAGAGGGCATGCCGCACCCATGGGCGTTGTTGCAAAGCCATGGGAAGATTCGAGCCCGCCACCGATGCGGGTTGATGATGCGACGAAGAGGGCGAGGCATGGAAGATCAGGCTAAAGAGAAAGGCAGTTAAGATCTCTGTTGTTTTTTATATCTGTCTAATCACTTGATTGCTTCCTTTTATTATTAATAACAGATACTAAAAAAACAGTAGAAGGAAAGTATGGGAGATCTCTCCCCTGTCAAACCTAAAAAGAGCAGTCAAACTTCCCATTGCCTTCTTCAGCGACATATACCCTCACAGATGGTTTCCATGGAGAGAGCGGTTCCCACATATGTATGCGCTTAGAACTCTCAACATAGTCATGTTTTTGCAATTACACACAGAATTAAATAAATAAATAACCGCATTGGCAGGTACAAGCGACACATAATCAAGGCAACGTTCCGGGGGTCACAACAGTCTCACCATTTCATTATTGAAATATTGTCCCATCTTATAACAAATATTCACAGTTGTCCGGCAACAAGGGCAAAATGCAACATCATGAACCTTTGCGTTTATGAAAGCACGGCTTAACATAGAAAAATTAAAGCAAAGCGACGAGTGATGATCGCTCTATACAATGCATAAACAACAAGGCGATTTGTTTTGCAAAACAAGAACCGTGTTACTTTTTACCAACATTTGAGATGGACAAGACCTGGCTGACAGCCCTGCTCATTGTTTTCGATTTGAGGGGCAGAAGCCGCTTACTGCTACTTGAGCTTGCATTGGGTCCATCCAATCTTTTCCAGTACTCTTTCTCGAGCTCCTCGAGACTACTGTTCACCTGCAAGTAAGATCAAGTGTACCTCGATTATCAGTATCAATCTTGGACTGCAAATTTCAAGTCTCCGATCATCAGCAAACACACAAACGTATTACTCCTACCATATGCGATACAGCAACCACGAACCACCAAACAATAGAAATAGGATAAATAATATCCCACAAGCAAGAACTCACAAAACCATTGACATACTACTATTGCCATCTCATTTGCTTCATAAAACAGTTGATTACCTTAAATGGGAAGGCAAGTGGAAATAATGTATCAGGATCAGTTGCCTCATCTGGAAAATATCTCAAGGAATGCAGAAGTTCCTCAAAAGGCAATTTGACCTGACAGAAAGGTAACTTCAGCGATTCTTTAAAATATGTCTTTCAAGCAAAAGCAGCACAGCACACCAAGAAACTTACCAGGTCATCATGGCAAAATCTCAATAGACCCAATCCAACTTGGAAAACAACCTTAATACCCTGTAAGTAGGATCGAGTCAATGATCAGCAAAAGCAAGTAAATCAGATACAGTCAGTTGTTTTAATACGTGGATACACAAAATTGGTAGATATAGTCATATGAAAAAGCCATGCGCATTTATGAAATGGCAACACAAGCTCATGTGTCTTACTATGGAAACTAGATGAGTAGGACCTCACAACCATGTGTTAGCTACATTAAACTGTTTGCAACATATAAACACTCTGAAAAATTACATACATAATCCCTAGAAATAGGATGCTTCTCTATGGCTAATCAAAAATTGATTGCGTCTGGTTCCTAAATTCACACTGCAGTCCATCTGAAAAATTAACATTTAAGGTGCATACAGTCACTGGAAGGAACCAAAGCTCAAAAGAACTCCAATATTGATACTATTTATCTATACATGTACATCACACTCCACAACTGTTGCATGTTATATTAGCCGACAGTAGAAGTAATAATGGTTATAGAGGTCCAGAAACAAGGAGTGATTGTATACCACTACATGTACTGCCCTTAATAAAATTCTTCTGATAAAAGTCCTAAAAGGAGTAATGCTAATGTAAAACTTGTAATCATACCATATATGAAGCAAACATGTTTGAAAAATCAATAAAACATAGCTTAAACCTCATAAGCTCAGGTAAACACAAAACATAAAAAAACAATATGGATGAACAAGATTCTTACCTCATAAAGGAAGACATCCCAAACTCTAAGAGTCATAGGAAATGGGAAGGAATATGAGAAAACCGTGATAAACCATTGACTTGCATACATGCTTGGATTTATCATTTCTTCAATAAAATGCTGTCCCAACTTTGGCATGTGCTCTTGAACTAATTTCTCAAACTGAAACAGATATTGTTGCACAAGCGGCAAACCGGCCTGTTGTAGGATTGTAAAGAGTAAGACTTGTTAAACAGTAGTTCAGAATATGCAGATTTCTTCCAGAAAATGTTCCTTTAGTGTTGCATGTGTTCCAAAACTAAGTGCTCAGACTAAAGATAACTGCTGCTGAACAAGTGGCAAATTTTAGTTTAATAGTTAATATATCGAATTGAGAAAAAAAATATAGTAGAAGCTGATGATAAGCATGACGCAAACACTCTGGAATTATTGAACCAAAAATCTGAAAGAAAAAGCTCTCATTCATCACTCTGAAGTTCAGGTTTCTAATGGTGATTTGAGTTGTTTGCTCATTGGAAAGTAAAAATCGCCAAAGAAGTTCAATCACCTGATACAAGCCTTCCATTGGAGCATGGACGGCTCCTTTTAGCAAAGCTACTATTAACCAAAATGCATCCTCTTCGCTCATATAAAGAAGCAGCAACCCAGCTATAAATCCCATTCCCTGCATCAAGACCGCGCAAAAGTAACAGTATGTTAATCCAGGGAATATGTTCAACCCTATTTAATATGTTGGCAGGCTGAACACGAACCTGCACATATCCAACATCCCTATCATAAACAGAGTACGCTTTTAAAACGTTATACAGAGATCTTTGACCTGGGCCATGTCTCTGTTGGAAGAAAATATGCGAAGGAAATGTACGCGATATATCACGAATGATTTCCAATTCTGATGTTGATGTCTCGTATATGACCAAAGTCTGTCAAAAGAAAACATAGGTTATATAAAAACACTCAGTCAAGTCTGGAATAAGTGCAATAGAGGCATGTGCGCAAAGTGCAGTGTATGATCTACGGTGAGTAATTTCCTTATAAAATAACCTACAGAGCTTAACTATCCTGTTTTCCTCAAACACATGTAAATTATATGAAAGCAGCACAATATATAAGGTACGGCAAAGGAATTCTATGATGTTCCCCTTCAGATCACTACTAGATTAATAAGAATAAATATTTTTGTTATCAGTCATCACTAATAAGAGAACCCCAACAAGACCACATAAATGCCAAATAATTCAAACATAAGGATGGTTATGAGTACCTCATAAACCCCAGGATTCATTAGCAAGAGGTCCCTGCTGCCTGAAATCAACTGCCAAACAAGTCCCCTGAGACAATCAGGAATTCCTTTCCTTATTCTTCTCTTAACCACATGAGGATTCCTTCTAACATAATGCTTCCAGTCACTACCACCAGTACCTATCATCTTCCTCCACTTTCTTATCCTCCTTTCCTCTCTACAATAAACCAAATTTTTAGCCCGCGAAACAAATTGCTTAGAGAAAAGAAGATTTAGATAAGTAAACTAGCATGGCACGTGTGACAACATGGTGCCAGAGTAACATAGTCATAAACAAGATACTCCCTCCGTTCCAAAATACTTGTCGTGGTCTTAGTTCAAATTGACTAAAACCATGACAAGTATTTTGGAACGGAGGGAGTAGTAAATACCAAGTATACTTTATCGTCCAAGCAAGTCAAATATATGACAACCATTTCCACAAGATTTGCTTAACAGGCCCATGCATAAGCATAAAAAGGTAATTAATCAAGGAGATTCACTGCCTCCAACTTGCCAAATAGATGAATGTATGGGGACTGTAAGTACAACAGGAGACCCTGATCATACCTTCCGCGTTCATCTGTGGATCTGCTTTTGAGAATTCCCTCCGGTGAGTTACTTTGTTCTGTCTTTATAAAGCCAAATCTGTCCACAGGCCGAGAAGGAGCTGGTCCAGGTTCTATGTCATCCACGTCTTTCTTCTTATCCATTTTATTGATTACTCAAGGATACCTTCACTACATTATATACCATGTCATTAGTTTTCAAATAACAGTGTGTTACTGTAAAGTGGCTGGCCTTGAATCTGGCATGGAATAAACTCGTGTCTGCAAATAGCATGGACCTTACAATATCCAATGACCAACGGCAAACAAAACTATAAAACTACATTAGAAAAAGCATGTCTGCAACAAAATGTCGCTAATGGATGACATCAGATTACTACCTTGTTTTTCAGTGTCAACATTAACGATGAAGAAGCATCAAGTGTACAATGGGCATTCATGCCCACAAGCTCACATAGCTACAGAAAAACGGAACTCTGTTGCATTTCCACATTGCAGAATATCAAATGCTCAGCTAAACAAGGGGTGCATGAAGGTTACTGAGCCATCCTACTAACACAGTCTGAACAAAAAGCAAACCATGCTAGCAAATAATAGTTTAAGCGCAAGCAATATCGTTCCACCGGGTGGGCGTTGGGCATGGATGGGGTCAGTTGAACCCTCAGAAACTTGAGAACGAACTTGCTGACATTGACGGGTACGTATTAAATACAATGTGCATCCTATGAATGGAAATGGGGTCAACCGAGATCAAACAAACAAAGGAACAAAGGATTGCATTAGCAGATGAATCTGTCACTTGATTGCTCACAAATATAGAATGCTGCAGATGAATCTGTCCAAGCGGGCTAGGGGAATTCCTTACCGTAGGTTGAAGGATCGTAGGCGAGAGCCCTCGTTGGCGACGGGCAGGGGGGGAGGCGATGGAGGCCGGATTCGCGCAGATCACGCGAACCTGGAATCGGGCGACGGCAATGATCCCTCTGCTGGTGGCGCTGCCGGCCTTTCTTGTCCGGTCGCCGGGGCCGGCCGGCGGGGAATCAGGGCGAGGGCGAAGCCGGGACCCCCTGAGTGCGGAGGGAGGGCGGCCGTGGAGCCGAAGGAGTGGGTGGGCGGTGGTGGACGGCACGGCACGGGGACGGGGGCAGCTGTGGAGGGGAAGGTGGAGCCGGCGTCGAGGAAGAAGAAGAAGAAGAAACAGATTAGCGCGTTATTCGGGTCAAGATCTGATCGCATCCGACGCGTGCCAAACAAACTACGGTTTGGCTGGCTCGCACGAACCACCCGTCGCCTGCGCGCTCAGAAAAGGAAAAATAACGATTTTTTTTCAGTTTTCAGAGAGTTGCTACGCCGTGCAAACCGCACATGCACGAGCCTACCCATGAGAAGGGATGACGCGTACACAAGGGTTAGGCATAGTGAGCGCGATATTTTTTTAAAGGGGATTCAACAAGTTAAAAGGGTTAGGTTTAAAATTAACAAGAGTTAATAGTATGAGCATATTCTTTAATTTACAATTGGCATTGTTGTCACACAATGTTTCTCGGGTAGATTGGGCTATTAAGTCTGGATTGGCCTCACGCAGAAGTCTAACTTCACCAAGCCTAATACTCTTGTGAGAACCAAAGCTATGCGAAAATCGGTAGCATTCTAGGATAAGAATGGGATGCATCCCGATATAAAAGTATATCAGCCTGTTCAGATTAGTGATGAGTTGATGACACATGCAAGTGTTGGGACGGTAGACACTGCATATGATGCACTTACACTTCAGCTCGACAAAGGAACCCTACATACCCAACTCTTCTTGTTGGTTTTTTTCGTTTTCGAAGATTAGTAAAGTAGGCGGATGGAATAGAATCTTTGAGTGAGTATCACGAGGTGTTCTCTTTCTATTGATGTTCTGGAGTTTTTTTTTTTTTTTTTTTTTGCGGGGATGTTCTGGAGTTGATGTTGCACTCTTTCATCTTCTCTGTAAAGCTTGATATGTTGTCCATTTTAGGAGATCTTTTACGAAATTGCAATTGAGTTAGTGAGCGCACCATAAGTAGACTCATTAGCGAGGAGGTCATGATTATAAAATGACACCCTTTATACATTAAATATTTTCTTGTTTTCTGTCCTTCCTGAATCATGACATCTTCGCTGACTCTGATCAATGCCCAACATTGTACCACCTACTCTTCTCAATCTACCACCTACCTCTCCCCCTTGTTAATTGTTTCCATCCCCATTATATAAACTTGAAAGTGTGAAACAAAAGAAAAGGCGTAGAAAAGGCCAAAGGCAAGGATGAGTGAAAAATACTACTAGCGTTGGAGTGTCCATTGTTTCTTCACATTTTCACTTTCCCGATTTCTATGTTCATAAGCATGGGAGGCATCGGGAGAAAGCAATGCGGCACAACCCTCAGACACCTTGACCATGGTCAGCCACTCGAGGGGAGCACAAAGGAAGTAGTGCAGAAAGCTCTCCACAGACGAACAGGAAAAACCATGGAGAGCGGGGGAGGGTCACCCAAAGGGTACAGACGGGCTGATGATGGCAGTGCATGTAACACCCCCTGTAATTAAGCACAGTGATCATCTTTTAATCATGCCAAGTCATCTTCATTTGCCGTGCTAAATCATCATTTGTTCATATCTCATTTCAAATTCCACTTTAAATAAAAATTCAAAATACAAGTCAAAATAAAAGTTGATCAAATTTTAAAAAAAATAGTTCATAATATTGCAAATAATCCTAAAGCAATTAAAAAAAATAAAACCAACATTATTTGGATTCCAAAATTGACCCTAGCAATCAAAACAGTGGACCAGCAACATTTAAATTGGCCTTTTCAATTTGTAAAAATGTTTGAAAATTTCCAAATGCCCTGAAACTTTTTGTGCAACACCACAATATTGTGCTTGATTTATGTGCAAAGTTTCACATCTAACAAAAATCATTTAGTAGCTAAATTAAATAGGAAAGGAGAAGGAATAAATAAAACAGAAAAAGAAAAGAAGAACTGCATTGTGCACTTGTAGCCCACTGCTACAGTGCACAGTCCAGCCCACCAACGGCCTTCTCCTCCCTCTGTACTGAGGAGGAGGCAGAGGCATGGCGTGGCGGCCATCCCAGCCATCATGGCCGCCGTGTCGGCCATCCCGCGACTCCCCTCGGGGATAAGAGCATCCACAACCCAGCGGACGAACCCTAGTCCCCTATCCCCCTCTCTCTCGCTCTCCCTCTCATTCCCGAGCTCGCAGCCGCACTGTCGTCACCGCGCCCTCGTCGAATCCGCGGCCACCGGCCACCCCGAGCCACGCCACGGTGTCCAGCCGCTCCGTGGAGGTCTTCTCCATCGCCTACCGCATTGGATCGAGCTCGGGGAGCAACGCCGACGCCGTCCCCATCCTCTTCCTCGCCACGGCCACCGCGGCCATCGTCGTCGATCTCCTCGCCCGAGACTCTCCGGCCTCGGCAAGCTCGTCCACGGCCTCCCCGGGGTGAGCCGCGCCCATTCCCCCTTCTTTCCCCCACTGCCTCCCGCTGTAGCCGCCGTCCGCGCCGCCCGTTCTCCGGCCAGTGGCCGCGGTCACCGCGACCGTGCCCACCTCCTCACCGCGCCCGTGTGCGCGCTCACCGCTCCGCGGCCGAGCCCTTGCTCCGCTCGCCGCCTACGCCCGTGCTGCTGCTGCTCCCGCGGCCGCTCGCCGCCTGCGCCCGTGCGCCGCTCGCCGCCGCCCGCCGTTGCCTGCTGCTGGCCGAGGCCGCCAGCGCCATGCGTGCCCAGCCACTGGAAGTGGCTCGTTGAGCCACTGTCTAGTCGGGCCGGCCCTGTAATTAGTGGGGCTAATCCCCCACTTTACACTAACCCCCCCTCTAATTAGATTTAAAAAAAGAGATAAAAATCATAATAAAAGAAATAATTAGTAAAATAATTAATTAGTTAAATAATTAATTAATTAATTAGTAATTAGCCTAATTACTCACTGACAGGTGGACCCCCCAAGTCAACCTTTGACCAGTCAACTGCTGAGTGAGTAGTTGACTGGCCCCACCTGTCAGCCCCTCAGGCGCAATGTTGGGTACACTTCTGTGAACCCATAGCATTTTACTGTTTTATTTTGAAATTAATAATAATTCAAAAAATCCAGAAAATCATTTAAAACTTTGAAAAATCATAGAAAATAAACCGTAGCTCGGATGAAAATAATTTATACATGAAAAACGATCAGAAAAATCTAACGAATCCGAATATGTCATCTACACTCATGTTAGAACCCTCTAAGTAGATGAACATGGAACTTTTGCCCGTTTCCGACAGATGAATAGTGCATGACCTCACATAAATAATTCCAAATAAATTCCTAAAACATCTAAAATATTCAGAGATGCAGTATATCACCCCTGCATATCATTTAGGCATGTCATGCATAGTGCTTGCATTTGTATGCTTGTATTTATCTGTTTCTTCCCCCTCTTCTTCTCCGGTAGACTCCGAGACCGCTGACGAACCGGGGATCGACTACACCGTTGAAGATTCCTTTTCGCCTGCAGAGCAACCAGGCAAGCAAACCCCCTTGATCATTCCTATATCACCTATTCCTTCTCCCCCATGCTTGCATTAGATTTTGCTACTGTAATTGATTGCTCCTATTCTGATGCATAGCCTGATTTTGTAACCTGCTGTTGATACTTTACCTGTTGACCTACATGCTTAGTATAGGCTGGTTAGTGATCCATCAATGGCCCCACACCCTTGTCCTTGTTGCCATGCTTTACTACCGATGACTCGATCAGCGTGATCGATGTGCAGAGACCTACACAGCACCGCACACCCCCTTAGTTGTACGACTCTGCAGAGCTACTATCAAGTGCCGAGGGTGATACCTCCTACCTCACTCCTGATGATACATCTGTAGCGTAGCTAGTCGGTTGTGGGTTACCGAGGGTGATTCCTCTTTCACCACCTCCGATGATGCCTCTGTCGTGCAACCCCTCAAGTGTGGACCCATCGAGGGTGATTCCTCCAGGTTCACCTTGACGGTGACATCGAGTGGGAGTCCAACGAGGGTGATTCCTCGGATTCCTCCTTGATGTTACGGACACATGGGTACTTTGACATTACCTCAGTCCTTTGTTGAAGTCGGGTCGACCCCGAGGGGTACCCGCGAGAGATACATATGAAAGTCGGGCGGGCCCGGAGAGCACCCGCGAGAGTTACTGTGGCGGCTGGCTGTTTAGCGGTACCACCCAGGTTGTGGTGGTAGCTCCGGACTTGTCCCGACAGCCGTCACTAAAAATTAATAATGCACTAACGGATTTGGGTATTGATCTGAGTTGGCCACTGGCCTGTACGCACTACCACCACGCGGGATAATGGTTTAATGGGGCCCTCGGCGCCGTATGTATCAGCCGAAAGCTCTGTCAGATGTCCAGTTCATCATTGTGGCACGGTCGGATCGTGCCATCCAGGAGAGGGATGGCGCTGGTATTCACGCTGCTCGCAACGACACGGAGTGCAAAGGGCGATGGGCCCAAGACCCCTGAGCACTTAGGATGTAGACCGGCGGGGACCTCTCTGCTGAGCCTAGGTAGGACTACGTCGTGTCGATCAGCCGAGGCCGGGCATGACCGAGAAAAGTGTGTCCGGCCAGAGTTAATCGAGCGTGTTGGGTAACAGTAGTGCACCCCTGCAGGGAAGATTATCTATTCGAATAGCCGTGTCCACGATAACAGGACGCTCAGTGTTGTATCCCGATCTACTACAACTTGAACTGGATACATGTTATATTAATATGTAAGCTCCGGGATCGCTTTCTCGCAGTGAGTCGAGGAAGGATCTCTAGGCTTTACTACTACATGCTTGTTGCTTTATTATATACTACTAGTCTGCACTCTTCTAACGCTACAAGACGCTGCAAGATGCTAGTCTTCGATAGGCTAGGCCTTCCTCTCTATTCTCGCATTTCTGCAGTCCAGTCCACGGATACAGCCCCTTCATTTGATACCGATGCATGATTAGCATAGTTCTGATGTAAGTCTTGCGAGTACTTTGGATGAGTACTCACGGTTGCTTTGCTACCTCTTTTTCCCCATACCCGATTGCTGTGATCAGATGACGGAGCCCCGGAGCCAGCTGATTCTGCTGACGACTGCTACCACCCCGATGGTGACTACGACTACGTGGAGGCCGACGACCAGGAGTAGTTTAGGAGGCTCCCAGGCAGGAGGCCTTGCCTCTTTCAATCAGAGCCGTTGATTGTTTTCGCCTTCTTAAGGCATACTTGTTTAGTTATGTCTGTACCCAGACATTGTTGCTTTCGCTGACGCTTGTGTAACTCGAGCTTATGTATTCGAGCCCTCGAGGCCCCTGGCTTGTAATATAAAGCTTGTATTATTTTATTTTGTGTCTAGAGTTGTGTTGAGATATCTTCAAGTGAGTCCTTAGCTTGATCATGTGCATTTGCGTGTATGATTAGTGCACGATTAAGTCGGGGGCGTCACAGTGCAAGATTGGAAATGGAGAGGATGTGGTTTTGGAATAGGATACCTGGACGGGGGACGACGACAATCGTGTCCTTGCCAGCATCCATGCAGACCAGAGAAGCTTTAGGACCGCCACGAGGGAGCTGAGCAATGAACGGGGTCAGGTGGTGGAGGTCAGCGGGGTGCTGGATCTCTGGCGGCTGGTGGGATCTGGGTAGGGGAGGCTGGAGCGGCAGTGAGAGAGATAGGTTTCAGTTGTCGCCACAGGAGTCGCGAAGCTCGCGCTCTCAGGATACATGGAAGTGTAGCCTTCTTTTCTCCAGTGACTTTTTCAATTGGTGCGCATAAGGACGGGAGTCACCAAGACACACATATCCGCATGTTCAGAATGGTGATACATGCTACCGTCCAAGCTGCAAACATTGTGAGACAGTTGGACTTCAGCTTGACAAAGGAGCCCGAGAAACAGTTCAAAGGTTGGAGAGGGACAAACATGGCTTTTGACACCTTAGAATTTGGATACTTTCATCTTTGTAGATGACAATAACAATTTTTTATTTTTGATGAGTACATGAGTATGAAGTAACATTCTTTCTACCAAATACATGTGGATTTTTTTACCGGGATATCAACTATGAAGGGTTAGGCATAGTGAGAGCGCAATTATTGAAGGGGATTAGCAAGTTAAAAGGGTTAAATTTAAAATTAATACGGCATTGATAGTTTGTGCATCTTCTTAATTTACAATTGACATTGTCGTGACGCAATGTTTCTCGGGCAAATTGGGCTATTAAGTCCAGATTGGCTACACAGAGAGGTCTAACTTCACTGGACCTAATATTTTGTCAGAACCAAATCTATGTGGAAATTGTTCTAATGCTCAACGCAATTTGCATTTCTAAACTATTGTGTGCATAAGGATGGGATGCGTTCTGATATAAAAATACATCGGTCTGTTCAGATTGTTGATGAGTTGATGACACATGCAAGTGTCCATACTGTAGACGCTATATATGACACACTTAGACTTTAGCTCGACAAAGAAAACCTACATACCCAATTCTTATTGGTTCAGGATTTTCCGTTTCCAGTAACTAGTAGAATAGGCGGGCGCCAAAGGAACGACATCCTTGAGTGTGTAGTATCACGAGGTCTTTTCTTTCTTTTGTTGTTTTGGAGTTGATGCTACAATATGTCATCTTCTATGCAAAGCTCGACGCGTTGTCCATTTTGGGAATTTGCAATTGTAGTTAGTGATCCCATCATAAGTAGACTCGTTTGTGAGGAGGTCATGAGTATAAAATGACAGTCTTTACACTTTTTTTTGCTTGTTTTCTGTCCTTCCTGAATCCTAACAGCTTCAGTGACTCTTATCATTGTGCAACAATGTACCGCCAACTCTTCTGAATCCACCACCTACCTCTCCTCCCCTTGTTGATTCTTTCCATTCCCCATTATATAAACTTGAAAGTGTGAAACAGTGAAAGTGGATAGAAAAGGCCAAAGGCAAAGACAAGTGAATGGGAATACTAGCATTGGATATCCGTTGTTTCTCCACATTTTCACTTTCTCAATTTCCTTGTCCATGAGTATGGGAGGCATAACGAGAAAGCCATGCAGCGCACTGATGAGGACATGTAAGCTATCATCCATATTACCTCTTTTGTTCGAAAAACTTAGATGTTTGATGTTCTTCGATAGTTCAGCTAAGACATAAAGTTATAACTATATGCACAATTGAGCATTCAACACCGCTCACTATATATACGAAGTTCGCTGACTTACTCCAGTGCTCTCACTTGTTATAGGGATGGTATGAAGACAAGCACCAACAAGCGAGATAGTCTGATCGAGATTGGCCAAGCAAAAACTAACAAAATGTCAACAACTAGAATTGTACTAGCTCTGATGCCATCTTGTGTTTACGACAAGCCCATGTTTTAGACTACGTTGCAGCTCAAAGTGTCATGGAAGTTCATGAGAGCGGGAGGCATCATGAGAAAGCAATACGACGCACACGAGGAAGCAATACGACACAATTCATGGAAAACACCAACAACCATCCATGTTATCCTTTTCTTCCAGAAATTTAGTATGTCACGTGCTCTAGGGTCAGAAAAAATATATATTAAAACTAATAGGATCAGTTTAGCATTCAACGCCACTTTATATGGTGATTTTTATAGTACCCAGGTACTCCATTGTAGTGTGAGGGGGGGGGGGGTAACTATGCAAATCTGGTTGTCCATCGGCAGGGGTAATTCAGTAATTTTGTTTCTTTGCAATGGTAGGCCCTAGTGGAAATTGCACCTACATCTTGCTATATATGAATGAAGTCATAAACAAAAAAAGAAACTACTGTTTGACTGGGTCACACAAACCATCCATCACTTGCACGCTCAAAAAAAGAAGAAGAAATGATTTATTTGAATTTCCAGAGAGTTGTTACATGTGCAGACCGCACATGCACGAGCGTACCCATGGGAAAGGATGTCGTTTACAACACTCCACTACATTTTTAGGGTACTCACCATGTCACCTCTTGATTTTGATTTTGGTACAATCATCAAAATTAAACATTCTACCTAATAAATGGACGGATGAGTCGAGTTAATATATGTTTGTAGAATCATAAGAATCATGTGACTAGACTGAGATTGCGAGAAAAACATTGACCTTGAAGCCAATGGACATGGTTTACACGTTATATATGCTCGGCAAATTTATTAGTTAGTTTTCTAAAATTGTTCTGACTACCTCTCTGATGCCAAGCTTACAGATGACATTCACTCGATGCACGGTCTACAGTGGGGCGCTCCCTATACCTAGCACACCCTTACATTTTCATCCCCGTGCATGTAAACCACCCTTACAGTTTCGTCAACCCTAGGGTGCTATGGTTGCAACATGATGGTATATGTGACTCTCAACCTCTATCTAAATATTCCATGTGGGACGAATGTCACCACACAACTCTACTTGGACCACAACGGCCTTCACTAGTGGGTTGGGGTATTACGTTTATCACTACATCATGTTTGACCTCATAAAGGCAAATTCAACGCCTATGTTTTATTTGTTATATTATGGTTTTTCTAGTCTTATACAAACGTCCCAATGCAAAGTAGAAGAAACAGTAGAGGAAAAGCAAAAAAGATGTGTCCGGAGAGCTAGAGAATACTTTGGTGGGAGAACCCCCCTCTGGTTACCTAAAAAAAACTAGAGAATACTTTTGTTAGCGGGAAATATATACCAAGATTGCTAGCATGGAAGTATAGTGTTTCATGCAATTTTACTTTCTCAATTGGTGTGTATAAGGATTGGAGTTATCAAGACACGTATATATGCATGTTAAGATAATGATGGCACGTTATTGTCCAGGCTGCAAACGTTGTGAGACTTTTGGACTTCAGCTTGACAAAGGAGGCCGAGAAATAGTTCTAAAGGCTGGAGAGGCATAAACATGGCCTCCGACAAGTTAGAAAATTGATCCTTACAACTTTATAAATGACACTAACAATATTTTCTTTTTGATGTGTACATAAGCGTCAAGTAACATTCTTTTTACAAATACATGTAGATTTTTTTACTGGGATATCAACTATGAAGGGTTAGGCATAGTGGGGGCACAAATCTCGAATGGGATTCAACAAGTTAAAAGGGTTACGTATAAAATTAATATGACAGTTGATAGTATGTGCATCTTCTTAATTTACAATTGGCATTGTGGTGACACATTGTTTCTCAGGCATATTGGGCTATTAATCCATATTGGCCTCATGATGAAGTCTAACTTCACTAAACCGAATTAAGCTATGTGAAAAATGGTAGAATTGGAGGCCTAGTGCATAATGTAATTTGCATTTCTAAATTGTTGTGCGCATAAGGATGGGATGCATCTGGATGTAAAAAAAATCCAGTCTGTTCATATTAGTGATGAGTTGATGACACATGCAAGTGCTCAAACTATAAACACTAAATATGATGCACTTAGACTTTAGCTCGGGAAAGGAACCCTATAAGCATGTATGACTATATATGGAATACATGCCTACATTACATTGATGAATTGGAGCTATTGTGTATCACTCTAGGTTGTGACTGTTATATGATGAATGTCATCCAACACAATTATACATCACCGATCCAATGCCTACACTTTTCTCATATTGATCTTTGTCAAGTTACTATTGCTGCTGCTGTTACAATCATTACAAAACTGCTACTGTTGCTGTTCTTGTTACTATTGCTACTGTTACTACTGCTATCAAAATTATCATACTACTGTGCTACTAATCACTTTGCTGCAGATATTTAGTTCTCCAGGTGTGGTTGAATTGACAACTCAACTGCTAATACTCGCAAATATTCTTTGGCTCCCCTTGTGTCAAATCAATAAATTTGGGTGAAATACTACCCTCGAAGACTGTCGCGATCCCCTATACTTGTGGGTTATCAAGACCTTTTTCTGGCACCGTTGCCGGGGAGCATAGCTCTATTTGTTGAGTCACTTGGGATTTATATCTGTTGATCACTATGAAGAATCTGAAAGAAGCTAAGACCAAGATCGTTCCCTCTAAGACGAGGGGAGGTAAGGAACTACCATCACACTCTGCACTTGATTCACCTTCTGTTTTGAGTAGGCTTGCGACACCACCACCTATTATTCATTCCGATATGTCGCAAGTAATTGATGATACTACTTCTGCTATAAATGAAACTTGTGATGATGCTAGGACTATGCTTGATAATATTGTGCCACTAGGTGAATTTCTTGATGAACAAATTGCTAAAACTAAAGAAACTGAAAATGTTGAAACTTCTGAAAATTATGATTCACCTATTATTCCTAGCTCTCCTACTAGAGTTGAAATGTCTAAGATACCTGATGGTTATGTTTTAGATGGAGAGATAGCTAGAGAATTTCTTGCTTGTAATGATAGAGATGATGTTAGAAAATTGATGGCTAAGTTAAAAGAAAAATCTATGAAGGAGAGAATGAAATATGATCCTAAGTTTGCTACCTCTCCTATCTTTCTTACTGATAAGGATTATGAATTCTCTGTCGATCCTGAGTTAATTACTTTGGTTGAATCTGATCCTTTTCATGGTTATGAAACTGAACCCTATTTGCTCATGAGGAAAAAATTCGCTACTATTACATTCTTAAGTTGTTTCCTTTCTCATTAAAGGGTGATGCTAAGAAATGGTTTAATACTCTTACTCCTGGTTGTGTGCGTAGTCCCCAGGATATGATATATTACTTTTTTGAAAAATATTTTCCTGCTCATAAGAAACAAGCTGCCTTACAGAAAATATTTAACTTTGTGCAAATTGAAGAAGAGAATCTCCCTCAAGCTTGGGGGAGGCTTCTCCAGTTACTTAATGCTTTGCTTGATCATCCTCTTAAGAAGAATGAATACTTGATATCTTCTATAATGGACTAACCGATGCTTCTAGGGACTACCTAGATAGTTGTGCTGGTTCTGTTTTCAGGGAACAAACTGTTGGACAGGCTGGAGAACTATTGAATAATATATTGAGAAATGCTGATGATTGGACACTTCCTGAACCACCACCTAAGCCAACTCTGAAGAAGAGAGGTATTCTATTCCTCGGTCCAGAAGATATGCAAGAAGCTAAGAAATCTATGAAAGAAAAGGGTATTAAAGCCAAAGATGTTAAGAATTTACCACCTATTGAAGAAATACATGGGCTCGATGATGCCTACTACACAACTTATTCTTGTAGACTCGTGTTGGGCCTCCAAGCGCAGAGTTTTGTAGGACAGTAGCAAGTTTCCCTCAAGTGGATGACCTAAGGTTTATCAATCTGTGGGAGGCGTAGGTTGAAGATGGTATCTCTCAAACAACCCTGCAACCAAATACAAGAAATCTCTTATGTCCCCAACACACCCAATACAATGGTAAATTGTATAGGTGCACTAGTTCGGCGAAGAGATGGTGATAAAAGTGTAGTAATGATAGTATATATAGGTTTTTGTAATCTGAAAATATAAAAACAGCAAGGTAGCAAGTAACAAAAGTGAACACAAACGGTATTGCAAGGCTTAAAAACAAGGCCTAGGGTTCATACTTTCTCTAGTGCAATCTCTCAACAATGCTAATATAATTGGATCATATAACAATCCCTCAACGTGCGACAAAGAATCACTCCAAAGTTCCTATTAGCGGAGAACATAAGATAGAAATTGTTGTAGGGTACGAAACCACCTCAAAGTTATTCTTTCCGATCAATCTATTGAGCCATCCCCATAAGTGTCACGAACAACCCTAGAGTTCGTACTAAAATAACACCATATGAAACACATCAACCAACCCTAATGTCACCTAGATACTCCAATGTCACCACAAGTATCCATGAGTTGATTATACGATATGCATCAAACAACTTCAGATTCATAATATTCAATCCAACACAAAGAACTTCAAGGAGCACCCCAAAGTTTCTATCGGAGAAAAGATAATGAAAACGTGCATCAACCCCTATGCATAGATTACCCCAATGTCACCTCGGGAATCCACGAGTTGAGTGCCAAAACATACATCAAGTGAATCAATATAATACCCCATTGTCACCACGGGTATTCATATGCAAGACATACATCAAGTGTTCTCAAATTTGAATATTCAATCTCACAATAACAAAACCTCAAAGGGAAAAGATTCGATTCATCACAACAAAGATAGAGAGGGAAGAAACACCATATGATCCAACTATATTAACAAAGCTCGCGATACATCAAGATCGTGCCATATCAAGAACACGAGAGAGAGAGAGAGAGATCAAACACATAGCTACTAGTACATACCCTCAGCCCCGAGGGTGAACTACTCCCTCCTCGTCATGTAGACCGCCGGGATGATGAAGATGGCCTCCGGTGATGCTTTCCCCCCTCCGGTAGGGTGCCGGAAAAGGGCTCCAGATGGGATCTCCTTGGTACAGAGGCTTGCGGCGGCGTAAGAACTCATATAGGTTAACTTTCGGGGGTTTCTGAATATATATGATTTTTTGGCGTTGGAATCACGCGAAGAAGGGCCACAGGGGGCCCACGAGGCACCAGGGCGCGCCTGGGGGGGGTGGCGCGCCCTGGTGGCTCGTGGAGCCCCTGTGGGTCTTCTGGCCTCCTCCCGAAGCTTCTAGTGTCTCTTATGTTCCAGAAAAAATCATCAAAAAGTTTCGCTGCATTTGGACTTCATTTGATATGGATTTTCTGGAAAACCAAAAACAAGCAGAAAACAGCAACTGGCACTGGGCACTAGGTCAATATGTTAGTCTATGAAAATCATATAAAAGTGCACCAAAATTATACAAAACTATAATAAACATGGCATGAATACTTTATAAATTATAGATACGTTGGAAACGTATCAGCATCCCCAAGCTTAATTCCTGCTCGTCCTCGAG
This sequence comes from Elymus sibiricus, assembly GCA_039707655.1. Lineage (NCBI taxonomy): Eukaryota > Viridiplantae > Streptophyta > Magnoliopsida > Poales > Poaceae > Elymus > Elymus sibiricus. Next base: position 41,906,568 of record CM077670.1, read on the forward strand.
TAGGTAAATGATAAAAGAAATAATTTATGAAGTGTGAATGCTAGCATAGTGCATAAGTTTGATCAATGATAATTTCAATCACTTTTTCTAGCATCAATATATATCATAATCAGTAGCTCATCTCATAAAACTTCTCATGATCAAGTAGCAAGCTATTCACATGTTTAAAGTATAGGCCATAAACTTTCTTGAAAACTAACAAACTATGTTCTCTGTCATCAAACAATTGCAATTCATCTTATTTTCAGGAAGGGTCTATGTAAGAGCTTTGATCTAGAAAATTCCACATACTCAACCATCATTTAGTCTTCCATGATTGCTGACACTCAAAGCATATTTTTAGAACAAACTGTTTCAGTCAAACACATAGGAAGATAGGGGCTTAATGTTTCACCTCCCAACTTATTTATCTCAGGGATAATGTCAACAATAATATCTCATGATCATCTATATTCAACTGGATATATGTGCCTGGATCTTTCCCTACCACATAATGCTTGCCAACTAAAGAATAAATAGAGCGGAATAGGGATGAACATTAATGACTCTTGCATAAAAGTAAATACAGAAAAGTAAATACAGAAAAGTAAAAGATAGGCCCTTCGTAGAGGGAAGCAGAGGTTGTCATGCGCTTTTTGTTGTTGGATGCACAAGCTCTTAATGCAAATGAACGTCACGTTATATTGCCCCTTGTGATAGCAACCTTTATTATGCAGTTCGTCGCTTTTATTTCTTTACCATCACAAGTTCGTACAACGCTTATTTTCCCTTAAAATAAAAGATCATACATATTTTAGGAGCAATTTTTATTGCTTTTTGCACCGATGACAACTTACTTGAAGGATCTTATTCAATCCATAGGTAGGTATGGTGGACACTCATGGCAAGAAACTGAGTTTAAGGGTTTTTGGATGCACAAGTAGTATCTCTACTTAGTACGAATTTTTGGCTAGCAAAAGATCCTAAGCAAGCACCACATGTTAGAGGATCCATGACAATATAACTTCTATGTGAATATAAACAAACATAACTCATTACGTTGTCTTCCTTGTCCAACGTCAACTACTTGATCAAGCTTGAAAATAATTAATGGGGGCTCACAATCATAGAATATGTCCCAGATAGTATATTTATATGTGAAATTTCTCTTCCTTCAAAATTCTTTCATGAATTGTTCAAGTGACCAATTCTATGTTTGTTAACTTTCAATAAATTTTACCACTTATACTTCTTGTATGTGAAGTCACTACTCCCCATGGGACAAGCATATGAAGCATATAAAATTTCAACTTTATGATATTCAATTCTTTCACAATTTACTCATAGGATATAAGTGAAGCACAAGAGTAAATGACAAACTACTCCAAAAAGATATAAGTGAAGATCAAATGAGTAGTTAAGTAAATAGGTAGCTATGTGAGGACTCTCTCTCATTTAAAAATTTCAGATCTTAAGTATTTTATTCAAACAGCAAAGAAAACAAAATAAAATGACATTCCAAGGATAGCACATATCATGTGAAGAAGCAAAAACTTAGGCTCAACCAAAACTGACCGATAATTGTTGAAAAAGAAAGGTGGGATGCCTACCGGGGCATCCCCAAGCTTAGATGCTTGAGACTTCTTGAAATATGAACTTGGGATGCCTTGGGCATCCCCAAGCTTGAGCTCTTGTGTATCCTTAATTCCTCTAATGTCACGGCTTCTCCTAAATCTTAAAAACTTCATCCACACAAAACTCAACAAGAACTCGTGAGATAAGTTAGTATAAATCAACTCAAAACCTTAACATTCTCTACTGTAACAAATCAATAAAATTATAATTAAACATTGCATACTAAATGCCTCTGTATATTTAATACTCCTATCCTCAAATAGAATCATTAAACAAGCAAACATATGCAAACAATGCAACTATAACAGCAATCTGCCAAAACAGAACAGTCTGTAAAGGATGAATAAGAATCCATACTTCCCTAACTCCAAAAATTCTGAAAAATTACCAAGTGACAGATAACTCATTCATGCTTACTGTGTAAAAATTTCAGATTTTTACCATGTTCAGACTATTCAGGAATATTCTGGACATAACATAAAACTTTCTGTTTTCAAACAGCAACACATGAACTAGCAAACTGAGCATGGTAAAGGCTATAATTGGCATTTTATTGAACTAAAAGATAAAAAACATGATTATTTATAACACCAAGAAAATATCAACAGAAGAAAATGACGCTCCAAGCAAAACTCATATTATGTGACGAATAAAAATATAGCTCCAAGTGAGGTTACCGATAGTGTTGAAGACGAAAGAGGGGATGCCTTCCGGGGCATCCCCAAGCTTAGTTGCTTGTGTCTTCCTTGAATATTACCTTGGTGTGACTTGGGCATCCCCAATCTTAGGGTCTTGCCACTCCTTATTCTCCTCATATCGACATCTCACCCAAAACTTGAAAAACTTCAATCACACAAAACTTAACGAAACTTCGTGAGATAGGTTAGTATGATAAAAATAAATCATCCACTTAGGTACTATCAAGAGAAGATTCATAATTGTTCTCACATAATTCCTACTGTATTCTATCATTTCCACAATTTATATTACTCAATATAAGCTATGGAAACACTAAAACAAGCAAACTATGCACTAAAAACAGAATCTGTCAAAAACAGAATAGCGTGTAGTAAGTGATTTAAAAACCATACTTATATACCTTAAAAAATTCTGAAAAATTAGGAAAACGCAAACAATTTGTGAACCAATGCTCTGTAAAAATTTCAGAATTTTCTCACGCTCCAGTACAGAATAGAAATTCCAGCACTGGACGCAAAAGTTTCTGTTTTTGCACAGAATCAAATCAACAAGCATCCACACTATCCCAATGGCTTTAGTTGGCACATTATTGAAAGAAAACATATAAAACATGATTACTACAGTATCTTAATCATGTGGACACACAAAAACAGTAGGTATAAGTATTGGGTTGTCTCCCAACAAGCGCTTTTCTTTAATGCCTTTTAGCTAGGCATGATGATTTCAATGATGCTCACATAAAAGTAAAGAATTGAAACACAAAGAGAGCATCATGAAGCATATGACAAGCTCATTTAACTATAACCCACTTCCTATGCATAGGTATTTTGTGATCAAACAATTTATGGGAGCAAGAATCAACTAGCATAGGAAGGAAAAACAAGCATAACTTCAAAACTTTCAACACATAGAGAGGAAACTTGATATTATTGGGATATGTAGAAGCATGTATTCCTCTCTCAAAATAATTTTCAGTAGCATCATGAAGAAATTCAACAATATATCCATCACACAAAGCATTCCTTTCATGATCCACAAGCATAGAATTTTTATTACTCTCCACATAAGCAAATTTATTCTCATTCATAATAGTGGGAGCAAACTCAACAAAATAACTATCATGAGATACTTGATTGGCATAATCCAATTGAAAATTAAAATCATGATGGCAAGTTTCATGGTTATCATTATTCTTTATAGCATACATGTCATCACAATAATCATCATAGATAGCAACTTTGTTGTCATAATCAATTGAAATCTCTTCCAAAATAGTGGAATCATCATTAAATAAAGTTGTGACCTCTCCAAATCCACTTTTATCAATATAATCATCATAAATAGGAGGCATACTTTCATCATACCAAATTTGCACATCAAAACTCGGGGGACTAAAAATATCATCTTCATCAAACATAGCATCCCCAAGCTTGTGACTTTGCATATCATTAGCATCATGGATATTCAAGGAATTCATACTAGCAACATTGCAATCATGCTCATCATTCAAAGATTTTATGCCAAACATTTTATTGAATTCTTATTCTATCAATTTAGCACAATTTTCCTTTCCATCATTTTCAAGAAAGACATTATAAAGACGAATAATATGAGGCAACCTCAATTCCATTTTTTTGTAGTTTTCTTTTTATAAAACCAAACTAGTGATAAACAAGAAACTAGAAGATTCGATTGCAAGATCTAAATATATACCTTCAAGCACTCACCTCCCCGGCAACGGCGCCAGAAAAGAGCTTGATGTCTACTACACAACTTATTCTTGTAGACTCGTGTTGGGCCTCCAAGCGCAGAGTTTTGTAGGACAGTAGCAATTTTCCCTCAAGTGGATGACCTAAGGTTTATCAATCCGTGGGAGGCGTATGTTGAAGATGGTATCTCTCAAACAACCCTGCAACCAAATACAAGAAATCTCTTATGTCCCCAACACACCCAATACAATGGTAAATTGTATAGGTGCACTAGTTCGGCGAAGAGATGGTGATAAAAGTGTAGTATGGATAGTAGATATAGGTTTTTGTAATCTGAAAATATAAAAACAGCAAGGTAGCAAGTAACAAAAGTGAGCACAAACGGTATTGCAATGCTTAAAAACAAGGCCTAGGGTTCATACTTTCGCTAGTGCAATCTCTCAACAATGCTAATATAATTGGATCATATAACAATCCCTCAACGTGCGACAAAGAATCACTCCAAAGTTCCTATTAGCGGGAACATAAGATAGAAATTGTTGTAGGGTACGAAACCACCTCAAAGTTATTCTTTCCGATCAATCTATTGAGCCATCCCCATAAGTGTCACGAACAGCCCTAGAGTTCGTACTAAAATAACACCATATGAAACACATCAACCAACCCTAATGTCACCTAGATACTCCAATGTCACCACAAGTATCCATGAGTTGATTATACGATATGCATCAAACAACTTCAGATTCATAATTCAATCCAACACAAAGAACTTCAAGGAGCACCCCAAAGTTTCTATCGGAGAAAAGATAATGAAAACGTGTATCAACCCCTATGCATAGATTACCCCAATGTCACCTCGGGAATCCGCGAGTTGAGTGCCAAAACATACATCAAGTGAATCAATATAATACCCCATTGTCACCACGGGTATTCATATGCAAGACATACATCAAGTGTTCTCAAATCTGAATATTCAATCCGACAATAATGAAACCTCAAAGGGAAAAGATTCGATTCATCACAACAAAGATAGAGAGGGAAGAAACACCATATGATCCAACTATATTAACAAAGCTCGCGATACATCAAGATCGTGCCATATCAAGAACACGAGAGAGAGAGAGAGAGAGATCAAACACATAGCTACTAGTACATACCCTCAGCCCCGAGGATGAACTACTCCCTCCTCGTCATGGAGACCGCCGGGATGATGAAGATGGCCTCCGGTGATGCTTTCCCCCCTCCGGCAGGGTGCCAGAAAAGGGCTCCAGATGGGATCTCCTTGGTACAGAGGCTTGCGGCGGCGTAAAAACTCATCTAGGTTAACTTTCGGGGGTTTCTGAATATATATGATTTTTTGGCGTTGAAATCACGCGAAGATGGGCCACAGGGGGCCCACGAGGCACCAGGGCATGCCTGGGGGGGTGGCGCGCCCTGGTGGCTCATGGAGCCCCTGTGGGTCTTCTGGCCTCCTCCCGAAGCTTCTAGTGTCTCTTATGTTCCAGAAAAAATCGTCAAAAAGTTTCGCTGCATTTGGACTTCATTTGATATGGATTTTCTGGAAAACCAAAAACAAGCAGAAAACAGCAACTGGCACTGGTCATTAGGTCAATATGTTAGTCTATGAAAATCATATAAAAGCCATATAAAAGTGCACCAAAATCATACAAAACTATAATAAACATGGCATGAATACTTCATAAATTATAGATACGTTGGAGATGTATCACTCGACATCCTAACACAGGTAGTAGAGGTAAATTCTCTTACTAGATTCGATGAAGGTGATATTCCTTATAATAAATCTGCTAGCCAATGCCTGTATGAATTTGATAATTACAACATTAAGCAGGACCACTTTAATATGTATGTTAGCAGTCAATTGAAACGCAATGCCTTCATGTTAGATCGTTTGAGTGATTTGATGTTTAGAACTGCTAATGATGTTAAGGGCTTAAGTAAACATGCTTGTATGGTTCATACTCAGCTAGAACAAATTGCTAAGTCCCAAAATGATTTGCTTGATGAGATGAATAATAAAATGAATGATCGTGCTGTTAAAGTTGTTACTAGAGGAGGTAGAATGACTCAGGATCCTCTATATCTTGAAGGTCACCCCAAAAGAATTGAGCAAGATTCTCAAAGAATTAATATTGATGCACCTTGTTCATCTAAGAAGAAAAAGAAAAAGAAAAATGATAAAACTTTGCCTGCTTCTTATGAACCTGTGATAGAAAAACCTTCTGAGAATCATAATGATGTTTCTATTTCTGATGCTGAGACACAATCTGGTAATGAACATCCACTTAGTGATAATGGTAATGATGTTCATGATGATGCTCAACCAGATAATGATGTAGAAATAGAACCTGCTGTTGATCTTGATAACCCACCTCCTAAGAATAAAGATATGATAAAAGTGATTTCATTCCTAGAAAACATGGAAAAGAAAGAGAACCATGGGTTCAAAAACCCATGCCTTTTCCTACTAAACCATCTAGAAATAAGGATGAGGAAGACTTTGAGCGCTTTGTTGAGATGCTTAGACCTGTCTTTTTGTGCGCTCGCTTGACTAATATTTTGGAAATGCCTCCATATGCTAAATATATGAAAGATATTGTAACTAATAAAAGAAAGATACCTGAAGCTGAAATTTCCACCATGCTTGCAAATTATTCTTTTAAGGGTGGAGTGCCTAAGAAGTTGGGAGATCCAGGAATACCCACTATACCATGCTCCATTAAAAGAAGTTATGTTAAAACCGCTTTATGTGATTTGGGAGCCGGTGTTAGTGTTATGCCTTTCTATCTATATAAAAGACTTGATTTGAATAAGCTCACACCTACTGAAATATCTTTGCCAATGGCTGATAATTCAACTGCTATACCTATTGGAATTTGTGAGGACGTTCCCGTTGTAGTTGCAAATGTTACTATCTTGACAGACTTTGTTATTCTTGATATGCCCAAGGACGACAACGTGTCAATTATCCTTGGTAGACCTTTTTTGAACACTGCAGGGGCTGTTATTGATTGCAACAAAAGCAAGGTTACTTTTCATGTCAATGGTAATGAGCATACGGTCTATTTTCCGAGGAAACAAACTTCGGTGAATGGTATCAACATTATTGAAAAAAATTCGACAATCACTATTGGAGGTTTTGAATTCCCTCTTCCTTCTGTCAAAAAGAAATATGAAATTCTCATTGTTGGGGAGATGCATATCCCCGTTGAGGTAACTTAGTGTTATACGAAGATTCTTTGGTTTCATGCCATTCAGAAATAGTTTGTTAATAAGACTTGATCAACCTTATTAATGGATTCTTTTTGAGGTGCATGTCGTCGATGAATTTAGTAAACACAACCTTCTGTACTTATCTTTTGCTTTCTGTTATTTAAAGTTAATAAAATGAAAATGCCACGATTATCCTATTTTCTGAATTATCCGTGCAATTAAAAATGACCCAAAAATAAAAGTTCTCAGAATGCCCTGAAAATTTAGTATGATTTTTTCCTGAATATTTAAGCATTTTGGCACTGAACACACCTCAGGGGGGGTGCACCTTGTGGGTCCACAGGGACCCCCTCAGTTATTCCAGCCGTCGACCATCTTCTTCTTCCTCCAGAAAAAATCAAACTTGCTCCCAAGCCCGTGTTCTTGCTCGTTTATGTGAGATTTTCGATCTCTTTCCTCGGAGCTCCGTTTCCGAAACTGTTTTGAGGAATAACTCCTCGGTATGTGACTCCTCCAATGCTCCAATTAGTTTTTGTTCTAGTGCTTTATGTTTTGCAAATTTTTGCTGCTGTGGTGACCATGTATATGAGCTTGCATGTTGAATTTGTATGGTTCAAAGTAGTTTTGATGCATGATATAGCCTCTAGACACTTGTGGGAGTAGTTGCTATCAATTTTGTTGAGTTTTGTTCACTTTTATTTTGAGTCACTAAAAATTTCAGAAATTTTTCAGAGGAAGAAAATGTTTAGGAAGATATTTCATGGTGGTTCTTCGAGCAAGAGTGCTCCAAGGCCCGCAATACGTGAGCTGGACCTTGAACCGCCGCGGGACGCTTCGGTGCAACCGTGCGAGTGGCCGTCTGATTCCTTCATGATTCGAGCCGGCATCAAGGAAGAGTTTGATATATGTATGTACACAATGCCGAGCTCACGGAATTCTTAACAGATAAGTGCCCACAGTACCATGACCTTACTGATTCCTTCGTACGGAAATTCAAGTATGTATCTCAACGCACCTCTCATGATGTCATCTTCAATTTATATGAAAAGCCTTTTCGCATGTCCGTTGAGGAACTTAGTGATGCTTGTAGAATTCCATCTTGGGGGACATGCACTGAACCTCGTAAAGCAGATTGCAATGAATTTCTCATGAATATTACTAGGGGTGAAACTAGAGGCATAACGCAAGCTGCTATGGGGAGCATTCACTTTCTTGCTATACATTATTTTGCCATGTTCATAGGTAGATGCATCAATGGTAAATAGGACCCTAGTCATTTATGCACTCCTGAGTTGAGCATTCTTAAGAGTGCAGTATTAAGAGATAGAAATTTTAATATGGGCGCCATCATTGCATGCCGCTTGCACAATAATGCCCTAGTTAGTGATCTTTTTGGTGGAATTTATGCCACTCGCTTAGCTGCTCATCTCAATGTGCCCATACAAGAAAATAACAATATTGCCACCTAGCTACTTAGATTATGAGGCCATGGAATGTCATCAGTTCCTTGAAAGGAGCGACCCACCGTTTCGATACAGGCTAATCTTTAATAGGCGTCGTGTTGTCCATATTACTTTGCCTGCTCCTGCCTTCTTTAACTTCCAGGAAAAACAAAGATACTTTATACTTGAGGAGGAGGCTGAGGAGTACAAGAGGGCGGTGGAGACCGCTAGGCGTAATGAGGCAGCTCGTCATGCTGTGGCAGCTGCACTCCAGCACAACCCGAACTACTACCACGGGTATTATCCAGGCCAGGAGTGGTCGTAGACCAACTTAGGCCAAAAGCCTAAGCTTGGGGGAGTACGTATTTCTCACCGACATTACATTCATGTACCACACATTCATTTCAGTTGTCGGTGATCATTGGTACGTCTCCAACGTATCTATAATTTTTGATTGTTCCATGCTGTTATATTATCAATCTTGGATGTTTTTATAATCATTTACAGCAATTATATATCATTTTTGGAGACTAACCTATTAACTTAGTGCCCAGTGCCAGTTGTTGTTTTCTGCCCTGTTTTTGTTTTACAGAAAATCAATACCAAACGAAGTCCAAATGCCACGAAACTTTTTGGAGATTTTTTATTGGACAAGATAAACACTAGAAGCTTCGGGAGAGGGCCAGAAGACCCAGGAGGTGGCCACGAGCCACCAGGGCGCTTGGGGGGGGCAGGCGCGCCCTGGTGCCTCATGGGCCCCCCTTTGCTCCGTTTGACCTAATTCCAGCACTATAAATTCAGAAAAAATCAGAAACCCTCAGGGGAGTTCACGAAATACTTTTTCCGCCGCCGCAAGTTTCAGTTCCAGAGAGATCCCATCTGGGGTCCTTCTCCGGTAATCTGCCGGAGGGGGAATCGATCACGGAGGGGTTCTACATCAACCTTGCTGCCCTTCCGATGATGCGTGAGTAGTTTACCACAGACCTTCGGGTCCATAGGCAGTAGCTAGATGGCTTCTTCTCTCTTTTTGATCTTCAATACAATGTTCTCCTCGATGTTCTTGGAGTTCTATCCGATGTAATCACTTTTTGCGGTGTGTTTGTTGGGATCCGATGAATTGTGAGTTTATGATCAGATTATCCATGAATATATTTGAGTCTTTGCTGCACTCTTTTATGCATGATTATTATAGCCTCGTATTTCTTCTCCAATCTATTGATTTGGTTTGGCCAACTAGATTGATTTATCTTGCCATGGGAAGAGGTGCTTTGTAATGGGTTCGATCTTGCGGTGCTCAATCCCAGTGACAGAAAGGGACATGACACGTATGTATCATTGCTATTAAGGGTAAAAAGATGGGGTTTATTCATACGTGAGTTTATCTTGTCTACATCATGTCATCGTTCTTAAGGCGTTACTTCGTTCTTTATGGACTTAATACACTAGATGCATGCTGGATAGCGGTCGATGTGTGGAGTAATAGTAGTAGATGCAGGCAGGAGTCGGTCTACTTGTCTCGGACGTGATGCCTATATACATGATCACTGCCTTGGATATCATCATGATTATTTGCTTTTCTATCAATTGCCCAACAGTAATTTGTCTACCCACCGTATGCTATTTTCTTGAGAGAAGCCTCTAGTGAAACCTATGGCCCCCGGGTCTATCTAAATCATATTACTAAAACCCTAAAATTATTGCTGCCATTTTCTTTTATTTATTTTATTTTGTATTTTTGTTTCTATCTATCTATCACATACAATTTAATCTTGCAATTGACCGCCGAGAGATTGACAACCTCTCATTTGCGTTGGGTGCAAGGATTTGTTGTTTGTGTGCAGGTGCTTCTAACGAGGTGTTGCGTGATTCTCCTACTGGTTCAATAACCTTGGTTTCATAACTGAGGGAAATACTTATCTCTACTGTGCTGCATCATCCCTTCCTCTTCGGGGAAATACCAACGCAAGCTACAAGTAGCAATCATCCTCTTTCATTGTATATCCATGTTAGTTTTATTTTCGCTTTCTTCTTGTGTGTTTGAAAAACTTCGAAAATCCAAAAATGTTTCTCGCTTCTTTTTGGTTTTTCTTTCTTGTTTAGTTAGTTTGTAGTACTAAAAGAAAACCCAAAAAGATTTCTAGTTTCTTCTTTTGTTTGTTGGGAGTTCTCCCGTGTAAATAGTTTTTCTCGCTTTTCGTTTTTCCTTCGTTAGTTTTCTTTCTTCAAAAAATTCTAAAAACTCCAAAAATATTTCAGTGTGTTTCTCTGAATTTCTTTTCTTTTCGTTGAGTCGTCGTATGGAGAAGACCACGATGAAAATGTTGAGTGGCTCTCATGTACTTTATTGTTGATCTAACAAAGAGCCACCATTACCTTGTCTTATCCTTTGAATAAATGTTTGCAGATTCCAGCTTAGTCCACGGCACACTTGCATTATTATTATCACATCATTCGGTCGTGCAAGTGAAGGGCAATAATGACGATATTTGATGAAGTGATTGCGGTGAAGAAAAGCTGGTATGGACTCTTCTTGTTTTTGTTTTTGTAAATATGTTTAGCTCAGTGTTCATGATTCAGCATTGTTATGAGTAAACATGTTTGTGATGACAATTAGAGATTATAGTTGCTCATGCCATGCTTAAATAGCTAGGAGTGGATAATGATTTATCTTGAGTGTCAACATGCATCAAAATGGTTGTGATGTGGTATGTTAGTATGGTATCCTCCTCTGAACAATTCGAGTGGCTTGACTTGGCACATGTTCACACATGTAGTTGATTCAAAACCAACATAGCCTCCACGGTATTTATGTTCATGGTGTTTATATCCTACTCATGCTCGTATTCAGTGTTAATTATTCACAATGCATGATTATGGTCGTTTCCGCTCTCTAGTTGGTCGCTTCTCAATCTATTTGCCAGCCTTCGCCTGTACTAAGTGGGAATGCTGCTTGTGCACCATAATCCTTAAACCAAAGTTGTTCCAGATAAGTCCACTATATCTACCTATATGCGGTATTACTCTGTCGTTCCAAGTAAATTTGCATGTGTCACCTCTAATCATTCAAATAAGCATTTGTTTTGTGTGCCCGTACCGCTCATGGAGTGACAGGGGGTGGTCAGTATCTTCCATGCTAAGCGGGTTATTCTCGAGATGAGTGTTCATTCACTTGTCATTGCACGAGAGAGGCTGGTAATTGGGATGCCCAGTCCTGTAATCAAAATAAGAAAAATATAATAAAACAAACTCCCCCGGAAATTTGATCGTTTGGAGGGCACCCGTGAATTCGGCTAGCCATGGCTTGTGTTGGTATGGTGGAGGGGGAGTAAACTTTACCTTTCCGCTTGGGAACCGCCTATAATGTGTTTAGCATGGAAGATATTGAAAATCCTCGGTCGTGACGTTGACAGGAAAAGTACACCTCTCAAAATTGTTTTCATGTCTGATTTAAGCTTCGAGCTCTGGCACCTCTGCAAATCCATGCTTCCCTCTGCGAAGGGCCTATCTATTTACTTTTATGTTATTTTACTTTTCTATTGAGTCATCACCTTCTCATTTAAGCTCCAGTTGGAGAGCACTATTGTCATTTTTATGCATTGAGTATAGTTAATGTTGGGTGTGACATGACTGGATCTCTTCTACCATGAATTACAATATCTAGTCGTTACTTGAACTTCAGAGGTGCTCTGCATTTATGTTTTGCGGTCTCAGAAAGGGCTAGCGAGATACCATGTTATCATATTATATCATGATTGTTTTGATAAATTGTTGGCATCCGAGATATCTTATTATTGCTCGCTAGTTGGTTATGTTATTGACATGAGTAAATGTGAGACGTAAGTGTTATCATTCATATGGTTAGTTCATAATCTTTGCTGAAAACTTGGATGCTAGTTAAGTATATATACAGACAACAAGAACAAAAGAGTTCGTAAAAGTTTTTCTTTATCAGTTTCAGTTTGTCAACTGAATTGCTTGAGGACAAGCAATGAGTTAAGCTTGGGGGAGTTGATATGTCCCAAACGTATCTACTTTTCCAAACACTTTTGCTCTTGTTTTGGACTCTAATTTGCATGATTTGAATGGAACTAACCCGGACTGACGCTGTTTTCAGCAGAATTGCATGGTGTTATTTTTTGTGCAGAAATAAAAGTTCTCGGATTGACATGAAAATTTACGGAGAAATAGTTCAGAATATATATAAAATATTGGCGAAGAGATCTACTTGCTGGATGGTGTGGGCCCCTGGAAACCCCGCTTGACCTAATTCCAACGCTATATATACCTATTCATGGAGGAAAAAAATCAGAGAGAAAGAATCGTCACGTTTTACGATACGGAGCCGCCGCCACCTCCTGTTCTTCATCGGGAGGGCTGATCTGGAGTCCGTTTGGGGCTCCGGAGAGCGGGATTCGACACCGTCGTCATCATCAACCATCCTCCATCACCAATTTCATGATGCTCACCATCGGGTGTGAGTAATTTCTTCGTAGGCTTGCTGGATGGTGATGGGTTGGATCATATTTATCATGTAATCGAGTCAATTTTGTTAGGGCTTGATCCCTGGTATCCACTATGTTCTGAGATTGATGTTGCTATGACTTTGCTATGCTAATGCTTGTCACAAGGGCCCGAGTGCCATGATTTTAGATATGAACCCTATATGTTTTCATGAATATGTTTGCGTTCTTGATCCTATCTTGCAAGTTATATGCACCTATTACGTGTTATGATCCGCATACCCCAAGGTGACAATAATTGGGATTTTTTCCGGTGATTACCGTAGTTTGAGGAGTTCATGTATTCACTAAGTGCTAATGCTTTGTTCCGATTCTCTATTAAAAGGAGGCCTTAATATCCCTTAGTTTCCCTATGGACCCCGCTGGTACGTCTCCAACGTATCTATAATTTTTTATTGTTCCATGTTATTATAGTATCAATCTTGGATGTTTTATATGCAATTATATATCATTTTTTGGGACTAACCTATTAACCTAGTGCCCAGTGCCAGTTGCTGTTTTCTGCTTGTTTTTGGTTTTTCAGGAAATTAGCACCAAACGAAGTCCAAATGTCACGAAACTTTTTGACGATTTTTTTCTAGACAAAAGAGACCCTGGAAGCTTCATGAGGAAGCCAGAAGCCTCATGAGGAGGCCACAAGGCAACAGGGCGCGGCCCCAGGGGGGGCGCTGGGGCCGCGTCCTGATGCCTTGTGGGCCCCTCGTGGCTCCTTTTGGCCTAATTCCACTTCTATAAATTCTCAAATATTCGGAAACCATCAGAGAGCCAGACGAGAAAATCCTACCACCGCTGCAAGCCTATGTTCTTCCGCGATCCCATCTGGAGGCCTTTTCTGGTACTCTGCCGGAGGGGGAATCGATCACGGAGGGCTTCTTCATCAACCTTGCTGCCCTTCCGATGATGTGTGAGTAGTTTACCACAGACCTACGGGTCCATAGCTAGTAGCTAGATGGCTTCTTCTCTCTCTTTGATCTTCAATACCATGTTCTCCTCGATGTTCTTGGAGTTCTATCCAATGTAATCTTCTTTTGTGGTGTGTTTGTTGGGATCCAATGATTTGTGAGTTTATGACCAGATTATTCATGATAAATATTTAAGTCTTCTCTGAACTCTTTTATGCATGATTGTTATAGCTTTGTATTTCTCTCCGATCTATCCATTTGGTTTGGCCAACTAGATTGATTTATCTTGCAATGGGAGAGGTGCTTTGTGATGGGTTCAATCTTGCGGTGCTCAATCCCAGTGACAGAAAGGGACACGACACGTATTTGTATTGTTGCCATTAAGGATAAAAATATGGGGTTTAATCATATTGCTTGAGTTTACTTTGTCTACATCATGTCATCTTGCTTAAGGCGTTACTCTGTTTTATACTTAATACCCTAGATGCATGCTGGATAGCGGTCGATGGGTGGAGTAATAGTAGTAGATGCAGGTAGGAGTCGGTCTACTTGTCTCGGACGAGATGCCTATATACATGATCATTGCCATGAATCCGTCATAATTATTTGCTTTTCTATCAATTGCCCAACAGTAATTTGTTTACCCACCGTATGTTCTGCGCTCGAGAGAGAAGCCTCTAGTGAAAACGATGGCCCCCGGGTCTATCTTTATCATATATTAAAATCCAAAAATACCTTGCTGCAATTTATTTACTTTTATTTTATTTTGCAATTTATATTTCTATCTATCACTATCAGAATTAATCCTTGCAAATAACCGCTAAGGGGATTGACAACCCTCTTATTTGCGTTGGGTGCAAGTGTTTGCTTTTGTGTGTGTAGGTGCCGCTAAAGGGGTTTTGTGTGGTCCTCCTACTGGATTGATAACCTTGGTTCTTAACTAAGGGAAATACTTATCTCTACTATACTGCATCATCCTCTCCTCTTCGGGGAAATACCAACGCAGTCTACAAGTAGCACCCGCTGCCACGGGAGGGTAAGACAAAAAGATGTCATGCAAGTTCTTACTATAAGCACGCATGACTATATACGGAATACATGCCTACATTACATTGATGAATTAGAGCTATTGTGTATCGCTCTAGGTTGTGACTGTTATATGATGAATGTCATCCAACACAATTATCCATCACCGATCCAATGCCTACGCTTTTATCATATTGATCTTTGTCAAGTTACTATTGCTGCTGCTGTTACAATCATTACAAAACTGCTACTGTTACTGTCATTGTTACTATTGCTACTGTTACTACTGCTATCAAAACTATCATACTACTGTGCTATTAAACACTTTGCTGCAGACATTTAGTTCTCCAGGTGTGGTTGAATTGACAACTCAACTGCTAATACTCGCAAATATTCTTTGGCTCCCCTTGTGTCGAATCAATAAATTTGGGTGAAACACTACCCTCGAAGACTGTCGCGATCCCCTATACTTATGGGTTATCAGCCGTAGCTTTAGAGCAGAGGAGGGCGGCCACTCTGCGTGCAGCGGCCGCTGTCGAGGTGGAAGGCGAGGGACCGGACGTCGTCGTCCTATCCCGCTCCGACGACGAAGACCACAAAGATGACGACGGCACCATCGTCCTTTCAGATGATGAAGACAAGTAGCCGTCCATCTGTCGGCGCTGGCCGGCCATCTTCTGTCGCCCTAGTTAATACTTCGTATTAGTTTAAGGAATCCCTAAGTGTAATGTCACTATGCCAGTCGCTCTGTTTTAGCGTTGAACAAATCTAAGAACGTGCTTGTTAAACTTATCCAAATCTCTAAATCTGCTGTGGTTTACACTGCCGTGTTCTATCTTTCCAGGGTCACTGATTCGTGGGCCCTTCTATAACGTAGAAAATATTAGGCCATATAGCGGAGGGTCTGCCCATAACCACACAGACGCACACAGCTGAGGTGGCTCACACGTTGCATATTCAACCGGTGCTCTCGTGTTCGACCCCACAGGCGGCATTATATTCCACCCTTCATTATGCAAATAAATCAGACACTGACATGCGGGTCCCGGAGTGTCCCACGTGTCTTTAAATTCCACTATTTTTCCCTAATAAACCACAGTGACAGGTGGGTTCAGGGTGTCCCACGCGTCAGTATATGCGCCAGGTAACGGTCAACTGCTTTGACCCGACGGAAACGCTCCGTTTTGGGAATTTTTCAGTGTGGCGCGAGTGGTGGAGGGAAAAAGTGAGGGACGTTAGTTGGGTGGGGGCAAAACTGAGGTGTACTAAGCAACCAAGGAAACAGAAATAGAAATCCCTAGTAAAATTGGTGGATGCCAAGGAATAACATATTTGAGTGTCTAGTATCACGAGGTGTGTTCTTTCTAATATTGTTCTGTAGCTGATGTTATACTCTATCATCTTCTCCGTAAAGCTCGATATGTTGTCCATTTTAGGAGATCTTTTGGGAATTTGCAATTGCAGCTTGTGAACGCATAATAAGTAGACTCATTCATGAGTTTCGGAGGCCATGAGTATAAATTGACACTCTTTATATGTTATTTTTTTTGCTTTTTTTCTTTTCCTGAATCATGATATCTTTAGTGACTCTGATCAATGCGCAACAGTGTATCACCTACTCTTCTGAACCGACCGCCTACCTCTCCCCCTTCTTGATTCTTTCCATCCCCATAATATAAACTTGAAAGCGTGAAACAAGAAAATGGATAGAAAGGGCCAAAGGCAAGGTGGGTGAAAGAGGCTACTAGCATGGGAGTGTCCATTGTTTCTTCAATTTTTACTTGTACGATTTCTATGACCATGAGCATGGGAGGCATCAGGAGAAAGCAATGCTGCACTACACGTGGGAAACGTAAGCAACCACCCATGTTATCCTTTCTCCTAGAAATTTAGTATGTTCCATACTCTGGGGGTCAAAAGATAAAAACTTAGAACTATATGAGAAATCCAGCATTCAACACCACTTTGTATATATGAAGATACTTGACTTGCTCATGCACACTCACTTATTTCAGAGATGACAGATGGACAATCACCCATATGACAGACAACAGAACCGGACATGCCCAACAAAAACTTTAACATCCGCTATAATTCCACTGGATGTAAGGACAACCTACCTTTGTGACAAGCCTCCAGTGTGTCATGATACAACGATTCATGGTGTGCTCTGGATTTGATTCGGATCCTAGCAGTTACCAGGTGGCTGAAGCATTGTTTAGGCTGACGCGACCCTTGGAGAGGAAACTGCGCACACATATTTACCTAGTAGTACAACTGTACAAGGCATCCTATGTACTTAGGTTGATCGGTTACTAAATAGAGAATACTTTCATTGGCAGGAAAAACATCTCAAGATTGCTAGCATGGAAGTCTAGTGTTTTATGCAATTTTCATTTCTCAATTGGTGTGTGGAGTCACCAGGACACGTATATCTGTAGGTTAATATAATGATGATACGTTATTGTCCAGGCTGCAAACGTTGTGAGACTTTTGAACTTTAGCTTGACAAAGGAGCCCAAAAAATAGTTCCAATGGTTGGAGAGGCACAAACATGGCTTCCAACAAGTTAGAAATTTGATCCTTTCATCTTTGTAGATGACACTAAGAATATTTTCTTTTGATGAGTACATGAGCGTGAAGTAACATTCTTTCTAGCAAATATATGTGGATCTTTTTACCAGGATATCAACTATGAAGTTAGGCATAGTGAGAGCGCAATTCTTGAAGAGGATTGAGCAAGTTAAAAGGGCTAGGTTCAAAATTAATACGGCAATTGATAGTCTACACATCTTCTTAATTTACAATTGACATTATCGTGGCACAATGTTTCTCGGGTGGATTGGTCTATTAAGTCAAGATTGGCCTCACGGAGAAGTCTAACTTCACTAAACCTAATACTTCTACAAAAATTGGTCTAGTGCTCAATGCGATTTGCATTTCTAAATTGTTGTGCGCATAAGGATGGGATGCATCCAGATATAAAAATATATCAGTCTATTCAGATTAGTGATGAGTTGATGACATATGCAAGTGTTCAGACTATAGACACTATATATGATGCACTTAGACTTCGGCTCAACAAAGGAACCCTACATACCCAACTCTTCTTGGTTTAGGGTTTTTCATTTTCGAAGATTAGTAAAATATGTGGATGTCAAGGAATAGCATCTTTGAGGGACAAGGAGTTTGTACACTCAAACTCAAATGCACCCTCATGAATAGTAAAATCGAAAAGTAGTAAAAACAAAAAAATGATTATTCTTGCAACAAACATAATTGAATTTTCTACATACTAGCAAATTTTCGTGAAGAAAAACCCATCAAAATGGTCTGGTTGAGAAAAAACAAATTCGATGCTCCAAAAAGATTATTTTTCAAAGTATTTTTGTGCTGATTTAGTTATTTTTTTCTCAGATTTCCAAGAATGTCATTTCATTACAAAATTAAACGCGGGAAGAAAACTAAGCAATGTTTGCTGTCAAAAAAGTTCAAAATTATTTGAAATTATTTTCTATGTTTTTTTTGGATTTTACAGTTCATAGCCGGAGCATTTGAGTTGGGGATTAGAAGAAAACTTTCGATCTTTGAGTGTCTAGTATCATGAGGTGTTTTCTTCTATTGTTGTTCTCCGGCTGATGCTATACTCTATCATCTTCTCTGTAAAGCTCGATATGTTGTCCATTTTAGGATATCTTTTGGGAATTTGCAATTCTAGTTGGTGAGCGCATCATATGTAGACTCGTTTTTTAGGAGGCCATGAGTATAAAAGGACACTCTTTATACATTACTTTTTTTTGCTTGTTTTCTGTCCTTCCTGAATCATGACATCTTCAGTTACTTTGATCAATGCGCAACAATGTACCACCTACTCTAATCGACAGCCTACCTCTCCCCCCTTCTTGATTCTTTCGATCCTCATTATATAAACTTGTAAGTGTGAAACAAAAGAAAGGACATAGAAAGGGCCAAAGTCAAGTGTAAGTGAAGGAGACCAGTAGCATCGGAGTGTCCATTTTTTTCTTCGCATTTCCGCTTTCCCGATTTCTATGTCCATGAGCATGGGACGCATCAGGAGAAAGCAATGCAGGACAACTCCTAGAGAACGTAAGCAACCATCCATGTCACTTTCTTCCAGAAATTTAGTATGTTGTATACTCTAGGGCAAGAGAAAAAATGCCAGAAAGACTTAGAACTATATGAGCAATTCAGCATTCGACGCCACTTTATATATATGCAGCTCCTTAACTTACTCCTGCACCCTCGCTTCTTTCAGGGAGACAATCACCCATATGAGAAACAACGGAACCAAACCTGCCCAACACAAACTTCACATCCGCTACAATTCCTCTTGATATGAGGCCATCCTTCCTTTGTGAGAAGCTATGGATTTGTAGCTGCTCAAGCCGCCCCTGTTGTGCTCTGAATTTGATATAGATCCTCGCAGTTACCAGGTGCCGCAAGTTTTGCTTAGGCTGATACAACAAACTACGCAGAGGTACAAAGTAGTAGTATAACCGTACAAAGGCAGCCTGTGGACTTCCTACTGTTATACACTTGTACTGGTCAAGTTGTTGTGTTCTTCAGGTGTACATTTCCTTTGGGATCTCCCACTGACTTCATCAAACTTTTTGCTAACCCTCTCACAGATCTAGCTGCTGGTCATCACTCATCCTCGTTCTAGCTTCTCAGCTCATCTTTTTCTTTAATTTCCTCCTTAATATGCAAAGCTTCATGTTTCACTGATGTACCCACTATATAGTTATCTACACTACCTAAAATACCCATACTACAACACTTCAATTGGTGTCAATCTCAAGGATAAATTATGAAGGTGTGCTTCATCTTTGAATATTGGGAACTAATGTGCTACGAATTACTTGAAGTAATTTTCATCCTTACAAAGATCACCCTAAATATACTTTTTTTTTCATTTTTCTTATTACAATTTGGTACACATAGTGCAAAATGTCATGTCGGTTCACTGAATCCACATAGTAGTACAATACTACTGTACTTGCAGTATAGAGCAGTATTCCACCAGCTCCTTGTTGCAAAATGACCTCCGGATTCACTGAATCAACATAGTACCGCTGCACTTGTAATAACGTTGACAGGATCATAACAACGTTTAGTGGTGGCCAGCTTTTGGCAAATGGAGGATGGTAGTTTCCAACTTCCAAGGACAGCAGACCACTACATGCATTTGGCTTCCATGAAACTAACGATACAGAGATTGCAATCTATAATTGGCTTGGCTTGGTTAGGCCAACAAATTATAGTAGTAGTACAAGTGACAAACATGAGGAATAGGATATGCAGACTCTGAGTTAGTTTAGACCGGCAAAAATGCTAGATTATGTGTTATGTAGCCTACAGGTAAATGTTATTAAAAGGTGTACTGAAAGATCCAGGATTTTAGGGATCATTTCAGGCTGGAAACATGGCACTTGTCATGCTGTGTTGCCAATATTCCATAAAACCGCTGTGATAATGAGTCCATTCCTGGGATCAAGACTTCCCCCCTGTTTGAATTAGGACCGACATATATCTCAAGCTAGCCACAAAACTGCAGACAGGAGTACACCATGGCACCAACACGCCTGACATGCAAGTTTCACATAATACACGAGACAATATCAAGCATCATTGCATTATCTTCATGCGATGTTACACTGACATCATAATCTAATCTGTCACACTAAGGAACCACTTTTACACAGAAGATGCAGCTGTCCACAAGTAGAGCGCGACTGCATCAAACTAGTCGATGGATGTCACTATCACACATTTTTATGAGTGGAATGGAACTAGCTTGCACTGGGGACTGCAATCTCTGAAGCCATCTCATAGACTGCAAAAAATGATCAGCCGTCGAACAAGTTGACCCTATAATGGCCAGCAAGGTTCTTGATGGTCCCGTTTTGCACGATGCTCTCAAGCATGTCGTACTTGTAGTAGTTGGCGTCAAGCATTATCTGCTGCTGAGCCGCCAGCTCCTTCTCCTCCTCCAGTATATTCTAAAGAAAGAAAAAAAAAAAAAGCTCAACGAACTACGGCTCAAAATACAAGTTGCAACCAACAAGGATCAAAGCAACTGTATTGTGTTTTAAAGAGCAGGATCAAAATCCACAAAATGACGTGTATAATGTAGGTAAGTTCCATCCAAAGGGTGCAAGCATGATAATGAATGCTAAAAGTATATGTTGACATCTCTGGTGGTGATTGCATACGCCCTATTGCATGGTCCTACATTCTACATTCCAGAGCAATGGTTTGTTCCTACAAGTGCATAAGATCAGTCATAAATCAACTAGTACTTCACCTTGACGAGGGCCATGTTTTCTGCATCTTGCCTCTTTGCAAGGCTCTTCAGTTTGTTCATCCCATCATACTCCGGATTTCCTTGCTTCAACCAAAGGAACTCCATCTTCGAGCCGGGCGGGCTAGGACGATCCGGAAACATTTCGGGCGTCGCATAGCTAGCACGGACAGGCCTGGGCATTCCACCAATTATGAAGGGGAAATCTCGCATCAAGCCTATGGCAGACTTGGCTTGCGACTCATCGTCCAACTCCACCAGTGCAGCGGCAGGGATATCATACGGGATTGTGTAGTTCTCAATGAACTCCACACTGACAACGTTCGCACACTGGGAAAGAGCTGCTCGGATAACCTGTCTAGTAACCACAGGGGAGAGGTGGTCGATGTATATCGTCCTCTTGACCCTTGCCTCGAAATCGGCATACTCCTTCTCAGCATGCTCTCCCATCATACTCTCGGCATGGGCATGTTCGTCGGGTGTCGCCATGGGAGCGCCGAGTCCTGCAAGGCAGTAAATTGCAACGATAGCTTAAAATGGCTGAGATTTCAAGTGTAGAAGCGCAGCAGACATTGTGCAGGAGCATCTGCAAGGTTTTACATTTATAATGAACAGCGCTGAAACTGAAAAACATAACAACTAGCAACAGTGAGGTTGCTTATCGCCCAAATCGAGTCCTGTGGTAGGAAGATCGGAGCTCAGTTTAGGAGCTAGGGTTTAAGGTACCTCATCACAAGGTAAGCTGCGACTGCCCCAGGGGCGCCAGGGGAGTGAAATCGGGGGCAGGTCTAGATCGGAAATCGTGAAGATCCGTCGGATTTAGCTGAGGGCATGGCCATGGCTGGAAGAAAACAGCATCGTACCTCGAAATTCAGAGATTGCGGGCGGGCGGGCGGAGACGGCAGGGGCGCGGCGAGGAGGAACGGGGACGGTGTTGGCGGCGACGGCGGCGACGCGGGTGGGGGGAGGGAAGGAGACTGAAGCGTCGGCGGAACGGAACGGAGACTCGCGGCTCAGGCGAGGAGGAGGAAATGGTGGTACGGGAACGGGACGGTTGGGGAGTGGGAACGTTAGGTAGGAAAATTTATATGATCGAGAAGTATCAAAGAACTAGTAACAGCATCTCAGAAAGAAAAAAAACCTAGTAACAGACCATTCATATTTTCAAAATACCAACAAGTTAGATAATTTGTACAGAGTAATTTTAGAATATCATGTAGTACGACGGCTTCGTGCGTCCATAATTTCTAAAACCGCAGACTAGAAATAATTTTATCTATATAAGACCCCCATGAAAAAAAAAAATCAGTCTACTGTAGCACCAATTATATTAGTAAGTGTTTGGCGGGTTTCTGTGAGCTAATCCACGCTCTCGAAGACGCCAGAAGCCAGCAAGATATTCGCCAAGGGACAAGTCCACGTGAAGCTTTTCAGAAAGTTACTACATGAAAGTCCATTAAGGCCAGTGAAAGAATCCGCTTGTCTGGCACTCTCCCGAAGGTGTCCACGTATCAAGACTCTCGAATACTCATGAAGGAAGACACGTTAATGATCTAGAAGCCAGCTCATGAAGCTGCGGCTTATTAAATAAAAAGGTGAAGCCTCTCCGGTGCTTCCCTCGCAGCTATAAAAGGAGACGCTGGGCTCGAAGCGAAACACACAACGCTTGAGTCGAAGAAGCAAAGAAGAGCCAGTGCACTCCCAGCTTTCTCAGTAGTAGTAGAATCACCACCACCTCTGTAAGATAGCCACCTTATCTAAGGATTTGTAAGAGCTGCTACGAAGAATTCTAAGGTAATTTTCTAAGTTTGTGTAATCCCTTCGGGGCCTCCCGAAAGGAAAAACCATATGTAAATTATATTGTTGAAATGATATAGTTTCTTGGTTTCACTTGATATTTTTTACTTATGAATTTATGGGAAGAGTTTTTATGCTAGGAATCCTATAGGAGAAATCTCTGCGTGTGTAGTTCTCTGTGTAGCCTAGAGTGGCGTTTGAATGAGAACCTTGTGACCGTAGAGAAGTGTTCCCTTCAAGTGGAACTGCCTGGGAAGACGATAATAATTTAACCTATAAGTTTGCAATTAAAACCATCAAGTGAACGTAACTAACTACATCTAAAGCAACATAATGAAAAATATGGTGAGTACCGAGTAGGAATTTTACAATCGCAGCAGCACAAACAGGCCGTTGTTTTGGTCTCGGCAACCAGCTAAGATCCTACATATAAGTAAAAAAAGTTGTGTTAATAATCTGATTAAAATTTGAAATAATCACGAATAGTAAACGAATAATTAACCAGACATACACCAATCAGTTGAATAGTAGTGAATAGTATCTCGTGAATAGTGAATAGTGTTTGCTACACCGTGGTGAACAGTAAATTGAAATTAGCATTTAATAACCGCATACACTAATAAAGACCGCGAAAGCGTTCAAATAGATCGCATAGATTTTGACCAATTATATGAGTAAGTGTTTGGCGGGTTTCTGTGAGCTGATCCACGCTCTCGAAGACGCCAAAAGCCAGCAAGATATTCGCCAAGGGACAAGACCACGTGAAGCTTTTCAGAAAGTTACCACGTGAACGTCCATTAAGGCCAGTGAAAGAATCCGCTTGTCTGGCACTCTCCCGAAGGTGTCCACGTATCAAGACTCTCGGATACTCATGAAGGAAGACACGTCAATGATCTAGAAGCCAGCTCATGAAGCTGCGGCATATTAAATAAAAAGGTGAAGCCTCTCCGGTGCTTCCCTCACAGCTATAAAAGGAGACGCTGGGCTCGAAGCGAAACACACAACGCTTGAGTCGAAGAAGCAGAGAAGAGCTAGTGCACTCCCAGCTTTCTCAGTAGAAGTAGAATCACCACCACCTCTGTAACATAGCCACCTTATCTAAGGATTTGTAAGAGCTGCTACGAAGAATTCTAAGGTAATTTTCTAAGTTTGTGTAATCCCTTCGGGGCCTCCCGAAAGGGAAAACCATATGTAAATTATGTTGTTGAAATGATGTAGTTTCTTGGTTTCACTTGATATTTTTTACTTATGAATGTATGGAAAGAGTTCTTATGCTAGGGATCCTATAGGAGAAACCTCTGCGTGTGTAGTTCTCTGTGTAGCCCATAGTGGCGTTTGAATGAGAACCTTGTAGCCGTAGAGAAGTGTTCCCTTCGGGTGGAACTGCCTGGGAAGACGATAAGAATTTAACCCATAGTTTGCAATTAAAACCATCAAATGAACGTAACTAGCTACATCTGAAGCAACATAATGAAAAACATGGTGAGTACCGAGTAGGAATTTTACAATCGCAACAGCACAAACAGGCCGTTGTTTTGGTCTCGGCAACCAGCTAAGATCCTGCATATAAGTAAAAAAAAGTTGTGTTAATAATCTGATTAAAATTTGAAATAATCACGAATAGTAAACGAATAATTAACCAGACATACACCAATCAGTTGAATAGTAGTGAATAGTATCTCGTGAATAGTGAATAGTGTTTGCTACACAGTGGTGAACAGTAAATTGAAATTAGCATTTAATAACCGCATACGCTAATAAAGACCGCGAAAGCGTTCAAATAGATCGCATAGATTTCGACCTATATATTGTATTGTTGGTATCAGGTCCAGGATATAATCATTGAAAGGTTAAAATATTTAAATTTAGAAGTTAGCCAAGGTAAGGTGATAAATATTAAAGAAAATATTCAATTAAGGTGCAGAATAAATCCTTTTGAAGAGCATACTTGGCATACACCGCATAGCCAGTTAAATACGGTCGTCAATTTGATATATAATATTTATATATCTTGGGGAAAAAGGCAAGACAATTTAGACCAGAAATTTGAAAGTTTATTTAAAGAATATCAAAAACTCATAGAAAAATACTCTGGTTTGAATAACAAAATAGATATCATTCTGCATAAGCTAGAAGAAGCAAAAGCAAGGCAGAACATAGTCTGTAAAAATAAAGACTACATTAAAGAAGAAGTGCTTTCCATTGGAAGAAATATACGCCACTACCCAAATAAAAGTAAAGACTTGTCAGGAGCTGATACAAGTCAAGAGATTTCAGATATCAAAAAGTTAGTGCAAGAAATTAAAACGCTGATACTTTCATAATTGCAAGACCGAATATAACCAAGCATTAGAAGTAGTAGCTAAATACTTGTCACCTTCTGTCGGATTTTCTGATCACGACTCACCAAAAGAAGACTCAAAAAAAAAATAAGACAGAATAACACAATCCTCCAGCTTTTAATTCAAGTTTTAGAAAAACTAAATAGTGTTCAAAGCAACAAAGATATTGTATTATCTTCATCCGGAATTATATCTTCAGCAAGGAATATTAATTCAGAAAAATGGATGTACCTAAAAGCCTCACCAGAAGAGACAAATTCCTTCAAGTAGTAAGGCAAGACTCAAAACCTCTTGCAATGAAGCATAGATTATCATGTAAGGCTGATGATATTGATAGTATAGAAGAAGTTATAGATTTGCAAAAAGACTTGGAAAGATATCAAAAGGATACCCTAAGAAAAATAAAACCGCAGCAAGTATATCACATGGGTATGTTTGAAAATAAGAGTGGTTTATACAGAATATCTAGAGAAGTAGAGCTAAGTGTGTTAACGCATCCAGTAGATTTACGAATTGTGAGCAAAAATATTGAAAATGAATTAAGATATTGTGGTTATAAATATATTCATCAAGGTATGTATATCATAGGAGTTAAAGGCATGGCAAGAAGGAAATTAGGAGCAAAGGTATTAATAACATTATTAGACCGAAGATGGGAATCAATTGATAAAGCGGCATTTGGCTTTATGGAAGGAGATATGAATGCAAATAGACTAATAACATACATAGCTCCAGACCTAATAATGCCTGTAAAAGAATTTATTGAAAAAATGAGCTTTGGTTTCCAAACCAAAGGATATGAAGATTTTAAAGGAACAAATTTGTTAGTAAGCATAGAATTTATAGGAAGGCTCACTAACAGAAGTAGTTCTAGATATAGAGTTAATGTTAATAATGTAATCGATAGCATGTAATCAAAAGGTATACAATTTATGAATCCTCTTATGATTAGTTCTGAAGAAAGAGCAGGAGAGGAATGGAAGATAGGTGAATTAATAGAGAAGAAAGAATTAAAGCTACCCGAAAACTACATAAGTTATCAAAATTGTGAAGGAAGTAGTAGTATCAGGTTCATGAATTATAAATCTGCATCCATAGAAGACACAGAATCTTTTATGTCAGAAACAGAAACCAACAATGATAAGAATAAAGGTGTAACCGAATACATGGAAAAACCTAATATAGATGATGAAATTATACATTGGGAAAAGAAATTAAAACACATACAATGGGAATATAGTCATTCTATGACAGCAGATTGGCCGAAAATAAGAGAAAGAGAATTATTTTTCATTAGAGAGATTGCTAGATTAAAAAGATTGAAAACAAGAAAAAGCCAACTACTAGTAGTTCTCACGTGATAAATAACACTATAGCATCAGAAGAAAAGAGAGACAATAATAATAGCAATAATAAGGTTACCACTGAAAATAATGATAAAAATAAGAATATTGCTCAAAGCCATAGAGATGAAGTTGTGAATGAAGAAGAGCAATGGGATATAAATAATAAGCTATTACTAGAAAGTTATGAAGAGGAAGAATTAATGAAAGAAATGATAATAGAAGATAAAAATTATGATGATTCAGAACAAAATAGTGATTTTTATAACTCACTAGATGATGTGGGACTACATAATTTAGATAATGCGATGGAAGCTATGGAAATAGAAAGTAGTAATAAAAGAAGAAAAGGATATGGGGAATCTTCAGTAAAAAGAGATGAAGAAAGGGAGAGACCTACCAGATCAGCTGGACAATGGCCCCCAGAAAAAGATGACTACCAGCCTACATATATCCCTGGACAATATAGATATATGGGTACTAAGAGAAGAGATTTTGAGAGGCCAGTACAATTTCAAAATTATAAGAATGATGGTGCTATATTAAATTTAGCAGCCCATGACCCAATAGATTGGCCGAATATAATTAGCATATGGAAAGGTTTAATAGTTCAAAAATATATACAAAACCAGCATAATATAGGGACTAAGGTTGAAGATATGATAACATATCTTGAAACATTTTTAGGAGAATCCGTGAAAGTCCCATGGGAACAATGGGTAGAGACGTGCCCTATTCAATATGAACAATTAAAAAGAGCAGGAAGTAATCCTAATAACTTTGCAAATGTTATTTCAAATATGATCATAGCAGAAGATCCAGAATTAGGACATACCTCATTACAAAATGAAAGATTGAGAGAAATAGAAAAGTTAACATTGACAAGCTGGAAAGGCATAAAAGAATTCTCTCAGCATTACTTATATAATGCTACCACCGCTAAGCAAGGCTTTAATGTAGGTGTAGTAGAAAGATATTTTAATGAGTTGCCTGGCCCTCTAGGGTCTATAATATTTGAGGAATATAAAAAGGAATCAGCAGGAAATATTGTAAACATATCCCAAGCCATAACATTCGTTTTTAAACAGCTAAGAAAGGTATGTACAAGCATACAAGCTCAAAGATCTATGAATAAAACAGATTATAATTTCTGCAATAACATTGTCCAAATACCATTAACATATGGAGAAGAAAGTTATAAGAATAAACAATATTATAAATCCCAAAGGAGAGATAATAGAAATTTCAGAACTAAGAAAAGATTTTTCTTAAGAAGGTCAGATAATAGAGCTCCATTTCTACGTAAAAGAAATGTAAGAAGATATAATCCTAGAAAAACTTATGATAAAACATGCAGGTGTTTTATATGTAACTCTCCAGATCACCTAAGTAGGACCTGCCCTAATAAAGACCAGAAAAGATACTCCAGTAAATATGAAGAGCAAGAGAGAGTTTTAATTATAGATAGTGTAAATGAGAATATATTAGTATGCGATGATGAAATAAAAGATGATGAGTCAATATATTCAATCATCGAAACGGATGAAGTAGAAAATGAGACTCAAGAATATGATTCAAGTGAAGATGAGATAGACCTAATAGATGATTTAGCAGGTTTAAAAATAGAAATGACGAATCAGGTAGATTGTGAGCATGATTGGATTCAAGGGAAAGGTGATTATAACATCAAATGTGCTTTCTGTATATATTACCCAAGCCAAGATAATAGGTCCACATGCAGCTTATGCTTAAGACAAGCTTGTGCCTCCTGTTTAAAAGCAAAAAATCAAATATGGAGACAGGAAATAGAATTTGAACCAGAAGAAAGAATATTATCTAGTAGGGTTAGAAATCTAGAAAATAGAATAAATAAACTAGAGGTGGAGCTAGAAATACTAAAAGATAATAAAGAGCAAGAAAATAATATTGCTGGAAGCACAGATATAAAGGAAGGAATGGTTATAAAGTAATATTTGAGCATATTAAAAGAAAGAATAATAGTCTATCTGACATATTCTCTCGATCCCCAATTTTACAGATATGAAGAAAGGACTACATTCCCTTGGGTTTGAAGTAATCACCTTTGGAGCTGAAAATAGTCTGAAAGTATTTGGGCCGAATACCTTTAATTTCAAACCTAAGAACCATATCATTCTAGATGAAGTTCAAGAATGCATACTTGACAACTTCTGGAATCAATATAATAACAAGAGAGAAGATAAGGGATACATGTTATCAATCCTGAATAGTTTAGCCGAATATTTCAATATGCTAAATAAGGGAAATATGATGGACAAAAATATACCAATACCAACAAAATTGGGAGAACAAAAGGAAGAAAAATTATATGTTATGTTTAATGGTAGTAAACCAGGAATATATATGCAATGGGAAGAAATTCAAATAGAGAGGTTCGCAGCAAAGCGAAGAAATAAAGAAGTAACATTGAGGAAATATGAGAATATCGATGATGCTCTGAAATGGGCAAGGAAAGTAATAGGAGAAACTTACTATATAGATCCCAAAGCCAGAGAATATATTGAGAAGCAAAGAGGCATAGATAAAAATATATCCGCTTCAACAACTCCCACAAAGGGAGAAGCTTCGAGCTCAAAGAATCCAAAGAAAGAAGGATCTCCAGAATATCATTCATATCAAGAATGCCTTCTAAAGGGACTTGACCCTTTAGATAGTGAATACATAGACCAAGAAATGAATAAATTTTTTGAAGAATGGTCAAAAATAATAAAGAAAGAGTTGAGAGAAGAAATATTAACAGAAGTAAGAGAAGAAATGGAGGAGAAGTTTGAAGAAATAAAGAAAGAATGTGATGATAAATATAATTTCCATTTGTCTGACGATGATCATATGGACATCGACAGCAGCTTGAATATTGATTAATAGGCTATATACTTGAATTGATATTGCTATCAATTATTCGGGCGCGGAGGACCTCCCCGAATATTGATAAGATGTTATCAATAATATTGGTGGGGAAAACCCCATGGAAAAAAAATAAGTCTACTGTGGCACCAATTATATGAGTAAGTGTTTGGCGGGTTTCTGTGAGCTGATCCACGCTCTCGAAGACGCCAGAAGCCAGCAAGATATTCGCCAAGGGACAACCCCACGTGAAGCTTTTCAGAAAGTTACCACGTGAAAGTCCATTAAGGCCAGTGAAAGAATCCGCTTGTCTGGCACTCTCCCGAAGGTGTCCACGTATCAAGACTCTCGGATACTCATGAAGGAAGACACGTCAATGATCTAGAAGCCAGCTCATGAAGCTGCGGCATATTAAATAAAAAGGTGAAGCCTCTCCGGTGCTTCCCTCGCAGCTATAAAAGGAGACGCTGGGCTCGAAGCGAAACACACAACGCTTGAGTCGAAGAAGCAGAGAAGAGCCAGTGCACTCCCAGCTTTCTTAGTAGTAGTAGAATCACCACCACCTCTGTAAGATAGCCACCTTAAATAAGGATTTGTAAGAGATGCTACGAAGAATTCTAAGGTAATTTTCTAAGTTTGTGTAATCCCTTCAGGGCCTCCCGAAAGGGAAAACCATATGTAAATTATGTTGTTGAAATGATGTAGTTTCTTGGTTTCACTTGATATTTTTACTTATGAATTTATGGGAAGAGTTCTTATGATAGGGATCCTATAGGAGAAACCTCTGCATGTGTAGTTCTCTGTGTAGCCCATAGTGGCGTTTGAATGAGAACCTTGTGGCCGTAGAGAAGTGTTCCCTTCGGGTGAAACTGCCTGGGAAGACGATAAGAATTTAACCCATAAGTTTGCAATTAAAACCATCAAGTGAACGTAACTAGCTACATCTAAAGCAACATAATGAAAAATATCGTGAGTACCGAGTAGGAATTTTACAATCGCAGCAGCACAAACAGGCCGTTGTTTTGGTCTCGGCAACCAGCTAAGATCCTGCATATAAGTAAAAAAAAGTTGTGTTAATAATCTGATTAAAATTTGAAATAATCACGAATAGTAAACGAATAATTAACCAGACATAAACCAATCAGTTGAATAGTAGTGAATAGTATCTCGTGAATAGTTAATAGTGTTTGCTACACCGTGGTGAACAGTAAATTGAAATTAGCATTTAATAACCGCATATGCTAATAAAGACCGCGAAAGCATTCAAATAGATCGCATAGATTTCGACCTATATAACACCCTTAAGAGTCTTATTCTCCTAACAAAAACGCTTATTGTCATAACACCTTCCGACCCACCCCGCAGCTACAAACTAACCACGAACGATGGCCGACTGAACTGCGCGCACTAATGAAAAAAAAACCCACCTTATCCCTGCCACGGTGCCACCCACCCCACTCATCTCTCCCGGTGCTCCTCCATCCCACGCCCCCGCGCCGCCGCCTCCCTCCCCGCGCCCCCGCCGCACCGCCGCCTCCCTACCCGCGCCCCCGCTGCAACGCCGCCTGCCCCACGCCCTCGCGCCCCAGCGCCGCCTGCCCCACGCCCTCGCGCCCCCGCGCCGCCGTCGCCGCCCTCGCGCCCCACGGAGCCCTCCCCCGAGCAGCCATGGCGCCCGTCACCCCCTCCTGCTCGCCAACGTCTCCAGAGGCTCGTGGACACCGGCGACCATTGGATCCGGCCTCCACCGCGCCTGTAGCCACGGCATCCGTGGAACCTGCCGCGAGTTTGTTCCTCCGTCTGCCCCACGATGCCGGCGGTGCCCTGGCATGCGCGGACAGCGGTCCAACTCAGCCAGGCCACGCGAGGATGCAGCCCGGCCTGGCCACATCATCGTCGTCCTCGTCTCTGGCCATCACCGACCGGCGAGATCCGCACGGGGTGCTAGGAGGTGGGTCTCTACGGGGCGGCGTCCTTCTTCTCCACCGACGGCCACCACCAGCGCCAAGCTCCACCCTCTCCCTCATCTTCCCCGGTGGCGGCGCCCCTCGCCCACAGCCGGAGCGTCCAGCGGCGGCGCCCGCAGCCGCTCCTCTCTGACAAACGGTGGGAGCTCCCCCTTCCTCCACTCTGGCTCAGCCCTCGACCTCCTGCTGGTCGCCGCGGCTAGATCCGTCGTGGCTCGACCGACAGCGGCTTGCAGTTCTGACCACGGGCCGTGCAGTACACCGACGCTCTCCGTGCTCGCCATCTCTACTTGCAGTCCACTCAGCGGGCGCGTGCGAAACATTCCTTGACTTTGTGCAGTTCGCTCTGCCACACGAGCGTCATCGTGCCTTTTTTGCAAATTGTTTTTGCAGCTCACTTCGGCGACTATGCAGTTTGTGGCGTGCACGGATGCAGTTTGATCCACAGGGTAGCGATCAAACTCTCGCAGCTGGGTGATTTTTGTGCTTTCCGTTCACTTGGCAAAAAAGGAAAAAAAGACCCTTGTAATTTTATTTCGTTCTTCAGTTCTGAACATTTGCAGTTCGGTGGTTTCTTCACTTTCCCCCTGATGTGGTTCACTTGCCTCGTCACTCTCTGTGGTCCACTCTCGTTCATAAAAAAATTAGAAAAAAAATCATGCGGTTCACTTAGACTCGTGTTGCGGTTCACTTTTCTCTTAATGTGGCTCACTTGCCCCTCGTCTTTGCTGCCCACTCGTTCATAAAAAAGTTAGAAAAAAGATAAAAGAAATCATGAAGTTCGCTTGTCCGTCGGATGCAGTGCGTTTTTTCGTCTGAAGAAGTGCAGTCACTCATCTGATGTAGTTCACTCGACGATTTTTGGATCCGCGAAAACAGCACCGAAAAAACTGCGTGCAGTTTTTTGCGATGGGAAGTTCACTCGCCTCAGTACTGCAGCACTCTTGCTTCAACAATGACGTGCACTTGCGTTGAGCCTGCAGTTCGGAAGTGTGATGAGAATAACTATTCTCATAATATTATGAGAATAGACCGGCTGTGTATATATATATATATATATATATATATAATCAATAATCATAATTTGTCCATAAAAAGAATGATAAAATTTCATAATTTGATTACAGCTCATCCTTCATCTTTCTCCTTTCACTTACCGGTGCTTCGTCTCTCCTCTATGGCCGTGCGACGTAGCACCCTACCTTCAACTCTGATGACATCTCTTGCATGAGGTTGTCAGTACATTTAATGAAGGCTTCAGATTGGCCAAAAATAAGTAAAGAGAACGTAATATTAAGCAAATTACAATATTCGTGTTGCGGCAATTGCATGTATTTCCTTCGGTTGTGTCTTTAACATCAACTTAAATAAAACGTAATGATGATATGTGAGATACATGCCCCACCTTTAGAATTGTAATGTCTTCGCGGTTTGTGGTGATCACGGGCATTTCCGCTCGGTCTTGGTTTAAGCATTTTTCATCAACTTTCAAATGTTTTTGTGCGCACACACCTTCTAGATGTTCCCCCCTATGATATCTTTGCTACTATCACTCGTATCCGCCTCCAGCAACCTCCCACCCCAAGACACTAAGATGGACGAATCTAGTATACAACTGTTGAGTTTAAGTGATCACCCAACGTGCTGATTAAGTCTTTGCTATTGCTCATCATTAAAAATTACACCATAAAATTGAGTTGACCCCTTTTCCAATCATCGTGCAATCTGACTCAGAGGGTGCCCTTTCCGCCCTCCGTGATGAGTCACTCGCAAGATCTTCATATGCCAACTAAATGAAGGAAATCAAAACTTTGATGGTATAGCGGGAGTTTTTTCCAATGAAGATTGCAAGATCACAAAATATGGGTTTCACATAGTCTAGCTAATTATGCTCGGACGGAGCATAGCACCGCCTGTTGGTTGCAACGTGCTCCTCCTTTTATTCATGCCCTTGTATTAATGGATCGTAAACCTATTACCATGGAATAAAACTCCCTTTTCCCTCGCAATTTTTTTTGAGTTGACCCCAATGCCCTTATCCTCTTGTTTCACCCTTTGCTAATAGCGACCTCCTTCTCCAAGTATGTTGTGATGATGACCAGTGTTATACGAGTATAGTTAAACTATATTGTCACTAATTAACACAAATATGCATAGTCTAGCGAAGAAACATGAATAGGCAAAGTAGAAGCAAGATAAATTCATTAATAAATCGCATATCAGTAACTTGTTAAGTGGTATATCAATGGCTTTGGTTGAGGCTAAATCAAATGATATCTTTGATTTAGGAGAATTACAATTAGCTCTGGTTAGTTAAAAAAATCAATATGATACTAAACTACTACTTTGACTATTCATATTGATTAATGACTATTCATATTGATTAATCTTTAGAAGTGTGATATATATAGTCTCAAGTTGCCACCTTGGTCCTGACCATTTTCACCATTCTAGTCGGCCTATATCCATTGGTTCAAGCTGATTAGGCAAAATACAATGCTTAATATATATTGGTAGCAAATGGTAGGATTGTTACCTTTGCTATAAGAAGAAGCAATTAGAATTTGTACAAAGTGGTCATACTTTGATAGAGGACGTGTCGAAAACCCTTAGACGGAAAAGGGCGTGGACTACTCCTAAATTTGGATGGCATTATGTTTGGATTAAAGGTTATGTCCCTCTGGATGATGTCCTCAAAGACGAGGAGGGCAACCTCGATATATATAATTCTCGTGCCACTGAAGATGCATCAGTTCCTTTATTTCCACACATTCCACATGATGTAGTTGATGTGACTGCTATGCTTTCATTCTTGGTTTGTGTCAATATCTCTCAAGACTATATCCCATTTAAGCATCGATTGTTGAAAAATGATTGTAGATATTGTTGTGAGTTGATCATATGCCCAAGCTTATCACCCTTAGCATTTTTTTTCATTTATCTCATGTCGATATGCTCCACTATATGTAGTTCTTACATATGTATGTCTTCCGGTTATAGTGGCTAGAGACTATGGTGGCACATCTAGTTGTGTGTTCACTATTTTTTGAGCAACTGCAAGTTCTTTGATGCACAATATGAGTTGGTTTTGCTTCGGCTTTCTCATTTATCTTATCCCTCTCCAAAATTATTGACCTCGTGAGTTCTAGGGTGGTTGCCTGATACGTCTCCGTCGTATCTATAATTTTTTATTGTTTCATGCCAATATTCTACAACTTTCATATATTTTTGGCAACATTTTATATGATTTCTTGGACTAACATATTGATCCAGTGCCCAGTGACAGTTCCTGTTTTCTGCTTGTTTTTTGTTTCACAGAAAATCCATATCAAACGAATTCCAAACGCGATAAAATTTTACGGAGAATTATTTTGGAATATATGTGATTTTTGGGAGGTGGAATCAACGCAAACGGAGGCCCACAGGCCACAGCCTCCACAAGGCATCTTGGCACAACCCCCCAGGCTGCGTGGTGTTGCCTTGTGGGCACACCGTAAGTCGGTTGGGGCTCTTCTTCAGCTGCAAGGAAGCTTATATTGAGAAAAAAATTGTGTTAAAATTTCAGCACAATCGGAGTTACGGATCTCCGGGAATATAAGAAACGGTTTTCGGCCAGAAAACAGGGACGTGAAACAGAAGAGAAACAGAGAGAGAGATCCAATCTCGGAGGGGCTCCTGCCCTCCGGGAGCCATGGCGGCCATGGAACAGAGGGGAAACTCTCCTCCCATCTAGGGGGGAGGCCAAGGAAGAAGAAGAAGGAGGGGGGCTCTCTCCCCCTCTCTCCCCGTGGCGCCGGAACGCCGCCGGGGGAACTATCGTGACGGCGATCTACACCAACAACTTCACTACCGTCAACACCAACTCTCTCCCCCTCTATGCAACGGTGTAACACCTCTTCTCCCTGCTGTAATCTCTACTTAAACATGGTGCTTAACGCTATATATTATTATCCAATGATATGTGGCAATCCTATGATGTTTGAGTAGATTCGTTTTGTCCTATGGGTTGATTGATGATCGTGATTGGTTTGAGTTGTATGTTTTATTTTGGTGATGTCCTATGGTGCCCTCTGTGTCGCGCAAGCATGAGGGATTCCCGCTGTAGGGTTTGCAATACGTTCATAATTCTCTTATAGTGGGCGGCTTGAGCGACAGAAGCTTCCACCCGAGTAAGGGGGTTGTTGCGTATGGGAGTAAAGTGGACTTGTTACTTAATGCTATGGTTGGGTTTTACCTTAATGATCTTTGATAGTTGCGGATGCTTGCTACAGTTCCAATCATAAGTGCATATGATCCAAGTACGGAAAGTATGTTAACTCATGCCTCTCCCTCATAAAAAATTGCAATAATGATTACCGGTCTAGTTATCGATTGCCTAGGGACAAATCTTTCTTTTGTGTTACAAAAAGCTTTCTACTAAATAATTAACTTTCATTATCTTGCAAATTACTCGTAGTTTTATTCTCGCAAAGTACTCCTAGTTTTATTCTTGCAAAGTAGTTCTAGCATTACACCTACAAAGTACTTCTAGTTTTATTCTTGTTCTAGGAAAAGCGGACGTTAAGTGTGCGTAGAGTTGTATCAGTGGTCGATAGAACTTGAAGGAAATATTGATTCTACCTTTAGCTCCTCGTTGGGTTCGACACTCTTATTTATCGAGAAAGGCTACAACTGATCCTCTATACTTGTGGGTTATCAAGACCTTTTTCTGGCGCCGTTGCTGGGGAGCAATAGCGTGGGGTTGATATTCTCATGTGTGCTTGTTTGCTTTATCACTAGGTTGTTTTTTATTTTGTGCTCTTGTTTTCTATCTTTAGTTATGGGTAGGAAATGAAAAATACCAAAAAAATTAGTTGTACTTGCTAAACCAATGGTTGAAGAACCACCCAAAATCTATCATACTGCTGAAGCTTTCTACTTGGATCATCTTCGATCCCTTTGTGCTCGTGTTGAATGATACATCTCCAACGTATCTATAATTTATGAAGTATTCATGCCATATTTATAACAATTCTATATGGTTTTGGTATGATTTGATTAGAACTAACCCGGACTGACGTTGTTTTCAGCAGAACTACCGTGGTGTTGTTTTTTGTGCAGAAATAAAAGTTCTCGGAATTGGACAAAACTTTTTGACGATTTTTTTGGACCAAAAGAGACCCCCGAAGCTTCGTGGAAGGACCAGAAGCCTCACGAGGTGCTCACAAGGCACTACGGTGTGGCCTGGGGGGGTCGCGCCGTACTGCCTTGTGGGGCCCTCGTAGCTCCGTTTTGCGTGATTTCAACGCTGAAATTTTTTATAAATAGAGAAACCCCCAGAAAAACCTAGAACTTCGACGCCACCGCCACACGCCTCTGTACCGAAGAAATGCCATCTGGTGCCCTGTTCCGGCACCCTGCCGGAGGGGGGGAATCATCACCGGAGGCCATTTTCATCATCCCGGCGGTCTCCATGACGAGGAGAGAGTAGTTCACCCTCGGGGCTGAGGGTATGTACTAGTAGCTATGTGTTTGATCTCTCTCTCTCTCTCTCTGGTGTTCTTGATTTGGCACGATCTTGATGTATCGCGAGCTTTGTTAATATAGTTGGATCATATGGTGTTTCTTCCCTCTCTATTTTCTTGTGATGAATTGAGTCTTTCCCTTTGAAGTTTCGTTATTGTCGGATTGAATATTTCAGATTTGAGAACACTTGATGTATGTCTTGCATGTGGATACCCGTGGTGACAATGGGGTATTCTATTGAGTCACTTGATGTATGTTTTGGTAATCAACTCGCGAATTCCTGTGACCTTGGGTGATCTAGGCATAGGGGTTGGTTGCACGTTTTCATTATCTTTTCTCTGATGAGAAACTTTGGGGTGCTCTTTGAAGTACTTTGTGTGGATTGAATATTATGAATTTGAAGTTGTTTGATGCATATCGAATAATCAACTCACGGATACTTGTGGTGACATTGGAGTGTCTAGGTGACATTAGAGTTGGTTGATGCGTATCATATGGTGTTATTTTAGTACAAACTCTAGGGCTGTTTGTGACACTTATAGGAACGGCTCAATAGATTGATCGGAAAGGATAACTTTGAGGTGGTTTTGTACCCTACAACAATTTATTTCTTATGTTCTCCGCTAATAGAAACTTTGGAGTGATTCTTTGTCGCACGTTGAGGGATTGTTATATGATCCAATTATGTTAACATTGTTGAGAGATTGCACTAGTGAAAGTATGAACCCTAGGCCTTGTTTTCAAGCATTGCAATACCGTTTGTGCTCACTTTTACTACTTGCTATCTTGCTGTTTTTTTTATTTTCAGATTACCAAAACCTATATCTACTATCCATACTACACTTGTATCACCATCTCTTCGGCGAACTAGTGCACCTATACAATTTACCATTGTATTTGGTGTGTTGGGGACACAAGAGATTTCTTGTATTTGATTGCAGGGTTGTTTGAGAGAGACCATCTTCATCCTACGCCTCCCACAGATTGATAAACCTTAGGTCATCCACTTGAGGGAAATTTGGTACTGTCCTACAAAACTCTGCACTTGGAGGCCCAATGATACGTCCATTTTGCATCATGTTTTCCTACTATTATTTATAGTGTTTTTACTCAATATAACACTTTGTGGAGCAATTCTAATGCCTTTTCTCTCTTAATATGCAAGATTTACACAAGGAGGGAGATTGTCGGCAGCTGGAATTCTGGACCTGAAAAAGCTATGTCAGAGATACCTATTCTGCACATCTCCAAATGAGCTAAAATTTCACGGAGATTTATTTTGGAATAAATAAAAAATACTGGAGCCAAAAAGTACCAGAGGGGGCCACCCAGGTGCCCACGAGGCACCAGGGCGCGCCACCCCCCAGGCGCGCCCTGGTGGCTCGTGGGGCCCCTGGCCAGCCTCTGGCCCCATTTTCTGGTATATAAGTCCATTTGCCCTAGAAAAAATATAGGGAATACTTTTGGGACGGTGCGCCGCCGTCTCGAGGCGGAACTTGGGCAGGAGCACTTTTGCTCTCCGGCGGAGCGATTCTGCTGGGGATACTTCCCTCCGGGAGGGGGAAATCGGAGCCATCGACATCACCAATGATCCTCTCATCGTGGGAGGACCAATCTTCATCAACATCTTCAACAACACCATCTCATCTCAAACCCTAGTTCATCTCTTGTATTCAATCTTTGTCTCAAAACCTCAGATTGGTACCTGTGGGTTGCTAGTAGTGTTGATTACATCTTGTAGTTGATGCTAGTTGGTTTATTTGGTGGAAGATTATATGTTCAGATCTATTATGCTATTTAATACCCCTCTGATCTTGGGCATGAAGGTGATTTGTGAGTAGTTACTTTTGTTCTTTAGGACATGGGAGAAGTCTTGTCATAAGTAATCATGTGAATTTGGCATTCGTTCGATATTTTGATGATATGTATGTTGTTGATTCTCTTAGTGGTATCATGTGAACGTCGACTACATGACACTTCACCATCTTTGGGCCTAAGGGAATGCATTGTGGAGTAGTAATTAGATGATGGGTTGCTAGAGTGATAGAAGCTTAAACCCTAGTTTATGCGCTATTTCGTAAGGGGCTGATTTGGATCCATATGTTTAATGCTATGGTTAGAGTTATCTTAATTCTTCTTTCATAGTTGCGGATGCTTGCGAGAGGGATAATCATAAGTAGGAGGCTTGTTCAAGTAAGAACGTCACCCAAGCACCGGTCCACCCACATATCAAATTATCAAAGTAGCGAACGCGAATCAAACCAACATGATGAAAGTGACTAGATGAAATTCCCATGTGTCCTCGAGAACGCTTTGCTTATTATAAGAGTTCGTTCCGGCTTGTCCTTTGCTATAAAAAGGATTGGGCCACCTTGCTGAACTCTTTGTTACTATTGCTACTTGTCACTTGTTACAAATTATCTTGCTATCAAACTACTCGTTACCGATAATTTCAGTGCTTGCAGAAAATACCTTGCTGAAAACCGCTTGTCATTTCCTTCTGCTCCTCGTTGGGTTCGACACTCTTACTTATCGAAAGGACTACGATTGATCCCCTATACTTGTGGGTCATCACCCAACAATGTCTACAAGAATAAAGTTGCATAGTAGACATCAAGCTCTTTTCTGGCGCCGTTGCCAGGGAGGTGAGTGCTTGAAGGTATATCTTTAGATCTTGCAATCGAATATTTTAGTTTCTTGTTTTATCACTAGTTTGGTTCATAAAAGAAAACTACAAAAAAATGGAATTGAGGTTGTCTCATATTATTCATCTATATAATGTCTTTCTTGAAAATGATGGATCGGAAAATTGTGCTCAATTGTTAGAAGAAGAATTTAATAAAATGTTTAATGTGAGTTCCTTGAATGATGAGCATGATTGCAATGTTGTTAGTATTAATTCTTTGAATACCCATGATGCTAATGATATGCAAAACTACAAGCTTGGGGATGCTATGTTTGATGAATATGATATTTTTAGCCCCCCAAGTTTTGATGAGAAAATTTATTATGATGAAAGCATGCCTCCTATTTATGATGATTATATTGATGAAAGTGGATTTAGAGAGGTCATGACTTTATTTAATGACGATTCCACTATTTTGGAAGAGGTTTCAATTGATTATGACAACAAAGTTGCTATCTATAATGATTATTGTGATGACATGTATGCTATAATGAATAATGATAACCATGAAACTTGTCATCATGATTTTCAATTTGGTTATGTCAATCAAGTATCTCATGATAGTTATTTTGTTGAATTTTCACCCATCACTATGGATGAGAATAAATTTGCTTATGTGGAGAGTAATAAAAATCCTATGCTTGTAGATCATGAAAAGAATGCTTTATGTGATAGTTATATTGTTGAATTCATTCATGATGCTACAGAAAATTATTTTGAGAGAGGAATACATGCTTCTACATATCTCAATAATATCAAGCTCCCTCTCTTTATGTTGAAAGTTTTGAAGTTATGCTTGTTTTGCCTTCCTATGCTAGTTGATTCTTGCTCCCATAAACTACTTGCTCACAAAATACCTATGCATAGGAAGTGGGTTAGGCTTAAATGTGTTTTTCATATGCTTCATGATGCTCCCATTATGTTTCAATTCTTCACTTTTATGTGAGCATCATTAAATACATCATGCCTAGCTAGAAAGGCATTAAAGAAAAGCGCTTGTTGGGAGACAACCCAATATTTACCCCTACTATTTTTGTGTGTTCACATGATTAAGCTACTGTATTAATCATGTATTATATGTTTTATTTCAATAATGTGCCAAGTAAAGCCTTTGGGATAGTGTGGATACTTGTTGATTTGATTCTGTGCAAAAACAGAAACTTTTACGTCCAGTGCTGGAATTTCTATTCTGTACTAGAGCGTGAGAAAATTCTGAAATTTTTAAAGAGTATTGGGTTACTAATTTTTTACGCTGTATTATGTTTTCAGAATTTTTGGAGGTACAAAAGTATGGTTTTTAAATCGCTCACTACATGATGTTCTGTTTTTGACAGATTCTGTTTTTATTGCATAGTTTGCTTGTTTAAGTGTTTCCATAGCTTATATTGAGTAATATAAATTGTGGAAATGATAGAATAAAGTAGGAATTATGTGAGAAGAATTATGAATCTTGTCTTGACAGTACCTAAGTGGATGATTTATTTTTATCATACTAACCTATCTCACAAGTTCCGTTAAGTTTTGTGTGATTGAAGTTTTCAAGTTTTGGGTGAGATATCGATATGTGGAGAAAAAGGAGTGGCAAGGCCCTAAGATTGGGGATGCCCAAGGCACCCCAAGGTAATATTCAAGGAAGACTCAAGCGTCTAAGCTTGGGGATGCCCCGGAAGGCATCCCCTCTTTCGTCTTCAACACTATCGGTAACCTTACTTGGAGCTATATTTTTATTCGTCACATAAAATGAGTTTTGCTTGGAGCGTCATTTTCTTTTGTTGAGATTTGCTTGATGTTATAAATAATCATGTTTTGTATCTTTTAGTTCAATAAAATACCAATTATAGCCTTTACCATGCTCAGTTTGCAAGTTCATGTGTTGCTGTT
Organism: Elymus sibiricus; assembly: GCA_039707655.1. Lineage (NCBI taxonomy): Eukaryota > Viridiplantae > Streptophyta > Magnoliopsida > Poales > Poaceae > Elymus > Elymus sibiricus. Next base: position 41,948,440 of record CM077670.1, read on the forward strand.
TGAAAACAGAAAGTTTTCTGTTATGTCCAGAATATTCCTGAATAGTAAGAACATGATAAAAATCTGAAATTTTTACACAGTAAGCATGCATGAGTTCTCTGTCACGTGGTAATTTTTCAGAATTTTTGGAGTTAGGGAAGTATGAATTTTAAATCCCCCTTTACAGACTGTTCTGTTTTGGCAGATTTCGGTTATGGTTGCATGGTTTGCATATGTTTGCTTGCTTAATAATTCTATTTGAGGATATGAGTATTAAATATGCAGAGGCATTTAGTATGCAATGTTTAATTATAATTTTAGTGATTTGCTACAGTAGAGAATGTTAAGGTTTTTAGTTGATTTATACTAACTTATCTCACGAGTTCTTGTTGAGTTTTGTGTGGATGAAGTTTTTAAGATTTAGGAAAAGCCATGATATGAGAGGAATTAAGGAGACACAAGAGCTCAAGCTTGGGGATGCCCAAGGCACCCCAAGATAACATTCCAAGAAGTCTCAAGCAACTAAGCTTGGGGATGCCCCGGTGGGCATCCCACCTTTCTTCATCAACACCTATCGGTTAGCCTAAGTTTTTACTTGTTTACATGATATGTGCTATTCTTGGAGTGTCCTTTTATTTTCATTTTGTTTGCTGTTTGAATAAAAATTTCAAGATCTGAAATCTTTATTGAGAGAGAGTCTTCACATAGCTACTTAATTGTTTGCCTACTCATTGATCTTCACTTATACCTTTTGGAGTAGTTTCTCGTTTACTCTCGTGCTTCACTTATATCCTAAGAGTAAATTGTTGAATGAATTGAATATCATAAAGTTGAAATTATATGTGCTTCACTTATATCCTAAGAGTAAATTGTTGAATGAATTGAATATCATAAAGTTGAAATTATATGTGCTTCACTTATATCCTAAGAGTAAATTGTTGAATGAATTGAATATCATAAAGTTGAAATTATATGTGCTTCATATGCTTGTCCCATGGGGAGTAGTGACTTCACAAACAAGAAGTATAAGTGGTAAAATTTATTGAGAGTTAGCAAACATAGCATTGGTCACTTGAACAATTCATGAAAGAATATTGAAGGAAGAGAGATTTCACATATAAATATACTATCTTGGACATCTTCTATGATTGTGAGCCCCCATTAATTATTTTCAACCTCGATCAAGTAGTTGATGTTGGACAAGGAAGACAACGTAATGGGTTATGTTTGCTTATATTCACATAGAAGTTATATTGTTTTGGTTCCTCTAACATGTGGTGCTTGCCCCCTATCTTTTGCTAGCCAAAATTCCGCACTAAGTAGAGATACTACTTGTGCATCCAAAAACCCTTAAACGCAGTTTCATGTCATGAGAGTCCACTATATCTATCTATGGATTGAATAAGATTGATACGTCCATTTTGCATCATGTTTTACTACTGTTATTTATAGTGTTTTTAATCAATATAACACTTTGTGGAGCAATTCTATTGCCTTTTCTCTCTTAATATGCAAGATTTACACAAGGAGATTGCCGGCAGCTGGAATTCTGGACCTGAAAAAGCTATGTCAGAGATACCTATTCTGCACCTCTCCAAATGAGCTGAAATTTCACAAAGATTTATTTTGGAATAAATAAAAAATACTGGAAGCAAGAAGTACCAGAGGGGGCCACCCAGGTGCCCACGAGGCACCAGGGTGCGCCCCCCCCCCCAGGCGCGCCCTGGTGGCTCGTGGGGCCCCTGGCCAGCCTCCGGTACCCATTTTCTGGTATATAAGCCCATTTGCCCTAGAAAAAATAAGGAGAAGACTTTTGGGACGGTGCGCCGCCGTCTCGAGGCAGAACTTGGGCAGGAGCACTTTTGCTCTCCGGCGGAGCGATTCCGCCGGGGATACTTCCCTCTGGGAGGGGGAAATCGGAGCCATCGACATCACCAACGATCCTCTCATCGTGGGAGGACCAATCTTCATCAACATCTTCAATAGCACCATCTCATCTCAAACCCTAGTTCATCTCTTGTATTCAATCTTTGTCTCAGAACCTCAGATTGGTACATGTGGGTTGCTAGTAGTGTTGATTACATCTTGTCGTTGATGCTAGTTGGTTTATTTGGTGGAAGATTATATGTTCAGATCCATTATGCTATTTAATACCCCTCTGATCTTGGACATGAAGATGATTTGTGAGTAGTTACTTTTGTTCTTGAGGACATGGGAGAAGTCTTGTCATAAGTAATCATGTGAATTTGGTATTCGTTCGATATTTTGATGATATTTATGTTGTTGATTCTCTTAGTGTTGTCATGTGAATGTCGACTACATGACACTTCACCATCTTTGGGCCTAAGGGAATGCATTATGGAGTAGTAATTAGATGATGGGTTGCTAGAGTGACAGAAGCTTAAACCCTAGTTTATGCGCTATTCCGTAAGGGGCTGATTTGGATCCATATGTTTAATGCTATGGTTAGAGTTATCTTAATTCTTATTTCGTAGTTGCGGATGCTTGCGAGAGGGGGTAATCATAAGTGGGAGGCTTGTTCAAGTAAGAACAGCACCCAAGCACCGGTCCACCCACATATCAAATTATCAAAGTAGCGAACGCGAATCAAACCAACATGATGAAAGTGACTAGATGAAATTCCCTTGTGTCCTCGAGAACGCTTTGCTTATTATAAGAGATCGTTCCGGCTTGTCCTTTGCTACAAAAAGGATTGGGCCACCTTGCTGCACTCTTTGTTACTATTGCTACTTATCACTTGTTACAAATTATCTTGCTATCAAACTACTCGTTACCGATAATTTCAGTGCTTGCAGAAAATACCTTGCTGAAAACCGCTTGTCATTTCCTTCTGCTCCTCGTTGGGTTCGACACTCTTACTTATCGAAAGGACTACGATTGATCCCCTAAACTTGTGGGTCATCAAGACTCTTTTCTGGCGTTGTTGCCGGTGAGTGAAGCACCTTTGGTGAGTGGAATTTGGTAAGGAAACATTTATATTACATGCTGAAATGTACTGTTACGTGTCACTATGGAAAGTAATCCTTTGAGGGGTTTGTTCGGGGTATCTTCACCTCGACCGGAAGCACAAATAGTTGCTCCTCAACCTACTGCACCTACTGAAAATATTTATTATGAGATTGTTGGGGAACGGAGCATGAATTTCAAAAAAATTCCTACGCTCACGCAAGATCTATCCATGGAGATGCATCGCTACGAGAGGGGAGAGTGTGTCTACGTACCCTCGTAGACCTTTAGCGGAAGCGTCTCACAACGCGGTTGATGTAGTCGAACAATCCTTCGAGCTCCACCGATCGAGTACCGAACGTACGGCACCTCCGAGTTCTACACACGTGCAGCTCGGTGACGTTCCTCGCCTTCTTGATCCAGCAAGACGTCGAGGTAGTAGATGAGTTCCGTCAGCACGACGGCGTGGCAACGGTGACGGTTAAGTGATTCCGGCAGGGCTTCGCCTAAGCTCTCCGAAAATATGACCGAGGTGGAAAACGGAGATCGGGGCACCGCACACGGCTTTGGGACAATTGTGTGTCTTGGGGTGCCCCCTTGCCCCCGTATATAAAGGATGAGAGGGAGGAGGCCGCCCCCCTAGGGGTGCGCCAAGTGTGGCGAGTCCTACTAGGATTCCTTAGTCCTAGTAGGATTCCACCTCCCATACGGAGTAGGAAAGGGGGAAGGGAGAGGGAAAGGAAAGAGGGGGCTGCGCCCCCTCCCCTAGTCCAATTCGGTTTGGGCAAGGGGGGGCGTGCGCCTCCTCACGTGGCCTGCCTCTCCTTTTCCCGTATGGCCCAATAAGGCCCATTACTTCTCCCGGTGAATTCCCGTAACTCCCCGGTACTTCGAAAAATACCCGAATCACTCGGAACCTTTCCGACGTCCGAATATAGCCTTCCAATATATGAATCTTTACCTCTCGACCATTTTGAGACTCCTCGTCATGTCCGTGATCTCATCCGGGACTCCAAACAAACTTCGGTCACCAATCACATAACTCATATAATACTATATCGTCATCGAACCTTAAGTGTGCGGACCCTACGGGTTCGAGAATGATGTAGACATGACCGAGGCAACTCTCTGGTCAATAACCAACAGCGGGACCTGGATGCTCATATTGGTTCCTACATATTCCACGAAGATCTTTATCGGTGAACCTCATATGTCAACATACGTTGTTCCCTTTGTCCGGCGGTATGTTACTTGCCCGAGATTCGATCGTAGGTATCCAATACCTAGTTCAATCTCGTTACCGGCAAGTCTCTTTACTCGTTCCGTAATACGTCATCTTGCAACTAACTCTTTAGTCACGGTGCTTGCAAGGCTTCTGTGATGCTGTATTACCGAGAGGGCCCAGAGATACCTCTCCGATAGTCGGAGTGACAAATCCCAATCTCGATCCATGCCAACTCAACAAACACTTTCGGAGATACCTGTAGTGCACCTTTATAATCACCCAGAGTATTCCTACGGTATCCGGGAGTTGCATGATCTCATGGTCAGAGGAACGTGTATTTGACATAGTGAAAGCAATAGCAATAAACTGAACGATCATTTGCTATGCTAACGGTTGGGTCAAGTCCATCACATCATTCTCCTAATGATGTGATCCCATTATCAAATGACAACTCATGTTCATGGTCAGGAAATCTTGACCATATTTTGATCAACGAGCTAGTCTAGTAGAGGCTTACTAGGGACTCAATATTTTCTATTATCCACACATGTATTAAGTTTCCGGTCAATACAATTCTAGCATGAATAATAAACCATTATCATGAACGGAGAAATATGATAATAAACACTTTATTAATTGCCTCTAGGGCATATTTCCAACAGAGATTCCTTCGGGTATGATAGAGAAACTACTAGCTAATCCTTATGCAGGAGATGGAACGGTACATCCCGATATGCACTTGATCTATGTGGATGAAATTTGTGGATTGTTTAAGCTTGCAGGTTTATCCGGAGATGGTGTTAAGAAGAAAGTATTCCCTTTTTCTTTCGAGGGAAAGGCATTGACATGGTATAGGCTATGTGATGATACTGATACATGTGACTAGAATCGATTGAAACTGGAATTCCATCAGAAATTTTATCCTATGCATTTGGTTCATCGTGATCGGAATTATATATATAATTTTTGGCCTCGTGAAGGAGAAAGCATCGCTCAAGCTTGGGGGAGGCTTAAGTACATGATGTACACATGCCCCAACCATGAGCTCTCAAGAGAAATTATCTTACATAATTTTTATGCTCGACTTTCTCATGATAATCAAACCATGCTCGATTCTTCTTCGACTGGCTCCTTTATGAAGAAAACTAATGAATTCAGATGGGATCTTTTGGAAAGAATTAAACGCAACTCTGAAGATTGGGAACTCGACAAAGGTAATGAGTCAGGTATAATACTTGAGTTCGATTGTGTTAAATCTTTTATTGCCACTGATGCTTTTCATAAGTTTAGCACTAAATATGGACTTGACTCTAAGATAGTAGCTTCCTTTTGTGAATCATTTGATACTCATGTTGATCTCCCTAAGGAGAAGTGGTTTAAATATCATCCCCCTGTTAAAGAAAAGATTGAGGAACCCGTTAGTGTTAAAAAAGAAACAATTGTTTACCATGTTGATCCAGTTGTGCCTACTGCTTATATTGAGAAACCACCTTTTCCTGTTAGGATTAAGGAACATGCTAAAGTTTCAACTGTGGTTAACAAAAGTAATATTAGAGCACCTAGACCCTCTGAACAAATTAAAGTTGATCCTAATGTTGCTATGGTTAAAGATCTCTTGGTCGATAATATAGATGGCCATGTTATTTACTTCTGTGATGAAGCAGCTAGAATTGCTAAACCAGATCCTAAAGATAAAAACAGATCTGTAGTAGGCATGCCTGTTGTCTCTGTTAAAATAGGAGATCATTGTTATCATGGCTTATGTGATTTGGGTGCTAGTGTGAGTGCTATTCCGTTTACCTTATATCAAGAAATTATGAATGACATTGCACCTATTGAAATAGAGGACACTGATGTTACTATTAAGCTTGCAAACAGAGATACCATTACACCACTTGGGATCGTTAGAGATGTTGAAGTCTTGTGTGGAAAAATAAAATACCCTACTGATTTTCTAGTCCTTGGTTCTCCACAAGATGATTTTTGTCCCATTATATTTGGTAGACCTTTCTTGAACACTGTTAATGCCAAGATTGATTGCGCTAAAGAAACTGTTAGTGTTAATTTTGGTGGTATGTCTCATGAGTTTAATTTCTCCAAGTTTCGCAGACAACCTCATGATAAAGAATTGCCTAGTAAAGATGAAATTATTGGTCTTGCTTCTATTGCCGTACCTCCTACTGATCCGTTAGAACAATATTTGCTAGACCATGAAAATGATATGCATATGAATGAAAGAAATGAAATAGATAGGATGTTCTTGGATCAACCACCTATCCTTAAACACAATTTGCCCGTTGAAACTCTTGGAGGCCCTCCTCCACCTAAGGGTGATCCTGTATTTGAATTAAAGCAATTGCCTGATACATTGAAATATGCTTATCTTGATGAAAAGAAGATATATCCTGTTATTATTAGTGCTAACCTTTCAGAGCATGAAGAAAAGAGATTATTGAAAACTCTGAGGAAGCACCGTGCTGCTATTGGATATACTCTTGATGATCTTAAGGGCATTAGTCCCACTCTATGTCAGCACAAAATTAATATGGAGCCTGATGCTAAACCAGTTATCGACCACCAACGACGATTAAATCCTAAGATGAAAGAGGTGGTAAGAACTGAAATATTAAAGCTTCTGGAAGCAGGTATAATCTATCCCATAGCTGATAGTAGATGGGTATGTCCCGTTCATTGTGTCCCTAAGAAAGGAGGTATTACCGTTGTTCCTAATGATAAAAATGAACTCATTCCACAAAGAATTATAACTAGTTATAGGATGGTAATTGATTTTAGAAAATTAAACAAAGCTACTAGAAAAGATCATTACCCCTTACCTTTTATTGATCAAATGTTAGAAAGATTGTCTAAGCATACACACTTTTGTTTCCTAGATGGATATTCTAGTTTTCTCAAATACCTGTATCACAATCTGATCAAGAGAAAACCACCTTTACTTGTCCTTTTGAAACTTATGCTTATAGACGTATGCCTTTTGGTTTATGCAACGCACCTGCTACCTTTCAAAGATGTATGACTACTATATTCTCTGACTTTTGTGAAAAGATTGTTGAGGTTTTCATGGATGATTTTTCCGTTTACGGAACTTCTTTTGATGATTGCTTAAGCAACCTTGATCGAGTTTTGCAGAGATGTGAAGAAACTAATCATGTCTTGAATTGGGCGAAGTGTCACTTTATGGTGAATGAAGGTATTGTCTTGGAGCATAAAATTTCTGAAAGAGGTATTGAAGTTGATAAAGCTAAGGTTGATGCTATCGAGAAAATGCCATGTCCTAAAGATATTAAAGGTATAAGAAGTTTCCTAGGTCATGCTGGTTTCTATAGGAGGTTTATTAAAGACTTCTCTAAAATTTCTAGGCCTCATACCAATCTTTTGCAAAAAGATGTTCCATTTGTTTTTGATGATGATTGTGTAGAAGCCTTTGAAACACTTAAGAAAGCCTTAACCACTGCACCTATTGTTCAACCACCTGATTGGAACTTGCCTTTTGAAATTTTGTGTGATGCTAGTGATTATGCTGTTGGTGCTGTTCTAGGACAGAGAGTTGATAAGAAATTAAATGTTATCCATTGTGCTAGTAAAACTCTAGACAGTGCCCAAAGAAATTATGCTACTACCGAGAAAGAATTTTTAGCAGTTGTGTTTGCATGTGATAAATTCAGATTTTACATAGTTGATTCTAAAGAAACTGTTCACACCGATCATGCTACTATTAAATACCTTATGGAAAAGAAAGATGCTAAACCTAGACTCATTAGGTGGGTTCTATTGCTACAAGAATTTGACCTGCATATTATTGATAGAAAGGGAGCTGAGAATCCCGTAGCAGATAATTCGTCTAGACTGGAAAATGTTCTTGATGACCCACTTCCTATTAATGATGATTTTCCTGATGAACAATTAGCTGTCATAAATGCTTCTCGTAATACTCCTTGGTATGCAGCCAATGCTAATTACATTGTTGCTAAATTTATGCCACCTAGTTTCACATACCAACAAAAGAAAAAGTTCTTCTATGATTTAAGACATTACTTCTGGGATGACCCACATCTTTATAAAGAAGGAGTAGATGGTATTATTAGACGTTGTATACCTGAGCATGAACAGGAACAAATCCTACGGAAGTGTCATTCCGAGGCTTACGGAGGACACCATGCGGGAGACAGAACTGCACATAAGGTATTACAATCTGGTTTTTATTGGCCTACTCTTTTCAAGGATGCTCATAAGTTTGTCTTATCTTGTGATGAATGTCAAAGAATTGGTAATGTTGGTAGACGCCAGGAAATGCCAATGAATTATTCACTTGCTATTGAACCATTTGATGTTTGGGGATTTGATTATATGGGACATTTTCCTAAATCCAATGGGTATACTCATATTTTAGTTGCTGTTGATTATGTTACTAAGTGGGTAGAAGCTATTCCAACTAGTAGTGCTGATCATAACACTTCTATTAAAATGCTTAAAGAAGTTATTTTCCCGAGGTTTGGAGTCCCTAGATATTTAATGACTGATGGTGGTTCAAATTTTATTCATGGTGCATTCCGTAAACTGCTTGCTAAATATGATGTCAACCATAGAATTGCATCTCCCTATCACCCTCAATCTAGTGGTCAAGTAGAATTGAGCAATAGAGAAATAAAATTAATTTTGTAAAAAACCGTCAATAGATCTAGAAAGAATTGGTCTAAGAAACTTGACGATGCATTATGGGCTTATAGAACTGCTTATAAAAATCCTATGGGTATGTCTCCTTATAAAATGGTTTATGGAAAAGCATGTCATTTACCTCTTGAGTTAGAACATAAAGCATATTGGGCAATTAAATAATTCAATTATGATTTTAAACTTGCCGGTGAAAAGAGGTTATTTGATATTAGCTCATTAGATGAATGGAGAACCCAAGCTTATGAAAATGCCAAATTGTTTAAAGAAAAAGTTAAAAGATGGCATGATAAAAGAATTCAAAAACGGGAGTTTAAAGTGGGTGAGCAAGTTCTATTGTACAACTCTCGTTTGATATTCATTGCAGGGAAACTTCTCTCTAAATGGGAAGGACCGTATATCATCGAAGAAGTTTATCGCTCCGGAACCATCAAAATAAACAACTCCAAAGGCACTAATCTGAGAGTGGTGAATGGGCAAAGAATTAAGCATTATATTTCAGGTACTCCCATTAATGTTGAAACTAATATTATTAAAACAATTACACTGGAGGAATACATAAGAGAGACCTTCCAGAACACTCCAGAACCCTGAAAAGGAAGAGGTACGTGATACGGTAAGTAAACCGACTCCAAAAATTCCATAAAAATACTTTCTGTCAGTTTTGGAATATTAGAAAAAATACAAAAATAAGAAACAGCCGAGGGGACCCACGAGGTGCACTCGAGGCACCAGGGCGCGCCACCCCCCCCCCCCCCGGCGCGCCCTGGTGGCTCATGGGCCCCTCGTGAGCCTTCCCGACTCCGTTTTCTTCTGGATTACTTGTTTTGCAAGATAAAAATTCTTTATATATACTCCCGGAAGTTTTGACCACCGTATCGCAGAAATCTCCTCTGTTCTTGTTTCATGCTATTTTTCTAACAGATCTAGATCGCTATGGCTCCACCAAGCTCTTCCAAGGACAAGTTCTACGAGAAGGTCATTGCTACATGTAGCTTGCGTTGGTATTATCCCCGAAGAGGAAGGGATGATGCAGCACATCAGATGTAAGTATTTCCCTCAGTTATGAAACCAAGGTTATCAATCCAGTAGGAGAACCACGCAACACCTTGTTAGCAGTACCTGCACACAAACAACAAATCCTTGCACCCAACGCAAACGAGGGGTTGTCAATCCCTCGGCGGTCAATTGCAAGATTAAATTGTATATGATAGATAGATAGATTGAAACAAAAATACAAAATAAAATAAAGAAAGAAAAAGTGCAGCAAGTATTTTTAGGGTTTTAGTAATATGATTTAGATAGACCCGGGGGCCATAGTTTTCACTAGAGGCTTCTCTCAAGAAAATAGCATACGGTGGGTAGACAAATTACTGTTGGGCAATTGATAGAAAAGCAAATAATCATGACGATATCCAAGGCAATGATCATGTATATAGGCATCACGTCCGAGACAAGTAAACCGACTCCTGCATGCATCTACTACTATTACTCCACACATCGACCGCTATCCAGCATGCATCTAGTGTATTAAGTCCATAAAAGAACGGAATAACGCCTTAAGAACGATGACATGATGTAGACAAGATAAACTCATGTATGAATAAACCCCATCTTTTTACCCTTAATAGCAACGATACATACGTGTCATGTCCCTTTCTGTCACTGGGATTGAGCACCGCAAGATCGAACCCATTACAAAGCACCTCTTCCCATGGCAAGATAAATCAATCTAGTTGGCCAAACCAAATCAATAGATCGGAGAAGAAATACGAAGCTATAATAATCATGCATAAAAGAGATCAGAAAAGACTCAAATAATATTCATGGATAATCTGATCATAAAGTCACAATTCATCGGATCCCAACAAACACACCGCAAAAAGTGATTACATCGGATAGAACTCCAAGAACATCGAGGAGAACATTTGTCGGTGTATAAAATATGGGTATTTTATACCCTGACTTATGCACAGACAGTAGCAACCTCCTTGCTGGCCAAGCCTTGCCGGGAACCGTCAAGACCAAGATTCAAAGCCCAGTCGCGGAAGCTACCAGAAAGAAGCCCAAGACACAACACTCAACCAGTACCGAAGATGAAGACATTCCATGCCGGCAAGGCTAAGCCGGCAAGGTGAGGACCCGGCAAGCTCCGTACCGGCGAGCTCCTGCCAGCCCTCCAGCGCTCCACCTCACCGCACAGGTGTTCGCTAGTGGGCGAGGTGTCGATCGCGCGGGCTGGTTGGTAAGGCTTATCGGGCACGTGTCAGCACGTTGGGACATGATTTGCTTCTAATGACACACGTCCGAGAGGCGTGTCAGGATAATACGAGGTAGCTGGGTAAGCGGTGCAGAAACCTTGCCGGGACTACCTCTCCACATGACACCTAACAGCACATTTAATGCCTTTTGTCCTAAACTGGCAGAGTTAGGTATGATAGCACTGTTTGCTATCTAATCGCTATGTAATTACTGTTTTGCCACTGTGGTAACCCCTTTGAGCTATAAAAGGAGGGCCAAGGCAACAGTTAGGAGGATTCGGACCCCTTTTCAAACACAAGCATGTCTCGTGTAGCTGCTCCTCCCACCTTGCCGGGAGAAGCGCTCCTTGTACTGTGCTCCCACACCATTAATACACCAAAAGCAGGAGTAGGGTTTTACGCTTCTCTGCGGCCCGAACCTGGGTAAAATCCCTTGCGCCTTCCATTGTTCATGCTCTTTGTGCACGTCGATCTCCCCCGCCGAACCACAAGGGGCTGCATGGTCGTCACACCACGACATCTTTGGCGCGCCAGGTAGGGGGTAGCGTCGCTTGCGCGAACCTTGATCAGTGAATTGCGCGTCTTCTTCGTCATCTCCATCAACTTCCTCGTCGTCCTCCTCGTCGTCGATGGCGCCCAAGAAGAAGGGCATCACGATGACGGCCACCCCGCACGCATCCGCAGGCGGCACAGGCGGCGCTGGTACCGCGGTTGGCACGACCAGCGCAGGCGGCGCAGTCGTCATGCCCACCGCGGTCGGCGCAGGAGACGAGTGTGCTGGAGGTAGTCGACCTCCTCGATCCTCTGGCGAACAGAGCCGCGATGGCGCGGGCGGAATAGACGGACGACCCCTTCCTCCTCCACCTCCTCACCGCGCCGAAGAACGCAGCCACCGGAGCGGCAATGCCCGGACCGACGCGAGCCAAGATCCCGCTGCGGCGGCGTCCAAGAATGCAGCTTCAGGATAGACACCTCGCCCCTCGCACAACGGGCGCGGCACAGCTCCGAGCGGCGCCAACAACTCTGGGCAGCGGCGACCTCACGGCAAAACTCATGTTGATCAAATCCCAGATCCTCAGGCACCGCCTCCGCCACGACGACCTGCTGCTGATCATGTGCCGCGGCAGCAAGACCGCGATGGCGCTCCTGCTGGCTTTGCCAGGAGTAGAGCGACGTCACGTCATTTGCTTCCGGCCATGCCAGCCACAACAGCAGAAGCAATGGCGCGAGCCCAGATGCTGCTAAACTTCCCTCCAGCGGCAGAGAAGATGGATGAGTGGAGAGCCACCATCCAAAGTTTGATTGGATTCGCCGAGGCCAGTAAACCGCAGCAAGCGGAGCCCTCACGGTGTCCGCAAATGGCACCGGCAAGCCCAGTTGATGGCCGCACTGACGGCGTCGCGCTAACGGTGCAATCACCTTAGCGGCAACAATCCCAGTGGTAACAACGCCAATGACCGCAGCAAGCTCAATGATCCTTCGAGCCCGACGAGGTGTTTCGGATCCGCGAGCACGGCAAGATCAGCGACAAGTGCTGCGAGACTGGCGGGCAGAAGACGCCCGCACCACCATCGAATGGCGCCGGGAGGCGCGTCGTCAATCCGACGCACGCAACGGCCCCATCATTGATGAGCCTGCGCCAAGGGTTGGCGGATATCTACCCTACGAGATTGGATGTCCCGCCTTCACCCGTGAGCTGCCGCAAGTCCGATGGCCATCCGTTCGATCCTTCAAGCCAGAAGTGCCAGAAAAGTACGACGGCAAGATGAACCCGGTAGAGTTTCTGGGCATCTACACGATCGCCGTGCAAGCTGCCGGGGGAAAAGATGAGAAAATCCTCGCCAACTACTTCCCGTTCGTACTGAAACCCAACATGAGGTCTTGGCTGATGAATTTGCCGGAGAACTCCATTTCTTCATGGTCAGATCTCTGCAACGAGTTCGTTGGTGCCTTTACCGGGGGCCACAAAGCCCCTGGACAGCCCAGCGACTTGCAGGTGATCCCGCAAAGAGATGGCGAAACTTTACGCAAGTACATCCAGAGGTTCAGCCGTGTGCACCGTAACATTCCAGATGTGCACCCCGCAGCCGTGATTGCCACCTTTCACATGAATGTGCGCAATCTGAGGATGCGGGAGAAAATGAACGTCAAGTTGCCCAAGACCGTCAACGAGCTCTACACATTGGCGGATAAGTGTGCACGTGCTGAGGAAGGAAGAAGGCTTCCCGGGGAGGACGCTGGTGCCGAAGTAGATTCTGAGGACGATGATGCTGTCACCCCAGGGAAGAAAGGCCAGAAGCGCAATAGAAAGCGCAAGGGCAAAACTGTTATGGCTGTCGAAGGCTCCGGCAACTCTGAGTCCGCCAAGAAAGCCAAGACTGAGAACCCCGACAAGGAGGCTGCTGCATGCGCCGCTTGCCAGGTGGCGGCGGAAACGAGAAGGCCGGCAAGTTAGATGGGCCGTACTGCAAGATTCACCGTACCAAAGGCCACGATCTCCAAGAATGCCGGCAAGTCGAGCACCTTATTGAGAAGCGGAAAGCTGAATATGAAAAGCGCGACAAGGAAAAGGGTCAAGATGGTTTTGGTGGATCCGGAAAAAAGGGCCGTGGCGGTCGAGGGGGCCGCCGCGGCAAGGCTAAGCAGCAGAAAGAGAAGCCTGCCAGAGGCCGAGACAAGAAAGAAGAGGATGATGGAAGTGACGAAGAGGACGATGACGAGCCCAGCGAACAAGAATTCCAGAAGGCAACCGACGCCATGTGCATTGATGGAGGGGCATCCTTACACTCCTCTCACCGCCAACTTAAGCAGTGAGCGCGTGAGGTTAATGCGGTGGAACCGGCGATGGGCTCTCAGAAGCCACTCAAATGGTCACACACGCTTATCACTTTTGATGCTGAGGATCACCCCGATCGCATAACTGCGGTCGGGTGTTTGTCATTGTTGGTTTCACCAACAATTCGCAACCTCCAGGTAACAAAGATGTTAGTTGACGGTGGGGCCGGTCTGAACCTGATCTCTCCAGAAGTTATCAAGAGGCTGCAGATCCCCGATGAGGAACTCGAGAAAATGGGCACGTTCCAAGGAGTAAACCCGGGAAGAAGCCAACCCAAGGGAAAGATCACATTGCCGGTGACGTTTGGCGGAGAACTGAATCACAGGACGGAAAAGATTGTCTTTGACGTCGTCAAGATCCCCTTGCCGTACAATGGAATTCTTGGCCGCCCAGCCTTGGCAAAATTTATGGCAGCATCTCACTATGCTTACAACACATTGAAGATGCCAGGGCCGATGGGTGTCATTTCCATCAACTCCGACAAGAAAGATGCAGTCATTTGCGTCGACAAGATGTACAGAGATGCGGTTGCAGCAGAGGCCGCCGAGGCGCCAACTCCCGCCAAGAAAAAGGAAAAGAAGAAGTCCAGCAAGACCTCCAGCAAGGATTCCGGGAAGCGCACCTCTTCGGAGTGCTGCGTGCCTGTTGGAGACTTACCGGAGTGCTCTGCCGATAAGAAATCCAAAGCCACTGCACCGGCAACCAAGAAGGTACCGGCGAGGGAGGATGGCACTGACGGTACCTTCACCATCAGTGCCACCCTTGACAGCAAATAGGAAAGCGCGCTCGTTGCCTTCCTGCGGGCGAATGTCGATGTGTTTGCATGGCGACCATCTGACATCCCCGGCGTTCCCAGGGAGGTAATTGAGCACCACCTTGCTGTCTGTCCCCACGCCCAACCCGTCAAGCAAAAAGTCCGGAAGCAAGCGTTGGAACGGAAACAGTTTATTGCCGAAGAGATCAAGAAGCTTGAAGCAGCAGGCCTGGTCAGAGGAGTGCTACATCCCACTTGGCTGGCAAATCCAGTGGTGGTGCGCAAAGCAAACGGAAAGTGGAGACTTTGTATCGACTACACTGATATTAACAAAGCATGTCCGAAGGATCCTTTCCCTTTGCCGCGCATTGATCAAATTGTAGACTCTACTTCCGGCTGTGATTTGCTCTCCTTCCTTGATGCCTACTCTGGATACCATCAGATATTCATGGCCAAGGAGGATGAGGACAAAACCGCATTCATTACTCCCTGTGGCACGTACTGCTTTGTGCGTATGCCTTTCGGGTTAAAGAGTGCTGGTTCAACATTTGCAAGAGCAGTCCAGATTGGTTTTGAGCCCCAGCTGCACAAGAATATGGAAGCATACATGGATGACATTGTGGTCAAGACCAAGGACAAATCTACCCTCATTCAAGATTTGGAAGAAACATTTGCTAACTTGCGCAAAATCAACTTGAAGCTCAACCCCGAGAAGTGCGTGTTTGGTGTTCCATCCGGCAAGCTTCTCGGGTTCTTTGTATCTCAACGAGGAATTGAAGCAAATCCCGACAAGATCAAAGCGATTGAGCAGATTCTAGCACCGAAAAGCGTCAAAGATGTGCGGCGTCTTGCCGGTTGTGTTGCGGCCTTGAGTAGGTTCATTTCAAGATCCGCTGAGCGTGCCCTACCGTTTTTCAAGGTTTTGAAAAAGGTAGGTCAGATGGAATGGACTCCAGAAGCGGAGGCCGCGCTGCAGGACTTGAAAAGATACCTCTCCTCCATGCCAACACTAGTTGCGCCAAGACCACGAGAGCCGTTGCTGCTATACGTAGCGGCAACGAATCAAGTGGCTAGTGCTGCATTAGTGGCGCAGAGGGAACCCGATGACGAGGAAGTAACCGCAGCAAACCTATCCAACAACAAACCGGAATCTTATCCGGCAAATCATGGTGCCGACAAGTCGGGAACAACGCAGACAAATGGAGATAATCAACAAACAGTGCCGAAGAAGAAAGTGGTGCAGCGACCAGTATACTTCGTCAGTTCCCTTCTGCAGGGGGCTAGATCGAGATACTCTGGGGTGCAGAAGTTGCTTTTCGGTCTTCTTATGGCCTCGAGAAAGCTGCGTCACTACTTCCAAGTGCACGAAATCACCGTCGTCACCCGCTTTCCATTGCAACGCATCTTGAGGAATCCAGAGGCAACTGGTAGGATAGTGGAGTGGGCGTTGGAATTGTCAAGCTTTGCACTCAAGTTTGAAAGCACTTCAACTATTCAGAGCAGAGCTTTGGCGGAATTCGTTGCGGAATGGACACCAACGCAAGATGAAGAAATTCAAGAAACAGCTCTCCCCGGCAAGGAAACGGCGAAGGAATGGATCATGTACTTTGATGGTGCCTTCTCGCTGCAAGGCGCCGGTGCCGGAGTGCTGCTTGTCGCACCCACCGAAGAGCACCTCAAGTATGTGGTTCAAATGCACTTCCCCAGGGAGCAAGCCATGGACAACACTGCTGAGTTCGAAGGACTCCTTGCCGGTCTTAGGATCACAATGGACCTTGGTATCAAAAAATTGATCGTCCGCGGTGACTCGTAGCTTGTTGTGAAGCAAGTCAACAAAGATTACCAGAGCCCGTTGATGGAAGCGTACGTGGAAGAAGTGAGGAAATTGGAAGAACACTTTGACGGGTTACAAACAGAACACATTCCTCGTGCGGAAAACAGCATCGCTGACAGCCTGTCAAAATGTGCCGCTCAAAAGCTTCCCGTGGAACCGGGAACTTTTGTACTCCATTTGAATCAACCGATAGTCGCCCCATCAACGCAGGCCAGTAAGAGAAGAAAGTTGAATACCGGCAAGTATTTCCCGGCAGAGCTCCCGGAAGCCGCCGACAAGGATGCTGCCGGGAACAACGACACGGTTGCCGGTGATCAGCCGCTTAGCACAGAACCCCAGGTTCTTGCAGCAGAAGCGAGCGCTCCCGCAGCCGAAGAGATGCCTTTAGTCCTTGTCGTCGACCCACAGGCTCCGGCTTGGGCACATCAAATAGTTTGATTCCTTCACACAGGAGAACTTCCCGATGAGCAAGAAGAAGCGGAGAAAGTAGCCCGTCAGTCAAGTATGTATAAGTTTGTGGATAACATCCTATACAGAAAACGGCCGAACGGCGTGAAATTGAAGTGTATTTGCCGGGAAGATGGACTAAAGCTGTTGGCGGAGGTACACGGAGGCATATGTGGCTCTCACATAGGATCAAGGGCACTTGCCGGCAAAGCATTCCGGCAAGGCTTCTATTGGCCCACTGCACTCTAGGATGCGACTGAGCTAGTAACCAAGTGTGAAGCATGCCAGTTCCATTCAAAGAACATACATCAGCCAGCTCAAGCTCTCCAAACAATCCCTCTCTCCTGGCCCTTTTCGGTCTGGGGGATCGATATCTTGGGCCCCTTCCCCCGCGCTGCCGGGGGCTTTGAGTTCTTGTATGTCGCAATTGACAAGTTCACAAAGTGGCCTGAAGTGGAGCCGGTGAGGAAGGTGACAGCGCAATCCACCGTCAAGTTCTTCAAAGGATTAGTTTGCCGTTTCGGGGCTCCTAACAGAATCATCACCGACAACGGCACATAATTCACGAGCCGCACCTTCATGCAGTACATCCAAGACCTTGGCAGCAAGATCTGTTTTGCGTCCGTTGCTCACCCGAGAAGCAACGGCCAGGCGGAAAGGATGAATGCGGAAGTGCTGCGTGGCCTCAAGACGAGAACCTTTGACAAGCTGCGCAAGTGTGGAAGGCACTGGATTGATGAGTTGCCGGCGGTTCTTTGGTCACTCAGAACGACACCAAATCGAGCTACCGGCCAAACACCCTTCTCCCTAATTTATGGTGCAGAAGCGGTACTCCCCACGGAACTCATATACGGGTCACCTCGAGTGCTCGCTTACGATGAAGTTGAGCAAGAGCAGCTGCGGCAAGACGACGCATTGCTCCTTGAGGAAGATCGTCTTCGGGCGGCTGTGCGAGCTGCATGCTACCAGCAAGCCTTGCGTCGCTACCATAGCCGCAAAGTGCATGCCCGAAGCCTTGAGGAAGGCAAACTTGTTCTTCGGCGTGTTCAGTCCGCCAAGGGATAAAACAAGTTGACGCCGAAGTGGGAAGGCCCTTATCGGGTAGCACGAGTCACCAGACCTAGCGCAGTCCGTCTGGAGACCGAAGATGGCACCCCAGTGCAAAACTCATGGAATATTGAACATCTTCGCAAGTTCTACCCGTAAGGCGCAGTTGCCGGGCCTCCCGGCAACCTCTTTTGTACGAGCTTTGTCGGCAAGACATGTAACCCTTTGTACAAAGCCAGGCGCAGATCCTGTGCATAGTAAAGCTAAGTATTTCGCAACTCCTTGTACATATTCGTTCTATATGTGATACACATGATGATTGTGACTTACACCTTAGTTTGTGTGGAGTGACTGTTGGACCGTCAAGGTTCCCAATCCACTCTTTTTCTCTTCTTTCTTCTTAAAGGACAGAAGGATCCCTCGCGCGCAAGTTTCCCGGGGGGGTGGAGATGGGTACCATTTCTAATGACATTCAAGAGATCATTTCATACAACAAGAGAAGCAACGCAAGGAAAAGCTAAGTTAAAAAAAACTTTTCCTTGTTACATTCACATTTTCCCTTGAACAATTCTGTGCTATGTATGAGAAACCTGCACGTGAGAGGAACCTTGTCGCGATCGGTCTGCGCTCTAGCTTGCCTCGAGTCCGCTCGGCAAGCCTAGCAGCTGCATTCTGACCCGGCGAGTTACCTTGCCGGTGGCAGCACTTCCAGCAGGCTGCTAAGGACCCGTTCCTTGAAGCGCTCACACCAAGTGTGCGCACCGGTAAGCTTCCAACGAGCGTAGGGAACATAATCATACAAAGGCAAAATAAAACAAGGGAAACGGCATGCATTTATTTAAACCCGGCAAATACTAGATATTCATTGAAAAGGTACTCGATTACATTTTCATCGGCCCTTTGCCAGGGTTTATCTCGACTGCGAAGAGGGCAAAAGGGGCGCCTAGGCGGAGTCCGGCTTGTTCCCGGAAGGCCAGATGATGGTGCTGCCGGCGATCAGCCAGACTCTTCACCGTCGTCTTCAATCTTCACGCCCGAAGAGCCATCGTCATCGTCGTCATCATCGTCATCCTCAGCATCGCTGGAGGAAGCGGTGTCGTTGTCGCTCGAGCTCTCCGCGCAGCACTCCAGACGAGCGCCTGAAGCCCCGAAGAACTTCACGGCGAGCGTGTCTGGTCCATCCAGCCTGAAGTGAAGGAGGTGCACCTGCCCCAGACAACAGGCACGGGCAAAGGATTTCCACCCGCGCGTGAGGTACATGATGCCGTTGTTGGAAGTCTCAACGGTCACCCGGACCGGGTCGTTGCAGCAACCGTCCACGCGCAGCCATACGCCGTGCAGGTGGCGGCCTTCCATCTCCCTATCAAAAGGGCGAGGGAGCTGCAGCCAGCTCCGCGGCTGGTCGCGCAGCTCCAAGACTAACTCTTCCGCCATATCCACCGTGTGGCCTTCTGCCGGAGGAGGAAGGGCCAAAGACGGAGCGGCAAGCGCCCTGATGTGGCCGCCCCGACCACGGGGGCCGCGTCGCCCACGGCCACGGGCCGCGGCCCTCCCTTGAGCACTGGAGCCAGCCTCCGCAGCTGCAGCCGAAGCATGAGCTTGGAGCCGAGAAGAAGCTCTCGCAGCGGTGGCGGAAGCACGACCGCCACCCCTTCCCCTCGCCATGCCGTCGTCGGATGCGGAGGAAGAAGATACAAGAAAGAGGCAACAATCACTGGAGATTGAGGCAGAAAGGGATGAGTGAGCATCGCATCCCGCAGTCCCCTCTTTATAGGGGGAGTACGGGAGGCTGGCTCCTCACCGTCTTCGGGCGGCCGCCCACGTTCGCCAGTCCCACGACCTGCGCTCTGGCCGGGCGCATTACTCCAGCAACCGCCCACGATCGCCAATCCCGCGCCCTGCGCCCCCTGGCCCGGCGCGTCACTCCAACGGCCGCCCTTCTCCACCAATCCGCTGCCTTGCATGCATGCAAGTGCGTGTGATGGAGAGGGGCAGAAAAAGGATGAGTAAAGACGGACATGGCAGTTATCCTTTGCCACGCGTGGTCGTGTGCTGGTACAGTTTGAACCCGCGGCGCTCCACCTATGGGCGCACCAAGCGGCCACCCGTTCGACGGCAAGGGTTGCCGGAAGACGACCGAGAACACACCCGAATTCAGATTAATGAGGAAGCAAAGAAGATCTCAAAGAGAGAGGATAACCATCATGACGAAAATTACAGCGGCAGTTTCCCGCCGCGTATCTGTGCATTGTTTGGGCCTAGCCCAACGACGCTTCAAACGCGCATATGGCCCAGGCCCGGGGGCTCCTGTCGGTGTATAAAATATGGGTATTTTATACCCTGACTTATGCACAGACAGTAGCAGCCTCCTTGCCGGCCAAGCCTTGCCGGGAACCGTCAAGACCAAGATTCATTGCCCAGTCGAGGAAGCTACCAGAAAGAAGCCCAAGACACAGCACTCAACCAATACCGAAGATGAAGACATTCCTTGCCGGCAAGGCTAAGCCGGCAAGGTGAGGACCCGGCAAGCTCCGTACCGGCAAGCTCCTACCAGCCCTCCAGCGCTCCACCTCACCGCATAGGTGTTCGCTAGTGGGCGAGGTGTCGACCGCGCGGGCTGGTTGGTAAGGCTTATCGGGCATGTGTCAGCATGCTGGAACAGGATTTGCTTCTAATGACACACGTCCGGGAGGCGTGTCAGGATAATACGATGTAGCTGGGCAAGCGGTGCAGAAACCTTGCCGGGACTACCTCTCCGCATGACACCTAACGGCACATTTAATGCCTTTTGTCCTAAACTGGCAGAGTTAGGTATGATAGCACTGTTTGCTATCTAATCGCTATGTAATTACTGTTTTGCCACAGTGGTAACCCCTTTGAGCTATAAAAGGAGGGCCAAGGCAACAGTTAGGAGGATTCGGACCCCATTTCAAACACAAGCACGTCTCGTGTAGCTGCTCCTCCCACCTTGCCGGGAGAAGCGCTCCTTGTACTGTGCTCCCACACCATTAATACACCAAAAGCAGGAGTAGGGTTTTACGCTTCTCTGCGGCCCGAACCTGGGTAAAATCCCTTGCGCCCTCCATTGTTCATGCTCTTTGTGCACGTCGATCTCCCCCGCCGAACCACAAGGGGCTGCATGGCCCCATAGATGGTCATCACACCACGACAACATTGTATTGAAGATCAAAAATTGAGAAGAAGCCATCTAGGTACTAACTATGGACCCGAAGGTCTGTGGTAAACTACTCACGCATCATCGGAAGGGCAGCAAGGTTGATGTAGAGCCCCTCCATGATCGATTGCCCCTCCGGCGGAGCACCGGAGAAGGCCTCCAGATGGAATCTCTCGAGAACAGAAACTTGCGGCAGCGGAAAAAGTATTTCGTGGACTCTCCTGAGTGTTTCTGATTTTTTGGGAATTTATAGTGGTGGAATTAGGTCAAACGGAGCTGAGGTGGGCCCACGAGGCACCACGGC
Organism: Elymus sibiricus; assembly: GCA_039707655.1. NCBI lineage: Eukaryota > Viridiplantae > Streptophyta > Magnoliopsida > Poales > Poaceae > Elymus > Elymus sibiricus. The sequence goes on from CM077670.1 coordinate 41,969,958, forward strand.
GTGCCTGCCCCCCCCCCCCCAGGCGCGCCCTGGTGGCTCGTGGCCACCTCCTCTGGCGTCTGGTCTTCTCCCGAAGCTTCTAGTGTTTATCTTGTCCAGAAAAAAATCTCCAAAAAGTTTTGTGGCATTTGGACTTCGTTTGGTATTGATTTTCTGTAAAACCAAAAACAGGCAGAAAACAGCAACTGGCACTGGGCACTAAGTTAATAGGTTACTCCCAAAAAATGATATATAATTGTTGTAAATGTATATAAAAACATCCAAGATTGATAATATAACAGCATGGAACAATAAAAAATTATAGATACGTTGGAGACGTATCAGCATCCCCAAGCTTAATTCCTGGTCGTCCTCGAGTAGGTAAATGATAAAAACAGAATTTTTGATGTGGAATGCTGCCTATCATATTCATCATATACTCTTTTCTTTTATAGCATGGACATTGGACTTGAATGATTCATAGCAATAGTCTATAATTTGACATGAAGATATAAATATTCAAGCATGCTAACAAGCAACCATGTCTTTCAAAATATCAACGCTAAAGAAAGTTATCCCTAGCCCATTGTGCTCAATCATTGATCCATTCATGAAACATACTCAAATATTAGCTACATCCAATGCACAAGTATGCGAATAGTGCTCTCTAGTTGGTGCTTTTGTAAGAGAAGATGGAGACTCAAGAAAATAAAAATTGCATAAAAGTAAATAGATAGGCCCAACGCAGAGGGAAGCAGAGATTTGTCAAATGTGCAAAAGCTCAAAGCTTAAATTAGAGAGAATTCCCAATATCTTCCATGCGAGACACATCATAGGTGGTTCCCAAACAGAAAGTAAAGTTTATTTCCTTTCCATCATTCTTTCACAATCCATGGCTAGCCGTATCCATGGGTGCCCTCCATACCATCACTTTCCAAGGAATTTTGTTGTTATTAATTTTTGATTTCAATGTGGGACTGGGCATCCCTATTACCAGCCACTCTCTCGTCCAATGACAAGTGAAAAAACACTCATCGTGAGAATAACACACCTAGCATGGAAAATATTGTCCATCCCCTGCCGCTTCATGAGCGGTATGGGCACACAAAACAGAAAAATTATTTTGAAATTTAGAGTTGGCACCGCAAATTTACTTGGAACGGCATGGCAATACCGCATATAGGTAGATATAGTGGACTCATTTGGCACAACTTGGGTTTAAAGATTTTGGATGCACAAGCAGTATTTCCGCTTAGTACAAATGAAGGCTAGCAAATAGATTGAGAAGCAACCAACCAAAAAGCGAAAACGGTCATAAACATGCATTGAACATAACTAACACCGAATAATGCACCATAAGTAGGATATAATTTCTTTGCATAACTATTAACTTAATGTGCATGCATAGGGAATCACAAACCTTAACACAAATATTCTTACTAAATCACAATTACTCACTAACATGACTCACATAATATCATTTCCATATCGCAAAACTATTGCAAGGAATCACACTTATCATATCCAATGATCTATATGAAAGTTTTTATTATATCCCTCTTGAATATTCATCACTTTGGGACCAAATTCATATCTTGTGCAAATTACCGTTACTATTATCAACTCTCAAAAAGATTTAAGTGAAGCATGAGAGTGCAAATATTTCTTCAAAATTTCAATCTTATCAATTCTCAAAATAATATAAGTGAAGCATGAGAATTCATTTCTTCAAAATTTTAATCTTATCAATTCTCAAAATAATATAAGTGAAGCATGAGAATTCATTTCTTCAAAATTTCAATCAACTCTCAAAATAATATAAGTGAAGCATGAGAGTTTATTTCTTCAAAATATAGCCACCACCGTGCTCAAAAAGATTTAAGTGAAGCACTAGAGCAACTGCCTAGCTCAAAAAATTTAAGTGAAGCACATAGAGTATTCTAACAAATTATGATGAACATGTGGCTCTCTCAAGATAGGTGTGTTCAGCAAGGATGATTGTGACAAACTAAAAAGAAAACAAAGCAAAGACTCATATAATACATGACGCTCCAAGTAAAACACATATCATGTGACGAATAAAAATATAGCTCCAAGTAAAATTACCGATGGTTGGTAGAAGAAAGAGGGGATGCCTTCCAGGGCATCCCCAAGCTTAGACGCTTGAGTCTTCCTTGAATATTACCTTGGGGTGCCTAGGGCATCCCCAAGCTTAGGCTCTTGCCACTTCTTATTCCTTCATCCATCGTGATCTCACCCAAAACTTGAAAACTTCAATCACACAAAACTCAACAAAACCTTCGTGAGATCCGTTAGTATAACAAAATAAATCACTACTTTAAGTACTGCTGCAAATCCATTCATATTTTATTTTTGCATTATACCTACTGTATTCTAACTTCTCCATGATTTATACCCCCCGATACAATCCATAGTTTCATCAAAACAAGCAAGCAACACATCAAAAACAGAATCTGTCAAAAACAGAACAGCCTGTAGCAATCTATTTAAAATCCATACTTCTGTAACTCCAAAATTCTGAAAAATTAGGACAACGTGGGAAATTCATATACCAATACTGTGTAAAAATTTCAGATTTTTCTGATGCTCCAGTACAGAACGAAAATTCCAGCACTGGACGCAAAACTTTCTGTTTTCCAAACAGCATCAATTATACTATCTTCCAAATCATCCTAAAGGTTTTACTTGGCACAAACACTAGTTAAAAACATAAAAACACAATCATAACAGTAACATTAAAGTGAAAACTCACAATAACAGAAACAAATAATAAAAATTTATTTTATTCATTGGGTTGCCTCCCAACAAGCGCTATTGTTTTATGCCCCTAGCTAGGCATAATGCATAGTTTCAAGTATTGTCATCTTTGGTTTCCAACTCCTCAATCACACATCCATTTTTTCTAATAGATTTAACATAGGTGTTTCTCACCATCACACTTCTAGGCACAAAATCAAGAATTTTACTTTTGTGAATAGGTTCCTTAATTATATCAATAAAATTGGGGTGCACGCTAATCATTTTAAGATCCTCATTTCCCTTACTAGAAGTAGCACCACTGGTCTTAGGAACATATATAAACTTGCAATTCTTGCTAGGAGTAGTTTTTGCAATAGTTTTAGCGAAAGAAAAAGCGGAACCCAAATTATTAATAATTTCTTCCAACTTATCGATCCTAGCGGGACTTTGTTCCATCCTTTCATTAATTATTGGTTCTTTCTCTTTTAGCATCTTGAGAGTAATCCCTACCTTTGATCCAAATTGAGTAACATGGTTATCAATCTTTTTATCTAAATTTTCAATATGCTCAACGGTAGGCATTTTATTTTCAATAGCATCTAGCCTTTGCATAACATGTTCCAAGGTCAAAGTTGTTTCATTAATAGTAATAGGTGGTGATCCCACTAAATTTCCCATAGCATTAAAAGCATCCGTAGAGGGACACATTAAGAAATTCCCTCCAGTAATAGTATCAAGCACAAATCTATACCAAGTAGTAATGCCCACATAAAAATTGCGAAGAAGGATGGTAGAGGATTGCTTACAAGTTGATCTATTATGAGCATCACAAATCCTATACCAAGCATCTTTTAAATTCTCTCCTCCCCTTTGTTTAAAATTAAGCACTTCATTTTATGGGGTAATAGTAACGAGCGAAGAACTAGCCATAACGAAAAAAGCAAGCAAGCAAACACACACAAAGGCAAACGAAAAAATATTTTTGTATTTTTGTAAAAACTTTTTTAGAAGTGGGGGAGATGAAAACGAGAGGCAAATGCAAATAAAGTAAATGCAAGGAGATGAGAGTTTTATGCATAGGTACTTGATAGATGTTGATGATGTCTCCCCGGCAACGGCGCCAGAAATTCTTCCTGCTACTTGTAGCTTGCGTTGGTATTATCCCCGAAGAGGAAGGGATGATGCAGCACAGCAGAGGTAAGTATTTCCCTCAGTTATGAAACCAAGGTTATTAATCCAGTAGGAGAACCATGCAACACCTCGTTAGTAGTACCTGCACACAAACAACAAATCCTTGCACCCAACGCAAACGAGGGGTTGTCAATCCCTCGGCGGTCAATTGCAAGATTAAATTGTATATGATAGATAGATAGATTGAAACAAAAATACAAAATAAAATAAATAAAGAAAAAGTGCAGCAAGTATTTTTAGGGTTTTAGTAATATGATTTAGATAGACCCGGGGGCCATAGTTTTCACTAGAGGCTTCTCTCAAGAAAATAGCATACGGTGGGTAGACAAATTACTGTTGGGCAATTGATAAAAAACCAAATAATCATGACGATATCCAAGGCAATGATCATGTATATAGGCATCACGTCCGAGACAAGTAGACTGACTCCTGCCTGCATCTACTACTATTACTCCACACATCGACCGCTATCCAGCATGCATCTAGTGTATTAAGTCCATAAAAGAACGGAGTAACGCCTTAAGAACGATGACATGATGTAGACAAGATAAACTCACGTATGAATAAACCCCATCTTTTTACCCTTAATAGCAATGATACATACGTGTCATGTCCCTTTCTGTCACTGGGATTGTACACCGCAAGATCGAACCCATTACAAAGCACCTCTTCCCATGGCAAGATAAATCAATCTAGTTGGCCAAACCAAATCAGTAGATCGGAGAAGAAATATGAAGCTATAATAATCATGCATAAAAGAGATCAGAAAAGACTCAATTAATATTCATGGATAATCTGATCATAAACTCACAATTCATTAGATCCCAACAAACACACCGCAAAAAGTGATTGCATCGGGTAGAACTCCAAGAACATCGAGGAGAACATTGTATTGAAGATCAAAAAGAGAGAAGAAGCCATCTAGCTACTAACTATGGACCCGAAGGTCTGTGGTAAACTACTCACGCTTCATCGGAATGGTAGCAAGGTTGGTGTAGAGCCCCTCCGTGATCGATTCCCCCTCCGGCGGAGCACCGAAGAAGGCCTCCAGATGGGATCTCTTGAGAACAGAAACTTGCGGCGGCGGAAAAAGTATTTCGTGGACTCTCCTGAGGGTTTCTGATTTTTTGGGAATTTATAGTGGTGGAATTAGGTCAAACGGAGCTGAGGTGGGCCCACGAGGCACCAGGGCGCGCCTGCCCCCCTCCCCAGGCGCGCCCTGGTGGCTCGTGGCCACCTCCTCTGGCGTCTGGTCTTCTCCCGAAGCTTCTAGTGTTTATCTTGTCCAGAAAAAAATCTCCAAAAAGTTTCGTGGCATTTGAACTTCGTTTGGTATTGATTTTCTGTAAAACCAAAAACAGGCAGAAAACAGCAACTGACACTGGCCACTAAGTTAATATGTTAGTCCCAAAAAATGATATATAATTGCCGTAAATGTATATAAAAACATCCAAGATTGATAATATAACATCATGGAACAATAAAAAATTATATATACGTTGGAGACGTATCAGTCATCAATCCCTACCTACCGGAGGTGATGAAACACCCTCAAGCCATTGAGATGCGTGAGGGGGTGCTTCACATCCGGGATGTTCAAGGACCCAAGAAGACCGGGAGCGTGAAGTCCATGCTCGAAGCGGTGGAGTAGGAGATCTTCAAGTGCCAAGGGATGGTGGAACGTGGACTCAGCGCCAATCACTCCATGATCACGGAATTCACCCGTGATCACAAGGTGGATGGCCAATCGATGGGGGATATCATCTTCAAGCTCAATGAACGAATCGACTATCTCCAAGGCCAAATCTATGATCTTCAAAACCAAAATTATGAGTATGAGGCAAGATTCAAAGGTATGAGTTTAGCTGCAAGTTTCAGGACTCCGGAGACTTGTTCATCTTTCTATGATGGGAAACCTATGCCATGGAAGCCGGAGGACAAGCCCACCACTTCATCACCACCACCATCACCGAAGAAGGAAACTTGAGTACATGGGTATGGACACTCCCCTTGGCTTGTGCCTAGCTTGGGGGAGGTGCCCCGGTATCGTATCATGATACGTCTCCAATGTATCTATAATTTTTTATTGTTCCATGCTGTTATATTATCAATCTTGGATGTTTTTATATACATTTACAGCAATTATATATCATTTTTTGGGACTAACCTATTAACTTAGTGCCCAGTGCCAGTTGCTGTTTTCTGCCTGTTTTTGGTTTTCCAGAATATCAATACCAAACGAAGTCCAAATGCCACGAAACTTTTTGGAGATTTTTTTCTGGACATAACCAACACTAGAAGCTTTGGGAGAAGGCCAGAAGCCCCAGGAGGTGCCCACGAGCCAATAGGGCGCGCCTGGGGGGGCAGGCACGCCCTGGTGCCTCGTGGGCCCACCTCTGCCTCTTTTGACCTAATTCCACCACTATAAATTCCCAAAAACCGGGAAACCAACAGGGGAGTCCACGAAATACTTTTTCCGCCGCCGCAAGCTTTTGTTCTCGAGAGATCCCATCTGGGGGCCTTTTCCGGCACTCCGCCGAAGGGGGAATCGATCACGGAGGGGCCCTACATCAACCTTGCTGCCCTTCCGATGATGCGTGAGTAGTTTACCACAGACCTTCGGGTCCATAGTTAGTAGCTAGATGGCTTCTTCTCTCTTTTTGATCTTCAATACAATGTTCTCCTCGATGTTCTTGGAGTTCTATCCGATGTAATCACTTTTTGCGGTGTTATTGTTGGGATCCGATGAATTGTGAGTTTATGATCAGATTATCCATGAATATTATTTGAGTCTTCTCTGATCTCGTTTATGCATGATTATTATAGCTTCGTATTTCTTCTCCGATCTATTGATTTGGTTTGGCCAACTAGATTGATTTATCTTGCCATGGGAAAAGGTGCTTTGTAATGGGTTCGATCTTGCGGTGCTCAATCCCAGTGACAGAAAGGGACATGACACGTATGTATCGTTGCTATTAAGGGTAAAAAGATGGGGTTTATTCATGCGTGAGTTTACTTTGTCTACATCATGTCATCTTGCTTAAGGCGTTACTCCGTTCTTTATGGACTTAATACACTAGATGCATGCTGGATAGCGGCGATGTGTGGAGTAATAGTAGTAGATGCAGGAAGGAGTCGGTCTACTTGTCTCGGACGTGATGCCTATATACATGATCATTGCCTTGGATATCGTCATGATTATTTGCTTTTCTATCAATTGCCCAACAGTAATTTGTCTACCACTATATGCTATTTTCTTGGGAGAAGCCTCTAGTGAAAACTATGGCCCCGGGTCTATCTAAATCATATATTAAAAACCCTAAAAATACCTTGCTGCACTTTTCTTTTATTTATTTTATTTTGTATTTTTTTAATCTATCTATCTATCACCATACAATTTAATCTTGCAATTGACTGCCGAGGGATTGACAACCCCTCGTTTGCGTTGGGTGCAAGGATTTGTTGTTTGTGTGCAGGTACTGCTAACAAGGTGTTGTGTGGTTCTCCTACTGGATTGATAACCTTGGTTTCATAACTGAGGGAAATACTTACCTCTACTGTGCTGCATCATCCTTTCCTCTTCGGGGAAAATACCAACGCAAGCTACAAGTAGGAGGAAGAATTTCTGGCGCCGTTGCCGGGGAGACATCATCAACATCTATCAAGTACCTACGCATAAAACTCTCATCTCCTTGCATTTATTTTATTTGCCTTTGCCTCTCGTTTTCATCTCCCCCACTTCTAATTTTTTTTACAAAAACACAAAAATATTTTATTTGCTTGTTTGCTTGTGTTGCCATGTGCTTCCTATTTGCTTGCATCTTTGCTTGCTAAAAAAATCTATTGATATGGATCCTCATCCACTAGCTAATCTTTTCAAAAGACCCAATTATGATGAACAAATTGCTAGTGAGTTGAGTGCACTTGATTATCTCTATGAATTTTTGCTTGAAATTCGTGAACCTGAAAATTGTGATGAAGTGTTAAAAGGAGAAATTTATAAGGTGATTCACGATAGCTCCTTGAATGAAAAGCATGATTGTAATGATATTATTGTAAATTCTATTAATGTGAATTGTGCTAATAATATGCAAAACTACAAGCTTGGGGATGATAATTTTGGTATGTCCACTACTTATTGAAATGATCATGATTGGGGTGATAATGCTTCTTATGATCTTGAAAATTTATTTAAGCCTCATGATGAATATGTTATTGATGATAAAATTTGCAATACTATTAAAAGTGGGTTTGGAAGAGCGTCAACTTTAGTTGATGATAATCCCACTATTTTGGAAGAGTGTCAACTTTGCATGCATGTGGATCATGTAGAGAATATGTTATGTGATAGCTATATTGTTGAATTTGATTATGATCCTACATGTAATTATTATGAGAGAGGAAAATATGGTTGTAGAAATTTTTATGTTACTAAATTACCTCTCGTTATGTTGAGATTGTCAATGTTTTATTCTTCTCCCATGCATATGCTAGATATTTCTTGTCTTGACAATTTGTTTGCCTATAAAATGCCTATGCATAGGAAGTTTTCACATGATACATGATGCTCTCTTGGTGTTTCTATTATTATCTCTCATGAGAGCATCATTGAAATTTCAAGCCTATCTTAATGGCTATAAAGAAAGAGCTTGTTGGGAGACAACCCAATGAATAAAATAAATTTTTACGTTTTGTTTCTGTTATTGTGTGTTTTCACATTTATGCTACTGTTATGATTGTGTTTTTGTGTTTTTAATTAGTGTTTGTGCCAAGTAAAGCCTTTGGGATGATTTGGAAGATAGTATAATTGATGCTGTTTGGAAAACAGAAAGTTTTGCATCCAGTGCTAGAATTTTGGTTCTGTACTGGAGTGTCAGAAAAATCTGAAATTTTTACACAGTATTGGTATATGAATTTCCCACGTTTTCCTAATTTTTAAGAATTTTTGGAGTTACATAAGTATGGATTTGAAATAGATTGCTACAGACTGTTCTGTTTTTGACAGATTCTGTTTTTGATGCATTCCTTGCTTGTTTTGATGAAACTATGGATTGTATCGGGGGGTATAAGGGCATCTCCACCCGTCCCCCCAGGAAGCCCCCCAGGAGCACTTTTTCGGCGATGGCGGACAAAAAAAGTCCCACTCGCGCCCCCACGAGCTCGATTAGCACCGGATTTGGTCAAAATTTCGACTGGCGATCCCACCCCAAACCCAGGATCCTGGGGGCAGCTGGGGGAGGAGAGAGACTGTTTTGCATGTCATTTGGCCCACCATCAGCCTCCCACTCCCTCTCTCCTCACTTTTCCTCCGGGGCCCACCCACGTGCCGCTCTCTCTTCTCTTCTCCTTCTCTCCCCCACCAACTCCCACGCCCGCGCAGAACGCCTGGGGGCTCAACTACTGGGAAACTTCCCCCCCCCCCAGAGCAAAATTAGTGCCGGCAAATCTTCATCCGGCGCAAAAATCGTCCCTGGGGGGGCACAACGGCTGGAGATGCTCTAAGCCATGGAGAAGTTAGAATACAATAGGTATAATGCAAAAATAAAATATGAATGGGTTTGCAACCGTACTTAAAGTAGTGATTTATTTGTTATACTAACGGATCTCACGAAGGTTTTTGTTGAGTTTTGTGTGATTGAAGTTTTCAAGTTTTGGGTGAGATCACGATGGATGAAGGAATAAGGAGTGGCAAGAGCCTAACTTGGGGATTCCCGAGGCACCCCAAGGTAATATTCAAGGAAGACTCAAGCGTCTAAGCTTGGGGATGCCCCGGAAGGCATCCCCTCTTTCTTCTACCAACCATCGGTAATTTTACTTGGAGGTATATTTTTATTCATCACATGATATGTGTTTTTCTTGGAGCATCTTGTATTATATGAGTCTTTGCTTTGTTTGCTTTTTAGTTTGTCACAATCATCCATGCTGAACACACCTATTTTGAGAGAGCCACACGTTCATCATAATACTGTTGGTGCAATACTTGCCCTCTTGTGTTTTGGAGATTGTTGACAGAAACAGGCATGGACTGATTTGTTTGCTAGTGCACACAGAGAGAAATAGTCCATGTAGTGCCGAAGAGAATGTTGTCTCAGGTGATCAGTTCGAGGAACTTCACCGAAGATTATCTACGTCGAAGAAGAAGAATGAGCTACATCCTTTCAGACTGGTAGTCGAGAAGAATGAAGTGAAGGAGATGACCCTCGAAAATTTATTGCTGAGGCGAAGCAATTGGTTCGGTGATTCTGTCCGAAGAAAATGACTGCAGCAATGGAAGACGAAGACGAAGTGAAGACGTAGCATTCTTTTCATCATTCTTATTTCATTCATTTGAGTCATAGGACCTCCGTACTATTAATAGGGGTATAGGTTCTCGAAGCTTAGATCCGCTGTGATGCTTAGCCCAAAGCCTATGCGAGACCGAGAGAAATCTCTTTATGCTTCGAATGATTACCTACCAGCAAGAGACGTTGTTCTTCTTCGCTGTAGGAGATATCTTTCGAACTGAGGAGTTAGCATTACTTGCTCCGCACGTAATGTTACCGTTGTGCTCAATTCCGACCATTGGACTCGTGTCATTCGGCCATTGGCTGCTCCAAATGTCCAATTTGGTCATTTCCCATCAGGGAAGGCTGCGGCTATAAATAGCCACCCCGCTCCAACGTTGCCCGTTGGCTGCTCCGCTTAAGATTTCTGAGAAGATTGATTGAGCAACCCCTCTCCGAGAGTTTTGAGTTTAAAATCCACCGAGAGAAAAATCAAGAGCCGAAACTTAGACAGTGGTTGAGCATCACAGTAGTTCTGAGTTAAGGTTCTTGTACCTATTACTCTTGAGAGCTGCCCACTCTCTAGACGGATAGGTGTCGGCTCGAGTGTCGAAGAGTATTGTCTTCACCGAGCGAGATCTTCAGCAACCAAGAGTATTGTGGTTCGCGAAGAGAGCTGAAGAGAGTTTATCTTCAGTGAAGGTTTGGAGATCGCCGACAAGTATCTACCACGAGTGAAATCAACTGGAGTCTGATCAGCTCCGAAGTTGATGGAGAACAGGGCGAGGAGAGTTTATCCTCTGTGTTAAATCACAACCCCTCCAACCAGACGTAGTCCTTTGGCAGAAGGGCGAACTGGTCTACCAAATCCTACTGTTGCCATCGAGCACCACTGGTTCTCTTTACATTACTGCATTTCCTTCAGCAGTTTACATTCATGCTCTGTGCCGATAGTTGTACCTGATCAATCACAGTTCCTCAATTATCTGTCAGATTCTCGTTATTATATTGCATCATCTCTGACTGATTTACTTCGAAGTGTTGTTCGACTGTGATTTTATTCTTGCTGTATTCATTCACCTTTGTCACCATTTCACGTGCACTTCCATCGCTGTCCATATCTAGTTTTCCCTCGTAATTTTGCATCTATTTGATACGTTGCATTTCTATCGATCATGTCAGACTTGTGACATTCATCGCTTGATAGAATTGCTTCATTCTACATCGATAGATTTGGTCCCCTATAGCGAGATAAAACAAGTGCGTTGCTACCGAACCTAATTTCTGCTGCTGTGTTTGGGATCGGTTCAAAACATTCGGAAGAAATTTTGAATCTCCCATTCACCCCCCCTCTGGTCGATATACTCTCGGTCCTAACAATTGGTATCAGAGCAGGTACTCCCTGTCTCTGCTTATTAAAGGTCTAACAACCTTGGAGTTTTGAGTATGTCGCATGCAGGTAATCCTCGCTCTCTGAAAGGTTTCCTATCTTTGATGGAAATGATTATATCTACTGGAGAGATCGAATGAAAATCAGACTTCAAGCTATCAACATTGAACTTTGGCAAATTGTGGAAAGTGGATACACTGTTAAGCATCCTGATGCTCCTACTTCGAATGACGAAGCTATGATACAGTTGGATGCTCAAGCTAAAGATATTATCAGCGACAGCATCTCGAGAGATATGTTTATTTGGTTCCGAAAACTTGACACTGCTAAGCAACTCTGGGATGCCATCAAAAATGTTCATGAAGAATTCATTGCCAGAACAGATCAACAGACCGATATGCTTCGTGCTATGTTTGCTGGTTTCAGAAGTCTTCGTAAGGAAAGTGCTATGGAACTCACTGATCGATTGACAAACATTGTTGAAAGACTTCGTCAACGAGAAGCAACTGATATCACCGATAGAGATGTGGTCAACAAGCTGCTGAGTGTTCTTGATGCAACCTATGATCCAATCGTGGCTGAAATCAAGCAAAGACCAGACTATGAAGAACTTCACTACGTCGAAGTTATGACGCTGCTATCTATTCACGAAGAAAAGATGGAATTTGAAAATGGTGAGCAAGAATCCTCTTCGGAAAGCGAAGGAGAAGTTCTTTCACACTATGGTAATCCTCAAGAAGAAGATATCGAGAATCAGCACTCTATCACAAGAGAAATGGAAATGCTTACTGAAAGACTAAGCTATCTCAGAAGACAGAATCTATGCTTCACAAATGATGATGAAGTTGACACGCCTGCATCGTCGAGGAAATTACCTCTAAAAGAAATGAAATGCTTCAAGTGCAAACAACCTGGTCACTTCATAGCAGATTGTCCTTGTTGTGAACAAGATGAAAAACACAGCAACAGATGGACTAATCATCACTGCTCTGGATTCACTCAAGTGGATCGTCACACTAAGCTCTCGAAGAAAAATGAAACTACCGCATCATCTTCTTCGTCGAGACCAGTCACTGACGTGCAAACAAGAGCAACCATTGAATCAAATCTGAAGAAAATATCGCAGCTGACTAGAGTGTGTGCAGAAATGAATATGGAATCTGAAGATGAATCATCTGACTCCGAATCAGAAGACGAAGAGTTTTACAGAAACCTAGGAAGAGGCAATGCATTCGTCGCCTACGAATCATCCGAGAAGTCTTTCGAATCAGACACTGATGAAATTGCTTCAAGTGATGATGAACCTATCGCATTCTGTCTGATGGCAAAAACTTCAAAGGATCAGGTATCAGCAAAGCTCAAACATTCCCCTGAATACATTGACTTTGCCAAACTTGTTAAGATTGCAAAATCTCAACAAGATGAGCTGGAACGACTTGAGATGAATCTCAAGAAAACCGAAGGATTACTGGTCGAAGAGATGGAGAAGAATCAAGAGTTGACTGAAAAGCATGATGCTTTTTCTTCAACGTTTGATGATCTTTCCGAACGATATGATTCTTTAACAGTCGACTTCGAGAGTTTATCAGATGAACTCCTTAACAAGAATCAAGAACTCGAGTCTCTGAAAGAATCTTATAACGTTCTTGCGAAAGAAAAAGCTTCTCTCTTCGCCGAGCAATCTATCAACCTTCCGAATGATTTTGTGCCTCCTTGCTCAAAATGCCTAGAACGTTGCAATGCTGATTCAATTGCTAAAATTTCCTATGCTACCATCGAGAATATTGCAACCACTTCGAATGATATTCCTAACCCCTCTCCCGAGGAATTTGTTGCTATCTCTGATGAAAATTGCAGGCTAAAGAACTTGCTTGAGACAGGAATGCTTAAGAGCCTCAAAGGGCATCAAACGTTGTGTGATGTGCTCAAGAAGTCAATACTGCACAAAAACCCCCGAAAAGAAGGATTGGGTTTCGAAAGGAAACTCAACGTTGATGGAACCTACTGGACCCCCGAGCAATATCCTCGAACAAGTTGGGTTCTTGCTAAGAGCAAAACTCTTGAACCTACACTCCTGTCTGGATATGACACTCCCATTCCTGTTGATTCTGACGAGTCTGATGACTCAAACTACAAATTGTTCAAACAACAGAATGGTAAGGTTTTCGCTCGGTATGTTGGAACTAACTACAGATCTGGATCACCCAAGAAGCATATATGGGTGAAAAAGTGCACCATTGCAAATTTATCTGTCACTGCTAACCTGAACATGCAGAATAGTTCTCATCGAGGATATTATAATTCCTCGCAGTTTGGCAACGGAACTTCTTCGAATGAATATCAGCCAAACTCTCGACAAAAGGAGTACATGCGTACCTCCTCGAATCACTATGCTCATGTCTCTGGGAATGATTTCAATGCTTACTCATATGATTACTCTCGAGATGAACAGGTGAACTACAGAGACCAACGAAGGAATGTTCCTGCTCAGTCAAGACAAATGAGGTCTGCGCTGCCCACACAAGTGTGGGTTGCGAGAAAGAACTAAACCTTCTTGCAGGAACTCGCTCTCAGGGATTCTATTCGTTTATCTTTTGCCCTGAGATCTATATTGTTGGTGCTGGTTCGTTGTGTTTATTTGTTCTTGGTTTGTTGTTTGTCTTCGAGTCGCTGTCTTGTCCGATGAACAACTCACTCATAGCTCCTCGTCTGGTGTTTTGCTTCTCGTTTGCCTGAGTGATTTGTTTCGGACCATTTTGTCCCTCTATTCTCTCTCATCCAAATCTATGCTGTCTGTCATGAGCATGCAATTTGATCTGAAGTAAATCTCTCTCCGACGTCCTTGATCGCGAAAGAAATTAACTTCGAACTTTTATCCGATTTTGGCATTCTGCCCTTCAAACCTTTCGACCTCCCGCTATCTTCCCGAGATTTTCGCAGGAAATGGTTGCCACGTGCCCACGATCTCCTTGAACGTGATCGTGTCCGTTGAATGCGGAACGTCCCGCATCTGTAGGCCGTAGATTTCGAAAGGGTGGTTCAGCCCTCCAGCTATAAATACCTCTCGCCGCGTCTTCTCCCTCGTTTGCGCAAACCCTCATTTCACCTCCTCCCGAGCCCGAGCTCGAAGCGACTCCGGCGAGAAGCTCCGCCGTGCAACTCCGGTGAAGACTCGTCGCAGTTGATCACGCCGGTGCGGTAATCCTCCTTCCCGCATTGCCGTAGTTGATCTAAGTTGCCAAGTTAGGGCGCCTAGATCTGGAACTGCTTGTCTCCATCTCTCTGTTCTTGGGCAGTTCTTCCCGTCGCAAATTATACTCAATTTATTTCACTGCAGCAGATCTTTAGGAATCACTAGGATTTGACTAGTGCGGTTTGTAGTTCTTCCTCGTACTGGGTCTCCTCATCTTGGGTGCATATGTGTTATCCGAAAGATTAGATGGTTTTCAATCTACCCTGTTTCATCTGAGGCTAGCATGTAAAATCTATCAAGGATATCTGTTTGGATTTCCATGGGTTCCCTAATCTTCCTTAAAATCATTTTCATTCAAAAATAGTTCTGTGCATGCTTATGACCCTACCTTGTTTTTCCCTCGCATCTACTCTCTTTCACAGGTTGGTCATGTCACAGATCTCGGAAGAACACTCAGATTCTGAAGGATATTTGTCTCAGTTTCCACCAAAGTCAGAGCGAATGAGAATGACAGGAGGAGGAAAATCCTTAAAGCCACCCAAGGCCCGGAAGAAGAGACAAGAGTCTGTGTCCAAAGAAGATTCTGAAGAAATTCCTTCTGCTCACAGTCAGCCCGAGGACGAACTGGTCACTGACGCTCTAACCATCTTCTCCGATGGAAATCCCAAAAAGGTTGGTCGTGGCAGAGAAAAGAACACTACTGCTGAAATGTCAGATCCCGAAAGTTACAGAACTCCACCAGAAGGAGAATCAATGACAGAACGCAACAACAGGTTGCAGAGAATTCGCCGCCACTGGGCTGGCAAATGGTACAGATATGAAAATGTTCGCGAAAAGTACCAGATCCTATTTGCCTTCACGCCACCGTGGAATGACTGCATTGCAGAGAACTGCATTGGCCCCGTTGATGAAAAAGTCAGACCACCACCGCCTCCAAATGCTCACAAAGATTCCCTCAAAACTATCGCTGATTTCCCCGAGGAAGTAGCTAAGAGGGCGAAGGCTAAAGCCAAGCGCGAAGCCAGAGAAGCTAAGAGAAACCAAGTTGAAGTGGAAAACGTCGCGCTGACTCAGCAAGATGTACTGAAAAAGAAGGAACGTGCATCAGTTTCAAAGGGAAGCAAGTCCGAGAAATCGGTTTCCCCTCGTGCACCACGTAAGAAAACCCTCACCAAGAGAACCAAGAAGGTTGTTCCCGACTCGTCTGATGAGTCATCCGATGAAGAAACCCCTGATGAAATTCCCTTGTATGATCGTCCCGCCATTCTCAACAAGCCTCACATGAGTCCTTCACCAGTGAAAACATTGCCATCTCCGAGGAAGTCTCCCAGGCATGCACCTATGCCATCCACCGATAAACCTTCGGGCTCTGCGGCCCCGAGAACTTTGTCAGGTGCCATTACGAAGAGTAAGCTGTAGTCAGAAAAGAAAGCAGATGTGGCTGCTAAAAGGGCCAAGCTAAATGTTCCTGATTCCACAGAGGAACAAAAATATGACTTCAATTTCATGATTGATGTAATTGACAGCGCTGCTTATGATGCAAATGCAAATGATGTGTGCGATCTGGGTCTGCCCGATGATGTTACCGAATTGGTGACGAAGCATTTCATTGAGCTGAAGAAAATCTCCAAGAAGCTCAACAAAGCTGTCAAAGAAAAACAAGCTGTCGAGCAAAAGAGAAATGAAGCCAAATCTGAATCCGAAAGGAAGAAGAGGAACAAAGAAATTGTTGAAATCACCAAGGCCCTCAGCGTCTTGCGAAATGAGAAAATTGAGTGGCACTCGCGCTTGCACATGGATATCTCTCAGTTGTGCGACAGGAGAAACGATGAAATTGACCGCAAGGCTGATCTCGCTCGGAGAAGAGCTCAAGAGGAAAAGCGTCAGAAGGCTATGGCAAGAGCAAGCAAGCCGAAAACAAGCAAAGAACGACGCCTTCAGAACGTCTCTGTTGATTCTACCTCAATGGATTCCCATGTACCCTTGCAACAAGTACCACCTTCTCCACCTCGCAAAGATGAACCCATGCTGCAAGCTGGTACTGAAGAGGTTCTCATTCCTGAGCCAGTTGCCCAAGTGCAACATGAAGTTGTTAATATATTTCTGGAAAGGACTGATGAGGAAAATGCACCCCCCAAGCAGAAATCTCCAGTTGACGAAGTTGATGAAGGGATTGAGGTTGAAAAGGCAGAACCATCGCCTCCGAGAACAATTCCAGCAGAGCCCACTGAACCGAAAGAGAAGAGTGATAAGATTGAGGGGGAGCTCAATGCTTCCCGAAAGGAAACAACCCCGGTCTCATCATCTGGTGCCCCTACCCAGATGGATGTTGATCCTGCTCCTGGTACAACCGCATCACAGTTTGTACAGGAAGAAAAGAAACCTGATGAGCCGATGGCTCAAGAAGAAACTGGACCACCAGCCGTGCCTCATGCTACCGAGAAAGAATTTGTCACACCTCACACCGAAGAAGCTGCAAGAAAAGAAAAGGCCATTGTGCCTGAAAGTCAGAAAGATGCCGAAGGAGTTCCGGCGATCAAGAACAGCAGTCAGTCAAGTTCTTCAAAGCTGTCTGCACGAGAGAAATTGAGGAAGCATCATGCTCCTCTCAAGCCTATCGATGAAGGTGTGCCTGCACCTGATGACGTCCGAACCAAATCCATGACCGATGAGGAACCACTGTGTAACCCGTTGGAAACCTTCCCGCTGTTTCCTATCAATGATGGCCCAAATGGTCTAGCTTTCAACAAGCAGTTTCATCATTCGAAACTTGCATTCTTTGGGACCAGCCCATATGATGGAGAAAGGACTTCGCTGTCAGCAAGGTTCTGGACAAAGGAACAAGCTGTGTATTATGCTCGCATTCTGTAAGGCAAGAATCGCATATTCGAGCACAAAATACTGGATTTCGCTGAGCTCGAAAGTCTACCATGCTTCCATCACACAATCGAGCAGATTGAACAAGTGTTCCTGAAAAGTTTTCTTCGATTCAACCATGGCTGGAATCGGGAAGTTATCCTTCAGTTCTATGCCACCTTATACATATCAGGAGATCTTGCGGATTGCAGCACCAGGATCCTCGAATGGATGACAGAGGAAGAAAAGATCAAGTGCTCGGCTGATCAGTTTTTGGCACTGTTAAATTTACCTCGTTGCAAATTTGATGCCTCACGTGAACATAGACTGCACTTCTGGGATGTATCCGAAGATCAACTGCATATGCTGATGGACCCCAAGCTAGTTGGTGATGAGTGTGCCGAGGCAAATCCAAAGCATCTGGCATATGAGAACAAAGTCTTGTTCTATGTCCTCTGCAACTCTCTCACGCCAACGAACAGGCCCGGATCAATTCAAGGCATAGTGGCAAATGCTCTTCATGCTACAGCGCATGGCGTTCGGTTTGACATTCCTGATCTTCTTATTCACAACCTGGCCTATGCTGCTGATAGCCCTCAAGTTTTAAAGCCATATGCACATTGGATCATGTTCGCCATTGAACAGCTTCTTGAGAAAAAGTTTTTTCTGGTCACATGTTTCGAAAGTTTTCATGCCACTAGTCTGAGATACTCTTCGGATTGTGAAGGATGTTGGTAAAGGAAAGACGCCTGTCAATGCCACTGATTCAGCCTCTGCCAAAGCACCAAAGATTAAGAAGGTCAAAGTTGAAATTCCTCGTGAAGAAAATCCCTCTCTTTATGAGATTTGTCTTCGCACTCAGCAATCCCTGGAAAGTCACATCAAGCTCGATCGCAAAGAGAAAGTGGAAATGATGACAGAAATCAATCTGCTTCACAATTATGCTCGTCAAGCCCTGCTGTATGAAAAGGAACAGAAGAAGTGCTCATGGACCCTTCTTCGCAAACATTACTCTCGTAAACAACTGTCTGCGAAGGGAATCGAGAAAGATTATGAGTATCTGGAGTTGTTTGAAGTGCCTCGCATCCGAAGGCAAACCCCAGTACTTCCTCGGTGTTCTGCCTCAACCGACCTGCTGTTTGTTGAACCCGATGATGCACTCGAAGACACAGCAGGCACATTCATATACAAGGCTGATGTACCTCGCTCCGCTACTCCTGAAGCTGATCCTGAAGCCCGTGCTGCATCTCCGACTCTTGCCTCGGCTTCGACCATCGCTCGTTCTGCTTCGCCGAACAGTTCGAGTTCTGGGGATTCTTCGGACGAGTAGTTCCTCGCATGCCTCCTCTTTCCTTTTTGACACTTGTTGACAAAAAGGGGGAGAAGAACATCGAGAAGATAGAAAAATGGGTTATTTGCAGGGTGTTTCCATTCGCTATTTGCTTTTCGTTCGAAAAATTTGTTTTTGGTCATTGAACTTCTCGGTCGTGAAACTTAATCTCACCGCATGTGGTGATGGCACTCTGCGTCGTCATGTACCGTTAATAACCCCTGCAATACTATATTTGCATCTAGCTATTTGTTTGCAGGTACTATCGAATGATTATCTTTCGTGCAAGGTTAAGTGAAAACCTTTCAAGGAGGATCGGAATTCATGTCTCTCAAAAAGAGGGATCGTAATCCTCGAAACTAGATATATCCTACTCCTGTGCATATATTTCACTATCTAACAATGCAGGAGAAACGAAGTCGCTTCAGAGTAAAATTACTTGTAATTCAAAGCAGAAAAACATCGTCTGAAGCACATCCACTCCGAGCAATAGTCTTGTGAATCCTTTGCTCTGATTATTCCTCGATTGCTCTGATTATTCATCGAACATCTAATTTGCAGGATATCTATCTCGTGTGGAATTAACTTGTGTTCTGAGAAAATCTTCATGGCTTATCCATTGTCACTTCACACTTTAATATATCTTCACTATTAAATGTTCGATTATTCATTGCTCTGATTATTCATCGAACACTTGTGTGGAATTAACTAATCTTTGTCAAAGATTGTGTGTGGCAGGAAATACCTCAGACACCGTCGAGTGCATTGGATGAAACTTCGAATGATATAATCTGCCAATGTCACTCATACAAAGATTCGCCTCGCTACCCTTCATATTAACTCCTATACTCACTCAAATCAGTATATGCATATCTTCAGGGGGAGCGTGCTTTATCTTCGTAATTGACTCTCGTCATCCGACTTTCTTCACATTTCATTCCATTCTTTTTATATATCTTTCGATGTAGTCTGTTTTGTCAACAATCGTCCAAATAGGGGGAGATTGTTGGTGCAATACTTGCCCTCTTGTGTTTTGGAGATTTTTGACAGAATCAGGCATGGACTGATTTGTTTGCTAGTGCACACAGAGAGAAATAGTCCATGTAGTGCCGAAGAGAATGCTGTCTTAGGTGATCAGTTCGAGGAACTTCACCGAAGATTACATACGTCAAAGAAGAAGAATGAGCTACATCCTTCCAGACTGGTAGTCGAGAAGAATGAAGTGAAGGAGATGCCCCTCGAAAATTTATTGCTGACGCGAAGCAATTGGTTCGGTGATTCTGTCCGAAGAAAATGACTGCAGCGATGGAAGACGAAGACGAAGTGAAGATGTAGCATTCTTTTCATCATTCTTCTTTCATTCATTTGAGTCATAGGACCTCCGTACTATAAAGAGGGGTATAGGTTCTCGAAGCTTAGATCCGCTGTGATGCTTAGCCCAAAACCTATGCAAGACCGAGAGAAATCTCTTTATGCTTCGAATGATTACCTACCAGCAAGAGACGTTGTTCTTCTTCACTGTAGGAGATATCTTTCGAACTGAGGAGTTAGCATTACTTGCTCCGCACGTAATGTTACCGTTGTGCTCAATTCCGACCGTTGGACTGGTGTCGTTCGGCCATTGGCTACTCCATATGTCCAATTTGGTCATTTCCCATCAGGGAAGGCTGCGGCTATAAATAGCCACCCCGCTCCAACGTTGCCCGTTGGCTGCTCCGCTTAAGATTTCTGAGAAGATTGATTGAGCAACCCCTCTCCGAGAGTTTTGAGTTTAAAATCCACCGAGAGAAAAATCAAGAGCCGAAACTTAGACAGTGGTTGAGCATCACAGTAGTTCTGAGTTAGGGTTCTTGTACCTATTACTCTTGAGAGCTGCCCACTCTCTAGACGGATAGGTGTCGGCTCGAGTGTCGAAGAGTATTGTCTTCACCGAGCGAGATCTTCAGCAACCAAGAGTATTGTGGTTCGCGAAGAGAGCTGAAGAGAGTTTATCTTCAGTGAAGGTTTGGAGATCGCCGACAAGTATCTACCACGAGTGAAATCAACTGGAGTCTGATCAGCTCCGAAGTTGATGGAGAACAGGGCGAGGAGAGTTTATCCTCTGTGTTAAATCACAACCCCTCCAACCAGACGTAGTCCTTTGGCAGAAGGGCGAACTGGTCTACCAAATCCTACTGTCGCCATCGAGCACCACTAGTTCGCTTTACATTACTGCATTTCCTTCAGCAGTTTACATTCATGCTCTGTGCCGATAGTTGTACCTGATCAATCACAGTTCCTCAATTATCTGTCAGATTCTCGTTATTATATTGCATCATCTCTGACTGATTTACTTCGAAGTGTTGTTCGACTGTGATTTCATTCTTGCTGTATTCATTCACCTTTGTCACCATTTCACGTGCACTTCCATCGCAGTCCATATCTAGTTTTCCCTCGTAATTTTGCATCTATTTGATACGTTGCATTTCTATCGATCATGTCAGACTTGTGACATTCATCGCTTGATAGAATTGCTTCATTCTACATCGATAGATTTGGTCCCCTATAGCGAGATAAAACAAGTGTGTTGCTACCGAACCTTATTTCCGCTGCTGTGTTTGGGATCGGTTCAAAACATTCGGAAGAAATTTTGAATCTCCCATTCACCCCCCTCTGGTCGATATACTCTCGGTCCTAACAAATACTCTATGTGCTTCACTTAAATTTTTTGAGCTAGGCAGTTGCTCTAGTGCTTCACTTAAATATTTTTGAGCACGGTGGTGGCTAAATTTTGAAGAAATGAACTCTCATGCTTCACTTATATTATTTTGAGAGTTGACAAGATTAAAATTTTGAAGAAATAAACTCTCATGCTTCACTTATATTATTTTGATAATTGATAAGATTGAAATTTTGAAGAAATATTTGCGCTCTCATGCTTCACTTATATCTTTTTGAGAGTTGATGATAGTAATGGTAATTTGCACAAGATATGAATTTGGTCCCAAAGTGATGAATATTCAAGAGGGATATAATAAAAACTTTCATATAGATCATTGGATATGATAAGTGTGATTCCTTGCAATAGTTTTGCTATATGGAGATGATGATATGTGAGTCATGTTAGTGAGTAATTGTGATTTAGTAAGAATATTAGTGTTAAGGTTTGTGATTCCCTATGCATGCACGTAAGGTCAATAGTTATGCAACGAAATTATATCCTACTTATGGTGCATTATTCGGTGTTAGTTTTGTTCAATGCATGTTTATGACCGTTTTCGCTTTTTGGTTGGTCGCTTCTCAATCTATTTGCTAGCCTTCATTTGTACTAAGCGGAAATACTGCTTGTGCATCCAAACTCTTTAAACCCAAGTTGTGCCAGATGAGTCCACCATATCTACCTATATGCGGTATTTCCATGCCGTTCCAAGTAAATTTGCGTGTGCCAACTCTAATTTTCAAAATAATTTTTCCATTTTGTGTGCCCGTACCGCTCATGAGGCGGAAGGGAGTGGCTAATATTTTCCATGCTAGGTGGGTTATTCTCATGATGAGTGTTTATCCACTTGTCATTGCACGAGAGAGTGGCTGGTAATAGGGTGTGACGCCCCCGACTTAATCGTGCGCTAACCATACACGCAAATGCACATGATCAAGCCTAGGGACTCACTTGAAGATATCACAACACAACTCTACATAAATAAAAGTCATACAAGCTTTATATTACAAGCCAGGGGTCTCGAGGGCTCGAATACATAAGCTTGAGTCACACAAGCATCAGCGAAAGCATCAGATATCTGAGTATAGATATAAAAGATAAAACAGATAAGCCTTTAGAAGGCGGGGCAAAATAAAAACACTGGATCAAAAGGCACAGGCCTCCTGTCTGGGAGCCTCCTATCTACTCCTGGTCGTCGGCGGTCTCCACGTAGTAGTAGGCTCCTCCAGAGGGGTAGTAGAAGTCGTCGACTAGGGCGGCGGCTGACTCCGGGGCTCCGCCATCTGGTCGCAGCAATCGGGGATGGGGGAAAAAGGGAAGCAAAGCAACCGTGAGTACTCATCCGAAGTACTCGCAAGACTTACATCAGATCTAAACTACATATGCATCGGTATCAAAGAAAGGCTGTAACAGTGGACTGAACTGCAGCAATGCCAGAGTAGAGGGGAAAGGCCTAGCCTATCGAAGACTAGCATCTTCAGCAGTCTTGCAGCATAAGAAGAGTGCAGATTAGTAACACAACATAAAGTAACAAACATGTTGTAACAAGCCTAGAGATCCTTTCTCGACTCCCTGCGAGAAAGCAATCCCAGAGCTTACAATTTATTAACATGTATACAGTTCAAGTAGTAGATCGGGATACTTTACTGAGCATCCTGTTACCGTGGACACGGCTATTCGAATAGATATATCTTCCCTGCAGGGATGCACTACTGTTACCCAACACGCTCGATTAACTCTGTCCGGACACACTTTCCTGGGTCATGCCCGGCCTCGGCTGATCAACACACCGCAGCCCTACCTAGAGCTCAGCAGAGAGGTCCCCGCCGGTCTACATCCTAAGTGCGCAGGGTTCTTGGGCCCATCCCCCTTTGCACTCCGGGTCGTTGCGCGCAGGGCGATCCAGGCACCACCTCTGGGGTGCCGACCCGGCCGTGCTGCAATGCTGAACTGGACGTCTGACAGAGCTTTCGGCTGATACATACGGTGCAGAGGGCCCCATTAAACCATTATCCCGCGTGGTGGTAGTGCGTATAGGCCATTGGCCAACTCAGACCAAATACCCAAATCCGTTAAGTGTATTGGGAGCTTGCGGAAACGAGCAGAGATCCACGAAACATGTGGCCCTGTCGCCCCGTCTCGTGGACTTACGACAAGGGCCAAGAATGCACGGCCGTGCCACGTAGATATCTCACGGGTACCCTCATGGTCAACCCGATTTCACATCTCTCGCGGGTACCCCTCAGGGTCGACCCGACTTTATTCAGTTATCTAAAGTAAAACCCAGGTAACCGTGTGTTCATAACATCAAGAAGGAATCCGAGGAATCACCCTCGTTGGATTCCCACTCGACATATCCTTCAAGGTGAACACGGAGGAATCACTCTCGATGGTATTCACACTTGCGGGGTTGCACGACAGAAGCTTCGTTGGAGGTGGTGAAAGAGGAATCACCCTCGTAACCAACAACCGACTAGCTGTACCACAGAGGCAACATTAGGAGTGGGATAAGAGGTATCACCCTCGGCACTCGATGTTAGCTCTATACAGTCGAGCAACTTAGGGGGTTGTATAGTGATGTGCAGGTCTCAGCCCGCCGATCACATCGAGCGGGGCACTGGTAACTAAGCGGGGCAACTAGGACAAGGTGGAGGGGCCACAGATGGTTTACTGCCAACCTATACTAAGCATTTAGGATATCAGGTAAAGTATCAAAAAGCAGTTTACAAAAATAGGCTATGCATCAGAATAGGATCAAACAAATGCAGTAGCAAATTCTAATGCAAGTAGGAGGGAGAAAGAATAGGTGATATATGCATGTTCAAGGGGGTTTGCTTGCCTGGTTGCTCTGCGGCAAAGGAGGGGTCGTCGGGGATGTAGTCGGTCTCCGGAGCGGCTTTGGTCTCGGGGGCTATCGGATAAAAGAGGGGGAAGAAACAATAAATAAAAGCAATCAAATGCAACACAACGCATGACATGGCAAAATGCAGTGTTGGTGGTGACCTAATGCATTGCTGTATGTCGCAGACGAAGCGGGAAAATATCTGGGATATTTTCCCGGCGTTTAGGCTGATTTCGGTATACTGAACTGGAGGGGAAGGTTCCCTGTTCAGGTAGATAGGAGTGATGGTCAAGCATTTTAACCACCTATTCAGATTCGTCTCATTTTTCTGATCAACTTTCATGTAGAAAGTTTTTCGATCCGAGTTACGGTTGAATTTCTACGAATTTTCAAAGATTAAAACTATTTTCTGAAATTTCTGGAATTATTTTAATTAAATAAATCGTATTATCCAGAACAGTGGCTGGTGACGTCAGCATGACGTCATAGTGACGTCAGCGGTCAAACCCAGCTGGTCAGGGTCAAACCTGACCAGTGGGTCCCGCATGTCATAGACACAGTGGCTAAACAGTGGTTAAAATTAACTAATTAGGGTAATTAGCTACTGGGCCCCACATGTCAGTGACTAAATAGCTAATTAAATTAAGTTTTAATTATAAAACCGTTTAATTATTTAGTTAACAGAGGGGTCCACTTGTCAGTGACAGCAACTAATCTAACAGTTTAACTAATCTAACCACTAACAGTAATTAGTCGCGCGGGCCCACATGTCAGTGGCAGTAGATGCCATGTCAGCGGGGTTGACCGCGGTCAAGTAGTCAACCGTGGCCAGGGAACCCACTGGCAGTGACCCAGGTGGGCCCCAGGCCACGCCACGTCGGACGCCGGCGCCGGAATCGCTCCGGCGAGCCCTCCGCGGTGGCTGTCTCGCTGGCGAGGCTCGGGTTCGTGCTACGGTGGGTCTCCGGACCCGCGGATAGGCGCGTTCGACGCGGCTCGATGCCGCGCGCACGATAGTGCTACTGGTTGGTCTCGGGGCTGGCCGGAACGTCGCCGGCGTCGAGGTTAGGCGGCGGTGGTTTTCGGGTGAAAACGGGCACGCGGCTACGGCGACCTATCGAGCTAACAGAGCTCACCGGCGGCCTCTACGAAGCAGCAGGAACACGGCGGACAACCTGTGATGGCTCGGGCGGCTGTGCTTCGAGCCGTACGCCGGCAATGGCGCCGCCGAGCTCGGCCTCGTGCGGGATCGGCGACAGAGCAAGCAGAGGAGCGAGAGAGAGGAAGGGAGCGACGCGTCGGCTCACCGGGCGGCTCAAGGAGGCCGTTGACAAGTTAGTAGCTGCCGGGGAGGTCGGGGATGGCCGGAGTTCGCCGGTGGCCGAAGCGAAAGGGGGCGGCTCGATCCACTCGCTGTGGCGTCGCCCGGCTCGAGCGAGAACCCGTAGAGGACGTAGTCGAGGCAGGCGCGGCTCCCAGACATGTCGAGGCGGTGGGTAGAACACGGTCGCCGCAGTGGTGCAGGCGAGCGGCGACGGCGGCGCTCGGTGCAGAGGAGAGGAGGGCAAGCACGCGCGAGAGAGGGAGGGAGAGAAGTGGCGAGGCGTCCAGGGGGCCGAGGGGAGGGCTCGGCCTTATCCCCTCGCCCACCTGCCCGTCGCGGTGGCGGCCAGCGGCCGAAGAGGGCGCGCGCAGCCATGGGCGTCATGACACAGCGACGGGAGCAGGTAGACAGCGACTGTAGCTGCGGGCTGGGCCGGCTCGGGCCGCAGGTGAGCGCTAGGTAAGCCCTTCCCCTTTTCCAGTTTTCTGTTTTCTCTTTATTTTAAAAACAGAGATAGATAGGAAAGTATTTGGGCTGCTAAAACACTTTATAAAAATGTGGAACTTGGCCACAAAAATATCTTGTATTATTTGGTACTGCCACAAATAGCTTGGGAACTATTTGAACCCAATTGGAATTTTCATAAATGAATTTGCATTTTAAATTGCTGGAATAGCACTATTTTAAATGCTAATGTTCATTTTAGCAACATGGTGATGTTGTTTTTCTTAACAAACATTTGTTTAGGAATATTTACTAAATGATGAACATTTTTCCAGCAACTTTTGTGCAACTTCAAATTTCACTTGCAATTCAAGTTTTAATTTGAAGAGGAATTTGAAATGAGATATGAAACTAATGATGATCCAACATTGCAAATCAAAGTGACTTGGCATTAACATGGTGGATCACTGTAGCTTAATACTCAGGGGTGTTACATAGGGATGCCCAGTCCCACAATGAATCAAAAATTAATAACAACAAAATTCCTTGGAAAGTGTTGGTATGGAGGGCACCCGTGGATATGGCTAGCCATGGATTGTGAAAGAATGGTGGAAAAGGAATAAACTTTATTTTCTGTTTGGGAACCGCCTATAATGTATCTAGCATGGAAGATATTGGGAATTCTCGTTCATTTTCGTTGACAGGAAAATCATGCCTCTCAAAAAAATTTATCTCTCTAATTTAAGCCTTGAGCTCTCGCACATTAGCAAATCTCTGCTTCCTTCTGCGAAGGGCCTATCTATTTAATTTTATGCAATTTTTATTTCTATTTGAGTCTCCATCTTCTCTTATAAAGCACCAACTAGAGAGCACTATTGTCATACTAGTGCATTGGATGTAGCTAATATGGAGTGTGTTTCATGAATGGATCAATGATTGAGCATAATGGGCTAGGGATAACTTTCTTTAGCGTTGATATTTTGAAAAGCATGGTTGCTTGTTAGTATGCTTGAGTATTTATATCTTCATGTCAAACTATAGACTATTGCTTTGAATCATTCAAGTCCATATGTCCATGCTATAAAAGAAAAGAATATATGATGAATATGATAGGCAGCATTCCACATCAAAAATTCTGTTTTTATCACTTACCTACTCGAGGACGAGCAGGAATTAAGCTTGGGGATGCTGATACGTCTCCAACGTATCTATAATTTTTTATTGTTCCATGCTGTTATATTATCAATCTTGGATGTTTTTGTATACATTTACAACAATTATATATCATTTTTTGGGACTAACCTATTAACTTAGTGCCCAGTGTCAGTTGCTATTTTCTGCCTGTTTTTGGTTTTACAGAATATCAATACCAAACGAAGTCCAAATGCCACGAAACTTTTTGCAGATTTTTTTTCTGGACATAACCAACACTAGAAGCTTTGGGAGAAGGCCAGAAGCCCCAGGAGGTGGCCACGAGCCACCAGGGCGCGCCTGGGGGGGGGCAGGCGCGCCCTGGTACCTCATGGGCCCACCTCTGCCTCTTTTGACCTAATTCCACCACTATAAATTCCCAAAAATCGGGAAACCAACAGGGGAGTCCACGAAATACTTTTTCCGCCGCCGCAAGCTTCTATTCTCGAGAGATCCCATCTGGGGGCCTTTTCCGGCACTCTGCCGGAGGGGGAATCGATCACGGAGGGGCTCTACATCAACCTTGCTGCCCTTCCGATGATGCGTGAGTAGTTTACCATAGACCTACGGGTCCATAGTTAGTAGCTAGATGGCTTCTTCTCTCTTTTTGATCTTCAATATAATGTTCTCCTCGATGTTCTTAGAGTTCTATCCGATGTAATCACTTTTTGCGGTGTGTTTGTTGGGATCCGATGAATTGTGAGTTTATGATCAGATTATCCATGAATATTATTTGAGTCTTCCCTGATCTCTTTTATGCATGATTATTATAGCTTCGTATTTCTTCTCGGATCTATTGATTTGGTTTGGCCAACTGATACGTCTCCAATGTATCTATAATTTATGAAGTATTCATGCCATGTTTATTATAGTTTTTTATGATTTTGGTGCACTTTTATAGGGCTTTTACATGATTTTTATGGACTAACATATTGACCTAGTGCCCAGTGCCAGTTGCTGTTTTCTGCTTGTTTTTGGTTTTCCAGAAAATCCATATCAAATGAAGTCCAAATGCAGCGAAACTTTTTGATGATTTTTTCTGGAAGGAAATGGACCCAGGAAGCTTCGGGGAAGAAACAGAAGAGCCAAAGGGGCCCCACGAGCCACCTGGGCGCGCCTGCCCCCCCTCCCCCCCGCCAGGCGCGCCCTGGTGCCCCGTGGGCCCCCTGTGGCACCTCTTCGCGTGATTCCAATGCTGAAAAATCATATATATTAATAAACCCCCGAAAGTTAACCTAGATGAGTTTTTACGCCGCCGCAAGCCTCTGTACCTCCACGATCTAATCTACAGCCCTTTTCCGGCACCCTGCCGGAGGGGGGAATCATCACCGGAGGCCATCTTCATCATCCCGGCGGTCTCCATGACGAGGAGGGAGTAGTTCACCCTCGGGGCTGAGGGTTTGTACCAGCAGCTATGTGTTTTATCTCTCTCTCTCTCTCGTGTTCTTGATTTGGCACGATCTTGATGTATCGCGAGCTTTGTTAATATAGTTGGATCATATGGTGTTTCTTCCCTCTCTATCCTTGTTGTGATGAATCGAATCTTTTCCCTTTGAGGTTTCATTATTGTCGGATTGAATATTTCAGATTTGAGAACACTTGATGTATGTCTTGCATATGAATACCCATGGTGACAATGGGGTATTATATTGATTCACTTGATATATGTTTTGGCACTCAACTCGCGGATTCCCGCGATGACATTGGGGTAATCTATGCATAGGGGTTGATGCACGTTTTCATTATCTTTTCTCCGATAGAAACTTTGGGGTGCTCCTTGAAGATCTTTGTGTGGATTGAATATTATGATTATGAAGTTGTTTGATGCATATTGTATAATCAACTCACGGATACTTGTGGTGACATTGGAGTATCTAGGTGACTTTAGAGTTGGTTGATGTGTATCATATGGTGTTATTTTAGTACGAACTCTAGGGCTGTTTGTGACACTTATAGGAATAGCTCAATAGATCGATCGGAAAGGATAACTTTGAGGTGGTTTCGTACCCTACAGACAATTTCTATCTTATGTTCTCCGCTAATAGGAACTTGGGAGTGATTCTTTATTGCACGTTGAGGGATGGTTATATGATCCAATTATATTAGCATTGTTGAGAGATTGCACTAGCGAAAGTATGAACCCTAGGCCTTGTTTTTAAGCATTGCAATACCGTTTATGCTCAATTTTGTTACTTGCTACCTTGCTGTTTTTTTATTTTCAGATTACAAAAACCTATATCTACTATCCATACTACACTTGTATCACCATCTCTTCGCCGAACTAGTGCACCTATACAATTTACCATTGTATTGGGTGTGTTGGGGACACAAGAGATTTCTAGTATTTGATTGCAAGGTAGTTTGAGAGAGACAATCTTCATCCTACTCCTCCCACGGATTGATAAACCTTAGGTCATCCTCTTGAGGGAAAATTGCTACTGTCCTACAAAACTCTGCGCTTGGAGGCCCAACACGAGTCTACAAGAATAAGTTGTGTAGTAGACATCACCAACTAGATTGATTTATCTTGCCATGGGAAGAGGTGCTTTGTAATGGGTTCGATCTTGCGGTGCTCAATCCCAGTGACAGAAAGGGACATGACACGTATGTATCGTTGCTATTAAGGGTAAAAAGATGGGGTTTATTCATGCGTGAGTTTACTTTGTCTACATCATGTCATCTTGCTTAAGGCGTTACTCCGTTCTTTATGGACTTAATACACTAGATGCATGCTGGATAGCGGTTGATGTGTGGAGTAATAGTAGTAGATGCAGGCAGGAGTCAGTCTACTTGTTTCGGACGTGATGCCTATATACATGATCATTGCCTTGGATATCGTCATGATTATTTGCTTTTCTATCAACTGCCCAACAGTAATTTGTCTACCCACCGTATGCTATTTTCTTGAGAGAAGCCTCTAGTGAAAACTATGGCCCCCGGGTCTATCTAATCATATATTAAAAACCCTAAAAATACCTTGCTGCACTTTTCTTTTATTTATTTTATTTTGTATTTTTGTTTAATCTATCTATCTATCACCATACAATTTAATCTTGCAATTGACCGCCGAGGGATTGACAACCCCTCGTTTGCGTTGGGTGCAAGGATTTGTTGTTTGTGTGCAGGTACTGCTAATGAGGTGTTGCGTGGTTCTCCTACTGGATTGATAACCTTGGTTTCATAACTGAGGGAAATACTTACCTCTACTGTGATGCATCATCCCTTCCTCTTCAGGGAAAATACCAACGCAAGCTACAATAGCATATCACCATCACTTTTATTATCTTTACCTATTTTTAGTTCGATCCTTAGTGATTTCATGATTTAGTTGAATAAAAGTTTAGTATGATCTATTTTCGAGTGCTAGTTCGTGATCTATCTATCTATGTAATTGAGTTGAGAGTTATATAATAAAGAGTAGTTTGAGTTTTTGCTTCTTTACTTTTATGTTTCAATCCTAGCTATGAAAATAATGGAAAAGATCATATGCTAATATTATGGAAAGTAATGACATTACATAAAGAAAAGTATAAGTGGTAAAATTTATTGAAAGTTAACAAACATAGCATTGGTCAATGATGCAATTCATGAAAAAATTAAAAGGGAAGAGAAGATTCACATGCAAATACACTATCTTGGACATCTTTTATGATTGTGAGCCCCCATTAAGTATTTTATGTCAAATTGTTGACGTTGGACAGGAAGACAACGTAATGAATTATGTTTGCTTATATTCACATAGAAGTTATATTGTCATAGATCCTCCAACATGTGGTGCTTGCCCAATATCTTTGCTAGCCAAAAATCCGCACCAAGTAGAGATACTACTTGTGCATCCAAAACCCTTAAACCTAGTTTCATGTCATGAGAGTCCACTATATCTACCTATGGATTGAATAAGATCCTTCAAGTAAGTTGTCATCGATGCAAACAGCAATAAAAATTGCCTCTAAATGTGTATGAACTTTTATTGTAAGGGAAAATAAGCTTTGTACGAACTTGTGATGGTAAAGAAATAAAAGTGACGGACTGCATAATGAAGGTTGCTATCACAAGGGGCAATATAAAGTGACGTTCCTTTGCATTAAGAGCTTGTGCATCCAACAATAAAAAGCGCATGACAACCTCTGCTTCCCTCTGCGAAGGGCCTATCTTTTACTTTTATGTATTTACTTTTTATGCAAGAGTCAATAGTGTTCTCCTCTATTCCTTTTTATTTTTCTCTTTTGCAAGCATCATGTGGTGGGT
Source organism: Elymus sibiricus (assembly GCA_039707655.1). NCBI lineage: Eukaryota > Viridiplantae > Streptophyta > Magnoliopsida > Poales > Poaceae > Elymus > Elymus sibiricus. Next base: position 42,001,667 of record CM077670.1, read on the forward strand.
AAAGATCTAGGCATATATATCCAGTTGGATATGAGTGATCATGAGTTATTATTGTTGACATCACCCTTGAGGTGAATAAGTTGGGAGGCAAAATTATAAGCCCCTATATTTCTATGTGTCTGGCTGAAACTTTTTGCTCCATATATATGTTGTGAGTGTTAGCAATCATAGAAGACTATATGATGGTTGAGTATGTGGACTTGCTAAAAAGCTCCTACATGAGACCCTTCCTGAAAATATGATGAATTGCAATTGCATTGTTGACTGAGAACATAGTTTGTTAGTTTTCAAGAAAGTTTATGCCTTATACTTCGTTGTTGTGATGAATTATTACTTGCTCATGAGAAGTTTTATGATAATGAATATTGTTGTTATAATAATGATCATGATGCTACTATGTCGTATTTTGTTTTTATCGACACCTCTCTCTCTAAACATGTGGACATGATTATCGATATCGGCTTTCGCTTGAGGACAAGCGAGGTCTAAGCTTGGGGGAGTTGATACGTCCATTTTGCATCATGTTTTACTACTGTTATTTATAGTGTTTTTAATCAATATAACACTTTGTGGAGCAATTCTAATGCCTTTTCTCTCTTAATATGCAAGATTTACACAAGGAGGGAGATTGCCGGCAGCTGGAATTCTGGACCTGAAAAAGCTATGTCAGAGATACCTATTTTGCACATCTCCAAATGAGCTGAAATTTCATGGAGATTTATTTCGGAATAAATAAAAAATACTGGAAGCAAGAAGTACCAGAGGGGGCCACCCAGGTGCCCACGAGGCACCAGGGCGCGCCACCCCCCCAGGCGCGCCCTGGTGGCTCGTGGGGCCCCTGGCCAGCCTCCGGTGCCCATTTTCTGGTATATAAGCCCATTTGTCCTAGAAAAAATAAAGAGAAGACTTTTGGGACGGTGTGCCGCCATCTCGAGGCGGAACTTGGGCAGGAGCATTTTTGCTCTCCGGCGGAGCGATTCCGCCGGGGATACTTCCCTCCGGGAGGGGGAAATCGGAGCCATCGACATCACCAACGATCCTCTCATCGTGGGAGGACCAGTCTTCATCAACATCTTCAACAGCACCATCTCATCTCAAACCCTAGTTCATCTCTTGTATTCAATCTTTGTCTCAAAACCTCAGATTGGTACCTGTGGGTTGCTAGTAGTGTTGATTACATCTTGTAGTTGATGCTAGTTGGTTTATTTGGTGGAAGATTATATGTTCAGATCCATTATGCTATTTAATACCCCTCTGATCTTGGACATGAAGATGATTTGTGAGTAGTTACTTTTGTTCTTGAGGACATGGGAGAAGTCTTGTCATAAGTAATCATGTGAATTTGGTATTCGTTCGATATTTTGATTATATGTATGTTGTTGATTCTCTTAGTGGTGTCATGTGAACGTCGACTACATGACACTTCACCATCTTTGGGCCTAAAGGAATGCATTGTGGAGTAGTAATTAGATGATGGGTTGCTAGAGTGACAGAAGCTTAAACCCTAGTTTATGCGCTATTCCGTAAGGGGCTGATTTGGATCCATATGTTTAATGCTATGGTTAGAGTTATCTTAATTCTTCTTTCGTAGTTGCGGATGCTTGCGAGAGGGGGTAATCATAAGTGGGAGGCTTGTTCAAGTAAGAACAGCACCCAAGCACCGGTCCACCCACATATCAAATTATCAAAGTAGCGAACGCGAATCAAACCAACATGATGAAAGTGACTAGATGAAATTCCCATGTGTCCTCGAGAACGCTTTGCTTATTATAAGAGATCGTTCTGGCTTGTCCTTTGCTACAAAAAGGATTGGGCCACCTTGCTGCACTCTTTGTTACTATTGCTACTTGTCACTTGTTATAAATTATCTTGCTATCAAACTACTCGTTACCAATAATTTCATTGCTTGCAGAAAATACCTTGCTGAAAACCGCTTGTCATTTCCTTCTGCTCCTCGTTGGGTTCGACACTCTTACTTATCGAAAGGACTACGATTGATCCCCTATACTTGTGGGTCATCAAAGATCTTCAAGTAAGTTGTCATCGGTGCAAAGCAATAAAAATTGCTCCCAAACATGTATGAACTTTTATTGTAAGGGAAAATAAGCTTTGTACGATCTTGTGATGGTGGAGTAATAAAAGCGACAGACTGCATAATAAAGGTCGCTATCACAAGGGGCAATATAAAGTGACGTTCCTTTGCATTAAGAGCTTGCACATCCAAAAATAAAAAGCGCATGACAACCTCTGCTTCCCTCTGTGAAGGGCCTATCTTTTACTTTATGTATTTACTTTTATGCAAGAGTCAATAGTGTTCTTCTCTATTCAGTTTTTATTTTCTCTCTTGGCAAGCATCATGTGGTGGGGATTGATCCAGGCATATATATCCCGTTGAATATAGGTGATCATGAGTTATTATTGTTGACATTATCCCTGAGATAAATAAGTTGGGAGGCAAAACATTAAGCCCCTATCTTCCTATGTGTTTGACTGAAACGATTTATTCTAAAAATATGCTTTGAGTGTCAGCAATCATGGAAGACTATATGATAGTTGATTATGTGGAATTTGCTAAATCAAAGCTCTTACATAGACCCTTCCTGAAAATAAGATGAATTGCAATTGTTTGATGACTGAAAACATAGTTTGGTAGTTTTCAAGAAAGTTTATGGTTTATACTTTAACATGTGAATAGCTTGCTACTTGATCATGAGAAGTTTTATGAGATGAGCTACTGTTTATGATATATAATTATGCTAGAAAAAGTGTTTGGAATTATCATTGATCAAACTTATGCACTATGCTAGCATTCACACTTCATAAATTATTTCTTTTATCATTTACCTACTCGAGGACGAGCAGGAATTAAGCTTTTGGGGATGCTGATACGTCTCCAACGTATCTATAATTTATGAAGTATTCATGCCATATTTATAACAATTCTATATGGTTTTGGTATGATTTGATTAGAACTAACCCGGACTGATGCTGCTTTCAGCAGAACTACCGTGGTGTTGTTTTTTGTGCAGAAATAAAAGTTCTCGGAATTGGACGAAACTTTTTGACGATTTTTTTTGGACCAAAAGAGACCCCCGAAGGTTTGTGGAAGGACCAGAAGCCTCACGAGGTGCTCACAAGGCACTACGGTGCGGCCTGGGGGGTCGCGCCGTACTGCCTTGTGAGGCCCTCGTAGCTCCGTTTTGCGTGATTCCAACGCTGACAAATCCTATAAATAGAGAAACCCCCAGAAATAAACCTAGAACTTCGACGCCGCTGCCGCACGCCTCTGTAACAAAGAAATACCATCTGGAGCCCTATTCCGGCACCCTGCCGGAGGGGGGAATCATCACCGGAGGCCATTTTCATCATCCCAGCGGTCTCCATGACGAGGAGGGAGTAGTTCACCCTCGGGGCTGAGGGTATGTACTAGTAGCTATGTGTTTGATCTCTCTCTCTCTCTCGTGTTCTTGATTTGGCACAATCTTGATGTATCGCGAGCTTTGTTAATATAGTTGGATCATACCCTTTCTATTTTCTTGTGATGAATTGAGTCTTTCCCTTTGAAGTTTCGTTATTGTCGGATTGAATATTTCAGATTTGAGAACACTTGATGTATGTCTTGCATGTGGATACCCGTGGTGACAATGGGGTATTCTATTGAGTCACTTGATGTATGTTTTGGTGATCAACTCGCGGATTCCCGTGACCTTGGGGTGATCTAGGCATAGGGGTTGGTTGCACGTTTTCATTATCTTTTCTCCAATGAGAAACTTTCGGGTGCTCTTTGAAGTTCTTTGTGTGGATTGAATATTATGAATTTGAAGTTGTTTGATGCATATCTAATAATCAACTCACGGATACTTGTGGTGACATTGGAGTATCTAGGTGACATTAGAGTTGGTTGATGCGTATCATATGGTGTTATTTTAGTACGAACTCTAGGGCTGTTTGTGACACTTATAGGAATGGCTCAATAGATTGATCGAAAAGGATAACTTTGAGGTGTTTCGTACCCTACAACAATTTATTTCTTATGTTCTCCGCTAATAGGAACTTTGGAGTGATTCTTTGTCGCACGTTGAGGGATTGTTATATGATCCAATTATGTTAACATTGTTGAGAGATTGCACTAGTGAAAGTATGAACCCTAGGCCTTGTTTTCAAGCATTGCAATACCGTTTGTGCTCACTTTTACTACTTGCTACCTTGCTGTTTTTTTATTTTCAGATTACCAAAACCTATATCTACTATCCATACTACACTTGTATCACCATCTCTTCGGCGAACTAGTGCACCTATACAATTTACCATTGTATTTGGTGTGTTGGGGACACAAGAGATTTCTTGTATTTGATTGCAGGGTTGTTTGAGAGAGATTTCTTGTATTTGATTGCAGGGTTGATTGCAGGGATTGATGATAATAGTGATAATGCTAATGATATGCAAACCAACAAGCTTGGGGATGCTATGTTTGACTGGAATGATATGTTTGAGAATTTATTTGCTGCAAATAACGTTTTCCCTAAGCTTGGGGATGCTATGCTTAATGAAAATGATCTTTTTATTCCCCCTACTTTTGATGAGCAAATTTATTATGATGATGACATGCCTCCTATCTATGATGATTATTGTGATGATACTTATGTTATGAAAAATAGTGATGATTATTATTATAATACTTGTTATAATTATGAAAATCCTTTTACTGAACATCACTCTTTTAATGTGGAAACAATTTATAGTATTCGAGTTTCATACGATACTTCCACAATTATGAATGAGAAGAAAATTGCTTATGTGGAGAGTAGTAAAAATTATATGCTTATGTATCATGACAAGAATGCTTTGTGTGATGGATATATTGTTGAATTTATTCATGATGCTACTGAAAATTATTATGAGAGAGGATCACAAGCTTGTAGGTGTTGCAATAATATCAAGTTTCCTCTCTATGTGTTGAAAGTTTTGAAGTTATGCTTGTTTTGCCTTCCTATGCTAGTTGATTCTTGCTCCCATAAACTATTTCCTCACAAAATCCCTATGCATAGGAAGTGGGTTAGTCTTAAATGTGCTAGTCATATGCTTCATGATGCTCTCTTTGTGTTTCAATTCTTTACTTTTATGTGAGCATCATTGAAATCATCATGCCTAGCTAAAAAGGCATTAAAGAAAAGCGCTTGTTGGGAGACAACCCAATACTTATACCTTCTGTTTTTATGTGTTAACATGATTAAGCTACTTTGGTAATCATGTTTTATATGTTTTCTTTCAATAATGTGTCAAGTAAAGCCTTTGGGATAGTGTGGATACTTGTTGATTCGATTCTGTGCAAAAACAGAAACTTTTGCGACCAGTACTGGAATTTCTATTCTGTACTGGAGCGTTAGAAAATTCTCAAATTTTTACAGAGCATTTGGTTACAAATGTTTTACGTTTTCCTAAAGTTTCAGAATTTTTGGAGGTACATAAGTATGGTTTTTAAATCGCCCACTATATGCTGTTCTGTTTTTGACAGATTCTGTTTTCGGTGCATAGTTTGCTTGTTTTAGTGTTTCCATAGCTTATATTATGAGATATAAATTGTGGAAATGATAGACTACAGTAGGAATTATGTGAGAACAATTATGAATCTTGTATTGACAGTACCTAAGTGGATGATTTATTTTTATCATACTAACCTATCTCACAAGTTCCGTTAAGTTTTGTGTGATTGAAGTTTTTAAGTTTTGTGTGAGATATCGATATGAGGAGAATAAGGACCGGCAAGGCCCTAAGCTTGGGGATACCCAAGGCAACCCCAAGGTAATATTCAAGGAAGACTCAAGCGTGTAAGCTTGGGGATGCCCCGGAAGGCATCCCCTCTTTCGTCTTCAAAACTATCGGTAACCTCACTCGGAGCTATATTTTTATTCGTCACATGATATGTGTTTTGCTTGGAGCGTCATTTTCTTTTGTTGAGATTTGCTTTATGTTATCAATAATCATGTTTTGTATCTTTTAGTTCAATAAAATGCCAATTATAGCCTTTACCATGCTCAGTTTGCAAGTCCACGTGTTGCTGTTTGAAAACACAAAGTTTTCTGTTATGTCCAGAATATTCCTGAATAGTCAGAACATGATAAAAATCTGAATTTTTTACAAAGTAAGCATGCATGAGTTCTCTGTCACGTGGTAATTTTTCAAAAAATTTGGAGTTAGGGAAGTATGAATTTTAAATCCCCCTTTACAGACTGTTCTGTTTTGGCAGATTACTGTTATAGTTGCATTGTTTGCATATGTTTGCTTGTTTAATGATTCTATTTGAGGATAGGAGTATTAAATATGCAGAGAAATTTTGTATGCAATGTTAAATTATAATTTTAGTGATTTGCTACATTAGAGAATGTTAAGGTTTTGAGTTGATTTATACTAACTTATCTCACGAGTTCTTGTTGAGTTTTGTGTGGATGAAGTTTTTAAAGATTTAGGAGAAGCCATGATATGAAAGGAATTAAGGAGACACAAGATCTCAAGCTTGGGGATACCCAAGGCATCCCAAATTAATATTTCAAGAAGTCTCAAGCATCTAAGCTTGGGGATGCCCCGGTAGGCATCCCACCTTTCTTCATCAACAATTATCGGTCAGTTTTGGTTGAGCCTAAGTTTTTGCTTCTTCACATGATATGTGCTATTCCTGGAATGTCATTTTATTTTGTTTTTCTAGCTGTTTGAATAAAATAATAAGATCTGAAATTTTCAAATGAGAGAGAGTCCTCACATAGCTACCTATTTACTAAACTACTCTTTGATATTCACTTATATCTTTTAGAGTAGTTTGTCATTTATTCTTGTGCTTCACTTATATCCTATGAGTAAATTGTGAAAGAATTGAATATCATAAAGTTGAAATTATATGTGCTTCATATGCTTGTATCATGCCTAGTAGTAATTTCACATTTGGTTTAGAAAGTGAAATCTATTGAAACTTGACAATCACAATATTGGTCATACAAGCAATTCATGAATGATTAGTATAAGGAAGAGAACTTTCACATATAAATATATTATCTTGGACATCTTTTATGATTGTGAATACCCATTAATTATTTTCAAACTTGAGCAAATTAGTTGAAGTTGGACAAGGAAGACAACGTAATGAGTTATGTTTGGGTATATTTGCATAGAAGTTATATTGTTATGGATCCTCCAACATGTGGTGCTTGCTTAGGATCTTTTGCTAGCCAAAAATTTGTACTAAGTAGAGATGCTACTTGTGCATACAAAAGCCATTAAACCCAGTTTCTTGCCATGAGTGTCCACCATATCTACCTATGGATTGAATAAGATCCTTCAAGTAAGTTGTCATCGGTGCAAAAAGCAATAAAAATTGCTCCTAAAATATGTATGATCTTTTATTGCAAGGGAAAATAAGCGTTGTACGAACTTGTGATGGTAAATAAATAAAAGCGACGGACTGCATAATAAAGGTTGCTATCACAAGGGGCAATATAACGTGACGTTCCTTTGCATTAAGAGCTTGCACATCCAAAAATAAAAAGCGCATGACAACCTCTGCTTCCCTCTGCGAAGGGCCTATCTTCTACTTTATGTATTTACTTTTATGCAAGAGTCAATAGTATTACTTCTCATTTCAACCTTAATTATTCTCTAGTTGGCAAGCATCATGTGGTGGGGAAAGATCTAGGCACATATGGCCAGTCAAACATACTTGATCATGAATTATTATTGTTGACAATTATCTATATGATAAAATGAGTTGGGAGGCGAAACATTGAGCCCCTATCTTTCCCTGTGTTCGATGGATGCCATTTGTTCTAAAAATATGCTTTGAGTACTAGCAATCATAGAAGACTATATGATAATTGATTATGTGGAGCTCTTACTTAGACTTTGTTGAAGATAAGTTGAATTGTAATCGTTTGGTGACTAAGAACATATGTTGTTAAGTTTCAAGAGAATGCATTGTTTGAACCATAACATGTGAATGGATTGCTACTTTATCATGATGAGTTTTATGAGAAAGAGTTGCTATTATGATGCTAGAAAAAGTGATTGAAATTATCATCGATCAAACTTATGCACTATGCTAGCATTCACACTTCATAAATTATTTCTTTTATCATTTACCTACTCGAGGACGAGCAGGAATTAAGCTTGGGGATTCTGATACGTCTCCAACATATCTATAATTTATGAAGTATTCATGCCATGTTTATTATAGTTTTGTATGATTTTGGTGCACTTTTATAGGGATTTTATATGATTTTTATGGACTAACATATTGACCTAGTGCCCAGTGCCAGTTGTTGTTTTCTGCTTGTTTTTGGTTTTCCAGAAAATCCATATCAAATGAAGTCCAAATGCAGCAAAACTTTTTGACGATTTTTTCTGGAAGGAAACTGACCAAGGTAGCATCGGGGGAGCAGCAGAAGACCCACAGGGGCCCCACAAGCCACCTGGGCGCGCCACCCCCTAGCGCGCCCTGGTTCCTCGTGGGCCCCCTGTGGCTCCTCTTCGCGTGATTCCAACGCCAAAAATTCTTATAAATACCAAAAACCCCAGAAATAATCCTAGAACTTTGACTCCGCCGCCGAAAGCCTCCGTACCTCCACGATCTCATCTACAGCCCTTTTCCGGCACCCTGCCGGAGGGGGTAATTATCACCGGAGGCCATCTTCATCATCCCAGCGGTCTCCATGACGAGGAGGGAGTAGTTCACCCTCGGGGCTGAGGGTATGTACTAGTAGCTATGTGTTTGATCTCTCTCTCTCGTGTTCTTGATTTGGCACAATCTTGATGTATCGCGAGCTTTGTTAATATAGTTGGATCATATGGTGTTTCTTTCTCTCTATCTTGCTGTGATGAATTGAGTTTTTACCTTTGAGGTTTCACTATTATCGGATTGAATACTTTTATGGATTTGAGAACACTTGATGTATGTCTTGCATATGAATACCCGTGGTGACAATGGGGTATTATATTTATTCACTTGATATATGTTTTGGCACTCAACTCACGGATTCCCGAGGTGACATTGGGGTAATCTATGCATAGGGGTTGATGCACGTTTTCGTCCTACTTTCTCTGGTAGAAATCTTGGGGCACTCTTTGAAGTTCTTTGTGTTGGATTGAATATTATGAATCTGAAGTTGTTTGATGCATATCGTATAATCAACTCACGGATACTTGTGGTGACATTGGAGTATCTAGGTGACATTAGAGTTGGTTGATGTGTATCATATGGTGTTATTTTAGTACGAAATCTAGGGCTGTTCGTGACACTTATAGGGATGGCTCAATAAATTGATCAGAAAAGATAACTTTGAGGTGGTTTCGTACCCTACAACAATTTCTATCTTATGTTCTCCGCGAATAGGAACTTTGGAGTGATTCTTTATCGCACGTTGATGGATTGTTATATGATTCAATTATGTTAGCATTGTTGAGAGATTGCACTAGTGAAAGTATGAACCATAGGCCTTATTTTCAAGCATTGCAATACCGTTTGTGCTCACTTTTGTTACTTGCTACCTTGCTTTTTTTATTTTCAGATTATAAAAACTTATATCTACTATCCATACTACACTTGTATCACCATCTCTTCGCCGAACTAGTGCACCTATACAATTTGCCATTGTATTGGGTGTGTTGGGGACACAAGAGATTTCTTGTATTTGATTGCAGGGTTGTTTGAGAGAGACTATCTTCATCCTACGCCTCTCACGGATTGATAAACCTTAGGTCATCCACTTGAGGGAAATTTGCTACTGTCCTACAAAACTCTGCACTTGGAGGCCCAACAACGTCTACAAGAATAAAGTTACGTAGTAGACATCACTGAAAACCCAACTAGCTTAGTTGAGGGAAAATCATTAGATGAGCATGCTTATTTTGTGCGACACCGCTTGCCTCAAAAAGGAAAACTTTTATTGGATCAAATTAATCGTTTGCAATGCTATGCTTGGAATTTATGCGAAATATATGATTTTACTTGTTATTCTGAAGACCCTAAAAAACACCTTTAGTACCAATGTGAGTTTAAGGATAATGGAATCTTATCTTCTTATGCCGAAAATGTTTATAGTTACTATGATATTGAACAAATTGAAGAATTTGTTTCTTTTAAGGGTGCATATGAAATTGCTTCTTTGGTTGAAAAGTGTGATGCTACTCTTTACAAATCTGAAAATTTTGCCATACTTAAATATTGCTATGAAAACTATGCTTCTAATGCTTATGTTAAAGAATATATTGAGGACACCTCCGTTGTCCAAGAAGAGACTAATATTTTGTAGGAATCTATGGAAGAAGAAATTGATAACACTGTGAGCTCATTAGATGAAAAAGATGACAAGGAGAGCGAAGAACAAAAGGAGGAAGAGCGGATTAGCTACCCGTGCCCACCTTCTAATGAGAGTAACTCTTCAACTCATACATTGTTAAATTTCCCTTCGTGCTTACCGAAGGATGAATGCTATGATGATTGCTATGATCCCTTGGATTCGTTTGAAATATCCCTTTTTGATGAAATTGATGCTTGCTATGCTTGTGGCCATGATGCCAATTTGAATTATGCTTATGGAGATGAACTTGCTATAGTTCCTTATGTTAAACATGAAATTGTTGCTATTGCACCCACACATGATAGTCATATTATCTTTTTGAATTCTCCCAACTACACTATATCGGAGAAGTTTGCGCTTATTAAGGATTATATTGATGGGTTGCGTTTTACTACTACACATGATGATTTTGATGAATATAATATGCATGTGCTTGTTGCTCCTACTTGCAATTATTATGAGAGAGGAACTACATCTCCACCTCTCTATGTTTCCAATACGATAAAATTGCAAGAAACTGTTTATAGTATGCATTGGCCTTTACTTGATGTGCATGAATTGTTCTTTTATGACATGCTGATGCATAGGAAGAGAGTTAGACTTCGTAATTGCATGATATATGTTGCTTTGTGCTCACTACTAAATTACAAATCATTGTTAATTAAAATTGACTTTGATATACCTTGGGATCCGGGTGGATCGATTACTTGAGCACTGTATGCCTAGCTTAATGACTTTAAAGAAAGCACTGCCTGGGTGACAACCCGGAAGTTTTAGAGAGTCATTTTATTATGTTGTGTGCTTTTAAAAAGTTTAAAAACAAAAAAAATATAGAGGGGAACCTAAAACTTTTACAAAAAGAAAAGTGAAAGTGAGACAGGTGAGCAATGTGGAAGTGGGGGCTAGCCTTGAACTTTGTTCCTGCCCATGGAAACTTTGTGAACCTTGATTACAGAAACTTTTCAACAACAAAAAATTATCCCCTTGTACAAATCCATTGTATTATAAAAATAATGTGCCAAGTAATGCCTTTGGGATGATTTGGATGATAGTATGGTAGATGCTGTTGGAAAACAGAAACTTCTGCGTCCAGTGCTGGAATTTTGTTTTTCGCTGGAGTGTCAGAACCTTCTGAATTTTTTACACAGTATTTATATATGAATTGCCCACGTTGTCCTATTTTTTCAGAATTTTTGAAGTTACAGAAGTATGACTATAATTCAGATCTTTACAGACTGTTCTGTTTTAGACAGATTCTGTTTTTGTTGCATAGTTTGCTTATTTTGATGTATCTATGAATCGTATCGGAGGGTATGAGTCATGGAGAAGTTGGAGTACAGTAGCATTATGCCAATATTAAACATGAATCAATTTACAACAGTACTTAGAGTTTAAGATTTAATTGTTATACTAACGGATCTCACGAGGTTTCTGTTGAGTTTTGTGCGCTGAAGTTTTCAAGTTTTGGGTGAGACTACGATGGATAAAGGAATAAGGAGCAGCAAGAGCCTAAGCTTGGGGATACCCAAGGCACCCCAAGGTAATATTCAAGGAAGACTCAAGCGTCTAAGCTTGGGGATGCCCCGGATGGCATCCCCTCTTTCTTCTACAATCTATCGGTATATCACTTGGAGCTATATTTTTATTCATCACATAATATGTGTTTTACTTGGAGCGTCGTGTGCTTTTTCTTTTTTCTTTTAATAATGCACCATGCTGGTATGAGATAGTCCTTGGTTGATTTATAGAATGCTCTATGCACTTCACTTATATCTTTTGAGTATGGCTTTATAGAATGCTTCATGTGCTTCACTTATATCATATGAAGTTTGGATGCCTGTTTCTCTACATATAGAAAACCGTTATTTGTAGAATGCTCTTTTGTTTCACTTATATTTATTAGAGTGTGGTCTTTTGTAGAAAGAATTAAACTCTCATGCTTCACTTATATCTATTTAGAGAGTCAACAGGAATTGGTCATTCACATGGTTAGTCATAAAGTCCTACATAAAACTTGTAGATCACTGAATATGATATGTTTGATTCCTTGCAATAGTTTTGCGATATTAAGATGGTGATATGTGGGAGGTACTAGTGAATGATTGTGGTTTAGTAAGAATATTGGTGTTAAGGTTTGTGATTCCCGAAGCATGCACGTATGGTCTGTCATTATGCTAAGAAGTTGGAGCATGATTTATTATTGATTGTCTACCTTATGAGTGGCGGTCGGGGACGAGCGATGGTCTTTTCCTACCAATCTATCCCCCTAGGGGCATGCGTAGTAGTACTTTGCTTCGAGGGCTAATAAACTTTCGCAATAAGTATGTGAGATCTTTATGACTAATGTGAGTCCATGGATTATACGCACTCTCACCTTTTCGCAATTTGCTAGCCTCTTCGGTACCGTGCATTGCCCTTTCTCACCTCGAGAGTCGGTGCAAACTTCGCCGGTGCATCCAAACCCCGTGATATGATACGCTCTATCACCCATAAGCCTCCTTATATCTTCCTCAAAACAGCCACCATACCTACCTATTATGGCATTTCCATAGCCATTCCGAGATATATTGCCATGCAACTTCCATCATCATCATATACATGACTTGAGCATTCATTGTCATATTGCTTTGCATGATCGTAAGATAGCTAGCATGATATTTTCATGGCTTGTTCGTTTTTTGATATCTTTGCTACGCTAGATCATTGGACATCCTGGTACACTGCCAGAGGCATTCATATAGAGTCATTATTAGAGCATTGTCCCAGTGAGGAAAGGATGATGGAGACCATGATTCCCCCACAAGTCGGGATGAGACTCCGGACGAAAAAAAAGGCCAAAAAGAGCCCACAAAAAAAGAGAAAACAAAAAAATGAAATGAGAGAAAAAGAGAGAAGGGGCAATGTTACTATCCTTTTTCCACACTTGTGCTTCAGAGTAGCACCATGTTTTTCATATAGAGAGTCTCCTATGTTGTCACTTTCATATACTAGTGGGAATTTTTCATTATAGAACTTGGCTTGTATATTCCGATGATGGGCTTCCTCAAATGCCCGAGGTCTTCATGAGCAAGCAAGTTAGATGCACACCCACTTAGTTTTCAGTTTGAGCTTTCATACACTGATGGCTCTTAGTGCATCCGTTGCATGGCAATCCCTACTCCTCGCATTGATATCGATTGATGGGCATCTCCATAGCCCATTGATCCGCCTAGTTGATGCGAGACTTTCTCCCTTTTTGACTTTTCCTTATTGATCTCTACCATTATACTCTATTCCACCCATAGTGCTATATCCATGGCTTGCGCTCATGTATTGCGTGGGGGCTGAAAAAGCTGAAGCGCGTTAAAAAGTATGAACCAATTGCTCGGCTTGTCATCGGGGTAGTGCATGATAAATACTTTATGTTAAGAAGATGGAGCATGACAGGATTATATGATTTTGCAGGGATAACTTTCTTTAGCATTTTTATTTTGAAAGGAATGATTGTTTGTTGGCATGCCTGAGTATTGATGTCTTTATATCAAATTATAGACTATTGCTTTGAATCACTCATGTCTTAATATTCATGCCATGATTAGATTATATGATCAAGATTATGCTAGGTAGCATTCCACATCAAAAATTACCTTTGGACGAGCAGGAATTAAGCTTGGGGATGTTGATACGTCTCCGTCGTATCTATAATTTTTGATTGTTTCATGCCAATATTCTACAACTTTCATATACTTTTGGCAACATTTTATATGATTTCTTGGACTAACATATTGATCCAGTGCCCAGTGCCAGTTCCTGTTTTCTGCTTGTTTTTTGTTTCGCAGAAAATCCATATCAAACGAAGTTCAAACGTGATAAAATTTTACGGAGAATTATTTTGGAATATATGTGATTTTTGGGAGGTGGAATCAACGGAAATGGAGGCCCACAATCTCCACAAGGCATCTTGGCACGACCCCCACCCAGGCCGCATGGTGTTCCCTTGTGGGCACACCGTAAGTCGGTTGGGGCTCTTTTTCGGCCGCAAGGAAGCTTATATCGAGAAACAAATCGTGTTAAAATTTCAGCGCAATCAGAGTTACGGATCTCCGGGAATATAAGAAACGGTTTTCGGCCAGAAAACAGGGACGCGAAACAGAAGAGAAACAGAGAGAGAGATCCAATCTCGGAGGGGCTCCTCCCCTCTGGGAGCCATGGCGGCCATGGACCAGAGGGGAAACTCTCCTCCCATCTAGGGGGAGGCCAAGGAAGAAGAAGAAGGAGGGGGGCTCTCTCCCCCTCTCTCCCGGTGGCGCCGGAACACCGCCGGGGGAACTATCGTGACGGCGATCTACACCAACAACTTTGCCGCCGTCAACACCAACTCTCTCCCCCTCTATGCATTGGTGTAACACCTCTTCTCCCCGCAGTAATATCTACTTAAACATGGTGCTTAATGTTGGGGAACGTAGTAATAATTCAAAAAAAATCCTACGTGTCACCAAGATCAATCTAGGAGATGCTAGCAACGAGAGAGAGGGAGTGCATCTTCATACCCTTGAAGATCGCTAAGCGGAAGCATTGCAAAGAACGCGGTTGATGGAGTCGTACTCGCGGCGATTCAAATCGCGGAAGATTCGATCCAAGCGCCGAATGGACGGCGCCTCCACATTCAACACACGTACAACCCGGGGACGTCTCCTCCTTCTTGATCCAGCAAGGGAGGAGGAGAAGTTGAGGGAGAGCTCCGGCAGCACGACGGCGTGGTGGCGGTGGAGCTCGTGGTTCTCCGGCACAGCTTCGCTAAGCACTACGGCGGAGGAGGAGTAGGAGGGGGGAGGGCTGCGCCAGGGGCAAGGGGTGCAGCTCCCATGCGCCTCCCCACTATATAGGGGTGGAGGGGGCTGGTTTCTTGCCCTCCAAGTCCATTGGGGCGTTGGCAAAGGTGGGAGGAAAGAAATCCCATCCTTTCCCTTCCCCACCGATTGTTATCCCCCCTTTTTAGGGATCTTGATCTTATCCCTTCGGGATATGATCTTAAGGGGAGATCTTGGTGCGCCTTGACTAGGGGTGTGGGGCCTTTCCCCCACTACCCACGTTCATGTGGGTCCTCCCATGTAGGTGGGCCCCACTCCGGAACCTTCTAGAACCTTCCCGGTACAACACCGAAAAATCCCGAACATTTTCCGGTGGCCAAAATAGGACTTCCCATATATAAATCTTTACCTTCGGACCATTCCGGAACTCCTCGTGACGTCTGGGATCTCATCCGAGACTCCGAACAACTTTCGGTAACCACATACAATTCCCATTACAACTCTAGCGTCACCGAACCTTAAGTGTGTAGACCCTACGGGTTCGGGAACCATGCAGACATGACCGAGACACCTCTCGGGCCAATAACCAATAGCGGGATCTGGATACCCATATTGGCTCCCACATGTTCCACGATGATCTCATCGGATGAACCACGATGTCGGGGATCCAATTAATCCCGTATACAATTCCCTTTGTCCATCGGTATGTTACTTGCCCGAGATTCGATCGTCGGTATCCCTATACCTTGTTCAATCTCGTTACCGGCAAGTCTCTTTACTCGTTCCGTAACACATGATCCCGTGACTAACTCCTTAGTCACATTGAGCTCATTATGATGATGTATTACCGAGTGGGCCCAGAGATACCTCTCCGTCACACGGAGTGACAAATCCCAGTCTCGATTCGTGCCAACCCAACAGACACTTTCGGAGATACCTGTAGTGCACCTTTATAGTCACCCAGTTACGTTGTGACGTTTGATACACCCAAAGCATTCCTACAGTATCCGGGAGTTGCACAATCTCATGGTCTAAGGAAATGATACTTGACATTAGAAAAGCTCTAGCAGACGAACTACACGATCTTGTGCTATGCTTAGGATTGGGTCTTGTCCATCACATCATTCTCCTAATGATGTGATCCCGTTATCAACGACATCCAATGTCCATGGTCAGGAAACCATGACCATCTATTAATTAACGAGGTAGTCAACTAGAGGCTCACTAGGGACATGGTGTGGTCTATGTATTCACACATGTATTACAGTTTCCGGTTAATACAATTATAGCATGAACAATAGACAATTATCATGAACAAGGAAATATAATAATAACCATTTTATTATTGCCTCTAGGGCATATTTCCAATAGTCTCCCACTTGCACTAGAGTCAATAATCTAGTTCACATCACCATGTGATTTACATTGTTATGAATCTAACACCCAATGAGTTCTGGGGTTGGATCATGCTTTGCATGTGAGAGAGGTCTTTAGTCAACGGTCTGCAACATTCAGATCCGTGTGTTCTTTGCAAATCTATATGTCATACTGCAGATGCTACCTCGCTCCACTTGGAGCTATTCCAAATGTCTGCTCCACTATACGTATCCGGATTACTGCTTATAGTCATCCAGATAGGTGTTAAAGCTTGCATCGACGTAACCCTTTATGACGAACTCTTTATCATCTCCATAATCGAGAAATATTTCCTTAGTCCTCTAGTTACTAAGGATAATCTTGACCGCTGTCCAGTGATCCACTCCTGGATCACTCTTGTACCCCTTGACAGACTCATGGCAAGGCACACACAGGTGCGGTACACAGCATGGCATACTATATAGAGCCTATGGCTAAGGCATAGGGGACGACCATCGTCCTTTCTCTTTCTTCTGCCGTGGTCAAGCTTTGAGTCTCACTCAACTCCACGCCTTACAAATCAGGCAAGAACTCTTTCTTTGACTGATCCATTTTGAACTCTTTCAAAATCTTGTCAAGGTATGTACTCATTGAAAGTTTTATCAGACGTTTTGATCTATCTCTATAGATCCCGATGCCCAATATTTAAGTAGCTTCATTCCAGGTTTTCCTTTGAAAAGCACTTTTTCAAACAACCCTTTATGCTTTCCAGAAATTCTATATTATTTCCGATCAACAATATGTCAACCACATATTCATATCAGAAATTTTATAGTGCACCCACTCACTTTATTGTAAATACAAGTTTCTCATAACTTTGTATAGACTCAAAAACTTTGATCACCTCATCAAAGTGTATATTCCAACTCCGAGATGCTTGCTCCAGTCCATAGAAGGATCGCTGGAGTTTGCATACATTTTAGCATCCTTAGGACTGACAAAACCTTCTGGTTGTATCACATACAACCTTTCCTCACGGATACCGTTAAGGAAACGATGTTTTGACATCCATCTGCCAGATTTCATAATCGAAAAATGCAGCAACTGCTAACATAATTCCAACAGACTTTAGCATCGCTATGGGTGAGAAAGTCTCATCGTAGTCGACTCCTTGAACTTGTGAAAAACCCTTTGCCACAAGTCGAGCTTGATAGACGGTGACATTACCGTCCGCGTCCGTCTTCCTTTTAAAGATCCATTTGTTCTGAATAGCCTTTCGCCCTTCAGGTAATACTTCCAAAGCCCATACTTTGTTTTCATACATGGATCTCATCTCGGATTTCATGGCCTCTAACCATTTCTCGGAATCCGGGCCCATCATCGCTTCTCCATAGCTCGTAGGTTCATCGTTGTCCAACAACATGGCCTCTAAGACAGGGTTGTCGTACCACTCAGGAGCAGTACGCGTCCTTGTCGACCTACGAGGTTTGATAGTAACTTGATCCGAAGCTTCACGATCATCATCATTAACTTCCTCTTCAACTAACGTAGGCTCCACAGGAACAACTTTCTGCGCTGCGCTACTCTCTGGTTGAAACAAAGGTTCAACAACCTCATCAAGTTCTATCTTCCTCCCAGTCAATTCTTTCGAGAGAAACTCTTTCTCGAGAAAGGACCCGTTTTGGCAAAAACACTTTGTGCTCTGGATCTAAGATAGAAGGTTTACCCAACTGTTACGTTAGGGTATTCTATGAAATTGCATTTTGTCCGCTTTGGGATCGAGCTCATTAGGTGAAAACCCCTTTTCACATAAGCGTCACAACCCGAAACATTAAGAAATGATAGCTTAGGTTTCAGCCAAACCATAATTCATACGGTGTCATCTCAACGGACTTAGATGGTGCCCCTTTTAAAGTGAACGTGGTTGTCTCTAATGCATAACCCTAAAACGATAGTGGTAAATCGATAAGAGACATCATAGTTCGCACCATCTCCAATAGAGCACGACTACGACGTTCGGACACACCATCACACTATGGTGTTCCAGGTGGCGTGAGTTGTGAAACAACTTCCACATTGTCTTAAGTTGTACACCAAACTCGTAACTCAGATATTCACCTCCACGATCATATCGTAGACATTTTATCTTCTTGTCACGATGATCTCAAACTTCACTCTGATTTTGTTTGAACTTTTCAAACGTTACAGACTTGTGTTTCATTAAGTAAATATCCCCATATCTACTCAAATCATCAGTGAAGGTAGGAAAATAACGATATCCACCGCACGCTACAACACTCATTGGACTGAATACATCAACATGTATTATTTCCAATAAGTTACTTGCCCGCTCCATCATACCGGAAAACGGGGGCTTAGTCATCTTGCCCATGAGGCATGGCCCGCATGTCTCAACCGATTCGAAATCGAATGAGTCCAAAGATCCATCAGCATGGAGTTTCTTCATGCGCTTTACACCAATATGACATTTAGCGGCAGTGCCACAAGTATGTGGTACAATCATTATTAACTTTGTATCTTTTGGCATCAATATTATGAACATGTGTATCCCTACGATCAAGATTCAATAAACCATTCTCATTGGGTGCATGACCATTGAAGGTATTATTCATGTAAACAGAATAACCATTATTCTCTAACTTAAATGAATAACCGTATTGCAATAAACATGATCTAATCACGTTCATGCTCAACGCAAACACCAAATAACATTTATTTAGGTTCATCACTAATCCCGAAGGTAGAGAGAGTGTGCGATGGTGATCACATCAACCTTGGAAACACTTCCAACACTCATCGTCACCTCACCCTTAGCTAGCCTCCGTTTATTTCGTAGCTTTTATTTCGAGTTACTAACATTTAGCAACCGAACCGGTATCCAATACCCAGGTGCTATTAGGAGTACTAGTAAGGTACACATCAATAACACGTATATCAAATATACTTCTGTTGACGTTGCCAGCCTTCTTATCTACCAAGTATCTAGGGTTGTTCCGCTTCAGCGACCGTTCTCCTCATAATGGAAGCACTTAGTCTCGGGTTTGGGTTCAACCTTGGGTTTCTTCACTGGAGCGGCAACTGGCTTGCAATCCATGAAGTATCCCTCCTTGCCCTTGCCCTTCTCGAAACTAGTGGTTTTACTAACCATCAACACTTGATGCTCCTTCTTGATTTCTACCTTCGTGGTGTCAAACATCGCGAATAGCTCGGGGATCATTATTTCCATCCCTGGCATTTTATAGTTCACCACGAAGCTTCTAGTAGCTTAGTGGCAGTGATTTGGAGAACTATATCAATCACTATCTTATCTGGAAGATCAACTCCCACTCGATTCAAGCGATTGTAGCACCCACACAATCTGAGCACATGCTCACCGATTGAGCTATTCTCCTTCATCTTGCAGGCAAATAATCTTGTTGGAGGTCTCATACCTCTCAAACCGGGCACGAGCCTGAGATCCCAATTTCAGCTCTTAGAACATCTCATATGTTCCGTGAAGTTCAGAAAGTTTTGGAGCCTCAATTATAAGCCGTAATGCATGACGCATTGAACTATCAAGTAGTCATCAGAACGTGCTTGTCAGATGTTCACAACATTTACAGACGACGCTTGAGGGGGTGGCGCACCGAGCGGTGCATTAAGGACATAATCCTTCTGTGCAGCAATGAGGACAATCCTCAGATCACGGACCTAGTCCGCATTATTTCTACCATCATCTTTCAACTCTATTTCTCTAGAAACATATAAAATTCAAGGGAGCTACAGCGCGAGCTGGTAATCTACAACATAAATTTTGCAAAAGCAACTTAGACTATTGTTCAAGATGATTAAGTTCATCTAATCAAATTATTTAATGAACTCCCACTCAGATAGACATCCCTCTAGTCATCTAAGTGATACATGATCCATATCGACTAGGCCGTGTCCGATCATCACGTGAGACGGACTAGTCATCAATGGTGAACATCTCCATGTTGATCGCATCTACTATACGACTCATGTTCGACCTTTTGGTCTCTCGTGTTCCGAGGCCATGTCTGTACATGCTAGGCTCGTCAAGTCAACCTAAGTGTTTCGCGTGTGTAAATCTGGCTTACACCCGTTGTATGCGAACGTTAGAATCTATCACACCCGATCATCACGTGGTGCTTAGAAACAACGATCCTTCACAACGGTGCACACTTAGGGGGAACACGTTTCTTGAAATTTTAGTGAGGGATCATCTTATTTATGCTACCGTCGTTCTAAGCAAATAAGATGTAAAAACATGATAAACATCACATGCAAATCATAAAGTGACATGATATGGCCAATATCATCTTGCGCCTTTGATCTCCATCTTCGGGGCGCGGCATGATCACCATCGTCACCGGCACGACACCATGATCTCCATCATCATGATCTCCATCATCGTGTCTTCATGAAGTTGTCTCGCCAACTATTACTTCTACTACTATTGCTAACGGTTAGCAATAAAGTAAAGTAATTACATGGCGTTTTTGATTGACACGCAGGTCATACAATAAATTAAGACAACTCCTATGGCTCCTGCCGGTTGTCATACTCATCGACATGCAAGTCGTGATTCCTATTACAAGAACATGATCAATCTCATACATCACATATATTTCATCACATTCTTTTGGCCATATCACATCACATAGCATACCCTGCAAAAACAAGTTAGACGTCCTCTAATTGTTGTTGCAAGTTTTACGTGGCTGCTATGGGTTTCTAGCAAGAACGTTTCTTACCTACACAAAAGCCACAACGGTGATATGCCAATTGCTATTTACCCTTCATAAGGACCCTCTTCATCGAATCCGATCCGACTAAAGTGGGAGAGACAGACACCCGCTAGCCACCTTATGCAACAAGTGCATGTCAGGCGGTGGAACCAGTCTCACGTAAGTGTACGTGTAAAGTCGGTCCGGGCCGCTTCATCCCACAATACCACCGAATCAAGATAGGACTAGTAACGGAAGGCAAATTGACGAAATCATCGCCCACAACTACTTGTGTTCTACTCGTGCATAGAATCTACGCATAGACCTAGCTCATGATGCCACTATTGGGGAACGTAGTAATAATTCAAAAAAATTCCTACGTGTCACCAAGATCAATCTAGGAGATGCTAGCAATGAGAGAGAGGGAGTGCATCTTCATACCCTTGAAGATCGCTAAGCGGAAGCGTTGCAAAGAACGCGGTTGATGGAGTCGTACTCGCGGCGATTCAAATCGCGGAAGATCCGATCCAAGCGCCGAACGGACGGCGCCTCCGCGTTCAACACACGTACAACCCGGGGACGTCTCCTCCTTCTTGATCCAGCAAGGGAGGAGGAGAAGTTGAGGCAGAGCTCCGGCAGCACGACGGCGTGGTGGCGGTGGAGCTCGTGGTTCTCCGGCAGAGCTTCGCTAAGCACTACGGAGGAGGAGGAGTAGGAGGGGAGAGGGCTGCGCCAGGGGCAAGGGGTGCAGCTCCCATGCGCCTCCCCACTATATAGGGGTGGAGGGGGCTGGTTTCTTGCCCTCCAAGTCCATTGGGGCGTTGGCAAAGGTGGGAGGAAAGAAATCCCATCCTTTCCCTTCCCCACCGATTGTTATCCCCCCTTTTTAGGGATCTTGATCTTATCCCTTCGGGATATGATCTTAAGGGGAGATCTTGGTGCGCCCTGACCAGGGGTGTGGGGCCTTGCCCCCACTACCCACGTTCATGTGGGTCCCCCCATGCAGGTAGGCCCCACTCCGGAACCTTCTAGAACCTTCCCGGTACAATACCGAAAAATCCCGAACATTTTCTGGTGGCCAAAATAGGACTTCCCATATATAAATCTTTACCTCCGGACCATTCCGGAACTCCTCGTGACGTCCGGGATCTCATCCGAGACTCCGAACAACTTTCGGTAACCACATACAATTCCCATTACAACTCTAGCGTCACCGAACCTTAAGTGTGTAGACCCTACGGGTTCGGGAACCATGCAGACATGACCGAGACACCTCTCGGGCCAATAACCAATAGCGGGATCTGGACACCCATATTGGCTCCCACATGTTCCACGATGATCTTATCAGATGAACCACGATGTCGGGGATCCAATTAATCCCGTATACAATTCCCTTTGTCCATCGGTATGTTACTTGCCCGAGATTCGATCGTCGGTATCCCTATACCTTATTCAATCTCGTTACCGGCAAGTCTCTTTACCCGTTCCGTAACACATGATCCCGTGACTAACTCCTTAGTCACATTGAGCTCATTATGATGATGTATTACCGAGTGGGCCCAGAGATACCTCTCCGTCACACGGAGTGACAAATCCCAGTCTCGATTCGTGCCAACCCAACAGACACTTTCGGAGATACCTGTAGTGCAACTTTATAGTCACCCAGTTACGTTGTGACGTTTGATACACCCAAAGCATTCCTACGGTATCCGGGAGTTGCACAATCTCATGGTCTAAGGAAATGATACTTGACATTAGAAAAGCTCTAGCAGACGAACTACACGATCTTGTGCTATGCTTAGGATTGGGTCTTGTCCATCACATCATTCTCTTAATGATGTGATCCCGTTATCAACGACATCCAATGTCCATGGTCAGGAAACCATGACCATCTATTGATCAACGAGCTAGTCAACTAGAGGCTCACTAGGGACATGGTGTGGTCTATGTATTCACACATGTATTACGGTTTCCGGTTAATACAATTATAGCATGAACAATAGACAATTATCATGAACAAGGAAATATAATAATAACCATTTTATTATTGCCTCTAGGGCATATTTCCAACACTTAACGCTATATATTATTATCCATTGATATGTGGCAATCCTATGATGTTTGAGTAGCTTCGTTTTGTCCTATGGGTTGATTGATGATCGTGATTGGTTTGAGTTGTATGTTTTATTTTGGTGTTGTCCTATGGTTCCCTCCGTGTCGCGCAAGCGTGAGGGATTCCTGCTGTAGGGTTTGCAATACGTTCATAATTCTCTCATAGTGGGCGGCTAGAGTGACAGAAGCTTACACCCGAGTAAGGGGGTTATTGCGTATGGGAGTAAAGGGGACTTGTTACTTAATGCTATGGTTGGGTTTTATCTTAATGATCTTTGGTAGTTGCGGATGCTTGCTAGAGTTCCAATCATAAGTGCATATGATCCAAGTACGGAAAGTATGTTAGCTCATGCCTCTCCCTCATATAAAATTGCAATAATGATTACCGGTCTAGTTATCGATTGCTTAGGGACAAATCTTTCTTTTGTGTTACAAAAAGCTTTCTACTAAATAATTAACTTTTATTATCTTGCAAATTACTCGTAGTTTTATTCTCGCAAAGTACTCCTAGTTTTATTCTTGCAAAGTAGTTCTAGCATTACACCTACAAAGTACTTCTAGTTTTATTCTTGTTCTAGGTAAAGCGAACGTTAAGTGTGCGTAGTGTTGTATCAGTGGTCGATAGAACTTGAAGGGAATATTGATTCTACCTTTAGCTCCTCGTTGGGTTCGACACTCTTATTTATCGAGAAAGGCTACAACTGATCCCCTATACTTGTGGGTTATCATTGCCTTATATGCTTCCTCACCGGGTGTTGGATGGCATGTGGACAAGACGGAAATAGGATTGTGTCAAGGCTTAATGCATTGGGTCTAGGAGGTTGTGGCGTCGATGCTTGATATGTGAGAGGTGTTTATGAAGATTGGGAGGAAATACTAGACTGACGGATATTTGTTATCATCAATTGACTAGAAAGGATTTCAGTTCTGGAATGGTAGAAATATGTAAAGCACAATGGATGGGAGTTGAATCATGAAATATTCAATGGTGCTTATGAGTATCTGACACTATAGACTGGCAGGGGCCAATTTTAAATACAACACCTACCACTTGTCCCCTTCTTGATTATTCCCATTACATATAGAATTCGACATGTGAAACAAACGAAAGCACACACAACTAAAAAGCAAGAATGTTTTCAAGTGAAAGAGAACCAATAGCATTGGAGAGTCTACTATCCCATGCCATTTTCATTATCTCAATTCTAAGTCTTTGGGAATAGGAGGTATTAGTAGAAATACATGTTGGTAAGATTGTCGGATTCGTAAGTAATCATCTATAATCTCATAAATTTAGTACACTAAGTATCCTTCTTGAAGAATTTTTTTTAACCATATTAGCATACAACACACACCACATCAAGTTCCTTGACATCCTCACATGCGCCTGTTTCAAGAATGTTACGCAAACTATAGGGCAAATCGTAGAGTCATCAAAGCCGGCTAGCAGAAACCAATGATCTTATATTGCACGATCACCAGAATTGTCTGCCTCCTCAACTATAGAGTGGCAACTTTCATCATCAAAAGAACAAAGGAGCAAAAATGCACTGAAAAGGTGCAATACTAGATTTTTGTTGGGGTTGCCTTGGCTCCTCCGGAGTCTTGTTTAGTTATTTGTACCAATCTGCTTGCTAGAAGTGTGAGTGCTCCTATTGAATTGGATCAAAGAGGAAGGAGGATAGATCCGCAACCCCATGGACTTGACAAATGTTATTCCTAATTTAATCTAATAAAATTATCATGTACTTACGATGGTTTGTGAGGTAACAAAGGCATCGAGGGTAGTTTGATGTACATTGAGTCGTACAAGTATGTGTGCATTTTGATATAGAAATGGGTGATGTGGTGTTGCATACTTGCTTGCTTACCGCAACTACCATGAAATTATATCTGTCTTGGAATGTGGTGTCGGCTGTCTTACATATGGCTCATAGTAAGCCAGGTTACACTGAGTACAATGAATTTGAATAACATGAGATTGTTTTGAGGGTTATGGACTTATGGTCCCCTGAAATTATTGACAACAACAACTAGATGCACATTGTAGTGAGTTTGTTTTTAGAGGCAATGCTAAACTAGATCAAGTTTGAGTATTGCCCGATATTTTTGGTATTTAATTCATTGATTCTTTGGGGCTTCAAATGCAGGGGTGAATGTAAAGCACAAACTTCAATATATATGGTCTTCATTGGACATCAAAACCATGTACTTCATAAGCTATATTGACGATCCCATGCCCCTAGGGTATAGTCACAATGGACGATGGAGCCCTAGTAACCACAAGGTGGCCTAAGTCCACGTACTATCTGGGATGCATCATTGCCTTGGTGCAAGAGAAGGAGTCTTTCCTCAACTATAAAATGACAACTTCATCATGACAAAAATAAGCGCGAAAAAATGCTAGTGAAGTCCATATCTTGAGAAAGGGGCGAACACTCTCAAAAGGTGCAACATTAGATTTCCCTTCGGTTGCTTTGGCTCCTACAGATCCTTGTTAAGTTGATTTTACCAATCTGCATGCTAGAAATGTGAGCGCTCCTATTGAATCAAATCAAAGAGGGAGACGGCCAGAGCCGCAGCTCCATTGACCCGATACATATTATGCCTAATTTAATCTAGTAGCATTATCAGCTCGTTACAATAGTTTATGAGGTTACAAACATCGAGAGCAGTTCGACATGTACTGAGTCGTACAAGTCAGTGTGTACATATGAAATGGGTGATATTGGTTTCAGAATGTTGTGTCAGTGATCTCATTGGAGTCAACACTTCAGCTATGTGATGGCACTTTGGTTATAGATGGTGTGCTCCATATGGTTGTCAGTAAGTTGGATTACATTGAGTACTAAAAACTTGGGATAACATGAAGATGTTTCGAAGATTATGTTCCCTAAAATGGTTGATTATAACAATGAGATGCAAAATGTAGTGAGTTTGTTCCTAGAGGCAATGGCAAAGTAGCTAGAGTTTTAGTATTGTCCAATAGTTGTTATTTGATCATTGACTCTTCAAAGCTTCAGAATGCATGGGTCAATGTAAAACAAAACTTCAAGATATATGTTGTTCATTGACCATTAGTTAGAAAGGGGAAGCAAATCAAAACCATGTACTTCATAAGCTATATTGTTGTTGGCATATCTCTCCATTCATGTACTGTCTAGACCATAAGTTAAGCCTGGACTATTGGTACAATTCAATAGATTCTCACATAGATTTGGCTAAATAGTGTTCTGAGATGAAAGTCTCTAAATCTGTGGTGTTGTGCAAATGTGCCAAAGGATACCTCGAAGTTTATCACATGCAATGCACCATTGTACATATGCAGCTCTAAGATTAGGTGGACTATTGGACACATATCACCTATCGTGTTCAAGACTTGTTTTTGTTTTTCATTGTAATGACAAATAGTACTACTCTGAAATTACTTTATGTGTGATTTAACATCTTCCTGGTGAATTTATTTGTGTGCGTGATCATTTTTAAAAACCAATTGGCGCCCTCCTACGTCGCTTCCGCAGTAAAAAAATGAATTGAATAAGAAATTTATTCACTATGATTATAAACTAATATAATTAACACAAAATTTAATACGGTGAAATTATTAACTACAAATATAATTAAAAATGGGGATGACTGGTACAAAAGAAGAAAAAAAAGGCAGAAGCAAAACCGCGTCGAATCAGCGCGCGTCGCATTAGCGCCGATGCCTCGGGCGGTTACTGGGCCGGCCCAGCGTGCGTCTTCTCGCCGCCGATGGCTCGGGTGTTTATTGGGTCGGCCCAGCGCGTGCCGCTTCAGCAGGCCTGCATAGCGCCGAAGGTTTAGTACCACCTCGTCGCGCGAGGGGCGCGTCGACCGGCTTAAATTGCAGCCCCCCACCACGTCGAGCTCCTCTCAACACTAACCCCCGTGTTCTGACGTGGCCGCCCTATGGGGCCCGGTCGCTACCGAAAGGCTCATTCCATTTTTTTTCTCTTTGTGTACATAGGTTAGGGCAAGGGCATGGATAGACTACGCGTGGGGGTGGGGGGGAGGGGCCGGGTGGGACCGGTGGTTCGGGTGGACAAACGTGCACGTGTACACCGGACTTACGTCCTGCAAGGAGACCATATCTAGGTGGGTATATGTTTCTGGCAAAAGACCATACTGTCCTTATACGTCTAGTAAGGGGGTGTGGCAAAGTGGGGCTCATGTTGGGCATTGCTTTGGCATTTCAGAAATTTTAGAGTGAACCTCATGCACACATGGGCCATCATATCGCTTGAGTGAAACAAATGAAACTTGTGTGAAGTTCTTTGTTGTTGGACACAGGAAGCAAGCATGCCCGGGCCATAACTTCCGACCTATGTATCTCAGCCGACTTCTCACTCTTGTTTATCTAACACAAGTTTCATTTGTTTCATTAAGTGATATGATGGCCCATGTGTGCATGAGGCCCACTCTAAAATTTCTGAAATTCCAAAGCAATGCCCAACACAAGGTTCAGTCACACTCACACATTGTTAAGGCAAGGAGTATGTAGAATTCTTGATCGCCGCACCACACAACGGCGGCTGGCCCAGTTTCAGCGCGACACGGCCTTCTTCATCATGCGGTATGGCTTCCGCCACCTCACTGATCCGCAAGATGGCTTTCCCTTTGGCCATGGAGCACCCCCTCTTCGTTCTAACTCCCAAGTCTAAACCAACCTCCATCTCTATATATATACTAGAAATAGCGATCCATCCACGTGCGACTTGGACTTGGGGCTTGAGCAACGGCGACGACGAGACGAGAGGAGGCTGCTTCGGCGAGACCGCAATGATGAAGCAGCAAGCAAACGGAGCTTCCCCAAGAGGAGCTCACAGACTTCAACAAGTAGTAATTTCCTTGCAATCTGTAGTCCTTTCAAAATACCACACTGGGTCTCACCACTAATAATTCATGTTCATCTATCACTCCTAGCAATCATCTAACCAAATTTTAACTTGGACACCCCTCTAGCATTGCCAAATCTAACTTCGTACCGATCTAAGTTATCTTGCTACCAGCAAAATAAGTACATTAATCATGCTCTTTGCAAGAATGTCATAGATGGACTTGTATTACAAGTGCACTACAAGGGTAAGAACATATTTTTACACATACTAACAGGAGGTCAAGAAAATAACATACATGAAATTCATAACCTTTTCCAGTAGTATGTAGGGAACAAAATCTTGGTCAATGGCTTAGAAAGCATTAAGGTGCTTTCCAGCGGCATGGAAGGTATTTACCCATTTAATTAAGCATAATAAGAACATATAGGTCGTCACTTCGAGATTCAGACATGGTAAATGATAATGTTACAATTAGTTTATAACTAGTTATTAGTTTTATTTAAGCTTTAGATCACTTTTCATTCATGATTTTTCCCCTTTGCTGACATCTCGAATGACTTTACTCAGCTAGTACCATCCCTCTGAACATTAGCACATGCCCATTTATTCAACCATATCAACTCTTCCTTATTTAATAAAGGACTCTTCTCTTATTTACACAAATGTCTGAATGCAAAACATAAGATGGAATGCTGAATGGATAACATAGGCAATAAAGAAGCAGATGAGAAAGCATACTTTATATCCATTTCGTTTGTGTATGATGAAATTGGAGGCATCGAGGAAAGAATACCTAGATCCACACTAACACCTTGTAAGCAATTGGCTATACCGCTACCTTTTTCTCTTGAGAGTTACCCATCTACTTACTCCCATGCAACCTTCTATTGTAAACGTTCACCACAACAAGACGTGTCAATATGAAAGTTGAATTCACCTTGTACTAGTTGGTCCCTAGCCCAAGAAGTGTTATACATCAATCTCCTACTTGTCTTTGCCCTTTGCCTTTCGCCCTTCGACAATGTTTGACCTCACGAGTTCGGGGGGGGGGGGGGGGGGGGGGGGGGGGGGGGGGGGCTTCTTCTACTCACTAAGACGGCAATAAGGAATCAAGTTTGGAATCGAGGTACTTGGGTTAGGAGGCATCTAGGTCCTTTTAGGATTTCAATGGGGAGATAAATAAGGGAAGAAATCCAGATAGTTTGTTTCTGATCAAATGGTTCAGACAAAAGTGACTGGGACCACTCCGACCTTGAGTAGTTGACTCTTTCGGTTATAGCCCATGAGTTGCTTGCAGCAGTAAGTTCAGTATGCGTGATTAAAAGGGTGTGAGCACTTATTCAGAAGAAGAAGAAAAAAGGGTGGTGGGGCAGGAGACAGCCATGCACTTCTATCTTTTTCTTGATTGCCTAGTGGATGTGTAGAATCCGATGACACATCTAAGATCAGTCGTCTGGCTAAGGACAAATTCACTGTTTTGACCCTTTTTGGATAGTTAAGCCGGATCTGACCCCGGTTCGAAAAAATTTCCCGATCTGACCCTTTTTCCTACCGCCAGATACCTCGGCGGTAGGATTGTGAGGGCTACCGCCAGGTAGTTTGGCGGTAGGTATGCCGTTAGGCTGACGGCGCCGTCTGCCGTGCTGGCGTGTACCTAAAACCCTACCGCCATGATATCTGGCGGTAGGATTTCTCAACCTACCGCCAGAGTATATGGCGGTAGGTGTTCACACCCTACATAGTCGGTACTGGAACGGTATCTCCCCTTGTTTTTTCGGTAGGGTTTCACACCCTACCGCCAGGTCCCATGGCGGTAGGGTTTCACAGATACTGGAACGGTATCCCCCGCTGTCTTTACGGTAGGGTTTCACATCCTACCGCGAGGGATTATGGCGGTAGGATGTGCTATCTTACCGCCGCGCTATCCGGCGGTAGGGTCAATCACCTTCATTTTTTCCCCTATTGGATTGTCTATTGTCTAACAAACATAATTCAAGGTCTTCACAGTACAAGCAGGAATATTGTAGACTAACAAACATAAATTAGAGCACCTAAGAGAAATAATTCAAGCAGATAGTTCATCACAGTACAAGCAAAGTTTCTCACATAGCAAATAGTTCAACATAGTCTACATAACAAATAGTTCAACGAGAAAGTTCACTTGCTCCTCCCCCTCTTGGTTTCACTTGCTACTAAGTTCAACTAAGGAAGCAACTTCACTTGCTCCTTCCCCTCTTGGAGGTACGGTCCTCATTGTACTTTGAACGGGTCTGAAGACCCGTCTTCTTGCGCTGAGGAGGACGCGCTCTCTGAAACGGCGATGGACTACTCCAATCCTTCTTCGGCTTGTTCCTCTTCTCAAGCTGAAACTGGGTTGTCTGAGTTGGTGGAGGTCCGTCATCCTCGTCGTACTCCTCCTCGTCATCGCTTTGTTCCTCCTCAATCTCTTCTGCTTGTTCCTCGTCGTCTTCTTCCTCTTCATCTTGTTCTGCTTGCGCCTCGCAGTGTTCTTCCTCTTCTTCCTCTTCATCATCGTCGCCCATCGCAGAGGAGGTAGCACACGCAGAGGAGGTAGCACACCCAAGCAGGCCCACCAGATTGCGACATTTCTTGACGAACTTCTGCAATATGGATCAAGTTTATGTTTACAAAAGAAAATGAACTTAAGAAAAAATGTAATTGTAGGATGCTGGATGTTACCTTCACCGTTGCCCTCAACTTCGTCTCACTATCTCGAGTTCCTGGGATGGAACTTAGCGCATCCGAGCCTTCAAAAATGCTTTTGTTCAGCTCCGAAGACTGCAAAACAAATGATTAGACACACTCAGTACGGTAAACTTCATCCAACAGCCGGTTGAAAACAGACAAACACGACTTACAACTCTGTTCATGAGGGGTGCATACTCCCTAAATCCACTGTTGAGCTCTCTGATGCTCTCATTGTAGGCTTCATTCTCGGAGCAGTCATCGTACAGTTCTTCGGCATCTGCTGTCGTCCACTGGGGCCTCAGGCGCAAACGATACTTCGTGCCATCGTCATACCACCGAAGGTAATCCTCGAATTCATTCCAGTCGATCACTCTCCTCTCGGTATCTTTCCGACATTTCCACTCGTTCCATTCCTTCACGTATTTCTCATGTGTCTCTCCCCAGTTTACGATCGACTGATTCTTCTGTCTGCTCATACTACAAGGCATAGGAAACGTCATAAGAACGTATGTAAAACATCATAACAAAAACAAGGAAATAGAAAACATTACAGTGCACTCACAGGTGTAGGTCCAAGCCACCGGTGTCCATGCGAATGTCCGGTGGGGTATGTTGCGCCTTACCAAACTGTGCGGCAACGCGATGTGGCATGTGGTACTCGACAGCATAAACACAAATCATGGGCACCTTGCACCGCCAGAAAAGCCTGTCCCGCGTGCACATCACGTTCAGCTCGAACCCCCACTCTCGTGATTCATACGGTTGCCAAATAACCTGGTACCAAAAAATGGTAAGCTCAAGTGAAAGTGCCGTCGGAAATTTTCAAAATCTAGTTCGTACCTGGAAAGCAGTCAGAGCATCAAACTCGTTGGTGAAGATCTTGTACAAAGCCTTGTTTGTGCCAGAGTAGACACCCACCACGTCCCAAGCGTATGCGACGGTCGGGCACCGAGTACCATCGTCATCTTCGCCATAGTCTTTCCATTCCCGCGGTTTCAGTTTCTCCGGACGACCCATCAGGATTCGCTCCCACATCCAAATGGAGAGAGCCCATGCACATCCGCACATACCAGATTTTTCTTCCGTCCTCTGGGTTGCGTCGTCAAGCTACCAAACACAAGTTGATGATAAGATGACATAATCTAAAGCAGCACACTTCAATGAAAAACAGTGAGATACTTTCTTACCGAACGGTATAGGTAAGCGAGGCCAGCGGAACCCCAGTTGTACCCTGCATCCCAGTCCGCTAGGAAGTCAAGATACATCCATAGGGCTGTGTCCCCAGAGCAGTCTGGAAACACGACCTCTGTGAGAAGATACCACAGGTAGGCCCTGGCGTACTGCTCCACCACCCGGGGTTCGACACCATCCGGGCACTTGCTCCGGTGCTTCAGGAGCCAGGGCAGCGGTACGCCGGAAGTACGGTTAGCCTTAGCGGGGGGGCAGTCGCCGATGAGGGCGGTAACCCTATCCTCCCAGTGAGCCCTGTCAACTCGGCCAGTGAGAGCATGACCCTCGATCGGTAGGGCAGTAATCATCCCCCAATCCTGGAGGGTCACCGTTATCTCTCCACATGGAAGATGGAAAGTATGTGTCTCTGGCCGCCACCGGTCGATCAAAGCTGAGAGAGCTGAGTGGACGAGTGTCGGCGGCTTACGCTTGAACTGCAGGACAAAACCCAACAGCCCGGCTCTCTTGTAGAACGGCGCGTAGCGATCGTCATACACCATCTTAGCGGTCGTCCCATGAGCTCTCATCCGCAGTGGCGGGACCATCTGTCAAAATGAAGAACCAAATATTTAATAACTTTATTCTCAATGAAGAACCAAAATGAAGAATCAATGTGAAAGATTTGGTTCAATGACGATAATTACCACTCCATTCTCAATGAAACGAGCACGATGACCCTTGTCGAACGCGGGGTCAAGCATGGTATACTTAGTACCGATGGTGTCCGGAAGAGGTGGCCTCCTAAATAAGCATAAGCATAAGTATAAGCATAGCCATAATTAAAATAACATTAGCATAATTCACCCGTAAACATGATTCTCATAAGCATGATTCATTATTTCATTTTGCATAAGACTGTTTTAACATTATTCATTTATTTCTTCAATTTGTCAATAATAAGTAAATACATACAATGTATTCCTTCAACAAGTATCATATCAAAGGTTCATCACATTCATGATGCATCATATCACAAAGATTCACAACAAAACAAACATATGAATTTATTCCTTCAACATTCATCATATCAATATTTTTTTTACATTAACTAGGGTTCATCATCAAAATACATACAATCTATACAACAAGTAAATACAAGTACTAATCCAACCTCATAGAACATCTAGAATCAACCTAAAACAATCCTATGGTACAACCAAAATTAAATCTAATTTGAAAATAGGAGGGGATTTGAATCGAATAATGCGACGAATCGGAAGCTTTTTGACTAAAACGAATTGGAGGGATCGGAGGAGCTTACTTTTCTCGTTTCGGAGCCATCTCGATCCGCAAATATGGTCCAGAAACGGAAGAAATCCGAGGGAGAGAGTGGAGGGGACGAGAGAGAGGAAACCTCTCTGTTCTTGAGGAGCCGCGGGGTGGGTTGGGGGAGAAGATGGAGAGAGCGAGCGGCCGGTTCGGCTTATCAAGTTACAGACCCTACCGCCAGCTACTATGGCGGTAGCATTTCACAACCTACCGCCAGATCATCTGGCGGTAAGGTCATGCAGGGCTACGGCGGCCGTCAGTTATGTGCTGACGTGGCTAAGTTACCTACCGCCAAGGGTTCTGGCGGTAGACCTCACAATCCTACCGCCAAGGTCTATGGCGGTAGGAAAAGGGTCAGATCGGGAAAAATTTTCGAACCGGGGTCAGATCCGGCTTAACTCTCCGAAAAGGGTCAAAACAGTGAATTTGTCCTCTGGCTAATATGGTGCCTCGTGAGATTGCTAAGTCTAGTTTTGATAATAGGGCGGATGGTTTTCTTTTAGTAGTTTTCTGTCTTGCGTGATCTATGTTGTAAGGAATGATTATAATAAGGCGGGTGCTACAAACCGCATGATTTCTCTAGGAAATCATCCACCTAGCCAGCCGTCTGATCTGCGCCAGTGGCCATTCGATCACAGCAAGTCAGCACGCCACATGCTTCAACGCAGCACCATTGGCGTCTGGCGAAGCTCCATTGCATCATCGTCACAACTTCCACAGCCCCGGGGGTGCTCCATTGCAGCCCCGGCGAAGCTCCAATGCAGCGCCGGCGGTGCGGCAAAAGCTCCAAGGCTGCCTGGCAAAGCTCCATTGCAGTGTCGGCGAAGTTCCATTGCAACGCCATGGCCGGCCCATCGCGGTCGTCATCGCAGCACCGGCGAAGCTCCATCAAAGCGCCGGTGCGGCAAAAGCTCCAAGGCTGCAGCCCTGCGAAGCTCCATTGCAGCGCCGGAGTTGCAACGCCATGGCCGGTCCGTCGCGGTCGTCGTCGCAGCACCGGCGAAGCTCCATTGCAGCGCCGGAGTTGCAACGCCATGGCCGGTCCGTCGCGGTCGTCGTCGCAGCACCGGCGAAGCTCCATTGCAGCGCCGGAGTTGCAACGCCATGGCCGGTCCGTCGCGGTCGTCGTCGCAGCACCGGCGAAGCTCCATTGCAGCGCCGAAGTTGCAACTGCCATGGCCGGCCCGTCGCGGTCGTCGTCGCAGCACCGGCGAAGCTCCATTGCAGCGCCAGAGTTGCAACCGCCATGGCCGTCGCGGTCGTCATCACAGTGCCGGCGATGCTCCTACGCAGCACCGGCGGGCGCACGCGATGCTCCATCGTAGCCGGCGGCCACGCTCGGAGGCTCCATTGCAGCACACCGCGCTCGCCTAGCCGATCTCCATGGATGTTGCTTTTGCAGCAAAACGCCGCCGTCCCCGCAAAAGCAGCATGGTTAATGTTGGGGCGGGCTGTACGGCAACGGTGGCGGTGGTCAGCGACGGGGAGCTTGCAGCCTGTTTTTTGGGAGAGGTTGCAGGGTAGTAGCAGTCGTGTGTAACGGCGGCGGTGGTTGGGAGAGATAGCAGCACCTTAGGAAGAAGAACGCTCTGAGGAGAAAAACGTGTGGACGAGAGCCTTCGCGTGAAGATAACGCTACGAGGAGAAAGCGGTGGGTGGGTCCGTAGGGGCCGCGTGTCGCTCGCTCGAGGGGGCTTACGATCGCGTGGGATCATCCGGTTGTTTCTAAACCTTTTCCTTATAATAATCTCCTACGACTTTTCTTTGCACTTCGACAATGTTTCGACCTCACTTGTAGGCGTACTCCTACGAGAGAGAGGTTTTTGGAGTGCACTTGGAGACGCCACAGATTGATACTGACAGTTAGCATTATGCTGTAGGGATTCTTGATCGGCCGCACCGCCACGACAGAATCACCGTATCACCAAGCTTCCGTGTCCGTGCTGCTTTTGCTCTCCACAACACCATGCTGGTGAAGTTGCGCCCGCGCAAGATCATGAGGCAGGGCCAGAGCCACCACCGACTCTTCCTCACTTTTCTGTCCGTGCTGCTGCTGCTGCTCACAGCCTCGGCCGTGGCCGACAGCACGTTGACGCAGCGGAGGGCCATCGGCGGCGACCAGAGGCTGGCCTCGCCCGGCGGCGCGTTCCAGCTCGGCCTCTTCTCCGTCGCCAACAACACCAGGTGGTCTTCTCGGCATATGGTTCACCGCGTCCCCGGGCGTCCTGGTCTGGGTCGCCAACCGCGATTGCCCGCTCGACACCTCGTCTTCCGGCATAGTCGCGCTCAGCGGCCGAGGGGACCTCTTGCTCCTCGACGCCGCCCGCAATAACGAAACCATCTGGTCGTCGTCCAACTCCTCGGCCGCGGTGGTGGCGCAGCTCCGCGACGACGGCAACCTGGTGCTCGCGGACGCGGCCGGCGCCGTCCAGTGGCAAAGCTTCGATCACCCGACCAACACGTTCCTCTCCGGGTCGTGGGCCGGGCAGGACCTCCGGACCGGCGCCGTGTGGTCCGCCTCGTCGTGGCGCGGCGCCGACGACCCGTCGGCCGGCGACTTCCGGTACGTGATGGACACGCGGGGCTCGCCGGAGCTGCACGTCTGGAGGAACGGACGTAAGACGTACCGGACGGGCCCGTGGAACGGGGTGCGGTTCAGCGGCTGCCCGGGCATGACCACCTTCGAGGACCTGGTCGAGTTCCGGTTCACCCACACGGCCGACGAGGTGTCCTACGTGTACCGCGACCGCGTCGGCTCGCCGGTGTCCCGCATGGTCCTGATCGAGTCCGGCGAGGTGCAGCGCCTGGTCTGGAACGCCGCGGCGCTCGAGTGGAGCGTCTTCTGGTCGGTGCCGAGGGACCAGTGCGACATCTACGGCACGTGCGGCCCGTTCGGCGTGTGCAACGCCGTCGGCACCGTGGTGTGCGGCTGCATCAGGGGGTTTCTGCCGAGGTCGCCGGCGGAGTGGCGCATGCGGAACGCGTCCGGCGGGTGCGCCCGCAGCACGCCGCTGCAGTGCAGTGGCAAGGGCGGGGGCAGCGACGGGTTCTACGCCCTGCGCGGCGTGAAGCTGCCGGAGACGCACGGCAGCAGCGTGGACGCCGGCGCGACGCTCGCGGAGTGCGGGCGGAGGTGCCTGTCCAACTGCTCCTGCACGGCGTACGCCGCGTCGGACATCCGTGGCGGCGGGACCGGGTGCATACAGTGGTTCGGCGAGCTCATGGACACGCGCTTAGGCGACGACGGCCAGGATCTGTTCGTCAGGCTGGCAATGTCTGAACTTCGCCAAGGTAATTACTCTACAGTCTACACTCCTCTGCATGGATCGCTAGAACCAGATCAATTTGACCCACAAAGATTTGTCACAGTATGCTAGTACTCCGTCCCATAATGTAAGTATGGGACGGAGGGATTATGTTTCATCCAAATTTTAATCACCTTATCTGTTTGTTTTTTTACATCAATTCATCTTATCT
Source organism: Elymus sibiricus (assembly GCA_039707655.1). Taxonomy (NCBI): domain Eukaryota; kingdom Viridiplantae; phylum Streptophyta; class Magnoliopsida; order Poales; family Poaceae; genus Elymus; species Elymus sibiricus. Next base: position 42,038,563 of record CM077670.1, read on the forward strand.
GTTCTGATGAGGTAGGGGAAGGATGGTCTGGTCGGGGTTTTCTGCAAAACTAGAGTAGAGTGGTTGGGGCCTTTTTACAAAAAAAAATGTCATAGCTTATTTCGCATGGTCAGAATGACGGATGACAGATACACCATCATCACAAACCGCTAGGATTAGAGATAAGTCCTTTACCTTGACTTCAGTTACCGATTAGACAAAACAAAACATGTTGTATCTTTCGGTTGAAGTCATGAAATCAGACTTTTTGAGCTACCAGTTAAACAAAAACAATTCATCTTGTAACTATTGGTTGAAGTCATGAAATCAGATTTTTTTTGTTCATGAACAAAATGTTATTTCCAGTAGGTAAGGATCTTGTCAATCACCTACCAAGACATTATGATGCACCTTACTTTCCTACCACAGTGGCTTAAGAGTACACAATTTTCGTGCGTTTAACTCGTTGTTGCGCCTGCATCTTAATTCAGAGACAACAAATACCAACAGGCTCATTGTGGTCGTTGCCGCTGTGATAACAGCGTTTGCATTGCTTCTGCTATCGCTTGGCTTCTTGATCTGGAGAAAGATCCGGCAGCGCAGTAAGCAAGGTGAGTCAGAGTCCTTTGTGAGTTCATTTCAAGAGGATAACCTGAAACTACTGTTTGCTCTATGTACTGTGGCTTCCTTCTCCATTTTTCAGTCACCAACAAATTTGATGACATCGTGAGAGGCGATTGTCCGACGTACCATCTTGAAACCCTTAGAGCCGCCACCGACGGATTCTGCCCCAAAAATGAAATAGGGCGCGGTGGCTTCGGCACAGTTTACAAGGTGATAATGCTTGTAAAACCCATGTAAAAATTTCCTATGCTCATGTAGACGACATGTGGATAGTACTCGGCTTGTTGTACTTGTATGACAAATGTCTGATTGATTAACTGGATTTCCTTTGTCAGGGTCAAATGGCAGATGGCCAGGAAGTTGCAGTGAAGAAGCTGTCAGCAGGGAACAGAGTGCAAGGCATGAAGGAGTTCAAGAACGAGGTGGACCTGATCGCCAAGTTGCAGCACCGCAACCTCGTACGCCTGCTCGGCTGCTGCATCCACTACTCGGAGAGGATACTGGTCTACGAGTACATGAGCAACAAGAGCTTGGACACCTTCATTTTTGGTATGTATGACGTGTCCGACTGACTGCAATATACCAGTTACTACCATTTATGATGAGAAATTCAACTGCGTGAATTCGCCAACAGATCCGAGGAGACGCGCCACCTTGAGCTGGAAGACTAGGATGGACATCATCTTCGGCATTGCCAGAGGGCTTCTCTACCTTCACCAGGACTCGAGGCACACGATGATCCACCGAGATCTTAAGGCGGCCAATGTTCTCCTCGACCGGGACATGGTGGCCAAGATATCGGATTTCGGAATCGCCAAGTTGTTCAGCAGCATCGGTGACCATCAGGTCACGGAAAGGATTGTTGGGACATAGTAAGAACTGCAAACCTTGCATAACACAAACAGTTGACAAGTACTATAGTTACCTCGACTTTTTGTTTCTTTTCAAGTGTATCCTCGCCCGATTTCTTGACTCATTATGCATGACACCCATGTGTGGCGGCAGTGGTTACATGTCACCGGAATACGCCATGGACGGCATGGTATCATTCATGCAGGACGTGTATAGCTTCGGTGTGCTATTGTTGGAGATCATCAGAATTGCCGCTTGCAACTGAATTCAAAATGAGTTTTGTGTGATTTAATAAATTTCATCCGAACTCAAAATACCATGCTTAGACGGCCTAAGTCTCAACCCCGTTTGTTTGAACCTAGGAACACATCATGATGGGATCACACTGAATCCCACAATGGCATTGACAAGCATAATAATCTTTTTTGCAGGCATGGGGGCTATTTGAAGGAAACAAGAGCCTCGAACTCCTTGACCCAGCCCTGAGGGAAGGTTTCAGCCCGGCGGAGCTAGAGCAGGTGGCTACATGCATCCAGGTAGGGCTATTGTGTGTTCAGGAGAGCCCGAGCCAACGACCGCAAATGGCTGCAGTAATACCCATGTTGTCGCACCAACAAGCACCGGGGCGGCCGCTTCGACCTGTGGTCTGCATGCCCGTGAGCACACTGGCGGAGTTTCCTGACGTGCCGGAGGACACGTCTGGCAACGTTGAGCTGACCATCACAGACCTTGAAGGACGGTAGGATGACTCCAGGGCAAGCTAGAACCGAAGTATGGAGGCGTCACTACTACAAAACTGGCTATAGCCAATATCCATATTAGTGGCGCACCATGGTGGTGGTGCGCCACTGCTATATAGCAATGGCGCACCAGAAACAGGTGCGCCATTGTTATTTTTTTAGTAGTGGCGCACCACCTGAGCAGTGCGCCATTGCTATTTTTTTTGCCCACCCCCCCACCCCACCAGACATAGCAATGGCGCACCACACCTAGGTGCGCCATTACTATGTACCTTAGTAATGGCGCACCTTGGTGTGGTGCGCCATTGCTATGTCTGGTGGGGGGTGTGTGTCTGTGTGCGTGAGACATAGTAATGGCGCACCCTCCCTGGTGCGCCATTGCTAGGGTTAGCAATGGCGCACCAGGGAGGGTGCGCCATTACTATGTCTCACGCACACAGACACACACCCCACCACACACACACAGACACCCAACCCCCCCCCCCCCCCCCCCCCTTGGATCGCCTTTTCAGTTTGAAAAAAAATAAAAGAAAATGATAAATGATTCAAAAAAATTCAAAAAAATAGATGCCGATGTGTTATGTGTTCTAGTTGTTACAAAAATTAACAAAGATGAATTTTGAATTTTTTTGCAAAAAAAAACCGCCGTGTTTCGGTAAAATGGCCGTAACTTTTGCACACGACCTCCGATGAAAAAGTTTTCTATATGAAAAAGATACTACTCGAAAAGTTACATCCGAATTTGACAGGCTTCGCCCGTTATCGATTTTTTAGAATCCTCAAAAACCTAACAGAAAATAAGTTACAGCCATTTTAAGATCTGCAGGCAAAAAAATTAAAAAATTAAAAAAAGTTAGCAGTGGCGCACCAATGCATAGTGCGCCACTGCTAACTTTCCCGCCTTCCAAATTCAAAAAAATTAAAAAAAAGTAATGGCGCACCATGGGGTGGTGCGCCATTGCTATGGTACATAGTAATGGCGCACCACACCTAGGTGCGCCATTACTATGTACCATAGCAATGGCGCACCACCCCATGGTGCGCCATTACTATGTCACAGCCCCACCACGTGCGCACCCACCCACCCCTCTCCTTCCTCTCTCCTTATCCCCATCCCCCTCCCTCCTCCTCCCTTCTCCTTCCCCGTCTCCCTTCCCCTTCTTCCTCCCTTCCCCTTCATTCTTCTCCTCCTCTCCTCCACTCCATCTCCTCCTCTCCTCCACTCCATCTCCTCCTCTCCTCCTCTCCTCCTCTCCATCTCCTCCTCTCCGGCGACCTCCTCCTCCTCAAGGTGCTCCTCCTCCGGTGACTTCCTCCTCACGGCCGGTGCTCCTCCTCCGGCGACCTCCTCCTCCCTCCTCTCCTCCTCACGGTGCTCCTCCTCCTCCCTCCTCTCCTCCTCACGGTGCTCCTTCCTCTCCTGCTCACGGTCCTCCTCCTCTCCGGCGACCTCCTCCTCCTTCTCCGGCGACCTCCTCCTCCTCTCCGGCGACCTCCTCCTCCTCTCCGGCGACCTCCTCCTCCTCCTCTCCGGCGACATCCTCCTCCTTCTCCGGCGACATCCTCCTCCTCTCCGGCGACCTCCTCCTCCTCCCTCCTCTCCTCCTCACGGTCTCTCCTCCCTCCTCCCTCCTCCTCTACTTCCGGCCACATGTGGAGCCAAAAATTTGAAAAAAATTTAACCAAAAAAAACGAGGCAAAAAAATTTAACCAGGTCGAGAACGAAATTTGAAAAAAATTTAACCAAAAAAAACGAGCCAAAAAAATGAGCCAGATCCAAATTCAAAATTCAAAAATAGCAATGGCGCACGGTGGGGGTTAGACGGTGCGCCACTACTATTTTCCCGCCTTCAAAATTCAAAAAAAATCAAAAAAAAAAAAAGAAAAAAAAAATTACCAGTGGCGCACCTGTAGCAATAGTAATGGCGCACCAGAGGTGCGCCACTGTTACCTGCAATACTAATGGCGCACCAGAGGTGCGCCATTAGTATTTCTTATTAGTGGCGTGGTAATAGTGGCGCACCTATGGTGCGCCATTAATACCCAAAAGTGGTGCGCCACTAATGTGCTTTTTTCTAGTAGTGCGTTACTTATGATTTCTCAATGTCATTGGGTAGGACACGTGCATGCAGACCAAAAACATAATGACTGTACAAATCGCAATTCACGCGAGCACACACGCTATGTGTATATGGTTCAATGCCATGTGGCTTTGTAGTATTCTTTTTTTGAAACATGTGTTTGTAGTATTTTACAACATCACATGAGACCCACCTGGCCACCTTATAAGTTGTTCTCTACCTCTTTGCCTTAGCAATGTGGGACTTTGTGTTGGCCATTGTTTTGGAATTTCAGAATTTTTAGAGTGGGCCTCATGCACACATGGGCCATCCTGTCACTTCAATGAAACAGGTGGAACTTGTGTGAAGTTCTTTGTTGTTGGACAGAGGAAGCAAGCTTGCTCGAGTTGAACTTCCGCCGGTGCTGGTTTCGGCTAGGTGTATGCTCAACCTTAAACGTTTAGGGCAAGTACAATAATGGGCTTATAGTACGCTTATATGGCATTTTTGCCTACGTAGAGAGACATGGAAAACTGAGAAGAGTGGGCTCTCATGCAAGAGACTAGCTATATGCTAACTTCTAGGCAAATACAATAAATGCAAATAAAGAGAAAGAGAAATGCTTAGAAAAAGTATTAATCTTATAGCCTACCTTACTATATGAGTGAGTATAGTAGATGACCAAAAGTCCCCTTCTACTCCCGAGCTCATTCGAGCTCGGGATGAACAGTAAAATGCAAAAATAATGAAAAAGATCAAAAAATTCTGAAAAAAATTTGGTGCAAACTTTGACAAATGTTTTGAGTGCTTGGAAATTTTCATCATGAAATGATATTCTTGGAAGTCATGACAAAAAAAACAAAATCAGAACTCCAAAATGCTTTCATAAATAGCTTTTTTGGAGCATCAATTTTTTTTTTGCCACGACTTCTAGGAATGTAATTTCATGATGAATTTTTGCAGGAACATAAAAAATTTGTCAATGTTTGACACATTCTTTTTAGAATATGTTGATTTTTTAACTATTTTTTTGATTTCACTGTTCATCAGAGAGCATTTGAGCTCGGGATTACATACTCCACATCCATAGATGACACGGCAGCTCCATATAGCCATCAGTTGGCTATACTATTAACCATGCTCTTAGCCGCGAGTACTTTTGTGAGTAGTGTTACTATTGGTTTTCGTGTAGTACTCAAGATTCAAGAGCATTTGCATTCTTTTCTGTATCCTCCCTCTGCCAACTTCACCGCGGCCTTTTGAGATACAACAAAATTAAGCAAATGCTAGAGCCCCACTAAAAATATTAAATACATGAAGTTGTAGTAATATCTATCCATCTTCCCGAGAGATCGACCACATCATCAGGAAAACAAGCTTAGCTAGAAAATGGACCATTGACAACCTCATAACAACTAAATAAAGGAGATCACATACATGCATAACTTGGCTAAATCTCATTGTTATGACACATAGATAGTGCTTCTTAACAACCATGAAAAATAGCAAATACATTTATTCACACAATCTCACAGACAAATATATCATACAACTTAATGTGCTTCCGAATTCCCCTCAATATCTAAGAGATAAATTAGAGGATGAGTTATTCACATGATCTTGAGAAACAACAAGTTGAAAATGAGTAGCTCACGTGCTACAAACTATTTTTTGTTCCGCTTTAATCACCAAAGAGAACCACCTGAATTGTCATGTCAAGTCAAAACATACATTTACAGCAGCATACACATAAACAAAAATTTAGAGCATTGAGCCTAGGAGTAGGACTAATATGTATCTTTACTAACAGTTACTTAATATAGATATATTCTCACTTCGGCATGTTATACTGAAGTGCAAGACATACCGACATAGCTTTGCTCATTCCCGACTCATTTTCAGCTTGTCGTTTCTCGAGATCCCATGACCAACTTGTCCTCTGATTCATCTCTTATATCGTGACAGGAAACGGGAATCGTTTAAGTTGTATGATATATTTGTTTTTTAGATTGTGTTAATAAATGTATTTACCATTTTTCATGGTTGTTAGAAAGCATTATCTATGTGTCATGACAATGAGGTTTAACGAAGTTATGCATCAATGTGATCTCCTTTAATTAGTTGTTATGAGGTTGTCAATGGTCCATTTCTAGCTAAGCTTGTTCTCGTGATGATTTGGCTGATCTCTCGGGAAGATGGATAGATACTACTACAACTTCATGTATTTACTATTTGTAGTGGGGATCTAGTTTGCTTAATTTTGTCGTATCTCAAAAGGCCTAAGTGAAGTTGGCGAAGGGGGATACGGAAAAGAATGCAAATGATGTTGAATCTTGAGCATTACACGAAAACCAATAGTAACACTACTCACAAAAGTACCGGAAGCTAAGTGTTTCCCTTGTTTAAGGTTGAGCGTACGCCTGGCCGAAACCAATGCTGGTACATAAACAAGTGAGAAGTCGTTCTGAGACAGAGGTCGGAAGTTCAGCCCGACCATGCTTGCTTCCTGCGTCCAACAACAAAGAATTTCACACAAGTTTCATCTGCTTCATTGAAGTGATATGATGGCCAATGTGTGCATGAGGCCCACTCTAAAAATTCTGAAATTCCAAAGCAATGCCCAACACAAGTTTTAGTCACACATTGCCAAGGCAAGGAGGCAGATATCAACTTATAAGGTGGCCAGGTGGGTCTCATATGACGTTGTAAAATACTACAAACACATGTTCCAAAAAAAAATACTACAAACCCACATAGCATTGAACCACATACACATATATAGCGCGTGTGTTCGTCTGAATTGTGACATGTACAATCATTATGTTTTTGGCGTGCATGCACGTGGCCTACCCAATAACATCGAGAAAGTCATCAGTAACGTCTCCAATCTTCGGTTCCAGCTTGCCTTGCATCCACCTTACCGTCCTTCAAGGTTTGTGATGGTCAGCTCGACGTTGCCGGATGTGTCCTCCTGCACGTTGAGAAGGTCCGCAATAGTGTTCACAGGCATGCAGACCACCGGCCGAAGTGGTCGTTCCAACGCCTGTTGGTGCGACATCATGGGTATTACGGCAGCCATTTGCGGACGTTGGCTCGGGCTCTCCTGAACGCACAGTAGACCTACCTGGATGCACGTCGCGGCCTGCTCTAGCTCCGCCAGGCTGCAGCCATCACACACGGCTGGGTCAAGGAGCTCGAGGCTCTTGTTTTCCTCGAATAGCATCCATGCCTGCAAAAAGATTATTGTGCTTGTCAATGCCATTGTGGGATTCAATGTGATTCCATCATGATGTATTTCTTGGTTCAAACAAACGGGGTTGGGACTTTGGCTGTCTAGGCACGCTATTTCAAGTTTGTATGAAATTTATAAAATCACACAAAACTCATTTTGACTGTTTGAATTTAGTTGCACGAGGTAATTCACTACTTACATGAGCTATGAGGTTGAAACTCCGTTGGTTCCTCCTGCCACTGATGATCTCTAGCAACAGCACACCGAAGCTGTACACGTCTTGCATGAACGAAACCATTCCGTCCATGGCGTACTCCGGTGACATGTAACCGCTGCCGCCACATATGGGCGTCATGCAAAATCAGTGAAGAAATCGTGCGAGGATACACTTGAAAAGAAAATGAAAAAGTAAAGGTAACTATAGTACTTCTCCACTGTTTGTGTTATGCAAGGTTTGCAGTTCTTACTATGTCCCAACAATCCTTTCTGTGACCTGATGGTCACCGATGCTGCTGAAGGAGCTTGGCGATTCCAAAATCTGATATCTTGGCCACCATTTCCCGGTCGAGGAGAACGTTGGCCGCCTTGAGATCTCGGTGGATCATCGTGTGCCTCGAGTCTTGATGAAGGTAGAGAAGCCCTCTGGCAACACCGAAGATGATGTCCATCCTAGTCTTCCAGCTCAAGGTGGCGCGCCTCCTCGAATCTGTCAGTGAATGCATACAATTGAATTTCTCAGCATAAGTGGCAGTAACTGGTATGCTGCAGTCAGACAGACACGTCATACGTACCGAAAATGAAGGTGTCCAAGCTCTTGTTGCTCATGTACTCGTAGACTAGTATCCTCTCGGAGGAGTGGATGCAGCAGCCGAGGAGGCGTACGAGGTTGCGGTGCTGCAGCTTGGCGATCAGGTCCACCTCGTTCTTGAACTCCTTCAGACCTTGCACATTGTTCCCTGCTGATAGCTTCTTCACTGCAACTTCCTGGCCATCTTCCATTTGGCCCTGACAAAGAAAATCCAGGTAATCAATGAGACATTTGTCATACAAGTACAACATGGCGACTACTATCCGCATGTTGTCTATACGAGCATAGGAAATTTTTAGTCTGATTTCACATGGGGTTTACAAGCATTATCACCTTGTAAACAATGCCGAAGCCACCGCGCCCTATTTCATTTTTCGGACAGAATCCGTCGGTGGCGGCTCCAAGGCTTTCGAGATGGTCCGTCGGACACTCGCCTCTCACCATGCCATCAAACTTGGTGACTGAAAAATGGAGAAGGAAGCCACAATACATGAGCAGTAGATAGAGCAAGTAGTAGTTTCAGGTTATCCTACCGAAACAAACTCAGCAAGGACGCCGACTCACCTTGCTTACTGCGCTGCCAGTTCTTTCTCCAGATCACGAGGCCAAGCGATAGCAGAAGCAATGCAAATGCTGTTATCACCGCGGCAATGATCATGGCGAGCTTGTTGGTCTTGGTTGTCTCTAAATTAAGATGCAGGCACAATGTAAACACATGAAAATCGTGCACTCCTTAAGCCACTGTACTAGTAAGGTGCGTCATAATGTGTGAGCTTGACATGTTTGTCCTGGTATAGTATTGACAAGGTCCTTACCTCCAGGGAGTGAAAATATCATTATGTTCATGAACAAAATGTCTAATGTCTTGACTTCAACCAAAAGTTACAACACGAATTGTTTTTGTCTAACTGGTAACACAAAAAGTCTAATTTCATGACTTCAATTGAAAGTTACTACATGAATTATTTTTGTCTGATTGGTAACTGAAGTCAAGCTAAAGGAGTTATAATATCTCTACTCTTACCCGTTGGTGATGATGGTGTGTTTGACATCCATCATTTCTGACCATCCTATCTGCATCTAACATGTGAGAAATAATTTCTGTCATTTTTGTAAAAAGACCCTACCACTCCACTCCACGTTTGCAGAAACCTCTTAGTCTAACCCTACCTCATCCGAACAGATAAGATGAATTGATGTAAAAAAAAGAAGATAATGTGAATAAAATTTGGGTGAAACATAACATAGCAATGGTGATATATACTGAAATTAAGGTGATTTTAAAAAGGTTTGTGATGATATATTAGTCTATTTTGGATGTTGGATCCGAAGCAAAGATAGTGTAGAGTGTTTAGTTAATTACCTAGGTGAAGGTCAGACATTGCCAGCCTGACGAATAGATCCTGTCCGTCTTCAATGAAGCGCGTGTCCATGAGCTCGCCGAACCACTGTATGCACCCGGTCCCGCCACCTCGGATGTCCGAGGCGGCGTACGCCGTGCAGGAGCAGTTGGACAGGCGCCTCCGGCCGCACTCCGCGAGCGAGGCGCCGGCGTCCACGCTGCTGCCGTGCGTCTCTGGCAGCTTCACGCTGCGCAGCGCGTAGAACCCGTCGCCGCCCCCGCCACCGCACTGCAGCGGTGTGCTGCGGGAGCACCCGCCGGACGCGTTCCGCATGCGCCACTCCGCCGGCGAACTTGGCAGGAACCCCCTGATGCAGCCGCACATCACGGCGCCGACCGCGTTGCACACGCCGAACGGGCCGCACGCGCCGTAGATGTCGCACTGGTCCCTCGGCCCTGACCAGAAGACTCGCCACACCGCGCCGTCCCAGACCATGCGCTGCATCACGCCGGACTCGTTCAGGACCAGGCGAGACACCGGCGAGCCGACGCGGTCGTGGTACATGTAGGAGACCTCGTCGGCGGTGTGGGTGAACCGGAACTCGACCAGGTCCTCGAAGGTGGTCATGTCCGGGCAGCCGCTGAACCGCAGCCCGTTCCACGGGCCCGTCCGGTACCTCTTGCGTCCGTTCCTCCAGACATGCAGCTCCGGCGAGCCCCGAGTGTCCATCACGTACCGGAAGTCGCCGGACGACGGGTCGTCGGCGCCGCGCCACGACGTGGCGGACCACACGGCGCCGGTCCGGAGGTCCTGCCCGGCCCGCGACCCGGAGAGGAACGTGTTGGTCGGGTGGTCGAAGCTTTGCCACAGCACGACCCCGGCCGCGTCCGCGAGCACCAGGTTGCCGTCGTCGCGGAGCTCCGCCACCACCGCGGCCGCCGAGGAGCTGGACGACGACCAGATGGTTTTGTTACCGCTGGCGGCGTCGAGGAGCACGAGGTCGCCTCGGCCGCTGAGCGCGACTATGCCGGAGGACGAGGCGTCGAGCGGGCAATCGCGATTGGCGACCCAGACGACGGCGCCCGGGGAGGCGGTGAACCATATGCCGAGAAACCACCTGGTGTTGTTGGCGACTGGCGAGGGAGAAGAGGCCAAGCTGGAAGATGCCGCCCGGCGAGGCCAGCCTCTGGTCGCCGCCCATGGCCGTCCGCTGCGTCAAGGTGCTGTCGGCGACGGCCGAGGCTGTGAGAAGCAGCACGGACAGAAAAGCGAGCAAGAGCCGGTGGCGGCTCTGGCTCGGCCTCATGATCTTTTGCGCGCGCAGCTTCACCGAGAGTAGGGGAGGGGAGTGCAGCAACCAATAAGTCGCTCAGCACTAAAGCAAGCTTGGTGATATCCCCGTGATTTGACCATTTCACGCTGGAACTGGGCCGGCTGTCGTTGTGGTGCGGCGATCAAAGAATTCTACGTATTGCCTTAGCAATGTGTGAGTGTGGCTGAACCTTGTGTTAACGAAATCATTAACTAAGGAGCACTCTTGGTAAATGTCACTCTCACTTTTACAGGTTGCGACAAATGGCGCATTGAGTTTTCCCTTTTTTTCGTAGATCCGTTTATTCAAAACGTTTTATCTTTTATACCGTGCGTTCAAATCTCGAACCATTTTCATCGTTGGATTTCTCGCGCCGAGATTTTCAAAATTAGATCTCATGTTGATAGGTTTTGACGGAAAAAAATCACGAAAAAAACGGACGAAAAACCGAACCGGGAGCACGTTTTTTTTTTCCTTTTCGAAAGAGGCACGACCATGTCTCTTGCGAAAGCAAATTTGTGCCTCTCGCAGAAGCAAACCCGTGCCTCTCGCGGAAGGAAAAAACGTGTGTTTTTTTCCGAGAGACACGGACGTGCCTCTCGCGGAAGCAAATCCGTGTTTCTTGCGGAAGCAAACCCGTGCCTCTCGCGGAAGAAAAAAAAATGCGTTTTCTTTTTTCGTTTCCAAGATGCACAGCCGTGCTGGAAGACGAAGAAGAGGCCGAGCTGGAAGACGCCGCCGGGCGAGGCTAGTCCACCGCCCGGTGCGTCAAGGTGCTTTCGGCGACGGCCTAGGCTATGAGAAGCAGCACAGACAGAAAAGCGAGCAAGTGCCGCCGGCGGCTCATGATCTGGCTCGGCCTCAGACTACCCATAGTAGGAAGTAACATATGTATGGTGTCATGCAACACTTCATTTATTAAGTCGTAGACTCATCTTGTCTTGATATGTGTGATGTTACTCATAGTATGAGTAACTAGCTACGTTACTCCCTCCGTCCGGGTTTAAAGGGCCTCTGAGCCAGCTAAGCGCGTCCCTATTTCCAGTCCCTCGTCCCGGTTCTCTAAGAGAATTATTACTAGCAATTAGTATTGCATGCATGCAGAAAGTAATGACCAAAGGATGGACCAATAAGACGTGGAGTATGGGGCTGCATGCATGTTTATCCAGAAGAGAGAGAAGGAAACTCCTCGATTTTAGAGGACAGTTACTGCTCACACGCCATAACTCTGGGCCTCTAATTGGTTGTTGACGTGGTTGAGAATTGCATTTTATTTCTCCTTGGTCTCTGCGTTTTGGTTCTTGGGCCCTATTCAATTTGTCTCTTTTCTCATTAATTAGCTGACACATCATTTTTTTTCGTAGGTGTCATCTATGTTACTCTCTATATTACTCTCACTATGGGTAGTCTCATGATCTTGCGCGCGCAGCTTCACCGAGAGTAGTGGAGGGGAGTGCAGCAATCAAGAAGTCGCTCAACACTGAAGCTTGGTGATATCGTGATTTGACCATTTCACGCTGGAACTGGTCCGGCTGTCGTTGTGGTGCCTCAGCAATGTGTGAGAGTAACTGAACCTTGTGTTGGGCATTGCTTTGGAATTTCAGAATTTTAGAGCGGGCCTTATGCACACATGGGCCATCATATCACTTCAGGCCCCGCTTGGAATGGGTCTAGGTATCTAACCAGATACTATAGAGCAGCATAGGGCCGGCCCACAAAATCCGAGGCCATGTGCCAAACTCTAAATCCGGCCTAACTTTCAGTGGTGGAAATATAAAGAAAAAGTTGGACGAGCAAAATTAAAGGAGAGAAAATTTATTCAAATTATGAACCATACGCACTAGTTTTTCAATAGAAAATGTTTCCATTGATTACAAGACAATTAGATAAATATTTTAGTTGCAGTTATAGTTCAAAAAATATTGATTGAATAATTCATGGTACAAGACCATTAACTGCAAATTGCTATAGATTATAGGAAAATTGCGAACTTGAGATGATGCCATGAAGTAAAATTAGGGGAAAGGAAGGAAATTACATGTGTTGCGCGACAACGGCCGGTTGTGTCGTCGCCAACTTCGTTTGCAACAAACAATACGACTTCGCTTGTAGGAAAAATGGAGAGGAGCGAGCTTAGGTCACCGGCTCACCGCTCCTACCTAGATCGCGGCTCTCAAGGTAGTGGGTCACCTCTGCTAGTTGCTTGGGCATGGCCGCATGGGGATTATGGATCATCGCCCTAGGCACTTCTACTCATCGGGATCTTGCGGAGCGTGCCCGTGCTCGGTTGCGTGCCTCCGTTGTCCGCTGCTGTAGCTGCCAATACCTGTAAGCTACTTCACTCTCCGTTCAGGTCACTTTTTTTAGAAACATATGTAATTTTATTCATACTCATAACAATTAAAGGTACATTCATTTGAATCTAAGATTCAAGAAAATACAAAGTAAATTCTATGACTAAGAATGACAATGAGATCTTTTGGAAACACCTTCTTCGTGGTATGCATCTTTTTCGATGGGCTTCTGTTGGGCTTAGTTATGCGTATGTGATGGCCTTAGGCCGGGTTTGGTTTGCTAGCATGTGTAAGTGATGACCTCATGACCGACCTGCTGCTTAGCTTTGGACTGGACAATGCACAATGGGCATAAAAAATTGGGGCCTCTGTAACCTAGGAGCCCTGTGCGGCTGCACAGCCTGCACACCCCTGGGCTCAGCAACATCATCAAGGGGTCAACTAGTGTAGGATCTGGCTTTAGGTGAGATCAATTTTTTTGTAATACAAAGCATGTTAAAAGATTCTGAAAATATTTACAGACACGCATCCATGTTTGAAGTATAACCTTACAAAGCTTCAGCTCCTAATTCGACCTACACTTATAGAAACAAAAAAGACAAAATCGGATATGAATAGTGTCATATTCACCCAAAACTGACACTATTCGTAGTCAAATTTGTTGTTTTTGAATCACCTGTAGATCGACTTTTTTGAGCTATTTTTTTTTCTGGAGCTGTAGAGATGCACCTTAGGTATTTTGTCAAATAATTTCAGAATCTTTCCGGTTGTCTAAATAGGAATTTTTTGGGTTGATCCTACGATCTCACCTAAATGGCAGATTATATTCTAGTTTCCCCCACATCGAGCAGATACACTCCGTAGTGTGCCCAAAAAAAATGCATCAATTTGTCCCAAACACCAAAGAGCAGGTGTGAAGCCAGAACAAATGCTCAATGTGCTCACCTCTATCAAACTATTTGAGTCAAACAAAACAAAGATAGTCCTAAGCAATGGTTTAGCAATAAATTAGTCTGAAATTATTAGGCTCAGCTGAACTTAACCCTAGCATGTTGGCTCCGCCCTTGTCAAAAAGACAGATGTCGAGCGCGCATCATTTTTTGTTCTCTGATCACATTATGTGGCATGGTTTGTCCACCACTACTCCAAACTCTTGAGTAGCGGAATAAATTTAAGGTGTCTTCACTTAAGCTTACTCATGTTCAAACATATGATATGAGAGTTACTGCTTATTCAGAAAAATGAATAAATGAAAAAGATGCATATGCCTATTCTTTCCATTTCCCTTTTGTCTACCACCAAATATTGTTGTTTAATTTCATCAATTGTTAACATCTCAAGGGGAGACATATTATGACACATTTAATGGTTGTGTAATTTAGTGCATTAAACACCCATATGAATTGTAATGATTGTTTCTCTCAGTTGACCCATTTGTGTAATATAAAAGAAAAAACTTATAAACAACTTTTTTTTTACTTCCTCACATACCAATCAATCAATATATGAAGTTTGTTCATTCGAGTTTTATAGTTTAATGTATTTTTGTCATGCTAGAGCACATCTTCGCAGTTGCAGTCGTGCTAGGCCTCCCACGCTGCCCGATGTAGAATTTCTCTAGCGCGGTTTTGCCACGCTGAACTCCTCGAGGTGCTTCGCATCCTGCCACAAAGCAGCAGCTTTTTGCATGGAGAGCTTGAGCTCATCTAGCGCTGCTATGGCCCTGACCTCGGACCCACCTCCTCTTCTCTTCTCCGCCAATGAACCGGTTGCTAAATGAATTTGTGTTTGGCATGGCCGTATGATGCGCAACCACAGCTCCTCAAGCACGTTGATCGAGTGGTGATGAGCAATCATAAACGCTGGTCAGGAGACTGTGGACATCAAGGCATGTACCAAGGTCATCAGGTAGCCGGTTTGAGACCAGTCATTTGATATCTTTGTATGTTTAGCAATCGAACTTTGACGTCTGGAATCAATTATTTGTCCAATTCTTGTAATTGTTGAAGCTGATTCTATGACTGGACGCATGGGTCACTTGTTGATTTGGTCTCACTCGATTTTGTTTGATGTATGGACCAATTCCTTGGCTGAGTGCTAATCTTGGTCTATTGATTTGTGATTGTTCAGATCTAAATGTTTCTATACATGGATTTGTAAATTGAAACTTCAAAGTGAAACCCTTTATGTGGCTAAATTCTTGCATAGTATTTTCATTGTAAATGGATCACCGGATGCAACGCAATTTTATGCCCAAACACCATTTTTCAGGGAAAAATACTACAATTGTGACCAAAGGGTCTCTACTGTGACAAGTAAACTATATGCATAGTACAGTTTACACCAGTGAAATAACACTCTACTCCCAAGCTGGACCTTAGGCAATAACAACCAGCGTACCGACGATATGCTTCCAGATGGAAGAGGTTTTTTGCTGACACAAGTAAATGTTAGCGAAAAATTGCTGCAATCTATGGGAATCCACACGAAAAGCTTAAACTAGACTTCACAAAAGAGAGAGAACGAAAACAGCAAGACCATGCAAATTAAAAGATAGATTAGTCGCGCACAACGAACTGGTCGTCAGGACACTGAAATATGTGACTCCCGCAAATACCTAGCAACTGAATTAAATGGTGAATACAGTGATGCACCAAACATGACTTGTCCTTGAAAAGTGGTTGCCCCAGGACCAAAGCAATCATCCGGTGCTCAAACTTCCTGAGAACCTGCACGCCGGCTGTATTGCGGTCTATCCAGCATCACTCCAAATGTCTGAGTAAGAGAGTAAATTTTAGTTATCTACATTTTGGTTTCCATGTTCAAACTAATGAAATATGATATGCAAGGTTCCCCAAATAAAGAAACACAATTTAGATTGTTGCACACCTTTACTCTCTGGCGGAATGGAAATCCTTTTCCTGATACCTCTCATCCTTATGCCGACAGAAATGAAGTGAAATGGAAGACCCTGAACTACAATTTCCACACATTATGTCTTTGTTGTAGCATACTAGTTTGTTCCTTTCCTATGTTTCACATTGAACAATATATATAGCCAAGATGGGAAGAAAGGCGTATGTATATCTAGACAAGTGGACCCGGCATTGACGCACAGTCGTACACCATTTAAAAATGCCAACAGAGCTGCTTATACCAGTAATAAAAGGAATAAATACAAAAGGTATATATGATTAATGTTTCCCTTTTCCTTATCCTTTTGTGTCAGTGCAAAATACGGTTGCTTAATTTCAACAATGGTTTTGATATTTTAAAAGGACACATCAACATCCTATGATCTAATTATTCTCTGGGTAATTCGAGGCCTCAGTTACCCATGTGAATTATGAAGCCCGCTCTTCTGAGCCGGCCCATTTGTTTTGGAAAGTAAGAAATTTACCGAAAAAGGCTTTCGCCCCGTTTTATATATAAAGCAACGACCAGAGATACAAATCCGGATACAACACGCCACCAACCCACACAACACACACACCCAAGGCAAGATACAAGGGTGCCGATGCACCGCAACACTACCAATCGACCACCAAGCACACTACCAAAAGGAACCACTTGGGGCCGACGAGGACCTTCCGAGACCTAGTCACCGAGAAGAAGTGAAGCAGGACAAGAAAGTAAGAAATTAAGAAGCTTACAAACAATACTTTGCATCATCATCACATACTAATCAATATTGCCTAAAAAACATACTAATCAATAATCTCATATGAAGCCTGTCCCTTTGAGCTTTACAATTTGGGAATTTTCTAAGATTTTCTCCTGCACTTTTCATCTCATACGACACATGTAAATTAGAATGGGTGTGACCATTGCCTCGACGATTTGAGGTCATGCATTTCTCCTGTGTGGATGGATCCTTCTTCCAGAGCTTTACCTCCCATACCTTGAAATCCATTTCAGCACAAATATTTTGGTTAATCGTTACATAATTTATTCTAAGCAATTCATAGTCATAAGCACATAAAGAAAGTAGTTTTAACAGTTCTGTCAGTACTGATGAGCTCACGAATAAAGTCGTTGGTCAAGATCAAAATATTATTTTGCATTAATTTTCTCTTAAGCGAACAGTACTTGCAGTTTATTTATGACATGCATGCCTGTTACTCTGCTAACTATCTTACAGTCACTGAGAAAGAGATATCTAAGCGTATTTTTAATAGTCAATCAAACTTGATATCTAAGCGTATATGTGAACATTGTATAGCCAATTTCTTGCGTACGTAGTACTTTCATTGTATTTTGGATAACTGGATTCAAGGATAGTTTACCCAAACACCATTTACGAGGGAAAATATTACAGTTATGAACTCGTTACAAGTCAAGTACAAGCATAGTACAGTTCACACCGGTGACCGCCTAATGAAAATTACACCAGTGGAAGAATACTCTACTGCCCAGCAAAAGAAAAAGAACAATGTACTGCACTGCACTACCAAGCGGGCAGTGACCATAGAGGTAGTCACTTAAAACGGTTTACACTGACATCAGAGGAGCCCTACTCTGATTTGCATGGCCTGACCGACTGAAGTAGTTGTTGAGAGTTAGTATTCGGTTTGCCAAGTTTAGGGGCATCGATTTGGGATGTCATCCATTTGTGTCAAACACTAAATAACATCAACAAGTAGAGATATCAGGAACTATTGGATGCGCCATTTGACAGAGTAAAGTAGTTGCTTAATTATCTTCATTTTAGTTTTCATGTTCAAACTATTGGAATGATATGCCAGCTTCCTCAAACAAAGGAACACGATTTAGATTGTTTCCCACCGTTACTCTCCGGCAGAATGGAAATCCTTTTCCAGATATATACCTCACATCCTTATGCCGGCAGTATGGACTAAAATTGAAAGACCATGAAACAGAATATCCACACCCGATGCCTTTTCTCTGTCTGGCTCTTTTGTTCATGTTTTGTGTTTCACGTTGGACAATATATATAGCCAAGATGGGAAGAAAGGAATATGTATATCTGAAGTTCTCAACAAGTGGACACCGCATTGACGACAGTCGTACACTATTTAAAAATGCCCACAGATCTGCATATATAATTAAAAGAACAGATCCAAGGGGTATATATGACTAATATTTTCTTTTCCATTTCCTTTCGTATCACTGCTAAATATTGTTGCTTAATTTCAGATATGGTTATCATTTTTTCAAGGAGACCGACATCCTATGACCTACTTATACGTATACATGAGGTAATTCTTGGCATCATTTTTTCGAAAAAGAAAATTTAAGTGACTCAGTTATCGCATCAAGGCAATAGAAACAACGCAGAGTTCATATACCAGGCATCTGCATAGTAAGATGCACACATGACACATTCCAACAAAGTACCTAACACATAAAAGAGTAAAAACATAAAACTTGACAACAAAAAAAGAACAACCTAAGATGCTGGAGGACCGATCCGAAAACTAAACCACCATCAATTACCCATATGAATTATGAAGCTCGATCTTCTGAGTTGGTCCATTTGTATTGATATGTAAGAATCTAAGAAGCTTGCAAACAGTACTTTACATCATCATCACATATCAATAGATAGTCCCATATGAAGCTTGTCCCTTTGAGTTTTACAGTTACGATTGTTTTTCAAGATTTTCTAATGTGCTTATTTTTCTTCTCATCGAGCACATGTAAATCACACATGAGTGTGGCTGTTGCCTCGGCAATTTGAGGTCATTCTCCAGTGTGGATGGATCCAACTTCCGGAGCTTTACCTTCCATACCTTCAAACCCAATTCAGCACAGCTATTTTGTTTAATGATTAGATCATTTATTCTCTGTAATTTCGTAATGATAAACACCTAAATAAAATAGATTTTACGGTACCGCCAGTGCTAGTGAGCTCAGAGACAAGTTGTCGTGTGTTTCATCTCAGTATCAAAATATATATTTCGCATTATTATTTTTCTTAAGTGTCGAACAGAAGTTGATGTTTATTTAATTATGCAATGTCTGTTACTCTGCTAGCTAGCTTACAGTGCACTGAGACAGATATATACATAAATGCATTTCCAACCACTTCGCAAAAAAAAAAATGCATTTCCGACCGTCAAATTTGGTATTAGCATTATTTCTTCTCAATAGCGATAAGACGAACCCATTTTAGTTACCTTACTGTTCTTTTAAAGTAACAATAAAAAATAGAGTGCTCCAGTTTTTACCCCTTACTTTGTCATTTTTTTGCACCTTTACATCTCCAATAAAAAATCTGTGCGCACAGAGATGTCTTCGTTTTATATTTTAAGATGAAACTATTGAAATCCTGATTTTGTGAAACAAAGAAACGCGGTACAGAACTTTTCGCACCTTTACTGATTGGCACAGTGGATATCCTTTCCCTGATGCCTCCCATGCTTACGCACACAGACTCATTGAAAATAAAAATACCATGAAACTTGATATGTCTGCATTGTACCTGATATTTTTTCCTCGTATGTGCTGATCTCTTATTCCCCTTCAAATCCATTCCAGCAACAACTATTTCGTTTAATTTCTAGCATACTTCTTTCAGATTTGATAGAGATAAGCATCTATAGAAAATAATCAGTTCAGGTCAATGAAAACACCATTGATTCGAAGGGAATCTATGTGAAATCAATTATGCTACCTCACCCGGTGAAGGAGGGTTTTCTTTCTCCCTCACCCGGTGTTGGATGGCGTGTGGACAAGACGCGGGCCTATGGTTGTAGCAAGGCATGATGCATTGGGACTAGGAGGCTGTGGTGCCGATATGCTTGATAGGTCGGATGTGTTTGGTGAAGATTGGGAGAAACTACTAGACTGGCAAGGATTTCTTTTTATCAATTGATTCGAAAGGATTCCGGATCTGGAAAGGAAGAAATATGTAAAGCACAATGGATGGGAGTTGAATCTTGAAGTCTTCAATGGTGCTTATGAGTGTCTGACTATAGACTAGTAGGAGCAAATTTTAAATACAACACCTACCACTTGTCCCCTTCTTGATTATGCCCATTACATATAGACTTTGAAATGTGAAACAAATGAAAGCACACACGGCAAAAAAGCAAGGATGTGTCGAAGTGAAAGAGAAGCACTAGCATTGGAGAGTCTACTGTTCCTAGCCATTTTCACTATCTCAATTCTATGTCTCTCTCATAAGTTTAGTACGCTAAGTATCCTTCTTAACAAAATAACTTTTTAACCACACTCCACATCAAGTTCCTTGACACCCTCGCATGCGCATGTTTCAGGAATGTTAATCAAACTATAGGACAGATCACAAATAGGACTATCAAAGCTGGCTGGCAGGAACCAAACAACTTGTATTGTGCGATCACCAAATTGTTCTGCCTCCTCAACTGCAGAGTGGGAACTTTCATCATGAAAATAACAAAGGAGCAAAAATTGCAATCTCCATACTGCGAAGTCCAGATCTTGAGCAAAGTGAATGCTCTGCAAAGGCGCGACATTAGATTTCTGCTGGGGTTGCCTTGGCTCCCCCGGAGCCTTGTTTAGTTGTTTGTACCAATATGCATGCTAGAAGTGTGAATGCTCCTATTGAATTGGATCAAATAGGGAGGCGGACAGAGCCGCAGCTCCATGGACCGGACAAATATTATTCCTAATTTAATCTGATAGGATTATCACATAGTTGCGACGGTTTGTGAGGTAACAGAGACATCGAGAGCAGTTTGACGTGCATTGAGTCATACAAGCATGTGTGCATTTTGGTATAGAAATGGGTGATGTGGTGTAGCATACTTGCTTGCTTACCGCCACTACTATGAAATTATATGTGTTTCAGAATGTGGTGTCAGTGACCTCATTGGAACCAACATTTGGTCTATGTGATGGCACTTTGGTTATAGAAGTTGTGTAGCATATGGCTCATAGTAAGTTGGGTTACATGCCTAAGAGCCTAGGAGCAGGACTAATACTTATATTTACTAAATATTACTTAATATAGATATATTTTCAGTTCAACATGTTATACTGAAGTCCAAGACATACCGACCTGGAAAATTTTAACATGCTCCCTCTTACCTCCTCTTTTCACATAAGAGGTAAGAATTCATAATAGATCTAAACCATTGATTTGATTAAATAGTGGACTGATTAACTCTTACCTTCTTACCTCCCATGTGGAAAGAGGGGGTAAGAGGGAGCATGTTAAAATTACTCGACCGACATAGCTTTGCTCATTCCAGACCAATATTTTTTGCAAAACTAATACTTTGGAGACTAAGGCATAGCCTGGTGATAGAAAGGGGCTGATGCCTTCCCACCCACCCAGGTTTAAGGCACAGTACTTGCAATTTTGGGTTGTTGCACCAATTATACTGTAGAGGCCTTCCTTAGTAAAAAAAAAGATTCATGATCCCTTGAATGTACCTAACTATTTTTGTATGGTTCATCTCTAAGAGGGCGCCACCTCCCAAACTCTAGAGCAGAATCATCGATCATATAAACTCCATAGTGCACCAAAAAAACAGTATATGCATCAGTTTCTGCCAAACACACATAGTTGTACTACAAGATCATGCCCCCCCCCCTTCCCCTCTTGCTCGTCAGCTCCTCCCCCTCCCCGCCTGGATGCATTGTCGGGCAAAGCCCGATCGATGTGGGCGACGACGGGGCTCTCGTTCCACCTCGCACAGTGGCAGCAGGGCGGGGCACAATTGGCCAGCAAGGGTGTCATGCTAGGCGAGGGGCGCGGCGGCGGAGCGATGCACGACGTCACTAGTTGGCGTGGACGTGTGATGGCGTCGCGGAGGTTTCGTAGCGATCGACGTACTCAAGGCGGCGACGTGTGGTTGGATCTGGCACAACAACATCCTTGGGCGACGCGGGGCGGCCTCTCTGCCGAAAGTAGGTAGTGGCTTGCTCGGGGCTGGCCTGGGTAGCTGGTGGCGTGAGGGGTGGCATGCTTGGCTCCTGCGACGAGTGATGGGATGGATCTAGGGTTTGGGCAGCAGCGGGCCTCGTAGATTCTCCTTGGTCAGATCCGAATGGTCGAATCTGGCCCATGGAGGCCTGCTGCCCTAGTGGAACCTCGGGCGGGTGCGACCTCAGCGATGCATGGCGGGCAGTTGGCCTGCAACGTGTTCTTGGCTATAGCCGATGATCCCCGTTCCCGACCGTGGTGGGGGCGGATCCAGAAGGGATTTGGCACCCGTGGTCGATTTTCCTCTATGCATGGGTCAACATCTACTTTGGCCAGCCCTGGCCGTGGTGGTGTTACGGTTCTGTCTTCGCTTTGTCCGTCTCAAGGTGCCCGCTTTCTGATGGCCTGGTGTCCTGGCGGCGGTAGTGTGTCTCTCCTGAAAGTCAGGGCCGCGACCCAGGATGGTGAGGCTACACGGTTGACTCTGCGACGAGCAGCGTTGCAGCGGTGGTGGAGTCTCCTCTTGGCTATGTGAGTATCATGGTGAGGGTGGCTGGCGATTCTAGTGTCGTCATGGCTTCGGTGATGGTGGCTCCCTGGTCTGGATTTGAAGGCCCTGCGCTGGCGGTGGCGGCCCCTCCCTTACGGGTTCGGTTGGCAACCTTGAATCCATGGATCGCACGTGTGAGGATCCTTGGTCATCTGCTTATTTTTCTTCTCATCTAGCAATAAGAGTGAATTTCAGTTTTTACCCCTTACTTTGAGATTTTTGACACAAAGAACCCGTTTTAACAGTTTTTCATGCGGATTGCCCCATTCATAGAGTTTTGCTGATTTTTACCCCCATTTAGTGAAATGTTTGCCAATTTTACCCATTTAGTGATATATCATGTGGGTCTCGACCGTTAGGTACACGTGGCATAGCACGTCACAATTTTCCTTCTAGTGTATTTTTCCCGGACCCGAATAGGTACAATGGCTTATGTGGACACATTTTGTTTTCACGATCGCCAGGTGTATGTACGCACCTCCTTCACGTCATGCAACTACTTGTTCATTGCTTCCACCTCATTCTTCTTCACTAGATTTGCTTCCAAGTGTTGCATCGTAATGGACATAGTTCCACGACGCTTTTTCTGGCTAAAGAACCGCTAGAGGAACTATCCACAACCTAAAAAACTTTAACAGAGGTAAAAACTAGCAAAACTTCTGCTAAATGGGTAATTAGTGTAAAAATATCAAAGTAGAAGGTAAAAACTGAAAACTCTAATATTCATCGTTGGGTAGTGGTACTGTAGATAACTTAAGATGGTCCATCCACCAGTGCTCCAAATTTCCGAGTAAAGGGACGGATAAATTTAGTTGCCTTCATTTTAGATTTTATAAGATCAAACTATTGAAATCCCATTTCCTGAAACAAAGAAATGCGGTGCAGATTTTGTGGTGTTTACGATAGCCTTGCATAGTAGGCCCTTTAATATTTGCTCACCGATCAGAGTTACCGCATATATATACTAGAATAATGAATAAATATAAAATGGAATTACATTCCAACTTACTTAATTGCTGGATAAATACAAAATGGAAGCACATCTGAGGCTTGTTCTTTTGAGTTGATCCATCAGTGTTTGCACAAGAAATGTTTTTTACAGAATCACATATCAATGGAGTTTTACAGTTTAGAGTATTTTCTAAGGGATTCTCCCGCACTTTTCATCTCATCCGGCACCGGTAGATTACATAGGAGCGTGACCCTTGCCTCGGCGATTTGAGGCCCTTCCCCCTGTGTGGATGTGTCCATCTTCCAGAGCTTCACCTCCCATACCTTCAAATCCATTCCAGTAGCAACTATTATTTTCGGTTAATTTCTAGCATACTTTACTTCTTTCAGATTTGATAGCGATTTCGCGATACGCATCTACAGAAGATAGCTTTAACAATTCCTTCAATGACCAGTTGCATTATTCCTTCAATGATCCGTGTTGAGATCAGGATATGTTGCATTATTCTCCTCTTAAGCACAGAACAAGTTGCGGGTTGTTTATGCCAGGCACGTTAATTACTCTGTCAAACCACCAAACTTGATACTAACATGAAGTGGAACTCAGACAGTTGTTTCAGAGTATCAATGCAACATAATATTATCTGTCGCATACAGCATGCTTCAGTAAAAAAGCATAATCAGGTGAGTAAAAACACAATGGAATCGAAGGGAATCCACCCGAAATCACTATGTATGATTTGTTTAAGCTCTAATGATCGACTACTGCAAGAGAAGAGGTTCGACTAAACAGGGGAAATAGCAGGGGAAACGAATTAATTTACCTGGGTGGAGCGGCCGATGTGGACGGGGACGGCGCGCGCGAGGACGGTGTCGCCGGCGCCGGCGCTCCGGAAGTGGTTGATGCTGAGCTGCATGCCGGCGACGCGGCGGTAGCCCGAGGCCATGTGCGCGCCCATGCTCGCCAGGCCCTCCGCTATCAGCGCCGACACGCCGCCGTGCAGCACCTTGAACGGCTGCCGGCCGGCCACGAGCGCAAGCACACGCGGCTTCTTTCAGTACACACGCAAAACAAAACAAAAAAAAGCTCGCGGGGCGACAGGTTTGCCTCTCGCTGATCGATGGCCGGGGTTAGGTGGCTGCAAGAGAAGGGAGAAGAACGGACCTGGCAGCAGGTGTCCGTGACGACGAGGCGGCCGGTGAGCCGCGACGGCGAGACCTCCTCGATCTCGAAGCCGAGGGCGCTGAGCGGCGCGTCCAGCTCCGCCGTCTTGGTGCTCGCCGACGCCGTGGCCGTGGCCGTGGCGTCCCCCATGGCGCCGCGCCGCGCGGCCGGGGTTCGGTGGGTTGACTGGCCGAGCCGAGGCGCGGTAGGAGGGAAGGTCGGGTGCGGGTGCGGTGCACGTGTGCGCGTGCGTGTGGTGGCCGGTGGGGAACTGCGAATGGGTCAGCGTCGTGTGTGTATGTATATGTATGTATGGCATTTGGAAAGTTTAGCTTTTTTTTTTTTTGAGAAACCATTTGGAAAGTTTAGCTGAGAGTGACTGGCACGATCAAGACCGGGAGAATTTTATTTTTCCTGAAATCTAAAAAGTGCATACGCACTATTTGGAGAGAAGGAGCGGCAGACTCTCACACACGCATGCATGCAGTTTTATGGTTCAAACTTTGTCTTTATTCATGACGTGACATGTACTAATAGGGTGGTCATGTGGGCAGGTCAGCGCATTTAATTCCATGTCTGTTGGATGTGCATGTGCATTTATTTGGGTTTTCAAATTTTCAAAAAAAAAATTCAAAAAGTCATATCTTTCAAACCATGCGTCGGAATTCAAATCCGTTTTCACCATTGGAATCCTCGCGACGAGATCTTTAAAACTAGATCCCGCATGAATATGTTTTGACGAAAAAAAATTGATGCCAACTTGGTGCTATATGGTGCAACTCTATTACTACATCGTGCAATTTTAGTACAGCATGGTGCAACTTTTTTCAAAACCATTTTTTAAAGCTGCATGATCGAAATTCTTATGAGATTTGCAACCTAGCAACCATGACAACCATTTTTTAGTGATATGCAACTAGTCTACTACCCCGGCCAACTACCTAGTAGTTGATGTGCAACCCTCCCTTCCTATTCGTGGATGATATAGTTTTTCACTGCTGTCATACCATCCCCACCTACCTTATCAGTTATATGTGCAACTTATTATGTTGTTTCAGTTAACTTTCTAGTATTGAATGGGCAACTCATTCCCCTCCATACTTGTGGATATGTAGTTTTAGTTGGCGGGGGCAATAGATGAAGTTGCACATAATCGGCTAGGCAGTTGGCCAGGGCAACAGATAAGGTTGCACATCTCACCGCCATGGATTTGTTAGATGGTGAAAAACTGCACATCCATAAGCCCATGAGGGTAGAGAAAAGTTGTCTATAGGTCAGACCCTAAAGATGCACATCTCACTAGCTGGGGTAGGTGGGAAGGGGTGCTAGCAATGAAAACTACACATCCACGGGTATGGGGAAAAGTTGCACATCGACCATTAGGTAGTTGGCTGGGACAGTTTTCGAAGTTGCACATCCACTGCTTGACAGTTGATCGAGGTAGCAAACAGTGAAAACTGCACTTCCAACTAGGGGGAAAAAGTTGCACATCGACTACTAAGAAGTGGCCGGGGCAGCAGACGAAGTTGCACATCTCACTTGATAGTGGGTAGTTTGGGGCGAGGTTCCATCAGTGAAAACTGCACATCCATAGATAGAGAGAAAGTTGCACATCGACTATTAGGTAGTTGCACATCAACAACTAGACAGTTGCACAAAACGGGAACAAAGTTGCACAAAAAAAAGTTTGTCGAAACATAGTCATGCGGGATCTAGTTTCGAAAAGCACGTCACGAGGATTTCAGTGGTGAAAGCGGATCTTAATTTTGATATTCGGTTCAAAAGTTATAACTTTTCTAAAAATTTAAAATCTGAATTAAATGCGTTCACACTTGTTCGCATGTGTGTTTTTGCAATTCTGTTTAAACACGTTGTATGGTTGCTACTTGTGATCTGCGTTGGTTTTTCCCCGAAGAGGAAGGGATGATGCAGTACAGTAGAGATAAGTATTTCTCTCAGTTATGAAACCAATGTTATCAATCCAGTAGGAGAATCACGCAACACCTCGTTAACAGTACCTGCACACAAAATAACAAATCCTTGCACCCAACGCAAATAAGGGGTTGTCAATCCCTTGGCGGTTAATTGCAAGATTAAATTGTATGGTGATAAATAAATAGATCAAACAAAAATATATGATGGGAGTAGACCAGGGGCATAGTTTTCACTAGAGGCTTCTCTCATGAAAATAACATACGGTGGGTGAACAAATTACTGTTGAACAATTGATAGAAAAGCAAATAATCATGACGATATCCAAGGCAATGATCATGTATATAGGCATCACGTCCGAGACAAGTAGACCGACTCCTGCCTGCATCTACTACTATTACTCCACACATCGACCGCTATCCAGCATGCATCTAGTGTATTAAGTCCATAAAAGAACGGAGTAACGCCTTAAGAACGATGACATGATGTAGACAAAGTAAACTCACGCATGAATAAACCCCATCTTTTTACCCTTAATAGCAACAATACATACGTGTCATGTCCCTTTCTGTCACTGGGATTGAGCACCGCAAGATCGAACCCATTATAAAGCACCTCTCCCATTGCAAGATAAATCAATCTAGTTGGCCAAACCAAATCAATAGATCGGAGAGAAATACGAAGCTATAATAATCATGCATAAAAGAGTTCAGAGAAGACTCAAATAATATTCATGGATAATCTGATCATAAACTCACAATTCATCGGATCCCAACAAACACACCGCAAAAAGTGATTACATCGGATAGAACTCCAAAAACATCGAGGAGAACATTGTATTGAAGATCAAAAAAAGAGAAGAATGCATCTAGCTACTAACTATGGACCCGAAGGTCTGTGGTAAACTACTCACGCATCATCGAAAGGACAGCAAGGTTGATGGAGAGCCCCTCCGTGATCGAATCCCCCTCCGGCGGAGTACCGAAAAAGGCCTCCAGATGGGATCTCTCGAGAATAGAAGCTTGCGGCGGCGGAAAAAGTATTTCGTGGACTCCTCTGTTGATTTCCCGATTTTAGAGAATTTATAGTGGTGGAATTAGGTCAAACGGAGCTGTATGGGCCCCACGAGCCACCAGGGCGCCCCCCGGGGCGCGCCGTGGTGCCTCGTGGGCCACTGCTTCATCTTCTCATCTCCTCCCGAAGCGTCTAGTGTTTGTTATGTCCAGAAAAAAATCTCCAAAAAGTTTCGTGGCATTTGGACTTCGTTTGGTACTGATATTCTGGAAAACCAAAAACAGGCAAAAAAAAGTAACTGGCACTGGGCACTAAGTTAATAGGTTAATCTCAAAAAATGATATATAATTGTTGTAAATGTATATAAAAACATCCAAGATTGATATTATAATAGCATGGAACAATAAAAAATTATAGATACGTTGGAGACGTATCAAGCATCCCCAAGCTTAATTCCTGCTCGTCCTGGAGTAGGTAAATGATAAAAACTAAATTTTTGATGTGGAATGCTACCTATCATATTCATCATATATTCTTTTTTTATAGCATGGACATTTGGACTTGAATGATTCAAAGCAATAGTCTATAGTTTGACATGAAGATATAGATACTCAAGCATACTAACAAGCAACCATGTCTTTCAAAATATCAACGCTAAAGAAAGTTATCCCTAGCCCATTATGCTCAATCATTGATCCATTCTTGAAACACACTCAATATTAGGTACACACAATGCACAAGTATGACAATAGTGCTCTCTAGTTGGTGCTTTGTAAGAGAAGATGGAGACTCAAAATAAAAATAAAAATTGCATAAAAGTAAATAGATAGGACCTTCGCAGAGGGAAGCAGAAATTTGCAAATGTGCCAGAGCTCAAAGCTTAAATTAGAGAGATAAAATTATTTTGAGATGCATGCTTTTCCTGTCAACGAAAACGACTGAGAATTCCCAATATTTTCCATGCTAAACACATCATAGGCGGTTCCCAAACAGAAAGAAAAGTTTACTTCCTTTCCACCATTCTTTCACAATCCATGACTAGCCGTATCCACGGGTGCCCTCCATACCAATACTTTCCAAGGAATTTTGTTGTTATTAATTTTTGATTCATTGTGGGACTGGGCATCCCTATTACCAGCCACTCTCTTGTGCAATGACAAGTGAATAAACACTCATCGTGAGAATAACACACCTAGCATGAAAAATATTGGCCACCCCCTACTGCTTCATGAGCGGTACGGGCACAAAAAACGGAAAATTATTTTGAAAAATTAGAGTTGGCACATGCAAATTTACTTGGAACGGCATTGAAATACTGCATATAGGTAGATATGGTGGACTCATTTGGCACAACTTGGGTTTAAGGAGTTTGGATGCACAAGCAGTATTCCCGCTTAGTACAAATGAAGGCTAGCAAATAGATTGAGAAGCAATCAACCAAAAAGCGAAAACGGTCATAAACATGCATTAAACATAACTAACACCGAATAATGCACCATAAGTAGGATATAATTTCGTTGCATAACTATTGACTTAATGTGCATGCATAGGGAATCACAAACCTTAACACCAATATTCTTACTAAATCACAATTACTCACTAACATGACTTACATATCATCATCTCCATATCGCAAAACTATTGCAAGGAATCAAACTTATCATATCCAATGATCTATATGAAAGTTTTTATTATATCTCTCTTGAATATTCATCACCTTGGGACCAAATTCATATCTTGTGCAAATTACCATTACTATTATCAACTCTCAAAAAGATATAACTGAAGCATGAGAGTGCACATATTTCTTCAAAATTTATCAACTCTCAAAATAATATAAGTGAAGCATGAGAGTGCAAATATTTCTTCAAAATTTAGCCACCGCCGTGCTCAAAAAGATTTAAGTGAAGCACTAGAGCAACTGCCTAGCTCAAAAGATTTAAGTGAAGCACATAGAGTATTCTAACAAATCATGATAAACGTGTGGCTCTCTCAAATAGGTGTGTCCAGCAAAGATGATTGTGACAAACTAAAAGGCAAACAAAGCAAAGACTCATATAATACATGACGCTCCAAGCAAAACACATATCATGTGACGAATAAAAATATAGCTCCAAGTAAAATTACCGACGGTTGGTAGAAGAAAGAGGGGATGCCTTCCGGGGCATCCCCAAGCTTAGACGCTTGAGTCTTCCTTGAATATTACCTTGGGGTGCCTTGGGCATCCCCAAGCTTAGGCTCTTGCCACTCCTTATTCCTTCATCCATCGTGATCTCACCCAAAACTTGAAAACTTCAATCACACAAAACTCAACAAAACCTTCGTGAGATCCGTTAGTATAACAAAATAAATCACTACTTTAAGTACTGTTGCAAACCCATTCATATTTTATTTTTGCATTATACCTACTGTATTCTAACTTCTCCATGGCTTATACCCCCCGATACAATTCATAGTTTCATCAAAACAAGCAAGCAGTGCATCAAAAACAGAATATGTCAAAAACAGAATAGTCTTCAGAGATCTATTTAAAATCCATACTTCTGTAACTCCAAAAATTCTGAAAACTTAGGAAAACGTGGGAAATTCATATACCAATACTTTGTAAAAATTTCAGATTTTTCTGACACTCCAGTACAGAACTAAAATTCCAGCACTGGACGCAAAACTTTCTGTTTTCCAAACAGCATCAATTATACTATCTTCGAAATCATCCCAAAGACTTTACTTGGCACAAAAACTACTTAAAACACAAAAACACAATCATAACAGTAGCATAATTGTGTAAACACACAAGAACAGAATCAAAAAGTAAAAATTTATTTTATTCATTGGGTTGCCTCTCAACAAGCGCTATTGTTTTATGCCCCTAGCTAGGCATAATGCATAGTTTCAAGTATTGTCATCTTTCAAGTTGATTCCATAAGTGGCCCTCATAATGGATTCATATGGTGCTTTAATTTTCTTCCTAGGGAAATGTTCCATACCCTTTTTTAATGGAAACTAAAATTTTATATTCCCTTCTTTCATGTCAATAACGGCACCTATGGTTCGTAAGAACGGTCTACCAAGTATTATGGGGCAAGAAGGATTGCATTCAATGTCAAGTACAATAATATCAACGGGCACATAATTTCTATTTGCAAGAATAAGAACATCATTAATTCTACCCAAAGGCTTTTTAATAGTGGAATCCGCAAGATGCAAATTAAGAGAACATTCATCTATATTGGTAAAACCTAGCACGTCACATAGAGATTTTGGAATTGTTGAAACGCTAGCACCTAAATCACATAAAGCATTGCACTCATAATTTTTAATTTTTAATTTAATTGTGGGTTCCCACTCATCATATAATTTTCTAGGAATTGAAATTTCTAGTTCTAGCTAGCTTTTCTTCTAACGCTTTCATCATTGCTTCTACGATGTGTTTAGTAAAAGCCTTATTTTGCTCATAAGCGTTGGGTGAATTTAACATGGATTGTAACAAAGAAATACATTCAATCAAGGAACAATTATCATAATTAAAATCTTTGTAATCCAAGAGAGTGGGCACATCGCTAATTAAAGTTTTTACCTCTCCAAACCCACTTTTATCAAAAAAATTATCAAGATTTTTACCCTCCGAATTATGGGAACGCCTTCTAGCTAAAGTTGACTCTTCTTCAGTCCCCTTTTCATCAAGTTTTATATTGCTAAACAAGGAATCAATAGATGAAACACCAATCATTTTAATATCCTCATCATTACTACGATAGAAACCGGGAGGAATCGCTTTTTCAAAAAATTCTCGTTTAGCTTTTAGCATAGCGGTTCTTTTCTTACTCTCATCCATGGAGACATATAAAGCTTTAATTTATTCATTAATATCAATTTTGGGTAACAAAATTTTAGTCTTAAGATTTTCCACATCATGAATAATTCTATCAATGCTCCTAGACATATCATCAAGTTTACTCAATTTTTCTTCTATCGTAGTGTTGAAAACTTTTTGAGCATTAATAAATTCTTTAATATTACTTTCAAGATCAGAGGGAATCCTATTATTATTATTATAAGAATTACCATAGGAATTGCCATAATTATTAGAGGAATTTCCAGGAAATGGCCTAGGATTAAAGTTACCTCTATAAGCATTACTATTAAAATTATTTCGCGAGACAAAATTCACGTCTACGGGATCAATATTTTGCTCAATCGAGGTGGATAAAGGCACATCATTAGGATCAATAGGAGTATTTTTGCTAGCAACCAATTTCATAAGCGCATCAACTTTATCACTCAAAGTACTAATTTCTTCAACAGAATTCACCTTTTTACTAGTAGGAACTCTTTCAGTATGCCATTGTGAATAATTTGCCATAATATTATCAAGTAATTTAGTAGCTTCCCCCAATGTAATCTCCATAAAAGTACCACCTACGGTGGAATCTAAAAGATTTCTAGAAACAAAATTTAATCCCGCATAAATTTTTTGTATGATCATCCACAAATTTAAACCATGAGTAGGGAAATTTCTTATCATTAATTTCATCCTTTCCCAAGATTGGGCAACATGTTCATGATCAAGTTGCTTGAAATTCATAATTTGATTTCTAAGGAAAATAATTTTTGCGGGAGGAAAATACTTGGTAATAAAAGCATCTTTACACCTATCCCAAGAATCGATACTATTTCTTGGTAAAGATGAAAACCAAATTTTTGCACGATCCCGCAATGAGACCGGGAATAATTTTAATTTCACAATATCATTATCCACATCTTTTTTCTTTTGCATATCACACAATTCTACGAAAGTGTTAAGATGGGATGCAACATCTTCATTAGGACTACCAGAAAATTGTTCTTTCATGACAAGATTTAGCAAAGCGGCAATAATATCACAAGTCTCCGCACTAGTGGCGGGAGGAGCAATTGGAGTACTAATAAAATCATTATTATTAGTATTGGAAAAATCACATAATTTTGTATTTTCTTGAGATATCGTGGCTACGCAAACAAGATAACAAGCAAGCAAACAAGCAAACAAGAAAAAGGCAAAAGGAAAATATTTTTGTATTTTTGTAAAAACTTTTTAGAAGTGGGGGAGATGAAAACGAGAGGCAAAGGCAAATAAAATAAATGCAAGGAGATGAAATTTTATGCGTAGGTACTTGATAGATGTTGATGATGTCTCCCCGGCAACGGCGCCAGAAATTCTTCCTGCTACTTGTGATCTGCGTTGGTTTTCCCCCGAAGAGGAAGGGATGATGCAGTACAGTAGAGATAAGTATTTTCCTCAGTTATGAAATCAAGGTTATCAATCCAGAAGGAGAATCACGCAACACCTCGTTAACAGTACATGCACACAAAATAACAAATCCTTGCACCCAACGCAAACAAGGGGTTGTCAATCCCTTGGCGGTTAATTGCAAGATTAAATTGTATGGTGATAGATAAATAGATCGAACAAAAATACAAAATAAAATAAATAAAGTAAAAGTGCAGCAAGGTATTTTTAATATATGATAGAAGTAGACCCGGGGGGCATAGTTTTCACTAGAGGCTTCTCTCATGAAAATAGCATACGGTGGGTGAACAAATTACTGTTGGGCAATTGATAGAAAAGCAAATAATCATGACGATATCCAAGGCAATGATCATGTATATAGGCATCACGTCCGAGACAAGTAGACCGACTCCTGCCTGCATCTACTACTATTACTCCACACATCAACCGCTATCCAGCATGCATCTAGTGTATTAAGTCCATAAAGAACGGAGTAACGCCTTAAGCAAGATGACATGATGTAGACAAAGTAAACTCACGCATGAATTAACCCCGTCTTTTTACCCTTAATAGCAAAAATACATATATGTCATGTCCCTTTCTGTCACTGGGATTGAGCACCGCAAGATCGAACCCATTACAAAGCACCTCTCCCATTGCAAGACAAATCAATCTAGTTGGCCAAACCAAATCAATAGATCGGAGAGAAATACAAAGCTATAAAAATCATGCATAAAAGAGTTCAGAGAAGACTCAAATAATATTCATGGATAATCTGATCATAAACTCACAATTCATCGGATCCCAACAAACACACCGCAAAAAGTGATTACATCGGATAGAACTCCAAGAACATCGAGGAGAACATTGTATTGAAGATCAAAAAGAGAGAAGAAGCCATCTAGCTACTAACTATGGACCCGAAGGTCTGTGGTAAACTACTCACGCATCATCGGAAGGGCAGCAAGGTTGATGGAGAGCCCCTCCGTGATCGAATTCCCCTCCGGCGGAGTACCGGAAAAGGCCTCCAGATGGGATCTCTCGAGAACAGAAGCTTGCGGCGGCGGAAAAAGTATTTCGTGGACTCCTCTGTTGGTTTCCCAATTTTAGAGAATTTATAGTGGTGGAATTAGGTCAAACGGAGTTGTGTGGGCCCCACGAGCCACCAGGGCGTGCCCCCCCTGGGGCGCGCCGTGGTGCCTCGTGGGCCACTGCTTCATCTTCTCGTCTCCTCCCGAAGCTTCTAGTGTTTGTTATGTCCAGAAAAAAATCTCCAAAAAAATTCGTGGCATTTGGACTTCGTTTGGTACTGATATTCTGAAAAACCAAAAACAGGCAAAAAATAGCAACTGGCACTGGCACTAAGTTAATAGGTTAGTCCCAAAAAATGATATATAATTGATGTAAATGTATATAAAAACATCCAAGATTGATATTATAATAGTATGGAACAATAAAAAAATATAGATACGTTGGAGACGTATCAATGGTCTTTGTCTTTTTCTTGCTAGGAGGACAAAATATTTCCTAATCTGTTTGATTAGGACAAAACTATACTAAAAAAGGAAGGCTGCCATGGAGTGCTACAGAGCCAACGGCCGCTCGGTAGACACGTCCTTTATTTTTTTTAAAGCCGACGCCACCAGATAGAACACCCGGTCTTATCTACGACTTTTTTTAGAAACATCGAATACAAGTACACACGCACGCAGAGTCACACAATCACACAAATGCACTCACACAACGCCTACTGAAGACCTAGTGATACTCCGTTGGGCTGACAAACCTAGAAACAACTCCATCACCTACACTGCATTGCTAGGGAATTTGATGAGAAAACCACAATTTAGTGTTTCTTAGGATGATGGCGGAGAAACCCGTTCCCCGATGCCTCCCATCCTTAAGCTAACATGAACAAATGAAGACAATTGAAACACAGGGTGACGTGACTCTCGTCTCTTTTATTGCGATCATCGATTTTTTTTCTCTAATTGTGTTTCTCTTCTGTTTTCCTTTTCTTATTGTTTTGGTGCTGCATGTTTGGATGCTTTATATAGCAAAGATGAGAATATATAGACATAGAAAAGTGAAAAATTAGGTGCCAATCAATCAATATTGTATTGGCATCAGGCGTACATAGTAGGTGGTATTATTGCTTAGTGAGCCGGCCGGTGAGCCACGATGGCGAGACCTCTTCGATCTCGAAGTCAAGGACGTGGAGCAACGCGTCCAACTCTGCCATCTTGGTGCTTGCCGAAGCCGAGGTCGAGGCCGTGGCGTCCCCCATGGTTGACAAGCTGAGGCGTGGTAGGGGGAAGGTCAGGTGTGGGTTGCGTGCATGTGTGCGTGTGATCACTGGTGGGGAACTGGGAACGGGTCAGCGCCGTGTATGTATGGCCTTTTTGGAAGTTATTAGTATAGCTGAGTGTGACTGGCACAATCGAGACCGGGAGAATTTGGCGAGAGACGTGGAGAAAAAAGGGCCTGTTTGGTTCCTAGTCACGTCTTCCCACCACTATGTCACATTTTAAGTTAGGTACTTCAATCAACTTAGCTAGCAGGTGTTTGATTTTAACAATATTTAAGCAAAGATTCTTTTTGTGAGAAATAAGCCCATATGTCATACACATAAAAACTGTGGAAAAATTCCCTTAAGCAAGCAATAGTGTAGCTAAGATTTTGAATAACTAAGGTAAGACAAGTAAAGCAAAAATAGTATGGTAAACAGTGCCAAAATTAGTCACCAACAAAACAAGTCCTTAGTATTTGTTTTTGTATTTTGGAGCCAACGCCACCAGATAGTCAGAGAACACCCGAATGTACCTACAATTCAGTGATTCATTGCTGCAAAGTGGAATCCAATAAAACACAAGAACTCTATTGACTATGATGCATTGCTACCCGCAAAAAAAGAAAAGGACAATGCAACATTGCTAGGGAATCTCGTGTTTGTTTTCTCTTAGAGAAAACCACAAGTCAGTCTAGCTTAGGATAACAGTGCAAAAATACTTTCCTTGATGCCTCTCATCCTTAAGCCGACATGGATAAATGAAGACAACGAAAACATTAGGTGATGCTAATCGGGTCTGTCTTATTGCGATCGTCGATTTTTCTCTACCTGTGTTTCTCTCCTGTACTCATTTACTTATTGATCCGGTGCTTCATCTTTGGACACTTTATATAGCAAAGGCGTGAATATATATATAGGCATAAAAAAGTGGAAAATTAAGTGTCAATCAAGCAATATTGTATTCATACATAGTAGGTGGTATTATTGTTTACAAAAGACATATGAGTTACTGCAAAAAAAAAGAAATAAAAACAAGATACTACATGACTTGAAAAGTATTTATTGACTTCTGCATTTATAGTGTTAGGACCTCTTTGGATCACATATTTGAGAAACATGGGATTATAAAATCACATGAATATGACAAAGTTTGCAAGTGCAAAAGAAAGAATTGTGAAAGAACAAAATAATGCAATATTTGTCGTTTGGATGGATCACCAAGAAAAAAAACTATAAAAAATGTGTCGATCCTATGTTAACAAGTTAAACAATTTTGAGTGGATGTTTAAATTCCTATGCAATTGAGGCATACAAAACCAGTCCACAGAAGAAAACATATGCATGGGAGGAGGAAGAAGGGAAAGCTGGTCGGAAGGAGTTGGTGAGTCCACAATGACGACGAGATCACAACTGGTATATTTTATTATAGGCAACTCTTATTTGTTAACATTGACAGGCCAAACATTGTTGGTTTTGAGAGCATTCACAGTGTTTAGAGGCTTGCTTGCCTCTAAGCTGAGCCCCACAACCAGCCTCTAAGTTTATCCCAAAACTCTATAGTGTGTCATTCCTCTATAATGGACTCATACGAACCTAAAAAATATATGTGTCATGCTTCTCTTTCATCACTTTTCTCTGCTACACTTGATACGAGTGTAACCATCAGATTGACAAAGGGCGCACATTTTTTTTATTGCCTGGATGCTGCCTCCAAACCTAGAGGCGGCGTCAAAAATAGCTTAGAGGCTCTAGTTTGTAGTGTATGGAGGTGGTCTCAGCAACCATAGTGTAGTGGTTTGCTGCCTCTAAGGTTGCTTCTAAGCTTAGAGGCCGCCTCCACGCACTGTGTGGGGCCCACCTTAGAGGGGTTTGCCTACACGCACTGTTGATGCTCTTAGTTTTAGAGGTAGTTTGGAAAAATTTGCTCGTCTAGTGAGTGGAACCATGACTTGGTTGGGTTCTCCCCCCTAGTGTCATTGAGCTGAACATTGCTGATTGTAATCCGATGTGATTGAGTAATACAAGTGTTCTACCCACACAAAAATAACACCAAGAACAACTCCATAGACTATGCTGCATTTATAAGGAATCTAGTGTCCGGTTTCTCTAAGAGAAAACCACAATTTAATCTAGCTTAGGATTATGGTGCAGAAATCCTTTCCTTGATGCCTCACATCCTTATGCTGACATGGATAAATGAAGATGTTGCAAACATTAGGTGATACCACTCATGTCTCTCTTATTGCGATCATCGATTTTTCTCTATCCGCATTTCTCTTCTGTTCTCTTTTCATATTGTTCTGGTGCTTCATGTTTGGGCGCTAAATATAGCAAAGATGGAAGTTATGTGTCAAGCAAGCAATATTGTATTGTCATTAGTCGTACATGGTAGGTGGCATTACTATTTAGAGATGGCATATGAGTTACTTCAGATAAAATGAAAAGAAAGAAAAACAAGGACAATACATGACTTAAAAAAATTATTGACTTTTACATTTATAGTGCTAGGACCTCTTTGGATCACATGTTTGAGAAACACGGGATTACAAAATCAAATGAATCTGGTAGGTTTTCAAGTGCAAAACAAAGAATTGTGTAAGAGCAAAAAACATGCAATATTTTTCGTTTGGATCAATCACCAAGAAAAAGAAATACATGAAAAAATGAGTCAATCCTAACCGAACGAGTCAAAGAGTTTTGAGTGGATGTTTAAATTCCTATGCAATTGAGGCATACACAACCAATCCATAGAAGAAAGCATATGCATGGGAGGAGGAAGAAGGGAAAGCTGATCGAAAGAGTTGGTGAGTCCACGATGATGGCGAGAGCACTACCGATAGATTTATTTAGAAAGGCAATTCATATTTGTAAATATTGTTAGGCCAAACATTATTGCATTTGAGAGCATTCACAGTGCTTAGAGGGTTGCTTGCCTCCAAGCTGAGCCCCACAGCCAGCCTCTAAGTTTGTCCCAAAACTCTAGTTGCGTCATTTCTCTATTGTGGGCCTCATATGAACCTAAAACAATGTGTGTCATGCTTCTGTTTCATCACTTTTCCCCACTACACTTGATACAAGTGTAACCATCAGATTGACAAAGGTTCCCCATTTCAAAAAAAAAAAATTGCTTGGATGCTGCCTCCGAAGTGTAGCTATGAATTTGCACATCTAAGTTAAGGCAAGTATGTCAACAAATAGTGTGGCAAACAATGGCAAAAATAGTCACCAACCAAAAAAGCCCTCAATATTTTTTTTATGTTTGAGCTGACGCCACCAGATAGTCAGAGAACACCTTGTCGTACCTATAACCTAGTGATTCTTTGTTGTGAAGTCGAACCCAATTGAACACAAGAACAACTGTAACGACTATGCTACATTGCTAGGAAATCGGGCCGGTGTCCATTTTCTCTAAGAGAAAACCACAATTTAGTGTAGTTTAGTATGATGGTGCAGAAATTGTTTCCTTGATGCCTCGCATCCTTAAGCTGACATGGATAAATGAAGACGACGGAAACATTAGGTGATGCCACTCGGGCCTATCTTATTTGGATCATCAATTTTTCTCTATCTGTGTTTCTATTCTGCTCTCCTTTCCTTATTGTTCTGGTGCTTCATGTTTGGACGACACTTTTAAATAGCAAAGGTGGGAATATATCGACACAAAAAAGTGAAAATTAGGTGCCAGGCAAGCAATACTATATGCACACATAGTAGGTGGTATTATTGAGCTTAAGCAACATATTATGATAGCGATGTATGTGGCCTGGCATATCTGGTGGAAAGAGAGAAGCGCCAGAATTTTTAGAACAAAACCACCACACCGAGCAGGGTTGCCAAGTTGGTGTCTGAAGATCCGCAGATGCTAGAGGAGGCCTTTGGCACTTAATGTGCGTTTTTATGCTTTTTGCTGAACGGTAAATATGTAAAACGAGTGGTAATAAGTTCTCTGTGACAGGATGACTATCGTTGTAACGCTACCCCCTCCTTAATGCAAAAGCAAAACCACAAAAAGGTGGCATTGTTGCGTAGAGATGGCATACGAGTTACTGCAGATAAAAAGAAAAGAAACAAAAACAAGAACAATACATGACTTGAAAATATTTATTGACTTTTGCATTTGTGGTGCTAGGACCACTTTGGATTACATGTTTGAGAAACGCGGGATTATAAAATCACATGAATCTGACAAGTTTGCAAGTGCAAAGAAAAGAATTGTGGAAGTGCAAAAACATGCAGTGTATGACGTTTGGATGGATAATCTAGAAAAAGAAGCACATAAAATGTGTCTCGGTCCTACTTCCAACATGAACGCGTCAAAGAGTTTTGAGTGGATGTTTAAATTCCTATGCAATTGAGGCATACACATCCAATCCCTAGAAGAAAGCATATGCATGGGAGGAGGAAGAAGGGAAAGCTGACCGGAAAGAGTTGGTGAGTCCACGATGATGACGAGAGCGCAACCTATAGATTTAATTAGAGAGCCAAATCATATTTGTGAATATTAACAAGCCAAACATTACTGGTTTTGAGAGTATTCACAAGCTTAGAGGCTTGCTTGCCTCTAAGCCGAGCCCCACAGCCAACATAAGTTTATCCCAAAACTCTGCTATGTGCCATTCCTCTATTGCGGACCTCATAGGAACCTAAGAAAATGTGTCGCATGCTTCTCTTTCATCACTTTTCTCCGCTACACTTGATATGATTGTATCCATCAGATTGACAAAGGACTCACATTTCATTTTTCTTATTGCCTTGATGCTGCCTCCAAACCTAGAGGCGACGTTAAATTTTTTAGCTTAGAGACTTTGGTTTGTAGTCTGGCAGGATGCAAAAGGCACCAATGTGGCTGAGGAGGTGGATTTGAACTTTTTTTACAATCACACATAAGATTGTTGCTTATAGCATGCCTGCCACTAGGTGTAACATACCGAGATCTGATGGTTCTTTTCATTTGCTCACGTGAAAATCATTTTTCCGATCTCTACCAGAGCGCGACTATGTCTCGCTTACAGCGAGACGTACTGCAGCCTCGCGTCGGCAGCCGCCAGAATGGGCCGGGCCAGCATGGACCACAGTCCTTCAATGCTTTTCTCTCTTCCATTTTTTTCACATTTTTTACTTTATTTTTTTACATTTGCTTATATTTCGAAATACTCTAAATATATATATTATAAAAAATCTCTTTGTACACAAAAATGAAAATTGTTAATCACACATTTGAAAAATGTTAAACGTGTATATAAAAACGTTTCTAATGTATACGAAAATTGTACAATGCGTATGAAAAACTAAACATCAAAACATATATATGAAAAATGTTGATCATGTATTTGAAAAATGTTAAACGTGTATGTAAAAATTGTTCCTGATGTATGCAAAAAATGTACAATGTATTTGGAAAAAGTATACATAATATATATATTTTTTTAAAGGTTATATTTGAAAAATGTTAAACCTCTATTTAAGGAATGTTCCTGATGTATACAAAAAATGTTACAATGTGTATGAGAAAAAGTAGACATAAAAATAATTTTCAAAAATATTAATCATGTATTTAGAAAAATGTTAATCGTGTATTCAAAAAAATGTTAAACATGTATATAAAAAAAAGTTCCTAGTTTATACGAAAAATGTAAAATATGTATAAAAATATTGACATCCAATATATGTTTGGAAAAAATATTAATCATGTACTCCCTCCATCCCAAAAGTGTTGCTGATTTAGTACAAATTTGTGCTAACTTTGTACTAGCACTTATTTTGAGATGGAGGGAGTATTTGAAAAAAACAATTCAACGTGTACAGAAAAAAAGGTTCCATGTATTTAATAAAATGTTAAGCATGTACTAAAAATGTTCCTGTTCTATAGAAATAGAAAGAAAACACCAATCAGATCCGGCAAAGGAACAAAAAAAATGCAAAAAATAGAAACAATGAAAACCGATAAAGAAACAAAGGAAAACGAATACGATGAATGAAAACCAATAAAAAATAAAAAATAAAAGAAAATTAAATATAATAGGAAAAAAGGCAATGAAAACAAGGAAAACCAAAGAAAAAAGAAAGAGGAAAAACCAGTAAAAACGAGAAAAACAAAAAAAACTGACAAAAATCCAGAAAACCCAAAGAAAATCGTGAAGAAACAAAGAAAACTGAAAGCAAAAACAGAAGAAAATCTGACCAAAACCAATGAACAAACGCACGAGTGAGCGACGAGAACTGGGCGACAAAAAAAGCTTGAAAATGGGCCGGCCCAGAAACGATGGGAGAGGGAAATCTTTGCGCGAGAGCTGCTTCCATCTCAATATTACCTGCTTAAAAAAATCTCGGTATAAGCGAGATATAGCTCTCGTGTCGCTACCTTCTTTTTTGATAATCAATACCATGTTATATTTATAGTAGCGAATTGTACATGGTAAAGATACATGAGACGACTACAACGATTACAAAATAAAGTCTAAAAGAAACAAGCAAATCTTCGAGATATTCAAACTCTTTCTTCTTCCATGACACAATCTTGTACTTTTCTAAAGGCAGCCACAGAAAAATAACAGGCATCAAACCACACACCTGTAAATATAGTTATAATTTGAGCCGCAATGTTAAGGCTGCGATCCACGCACGCAACCATTAAAGTAATCAACCAACATCGGTAAGAGCACCAACACCGGTATTCCAAGGACAAAAAAACGAACAGCCAGATCGACGTCGTTGTGAGCCGAGAATACGAATCACCATTGTTGAGGACGTAGCAGATCGGGATAGATATTACGAGGACAATTCTCCTC
Source organism: Elymus sibiricus (assembly GCA_039707655.1). Lineage (NCBI taxonomy): Eukaryota > Viridiplantae > Streptophyta > Magnoliopsida > Poales > Poaceae > Elymus > Elymus sibiricus. The sequence continues at coordinate 42,080,641 of CM077670.1, forward strand.
ACAGCAACCATGACAAGAAATCCAAAACCGATCTGACGAAGCAAGATCTGAAGGACCATACCTAGACAAATTTAATTTTCCAACACCACCGTTGATGTCGGGATGAAAATCTCGTCGTCGAACAAAGGGACGAAGATTACTTATTATAGACGATGCCATCTCCAAAGAAGAAGGCGACTACCAAAAGTGGAGGCGGAGGTGGTGGCTGCGGCTAGGTTTTTCCAGGAAGACCTCACCTGGAGGCGGCTGCTATGGTCTGTGTCACTACCATTCTTAATCTTACGCGGACTCTAATGAAGACAACTAAAATGCCAGGAGACACGCAGCTTTCACTCTTGGCTCAACAGCGTTTTCCTCATAGTTGTTTTTCTTCCATTTTTCTTTCTCCTTTTGTTCTTTACATTTTGATTTTTTTTTAGAAAAGGAGGATAACCCCGGCCTCTGCATCTGGGAGATGCATGCAGCCACTTTCACGTTTTCTTATACATTTTCTTTTTTCTTAACAGAAATGAGAGAGTAGCTTTTCGAACACTTGATAATTTGTATCGCTGTGCGCACCGTCAATTTAAAACATCTCCTCCTGGGCTCACAATGCCACGGTACACTACAGCCACCGGAAGCAGGTAATTCAATGTAGTGGCCCTTGTGTCACATGAAACATACGTGGTGGTCCTCTTATATTTACTTATAGAGGGGGATTTTTCTAAACAAGAAATTACTTATATGCCACTACAATTTGCTCATATGTACTACAAATACTACTCAAAATAGCTTTCAAATAAGAGAGAGAGAGAGAGAGAGAGAGAGAGAGAGAGAGAGAGAGAGATCTCATGCTCGCTCCCGACTGCGAGTTCTGCTATATTCGTTTTTCAGATTTTATTGAAAGGTTCCGAATTTTGGTTAAAATTTGATCCAGAAACATGATAACTTGATATCTCTTAAACTAGTACCTAGAATTGAATCAAAGTTGTACTAAATCAGTGATAATTAATATGGGTCGGAGAGAGTAGAATATTAAGGGCACCGAATTTTGATGTACTGTGAGCTTTTCATATTTCTTTTGAAAATTTTGAGATTTCACCCAAAAATTAGTCAATAACCCGTGATGATTTGGTCCTCTTATACTTCTGCCATAACTGGTGGATATTTGTTGGAATAATAAGGAACCCATTTATGATTTGCTGTAAATGCTTCAGATTTTTCAGCCAGTGTGAAAATTCGGCAAATTTTTACCATTTTTTTTGGTAAATTCATGTGGACCCCACTGTCAGCCTACTCACTCATCTAAATTTGATGAACTGTCGGCCTACCGGCTAGGCCACCCCTCCTCCCTCCCGGCGCGGCCAAATTCAAAAGCCGAGAACGGCGAGCAGCGCCAAACGGAGCCCCCCGACCCGGCCGCCGCCACGCCCGCCCGCCCAGATCCGTTCCGCCCCCCGCCGCCGCGGCCGCGCCCACCAAACTGACAGGACGGCCGGCCTCTCCGTCCCGTCGACCCCAAATCCCCAGGTAAATCGCATCGGCGCCGCCCAAATTCCAAATCTTTCCTCTCCTGCCCCCCCTCCCTCTCTAGGGTTTCCCTCCCGTCCATGCCGGATCTCTAGCTCCCAACCCCATGTCCCGCTCCTTCTTCCCGACCTGCTCCTCCCAGAAAGGTGGCGCGCTCGCAGCCAACGGCCTCGCCTTCCGCGAGATTTCGTCGATTTTCCCCCCGTGTGCCTGACGATTTTTGTTCTGATTTGGGCAGCTGAGATGGAGGAGATGAGCAAGGAGCTGGACGGCCTGCGGTCCGAGGCGGAGGCCCGCGCCGCCGAGTGCCGCGCCAAGTCGGCTCTCGTCGACGGGCTCAGGCGGGAGGCCGCCGAGCAGGCCGCCCGGCTGCGGGAGACCAGGGCGGAGGTCGAGAGGCAGGCGGGGGAGATCGCCGCCAAGGACCAGGAGGCATCCTCCGCCAGGGAGGCGTGCGAGGGCCTCAGGGCCAGGTTCGCGGAGAAGGAGCAGGCCTTCAGGCACCTCTGCGCCGCCCACGACGGCCTCAAGGTCAGCCTCAGGGAGAGGGGCGAGGGCTGGGATGCCGAGAGGAGAGGGCTCGTCGCCGCGCTGGAGGAGTCCGAGGTGAAGCGGCTGGAGCAGGATGTGACCATGCGCTCCTGCAGCGAGGAGATTTCAAGGCTCAAAAGGCTCCTGTCAGAGAAGGAGAAGAAGTGCTCGGAGGCTGAACAGAGGGCATTGGCACAGAGGGAGGTCATGATGAGGGATGACACCCTCGCCAAGCTGGAGGAGGAGAAGGCCGCCATCGAGGGCAAGCTCAAGTGGAAGGCCGAACAGTTTCGGCACCTCGAGGAGGCCCTCAGGAAGATCCGGGATGAGTTCAGAGACGCCGAGAAGCAGTGGGGCTCCGACCGATCAACCTTGGCTGATCAGATCGGCGCTCTTGAGACCAAGTTGGATTCCAAGACAAGGGTTGCCGAGGAGTTCCGGTCGAGGCTCGAAATGTGCAGCCAGGCGTTGGCCCACGAGGAAGGCCGCAGGAAGCTGCTCGAAGCAGAGATGTCTGATTTGAGGCACATGTATGGCAATGTGGTTTCGGAGTATGAAGAGGCCAGGTCGACCATTGAGTTGCTGACGTCGAAGAGGGATGGTGAGATTGCATCTTTGAGGAGCTCACTGGCTGAGAAAGCCACTTTGCTCAATGAGATGGAGTATTGCAAGGTGCGCCTTGATCAAGAAAATGACGATCTGCGGTCTTCACTGAAGGAGTACCAAGAGGCTCAGATTGGTGGTGCAGATGCTGTAGTAATGTTGAAGGGTCTGCAGGAGAAATTCCGAGCTTTGGAGCAGACACATAGAAGCTGCACTGAGAAACTGAGTCGTAAAGAAACAGAGTGGAAAACACGGATGGGAAAGCTTGAGAATGATCTTGATGGATGCTTGTCACAGCTGGATTCCAAAGATATGCTAATCAGGCAATTGCAGAATGAGTTGCTGAGCAGTTATAGCTCGCTGGAGCTCCAAACTGTAGAGAACATGGAAGCTTCAATAGTCCGTCTTGCTGTAGAGTCAAAGTTCTATGATTCCTGCTCATTTATTGATACTTTAAAACTGAATATCCAGCAGCGCTGTGAATTTTTTGAGCAGAAGGTCGCTGCTGCGAAAAGTCAATTGGAGGTAATGGCGACACTGTGCAGAAGAATTGAACAGCTAGAATGTATGGAGCAGGAACATGAAAAGATGCAAAGGCAACTCGGGGCATACAAAGAAATGCTGGACAATGCATCAAGAAATGTTCACTGCTTAAAAGAAGAAACTTCAGAGAAGGAAAAGAGCCTACAGGAGGAATTGGGGAAAGCTTTGAGTGATCTCGATGAAGCACACCGTGACCTTGCTAAGCAGAAAAGCCAACATAGCCAATTCGAAATCAATCTCCATCAGCAAAAGCAAGCGGTGGAGCATTTGGAAAAGATAAAGGTTGATTTGGAGATTGAACTCAAGGGTTATATGGATGACAACCATGTACTGAAGAGAGATCTGGATGTTGCTCTTAACGCCAAAATTGAAGCTGAGGTGTCTCTCAGGGAAGAAAAGGAGAAATTACTAGGTGCTCTTAATGAAGCAAACTGTGCCCTTTCCAAGAGTAAGAGCAAGATTTGTGAGAATGAAATCACCCTTCACCAGCAAAAGCAAGAAGTACAGCATCTGGAAGAGCTGAGAGTTGATATGGAAACTAAACTCAAGGGCTACGTCGATGAAAATGATGTATTGAAGAGGGATCTTGATGTCGTGACTATTGCTAAAATGAAAGCTGAGGAGATCCACACAGAAGAAAAGGAGAAGCTATTGTCTGCTCTCAATGAAGCAAACTTTGCTGTTTCTGAGATGAAGGAAGAGCTGGACCAACTCAGGATCAATATTCATCAGCAAAAGCAAGCACTTGAGTGTTTGGAAAAGTTAAAAGTTGACATGCAAACTGAACTCAAGGGCTACGTGGATGAAAACAATGTATTGAAGAGGGATCTTGATGTCGCGACTATTGCTAAACTGAAAGCTGCGGAGATCCACACAGAAGAAAAGGAGAAGTTATTGTTTTCTCTCAATGAAGCAAACTTTGCTGTTTCTGAGATGAACGAAGAGCTGGACCAACTCAAGATCAATATTCATCAGCAAAAGCAAGCACTGGAGTGTTTGGAAAAGTTAAAAGTTGACATGCAGACTAACCTCAAGGGCTATAAGGATGAAAATTGTGCACTAAAGAGAGACCTGGTTCTTTCTCTTGTTGCCAAATTCGAAGTTGAGGACACCCTTAGAGAAGAAAAGGATAAGTTATCATGCATAATTGATGAGAGAGACAGGAACATTGAGGAGCTTCAGCAATACATCAGTGTGCTGGAAGAAGATAATTTGGGTCAAAAACTTGATATGGCCAGTCTTATCAATTCAGAGGTTAAGAAATCCATTCGAGAAGTGAACAACAGGTACTCTGAAATTGTTGAAGTCTTTGACAAAAAGCTCTTGGAGCTCGAAACAAGGCTTGGTTTCTTTGAGCAGAAATACACACGCAGAGAGCATGAGATCATGGAAATATTTGATCAAGAGGAGGCAGATTGGTATATATTAATTGCAGAGAAGGAAAATGCTATTGCTGACATTCAACAAATTGTTGGGTCTGTTCAAATTAACATAAATCATCTTCTTGATGCTGCTGCATCAAAGCTCTCAGAAGTTCAGCTCGAGGTCCAGCAGCTTTATGGCTTTGCAGAAAATCTGAATTCGCTGAATCTCATCCAAGAGCATGACAGTTATTTCAAAGACATGCTCATTGAAGAGTGCCAAAGAGAGCTGGTGGCCCTGCAAATGAAATTAGTTCTAGAGAAAGAACAGTCGAGCAATTTGAAGCATGTTCTTGAGAAACTCAAAGCTGAAACCACTGCGGAGATATTAGAGAAGGCAAAGGAGCATCTGGAAGTAGTAAATAAGCTGAAATATTTGGAGGAAAGTAAAGAAATGTTAGAAGAACATTTGGAAGAGTTGAAGTCCAGAACAAAGGATATATGTAATGTTGCTGTTGAAGAAAGGAAACAGTTAGTTGATGAGCTGAATGGAATCACATGTAACATTGGAGCAGCAATTCATGCAGATGAAGATCTGAAGGCAAGCTTGGCAAGGATCATGCAGAAAGCTAACATTGAGGAACCTCTCTTGAATTCTAGCAGCAAAGAAATGCCTAGCTTAGAGAAACCAAACGTGAGAAATCATTCGCCCCTGACCAGGAACAAATCTGCAGCTCTCCCAGATAGAAGATTACCACTAAAAGAGAACAACTATTAGTCTTGGTAGGTGCAGTCAGATTGTGTACTGACATTGTTGTAATATCTGTATCCTATTTCTTGTTGCCGTCTGTGTTATTTTGTTTACACAGAATGGCCATGTTTATCCGAAATTTCTTTCGTCAGTTACCTTTAAGTTAAAAAGTCAGGCTAATAAATAGAATGTGTTTGTTGCAGTCCACATCTGTACCGTTATCTACAGTTGAATAGTTGGGTTAATAAACTTTTCTTAATCTTTTGCTGTAAAAGTGCAAAGTTCTCACCTGTTTATAACTTTATGTTATCCTCTGTTGTTATTTGTAAGGTGATGATGGTTGATGAGATTTTGTGCCGTCTATCTACTGGATTAAAAGGTAAAAACGGTGGTAATCATCATTCTTTCTCCTGCCCCCTTCTATCTGTAGAGTTGAAACTGCATCTCCCCCGCTATGAAAACAGGTACATTTAGCAATACTAATCATCTGAGGATGAGGATCTCTATTTGGCTTTGCAGTTTTAGCTTGGGTGATAATGTGGTCTCATCCAACAGAAATGACTTTGGGTAATAATAACCTGTCTTCATTTTGAAGCTAACTCCAATTCTTGTACCAAAGTTTTTGATTTTGATTTTTTGTGTGTGTACATTTACTTCTACATTGCATATTAATCGCTGTACATTTGCTGTTTTTTCTTCCCGTTTTATGGCTATCTGTCATGTATGTCTCCTCCATATGAAATGAAAAAGCTGCTCCATCAGGATTTCATAAAAAGAATCCATAATAAAATAAAGAGAACTTATCTGACCTTTGACATCATTCTTCATATTCTTCTGTAGTTTAGCGAGTACTACATAGAACTCAATGTGCTGCTGCAGGTTCACTTTGTTGTCCCCATTAAATTTCTGAAACAGCGACCTCTGGTGGCATTCCATGCTTCTCAGGCCGTTATCTCTCTACGGCCGCTACTCATTGTTTTGATCATTTACTTGCTCAATCAGAGGTCTTGTTCTTGTATGTTCTTTGTTACATAGATTTGGGTGGGTGGTAAGTTACTTTGGTGAATTTGCGAAGGATGATACTGTCATGTGTTCTCGTCTGCCGGTCCAGATCATATGCGGCAAGCAAATGAAGCAACCGCTGGTCCATTTTGATTGTAGCTTGAGCCATTATCTGTTTGGAGTGTTATTTTTAGTCTATGCCAGCCTCTTCCATGGTTCTGTTTGATTGTTCTGAAAAATGAACGCAGAAGTAAACATGTACGAATTTGATATCCCACTGAAATACTCTGGAACGGCGCTGATGCTGGGGCGTTACTCTTCTTTCGGTCGCTATAAAACTTGCTATCTTGTTTGGAATTGCTTTGACTGGTATGGAAAGAAATGCTATCCTGATCGTTACTTGTGCTAATCAATGGCCAAAGGGGGCAGACTGGAGTTTGTCGTGCTTGTAATTCGTAAACTGTCCTTGCTTCTGATAATTCAGTTTCTTGATCCGTGTAAACAAAAGTTCATTTTTCTTGAGTGACTAATTTGGAGTCGTCAATGGAATTCTATGAAAACGATAGGATGATGCATCCAGTAAGTCTGTGGTCTACCGGTCTTATTTACAGTGGCTTGCAAGAATCTGATCTGAAGATGTTAAAAAACTCATGGTGGTAAAAAACTGCCACAATTTCGATTTTCTCTCAACAGAAGTACTGATGATGCGATTCTCTCGACGGCAAATTTTATCTTCTAGAGATTTTAATCCACGTTCCTTTGTGGATTAAAACTTCTACTATTTTGTAGCGTAGTTCTGAACATGTAATCAGCGAGGAGCAAGGAGGCAGCTGATCAAGCTTGTATTTTGCAACTTCTCAAAAAAAAAAAAAAACTTCTATTTTGCAAGTGAATTTTGTACTCAAGCGAACGAAAGAATGCTCTTGCTGTAATACAATTATGAATCAACAAAGTTGATCCTGGAGAAATATGTTCCTAGCATAATCTTTGCTATTGTCGACAGATAAGTCAGGAATCATCAAAGTTGATCCTGGACAAATAACTGAGGACATGAGACATTTCATTGGAAATCATCTGTACATGGCTTTACAACTTTTATCTCTTTAGTACATAAGTGCCAGGACAGCACTAGTGTTCTCTTGTGAAGAGCTAAACCCTAATTTCACTCCAGCTCCCGTAAAGCGCTGCCGCCTCTGCGGCGACGGCCTCCCTACTTCTCGCCTTCTCGGTCGTCGCCTTGGTCGTCATCAGTTCCTGGCCTTCTCGGATCGCACCGTGTGAGTTCTTGGACATGGCGGAGAGCGGTGGACGCCTCGGCGGCGCCGGCACGGGCGCGTACTGGTTGCGGCGGCGGTGGGGCTCGTCGTAGCAGCACTGCTGGAAGCGGCTGTATCCGGCGAGTTCCTGCGCGCTCTGCACTCGGCGCATCGATGGTGGCACTGGACCGGCGACGCGCGCGGCCGTGCACGGGTCGCTCTGCACGCGCCGCAGCGTCCCGGGGTGCAGCGGGGGCCGCCCTGACGCCGCGGGCCGCTGGACGCCGGAGAAGAATACCCGGAAGGTCGCCGAAGGCCGCGTGGCCTCGAGGCGGTCGTACTCGTCGCGCAGGTGGGCGAGCTCCTCGTCGCAGGTGACGGACACGAGCACTTCCTCATCGTCGGCCAGGCGGTACCTGAGCGCTGACACGGTCTTGCCGCCGGCCATCTCTCCGAGCCTCGCCGCCAGCTCCCGGAAGGAGACCCCGCGCGGCACGGCGAGGACGCGGGTCTCGCCTCCGACGTACCGGACCGCGCCGTCCGGGCCGCAGGGCGCGAAGCGGCAGCCGTGGCTGCACATCATTGTTACGTCCCTCAAGTTCGATCTACTCATCCATGGCGAATTACAGAGTAATTGGAGGCTAGGGTTGGAGAAGAAGGGGAACGAGGTAGGAGATGGGAGTACAGGAGGCAGAGAGCTGGGGATAGAGGAAGTGGGTTCGGCCAATTACAACTCCCTGCCCCTCCACACTGGCTCACACGTACTTAACAAGTCATCCTCCCAGCTCCCATGTGGCTGGATCGAAAAGCCTGCTGGGCTTCCTGGATCTTCTGGGCCTGGTCTCCTCGTGGTCAGGTACTGGGCCTTGAGGTCCTGACGGTGTGGTAGCAGTGGTCGTGACATTCCCCCGGTCTTGAAAAACGGCTTGTCCCCAAGCCGCTGCGCCCGGAAACCGGCTGCGGAGCTCGAAGAAATCTTCCCATGACGCCAGAGCCTCCGGCTGTGACGACCACTTGACCAACACTTGGGGTATCTTGGCCTTGCCTTTCGTGATGACCCGCCGCGCGAGCACGCACTCGGGGAAGTCTGGCGCAGAGTGTGGTACTGGAGGTTCTGGGAGAACAGGGACCACCGTCGTGTCCGGCGGCAAAGCACCCCGTAGCAGAGATACGTGGAAAACAGGATGCACTCGACTGCCTTCAGGAAGTTGCAAGCGATACGCCACCGCGCCAATCCGAGCAGTAACCTGAAAGGGCCCAAAGAATCTGAAGGACAGTTTATGGTTAGCACGCGTCGCCACTGAAACCTGAACATAAGGCTGCAGCTTCACATAAACCCAGTCACCCACGGCGAATGATCTCTCAGACCGATGCTTGTCTGCTTGATCCTTCATTCGCTGTTTGGAGCGTTCCAAATGTTGTTTCAACAGAGCTGTCACAACCTCTCTCTCCTGATGCCAAGCAACAAGATCCACTGGGGCAGAAACAGACGCATCAATGATTCCGAAATGGCGAGGAGGGTGCCCGTAGAGTACCTCAAACGGAGATGCTTGCAACGCAGAATGAGGCGCCGTGTTGTACCAGAATTCGGCGAGATGCAGCCACTGGAACCACCGTTGCGGACAAGAATGAACGAAACAACGAAGATAAGTCTCCATGCATTGATTCACCCGCTCTGTAGTCCCATCCGTCTGTGGGTGATATGCAGATGACATGCGGAGCTCTGTCCCAGCCTGCTTGAACAGTTCCTTCCACAGAGCGCTGGTGAACACTTTGTCGCGATCAGATACCATTGCATACGGCAGCCCATGGAGTTTGTAAACATTTGTCATAAACGCAGTTGCCACCTGCAATGCCGAGAACGGATGTGCCAAAGGAATAAAATGAGCGTATCTTGTCAACTTATCCACCACAACCATGATGCACGAGTATCCCCTAGACAGCGGCAGCCCTTCCACAAAATCCAGAGTGATCGTGTGCCAAGCGTGAGCAGGCACTGGTAATGGTTCTAGAAGCCTGGGGGTACGTACCCTCTCAGTTTTAGCTTGCTTGCAGATACTGCAGTCTGATACAAACTGCACCACGTCTTGTCTCATTCCTGGCCAGACAAACAGACGCCGGAGCCGGTCATGAGTAGCATGAATGCCGGAGTGACCGCCTGTTGCACTAGCATGGATAGCCTGCAAGATCTTCTGTTGCATAGTTGTGTTGGAACCAACCCAGACCCGACCCTTGTATAGGATAACCCCATCCCGCACCATGTAATCTGAGTTGGGGTCGTCGGAAACACTGCAGCTTCGCAAGATTTCCTTTGCCCTGTCATCAGTTTGGTATCCCTGAACCACCTCTTCGAGCCAAACTGGCATAGCGACAGACACGGCAGAGACCTCAGCATCGCGACGCGACAGGGCGTCCGCTGCTTTGTTCTCTGTTCCTTTTCTGTACACCACTTTGTATTGAAGCCCCATCAACTTGGTGTACGCTCGTCTCTGCCAGGGAGTCGCGAGTCGTTGGTCACTCAAATGAGACAGAGCACTTTGGTCAGTTCTGATAGTGAACTCACTCCCTTGTAAATACGAACGCCATCGATCGACTGCCATCAGGATTGCCATGAACTCCTTTTCATAAGTAGAAAGACCACGGTTCTTGGGCCCCAAGGCCTTGCTGAGAAAAGCCAAAGGGTGTCCATCTTGAATTAGCACTGCCCCGACCCCAAAATCTGATGCATCAGTCTCAATTTCAAAGGGCCTGTCAAAACGTGGGAGAGCCAGAACCGGTGCAGAAATCAAAGCCTCTTTGAGGTGACGAAAAGCTTCATCTGCTTCTGTGGACCAGACGAAAACTGAGTGCTTCTTCAGCAAATTGGTGAGTGGACGACTAATCAGACCAAAGTCCCGCACAAAGCGCCTGTAATACCCAGCCAATCCGAGGAACCCACGGACTTGCTTCACTCCTGTTGGTGTTGGCCAATCTCGGACCGCAGCAATATTCTTCTCATCAGTAGACACCCCTTGCTCGCTGATCACATGTCCCAGATAAGTGAGCTGTTTCTGGGCAAACTTGCATTTGGAATATTTTATCTTGAGTTGATGCTTTTCCAGCAGCTCAAAAACCTGCCGAAGAAGTTGCACATGTTCCTCCAAGGTTTCACTATGCACCAGAATATCATCAATGAAAACCAGCACTCCATGACGTAGCAACGGTGCAAGCACGAAATTCATGCCTCCCTGAAAGGTACCCGGAGCACAACACAAACCATAGGCCATGACCTTGAACTCATAGTGCCCCAAATGAGTTTTGAAAGCAGTTTTGTGCACATCTTCCGGCGCCATTCGGATCTGATGATAACCTGCCTTCAAATCCAAGCTGGTGAACCATTTTGCTCCGGCCAGTTCATCCAGAAGCTCTTCAATTACTGGCATGGGGAAACGATCTTTCACCGTGATTGCGTTGAGTTGCCGATAGTCAACACAGAACCGCCATGTCAAGTCTTTTTTCTGCACAAGTAGCACTGGGGAGGCATAAGGACTGTAGCTCGGCTGTATGATGCCCTGTAACAGCATTTCCTTGACCTGTTTTTCAATCTCATCCTTCTGAGAGGGGTTGTAACGATAGGGTTTGATGTTAACTGGTAGAGCTCCCGGGATCAAGGGTATCTTATGGTCGAAGGGTCGGGCCGGAGGCAAGCCTTTTGGTGCTGCAAACAAAGCCTCAAATTTGGCCAGCAACTGAGCAACTGGTGCGGGGAGCTCTGTTTTGCCATGTTCACCACCGGAGTCATCCACTGCTTGTACTTCAACCATTTGGTGAACGCCATTGCAAGCCACCAAGGAGTGTAGTTGATCCAAAGAAACTGGGAGGCATTCTTGAGTCTGAGGTCTAACACCAGTCAATGTGATCCTCTTGCCCTTCTGTGTAAAAGTCATACGCTTCTCTCCCCAATGCACATCCATGGGACTATGTTGCTCGAGCCAATCCATTCCCAGAATCATATCATAACAACCCAGAGGAAGTACTTTCAGATCAGTGGAAAACTTGCGGCCCTGCACTGTCCAACTGCATTTCTGAATCGCTTGGTTACATAAGAGCTGCCCTCCATCAGCAATCTTCACTCTGATAGCGTTGGCCATGATCTGAACCCCTTGCAGTTTCGCTGCCAAATCTGCGCTGATAAAGCTGTGTGAGCTCCCTGAGTCCACTAGCATCAACACCTGTTGCTGTTGCACCTTCCCTTGCAACCTGATGGTTTGTGGGGCCATGGACCCTTGCACTGCTGCCCTGGAAATAGTGTGGCACTCGCTGGCTGTGTCAGATTGATCGTCAGTCATGCTTGACCCTGATAGCCCCAAAACATCAAACATTTCCTGCACCACATGAAGTTGGACAGCCGCTGCACATTTGTGATCCCGACTCCATTTCTCACCACATATATAGCAAAGCCCTCTGGCTCGCCGATAAGCCCTGAGCGTGGACAATCTGTCTTCGACTGTACTGGAAGCCCGCGATCCTTCCATTCCTCCAGATCGCCTCTCTTCTGCCGCCGAGACATTAGTGGGAGGTGGCCGACCGGGCGGTGCTGGCAAAGGCATTGCCCCTCGCAGATGAGACTGGCTTCCAGAACCAGCCTCTGTTCGTCTTGGTTCTCGTCGCTTGGATATCTCCAGAGCTTCTTCCTGTAAATAGGCCAGAGAAACAGCAGTATCGAGATCTTTTGGATTATGAACCAGTACAACTACACGAATTTCATCGCGCAACCCGTCAACAAAACGGGATGGAAACAGAGCAGGATCCCAAGTGGTGCTATGAGCCAACAGGGAATGCATGATTTCATTGAACTTGACGACATAATCAGACACTGCATCTATCTGACGTAAATGAAATAACTGACGAAGAAGACCAGTAAACTCATTTCGCTCAAACTGATCACAAACAATAGTGCAGAATTTCCCCCAATCCATGTGGCTAAGGTCGAACTCATTGTTCTCTAGCCACACCATGGCAGCCCCCGTGAAATGCATGGCAGCAGTATCTACCCAGAGCTCCGGATCCAAATGGAAGACTCTGAAATAAGACTCACAATTGCGCTTCCAACTGCGTGGCCGCTCCCCCCAAAACGACGGAAAATCCATTTTGGGCCTAGGCAAAATAGAAGAGCGGCGCTGGAAAGGACTTCCGGACCGGTGGGGGCGCGGACTACCGGAGCGGAACGAGCCGCGCAACGGCGACCGCCCCAGAGCTCTCGATCGGTGATCGGTGACTATTTGATTACCAGGGGGGTTTGGATTCTGGTACGTACCCATGACCGGAGGCGGGACCAGGGTGGTAACCACCCCATCGCCAACCCCCCGGTGTGCTGGTTCAACGCGACGGCCATCGGGCCCATAGGCGCTGCTGCCGCGATCTGGGAACGGCGCGCTGCCCGGCGTGGGGAAGATCGGCGGAAAGTCCGAGGGCTTGAGAGCAAGGACGGGGTTGCGGGAGACGGTGTCCATCTCCTTCCTCACGCCGCCGAGCTCCTGGCGCAGATCCGTGATGGACTGCTCCAGGACGGGCCTCCACGCCGCGAGATCCGTCACCACCGGCTGGATCTCGGCGAAGAGCGAGGTGGTCGCCTCCACCGCCTTCTGGATCGCGACGTTCTGCTCTTGGATCAGCTTGAGGGTGGCCGCGAGTTCGTCGACGCGTTGCTCCATCGCGACGGCTTGGCGTTGCTGTCGAGTAGAGAAGGTGGGTTTCTGGAGGTAGGCTGGCAAATCTGATACCATATGTTACGTCCCTCAAGTTCGATCTACTCATCCATGGCGAATTACAGAGTAATTGGAGGCTAGGGTTGGAGAAGAAGGGGAACGAGGTAGGAGATGGGAGTACAGGAGGCAGAGAGCTGGGGATAGAGGAAGTGGGTTCGGCCAATTACAACTCCCTGCCCCTCCACACTGGCTCACACGTACTTAACAAGTCATCCTCCCAGCTCCCATGTGGCTGGATCGAAAAGCCTGCTGGGCTTCCTGGATCTTCTGGGCCTGGTCTCCTCGTGGTCAGGTACTGGGCCTTGAGGTCCTGACGGTGTGGTAGCAGTGGTCGTGACAATCATCCTCATGCGCCGCTCGGCCACCGCCGGGGAGCCACTGCCGGACGCTCCTGGTGCTGCTGCCGCCGCCATCGGTTGGTCGGCGAGTCCGCGAGTCGTGTGGGTAATCGTCGAGATGAGAGGAGTTCGGCGTGAGTCTCCAAATTTATGGACACGCTACGCGTATTCTATTCTACTCATTTTTGGGACGGAGGGAGTATGTATAGGGGACGTGAGTTCGGTTCCGACTCGGACCATGCATGAGGATTCACATCACGTCACGTACCTGCAACCTGGCAAAGCCTCCTTCCCGCCCTTTTGATGGCTGTTAGAGCATCTCCAACAGACACATGGTAGGGTGGCGCGCTAAAAAAAAATTGCAGCGCCGAAATAGCGTTTTAGCGCGTGGGGAGGGTGGTTGCTTTTTCAGGCATTGAAAAATTTGCGCGCCACTGTAGCGCTTCATCAGGTGCGGTAAAATTCACAGCGCGCGCCCAGCCGGCGCTTGGCAAATATGAAACAACACATATTAATTTGACAATATGAAACAAGATGATCTCAAACATTAAAAAATATGCAAAATCATGAATTGAGCAACATAGCATAGTTCAAAATCACCAAACCACAAGCAAGTTCATGACAAACAAGTTCACACAAACGAATGAAACATCAACAATCATGCCCCATCTTCTTCCTCCTCTTCTTCATCTGTTTCTTTCTCCTCTTCTTCCTCCTCTCCGTCATTGGAAACTCGGACGGTGTTCGCACTGTCTCCAAAGGCATCATGCGAAGGCATGTGAGGCACACCGGAAGCCATGCGTCCACCCATGTCACCCGGAGGTGCTCCCATGCCTCCCATGAGAAACCCAAAACTCATGCCTCCCATGGTAGCTCCCAAGCCACTCATGCCTCCCGTAGGTGCTCCCATGCCTCCCATGCCGCACATGGCACCCATGGCTCCCATGCTTGTTCCCATGCCTCCCATGGTAGCTCACATGCCTCTCGTGGTAGCTTCCATGCCTCCCAAGCCTCCCATGGTAGATCCCATGCCTCCCATGGTAGCTCCCATGCCTCCCAAGCCTCCCATGCCCATCAATCTTTTTTGGACCAAGACTTGATCACGGCAAAGGTTGATGTACTCCTTTTGCCTATCATCAAAGTTAGATGTGTCCATGAAGAACAAGTACTTCTCATGTTCCAATAATCCAGCTTGCTCCTCCATGGCCAATTTCTTCTCCTCGGCCGCCACCCTCCTCTCCTCGGCCACCACCCTCCTCTACTCGGCTGCCACCCTCCTCTCCTCGGCCGCCGACTCTTGGCTCCTTGCCACCCTCCTCTCTTCGTTTGCTTCCTTTCTTGCCTTCACAATAGCCTTCATAGCATTCTTTATCTCATCATCTCCTCCCTTCTTCTTCTTCTTCTTCTTCTTCTTCTTCTTCTTCTTTTGTTTTGCTTGTTTATCTCCATTTGGTCTTTTTGGCTTGGAGTAGGCAACCGAGTTTGGTGTAGGGCTCCTCTTGCCGCCATCACTTGATGCCTCATCATCATCATCATCATCCAAATCAATAGTTGCCTTGCGTTTCTTTGGCACCTCTAGGACATCACAGTTCTTCCATTTCTCTTCATCCTTCAACACTTCGTAGCAATGGGGCAACACAAATGCTCTCCCTTTCTTAACCTTGCCTTTCTTGGTCTTCTTCTCTTCTCCTCGAAACAAGTTTTGTGCAATATTGAGCTACAAACAAAAGAACAAGTTACCACTTGAAACACAAAAGATGAAGCATGAACATGGAACATAAAGAAATGACACTTACCCTATCTCTATCATTAGTGCCACTTGGGTTTATCTTGTCAACCGACGTCATTGCCGCCACCCACTTTTGACAATCTTTGTTGATCGTCGACCACCGGGAGCGAAGAGATCTATCGGTGCGCTCAATTCCACTCTTGTTGTGTGCATCAAAGAACTTCATCCGAAACCAATATGTATCTCTAGTTTGGTCCATTACAACGGTGGCATCCATAGACACATTCAACCATGTCTTGCATAACAAGATGTCTTCGTCCATGGTGTAGTTGCACGCCCTTCCTTTCGGTGCATCAACCATACCCTCACCCTCCTCATCCACTTCATATTCATGATCTTCTTCATGCACTTCATTGGTTTGAGACCAATGAGAATTGTTGGAGCCAACACCCATAGTTGACATATATGTGTCATCATTGAAACTACAAAGTATGATAAAGAAAACTAATCAAGCTATCCATATGTATACATTTATCTAACAACAACAAAAAAAGAAAAAAATCATACCTTGTGGGCATTTCATCAAACACATGTGCGCATCGGCCGCCGGCGCAACAAATTGCGAGCTATCCGGCGCTTCGGCCGGCGGAGGCGCGACCGGACGCGCTGCTGGATTCTTCTTCACGCGCCTAGAAGCGTCGTCCACTTTCCTCTTCTTTTGGGCCGCTGTTGCCGCCGCCGCCATCGGTCGGTTGGAGACGGAGCTCCGTGGCTTCGTGTCGGGCGGCGGCGCGATGCCACCCTGCGAGTTCGTCCGGGGCGCCATGAAGAGGCCGCGTGCGAGATCGGCGCTTGGAGCTGGTGCGGCGCCGGCGGCGAAGCCGGAGGTCAACCCCGCGCTAGGGTTTGCGGCAGCGGCGGCGACGGCGGAGGGGTCGCGGGTGTAGGGAGGGGTTGGGGGGATGTCGGCGCGACCGTCCATCGCTGAAATTTCGCCAGCAGCGGCGCGGGGCGGGGCGAAGGCGGGCGCGGCCGGAGAATTCAGGGCGACGGTTGCTCGCTCGCGCGCAAATGTTCGCTGTCCAGCGCGCGGGAGCTGGCGCACCAAATACACAGCGCGCGATGTAGTTTTTCCCAGCGCGCTGAACCTTGTTTACCGCGCGCGGGATTATAGCGCGGCTGCTGGAGCGCTACTTTCGGTCGCGCGCGCGCTATATAGCTGTTTTATCCGGCGCGCGGCTTATTTAGCGCATCTGTTGGAGATGCTCTTAGTCAACCGATCGAGCTCCGACTGGATTCCGAAGAAAACTTGGGCTCTGTAATCTTTTTTAAGGGAACTAGCAAAAGGGGCCCATGCATTGCAACGGGAGAAAAAAATCATAATCTTCAATGTCCATGACCATATTTTGCTGCATCACCGAGATACACTATCACTCTCAATTTCGTGAATTATGTACATTTTTTAAAACTTGTGAACATATTTAAAATCATGAACATTTTTCAAATTTATGAACACTTTTACAAGTTTTCGATTTTTTTTTAAATCAAGAACATTTTTTGAATTCATGAACATTGTATACCATTTGCAAACATTTAAAAAAAATTGTGAACCTTCTTTCAAACAATTTTCTTGAATCGGCGAACATTTCTAGAATGGACGAACATGTTTCTGAAAATTGGTGGAACAAATTTTGAAATTCACGAACATTTTTTTATTTAATGAACATTTTTTGAAATGCATGATCATTTTTTGAATCAGCGAACATTTTATGAATGAATAAACTAATTTGTAAGTCACGAACAGTTTTTGAATTTTTAGGATATTTTCCCATTCATGAAATTTTTTTGTATTGGCGAAATTTTGTTTAATTTAATTACATTTTTTAATACACAATTTTTTTTAAAAAAATCATGACATTTTTTGATTTCCCAAACATTTGTTTTCAAAATTTCAAACATTTTTTGAATAAGCAACCTTTTTTTATAAAATCGTGAATATTTTTTGAATTTTTATCACTTATAGGTGGCATTGGTGGGTAATATTTTGCAACTTTGGGGGCAATTTCCATGACGTGCCGCCAGAAGCAATAGCCCCTTTATTATTAGGTATAGAGTCGACTCTGTAAATTTTTAGGGAAATCTTATCTGACCGCCGTCAGTTATTTGAGCATCTCCAGGGAACTGCCCCTTAGCCATTGGATCAAAAACACAAATCTCAAAGCAGTCCAATTGGCCACGTCAGAAAAATCTACACGTTCGCTGGGAAACGTGCCCGTGGCGAATGCGTCAACCGGTGCCCCCATCGCGCTGTCCCCCCATTCCCCCTTTTTGTTTACTTTGCAGAGAGAGAGAGAGAGAGAGAGAGAGAGAGAGAGAGAGAGAGAGAGAGAGAGAGAGAGAGAGAGAGAGAGAGAGAGGAGGGAGGGACAGAGCGTCCGGTGACCCGCGACGGCATCCTCGCCGGCGACCCGCGACGGCACCCGCGCTGCTGGGACACCGAGGATTCCGCGCCCTGCTAGGGAGGGTCCTTCTCGCCGCATCTCGACGAGGTGCGGAACGCCACCGCCACGCTCGTCTCGTCGGGCGACGGCGGCAATGGAAGGGACCACGACGAAGGGGACGGACCCGCTGTCGCGGATCCGTGCCGGCACATGGCCGCCATGCGCTCGTCGAGCGAGCGGTGGATCACAGGGCCGCGACCACCATGGAGGCCGCCTCCGCCTTCCGCCACGCCATCCTCTATGCCCGCTCACTCGCCGAACACATCACCGAGGTACATTCCTGGGCGCCTCCCCCGTCGTCCCTCTTTCATTTGCGGGGAAATTGCCGGTTGTCCGCTGGTCGACGCGCCCACACGTTTTGCTATTGTTTTTTCGCCTCAGGTGGTGAGCAGAGGTGTATATGTGAAAATTTGGCCATGTTTTGAAGCACTAGTACCACAGAATGTGACATTAGTAGAACATGGCATTTTTGTTGAACATTTTTTTTAGATTTTGCCACACTATTTTACTGATTTTCCCCCTCATATTTTGTTGTCCATAACATGGCAATTTGTAGTCTACGTCATTTTTTAAGAGCAAAATGTTCTATGGACATGGCGATTTTACTAATGTTATAGAATATATGGCACATTTTATGTGCTTTTCTTGACAGAATTGTTCAATTTGGGTGGCATTTTTCTTAGAATAAGATGTTCTAGTTACATGGCATTTTCGTTAAGTAGGCCTTGGAAGTTTTCATTTGTAGGTGTAATGGCACTTTTTATTGTTCAGAGCTTGGCAATTGTATTTAAATAGACACGACAATAAATGTCGTGGCATTTTGTAGGAACCTTGGCATTTTTAGAGAACCATGGCATTTGGTAGGGACCATGACAATTATAATGTATATAGCATGGCAAATCAAACATGTTTCCCCACGGTATAGAGCCATGTCATTTATTTGTCGAAACCATGGCAATTTTTATAAAACTATAATAATTTTCCAATGTGTATACCATCATGGCACAGTCCTGAAATATTTTTTGTTTCCCGAAACCCTTGAAATATCATGGCACATCCCAAAAACCCATGGCATTTTTTCTCAAAATATCATGGATTATGTCATTTTAATTTGTTAGACCATGGCATTTTTATTAACTAGTCCATGGTAGTTTTATTGAATGTATCATGTCATTTTGATCATTTACACCATGGCAACTTTAATATTTGGAACATGGCAAATTTATTGAACTTAGCATGGCATTTTTCAGTGAACACCATGGTATTTTATTGTTAGTTATTGTCCGTGGTGAAAAAAATTAGAAAGTGTCCATAGCATTTTTTTTATCTATAAGGATGATAAATTTATTTTAAATTGCACGAAAATTTTAAATTTTTTATCATCGCAGTTTTATTATTTAAGAGCATGGCATTTTTATTATTAATAGCATGGCATTCTCACTATTAAGAGCTGGCGATTTCCCTTAAAAAAGAGCATGGAATTTTTACTATTAAGAACATGACATTTCTATTATTAATAGCATGGCATTTTCACTATTAAGAGCATGCCATTTTTCCTTCAAAAAAAGAGTATGACATTTTTTAATGTTAATAGCATGGCATTTTTCACTAGTAAGAGCATGATATTTTCCCTTAAAAAGCATGGCATTTTTAATATTAACATGGCATTTTTACTATTGAAGAGTATGGCATTTTTAATATTAATAGCATGGCATTTTTAGTATATTGGATCCATGGCATTTTTGTAGGGTTTTTTTTTGAAATGTCTCCATGGAAAATTTGCAGATAATTTTTTTCGAATAAAATGATCACAACAAGTTGAAATTCTTCCAATAAGTTCCATGTGATCATTTTTACCATTTTTTTGTGGCAAAACTAAAAGGCACATAAAAAACTAAAAAAATGTATTATAATTTTGCACCATGGCAAATTCACGTGCTTTTTATAATCTAACACACATGTTTTTTAGCAGTGTAAAACTTGTCCTTTTTGTGGCCCAAACAGAGGTCTCGATCTATCAAATCAGTCGTGAAGTTGAGAGGGGGGGGGGGGGGGGGGGGGGGATTGCGCTGGGGGTGCTCCCCCATTGAACGAATTGGTTCGCTCGCTCCCCTGATCAAGGGGAACGAGTTGTTCACCGGTAGCAGGGCTCCCAGGGAACGGACGCTAGTTATTAGGGTCCAAATTTTAATGGCCTGTATATTAATTTCTTTTTCAAAAAGTGACGAGGTACACCGCCTGTTGTCTGGGGGTGGGTCAAATGGGGTAATATCTTAGAAAAATAGGAAACATGGGGGATTTTGCTTTCGTTCAAAAGATTTATTTTTTTCTCGGCTTTGGGCTTCCGGGCACATGTGTTCTAAACAAAAGGGGGTTTGGGGAGAGAATTTGTAGCATGCATGGGCGGGCACACCGATTGTGGTCGCCGATCTACGTCAAGAATCGGAAAGTCGTTTGTGTATTTCATGTATTCGTGGTCCTATATCTGTGCGCACATATCTGTAATCACATCATAAATGGGAAGCAGTATACCTTTCTGTGGGACCGTTTTTCAAGTGATAGATATTTCGATCAACAACAAGAAGTGTGTAGTAAAACCGTAGAGCTGTGCTGAAACCGTTCACTTTGTTCTTCTTCTTCCTGCATGTCTGCTTTTGAGGTCCCATGTTCTTCTTTTTCTTAGAACTCTTGTGTTCTACGAGTAGTGGAATAGAGGAAAATGACTGAATAGTAAAAACAACGGGACAGGTATATCGGAACCTTATCCGGCACAGGTTCGCTGATGTTGTAGTTTTGATTTTCTTCGAATATTCTTGTTGCCTTGTTGGGACAAGTTTTGCATATGGTTGCTATGTATTTAATCTTTGTTTCTTCTTTCTACTTCTACTAGTTTGTCCTCTTTCAAGAACTCCGGTCTTTTCTTGGACCCTGATAAGTGCCGCCCAGACGTTTTCTGATGGCAACTTTAGTTACGCGGGGATGACAACTTTAGTTGTGAAGCATGGCAACTTTTTGTTTGGATGGAAAGTTTCAGTTTTTTTTTGGTTTCATTTTCTTTTATGGCAATTTTAGTTGTAAAAACATTAGGGCGGTGTTTCTTCGTGCCACACATGTGGCACTTATCATTTGGGTTGGCTTATTGAATCTTTCTATGAAGGAAAATTTTGCTGCCAAATCTTAGAACAGAAATACTAATGGATGTATGTACTTTACGAGTCTAGAACATGTTTGTAAGTACTGGAAATAGAAACTTGGACACTTGTGACAACATGTCATTTACAGACAGTGAAATTTAAGCCGTATGTACTAAGTTTATGTATGTAAAAAACTTGTTCTAAGTTCGAGAAGCTTCAGCAATACATCAGTGTGCTGGAAGTTCAGCTTCTATTTTACAAGTAAAGTTTTGTACTCCAGGGAACCAAAGCAGCATTGTTGCTTAATTATAAGCCTGCTGGTCACAGTCATTGTTGGTGATAAATACTAGAAAGGGTTTGTTATGTACTCCCTCCGACACTTATTTTGGGGCGGAGGGAATATTTTTGTGTGTAAAGAATGCTCTTCCTGCAATATAATTCGGATGAATCACTCGAACCAGCAAATATGTTGGAATCATCAAAGTTGGTCCTGGACAAACAGCTGAGGACATGAGACATTTCATTGGAAATCATGTACATGGTTTTACAACTTTTCTCTCTTTAGTAGAGTACATAGCAGTGACAGGACAGCCCTAGTGTTTTCTTGTGAAGAGTCTCCCTAAAGAGCTAAACCCTAATTTCACTCCAGCACCCTGCAGAAAGCACTTCGGTTCTTCTCTGCCATGGCCGGTTCTTCTCTGCAATTAGCATATAGTCATATACC
Organism: Elymus sibiricus; assembly: GCA_039707655.1. Taxonomy (NCBI): domain Eukaryota; kingdom Viridiplantae; phylum Streptophyta; class Magnoliopsida; order Poales; family Poaceae; genus Elymus; species Elymus sibiricus. Next base: position 42,102,370 of record CM077670.1, read on the forward strand.
AATCTGCTTCTCGCCTTCGCGGCCGCTGCCTTGGCCGATAGCAGCTCCTGGCCTTCTCGGATCGCACCGTGCGAGTTCTTGGACATGGCGGAGACCGGTGGACGCATCGGTGGCGCCGGCACGGGCGCGTACTGGTCGGGGCGGCGGCGGGGCTTGTAGTCGTAGCGGCACGGCTGGAAGCGGGCGAGGTCCTGCGCGCTCTGCACACGCCGCTTCATCGGTGACGGCGCTGGACCGGCGACGCGCGCGGCCGTGCACGGGTCGCTCTGCACGCGCCGCAGCGTCCCGGGGTGCAGCGGGGGACGCCCTGACGCCTGGGGCCGCTGGGTGCCGGAGAAGAACACCCTGAAGATGGCGGACGGCCGCGTGGCCTCGAGGCGGTCGTACTCGTCGCGCAGGTGGGCGAGCTCCTCGTCGCAGGTGATGGACACGAGCACTTCCTCGTCGTCGGCGAGGCGGTACTTGAGCACTGACACGATCTTGCCGCCTGCCATCACCCCAAGCCTCGTGGCCAGCTCCCGGAAGGAGACCCCGCGCAGCACGGCGAGGACGCGGGTCTCGCCTCCGACGTACCGGACCGCGCCGTCAGGGCCGCAGGGCGCAAATCAGCCGCCGTGGCTGCACATCATCCTCAGGCGCCGCTCGGCCGCCCCGGCGGAGCCACTGCCGGACGCTCCTGGTGCTGCTGCCGCCGCCATCGGTTGGTCGGCGAGTCGGCGAGTCGTGTCGGTAATCGTCGAGATGAGACGAGAGGAGTTCGGCGTGAGTGGCAACTACGTACCGGCGCACGCACACGCACCGTGCCGTGCGTCTCCAAATTTATGGACACGCTACGCGTATTCTATGTATATATAGGCGGCGCGTGAGTACGGTTCCGACTCAGACCATGCATGAGATGAGGATTCGAGTGAAGTCTGAAATAAACCTTGAGGTTGTAGAGGCCGACACAAATGAACCCTCTGACCTCTTTGATCCCGGTCTATCCTGACCCTAGATACGTTTGGCACACCGGGAAAAGCCCAATCCTGACCGGGAACTCGCTCGCTTTTCTCACTGTTGCGCGGGTCAAGCCATCTTCTTCCTCGCTCCCACCTCTCTCCTCCTGTTCCATTTCCTTATAGATCCATCAATGGCTATCGGGGTAGATGCTCCTGGAAAGGTGTCGGCGAGTTGACAAGCTGCAGACTGCAAGACGCATCGGCGGGAGGAGATGCAGCCGGGGCGAGCCTGCTGCCATATGGTGAGCACCGGGCCATGATGGCGATGGCAGCCGTGTGGATGACAGCCAAGGCAGCTGAGGAGCCAGGACGCCAACGGCGAGGATCTGTTTGCCATCAAGAGGACGAAGGCCGCCATCAGGGATCACCGGACCAAGCTCAACATCTCCCTCGGCTCCGTTGACGCCGTGTCTCGGAGGGTCGCCGCCGTCGGCAACGAGAAACTGCTGCCGCATCTCGCGGAGCTCATCCGAGACGACGAGCTCCTGCCACAGCTCTCGGAGGTGAGGCATCAGGGGTCCGCCGCCGTTGCCGGGGCCGATGCACGCGGCCACCGCGGTGGGCGCGCTCGCGTTAGAGCCAGTGGCGGAGCTAGCGTGTAGTCATGGTGGGCCGTGGCCCACCCAGAATATGAAGATTTTTTTTAGTAAGTACTAATTTAGCCCAAAGGATTAGGTTGATTTTCATTTTTTCTGAGGTGTGCACACCCTCCATTTCTTTCCTGGCTCCGCCACTGGTTAGAGCACTGCGGCTGGTGCGTGGCGCTGGAGGCCTGTGCCGAGTCGCAGCGCGCGTACACGGCGGCGCTCTGGGCTGGGTCTCGAGCTACGTCAAGGACCCCATCTCGCTGCAGCGCCGCTATCCCTGCTCCTGACGCCGCACTGGCTTGAACATGTCGCCATGGCCGCCTCCCGGTGCAGCTCAGCAGGCGTGGGCTGTGGGCACGCGCGGCACGGGTGATGACGACCACAGCCACGTGAGCTTCTTCTGTATTCACTACGAGCACCGACTGAGGATTGAAGTTCCGCCGGAAGACACGCACGTACAGAAATGGCTTGATGTATTCCTGAACTAGTACGTAAGTCTGGCTTGGTTGATTAGATGATCTCTTCTGGATACACGCACGCAAGACGCCGGACACGGATGGATTGCAACAGGCCCTTGTGATGCATCATATTTTTCTTGTCTTTTTTTATAGTAATCGAGGTGTAGTTCGCGGTTAATCTCGACAGTGCCAACACTCCGTCGATGGACACCGTGCCGTGCTCACCGCTAAGGAGATGCATATGGTATGTGGGTCCATATTGTAAGTGACATTAGAAATCAATCCCGGCTGGGATTGTGCCGTTCCCGCTACAACAAACAAGATTTTACTCATACAGGGTTTGGATTGACCGGGATCTGTAAATACAGGGTACCAACTTCAGGGATTTAGAAGTGAGGGTTCGTTTGCGTCGGCCTCTACAACCTCAGGGTTTATTTCAGACTTTACTCTGAGGATTCACATCACGTCACGTATGCCCAACATGGCAAAGCCTCCTTCCTTTCTAATTGGTCTGAAGAAAATTTGGCGTCGATGAAGTGGGCCGGCATGGGTGCGGCCTGTCTCGTCAGCCCGCGCCTGTGTCACAACCCAAACACAAAGATTGGATGAACAACCGGATCAGTACCAAACTACCAATACATGGATGTCTAAAAAAAACCAATACATGGATACAAAGGATTTAGGGTGAGGATCAGCAGCAAGGAGAGGTGAGATACAGGAAGCAGAAGGGTGATGAACGAGAACAGGAAGATGAGAAGCTGAAGACGTTTCAATCTATTGAGAGAAGTGCATATTCTTTGATGGGCGTGGACTATCTACTCCCGAGCTCAAATGCTCCCTGATGAACAGTAAAATCAAAGAAAATAGTTAAAAAAATTGATAAAATTCTGATTTTTTTTTTGGTAAACTTTGACAAATGTTTTGTATGCTTGCAAAATTTCAGCGCGAAATGACGTTCGTGGAAGTCGTGGCAAAAAATATCCGATGCTCCAAAAATGATAGTTTTGAAAACATTTTGGAGTGCTCATTTTTTTTTTTTTGCCATGACTTCCCCGAATGTCATTTCGTGCTGAAATTTGTTAAGCATAGAAAATGTGTGTCGAAGTTTTACACACACAAAAATCAGATTTTTTTTTAATCTTTTACTATTTTTTCTATTTCACTGTTCGTCAGGGTGCATTTGAGCTCGGAATCAGAATAGGACTTTCGATATTTCAACCCCCAATGATTGCCCTATTCTAATTTACAACCCCCAACTCCAATACCATCTACATTACAACCCTGAACTCTTAAAACCGGACAGGATTCAACCCTCCCCTCCCCATTGACCGGTTTTGACCCGTTGACCATCCAATCAGCAAGCCACATAAGCAAAAATTTAAAAAAACAAAAAGAAATTCGGGGTTGTAAATTAGACTAGGGCAAGACTTGGGGGGTTGAAATATGCACTTCTCTCTTCAGAAAACAACCCCATACTTTTTTCGATTTTTCCAGAATTTTGAACTTTTTTTTTGATTTTACAGATTGTTTTCAAAAAAATTGGAAATTTTGAATTTTTTGCTGACATGGCTTCCTGACTGGATGGTCAATGGGTCAAAATCGGTCAACTGTGTCAAAACCGGTCAACATGGAGGGGAGGGTTGAATCAGGACCGGTTTTAAGATCAGGGTTGTAATGTAGACGGTAGTGGAGTTGCGTGTTCTAAATTAGACTACGGCAAAACTTGAGGGTTGAAATATGAACTTCTCTCCAATCTATTCACTGCCCTCCTCTGTTGGAAAACCCTATTTGCCGCTCGTTGCGAAAAATAGCCAGTGCTTCGCACGGGGGCGCCCCAGACTGGGCAGGCCCATTTTCGTTTATTGTCGGTTTCTTTTTCATTTTTCTTTTCTTTCTTTTAATTTTTTATTTCTTCTTACTAAAGTTTATTATTTTCTTTTTAGACAAATGTTAGGAATTTTCAAAAAAATCGCATTTTTAAGTTTTGTTCAATTTTTCAAAAAAATTGTTCATATTTTCAACAAAAAACAGAAATTTCAAAAATAGTTCAGAAAAAAAAAATTCCAAAGTTGTTCACTTTTTTCAAAAAATGGAAAAGATAGTAATTTTTTTTCAGGAGTTTAAAAAATGTTCCCATTTCAAAAATTGTTCGCAATTTCAACAACGTTCGTGTTTTCAAATTTTATTCAGGAGTTTAAAAAATGTTCCCAAAAATTGTTCGCAATTTCAACAATGTTCGTGTTTTCAAATTTTGTTCAGGAGTTTAAAAACATGTTCCCATTTCAAAAATTGTTCGCAAATTTCAAAAAATGTACGTGCTTTAAGCTTTTATTTGGGGGTTAAAAAATGTTCCTGTTTCAAAAATTGTTTGCAAATTTTAAAAAATGTTCATGTTTCAAATTTTGTTTGGGAGTTTCAAGAAGTGTTCAAGCTTCAAAAAATGTTCACAAATTTCAAAAAAATGTTCGTGTTTTCAAATTTTGTTTGGGAGTTTAAAAAATGTTCAAGCTTCAAAACTTGTTCACAAATTTTAAAAAATGTTCATGTTTCGATTTTGTTTGAGAGTTTAAATTTTTTTTCACGTATCCAATTTGTTTGGAATTTTTAAAAAAAATCCCGTTCTAGAAAAATATTCATGTTTTCAAAAAAAATCAGGAGTTTCAGAAAATGTTCCCATTTTTTAAAAAACTATTCGCGTTTTTCAAAAATGTTTGAGTTTTTCTAAATCAATGCAGAATTTGAAAAGTGTTCATGTTTCATAAAAGATTCATGATTTTTTTAAAAAAAATTGGCGTCTGGAATTTCATAAATGTTCGAATCTGCGTTGGCTTTGTTTCTTAAAATTTTGCACTGCCATAGAATCACCAATTCTCGTGGGCTCCACTGGATAGCAGCACTTCTTCTTCAGCTGGAGTTCGAGGGTTCGATTCGTCTGTAGCGCATTTTTTTGTACTATTTTGCAGTACAGAACGTGTCGCTCACTCACTGCGCTCGTATTGGCCGACCCACTCGGGGCGTGTCGGCGTACGACAGTCCATGGGGCCGGAGAGCCCCTTCTACGTTCTGCTAAGGGCTCGCAGCGCACAAAGAGCAACAACAACTGCGAAAGCACGCAAGCGTTTACCCAGGTTCGGGCTGCAGTATGCGTAAAACCCTACTCCTGCTTTTGGTGGATTATAAGTATGAGAGACCATGTGTTACAGAGAGCGCAACCTTGCCGGCAAGGAGCTCGGGAGGTGCTGCTAAGTGACTGCAAACAGAAAGGGTTTCGACCCTTGTAAAGGTTGTCCTGGCCCTCCTTTTATAGACGAAAGGGGTCACCACAATGGCAAAATGGTAATTACAGGGTCAATAGTGGCTACAGTGCTATCATACCTAACACTGACGGTATAGGACAAACGCATTAATTGCGCTGTTAAGTGTCAAGCTGGGTTCAATACCGACAAGGGAGCCCTGCTCCACCTGTACCGTTAGCCCAACTACCTTTTATTATTATGACACGCCCTTGGATGGGTGTCCATAAAGTTGATCTTCAGGCAGTGGAACGCCACGTACCCCGACAGGCTCTACCTAAACGCATGTGCGTCCGCCATCTGTCGGTATGTTCCTGACATGCGGCTGAGGTGGAGCGGTGGAGGGAGCTCGGTCTTGCCGGCCTTGAGCTTGCCAGTGAGGTGGGAAACACCTTGCCGGGAAGGTTGCTTCCCGGCAACCTGAATCTTGATTTTGAGATGATCTTCTTGACGACCTGCCTTGAGGTCTTCTTCATGGTATTTGCTTACCAAGACTTGCGTGCTTTAGAATGGATTCGCCTCCTGCCAAATCCTTCCCGGCATGGAGGCTCAAACTGTCTGTGCGTAGTCAGGGGTATGAACGCCCAAAGTTCACTACACCGACAGGGCGCCCCTGTGCGTAAGATTGACCTCTTGTTGCTTAATGCGACATATAGGAGGTCCCTCCTCTGTCTAGCTTCTCCTCCTTTATAAGCCTTCAGCCCATTTGCGTAGCTGGGCCAAGCCCATGACCCATTCCATCGGGAAGGCCCTAGATAAGAAGAGGGTCGTGACCCTTGGGGCATGACATTCTCGCCCCCTTAAAACACGGCTTAACCTCAATCTCGTCACGCGATGCCGAAGAACAACAAAACCACCTGGGTCCCATGGTCGATGAAGCTTTGTGTCTCTCTTTGCTGATAGACATCCAACATCATAATCACTCTTTGAACTTCTATGTCCAAACTTGATCCTCATTTTAATTGTTTCCCGGCCATGAAGATTCAAGATTCTAGGATGTTCGTGAAAACCAAAAGACTGCTTGAACCATTGAGAAAAGCACAAGCAAACCAACAAACTATTTCAATTGATATGACTACAATGTCTTTCGATGACTCCTAAGCCGGTGGCATAACTCCTAAACCAGTCGCACCACATGGAGGCTTCTGGACACTACAACGAGGATGGGTGGGGATTATGTTAGGTATTAGTATTGTTATTGTTGGTTTCCACATAATATTCCCTTTTTTGTGTCTGTTCCACTGGAACGTCGTTTTGTTTCCACGTAAGAAATTTCGTTTCCTTGTCTGTTTTGCAATATTCCGTTTTCATTTCCATATTTTCTCTTCATTTTTGTTTTTCCGCAGAAAATCCGAAAAGTTTCCTCTTCATTTTCATCCCTACCCACTTGTGGAAGAGGAATCTGAACATCCGCGGACCATTTCTCTTTGTTCTCTAATGGATCGATTTTAACTTATCTATAAGAGTTCGCTCCTCTTCCATAGATGGAGGCCATTCAACACAGACATCCATGCGTTCGGTTCTACGGCTGTGCATATCCTATGAATTTCGATTTGTACTTCTCGTAGTGCACCGTAAAGTGGAACAACCGGTCTCCGGAACCCCGCCTCTTGTGATCCTAAACGAGTGAGGGGCGATCAGGCTTTTATGGAGCGCTTTTTTGCAACTGCTGGCTTCTTCTCCAATGTGGCTACACATGACTACTTCCCAATGATGACTATTTCTCTGATATCGGCGATCTCCTCAGCAACATGGCTTTTGATGCACCCTGCAAAAAAACATGGCTTCTGATGCTCCACCAATAACTCCCATCTCCTAGCATCTCATTCTCACCCCGTCGTCGAGAGTAGCCAGACCTTCTTAGTAGAATCCATGTGCCATTGCCTGAATATAAAACTGCCCCTCCTGTCCGGAAAAAAAGCATATTTGAATAAAGGTACCAAGGTAACCCTAGAGTTGTTGTGAACACATCTTATTCCACTGCATTGTATATGCTCTTATCCCTTCTTTCAGGGATTATATCTTAGACTAATTCTACTTGCACCTGATGAGGAACACTAGATGAAAAAAAAATTGTATGTCAGATTTGTTTGGCTACTTCTAGATGCTTCCACTCTAGTGTAGTATTTCTTTTCTTTTCTTTTCTTTTCTACCCTACCTAATGTTTTCTGGAGTCTTCTAGTTGTGAGTAACTATGAGTAGAATGGTGAAACTTAAATAATGTTTTCTAGATTATTCTAGCTATAAGTAGAAGTATGTGAAGGCATTCCAAAGCCCTATAAATAGAGGTCCTCATCTCTACTTTGTACCCAGACTATGTACCCACTACCTATAATAGAACTTGTTGTTCTTATCTAAGATCTTGGAGCAAGATCTTGTGTTCTAGGAGTTTTGGATTGAACTCCTGCTGCCCTATCGGCCTACATTCGCCTCTAGAGCGATATCTAGCACAACACGTTGAAGTTGTTCCTTCAACACTTGTGTTGTACACATTGTATCAGCAAGGTAGAGTTGCTCCTCCATAACCTTGTGCTGCTTCAGGTGGTATCAGAGCCCCATTGATCCATACAAGTTCTTGCTGTTCTCTTTGAGAGCAAGCTGCAGCAAACAATGGAGCAATTGGAGAAGAGGATGGATGCTGCAGAACAACAAATCAAAGAGCTGCGTGAAGATCTTAATCGGAGATTTGACCAGCTGGTTGAGATGATAAGAAAGGGTGTCCCCCCTGCTGCCAATGAAGGAGATTCATCTAAAGAAGAAGATGTTCAACAAAGAAAAAGGAGAGGTAATCTTGGAGCAAGACCGCCACAACAACGTGATGTTCAACGTGCTTCAAGAAGGCCAATTTATGTTGAAGCTTCTGAAGGTGAAGAATATGATGAAGCCCTTGAAGAACCCGATCTCTATGCATATCGGAGAGTACCCAACCCTACATATGCTAGAGATACATACAAGGTGAAAGCTGAGATCCCAACTTTTAATGGAAATGTTGACATTGAAGGGTGCCTAGATTGGTTATATGAAGTGGAGACTTTCTTTGAGGTCATGGAGGTTCCGGAAGATCGTAGAGTTCCTTTGGTCGCATACAAGCTGAAAGGAGGAGCCGGCGCATGGTGGCACCGCGTTCAAGAAGAGCGCAGGCTGAGAGGAGAACCTCGTGTGAGAACTTGGCGGCAAATGAAAAGTCTTTTGAAAGGGAGATTTTTACCCGCTAATTATGAACAAATCCTATTTATCCAATTCCAAAATTGTGCCCAAGGAAATAGGAGCGTTTCAGATTACACCGAGGAGTTTCTAAGGCTACAAGTGAGGTGCAAGCTTGCCGAAACTGAAGATCAACAAGTTGCAAGGTACATCAATGGTCTCAATGATGCTATTCAAGATCGATTGATGATGCAACAAATCTGGTCCATTGATCAAGCACAAGCTCTAGCCTTGAAGGCCGAGGGGTTTGTGAGGATGAGAAAGACAACTAAGGCTTCATATCCTCCATACCCCCATACCGAAGGCTCGTCTAGGAGTCAGCCTAATAGAGTGGAAGAAAAGACCGCTCCACCAAAGGCAAAATGACCCATCCAGAAGCAAACTAGAGGCAAGGGTAAGTCCAATGAAGGCCCAAAATGCTATAAATGTGGTGAAGAGGGACACATATCCAGCGGTTGCCCACTAAGAAAATTTGTTAACACAACTATCCATGATGGTGAAGACGATGAGGAAGAATACGAATCCGAAGCTGTAGAGGGACAAGAGGTTTGTCAAGAAGGTGAGGAGGTGGTATGTGTGATTCAGCATCTCCTATGTTCCACACCACAACCTGACGACACACAATGGAAGAAAATATTTGAGAGCAAATGCACGGTGAATGGCAAGGTATGCAAATTAGTGATTGATAGTTGCAGCTGCGAGAATCTTATCTCCCAGAAGTTGGTGAACCATTTAAAGCTTGAAACCCATGATCATCCAAATCCCTACACTATTGGGTGGATCAAGAAAGGAGTGAATATGAGGATCACCAAACAATGCAACATGTCACTTTGTTTGGGCAAGCATTATCGCTCAAATGTGTTGTGTGATGTGGTTGACATAGATGCCAGCCATGTTCTTCTTGGGAGACCTTGGCAATTTGATGTGGATACTACACACAAGGGCAAGGAAAATTCTTACTCTTTCATTTGGAACAAGAGAAAGATCATTATTCTACCAAACAAAACTGAAGGCAATACCTCTAAAGAGGAGGGGAAAACTATGTTAACTATCTTCCATACCTCTCATGAGTTTATGGAAGACTTGAAGGAGGTAGATTTGTGTGCTGCACTTGTTGTAAAAGGAGAAGAGCACCTGACTGTCAAAATTCCAGCAAAGGTACGTGGTTTATTGGCAGAATTTCAAAACATACTTGGAGAGCCACGAGGCCTGCCACCGATGAGAGGCAATTCAACATAGAATTGACTTAATTCTGGGAGCAAGTCTTCCTAATCTTCCACACTATCGAATGAGCCCAAAAGAGCATGATATATTGAAGGAGAAATTGGAGGAATTGTTGCAAAAGGGGCACATTCGAGAAAGTATTAGCCCATGTGCTGTACCGGCCCTGCTCGCACCAAAGAAAGATGGATCTTGGCGCATGTGTACGGACAGTAGAGCCATTAACAAAATCACTGTAAGGTATAGATTCCCTATTCCCCGTCTGGATGATATGTTGGATCAGCTTAGTGGAGCAAGAGTGTTCACAAAGCTGGATTTAAGAAGTGGATATCATCAAATCCGTATCAGACCCGTGGATGAATGGAAAACCGCCTTCAAGACAAAGGAAGGGTTGTTTGAATGGCTAGTCATGCCATTTGGACTCTCAAATGCACCAAGTACCTTTATGCACTTGATGAACCAAGTCCTTCGACCCTTCTTATCCCACTTTGTTGTGGTCTATTTCGATGACATCTTGATCTATAGCAAGGATGAGGATGAACACTTTGATCACATTCGGAAGGTGCTAGAAGTACTAAGGGAAAATGAGCTCTACGTCAACTTGAAGAAATGTGTTTTCCTGCAAACACAACTTCTTTTCCTAGGATTCGTCATAACATATGACGGTATTTGCGTTGATGATTCCAAGGTTGAAGCAATCCGAGAATGGCCAACTCCGAAGACCATTTCTGAGGTAAGAAGTTTTCATGGCCTTGCAACTTTCTATAGGCGATTTGTGAAGAATTCCAGCACTATCATGGCACCAATTACCGAGTGCCTAAAGAAAGGAAAGTTCCAATGGACAGAAGCAGCTGAAGTTAGTTTCAATGAGATCAAGCAAAAACTCTCACAAGCTCCTGTCTTGGTGCTACCTGATTTCAACAAGACTTTTGAGTTGGAGTGTGATGCAAGTGGAGTAGGCATTAGAGTTGTCCTATCTCAAGAAAGGAAGCCCATTGCTTTCTTTAGTGAGAAGTTAAGCGAAGCTAGATAGAAATGGAGTACCTATCAGCAAGAATTGTATGCCGTTTTCAGAGCTTTGAAAACTTGGGAAGTCTACTTGCTGCCTAAAGAGTTCATTGTTTATAGTGACCATCAATCCTTGAAGCATTTTAGAAATCAAAAGCATGTTGACCGCATGCTAGCGAGATGGGCAGCATATCTAGAGAGGTTTAACTATCTCATCGTGCATAAATCTGGAACAACTAACCGAGTGTCGTGAATGCCTCTTGACTTCTTTTGAAGCTGAACTTCCGGGCATAGATCAAATAAAGGAGTTGTATGAGGATGACGAAGACTTTGGCCATGTTTGGGCAAAGCACACAAGGGGCCAACCGTTAGGTGATGACTATTTGGTGCAAGATGGCTATCTCTTCAAAAATGACCGTTTATGCATTACAAGAAGTTCTCTATGTGACAAAATGGTTAGAGAGCTCCATTCAAGTGATCTTAGTGGCCATGTTGGGCGCGACAAGACTATCGCTAACTGTAGGAGATATGCCCTAGAGGCAATAATAAATGTTATTATTTATCCCCATGTTCCTAATTATGTTTATATTCCGTGCTATAACTGCTATGGTTCTCGAGTCTGCAATAACCACGAGTCTCGAAGGAAGACTCATATGCATGTGTGGAATAATAAATGGTAAAATGTATTCCTAGTCTGGACTCTAAGACTAGCTCAAGTGTTGCATGATGGTTCTTAGAGTCCAGACCAGAAAAGTTTCGAAGACAACGGAAGAGTTTCGGAGAGAGAACACCGGAAGAGTTTCGGTAAAATTGAAAAGTTGTTTCGGGGTATACCATTAAGTCAAATTGGTTTCGGCACATGCCTGGAAATTCTTGGAGGGTGCCAGAATTGTTCTGGGAAATTCTGGGATTTTTCCGGAGAAAAAACCCGAAAATGTTCCGGAGCTGCCGGAACCGCTTTGGTTGCTTTTCGCAGATGAAAATCACTAATCCGGAATTGTTTCGGAACGCGTCCAAAATCTATTTTAGTGGGTACTGGAAATGTTCTAAGATCTACAGAAACATTTTCGGATTTAACGGTCGCGGAAAAATGTTTCCTGAATAGTGAAAATCACTTTATGGTTACTTTATGGAAAGCCACCTTTTTGGCTTTGTCCCAAAATATCTTAGGGATGACATGGATGGATGAGAGCCACCCTACCCCTTGGGTTTTCCTATATATAGAGGTGGAGAGGCACTCTCCACACTCACTCTTTCTCACATACAAATGCCATGCATGATCTGGCCTTCTCTCTCCCTCCCCGCGAAATAGTTTCGTAGAGCCGAAAGGCTGTCTGGGTTCCGGTGGGAACTAGTTCTGGACGGCGAAGCCCTGCCGGATAGATGACACCGTATGTGTGCAACCTCGTAGAGAGGTCGTAGGTTTGATCTTTTTTGCCCGAGGGGCTGTTCGAGAGTGCCTCCCGAAGGGTTGTCCGATTGACCGTCCGAGTTTCTATGAGTGCCTCCCGAAGGGCTGTCCGTGACACCGTCCGGGGAACTGTCCGATCGCCTCCCGAAGGGCTGTCCGAGGGACTGACGAGGGAGTACATCCTCGCGGTTGAGAGGTTGTAAATCCTAGCTGCGGGGATCTGCACCGACGATCTACATCGACTCTACTTCCGCTGCGCTACGAGTCGGTAATGATCAGATCAAACCTTGTATGCATCTCCATAGTGATCCTGGGCGTGCTCACTGTACCGAAATTTTTTGTTTTCTGTCGCGTTCCCCTACAGTGGCATCAAGAGTCGTGCTATGCGTAGATGCAGGTTACGATCTAGAATACATGAGATGTATGGGTGTTGCATAATATAATTTTGGAGTAGATGAGATCTATTGCTAAAAATTATTTGTGCGGGTAGCAGATGAAATATGTTACCCGATGTTCTTGTTGCTTCCCTGAAATATGTGTATTTCTGATCTCGATAACGGCATGGTGGAGTTTCAAAGTTCTGGCAATCCGCGATCCTGATTGATCAACGAAGTGCTAACAGTTCATTAAATTCCACCATAGTTAAAAGAAAGATGAAATTTCGCAGACGAAAGGGCAATGCAGATATGATATGCACGGGGGTCATGCGTATGACGAAGTTCAGTATGGGGCTCGAGATTTTATTATCTCGTGTTTCATACACCCCGCAAAGTTAATCTAGCGACTTGAATAATCATACTTGATGATGAACGTTGGTAGCTTCGGTTTGTTTCGAAACCTTAGAAGCCACGTAAAATAAAATTTTGCATAAACCGATTAGAGGCGTCTAACTTGGTTTTGCAGGATGACATGAGATGTGCATGTGATGGTATAGCAGTTCTCATATTAATTTGATTATGTATGAGATGACTATATAATGTAAAAATTAGCATGACCTGCGTGTCATGATTCGGCATGATGGCTGGAGCCATATGATTGTCACTTTAATGACCTGCGTGTCAACCTTAAGTAATGCACTTATTTTATTAGCTATAGAGATAGCAATATTATCTGGTGCATCGACAAGGTGGTGGCAATCTTCGCGAAGGTGAACACCGACGCGAATGCCGAAGACGAAGAAATTAAAGACTTGTCCGTCAGAAAGGGCTATACCATATCATGCTATTATGAATTGCCTGAGATGTTTATCCCTTATGATGCACCCTTTTGATTGCGCGGTAGTCGCTTTTTATTAGGGTGATCTCTCACTTAAAAATATCAAGTAGTTAGTGTTCTCCCAAGTGTAGCACCGTCACGGCACCTATCTTTTCGGAGTGCGTCATGTTTCCATGAGTACAAACGATTAGAGAAGTGTGAGGCAGGTGAGTTGAGACCTCGCAGCGAGATCACTTGGTTGTCTTAACGTTCAGGCAGGAAAGTCCTGAGCTCGGAACACGCCCATCGAAAGATGAACAAGAATCATATAGAGATGTGATCGGCAAGTTGGCCTACCGATTGAAGTTCCCGTCATCAGTGATGTTCCCATCAATGGCGTGGAATTGAAATGCGGATCTTGAATCACTCACAATCAATTATGAGAGATATTGATTTGAGTGGGAGCGCACTTTAGAATTAACTTGTTTAATTGTCAGTGCAAATTAATTATGAACATTGTCTAAGTGTAAATTGCTTAATAGTTATAGAATAATGGCTCGCGTTTCCACCCTCCCTATTAAAATTGAATAGCTGTTAAATATCTGGTTAAAACTTTACGGTTGGTAACGTAATGTGAGGATTGTCCTCAAGAGTGCCGAGAAGGACTTTGTCCAATCGCATGCTTTCGGTATTCTCCCGCTAATGCTATGGATGATATGACTCTCGTCCTTCGATCCAAAAAGCTAGAATTCCGTTACGGTCAAGTGCAATACGTTTGCTTCCATGAGACCCGAACTGAAGATCATTTTCAGAGACAGACAAAGGCTAAAAGATATGTAATATCCAAAGCAATGTTTGTTTGCAAAGTATTAGTAAAGTGTTTACTGGGAATTTAACTGATGAGAGAGGGATCCAGTAGAACACCGGTCATATGATGATGGTGAATAAAACAAACAACTTAAAGAGAAAGGAAATGTCCAAAGGGTGTTAGTGTGACTTACACGCCTAGGAAGTCTAGGGCTAACGCCACTCTTTAAGCTGGGTGCTTCTTCTGAGAGTAGGAGAAATACTAAAAGTTAATCTGTTAGAAGTATAAAGGCAAAAAGGAGAGAAGACTGGAATATCCAGCTCATGTATGAATGTCATACAAGTTATTGATGTATGGATGGCTGGTCAAAGAAATGGTTCTTGGGAATTATGATTAACATGTTAATCATTGATTCTTGGGTATTGTGAGTTGATCACAGAGATACCCGCTCGATTGCATTCTGTTGCGACTCGATGCAAGAACTACTATGGCCTAAAAGACTTGCCAGTAATGAGGTTTGGATATGCGCTGGGAACATAGTAAAAGTTGCTATACTCGGTACATTACCTATGTATTTATTTTCATAATTCCTTTTAGAGTTTTTATACACTCTGGCCCATTACATAAAGTATCTTGCAAGAAGGTTGTTCATAAGAGAACTTTTGATGTTCGGTGTTATGAATAACATAAGGGCCATACTTTCATTATGAATGAGATGTATGTTATGAATATTGATAATAATATATTACCTCTGTGTTTACTTTCATAATTCATTTTAGAGTTTTATACACTCTAGCCCATTGCACAATGTTTGTTGCAAGAGGGTTGTTCATAAAAGAACAATTGTTGTTTGGTATCATGAATAACATAAGGGCCATGCTTCCATCATGGATGGGATGTATGTTATGAATATTGATGGAAATATGATACATCCATAACACTGATGCTAAATGTCACAAGACTAAAAGAATACCACACATGTGTGGCACTGCATTTGGTCACATTGGAGAAACCCACATGGAGAAATTCCATAATGATGGATTTTGAAGTCGTTTGATTATAAATCATCTGACACTTGCAACTTTCCTCCGAAAAGTGAAGTGACTGAAATACCGTTCATAGACCATAAGGAACGAGCAACGAACTTATTGGTGATCATACATCATGATGTGTGTAGTCCAATAAATGTTGTTGCTGGCAGTGGATTTATCTATCTTCTGAAATGACTCAAGTAGATATATGGATATTTACTTGATGAGACGTAAGTCTGGATCTTTTGAAATCATTCAAAAGTTTTTCAAAATGAAGTAGAAATTATTGTAACAAGAAAATTATGTTTCTGCAATTTGATTGCGGAAAGGAATATTTGAGTTACAAGTTTAGCGAATGTCTGATGAGTTGTGAAAAGAGTTTCATAACTTACACCTCCCGGAACACCACTGTGAGTGGAATGTCTGTGAAGATGTATTCAAACCATTTATGAGATGGTAAGATCAAAGATGACATAAATCAATTTGCCATTATCCCTTTTAAAGTAATGCTTTAGAGACTGCGGCTTTTACACTGAAAAGAGTGCCATCAAATCTGTTGAAATGACGCCATGGTATGGTACACCCAACCATGTTATGTCTTTTCTTAACATTTGGAATATGGGGCTTGTGTAAAATATTTACAAACCTATTCCAAATCAGACAAGTGCTACTTTGTAGGTTATCCTAATTTATTGGGTATTCCTCCATCACTATACCGAGGCAAAAATGTTTGCCACAAAGAGCGGTATGATTTTGAAGAAAATGGTTCTTGCAAAAAGGTGAGTGGGAGGACAGTGCAACTCGACGAGATAATAGTATCTTCGTCATCAGGTCAAGGGAAAGAAACCTTGGAAGTGATTCCAGAGTTTCCTACTGCGACTGATACGGAAGCCTCTACATGAGATGTATGGACTTCGGTCGAACTTGCAGCTGAACCACGTAGGCAAAACTCGTGCAAACCTCTCAGGTGCGCAGACGAGATATTGTTGCTAGACAACAGTATACCTATGATACACAAGGAAGCGTTGATGGGCCCTGACTCCGGAATTGGCTAAATGCCAATATAATCCGAGATAGTTTCCATATAAATGATTCAAGATTAGATCTTGATAAACCCTTCGGAAGACTTGAAGTCTAACGAATATTAATGGAACTATAAACTGATACGGATAAAAATGTTTTATCCATAAAGCTCGACTTGTTGCTTATAACAAATTCAAGGAATTGACTACGGCAAGATTGTCTCTCTGTAGCGATGCTTAAAGTCGGTTCGGGTTAAACTAGCAATTAATACATATTTCAATCTTGAGATATGATACATGGATGCCAAAAGGATTTCCATGTGATGGAAATACAACCTAGGACTTGCATGTGATACAGTCCGAGGTATTTTGTCAATCCAGAGGATGCTGGTGAGTATGCAAACTTCAGAGTTCCAGCAATGGACAGAAGAGAGCAAAATGGAGTTGGAATCTTCGTTTTTGATGAAATAGTCAAAAGAGTTTGATTTCATCAATGGATAACGAAGATGCTTGTGGTTACAAGAAAGTAAGTGGGAGCATAATAATATTTCTAAATACCTTATGTGCTTGACACATTGTTGATTGGAAATAATATAAATTTCTTGACACGAATTAGGACTTCATTGAGAAATAGTTTTTCAATGAAGTGCTTGGGCCAGGTAGCCTCGATATTAGGCATATTTATCTACGGAGATAGAATTGCCTGATAGGGCTAAGCCAAAATACATATTGACAAGATGCTATAACAGTCTAGCATTAAAAACGCCAAGGAGTGATTCTTGCCGAAGTCACATGGAAAGAGTTTTTGCAAGACTCGGCGTCCCAAAACACTAATACATGATGGAGATTCCACACACTCTTGTGTTTGGATTAATCATGTATTCCATGGTATGTAAAACAACCAGATATGTCCGATACTCCCAAGCTGTTGCGAGTATAGATACCAAAGTGATCAAAGTACCGATCATAGGACAACAGTGAAAAATGTCATTGAGTACTAAAGTAGCACTGATGACATGTTTTCTCGCAAGCCGAGATTATGAAGTGCTCGTTGTAAGTAATTACATCGATACAGTCTTCATTAATGCTCCATACGATTTTTTATTTAAGTTAAGGGTTTTGTGTAATACACGATATGGTGGCACGGTGGTTGGAAATTGTTCCAAACAGGTTACTGTGGCGAATTCTATAACAAAGGCTAAGTATGTTGATGCTTTGGAACCGATAAAGAAGATGTTGAATCATATAGTTCATTCATGAACTTAGTATGGTTCCAAGATGGCTTTGGTCAATGGGACACTATTGCAGATAGTTGCTCCATAGCTCAGTCTGAGGAATCAAGGTTCGACCAGTGATTCGCATATATACAAAGCCAAGTCCACACAAAATATGAATTTTGTGAAATGCGTGAAAACACGAGGATATGCAAAGATACACACGGAGCTGAAGTTGTCAGATCCGTTGGACATCAGGCTATACCACAAGCGAAGCATATTCCACACCAGTATGCCATAGGTGTAAAGTGCATTAGCATTGACTAGATTATTGACTCTAGTGCAAGTGGGAGTCTATAGGAGATATGCCCTAGAGGCAATAATAAATGTTATTATTTATCCTCATGTTCCTAATTATGTTTATATTCCGTGCTATAACTGCTATGGTTCTCGAGTCTGCAATAACCACGAGTCTCGAAGGAAGACTCATATGCATGTGTGGAATAATAAACGGTAAAATGTATTCCTAGTCTGGACTCTAAGACTAGCTCAAGTGTTGCATGATGGTTCTGTTTTCCTGATCATGGGCATGACTATGCCGGCAATTTTGAGGGCACAATGTTAGAAGAACATTTGTGTTGAATCGACCCGAATTGATGTTATTCTATGAGATACATTCGTCACAAGTTAATGGTTAATAACATAGAGAAAGTTAACGTTTGTATGATTCCTTAGACCATGAGAGTATCGAGTTTCTTCATGCTTGCTTCATGAACTTTGGGATTTGTTAAACGTCATCCGTAAATGGGTGGCTATTACGGCGACTTACGGGTTCATGGAAAAGTGTGTCAAGGGACTTGATAGCTCAAGATTGGGATTTGCTCCTCCGACGATGGAGAGATATTCTTTGGGCCCTCTCGGTGTTACGGTATCCATCATCGTCTGGCCAGACACATTGTGATTTGATCACAGGGATACCGGAACACGGGAACGAGAAAAGAGAACAAAACCGGTAACGAGGTATCTGGCATAGTGGACAAGTTGTTGATTCACGGGGATGCCGATAAATCTCACCTCAGGTATTTGTAACATATCGCGAAGCAACAGGAATAGCACACGACAACTGGAGGTTCACTCGAATATTTATTCGTGTGGGTATAGGGGTCAATATGGGTGTCCACGGCTCCGATGTTGATCATTGATCGGAAAGTGTTCCGGTCATGTCTATACTTCACCGAACCTATAGGGTCACACGCTTAAGGGTCATCTATCTGCTGAATGCTAGACAGGGAGTCTGAGAGAAAGTCACCGGAAAAGTTTCGGAGACAACGGAAGAGTTCCGGAGAGAGAACACCGGAAGAGTTTCGGTAAAACTGAAAAGTTGTTTCGGGGTATACCATTAAGTCAAATTGGTTTCGGCACACGCCTGGAAATTCTTGGAGGGTGCCAGAATTGTTCTGGGAAATTCTGGGATTTTTCCGAAGAAAAAACCCGAAAATGTTCCGGAGCTGCCGGAACCGCTTTGGTTGCTTTTCGCAGATGAAAATCACTAATCCGGAATTGTTTCGGAACGCGTCCAAAATTATTTTAGTGGGTACTGGAAATGTTCTAAGACCTACAGAAATATTTTCGGATTTAACGGTCGCGGAAAAATGTTTCCGTGAATAGTGAAAATCACTTTATGGTTACTTTATGGAAAGCCACCTTTTTGGCTTTGTCCCAAAATATCTTAGGGATGACATGGATGGATGAGAGCCACCCTACCCCTTGGGTTTTCCTATATATAGAGGTGGAGAGGCACTCTCCACACTCACTCTTTCTCACATATAAATGCCATGCATGATCTGGCCTTCTCTCTCCCTCCCCGCGAAATAGTTTCGTAGAGCCGAAAGGCTGTCTGGGTTCCGGTGGGAACTAGTTCTGGACAGCGAAGCCCTGCCGGATAGATGACACCATATGTGTGCAACCCCGTAGAGAGGTCGTAGGTTTGATCTTTTTTGCCCGAGGGGTTGTTCGAGAGTGCCTCCTGAAGGGCTGTCCGATTAACCGTCCGAGTTTCTGTGAGTGCCTCCCGAAGGGCTGTCCGTGACACCGTCCGGGGGACTGTCTGACCGCCTCCCGAAGGGCTATCCGAGGGACTGACGAGGGAGTACATCCTCGCGGTTGGGAGGTTGTAAATCCTAGCTGCGGGGATCTGCACCGACGATCTACATCGACTCTACTTCCGCTGCGCTACGAGTCGGTAATGATCAGATCAAACCTTGTATGCATCTCCATAGTGATCCTGGGCGTGCTCGCTGTACCGAAATTTTTTGTTTTCTGTCGCGTTCCCCTACACTAACCTGGAAGCTCGTTACTTTTGGCCACAACTAAAGAGAGATGCTGGAAAGTTTGTTCAGCGATGCCCCATATGTCAAACCTGCAAAGGCCAAGTCCAGAACACAGGGTTATACATGCCTTTGCCTGTTCCTGTTGCTCCATGGGAGCACATCTCTATGGACTTCGTCTTGGGTTTGCCGTGAACAAGATGAGGGAGTGATGCCGTGTTTGTGGTCGTGGATAGATTCTCTAAGATGGCTCATTTCATCCTATGTCGCAAGACAACGGATGCTCGTCATGTGGCAAACCTATTCTTTCGGGAAGTGGTCAGACTTCATGGAGTTCCAAGGTCCATCATCTCAGACCGTGATAGCAAGTTTCTTGCTGCATTTTGGCTCACCTTGTGGAAGCAATTCAACACTGAATTGAAATTTTCTAGCACCGCTCATCCACAAACAGATGGACAAACGGAAGTGGTGAACAAGTTTTTAGGTAATCTGATCCGTTGCATTTGTGGAGAAAGAAAGGGACAATGGGATTTGGCTTTATCTCTTGCAGAGTTCTCCTACAATAACTCCAAGCATAGATCCACAGGAAGGAGCCCTTTTTCCATTGTCTACACTAAAGTTCCAACACATGTGGTGGACCTGCTGAAGCTACCATCAAGGGGAAACTCAAAATCAGCATTGTCCTTTGCTGATAATTACACTGAGTTATTTGAAGAGATTCGTGGTGTTTTGGAAGCAAAAAATCAGAAATATAAACAACTTGCTGACCGCAAAAGGAGGCCGAAATCATTCCAAGTTGGTGATAAGGTGATGGTATACCTCCGGAAAGAGAGGCTACCTTTAGGTGTTAAAGGGAAACTTAGGCAGCAAAGGTATGGGCCCTTCTCTATCGTAAGGAAGATAAATGATAATGCTTATGTGATAGATCTTCCAAGCGACATGGGTATATCCAACACTTTCAATGTTGCGGACTTGACTCTCTACCATCTAGAAGAAGCGCTCTATGAAGATAACTCGAGAGCGAGTTCCAAACAACCAGGGGAGAATGATGAGGAACACTAGATGAAAAAAAAATTGTATGTTAGATTTGTTTGGCTACTTTTAGATGCTTCCACTCTAGTGTAGTATTTCTTTTCTTTTCTTTTCTTTTCTACCCTACCTACTGTTTTCTGAAGTCTTCTAGTTGTGAGTAGCTATGAGTAGAATGGTGAAACTTAAATAATGTTTTCTAGAGTATTCCAGCTATAAGTAGAAGTATGTGAAGGCTTTCCAAAGCCCTATAAATAGAGGTCCTCATCTCTACTTTATACCCAGACTATGTACCCACTACCTATAATAGAACTTGTTGTTCTTATCTAAGATCTTGGAGCAAGATCTTGTGTTCTAGGAGTTTTGGATTGAACTCCTGCAGCCCTATCGGCCTACATTCGCCTCTAGAGTGATATCTAGCACAACACGTTGAAGCTGTTCCTTCAACACTTGCGTTGTACACATTGTATCAGCAAGGTGGAGTTGCTCCTCCACAACCTTGTGCTGCTTCACAATCGGCCTGGACATGCTCTTTTTATCTTATCTACTACTCCCGTTGTCTCAAAATGTAAGACGTTTTTGACACTAAGCAGCGAAACAAAAAGAAAGAAAAAGAAAAGAGAAATCAGAAATCAGAAATCAGAATTTTTTGAAATTTTTTCAGTTTTTACGATCTTACTGTTCATGCAGGCTTATTTGAGCTCAAGCTCAGAATAGCTGCGTCCCCAACATGCTGCTAAAATGCCATGCAGCAGATTATATGCAGACAAGTACTCCCTCCGTTCCTAAATATAAATCTTTTTTAGAGATTCCACTACGGACTACATACGGAGCAAAATGAGTGAATCTACACTCTAAAGTATGTCTATATACATCCGAGCAAAATGAGTGAATCTACACTCTAAAGTATGTCTAAATACATCCATATGTAGTCCTACAAAGTATGTCTATATACATCCTTATGTAGTCCATAGTGAAATATCTAAAGAGACTTATATTTAGGAACGGAGGGAGTAGAAAATTATAACTATCTTTACCAGTGAATGCAAAACAAAACATAACAACACAGGATAGGAGTAAGTCACTTTATTTGGTAAGTTCCAATCCTGAATTTAATTTCCATTGACTGCAATCCTCGGTATTTCCTCGGTATTATATGTTCTGTCTCTACAAAGAAACGCAGTCCACAAAGGACACAGACCTTATTGAGCTTAGGGGGAAAACAATGTATATAGTTCTCTTCTAATTGCATAAATATAGTCTTCTCTCACTAGTTTTTCATGTAAGCTCTCGACTGAGTTCCGCTTGGTGTCCAAAACTTTCATATCTAAACCATGACTGCGCCACTGCCTTCTCTCATCTACCGACGCGGCGGGGGTCTCCTCCCGCCTGGGGCTTGATCTTCCTCGTCAGATTCGACGTCTCCATACTGCCACAGCCGCAGCCTTTCCTTCTTCGCCTTCTCCTGGAACTGTTCCAGATTCTCGAGAGCTGTCTTCCTCTCCTTGGTGTCCCATCTCTTGCCCCTTTCAAGTCGGGCAAGCCCTTCCTGCACAATTAGCATGAGCGTATTAGGGATCGAGATGAGTTTTCCGAAATACATAAGTATGCATCTAGGTTAGCTACCAGTCTTAATAATGTTATTAATGTGGAATATCATTGAAATATAACAAGCATGTCAACCTGAAAAAAAGTAACCCACACGTCATAGCTCATATGATGTTTCCTTAACCCCCAGAATCCATATGTTTCTTCAAGCTTAAGAAGGAAGAAACTAGCGGATAACAATCCTAAATAAGCATTTTCTAAGTTGCACTTCCAAAAAAAAATACGGAGAGGGCAGACAAGTGACATTCCATTACTATTGTATCGTTTTCAAGATCAATCTTAAGAAAATGTGAGCCATACTGGGTTATTGTGTAAACCTACTCAAAACTGCTTAAACAATATTCTCCAACCTATTTTCATAGCAAACTATTTCCATAAAGAAAGCTCCTCGTGGAAAGATCAAAGCAGACTTTGCAGCATAATGCATAACAGTCAATAGCACAAACCTCAAGCATGGCAGCATTGATGCTGGATTCTGTCTCTGGATCAACAAGAGTCACAATGAGAACAGGCCCAGTGCCTTGTCCCTTCACTTTCCCACCAGTAGTGTCGCGCTCTTCGATCATTGCCCGGTATTGTTTTGAACTGCTTAGCAAGCATTCGCTAAGATACTCTGCTGCTTCCTGACCATTATCATCTTCCAGACCAGGCACTTTTATGAAGGCAAGGCTGCACAGCTGAGCAAGAGGAGGAGAGGAAGATACTGATGGGTCTGCAGGTCGTATGCGGTTGTAAGGAACCACTTCTTGGTTACCAAAATCAATGTAGAATACTTCAAATTTGTCATCTACAGACTCTACAGCTCCTCGTGGTCCGTTAACAATCTGCAGGAGTTATAATGGAAATGCTCCTTCAGTATATTGTACCACATTTTATTATCTGTATAAATATCTAAAACTAGGTAGTCATGAGAAGAACAAATAAAAGCATGTAGCATTGCATTGAAATGGGACATCAAGAACATATTTCCAACAATACTGTCAACTTGGCAAGATACTGCTAATAGTATTATGGTCATGTGCACTGTTAGGTACTCAAATCTGACACTCAGCATCTATCACTTCACCTAAATGATTCAAACAAGCACACCAATTCCCAAGGTCCAGCGGCTTAATAATAAACTCATATTTGTTAAATGAGTCAAGTTAAACGGCTAATGACAGGTCTAGGTATCTATTAAAGATATGGCTGAAACCAGAGTCTGAATTTATAAGCCAATTGTAGACTTACGACTTTTTTTAACTCACAAAGGTTGTGCTGGTAGACAAAATAAAGTAATGCTACAAAAAAATGGTTTGCAAGGAAATTTTGGATAATTAGATATAACAAAGGAACTTCCAGTGAAGTATAGGGGAAAAAAATAAGGTACTGCAGTTAGTGCAATTGACCTTGATACAAGAATAATTAGTTAGTTTTAACATGAGTGAAATAACTGTAGACATACCATGGCTCTATTCCAAGAGTTGTCGAGGCTAAACTGAGCAAGGACTATCTCTCCCTTCACAGGATTAAAAGCACCAATGACTGGTGCCTCCTTAAGTTTCAACGATGCAAGCTGTTGTTGGATGGAAGCTACTCTCTGGTCACCTACAGTCTGGGCATAGAACTTTCCACCACCAAGAACTTCAGTAGCAACAACCTGAAGTCAGGTAACAGAGCCATGTCAGCACTATTTTAGTAACAACAAAAATGTACTACTTTCCAATGTTTTCTCATCAACAAACCTTGAGAATTTCCTTTTGTTTGGATTCAGAGGCTGACCCATTAGAAACTTCTTCACCCTCAACGTAGTTCTCCCATATCTTGATAAAAACTAATAGGTGTCAGTAGCAAAAAAAAATATATGTACTTCCTAAGATGAAGCAGGGTATAACAGGTTACCTTGAGTTTCTGCTGCTTTGCTAACTTTTCAGCTCTTGTGAGGACATGAGCATCTGGAATCCTATCCAAGCCAAATGAACTAAGCTTGGCCAAGCCAGACTCTAAAAGAACAGAACCCACGTTGGTCTTAGACTCCCACAAGGAACCTATGAATGTTCCAGTTCTATCAACTGTTTCAACCTCAATCTGCAAAATGATTTGGTATCCTTCAGATATTGAAGATGGAGATATGGACAAAGCAGAGAGGCAGCAAACGCCATACCTCCACATCACGCTGTAGAATCATCCTCCTCATCAAAGCAATAGCTTCGCTCGAGTAGGGCTCATCTTTACCAGGGCACCTAACACCAGACAATGAAAAAGCGATGCTGCAAGTCTCCTTCGGAATTGTCAGTTTGAAACGATGACCACTGAAAACATATTCAACCACAGCAGTATGCCTTCTATTCCGCTGCAGGAAGGGAAGGAAATCTTTGGCCTTCTTAGCATTAACCTGAGTAGATATGCATTCATAACAATCTATTAATAAAGGTGCAGAGCAAATGTCAATGGAAACTACTGGAACAAGCAAGAATACCAACCATTGTTAAATCTGTTATATGCATCACAGGAGGAAGTTTATCAGAGTGAATTCCTTTCTTTGCTTTCTCAGCACGTGAGTGAGCCGCCATTAGAGCATCAAAATAATGTGATCTTTCCTCGTAGTCACGGTGTTTCGATATCTCAGCAAAGCCCCGCGAGAGCAAAAGCTCAGCAACATTAATTTTGGGCTGGTTGCCTGTGCTCGGAACAGAAGATGTGTCTTCTCCGTCAGCCTGCGACGGCGAACCTAGAAAAACTGAACCATAATCCAAAACTCTGGTATCAGCATTGTTCATTGCAGGCACAGCATTCTGTCCATCCATGGTGCTGATCCTTCTAGAATATTCCATTTCCACGGTCACCTGAAATTTGAAAATTGGATACATCAGTCACTTTTCAACTAAGAAATCAATTACTCATCATTGTAGTTTCAGTAAGAAGCTGAGCAGACCATATACATACCTGTTTGCCAATCAACCGTGTGCGCAAGAATTCCTTAGATTCACGAGCAAATTTACCAGGCTGCTTGTCCTCTCTGCGAGGATTACCTAGCTTAGGAGCTCTAATACTTGAAAGATTAACCCGCCGTTCTGCTGAAGGACTTCCATAAGGAGCAGCATCATCAGCAACAATAATACAATCTCCACTCACAACTTCTACCACCTACGACGACATCAACATGAACCAAATTAGTTACATTCACATCAATCATGATAAAAACACTGCTACTGAGAACATGCAACCAACTTTTCCAGTGAATTTCTGATCGTGGATTGGCTTCGAGTTTGTCACTGGTGGCTTAAATCCAGTCCAAATTCGCAGTTGTTCCTTTTTTGCCTGAAGTTCAGCATTCTTCAGCTTTATTTTGACTTCAACATCTAGCATGTTCGCACTCCACTCAACATATTTCGCAAGACCCTGCAATGGTAAGGTTACAGATCAGTTTCAAAATGCAAAATGTCTGACAATTTAAATAAACAATTTAGCAATTCTTGCTTCTTAGAATGAATAATATGAACCAGAAAAGACTATGAATAAAAGGTTAAGTCATACATTTTCAACAAGCTCAAGGGATAAGTCCTTAGCAGTGTCACCATCAGGGTAATACACCGAACCAATTATATTACTGAAACTGTCTGTGCCCTCCACCACAATCCGCACCTAGAGAAAAAAATACAAATCAAAACTGATGAGAAGATGATAAATGTTGACTCTAAAGATGGGACAAAACAATTGAAACAAAAGGTGGCTTACATCTCGGTTCAGAACTCGACTCTCTGTGAAATGCTTAGCTTCTCTTCCAAACCTATCTGGTGGAACTTCAGTAGAGACTGTCGATGCAGCAAGCCTCTGTGCTGTTGTCAATGGTGCAGGAGCTTCCCCAGAATCGTCACCGTTTGTAGTGCCGTCAGCAGTGACCTCTGGTTCGGCAACAACAGTAGGATTCGGTGGGCGTCTCCCCATGGAAGGAGCCTGTGTCTCATGGTTCTCAATATTTATTTACTTTCTAAAGGAAAAGGTGTATGGAATCCAATAAAGGCTATTGAGAAGCACACCTGTACTCCAGCAACATATATCTGGACAAATTGGAAACTTGGAAGCAAGTAAACACGAACAGTACTGCCATCACGAACTTGTTCGACAATGGCTTCCAGACTCTTGCCTTTATTTGCAACTGCAAAACCCTTGGCATCAAAACCACTTAGTTCACCAATTGCTGATGGTGGAAGATCTCTTATCGAATCTTCAGCAGCACCAGGTTCCTATAAGTTGGCAGAAAATAAGAATACAAAAACTAGGTCATCATTCAATAGAACATCTGTACCATGCAATTCAAAAGATGGTTGCAGGACAGCAGGACCCCTTAAAGAAAACAAACCTTGCTCCAACGGCCTAAACCCTGTTGCTTAGCAACTTCCTCCAACCTTAGAAGCTCAGCGACATTTGGGAGTTGTTCACCCCCCTTGGGACCTTGCTCCTTTACCTGATGAAGCAAATAAGATCAAAAACTACCGAAACATTTGGCGCGATAAAACAAGTGAGCAAAAAGTAAACGGCCATCACCCTTGCCCATCCTGCAGCAACTACCAAGTAGGCAACATTCTTGTCGCCAAGGTAGACGGTACCAAATTCTCGTCCAATGTTAGGAGCGGTGTAATCCACTCTGAATGTGACCTCCTGCATTAGGTTTTAGTAACTCATTTCCAAGAGAAAAACAGAAATGGTTTTTATGTGAATACACTGAATATAATCCATGCACAGGAGATTTTGGAGTAGTTGAAAAAGTCACATGGTGTACCTTTCCTACGCAGAGTTTCCTCAGAAACTCCCTGCTTTCCCAAGCAAATGGCTCATCAACTCCACCACGACGAGCCTATAGCAGCACAAATATACGGATTCAACAGACAAGAAAATATGGAGAAAATACCAAAACGGATTGCACAACAAATATCAACAATTTATTATAGATGCATTCCTAAGTGTTAAACTGTACAAACAGAACATAGTCAAAGAGTGGGAATGATAATGCAATGATGGAGAGAAATTCTTGTGTCAAATGTGAACTTCCATTGGCTCCCAAGCATAGCATGTAAACCTAATTCACTATAGACAAGGGAGGAAGCAGACCCTGAGCAATCAAGGCTACAACTCAGGGCCTAGATTCAAAGGTCCATAGAAACTACCATGTAAAACAAAAATTGTCTTAATATATTACATCCTTAGATGAGCTGGCCCTACCTAGCGCGGACTATATCTAGCTCTGCCCCTGATAATACACTAAACCAGTGAGTTCATCTAAATTCATGGAGGAAATAATCATACATGCAATAAGTTAAAATGCCAAACCATATTCCCCTTGTCGACAAGTGCAGATTGAATCTTACCAGCCTTGGGGCCATAAGGTATGACAGAGTGATGGACTTCTCTGGCGGGATCTCTGCCTTGGTGCTCCCCATGATGAGAAGGCAGTCCCCAGAAGTCACAGCCTTCACCTTGCCCCTTAGCCATCCTGAAGCTCCTGGGTTCGCTGCCATGATAGCAGCTATATTTGCAATCGAAAGGAAACAGAACTTCATTAGTTGTGAAGCCAAATTTAGTTGATTCCTCCATATAATTCAACAATTCTTTTGTTAATACATGCATGTTTCATGATTTACATTGCATTTGGTTTCACAGGCCATAGGTGGCTAGAAGGAAAGGAAAACATGACCGGTCGTATGCTGAATTGAAGATAATTAATCACCACAATGTCAAATTTTCACATAAATCACTGCTGCTTTTTATATGTTGCAAAATCAATTCACTCCAATCCTACAACAGCCCTTTCATGATATACAATAACAATAGTTCAATAGTACATAAACAAAAAGAAACAGCAGAAGGGATATCAGAAGTAAGAAAAGAAAATAAATAATCAGCATGCAGGCAGGACATCAATCCAGCCCTTATCCTACACAGTAGTTACTCACAAAAATTCGTCCAAGCAGACATGCACAGAGCTGCAACACTACCAGCCTGTGTAAATCTGCAACTAGCACTAGCACCACAAGCCGCATGCGATCTGAAAGAATTCCAATCTCCTCGAGAAGAAAAACAGAAACAAACCAGAGAAGCTGACCAAGCCGGATCAACACCGTGAGAAAACCTCGTCAGAACCCCGAGCCTCCGGATCTGTGACCCGGCGGACCTGAACTGCACGTTTATTACATGACGTGGTTGTTCAGAACGCATTGCCCTGCCTCTCTCTTGTCTAGCCGTGAGCCATGGCAAAAAGGCGGCCGCCATGCAACCAAAAATTGTGGTGGGCAGAGGCTACACCCTCCGGGTGCAGCTTTTTCCCGTGTTTCCTTTTCCGGAACGTGTTCATTTTTAGCTACTTCCGATGTGGTGCAAGGGTCTGATGTGATGCCCCCACCCTACTACACGCTGAACACTGCGTGTTCCCACAGATCTGTGATGCTTTGCCGCTGACAGTGATACCCGCCCTGCCGCCTCGTTTTGCGGGAAAGCACTACCGTAAAAAAATTGCATGAAAAAAACACTAGATCTACGTTAAACCCAACAACAACAAAAACATCGACAGTACTTCCAAACGGATCTAGGAAAATCTACGGTACGAACTACGACTCGAAGGAAAACAGAACCTGCTCAACATCTATCGCGCAGATGGGTGGGAAAAAACTGCAGGGATCGCGAAAACAGAGCAGATTACACCTACGCCTCCTCCAAGCTTCGAAGACAGCTAGCGCATCTAGTAGCTAGATTAGAACAGGTAATTCACCAGCCAGCGAACTAGCACGGATGCGTGCGTCGGCGAGGGAGGGAGGAGGGGAGGGGAGGGGAGGAGGGGCGCCGGCGGCGAGCGGTCTCACCTTGGGGAAGGGTTTGGCCTCCGCCTCCCGATCCGAGGTCCGGGAGAGGGGGTTTGGCCGGCCTGCACCTCCTGATCCGGGGCGAAGGAGGGATCTCTCTCTGATCCCGATCCGAATGAGGGAGGAAAAAGAACGCTGGAGTGGAGCGACGCCCACTACCTCCATTTATAATATCGGCATTTTTTGGAACCTTCTCCTTCGTATTAATTTCGCGATGGGCTCTCTGCGGGCGGGCTGGTGGGCTCCTGGGCTGGGCTTTCCTCTGCTCGGGTGCACGCACGTGAGTCAGAGGATAGATATCGTGACGCGCAAGCGAAAAAGAGGACGAGGTTGCTGCACGCTACGTCATAGCCCTGCTGCTGGCTGGGTTTCTTTTTGGGGAAGTGACGAGGTGGTATCTATCTATCCATCCATCCATCACCCCAAAGGGGATGAAAGTTGTTGGGACAGATGATACAGCAGCTTTATCCGCAAACCTACAGAGTTTGTTCAGTGCTTTCCAACTGTTTTTATCATCAATTTGGGGTTAGTTGAGGTTTTCCTTCCTTTTAGTTGTGTTTGTCTTGGATGTTAGTGATGAGAAAGCTTTGGGCGTGAGGTTGTTGATGATGGTCACTCAAACAATTGGACATGATAGAGGATTGTTGATTCTCTCTTTATTGATTTCATTATGACAATAACACCGGTGTATATAGCATGTATAGCCTTCCATTTACGGACGTCAATTTTTAGCTCACGGTGCGGTCGTCCATCGAAATTTGTGTCTCCGCTATTTAGATTGAGATGTTTACTTTTACTTTCTATTAAAGTCCTCGAGTTGCAGTAAATATTGGATACGCCGCTTTATACATTCATTATGGGATATGCTCTGTTATTGTGCTTTGATTGGTACAGTTGAGAAGAGAAAAGGGTGCAGGTGCCGTTAATTATTTATTTATTTTGGGGGGAGGGGGGGTCGCAATTATGATCAAACTAGTTGGAAAGTGGTTGTTGTTGGCTGGAGGAAAGATCATAGCGGGTATTTGCTATGTGTCGGTGCCAAATTGATGCAAAAACAAATTCCCAAAAAAATATATACAATAGACACAATTCCCATAATCATTATCATGGAATTTGTCAGGACCATTTTCATGGAATTCTTGATTTTAAATTCTAATTCTACACTACTGCGAAAACATGTATAGTCGTCTACCTTCCGCTGGCGAGCGGAGGGAGTGTGTCATTAGTAAGGTGGCAATCGCCTCTAGACCAATGACGGGAACAGACAGTCGCCCTTCACTTGTATGATTTATTGTGACGCCCCCGACTCAACCGTGCACTAATCATACATGCAAATACACACGATCAAGCACAGGGACTCACGGGAAGATATCACAACACAACTCTAAACACAAAATAAAATAATACAAGCTTTATATTACAAGCCAGGGGCCTCGACGGCTCGAATACATAAGCTCGAGTTATATGAGCGTCAGCGAAAGCAACAATGTCTGGGTACAGACATAACTAAACAAGATTGCCTTAAGAAGGTTGAGCAAAACAACGACACTAGATCGAAAAGGCGCAGGCCTCCTGCCTGGGAGCCTCCTAAACTACTCCTGGTCGTCGGTCTCCACGTAGTAGTAGGC
Organism: Elymus sibiricus; assembly: GCA_039707655.1. NCBI lineage: Eukaryota > Viridiplantae > Streptophyta > Magnoliopsida > Poales > Poaceae > Elymus > Elymus sibiricus. Next base: position 42,133,247 of record CM077670.1, read on the forward strand.
ATCATCGAGGCAGTAGCAGTCGTCGACGGGGTCAGCTGGCTCCGGGGCTCCGTCATCTGATCGCAGCAATCGGGTATGGGAAAAGAGGTAGCAAAGCAACCGTGAGTACTCATTCAAAGTACTCGCAAGACTTACATCAGATCTATGCTAAGTATGCATCGGTATCAAAGGGAAGGGCTGTATCTGTGGACTATACTGCAGAAATGCCAGAATAGAGGGGAAGGCCTAGCATATCGAAGACTAGCATCATGCAGCGTCTTACAGCATTAGAAGAGTGTAGATTAGTACATAAATATAATAGTAACAACAAGTATAATAGTAGCCATGCCCAGAGATCCTTCCTCGACTCCCTGTGAGAAAGCAATCTCGGAGCTTATAATTAATTAACATGTATCCAGTTCAAGTTGTAGTAGATCGGGATACAACACTGAGCATCCTGTTACCGTGGACACAGCTATTCTAATAGATAATCTTCCCTGCAGGGGTGCACTACTGTTACCCAACACGCTCGATTAACTCTGGCCGGACACACTTTTCTGGGTCATGCCCGGCCTCGGCTGATCGACACGACGTAGTCCTACCTAGGCTCCGCAGAGAGGTCCCCGTCGGTCTACATCCTAAGTGCCCAGGGGTCTTGGGCCCATCGCCCTTTGCACTCCGGGTCGTTGTGTGCAGGGTGGATACCAGCGCCACCTCTCTCCTGGATGGCACGATCCGACCCGGCCACAATGCTGAACTGGACGTCTGACCGAGCTTTTGGCTGATACATACGGCGCCGAGGGCCCAATTAAACCATTATCCCGCGTGGTGGTAGTGCGTATAGGCCAGTGGCCAACTCAGATCAAATACCCAAATCCGTTAGTGCATTATTAATTTTAGTGACGGCTGTCGGGACAAGTCCGGAGCTACCACCACAACCTGGGTGGTACCGCTAAACAGCCAGCCACCACAGTAACTCTCGCGGGTGCTCTCCGGGCCCGCCTGACTTTCATATGTATCTCTCGCGGGTACCCCTCGGGGTCGACCCGATTTCAACAAAGGACTGAGGTAAAGGTCAAAGTACCCGTGTGTCCGTAACATCAAGGGGGAATCCGAGGAATCACCCTTGTTGGATTCCCACTCGATGTAACCGTCAAGGTGAACTTGGAGGAATCACCCTCGATGGGTTCACACTTGAGGGGTTGCACGACAGAGGCATCATCGGAGGTGGTGAAAGAGGAATCACCCTCGGTAACCCACAACCGACTAGTTATGCTATAGAGCTATCATCAGGAGTGAGGTAGGAGGTATCACCCTCGGCACTCGATAGTAGCCCTGCAGAGTCGTACAACTAAGAGAGTGTGCGGTGCTGTGTTCAGTCTCTGTACATCGATCACACTGATCGAGTCATCGGTAGTAAAGCATGCCAACAAGGACAAGGGTGTGGGGCCATTGATGGATCACTAACCAGACTATACTAAGCATTTAGGTCAACAGGTAGTGTATCAACAGCAGGTTATAAAATCAGGCTATGCATCAGAATAGGAGCAATCAATTACAGTAACAAAATCTAATGCAGGCACGAGAGAGAAGGAATGGGCGATATAGGAATGATCAAGGGGGTTTGCTTGCCTGGAAGCTCTGCGGTAAAAGAGGGGTCGTCGGTGGAGTAGCAGTCCTCGGGGGCAACGTCGGTCTCGGGGTCTACCAGAGAGAAGAGGGGGAGGAAACAGATAAATACATAGCAAACAAATGCACTCACAGAGCATGACATGGCAATATGCAATGCAGGGGTGACCTAATACATTCCTAAACCATTTTAGTTAATTTAGAAATTAATTTGGAATTATTTACCCGAGGTTAGGCACTATTCATCTATCGGAAACAGGCAAAAAGTTCCATGTTCATCTACTTAGAGGGTTCTAACATGAGTGCAGATGACATATTCGGAATCGTTAGATTTTTCTGATCATTTTTCATATATAAATTATTTTCATCCGAGTTACGGTTTATTTTATATGATTTTTCAAAGTTTTAATCATTTTTTGGATTTTCTGGAATTATTGTATTTAATTTAATCCGAATTGACCAAGTCAATTTGACTAGTCAAAAGGGCAGGTGTGGCCCACATGTCATAGACTATTTACCTAAACAAATAAATAAACCTAACTTATTTAATGGGGACCTACATGTCATCTACTACTAGACTAACTTAGCACTAATTAATACTAGCTAAACCTAGTAGTACTAATCTAAGCAAGGGCCGGCCATTACTGGGCATAGCCCAGCCGGCCACACGCACGGTGCTCACATACACAGCGCACACACACACATAGCACACACCACCCACGGCCATGGCCTTGGCCATGGCCAGCCGCAAGCAGCAGCGAGCAGCGCAGCAGTAGCATGCAGCGGAGCAGCAGCAGCGGCGAGAAGCAGCAGCAGTACGCAGCAGCACAGGGAGCAGCGGCGGCAGCAGCAGCTGAGCAGCAGCAACGGCAAGTGCAGCAGTAGGCAGCAGCGCAGCAGCGACGAGCGGGGCGAGGCCACGCGCAGGCGGGCGCGCGCGGAGGCGCAGACGGGCGCGCGCGGAGGCGCGGACGGGCGCGGGCGGCGCACGCAGGGGCACACAGGGGCGCGGCCGGACGCGGGGCTGGGCGCGGGCAGGCGCGCGCGGGAGCAGGGCCACGGGCGCGGCCAACGCGAGCTCGGGGACGATGGCTACGGCACAAATCGAAGGGGATAATGAGGGGGATCGGGGGAGAAGCTCACCCCGGAGCTTGTAGACATGGTTAGGAGGCGCGGGGTGGCCGGAATGCGACGGGCTTGACGGCGAGATGTGGCGGCCGTGGGCGAAGACGGCGGTGATGGCGAGCTTCTGGTGCGCCCCTGCTCTAACCAATGCGCGTAGGCGAAGGAGTCGACGACGAGGAAGCACCTGGACATCTTGGCGTGACGAGGGGAGGCTTCGGAGTGCGTGGACGATGGTGGTGCGGCGACCTCGAGCTCGGGAACAAAGAAAACGGAAGGGGACGAGCGAGGGAGGAAGAACGAGTGGCCTAGGGTTTGTCTCACGCGTCGGGGAGGCTCTTAAACATCTCTAGGGCGCTCCAGATGTTCAACACGGCGACAGAACCAGCCAGGGCGCGTGGATGAATGCCACGTCCAGCCTCTGTCTTCCCTCTGTATAGAGGAAGAAGAAAAGGCTTTAGGTGGGCTGGGCTGTGCACTGTAGCACTGGACCATAAGTGCATAGTAGATTTAGCCCTTTTCTCTTTTTATTTTCTGTTTTGTATTTTCTTCACTGTTTTCTATTTCTTTTTAATACCAAATGAATTTTGTTAAAGGTGAGACTTGTCACATAAATACCATGCATTATTTAGGAGCTGTCCACAAGGTTTGGGAATTTTTGAAGTTCATTTGAATTTTGGTTAAATGCAATTGGTCTAAAAAGGTGTTGCTGGTCCACTAAAATGGTTGCTAGGGTCAATTTGGGAACTCAAATGATGTTGACTATATTTTTATTATTGCTTTGGGATTATTTGCAATAACATGAACTATTTTGTTTAATTATTTGAAGAAGTTTTTATTTGACTTACATTTTAAATTTGAATTAAAGTTGGATTATTTTTTTAATTGCATTTTAATTATAATAATCATGATGACATGGCACATTAGTGTGAGATCACTGTAGCTTAGTACTTGGGTGTTACATTACAGAGGGGGTCAATTATCCAGGGACGAGCACCCTCTGGCCACTCATCATGGGTATTGCTCCCCCACAACTCCTTAGCCACCTACATCAGTTTCATGCGGGATGGAAGAGGCATTCATGGCGTCGATGATGCCTCAGTCTTCGTTGCGCCCTATCTCTTCCCATCCTCATATAAGTATTGCACAACTGGACCCCCTTCTCCCCGCTCCACCTCCAAAAACTAGTCGTCGCCCCCAATTCTCCATCTTGCCATCAGCTGTCACCGGAGATTCCCCACCGGGCATTGATGAGTGGATTTTACACACAAATTTACCCTCGTTTAAACTGAATGTCCATAGATAATTAATGACTTTATCACTTCAACTCGCCCACTAATCATACTAATAATTGCAAAGATGTGCAAATCTCCTTGTTTATTCTATTCCTTGCAAATATGGAAATATTTAGGTGGAAATCAAAGCATATATGGAATTTACTCGAGGAGAGGGTCGATTCCATATAAAATTAGGCTTCAACAGAGTTCACAAAAGAGAAGACAACCAACGGTATTAGCGCAAGTGCTTGTACCAGCGATCACACCGCGCGCCACCGCCTCTGAGACGTGAGGGCAAGGAGGTTTCGTGAAGGGGCACAAGCCCAATTCACAATGGAGTGTCCCCTAAACCATAATCTGTAGGAGATATGCCCTAGAGGCAGTAATAACAGTTATTTTGTATCTCCAAGTTTGTAATGAATGTTTATGTTCCATGCTATAACTGCAATGATTCTCGAGTCTACAATATCCACGAGGCTCGGAGGGAAACTCATGTGCACGTGTGGTATAATAAACGGTAAAAAGTATTCCTAGTCATGCCTCTAAGACTAGCTCAAGTATTGCATGATGATCCTGTTTTCCTGATCATGGGCATGCCTATGCCGGCAATTTTGAGGGCACGATGTTAGTAGAACACTTGTGTTGAATCGACCCAAATTGATGTTTTGCTATGAGATACATTCGTCACAAGTTAATGGTTAATAACACAGAGATGGTTAATGTTTGCATAATTCCTTAGACCATGAGAGTATCGAGTTCCTTCGTACTTGCTTCGTGAACTTTGGGGTTTGTTAAACGTTATCCGTAACTGGGTGGCTATTACGGTAGCTTACGGGTTCACGGAAAGGTATGACAAGGAACGAGATAGCTCAAGATTGGGATTTGCTCCTCCGACGATGGAGAGATATTCTCGGGCCCTCTCGGTGTTACGGTATCCATCATCGTCTGGCCAGACACATTGTGATTTGATCACTAGGATGCCGGAATGCGGAAACGAGAAAAGAGAACAAAACCGGTAACGAGGTAACTGGCATAGTGGACAAGTGTTGATCTACGGGGATGCCGATAAATCTCACCTCGGGTGTTTGTAACATATCGAGAAGCAACAGGAATAGCACACGGCAACTGGAGGTTCACTCGAATATTTATTCGTGTGGGTATAGGGGTCAATATGGGTGTCCACGGCTCCGATGTTGATCATTGATCGGAAAGTGTTCCGGGTCATGTCTATGCTTCACCGAACCTATAGGGTCACACGCTTAAGGGTCATCTATCTGTTGAATACTAGACAGGGAGTCTGAGAGAAAGTCACCGGAAAAGTTTCGGAGACAACGGAAACATTCCGGAGAGAACACCGGAATAGTTTCGGTAAAACTGAAAAGTTGTTTCGGGGTATACCATTAAGTCAAATTGGTTTCGGCACACGCCTGGAAATTCTTGGAGGGTGTCAGAATTGTTCTGGAAACTTCTGGGATTTTTCCGGGATAAAAACAGGAAATGTTCCGGAGCTGCCGGAACCGGTTTGGTTGCTTTTCGCAGATGAAAATCACTAATCCGGAATTGTTTTGGAACGCGTCCAAAATCATTTTTGTGGGTACTGGAATTATTCTAAGACCCACAGAAATATTTTCGGATTTACCGGTCGCGGAAAAATGTTTCCGTGAATAGTGAAAATCACTTTATGGTTAATTTTTTGGAAAGCCACCTTTTGGGGTTTTTCCCAAAAGGCTTCTAGAAAGACTTAGGGACTAAGGAACCCCCTTTGGGGGGGCCCCCATGAGGGTGGCCGGCCAAGGTGGAGCTCCTCCATGGAGCTCCACATGCCATTCTTTGTTGCCTTTTATTCCCTTTATGTGTGACATAAAGTGAGGGTGTTTTGGTATTTTGTGTGCCAACCCTACCCCTTGGCTTTCCTATAAATAGAGGTGGAGAGGTGCTCTCCACACTCATCCCTTGCTCTCATACACATGCCATGCATTATCTGGCTTTCTCTCTCCCTCCCACGAAATAGTTTCGTAGAGCCGAAAGGTTGTCTGGGTTCCGGCAGGAACTAGTTCTGGACGGCGAAGCCCTGCCGGATAGCTGACACCGTATGTGTGCAACCCCGTAGAGAGGTCATAGTTTCGATCTTTTACCCGAGGGGCTGTTCGAGGGTCCTCCCGAAGGGCTGTCCGAGTTACCGTTCGAGCTTCGAGGGTCCTCCCGAAGGGCTGTCCGTGACATCGTCTAAGGGACTATCCGACCGCCTCCCGAAGGGCTGTCCGATGAGGGAGTACATCCTCGCGGTTGGGAGGTTGTAAATCCTAGCTGTGGGGATCTGCACCGATGATCTACATTGACTCTTCTTCTGCTGCGCTACGAGACGGTAATGATCAGATCAAACCCTGTATGCAGTCTCCATAGTGGTCCTGGGCGTGTTCGGTGTACCAAAAAAATTGTTTTCTGTCGCGTTCCCCTACATAATCCACCCATCCTGCACTATGTAAAGGGGAAGAATTGTTAGAAGTGATAGAGAGGGTTTGGTGGAATTGATGTTTATTGCTTGAGCCTCGTGGGCATATATATAAGAGTACAATGACCAACTTGGAGTACAAGACACGGTAGAATAATATCCTACACTATCCTATCTTTCCTAATAATCAATATACTCAATATCCCCCCGCAATCACAACGGTAGCGACGCAGACGATGAGACTGGAGAAGAATCCGAAGGTAAGCCGATGGACATCCCCCCCCCCACAGTCGTAACGGTCGATGCATCGCGGAAGTTATGGCTGGAGTGGAAACCGACGAGGTTGCTCAAGCAAGGTGGTAGCCCTTTGTGTCGTTGTCGAGGTAGCCGAGAGCGTAGGGTGGTGTAGCCGTGGTCGAGGTAGTTGTGCGAAGAATGTGACGCTCCCGACTCAATCGTGCACTAATCATACACGCAAATGCGCACGATCAAGATCAGAGACTCACGGGAAGATATCACAACACAACTCTAGACACAAATTAAAGTCATACAGCTTTATATTACAAGCCAGGCCACGAAGGCTCGAATACATAAGTCAGCGGAAGCAACAATATCTGAGTACAGGCATAACTAAACAAGTTTGCCTTAAGAAGGCTAGCAAAACAACAACAACTAGATCGAAGAGGCGCAGGCCTCCTGCCTGGGGCCTCCTATCTACTCCTGGTCGTCGGTCTCCACGTAGTAGTAGGCTCCGTCGGGGTAGTAGTAGTCGTCGGCGGGATCAGCTGTCTCCGGGACTCCGTCATCTGATCGCAGCAACCGGGTAGAGGGGAAAAAGGTAGCAAAGCAACCGTGAGTACTCATCCAAAGTACTCGCAAGACTTACATCAGATCTAAACTAAGTATGCATCGGTATCAAAAGGAAGGGGTTGTATCTGTGGACTATACTGTAGAATGCCAGAGTAGAGGGGTAAGGCCTAGCCAATCGTAGACTAGCATCTTGCAGCATCAGAAGAGGACAGAATAACATATCATATAGTAACCGGTATATATTAGCCATGCCCAAAGATCCTTCCTCGACTCCCAGCGAGAAAGCGATCCCGGAGCCATCATATAAATTTAGTATCACAAGTATCCGGTTCTAGTTGTAGTAGATTGGGATACAACTCCGAGCGTCCTGTTACCGTGGACATGGCTATTTGAATAGATTACTTCCCTATAGGTGTGCACCAACTTACCTAACACGCTCGATTAACTCTGGCCGGACACACTTTTCCTGGTCATGCCCGGCCTCGGCTGATCAACACGCCGTAGTCCTACCTAGGCTCAACAGAGAGGTCAGCATGCCGGTTTACATCCTAAGTGCGAAGGGGTCATGGGCCAATCATCCTAAGCACTCCTGAGCATTGCATACGCGCCCGGGACCAAACCTAGCCCCTGTATACACACGCAGGCGTTCCAGTTCACCCGGGCGCGCGCCGCTCAACTGCTGACGTCTGAAGAGCTTTCGAAAGAATCGTACGACGCCGAGTGCCCATAACTTATCCCGTGTGGTGGTTAGTGCGAAAAGGCCAGAGGCCTACTCAGATCACATATCCAAACCCATTAGTGTGTTGGGAGCTCGCGGAGACGATCAGTGATCCTGTCGCCCCGTCTCGCGGACTTACGACAAGGGCCAGGCCCATCCCTCTCTAGGGCGGTCTCTGCCTGCCCGGTCGTGCCGCGTCATTAAATCTCGCGGGTACCCTCATGGTCAACACGACTTCAATAACTCTCATGGGTACCCCTTGGGTCGACCCGACTTCAACAAGGGACTGAGGTAATAGTCAAGGTAACAGTGTGTCCATAACATCAAGGGAATCTGAGGAATCACCCTCGATAGATTCTTGCTTGATGTAAAATGTCAAGGTGAACTTGGAGGAATCACCCTCGATGGGTTCATGCTTGAGGTGCTGCACGACAGAGTCGTCATCGGGAGTGGTGAGCGAGGAATCACCCTCGGTAAACCACATCCGATGTGCTGCACTATAGAAATATCATCAGAAGTGAGATACGAGGCATCACCCTCGGCACTCGATAGTAGCTCTGCAGAGTCGTACAACTAAGGGGGTGCTGGTGGTGTGTTCGGTCTCTGTACGACGATCACATAGATCGGGTCATCGGTAGTAAAGCATGGCAACAAGGACAAGGGTGTGGGGCCTCTAATGGATCACTAACCAGCCTATACTAAGCATATAGGACAACAGATAAAGTATCAACAACAGGTTACAAAATCAGGTTATGCATCAGAATAGGAGCTATCGAACAATAGTAGCAAAATCTAATGCAAGCACGAGAGAGAAAGAATGGGCGTTATAGGAATGATCAAGGGGGTTTTGCTTGCCTGGAAGCTTTGCTGAGAAGGACGGGTCGTCGACGACGTAGTCGTACTCGGGGTCAACAGCAGTCTCGGGGTCTACCGAAGAGAAGAGGGAGAAGAAACAGTAAATATAAAGCAAACAAATGCATCACAAGGCATGACATGGCAATATGCTATGCTGGGGGTGACCTAATGCAGTGCTAAGCGTTACAGATGGAGCGGGAAAATATCTGGGAATATTTTTCCGGCTTTAGGCAATTATCGGACAGACGATCCGGAGGGGAAGGTTCCATGTTTGCAGTGTTGGAGGTATGTGTTGGAAATATGCCCTAGAGGCAATAATAAATTGGTTATTATTATATTTCCTTGTTCATGATAATCGTTTATTATCCATGCTATAATTGTATTGATTGGAAAGTCAAATACATGTGTGGGTACATAAACAACACTGTGTCCCTAGTAAGCCTCTAGTTGACTAGCTCGTTGATCAAAGATGCTTAAGGTTTCCTAGCCATTGACATGAGATGTCATTTGATAACGGGATCACATCATTAGGAGAATGATGTGATGGACAAGACCCAAACTAAGAACGTAGCATTTGATCGTGTCAGTTTATTGCTATTGTTTTCTGCATGTCAAGTATCTGTTCCTATGACCATGAGATCATGCAACTCCCTGACATCGGAGGAGTACCTTGTGTGTATCAAACGTCGCAACGTAACTGGGTGACTATAAAGGTGCTCTACAGGTATCTCCGAGGGTGTCTGTTGGGTTGGCATGGATCAAGACTGGGATTTGTTACTCTGTGTGACGGAGAGGTATCTCAGGGCCCACTCGGTAATACAACATCACAATGAGCCTTGCAAGCAATGTGACTAAAGTGTTAGCCACGAGATCTTGTATTACGGAACGAGTAAAGAGACTTGCCGGTAACGAGATTGAACTAGGTATAGAGATACCGACGATCAAATCTCGGGCAAGTAACATACCGAAGAACAAAGGGAACAGCATACGGGATTAACTGAATCCTTGACATAGAGGTTCGACCGATAAAGATCTTCGTAGAATATGTAGGAGCCAATATGGGCATCCAGGTCCCGCTATTGGTTATTGACCGTAGAGGTGTCTCGGTCATGTCTACATAGTTCTCGAACCCGCAGGGTCTACACACTTAACGTTTGGTGACGATATAAGTATAGTTGAGTTGTTATGTTGGTGACCGAAAGTTGTTCGGAGTCCCGGATGAGATCACGGACATGACGAGGAGTCTCGGAATGTCCGAGAGGTAAAGATCGATATATTGGACGATATGTTTGGGCCAAGAGGTGAGACCCACGGGGCGTTAGCAAAAGGCAGTTTTGCAGAGGGCAGGGTCCAGACGCCAGGAACCCTGGCGTCTGGCCCTGGGCCAGACGCCGAGGCCCATGGCGTCTGGGCCAGACGCCGGGAACCGTGGCGTTTGGTACTGGAATCCGAGAAGGACTCTTCCTTTTGTTCCAAACCGACTTTGAGGAGGCTCTTTCTCCAAGTTTCGACCCCAGGGCTCAACATATAAATAGAGGGGCAGGGCTAGCACCCGGAAAACATCAAGATTTCCCCAAGCCGTGTGCGGCAACCCTAACCCTCTAGTTCCTCCGTCATAATCTCCGTAGCGCTTGGCGAAGCCCTGCAGAGATTGTTCCTCACCACCATCACCACGCCGTCGTGCTGCTGGAACTCAACCACTACTTCACCATCGCTCGCTGGATCGAGGAGGTGAAGGCGTCATCAAGCCGTACGTGTGTTGAACGCGGAGGTGCCGTCCGTTCGGCGCTAGTTCGTGATCGGATCAAGGGACGACTTGCGATTTGGATCGCGGAGACGTTCGACTACATCAACCGCGTTTCTTAAACGCTTCCGCTTAGCGATCTACAAGGGTATGTAGATTTACTCTCCCTCTCGTAGATGCTCATCACCATGGATAGATCTTGTGTGTGCGTAGGAAAATTTTTGTTTCCCATGCAACGTTCCCCAACAGTGGTATCAGAGCTAGGTCTATGCGTAGATGAGATCTCGAGTAGAACACAAACGAGTTGTGGGCGTGGGTGTATACATATTGCTTGCCGTTACTAGTTGATATTTGATTCGGCGGTACTGTGAGATGAAGCGGCCCGGACCGACATTACGCGTACACTTACGCGAGACAGGTTCCTTCAACTAACATGTAACTTCGTTGCATAAAGATGGCTAGCGGGTGTCTGTCTCTCTCACTTTAGTTGAATCGATTTCAATGAAGAGGGTTCTTTTAGAAGATCAAAAAGCAATCACTACACCACGTTGTGGTTTTGCGTAGGTAAGAACGGTTCTTGCAAACCCGTAGCAGCCACGTAAAATTTGCAACAACAATTAGAGGACGTCTAACTTGTTTTTGCAGGGTATGTTGTGATGTGATATGGCCAATTACATGATGAGATATATGTGATGTATGAGATGATCATGTGTTGTATAGAATATCACGACTTGCATGTCGATGAGTACGGCAACTGGCAGGAGCCATAGAGTTGTCTTTAATTATTGTATGACCTGCGTGTCAATCATTAAGCGCTATGTAATGCTTTACTTTATCGCTAAACGTTAGCAATAGTCGTGGAAGCAACAGTCGGCGCGACAACCTCATGGCGACACGTTGATAGAGATCAAGATGATGGAGATCATGGTGTCATGCCGGTGACGATGGAGATCATGCCGGTGCTTTGGAGATGGAGATCAAAAGCACAAGTTCATGGCCATATCATGTCACTTATGATTTGCATGTGATGTTAATCCTTTTATGCATCTTATTTTGCTTAGGACGACGGTAGCATTATAAGGTGATCCCTCACTTAAATTTCAAGATAAATTGTGTTCTCCCCGAGTGTGCACCGTTGCGAAAGTTCGTCGTTTCGAGACACGCCGTGATGATCGGGTGTGATAGACTCCACGTTCACATACAACGGGTGCAAGCCATGTTGCACACGCGGAACACTTGGGTTAAACTTGACGAGCCTAGCATGTACAGACATGGCCTCGGAACACAAGAGACCGAAAGGTCGAACATGAGTCATATAGTAGATATGATCAACATGAAGATGGTCACCATTGAAACCACCTCAACTCACGTGATGATCGGACTTGAGTTGGTGGATTTGGATCATGTTACACTCGAATGACCGGAGGGATGTCAATTTGAGTGGGAGTTTTTAAGTAATATGATTAACTAAACTCATTATCTAGAACAATAGTCTAAGTTGTCTTTGCTATATTTATGTTGTAGATCATGGCTCGCGCAGTAGCACCCCTGAATTTTAATGCGTTCCTAGAGAAAGCTAAGTTGAAAGATGATGGAAGTAACTTTGTGGACTGGGCCCGTAATCTAAGGATTATCCTTACGGCTTCCCAGAAAGCTTATGTCCTTGATGCACCGCTTGGTGATCCACCCGCTCCAGTTGAGTCTCTAGACGTTGTGAACGCCTGGCAGGCTCGTTCTGATGATTACTCAATAGTTCAATGTGCAATGTTGTATGGCTTAGAACCGGGACTTCAAAGACGTTTTGAACGTCATGGAGCATATGAGATGTTCCAGGAGTTGAAGTTTATCTTTCAGAAGAATGCCCGGATCGAGAGATATGAGATCTCCGATAAGTTCTATGCTTGCAAGATGGAGGAGAACGGGTCTATCAGTGATCACGTGCTCAGAATGTCTGGGTACTCCACCCGTCTGGCCGAATTGGGGATGCCCCTTCCGCCATAGGCTATCACTGACAGAGTTCTTCAATCATTGCCACCTAGCTACAAGAGCTTCGTGTTGAACTATAACATGCACGGGATGAACAAGTCAGTCGCCGAGCTGTTTGCGATGCTGAAAGCCGCTGAGTCTGAAATTCAGAAGGAGCATCAAGTGTTGATGGTCAATAAAACCACTAGTTTCAAGAAAAATGGCAAGGGTAAGAAGGGTAACTCCAAGAAGAGTGGCAAAACAGTTGCTCCTCTCGTGAAGAAACCCAAGGCTGGACCCAAACCAGAAACTGTGTGTTTTCATTGCAAGGGAACTGGACACTGGAAGCGGAACTGCCCCAAGTATTTGGCTGACAAGAAGGTGGCCAACAACAAACAAGGTATATATGATATACATGTTATTGATGTGTACCTTACCAACCCTCGTTGTAGTGCCTGTGTATTTGATACCGGTGCGGTTGCTCATATTTGCAACTCTAAACAGGAACTGCGGAATAGACGGAGGCTGGCAAAGGACGAAGTGACGATGCGCGTGGGAAATGGTTCCAAGGTTGATGTGATCGCAGTCGGCACGCTCGCTCTTCGATTACCGTCGGGATTAGTGATGAACCTAAATAAGTGTTATTTGGTGCCTGCGTTAAGCATGAACATTATATCTGGATCTTGTTTATTGCGAGACGGTTACTCATTTAAATCAGAGAATAATGGTTGTTCTATTTATATGAGTAATATCTTTTATGGTCATGCACCCAATGTGAGGGGTTTATTCTTATTGAATCTCGATAGTAATGATACACATGTTCATAACATTGATGCCAAAAGATGTAGAATTGATAATGATAATACCACTTTCTTGTGGCACTGCCGTTTAGGTCATATTGGTGTAAAACGCATGAAGAAGCTCCATGCTGATGGACTTTTGGAGTCACTTGATTTTGAATCACTTGACACATGTGAGCCATGCCTCATGGGCAAGATGACTAAAACGCCGTTCTCTGGAACAATGGAACGGGCAAGTGACTTATTGGAAATCATACATACTGATGTGTGTGGTCCGATGAGTATTGAGGCGCGCGGTGGTTATCGTTACTTTCTCACCTTCACTGATGACTTAAGTAGATATGGGTATATTTACTTAATGAAACATAAGTCTGAAACATTTGAAAAGTTCAAACAATTTCAGAGTGAAGTTGAGAATCATCGTAACAAGAAGATTAAATTCCTACGATCTGATCGAGGAGGAGAATATCTGAGTTATGAGTTTGGCAGTCACTTAAGACAATGTGGAATTGTTTCACAACTGACACCGCCTGGAACACCACAGCGTAATGGTGTGTCCGAACGTCGTAATCGAACTTTATTGGATATGGTGCGATCTATGATGTCTCTTGCCGATTTGCCACTATCGTTTTGGGGTTATGCATTAGAGACAGCTGCATTCACTTTAAATAGGGCACCATCGAAATCCGTTGAGACGACGCCATATGAACTTTGGTTTGGCAAGAAGCCAAAACTGTCGTTTCTTAAAGTTTGGGGATGTGATGCTTATGTCAAAAAGCTTCAGCCTGAAAAGCTGGAACCCAAAGCGGAGAAATGCGTCTTCATAGGATACCCAAAAGAGACAGTTGGGTATACCTTCTACCTCGGATCCGAAGGCAAAGTGTTTGTCGCTAAAAACGGAACATTTCTTGAGAAAGAGTTTCTCTCGAAAGAATTGAGTGGGAGGAAGATAGAACTTGATGAGGTTGTTGAACCTTTACTTCAACCTGAGAGTAGCGCAGTGCAGAAAGTTGTTTCTGTGGAGCCTACATTAGCTGAAGAGGAAGTTAATGATGATGATCATGAAGCTTTGGATCAAGTTACTATCGAACCTCGTAGGTCGACAAGGACGCGTACTGCTCCTGAGTGGTACGGCAACCCTGTCTTAGAGGTCATGTTGTTAGACAACGATGAACCTACGAGCTATGGAGAAGCGATGATGGGCCCGGATTCCGAGAAGTGGTTAGAGGCCATGAAATCCGAGATGGGATCCATGTATGAAAACAAAGTATGGACTTTGGAAGTATTACCTGAAGGGCGTAAGGCCATTCAGAACAAATGGATCTTTAAGAGGAAGACGGACGCGGACGGTAATGTCACTGTCTATAAAGCTCGACTTGTGGCAAAGGGTTTTTCACAAGTTCAAGGAGTTGACTACGATGAGACCTTCTCACCCGTAGCGATGCTTAAGTCCGTCAGAATCATGTTAGCAATAGCTGCCTTTTTCGATTATGAAATTTGGCAGATGGATGTCAAAACAGCGTTCCTTAACGGTTACCTTAAGGAAGAGTTGTATATGATGCAACCAGAAGGTTTTGTCGATCCAGAGAATGCTGACCGGGTGGCACACGGTGGCCGTTGGGGGATTAGGAGCTGCAGACGGCGCTGGAGTCGAAGAAGAACGCCGGCGGTTCCAGAGGAAGAAGACGACGGCGATCTGGCGATGCCGGGGCTCCAGGCTTGGTCTCGTGGGCGAGGAAGACGTAGAGGTCGACGACGGAGCTCCTGGACACGGCGGAAGGGCGCGGGGACGACGGTGGCCATGGCTACGCCGGAGCCATGGCGACGATGGCGCTCGGGTGAGGTGGGGACGAGAGGGAGAGGAGCGAGCGAGGGGGATAAGGACCGACGCGAGTCCCTGGGGGCCGCGATGGCGTTCTTATCCATCCCGCAGCGCTTGTAGCGACGCGGACGGCGAGCTGGCTCGGCGAAGGCGGCGCCCGGCTCGGTCTCGTTCGACAGGTGGAGGAGGAAGACGACGACTGCGCGGGCGAGCGGGTTGGGCCGGCTGGGCCAGGCACTGTGCACTAAGGCCCAATGCACAGTGGCCTTTCTCCTTTCTTTTTCTGATTCTTTTATGTTTTCTTTATTCCTTTCTGTTTTGCATCTCTTTTTAGTATCAGATGAGTTTTTTTAAAATATGGAACTTGTCCACATATTTACATCGCAATATTTGGCACTGTCACAAAAAGTTTGGGAGGTATTTGAATTTGTTTGAATTTTGCATAAATGGAAAAGCATTTAAAAATGCTGATTTGGCACTGTTTTAATTGCTAGAGCCCAATTAAGCAAATAAGTGATGTTGTTTTCCTTAACAAATAATTGTTATGGAATATTTGCTAAATGATGGACTATTTTGCAACCATGTTTGTGAAACTTTAAATTTCACCTGCAATTTGAATTGATTTCAGTGATGGAGTTTGAAATGAGATATGAATCCAATATGATCAAGCACTGCAAAGCAAAGTGACTTAGCATAATCCTGATGGATTACTGTAGCTTAATACATGGGGGCGTTGCAACTCTCCTCCTCTAAAAGAAATTCTCGTCCCGAGAATTAAGAGGCAGAAGGGAAAAGATCGGGGTATTCTTCATGAAGGCGATCCTCACGTTCCCAAGTGGCTTCATCTTCAGTATGATTCGACCACTGCACTTTAAGGAACTTGATTACCTTCTGACGGGTTCGACGTTCAGCTTGATCAAGAATGCGGATCGGATGCTCCTTATAAGAGAGATCATCTTGCAATTCGAGCATTTCATGATCCACAGCACGGTGTGGATCCTTGAAGCAACGACGAAGTTGCGATACATGAAAGATATCGTGGATGTGAGAAAACTGCGGTGGCAATTCCAATTTATAATCCACGTCTGGCGAGAATGCGGAAGGGTCCAATGTAGCGAGGAGCTAACTTGCCCTTTATTCCAAAATGATGAGTGCCCTTCATAGGAGTGACATGCAGATAAGCTTGTTCACCACATTGATAGATCGATCCCCAGTGTTTACGGTCATAGTTGCTCTTCTGGCGGGACTGGGCTGCCTTGAGATTTTCCCGTACAATACGGACTTCCTCTTCAGCTTGTTGGATAATATCCGGACCAATGAGCGGCCGTTCCCCAGTTTCTGACCAATTCAGAGGGGTTCGACACTTACGTCCATATAATACCTCAAAGGGTGCCATCTTCAAGCTAGCTTGATAGCTGTTGTTGTATGAGAATTCAACATACGGGAGAGATTCTTCCCACTTCTTGTCAAATGAGATGACACAAGCACGTAGCATATCTTCAAGCACTTGATTAACTCATTCAACTTGACCTTGGGACTGGGGGTGATAAGCTGTGCTCCAGGTTATATGAGTTCCCATAGCTTCTTGGAAACTTTCCCAGAATTTTGAGGTGAAGAGGCTGCCACGGTCTGAACTGATCTCCTTCGGAATACCATGGAGTGTCACAATTCTAGAGATATACAAGTCTGCTAACTGACCAGCAGTGATCGTCTCCTTGACTGGCAGAAAATGTGCAACTTTGGAGAATTGGTCGACGACGACAAGAATAGCATCGTGGCCCTTTTGTGATTTGGGAAGGCCAGTGATGAGATCCATTTGAACCTTGTCCCATTTCCATTCAGGGATAGGAAGCAGTTGCAGAAGTCCAGCAGGTTTTTGATGCTCTGCTTTGACGCGACGGCAAACGTCACATTCAGCAACATATCGAGCAATGTCTTGCTTCATATTAGACCACCAGTATCTCTGAGGAATGTCTTGGTACATCTTGGTACTTCCCGGATGAATAGATAGAGGTGTGTCATGTGCTTCTTTCATAACTTTCCCTGTCATATCGTTGAACTGGGGTACCACAAGGCGATCTTTGAAGAACAAAGCTCCATCCGTTTTAAGCGAGAGATCTGAGGGCTTACCAGAGGCAAGATCTCGCTTAATCTGTTCAACTTCAGTGTCATTCCCTTGCGCAGTCTTGATGGATTTCTCGAGAGTTGATTCCAGGACAAGGGTATTGAGAGAACCCTGTGGAACAAAATGAAGTTTCATTTTGCGAAGTTCCTCATAAAGAAGGGGTTGAGCTTGCTGAACCACGAGGTTGTTGTAATAAGACTTGCGACTCAAAGCATCGGCCATAACATTAGCCTTACCAGGGGTATATGAAATGCCGCAATCATAGTCTGTAATGGCCTCCATCCATCTTTGTTGACGGAGATTTAGGTCTGGCTGAGTAAACAGATATTTCAGACTTTGATGATCCGTGTAGATCTCGCAATGATTACCAAGGAGGTAATGTCGCCACAACTTCAGTGCATATATAACTGCAGCAAGTTCGAGATCATGAACTGGGTTGTTCTCTTCATGAGGACGCAACTGTTGAGAGTCATAAGCAATCACTTTGCGCTCTTGCATTAGGACACAGCCTAATCCTTGACGGGATACGTCACAATACATCACGAAGTCCTTGCGAGAATCTGGAGGAGCAAGCACTGGGGCAGATGTCAACTTGTCTTTGAGTGTCTGGAAACTTTCCTGACATTTTTCTGTCCACTCAAACTTAATGCCCTTGTGAAGTAAATCAGTCAAAGGCTTGGCAATCTTGGAGAAGTTCTCGACAAAACGGCGGCAATAGCTGGTGAGTCTGAGAAAACTCCTGACTTGCTTAACATTCTTCGGAGGAGTCCAGTCAAGAATAGCCTGAACTCGCTCTGGGTTGACAGCAATACCATCCTTGGAAATCACATGACCAAGGTAGGTCACTTCGGATAACCAGAATTCACACTTGGAATATTTGGCATAGAGCTGATGCTCTCGAAGCTTTTCCAGTACAAGATGAAGATGTTCAGCATGTTCTTCTTTATTCTTGGAATACACAAGGATATCATCCAGATAAACCACGACGAACTTGTCAAGGTATTCCATGAAGATATAGTTCATCAATCGAGAGAACGTTGCTGGAGCATTGGTTAAGCCGAAAGACATGACGGTGTACTCGTATGAGCCATATCGAGTAACGAAAGCGGTCTTCGGAATATCCTCTTCACGAACTCGGATCTGGTGGTAACCCAACCTCAGATCGAGTTTAGAGAATACTGAAGAACCAGCAAGTTGATCATACAGATCGTTGATTCGAGGAAGCAGATATTTGTTCTGAATTGTTGCCTGGTTGATAGGTCGGTAATCTTGGACTAACCGGTTCGTACCATCCTTCTTCTTAACAAAGAAAGAATGTGCTCCCCAAGCAGAGGAACTGGGACGAATGAAACCCTTACGAAGTGATTTGTTGATTTCCTCCTTAAGTTCAAGGAGTTCATGCGGCGGCATCTTGTAGGGTCGCTTCACAATAGGAGTGGTGCCTGGTTTTAAGTCGATGACAAACTCGACAGCTCTAATAGGGGGAACTCCTGGAAGTTCTTCTGGAAAGACATCTAGGAAGTCGCAAACGACTGGAACATTTTCGATTCTCTCAAGAGGTGAGGCGTTCAATGCATTCAAAGAATAAATCTGGGCTTCATCATCTTGAATAATTCGAGCAGAGTAGCTCACAATCTCGTCTGAAGGATGCAGAAGTTGGACGGTTTTAGTGGCACAATCAATTGAAGCAATATGTGCTTTCAACCAATCCATTCCGAGTATGACATCGATGTTGGAAGACTTGAGGGTGATGAGTGAGGCAAGAAATTCTAGACCTCCGATTTCAATGGGAATATTATGGCTTACCAAGGAGGCTTGGCATTGGCCCGCGGGAGTGTTTACCAATAGTGGATTGTGCAACTTCTCACATTTAATGTCATGCATGTATGCAAAAGCTTCTGACATGAATGAATGCGATGCTCCTGAATCAAATAAAACAGAAGCTGGTGCTGAATTGACGAGAAGAGTACCCATCATAGTAGCAGGATGGTCTTGAGCTTCGGTCATATCAATGTGGTTAGCCTGACCACGACCATAAGAAGGTCTGGCATTGTAGTTGCGGGGCTGGTTGTTACCACGGCCAGTTGAAGGAAGTGCTAGCTGGTTCTGGTTCTGACGGTAGTCTTTGGCACAGTGACCTAGACGGCCACACTGGAAGCACAGTCCGTCATTGGGATGGGGAGCAGGAGCTCGGGGTGGTGCAGCTTGAGGTCTCGACTGCCTCGGTGGTGGAGGAGGCAGGCGAGACGCAACATAGGATGGCCTTGGTGCAGGGGCAGCTGGACGGTACATGCTGTGGGGAATCCATATTCAACGCTTCTGTCCTGATGAGCCCGAAGATGAGCCAACATCACGGTTGCGCTTGAGTGTTTCCTTATGTTCCTTCGGACCAGTCTCCACCTGAATGGCCTTATTCACCAAGGTGGCGAAGTCAGTGAAATCTTGAACAAGGAGTGCAAGCTTGATATCAGGGTGAAGTCCTTCGCAGAACTTTTCTTGTCTGTGAGTATCAATAGCAATATCCTCTTCAGCATAGCGGTACAAGTCAAGGAACTCCCGCTGATAAACATCCACGGTCTTGTTGCCCTGTGTGAGGTTGTGGAACTCTCACTTCTTCCTGTCCATAATTCCTTGAGGAATGTAGCGGGCACGGAAGGCAGCTTGGAACTCCAACCAGGTAATGACTGTTCCAACAGGTAATGAACGCCTGTGACTGTCCCACCATTGAGCAGAGGGACCCTTCAGGAAGTAGGATGCGAAAATGACAAAGCTGGCAGGGGCAACATTAGCAGACTCCATCTCATAAGTGATGTCGCAGAGCCAGTCATCAGCATCAAGGGGCTGAGTTGAGTTGCGGAAGATAGCAGGGTTGAGGCGCACAAAATCTTGCAGAGTTATTGGGGTTGGCTGCTGATTAGCATGCGGTTGCGGAAACTGAGCCATGACCCCTTGCATAAACTGACGGTTAGCTCAAATTGTTGCATCATTTTGGCCATATAGTCGGGCGGTGGTGGATTGTTGGCACCACGGCCACGACCACCTGGTCTAACCATCCTGCTAAAATCAAACAGGGGGTAGTTTAGCAATGAGCAATTGCAGATGTATGGAATCATTCATGCGGTAACGTGCACAATGAAAGAAGTGCAATAGATACATCACAGTAGCCAACCATAACATACAGATCCATACATAGAGTCGATTACAAGCCAGTGATACAAGTTCGGAAAGGAAAATAACCTAGACATAGTAGGCGGCACGCAGGCACGCGGTGGAGGGATACAACAACGGGACATAGCGATGGCTACATCAACGTCTGAGAAAACCACTGAAGCCAGGCAGTTGCAGGTGACGACGATGCAGGTTGCCCTCGATATGAGGATCCTGCGCTCCATGAACACTCTGATGCAGAACCTGGCCCCGGACTGGGAGAAGAGGTCCACGTGGGGGAGTACAACCTCCAACAGCAGGCCACTCAAGACCTGGTGGCATCTCTGTCCTGCACGGGTAAAGGATGTACTCAGGATGCATCCCTGCACTGACTGCTGGCAGCAACTGTGTCAGAGCATCGTAAAGACGAGCACGAGTGGCGTACAACTCGATAGCAAGAGCTCGGGCAGTGCGATCCAGAGCCTCAGTGTACTGGACCAAAACCTGCGGGTCATAACGACGTCGCACATAAGGGGTACAGACAACAGTGTAGTACCCACTCTCATCCCCAGCGGAGGCATACGGGATGTAGCGAAAATCCAGACTCATCCAAGTGAGGGTGCTCTCCACGGAGATGGGCAATAGCAGCATAGGCATCATCATGGACTGCCATGTCAACAGTCACTCCAACACCATGAAAGGTGTGCAACTCAGTGATGGAGTTATTCTGTGATGACCCACAAGTATAGGGGATCAATCGTAGTCCTTTCGATATGTAAGAGTGTCGAACCCAACGAGAAGCAGAAGGAAATGACAAGCGGTTTTCATCAAGGTATTCTCTGCAAGTACTGAAAGTAGCGGTAACAGATAGTTTTGATAGCAAGAAAATTCGTAACAAGTAACAAATATAATAAAGTGCAGCAAGGTGGCCCAATCCTTTTTGTAGCAAAAGACAAGCCGGAACGAACTCGTATAATAAGCAAAGCGTTCTCGAGGACACATGGGAATTTCATCTAGTCACTTTCATCATGTTTGTTTGATTCGCATTCGCTACTTTGATAATTTGATATGTGGGTGGACCGGTGCTTGGGTGTTGTTCTTACTTGAACAAGCCTCCCACTTATGATTACCCCCTCTCGCAAGCATCCGCAACTACGAAAGAAGAATTAAGATAACTCTAACCATAGCATGAAACATATGGATCCAAATCAGCCCCTTACGGAATAGCGCATAAACTAGGGTTTAAGCTTCTGTCACTCTAGCAACCCATCATCTAATTACTACTCCACAATGCCTTCCCTTAGGCCCACAGATGGTGAAGTGTCATGTAGTAGACGTTCACACGACACCACTAAAGGAAGCAACAACATACATATCATCAAAATATCGAACGAATACCAAATTCACTTGATTACTTATGACAAGCCTTCTCCCATGTCCTCAAGAACAAAAGTAACTACTCACAAATCATGTTCATGTTCAAGATCAGAGGAGTATTGAATAGCATTAAGGATCTGAACATATAATCTTCCACCAAATAAACCAACTAGCATCAACTACAAGATGTAATCAACACTACTAGCAACCCACAGGTACCAATCTGAGGTTTTGAGACAAAGATTGAATATAAGAGATGAACTAGGGTTTGAGATGAGATGGTGCTGGTGAAGATGTTGATGAAGATTGGTCCTCCCATGATGAGAGGATCGTTGGTGATGTCGATGGCTCCGATTTCCCCCTCCCGGAGGGAAGTATCCCCGGGGGAATCGCTCCGCCGGAGAGCAAAATAGCTCCTGCCCAGGTTCCGCCTCGAGACGGCATCGCTTCATCCCAAAAGCCTTCTCCTTATTTTTTCTAGGGCAAATGGCTTCATATAGCAGAAGGAGGGGGCCAGACGCCAGTTGTGGGCCCCACAAGGCACTAGGGCGCGCCCAGGGGGGGCGCCCTACTGCCTTGTGGGCAGCTGGAGGGTCCCCTCTATAATCTCTTTTCTCTAGTATTTTTTTTATATATTCAATAAAAAATCTCCGTGAAATTTCAGGTCAATTGGATCTCTGTAGAATAGGTATCTCTGATATGGCTATGTTAGGTCCAGAATTCCAGCTGCCGGCATTCTCCCTCTTCATGTAAATCTTGCAAATTAAGAGAGAAAAGGCATAAGAATTGTACCATAAAGTGAAATAATGATCAAAAACATAATAAATAACAGTAGGAAATCCTGATGCAAATTGGACGTATCAACTCCCCCAAGCTTAGACCTCGCTTGCCCTCAAGCGAAAAGTCAAAATCGATAATCATGACCACATGTTTAGAGAGAGAGACATCGATAAAAATAAAATACGGACATGGAGCATCATGATCTTTATTATAACAGCAATACATCATCATAAAACTTCTTATGAAGAAGTGACAATTCATCCACAAGTTAAAGTATGAACCATAAACCAAATTGAAAACTAACAAACTATGATCTCAGTCACTGAAGCAATTACAATTCATCATATTATCAGAAAGAGTCTATGTAAGAGCTTTGTTTAGCAAGTTCACATACTCAACTATCATTTAGTCTTCTATGATTGCTGACACTCACGGCATACTTATGAAGCAAAAGTTTCAGTCGAACACATAGAAAGATAGGGGCTTATAATTTCGCCTCCCAACGTATTTACCTCAAGGGTAATGTCAACAATAATAACTCATGATCACCTACATTCAACTGGATATATATGCATGGATCAATCCCCACCACATGATGTTTGCCAAAAAAGAAAATAAAAATGGAATAGAGAAGAATACCATTGACTCTTGTATGAAAGTAAATACATAAAGTAAAAGATAGGCCCTTCGCAGAGGGAAGCAGAGGTTGTCATGCACTTTTGTTTTTGGATGTGCAAGCTCTTAATATAAAGGAACGTCACTTTATATTGCCCCTTGTGATAGCGACCTTTATTATACAGTCTGTCGCTTTTATTTCTCCACCATCACAAGATCGTACAAAGATTATTTTCCTTTACAATAAAAGTTCATACATATTTAGGAGCAATTTTTATTGCTTTGCACCGATGACAACTTACTTGAAGGATCTAGGTAGATATAATGGACTCTCATGGCATGAAACTGGGTTTAAGGGTTTTTGGATGCACAAGTAGTATCTCTACTTGGTGCGGATTTTTGGCTAGCAAAGATAGGTGGCAAACACCACATGTTAGAGGATCCAAAACAATATAACTTCTATGTGAATATAAGCAAACATAACCCATTACGTTGTCTTCCTTGTCCAACGTCAACTAATTGTCATAGAATATTTGATGGGGGCTCACAATCATAAATGATGTCCAAGATAGTATATTTATATGTGAGACCTCTCTTCCTTTATTACTTTTTCATGAATTGTTACAATGACCAATGCTATGTTTGTCAACTTCCAACAAGTTTTATCAATTATACTTCTTTTATGTGAAGTCATCACTCCCCATGGGATTAGCATATGATCTTACTTTTTATTCTTTATTTCTAAGATTGGATCATCAAAAGCAAAACACTCAACTCAAACTAATCTTTATTATATAACTTTCACACACGATTACATAGATAGATCACACAGCAAGCACTCGAAACTAAATCATACTAAAACTTTATTCCTCTAAATCACGAAATAACTAAGGATCAAACTAAGATAGCTAATGATGATGAGAAAGTGATGGTGATACGATACCGGGGCGCCTCCCCCAAGCTTGGCACGAGCCAAGGGGAGTGCCCATACCCATGTACTCAAGTCTCCTTCTTCGGTGATGATGGTGATGAAGTGGTGGGCTTGTCCTTCAGCTTTAGCAGACACTCCAATTTATGGTTGATGCTCCGAAGGGCGATGTTTTGCTCTTCCAACAAAATAACTTCACGAGTGAGAGATGTATTCTGAGCACAAACTGTTTCAAAGACTCTTAGGGCTTCAATTACAGATGGCGAGAGATGATCATAGAGGGGTTGAAGGATATCTCCCTTCTCTGCGGTCTCCTCCATGGGGATGGCTTGCCCTCCTTCTAGGGCCTGGGTTTCCGCAACTTCCTCGACCTTGTCCTCCTTGTCATTGTCTTCCTCTCCTGACGACCACTCGTAGTAAACCTCGCTGTAGGGGTGTTTGCCCAGCAATGGTTGCTGTAGGATCGAAAGTATGTCTAGAGGGGGGGTGATTAGACTACTTGACCAAATAAAAACCTAACCTTTTCCCAATTTTAGTTGTGGGCAGATTTTAGCAAGAACACTAGTCAAGCATCACCCTACACATGCAATTCTAAGAGTATAGCAGCAGAAAGTAAACAATTGCATATGTAAGTAAAGGAGGGGATCGGAGATTACAAACGCAATGAAGACACGATGGTTTTTGGCGTGGTTCCGATAGGTGGTGCTATCGTACGTCCACGTTGATGGAGACTTCAACCCACGAAGGGTAACGGCTGCGCGAGTCCACGAAGGGCTCCACCCACGAAGGGTCCACGAAGAAGCAACCTTGTCTATTCCACCATGGCTTATGTCCACGAAGGACTAGCCTCACTCAGGGTAGATCTTCATGAAGTAGGCGATCTCCTTGCCCTTACAAACTCCTTGGTTCAACTCCACATCATGTCGGAGGCTCCGAAGTGACACCTAACCAATCTAGGAGACACCACTCTCCAAAAGGTAATAGATGATGTGTTGTTGATGAACTCCTTGCTCTTGTGCTTCAAATGATAGTCTTCCCAACACTCAAACAACTCCTCACAGATTTGGCTATGGTGGAAGAAGGATTTGAGTGGAAAGCAACTTGGGAAAGGCTAGAAATCAAGGTTCAAATGGTAGGTATGGAATCTCTTGATCTCAACACATGAGTAGGTGGTTCTCTCTCAGAAAATGTGTAGTGGAAGTGTAGGCACATTCTGATGGCTCTCTTTACTGAGAAGGAAGTGGTGGAGGGGTATATATAGCCTCCACACAAAATCCAACCGTTACACACTTTTGACCCAACTCGGTGGCACCGAAACCATAATCTCGGTAGCACCGAACTATGTAAAAGATATGAACATTAGGAATCTCGGTGGGACCGATAGGAACAACTCGGATGGACCGAAGTGCAATGGCTAGGGCAAACCTCATCTCGGTGGCACCGATTGCATCAACTCGGTAGGACCGAAGTGAAGCAATAAGGCAACAGAGAGTTGGCAAGCCATCTCGGTGAGACCGATTTGCAAAACTCGGTGGGACCGAAGTAAGTGCAAACGATTACAGAGAGTTGGCAAGGCCATCTCGGTGGGACCGAGATCCATATCGGTGGATCCGATTTGTTAGGGTTTTGGCAGTGGCTAAGTCTAGGTGAACTCGGTGGCTCTGGATAGGAAATTTTGGAGGAGCCGAGTTGGAATGTGGGTTTTGGACATATTTGGGTAGAGAGAGTGGTTGAGGGTTTAGGAGTACTGTCACTAAGCACTTGAGCAAAAAGACCATTAAGCAACACCTCATCCCCTTTTAATAGTATTGGATTTCCTATGGACTCAATGTGATCTTGGATCACTAAACCAAAAATGTAGAGTCTTGATCTTTTGCCAATCCTTGTCCTTAGCATTTTGAGGTGTCCACATCTCTAGTCCATGCCATGCCAATCATTGAACATCCTGAAATCTTTAACTTGAATGGACATTAGTTCAATGAGATATATGTTGTTATGAATTACCAAAACCACCAAGGGAGCAAATGTGCTTTCAATCTCCCCCTTTTTGGTAATTGATGACAACATATAGATCAAAGCTTCGACAAATGATTAAATGAATGGAATACGTCGTCGCTTTGAGAAGTATGTGATAAGCAAGAGCTCCCCCTAAATTTGTGCATTATTAAAAATTTGCGTTTGAATGCAAATGCACAATCGATTAGGCTCATGGGTCACTCTTCCATGTCACATACATCTTGGTGGAGCGCGCAAAATGATATGAGTGGAATGGTAAGCATGCATCACCAACACAAGTAAGTGATCATACCAGATAATGATAAAGATAAGCATTGATCATCACAAGAAGCATAGTATGATCAATCACATGAAATAGCTCATAATCATAACGAAGCATAGTACTCACAGACATAGTATCAAGCACACACATCAAACAAAGTACCAAACAAAATAGTAGCAAAAGAACTTGAGAGAAATCCAACGGGCAAAGCAAAGCGAAACTCTCTCTCTCTCTCGAAGCTAAGATCTATACAAAAGATCGAATAGGTATATGACTAATGCGGCTCTCTAAGCACGATCCTCGGAAGCTCCTGAAGGCGATCTCCTGCTGGCAGCTCCGGTGTGCGTAGATGGCGTCGAAAGAAGAGCATCTGCGAAGGCTTCTGCAGATGTCTGCTGGACTGGTGGAGTGGAGACCGGAGGAGGCACTGTAGCAGCAGCAGCAGTAGGTGCAGAGACTGTGGTCCTCGGATCCACAACTGGCACTGCAGCAGATCTGGCTGCTCTGGGCACAGTCTGAAATCTCTCGGTGGTAGGTCTGTCATCTCCACTATCATCAGAAGGGGCTGTCCTGACAGCATCAACATCGCTCTGCAGCTTCTCCACTGTAGTCCGGATCTCAGTGACCTTGACATCTAGATCATGAAACTTTGTCTCGATTATCCTCTCTAAGCTAGCCTGGTGCTGGGTGAGGTTGGCCAGACTTCGCTCAATCCTTAGGGTGGCTTCTAGCAGATATGTCATTTGGTCAGACTTAGACTTGAGATTTGCAACTGGAGCATTGGGAGCTGTTGCCTCCTTGGCTGCTTTGGCTTCTTTGGCTTCTCAAATCTTCTGTTGGGCTTGAGCAGAAGTGGGATGCGAAGGATCCATCACGATAACATTATCCTCAAACTCTTGACGTAGTGGCAGATGCTCACGATCAAGAAGATAAGTGCTGGTTCCAACCTTGGAATTGATCAACATCTGGATGTGTGGAGCATATCCGCACGATCTCTTCTGATCAGCTGCAGTCCTCTTGATAGTTTCCACAATCAAACTCATCACCTTAAATTTCTGAGGTGTGTCAAACAAGTGCAGCAAGTTGATGGAGTGGCCACGTATCATCTTATCATCGCCTGACTTGGGTAATAGAGTATACCGCAAGATAGTGTTAGTGCTGGCCAGTCCTGGCAGCAGATGCTTCACTGATCCAAGCTTATGTGTCTCGATGTCCTTCTGGGGTATTGCTGTGTACATGTTGGCCATGGAGTTGTGATCCATCTTGAGCTTAGCATAGATATCATAGTTATCATCCTCTTCCTTGGGAGCACCAACAAGACTTGCCCACTCAGAGATGGTTGACTGGTACCTGATTCCCTCAGTCATCCACACAATTCGGCCATCTGGATAGAAATGAGCTGTGGAGTAGAATTGCAGGACCATTTCATCATTCCACTTCGTCAACTTCTGTCCAACAAAGTCATCAACACCTGCAATCCTGAAGCTCTCATGAACATGGGGGAAATAATCCTCATTTTCATCAATGTATTCCCAATCCACCCATCTCATGTCACTAACAATGGGCTTCTTATCCAACAGAACGGTTTCATAAAAATCTTGCTGTTCTCGTGTGTGAAAGCGATAGTCACATGCTGTTTTCCTCCTTGTAGCATAAGGATCTGACAGTCTCCACTAACGCAGTCCTTTGTCTTTCCTTAGCATCATATTTTCTGCAACTGGGTGTGCATCATCATGGTCTGGAATCTTGGGTTTCAATTTCCTAAGCACTAGTGGCTCTTCATCAACATTTGCCTCAGGCACTGGGACCTTGTTCTTCTCAGCAGCAGAAATATTCCTTGTAGACCTCTTGGGTGCTGGAGCTTTTGGTTTGGACTTGGTGGGGGCAGCAGTCCTGATTGCATCTGACATGAGCTTCTGAGCTTTTGCTAGGGGTGCATTAGTTGCTGGCTCCTCCTCCTCCTCTGAATCATTCCTCATGGAGGGTCTTCCAAGCACATGAGCTGTAGTCTTCCTAGCTCTCTTCTTCTTTGCTCCTGCAGCTGGCTCTGTGTCACTTGGCTCTTCAAGTGTGAATTGCATTGTTTGCTTAGGAACTTTCCTCACAGCAGTCCTCTCTTTGGCAGAAGGAGGCTTGGTGCTATACTCCTTAGCAAGCACGACTCTTTTCTTCTTTGTTGCTGCTTCACTGGCAACAAAATCTTCATCCTCACTGTCTGAGGTTCTCTTCTTCCTTGTTCTGGTGGCAGCCTTAGGAAGATCTGGAGAGCTCCTCTCTCCCTCATAGAAACTTTCTGCAGGACTTGATCCTTCACTGAGTTCTGCATGCTGCTCTGACCTGTTCTGGCTGTCGCTATCATCTGACATCTTGCTGAGCTGACCCTGTGAATAGATGGGTATGGGCAGAGTAGATGAGTCATCACAAAAAGCAGAAGTTTTTCATAAAAATTGAGTTCAATTCTTAGTTTCAAGTTTTCACAGAAGGCATTTCGGATGGACCGAGTTGACCATCTCGGTGATACCGAAGCACTCTACAGAAACCTTGCACTCCATTTCGGTCAGACCGAGATGGGTTTCGGTGTCTCCGAGATGCTAGGGTTTCACTGAGACTTTACTTTCGGTGTCACTGATTCGTACAACTCGGTGGCACCGAGACGTACTAGTGCTATGGCCTGAGGCCAAATCGGTGGGACCGAAAATTTCTAATCGGTCGGTCCGAGATGTGTTCGACGGAAACTTAAACCTAAAAATTTCGCTCGAATCTAATCTACGGAATTCTTCTGGTGGAATAAGCATTGCAATCTGTGGCAAGAATAATGGCAATCCTATCGTGCATTGAATCAGAATATGGAGCACGAGAGGGATCGAATCTCACCCTAACTCACTGGAGATTCTCTACGGCGGCAACGGCGGGGCAGATTGCCGTTGACGGCGACTGAATCCGGCGGCGAGGGCGCGCTGGAGACGAGGGCGACGGCAGCAACGGGGTGCGGGAGCAAAAGAGTCGAGAAATTTCAACCGTTTGAGCCCACGCGATATATATACCCGTACGCTGTCGGTGGCTCCGAGTTGGACAACTCGGTGGCACCGATATGTGTAACTGCACGTAGATTAGCACATCGGTGGCTCCGAAGTGGTTCAACTCGGTTGCACCGAGATGGAAAACCTAGATCAATCTAAGTGATTTCGGTTAGACCGAGTTTGAGTGAATTGGTTCGGCCGAAATCAGATAGAAGGTTTTGGAGGTTCAGCCCTTTCAGATCGGTGGCTCCGAGTGCTCCTCACCTGGAGGGTCCAAAAATGACTTGTTCAATTTTTTGTGATGCAGCAAGAATAGAATTTGAGACAAGAAAGCGTAGATAGCTAGAGAAGGTACTTAGGCATTCTTGTACATCCACTTGGCCAGAAAAATCAGGACACTCAAAGCAACAAATGGATGTCCTCGAATGATGAAACATGCAAATCAACATGCTCACACAATAAGATAGCAAATGAAAAATGTGTCAAACATGCACAACCAATTCTATCATCTATCAAGCAATGGCGATGACTAGGTCATCTATATATGAGTATATTGATTTAGGAGTCAAATGAGAGCATTTGATCATATGTCATACTCATCGTTTAAGCACAAGTGGGGTTGCCACTTTTACATAAAGCATTGATGTGTTCACACCATTAGAGTTGCTTTAGCTCAATTGTTTAGAGCAAAGCTCCCCCTAGATGTGATATCCCCCCTAAGAGGGATGAACTAACCTTGGGTTTTGTCGATGATGACTTCATGTAGATGTTGAAGATGTGGATGCTCAATGTTGATGTAGACCATCAAGAGTTGGGAGCAATCCTTTGGAGTTTTGTGCTTTCAATACCTACATGGGTTAGTCCCACACAAGGAACATACAACGATATCCATAGACATAGAGTGAAATACACATAGGATGATGTCCATGAATGCATTGAATACCTTGTCCCTTGCCTTACCAACAAGAGGGTTTGTGACTCCATGAACTAGTGCAAAATGTGGAAGTTGGTTGCACAAGTTCTTGCCATAAAGAATATGAGTGAAGTTTGTTGGCGGAGTCCCCCTCAAGAACTCTCTAGTTCTTCTTCTTTTGGACCCACATCAACTTGATGGGAATCCTTGGAGTTGTAGTAGCACTTGATGAAGTAGAACTTGATGAAGTCTTGGGAACCCACTTGACCATGGCTTGAGGAGCTTCTTCAAATGAATCAATCTCTTCTTGAAGCTTGTCCTTGCATTTTAGCTTGGGGTCTTGTGGTGGAAGATCTTCTTGAGCTTGTGTTCCCTTGAAGGAAGTAGGATCATACTTCTCTTGTTGAGGAACAAACTCCGTCTTGGGATATTGATCTTCTTCCCACTCAACTCCATTGGCATTGAACTTTCGTTCAAAACCAACACCTTGGTTCTTCCGGTGCCTTCCTTGCTTGCGTACAATTTCCTCAAATTGCTTAATCCCGGCAAGACTCTTGTAGACACCTTTTTCTATAATTCCTTTCAATACCATATTTTCTTGCTCAAGTGTAACTTGGCTAATAGAATCATTAGTGGAATCAATAGAACTACTAGAAGCAACAACATTGGATTTAGCATTGTTATTGTTACTACTAGAGGTAGAACCCTTTTTACCCTTGTTGCTAGTTTGCTTAGGTTTAACTTGTGGCATAAAGGTAGACAATAGTAAACATTTGGCAAGATATGAAGAACTCTTCTTTCGAAGATCGTCATTGATAGCTTTAAGAAACTCATGCTCTTGCTCTAAATTTAGCTTCTCGAAGCGTAGCTTCTCATGAGTTCTTGGAAGTTCTCTATGATCCTCTTGAGTTGTTTCATGAACTAACTTAAGAGCATTTAGTTCTTTAGTTAGACGCTCAATCTCCTTCATAGCATTGTCACTCGTTTCCTCTTGACTATCATGATTACTAACATTTTCATTATAGCTCACATTACTATCCTTATCAACAAGTCATCATCACCAAGCAAATCATCTTCATCACTATTGAAATCAAGATACTCGGGGTGTGATACCTTGGGGCCTTTTGCCATGAAGCATCTTCCAATTCCTTCATTTGGTGAATCAAATAAATCATAGGAGTTGGATGACACAAGAGCAAGTTCGGCAACACCTTCATCTTGACTATAGTCGGAGTTGGAGTGATAACTTCTCTCGGAGTGGTTGTCAGAGTCGGAGCCGGAAACCCATTCACCAACATGATCTTGATGTCTTCTTCTTGTGTAGCTCTTGGATGACTTGTCCTTCCTCTCCAAATCCTTGCTTCTTCGAGAGTGTATTCATTCATAACGATCATCTCTACTCCTTCTCTCCTTACGAGGTGATTCATCTCTTCTATGTCTTCCTCTTGGTGATTCGTCTCTTTTCTTGTAGGGAGTCGTACACTCATTGGAGTAGTGTCCGGGCTTTCCACAATTGTAGCAATTACGGTCACGACTTGATGATCTTCTCTCATAGTGTCTTGAGCTAGAGCTTCTTTCTTTCCCTTTGTTCTTGTAGAACTTGTTGAACCTTTTCACCATTAGGCTTATCTCTTCATTGGATACTAGCTTGTCACTTGGAGTTGTTGGAGCATCGGTTGAGGCTTTGTAAGCACCACTTGATTTGTTGTGTAGCTCCTCTTTGTCCTTGAGTGACATTTCATGAGCAACAATCCTTCCAATGACTTCTGTGGGCTTGAGATCTTTGTAATTTGGCATCATTTGAATCAATGTGCAAACGGTATCATATTTTCCATCCAAAGCTCTAAGTATCTTCTTGATAATGAATTTGTCGGTCGTCTCTTCACTTCCTAAGCCGACAATCTCATTTGTGATGAGAGCAAGCCTAGAGTACATCTCAGCAACTCCTTCACCATCCTTCATCTTGAACTTGTCAAGTTGACTTTGAAGCACATCCAACTTAGATTCCTTGACGGACTCGGTACCCTCATGCATATCAACCAAAGTATCCCAAATTTCCTTTGCATTCTCGAGGCGGCTGATTTTGTTGAATTCTTTCGGACACAAACCGTTGAATAGAATGTCACAAGCTTGAGCATTGTATTGCAACATCTTCAATTCTTCTGGGGTTGCTTCATGATCCGGTTCCTTGCCATCCTCAAAGAAGTCACCTTGCAAGCCAACACGAACAACAGCCCAAACGGCAGGGTTATGACCAAGAATATGTATTTTCATCTTATGTTTCCAACTAGCAAAGTTTGTACCATCAAAATATGGACCTCTACGGTGATAGTTACCCTCACTAGACGCCATACTCTCCTAGGTTGTGAAACCAAGGCTATGATCACCAAAGCAATGGAAATCAAGGCTTACGGAGACCAAAGCTCTGATACCACTTGTAGGATCGAAAGTATGTCTAGAGGGGGGGTGATTAGACTACTTGACCAAATAAAAACCTAACCTTTTCCCAATTTTAGTTGTGGGCAGATTTTAGCAAGAACACTAGTCAAACATCACCCTACACATGCAATTCTAAGAGTATAGCAGCGGAAAGTAAACAATTGCATATGTAAGTAACGGCTGCGCGAGTCCACGAAGGGCTCCACCCACGAAGGGTCCACGAAGAAGCAACCTTGTCTATTCCACCATGGCTTATGTCCACGAAGGACTAGCCTCACTCAGGGTAGATCTTCATGAAGTAGGCGATCTCCTTGCCCTTACAAACTCCTTGGTTCAACTCCACATCATGTCGGAGGCTCCGAAGTGACACCTAACCAATCTAGGAGACACCACTCTCCAAAAGGTAATAGATGATGTGTTGTTGATGAACTCCTTGCTCTTGTGCTTCAAATGATAGTCTTCCCAACACTCAAACAACTCCTCACAGATTTGGCTATGGTGGAAGAAGGATTTGAGTGGAAAGCAACTTGGGAAAGGCTAGAAATCAAGGTTCAAATGGTAGGTATGGAATCTCTTGATCTCAACACATGAGTAGGTGGTTCTCTCTCAGAAAATGTGTAGTGGAAGTGTAGGCACATTCTGATGGCTCTCTTTACTGAGAAGGAAGTGGTGGAGGGGTATATATAGCCTCCACACAAAATCCAACCGTTACACACTTTTGACCCAACTCGGTGGCACCGAAACCATAATCTCGGTAGCACCGAACTATGTAAAAGATATGAACATTAGGAATCTCGGTGGGACCGATAGGAACAACTCGGATGGACCGAAGTGCAATGGCTAGGGCAAACCTCATCTCGGTGGCACCGATTGCATCAACTCGGTAGGACCGAAGTGAAGCAATAAGGCAACAGAGAGTTGGCAAGCCATCTCGGTGAGACCGATTTGCAAAACTCGGTGGGACCGAAGTAAGTGCAAACGATTACAGAGAGTTGGCAAGGCCATCTCGGTGGGACCGAGATCCATATCGGTGGATTCGATTTGTTAGGGTTTTGGCAGTGGCTAAGTCTAGGTGAACTCGGTGGCTCCGGATAGGAAATTTCGGTGGGGCCGAGTTGGAATGTGGGTTTTGGACATATTTGGGTAGAGAGAGTGGTTGAGGGTTTAGGAGTACTGTCACTAAGCACTTGAGGAAAAAGACCATTAAGCAACACCTCATCCCCTTTTAATAGTATTGGCTTTCCTATGGACTCAATGTGATCTTGGATCACTAAACCAAAAATGTAGAGTCTTGATCTTTTGCCAATCCTTGTCCTTAGCATTTTGAGGGGTCCACATCTCTAGTCCATGCCATGCCAATCATTGAACATCCTGAAATCTTTAACTTGAATGGACATTAGTTCAATGAGATATATGTTGTTATGAATTACCAAAACCACCAAGGGAGCAAATGTGCTTTCAGTTGCACAATCCGGTGCTTGGTGCGGAGTCTTCGAGGAGCCATGGCGATCTAGGTCTGTCAGAAAAATAGCCCAAAACAAGAACAGAGAGAAAACTTGCGATACGGTGGTCAAAACATAAGATAATATATATAAAGAATTTTTATCTTGCAAAACAAGCATACGGGAAGAAAACGGAGTTGGGAAGGCACACGTGGGGCCCACAAGGCACTAGGGCGCGCCCAGGGGTCGCGCCCTTCTGCCTTGTGGGCAGCACGTGGGTCCCCTCAGTTGTTTCTTATTTTTCTAATTTGTCTAATATTCCAAAACTGACAGAAATAATTTTATGGAATTTTTGGAGTCGGTTTACTTACCGTATCACATACCTACCCCTTTTCAGGGTTCTGGAGCGTTCCGGAAGGACTCTTTGATGTGCTCTTCCGGTGTAATTGTTTCAATAATATTAGTTTCAACATTAATAGGAGTACCTGAAATATAGTGTTTGATTCTTTGCCCATTCACCACTCTCGGATTAGTGCCTTCGGAGTTGTTTATTTTGATGGCTCCGGAGCGATAAACTTCTTCGATGATATACTGTCCTTCCCATTTAGAGAGGAGTTTTCCAGCAAAGAATCTCAAACGAGAATTGTATAATAGAACATGATCACCTACTTTGAATTCCCGTTTTTGAATTCTTTTCTCATGCCAGCTTTTAACTTTTTCTTTAAACAACTTAGCATTATCATAGGCTTGGGTTCTCCATTCATCTAAGGAGCTAATATCAAATAACCTCTTCTCACCGGCAAGTTTAAAATCATAATTAAATTCTTTAATTGCCCAGTATGCCTTATGTTCTAATTCAAGAGGTAAATGACATGCTTTTCCATAAACCATTTTATACGGAGACATACCCATAGGATTTTTATATGCAGTTCTGTAAGCCCATAATGCATCATCGAGTTTCTTAGACCAATTCTTTCTGGATCTATTAACGGTCTTTTGCAAAATCAATTTTATTTCCCTATTAGTTAATTCAACTTGACCACTAGACTGAGGATGGTAAGGGGGTGCAATTCTATAGTTAACATCATATTTAGCAAGTAACTTACGGAAGGCACCATGAATAAAATGTGAACCACCATCGGTCATTAAATATCTAGGGACTCCAAACCTCAGGAAAATGACTTCTTTAAGCATTTTAATAGAAGTGTTGTGATCAGCACTACTAGTGGGAATAGCTTCTACCCACCTAGTAACATAGTCAACAGCAACTAGAATATGAGTATACTCATTGGATTTAGGAAAAGGTCCCATATAATCAAAACCCCAAACATCAAATGGTTCAATAACAAGTGAATAATTCATAGGCATTTCCTGACGTTTACCAATATTACCAATTCTTTGACATTCATCACAAGAAAGGACAAACTTACGTGCATCCTTGAAAAGGGTAGGCCAATAAAAACCAGATTGTAATACCTTGTGTGCAGTTCGGTCTCCCGCATGATGTCCTCCATAGGCCTCGGAGTGACACTTACGTAGGATTTGTTCATGTTCATGCTCAGGTACACAACGTCTAATAATACCATCTACTCCTTCTTTATATAGATGTGGGTCATCCCAAAAGTAATGTCTTAAATCAAAGAAAAACTTTTTCTTTTGTTGATATGTAAAGCTGGGTGTTATGTATTTAGCAACAATGTAATTAGCATAGTCTGCATACCAAGGAGTATTACAAGAAGCATTTATCATAGCAAATTGTTCATCAGGAAAATCATCATTAATAGGAAGTGGGTCATCAAGAACATTTTCCATTCTAGACAAATTATCTGCTATGGGATTCTCAGCTCCCATCCTATCAACAATATGGAAATCAAATTCTTGTAGCAGAAGAACCCATCTAATAAGTCTAGGCTTAGCATCTTTCTTTTCCATAAGGTATTTAATAGCAGCATGATCAGTGTGAACAGTAACCTTGGAATCAACAATATAAGATCTAAATTTATCACATGCAAACACAACTGCTAAAAATTCTTTCTCAATAGTAGCATAATTTCTTTGAGCGTTGTCTAGAGTTTTACTAGCATAATGGATAACATTTAATTTCTTATCAACTCTTTGTCTTAGAACATCACCAACAGCATAATCACTAGCATCGCACATAATTTCAAAAGGTAGGTTCCAATCAGGTGGTTGAACAATAGGTGCAGAAATTAAGGCTTTCTTAAGTATTTCAAAGGCTTCTACACAATCATCATCAAAAACAAACGGAACATCTTTTTGCAAGAGATTGGTAAGAGGTTTAGAAATTTTAGAGAAGTCTTTTATAAACCTTCTATAGAAACCAGCATGACCAAGGAAACTTCTTATACCTTTGATATCTTTAGGACATGGCATTTTCTCAATAGCATCAACCTTAGCTTTATCAACTTCAATACCTCTTTCAGAAATTTTATGCCCAAGGACTATACCTTCATTAACCATAAAGTGGCATTTCTCCCAATTCAATACAAGATTAGTTTCTTCACATCTCTGCAAAACTCGATCAAGGTTGCTTAAGCAATCATCAAAAGAAGTTCCGTAAACGGAGAAATCATCCATGAAAACCTCAACAATCTTTTCACAAAAGTCAGAGAATATGGCAGTCATACATCTTTGAAAGGTAGCAGGTGCATTACATAAACCAAAAGGCATACGACGATAAGCATAAGTTCCAAAAGGACAAGTAAAGGTGGTTTTCTCTTGATCTTCAGGTGATACACGTATTTGAGAGAAACCAGAATAACCATCTAGGAAACAAAAGTGTGTATACTTAGACAATCTTTCTAACATTTGATCAATAAAAGGCAAGGGGTAATGATCTTTCCTAGTAGCTTTATTTAATTTTCTGAAATCAATTACCATCCTATAACCAGTTACAATTCTTTGTGGGATGAGTTCATTTTTATCATTAGGAACAACGGTAATACCTCCCTTTTTAGGAACACAATGAACAGGACTTACCCATCTACTATCAGCTATGGGATAAACTATACCTGCTTCCAGAAGCTTTAATATTTTAGTTCTTACCACATCCTTCATTTTAGGATTCAACCTTCTTTGATGATCAACAACGGGTTTAGCATCCGGCTCCATATGAATTTTATGCTGACATAAAGTGGGACTAATGCCCTTAAGATCATCAAGATTATATCCAATAGCGGCATGGTGCTTCCTCAGTGTTTTAAGTAGTCTCTTTTCTTCATGCTCTGAAAGGTTAGCACTAATAATAACAGGATATATCTTCTTTTCATCAAGATAAGCATATTTAAGCATATCAGATAATTGCTTCAATTCAAACACAGGATCACCCTTGGGTGGAGGAGGACCTCCCAAGGTTTCAACACGCAGATTATGTTTAAGGATAGGTGCTTGTTTAAAGAATAATTCATCTATTTCATTTCTTTCACTCATATGCATGTCATTCTCATGCTCAAGCAAATATTGTTCTAGTGGGTCAGTAGGAGGCACAACAATAGAAGCAAGACCAATGATTTCATCCTTTCTAGGCAATTCTTTATCATGAGGTTGTCTACGAAACTTAGAGAAATTAAACTCATGAGACATCTCACCAAAATTAACACTAACAATTTCTTTAGTGCAATCAATCTTAGCATTAACAGTATTCAAGAAGGGTCTACCAAATATAATGGGACAAAAATCATCTTGTGGCGATCCAAGAACAAGGAAATCAGTAGGGTATTTGATCTTACCACACAAGACTTCAACATCTCTAACAATCCCAAGCGGTGAAATAGTGTCTTTATTTGCAAGCTTAATAGTAACATCAATATCTTCAATCTCAACGGGTGCAATATCATTCATGACTTTTTGATAGAGAGTAAACGGAATAGCACTCACACTAGCACCAATATCACAAAAACCATGATAGCAATGATCTCCAATTTTAACAGAAATAACAGGCATGCCAACTATAGGTTTATTTTTATCTTTAGGGTCTGGCTTAGCAATTCTAGTTGCTTCATCACAGAAATATATGACATGTCCAACAATGTTATCAACCAAAAGATCTTTAACCATTGCAACACTAGGTTCAACTTTAATTTGCTCAGAAAGTTTAGGTGCTCTAATTTTACTCTTATTGACTACAGTTGAAGCTTTAGCATGTTCCTTAATCCTAACAGGGGAAGGAGGCTTCTCAATATAAGCAGTAGGCACAACTGGATCAACATGGTAAACACTTGTTTCTTCTTTAATACTAACAGGTTCTTCTTTCAATTCAATAGGTGGATGATATTTAAACCATTTCTCCTTAGGGAGATCAACATGAGCAGCAAAAGATTCATAAAAGGTAGCTACTATCTCAGAGTCAAGTCCATATTTAGTACTAAACTTACGAAAAGCATCAGTTTCCATAAAAGATTTAACACAATCAAACTCAAAGTTTATACCTGACTCATTACCTTTGTCGATTTCCCAATCCTCATAATTGCATTTAATTCTTTCAAGAAGGTCCCATCTGGATTCAATAGTTTTCTTCATAAAGGAACCGGCAGAAGATGTATCGAGCATGGATTGATCATTATGAGAAAGCCGAGCATAAAAGTTTTGAAGGATTATTTCTCTTGAGAGCTCATGATTGGGGCATGTATGCAACATATACTTAAGCCTCCCCCAAGCTTGAGCGATAATTTCTCCTTCACGAGGCCAAAAATTATATATATAATTCCGATCACGATGAACCAAATGCATAGGATAAAATTTCTGGTGGAAATTCTAGCTTCAACCGGTTCCAGTCCCATGTATCAGTATCATCACATAGCCTATGCCATGTCAATGCCTTTCCCTCCAAAGATAAAGGGAATACTTTCTTCTTAACTCCATCTCCGGATAAACCTGCAAGCTTAAACAATCCACAAATTTCATCCACATAGATCAAGTGCATATCAGGATGTACCGTTTCATCTCCTGCATAAGGATTAGCTAGCAATTTCTCTATCATACCCGAAGGAATTTCATAATAAATATTTTCAGTACGTTCAATAGGTGGAGGAGCAACTCTTATTTCTTCCGGTCGAGGTGAAGATACCCCGAACAAGCCCCTCAAAGGATTACTTTCCATAGTGACAAGTGACAATAAATTTCAGCACGTAATCTAAATGTTTCCTTACCAAATTCCACTCACCAAAGGCGCTTCACTCCCCGGCAACAGCGCCAGAAAAGAGTCTTGATGACCCACAAGTATAGGGGATCAATCGTAGTCCTTTCGATAAGTAAGAGTGTCGAACCCAACGAGGAGCAGAAGGAAATGACAAGCGGTTTTCAGCAAGGTATTCTCTGCAAGTACTGAAAGTAGCGGTAACAGATAGTTTTGATAGCAAGATAATTCATAACAAGTAACAAGTAACAAATATAATAAAGTGCAGCAAGGTGGCCCAATCCTTTTTGTAGCAAAGGACAAGCCGGAACGAACTCGTATAATAAGCAAAGCGTTCTCGAGGACACATGGGAATTTCCTCTAGTCACTTTCATCATGTTTGTTTGATTCGCGTTCGCTACTTTGATAATTTGATATGTGGGTGGACCAGTGCTTGGGTGCTGTTCTTACTTGAACAAGCCTCCCACTTATGATTACCCCCTCTCGCAAGCATCCGCAACTATGAAAGAAGAATTAAGATAACTCTAACCATAGCATGAAACATATGGATCCAAATCAGCCCCTTACGGAATAGCGCATAAACTAGGGTTTAAGCTTCTGTCACTCTAGCAACCCATCATCTAATTACTACTCCACAATGCCTTCCCTTAGGCCCAAAGATGGTGAAGTGTCATGTAGTCGACGTTCACACGACACCACTAAAGGAAGCAACAACATACATATCATCAAAATATCGAACGAATACTAAATTCACAAGATTACTTATGACAAGACTTCTCCCATGTCCTCAAGAACAAAAGTAACTACTCACAAATCATGTTCATGTTCAAGATCTGAGGGGTATTGAATAGCATTAAGGATCTGAACATATAATCTTCCACCAAATAAACCAACTAGCATCAACTACAAGATGTAATCAACACTACTAGCAACCCCCAGGTACCAATCTGAGGTTTTGAGACAAAGATTGAATATAAGAGATGAACTAGGGTTTGAGATGAGATGGTGCTAGTGAAGATGTTGACGAAGATTGGTCCTCCCACGATGAGAGGATCGGTGGTGATGTCGATGGCTCCGATTTCCCCCTCCCGGAGGGAAGTATCCCCGGTGGAATCGCTCCGCCGGAGAATAAAATAGCTCCTGCCCAGGTTCCGCCTCAAGACGGCGGCACTTCGTCCCAAAAGCCTTCTCTTGTTATTTTCTAGGGCAAATTGCTTCATATAGCAGAAGGAGGGGGCCAGACGCCAGCTGTGGGCCCCACAAGGCACTAGGGCGCGCCCAGGGGGGCCGCGCCCTACTGTCTTGTGGGCAGCTGGTGGGTCCCCTCTGTAATCTCTTTTCTCCAGTATTTTTTGTATATTCAATAAAAAATCTCCATGAAATTTTAGGTCAATTGGAGCTCTGTAGAATAGGTATGTCTGATATGGCTATTTCAGGTCCAGAATTCCAGCTGCCGACATTCTCCCTCTTCATGTAAATCTTGCAAATTAAGAGAGAAAAGGCATAAGAATTGTACCATAAAGTGAAATAATGATAAAAAAACATAATAAATAATAGTAGGAAATCATGATGCAAATTGGACGTATCATTCTGCCGATCGAAGATTCAAACCACAGCGCGGTACTGCTCCTGGTTGAAGTCGCGGTAGTCCTCATAAACAGTGTACTCGGGGTACCAGTGATATCCCAGCCTGGCCAAGAGGTCGACCAGAATAGCAGGGAATCCAGTCGCATCAACAGCCATAGTCTGGCATACGAGCTGCGTTGTGGGACGCATCTGTAACAAAGGAGTTCAATGATGTCAAATAACACTGTGTGAATCGTACATCATACATTCAAAGGAATAGTTGCAGATAGTTCAGCTCTCCGGGTTGATGTGATCACGAGAACCTAATGTTAGAGTTAGTAAAATCTTTAACCCGAAAAGAATAGAGATCAGAATCCCAGAGTAAAGGAGAGGAATAAAAGATCCTAATCCCATCCATTGGCGATGTGGGACCGTAAGCCACACACCAATGTTAGTAAAATAGTTTTGCAAAGACTAGACTCAACTTCGGCCAATGAGTTGGAAAGGGGCTTCCTACAGGCAGTCGGCTCTGATACCAACTTGTGACGCCCCCGACTAAATCATGCACTAATCATACACGCAAATGCGCACGATCAAGATCAGAGACTCACGGGAAGATATCACAACACAACTCTAGACACAAATTAAAGTCATACAGCTTTAAATTAGAAGCCAGGCCACGAAGGCTCGAATACATAAGTCAGCGGAAGGAACAATATCTGAGTACATACATAACTAAACAAGTTTGCCTTAAGAAGGCTAGAAAAACAACAACAACTAGATCGAAGAGGCGCAAGCCTCCTGCCTGGGGCCTCCTATCTACTCCTGGTCGTCGGTCTCCATGTAGTAGTAGGCTCCGTCGGGGTAGTAGTAGTCGTCGGCGGGATCAGCTGTCTTCGGGACTCCGTCATCTGATCGTAGCAACCAGGTAGAGGGGAAAAAGGTAGCAAAGCAACCGTGAGTACTCATCCAAAGTACTCGCAAGACTTACATCAGATCTAAACTAAGTATGCATCGGTATCAAAGGGAAGGGGCTGTATCTGTGGACTATACTGAAGAATGCCAGAGTAGAGGGGTAAGGCCTAGCCTATCATTGACTAGCATCTTGCAGCATCAGAAGAGGACAGAATAACATATCATATAGTAACCAGTATATATTAGCCATGCCCAGAGATCCTTCCTCGACTCCCTGCGAGAAAGCGATCCCGGAGCCATCATATCAATTTAGTAACACAAGTATCCAGTTCTAGTTATAGTAGATCGGGATACAACTCCGAGCGTCCTGTTACTGTGGACACGGCTATTCGAATAGATTACTTCCCTGCAGGGGTGCACCAACTTACCCAACACGCTCGATTAACTCTGGCCGGACACACTTTTCCTGGTCATGCCCGGCCTCGGCTGATCGACATGCCGTAGTCCTACCTAGGCTCAACAGAGAGGTCAGCACGCCGGTCTACATCCTAAGTGCGAAGGGGTCATGGGCCAATCGTCCTAAGCACTCCTGAGCGTTGCATACGCGTCCGGGACCAAACTTAGCCCCTGTATACACACGCAGGCGTTCCAGTTCACCCGGGCGCGCGCCGCTCAACTGTTGACGTCTGAAGAGCTTTCAGAAGAATCATACAACGCCGCGTGCCCATAAATTATCCCGTGTGGTGGTTAGTGCAAAAAGGCCAGAGGCCTACTCAGATCACATATCCAAACCCATTAGTGTGTTGGGAGCTCGCGGAGACGATCAGTGATCCTATCGCCCCGTCTCGTGGACTTACGACAAGGGCCGGACCCATCCCTCTCTAGGCCGGTCTCTGCCTGCCCGGTCGTGCCGCGTCATTAAATCTCGCGGGTACCCTCATGGTCAACCCGACTTCAATAACTCTCGCGGGTACCCCTTGGGTCGACCCGACTTCAACAAGGGACTGAGGTAATAGTCAAGGTAACAGTGTGTCCATAACATCAAGGGAATCTGAGGAATCACCCTCGATAGATTCTTGCTCGATGTAAAATGTCAAGGTGAACTTGGAGGAATCACCCTCGATGGGTTCACGCTTGAGGTGCTGCACGACAGAGTCATCATCGGGAGCGGTGAGTGAGGAATCACCCTCGGTAAACCACATCTGATGTGCTGCACTACAGAAATATCATCAGAAGTGAGATACGAGTCATTACCCTCGGCACTCGATAGTAGCTTTGCAGAGTTGTACAACTAAGGGGGTGCTGGTGGTGTGTTCGGTCTCTGTACGACGATCACATAGATCGGGTCATCGGTAGTAAAGCATGGCAACAAGGACAAGGGTGTGGGGCCTCTGATGGATCACTAACCAGCCTATACTAAGCATATAGGACAACAGATAAAGTATCAACAACAGGTTACAAAATCAGGCTATGCATCATAATAGGAGCTATCGAACAATAGTAGCAAAATCTAATGCAAGCACGAGAGAGAAAGAATGGGCGTTATAAGAATGATCAAGGGGGTTTTGCTTGCCTGGAAGCTCTGCTGAGAAGGACGGGTCGTCGACGACGTAGTCGTACTTGGGGTCAACAGCAGTCTCGGGGTCTACCGGAGAGAAGAGGGGGAAGAAACAGTAAATATAAAGCAAACAAATGCATCACAAGGCATGCCATGGCAATATGATGTGCTGGGGGTGACCTAATGCGGTGCTAAGCGTTACAGACGGAGTGGGAAAATATCTGGGAATATTTTCCCGGCTTTAGGCAATTATCGGACAGACGATCCGAAGGGGAAGGTTCCATGTTTGCAGTGTTGGAGGTACGCGATAGGTATGTGGATGGCATATTCGGATTCGTCTTATTTTTCTGGTCATTTTTCATATATAAATTATTTTCATCCGAGTTACGGATTATTTTATATGATTTTTCAAAGTTTTAAACAATTTCTGAAATTTCCTGATTTAAATTTAATTCGAAAATTGCAGCAGAAATACTAGGTGCACCCGGTGCAGTGCACACACAGTGCACCATGGAGGCTGACAGGTGGGGCCAGTTGACTGGGTCAACAGCCCAGTCAGCAGAGGCTGACAGTGGGCCTGGTGGGCTGAGTCAGCGGGTTAGCGTTGACCCGTTGACTGGTCAACTGGGCCATGGGACCTAGCTGCCAGCGACCCAGGGTGGCCCAGTGGCAGGGCCACGTGGCGGCGGCGCCGGAGAACAGCTCCGGCGACTCCGGCGACCATTTTCGCGGCGGAGCGCTCGGGCGGCCGTCGGGATTTGTCCACAGGCGCCCATTTGGCGCGGGGTTAGGCGCGTTCGAACGCCCGTGAGGCGCCGCGTCGAACGGCGGTGGTGGCAGGGGCGGAGATGGTGCGTAGCGACGGCGGCGACCACCAAGGCGGACGCCGGAGTTCGGGCCTCGACGGATCCTACTACACAACTTGTTCTTGTAGACTCGTGTTGGGCCTCCAAGCGCAGAGTTTTGTAGGACAGTAGCAGTTTTCCCTCAAGTGGATGACCTAAGGTTTATCAATCCGTGGGAGGCATAGGATGAAGATGGTCTCTCTCAAACAATCCTGCAATCAAATACAAGAAATCTCTTGTCTCCCCAACACACCCAATACAATGGTAAATTGTATAGGTGCACTAGTTCGGCGAAGAGATGTTGATACAAGTGTAGTATGGATAG
Source organism: Elymus sibiricus (assembly GCA_039707655.1). Taxonomy (NCBI): domain Eukaryota; kingdom Viridiplantae; phylum Streptophyta; class Magnoliopsida; order Poales; family Poaceae; genus Elymus; species Elymus sibiricus. The sequence continues at coordinate 42,177,848 of CM077670.1, forward strand.
TAGATACAGGTTTTTGTAATCTGAAAAATATAAAAATAGCAAGGTAGCAAGTAACAAAAGTGAGCACAAACGGTATTGCAATGCTTAGAAACAAGGCCTAAGGTTCATACTTTCACTAGTGCAATCTCTCAACAATGTTAACATAATTGGATCATATAATCATCCCTCAACGTGCGATAAAGAATCACTCCCAAGTTCCTATTAGCGGAGAACATAAGATAGAAATTGTTGTAGGGTACGAAACCACCTCAAAGTTATCCTTTCCGATCGATCTATTGAGCTATTCCTATAAGTGTCACAAACTGCCCTAGAGTTCGTACTAAAATAACACCATATGACACACATCAACCAACTCTAATGTCACCTAGATACTCCAATGTCACCACAAGTATCCGTGAATTGATTATACGATATGCATCAAACAACTTCATAATGATAATATTCAATCCACACAAAGAACTTCAAGGAGCACCCCAAAGTTTCTATCGAAGAAAAGATAATGAAAACGTGCATCAACCCCTATGCATAGATTACCCCAATGTCACCTCGGGAATCCGCGAGTTGAGTGCCAAAACGTACATCAAGTGAATCAATATAATACCCCATTGTCACCACGGGTATTCATATGCAAGACATACATCAAGTGTTCTCAAATCTGAATATTCAATCCGACAATAACGAAACCTCAAAGGGAAAAGATTCGATTCATCACAACAAAGATAGAGAGGGAAGAAACACCATATGATCCAACTATATTAACAAAGCTCGCGATACATCAAGATCGTGCCATATCAAGAACACGAGAGAGAGAGGGATCAAACACATAGCTACTAGTACATACCCTCAGCCCCGAGGGTGAACTACTCCCTCCTTGTCATGGAGACCGCCGGGATGATGAAGATGGCCTCCGGTGATGATTCCCCCCTCCGGCAGGGTGCCGGAAAAGGGCTGTAGATTAGATCGTGAAGGTACAGAGTCTTGCGGCGGCGTAAAAAACTCATCTAGGTTAACTTTCAGGGGTTTCTGAATATATAGGATTTTTCAGCGTTGGAATCACGCAAAGAGGTGCCACAGGGGGCCCACGAGGCACCAGGGCATGCCCGGGGGGGGGGGGGAGGCGCGCCCAGGTGGCTCGTGGGGCCCCTGTGGCTCTTCTGCTACTCCTCCGAAGCTTCCTGGGTCTGTTTCCTTCCAGAAAAAATCGTCAAAAAGTTTCGCTGCATTTGGACTTCATTTGATATGGATTTTCTGGAAAACCAAAAACAAGCAGAAAACAACAACTGGCACTGGGCACTAGGTCAATATGTTAGTCCATGAAAATCATATAAAACCCATATAAAAGTTCACCAAAATCATACAAAACTATAATAAACATGGCAGGAATACTTCATAAATTATAGATACGTTGGAGACGTATCAGCATCCCCAAGCTTAATTCCTGCTCGTCCTCGAGTAGGTAAATGATAAAAGAAATAATTTATGAAGTGTGAATGCTAGCATAGTGCATAAGTTTGATAATGATAATTTCAATCACTTTTCTAGCATCATAACAACAACTTTTTCTCATAAAAATCATCATGATAAAGTAGCAATCAATTCACATGTTATGGTTCAAACAATGCAATCTCTTGAAACTTAACAACCTATGTTCTTAGTCACCAAACAATTGCAATTCAACTTAATTTCAACAAAGTCTAAGTAAGAGCTCCACATACTCAATTATCATATAGTCTTCTATGATTGCTAGTACTCAAAGCATATTTTTAGAACAAATGGCATCCATCGAACACAGAGAAAGATAGGGGCTTAGTGTTTCGCCTCCCAACTTATTTATCATAGAGATAATTGTCAACAATAATAATTCATGATCAAATATATTTGACTGGCCATATGTGCCTGGATCTTTCCCCACCACATGATGCTTGCCAACTAGAGAATAATTAAGGTTGAAATGAGAATGAATACTTATTGACTCTTGCATAAAGGTAAATACATAAAAGTAAAAGATAGGCCCTTCGCAGAGGGAAGCAGAGGTTGTCATGTGCTTTTTATTTTTGGATGCACAAGCCCTTAATGCAAAGGAACGTCACGTTATATTGCCCCTTGTGATAGCAACCTTTATTATGCAGTCCGTCGCTTTTATTTCTTTACCATCACAAGTTTGTACAACGCTTATTTTCCCTTGCACTAAAAGATCATACATATTTTAGGAGCAATTTTTATTGCTTTTTGCACCGATGACAACTTACTTGAAGGATCTTATTCAATCCATAGGTAGGTATGGTGGACACTCATGGCAAGAAACTGGGTTTAAGGGTTTTTGGATGCACAAGTAGTATCTCTACTTAGTACAAATTTTTGGCTAGCAAAACATCCTAAGCAAGCACCACATGTTGGAGGATCCATAACAATATAACTTCTATGCAAATATATCCAAACATAACTCATTACGTTGTCTTCCTTGTCCAACTTCAACTAATTTGCTCAAGTTTGAAAATAATTAATGGGTATTCACAATCATAAAAGATGTCCAAGATAATATATTTATATGTGAAAGTTCTCTTCCTTCTACTAATCATTCATGAATTGCTTGTATGACCAATATTGTGATTGTCATGCTTCAATAGATTTCACTTTCTAACCCAAATGTGAAACTACTACTAGACATGATACAAGCATATGAAGCACATATCATTTCAACTTTATGATATTCAATTCTTTCACAATTTACTCATAGGATATAAGTGAAGCACAAGAGTAAATGACAAACTACTCCGAAAAGATATAAGTGAAGATCAAATGAGTAGTTAAGTAAATAGGTAGCTATGTGAGGACTCTCTCTCATTTAAAAATTTCAGATCTTATTATTTTATTCAAACAGCAAAGAAAACAAAATAAAATTACATTCCAAGAATAGCACATCTCATGTGAAGAAACAAAAACTTAGGCTCAACCAAGACTAACCGATAATTGTTGATGAAGAATGGTGGGATGCCTACCGGGGCATCCCTAAGCTTAGATGCTTGAGACTTCTTGAAATATTATATTGGGATGCCTTGGGCATCCCCAAGCTTGAGATCTTGTGTCTCCTTAATTCCTCTCATATCATGGCTTCTCCTAAATCTTAAAAACTTCATCCACACAAAACTCAACAAGAACTCGTGAGATAAGTTAGTATAAATCAACTCAAAACCCTAACATTCTCCACTGTATCAAATCACAAAAATTATAATTAAACATTGCATACTAAATGCTCCTTCATATTTAATACTCCTATCCACAAATAGAAACATTAAACACGCAAACATATGCAAACAATACAACTATAAGAGCAATCTACCAAAACAGAACAGTTTGTAAAAGGGGAATAAGAATCCATACTTCGCTAACTCCAAAAATTCTGAAAAATGACCACGTGACAGAGAACTCATGCATGCTTATTGTGTCAAAATTTCAGATTTTTATCATGTTCTGACTATTCAGGAATATTCTGGACATAACAGAAAACTCTCTGTTTTCAAACAGCAACACATAAACTTGCAAACTGAGCATGGTAAAGGCTATAATTGGCATTTTATTGAACTAAAAGATACAAAACATGATTATTGATAACAGCACGCAAATAGAAACAAAAGAAAATGATGCTCCAAGCAAAACTCATATTATGTGACGAATAAAAATATAGCTCCGAGTGAGGTTACCGATAGTGTTGAAGACGAAAGAGGGGATGCCTTCCGGGGCATCCCCAAGCTTAGATGCTTGAGTATTCCTTGAGTATTACCTTGGGGTGCCTTGGGCATCCCCAAGATTAGGGTCTTGCCACTCCTTATTCTCCTCATATCGATATCTCACCCAAAACTTGAAAACTTCAATCACATAAAACTTAACGGATCTTGTGAGATAGGTTAGTATGATAGAAATAAATCATCCACTTAGGTACTGTCAAGACAAGTTTAATAATTGTTATCACATAATGCCTACTATATTCTATCATTTCCACAATTTATATTACTCAATATAAGCTATGGAAACACTAAAACAAGCAAACTATGCACCGAAAACAGAATCTGTCAAAAACAGAACAACATGTAGTGAGCGATTTAAAAACCATACTTCTATACCTAAAAAAATTCTGAAAAATTAGGAAAACGTAAAAAATTTGTAAACCAATAATGTTTAAAAATTTCAGAATTTTCTCACGCTCCAGTACAGAATAGAAATTCGAGCACTGGACGCAAAAGTTTCTGTTTTTGCACAGAATCAAATCTACAAGCATCCACACTATCCCAAAGGCTTTACTTGGCACATTATTGAAAGAAAACATATGAAACATGATTACTACAGTATCTTAATCATGTGAACACACGAAAACAGTAGGTATAAGTATTGGGTTGTCTCCCAACAAGCGCTTTTCTTTAATGCCTTTTTAGCTAGGCATGATGATTTCAATGATGCTCACATAAAAGTAAAGAATTGAAACACAAAGAGAGCATCATGAATCATATGACAAGCACATTTAAGCCTAACCCACTTCCTATGCATAGGGATTTTGTGAGCAAACAATTTTTGTGCGCAAGAATCAACTAGCATAGGAAGGCAAAACAAGCACAACTTCCAAACTTTCAACACATAGAGAGGAAACTTGATATTATTGCAACACCTACAAGCATATGATCCTCTCTCATAATAATTTTCAGTAGCATCATGAATGAATTCAACAATATAGCTATCACTTAAAGCATTATTTTCATGATCTACGAGCATAGAATTTTTATTACTTTCCACACAAGCAATTTTCTTCTCATTCATAATAGTGGGAGCAAATTCAACAAAATTACTATCATGAGATACTTGATTGGAATAATCCAATTGAAAAATAAAATCATGATGACAAGTTTCATGGTTATCATTATTCTTTATAGCATGCATGTCATCACCATAATCATCATAGATAGCAACTTTGTTGTCATAGTCAATTGAAACCTCTTCCAAAATAGTGGATTCATTATTAAATAAAGGCATGACCTCTCCAAATCCACTTTCATAATTATTATAATAAGATTCAACACCCTCCAAAATAGTGGGATCATTATTACATAAAGTTGACACTCTTCCAAACCCACTTTCATCAATATAATCATCATAAATAGGAGGCATGGTTTCATCATAACAAATTTTCTCATCAAAACTTGGGGGACTAAAAATTTCATCTTCATCAAACATAGCATCCCCAAGCTTATGGCTTTGCATATCACTAGCATCATGGATATTCAAAGAATTCATACTAACAACATTGCAATCATGCTTATCATTCAAAGATTTTATGCCAAACATTTTATTGAATTCTTCTTCTATCAATTGAGCACAATTTTCCGCTCCATCATTTTCAAGAAAAACATTATAAAGACGAATAATATGAGGCAACCTCAATTCCATTTTTTTGTAGTTTTCTTTTATAAACCAAACTAGTGATAAAACAAGAAACTAAAAGATTCAATTGCAAGATCCAAAGATATACCTTCAAGCACTCACCTCCCCGGCAACGGCGCTAGAAAAGAGCTTGATGTCTACTACACAACTTGTTCTTGTAGACTCGTGTTGGGCCTCCAAGCGCAGAGTTTTGTAGGACAGTAGCAATTTTCCCTCAAGTGGATGACCTAAGGTTTATCAATCCGTGGGAGGCGTAGGATGAAGATGGTCTCTCTCAAACAACCCTGCAATCAAATACAAGAAATCTCTTGTGTCCCCAACACACCCAATACAATGGTAAATTGTATAGGTGCACTAGTTCGGCGAAGAGATGGTGATACAAGTGTAGTATGGATAGTAGATATAGGTTTTTGTAATCTGAAAATATAAAAACAGCAAGGTAGCAAGTAACAAAAGTGAGCACAAACGGTATTGCAATGCTTAGAAACAAGGCCTAGGGTTCATACTTTCACTAGTGCAATCTCTCAACAATGTTAACATAATTGGATCATATAATCATCCCTCAACATGCGATAAAGAATCACTCCCAAGTTCCTATTAGCGGAGAACATAAGATAGAATTTGTTGTAGGGTACAAAACCACCTCAAAGTTATCCTTTCCGATCGATCTATTGAGCTATTCCTATAAGTGTCACAAACTGCCCTAGAGTTCGTACTAAAATAACACCATATGACACACATCAACCAACTCTAATGTCACCTAGATACTCCAATGTCACCACAAGTATCCGTTAGTTGATTATACGATATGCATCAAACAACATCATAATCATAATATTCAATCCACACAAAGAACTTCAAGGAGCACCCCAAAGTTTCTATCGGAGAAAAGATAATGAAAACGTGCATCAACCCCTATGCATAGATTACCCCAATGTCACCTCGGGAATCCGCGAGTTGAGTGCCAAAACATACATCAAGTGAATCAATATAATACCCCATTGTCACCACGGGTATTCATACGCAAGACATACATCAAGTGTTCTCAAATCTGAATATTCAACCCGACAATAATGAAACCTCAAAGGGAAAAGATTCGATTCATCACAACAAAGATAGAGAGGGAAGAAACACCATATGATCCAACTATATTAACAAAGCTCGCGATACATCAAGATCGTGCCATATCAAGAACACGAGAGAGAGAGATCAAACACATAGCTACTAGTACATACCCTCAGCCCCGAGGGTGAACTACTCCCTCCTTGTCATGGAGACCGCCGGGATGATGAAGATGGCCTCCGGTGATGATTCCCCCCTCCGACAGGGTGCCGAAAAAGGGCTGTAGATTAGATCGTGGAGGTACAGAGGCTTGCGGCGGCGTAAAAAACTCATCTAGGTTAACTTTCGGGGGTTTCTGAATATATATGATTTTTCAGCGTTGGAATCACGCAAAGAGGTGCCACAGGGGGCCCACGAGGCACCAGGGCATGCCCCGGGGGGGAGGCGCGCCCAGGTGGCTCGTGGGGCCCCTGTGGCTCTTCTGCTGCTCCTCCGAAGCTTCCTGGGTCTGTTTCCTTCCAGAAAAAATCGTCAAAAAGTTTCGCTGCATTTGGACTTCATTTGATATGGATTTTCTAGAAAACCAAAAACAAGCAAAAAAACAGCAACTGGCACTAGGCACTAGGTCAATATGTTAGTCCATGAAAATCATATAAAACCCATATAAAAGTGCACCAAAATCATACAAAACTATAATAAACATGGCATGAATACTTCATAAATTATAGATACGTTGGAGACATATCAACCGGCGCGAGTCCCTGGGGGCCGCCGTGGTATTCTTATCCATCCCGCGGCGCCTATAGCGACGCGGACGGCGAGCTGGCTCGGCGGAGGCGGCGCCCGGCTTGGTCTCGTTCGACAGGTGGAGGAGGGAGACGACGACTGCGTGGGCGAGCGGGCTGGGCCAGGCACTGTGCACTAAGGCCCAGTGCACAGCGGCCTTTCTTTTTTATTTTTCCGATTCTTTTCTATTTTCTTTATTCCTTTCTGTTTTGCATTTCTTTTTAGTATCAGATGAGTTTTTTTAAAATATGGAACTTGTCCACATATTTACATCGCAATATTTGGCACTGTCACAAAAAGTTTGGGAGGTATTTGAATTTGTTTGAATTTTGCATAAATGGAAAAGCATTTAAAAATGCTGATTTGGCACTATTTTAATTGCTAGAGCCCAATTAAGCAAATAAGTGATGTTGTTTTCCTTAACAAATAATTGTTATGGAATATTTGCTAAATGATGGACTATTTTGCAACCATGTTTGTGAAACTTTAAATTTCACTTGCAATTTGAATTGATTTCAGTGATGGAGTTTGAAATGAGATTATTGTAGCATAATCCTTATGGATTACTGTAGCTTAATACATGGGGGCATTACAAAGAATGCCATGGTCGATGTCGAGTCGGGGTAGCCGGTGTCGAGGAAGTCGCCGTGGAGTTGCGGGCGCAAGGAGGCGCCGAGTTAGGCATGGACGCAGTGGTGTCGAAGTAGTGGTGCGCCGGGAAGAAGACGTTGTTGACAAGGCGTCGCGCCAGGTTTGCCAAACCCAGGGACACGTCATAGATGAAGGCACGCGTCGGTGTTGCGAGCACCGGGCATGCATAGACGGACGAAGACGAAGTTCACGAAGCACCGCACCAGGCTTGCCAGGCCCGGGGACACGTCGTGGACAAAGGCACGCATCGGTGTTGCCAGCACCGGGCATGCGTAGATGAGGGACCTGCACGAGCTATACGCCATGTCAAGGAGTCGGAGGGGCCAGCAGAGAAGGAGACTCGACGACGGTTGTGGCACCAATCGGCGTGGGGCCGATGTCACCAACGGTGGTCAGAGTAGACGAAGTGGTCGGGGAAGATGACGACGACACTGGTGCTGGACAAAGACGAAGGGGGTGGACGGGCGGCGACGGCGGCTACGGGGGTAGCAGCGGCAGTGGCCTGACGGCGGCGGTGGCTAGGTTAGGAGCGCGGCGGCGGTGCTCGAAGTAGGCGAGGAACCCGACAGCGTGACGAAGACCGGCGCGGACGGTGGTGTTCCCGCCCCAAGGGAGGCGGCGTGGCGCATACCATAGGAAGTCGACGCGCGGGGATGGCGGAGTGGACTGATACGTCTCCAACGTATCTATAATTTTTGATTGTTCCATGCTGTTATATTATCAATCTTGGATGTTTTTATATGCATTTACAGCAATTATATATCATTTTTTGGGACTAACCTATTAACTTAGTGCCCAGTGCCAGTTGTTGTATTCTGCCTGTTTTTTGTTTTACAGAATATCAATACCAAACGAAGTCCAAATGCCACAAAACTTTTTGGAGATTTTTTTTCTGGACAATACCAACACTAGAAGCTTCGAGAGAAGACCAGACGCCAGAGGAGGTGGCCACGAGCCACCAGGGCGCGCCTGGGGGGGAGGCGCGCCCTGGTGCCTCGTGGGCCCACCTCAGCTCCGTTTGACCTAATTCCACCACTATAAATTCCGAAAAAATCAGAAACCCTCAGGGGAGTCCACGAAATACTTTTTCCGCCACCGCAAGTTTCTGTTCTCGAGAGATCCCATCTGGAGGCCTTTTCCGGTGCTCCGTCGGAGGGGGAATCGATCACGAAGGGGCTCTACATCAACCTTGCTGCCCTTCCGATGATGCGTGAGTAGTTTACCACAGACCTTCGGGTCCATAGTTAGTAGCTAGATGGCTTCTTCTCTCTTTTTGATCTTCAATACAATGTTCTCCTCGCTATTCTTGGAGTTCTATCCGATGTAATCACTTTTTGCGGTGTGTTTATTGGGATCCGATGAATTGTTAGTTTACGATCAGATTATCCATGAATATTATTTGAGTCTTCTCTGATCTCTTTTATGCATGATTATTATAGCTTTGTATTTCTTCTCCGATCTATTGATTTGGTTTGGCCAACTAGATTGATTTATCTTGCAATGGGAAGAGGTGCTTTGTAATGGGTTCGATCTTGCGGTGCTCAATCCCAGTGACAGAAAGGGACATGACACGTATGTATCATTGCTATTAAGGGTAAAAAGATGGGGTTTATTCATACGTGAGTTTATCTTGTCTACATCATGTCATCGTTCTTAAGGCGTTACTCCGTTCTTTATGGACTTAATACACTAGATGCATGCTGGATAGCGGTCGATGTGTGGAGTAATAGTAGTAGATGCAGGCAGGAGTCGGTCTACTTGTATTGGACGTGATGCCTATATACATGATCATTGCCTTGGATATCGTCATGATTATTTGCTTTTCTATCAATTGCCCAACAGTAATTTGTTTACCCACCGTATGCTATTTTCTTGAGAGAAGCCTGTAGTGAAAACTATGGCCCCCGGGTCTATCTAAATCATATACTAAAACCATAAAAATACTTGCTGCATTTTTTTCTTTATTTATTTTATTTTGTATTTTTGTTTCAATCTATCTATCTATCACATACAATTTAATCTTGCAACTTACCGCCGAGGGATTGACAACCCCTTGATTGCGTTGGGTGCAAGGATTTGTTGTTTTGTGTGCAGGTGCTGCTAACGAGGTGTTGCGTGATTCTCCTACTGGATTGATAACCTTAGTTTCATAACTGAGGGAAATACTTATCTCTACTGTACTACAACTCCCTTCCTCTTCAGGGAATTACCAACGCAGCTCACAAGTAGCAGGAAGAATTTCTGGCGCCGTTGCCGGGGAGACATCATCAACATCTATCAAGTACCTACGCATAAAACTCTCATCTCCTTGCATTTACTTTATTTGCATTTGCCTCTTGTTTTCATCTCCCCCACTTCTAAAAAGTTTTTACAAAAATACAAAAATATTTTCCGTTTGCCTTTTTCTTGTTTGCTTGATTGCTTGCTCGTTTTGTCACTATGGCTATTTCTTCGCTCGTTGCTATTACCCCTGAAAATGAAGTGCTTAATTTTAAACAAAGGGGAGGAGAGAATTTAAAAGATGCTTGGTATAGGATTTGTGATGCTCATAATAGATCAACTCGTAAGCAATCCTCTACCATCCTTCTTCGCAATTTTTATGTGGGCATTACTACTTGCTATAGATTTGTGCTTGATACTATTACTGGAGGGAATTTCTTGATGTGTCCCTCTACGGATGCTTTTAATGCTATGGGAAATTTAGTGGGATCACCACCTATTACTATTAATGAAACAACTTTGACCTTGGAACATGTTATGCAAAGGCTAGATGCTATTGAAAATAAAATGCCTACCGTCGAGCATATTGAAAATTTAGATAAAAAGATTCATAACCATGTTACTCAATTTGGATCAAAGGTAGGGATTACTCTTAAGATGCTAAAAGAGAAAGAACCAATAATTAATGAAAGGATGGAACAAAGTTCCGCTAGGATCGATAAGTTGGAAGAAATTATTAATAATTTGGGTTCCGCTTTTTCTTCCGCTAAAACTATTGAAAAAACTACTCCTAGAAAGAATTGCAAGTTTATATATGTTCCTAAGATTAATGGTGCTACTTCTAGTAAGGGAAATGAGGATCTTAAAATGATTAGCGTGCACCCCAATTTTATTGATATAATTAAGGAACCTATTCACAAAAGTAAAATTCTTGATTTTGTGCCTAGAAGTGTGATGGTGAGAAACACCTATGTTAAATCTATTAGAAAAAACGGATGTGTGATTGAGGAGTTGGAAAACAAAGATGACAATACTTGAAACTATGCATTATGCCTAGCTAGGGGCATAAAACAATAGCGCTTGTTGGGAGGCAACCCAATGAATAAAATAAATTTTTATTATTTGTTTCTGTTATTGTGTGTTTTCACTTTCATGCTACTGTTATGATTGAGTTTTTGTGTTTTTAATTAGTGTTTGTGCCAAGTAAAACCTTTGGGATGATTTGGAAGATAGTATAATTGATGCTGTTTGGAAAACAGAAAGTTTTGCGTCCAGTGCTGGAATTTTGGTTCTGTACTGGAGCGTCAGAAAAATCTGAAATTTTTACACAGTATTTTATATGAATTTCCCACGTTGTCCTAATTTTTCAGAATTTTTCGAGTTACAGAAGTATGGCTTTTAAATAGATTGCTACAGACTGTTCTGTTTTTAACAGATTCTGTTTTTGATGTGTTGCTTGCTTGTTTTGATGAAGCTATGGATTGTATCGGGGGTATAAGCCATGGAGAAGTTAGAATACAGTAGGTATAATGCAAAAATAAAATATGAATGGGTTTTCAACAGTACTTAAAGTAGTGATTTGTTTCGTTATACTAACGGATCTCACGAAGGTTTTGTTGAGTTTTGTGATTTTGAAGTTTTCAAGTTTTGGGTCAGATCACGATGGATGAAGGAATAAGGAGTGGCAAGAGCCTAAGCTTGGGGATGCCCGAGGCACCCCAAGGTAATATTCAAGGAAGACTCAAGCGTCTAAGCTTGGGGATGCCCCGGAAGGCATCCCCTCTTTCTTCTACCAACCATCGGTAATTTTACTTGGAGCTATATTTTTATTCGTCACATGATATGTGTTTTACTTGGAGCGTCTTGTATTATATGAGTCTTTGCTTTGTTTGCTTTTTAGTTTGTCAGAATCATGTTTTCTGGACACACCTATTTTGAGAGAGCCACACGTTCATCATAATTTGTTAGAATACTCTATGTGCTTCACTTAAATTTTTGAGCTAGGCAGTTGCTCTAGTGCTTCACTTAAATCTTTTTGAGCACGGTGGTAGCTATATTTTGAAGAAATAAACTCTCATGCTTCACTTATATTATTTTGAGAGTTGACAAGATTAAAATTTTGAAGAAATAAACTCTCATGCTTCACTTATATTATTTTGAGAGTTGACAAGATTAAAATTTTGAAGAAATATTTGCACACTCATGCTTCACATAAATCTTTTTGAGAGTTGATGAAAGTAACGGTAATTTACACAAGATATGAATTTGGTCCCAAAGTGATGAATATTCAAGAGGGATATAATAAAAACTTTCATATAGATCATTGGATATGATAAGTGTGATTCCTTGCAATAGTTTTGCGATATGGAAATGATAATATGTGAGTCATGTTAGTGAGTAATTGTGATTTAGTAAGAATATTAGTGTTAAGGTTTGTGATTCCCTATGCATGCACATTAAGTCAATAGTTATGCAACGAAATTATATCCTACTTATGGTGCATTATTCGGTGTTAGTTATGTTCAATGCATGTTTATGACCGTTTTTGTTTTTTGGTTGGTTGCTTCTCAATCTTTTGCTAGCCTTCATTTGTACTAAGCGGAAATACTACTTGTGCGTCCAAACTCCTTAAACCCAAGTTGTGCCAAATGAGTCCACTATATCTACCTATATGCGGTATTTCCATGCCGTTCCAAGTAAATTTGCATGTGCCAACTCTAATTTTCAAAATAATTTTTCTGTTTTGTGTGCCCGTACCGCTCATGAAGCGGCAGGGGGTGGCCAATATTTTCCATGCTAGGTGTGTTATTCTCATGATGAGTGTTTATTCATTTGTCATTGCACGAGAGAGTGGCTGGTAATAGGGATGCCCAGTCCCACAATGAAATCAAAATTAATAACAACAAAATTCCTTGGAAAGTGATGGTATGGAGGGCACCCGTGGATACGGCTAGCCATGGATTGTGAAAGAATGGTGGAAAGGAAATAAACTTCACTTTCTATTTGGGAACCGCCTATGATGTGTCTAGCATGGAAGATATTGGGAATTCTCGGTCATTTTCGTTGACAGGAAAAGCATGCCTCTCAAAATATTTTTATCTCTCTAATTTAAGCTCTGAGCTCTGGCACATTAGCAAATCTCTGCTTCCCTCTGCGAAGGGCCTATCTATTTACTTTATGCAATTTTTATTTTTATTTTGAGTCTCCATCTTCTCTTATAAAGCACCAACTAGAGAGCACTATTGTCATACTTGTGCATTGTGTGTAGCTAATATTTGAGTGTGTTTCATGAATGGATCAATGATTGAGCATAATGGGCTAGGGATAACTTTCTTTAGCTTTGATATTTTGAAAGACATGATTGCTTGTTAGCTTGCTTGAGTATTTATATCTTCAGGTCAAATTATAGACTATTGCTTTGAATCATTCAAGTCCAATGTCCATGCTACAAAAGAAAAGAATATATGATGCATATGATAGGCAGCATTCCACATCAAAAATTCTATTTTTATCATTTACCTACTCGAGGACGAGCAGGAATTAAGCTTGGGGATGCTGATACGTCTCCAACGTATCTATAATTTTTGATTGTTCCATGCTGTTATATTATCAATCTTGGATGTTTTTATATGCATTTACAACAATTATATATATCATTTTTTGGGACTAACCTATTAACTTAGTGCCCAGTGCCAGTTGCTATTTTCTGCCTGTTTTTTGTTTTACAGAATATCAATACCAAACGAAGTCCAAATGCCACGAAACTTTTTGGAGATTTTTTTCTGGACAATACCAACACTAGAAGCTTCAGGAGAAGACCAGACGCCAGAGGAGGTGGCCACGAGCCACCAGGGCGCGCCTGGGGGGGGGGGGCAGGCGCGCCCTGGTGCCTCGTGGGCCCACCTCAGCTCTGTTTGACCTAATTCCACCACTATAAATTCTCAAAAAATCAGAAACCCTCAGGGGAGTCCACGGAATACTTTTTCCGCCACCGCAAGTTTCTGTTCTCGAGTGATCCCATCTGGAGGCCTTTTCCGGTGCTCCGTCGGAGGGGGAATCGATCACGGAGGGGCTCTACATCAATCTTGCTGCCCTTCCGATGATGCGTGAGTACTTTACCACAGACCTTCGGCTCCATAGTTAGTAGCTAGATGGCTTCTTCTCTCTTTTTGATCTTCAATACAATGTTCTCCTCGCTGTTCTTGGAGTTCTATCCGATGTAATCACTTTTTGCGGTGTGTTTGTTGGGATCCGATGAATTGTGAGTTTATGATCAGATTATCCATGAATATTATTTGAGTCTTCTCTGATCTCTTTTATGCATGATTATTATAGCTTCGTATTTATTCTCCGATCTATTGATTTGGTTTGGCCAACTAGATTGATTTATCTTGCCATGGGAAGATGTGCTTTGTAATGGGTTCGATCTTGCGGTGCTCAATCCCAGTGACAGAAAGGGACATGACACGTATGTATCGTTGCTATTAAGGGTAAAAAGATGGGGTTTATTCATACGTGAGTTTATCTTGTCTACATCATGTCATCGTTCTTAAGGCATTACTCCGTTCTTTATGGACTTAATACACTAGATGCATGCTGGATAGCGGTCGATGTGTGGAGTAATAGTAGTAGATGCAAGCAGGAGTCGGTCTACTTGTATTGGACGTGATGCCTATATACATGATCATTGCCTTGGATATCGTCATGATTATTTGCTTTTCTATCAATTGCCCAACAGTAATTTGTTTACCCACCGTATGCTATTTTCTTGAGAGAAGCCTGTAGTGAAAACTATGCCCCCCGGGTCTATATAAATCATATACTAAAACCCTAAAAATACTTGCTGCATTTTTTTCTTTCTTTATTTTATTTTGTATTTTTGTTTCAATCTATCTATCTATCACATACAATTTAATCATGCAACTTACCGCCGAGGGATTGACAACCCCTTGATTGCGTTGCGTGGAAGGATTTGTTGTTTTGTGTGCAAGTGCTGCTAACGAGGTGTTGCGTGATTCTCCTACTAGATTGATAACTTTGGTTTCATAACTGAGGGAAATACTTATCTCTACTATATTGCATCTCCCTTCCTCTTCAGAGAATTACCAACGCAGCTCACAAGTAGCATGGACCGCGGGCCGCGGCGCTACAACCCGAAGGGGCAACGCAGCGGCAGCATGCCGGTCGGCGCGGCAGTGGGAAGACCTCAGGGTGGCGGTGTGGACCGCGTGCCTGGGCGCTACGACCCGAAGGGGCGGCGCAGCGGCGGTGCGCGGGTCGGTGCTGCCGCGGGGACGGCCTCGGGGCGGCGGCGTGGACCGCGTGTCGCACACTATTTACGGCCGGAAGGGGCGACGCAGCGGCGACGCGTGAGTCGGTGCAGCCGCGGGGAAAACCACAGGGCAGCGGCGCTGCGGCCCGACGGGGCGACGCAACGGCAACCCGTTGCTCGATCGGTGGAGGCGGCGTGCTGAACTCGGGGATGATCTTCACAGGACCTACGGAGGTGCGCGCAAGCGACAAGTTAGGTCGGTCGCGCGATGCGGATGGAGCGGAGCGGCGACCAGGTGATCAATCTGGCCACTCGCAAGATTGGGGTCGCCGGTCGGTGATGAGGTGGCTGAGCCACCGAGGCCACGCGCGAGGGACGCGCGAACAGCCGGCGCGTGCACGCGGCCCACACCCGAGAGGGGCGCAAGCTGCACATCACAACGCAGCCGGTAGATGACCCACAAGTATAGGGGATCAATCATAGTCCTTTCGATAAGTAAGAGTGTCGAACCCAACGAGGAGCAGAAGGAAATGACAAGCGGTTTTCAGCAAGGTATTCTCTGCAAGTACTGAAAGTAGCGGTAACAGATAGTTTTGATAGCAAGATAATTCGTAACAAGTAACAAGTAACAAATATAATAAAGTGTAGCAAGGTGGCCCAATCCTTTTTGTAGCAAAGGACAAGCCGGAACGAACTCGTATAATAAGCAAAGCTTTCTCGAGGACACATGGGAATTTCATCTAGTCACTTTCATCATGTTTGTTTGATTCACGTTCGCTACTTTGATAATTTGATATGTGGGTGGACCGGTGCTTGGGTGCTGTTCTTACTTGAACAAGCCTCCCACTTATGATTACCCCCTCTCGCAAGCATCCGCAACTACGAAAGAAGAATTAAGATAACTCTAACCATAGCATGAAACATATGGATCCAAATCAGCCCCTTACGGAATAGCGCATAAACTAGGGTTTAAGCTTCTGTCACTCTAGCAACCCATCATCTAATTACTACTCCACAATGCCTTCCCTTAGGCCCACAGATGGTGAAGTGTCATGTAGTAGACGTTCACACGACACCACTAAAGGAAGCAACAACATACATATCATCAAAATATCGAACGAATACCAAATTCACTTGATTACTTATGACAAGCCTTCTCCCATGTCCTCAAGAACAAAAGTAACTACTCACAAATCATGTTCATGTTCAAGATCAGAGGAGTATTGAATAGCATTAAGGATCTGAACATATAATCTTCCACCAAATAAACCAACTAGCATCAACTACAAGATGTAATCAACACTACTAGCAACCCACAGGTACCAATCTGAGGTTTTGAGACAAAGATTGAATATAAGAGATGAACTAGGGTTTGAGATGAGATGGTGCTGGTGAAGATGTTGATGAAGATTGGTCCTCCCATGATGAGAGGATCGTTGGTGATGTCGATGGCTCCGATTTCCCCCTCCCGGAGGGAAGTATCCCCGGGGGAATCGCTCCGCCGGAGAGCAAAATAGCTCCTGCCCAGGTTCCGCCTCGAGACGGCATCGCTTCGTCCCAAAAGCCTTCTCCTTATTTTTTCTAGGGCAAATGGCTTCATATAGCAGAAGGAGGGGGCCAGACGCCAGTTGTGGGCCCCACAAGGCACTAGGGCGCGCCCAGGGGGGGCGCCCTACTGCCTTGTGGGCAGCTGGAGGGTCCCCTCTATAATCTCTTTTCTCTAGTATTTTTTTTATATATTCAATAAAAAATCTCCGTGAAATTTCAGGTCAATTGGATCTCTGTAGAATAGGTATCTCTGATATGGCTATGTTAGGTCCAAAATTCCAGCTGCCGTCATTCTCCCTCTTCATGTAAATCTTGCAAATGGGAGAAAAGGCACAAGAATTGTACCATAAAGTGAAATAATGATCAAAAACATAATAAATAATAGTAGGAAATCATGATGCAAATTGGACGTATCAACTCCCACAAGCTTAGACCTCGCTTACCCTCAAGCGAAAAGTCAAAATCGATAATCATGACCACATGTTTAGAGAGAGAGAGACGTCGATAAAAATAAAATACGGACATGGAGCATCATGATCTTTATTATAACAGCAATATATCATCATAAAACTTCTCATGAAGAAGTGACAATTCATCAACAAGTTAAAGTATGAACCATAAACCAAATTGAAAACTAACAAACTATGATCTCAGTCACTGAAGCAATTACAATTCATCATATTATCAGAAAGAGTCTATGTAAGAGCTTTGTTTAGCAAGTTCACATACTCAACTATCATTTAGTCTTCTATGATTGCTGACACTCATGGCATACTTATGGAGCAAAAGTTTTAGTCGAACACATAGAAAGATAGGGGCTTATAATTTAGCCTCCCAACATATTTACCTCAAGGGTGATGTCAACAATAATAACTCATGATCACCTACATTCAACTGGATATATATGCATGGATCAATCCCCACCACATGATGTTTGCCAAAAGAGAAAATAAAAACGGAATAGAGAAGAATACCATTGACTCTTGCATGAAAGTAAATACATAAAGTAAAAGATAGGCCCTTCGCAGAGGGAAGCAAAGTTTGTCATGCGCTTTTGTTTTTGGATGTGCAAGCTCTTAATGTAAAGGAACGTCACTTTATATTGCCCCTTGTGATAGCGACCTTTATTATGCAGTCTGTCGCTTTTATTTCTCCACCATCACAAGATCGTAGAAAGCTTATTTTCCTTTACAATAAAAGTTCATACATATTTATGAGCAATTTTTATTGCTTTGCACCGATGACAACTTACTTGAAGGATCTTATTCAATCCAAAGGTAGATATAATGGACTCTCATGGCATGAAACTGGGTTTAAGGGTTTTTGGATGCACAAGTAGTATCTCTACTTGGTGCGGATTTTTTTGCTAGCAAAGATAGGTGGCAAACACCACATGTTAGAGGATCCGAAACAATATAACTTCTATGTGAATATAAGCAAACATAACCCATTACGTTGTCTTCCTTGTCCAACGTCAACTAATTGTCATAGAATATTTGATGGGGGCTCACAATCATAAAAGATGTCCAAGATAGTATATTTATATGTGAGACCTCTCTTCCTTTATTAATTTTTCATGAATTGCTACAATGACCAATGCTATGTTTGTCAACTTCCAACAAGTTTTATCAATTATACTTCTTTTATGTGAAGTCGTCACTCCCCATGGGATTAGCATATGATCTTACTTTTTATTCTTTATTTCTAAGATTGGATCATCAAAAGCAAAACACTCAACTCAAACTAATCTTTATTATATAACTTTCACACACGATTACATAGATAGATCACTCAGCAAGCACTTGAAACTAAATCATACTAAATCTTTATTCCTCTAAATCACGAAATAACTAAGGATCGAACTAAGATAGATAATGATGATGAGAAAGTGATGGTGATACGATACCGGGGCGCCTGCCCCAAGCTTGGCACAAGCCAAGGGGAGTGCCCATACCCATATACTTAAGTCTCCTTCTTCGGTGATGGTGGTGATGAAGTGGTGGGCTTGTTGAAAGAACATGTGCTGCCCCCATGTTTGGTTTTGGTAATTGATGACAATCTGTATGGACTAATGGTTGCCTTGAGTTATATTTGAAGGGTTTGTCCATAGGCATTGCTTGAAGACCATTTGTTGGTTTCAAGGTTATTAGAAGAAGAATATGTGTTGACCAAGGTTATTCATGGAGTTATCCAAAGATTGGTCATGTTGATCAACACACAAAGCGTAGAAGATGTACCGAGTGGGATCAAGTGATCTCACGGTATGGTAAGCATTGTCCATTACGCTTTGTGTACTAACCCATGTTCTATGCGAGAGTTTTATGTGGGGTTAGGTATGTTTCCATGGGCTTGCGTCAAGAGGAAGATCTCATTCAACCCATGGAGGATGACATCAAGTGGTGATCGTCATCAACATTGCGGTGTGCAAGTTCAAGTGGAGCATCACGAAGAGATCACATGCTTGAAGCTTGCCGTCCATTGTGGTGACAATGGACTTGTGAAGATGTGCCAAAGAGTGGCTCACCCATAGTGGACTATGGGGGAGCAATCAACTAGTCTTCATCGAGCCGGCGCAATCAAGAAAGGTGGTCCAACTTGAGGAGGTCAAGATCGTCATCATCTAGCTCAAGTGGACTATGCGCAAGGCAAAGGTTTGCCCTTGATAGGTTTTCTATTTTACCGGTCTCATGGTGGTAGTTGGGAGACCGGGTTTTAGGATCGATAGCCGTACTATCAAGGGGGGCTCTCAAGTGAGTAGCTTTATCGTATCATTCGTAGAGAGCTCAAACCATTGCATCCTTGCATCATCTTTCTTGGTTTGTGTTTGGTGTTTCTCTTTGTGAGTCTTTGAGCTTTTGGTCATCTTCATGACAAGCTCGAGGTCATCGAAAACGGAGTTCATCTATGCATCTTCTATGATGTTTTCGATGTTGGAGTTTATGCCGGGTCTTCATTCTTAGAGGTTTCTCATCTCTATATGTTAGGCATATCTCCGCTGTTTGGATAGTACTCGTTGTCTTCTATCCAACAAGCTTGAGTTTGCTCAATTCGGAGCTCATTTGCAGAAGTTATGGCAGTTCTGGTTTTATTTGTATCCTCTGGTTTCTGTGGATTTTCAGTAGCTTGCAAGCGGTAGTACCGCTGGTGCCCACGGTAGTACCGCTTATGCGGTAGTACCGCTGGTACTTCCGTGGCACTACCGCTTGGGGTTTCCCCGAGCGTGCAACTCTCTGTTGCCAGTTTGCCATTCACGGTAGTAGAGCGGTAGTAGCACGGTAGTACCGCTCTGGCGGTACTACCGCCCTTACTACCGCCGCCACTACCGCTTGCGGGGTTTCCTTCTGTGCACGTCTCTGTTGCCGTTTTCTGTTAAACGGTAGTAGTGCGGCAGTAGTGCGGTAGTACCGCTCAGGGCGGTAGTACCGCTCTGATGGGCGGTAGTACCGCTTGGTGCGGTACTTCCGCCCTCCACTACCGCTGCTACTACCGCTTGTTTTTCGCAGAGTGTGCAAGCTTCTGTTGCTCTTTTCGCTTTAGCGGTAGTACCGCTTAGTTGAGCGGTAGTACCGCTTGGTGCGGCACTACCGCTCCAGTCCCGTGTTCTCGCCTGCTGTTTTTGAATTACTACCGCTTAAGCGGTAGTACCGCTCGCAAGAGCGGTAGTACCGCTTGTACGCGTCCAGCACGGGTAACGGTTGGATTTGGGGTGGCCCTATAAAAGGGGTCTTCTTCCCCAACGGTTATCTTATCCTTTGAGCTCATTTCTCCCCCCATTGTTGACCTTCTTGAGCTTGCCTATCTCTCAATCCCTCCAATGATTCTTGCTCCTTCTTGAGGGAAAAGAGAGAGGAGATCTAGATCCACATTTCCACCAATCACTTTCTCCTCTAAGTGAGGGGAACCCCTTGGATCTAGATCTTGGAGTTCTTGGTGTTCTCCTTGTTCTTCCTCTCACTTTTCTCCATAGCTTTTGTTGCTTTGGTGGGATTTGAGAGAGAGGGACTTGAGCACTTCGTGTGTTCTTGCCATTGCATTAGTTGCATCGGTTTGAGTTCTCCACGGTGATACGTGGAAGTTAGTAGTTGAGAAGCTTATTACTCTTGGGTGTTTGAGCACCCTAGAGCTTGTTCCTCTTGGGTGCCTTGGCGCCCTAGACGGCTTGGTGGTGCCTCGGAGCTCAATCATTGTGGTGTAAAGCTCCGGGCAAGCGTCGGGGTCTCCAATTAGGTTGTGGAGATCGCCCCGAGCAATTTGACGGGTACCGGTGACCGCCCCCAAGGGTTGCCAAAGTGTACGGGTTCGGTGACCGCCCTCAAGGGTTGCCATTTGTACGGGTTCGGTGACCGCCCTCAAGGGTCCCTTAGTGGAATCACGGCACCTTGCATTGTGCGAGGGCGTGAGGAGAATACGGTGGCCCTAGTGGCATTGTTGGGGAGCATTGTGCCTCCACACCGCTCTAACGGAGATTAGCATCCGCAAGGGTGTGAACTTCGGGATACATCGTCGTCTCCGCGTGCCTCGGTTATCTCTTACCCGAGTCCTTTACTTATGCACTTTACTTTGTGATAGCCATATTGTTTCTTGTTATATATCTTGCTATCACTTAGTTATTTATCTTGCTTAGCATAAGTTGTTGGTGCACATAGGTGAGCCTAGTCGATTTAGGTTTTGTGCTTGACAAATTAAACGCTAGTTTTATTCCGCATTTGTTCAAGCCTAAACCGTAATTATTTTAAAGCGCCTATTCACCCCCCCTCTAGGCGACATCCACGATCTTTCACTTGTCCTTCGCCTTCCACTTGAGGACACGAATTTCTTCTTTTAATTTGTCATTTTCTCTTTCGAGATCCCAAATTTTGTGACGTAGTTTATCCGAATCTTCCTGCACATGACGAAAAGGGGTGAATTGAACTTTAGGAACCTTTGCTGTGTCCGGTAAGCTGGACCTCTTGAATTCGATGTGCATGTCTCCCAGTTGAAGAAGTGGGGGATCCTCATCCTCTTTGCTGGAATGACCTTGCCTTTCCCTCAAATCAGCATCTTCCTCTTCATCAGATGTCCAACCATAGGGATCAGTGTCCCCATAGACTCTAGGGTTTGCGACAATATGAGAGGCATAGCTTTCCCCATCCGAGTCCTGAGATGACATGGCGCTCGACCCCAAGAGTCTGGCAGAAAAACAACACGAAAACAAGAACAGGGAGAAAACTTGCGATACGGTGGTCAAAACATACGGGAGTGTATATAAAGAATTTTTATCTTGCAAAACAAGCATACGGGAAGAAAACGGAGTCGGGAAGGCACACGTGGGGCCCACAAGGCACTAGGGTGCGCCCAGGGGGGTCGCGCCCTTCTGCCTTGTGGGCAGCACGTGAGTCCCCTCGGCTGTTTCTTATTTTGTAATTTTTCTACTATTCCAAAACTGACAGAAATAATTTTTATGGAATTTTTGGAGTCGGTTTACTTACCGTATCACATACCTACCCCTTTTCAGGGTTCTGGAGCGTTCCGGAAGGACTCTTTGATGAGCTCTTCCGGTGTAATTGTTTCAATAATATTAGTTTCAACATTAATAGGAGTACCTGAAATATAGTGCTTAATTCTTTGCCCATTCACCACTCTCGGATTAGTGCCTTCGGAGTTGTTTATTTTGATGGCTCCGGAGCGATAAACTTCTTCGATGATATACGGTCCTTCCCATTTACAGAGGAGTTTTCCTACAAAGAATCTCAAACGAGAACTGTATAATAGAACATGATCACCTACTTTGAATTCCCGTTTTTGAATTCTTTTGTCATGCCACCTTTTAACTTTTTCTTTAAACAACTTAGCATTATCATAGGCTTGGGTTCTCCATTCATCTAAGGAGCTAATATCAAATAACCTCTTCTCACCGACAAGTTTAAAATCATAATTAAGTTCTTTAATTACCCAGTATGCCTTATGTTCTAATTCAAGAGGTAAATGACATGCTTTTCCATAAACCATTTTATACGGAGACATACCCATAGGATTTTTATATGCAGTTCTGTAAGCCCATAATGCATCATCAAGTTTCTTAGACCAATTCTTTCTGGATCTATTAACGGTCTTTTGCAAAATCAATTTTATTTCCCTATTAGTTAATTCAACTTGACCACTAGACTGAGGATGGTAAGGGGATGCAATTCTATGGTTAACATCATATTTAGCAAGCAACTTACGGAAAGCACCATGAATAAAATGTGAACCACCATCAGTCATTAAATATCTAGGGACTCCAAACCTCGGGAAAGTGACTTCTTTAAGCATTTTAATAGAAGTGTTGTGATCAGCACTACTAGTGGGAATAGCTTCTACCCACTTAGTAACATAGTCAACAGCAACTAGAATATGAGTATACCCATTGGATTTAGGAAAAGGTCCCATATAATCAAAACCCCAAACATCAAATGGTTCAATAACAAGTGAATAATTCATAGGCATTTCCTGACGTCTACCAATATTACCAACTCTTTGACATTCATCATAAGAAAGGACAAACTTACATGCATCCTTAAAAAGGGTAGGCCAATAAAAACCAGATTGTAATACCTTGTGTGCAGTTCGGTCTCCCGCATGATGTCCTCCATAGGCCTCGGAGTGACACTTACGTAGGATTTGTTCCTGTTCATGCGCAGGTACACAACGTCTAATAGTACCATCTACTCCTTCTTTATATAGATGTGGGTCATCCCAAAAGTAATGTCTTAAATCAAAGAAAAACTTTTTCTTTTGTTGATATGTAAAGCTGGGTGGTATGTATTTAGCAACAATGTAATTAGCATAGTCTGCATACCAAGGAGCATTATGAGAAGCATTTATCACAGCTAATTGTTCATCAGGAAAATCATCATTAATAGGAAGTGGGTCATCAAGAACATTTTCCATTCTAGACAAATTATCTGCTACGGGATTCTCAGCTCCCTTCCTATCAACAATATGCAAATCAAATTCTTGTAGCAGAAGAACCTATCTAATAAGTCTAGGCTTAGCATCTTTCTTTTCCATAAGGTATTTAATAGCAGCATGATCAGTGTGAATAGTAACCTTGGAATCAACAATATAAGATCTAAATTTATCACATGCAAACACAACTGCTAAAAATTCTTTCTCAGTAGTAGCATAATTTCTTTGAGCATTGTCTAGAGTTTTACTAGCATAATGGATAACATTTAATTTCTTATCAACTCTTTGTCCTAGAACAGCACCAACAGCATAATCACTAGCATCACACATAATTTCAAAAGGTAGGTTCCAATCAGGTGGTTGAACAATGGGTGTAGAAATTAAGGCTTTCTTAAGTATTTCAAAGGCTTCTACACAATCATCATCAAAAACAATCGAAACATCTTTTTGCAAGAGATTGGTAAGAGGCCTAGAAATTTTAGAGAAGTCTTTTATAAACCTTCTATAGAAACCAGCATGACCAAGGAAACTTCTTATACCTTTGATATCTTTAGGACATGGCATTTTCTCAATAGCATCAACCTTAGCTTTATCAACTTCAATACCTCTTTCAGAAATTTTATGCCCAAGGACTATACCTTCATTAACCATAAAGTGGCACTTCTCCCAAATCAAGACAAGATTAGTTTCTTCACATCTCTGCAAAACTCGATCAAGGTTGCTTAAGCAATCATCGAAAGAAGTTTTGTAAACGGAGAAATCATCCATGAAAACCTCAACAATCTTTTTCACAAAAGTCAGAGAATATAGCAGTCATACATCTTTGAAAGGTAGCAGGTGCATTACATAAACCAAAAGGCATACGACGATAAGCATAAGTTCCAAAAGGACAAGTAAAGGTGGTTTTCTCTTGATCTTCAGGTGATACATGTATTTGAGAGAAACCAGAATAACCATCTAGGAAACAAAAGTGTGTATGCTTAGACAATCTTTCTAATATTTGATCAATAAAAGGCAAGGGGTAATGATCTTTCCTAGTAGCTTTATTTAATTTTCTGAAATCAATTACCATCCTATAACCAGTTACAATTCTTTGTGGGATGAGTTCATTTTTATCATTAGGAACAACGGTAATACCTCCCTTTTTAGGAACATAATGAACATGACTTACCCATCTACTATCAGCTATGGGATAGATTATACCTACTTCCAAAAGCTTTAATATTTCAGTTCTTACCACATCCTTCATTTTAGGGTTCAGCCTTCTTTGATGATCAACAACGGGTTTAGCATTGGCTCCATATGAATTTTATGCTGACATAAAGTGGGACTAATGCCCTTAAGATCATCAAGAGTATATTCAATAGTGGCACGATACTTCCTCAGAGTTTTAAGTAATCTCTTTTCTTCATGCTCTGAAAGGTTAGCACTAATAATGACAGGATATATCTTCTTTTCATCAAGATAAGCATATTTAAGAGTATCATGTAATTGCTTCAATTCAAACACATGATCACCCTTGGGTGGAGGTGGACCTCCCAAGGTTTCAACAGGCACATTATGTTTAAGGATAGGTGCTTGTTTAAAGAATAATTCATCTATTTCATTTCTTTCACTCATATGCATGTTATTCTCATGCTCAAGCAAATATTGTTCTAGTGGATCAGTAGGAGGCACAGCAATAGAAGCAAGACCAATAATTTCATCCTTACTAGGTAATTCTTTATCAAGAGGTTGTCTACGAAACTTAGAGAAATTAAACTCATGAGACATCTCACCAAAATTAACACTAACAATTTCTTTAGTGCAATCAATCTTAGCATTAATAGTATTCAAGAAGGGTCTACCAAATATAATGGGACAAAAATCATCTTGTGGTGATCCAAGAACAAGAAAATCAGTAGGGTATTTGATCTTACCACACAAGACTTCAACATCTCTAACAATCCCAAGCGGTGAAATAGTGTCTCTATTTGCAAGCCTAATAGTAACATCAATATCTTCAATCTCAATGGGTGCAATATCATTCATGACTTCTTGATAGAGAGTAAACGGAATAGCACTCACACTAGCACCAATATCACATAAACCATGATAGCAATGATCTCCAATTTTAACAGAAATAACAGGCATGCCAACTACAGGCTTATTTTTATCTTTAGGGTCTGGCTTAGCAATTCTAGTTGCTTCATCACAGAAATATATGACATGTCCATCAATGTTATCAACCAAAAGATTTTTAACCATTGCAACACTAGGTTCAACTTTAATTTGCTCAGAAGGTCTAGGTGCTCTAATTTTACTCTTATTGACTACAGTTGAAGCTTTAGCATGTTCCTTAATCCTAACAGGGAAATGAGGTTTCTCAATATAAGCAGTAGGCACAACTGGATCAACATGGTAAACAATTGTTTCTTCTTTAATACTAACAGGTTCTTCTTTCAATTCAATAGGTGGATGATATTTAAACCATTTCTCCTTAGGGAGATCAACATGAGCAGCAAAAGATTCACAAAAGGTAGCTACTATCTCAGAGTCAAGTCCATATTTAGTACTAAACTTACGAAAAGCATCAGTTTCCATAAAAGATTTAACACAATCAAACTCAAGATTTATACCTGACTCATTACCTTTGTCGATTTCCCAATCCTCATAATTGCGTTTAATTCTTTCAAGAAGGTCCCATCTGGATTCAATAGTTTTCTTCATAAAGGAACCAACAGAAGAAGTATCGAGCATGGATTGATCATTATGTGAAAGCCGAGCATAAAAGTTTTGAAGGATTATTTCTCTTGAGAGCTCATGATTGGGGCATGTATGCAACATATACTTAAGCCCCCCCAAGCTTGAGCGATACTTTCTCCTTCGCGAGGCCAAAAATTATATATATAATTCCGATCACGATGAACCAAATGCATAGGATAAAATTTCTGGTGGAATTCCAGCTTCAACCGGTTCCAGTCCCATGTATCAGTATCATCACATAGCCTATACCATGTCAATGCCTTTCCCCTCCAAAGATAAAGGGAATACTTTCTTCTTAACTCCATCTCCGGATAAACCTGCAAGCTTAAACAATCCACAAATTTCATCCACATAAATCAAGTGCATATCAGGATGTACCGTTCCATCTCCTGCATAAGGATTAGCTAGCAATTTCTCTATCATCCCAGAAGGAATTTCATAATAAATATTTTCAGTACGTTCAATAGGTGGAGGAGCAACTCTTATTTCTTCCGGTCGAGGTGAAGATACCCCGAACGAGCCCCTCAAAGGATTACTTTCCATAGTGACAGGTGACAATAAATTTCAGCACGTAATCTAAATGTTTCCTTACCAAATTCCACTCACCAAAGGCGCTTCACTCCCCGACAACGGCGCCAGAAAAGAGTCTTGATGACCCACAAGTATAGGGGATCAATCGTAGTCCTTTCGATAAGTAAGAGTGTCAAACCCAACGAGGAGCAGAAGGAAATGACAAGCGATTTTCAGCAAGGTATTCTCTGCAAGTACTGAAAGTAGCGGTAACAGATAGTTTTGATAGCAAGATAATTCGTAACAAGTAACAAGTAACAAATATAATAAAGTGTAGCAAGGTGGCCCAATCCTTTTTGTAGCAAAGGACAAGCCGGAACGAACTCGTATAATAAGCAAAGCGTTCTCGAGGACACATGGGAATTTCATTAGTCACTTTCATCATGTTTGTTTGATTCGCGTTCGCTACTTTGATAATTTGATATGTGGGTGGACCGGTGCTTGGGTGCTGTTCTTACTTGAACAAGCCTCCCACTTATGATTACTCCCTCTCGCAAGCATCCGCAACTACGAAAGATGAATTAAGATAACTCTAACCATAGCATGAAACATATGGATCCAAATCAGTCCCTTACGGAATAGCGCATAAACTAGGGTTTAAGCTTCTGTCACTCTAGCAACCCATCATCTAATTACTACTTCACAATGCCTTCCCTTAGGCCCAAAGATGGTGAAGTGTCATGTAGTCGACGTTCACACGACACCACTAAAGGAAGCAACAACATACATATCATCAAAATATCGAACGAATACCAAATTCACATGATTACTTATGACAAGACTTCTCCCATGTCCTCAAGAACAAAAGTAACTACTCACAAATCATGTTCATGTTCAAGATCAGAGGGGTATTGAATAGCATTAAGGATCTGAACATATAATCTTCCACCAAATAAACCAACTAGCATCAACTACAAGATGTAATCAACACTACTAGCAACCCACAGGTACCAATCTGAGGTTTTGAGACAAAGATTGAATACAAGAGATGAACTAGGGTTTGAGATGAGATGGTGCTGGTGAAGATGTTGATGAAGATTGGTCCTCCCACGATGAGAGGATCGTTGGTGATGTCGATGTCTCCGATTTCCCCCTCCCTGGAGGGAAGTATCCTCGGCGGAATCGCTCCGCCGGAGAGCAAAATAGCTCCTGCCCAGGTTCCGCCTCAAGACGGCGGCGCTTCGTCCCAAAAGCCTTCTCCTTATTTTTTCTAGGGCAAATGGCTTCATATAGCAGAAGGAGGGGGCCAGACGCCAGTTGTGGGCCCCACAAGGCATTAGGGCGCGCCCAGGGGGAGGGCGCGCCCTAGTGCCTTGTGGGCAGCTGGTGGGTCCCCTCTGTAATCTCTTTTTTCTAGTATTTTTTTATATATTCAATAAAAAATCTCCGTGAAATTTCAGGTCAATTGGATCTCTGTAGAATAGGTATCTCTAATATGGCTATTTCAGGTCTAGAATTCCAGCTGCCGGCATTCTCCCTCTTCATGTAAATCTTGCAAATTAAGAGAGAAAAGGCATAAGAATTGTACCATAAAGTGAAATAATGATCAAAAACATAATAAATAATAGTAGGAAATCATGATGCAAATTGGACGTATCACCGGTCCACGCATCATGTGCGGCGCGGCGCCAGGGCCGGCGGACAGATGCAGCCGAGCGGGGTGGAGGTGAGGTGATGCAGGATCCTAATCAGATGAGGGCGACGACGGTTGGCGCAGAGCAACGGGCGGGCAGATGCGCGAACAACAACCGGGATGGGCCGCCGCATCACGCGCGAGGCCACCAGGTGGGGGAGGAGGCCGGGTGGTCGCGCCGGTGTCGGAGTAGAGGAGCGCGGGTGTCGATGGCGGTGGCGGGCGACGCAAACCGATCTTAGATCGGAAAACCAAAATGTAAACGCCGATCAAAACGACCGGCAAGAGAGAGAAAAACCCGGATCAAAGGATTGGGAAAAAGACTCTCTAGAGCAACCGGGCAACACGACCGGCGGACGAACCCTAGGTACGGGCGGCGCGGCCCCCGGCGGCAGTCATGGAGGCCGACCGCCCCGGGGGCAGCGCGGAGTGGAAGCGGCGAGCGGCGGCTAGGGTTGGATCGGTTAGGCTGATACCATGTTAGAAGGGATAGAGAGGGTTTGGTGGAATTGATGTTTATTGCTTGAGCCTCGTGGGCATATATATAGGAGTACAATGACCAACTTGGAGTACAAGACAAGGTAGAATAATATCCTACGCCATCCTATCTTTCCTAATAATCAATATACTCAACAAGAATGACTCCTAGAGGGCTCTCTTTCCCCATCTCTTCCCGAGTTCCATCTCTATCGCCATAGCCACCATCTTCATATTCCATTAGATTGATACTTGTAATCGAGATTTCATCGCAATCAGCGATATTGTAAGACTATCAAGCATTCATCTTCAAGTAACCTTTATACAGTGTCACATGTCTGTGATGTGATTGCGACATATGAGTAATCCACTCAGGCTAAGGGTTGAGGTCTAGCCTCGCAGCCCTTTGTACGCGCATCTATGGGATTAACGGTATGATTTCTTTTTTATATAGTTATGTTTGTACAATGATTCGTCTCTTGTCTCCTCCTCGATCCTAGTACTCGCTGGTACTAGATGCACCAAAGATCGGTACAAGAAGAGGCAATGTGCAAGAAAGAGTGGAAGACTATACCAAACACCCGTGATGGTAAGGCTGGTATGTTAGTCGGAACTAATTCCTAGAGGTACAACGATGTAGTCACAAAACGCTAATGCGTTGGTCCAGCATTTCCTAGCATTTCCTTAATAACCGAGGTAACCATGGGAGAACAGAACATGGCCAGGGTTGGACAATTCAATTCTCGATTCCGCGGTAGTCAGTCATGGTGACACAAGGACGCATACCGTGTTACAATGCATTTATTTATTATTTGTACCTGTGCCAGTGCCTATTTTTTCTATCCCTAGCATGTTTACAGAACCAAGTGACTGACGTATTTCCTCTTATTATTTACAAGTGCTGCAATTATCGTTTGTGTGTGTGCACAAGCCCAAGTGCATTGGTCCGGAGACAAAGACGCTACACGATAACAATGAATTACTATAAGTCACCTTACTTAGCTTAATCGCTTCCTAGGTATTTAGGGAAGAAGGTTATTACTACAACCCCAATCAAAGCGAAGGTAATCAACCACCGCGCGCCATTGTTTGGAACCTACCTATTGGAGCGTGGACGAGCTTGTTGGGGTATTGCTGAGCTCCTTCTTGCGCGACCTACTTCTCGTCGAGCTCCTCCTGTGATGGATACAAGACGAAAAGTGGGTGTACGGAAGTGGGTTTTGCCCTTCTTTAGCTGGAACGTACACCCACTTTCGAATTGCCACCATACGAAAGTGGGTGTACGTTTTGTCAAAGGATCATATTGCCCTTTATACGTTTGGGAGGGGAGGGTGTACCGAAGCAGGTCTCTCTATATATTCTATCTCATATATAATATACATGTGCACTAATGGTGAAAAAAGTAAAATGTTTGTCCGCCCCATCTCCGATGGCCTCTAGGCCATGGAGGTGCGGAGGATCTCGGCACCCCGCCGGCGGGAGGGACCCCGTTCTCGTTCTTGTTAGATTCAGCGTCTTGGTTGGGACTGTGTGGCGGCGGCGATATCCCTTAGTAGGAATAATGTCTCCCACGTTCTATCCCCGTCCCGATGGTGTGTCTAGCATCGTCGGAGGGCGTGTGGAGGTTTGTCTCCGTCGGATCTCGCGGGATTCGGTCGGTGCTGGTCTTCGGTGGATCTGTTTGGATCCGGTCTTCGTTCGTCTTTGTTTGGGTGTTTACAGGTTTGATTCTTCTGATCTACGACTTTCTTCATCGGCGATGGTTGCTACTTTGGTGCGCTGGTCCTATGGGGCCTTAGCACGACGACTTCCCGACTGTCTACTACAACAACGTTTGCCCGGCTCCGGTGAGGGAGGGGCGATGACGGCGGCGCGCCTTCGGCTCGCTCCGGTGCTTGTAGTCGTCGCTAGGTGGTCCACGGACATGGTTGTAATTTTTATTACCTCTGTTGTTCTTTGTACTGCCATGATTGAAGATGAATAGATTGGAAGTTTCTCGCAAAAAAAAAATGATTAGTTGGTGACGAAAAGATTATTACATTGTGAATAACCAGAACATATTACATGTATATGCAACAACCTCCCAATGACATATCATGTGTATGTTCTCACATTTATAATTTCCTTAAATTTGAGATATATATTGCTTAATTTCTAGCCCGTGCGGATGCACGGGTTGATGACTAGTTAGTCTAAGTGACAGCCGCCGTTTTCTGGTGTTTTTGACTTTGCAGAAAAAGGATTTTTCCTGGTACGAAAAAATAAAACAAAAATACGATAAAAAGATTGGCGCCAGAAGATACCCAGGATCAGAGGGGGTCACATCGTTACTGTGTGAATCCTATCTCACGTGTCATCAATACCCTCTCCGTAAAGAAATATAAGAGTGTTTAAATCACTATTTAGTGATCTAAACACTCTTATATTTCAGTGATCTAAACACTATTAGTATTTTTTTTACAGAGGGAGTACAACACCGTGCAGTAAGGATGTGGTTGAGCTGCGATCTGGACGATCCCATCCAGGGTCGATCGACTGCGCGAACCGAACGCAATGAATCCTCCCTCGCCCTTATGAAGTCAAACGTATGGACTTTGTGACCAGCCTCGCTCCACTTGCCAGCCAACCCCAATCGTTGAATTGTGTCCTCGCCTCCTCTACGGACGGCGACCCAGAGCAGAGGGACGCCGCCGTTCTAAAGTCAGAGCGGCGCCGAGCTTTTACTTCGCCCGTGCCTTTGCCAATTTGCGCACGTCCACAACAACAATCAACTGGAGCGGCAGGGCGAGGACGACGGGCGCGGCCGTTGACGGCTCTTTTCACGAGCGCTGTGCATGCATGACCGGCGATCGTGCAAAAGGGGAGGTAGCCCGGCGCGGCGAGTCGGCGACCCCCCACCCCCATCTCATTTTTTCAGCGCTCTGCAAAGTGACGTTGGCCATCAGGCATCAGCTCTGTTTAATCATCCAACCTAGCTATAGATGCTGAAGAAGTCAAGTGGTGCGCAGCCTTGTCAAGCTCTCCCGCCGTTCCCCCAACTAACAGCAACCAGAGCCTGTAGCTAGCTCGTGGTAGGCCATTTGATCAAATCGCAATACTCTTCTCGACCAGAGGCAGGAAACTCGGATGAATTTTAGGGCAGCAGTAATGTTTGGTTATACTCCACCCGTACTCAGCCACGTCTCACTCCGACAACCGATTGATGACAGCAGGTGACCAATGAATGAGGTCTAAAACAAGGCACGGCGAGGTTCCTGCTCCCGGTATAAAAACGAAGCAGCCGACAGATGTCCCGCCGGCGCCATTATTCAAAGCCAACTTGGTCAACTCTCACACGCCGCCCGCGCGCCTTCCTTGTTCCTCCTCCTCCCACTCCCCAAGTCCCCATCGGCATCACCCCACCCCCCGATAAATCTGGCCGCCCCTCGCCTCGCCGCTACGCAACCATGCCCGTGCCCGCGCGCGACAGCCGAGGCAAAGAAGCGGACAGCGTCCCACGATGGGGAGCCCGCGCTCTCTCCCTTTCCTGCTGCTCCTCCTCCTCCTCCTCCTCTGCTGCCTCTCATGGCAGCAGCCGTGGCTCCTCCACGCCATCCCGCTCTGCACCGACTCCAGTGAGCAGAGCACATGCCTTGTTCATTTGGTTTTTGTCTGCGTTGCGTGGATGCTGATGCTATCGGATCTGTTTGCTGCTGCTTGCAGGGGCGCCGGCGCCGCTGAACGGGACGCTGGGGTTCTGCTCCTACAGCGGGAGCAGCTGCTGCGATGTCGCCGTGGACGCCGCGCTCAAGAAGCGGTTCGAGGCCATGAGCGTCTCCGACGCCGCCTGCGCCGCCGTCGTCAAGTCGGTCATCTGCGCGGTACGGATTGCCACCTTCTTCCTCCCAGCTCCCGTTAACTATTAGTCTATTACTACGAGATGCCCGTCGTATGTCCTGTCGTTGCAGCCAACGTGTGTTTCGATGTTTTGCCTGAGCGGGGAAGCTGGGTTGAGGACTCGAAACGAAGAATGAGGCTGTCGCTCCGCTGAAACCTGGGTACCTAGGCAGCCTTTGTTTTATATATTGATGATGATGATGTTAGACACTCATATCACAAATCTCATGCTATGCTATATTTATTACCAGGGCTCAGAGAAGACAAACTATATATATATTCTGAGAAACATCCAAGCCATGAGGGGAAAATTGATGTTGCATGTCCATGCTGCACAAGTCAAATACTGGGGGGCACACGACTCTAGTTACTTGCTAATGACCATACGTACATTTATGTGTTTATAGTGGAGTGAGAGGAAAACTTAGTTCGGTGAAGCCATTCATCTTATGTCCTGGAACTGAGATGTTGTTAACTCTAGGTTCATATTATGTGTTAGAAACATGTCTGAACATGAAGTTTACCTTTTAAGAACCACCACTGTTCATCATTCCATAGGGGTATAACTTTAAATCCAAACGATTTTTAAGAAAAGCACATAAGTTCGGACGAAAATTCAAGAAACACACTAGCTTCAAACAAAATTTATACAACACGTAGCAAATCCAAATTTGTCTCCTTTTGGATTATTTGCTCTGCTAACTGGTGGTGTCCAACAAATTTGGTTATTACCAGGCTGGGATTTTTCTTCTTCTTCTTCTTCTTCTTCATGCTTACTGTTAGTTTGTTATCCTTAGATATTACTAGTATTAACGCACTTTTAGTTTTATTTTCAGAAATGTAGCCCATTTTCAGCTGAGTTGTTCAACTCAAGCTCAAAGATCCGGATCGTTCCACTTCTGTGCAACTATACCTCTTCCAGAAGTTCTGCTCAGTCAAAAGACTCTACGCAAGATTACTGCAAACTAGTCTGGGAAACCTGCAAAGATGTGACAATGTCGAACTCTCCTTTTCAACCTTCCTTGCAAGGAAGTGGAAGCCTGCCTAGTTCTGCGTCAAAGCTCACCGATGTCTGGCAGTCAGAAAATGACTTTTGCACATCATTTGGTGGCTCATCCGATGACAAGTCGGTATTCTTCAGTGGAAATGCAGTTTCATTTAACACCACCGAGCCATCACCCTCCCCTAAAGGGGTGTGCCTAGAGAGAATCGGCAATGGGTCTTACCTGAACATGGCCCCTCACCCTGATGGATCCAACAGGGTTTTCTTGTCTAACCAAGCTGGGAAGATATGGTTGGCAGATGTCCCAGAACAAGGGTCTGGAGGCACTCTGCAGTTCGACGAGGCGAACCCATTCCTTGATCTGACCGACGAAGTGCATTTGGATTCCGAGTTTGGGCTCATGGGTATAGCATTTCATCCAAAGTTTGCCACCAACGGGCGCCTCTTTGTTTCGTACAATTGTGATAGAACTCAGTCGCCTAACTGTGCTGGTAGATGTTCATGTAATTCTGATGTTGACTGTGACCCTTCAAAGCTAGGCACCGATAATGGTGCGCAGCCATGCCAGTACCAAGTTGTTGTTTCAGAGTATTCTGCAAAAGTTTCATCATCAAATGTTTCTGCGGTACGCATTTGGATACCCACTTCTATGCAGATCTTGAAATCGATGTTCTTTGCTTATTCCTAATTTCTTTGTTGGTAGTTTCTCATTCCCCGGCTCACAATGCAGCATGTCTGAAATGAAAGAAGAATGACGTAGAGCTAACATTTGAATAGCATTCTCATTACTGATTTCTTTTGTAGGCAACATCTGCTAATCCATCAGAGGTTAGCAGGATATTTACAATGGGGTTGCCGTATACAGCTCATCATGCAGGACAAATACTTTTTGGACCTACAGATGGGTATCTGTACTTTATGATGGGGGATGGTGGAAACAAAGGCGACCCTTTCAATTTCTCACAGAACAAGAGATCACTTCTGGGAAAAATAATGAGGCTTGACATTGACAGTGTACAAAGTAAGTTAGCACTTGAAACAGGCATCTTGTTTTCTTTGCTGTCATATTTGCATCCTGTTGACTCCATCTCATAAAATTTTGTTTACTTAGTGTAATCTGTTTGTTGTTCAGTACCATAGCATTTGATTAAGGCTTATTAATATGTTTATCAGTTGTACAGTTTATCATTTCAGGAAATCATTTGAATTACTTAAATTGTGGATGTTTTAAATATTCAGTCTATCATTTCAGGAAATCATTTGAAATACTTAAATTGTAGTAACTATGCTACTCCCTCCGATCCGTTGTACTAAATCAGCGACAATTAATATGGATCGGAGGGAGTACTAAAGATACCCCCTACTCTTCTGTTGTTTCCATAACAACAACAATATGCTTTTTGCAAGGGAAATTCAGGAATATAAGGATTACGTTGTTTCCACACTAATTTTGTGAGCAGATGTTGGGTATGTTCAGGTGGTTGTGATTCTTATACTAAATCTCACAAAGTTATTGACAATTTAACACTGGTGGGAATTTTTCCTACTTTGGAAGCTATAATCGATTGTTTTTAGCTGTTAGTTGAAGTTACTTTATCAGATGAACACTGGCGTTGTAGAAATTTTATAGATGAAGAACCCGGTAGGATGGGTAGTTAACGCGGCACACCAAAGATTTAATTTTGGTTATCTTTTTTCTCCTAAACCCTTCTAATATTTTGTTTTCAGACCAGAAGCAAATCGGTAACCAGAGCTTGTGGGGTAACTATTCAATTCCAAAGGACAATCCATTTGCTCAAGACAATGAGTTACAACCAGAGATTTGGGCCTTGGGTTTTAGAAACCCATGGAGATGCAGTTTTGATTCTGAGAGGCCTTCCTACTTCTACTGTGCAGATGTTGGGCAGGTACGTCATGAAGACTACAGGCAACAAGTTCGCATTTAACTTACTTGTTGCTTAATTTTGACTAATGTAGCATCTAGTTAAAGTGAAGCTGCTGAACTCTAATAGATGGTATGGTCACGAATTTGTATTGTTTCAAATTTATATTGCATTCATTTCTCCAGTGCTCTGACTGAATATTGCCATAGAGTATCAGGCACATAATCAGTAAATTCCGGTTTTCCCTTTTCAAGGCTTAGCTCCTAAATCTCCATTACCGCGCAAGAGTTCAACAGTTTCATGTGCTTCCAATATTTATAATTTTAGCATTCCACACATGTTTCGGCCTTTATCATGGGACATGCTTCTGCATCGACATAAGAAACTTCTTTAAACCTCTTACAATTATCATCTTTTGCGAAACTTCATTTTCGTAGTTTGTTTTGTGTAAAGAATGTTTCCCCATATGCCAGTACACCACCATATTACTGAAAGCAGGATAATGATTTTGATTTATTTCCTTCATCTGTTTTTTTTACTGTCAATACTAAATACTATCAATTGCTTACTGCTGGCTCAGTAGAAACCTCTGAACAAACCATAATTTCCTAGGTTGACCTTGGTCAGAAATTGCATTTGGTCTGTCTATCTAACTAACTCCAATGTTTTTTACCGCACACGCACAGGATGCATACGAAGAGGTAGATTTGATCTCCAAGGGCGGAAACTACGGATGGCGTGCATACGAGGGCCCATATATCTATCATCCAGAGTGGACACCCGGAGGGAACACATCACTTAGTTCCATAAATGCCATCTTCCCTGCCATGGGCTACAACCATTCTACTGTGAACAAGAACGTTGGGTCTGCATCAATTACAGGTGGATATGTCTACCGTGGGTCTACGGATCCCTGCTTATATGGAAGGTACACTTCTCCTAACATGAATAATAAATATGCAAACAAGTAAAAGTACTACTTGTGGACATGGAGTTTCTGCTTGCGAGCTCAAATGCCTTCTCATGGACAGTAAAATCCGGAAAACAAAATAGTAAAAACATAAAAAAACAATCTGAATTTTTTGGCAACAAACATTGACGAACTGTCTACACAGGTACAAATTTTTATGAAGAAGAAAAAGCATTCTCAAATGCTCCGGGCTAAAAAAATGATGCTCCAAAAAAATTATTTTTGAAAGCATTCCTACAACCTCTCTAACCCACTACACATGATCTGATCTCAGGTACATTTACGCCGATCTCTACGCATCGGCGATGTGGACCGGCTCGGAGACCCCACCGAGCAGCGGGAACTACACGTCCACCCTGACGCCGTTCAGCTGCTCCAAGAACTCCCCGATACCCTGCGAGTCCACCGGCGGAGCCCCTCTCCCGTCGCTGGGCTACATATTCTCCTTCGGCGAGGACAACCGCAAGGACGTCTTTGTCCTGGCCAGCAAAGGCGTCTACCGAGTCGTCCGGCCCAGCCTGTGCGGCTTCACCTGCGCCTCCGAGAAGCCGGTGACCGACAACGGAACGACGACGACGCCTTCCGGCCCTCCGTCATCTCTGGCCTCGGTGACGCAGGCAGGGAGGTCGATGGCCGTAGCCCTGGCGTCCGTTGTATATGCTCTGTACTTTTGAGCTCTCTCCATGCGTGTGTAAAATAACAGTATTTTTTTTTATTCAGACACTCAGTCACCCCTATGAATACACTCACGCAAACCTCACCCCCATGAGCAGCTCCGAGAGACCAAACTGGCATATCGGTATTGGTTTTACTACTCTCTCTGATCCATATTAATTGTCGCTGATTTAGTAGTAAAGTGATGAAGACTCGCAATGCTTAGCTGAAACTCTGTTTCTCTTGTATAGAGTTTGGCATCTCTATCGTCTGAGGTGGTAGTAAGACAGTCGTGGCTTGGAGGTCGACCGTGTTGCCAATGAATGTGTTGGGGCCGGCCGGGCCGGCTTTGTCGTAGTACCAACTTGTTTGTGAAGCTGCAGCAGTGCTTGTGTTCGGCTAGCCCGTCGCCGTCCCGGCTTGAATGAATTTCTGCTACTAATTGGGCGGGCTGCCTGCCAACGGTCCAGAGGAGACGGGAGGAAGGAAGCTCGTCGTCGCTGCTGTACGTTCTTGTCTTGCCTGCTGTAGGGGAATGGATGGTCTAACTAACAACCGAATGCCACGTTCATTCCGCGGTTGGCCATCGTGCAGACGTGTACCGAAACCAAGAAGAAAAATACCACTGGGAACTTGTTTGTTTATCGTTTCTAGGCACCACAAGATAACCGACAGAGGATAGAATCCAATCCAGTTTTGTTGGGAGGTCTCTTCCTGGCCTGCTCGATCGCTCCGATCTCGTCATCGTCAACGCGTGCACGAACCAAGCGAGCAGAATGGAATCAAAAGGATACGAACTCTAATGATCATCATTGTCGTTGGATGCCATTATCTTACGGTGGGTACTGCACACAGGTACGTACGTACGTGCTCGTCCTCGATCAGCTCGATGGACCATCGCCGGCGGCCGGCCCGTGATGGCGGCCATGACTGACTATTCGCCGCGGCGTCTTATAATGCTCCCTCGCTCGCGTGGAGGAATTTGGTTGGGGCGCACGTTGCGTCTAATCATATAGCTATAGTAGCTTTAAGATTAGTGCTGCCACACCTTTGTTCAACCCAGGTGTGGTCACTGCATGGTTGTTCTCCCGCCATGATTGCCTCTTCTTCGTGCTCTCCCTCACGCTCCATGATGGCATCATCGATCCACGTCCCACCGTATATAAACACGAGTCCTCCCGCCTCCTCTCTTCCCCAGCTCGCTCGATCACGCCCATGTTGATGTCATCCTCCTCCATGGACCACGCTGGCCCCTCCGTCCTGCGCTGGCTGCTCTCCGTCGCCGCGGGGGGCCTCTTCGCGCTCTTCCTCCTCGTCGCCTCGCCGGTCCCGTTCCCCTCCGCCTCGCTCTTCCTCGCCCCGACCTCCCCCGCCTCCACGCGCGCCTCCAAGAACCCGCGCCCGCTCTTCGTCGACCCGGCGCTCTCGGCGCAGGCCCGCGCGCCGCCGGCCGCGCCCGCCTCGCCGCCGCGCTTCGCGTACCTCATCTCCGGCTCGAAGGGGGACGCCGGGATGCTGCGGCGCTGCCTGCTCGCGCTCTACCACCCGAGGAACCACTACATCCTGCACCTGGACGCGGAGGCGCCCGACTCGGACCGCGCGGGCCTCGCGGCGTTCGTGGCGGCCCACCCGGTCCTCGCCGCGGCGCGCAACGTGCGGGTAGTGGAGAAGGCGAACCTGGTCACCTACCGCGGCCCCACCATGGTGACCACCACGCTGCACGCCGCCGCCGCGTTCCTCTGGGGCGAGGGCCGGGGCCGCGGCGCCAACTGGGACTGGTTCATCAACCTCTCCGCCTCCGACTACCCGCTCGTCACGCAGGACGGTGCGTCGCCGTAACAATTTTGTACGTACGAGTTCTTGGTGAATGAAACCAGTTCGCTAGCTGATTTGGAAGATTCTGCCATGCCATGCCGCAGATATGATGGAGGTGTTCTCGGAGCTGCCGCGCGACCTCAACTTCCTCGACCACACCAGCGACATCGGCTGGAAAGCGTACGTGTTCTAGCTAGCTTAATTAGAGGTCCATGCGGTGCATCTTTTTACAAGCTTCTATATCAAATTCATGGTGATCGAGTGTGGTGCGTGTCCTGGCAGGTTTGCGAGGGCGATGCCGGTGATCATCGACCCGGCGCTCTACATGAAGAAGAAGGGCGACCTGTTCTGGATACCTCAGAAGCGAGAGCTGCCGACCGCCTTCAAACTCTTCACCGGTACGCCTCAACTAATCTGTGGGTGGACGCCACGTTTCTCCCTAGAACCATGGCCATGTCCTCCGCTTCCATTGGCACCTAGCAAAGCACAGCAACTATAGTATAATAATTTTGATCTTTTCTTGAGCTGATCTTTTTTGGGATATTTAGTTGTGCTCTATAGTGTTTGTCGCCGTTGTGCATGTGTGACACGGCACCTATCCCTTGAGCATGCCCATGCGTGCTACCAATCATTTAGTAGGGTGTAATAGCCAGCTCGTACTGTCGGTCACGACATTTCCCAGGGAGGAATTGTCTCATTATTTATTA
Source organism: Elymus sibiricus (assembly GCA_039707655.1). NCBI lineage: Eukaryota > Viridiplantae > Streptophyta > Magnoliopsida > Poales > Poaceae > Elymus > Elymus sibiricus. The sequence continues at coordinate 42,218,077 of CM077670.1, forward strand.
CAATATACTAGTTCCGTTCGTGGCTCGCACATTGGCTACGTACGACGTGACCCAAAAACCATGGCCGGTGCGCTGCACATCTTAAAATGATACTCCTCTGCGGTAGAACATCTAGATGGCCGACCACAGCCAAGCACAAAAACAACAAGAACAGCTTGACAACAGCAACTACTAGTATATCTTATAATCTCTTAATTCTCAAGTTAATCCTTGGTGGCTTAGAGACAAAAAAAAGTTCTCAGATAATTTTGATTAAGGATGATCTGCTTGCTTCGTGTCAGGTTCTGCGTGGATGGTGCTATCCAGGCCGTTCGTGGAGTACCTGATCTGGGGGTGGGACAACCTCCCGCGCACGGTGCTCATGTACTACGCCAACTTCATCTCGTCCCCGGAGGGCTACTTCCACACCGTGGCCTGCAACGCCGACGAGTTCCGCAACACCACCGTCAACCACGACCTCCACTACATCGCCTGGGACAACCCCCCCATGCAGCACCCGCACCTGCTCACCCTCGCCGACTGGGACGGCATGCTCGCCAGCGCCGCCCCCTTCGCCCGCAAGTTCCGCCGGGACGACCCCGTCCTCGACAGGATCGACGCCGACCTCCTCTCGCGGGGCCCCGGCATGCTCGCCCCGGGCGGCTGGTGCGCCGGGGAGCTGCCGGCTGCCGGTGCAAACCACACCGGCGGCGACAACCCGTGCGCGGCTGTTGGGAACGCCGCGTACGTGCGGCCTGGCCCGGGGGCTGCGCGGCTGAAGCGGCTCGTTACGTCGCTCCTGTCGGAGGAGAACTTCCGGCCGAAACAGTGCAAAGTAATAGTAGAAGAACATATTCCCGCAAAAAAAGTAGAAGAACATCACTGAAACGCTTCACGCAATGTATGTATAGGGCACACCAGAGCCTGGTGCCTAGTGCATCTCTCGAACTGAGTGACATTTTCTCTTCTCGGTATCTTTAACTTGTTGATGGCATCTCCAACGCGGACCCTAAAACGGACACGATATCCATCCACGGATAGTTAGTTATACCAGAGCCGGTCATTCAAACGTGTCTGCATGCATTTCAAACGGGATTTGAACAAGCCGAACGATTTTCATGCAAACCAGATTATTTTCATTTAAACCGGATTATTTTCAAACAGGATTTGAACAAACCGAAAGATGCGGAGCATCTACTCGCGAGCTCATATGCTCCTAGATGAACAGTAAAAAATCTGATGTTTTTGTGGCAAACCTTAAGAAATGTTTAGAGTGCATGCAAAATTTCATCACGAAATCACATTGGTGGAAGGTGTGGCAAAAAAACAAAATCGATGCTCTGAAAATGGTACTTTCAAACGCATTTTGGAGCTATGATTTTTTTTCACGACTTCCACCAATGTTATTTTGTGATGAAACTTTGCATGCACTTCAAAAATTCCTCAAAGTTTGCCACCAAAAAAAAATCAGAGTGTAGCGCCTAAGGCAAATGCGCTATGCTATGCTCCATAGCATAGCGCCTAGACGAAAGGCTTCACACAACCAGGGGTGGGCCCCGACCTGGCCGCGCCACACCACGTTGGCAGGAAGTGTAGCGTCTGTCAAAACGGCGCTACCCCGTGTAGCATAGCGCCTACGTGTTGGGCGCTACCCAAAATGGTTAGCTGGGTGAAATTGTTTCGCGGACAGTTCATTCTGTGAATTTGTTTCGCCTTTAGGTCATTTTTGTCGTTTTTGCTGAGGAATTCCAGTATGACTTGTTCCAAGAGGTCACCATGTAACATAATGGCTTTCTGCTTGCCCACCGTATATATGTCATCACCAACTTCAGTATAATACCAGTTTACATTGTCGTATGCCTTTTCAAAATCCAACTTCAGTACAATACCAATTTTTTTTTCTTTACATAAGAGTGGTGTAAAATCTCGGAGTGACATAATCCCATCCATTATGTTCCTTTTTTGATAAAAGCATTTTAGTACCTGAGAATATCCACAAAAGGTTCTAATCTAATAGTGAGGACTTCCGTAATAAGTTTGTAAATGCAGCACAATAAGCATATGGATCTAAATTGTTGTATCTTATCAGCTCCAACAATCTTAGGCAAAAGAGTTATAATCCCATAATCCAGACGCTGCGCATCAAGTTTATTTTCATGAAACCAAGCAAACGGCTTCATCAAATCAACTTTAACAATCTCCCAACAGTATTGAAAGAATTCAATAGGAATATTGTCAGGACCTGGTGCCTTATTAGGTTTCATGGAAAAAATAAATTAAAAGTTCAGTTTCAGAAAAAGGCCTAGTTAGGATGAAGTTATCAATGTGAGATAATTTCCCACTAGCTTCTCACACATTATCAGCAAGGCTACATAAATTCTCATCGGCAGGGTCAAATAAGTTTTTGTAAAAGTTTTTTTTTTCGAAACGGAGGCAAAAGATTTGCCTCTTCTATTAAATAAGGGAGGAGCAAGGTTTAGAGTTTTACAAGATCACCCACATACACGGCATGGCAATTACTCGCGCAAGAAAATAGTCCCTAATCTTTTAGCACCCGCGGTAATCCAAAGCTTTGCCTCCTCCAAGATGATGCTAAGGAGGATCGGCGACGGCGTGTACTTGTGACGGAACACCCCGGCATTTCGCTCATTCCAAATGGTCCAAGAAACAAGCATAGTGAGGGAGGTCATAGCGCTCCGGTTGGGAATGTGATTGCCGGTTCTCTTGTCCCACCATTCATGGACGGAATCATCAAGGTGCCAATCGGTGGTGTCCATGTGAGCAAGACCAAGTTTGTCGAAGATAGTCCTCCAAAGCCGGAGCGTGTAGCGACACTTGAAGAAGAGGTGTGCACCCGTTTCTTGCTCCCTTGAGCAAAGAGGACATAGGCCACAATTTGTCCAACCCCGCCTCTCCAGGCGATCGGCGGTCCAAATCCTATCTTGGAGAGCCAACCAAGCAAAAAAAAATTACCTTGGGGGGAGCCCAAGCCTTCCAAACCATGCGGTCCATAGGGGAAAGAGTTAATCCCAGAAACTGGGCCTTATATGCGGTGGCCGCCGAGTAGATCCCGTCATTCGAGTGCTTCCAAACGATATCATCCTCAAGTTGCTCATCAAGATGGAAGTCATTGACAAGCATCCAAAGAGTGAAAAATTCTCGAATGTGTTCGCCGGAGACGACGGTGTTGTAGCTGATTTTGAAAATCCAAGCATTTCCTTTTAGAGCCTCCCTCACCTTCCAGTTCTTTCTCCTCGAGGCCTCATAAATTAGCGGTGCAATTTCCTTGGGTTTGCGCCCGAGGAGCCAAGGGGAGTCCCAAAACGGCGTTTTGGCTCCGTCCCCCACGGTGATGGTAGTGGAGGCATAGAAGAAGTTGAGATCATCCTCCGTGCAAGGATTGCCAAATCCTACCCATAATCTGTGGGGTTCCTTCCACTCATACCAAGGCCATCTTAACCTTAGAGCACGTGCAAACTTGTCGGTATTAAGCACCCCTAGACCACCATACTCCTTCGGCCTACAAACCGTATCCCAATTAACCTTGCATTTGGCACCCGTCGTCTTGTCCGCTCCGGACCAGAGAAAAGCTCTTTCAATCTTGGTTAGGTTATGAAGAGTGCTTGGCGGTACGATGAGAGCGCGTGATGGAGTACACCGCTTGGGAGCATAAAACCGACTTGACAAGGGCCGTGCGGCCAATGGTTGTGATGTCCTGGCCCTCCCAAGTCACCAATTTGCCGGCCGCCTTATCCTCAAGATATTGGAAATCCACCTTCTTAAGTTGCCATACCGAGAGAGGTAGGCCTAAGTATCTCACCGGGAAGGTTGCCCGAGCTGCCGGCATACTCCCAAGTATGTGATCAAGGTCGAGGTGGTTGCATCTAATTGGCACGACCGAACTCTTCAGAAAATTGGTACAGAGGCCCGTAACCTCGCCAAACCCACGCAGGATCGAAGCAAGGTTATCAATGTCCTGCTTGATAGGAGCGACAAAGACCGCGGCATCATCCGCATCGAGAGAGGTTCGCACCGTGGCCCCCCGTCCACGAATCTTATGAAGTAGCATCAGCAAGCAAATTGCTGTTCCCTTCAATCGTCACATCCCCAGAACTAAGAGAAAAAGCAGTGTTCCTTCTCCCCCCCATTCACAATTTTATGGAAATAATCAGTATTTTGGTCCCTTTTAAGTAACCAATTTTCGTGAGATTTTTGTAACCAGGCAATTTCCTCTTCATCCAAGAGATTCTGTAACTCTACAGAAATCTCAACTTCCCTATAATAAAAGTCAGGAGACAATGCATCAGTTTCCTCTAGTTTTTCCAGATGATCAAGCTCTTCTCTCAGACTTATCCTTCTTTTTCTAGCATTCCCAAAGGAGTTAGATCCACACCCTTTGGAATTTTTTTTAAATCTTTTCAGTTTAATATTTAAAATATCAATAGGGTCTCCAGAATTCACAGGTTTCCACCATATCTTTGCAACCAGGGAAGGAAAGTCAGGATGTTTCAACCAATTCAAATCAAATCTAAATTCTCTTTTATGCACAAGAGCAGGAATAATATCATCAGTATTAAGTAGCAGGGGACAATGGTCAGAAATTTCCTTGACCAATTTCCTAACAAAAGTAAAAGGAAAATTGATTTCCCAAGAGCTAGACAATAGAATTCTGTCCAGTTTCTCTAGAGTGGGGTTTTGCTCTTTATTGGACCAAGTATAAAGACCACCATTCATATCTACTTCTCTCAAACAAAAGGTATTGATAATAGAGTTAAAAAGTTCAGAAGAGTGAATCAGTCTTGATTTCTTATTTTTCTCACCAGCATTTCTTAGGATATTGAAATCCACTCCCACAGTATATGGGCAATCTATATTGTTACAAAAATCAGAGAGTTCAGTACGGAATTCCACTTTAAATTCTTCATGGGCAGAAATTGTCCAGTATCTAGTGACATACTACATAATTATATCATAGACTAGAAAAATGGTTGCGTCTGTCTGTATCAACAAGTCTTACATCTGTTACAGCATATACGCTTGAAGATTGTTCATGGAAAAACTAACTCAGACTTAACACTGTACTTTGTTGTGATAGACTGAATCTTGTCAATTTGATCTACATACATGCAGCGACCGACCCTGAGAGTGAGAGGAATTCCAATATGACTTCTTCCAAGAGGTCAGCATGTAACATGATTGCTATCTGGTTGCCCACTGTGTATATGTCATCACCAGCTTGCAGCCAGTTTGGATCCAGAACCTTGTCATCAGGATGCCCTACCGCCAGCTCCTCCTGCTGCCTGACCATCATTTGCCAAACCTTCTCAACAGGCCCTTCAGGGCCCCAGATAGGCCTGCACTGTCTAGTAGAACTCACCCATGGGATATTGGTGCAAGGTGCAAGGACATCGGAGAGAACAGAATTTGCAAGATCAAACAAAAGTCTCCTCTCTGGCTTTGGCCATGAAGTAATTTTGGCGTACTTGCTCTCAAGCCTCTCAAAGACTTGGGGAGCAACAGGGTAACTAGACGAGTGCCATGACTTGCACAAGAGCTGCCAGTCAGTTGAAACTATCATACCAGAGCTTATAAGAATATCAAGGAGATATGAGAAGTCCCTGTCCTCCTCAACCTCAAATGCTTCCAAAGATTTGTAAGAAGAATCATTGCCATCATCACTTGAGATGGTGGAGACTTCAGGCTCATCTCGGAATCGACGATGGTCTATTCGTGTCTCCACATCTGAAGTCAATAAAGAAGTTCCAGTTAATGAATGCATGCTGCAAAAATTCTGTAAACACATCTTTTGTGCAATTCTCGTAAATAGCTGCACTCCTCACATTTTTGGCATACCAAAAAAAGTGATTTAAACCTCAACTTAACTATACACCCTAAATTCTTTGTTTGAACAGCATGTTGCAATGTGTGAGTTAGCAATAATGTTTATCAGATGCTATGTCGCAAGTATTTAGCTTAATTTAATGATTGTTTGTATTAACTTCGCAGTTTAGGAGAGCTGGCAATGTACTACAAAAACACACAAGCACTAGTCTATGCAGTACAGCCTTCTACTCCCTCCGTCCCAAAATAAGTGTAGTTGATTTAGTACAACTTTGTACTAAATCAGCGACACTTATTTTGGGACGGAGGAAGTATATTGTTGTACAGGGACAAATTCATGTCTTACTGGGCATGTCTTGCAAGTCATTCTTGAAGAATCCAGAACAGCAACTGTCTTCATCAGTTGGGGGCTGTAGAATGGACACTGGGCTCGGCTGCTCAAACTCTTCCAATGCTTTACGAGACTTTGCCAGATCATCATGATTAGAAATAGATATGGATTCATAGTCATGACACTGCAAAGGCGTTGCTGAAACCTAAAAAAGATAGGGAAATGACATGAAGAGCTGTGCACCATAAACTTAGGCTTCATGGTATCAGCATGAAAAGATTTAACAATCTAAACTTGTCAACAGATGAATGTTGCATTAGAGTCTACATAGTTAGTGGGAAAAATGATGAAGTTTAAATATGACATAACAACAAGTACTCTACTATAGTGGAACAATGCACATCTGATATCATGAAAAATAGAACTTAGAAAACATATTAATGTTAAAGAAAAAATATCATGAATTGTATACAATTCAGGATCAATAACTGAAAGTCTCGTTACAATGATTCTGAGTGAGTGAATGAGTTCACAGAGTTCTTTTATCTTGTCAGAAAACACTTGATTTTTTTTAAGGACAGAAGAAACACATCCTCGTGATAATAAGAAAATTATGAACCAGGAGTATGATTCAAAGCAGCAGTTGAACACTTATTATTGCAGAGGAATTAGATTGTTCATGTTTCTATGTTAAATTGTTAATAGTAGAACTTTTTCGTTATTTCATTCTTGATTCGTTGAAACAACAGAACAGTATGCAACATGCAAGAATATTATGTTTTGTTTTACTTTGCTAAATTCATGGCGCACAAAGTTCAGACCTTCTGTTCCCTAGATAATTGCAATTGAAACGCAGAAGGCGCAGTTTCAGCAGGCTCGCGGATTAAGCCCTCATCTGTCGCGAACAATACTCTCTCATTTATGCAGTCAGAAGTTGAAACATTATCAGATGGACGCCATGAATGACACCTGAAATCATCAAGAGAAGGAGAAGCAGGTCTCCGCTGCTCCAAGGCAGGACTTTTTACCACAGAAGCATTCCTTAAGTTATTTTGCCTCCCGCTGGCCATTTGCTTGAGCCTTCGTTTGGCCAGAAAAGAATCAAAGGTAACCTTGCCATTGTTGTAACTAACTGAAGGATTTGGGAAAATTTCACTGTTAGGAGACCCTTCGTAGGAAGAACTCCTGTCCAATGAGGTGTGAAGAGACGGTGGAGGTCCATGCTTTGGTAAAACTATAAAGCATCCTTCCTTGTTGTGGCCTTTGCCCTGGTCAAGTTTATTGTGTTGAATCTGAGCATGCTGGTTCAAATTTTTCTTTACCCTCTCTGAATCAGATAAAGCAAACATCTGTGCAAGAGTTCTCGATCCAACATCACCTTCATCACGTTCATCATATTTCCAAGGTAAGCTACTTGATGATGACTTGTTGTTTTGCCTGGAGTTAATGTCACCGCCAGAATACATCTGAAATGATCCGGTGCTATTCATATCTACGATGTTGAATTGATCAAATGATGGCTCCTCTCCCTTTGAGTATCTTTCTCTTTTTATTCTAGCCACATTAACAGTATCTAAAAGATGTTGTGAAACTCTCTCATTGCTCATTACAACAGACTCAGCCAGCTTCTTCTTCCTATCTCTCCTGGAATTCCAATTGTCATGAGACAGCAACGACATGGGAAAAGAGTTCTCTGGATCATGGCTGTTTCCCAAGCCAGGCTCCAGAACGACAATGTTGTTGAAATCTCCGTAATTCCCTCTTGACAGATTTTTTATATCTTTAAGTGAGGAATTAGCTAAACCCACAGGATACTTCCTGAAAGTGCCCGCAGTATCTTTCTCATGCTGATTATTTGGGGAATAATTCACATCATAGGCGCACTTCTCAAACAAAGGATTGTCTATTTCAAGTGGGTTCAAGCGATCCAAGCAATTGTTGTACTCCACATCATTATCAAATGTTCCATCACAATAGGGAGACTTTGACGGCATAAGCTTTTTTAATTTCATTGCGCTCCTCTTCAAGCTTGGCAGCCCTTTAGGGCAATGATACGACATCTCTTTTGTGAAAGTCTCCGGTAGCTCCTCCGACACTTCAAAGACATCCTTGAATTGTTGATGTCTTTTATGCGCTACGTAAGTAGGTGGCAATACGTCAATTCCCATCAGTTTTGCGACCACACTGGGGGATGACCATCTTTCCTCCAATTCTTTCAGTACATCCTTCCCAACAAGTAGTTTGGCTGGACAGCTGCTAATCCTTTGTGGCCTGCCCTCCTTATATCGATGCCCAAGCTATAGACAATTTCCAAGATAAAAAGGAAAAAAAAAAACTCAGTGCTTCAGAATTTGGTTGTTGATCACAAGATATAACTATGAAACCATTCAGCTTCAAGAGGATTTTAATGAACAGAAGGAAGTAACTCACTGAAATCTGTTCCATCTTGAAGAGTGACTATATGGAGAATCAACTAAGAGAGGTTCTGATATCCGTCTCAAGTCAAGTGCTTTGTGCCTACAGATATACATGGAACATGCGAAAAATTCTGATAATTATACCTTTAACAAAGATTTAAAGAATGCACAAAAGATGGAGAGATAAAATTAACACATAGTGGCACTCGAAGTCTTTGATTTTTCTGCATTAAACAAATTCTAAATGTGACTAGCAAGCCAGTAAACTTGTCGTCACTGTGAAATCGATATTATCAGCTTACTTTATTAGGAAATCTACTCCTCATCCATCTCCGAGTTTTCCATTGCTCCTCAATGCCATGTCAGAACTCAGACTATACTACACAAACACAACGGCATAACTCTGCGCTTGGAGCATGGTGAGAAAGCACAGTAAGGCGGCGCAAATATAGGCTATATACAGCATGCAAAGTAGATCTGTATATATGAAGAGCTATTTTTTGTGTAAAGGAATCAATTAAAACCAGTACACAAATTGTGACATACTAAAAACTCAGCTCCAAAAGACATATACAAACTTTTATTTTTGCGAGGAACATATACAAACTATAACATTGTGATGCTATATTGTAGGCAGGGGACACTAAAAACAACAGTATAAACCGTACGTAAGTAAAGCAAGCCAAAAAGGGATAAAAGTGCTGAACTCAATACTGAATACACCTTTCCAGGTGCAGCATCAGAATTCAGAAAGCCTCTTTACGAGAAAGTGGCATTCTCTGAGGAAATAAATCAATGCGCCAGAGAAAAACACAACTCGAACAAGATTAAACTAGGCGTTGGTGCATCCCTGCGGTTAGTTTCAATTGCCCGATCTACATCCTGCGTGTCTGCTCTAATCTAGGCAATTTTGCACTAAAGCTCCCATGTCCGGCCCTCTTATTTTGCTAAAATGGAGTATTGATTTTCACTGAGAGTGACTCTAAGTTGCTGTGAACGGAAACTTCAGAAAGAAACAAATTGTTAAATAAATAATCAAAGCCCAAAGTCCTCACTCACCTCAGTTTCAGATCTGAAAACCACCGGTGTGTAGCACACCAAAACCTAGGATGCGGGACTTCCTCGCAGTACCACGGTAGCCAGAGCAATGGCTCGGCCAGCCACCAAAGAAACGGCCCCGAAAAAACCAAAGCCGCCGCCGCCGCCGCCGCGACGAGAGCGCGAACAGGAAGGAGCCCGGACGATGCTCGCCGCCGGAAACGGGGGAAATGGTGCGGCGTGGACGAGCAAGGCGAGATCTCCGGTGGCAAATGCGCGCGAGCTTCCGAGAGGAATCACCGCGGCAACGCAGCCTCTCTCTTGCCTCCGCTTCTTCTTTTTTCCTATCTCGGTTGGATTTGGGAGAGACGAGCACCGCAACGGTGCGGGACCTGAACGCCAAATGGTACCGGACGGATCAGGAATTTAATTGGCGGCGTTAGATGAACTAATTAAATGCTACGGCCGGAATTTACTAACGTCACATGGCTGCGTACACAGATCCCCGTCAATCTCTCAAAGGAATGGCGGATCCCGCCGCGGCAGCATACCTGGCCAAACGGGCCGGCCCGGCCCGGCACGGCCCGGCCCGCGGTAAACGTGCCTGCACCCACGGGCGGGAGGTTGCAGCCCAGGCACGGCACGAAGCCTAGCTGGGCCGGCACGCGGCACGCCCAGGCACGCCGGCCCGTTGTGGCACGCTGGCCCGCCTGGCGCGTTTTTTCCTCTGTACAGCGAAAAAAAGTCCAAAAGAGTATTATGTGGGATAAATCTAGAGTTTTATTAGCGCTTGCCTTATTAAAACCTTCCATCCCAAAGAAGTAAAAGAGTACAAGGCTACAAGCTATGCTCTAGAAATACTAAAAGATTAAAAGAAATATAAAGAATTTTTTTACAAAGACTACAACTGAACTAATTTGAATCGTTCATCCTTGCCCGGCAGCCGTGGCCAGCTCGTCTCTCTTGATGTGTGCTGCTCTGTGCCTAGTAAGGATGTTTACTGGGCCGTGGCAGGCAATGCGCAGCAGCTTACCGCATCTTTTGCACCGTGCTTTTAGCTGGGAGACTGTACCGTCCATAACTACTTCAGTATCGTAGTACTCCCAGATTCTGGAGCCTCTCCCATCCATGTTTGTATTGTGTGTGTAAAATGAGATGCAGTTTGAGTGTGAGAAATGAGAAGGGTGGGCATCCCTTTTTATAGCAAAAAAAATGGCACGTTAGGCACGTTAGGCATGCTAGGCATGTTAGGCACGTTAGAGTATTATGTGGGATAAATCTAGAGTTTTATTAGCGTCCACCTCATTAAAACCTTCCATCCCAAAGAAGTAAAAGAGTACAAGCCATGCTCTAGAAATACTAAAAGATTAAAAGATAGAGAAAGGAAAAAAAATTACAAATACTACAACTGACTAATGGGATCCTTTCAACCTTGCCCGCAGTCGAAGCCATAGCCGCCGCCTCGTCTGCCTTGACGTGTGCCGTCTTGTGCCTCATTAGGTGGCCGGTTCCAGCATACCTGTCACCATGCTTTGGCACGAGCAACTTCTTACCGCATTGTTTGCACTTTGCAAAAAGCTCGGTGAGACCATGGTCATCTGTAACTAATTCTTCATCGTAGTACCTCCAGATGGGAGTGATGGGAGCGCGTCTCAGAAGAACGTTTTGATTTGGATCAGCCATGTTTGTGTGTGGAAAATGAGATGGAGTTTGAGTGTGAGAAATGAGAAAGTGGGCATCCCTTTTTATAGCAAAAAGTTGGCACGTTAGGCACGTTAGGCACGTAAGGCAAGTTAGGCACCGCAACAATAATGCATAAAATAAAAATTGAGGCAATGTATCATCTGGGATAAATCTTGAGCTTTATTAGTGGCTGCCTCATTAAAACCTTTCATCCCTGGGAAGTAAAAGAGTACAAAGCCACTCTCTAGAATTACAAAAGGGAAAGAAAATTACAAAAAGATAAGAAAATTACAAAATAAAAAGAAAAGGACTACACTACAAGTCTTCAACTATTCTTCCGGGTCTTCTTCTTCAATGTTCATTTCTTCAAACATGGCTAGTAGTTCTGTGTTTTCTGCAGTGTGTTGCGCTCTCCTTCTTGATAGCTCCTCATCTTTCACGGACATCAGTGTTCTCACCATATCAGGGGTGAGACTAGTTCTTCTCTCCTCAATTATTCTTCCAGCAAGGCTGAAAGCAGACTCCGATGACACCGTAGAGACAGGCACCGATAACACATCACGTGCTAATATGGAAAGCACCGGAAATGTAAGCTTGTGTTCTTGCCACCACTGCAGTATGTTGAAGTCTTCCTCACTATCTAAATCGTACATGACTTTGTCACTGTTGAGGAACTTCGCTAACTCCCCGCCACCTTGAAGCACAGATGTTGATGTGGAAGAGCTTCCGGCGGTCGAGGAGGACGAAGAACCAAAGATCTTGCTCCATGCTCCTCTCTTTTTACCGGCAGTAGGTGCTGGTGGAGGTCGTTGCATTCGAACTCCGGCATATTTTTCCTCATACTTAGCAAAAACTTCAAAAAGCTTCTCATGAGCCTTATTGAAGTCATCAGTATAATCTAAACCTAGGGATGTAGATAGTACATTGAGTGCACTACGATACCCTTCAAGTTTAGCTCTAGGATCCAAGATAAATGCAAATGCATACAACAGTGGAATTTGTTGCCAATATTTTAAATACTTGGTTTTCATGTCAGCAACAACATTAAGTAATAATCCATCGCCTTCATATGCTTTCAGACGACCAGCAATGTCTAATAGGGTATGCACCATCAAAGGAGATGTCGGGTAATAAACCCCAAACAAAGTAATTGTTGCATCATAGAACAACTCAAGAAATGCAGTCAATGATGTAATAACATGCCAAGTTTCATTGCTAATTAGAGGTTCAACCCCATAATTTGCATTAATAAAACCATTGAACGGAACTCTATCTCGGATAACTGCCTTAAGCATCAGATATGTAGAGTTCCATCTAACAGGCATGTCTGAATTATACTTATGAGGAACGCAGCCTAGAGCAAGGCAATATCTCTTATAGTTTGTAATTCGTTGAGTTGAATGCGAAAAATAAGATATTGCAGTGCGTATGACTTCAACGTGTGGTTCACATAAATGTAACACACCTTTAGCAATAAGATTAATGATATGGCAAGCACAACGTTGATGCATTAAAAAGGATGCAGCATATACGGAGAATATAGGAGTCAGGGTATTCATTGCACTGGTGTTTGCTGAAGCATTATCCAAAGTTACTGCGAAAACCTTGTCGGCAAGATCAAAATCATTCACAACTTTGAGTACAGCTTCAGCAATGTTTGGACCACTATGTGATACATCAATTAATTCAAATCCTATGACTTTTTTTTGTAGATGCCAATGTTCGTTAACATAATGAGCTACCACACTAATGTAGTCTTGCTTTGCCCGACCAGTCCAGATATCAGATGTTAACGACACTGAAAAAGTGCACGTAGAAAATTCTTCTTTTATTTTCTCTTTACCAGTTTTGTATAGCTTTTTAATATCCCTACTTGTAGTTTGTCTAGAAACTGGTCTATAATTAGGATTATGACAAGTTTGAATATATTCTACGAAACCGTCAGATTCACCAAAGCCTAGTGGTAAATCATTAGAAGCAATAAGACGGCATAGACCTTCTCGCTGAACATTAGCATCGTAGGTGAAATTGCGTACCGTACCGTTAGGGTTGAAGGAGAGCTGAGTTTGCACAGCTGCTGAGCTCGACGCGCTCGTTGCATCCGCCTTGGCGTGGCCATCCACATGCCTCTTCAGGTGGCCGGTTCCTGCCTTGGCTTCTCCAGTATATTCCTTCTTGCACCTTTTGCACCTTGCACTCACCTTCCGGACACCGGCCACCACGGATATTTCTTCATCGAAATATTCCCACACTGCGGAGGTTCTACGACGACCTCTTTGCTTTACACCCATGGTGGTGGAGGAACCCGTCCCACTACTAGAATTGGTGTGACCTTCGGCTTTGGAAGTGGGATCGGTATGGGCTTCGAGAGTGGGATGATCGGTATAGGCATGTTGCTCGGGTGGGGGCATGGTATAGGCATGTTGCTCAGGTAGGGGCATGGGAGTGGGATCGGAGCTAGGATGGTACAGGCTATACTCCATATCCCCAAGACCGAAATCGGAGAGTGGGAAGCTAGTATTGTCATGGTCATCCATGTTTGAGTGTGAGAAATATGTGGGCTGGGCAGCCCTATTTATAGCAAAAAATTGACATTTTTCAGACAAATTGGACCCTCTAACGGTCAAAATTTCGAATATATGAATCTTAAAAAAAAACTACCCAAACCCTCTCCTAAACCTCTCTAAACCCACCCTAACCTCCCCCTAAACCCCTCCCAACGGCTACCCGCGCCGGCCTCCCAGCGCCTGGGCCCCGCTCCCCCTCCCCCCTGTCGGCCACTCGGCCTGTCCCCCTGCCCCACGCTCCCGCTCCCCCAATCCCCCACCCATCGACCGACCGAGCCCCCGCTCCCGCTCCCCCATCGATCGAGGCGGGCCTATCGGGCCGTGCCGCGTGCCGTGTCGTGCCACGTGCCGACCCGCGACTAGTCGTGCCGTGCCGGGCTGGCACGCGGACTGAGGATGGCGGCCCAAGCACGGCCCAATGCGTGTTGCGTGCCTGGCACGGCCTGATTAGCCCGTGCCGGGCCTGGCCCATCGCGTGCCGTGCCGCTGGGCCGGCCCGAAAAGCACGGCCCGTTTGGCCAGCTATACGCGGCAGTATTGTATGGTGCTATAGTACCGATGACTGCACGGTGTTACTGTGGAGGATCCCAATCTATACCATGCAAAGAAAGAAAAAAAAGGGGAGTGACTAACAAATAGACGTCTGATTTTTGCGGCGGCGCGTGTGCCGGCGTCTCTTTCCCAGGACGGCGCCAGAGGTGCCGTGGCTGGTCTCTCGTTCTTGGCTAGGGTTTCGGCCTTGCTAGGTTGCGTTAAGTCGGTGCAGGCTTCATGAGTTGATCGCCTGGTGTATATATTGCTTGCACGCCATGAGGTCATCCACTGCTTTGTTTGCGTACAGCTTTCCTGATGGTGCTTAGGGAACTTGGTTGTTGATCGGAGTTGAAGACAACTTTGGAGTTGTTCAAGCTTTTCTGTCCCGGCGCTGCCTGGTGCAGTGATCGGTTTTCTGTCCCGGTGTTGGTTGGCAACGACCGGTTCTCTTTACTGCAATTCTGGCTGTTTCATCGACGAGTTCTTGTAGTTCCATTCTCTGTCTATTCAGATCGCCGGGCGACTCCTCTCGAGGGTGATCGCCGGGCGCACGCCGGGAACAATGAAAATTTTAAGCTGGAACTGCCGGGGGCTTGGGAATGCCCCGGCAGTTCGTGCTTTGCTGGATGTCCAGCGAAGCTGTGGCCCGGACGTGGTGTTTTTGTCGGAGACTCACTTGGAGAGCTATCCGGCATAGTGCTTAAGAAGGAGGTTAAAGATGGACCAGAAGTTGGTGTGTGTTAGTGATGGGAGAAAAGGTGGACTCGCTTTGTTTTGAAAAAAGGAGGTAAAAATTCAGAAATTGGCCCTTGATCCAAATTTCATTGATGTAAAGGTAGAGGATGGCAGCAATAATGTGCGGAGGTTGACTGGAATGTACAGTGAATTTAAGTGGGAACATAAGTACAAAACATGGGAGCGTATGCGGCAGCTCCATCAGAATTATAGTCTCCCGTGGCTTCTAATTGGAGATCTCAACGAAATCCAATTGCTAAGTGAGAAGGATGGAGGAAATCCAAGACCACAACAGTACATGATGGCGTTTCAGTTAGCCATTGATGATTGTGAGTTAAGAGATATGGGGTTCTTGGGTGACCAATTTACATGGTATCGTGGACGCATCAGAGAAAGGTTAGACAGGGGTCTAATTAATAATACATGGAGCAGTATGCACCCACATGCGGCGCTACAGAATCTGGGTTATAATCATTCCGATCACAGACCGTTACTAGTGGATACAGAATACTATTCCTTGGTGGGTGGATCCGGCAATCAGGTCAAACGCTTCGAAGCAAGATGGGTTAGCGAAAGTGCTTTTAATGATTTGGTTGAGGAAACGTGGCAGCAGGTTGGATCCAACCCAAACCTTGTTATCTGTTCATGCTAAACTTAATCGCATGCACAATATGTTTCACGATTGGGATCAAAGGGTTCTCAAGAAGCCTAAGAAAAGGTTGAGAAAGGCACAAAGAGATTTGGAAAAGATAATGACTGGCCCTATGAATGATGAGACAAAGGAGAAGAGAAAGGAGCTATCTGAACTGATAGAGTTTTTGTTAGAACTTGAGGAAATCCACTATATGCAGCGGTCGAGATCTAACTGGCTTCAGTTTGGTGATCGAAATACCGGGTTTTTTCAGGCATATGCATCAGCGCGGAGAAAGAAAAACTATATTAAGAAATTGAACGATGGAGATGGTAATGTTGTGAAAGGTACGGCGCCTCTCAGCCAACATATTCATAATTACTTTAGTAATTTGTTCAGTTCAGAAGTTCAGTAGGTAGACCCTGAGATTATGCAGAAAGTTTAGACTAAAGTGACTAATCAGATGAATGATTTCCTGATTGCACCATATACTCATGATGATGTTCGTAAGGCCGTGTTTAGTATTGGTGATTTAAAAGCACCAGGGCCAGATGGCCTACATGCGCTTTTCTTTAAAAAATATTGGCATGTACTCGGTGATGCTATTTCACAGGAGGTATTGTTTGCTTTAAACAACCGCCAGATTCCCGCTGATTGGAACGATACTTCCATCGTTCTTATTCCCAAAGTAGACACGCCTGAATTTATTACTCAGTACAGACCTATCAGTCTATGCAATGTCCTGTACAAAATTATATCAAAGATGTTACCTATGAGATTGAAAAGCATTTTGCCAGAGATTATTTCTCCCACTCAGAGTGCGTTTGTCCCCGGCAGAATGATAACAGATAATGTACTGATTGCCTATGAATGTGTTCATAAGATCAAAAATAAAAGAGTGGGGCAGACAGGCCTGTGTGCAGTAAAGCTGGATATGCATAAGGCATATGATCGAGTGGAGTGGATATTTTTGCGGAGCATGATGCAGAAACTTGGTTTTCATGAACAGTGGATTGAAATGATTATGGCATGTGTCAGTTCTGTAAAATACACGGTGAGATTTAATTCCCAAGAAACAGAACTATTCACTCCAACGAGGGGTATTCGGCAAGGGGACCCTCTCTCCCCTTATTTGTTCCTTATTTGTGCAGAAGGGCTTTCTAGTATGTTGCAGTATGAAGAAGAAGTTGGTGGCATGGATGGGATTAGAGTGTGCAGGAATGCACCGTCAGTTTCACACCTTTTATTTGCTGATGATTCTCTAATACTCATGAAAGCAGACGTGTTAAATGCAACTTCCTTACAGCAAACACTAGATACCTACTGTCAGAGTTCAGGACAGATGGTGAGTTTGGCTAAGTCAAGCATATTCTTTAGTCCTAATACTACTGTGGTCTCAAGAGCAGAGATCTGTCAAATTTTGCATATTGATACTGAAGCACTTTCAGACAAGTACCTTGGCCTCCCAGCTTTAGTGGGAGCCGACAGAAGTGATTGCTTCATGCATTTTGTAGAGAGAATCAAAATCAGGTTAATGGGTTGGATGGAAAAAATCCTTTCTACTGGAGGAAAGGAGATCTTATTGAAAGCAGTGGCCCAAGCCATACCTGTTTATGCCATGTCTGTGTTTAGTTTACCTAAAGGGATTTGTAAAGAGATCACAGATATTATTGCGCAATTTTGGTGGGGTGATGATGCAGATAACAAAAGAATGCATTGGATGGCTTGGTGGAAGCTTTGTGTTCCTAAAAGTGAAGGAGGTATGGGGTTCCGGGACCTATACTCTTTTAATCTAGCAATGCTTGCGAAACAATGCTGGAGGCTGATAACTGAACCAGAATCTTTGGTGGCGAGAGTGCTTAAAGCAAAGTATTACCCAAATGGGTCTCTACTGGAGGCAACACCAAAGAATGGCTCCTCGTTTACTTGGCCAAGTATTCTAAAAGGGCTTGACACCTTCAAAAAAGGTTATATATGGAGAATTGGAACTGGAGAGAAGGTAAACATTTGGAGAGACCCATGGATTCCATCTAGTGCGGACAGAATGATAATCACTCCAAGAGGTCAAACAACCATTACGAGAGTATGTGAATTAATTGATCCGGTTAATGGGTCATGGGATGAAGCCTTGATTACAGAGTTGTTTAATCCGGTGGATGTTCGCAGAATACTTCAGATTCCATTACATTTGCAAGGTTTTGATGACTTTATTGCTTGGCACCCGAATAGAACAGGAACGTTTTCCGTCGGAAGTGCTTATCATATGCAATGGATGCATAGGTTTCGTGGGCATGCAACGATGGAGGGACACCCTGGTGGGTCTACCCCATTGGCAGTCTGGAAAACGCTATGGAAGCTTCAAGTGCCACGTAAAGTTTAGATTTTTGGATGGAGAATATTGCGAGGAATAATTCCGCTTCGAGCTATACTTGCTAATAGACATATAGGCTCAAATGGGGCTTGTGCAATTTGTAACCAGGGAGCGGAGGACATCCGACACCTGCTTTTCCAGTGCACTAATGCGAGGGAGTTATGGAGTAGACTGGGTGTGACACATATTATTGACCAAGCAATTCAAGTGGATAGATCTGGTTCGGCGATATTTGAATTTATACTGTCTTTATCGGACCAGCAGCTCGCGGTTCATCAAGAGTTGAATTTTAAACAAGTTATAATTGTTGGAGGGTGGTATCTATGGTGGATACGGAGACGTGTGACACATAATGAAGCAATTCCGTCAGCATGGAAGTGGCCGCTCTCTGTACTATCTATTTCAAGTAACCATCCAGAGAGCTTCGGCTATGACAAGGAACATAAATGAAGCAAAATGGTCTAAGCCCGATCCTCGATTTATTAAACTCAATGTGGATGCAGCGTTCTATCCTGATGAAGGTGTAGGGGCTACAGCAGCGATTATACGAGATGATAGAGGTAATTTATTGGAGCTCAATGCGAATTCATTCCTTTTGCAGCGGATATAATTACTACTGAAGCTTTGGCCATGCGAGATGGTCTTGTGTTTGCGAACGCCCTCGGATGTAATCGAGTGGAAGCGGAATCAGATTCTCTGTAGGCCATCAATTTTTGCAATGGTCAAGCAACTTGGTGGGACGCTGCGGCGGCCATTTTCACAGAATGTCTAGACACTAGTAATTCGATTGGGAAGGTCATTTTTAAGCATTGTTATCGATCTTGTAATCAAGCGGCTCATGTGCTAGCTCATTTTTGTTATTGTAATAAGACTTCTTTTAGTTGGTTGGACGAGCCTCCTGACATTGTTATCAGCAAGCTCGTAGATGATGTAAACCTATTTTGAGTTTCAATAAAGCTAGCCATGATGGTCTTCCCTAAAAAAAACAGACGTCTGATTTTCATTTGGGCTCAGGTCGGTTTTTTTTTTTGCTTTTTGTCGTGTTGCCATCATCAGTCATTGATTCTAATCTGCTTTTGTCACGTGTGCATCCGTCTGTCTCTAACGGTGTCACAGTCGAACAGTAGTGCCGGGTCTGGAACAAAGCAAGCCGGTGGAAAAACGAGTCCAATCAACCGAGGCCCCAATGAGAAGGCATCCCATCCTTCGCCCTGTATGGGGGCTTGCTGGCCCCTGTGTAAATGGATGCAGAGAGGGGAAAAAAGGGTTGAACGCTAAAGTCTGAATATGACTGGTCCTAGTATCTTCAGAAAGGAATCCCATAGAAAATATCTGCTGCACTTTAGAAGTGTCTGCTTTCTTCTAATGGACAGCAAATCCGGACATAAAAAAGACATATAATTGAATTGAAAGACTAGTGCACAATGTAGATACTAGTCTTGTCAATTTGACAAACTTACAGGAAAAGGCACACAAAATTCATAAATAACCCAAAGGTCATGTTTCACACAAACAGACCGGTGGCACATAACTCTTAGTATAACTGAATATCCCAAAAAACAACTAGACTGAAGGCGTATGAATTTTGTGTACTAGAACGAACATCCATTACAAACGCAAGACTGAAGACTGAAGGCATAAGAATTTTGTGTGCACTAAAACAGCTAGACATCGTCAAAAAGAAGTGATAAGCTATTCCTCTCTTGAAGTCGGCCCTTATAAGTTAGAACGAACATCCATCCCAACTTTAAAAATAGATACGTGCAGTGTCATAACATGAATTGATGTGTCATTTCACCAATAGCCAGTGCAACCGCCCCACTGATGGGATTGTTGAGCTCAGAAACGGTTTCCTTGAGGATTTTCTGCAACACAAAAGCAAATAAAAAGGTATATTGTAACCAACATCAGAACAACAGAAAAGATGACAAAAAGAATCATCTAATGAATGGGGAAAAAAAGATTGTTCCATTACAAACGCAATATAGAGGGGCTACTCACATGTTTCTTTGAACAAATCAATCACGACAACCAAACATATGGCAAAAAGCATCTGCAGAAACACAACCAAAAGTATAAAAGCAATAAACATGTCATAACCGAACTCTTGACCAAGTGACTTCAACCCATTTTTTAAAAAAAAATCCTATCTTTGCTAATAAGGAATCACGAAGTGACTAAAATGTTGTAGTTATATAAACTGAATACCTCCCTGCGGAGAGAACGCCCCTAATACTTAGCAGCTCCGACTAAAAATTAGTATCATTTCTGAGCCTTGACAAAAAACATTGAACATGATATGCCAGCATGCAGTTAAAAAATACATGGGTTTTCAAGCTCCATATTGCTGACATTGTATGTCTTATGCGTGCAAGGTCCAAAACTAATTAGAGTTCATAGATGGAAGGGTAAACAAATAAGGGTCCGTACAATCAAAGCAAATGCGAGCGCAAAAAGAACGAGAAGGATTCATACGTTGACATTTTGTGTTTGGACAGAGACTAATGAGAGTGCCAGTTATTGAACTAGTAATGAAAAGCATGAAGCTGGGATGGCATGAACATTGAAAAGAATAGACAAATAAGAACTAAAGAGTTAGAAGTGATGGAAGACAAGGAAGACTAAAGAATGAGAAGACAAACATGATCTAGAAAGAATTAGACAGATAACACCCCAAATTGAACAACTAAAGCATGTACAACTGATGGCAGAATTCTTAGGGAAAACATTATCTTGTTATTCTTAGAGAACAGAAATGTGGATAACTCCAAGCATAAAAAAGTAAAGAAATGTGGATAACTCCATTTCATTGCAAAGGACAAATGGAAACAAAGCATGTACTACTGAAGACTGAATTTCCTAAGACAAACATTATCTTGTTCTTATTTAAAACAGAAATGTGGATAACTCCAAGCATAAAAAAGGAAAGAAATGAAGAAAGAAAGAGCGAAAACTGAAGAAAGAGACAAATGACTGAAGAAAAAGAGACTGATAAAGAAACTAATAAAGGTTGAAGTTCAAGAAATAAAAAAAATGAAACGATGAGTGTATGACGAGACAAAAAAAAACTGAGAAACTGATTGACTGATGAATGACTGAATACGACTCCTATTCCCCTCGCCACCTCAATATGAGGCTGACGACAACAAGCACAGAGTGACTGAAGAAGAGACGGAGAAAACACTGATGAGTAGACACAAAGACTGAGAATAAACTGATAACACCCCAAACTGAAAAATTAGATTTGAAAACAGAAAAACTAAACTGAGACAAGACTGGAAAATGAACAAAAAACCGAACTAAACTGATAACACACCAAACTGAACAATTAGAACTGTGAAATTTCTTAGAACTAACTGAACTGATAACACAAAGGAGGATAAAAGGGGGACTAAAAAATCATGACCAGATACTGGAAAAATGATCTAATAAAAAATAGACTGAAAATTATAATGACGAATCATATTAAACATTGTAAAATGGTGACTGATGACTAAGGAACTGTATTAATGCTCAGAAAATGATCTACTAAAACAAAAATGACGGAATCTAAACAAAAAATAAATACTGAATTGAATCTAAACATTTCATTTGAATGCTGAGGTACTGAAGTATTGCTGAGATGACTAAACATTTCATCTAAAAATCACTCATAACTAAAGAACTGAAGAAATGCAGAGAAGATGATCTAATAAAACAACTACCCCGTAATAGAAGGGGTAATTGGGCATCTAAAAAAATGGAAAACATGGGTGAAACACATTGCAGCTGCTGCTGCAAAAAGAACCTCTATTCCTGTGAAAAATCCTACCCCATATGGTTCTTCAAGGGGCATATATTATGTGGTTCACCATTTTTATTTTGTCAGCCGTGAACGCAGAAGGATGGTAATCACACGCAGAACAGAGGAGGAACACAAATCAGGTTCATCCATGAGCCTGAATCAGACCAAAATCATCACGGCCTGCTTAACCTCGGGCCTGGGAAGGATGCATATGCCATTACAAACATCAATTCCTCCCAGAAAAGCGCAGAGAGAAACCCCCCCGCCCAAATCAGAGGTACTGAACAAAAAAACAGATTCATGACATTGCCCCCAGCTACCTAGGTTGTGCTATGCGGTGGCATGAAATTTCTAACCCTCCGCGGATAAACAACGATCCTACGAAATGAATTTGAGATCGACGACCATGACCACAACGACTGAGCATGGATATACAAAGAAGATAGGGGAAAAAGACAGAGGAGGAGAATACCTTCCGCCCGACGGCGCCGCCAACTGCTACCTCCCCCGCCGACGGGTGGTTACTGATGGCAAGCCTGGCGGGGGGAGCTCCGTTGACCTCCTCTCCATACCACACCTTCTCTCCTAGCAGGCGGGTCGAGGAGCAAAACCCATGTGGCGACCCGGAACAATGAATGAAAAGAAAACCCAACAAAAAAAGGCCCCTGAAGCGAGCGCGCGGAACATGCGAACGAGACCTTTGAGCCACTGAGATTCGTGCAGATCAGACGGCCACAAAAACGACCTGAAGCGAAATTGAAAACAGACGTATGAAATTTAGTAAAAGTGAAAAGAAATCCCAATCTATACTAGTAGAATTAATGTTTCGCACGCAGCCATTAATGCAAAAAACAATTTAAATTTAGAAGCGGAGCGTCGAATCAATTTAAAAATCAAGCCATTAATACAATTATTAATTAGTTTAATTACGTGTGTAAGTAATTAGCATGTTGATTTTTTTAGGATGCTTGTGATGTTAGGGCACCTCAAACGCGGACCTCTACACAGTATTTGTCCATGGATCGGTCTGGAATGGTGTCCGGACACAGATTTGGAATCCGGTCATCCATTCGTATCTCCCAAATGTCTACCTCAATTAACACGTAACGGAGGATTCACAAACTATTGTTTGAAGGACCGAGCCTTCTGATTTGTTTTTAGTTGATGTGTTAGCAAACGATGTATCCTTAATTACGCATGAAATAAAACCACCATGATGACATTCCCTAAAAAATCATGCAGTTAAAAAAAGGGAAAGTTGTAACTGCGCTGCCATGTAGCTATACCTCTTATCTAGACCATCCATTTTTCCATCAAGATTCGCTTGTACAAACTTGTTTTTGTTTCTCCCAAATAAGAAAACATTTAAACCTGAAACTTTGCAGGTCAACATCACACAAGACTAGCATGTGCAGATTTTTTCTTTACGAATAGAAATATATAAAATGATAAAAACTCATTCAAAAAATTTAATTTGATAATTTTCTTTTGCATCAAAAAATCAGAAACATTTTATTCATAGTGGTACTACCTCCGTCAGAGTTTACTTGTCCCCCTGGTATTTTGGGTGATATGCACATTAACATTTTGCTAGTCAAATATGTGGTCCAAGTTTGACCCAAATTACGATGAGGACTAACAAATCCGGATGGAGGTAGTACTTGTATGGCGTTGACCTAAAAGATTTCAAGGTCAAATGTTCTCTTGTTTGAAAGAAACAAAAAAGAGAAATTACTATGTAAAGACAACATAGATCTTGACGCGTAACTGAATGGCCTAGAAGGTGTAGCTACATAGGGGTGTAGAAAATCCATACTAAAAAAGAGGAATTTCTTTCCATTAATATATGCCATGCCTGAACCACGATCATGCATTAATTAACAACTTTAATATCTTTATAGAAATCAACATATGCTAACGGGTTGACCTGACAATTTTGATACCCATTACAATAGCATGATCTAGACATGACCCGACGACCATGAAGCATGGAGCCTAGGCACCATGGTGCCCCAATACATATCTCGTCCATTGCTAGCTTCCCATACAGATGCCATTAATTTATGCCTGAAAGAAAAATAAATAAATAAGCACAAAAGAAGACATCATTTGGTGATAACAACTATGCGAACATATAATCAATATAACAAAAAAGATAGAAGGCCATCATCATAGAGAAATAACTATGTACTGATATTCTCCAGCACTGACCGATTTTGTCCATCTTTTTACACTATCCTTTCACAAGCTTAAATAGGATTAATTTGGTTGTGTAGAATACAAAAGCAGAAGACGTAAATCCAAATTCAAAATCATTGCACGGTGTAGTAGTACATCTATATCCTGCTGTAAATCCAAATTGGGATGTCAGCTGGGATACTTCCCTTTCACCTATATGGGTCTCCTCCTGAGAATTAATAAGCTCAAAATAATGACATGATGCGGAGAATTGAGAGTTTGTCAGTTGTTCCACTCTTCTTTCATATGATGGAAGACTACAACTAATCAAGTCTGTCTTTTCTTCCCTTCGTACTTATTTCATTTGTTGCTTTGCTCTACCTGTGATTGCAGTGGATCAGGTCAACAAATACCTAAGGCTTTGTTAATGGAGGAAATTTGGCTCCGAAGATATTGGTCCGGCTCATATTGATTGGAACATAGTTTGTAAACACAAGGCATGGTGGTCTGGGAGTTTTAGAAATTGCTACCCAAAACAAAGCTCTACTTATGAAGAGCCTACACAAATTCTACAACAAAGAAGACATGCCTTAGGTCTGTCTGATCTGGGAAACATGTTATTCAACTGCACCACCCCATGGAAGAAATGATGGTTCGTTTTGGTGGAAAGCTCACTTGAAATTAATTCTAGTTTACAAGGAGGACGCAATTTGCACTGTAGGAATGGGTCAATCTGTCATGTTCTGGGATCATAAATGGATAGGAAGACCATTAGCACAATAATTCCCAGAAATTTACTCTTTTGTCAAAAAACAACAATGTCTCTCTGGCCAATGTGTTGGTCACTCGAAATTTTGGCTAAAAAATCCACAGACCTCTGTCAAATCAGGCATTTCTGCAATTCAATGTGCTTGATGATGATTTCCCAAGTTAACCCATCCTCACCTATAGACACCTGGTCCAACAAATGGAAGGCTCGAAACTTCTCTCCCAACAATATATATATATAAGAATATGATGGGGCAATCAGAAGCATGCTTCCTTTTCAAATGGTTATGGAAATGTGCTAGCAGAATTAGACATAAAATATTCTTTTGGGTTGCCATACATGACATAATTAATACCAGAGGCTGCTCAAAGGTAGATCCTTCCCGATGGAAGCTTATGCTTGACTGTTATGGAATGAATCTTCTAAAGAATCTACCTTGCATCTCCTGTGGGACTGTACCTTTGCTCAATCTTGCTGGGAGTCTATTGCCCCCAAACAGACACAGAGGCATTTCTTTCTTTGATGAAGTGGTGTTTTTGCATCAAGCTCTTCCCAAGATAGTTGTCGGGACATTGTAATTGTGGGATGTTGGAACATTTGGATGCAAAGGAATGAAAAGATTTTCTAGAATGAAGTTCCAGGACTAATCTCTTAGAGACATAGATTGGAACAAGATCTTCTCCCGCTTAAGCGTAGAACGAAAGCAAAGAATATAGACTACCTTGATCAATGGATTGCATCCCTGATTTGATTTCTGCTAGTTATCTTCTGTTATTGGTCATGCTAGAAAAACTAGAGTGGGATGTAGGGTTTTGTTCCATTTTATGTAAATAACTTTATTTTATTGATTACTAGAAAATTGTTCTATGGTTACGCGGTAAAAAACGGTTATATAGTATCAAGTGGAAGAAGTAAGACTGATGGCGTATGTACCCTAGCTCGAAACTCTCGTTTCACCTTCCACTCAGGTCGTCCACCACCTGTAGATGGGTAATATTCTCCTTTGTTCCTACCAGCACATAGAAGAAAAAACAATGATAGTTGGCCAAGTATATAAAATAATAATCTGAAATCAAAAGAAACCTACATACAAGGTACGTACCAATGCGCGAGAGAGCAGCATGTTAAGATATGACATATAAGGCTACGGGGGCCTTGTGCACGGCCCTTTCTGCTGCACCGATCAATAGCTCATGACCAGGTGCGACTACCGATGTTGTATTGTGCAAAACAGTGCTTGATCAGACGGTAGTAGACAATAGTATTGGCCTCGACGGTAGGAAATGCCTTGGAAGATAGACAAATGTTCCTTGGTCCCATGAAGATAGCGTTTTCTCCAATGTCTGTTACCGGAATAATTTTCCCAAGACAAGGTCGGCAAGCTTATAGACCGTTATACGGGATAGGTCATCGTCGTTGTGGCTAACCACTAAGATCTCCGAGCCATGCTCTACCAGATAGCACAAGTAGAGGTGGTGTTTCTCTTCGGGGCATGTGAAGATCAGTTTTGGTGTGGCTTGATGGTGGTGTGCCGCGTCCATCTCGAAAATCATTGGTGCACCGGTCACATTGATTGCTAGAACATCAACCACGTATAGCTTGCCGTGTAATGAAACCGGATACGACTGTTGGAAATATGCCCTAGAGGCAATAATAAATTGGTTATTATCATATTTTCTTGTTCATGATAAATGTTTATTATTCATGCTAGAATTTTATTGACCGATGGTACGTCTCCAACGTATCTATAATTTTTGATTGTTCCATGCTATTATAGTATCAATCTTGGATGTTTTATATGCAATTATATGCCATTATATATCATTTTTTGGGACTAACCTATTAACCCAGTGTCCAGTGCCAGTTGCTGTTTTCTGCTTGTTTTTGCCTTTTCAGAAAATCATTATCAAAAAGTGTCCAAACAAGAAAAAAAAATTGGATTAATTTTTTCTGGACCAGAAGAGACCCACGAAGCTTCGGGAGAAGACCAGAAGAGCCACGAGGAGGCGGCAAGCCTGGAGGGCGCGCCCAGGGGGTAGGGCACGCCCCCCAGGCTTGTGGGCCCCTCGTGGCACCTCTTGACCTAATTCCAGCGCTATAAATTCCCAATTATTCCAAAACCAACAGAGAGACAGAAGAGAAAACCTTTCCGCCGCCGCAAGCCTCTGTTCTTCCGCAATCCCATCTGGAGGCCTTTTCCGGTACTCTGCCGGAGGGGGAATCGATCACGGAGGGCTTCTTCATCAACCTTGATGCCCTTCCGATGATGTGTGAGTAGTTTACCACAGACTTACGGGTCCATAGCTAGTAGCTAGATGGCTTCATCTCTCTCTTTGATCTTCAATACCATGTTCTCCTCGATGTTCTTGGAGTTCTATCCGATGTAATCTTCTTTTGCTGTGTGTTTGTTGGGATCCGATGAATTGTGAGTTTATGATCAGATTATTCATGAGAAATATTTGAGTCTTCTCTGAACTCTTTTATGCATGATTATTATAGCTTTGTATTTCTCTCCGATCTATCGATTTGGTTTGGCCTACTAGATTGATTTATCTTGCAATGGGAGAGGTGCTTTGTGATGGGTTCAATCTTGCGGTGCTCAATCCCAGTGACAGAAGGGGACATGACACGTATTTGTATTGTTGCCATTAAGGATAAAAATATGGGGTTTAATCATATTGCTTGAGTTTACTTTGTCTACATCATGTCATCTTGCTTAAGGCGTTACTCTGTTTTATACTTAATACCCTAGATGCATGCTGGATAGCGGTCGATGGGTGGAGTAATAGTAGTAGATGCAGGCAGGAGTCGGTCTACTTGTCTCGGACGTGATGCCTATATACATGATCATTGCCATGAATCCGTCATAATTATTTGCTTTTCTATCAATTGCCCAACAGTAATTTGTTTACCCACCGTATGCTATTTGTTCGAGAGAGAAGCCTCTAGTGAAAACTATGGCCCCCGGGTCTACTTTATCATATATAAAAAACCTAAAAATACCTTGATGCAATCTATTTACTTTTATTTTATTTAGTATTTTAGTTTATCTATTTATCTCTATAAGATTTAATCCTTGCAAATAACCGCTAAGAGGATTGACAACCCTCTTATTTGCATTGGGTGCAAGTGTTTGCTCTTGTGTGTGCAGGTGCGCTTAACGGAATTTTGCTTGGTTCTCCTACTGGATTGATAACCTTGGTTCTTAACCGAGGGAAATACTTATCTCTACTGTACTGCATCATCCTCTCCTCTTCGGGGAAATACCAACGCAGACTACAAGTAGCAACCGGAAACTTAAATACATGTGTGAATACATAGACAACACCGTGTCCCTAGTGAGCCTCTACTAGACTAGCTCATTGATCAAAGATGGTTAAGGTTTCCTAACCATAGACATGAGTTGTCATTTGATAACGGGATCACATCATTACATCATTAGGAGAATGATGTGATGGACAAGACCCAACCGTAAGCTTAGCGTCAGATCGTTTAGTTATTTGCTACAGCTTTCTTCATGTCAAGTATCTGTTCCTTAGACCATGAGATCATGTCACTCTCGGATACCAGAGGAATGCCTTGTGTGCTATCAAACGTCACTTCGTAACTGGGTGATCATAAAGGTGCTCTACAGGTATCTCCGACGGTGTCTGTTGGGTTGCATGGATCGAGACTGGGATTTGTCGCTCCGTATGACGGAGAGATATCTCTGGGCCCTCTCGGTAATACAACGTCATAAAGAGCTTGCAAGCAATGTGTCTAATGAGTTAGTCACGGGATCTTGTATTACAGAACGAGTAAAGAGACTTGCCGGTAACGAGATTGAACTAGGTATGGAGATACCGACGATCGAATCTCGGGCAAGTAACATATCGCCGGACAAAGGAAATTGCATACGGGATTAATTGAATCCTCGACATCGTGGTTCAACCGATAAAGATCTTCGTTGAATATGTAGTAATCAATATGGGCATCTGATACGTCTCCAACGTATCTATAATTTTTGATTGTTCCATGCTATTATAGTATCAATCTTGGATGTTTTATATGCAATTATATGCCATTATATATCATTTTTTGGGACTAACCTATTAACCCAGTGCCCAGTGCCAGTTGCTGTTTTCTGCTTGTTTTTTCCTTTTCAGAAAATCATTATCAAAAAGTGTCCAAACGAGAAAAAAAACTTTGGATTAATTTTTTTGGACCAGAAGAGACCCACGAAGCTTCGGGAGAAGACCAGAAGATCCACGAGGAGGCGGCAAGCCTAGAGGGCGTGCCCAGGGCGGTAGGGCACGCCCCCATGCTTGTGGGCCCCTCGTGGCACCTCTTGACCTAATTCCAGCGCTATAAATTCTAAAATATTCCAAAACCAATAGGGAGACAGAAGAGAAAACCTTTCCACCGCCGCAAGCCTCTGTTCTTCCGCGATCCCATCTGGAGGCCTTTTCCGGTACTCTGCCAGAGGGGGAATCGATCACGGAGGGCTTCTTCATCAACCTTGCTGCCCTTCCGATGATGTGTGAGTAGTTTACCACAGACCTACAGGTCCATAGCTAATAGCTAGATGGCGTCTTCTCTATCTTTGATCTTCAATACCATGTTCTCCTCGATGTTCTTGGAGTTCTATCCGATGTAATCTTCTTTTGAGGTGTGTTTGTTGGGATCCGATGAATTGTGAGTTTATGATCAGATTATTCATGAGAAATATTTGAGTCTTCTCTGAACTCTTTTATGCATGATTATTATAGCTTTGTATTTCTCTCCGATCTATCGATTTGGTTTGGCCTACTAGATTGATTTGTCTTGCAATGAGAGAGGTGCTTTGTGATGGGTTCAATCTTGCGGTGCTCAATCCCAGTGACAGAAGGGGACATGACACGTATTTGTATTGTTGCCATTAAGGATAAAAAGATGGGGTTTAATCATATTGCTTGAGTTTACTTTGTCTACATCATGTCATCTTGCTTAAGGCGTTACTCTGTTTCATACTTAATACCCTAGATGCATGCTGGATAGTGGTCGATGGGTGGAGTAATAGTAGTAGATGCAGGCAGGAGTCGGTCTACTTGTCTCGGACATGATGCATATATACATGATCATTGCCATGAATCTGTCATAATTATTTGCTTTTCTATCAGTAATTTGTTTACCCACCGTATGCTATGTGTTCGAGAGAGAAGCCTCTAGTGAAAACTATGGTCCCCGGGTCTACTTTATCATATATAAAAAACCTAAAAATACCTAGCTGAAATTTATTTACTTTTATTTTAATTAGTATTTTAGTTTATCTATTTATCTCTATAAGATTTAATCCTTGCAAATAACCGCTAAGAGGATTGACAACCCTCTTATTTGCATTGGGTGCAATTGTTTGCTCTTGTGTGTGCAGGTGCGCTTAACGGAATTTTGCTTGGTTCTCCTACTGGATTGATAACCTTGATTCTTAACCGAGGGAAATACTTATCTCTACTGTACTGCATCATCCTCTCCTCTTCGAGGAAATACCAACGCAGACTACAAGTAGCAGGAAGAATTTCTGGCGCCGTTGCCGGGGAGATATCATCAAATTACCAAGTACCTTCGCACAAACTATCATCCACTTGCATTTATTTTATTTGCCTTTTATTTGCATTTGCCTCTCGTTTTCATCTCCCCCACTTCTATTTTTTTTTTACAAAAACACAAAAATATTTTTATTTGCCTGTTTGCTTCACCATTATGGCTAGTTCTTCGCTTGTTACTATTACCCTAGAAAATTAAGTGCTTAATTTTAAACAAAGAGGAGGAGAAAATTTAATAGATGCTTGGTATAGGATTTGCGATGCTCAAAATAGATCAACTCGTAAGCAATCCACTATCGTTCTTCTTCGAAATTTTTATGTGGGAATTACTACTTGGTATAGATTTGTGCTTGACAATATTACCCGAGGGAACTTCTTGATGTGTCCCACTTTGGATGCTTTCAATGCTATGGGAAATTTAGTGGGTTCACCCCCTATCATTATTAATGAAACGGCATTGACTTTGGAACATGTTATGCAAAGGCTAGAAGCTATTGAAAATAAGATGCCCACTATTGAACATCTCGAAAATTTAGATAAAAAGATCCATAATCATATCACTCAATTTGGTTCTAAGGTGGGAATTGCTTTGAAAACTTTAAAGGAAAAGGAACCAATAATTATTGAAAGGATAGAACAAAGCCCCGCTAGAATTGATAAGTTGGAAGAAATTATCAACAACTTAGGTTCCGCTTTTTCCTGCGCTAAAAACATTGATAGGACTCCCCCTAATAAAAATTGCAAGTTTATATATATTCCCAAGGTTAAGGGTGCTACTTCTAGTAAAGGGAGCGAGGATCTTAAAATGATTAGCGTGCATCCCAATTTCATTGATATAATCAAAGAACCTATCCATAAGAGCAAAATTCTTGATTTTGTGCCTAGAAGTGTGATGATGAGAAACTCTTATGTTAAATCTACTAGAAAAATTGGATGTGTAATTGAGGAGTTGGAGATGAAGGATGACAACACTTGAAACTATGCATTATGCCTAGCTAGGGGCATAAAACAATAGTAGTGCTGTTGATTATGTTACTAAGTTGGTAGAAGCTATTCCAACTAGTAGTGCTGATCACAACACATCTATTAAAATGCTTAAAGAAGTTATCTTTCTGAGGTTTGGAGTCCCTAGATATTTGATGACTGATGGTGGTTCACATTTTATTCATGGTGCATTTCGTAAACTTCTAGCTAAATATGATGTCAACCATAGAATTGCATCGCCCTATCATCCTCAGTCTAGTGGTCAAGTTGAATTGAGCAATAGAGAAATAAAGTTAATCTTGCAAAAGACTGTTAATAGATCCAGAAAGAATTGGTCAAAGAAACTTGATGGTGCATTATGGGCTTATAGAACTGCTTATAAAAATCCTATGGGTATGTCTCCATATAAAATGGTCTATGGGAAGGAATGTCACTTACCTCTGGAATTGGAACATAAAGCTTATTGGGAAATTAAAGAACTTAACTATGATTTCAAACTTGCCAGTGAAAAGAGGTTATTTGATATTAGTTCCCTAGATGAATGGAGAACACGAACCTATGAAAATGCCAAGTTCTTTAAAGAAAAAGTCAAAAGATGGCATGACAAAAGAATTCAAAGGCGAGAATTTAAGGTCGGTGAACAAGTTCTGTTATACAATTCTCGTTTCAGATTCTTTGCAGGAAAACTTCTCTCTAAATGGGAAAGACCTTATATCATCGAAGAAGTTTATCGCTCCGGAGCTGTCAAGATTAACAATGCCGAGGGCACACATCCAAGGGTGGTTAATGGGCAAAGAATTAAACATTATATCTCAGGTACGCCCATTAATGTCGAAACTAATATTATTCAAACAATGACACCGGAGGAACACATAAAAGAGACCTTCCGGAACGCTCCAAAACCCTGAAAAGGAGTAGGTATGTGATACGGTAAGTAAACCGACTCCAAAAGTTCCATAAAAGTACTTTTTTTGTTTTAGAATATATGAAAAATTAGGAAAATAATAAACAATCAAGAAAGTGCACGAGGGAGCGACGAGCTCAGGGGGCGCGCCCACCCCCCTGGGGCGCGCCGTGTGAGCTCGTGACTCCCCCGTGGACTTTCCCGACTCCATTTTCTCCCAGATTACTTGTCCTGCATGAAAAAAATTCATTATATATACTCCTCGCTGTTTTGACCACCGTATCACAAGTTTCTCCTCTGTTCTTGTTTCGGGCTGTTTTCTATTAGATTTTCAAGGCCAAGTATCATGTCTTCTTCTTCCTCCAACAACGTGGGAGATGATGCTTGGTTGCTGCAGATGGAACTCAAGAGAGAAGAGGAGGAGGAGGTCACCATGGAAGAAGATGAGGGGGATTCGCTGGAAGTTCATCCTCCAGCCTCCGAGAGGGGTACCCTTGCCGGCATCTCCACTACTCCAAACCGTCATCAAGCCATGAGGACGACACTGAGCCATGGAAGTCAAGAGGTACAAGAGGGACCTGCTCCTAGGAGGCCCCTACACAGGTTACATAGGAATAATTTTCATAATTTGGTTTACAGTTATGGAATTGAGAATACTCCTCGTATGCACATACCTTCCAATTGGGACATATCTCATCCAAGTGAAAGTGATGCAGGAAAGAATGCTTGGGGGCCAGAGAATAAGCACATTATGGTTGAAGTCCAAAATAATGCGGAGATGATCCAGCATGTGCTCCAAGAAATACAGAGTTTGAGGGAGATCCTGATTAACATCATGAAGGACAAGCCCACTACCTTATCACCATCATCGCCGAAGAAAGAAACTTGAGTACACAGGTATGGGCACCACCCTTGGCTTGTTCCAAGCTTGGGGGAGGTGCCCCGGTATCGCACCATCATTTTTACTATCATTATCTATCTTAGTTCGATCCTTAGTTATTTTGTGATTTAGAAGAATAAAGTTTTAGTATGATTTAGTTTTGAGTGCTTGCTTCGTGATCTATCTACCTATGTAATCGAGCGTGAGAGTTATATAATAAAGAGTAGTTTGAGTTTTGCTTTACTTTCTTGCTCCAATCTTAGCAATGAAAAGAATGAAAGGATCATATACTAATCCCATGGGGAGTGATGTCTTCACATAAAGGAAGTATAGTTGATAAAATTTGTTGGAAGTTAACAAACATAGCATTGGTTATTGATGCAATTCATGAAAAGTAATAAAGAAAGAGAGGTCTCACATATAAATATACTATCTTGGACATCTTTTATGATTGTGAGCCCCCATCAAATATTATATGCTTGATCGAATAGTTGATGTTGAACAAGGAAGACAATGTAATGAGTTATGTTTGCTTATATCCACATAGAAGTTATATTGTCATGGATCCTCTAACATGTGGTGCTTGCTCATAATCTTTTGCTAGCCAAAATTCGTACTAAGTAGAGATACTACTTGTGCATCCAAAACCCTTGAACCCAGTTTCTTGCCATGAGAGTCCACCATATCTACCTATGGATTGAATAAGATCCTTCAAGTAAGTTGTCATCGGTGCATAAAGCAATAAAAATTGCTCCTAAATATGTATGATCTTTTATTGTAAGGGAAAATAAGCTTTGTATGATCTTGTGATGGTAAAGAAATAAAAGCGATGGACTGCATAATAAAGGTTGCTATCACAAGGGGCAATATAAAGTGATGTTCCTTTCCATTAAGAGCTTTCACATCCCAAAATAAAAAGCGCATGACAACCTCTGCTTTCCTCTGCGAAGGGCCTATCTTTTAATTTTCGGTATTTACTTTTATGCAAGAGTCAATAATGTTCATCCCTATTCCGTTCTTAATATTCTCCACTTGGCAAGCATCATGTGGTGGGGAAAGATCCAAGCATATATATCCAGTTGGATGTAGGTAATCATGAGTTCTTATTGTTGACATTATCCTCTAGATAAATAAGTTGGGAGGTGAAAACTATAAACCCCCATCTTCCTATGTGTTTGACTGAAACTTTTGCTCCATAAATATACCGTGAGTGTCAGCAATCGTGGAAGACTAAATGATAGTTGAGTATGTGAACTTGCTAAACAAAGCTCTTACATAGACTCTTTCTGGAAATATGATAAAATGCTCTTGTTTCAATGACTGAGATCATAGTTTGTTAGTTTTCAATAAAGTTTATGGTTCATACTTTAGCTTGTGAATGAATTGTTACTTGATCATGTGAAGTTTTATGATAATATATTGATGTTTTGATAATGATCATGATGCTTTCATGTTCGTATTTTGTTTTATCGACACCTCTCTCTCTATATGCATGTGGTCATGATTATCGAGTTCGGTATTCGCTTGAGGACAAGCGAGGTCTAAGCTTGGGGGAGTTGATACGTCCATTTTGCATCATGTTTACCTACTGTTATTTATTATATTTTGGGTCATTATTTCACTTTATGATGCTATTCTAATGCCTTTTCTCTCTTATTTTGCAAGTTTCACATGAAGATGGAGATTGCCGGCAGCTAGAATTCTGGACCTGAAAAAGCTACAACAGAGATAGATATTCTCCACAGCACCAAATGACCTGAAATTTTACGGAGAATTATTTTGGAATATATAAAAAATATTGGCTGCAGAAATATTATAAGGGGGCCCACCAGAGAGCCACGAGCTCAGGGGGCGCGCCCCCCCTAGGGCGCGCCCTGTGAGCTCGTGGCCCCACCAGCAGGCCTCCGGTGCCCATCTTCTTCTATATGAGGCTATTTTCCCTAGAAAAAATAAGAAGAAGACTTTCGGGATGAAGCGCCGCCGTCTCGAGGCGGAACCTGGGCAGGAGCACTTTTACTCTCCGGCGGAGCGATTCCGCCGGGGAAACTTCCCTCCGGGAGGGGGAAATCGAAGCCATCGACATCACCAACGATCCTCTCATCGTGGGAGGACCAATATTCATCAACATCTTCACAAGCACCATCTCCTCTCAAACCCTAGTTCATCTCTTGTATTCAATCTTTGTCCTAAAACCTCAGATTGGTACCTGTGGGTTGCTAGTAGTGTTGATTACATCTTGTAGTTGATGCTAGTTGGTTTATTTGGTGGAAGATTATATGTTCAGATCCTCAAGCATATTCAATACACCTATGATCTTGAACATGAATATGATTTGTGAGTAGTTACTTTTCTTCTTGAGGACATGGGAGAAGTCTTGTTATAAGTAATCATGTGAAGTTGGTATTCGTTCAATATTTTGATGATATGTATGTTGTTTTTTCTCTACTGGTGTCGTGTGAATGTCGACTACACGACACTTCACCATTTTTGGGCGTAGGAGAAGGCATTGGGAAGTAATAAGTAGATGATGGGTTGCGAGAGTGATAGAAGCTTAAACCCTAGTTTATGCGTTATTTCGTAAGGGGCTGATTTGGATCCATATGTTTCATGCTATGGTTAGATTTATCTTAATTCTTCTTTTGTAGTTGCGGATTCTTGCGAGAGGGGGTAATCATAAGAGGTTCGCTTGTTCAAGTAAGAACAGCACCCTAGCACCGGTCCACCCACATATCAAATTATCAAAGTAGTGAACGCGAATCAACTAAACATGATGCACGTAACTTGACGAGAATTCCCATGTGTCCTCGAGAGCACTTTGCTTTATATAAGAGAACTTTTCGGCTTGTCTTTTTCTATAAAAAGGATTGGGCCACCTTGTTGCACCTTTGTTACTATTGCTACTTGTTCTTTGTTATGAATTACCCTACTACAAAACTATTTGTTACCGCTACTTTCAGTACTTGCAGAGAATACCTTGCTGAAAACCACTTGTCATTTCCTTCTGCTCCTCGTTGGGTTCGACACTCTTACTTATCGAAAGGACAACGATTGATCCCCTATACTTGTGGGTTATCAGCATCAAATCAGCGCGGGAATCCATATGGTCAGCATTTAAAACCCACTACACCATGAAGCGTCACTCGGATTTTCAGTCAGTCGGCTTGTGGAATGCGAGGAGTCTTCCCTCATAGACGGTCTGACAGACACGCAAAAGATTTTGATATGATGACTCATAAAGATTCGCAATGATGACCGCTGAGGACTCACCTTCCAGTCGGTTGAAGACCTTCAGTCGGCTGAGATCCAAAAGGAAAACTAAACCGACTAACAGGGCCCGTCCCGAGTCATACAATCCGTACTTAAGGCATGATGTTCATCCGAGTGCCATACACTCGAAGAAAACCGAGTGAACCGACACTCGTCACAAATCCGCCTTGCGCAAGAGCAAGGACCGAGATATCCTGCGTGGCACGAGTTGGATTCTCTCCGGAGAAGCGAATATTCGGCTGCGCAGACTTGGTTTCGCAGAAAGGTGTTCGGCAGTCATTCCTCATAATGGATACTGACTGGTGACACTTGATCCGATCAAGCTCAGGCGCCCCAGACCACCACTCGGAATTTGATGATACGCCCACAATTGGGCCACGAGTCGTCCTCTCTAGAAGAGATTGAAAAATGGGTATCACCAAGTCTTCATCCGAATTGCTCGCCTCTTCGCCCTCTGAGGGCATGAACAGACTGAGTCCGCCGAGGTCTCTCAGTCGAACCTCTAGCTCACCGAACAGTTGGACACCTCGTCAAGGAGAAGCACACGGACATTCTCTCTAGCGAGACCTCGACTGACTTGGGGGCTACTGTCGGGGTTATAAATATGGGGTAGGCTCAAGTATACGGATGGCTCGTCTTAAGCCCATGAGCCCACGAGGACTCGGCCCAGAAGACCATGGGCCATGGGCCGCCATCTTCAGCCCATCAGAGATAAGGAGGGAAGCTCAAGACAACTCTAAGACACTATAGTCGGATACTGAGTTGGCCGACATCCGAGAGCCACCAGTCAGCTAGGGAGACGAAGGGAGCAGTTGGCTAAACCATGAGTCGGCGGCTACCCAGGATACCTCTCGCCCACGACGCCTTAATGATGATAGTTACCCAACGGCGGTATAATCTAGTTAAATACGGCAGTTACCAGTAGTAAATGCCATGAAACAGTCGGTCAGGCCTGAGGCCACTGACAGCATTAATACCAGCCCATTATGTACCCCTTCCTGGCACACTCTATATAAGCCGGGTGGGAAGCTCCGGGCTGAAGGAGAACGTCCACATATTGTACCTTATGCCAAGAGCTAAGAGCACCACAGGAGTAGGGTATTACCTCCACCCCAGAGGGCCCGAACCAGTATAAATCCTTGAGCGTACTCCCAATTGCACCGTTCGGTAGATACGATTGCCACTACATTCCTACCCCCTATTATTGTCAGGATTATATCCATGACAGTCCTCCTCTTGCCCCGATCCCCTTCCTCTCTCCCTTTGATATCTCTCCTTCCAAACCCTAGATCACAATAGGATCGTTACAAGTGGTATTAGAGGTCAGCGGATCTCTGGAGCCGCTCTACCAGAAGCCCCGCTATCAAACCAAGCAAGCCAAGCAAGCGACAGCCATGGAGGAGCAAATCATTGCGCTCGCGAAGGCGGTCAAGGATGGGCGCGTCATCAATGAGTCCCGGCTTGAGGCGATCCAGGCCTCCCTCGAGATGTGGCGGCCGACGGTGATGAACCTACAATAGCAAGTGGATGAGGTGCAGACGCAAGTGGGGAATATCGCACTTCATTAGGCGCTCGCGTCATCTTCGGCGATGCCGGAGGACGCGGTGGTGTGGCCTGAGTTGACAAGTACACTCGACGACCTCGGGCACCACGAGCCAAGTGGCCACGGCGAGACCATCGACTCCGAGGGATCGGCACATGGGGTGGTCACCACCCTGACGCCACCTCCGGTCAAGGGTGCGTCTCAAATATCCCCTCTTCAGATCCCTCTTTCCCCATGTCTATATCTCGCTACAAATGTAGATCTCCCACCACATTCACCGCATTCACCTCACTCTCCACACAACAATTGGGCACTCCCGCGGTTGGATTTCCCGTCGTTCAACGGTGAGAACCCAAAGTTCTGGAAAACAAAGTGTGAGAAGTATTTTGATGTTTATGGTGTTCAGAAGGATTTATCGGTGCGTGTAGCCACTCTTCCCTTTTCGGGCAACGCAACGCATTGGCTTCAAATCCACGAAGCTCACAACACAACTTTTACTTGGGAAATTCTCTGTTCGACTATGTGCGCCAAATTTGGCCGCGAGCAGTACCGAGCCCAGCTCAGACAAGTAACACTCTCAAGCAACTAGGCTCTGTCACAGAATATATGGAACGATTCAAAGAAATCATGCATCACGTGTTAGCTCACAACGTGCATTTGATCCCCTGTTTTTCACCACCCAATTCCTTGATGGTGTTAAAAATGATATCAAAGTTGGTGTTGCTTTACACCGCCCACAAGACTTGGACTACGGCTTCTCTCTTGCTCTCTTGCATGAAGAACTGTTGGGCGAGTTGTCGCGTCAGGAATTGCCTCGGCAGGAGCCAACACAAGCATGACATCCACCTCGTCTGATGCTGGCGCTGGGCGCACCTCCTCCACGGCCAGTGTTCCTACACCTCCTGCGGCGGCCGAGGATCGATGAGCCATGGAGGGAGCACGAGCTGCAGATCAACATCAAGAACCAGCTCGTGAAGAAGTCGTGTGGTGGCACTATGAAATTAGAGGCGTGCACGTGGTCTTTGCTTCAAATGTGGAGGACGTTGGGGCCAAGGGCACCAGTGCGCTGCCACGGTTCAGCTTCATGTCGTCGAGGAACTCTTGGAGTTAATGCAAGCCGAAGAGCAAGATAGACACGATCATGATTCAGACTCTAACGAAGAACAACTTATGTCAATCTCCAAAATGGCCACTACAGGGGAACAACACCGCATATAGTGCATCTATTGGGCAATATCTGAGGCCATGCAGATACTGGTTGACTCAGTTTGCTCTCATAGTTTTATCAGTGAAGCAATAGGAGACAGGATACCGGCTCGGGTTCAGCAAATGCAACATGTGGCAGTGAAGATAGGAGATGCTGGGTTATTATCCTATTCTAGATACATTCCGGCATGCGAGTGGTGGACACAGAATCACTCATTCACAACTAAAACCCAAGTCCTACCACTGGTGTGCTACAATATGGTTGTGGGCTTGGACTGGCCAGCTCGAAAAATGTGGACCTATGTTTCTATATTGGGCAGCGAAGACATTGCAGTTCTATCATGAAGGCAAACAGATTCTCTTGCAGGGATTGCATAGCAAAACACAACAAGTGACGTGTGCCGCTATGGATCAACTGCTTGGTACTTGTTAGCCAGGCAGAAAACGACGTCTAACTTAATCCTCACAGAGCCATCCCCTCCTCCCGCGACGCTCCTGCGAGCGTCCGGGAGGCTAACCCTAGCGCCGCCGCCCACCCTTCCCTCCTCCTCTCCCCCTCCCTCGCCGCCGCCAGGGGGCACGAATGGGCGAAGCCCGGTCGTCGCCGGCGGCGGCGAGTCCCTCTTGTCTCCTCGCGCGGGGGGATCGGCGCGGGCCGGATCTCTCGGGCCGGGACGCGGTGCTCGTTGCCGGGCGTGGCGGCGCTCCAGCGTGGGCCTGCGACGGTGGCGTGGCATCGGCATGACAGGCGGCATGGCGGTGGTGCAGGCCGGCGGGTGGTGTCGGCGGCGGCTGCTCCCTGGCAGCGCCTCGACACCGCCTCTGGCGCTGCGGGTCGAGTGCGACTGGGTCGCGGGCGGCCCCTTCTTGCCGTGGCTATCTGGTGGGGGGAGGGGGGGGGGGGGGGGGGGGGCGGCGCGGCAGCGGTGGAGGTGCGGCTGGACGACGGCGCTCGGCACAGGATGACCCTCCTGCTGGCCTCCCTTGGGCGCGTCGGCGGCCGATCTGGTTCCCCTCCACCTCTTTGGCATCCAGCGGCTGCCGGTGCGCTCCGGCTGGTCCGGACCTATGGCTTCGGGGGCGAAAGTGGTTTCGGGGGGGGAGGCTGGCTGGTGGGCGGGGGCGCTGTTGTGTGCCCCGTCGCCGATCTTGGCCTTGGGCTTCTCCGTCACCTCCCCGTTCCCCCGGCCGGCGTATGGTCGCGGTCCTTCTCGAGGCAAGGTGTCCGCCGGCGGCTCCGGAGTCGGCTGGGGGCGTGGATCGGGTCAAAGTCGTGTTCTTTGGTGGCTTTCGCGGTGGTCTGGTGGCAGGTCGGCGGTCCTGGCGGTGGGAGGCACGTCTGTCGTGGGCGGACGGCGCGTCTCGGTTGCGGGCGCGCAGTCATGGCTGCTCGGGCGGCATGGCTGCGAGTGGTTGGCCGATCGGGGATGCGACGGAGGTGTTGAAGCACCGGGGTACATCACCTGCCCAGTTCGTGCACTGGCCAACGGTGGCGGCGTCCGCGGACGTCGTGTTCTTCCCTGTAGGCTCCGTCGTGGTGCTCCCTCTCCCCCGTCTCACTCCGGGTGAAAACTTGATCTTTGGATCGGACGGTGGCGACATTCCGTGGTCGTACCCTTCTTGGAGGCATCGTCTTGGAGCCCTCGGTCCGGCATGGTTCGTCACACACCCTCCCGGACGATCGCTTTTGGTGGTCTCCGTCGGCGCCAAGCGGTTCTTTTTTGCACATCTTGTTGGTGCTTGGCTGTCGTTGAGGGTGTGTTTCGAGGCCCGGCATTCTTGTATCTCGCCTTGGGTGTGTGTGGTGTGCGTTTGTATCGATGCTTTGGATGTAAGTGATGGTTGCTTTATAATATAAAGCGAGGGGAAACCCTTTTTCGTCGATCAACTGCTTGCATTGGAGGAAACCAATTCCATTGCAAATGTGGTCTGTGTATACGCAGTTGAAAAAAGCGAGAGTATGGAGAAGTCCCATGAGTGATACAACACATTTTGGACAGATTCCAGACCGTGTTTGAAGAACCCACAACTTTACAATTGTTAGCAGAATGTGTACATGTATATATGTGTGTGTGTGTGGTTACCGCATGACCTCTCTCGCTCTGGGTCGTGCTTAGCATCGTGGGTTAGTAGAGACAGTGGCTCTCGCACATCCTCTCTGAACTGCTCTGTAAAACTGCATATAAGCAGCGCCAGATGAATGGAAAAGATATGAGTTGAGTCATAATTCTCGTCAACATGGTACCCGAGCAGAGCTCCGCCACCCCTTCCGCTGCTGCCATGGACGTCAACCCCGTTCAGTCCCCTCCCTCCTCCCTCGTTGATGATGATGGCAACGCAGGTGCCCCTCACCAGCCGGCCGTCCCGCCATCTCCTGCACCCGCGGCCGCCCCGGCTCCCCTCCGCATCGCTCCGGCCGCGCCTGCCATGACCTCTGCTCCACCGGCCCTCCCCTCGTCCGTCCTTTAGACTATGGACATTCGCCGTCATGTCCCGGTCGTCCTCGACCTCACCGCCGACAACTATGCTCAGTGGCGCCGCCACTTCGACGCAGTCCTCGGCATGTTCGGCCTGAGCGGCCACGTCAACGCCGCCGCCGTCGCGTACTCCACCGACCCCGACTGGGTGATGGCTGACCACGCCGTCGTCCACTGGCTGTACACGACCATCTCCCCCGAGCTGCTGGACGCCGTGATGGAGCCCGATGACACGGCGCTCTCTGTCTGGACCGCCGTCGACGACATCATCCGTGCCAACCAACTGTCTCGCGCGGTCTACATTGATGCTGAGTACCACGCTATTGTGCAGGGTGACCTAACCATCATGCAGTACTGCATGAAGCTCAAGCTCTATGCCGACCAGCTGCGTGATCTGGGGCAGCCTGTCACGGAGACGCGCCAGGTTTTCCACCTCCTCCGTGGCCTAAATCGCCAGTACCACAATGCCATCCGGCACATCACCGCGCGCGTGCCGCTGCCCACCTTCCTCCATACGCGTTTGTTCCTTCTCCTGGAGGAGCACCGCGCCGAGCAGTCCGCGCGCCAGCAGGCTGCCCACGCACTCTACGCGGGGCGCTCGACCAGCTCCGTGCCTCCACAGCCCGCGCCTGAGTCTGCTCCTAGAGGTGGCCGCGGGCGCGGCCGTCCGCGCAAACGAGGGCGTGGCAACGGGGCCCTTCTTCCTAAACACCGCCTGCCCCACCGCCGCCGCGTGCGCCGCTGTAGGATCGAAAGTATGTCTAGAGGGTGGGTGATTAGACTACTTGACCAATTAAAAACCTAACCTTTTCCCAATTTTAGTTGTAGGCAGATTTTAGCAAGCATACAAGTCAAGCATCACCCTACACATGCAATTCTAAGAGTGTGGCATCGGAAAGTAAACAATTGCATATGTAAGTAAAGGAGGGGATCAGAGATTTCAAACGCAATGAAGACACGGTGGTTTTTGGCGTGGTTCCGATAAGTGGTGCTATCGTACGTCCACGTTGATGGAGACTTCAACCCACGAAGGGTAACGGCTGCGCGAGTCCACGGAGGGCCCCACCCACGAAGGGTCCACGAAAAAGCAACCTTGTCTATCCCACCATGGCTTACGTCCACGAAGGACTAGCCTCACTCGGGGTAGATCTTCACGAAGTAGGCGATTTCCTTGCCCTTACAAACTCCTTGGTTCAACTCCACATCATGTCGGAGGCTCCCAACTGACACCTAACCAATCTAGGAGACACCACTCTCCAAAAGGTAATAGACGGTGTGTTGTTGATGAACTCGTTGCTCTTGTGATTCAAATTATAGTCTTCCCAACACTCAAACAACTCCTCACAGATTTGGCTATGGTGGAAGAAGGATTTGAGTGGAAATCAACTTGGGAAAAGCTAGAGATCAAGGTTCAAATGGTAGGAATAGAATGACTTGATCTCAACACATGAGTAGGTGGTTCTCTCTCAGAA
This sequence comes from Elymus sibiricus, assembly GCA_039707655.1. Classification (NCBI taxonomy): domain Eukaryota; kingdom Viridiplantae; phylum Streptophyta; class Magnoliopsida; order Poales; family Poaceae; genus Elymus; species Elymus sibiricus. The sequence continues at coordinate 42,261,229 of CM077670.1, forward strand.
AATGTATGGTGTAAGTATATGCATGTTCTGATGGCTCTCTTTTGAGAAGGAAGTGGTGGAGGGGTATATATAGCCTCCACACAAAATCTAACCGTTACACACTTTTGACCCAACTCGGTGGCACCGATTCAGAAGACTCGGTGGCACCGAACTGTGTAAAAGATATGAAAGTTAGGAATCTCGGTGGGACCGACTAGAACAACTCGGATGGACCGAAGTGCAATGGCTAGGGCAAACCTCATCTCGGTGGCACCGATTGCATCAACTCGGTAGGACCGAAGTGAAGCAATAAGGCAACAGAGACTTGGCAAGCCATCTCGGTGTGACCGATTTGCACAACTCGGTGAGACCGAAGTAAGTGCAAACGATTACAGAGAGTTGGCAAGGCCATCTCGGTGAGACCGAGATCCATATCGGTGGATCCGATTTGTTAGGATTTTGGACTTGGCTAAGTCCAGATGAACTCGGTGGCTCCGGATAGGAAGTTTCGGTGGGGCCGAGTTGGAATGAAGGTTTTGGACATATTTGGATGGAGAAAGTGGTTGAGGGTTTAGGAGTACTGTCACTAAGCACTTGAGCAAAAAGACCATTAAGCAACACCTCATCCCCTTTTAATAGTATTGGCTTTCCTATGGACTCAATGTGATCTTGGATCACTAAACCAAAAGAAGTAGAGTCTTGATCTTTTGCCAATCCTTGTCCTTAGCATTTTGAGGGGTCCACATCTCTAGTCCTTGCCATGCCAATCATTGAACGTCCTGAAATCTTTAACTTGAATGGATATTAGTTCAATGAGATATATGTTGTTATGAATTACCAAAACCACCAAGGGAGCAAATGTGCTTTTAATCTCCCCCTTTTTGGTAATTGATGACAACATATAGATCAAAGCTTTGACAAATGATTAAATGAATGAAATGCATGGTCGCTTTGAGAAGTATGTGATAAGCAAGAGCTCCCCCTAAATTTGTGCATTATTTAAAGATTTGCGTTTGAATGCAAATGCACAATCGATTAGGCTCATGGGTCACTCCTCCATGTCACATACAACTTGGTGGAGCGCGCAAAATGATATGAGTGGAATAGTAGGCACGCATCACCAACACAAGTGAATGATCATACATGATAATGATAAGGATAAGCATTAAGCATCACATAAAGCATGGTATGATCAAACACACACGTAGTATCTCACATACATGATGATCAAAGTATCTTACACACATAGTACCAAGCACACACATCAAACCAAAGTACTATAAAGCAAATAGTAGCAAAAACTCAAGAAAAAATAACGAGCAAAACACTCTCTCTCGAAGCTCTATGATCTATACAAATTCTCCCCCTTTGGCAACAAGTACCAAAAAGTTTAAATAGGTATAGGACTATGCGGCTCTCTAGGCACGATGCTCGGAAGCTCCTGATGGTGATCTCCGGCTGGCAGCTCCGGTGTGCGTAGATGGCGTTGAGAGAAGAGCATCCGCGAAGGCTTCGGCTGATGTCTGCTGGGCTGGTGGAGTGGAGACCGGAGATGGCACTGTAGCAGTAGCAGCAGGTGCAGAGACTGTGGTCCGTGGATCCACAACTGGCACTGCAGCAGACCTGGCTGCCCTAGGCACTATCTGAAATCTCTCCGTAGTGGGTCTGTCATCTCCACTGTCATCTGAAGCGGCTGTCCTGGCAGCATCAACGTCGTCCTTCAGCTTCTCCACAATAGTCTGGACCTCAGTGATCTTAACATCTAGATCATGAATTTTTGTCTCGACTATCCGCTCTAAGCTAGCCTGGTTCTGGGTGAGGTTGGCCAGACTTCGCTCAATCCTCAGGGTGGCTTCTAGCAGATAAGTCATTTGGTCCTTTGGAGACTTGAGATTGGCAATTTGAGCATTGGGAGCTGATGCCTCCTTGGCAGCTTTTGCTTCTGCAGCTTCTCGAATCTTCTGTTGGGCTTGAGCAGATGTAGGATGCGAAGGACCCATCACAATGACATTATCTTCAAACTCTGGACGCAGTGGCAGATGCTCACGATCAAGAAGATATGTGCGCGTTCCAACCTTGGAATTGATCAGCATCTGGATGTGTGGAGCATATCCGCATGATCTCTTCTGATCAGCTGCAGTCCTCTTGATAGTTTCCACGATCAAGCTCATCACCTTAAATTTTTGAGGTGTGTCAAAGAGGTGCAGCAGGTTGATGGAGTGGCCACGAATCATCTTATCATCTCCTGACTTGGGTAACAGAGTGTACCGCAAGATAGTGTTTGTGGTGGCCAATCCTCGCAGCAGGTGCTTCACTGATCCAAGCTTATGTGTCTCAATGTCCTTCTGGGGTATTGCTGTGTACATGTTGGCCATGGAGTTGTGGTCCATCTTGAGCTTGGCATAGATATCAACATCATCATCTTCTTCTTCTGGAGCACCAAGAAGAGTAGCCCACTCAGAGATGGTCGACTGGTACCTGGTACCCTCTGTCATCCACACAATCCAGCCATCAGGATAGAAGTGAGCTGTGGAGTATAACTGCATGATCATCTCATCATTCCACTTCGTCAACTTCTGTCCAACAAACTCATCAACACCAGCAATCTGGAAGCTCTCATGAACATGGGGGGAATAATCCTCATTTTCATCAATGTATTCCCAATCCACCCATCTCATGTCGCTGACAATAGGCTTCTTATCCAGCAGAACTGTCTCATAAAAGTCTTGCTGCTCTCTGGTCTGGAAGCGGTAGTCACATGTTGTTTTCCTCCTGGCGGCATAGGGATCTGACAGTCTCCACTGACGCAGTCCTTTATCCTTCCTTAGCATCATATTTTCTGCTACTGGGTGTGCATCATCATGGTCTGGAATCTTAGGCTTCAATTTCCTGAGCACTAGTGGCTCTTCATCAACATTTGCTTCTGGCACTGGGGCCTTGTTCTTCTCACTAGCAGAAATGTTCCTGGTTGACCTCTTGGGTGTTGGAGCTTTTGGTTTGGACTTTGTGGGGCAGCAGTCCTGATTGCATCTGACATGAGCTTCTGAGCTTTTGCTGGGGGTGCATTAGCTGCTGGTTCTTCCTCCTCCTCTGAATCATTCCTCATGGAGGGTCTTCCAAGCACATGAGCTGTAGTCTTCCTAGCTCTCTTCTTCTTTGCTCCTGCAGCTGGTTCTATGTCACTTGGCTCTTCAAGTGTAAATTGCATTGTTTGCTTAGGAACTTTCCTCACAGCAGTCTTATCTTTGGCAGCAGGTTTTGAGCTAGCTGCTTTGCCATACTCCTTGGCAACCACTGTCCTCTTCTTTGTTGTGGCCTCACTTGCCACAAAGTCCTCATCCTCACTATCCGTGGTTCTCTTCTTCCTGGTTCTAGTTGCTTCCTTTGGAAGATCTGGAGAGCTTCTCTGTCCCTCATAGAAACTTTCTGCAGGGCTAGAGCCTGCGCTGAGATCTGTGTGCTGCTTTGACATGTTCTGACTGTCGCTGCAATCTGACATCTTGCAAAGCTGACCCTGTGAATAGATGGGTATGGGCAGAGTAGATGAGTCATCACAAAAAGCAGAAGTTTTTCATAAAAATTGAGTTCAACTCTTAGTTTCAAGTTTTCACAGAAGGCATTTCGGATGGACCGAGTTGATCATCTCGGTGATACCGAAGCACTCAACAGAAACTTTACACACCATTTCGGTCTGACCGAGATGGGGTTCGGTGACTCCGAGTTGCTAGGGTTTCACTGAGATTTTACTTTCGGTCTCACCGATTCGTACAACTCGGTGGCACCGAGACGTACTTGTGCTATGGCCTGAGGCCAAATCGGTGGGACCGAAAATTTCTAATCGGTCGGTCCGAGATGCATTCGGTGGAAACTTAAACCTAAATTTTTTACTCGATTCTAATCTATGGACATTGCAGTGTAATGGGAGTTCTCAATCCGTGGCAAGAATCATGGCAGTCCAGTCGTGCATTGAATCAGAAATAGGAGCACGAATGGGATCGAATCTCACCCTAACTCGGTGGAGATCCTCTACGGCGGCAACGGCGAAGCAGATTGCCGTTGACGGCGGAGGAATCCGGCGGCGAAGGCGCGTTGGAGACGAAGGCGATGATCCGGAGACCTGGGCGACGGCAGCAACGGGGTGCGGGAGCGAAAGAGTCGAGAAATTTCAACCGTTTGAGCCCGTGAGATATATATACCCGTATGATGTCGGTGGCTCCGAGTTGGACAACTCGGTGGCAACGATATGTGTAACTGCAAGCAGATTAGCACATCGGTGGCGCCGAAATAGTTCAACTCGGTGGCACCGAGATGGAAAACCTAGATCAATCTAAATGATTTCGGTTGGACCGAGTTTGAGTGAATAGATTCGGCCGAAATCATATAGAAGGTTTTGGAGGTTCAGCCCTTTCAGATCGGTGGCTCCGAGTGCTCCTCACCCGGAGGGTCCGAAAATGACTTGTTCAATTTTTGTGATGTAGCAAAAATAGAATTTGAGACAAGAAAGCATAGATAGCTAGAGATGGTACTTAGGCATTCTTGTACATCCACTTGGCCAGAAAAACCAAGACAATCAAAATAACAAATGGATGTCCTCGAATGATGAACACATGCAAACCAACATGCTCACACAATAAGATAGCAAATGAAATATGTGTCAAACATGCACAACCAATTCTAGCATCTATCAAGCAATGGCGATGACTAGGTCATCTATATATGAGTATATTGACTTAGGAGCCAAATGAGAACATTTGATCATAGGTCATACTCATCGTTTAAGCACAAGTGGGGTTGCCACTTTTACATAAAGCATTGATGTGTTCACACCATTAGAGTTGCTTTAGCTCAATTGTTTAGAGCAAAGCTCCCCCTTGACGTGATATCCCCCCTAAGAGGGATGAACTAACCTTGGGTTTTGTCGATGATGACTTCATGTAGTTGTTGAAGATGTGGATGCTCAATGTTGATGTAGACCATCAAGAGTTGGGAGCAATCCTTTGGAGTTTTGTGCTTTCAATACCTACATGGGTTAATCCCACACAAGGAACATACAAGGATATCCATAGACATAGAGTGAAATACACATATGATGATGTCCATGAATGCATTGATTACCTTGTCCCTTGCCTTACCAACAAGAGGGTTTGTGACTCCATGAACTAGTGCAAAATGTGGAAGTTGGTTGCACAAGTTCTTGCCATAATGAGTATGAGTGAAGTTTGTTGGCGGAGTCACCCTCAAGAACTCTCTAGTTCTTCTTCTTTTGGACCCACATCAACTTGATGGGAATCCTTGGAGTTGTAGTAGCACTTGATGAAGTCTTGGGAACCCACTTGACCAAGGCTTGAGGAGCTTCTTCAAATGAATCAATCTCTTCTTGAAGCTTGTCCTTGCCTTTTAGCTTGTGGTCTTGTGGTGGAAGATCTTCTTGAACTTGTGTTCCCTTGAAGGAAGTAGGATCATACTTCTCTTGTTGAGGAACAAACTTCGTCTTGGGGTATTGATCTTCTTCCCACTCAACTCCATTGGCATTGAACTTTCGTTCAAAACCAACACCTTGGTTCTTCCGGTGCCTTCCTTGCTTGCGTACAATTTCCTCGAATTGCTTACTCCCGGTAAGGCTCTTGTAGACACCTTTTTCTATAATTCCTTTCAATAGCATATTTTCTTGCTCAAGTGTAACTTGGCTAATAGAATCATTAGTGGAATCAATAGAACTACTAGAAGCAACAACATTGGATTTAGCATTGTTATTGTTGCTACTAGAGGTAGAACCCTTTTTACCCTTGTTGCTAGTTTGCTTAGGTTTAACTTGAGGCATAAAGGTAGACAAGAGTAAACGTTTGGCAAGATATGAAGGACTCTTCTTTCGAAGATCGTCATTGATAGCTTTAAGAAACTCATGCTCTTGCTCTAAATTTAGCTTCTCGAAGCGTATCTTCTCATGAGTTCTTAGAGGTTCTCTATGATCCTCTTGAGTTGTTTCATGAGCTAACTTAAGAGCATTTAGTTCTTTAGTTAGACGCTCAATCTCCTTCATAGCATTGTCACTCGTTTCCTCTTGACTATCATGACTACTAGCATTTTCATTGTAGCTCACATCACTAGCATTATCAACAAGTAAATCATCATCACCAAGAAAATCATCTTCATCACTATTGAAATCAAGATACTCGGGGTGTGATACCTTGGGGCCTTTTGCCATGAAGCATCTTCCAATTCCTTCATTTGGTGAGTCAAAAAGATCATGGGAGTTGGATGACACAAGAGCAAGTCCAGCAACACCTTCATCTTGACTATAGTCGGAGTTGGAGTGATAGCTTCTCTCGGAGTGGTTGTCGGAGTCGGAGCCGGAAACCCATTCACCAACATGAGCTTGATGTCTTCTTCTTGTGTAGCTCTTGGATGACTTGTCCTTCCTCTCCAAATCCTTGCTTCTTCGAGAATTTCTTCGTTCATAACGATCATCTCTACTCCTTCTCTCCTTATGAGGTGATTCATCTCTTCTATGTCTTCCTCTTGGTGATTCGTCTCTTTTCTTGTAGGGAGCCGTACACTCATTGGAATAGTATCCTGGCTTTCCACAATTGTAGCAATTACAGTCATGACTTGACGATCTTCTCTCATAGTGTCTTGAGCTAGGGCTTCTTTCTTTCCCTTTGTTCTTGTAGAACTTGTTGAACCTTTTCACTATTAGGCTAATCTCTTCATTGGATACTAGCTTGTCACTTGGAGTTGTTGGAGCATCGGTTGAGGCTTTGTAAGCACCACTTGATTTGTTGTGTAGCTCCTCTTTGTCCTTGAGTGACATTTCATGAGCAACAATCCTTCCAATGACTTCTGTGGGCTTGAGATCTTTGTAATTTGACATCATTTGGATCAATGTGCAAACGATATCATATTTTCCATCCAAAGCTCGAAGTATCTTCTTGATGATGAATTTGTCGGTCATCTCTTCACTTCCTAAGCCGGCAATCTCATTTGTGATGAGAGCAAGCCTAGAGTACATTTCAGCAACTCCTTCACCATCCTTCATCTTGAACTTGTCAAGTTGACTTTGAAGCACATCCAACTTAGATTCCTTGACGGACTCCGTACCCTCATGCATATCAACCAAAGTATCCCAAATTTCCTTTGCATTCTCGAGGCGACTGATTTTGTTGAATTCCTCCGGACACAAACCGTTGAAGAGAATGTCGCAAGCTTGAGCATTGTATTGCAACATCTTCAATTCTTCCGGGGTTGCTTCATGGTCTGGTTCCTTGCCATCCTCAAAGAAATTACCTTGCAAGCCAACACGAACAATAGCCCAAACAGCGGGGTTATGACCAAGAATATGCATTTTCATCTTATGTTTCCAACTAGCAAAGTTTGTACCATCAAAATATGGACCTCTACGGTGATAGTTACCCTCACTAGACGCCATACTCTCCTAGGTTGTGAAACCAAGGCTATGATCACCAAAGCAATGGAAATCAAGGCTTACGGAGACCAAAGCTCTGATACCACTTGTAGGATCAAAAGTATGTCTAGAGGGGGGGTGATTAGACTACTTGACCAATTAAAAACCTAACATTTTCCCAATTTTAGTTGTAGGCAGATTTTAGCAAGCATACAAGTCAAGCATCACCCTACACATGCAATTCTAAGAGTGTGGCAGCGGAAAGTAAACAATTGCATATGTAAGTAAAGGAGGGGATCGGAGATTTCAAACGCAATGAAGACATGGTGGTTTTTGGCATGGTTACAATAGGTGGTGCTATCGTACGTCCACGTTGATGGAGACTTCAACCCACGAAGGGTAACGGCTGCGCGAGTCCACGGAGTGCTCCACCCATGAAGGGTCCACGAAGAAGCAACCTTGTCTATCCCACCATGGCTTACGTCCACGAAGGACTAGCCTCACTCAGGGTAGATCTTCACGAAGTAGGCGATCTCCTTGCCCGTACAAACTCCTTGGTTCAACTCCACATCATGTCGGAGGCTCCCAAGTGACACCTAACCAATCTAGGAGACACCACTCTCCAAAAGGTAATAGAAGGTGTGTTGTTGATGAACTCCTTGCTCTTGTGCTTCAAATGATAGTCTTCCCAACACTCAAACAACTCGTCACATATTTGGCTATGGTGGAAGAAGGATTTGAGTGGAAAGCAACTTGGGAAAGGCTAGAGATCTAGGTTCAAATGGTAGGAATGGAATGACTTGATCTCAACACATGAGTAGGTGGTTCTCTCTCAGAAAATGTATGGTGGAAGTATAGGCACGTTCTGATGGCTCTCTTTTGAGAATGAAGTGGTGGAGGGGTATATATAGCCTCCACACAAAATGCAAACATTACACACTTTTGACCCAACTCGGTGGCACTTATTCAGAAGACTCGGTGGCACCGAACTGTGTAAAAGATATGAACGTTAGGAATCTCGGTGGGACCGACTGAAACAACTCGGATGGACCAAAGTGCAATGGCTAGGGCAAACCTCATCTCGGTGGCACCGATTGCATCAACTCGGTAGGACCGAAGTGAAGCAATAAGGCAACAGAGACTTGGCAAGCCATCTCGGTGTGACCGATTTGCACAACTCGGTGAGACCGAAGTAAGTGCAAACGATTACAGAGAGTTGGCAAGGCCATCTCGGTAAGACCGAGATCCATATCGGTGGATCCGATTTGTTAGGGTTTTGGCAGTGGCTAAGTCCAGATGAACTCGGTGGCTCCGGATAGGAAGTTTCGGTGGGGCCGAGTTGGAATGAAGGTTTTGGACATATTTGGATGGAGAAAGTGGTTGAGGGTTTAGGAGTACTATCACTAAGCACTTGAGCAAAAAGACCATTAAGCAACACCTCATCCCCTTTTAATAGTATTGGCTTTCCTATGGACTCAATGTGATCTTGGATCACTAAACCAAAAGAAGTAGAGTCTTGATCTTTTGCCAATCCTTGTCCTTAGCATTTTGAGGGGTCCACATCTCTAGTCCTTGGCATGCCAATCATTGAACGTCCTGAAATCTTTAACTTGAATGGACATTAGTTCAATGAGATATATGTTGTTATGAATTACCAAAACCACCAAGGGAGCAAATGTGCTTTCAGTCGCCCGCCCCTGCCTCCGCGCCGGGCGCTAACCCGTGGACTGGCATGGTTCAGGCGTGGCCCATGGCATGGCACGCGCCCGGCTCCGGCGTGCTCGGGCCACGCCCCGGTACTCCTCACCAGCAGGCCATGATGGCTATGGCGCCGCCCTTACCCAACCAGTATGGCTACGGCGGTGGCTCTCCTACCCAGGGTTCGCGGCCCCGGGGGTGCCGGTTCACTACGGGGGTGCGCCTGGTACGGCGACCGCGCCCACCCAGCCTCTAGACATGGCGTTTCTCCAGGCTGCTCTGCACAGCGCCACCGCCGGGCCTTCCTCGTCGGGGAGCACCTCCGACTGGTATCTCGACACGGGCGCCATGTCGCACATGTCTTCGAACCCCGGTACTCTCTCCTCCCTTCGTCCATCTTCCACTTACTCTTCTATCATCGTTGGTAACGGCGCCCACCTTCCGATCACCCACGTCGGCACTGGGTCCATCATCACTGGCACGTCAGCCATCCTCCTCCGCAATGTCATCGTCTCTCCTTCTCTTATTACAAACATTCTTTCCGTTCGTCAGCTCTGCCGTGATAATCCAATCACTGTTGAATTTGATGAATTTGGCTTTTCTGTTAAGGACCTCCGCACCCGGATGGTGATTCTGCGCTCTGACTCCACCGGCGATCTGTACCCCGTGGCTGGTGGCTCTTCGGCGCGCCCTGTTTAGCACTTCGCTGGCACTGCCTTCGTCGAGCTGTGGCACCAACGCCTCGGACACTCGCATGCTGGATCGCTCCGCCACATCACGTTCGACCGCTCCAAGTCCACGCCCCATTCCTGCCGTGCGTGTCGCCTCGGCAAGCACACCTAGATGCCCTTCTCTTCGTCTACCACCAGTAGCTTTTTCCCTTTCCAGTTGTTGCACTTTTAGAGCATCTCCAATAGATGATGTATATTTTGGTGCTCCAAACCGGTGATGTAAAAACTTACATCACCAAAAAGTGCTTTTTACATCTCCGAAAAAGGCTCAACTCCAACAGATGGTCCAAAACGGAGATGTAAAAGAGCAACTCCAACAGATGGTCCAAAACGAAGATGTAAAATTCTGAAAACGACCAACTACTACTTCATCTCAACATAGTTCAAACATCAAATTCAAACATAGTTGAAACATAGATGACATAAATTTAAACTAGCAGAACTACTCTAAACTACTCATCGTCTGAGGGCATCCAGTGCGACTCTTCGGAGTCATCCGACCCAGAACTCCTCGTCCTCCTCCGACGATGACTCGATGGGGATCACCGTCGAGGGGCCGGCCTCGTCCTCCTTCTTCACCTCCTTCTTCTTCTTCTTCTCCTCGGCATCATGCTTCTAGTAGAACTCCTGCTCGGCCTGGACGTAGTCGGGATGCTCCCGCGCAAACCGAGCCACCGCCAGTCTCTTCTTCTTCTTCGCCGGCATCTCCTCCATCTGGATGCCCTGCGGCACGAGCCACTCCGCCTCCGCCCGAGTCTCGATCTCCGGGAAGTTGAGATCCGTCTTCAGCCGTCCGGCACGCCACACCGCCATCTCGTAGGCACGCGCGGCCTCGTCGGCGGTGGGATACGTGCCGAGCCACCAACGCTGCCCGGCGTCGGAGTACTCCACTCCGAAGTTCCCGGAGGGCTTCGCCCTCACGCCGAAGAAACCCGACTTGCCCTTCGGCGTCTTCTTCGGCGCCATTGGGTGGCGGCGGCGGCCGGAGCGAGTCGGGGCGGCGGCGGGTGGAGAGAGGTCGGGGCGGCGGCCGAGCGGGGAGCGGGCGGCGGCGTGCGGCGCGGGGCGGAGGCGGATAGAGCGGGGCGGCGGCGTGCGGTGTGGGCGAGGGCGGGCGGGCGGCGGCGTGCGGTGCGGGCGGGGGCGGGCGGAGGCCGAAGCGGAGGCGGATGGGCTGGGGCGGAGGCGGCCGGAGCTGAGGTGGACGGGGCCGGGGCGGCGCGGTGCGGCGACGGCCCGATCCGCCCGTACAATGGCGGGCGGCGGCCCAGGCGGGGTGGAATCGGCGGCGGGGGTAGGGGCGGGGCTGGATCTGCAACGGGGCGGCGTCGGGGAGCTGCGGCGGGGCGACGGCGGGCGGGAGGAAGAAGGGGGGAAATGAACTGAAGGGCGGTTGGGCGTTGGCGCGCGGCCGTGGATTTTACATCTCCTGCCTCCGGAGATGTAAATTTGCACCGCGAGGTGTTATATTTTACATCTCCGGGAGGCGGAGATGTAATTTTTTTTGCATATGGACCATCTGTTGGAGAGCTGTTTTTTGCCTCAGAAGATCCAAAAGTTGGTTATTTTTACATATGGACCGTCTATTGGAGATTCTCTTAGACGTTTGGACATCTCCCATTGTAAGCATATCAGGCTACGAGTTCTACCTTGTAATCATCGACGATTATACACATTATGTAGAGACAGTAGCCGTAATATCACTATGCAAAACCGAACTTGCCAATATACCATTATGAAAAACAAACTTACCAATATACCACCGTCTTCTCAGTTTTTGTTGTCAAAATAACACTTCCGTTAGTTGTCAAACATTTTCCGTTAGTCAAACCTTTGGAAACCCATCAGTTTTTTCCTATTCCAAAATTACCCTCCTCCTAACCCTACCCACATGCACTGTTCATCTCCAGCCCTCCCGCATCCAACAGAGACCCATGGCGGCGCAAGGAAGCAGCCTTCGCCGGCGCCTCCCTGCATCTCCTCCCTCCCTCTAGCTAACCCTCTCCGCCATCCATCCCCGAGCCTCCTCCGCCGCCCGAGATCCTCCTCGCTAGGCAGCCCGGCGCCCATTGATCCTGCCCGTGGGCGCTTGGCTGGGCCGCCGATGCCTCAGCTCTGGCGCCAACCGGCCCGAAGCCGCAGCTCCGGCGCCAAACGGCTCTGCTCTGGCTCGTCCCTCCTCCCTGCTCGCCTTCCCCGCCGCTCCAGCATGTCTCCATTGCTACGCGCTGCAGGAACCCTAACCCGCTCAGCCGCCCCTCTTCTTGGCAGTGCCCGGACCAGCTCGACCTCCTCCCGTGCAAACTCGACCTCGACCGGCTCATTTGCCTGCACCAACTTGCTGCCACTACATCCACAACAGCAGAAGGTACGATTTTCCCCCTGTTTTCATGATTTTTTTTCACAAGTGCAGCAAATTTAGAATTTGCTGTCTTTGTGTGTTTCAGAGTCGATTCGATGGGCGATTACAAAGTAGAAATAGATGTTCAATCTTACTTGACAATTGTAGATGGAAAAAGAGTGTACACTAGGGGCAAAACATGGGATTTCATGGTCGGTCAAAATACTGTTGAAATGCTATCAAAATGTTGCTGAAATGTTGTTATAATGTTGTTGGGTGATGCAATATGAGATTATGTTGGGTAGAGGATGTTTTCATGTCAATTTGTTGCTGAAATGCTGCACTATAGCTGCAGTTTTGTTGCTCAAATGTATGCTTGGGATGTGAAAAGGTAAGGGCATAGAAGTCTTTTTTGGATGGTGTTAGTCTCAGTTAGGCACTAGTGGTATTTTGGCTAGAGAAAACTGAAAGTAGTGGTATATTGGCAAGTTGGTTTTTCATAGTGGTATATTGGCAAGTTTGGTTTTTCATAGTGATATCATGGCTATTGTCTCCATTATGTATGGACGTTTCCTTTGCATCGCAAATCTGATGTCTACTCTGTTCTCGTCGATTTTTTTGCCTACACTCGTACCCAGTTCCAACTCCCTGTCCTCGCCATGCAAACTGACAATGGGCGTGAGTTCGACAACGCCGCCGTTCGTGCTCTGCTCACCTCGCACGGCTCGGTGCTCCGCCTCTCATGCACATACATGAGCCAACAGAATGGGAAAGCTGAGCGCACACTGCACACCCTCAATGACAGCTTGCGCTCCCTCCTTTTTCATGCCTCCATGCCGCCCCGCTTCTGGGCAGAAGCTCTGAACACGGCCACTTTTCTGATGAACCGTCGGCCGTGCCGTTCCAGCACTCCCTCCACTCCTCATGAGCTCCTTCTCGGCGTCGCGCTGGACTACGCCTCGCTACGTGTGTTGTACTGCTTGTGCTACCCCAACACCTCCGCCACAACTCGTCACAAGCTCGAGCCACGCTCCGCCGCCTGCGTGTTCCTCGGCTACTCCGCTGACCACCGCGGGTACCGCTGCTTTGATCCCGCGACCCGGCGGGTTCTCACCTCCCGCCATGTCCGGTTCGACGAGGGCGTCTTCCCCTTCGCCTCCGCGCCACCGTCTACCCCTGCACCGGCTGCCTCCTGTGCCCAACCGATCTTGCAGATAGTCCGTGGCCCCGCCGGCGTGGACGCCGCTGCACGCCCGCAGGCGCCCGTGCTTGCGTCGCCGGCTGCCAGCGCACTCCCCACTCCCGCGCGCGACGGGCTCTCAAGCTCCACCGCTAGCTCTGCATCCAGTGGCGCGGGGCGCTCGGCGCCTTTCGCGCGCTCCACCTCTTCAAGCCCTGCCGTGGGTTCTTCGTCGTGTGGCTCTGGCGTCTCGACGGGCAGCGCGGGCTCCTCCAATTCAAATGAGGGCGCCCGCCCGTCACTGGCCGCCTCGTCTACGTCGTCCTCAGCAGCCTCGCCACCTGCCGCCGAGCCACGCGTCGTGGTGACCCGCGCGCGTGCAGGCGTCTTCCGCCCCAACCATCGGTACGCCAACGACTAAGCCTGCCTCGCCACTGCTCCCACGGATGTCTCGCCAATTCCTCGCTCGGTTCGCACCGCTGTGCGCGATCCCAACTGGCTCGCCGAGATGCGCGAGGAATTCGCGGCGCTCGTTGGCAACCACACTTGGGAGTTGGTGCCCCGGCCGCCACACGCCAATGTCATCACCGGCAAATGGGTCTTCCGACACAAAACGCGTGCTGACAGCTCCCTCGAGCGCTACAAGGCACGTTGGGTGGTCAGGGGCTTCAACCAGCGTGCTGGCATCGACTACGGCGAGACCTTTTCCCCCGCCGTCAAGCCGGCGACTATCCGTACCGTGCTCACCATCGCCGCCTCCCGCGCCTGGCCTGTACACCAACTGGACTTGAAGAATGCTTTCCTCCATGGCAATCTTGCCGAGGAGGTCTACTGTCTCCAGCCGGCAGGGTTCGTCGACGAGGCCAAGCCGGACCATGTCTGCCACCTGTCCAAATCCCTTTACGGGCTGAAACAGGCGCCGCGGGCCGGGTTCCTCCGCTTCGCCGGCTTCCTCGCGTCCATCGGCTTCACTGCTACCCGCTCCGACAGCTCCCTGTTCATCTACTCCAACCGTGCCGCCGTCGCCTACTTGCTGCTATATGTGGACGACATCGTCCTCACCGCCTCCACTCTGGCGCTCCTCCGTCACGTCGTGGCGCAGATGACCGGTGAGTTCGCGATGAAGGACCTCGGAGCACTGCACTACTTCCCGGGGATCCGCGTCACCCGCAACGCCGCCGGCTTCTTCCTCTCGCAAGAACAACTGCAAACCGTGCGCCACTCCGGTCGACACCAAGGCCAAGCTGCCGGCGGCCGACGGGCCGCGCGTCTCCGACGCCACCGCCTACCGGAGCATGGCTGGTGCCCTCCAGTACCTGACGATCACTCGTCCTGAGCTCGCGTACGCCGTCCAACAACTGTGTCTACACATGCATGATCCCCGGGAGTGCCATCTCGCCTTGCTCAAGCGCGTCCTCCGCTACGTCCGCGGCACCACCACTCTGGGGCTCCATCTGCGTGCCTCCTCCACCCTCGACGTGCGCGCCTACACGGACGCGGACTGGGCCGGCTGCCCCGACACCCGCCGCTCAACTTCTGGGTTCTGCGTCTTCCTCGGAGACGCGCTCGTCAGCTGGTCCTCCAAGCGGCAAGCAATGGTGACGCGATCAAGCGCGGAAGCTGAGTACCGTGGTGTTGCTCATGCTGTCGCTGAATGCGTCTGGCTTCGTCAGCTGCTCGGCGAGCTGCTCTGTCCCGTCTCCACCGCCACACTGGTCTTCTGGGACAACGTCTTGGCGGCTTACCTCTCCAGCAACCCAGTGCACCATCGCCGCACCAAGCATGTCGAGCTAGACATCCACTTCGTTCGTGAACGAGTGGCGCTCGGCCAGTTCCGCGTTCTACATGTTCCCACACGTCAACAGTTTGCAGATGTCATGACCAAAGGGCTGCCTACGGACGTTTCCCAAGAGTTCCGTTCCAGTCTTTGCGTCTCGAGCACCGACGTCACGACTGCGGGGGGGGGGGGGGGTTAGCAGAATGTGTACATGTATATGTGTGTGTGTGGTTACCGCATGACCTCTCTCGCTCTGGGTAGTGCTTAGCATCGTGGGTTAGTAGAGACAGTGGCTCTCGTACGTCCTCTCTGAACTGCTCTGTAAAACTGCATATAAGCAGCGCCAGATGAATGGAAAAGGTGTGAGTTGACTCATAATTCTCGTTAACAACAATCAAGCCTGGGATCACGCTATTCCACTCCTCGGAAGAGCAACTCCTATTAATATGAGGCCCTACAGATATACCCCAAAGCAGAAAGATGAAATCGAAGCACAAGTTAAAGAAATGTTGCGTTTGTGCACAAATCGCAGCAGCTCCAGTGCGTTCTCATTGCCAGTGCTCTTAGTCAAGAAGAAAGACCAAACATGGCGTATCCGTGTTGATTTTAGGCACCTTAACGTCATCACTCTCAAGACTACGTACCCCGCGATGCCTGTGAACGATGAGTTGCTTGACGAACTAGCAGGCTCGCGCTGGTTCTCAAAGCTTAACCTGCGGGCTGGATATCACTAGATCCGGCTAGTGCCCGAGGACGAACACAAAACTGCATTTAAAACTCACTAGGGCCATTTCAAGTTTAGAGTGATGCCCTACGGGTTGGCATATGCACGCGCAACATTTTAGGGGGCGATTAGGGGGCGATGAACATGGATTTATCACCAGTCCTCTGCCGGGCTGTTCTAGTCTTTATGGACGACATATTGGTTCATTCGCAAGATTGGGAAACACACTAGCGGCTGTTGACGCATGTGCTGCAACTGCTCGAGGATCATGGACTCCAGAAGTCGTGGTTAGTGGTATCGCTCGACTTCATTGAAGGATTGTCACGTTCAGGGGGATATGACATGATACTTGTGGCCGTGAACAAGTTCTCCAAGTACGCGCATTTCATGGCCCTCACACAACCCTTCACGGCCTTGCACATCGCCAAAGTTTTTACGAAAGAGATCTTTAGCCTTCATGGGTTACCACTAGCTATCATATCTGACCACGACAGGATCTTTACGAGCAATGTGTGGCAAGAATTATTCCGTCTATGCCGCACCGATATGAGGTTAAGCTCATCGTATCATCCGCACATAGATGGGTAGACCGAAAGGGTCAATCTATGCCTCAAGGATACCTCAGGTGCGCTGTACAATCTTGTCTAGGGAATTGGTCCAAGTTGCTCGCGCTCGCAGAATACTGGAGTACAACACTTTCTTTCATTCTGCGTTGGGCAAAACTCCGTTTGAAGTGATTTATGACCACCTGCCTGGAGAGTTTGGGGTGCATCACGTGGACGACTCCTCGGTGCAAACGCGCACAGGATCGCACGAAGATTCAGGGTGATCGACACTACGGTCCATACCAAGTGATGGCGTGCGTAGGAGCGGTGGCGTACAAACTTCACTTGCCGGCAAAGAGCAAAACCCACCCTCTGGTTCACGTATCGCAGCTGGAGAAAGTAGAAGGAGCGACGGTTCTGGTGAGTAGTGACCTCCCTCCTGAAAATCCGTCTTGTAGGTTGAACATACGCCCGAGAACGTGCTCGTGCGTGTGGCGGGCTCCCTTGGTCCCCGGGTTCACGCGCTCAGCTTCCGGAGTCGCTCTCTACGTTGAGAAGATCCGATGGCTTTACAACAGTGTTTCCCACAACACTGCCTTGGGGGCAAGTCAGACACGGGGAAGACTGTCACGTCTGTCAGGGTGATCCCACACGTCACTGAGAAGAAAAGGGCTATGGGCCTAGGAACAGAGAAGTAGTGGAGTGTGTGCGCTGCGGGCACTGATCAATGGGTCCAGTAGCCAGAGACTGAGGGGGCTCTTGGTATCCTCCTGCCCCGACCCCCTTCCTCTCTCCTTGCAAAACAAACCCTAGATTGCGCGGTACGCAAGGGATTGAGGGGGCTCGGTCCACGCCGGCGTCTCCTACCTTAGTCGGCGTCTAATGGCTACTGCGGTCTCCCTCACCCCCCCCCACCTTCTCCGGCAAGGATGCCGGCTCCTTACGTTCTGGCCGGTATGCCCTCTGCTCGATCTCCTCCCCTCCCCTACTCTTTTTTTTGTAGGGAATTCAAGGGCTTTATTCAGAGATCAAGGCACCGGCACTATCAGCCATAAGACTGGTTACCAAGAGACCCGGGGGTGAGTTCATCCAACATTCAGACGCCTCCTGAGTGCAAGCAAACTTGGCACACAGATGGGCTGGGATGTTAGAATATCTCATTACATGCTGAATTACAAAGGAAGAAAAACTTAAAGCTAGCCCTTCAATATCTAGTAGAATCGGCGCTATACCGAGCGCAAAATATGGCGCGAGTTCCAGAGGGTTACCACCTCCAAACTGTCAGTTTCCATCACCACTCACGTGAAGCCCCGTAGCTGAGCAAAGATCACACCTTCCCTGAGCGCCATTGCCTCTGCCACCAACTGATCAGTGACCCCAAGACATGGTTTGCTCCAGGCACCGATAAAATCAGCGGAGGACCTTGCCACTCCTCCCATGCCCCCTGTACGAGCTTCAGAAGAAACACCAGCATCGGTATTGATCTTGACATGGCCAAAATCCGGTGGCCTCCACCCATGACCAGGGAGGACCTTTGCATGCGCACTTGGCAGCTTAAGAACTTCAAGCATTTCCTTCATCATTTTCATGGATTGCACTGGGTCCATGCTGGCTTTGTCATGGGTGATGTTATTTCGAGCTGTCCAGATAGCCCACATGATTGATATCATCTTTGCTCTTTCTGAATCATCAAATCTGGGGTTGCAGAGAATATCACTCGACCATGTGTTCGGGTGTAGCTCTGGGATCTTGACATGAAGCCAGTCCCGAGCCACATTCTAGAAACGTTTAGCATGCGTACATTTCAGTAGTGCATGCATAATGTCCTCATCTGCATCTAGGCAGACTTTGCACCGAGCCAAATTGGCAATATACCTATACTTGAGTGTACTTTCGACCGGGAGAATGCCTCTAAGCACTCGCCACCAAAACACTCTCACCTTTTGTAACATCCCCATGTAATAGCTACAGTAATCACCTCTTGCTAATGCCATGTCAGCATGATTAACTATGCTTGATCATCATTGCATCATATCTCATTTCAAATTCCCATTCAAATTGCATTTCAAATCTAAAGTGAAAAAAAAATTTGTTCAAATTGAAAACATTCATTAAATAGCAAATAATCTAATACTAAATATGTTCAGGAAAGCAACATCACTAAAAATGCCTAAGTGACTTTATCAACCTAAAACAGTAACCAAACAGCACATTTTAATCTATTTTATTTAGTCCAAATTACAAATGAAATCTTATTTTGTCCAAACCAATTTCTGGTGGTAGATAATATTGCATTGCAATATTTGAGCTAAGTCAAACATTTTAGAAAAGTCATTAAGTGGTCAAACATTTTACAAAACAGAATTAAAACAGAAAACAGAAATAGAAAAAGAAAAGGGGAAACGACTTACTGTGCGACTGGGCCTTAGATGAACAGTAACCGGCCCAGCCCGTTAAACCGCATCGTCGTCCTCTACCCGCGCTGTCGCGTGCGCCCGCCGATACGGCGACAGCCGCCGCGCGTCGCCCATCCGACGGTTCCTCCCCGTGAGGTTAAGACCAGCCCCGAGCTCCTCGTCCCCTCCCGCAAAACCCTAGCTACCCATTCGCCTCCCCGCGCGCCTCTCTCTCGCTCTCTCGATCCCCACCTCGCCCGAGACATCATTGCCGACCCACGCTCGATCCCGCGCCCTCCGCCACCGACTTGCCTCGCAGCCGCGCCGGATCGAAGCGCCATCATCCGCTACGTCCTCTCCTACCCCGGGCCCGAGCTCTACGCCACCACAATGAGCTCGGCGACCTCGTCTTCCCCGACGCCATCCGCCACTGTCGCCATCGAATACGCCGCCCCGAGCCTTCCCCGAGCCCGCTGTTGCACACCTACAGGGCCCGGTGAGCCAGGGCATCTTCTCCACCTCTCTCCGGCCTCTTCCCGTACCCGTAGGCGCCGCTGCCATCGCCGCCCATACTGTGCTCCGCCGCGCTGCTCGTCGCCGTCACCTCCGTCGTTGTCATGCTCACCCGAACACAGGAGCGTGCTCAGGGCAGCTCACTGAGGCCGCCCGTGCCCTTGGCTCACCTCCCCGTCGCCTCTGTCGCCGATCCCGACTTCGCCCGAACGCCGCCGTCCGCCGCCGCCGTCGTAGCGCTCGTTTCCGGCCATCCCGCCTCGCGCCGATAGGCTAGATTGACGCGACGTTGTCTTCCCGTTCGAACGCGCTTAGTTCCGCGCGAAACGGTGGCAGGAGCGCCAAATCCGACCACCTCCCGAGCCGCGCCGCCGTGGAATCGGTCGCCGGAGCAACTCCGACGACGTCTTCGGCCGTCGCCGACGTGGCCGCTGGGGCCCGCCCCTGTGCCACTGACTGGTGGGGTCGCGGGTCCCGTTGACCGGGTCAACCGCTGACGCGACTGCCCCTGTGTCGCTGACACGCGGGCCCCACCCCGATTAAACGATTTTTAGAAATAAATAAAAAGATAATTAAACGGTTAATTAAATTAATTAGTTAATTATACACTGACTAATGGGCCCCACCTAGCTAATTACCCTGTTAGTTAAATTAGTTAGCCCACTGTCTATGACAGGTGGGTCCCGCAGGTCAGAGTTGACTGGTCAGAGGACCTGTTGACTGCTGACGCCAGCATTATGTCATGATGACGTCACTGGCCACTATTTCGGATAATGTTGATTTAATTAATTAAAATAATTCCAGAAAATCATTAAAACTTTGAAAAATCATATCTTTTAAACCGTAACTCAGATGAAAATAATTTATATATGAAAAATGATCAGAAAAATGTGTAGAATCTGAATAACCTATTCACATGCCTGCCACACCCCTCTATCATACTGAACATGCAACATTTTTCCCGTATCTGATAAATGAATAGTGCTCAATTTTAATGAAATAAATCCAAATAAATTTCTAAATTAACTAAATCACATAATTAGGCAGTAAAACACCTCTGCATATCATTTAGGGATGTCATGCATAGTGATTGCATTTTTGCCGTCGATTTATTGTTTCTTCTTCCCCCCTTCTTTCCGATAGCCTCCGAGATCGACGCTGCCCAGGAGACCGACTACACCGCTGACGACCCCGCCTTTGCCGCAAAGCAACCAGGCAAGCAATCCCCCCTTGACGCATGCCGATTTCTCCGATTCTTTCTCCCTCCTGCTTGCATTAGAAATTGCCGCTGCCTTGCTTTATCCTATTCTGATGCATAGCCTGATTTTGTCGCCTGCTAGTGATACATTACCTGTTATCCCATGATGGCTAGTTAACTATGCTGCTATTCCATCTTTGGCCCTTTGCCTTGTCCGTATGCCATGCTTGTTACCGGGCCGTGATCACTCTGGGTGTGATCGCGGAAATGTCTACATTACTGCACTGCTTAAACGGTTAAAGTCGGGCTGGCCCCCAGGGTGCCCGCGAGAGAACAACATTAAAGACGGGCCGGCTCCAAGAGTACCCGCGAGTGATACCAAGTCGGAGCGACAGAAACTCTGATCGTCTCTGCGAGTTACTAAATACGCCTAACGGAACTGGGTATTTGATCTGAGTGGGTCGTCGTGCCCTATAGGCACTACCACCACGCGGGATAATGGTTTATGGGGCCCTCGGCGCCGTATGTATCAGCCGAAAGCTCTGTCAGACGTCCAGTTCAGCATTGTGGCTGGGTCGGATCGTGCCGTTGGCGCTGGTATCCACCCTGCACACAACGACCCGGAGTGCACAGGGCGATGGCCCAAGACCCCTGAGCGCTTAGGATGTAGACCGGCGGGGACCTCTCTGCTGAGCTCTAGGTAGGGCTGCGGTGTGTCGATCAGCCGAAGCCGGGCATGACCCGATAAAAGTGTGTCCGGCCAGAGTTAATCGAGCGTGTTGGGTAACAGTAGTGCACCCCTGCAGGGAAGTAATCTATTCGAATAGCCGTGTCCACGGTAATAGGACGCTCGGAGTTGTATCCGGTTCTGCTACAACTACAAATGGATACTATTACACTGTTAACTGATACTACTGCTCTCGGGATCACTTTCTCGCAGGGAGTCGAGAAAGGATCTCAGGGCGCTGCTACTATATAACCACTATTATATATTACTTGCTCTACTCTCTTCTGATGTTGCAAGATTGCTTCAAGATGCTAGGCTTCGATAGGCTAGGCCTCTCCCCCTTTATTCCAGCATTTCTGCAGTATAGTCCACAGATACATCCCCTTCCTTTGATAACAATGCATAACTAGCATAGTTCTGATGTCAGTCTTGCGAGTACTTTGGATGAGTACTCACGGTTGCTTTGCTATTCTTTTCCCCATTCTCACTTGATGAAATCAGCCGATGGAGCCCAGGAGCAGGAGATCCCCGGAGGCATCTACTACTACGACTTGGAGATCCCCGTCGGCCAGGAGTAGTTCGGAGGCCCTAGGCAGGAGGCCTTCGCCTTTTCGATCAGTGTTGCTGTTTGTGCTAGCCTTCTTAAGGCACCCTTGTTTAACTTGTGTCTGTACTCAGATACTTATGCTTTCGTTGATGCTTGTGTAACCCGAGCTAATGTATTCGAGCCCTCGAGGCCCCTGGCTTGTAATATAAAGCTTGTATTATTTTATTTTGTGTCTAGAGTTGTGTTGTGATATCTTCCCGTGAGTCCTTAGGCTTGATCGTGTGCATTTGCGTGTATGATTAGTGCACGATTAAGTCGGGGCATCACAAGTTGGTATCAGAGCCGACTGCCTATAGGAACCCCCCTTCCAACTCCTTGGCCGAAGTTGAGTCTAGTCTTTGAAAAACTGTTTTACTAACATGGCTGTGTGGCTTACGGGCCCACGTCGCCAATGGATGGGATTAGGATCTTTTATTCCTCTTCCTTACTCTGGGACTCTGCTCTCTCTCCTATTCGGGTTAAAGTTTTGCTAACTCTAACATTAGGTTCTCGTGATCACATCCATCCGGAGTTCTGAATTATCCCCCCTTTCTTCAAGATGAGGGCCAGGTTCTACTGCACAATGCCACGGACCGCAGGATCCTTTTATCGAGGACACCCTGTGTTGTTCCTTGCAGATTCCTCGCCCCAATAGTTTTCTCCGACGTTGATGTAGACTTTGCTATGTCTCGTTGTTGTATCTTTCCACCGCGTGCCTGCACGCCGCCTAGTTTGTCTAGCTGCGTGCGTTCCGAACTCGCATTGTCCGTTGATGTCCAACTCCGTGCATGTATCTGTATGTCTTTAATGACTACTAATATATATCTAATGCACTTTTGTTCATTGCCCATGTTACATCATGAATGACCTCTTACACATGCAGTTGTTCTTGCTAAACTGCCCCTGTTGATTTGGCAGGATGGCTGACGATCCTCCACCTCCGTCTTATATTGCCGCACTGATGCAACAGTTTGAATTGAATCGTCAGCTCAACGAGAGTCTGGTAAATCGTTTGGAACGCAACAATGCTCGTCAGGAGCCTGGACCAATCTCACTGCAAGAATTCGTGCACCTCAACCCGTCTGTTTTCCGCAACTCCACCAATCCTATGGATGCTGATGATTGGCTTCGTGATATTCTATTTGAGATGGAGTCAGCTAGTGTTGCCCCTGACAGTTATGTCACCTTTGCGGCATTTCACTTGAAGGGTCCAGCTGCTTAGTGGTGGGAAAGCCGCAGGCATATGCTGCCTACTGGAACTGTAACCACTTGGCAGGAATTTCAGTCAGCCTTTCGTGCACGGCACATTCCTCAAGGTCTGATGGACCAGAAGAAGCAGGAGTTCCGCAAACTCACTCAGGACAAAATGACTGTAGATGCTTATCAGAGGAAATTTCTTGAATTATCCCGCTATGCTGAGGACGACGTCTGCACTGATGCTCGCAAGCAGGAAATGTTCCGTGAGGGACTGCATCCTGATATAAAGCTCGCACTTGCTGTTCATGAAGCTGCAGACTTTGCAATGCTTGTCAGCCAGTCTTTCCGAATTGAAACTGCTTTGAATAAGTACCAGGAGTCGCTCAAGCGTACTCGAGATATGGGCTCATCCTCGGGTCAGCTTGCTCAGAAACGTCGAGTCTGGATCCCGCACAATGTTTTTCACCGCCCTGCTCCAACACCGAGGCCTTCTTATGTTGCACCTCGTCTGCCTCCACCACCAAGACAACCGAATATTCCAAGTGGTCAGCCTAATACTATGGCTCCTCCCCATAATGATGATTTATGCTGCAAGTGTGGACAGCCAGGGCACCTTACTATCAATTGCCGCCCGGATCAGCCTCAGAATACACCACATCCTCCTGTTGGTAGCAAGAAGAGCTGTCGAAACCGTCGTTTCAGAGGCTTTAATGCCAGGCCACCTGCTATGGGTCGTGGTCAGGTCAATCATGTCAAGATGGAAGAAGCTCGTGAGGCCCCTAAAATCGTGATGGGTACCCTCTCAGTTAATTCAGTGGCAGCTACTGTTCTCTTTGATTCTGGGGCATCACATTCCTTTGTGTCTCAACAATTTGCTCAGCGGCATGAACTACCTCTAGAGTTGTTGCCTACCCCATTGGAGATTATTACTTCCCGTTCCAGATGGCAAACCAAGATGGTAAGTCGCAACAATCAGATCAAAATTGAAGGGTTGGTGTTCTCTGCCTCCCTCATTGCTCTCGGACCTTCCGACATAGATGTTATTCTCGGTATGGATTGGCTGGAAACCCATAATGCTATGATCAACTGTGCCGCCAAGTCAGTCCAGCTCACTCACCCTTCTGGCCAGACGATCAAATACTCAGCCCGGATAGTCCAGAATGCCGAGAGCCAGATATATGCTCTGAATGCATTGAACGCGTCACCTCTTGAAGGCATCGAAAACGTTCCGGTTGTCCGTGATTTTCAAGATGTTTTCCCAGAGGAACTTCCAGGAATACCCCTTGTTAGAGCAGTCGAGTTCGTCATTGACTTGAAACCAGGCACTGCCCCTATTGCTAAATGCCCCTATAAGATGCCGCCGCATGAACTCCTTGAACTTAAGGAGGAAATCGACAAGTCACTTAAAAAGGGTTTTATCCGCCCCAGTTCTTCTGCTTGGGGAGCACCTTCTCTCTTTGTTAAACAAGGATGGGACAAATCGGTTGGTTCAAGATTACCGACCTATCAACCAGGCAACAATTCAGAACAAGTATCCGCTTCCCAGAATCAACGATCTGTATGATCAACTTGCTAGTTCCTCAGTATTCTCTAAACTTGATTTGAGGTTGGGGTACCACCAGATCCGAGTTCGTAAAGAGGATATTCCGAAGACAGCCTTTGTTACTCGCTATGGTTCTTACGAGTACACCGTCATGTCCTTCGGCTTAACCAACGCTCCAGCAACTTTTTCTCGGTTAATGAACTACATCTTCATGGATTACCTCGACAAATTTGTCGTGGTCTATCTGGATGATATCCTTATATATTCGAAGAATGAAGAAGAACATGCTGAACATCTTCGGCTTGTACTGGAGAAGTTGCGCGAACATCAACTATATGCCAAGTATTCCAAGTGTGAGTTCTGGTTATCTGAAGTGACCTATCTTGGTCATGTGATTTCTAAAGATGGCATTGCTGTTAACCCAGAACGAGTTCAGGCTATTCTTGACTGGACCCCTCCGAAGAATGCCAAGCAAGTCAGGAGTTTTCTTGGCCTTGCAAGCTATTGCCGCCTATTCGTCGAGAACTTCTCCAAGATTGCTAAGCCGTTGACTGATCTGCTCCACAAAGGTGTTAAATTTGAGTGGATGGAAAAGTGCCAGGAAAGCTTTCAGACACTCAAAGATAAGTTGACATCTGCCCTAGTGCTAGCACCCCCGGATTCCAAAAAGGACTTCGTGATTTACTGTGATGCATCTCGTCAAGGATTAGGCTGTGTCCTAATGCAAGAGCGCAAAGTAATTGCTTATGGCTCTCGTCAATTGCGTCCTCACGAGGAAAATTATCCAGTACATGATCTCGAGCTTGCTGAAGTTATTTATGCCTTGAAGCTGTGGCGACATTACCTCCTTGGTAATCGTTGCGAGATCTACACGGATCATAAGAGTTTGAAGTACTTGTTCACTCAACCATCTTTGAACCTCCGTCAGCAAAGATGGATGGAGGCCATTACAGACTATGATTTGGGTATTTCTTACACCCCTGGTAAGGCTAATGTAATGGCCGATGCATTGAGCCGTAAATCCTACTGCTGTGAACTTGAGGTTCAGCTACAGCAACCACTCCTGTATGAAGAGCTTCAAAAGCTGAATATCGAAATAGTTCCTCAAGGGTATCTAAATACCTTGGTTGTTGAACCAGATCTCGAGCACAGAATCAAGACAATGCAGAAGTATGACACGGAAGTCCACAAGATAAAACGCTATCTTGCAACTGGCAAGCCCTCAGCCTTCTCTCTTCATGATGATGGAGCTTTGTTCTTCCAAGATCGCCTTGTCGTGCCTAAGTTCAAGGATATGCCAGAGAAGGTTATGAAAGAAGCTCACGATACGCCTCTCTCGATACACCCTGGTAGCACAAAGATGTACCAAGACAATCGTCAGAGATTCTGGTGGTCTAAAATGAAGCAAGACATTGCTCGATATGTTGCTGAGTGTGACGTTTGCCGTCGCATCAAAGCAGAACATCAAATGCCTGCTGGACTTCTGCAACCACTTGATATTCCTGAATGGAAATGGGACAAAGTTGAAATGGATTTCATTACTGGTTTTCCCAGATCGTAGAAGGGTCATGATGCTATTTTTGTCGTCATTGACCGATTCTCAAAGGTTGCTCACTTTCTGCCAGTCAAGGAGACAATCACTGCTAGCCAGTTAGCAGACTTGTATGTTTCCAGAATCGTGTCACTCCACGGTGTTCCATTGGAGATCAGTTCAGATCGTGGCAGCCTCTTTACCTCCAGATTCTGGAACAGTTTCCAAGAAGCTATGGGAGCTCATCTATCTTTCAGCACCGCTTTTCACCCTCAGTCTCAGGGTCAAGTTGAACGAGTCAATCAAGTGC
Source organism: Elymus sibiricus (assembly GCA_039707655.1). Lineage (NCBI taxonomy): Eukaryota > Viridiplantae > Streptophyta > Magnoliopsida > Poales > Poaceae > Elymus > Elymus sibiricus. Next base: position 42,287,607 of record CM077670.1, read on the forward strand.
TTGAAGATATGCTTCGAGCTTGTGTCATCTCATTCGGTAAGAAATGGGAGGAATCTCTCCCGTATGCCGAATTCTCTTACAACAATAGCTATCAGGCTAGTTTGAAGATGGCACCATTTGAAGTTCTTTATGGACGTAAGTGTCGAACCCCTCTGAATTGGTCAGAAACTGGGGAACGCTCACTCGTTGGACCGGACATTATTCAACAAGCTGAAGAACAAGTCCGCGTTGTCCGTGAACATTTGAAAACTGCTCAGTCTCGTCAGAAGAGCAACTATGACCGCAAACACAAGGTAATGGTCTATCAACCTGGCGAACAAGCTTACCTTCGCGTCACTCCGATGAAAGGCACCCATAGATTTGGGATCAAGTGCAAGTTAGCTCCTCGCTATATTGGCCCCTTTCGCATTCTCGCAAGACGTGGAGAAGTGGCATATCAATTGGAATTGCCGCCAAACCTTTCTCAAGTGCATGATCTCTTTCATGTATCGCAACTCCGACGCTGCTTCAAGGATCCTATTCGAGCAGTAGATCATGAAGTTCTTGAATTGCAAGAGGATCTTTCTTATCAAGAGTATCCGATCCGCATTCTTGACCAAGCTGAGCGTCGAACCCATCAAAAGGCAATCAAGTTCCTTAAAGTTCAGTGGTCGAATCATTCTGAAGATGAAGCCACTTGGGAATGCGAAGATCGTCTTCGTGAAGAATACCCATCTCTCTTTCAGCCTACCTCTTAATTCTCGGGACGAGAATTTTTGTTAGAGGAGGAGAATTGTAACATCCCCATGTAATAGCTACAGTAATCACCTCTTGCTAATGCCATGTCAGCATGATTAACTATGCTTGATCATCATTGCATCATATCTCATTTCAAATTCCCATTCAAATTGCAATTCAAATTTAAAGTGAAAAATAAAAAAAATTGTTCAAATTGAAAACTAAAATGTTCATTAAATAGCAAATAAACTAATACTAAATATGTTCAGGAAAGCAACATCACTAAAAATGCCTAAGTGACTTTATCAACCTAAAACAGTAACCAAACAGCACATTTTAATCTATTTTATTTAGTCCAAATTACAAATGAAATCTTATTTTGTCCAAACCAATTTCTGGTGGTAGATAATATTGCATTGCAATATTTGAGCTAAGTCACACATTTTACAAAAGTCATTAAGTGGTCAAACATTTTACAAAACAGAATTAAAACAGAAAACAGAAATAGAAAAAGAAAAGGGGAAACGACTTACTGTGTGACTGGGCCTTAGACGAACAGTAACCGGCCCAGCCCGTTAAACCGCATCGTCGTCCTCCTCCCGCGCTGTCGCGTGCGCCCGCCGACACGGCGACAGCCGCCGCGCGTCGCCCATCCGACGGCTCCCCCCGTGAGGTTAAGACCAGCTCCGAGCTCCTCGTCCCCTCCCGCGAAACCCTAGCTACCCATTCGCCTCCCCGCGCGCCTCCCTCTCTCTCGATCCCCACCTCGCCCGAGACATCACCGCCGACCCACGCTCGATCCCGCGCCCTCCGCCACCGCATTGCCTCGCCGCCGCGCCGGATCGAAGCGCCATCGTCCGCTACGTCCTCTCCTACCCCGGGCCCGAGCTCTACGCCACCACAATGAGCCCGGCGACCTCGTCTTCCATGACGCCGTCCGCCACTGTCGCCATCGAATACGCCGCCCCGAGCCTTCCCCGAGCCCGCTGTTGCACACCTACAGGGCCCGGTGAGCCAGCGCATCTTCTCCACCTCTCTCCGGCCTCTTCCCGTACCCGTAGGCACCGCTGCCATCGCCGCCCGTACTGTGCTCCGCCGCGCTGCTCGTCGCCGTCACCTCCGTCGTTGTCATGCTCACCCGAACACGGGAGCGTGCTCAGGGCAGCTCACTGAGGCCGCCAGTGCCCTTGGCTTGCCTCCCCGTCGCCTCTGTCGCCGATCCCGACTTCGCCCGAACGCCGCCGTCGTAGCGCTCGTTTCCGGCCGTCCCGCCTCGCGCCGATATGCTAGATTGACGCGACGTTGTCTTCCCGTTCGAACGCTCTGTTCCGCGCGAAACGGTGGCCGGAGCGCCAAATCCGACCACCTCCCGAGCCGCGCCGTCATGGAATCGGTCGCCGGAGCAACTCCGGCGACGTCTCCAGCCGTCGCCGACATGGCCGCTGGGGCCCGCCCCTGTGCCACTGACTGGTGGGGTCGCGGGTCCCGTTGACCGGGTCAACCGCTGACGCGGCTGCCCCTGTGTCGCTGACACGCGGGCCCCACCCCGATTAAACGATTTTTAGAAATAAATAAAAAGATAATTAAACGGTTAATTAAATTAATTAGTTAATTAGACACTGACTATTGGGCCCCACCTAGCTAATTACCCTGTTAGTTAAATTAGTTAGCCCACTGTCTATGACAGGTGGGTCCCGCAGGTCAGAGTTGACTGGTCAGAAGACCTGTTGACTGCTGACGCCAGCATTACGTTATGATGACGTCACTGGCCACTGTTTCGGATAATGTTGATTTAATTAATTAAAATAATTCCAGAAAATCATTAAAACTTTGAAAAATCATATCTTTTAAACCGTAACTCAGATGAAAATAATTTATATATGAAAAATGATCAGAAAAATGTGTAGAATCTGAATAACCTATTCACATGCCTGCCACACCCCTCTATCATACTGAACATGCAATATTTTTCCCGTATCTGATAAATGAATAGTGCTCAATTTTAATGAAATAAATCCAAATAAATTTCTAAATTAACTAAATCATATAATTAGGCAGTAAAACACCTCTGCATATCATTTAGGCATGTCATGCATAGTGATTGCATTTTTGCCGTGGATTTATTGTTTCTTCTTCCCCCCTTCTTTCCGATAGCCTCCGAGATCGACGCTGCCCAGGAGACCGACTACACCGCTGACGACCCCGCCTTTGCCGCAGAGCAACCAGGGAAGCAATCCCCCCTTGACGCATGCCGATATCTCCGATTCTTTCTCCCTCCTGCTTGCATTAGAAATTGCCGCTGCCTTGCTTTATCCTATTCTGATGCATAGCCTGATTTTGTCGCCTGCTAGTGATACATTACCTGTTATCCCATGATGCCTAGTTAACTATGCTGCTATTCCATCTTTGGCCCTTCGCCTTGTCCGTATGCCATGCTTGTTACCGGGCCGTGATCACTCTGGGTGTGATCGCGGAAATGTTTACATTACTGCACTGCTTAAACTGTTAAAGTCGGGCTGGCCCCCAGGGTGCCCGCGAGAGAACAACATTAAAGACGGGTCGGCTCCAAGAGTACCCGCGAGTGATACCAAGTCAGAGCGACAGAAACTCTGATCGTCTCTGCGAGTTACTAAATACGCCTAACGGAACTGGGTATTTGATCTGAGTGGGTCGCCGTGCCCTATACGCACTACCACCACGTGGGATAATGGTTTATGGGGCCCTCGGCGCCGTATGTATCAGCCGAAAGCTCTGTCAGACGTCCAGTTCAGCATTGTGGCCGGGTCGGATCGTGCCGTTGGCGCTGGTATCCACCCTGCACACAACGACCTGGAGTGCACAGGGCGATGGCCCAAGACCCCTGAGCGCTTAGGATGTAGACCGGCGGGGACCTCTCTGCTGAGCTCTAGGTAGGGCTGCGGTGTGTCGATCAGCCGAGGCCGGGCATGACCCGATAAAAGTGTGTCCGGCTAGAGTTAATCGAGCGTGTTGGGTAACAGTAGTGCACCCCTGCAGGGAAGTAATCTATTCGAATAGCCGTGTCCACGGTAACAGGACGCCCGGAGTTGTATCCGGTTCTGCTACAACTACAAATGGATACTATTACACTGTTAACTGATACTACTGCTCTCGGGATCACTTTCTCGCAGGGAGTCGAGAAAGGATCTCAGGGCGCTGCTACTATATAACCACTATTATATATTACTTGCTCTACTCTCTTCTGATGCTGCAAGATTGCTTCAAGATGCTAGGCTTCGATAGGCTAGGCCTCTCCCCCTTTATTCCAGCATTTTTGCAGTATAGTCCACAGATACATCCCCTTCCTTTGATAACAATGCATAACTAGCATAGTTCTGATGTCAGTCTTGCGAGTACTTTGGATGAGTACTCACGGTTGCTTTGCTATTCTTTTCCCCATTCTCACTTGATGAAATCAGCCGATGGAGCCCAGGAGCAGGAGATCCCCGGAGGCATCTACTACTACGACTTGGAGATCCCCGTCGGCCAGGAGTAGTTCGGAGGCCCTAGGCAGGAGGCCTTCGCCTTTTCGATCAGTGTCGCTGTTTGTGCTAGCCTTCTTAAGGCACCCTTGTTTAACTTGTGTCTGTACTCAGATACTTATGCTTTCGCTGATGCTTGTGTAACCCGAGCTAATGTATTCGAGCCCTCAAGGCCCCTGGCTTGTAATATAAAGCTTGTATTATTTTATTTTGTCTAGAGTTGTGTTGTGATATCTTCCCATGAGTCCTTAGGCTTGATCGTGTGCATTTGCGTGTATGATTAGTGCACGATTAAGTCGGGGCGTCACACCTTTGGCACAACATTCAGCTTCCAAAGCCGTGTCCGTAGCTGTTTATTCTTCTCTGAAGTTTCTGTCATCGTCCCTTCTTCTAGAGCAACATGCTCGTTGCGAGTCACAAGAGAGCGATAAGCGGATTTCACAGAATAGACACCCGACTTTTCTGAAACCCAGGCCCAGATATCTTCCCCTCCTCCTTGTCTCAAAGGTATATTTAAGATTGCGTCTACTTCCGGGTCGATAAAGTTTTCTCTAACCACATCAATTTTCCATGACCAATTGTCCGCATCAATCAGGTTGGACACCCTGTTCAAAACTGCATTACCAATCTGTACTGAAGGCTTCAAAGAGAGACATCCAGGCAACCATTTATCCTCCCAGACAGAAACTGAAGTTCCGTCTCCTATGCGTTTTATCAATCCGGTGTCCAATGCTTCTCTTCCAGCAATTATTGCTCTCCACGTCGCTGAAGCACATTTAGGGATCGCAGCCCTCATGAAATCCGTCAACGGGAAATACTTTCCTTTTAAGACCCGAGCACAGAGGGAGTCTGGGCTGGTCACAAGTCTCCATCCATGCTTGCCCAACAAGGATAAATTGAAGAGCTCCAAATCTCGGAATCCCATTCCTCCATGAATTTTTGGTGTAGCAAGCGAAGGCCAACTGATCCAGTGAAGCGATCTGCGATCAAGCGAGCTGCTCCACCAGTACTTAGCCATGCACGACATAAACCCCTTACACACCTTCTTAGTAAGTTTGAAACAACTCATCGTGTAAGTCGGGATAGCCTGCACAATAGATTTAAGCCGAACCTCTCTGCCCGCACATGATATTAGGCGTTCCGATCCGCCCTGTAATTTACTTCGGATCCTTTCACCAATATAATCAAAAGTTCCACTAGTAATACGGCCAACGGCAGTAGGAAGACCCAAGTAGCGCTCACTGAAAGCTTCCACTGTAATACCCAGTACATTTTTCACTGTTTGCCGAAATGGATCAGATGTGTTTGGACTGAAAAAGATGGAGCTTTTCTCTCTATTTACACGCTGTCCAGAGCATTGACCACAAATCCGCAACACCTCATTCAATCTTTGTGCACTCTCAGCCCTTGCCTTCATAAAATTAAACTATCATCTGCAAAAAGCAAATGATTTATCCAAGGGGATTGAGTGCTCACTCTAATACCTCTATCCACATATGCCCCGCCATAGAACTTCAACAGAGATGTGAAGCCTTCGGCGCATAATAGGAACAAATATGGTGAGATGGGATCCCCCTGTCGTAATCCACAGGAAGGTGTGAAATACTGTAACAGTTCACCATAACAGTTCACCATTCACACGAATAGTAAATCTCACTGATGAAACACACTTCATGATTAGCCTGACAAAACTTGAGCTGAACCCCAACTTTAACATGATAGCTTCAATGTAGTGCCACTCTACACGGTCGTAGGCTTTCATCATATTAAGTTTGACAGCACACACATTATTTTTGCCCCTTTTCCTCCTCTTCATCGCATGAATACTTTCATAAGCAATAAGAACATTGTCTGTAATCAAACGACCAGGGACAAAGGCACTCTGCTCCTCACTAACAATCTCACCCATAAAGTCTCTAGTCTTGTTTGCAATGCATTTGGCTCCGATCTTATATAACACGGGACAAAGAGAAATAGGGCGATACTGAGAAATACGTTGTGGATGTGGTACCTTTGGGATTAAGGTTATAGACGTATCATTCAATCCTGTTGGTAACTCACCACCATTTAGAAAGTCCAGAATAGCCGGCACTATATCATCCTTCAGAAGATCCCAATGCCGCTGAAAAAACCCAGCTGTGAACCCATCAACACCCGGGGCCTTTGATGGAGCCATCTGGAATAGTGCAGCCCTCACATCCTCTGCCTCAAAAGGCTTATTCAGCATTTCATTCATGTGATCTGTCACCTTTCAAGGGACAAAATTGAGGAGATCCTCCATCGGCTGGAAACCCTGTGATGTGTACAATGCTTGGTAAAATCCTTGCATTTCATCTTGATTATCCTCCCAGCTCTGACAAATGGAGCCATCCTCTCTCATCAAATTTTCAATTTTATTCAACTGCTTCCTATAAGCTGCTTGTGCATGAAAGTATCCTGTGTTGCGGTCACCCGCACGCAACCAAAGAACTCTGGAGCGCTGACGCAACCAGATTTCTTCTTGTCTAAGTGCTTCCCTCAGTTTTTTGACAACAGCTTTTTCTTCATCGGAAGGGCCTCGACCAATCGATTGACCACGCAGTTTGTCCAGTTTTGACCTCAACTTCCGAACCTTACGAGACAGGCACCCGAATTCCTTAGCACCCCATGACTCCAGATTACTCTGCATATCATTTAGAGCGCTAACAACACCTCCAAGCCCATTCTGTCCTGAACCCTTTCTCCACTTATCAAGGATCAATTGGTCGTATTCAGAATGCGTCTGCCAAACATCTTCATAGCGAAATTGTTTGGCTGCTCGAGGCCTCATATCAGCCAAATTTTCCCGCAACTCGACCATGACAAAACAATGGTCAGACTCTGTGGTACAAATATGTCGAACTCTTGTATGTGGGAACAAGTTCAAGAACTGTGCATTACCAAAGCCCCGATCTAGTCTGGCTTTAACATTTGCTTGCCCCGCTTGACCATTGTCCCAAGTGTACTCCACTCCCGACCAACCAAGGTCCTGAAGTGAGCAATCATCTGTCGCCTCTCTGAACGCTCTCATTTGCCATTCAGGCCTTGCAGCTCGAGAGAAGTGTTCAGAAGCAACAAGAGTCTCATTATAGTCACCAACACAAAGCCACGCAGAGTGCTCTATCGCATTCAGCGTACGCAGAAACCTCCAACTATGGTGTCTATCTTCCACCCGTGGAGCTCCATAGAAACCAGTGAATCTCCACTCTTCCGAGTTTTGATCCTTCTTCCGTATAGACACATCAATATGGGCTGAACTGTAGTTCTTAAGCTCGACAACTAGCTGTGCTGACCAAAATAATCCAATTCCCCCGCTAAGACCATCACTGTTTACTGCAAAATAACCTGCAAAACCCAAAATATTCTGCAAGCTTTCAACCCGCTTTGCCGAAATTTTTGTCTCCATGAGAAATAGGAGACCGGGCCCTTCCTGCTTCACAATATTGCGAAGCTCTCGAACTGCCGACGGGTTCCCAAGCCCCCGGCAGTTCCAACTCAAGCAACTCATTGTCCTTGGCAGGGCTGCCGAGCAGCCGCTGCCAAATCTTCCGAGCTCGTCGGTGTTGGTTTTTTCTTCTTTGGCCCTCTTTCTTCCTCCCTGTCCGGATCACCTACACCGGACGACTCAACACTTTGTGCCAAGAGGTGCTGACCCTCCTGTTCTGAAAGTGCAGTGTTCATGAGCAAAGGTACTGCTACCTTCCTGTACACCTGCTGAGTCTGAGGTCCTCCCTTTCGCTTGTTCAATGAAGTTCTGTTTTTAACCGGTAAGGTAACATCAGCTCCACCACTAGCCGCCGTGCTTGAGTTTCGAGTATCTGCTTTGCTGTTCTGAGCAACCTTCTGGTCTTTCATTGTGCTCTCACTTGAAGCAGCCCTCTTCCACTCCTCCGGCGCTCTCAACCCCTTCCCAAAGGGTAGATCTCCATTCTTATCTCTTGTACCTGGGTTTGGGCAGTAGAGATCTGAATGGCCAAGACGGCCACATGGAAAGCAAAAATGTGGCACGTTTTCATACTGGATTTCATAGGGATCCATACACTTCCTCCGCTTTGATTCAATTAAAATCCATCTCCTCAAGGGCTTCTCCACATCCACTGTGACTCTCGCCCTTAGGTAACCAGCCTCATGATCAAACTGAACAGATGAGGCATTCTTATCTATCTGATCTGCAATAGACTTGCTCCATTTATCATCGCATAGATGAAAGGGAAGATTCACCACTCTAGCCCACAGTTGTAACTTGTCAAAGCGTAGCTCTGAAGGTAGCATGCATTCGTCAAACTCCGAGAGAATAACAGCGTTTTTGCTCACGTGCCACGGCGAACCTTCCCATACACGATCTCGGTCCCTCTGATTGGCGAACTCAGCCACGAACATATTCACTCCAATAGACCTAAAAACCAGACCCTTGGGGTTTCCCCAAGCCGGCCGGAGAGCGCTCGTTATGGTCTGGATGTGGAACACGTTGCGATGGAGGACCTTCCCCGCCAGCAGCCACTTATCCTTCTCTCCATCTTCTCCGTCATCCAGCACTAGTGGCGTGGCCTCCTCTTCTGAGATCTCCAGCTTCCCGAGCGCCTTCGCCAATCTTGTTGTCGCTGCCCTCGGCGACAAAGGCTCCTTCTCCCTGCCCCTCTCGGCGGACGTTGCCATCCTCCGATCAGCTATTCAAAATGCGCCCCGCCGATGAGATCAAAGCGTGCGCCGCCGTAAGTCCACCCGAAAACCCTAATCGCCTCACGAGGGGGCTCTGGGAAAATCGGAGGAAAACGGGGACTAGCTAGTAGATCCTCCCCTCCCCTACTCTGGGGTGTCCTATCGTGCTAGTCTAAACTTTAGACTATCAGTTCCTGTACAGCAGTAAGAAATGTATATTTTGTAATAATCTTGAAAAGGTTGATTTACCATTTTTTTCAGTGTTTCAGTAGCAAAGTATGTGCCCTAAATAGTGATCAAATGTCTCGTTCTTGCGACATTGTATGGTTGGGTGGCAGAGTTTCTAGATCTAGTAGAGATCAATTGTTGCTTCAGGGATGGTTGCTTTGATTCAGAAAATGTTGTATTTTTCTCTGTTTTCTGAGCCGAACTCTGTCTTATCAGTTGAATGAAATGAAAGGAGCCCCTTAACTAAAAAACAAAGAGGCAAACCAATATTATTTCTTTGATAAATATCCCAGTACTCACATTTACCATATGTCAAGAGTGCTGGAAATTTTAGAGATTTTCTTTGCGAAGTACAACATGTTTATCAATCAACTGGTAGATGCATAGAACATACACGTTAACTTTGTGTGGTCGCAAGGACCGGGAATCGTGTTGAACAAACCACCAGAATCAACAACTAAAATAACACGCAGGCTTACTCTTCCATGTGGACCTCCACAATATATCCAAGTTTTTCCCCAAAACCGAGTACTGAACCACCCTGTACATCGTTCTCCAAATCTAGCCATTCCTACAGATCATCACAAACATATTAGCGAAAGCAAAAATCCATGAGTATTAAATGATAAGTGAAGTTCTTACAGCATCCGAGGCTAGGCAGCCAAACCTCTCATTTGCAATTTCATCACACAGAACAGTAGCAACCATTACCTTGCATGATGAAAGCAAATGGAATAATCAACAGGTAGAAAGTTTGGGTCGTTTCTTCTGTTGGTGGTGCTTCACCTCAGCATAACATCTAGGTTCGTAATCACAGCAAACAATTATAACTGATGATGTTTGACATGTTCTGTCTCAATGTTCCGTCTCAACTGTTGACAAATACCTAGTCTGCTGCTGAATGAGTCCTACTCCTACCTAGTGTCTAGTATGTTAGTTATTGTGTCATGATCTACAGTTTGCAACTTCTTGGTGGTTCTACAATTTGCAATTTGTCTTACTGGTTCTACCTAGAAAAATGATCCATTTACTTGCCTATATTTTGCCACGATACAGAAACCATGGAGGGAGAGGTCAAAAAATTAGAAGAACTGATCCACAACCATTCCATAGCTCGGGTGGGCACAAGGAAGATTGCAACTACTATCGCGGGGATGGCCTTTTTCTTGTCCACTGTTGTGCTCCTGGGTGGCTTCTTTAGCGTACTAACGACCAAGGATTTCTGGTTTGTCTTGGCGCTGAGCCTTGTATTGGATTCGAGGTAAGTAAATCCCGGATCTCCCTCTACTAAATTACTCTTCTTATTTGGAGATACTATCTTTATACTTCTCATATGCAGATAACAAGGGCCTTTTATGTAGTACAACATGGATTAATGCTCTATAATATAGGGTCATTATAAGAAAGCACCTGACTAAGATCGGTTAAATTTCACATATAGGCATTGGCGCATGTATAACCAATGGCAATAGAGTGCATAGCTGAAAAACTGAACTGTGTCTCTTGTCAGTAGGGAGTCAATGAAAGAAAGTCCCTGGCAATTAGCGTTTGGATCTAAAAGTATGCATTCCTCTGTATCACAGTTTATCTGACTTTCCTTCACCATGTTGCTGCAGTGCGTTGCTTCTGTCGATTCTAGGGTCACTGAAAAATCCTCTGAAGGATTAGTTTCCTAGTGCTCTTAAAGCAAATGGCATAAGACTGCATAGCTAACGGAACTGAATTATATAGATGATGACTTACACCTACATCCAGGAGCTGTTGCAGTACTGCACTTATTAGCACTTTGTACCTTATTACCAAGGATGAATATAAAAACACTCTGTACCTTATTAGCACTTTGATTATCCCCTTTGCAAACTCATCTTGGATAGATGATGACTTACACCTACATCCAGGAGCTGTTGCAGTACTGCACTTGATTTTGTTTGGCTGGCAATGTGCGCATCCAAAGAATATATATAGTCGTTCTTGTATATTCATATGTGTTACTGCATAGCTAAAAAAACTGAATTATGTGTCGATCAGGCAAGTGCGATGCATGGATAAATATATGCTTGTGTGCTTGTACTAGTAATTTTTTTGACTTTTGACACATCTATAGGGCTTCATATATTTATGCTAGTCTTTGTTTATATACATATTTAATCTTGTGCCTTGCTAACATAATATAAAACAGGTTACTGGAATTTCTCGATGTCAAGGGTGGTGGAATTTTTATGGCGGAAGGGAAGATAATTTCTTGGAGTCATGGGCTGGATAAGCTCAAGGAAGCAAACGCATTTCAACATTGGATGAATATGATCACACTATACATAGTGAGTGTGGTGAAGATAACTGCCTCATTCTTTCTGGTGTGGACCTTTGGATTATCCTGGGTGCTGAGAATAGTGCTCTCACTGCTGCGTGTAGTTCCACATGATTTTGGCAACCCAGGTGAAGATGTAGCAAGTAAAATAAAAATGTGTGCAACATTATTCATATTCTATGGTTTAGTCATAGCTCACTCTTTGGCTGTGGGATACTTTGGATATCTTGAAGGATCTGAGAAATGGATTTGGCTCTGCAAACAGTTCTTCGGATTTGAAGCTTGGGGTCCAAAGATTGTTACAAGATACCGTACAGAGACAATAGCCAAGTGCTATAAGGATGGTGTGCTACCAAAGAATTGGAATTTAATCACATTCTCAGTTGAGTTGTTGGAATCAGCATGTGGAGATGATCATCTATGGGGGGCAAGGATGTTGGATACGTTTATCGGGAAAGGCATATCTATAAGACAAGAGATACTAGCTTCAGGCCAAGCTGTTCAAAGTCTTATAAAGATGATTATTTGCCCCATCGGAACAAGTGCAGATGACCGTGCTGAGATGAGAGAGTGCGCCGCAGGGAGTCTAGCACATATAGCCAGTGAGCTCAATATAACCACCCAAGATTTACTAGGATGCATATGGTGCCTCCTTGAAAGCTCTACCCAATATAGTAATCCAAAAGTGGCCATGGAGAACCAAGAAGATGCCCTAAATGTAGTAACATCACCCAAGAGAAGATCGTGGATCGATAGCCTCGTCATTCGCATGGGAAGAGCTCATGAAGAAAGGGAGACATACATTGGAAATGAGTATCATTATTTTTATCTGTCAAAAGGAACAAAAGAACTGGTTTTTCTTGGCTTATTGATTCTTGAGAAGTTAACCCGAGACCAAGACAAGTGCATAGAAATAATCAAGCATCAACGGCTTATCTTGAAGATCACAGCACCATTGAGCTGCGAGGACTTATTCAGCCATGAATGGGACACGTATGTGATGCTTAGTAATTCACTCACAGTTGTGACCAGACTTGTCACTGCTGGGCCTGTAGACGACACTACAAAGCTGCACAATGACATGTCAAGCAATGAGGTGGTTGTCCAAAACTTGTTCCATATTTTGCATGCTGACATTGATGAACTGATGCAGGGGAATTGAAACAGGGGAATCCACTACAAGCAGTTGGGGAATCAATAGAAATCAAGAGGCACACATCAAGAACAGTAAGGGGAAGAACTAGCAGCGCTGCTGCTCATAGGCTCTTTATTTCCTGGGAGATATTTCTTACCCAACGGTCCTCTCTCTCTCTCTCCAGAGGATAGCCTCCCTTTTACATACGCTGGCCTCACAGGAGCTTCTAGAGAAAGGAAGAGAAGTTTACAGGTTCTGAGTACAGGGGAAAATATACACAGCACAAAAGGAATAGGGAAAGGACCAAAAGCTCCTCCTACTGTACTCTTAACTAGTAGTTTGCCTAGCTCTAGCACGGGTAGTACTCTCCCTGCATCATCCTCCCCAGGCAGGGAAGAACTCGTCCACGAGTTCAGAGATTAAGATTCATGGGCTTCAAAATATGGTTGAAGATGCTTCACATTGAATACATCAGAAGTCCTCAAATGGCCAGGTAGCTCCAGTTTATAAGCATTATCATTAATCCTTTTCAGTATCTTGCATGGTCCTATCTTCCTCTGACTCAGCTTGTTATACTCTCCAGCAGGAAAACGATCCCTGGTCAGCACAGCCCATACTAAATCTCCCTCTTCAAATACAAGACGACGTCGATGCTGATCAGCTACAGACTTGTATTTAGCATTGCTCTCTTGAATTCGCTGCTGCACAAGTTTATGAATCGAGCTGATCTCTTCTGCCATATTCTCTGCTTTACAACTTTTCTTCCCAACATCAGGTATTGGTGCTAGTTCTAGCACGCCATTAGGGATTCTACCATAGATTATCTCAAAGGGGCATAATCCAGTAGAACGGTTTGGTGTTCGATTGAAGGCAAATTCAGCATGGGGTAGTATTGCGTCCCATTGCTTTGGTTTATCACCTACTAGAGCTCTTAGCATTTTTCCCAAGCTTCTATTAACCACTTCAGTCTGACCGTCCGTTTGAGGATGATAGGCACTGCTGAAATTCAAACTAGTTCCCATTTGCCTCCACAAAGAGCGCCAAAAGTGAGACATGAATTTGGTGTCTCGATCAGAGGTAATGCTCCTTGGTATACCATGCAAGCGCACCACTTCTCGGAAGAACAAAACTGAGATTTGACTTGCATCAGATGTTTTCCTGCAGGCTATGAAGTGTGCCATTTTACTGAATCGGTCAACCACAACAAAGATAGAGTCTACTCGGCGTTGTGTTCGTGGAAGTCCCAGAACAAAGTCCATACTCACATCCATCCATGGTGCATCTGAAACAGGTAATGGCATGTACAAACCTGCATTCGTAGCTGTTCCTTTTGAAATTTGACATATATGGCATCTTTCCACAAATCTTTCCATGTCCCTTCGAGCATGAGGCCAGAAATATTGCCGCAGAAGTAACTGAACAGACTTGTCCCTCCCACGATGGCCTTCACTATGAATTTCCTTGATGATTAAATATCTAACAGAGCTCTCAGGAATACGAAGCCGAACCCCTTTAAAAAGAAATCCTTCATGTATACTGTATTCCACTGATTTCTTGTTTTGGGCAGCTTCATAAATTTTGCTAAAATAAGGATCAGTAGGATAAAGGTCAGGGATATTGTCAAATCCAACAGTCATAACCTTCAACATGCTGAGACATTGAGCTTTACGGCTTAGTGCATCTGCTACTCTGTTTTGTGTTCCAGACTTGTGTTTTAGTACAAAATTATACACCTCCAGAAAATTTGCCCAGCAAGCTTGTTTCCTATTCAGGTTAGCCCGACTACGGATATATTTTAATGCTTCATGATCGCTGTATAGAACAAACTCTTGATGCAGTAGATAATGCCTCCAATGTTGCAATGTTCTAACCACTGCATATAACTCAGTTTCATAAGTTGAATAGCGTAGCTGTGCACCTGATAGTTTCTCACTGAAGAATGCCACAGGGCGAGATTCTTGACTAAGAACAGCCCCAATTCCTGATCCTGAAGCATCACAATCCACTTCAAATAACTTGTTAAAATCTGGTAGTGCTAAACAGTCCGCTGATGCAATCTTGGCCTTGATTTCCTCAAAAGCTAATTGTGCATCTCTTGTTAATGCAAATACTCCATTACGTTTCATGCAATCTGTAAATGGTGCCATGATGGTGCTAAAATTACGAATAAACCGCCTATAAAAGGAAGCAAGACCATGGAAGCTACGAGCTTCAGTTAATGTGTGTGGTGCTGGCCAACTAAGAATTGTTTCCACCTTGCTTGGATCTACTTGCAAGCCTTTTTCAGACACAATAAAACCCAAGGAGTTGACTGAAGAGACCAACAACTCACATTTCTTTGGATTGGCATATAGTTGCTCATGTCGTAAAGCACATAGCACTTCCCTCAAGTGTTGCAGGTGGCGTTCCATGCTACTGCTATACACTAGTATGTCATCAAAATATACAACAACAAACTTTCCGATAAAAGGTCGTAAAACATGATTCATCAACCTCATGAATGTACTTGGAGCATTAGAAAGACCGAAAGGCATTACCAACCACTCATATAGACCATCTCTTGTCTTGAAGGCAGTCTTCCATTCATCTCCTGGACGAATTCTCACCTGATGGTAGCCACTCTTTAAATCAATCTTAGAGAATACCACAGCTCCTGCCAGATTATCTAACATATCTTCCAAACGGGGAATAGGAAAATGGTACTTAATTGTAATCTTGTTGATTGCTCGAGAATCAGTACACATGCACCATGAACCGTCTTTTTTTGGTGCTAGTAGTACAGGAACTGCACATGGGCTCAGACTCGGCTGGATAAAACCTTTGTCCAATAATTCCTGCACCTGCCGATTTAGTTCCTCATATTCTTTTGGATTCATTCTGTATGCAGGACGATTTGGCAAACTAGCTCCTGGGATTAAATCAATATGATGCTGAATATCCCGCAATGGAGGTAGTGTTGAAGGAAGTTCTTTTGGAAAAACATCAAAAAATTCCTTCAGCAGTTCTTGTGCTTCCCTTGATATGGAGACTTCACTGTTTCGTTCTGCAATCAGCATCAAATATGCACCTCCTTCTTTGGCATCATGCATAAATTGTTTGCATGATATCAAATTGGCGGTACATGATACTTTCTCACCCTTTGGTTTAACCAACTCATCCATGTTCACTGGTTTTAGCACAAATTTGTGACCGTCCTTCAAAATAGTGTAAGTGTGTTTGCGGCCATCATGTACAGCATGGCGATCATACTGCCAAGGTCTTCCCAAGATGAGATGGCTCACATCCATATCAACCACATCATGAAATTTATTGCCAATAGAGAAGGAAACTAGACATCTGAATTGTACCCTTGACACCTTGTTTGACTTGAACCACCTCATATTGTATGGATGGGGGTGTTTCACTTTCTGTAGTCCAAGCTTATTTACTGCTTCTTCAGAAATTGTGTTCTCCCAGCTGCCATTATCGATGATAACATGGCATACTTTGCCTCCTATAGTACAGCGGGTGTGAAACAAGCTTTGCCTTCTCCAGTCTTCATCTTCCTTTGGTGGTGTTATCAAGGCTCGTTCCATCACTAACATATCACCTGTATCCCCATCGAATTCAACTTCTTCATCACCTTCAGAGTCATCATATACAGGACCATCTTGTTGCTCTGGTTCCTCATCTAATTCTGCCATCAATCCTTTTCCTTCATGGTTGTAATTCTTTGGGCAATCTTTCTTCAAATGTTCAGAAGAGCCACACTTATAACAGTTAGCACTCTTGGCTGTTGAAGACTTAGGTAAATCTGCAGCCCCTTTTGGTGTGGGAGTAGCCCTCGTCTCCCTTGCCTTATTGCTATCTGCAACTGCCCTTAATGGAGTTGTGGTAATAGGTCGTGACCGAGAGAATCCACCTCGAGCACGTAATGACCTTTGCTGCTGCTTCTCAATAGCGACGGCTCGCTGATAGGCCTCCGATACAGAAAAATTGACATGTAAAGTAAGCACGTCTTGGATGGGTTGACGCAAGCCTCCAATATATCTAGCCACTAGCTGACTCTTTGAATCACTTAAATTATTGCGTGAGACTAGCTGATAAAATTCATTAGTATATTCATCTATGCTCTTGTTGCCTTGCCGCAAGTTTTGGAGTTGCCTGAACAATGCTTCCTCATAATTAAAAGGAAGCAATTCCCTCTGCATTTTCTCCTTCATTGTGGGCCAGGAATCAATCTTTCTCTTGCCACGGACCTTACGACTCTGCTCCAAATTCTTCCACCAAACTGAAGCACGCCCCTTCAACCGCATTGCAACTGCAGGAACACGTTCCTCTTCAGGAACCTCTGCATACTCAAAGATGCGCTCTACTTCATCAAGCCAGTCCACAAAACCTTCAGCTGAGAGTCCTCCTGAAAACTCTGGTAAATTAACTCTGAAGCAACGCCGTCTGCTGTTCTCATGTTCAGCAGAAGCACGCCTCTGGTGATGTTGGTGTCTTGCATGGAAATGATTGACTTCAGGACGCCTCAGGGAGCTTACCGGAGAGCTGTCGCTGCTGTACAAAGCATCCTCGCCACCCTGGTCTTCTGGCACATCCCTCCGTCGCACATCCGCAGCGATTTGGGCCATCTGCACCTGCATAGCCCCCATCTGCTGCACAAGGGTCTGCACTTGACATCTCAACTCCTGATTCTGACCCATCAGATCGGCATCGATGTCCTGTAGGTGCCGGTAGCTTGGGTGAGCCCCGTCCCCGGACTCCTCGTCCAGCTCCGCGGCATCAACCCGAGCCGCCGTCGGCCTGCCAGCTCAGCTCCGATTTCTCTGACCCCCGACCATGGACTCGAACCTCCGCTCTGAATACCAACTGATGCAGGGGAATTGAAACAGGGGAATCCACTACAAGCAGTTGGGGAATCAATAGAAATCAAGAGGCACACATCAAGAACAGTAATGGGAAGAACTAGCAGGTTTGATGTGTGCCTCTTGATTTCTATTGATTCCCCAACTGCTTGTAGTGGATTCCCCTGTTTCAATTCCCCTGCATCATGAACTAAAGGAACAAGCCATTGAAATTCTTGTAGCGTTATCTACAAACATGAATCAAATTTTCCTCGAGGGGCTGCATGAGAGGCTGCATCACATCATACTCAAGGATAAGGATATAGAGACAGAACAGAATGAAGAGAAAGAGAAAAGAGTGATTAGAAAAGCTGCGGAAGGACTGACCAGATTGTTTAGAGTCTCAAGTGCAAGAGGCATTGATCTACTTACCAAGAAAGCTATGACCAAACTGTTGGAGAGGGTAACTCTTTGTCTCTGCATCCTTATGTCATTTTCATTGCATCCATACATATGTGATATGATTAAGCCTCGCAAAAAATGATACTATGATTATAACATTACTAATGGTCCCTTTGTGCTGGAAATATTGTTCTAGGTGGTTAGTCAAATATTATCTAGCGAGGAAGAAAAGACTGAGGAAAATGAAGAAGAGAGCAAAATGTTGGCTGCCATGCTATGCCTCATGGTGGCGATATGCAAGAAGATCAGTGGAGAGGATTTTAGTGGTGCCATCTCTGACCATGAGCATGCAGAAGTGGTGAAGAAGCTCGAGAAGATAGTAGAAATGAACAAGGATGCTACCACTCAGGGCTGGATAATTTTGAAGCTTGTAGTTCATGTGGTCATATCAGTTGTTCACCTCAAGCCGAGCTGTACCACTGAGTTCAACCGAAATAACTTCCACGAGGTACTCTCCAAGGCTCTTGAGAGCTTGTCGGGTGTGGATGAATGCATGCTCATGAGTGGCAACCATGGCGAGATGCCTGCCAGGCCTCTGGCTTCTCTTGTGAAAGAGGCACAGAACGAGCTCGTGGCACAAGTCTAGAGACGTGATGCGCTAAGAAGTGGGTGCTGCTTGTTTCAGTCCCCAAAAAATCTTTGTTTGTTGCAAATGGTGTGCTTGTGGAGTTTGTCTTGCTGAGTTATGTTTTCTGTTGCAGATGATACAATCTTGTTCCAAATGACAGATTAAAATTATCTCCTACGCCGGAGCCTGATTAGCTTGTAGTTCTTTTGGGGATTGTTGTGCTGTTCCCCCAGCAAGACTTATGTGTTGCCTGTTGCACTGTAGTTGGCGCCTGTACGTGTGTGTGTTTGGACCTGCTACCTGAACCTTGATGCTGTGGTTGTTGGTGCGGGGGGAAACCCTTTTTCGTCAAATTATCTCCTCTTTCATGGCCTGATAACTTGTTCTAAATGTTGTTTTCTGAATGTCTTCTAGATGCATTCTTATTTGATAGTAACCTGCCCGCATTCTTATTTTTCACTGTTTGGGAGTTCACTCTTCTGAAATCAGCACATAATCTGTATGAGGAATCCTTTTTCTTTACTAATAGACTGGCCTGATAACTTGGTTTTTAAGAAGTGTTTGAATCTGTGCTTCCATTTTTCAGCCTATAAGGTACTCTATATGGTCTTAAAGATGGGGGATCACTGCCAGGTTTCAAAGGAATGGTGTGATCACAATGTCTTGCTGGTGGTAGTCCTTTTGGATCCTAAAAAACATCCACAAACCTGTCCAACAGTTTCTCCATTTCAGGTGTATGTTGCTGTAAAGTGGGGCTCACTGTGGCCATGAAACACAGTTGAATAACATACCCAGAGACTTCCTTCTCCAATAATTTGTTCATTTTCTCAGCTGATATTTCAGTTACCTGAGTGGCAGGAGGACATAGAGCAAAAGTGAAAGGAGTTTTGCCATGCATTTTAATAGTTCTTTTTTGGAGAGAAACAGCAGGACTCTGCTACGTATTTTTATTGATTTTCAAATAAATGAATACAAGAGTGCCAGAGTACCAGTCACACCCCAATATAACTGCATGAAGGTTTATTAGTTACTTCCTCTGCTGGAATATTGACGGAAACTGGGCTATGCAGTGCTAACCGGTCACACCCCGATATAACTGCATGATCAGGTAGATGTAACACTCTGAAAGCAAACTCCTGTTTCTCAATGGAAAATTCGCACTCTAGTATTGATAGATGTTGAGCATAATTTGCCCCCACCAGCCACTGCAATAGCTCTAGCCGGAGCTGGTACCAAAACACATCCAGCCTGTATAGCAAATTCCATATCCATGAAAGAAGTGTTACTGCCGGAGTCCAGTAGGGCCACAGCTTTTTTATCTTTAACTGAAATAATGACAGTAGGTGTATTGCTGAAATTCGTTTGACCCATCGCTTGAGCTGAGATTTGCATTGCCTGGTCTTGTTGTTGGTCTTGGTTATCCACCATATCCTCTGCTTCTTCTGTATCAGTAGGAGGTGGTGGTTGTTCGTCCTCACCAACATTATCAGCTATAGAATTCAGTATAGGAATTGTTTTGCACCTATGGCCAGGAATCCAACTGTCTCCACATCTCCAGCACACTCCCTGTTTCCTCTGTTTTGGGCCATTGTTAGGTTGCTCTGAAGTTTTGTTCACTGTAGGTGCCCCTGTCTGAGGAGGTTTATAGGAATTAGTATTGCTGAACTTTTGAAACAATGGTAGGTAAGATTTTCTGATAGGCTTGCCTTCTTCCATTTCCTTTGCTTGCCAATAAGCATCAGTTAAAGCGGTTGGTCTTAATGGTCTCAACTGAGCTTTAATGCTGTCTTTAAACCCATTGACATAACAAGGAATAAACCAGAGATCAGGGTTTTCTTCTGGCACATCTGCCATTAACTCTTGAAAGTGTCCCTATGTTGAGTGACAGACATGTTGTTTTGTTTAAGAGCATTGAACTTTTCAGCCAATGAATAACGGTTTGACCCAGAAAACCTCACTTCTTCACAAAACTGATTCCAAGATGAGCAATTTGATAAAATGACAAACATTTCCTGGTACTTTGATTTGGTGACACACTTTTCCTTTCTTTTGATAAAAGGACACATGTTTGATTGAGAGTTGGACAAAATGACACAAATAGAATTTCCCCCTCTATTTTCAGGTCTGGGCCCACCCGTCGTATATATTTTGGACGATTTTGCCCTCCTTTTTTCCCCTGCTTGGATCGATTCCTCTGTCAACCAGATCGACCAGAAGCAGGCCGCCGGCACGGCGTGCTTCCTCCTCCCCCGGGCGCTCCGCCGTCTTGTGCCACCCCTTCGCCGTAATTATTCTACCCTTGTGCTCCACCAGTTTAGCGGTGAACTGTAGCGGTACCGACGCGGCTCGGCGAGCTGGAGGGTGCTGAGCGGGAGTTTCGACTCGTCGCGGTGCACTCACCTGCAGGGGAAGGACTAAGCAGCGGATGACGGCGGCCAAGAGCCCGTCATGGCGGCCTAGCTGCCCGCCAACATGCTGCTTGGTATGCCGACACTGGAGACGATCGTCTCCCGCGAGGGAAGCCACCCTGCTCCGCCATGGCACCCAGACCCGAGTCCTCTCGGTCTCCCTCCTCCGCCTTGCGGCATGGCTTTGAACGGCTGGCTGTTCGAGGTCAACGCTGGCATTTGTGGCGAAGTAGTGCAACCAAGGGAAGGTAACCAGGCGTTGTTGCTGTAGCCTTGCTCTCTCGGTCCAGGAATGGCTTGCAATTTGTGATGGAGGGGGCGGACTGAAAGAGTCACGCGACCCACCAGACACCTCAGCGACGGCGTCTGGCAGGCCGCGCGAGGCCTCGCTCTCCTTCTCCTGCCGTCAGGCAGGATCGAACCAGAGGGGAGCACCAGATCGAGAGAAGGGGTCGAAGGAAAAAAAGAGAGAGAGAGAAGGGATCGAAGGGAGAGGAGAGCATCAGATGGAGGGGAGCCACGTGTTCAGAGAGAGAGAAAGAGAGATCGTAGGAACCAGAGAGAGATCGAGGGAAGAGAGAAGAGAGAATTCCTTATTTAACACCGTGTTTAAATTTTATGCCCTATTTGACATCGACAAATGATTTCTTCCCTATCTAACAACGATTCTAAATTTTATGCCTTTTATGACATTTTTGTCCATTTTGAGCCTCAATGACACATGAAAAGACCATTTGCCCCTCACGTGGTATGTTTGTGCATGTGCGTGCTGCTGTATGTGCGCGCGCGTGTGTGCGCTACTGATGCTGCGTGTGTGGGGGCATGTGTGCTGCTACGTGTGTTGCTAGGTGTGTGTTGTTGCGTGCATGTGTGCTGCGTGCGTGTGTGCGTGTGTGCGTGTGCGCTGCTGCGTGCGTGTGTGCTGCTGCGTGTGCGCTGCTGCGTGCGTGTGTGCTGCTGCGTGCGTGCGCGTGTTAGAGTAATCCAAGCATATGTGTTATAGTTTGAGAAGTACTAGTACATAGAGTCATTTTAGGATTAGTAAAGGGTGATCAGCGTTGCCGGTTAATTAGATTTGGAAAATCACTAGTAATCCGGCTGGGATGTATACGTGGTACTACTACGGAGTCCTATTCGTGTTAGTACTAGGCTAGCCCTATATACTAGCTTTTTTTTTTTTTTGAAAATGGAACACTCGTATTCCATTAAGGCTCGGTTAAATCACCGGCCACCAAACAGCTTACATCATCAGGGTAGCACACGTCCCATATAGCATGGAAACCATGACATTCAGCTGCACCCTTAGCTGCTAACATATGAGCTACCTGATTACACGCCCTCGGGCAGAAGTCTACTCGGTACTGGATAAAAGACGTTTCTAGCATATACTTTATTTCCAGGAACAGTTGGCCCAGACTTGAGCTATCGTACCCATGGGAGGTTATTGCAGTGATCAGATTCTTGCAATCAGTGGCAACAATGATTCTGCCAATGCCCATTTGATCAGCGATTTGGATAGCGTTCCTGACTGCAATGGCCTCGGCATGCATAGCTTGACCTGCTTGGTTTAAGTGTCCTGCCGCAGCAAAAATCAAATCGCCCTCGTGGTCACGAGCTACTGCTCCCCATCCTCCTTCATATTTTTTTGCCGAGAAAGCTCCATCGCAGTTGATCATCACATAGTCCTCCGGTGGAGGGTGCCATTTCTGAACAGGGGGGCTGGCAGCTGGTTGTTTCTCATGAACTTGATCCTTCCATTCAGCAGCATGTTGTCTCACAAGAAATTGAAGCTCGTTGGTCGACATGCGCTTTCCAGCATGGTTACTCTTATTCCTTTCTGACCACCAACACCACAGCAGCGCCACCACTAGCCTTTGTTTATCTTCTGGGAGAGTGAGAACATACTGTATTAATCTCAGCGGGCTGCCACAACCATCTATCTGAAGGCGTATGTCCTCCATTTCTAGCGCCCGCCACAGCCGTTTGACCTCCTTGCAATTGACAAAAAGTTGCCCGCCGTCCTCAAAGAGGCGCTTGCATACGACGCACCTGGTGTCGGTCTCCACTCCCTTCCTCTCTATATTCATGAGGAGTGGGTGCCTGTTGTGTCCTAGCCTCCACACAAAATGGTGCACCCTCGGTGGACAGTTCAGTTGCCATAATCCCCGCCAAGTCTCCTTCTTCCAGTCCTCCCCGTTTGCCGATTCTCCCACAACTCTGGTGAGCAACCTGCAATCATGGTCGATCATCACGCGGTACGCTGACTTCACAGAGAAAAGCCCCTTACTGTCAAAATGCCATGCGATAAAATCTTCGCCCTGTTCACTGATGGGTATACACAGAATTTCACGAGCATCCTCTTGGCTGAACGTTTGCTGCACTAGTCCCTCATCCCATTCTCCGCTGACTGGGTCGATGAGCTCACTGACCCGGGAAAGGAGATTACTTCCACGTTGAGACACTGGCCTTCTAGTTACTCCGCGCGGTACCCAAGGATCGTCCCAGATTTTTATGTTGCTGCCATCTCCCACTCGCCAAATGATGCCCTGCTTCAGAAGGTCTAAACCTCTTAGGATCGAACGCCACACGTAGCTCATGCCGGTCACTGATTCAGCACTGAGAATGTTTCCTGAGGGGAAATATTTTGCGCGCATCACCCTTGCGCACAAAGAGTCCGGTGCTTGCATTAGGCGCCACCCTTGTCATGCCAACAGGGCCATATTAAAAGCATGTAGGTCTCTGAAACCTAGGCCTCCCTCCTCCTTACTAAGTTTCATTTTCTCCCAGCCTACCCAGTGCATCATCTTGTCGTTGTCATTCTGCGACCACCAATACTTGCATATCATTTCACATATACTATCACAGAGGCCTTTTGTCAAGTCGAAACATGCCATTGCGTACGTGGGTATCGCTTGTGCTACGGCCTTGATCAGGATTTATTTCCCTGCCTTGGACAAACACTTCTCCTTCCAGCCTTGTATCCTCTTCCAAATTCTCTCCTTTATGTACTCAAAGCATTGCACCCTGTTGTGACCAATATATGTAGGTAGTCCTAGGTACTTCCCACCATGTGATTCTGCTGTCAGCCTAAGAGTTTGCATGACTGCACCTCGTATAGTTCTGCTCGTGTTTGTACTGAACATTATGGCTGATTTGTCTCTGTTTATGACCTGGCCTGAACATGCTTCATACACCTGCAGTATATTGTTTACCGTCTGTGCTGCACCTTCGTTCGCTTCAAGCAGGAGGAGTGAATCATCAGCGAACAGTAGGTGCGACACGGTTGGGGCGTCCGCAGCAAGCTTTATTCCTTGTAGATGACCATCAGCTTCCGCACGAGTGAGCATTGCAGAGAGACCTTCCGCGCATAGGAGGAAAAGGTACGGCGAAACCGGGTCGCCCTGGCGCAAGCCTCTTCCTGGCTGTACTGTATCTGTGAGCACACCATTTATCCGAAAGCGATAGCTCACTGTCCTGACACACTTCATGATCAGATTTACAAATTGTGGACAGAAACCCATCTTGTTCATCATGCCCTCCAAAAAAGACCACTCAATGCGATCGTAAGCTTTGCTCATATCCAGTTTAAGCGCCATATAGCCCACTTTGCCCCTCCTCTTCCTTCTCATAAAATGGGACATCTCATATGCCAGAATTGTGTTATCTGAGATTAGCCGCCCGGGTACAAATGCACTCTGGTTTGGGGAGATCAACTCATTGAGAATGCTCTTCAGCCGGTTTGCTAATACCTTGGACACGAGCTTATACACAACATTGCAAAGGCTTATAGGGCGTAGATCTTTCAGTCTGTCTGGTTTACGCACCTTCGGGATGAGTACAACAATTGTTTCATTCCATCCCTCTGGTATACTGCCGCCTTGCAACACTTGCAAAACCTCATGAACCACAGCATCACCCACCGTTCCCCAAAACTTCTTGTAAAAAATCGCTGGCATGCCATCAGCACCTGGGGCTTTAAGGTCTCCAATGCTATCCAGCGCTTCCCGCACTTCTTATCCTAAGGGAGATTGCATTCAGTACAGGCGCCAACTTATTTGGAACATGGTCAGCTATTTCCTTCTGTTCAGCTAGAAGTTTTACAAATAAGCAAAATCCACCAGGATCTGGTTCCTCTTGCACCAGGACTCCATGAACAAAGCGAATATGAGATATCTTCATATCCCTAAACTGTCCAGCAAATTTCCAAAATAGTTGTTTTGTCTTGCAAATCTTAAACTGTTGAATTCCCAGGCCATCATTAGCACATAGCTGAACATGGCGCTGCACCTCTGAACCAATCCGAACAGCTCCATGATTCGGCCCCAAATCTACTTGCACTTCTGCTACTTTAGCATCAGACTGACACCACCCAGGAGGGCCGGCCTCGGGAGCAGCAAGCCTAACGCCCTGCGGAGGAAGAGAGATTTCCCGCGAAGAACAGGCCCCTCGTCCTGAAGACACATCGGAATCCAGGAAGGAACTCGCCTTAATCCGCATCAACTGGATGCTTCTCGCCGGATTCTTCGACTTGCGAACGATCTCAATCGCCCGCGCCTTGAAACGCTCCATCTCCGCCAAGTCCATACCCAGATGCCCGACTCCGCCGTCGCCGCCGCCGGGATCACAAACCAAGAAAAGAAAAGGGAATTAGAAGAGGGGTTGAAAAGGTAGTTACGAGGAAGTAGGATTGGAAATATGGGCAGAGAAGATGAATGAGGAGTAGGATTCGAAGAAGAAATTGAAGAACAGGGGATTGAAAAGGAATCAGGGGAAGGGATCGGCAGAACGCCTAGAAATCGCCATCCGGCAGACAAGCATACTGTAGCAGGGGAAAGCGTTAACTAGACTGCAGATCTCCGTTGTGGTTTCCCCTATATACTAGCTTAGTTAGCTTTGGGTGTGTGCGTGTCCGTCTAGGTCTAGGTTTACTTTGAGTCGTTTTTTCGTGCACGGTCTATACGGTCAGATTTGTAACACAGAGAAAACGAGAAAATAAAGATAAATAAGGGCAGGACAATGGCTCTTTGCTATCAGTTTTTCGTGCACATGTGTTCGTCTGAATTGATGTGATCGATCGTGTGGTGAATTTCCAACAGCGTGTGCATGTGTGTTGCTGCGTGTGTACGTGCTGCTGCGTGTGTGCTACTGTCACTGCTTGTGTGTGCGCTACTGCCCCGCACTGCCCGCACACACACATACCACATGAGGGGCAAAAAGGTCGTTTCAGGTGTCATTTAGGCTTAAAATGGACAGAAGTTTCATAAAGGGCAAAAAAATTAGACTCGTTGTTAGATAGGGAAGAAAAAGTTTTTCAGTGTTAAATAAGGAAACGAAATTTAAGATAGTGTTAAATAAGGAATTGTTTCAAGAGAGAAAAGGAAGGGAAGGTCACGCGCCTCACCAGACACGAAGTCGCGGTGTCTGGTTCTCCGCGTGAGTCCCCCTCCTATGGCGCGCTCCACCAGAAGGTAGCCGTGCTGTGGTGATCCGCGTAAGGCCTCGCTGCTCTTCTTCGATCGTGTATGTCTTTGCTGCTGTGCGTCACCAAGGCTCCTCTGCTACTATTCTTCTCCAACAACTCAATTTCTGCTGCAGATCGTCTGCAAATCAAGCTCTCCACGGCTGTTCTTCTTCATCACCTACATCTACAGCTTGAAGATCGACTGAGAACTAATCTCTAAATCCCTCTTTTCTCTTGTTACTGAGAACCTTTGCTCAATTCCTATCAACCTTTGTTGAATTCCTGTGAAACTTTGCTGGAATTTAAGATAGTTGTTGATTGTAGGATTGCGTGACACCTTTATATTCAGTAAATGAATATGGCAGGTTATTTGCAATGTGTTGCAAATCTTCTGAACGCATGGTTCAGATCTTTGAGTGCGTGGATTTGAGGCAGAAATGTGTTGAACATTTCACTAATTTCCTGGCATTCTTTGTGGTACTTGAAATCTCCCCCTAATGCCTGGAAATATTCCTCCATGAATCAACATACTGGCCTTAAATAACTCCCCATGTGAGGGGCTTGAGGTATGGACGGAAATACAACTATTCCTCGCATAGATCCCAAATATATGCTGAGGGACCAATGATGTATGTCAGGGTGGTGATATCAGTATGTAACCGAATTACCGCAGATGGGAAATACTTGGTAGATTTCCACGTATCAAAGATAGAGGGGAATAATGTGATGTAGTTTGGTCATGAGCGTGTAAAACTCCATGACTCCAACGTAAAGTTGGCAAGTTGCAATTCTGAGGTAAAGATCATGCAATGAGCTTAATTCTTTGGATAAAGGATTCTATCAAACCATTTTGAGTCTAGACATATAGGACAGGGTGCAAAACTTCAATCATGTAGGGGCCTTAATGAAGGCACACAAGGAGTCTGCGATGTTGTCCACTCGAATTTGATTGAAATCGAAATTGAGGGTAATAAGCCAAAGTTTTTGTGTGGATAAAAGCACACTAGAGACCATCATGTAGATGTATCTTTTAAAACCATGGAATACCTGAATAGTCTAGTCAATGATTGGGAAAAGCCACTTACCTCGACTTAATGCATTCAAGGAGTCTGAGTGGTTCAGCTTAGACTTTAAGGTGCGCGAGCCTTAAAATTAGCTTCCCTGCGTGACGTGTAGTGCACATAAAATCCAAATTTTTAGAATTTAGCATCATAATAGTCATAAACCAATGGAATTGCTGATAGTTTCAGTTTCAACCCAATGTCTCGATGACCAAGGCGAGTATGCCAAGTTTGTCATGTATAAGACATTTTGGAGAAATATCTAGTACGCAACTTGTGCTACGGGTTTTGTAGTATGTGTAGTGCAATCATGATGATACATAGAGAATGTGCTTTCCATATCCATTGTATATGGTAAAGAGAAGATATTCCTCTTTGTTGTCATCATATGTTTCGCTATGGAAACTATTTTGACGGACATCTCTCCATAGTTCAGTGGGGTACGAGTTAAACCGAGACACAACTAGCATCCTTGATGGTACTCGAGTACCCATATAGGGATAGTAAAAAGACTTGAGTTTAACCAAGAATTACATTATCACGTCTAGCGATTGTTAAAATATACCCATTTCTCTTAGTAAGAGTGGAAACATTTTACTTCCCTGAGTATGGAGTTTGTGGTGCATATGTCCACAAGGCACATATAATTTTATCAAATTGACCCCCATAGAAATCTATATATAGATGTGAAGATTCTCAGTATGAAAATCTTTATCAAATATATAGAATACATACAAATGTATTTGTACCAAAGTGCTGATACAATATATTGTGATAAACAATATATGATGACAACAATACTTATGTTATTATTACAACATCACAAATGGACATAAATAAATAGATCACTAAGGAGATTTGAGAGACTAGCCGAAGTCTCGAAACATGTTGGTTGAGTATGCTGAAATCGACATGTTCTCTGTGTCAACAAGGTCCTCTGCTTGATGGAAAGTCATGGTGTTGCTCGGTCCGAGAGGAACATCGTGCAAACAACTTGTTCCATTTGCAATGTGTGGGTGAAGGTTGAAGTTGGATTCAAACTTTTTCCCTTGAGGTCCTTGACATCCCGGGATTGCTCGCGCTATCCCACATGACACAAGATTGATCTTGATGTCCATGACCCACGTAGGGTAGTTGTGGCCGTTAAAGGCAAGTGTCTCAAATTCTTTAGTCATCGATCACTTACACAGGTAAACCAGAGATAATTAATTTACGATCAGTAAATTTAAAACCATCATGGTTTATGTTGTAATTAATTTTGCAAAATTAATGAAAATTTCAAGAAGGTTGCTTGAAATCATTAGTGTGAACTTCAGATTGTTAAGCATGTGACGCATTGTAGAGAGTGAATCTCGCAACATTTGGGAGTATAATCTGATGAAATCAGTGGATACTCAACCTCCTAATGTCGTGTGTCATGTCTTGACTTGAAGAAAATCACTTTGAATTTTGCAAATTAATTATTGATCGTATTGAGTCAAAAGGACTCAATTAAGAGGAATTAGTCTTTATTTACAAGAAATTCATTATCTCGATTGCAAATAACGGATGTAAATAATCTCAACATGTAAAATAACATGGAAATTTATCACATCACAGTTTCTTCTGGAATATACAATACTCAACAGAAAATATAGTAATGTAGTAGCAAAATTGTAATTAACAGGGTCTCTCTTGTGCGATTCCTCACTGGAGTAACGGCCGTCGCCCTTCGCATCGGATGGCGCCGTGGCGCCAGCACGTGCCAACCGGACCACCGGAGGCCAGCGTCGCAGGCTGTGGTGCAGCAGGAACGCGAGCGCCGGAGGGCGCCGCCTGGCGGAGAGCCTGCATTTGGCCGTTGCCGCCGCAGGAGGGGGCTTGGCCGCGGGCGCTGCTGCGACGCGCCTGCGCCGGGAGGTATAGGACGCCGCCGTCGCCGGCCGTGGGTGGCCTCAGGCGCCGGTGTGGTGCTCCGAGCGCTGGAGGTCGCTGCGCCGCCGCACCGCGAGGATGCAGGCCATGGTTGCGGGCGTGCAACCGGAGCAGCAGGCGGGGAGGCTGCAAGAGGGGGCAGCAGAGCCTCACGTCCTGGGAGGAAGAGCGCCTCCAGCCCCGTAACAGCCGGCACAACGGGCAGACTGTCGTTGATGCAAGGCGCGGACGGTGTGCGTCGTAGAGGGCCAGTGCAGAGGATGGGCGGTGTGGGTGACGCCTCGAAGCCCGGCGGGCGCACCGGTGACAGAACGATCAGCGGTCGCAACAGCCTTGAAGGCGAGCACATGTCGATGCGGGCCGGGCTTGGCGGCCGCGATCCTCACCTCACCTCTCTTGGAACGTGGCGACGCTTGGAGGACAGAGGTCGGTGACAGTGGCGGCGAGACCGGCGGGGAAGGGCGTCCTGTGACCGCTGCCTCGCGACTGCAGGGGAGGACTGCCTTGATGGGCAACGGCCCCGGCAATTGCTTCACCAGGCTAGCGTCCACCCCACTGTTTGAGCCGGAGCCCCGTTGCAGCTGCATCTCCGCTCCCTGACCATCGCGACGGCGCCCCCCATCACGGTCCCCGCGCTGCTCACGCCCACGATCACACTCCTTCCTCGCGGGCAGTGGCGGAGCTTGATGAAGATTGTTGAGGGGGCTAGTCATAGTTAAGGGGGCAAAGAAGATAAGTTATGCATGACTCTTGAGAAATCTTGGATATTCAAGCCTAATAATTAGAGCCACACTTAACAGTTTTCCTAGAGTAGGGGGGGGGGGGGGGGGGGGCAATAGCCCCCTTTGGCCCCATGAAGCTCGGCCACTGCTCGCGGGGCGCCCTGGAGAGGCTGCGACGGAGGCAGAGCAATAAACTAAGAAGTCATTATCCAAGAAGGAAAATCCGTGCTGCAAACCAAGAATCCGGGCCGAACACATACCTCTTACGACCAAATCTTCCTCCCGAGCCCGCGGACGTGCGCAAGAAAACACGGTAAACAATAGGACATGCAGCTCGCAACAGCCTCTAATTTTCTCACTCTAGCTCGCTGCCCCTTCTTCCTCGCGTTGCACGCAAGCACGCGCAGAGCGATGTAGATGATAACGAGGAGGAAAATTACAACACCGAGCGCAATTAGGAGCCAAATATACCACCTCAGATACTTGCTGTGGCTCTGTGGATTGAGCGGCGAGGGGGCGAAGGGAGGGGGAGCGCCACCACCTCTCCGGCCACCAAAAGGACGCCGCCGGCCAGCTGCGAAGCTCCTTCCTCCGCGCATTCTGTAGGGAGTGGAATGGCCTTGACGAATGATTGAGATGCCTTTGAATCACAAATGTGTTTCGGCAAGCACTCTCCGGACTCTGAAACACAAAATAGAGCAGACCGGTTATTGATCACATGACAGTGAACTGACATATCCCATTAAGAGAAACTTGCAAATACGAGAAACTTGCAAAAACTTGCATTCTCAGGGCGTTTGCAATCTCGGCAGTTCGATTGCCTGTCCAAACGATTCCCGCTCGTTGGATCTTCAGACGGAACGATCCTGACCGTTGGATCGAGTCTGATGTGACCATCAATGAATAGTGTCCAGACTTGCTACACCCGCGCAGCCGCCCTGACTCTCAATGACACACGGGACCCAGGCGTGGTGGGCTGTACCCGTCAGTGACTGCGGGGGCGGATCTGTCCGGTGTTGTCCCCTTGTGGTGGCTAAATCGTGCCACCGCGTGTAAATCTGGCTACCCGCCGAGGGCATTTACGGAATTTCATACGTTCGTCCTTGCGTGGCGTGCCGTGGGTGGCTGCGTTGCGGCTAAGGGCGAGGAGATCGACCGACAGGGTGAGAGACTGGGAACCCTAGCCGCTACTCGTCCTCGCTTCACCCCCTCCCTCTCTTTCGTCGCCGTCGTCGCCCTCGCCCATCCTCTCCGCCACGACCCGGCCCTTCTCCTCCCCGCTTGCCGAGCAGATGCTGCACCTCGCGCCGCTGCTCTACCTGAGGAGCGCGTCAATTTCGGCGCTCGGCTCTCCTCCTCGGCAGTCACCAGCCGCACAAGAGGTCGAGCGCTCGTGGCGAGCTCTCGTGTGTCGTGTGCGCGTGCTGCACCTCGGCCGTGCTTCCGCAAGCCCGGAGTGCCACGTGCGTGTCCTCAGGTGCACCCCCGCGTGCTCCGGCGAGCAGCCCGCGTGAGTTCAGAGCACGGTTTCCTCAGCGCCGTTGCCGATGGGGGAGACCCAGCCGTGCCTCCTCGTCTTAACGGCAAGTCAAACGTCGGGTAGATTTTGTGCCACGTCATTCAAGGCTAAACATGCAGAATGATTCAAGGCTAAAACTGATTCAAGGCTACAATAGGAATAAAATGTTGCAGAGAAATGTATCAAAATAAGAGCAATGAAGTTCAGCTAGCAGGACCACTGACTGGCACAGTGCACTGGTGAGGTAAAGGATAATAGAACTGATATAAATATTTTAGATGAGGAAGTGCACAAATGAGTGCTTGACGTTTGGATAAACATATGGCAGTGTTCTATTCACCGGGAATGACGGCTGCGACGACGGCCGGCGCTCACGGAAAAAGGGGCTACGGGAAGCGGAAGAGGAGAAAGACACGCAAGCTCACCGGGAGTCTCAGGCGGTGGTTATGGAGGCTGGAGGCGGTCGAGAGAGACGGCGACGCCCTGGTGCTTGCTGCGTGCGCGTGAATGCGTGCCGCTGCTGCCCGGACGTGCTGCTGCTTGCCGGGTACGTATGCATGCATGCCGCTGCTGCTCACTGCGTATGCGCGCGTGTTGCCGCTTGGCTGCCCCTGCTGCGTGCCGTTGCTTCCGCGCGTGTTGTTGCCGCTGCTGCCAGAGCGCGCGGCTGGCGGTGGAGACAAACACCTCGGGGAGCATCACGGCTACCACCTCGTCGTCGGTGGAACCTGGTTTCTGGGAGACGGCGATGCGGGGAGACCGCTTTCCGCCCCTGCTGCTGCTGCTCCACTTCCGGCCGCCGCCGGAGCAAAGAGCACGCAGCAGCAGCTCGTGTGGATTTGGTTCTGCCGCCCCCGGACCGAGCCCCGATGGCCGCCGCGCCCTGCCTCCGTTCGCCGCTGACGGCTGCTGATGGGTTGCACCAGCAGCACCACTGGCTTGCGCCTTGGAGGTGTTTGACGAAATGACAAACACCACACTCAGGGAGGAAGAAGAGGTGTTGACCGGGTCGTCTAACGTCAATTTCTTCTGTCCGTTTTCACCATGCCACGTAGGCCTGACGGCGGGACCCACCTGTCATATTTCGCATCAAATGGCTCTCACCTGAGCATTTTTTGTCAAAAATTACTCAATACCGGTGTTTTTGGCAAACTTTTATGAAAACGGTGGTTTTTTGATGTATCGTGCGCAATTGTGATGGTTTTTGGCAATTTACTCCATAAATTTTGCGAAGTCCCTGGGTGTCAACATAACATAGCATTTTACAAAATCCATAGTATTCAACCATACTTCATTTGTAATAACTTTGTATATGAATGTTGAGCAGCTCCATGTCTACTTTCAGTATACCCAACTTGCTGCCATATTAAAAATACTGAACCCGATGTTCTGTTGCACTAAAGTAGGCATGACAATGTTGTTGGCAGATTATAGCAAAACTTGTCATGATCATATCTTGAGTTTTACAGGACCCCTTGGCATGAACTTGATATGTTTTTCATTCAGAATTGTGTGTTCTTTCCAGTGGCATGTTTTGTTCTCAGGTTTGAGCAGGCCTACCTCATGTTTGTCTCAGATTTGTGAACAACATCATTTTCCTTTCACCGAGCACAACTCTTGCACCCTAACTCCGAATCATATAAATTTTATATGTATTTGGGGCTACTCCTTCCAAGCTATCTAGTGGCATTTATGGAATACCATTTTGATGCCACCTCCTCTGTTTTCTTCCTGGTTACTTTGTGGCCATCCTGAACTTGTCGTAATCGTTCCGAGAGCTGCGTAACTCCGTTTGCGATGATCTTCATATGCATTTGCATTAGTTTTATGAGTAGATCATGAATTTGCCATGTTCATGCATTGTAAATAAACCATATCTACAGTTCTGTCCAGATTAAGAAATCCAACTAAAATGCATATGAAGTGTACTTGATCCATGCTTCTCATGGATCAAGACTTCATTTAAATTGACTAGTTGTAGGTTGCCATACTAAATTATTAAACTTGATGAAAGGATCAATATGGTTGACTAGAGGGGGGGGGGGGGTGAATAGGCAACTACCAATTTTAAGCTCTTTTTAACAAATTAGGGTTAGCAACAAATAGGTTGTCTAGATATGCAACTAGGTGGACAACCTATATGATGAGCTCAACAACAACAACAACACAAGCAAGCACAAGATACAACACAAAATAAGGTTGCACAAAGTAAAGGTAATAGATACCACAAGTGGAGTCGATGGAGACGAGTATGTGTTACCGAAGTTCCTTCCCTTTAGGGGGAAGTACGTCTCCGTTGAAGCGGTGTGGAGGCACAATGCTCCCCAAGAAGCCACTAGGGCCACTGTATTCTCCTCATGCCCCCGCACAACGCAGGATGCCGTGATTCCACTAGTGGTGCTCTTGAAGGCGGCAACCGAACCTTTACAAAGAAGGTTGGGGCTCTCTCCACAACTTAATTGGAGACTCCCAACACCACCACGAAGCTTCACCACAATGGATTGTGGCTCCGAGGTGACCTCTTCTGTCTAGGGTGCCCAAACACCCAAGAGTAACAAAATCCACACAAGAAAGTATGGGGGAATCAAATTTCCTTTGGTGGAAGTGTAGATCTAGGTCTCCTCCTTCTATCCCTAGCAAATCAACAAGTTTGAGTGGCTAGAGAGAGAGATCGGGCAAGAAAGCTTGAAGGGAATTAATGGAGGAGAGAGAGAGAGGCAAGAGGTGAAATGGTAGGTGGAAGAACCACCTACTTATATAGTGTCCACCAAATCGAACCATTTCAGCAGTTTTTACACTGCAGCGGCACAACCGCTTAAGCCACCGGTACAACCGGGATTCGCGGGATACCCTGCAGAAGTGCACCAACCGGTACAACTGGTGGAAGTAGCGGTAGTACCGGTAGCCCGGAGTCACCCGAAAACTACCGGTCCACCACCGCCCAACAACCGCCTCATAACAGAAGGGTGTCACCCTCATAGCGGTGGTTGCGGCAGTGCTTGCGCCGGTGCAACCGCCTGACCCACGTACTGGTGGTGGCTAAGGCCGGGGCGGTACAACCGCTTTCGGTCACCGGTAGTACCGGTTCGCTGGAGCCGTCCGGTAACTACCGGGCCGCCACGGCCCTACTACCGCTCCACAACAGAAGGTTTTTCGGTGGTAGAGAGGTACTAGGCCGGTACAACAGCCTCGTATCAGTCCTAGGGTTTGCCAAGCATCAGGCGGTACAACCGCCCGGAGGCAGCGGTACAACCGCTTGGCAGACACCAGGAGACTACAAACCCTAGGTTATCACCTCTAGGGCGGTGGTTGTGCCGGAAGTACTGGTCCAGCGGTACAACCGCTTGGCGCAGAAACCACTACCACAAATAGGATTTGAGGTCCTCTCTCCTCGAAGGGAAGGATGTAGTGGATGCAATAGCGTGTGTACGTGCATTGATTCACCTAGTACCTTCCGATGCGGATTCCCTCTTAATAGTACAGATTTCCTATGACCAAAGAAATAAAAGCGTTGGAAACTCCGTCTTCGATCTTTTCCGTTTGGAGGGAATGCCTAACCGTCTTGCACCAAATGAAGTTTACCTGAGTAACTTGGGCACACGATTAGTCCGCAAAGTGTATTGTCATCATCACCAAAACACACAAGATG
The DNA here is from genome assembly GCA_039707655.1 of Elymus sibiricus. Lineage (NCBI taxonomy): Eukaryota > Viridiplantae > Streptophyta > Magnoliopsida > Poales > Poaceae > Elymus > Elymus sibiricus. The sequence continues at coordinate 42,322,765 of CM077670.1, forward strand.
GGAAATGCCCTAACAATCTCCCCCTTTTTGGTGGATGATGACAAATACACGATTTGCACAAGAGGTCTAGAAAATATAGACGGGCTCCCCCCTAGATGTGAGCACTATTTTGATTTTGCTTTTGGAATGCAAAGTGCGCACACTAGGATCAATGCTCCCCCTAGATTTTATAGACCGACCAAATATTGCAAAAGAAGTGAATATACAATAAGCATGCGATTGCAAATATATGAAGTAGAGCAACAGATAAGGGCAACAATAATAAGCAAGGCTCTACTATCATACGAGACAAGATATAATTAAACTGATAGATCGATCGGGATCGCATGTCTCACACCATGCACAGCGAAAGTCTCCACACAAGACAAGTTCACAAACCAACTCAAAGCAAATAGTTCAAGAACAAAAGCAACTAAACACACTCATGCAAATCCCGAGACCTACTAGAACTCTCTCCCACTTTGGCATCAAGACACCCAAAAGGAAAAGAGCGATGCTAACGCCCCAGAGCTCAGTAGTCCTCCTCTGACTCCTCGGTCTTCTCTGGATCATCACCACCAGACTCCTCATCATCCTCCATGATATCATCATCTGTGGTGGCAGAGGTATTAGTAGTAGGGGCAGAGACATCCTCATCAGACCACTAGCTGTTCTCGAAGTTCCACTTGTCCACAGAGGTGATGCTCTTCTCGGTTCCACTATCAACTTGCATATTGAGATGCCTCATCATCAGAATCTGTCTGCGTCTGGCCTTCTTCTCATTCACATGAGCCTCATAGAGCTTCTTCTGGATGTGAGTCTGCATGCAAAAGGTCTTCTTCACCTTGGCTGTGAGCTTAGTAACCCAGGAGGGCTTTGCCCCAGCATCCAACTCAAAGTCCTCATCACTAGAGGTGGCATAGATATCCTCGGGATCATCAGCAGGATAGCGAGGCTCAGCATGCTTCTTCTTCCTAAACTGCTTGACCTCATGCACAGTGAGGTTGTCTGGAGAGGAAAAAGGCTCTCCTGGTCTGCGAACTGCCCACACAGAGTTCAAGAAGCACATCACAAATGGAGCATAAATGGGCACCTTCCGGTGAATGACCATGTTGTACATCTCCTCCCACAGCCATTTGGACACATCAAACGTGGCACCAGATCCCACCTTGGTCTTCATGGCCACCATTAGATCCACCAGATAGCCATAGATCTCATCTTGATTCCCAACCTTGGGCAGAAGCACATTGCGGAACACACGATGCATAATGTCATATACCTTTTCAAGATCCTTGGACTCACCAATGACACCACGTCCACGAATGTACAAGGGAGCAAGCTTCTCCTTGTTCATGGATACAACACGGTCATGAGGACGGATGCCTCCATTCCCGGTAAGACCGATATCATCATAGCCTAGAGCATTGCAGAAAGCTCTCCAAGGCACCTGAAAGAACTCATCGCGGCACATGAAGGTCAGGGTACGAGCATCATCGGTGCCGAAGTGAATGGTAGCATAGAACTGATGGATAAGCTGCACATCAAAGTCACAGTTGATAGACATGAGCTTGATCAAGTCAAACTCCTCGCAAAGAGCCAAGGCCTCTCCAAAGTAATCCATGTTGTTCCTCCAATGATCAAGGTCCATAGTCCATTGCTTGGTGAACCGGTTCTTGGTGTGCTCAAATAGCTCATGCACAATCCTCACTTGCATCTCGTTCCTGAACTGAGTGGTGGTCCAACGAGGTGCCACGGGAACCTCATAGGGGTTCTGCTTGCGGAACCTCTCCCATTCCTTCTGCCGCCACTTGTGCATTGGCAAGGCAGCATGTTGCTTGGCTGCAACAGACTTCTCACGGCGGGTGGGCTTGGTGGGAACCATTGCTACTTGTGAGATGCGTTGGGATTTTCCCCGAAGAGGAAGGGTGAAGCAATATAGTAGCGGATAGTATTTCCCTCAGTAGAGAACAAAGGTTATCGAACCAATAGGAGAACCACGCAAACACCCATCAACAGTACCTACACACACAAGAGCAAATACTTGCACCCAACACGGGCAAGAGGGTCGTCAATCCCCTTGTACTCGTTAATTGCAAGGATCAAATCTGGTAATAGGTGATAGATAAATTGCAAAGTAAAATAAAAGAAAGAAAATTGCAGCAAGGTAATTTTGGTTTTTGTAATATGATTAAAATAGACCCGGGGCCATAGTTTTCACTAGAGGCATCTCTCTCATAAAGATGACATACAGTGGGTAGACAAATTACTGTTGGGCAATTGATAGAAAAGCGCATAGTTATGACGTTATTCATGGCAATGATCATGTATATAGGCATTACGTCCATGACAAGTAGATCGACTCCTGCCTGCATCTACTACTATTACTCCACCAATCGACCGCTATCCAGCATGCATCTATGGTATTAAGTTCATAACAAACAGAGTAACGCTTTAAGCAAGATGACATAATGTAGATAGAATAAAACCAAGCAATATGATTAAACCCCGTCGTTTTACCCTTAGTAGCAACAATACAAATACGTGCCTCGCTAATCCTTCTGTCACGAGGTGAGGACACTGCTACTTGTGAGCTGCGTTGGAATTTTCCCCGAAGAGGAAGGGTGAAGCAATATAGTAGCGGATAGTATTTCCCTCAGTAGAGAACCAAGGTTATCGAACCAATAGGAGAACCACGCAAACACCCGTCAACAGTACCTACACACACAAGAGCAAATACTTGCACCCAACGCGGGCAAGAGGGTTGTCAATCCCCTTGTACTCGTTAATTACAATGATCAAATCTGATAATAGGTGATAGATAAATTGCAAAGTAAAATAAAAGAAAGAAAATTGCAGAAAAGGTATTTTTGGTTTTTGTAATATGATTAAAATAGACCCCGGGGCCATAGTTTTCACTAGAGGCTTCTCTCTCTTAATAATAGCATACGGTGGGTAAACAAATTACTGTTAGGCAATTGATAGAAAAGCACATAGTTATGACGTTATTCATGGCATGATCATGTATATAGGCATTACGTCCATGACAAGTAGACTGACTCCTGCCTGCATCTACTACTATTACTCCACCAATCGACCGCTATCCAGCACGCATCTATGGTATTAAGTTCATGACAAATAGAGTAACGCTTTAAGCAAGATGACATAATGTAGACAGAATGAAACCAAGCAATATGATTAAACCCCGTCGTTTTTGTTGGAGCAATAATTGTCTCCTTATGTTTTGGAGATTGTTGTTATAAACATCTAGGGACTAATGTGTTTGCTAGTGCACACAGAGTAACATGTCCCTTGAGTCATGGGGAGTTTGGTACAAACTCCGAAGATAATCTCCTGCGTGGCTGCGAGGATTATCACCGAAGATTATGTTGTCGAGAGTGACCCCCAAAAATTGTTGACGCAAAGCAATTGGTTCGGTGCCGTCCGAAGGAATTGACTGCAGCCGAGAAGTTGAAGACGAAGTGAAGACATATCATTTATTTCGTTGTTCTTCTTTCACTGTATTGAGTCATAGGACCACCGTACTATTAAGAGGGGTATAGTGTTCGAAACTTTGATTCTCTGATTCTAAACCCAATCCTATGTGAGTTGAGAGAGAAATATCTTTGTGTTCCGAGCAAATACTTGTCAGCAAGAGACTGTGATCTTCTTCGCTGCGAGAGATTTGTCTCTGACCAAAGAGTTAGCATTACTTGTTTCTCAAGTAATGTTACTGTTGCTTCCAAAATCTGACGGTTGAGAACATGTCGGTTGGTCATTGGCTGGACCGCGTGTCCAAAATGGTCATTTCCCATCAGGGAAGGCTGCGGCTATAAATAGCCACCCCGCACCGGCTTTGTCCGGTGACTGCTCCGTTTGATTCCGAGAAGTTAGTTGAGCAATCCTCTCTCTTGAGTGATTTGAGTTTTAAATCCATCGAGAGAAAAACCCCAGAGCCGAAAAATTAGATAGTGGTTTAGCATCACTCGAATCTAAGTCCAGTACGCTCCACCTATTACTCTTGAGAGCTGCGAACTCTCTAGACGCCTACAAAAAAAAACACTTCCGTGATGATACGTGTTTGTCACAGTAGGTCACTGATACGTCTCCAACGTATCTATAATTTATGAAGTATTCATGCCATGTTTATTATAGTTTTGTATGATTTTGGTGCACTTTTATATGGCTTTTATATGATTTTCATGGACAAACATATTGACCTAGTGCCCAGTGCCAGTTGCTGTTTTCTGCTTGTTTTTGGTTTTTCAGAAAATCTATATCAAATGAAGTCCAAATGCAGCGAAACTTTTTGACGATTTTTTCTGAAACATAAGAGACACTAGAAGCTTCGGGAGGAGGCCAGAAGACCCACAGGGGCCCCACGAGCTACCAGGGCGCGCCACCCCCCCAGGCGTGCCCTTGTACCTCGTGGGCCCCCTGTGGCCCTTCTTCGCGTGATTGCAACGCCAAAAATCATATATATTCAGAAACCCCCGAAAGTTAACCTAGATGAGTTTTTACGCCGCCGCAAGCCTCTGTACCTCCACGATCTAATCTACAACCCTTTTTCGGCACCCTGCCAGAGGGGGGAATCATCACCAGAGGCCATCTTCATCATCCCGGCGGTCTCCATGATGAGGAGGGAGTAGTTCACCCTAGGGGCTGAGGGTATGTACTAGTAGTTATGTGTTTGATCTCTCTCTCTCGTGTTCATGATATGGCACGATCTTGATGTATCGCGAGCTTTGTTAATATAGTTGGATCATATGGTGTTTCTTTCCTCTCTATCCTTGTTGTGATGAATCGAATCTTTTCCCTTTGAGGTTTCGTTATTGTCGGATTGAATATTTCAGATTTGAGAACACTTGATGTATGTGTTGCATATGAATACCCGTGGTGACAATGGGGTATTATATTGATTCACTTGATATATGTTTTGGCACTCAACTCGTGGATTCCCGAGGTGACATTGGGGTAATCTGTGCATAGGGGTTGATGCACGTTTTCATTATCTTTTCTCCGATAGAAACTTTGGGGTGCTCCTTGGAGTTCTTTGTGTGGATTGAATATTATGATTATGAAGTTGTTTGATGCATATCGTATAATCAACTCACGGATACTTGTGGTGACATTGGAGTATCTAGGTGACATTAGAGTTGGTTGATGTGTACCATATGGTGTTATTTTAGTACAAACTCTAGGGTTGTTTGTGACACTTATAGGAATAGCTCAATAGATCGATCGGAAAGGATAAATTTGAGGAGGTTTCGTACCCTACAAACAATTTCTATCTTATGTTCTCTGCTAATAGGAACTTGGGAGTGATTCTTTATCGCACATTGAGGGATGGTTATATGATCCAATTATATTAGCATTGTTGAGAGATTGCACTAGCGAAAGTATGAACCCTAGGCCTTGTTTTTAAGCATTGCAATACCGTTTGTGCTCACTTTTGTTACATGCTACCTTGCTGTTTTTATATTTTCAGATTACAAAAACCTATATCTACTATCCATACTACACTTTTATCACCATCTCTTCGCCGAACTAGTGCACCTATACAATTTACCATTGTATTGGGTTTTGTGGGGACACAAGAGATTTCTTGTATTTGGTTGCAGGGTTGTTTGAGAGATACCATCTTCAACCTACGCCTCCCACGGATTGATAAACCTTAGGTCATCCACTTGAGGGAAAATTGCTACTGTCCTACAAAACTCTGCGCTTGGAGGCCCAACACGAGTCTACAAGAATAAGTTGTGTAGTAGACATCAAGCTCTTTTCTGGCGCCGTTGCCGGGGAGGTGAGTGCTTGAAGGTATATCTTTAGATCTTGCAATTGAATCTTTTAGTTTCTTGTTTATCACTAGTTTGGCTTATAAAAGAACACTACAAAAAAATGGAATTGAGGTTGCCTCATATTATTCATCTTTATAATGTTTTTTCGTGAAAATGATGGAAAGGAAAATTGTGCTCAATTGATAGAAGAAGAATTCAATAAAATGTTTGGCGGAAAATCTTTGAATGATGAGCATGATTGCAATGAAATTAGTATGAATTCTTTGAATATCCATGATGCTAATGATATGCAAAGCCACAAGCTTGGGGATGCTATGTTTGATGAGAATGACATGTTTGAGAATTTATTTATTGCAATTGATGTTTGTCCCAAGCTTGGAGATGCTATACTTAATGAAGATGATCTTTTTAGTCCCCCTACTTTGAATGATCAAATTTGTTATGATGATTTCATGCCTCCTATCTATGATGATTATTGTGATGATACTTATGTTATGAAAAATAGGGATGATTATTATTATAATACTTATTATAATCCTTTTACTGAACATCACTCTTTTAATGTGGAAACAATTTATAGTATTCGAGTTTCATACTATACTCCCACTATTATGAATGAGAAGGAAATTGCTTGTGTGGAGAGTAATAAAAATTCTATGCTTGTGGATCATGAAAAGAATGCTTTATATGATAGCTATATTGATGAATCCATTCATGATGCTACTAAAAATTATTATGAGAGAGGAACATATGATTCATGATGCTCCCGTTATGTTTCAATTCTTCACTTTTTATGCGAGCATCATTAAAATCAGCATGCCTAGCTAAAAGGCATTAAAGAAAAAAGCGCTTGTTGGGAGACAACCCAATACTTATACCTACTGTTTTTGTGTGTCCATATGATTAAGATACTGTAGTAATCATGTTTTATATGTTTTCTTTCAATAATGTGCCAAGTAAAGCCTTTGGGATAGTGCGGATGCTTGTTGATTTGATTCTGTGCAAAAACAGAAACTTTTGCGTCCAGTGCTGGAATTTCTATTCTGTACTGGAGCGTGAAAAAATTCTGAAATTTTTACACAGTATTGGTTTAGAAATTTTTTACGTTTTCCTAATTTTTCAGAATATTTGGAGGTACAGAAGTATGGTTTTTAAATCGCTCACTACACGCTGTTCTGTTTTTGACAGATTCTGTTTTCGGTGCATGGTTTGCTTGTTTTAGTGTTTCCATAGCTTATATTGAGTAATATAAATTGTGGAAATGATAGAGTACAGTAGACATTATGTTAGAAAAATTATGAATCTTGTCTTGACAGTACCTAAGTGGATGATTTATTTTTATCATACTAACCTATCTCACAAGTTCCGTTAAGTTTTGTGTGATTGAAGTTTTCAAGTTTCGGGTGAGATATCGATATGAGGAGAATAAGGAGCAGTAAGACCCTAAGCTTGTGGATGCCCAAGGCACCCCAAGGTAATACTCAAGGAAGACTCAAGCGTCTAAGCTTGGGGATGCCCCGGAAGGCATCCCCACTTTCGTCTTCAACACTATCGGTAACTTCACTTGGAGCTATATTTTTATTCGTCACATAGTACGAGTTTTGCTTGGAGCATAATTTTTTTCTGTTGATATTTGCTTGCTGTTATCAATAATCATGTTTTGTATCTTTTAGTTCAATAAAATGCCAATTATAGCCTTTACCATGCTCAGTTTGCAAGTTCATGTGTTGCTGTTTGAAAACAGAAAGTTTTCTGTTATGTCTAGAATATTCCTAAATAGTCAGAACATGATAAAAATCTGAAATTTTTACACAGTAAGAATGCATGAGTTCTCTGTCACGTGGTAATTTTTCAGAATTTTTGGAGTTAGGGAAGTATGGATTCTTTTCCCCTTTTACAGACTGTTCTGTTTTGGCAGATTGTTGTTATAGTTGCATTGTTTGCATATGTTTGCGTGTTTAATGTTTCTATTTGAGGATAGGAGTATTAAATATGAAGAGGCATTTAGTATGCAATGTTTAATTATAATTTTTGTGATTTGCTACAGTATATAATGTTAAGGTTTTGAGTTGATTTATACTAACTTATCTCACAAGTTCTTGTTGAGTTTTGTGTGGATGAAGTTTTTAAGATTTATAGAAACCGTGATATGAGAGGAATTAAGGAGACACAAAAGCTCAAGCTTGGGGATGCCCAAGGCATGCCAATATTATATTTCAAGAAGTATCAAGCATCTAAGCTTGGGGATGCCCCGGTAGGCATCCCACCTTTCTTCATCAACAATTATCGGTCAGTTTTGGTTGAGCCTAAGTTTTTGCTTCTTCACATGATATGTGCAATTCTTGGAATGTCATTTTATTTTGTTTTCTTTGCTGTTTGAATAAAATTATTTAGATCTGAAATTTTTAAATGAGAGAGAGTCCTCACATAGCTACCTATTTACTTAACTACTCATTTGATCTTCACTTATATCTTTTTGGAGTAGTTTGTCATTTACTCTTGTGCTTCACTTATATCCTATGAGTAAATTGTTGAAATGAATTAACTATCATAAAGTTGAAATTTATATGCTTCATATGCTTGTCCCATGGGGAGTAGTGACTTCACATACAAGAAGTATAAGTGGTAAAATTTATTGAAATTTAACAAACATAGCATTGGTCACTTGAACAATTCTTGAAAGAATTTTGAAGAAAGAGAAATTTCACATATAAATATACTATCTTGGACATCTTCTATGATTGTGATCCCCCATTAATTATTTTCGAGCTTGATCAAGTAGTTGACGTTGGACAAGGAAGACAACGTAATGAGTTATGTTTGTTTATATTCACATAGAAGTTATATTGTCATGGATCCTCTAACATGTGGTGCTTGCTTAGGATCTTTTGCTAGCCAAAAATTCGTACTAAGTAGAGATACTACTTGTGCATCCAAAAACCCAAGCCCAGTTTCTTGCCATGAGGGTCCACCATACCTACCTATGGATTGAATAAGATCCTTCAAGTAAGCTGTCATTGGTGCAAAAAGCAATAAAAATTGCTCCTAAAATATGTATGATCTTTTATTGTAAGGGAAAATAAGCGTTGTACGAACTTGTGATGGTAAAGAAATAAAAGCGACGGACTGCATAATAAAGGTTGCTATCACAAGGGGCAATATAATGTGACGTTCCTTTGCATTAAGGGCTTGTGCATCCAACAACAAAAAGTGCATGACAACCTCTGCTTCCCTCTGCGAAGGGCCTATCTTTTACTTTTCTGTATTTACTTTTATGCAAGAGTCATTAATGTTCATCCCTATTCCGCTCTATTTATTCTTTAGTTGGCAAGCATTATGTGGTAGGGAAAGATCCAGGCACATATATCCAGCTGAATATAGATGATCATGAGTTATTATTGTTGGCATTATCCCTGAGATAAATAAGTTGGGAGGCGAAACATTAAGCCCCTATCTTCCTATGTGTTTGACTGAAACCGTTTGTTCTAAAAAAATATGCTTTGAGTGTCAGCAATCATGGAAGACTAAATGATGGTTGAGTATGTGGAATTTGCTAGATCAAAGCTCTTACATAGACCCTTCCTGAAAATAAGATGAATTGCAATTGTTTGATGACTGAGAACATAGTTTGTTAGTTTTCAAGAAAGTTTATGGCCTATACTTTGAACATGTGAATAGCTTGCTACTTGATCATGAGAAGTTTTATGAGATGAGCTACTGATTATGATAAATATTGATGCTAGAAAAAGTGATTGAAATTATCATTGATCAAACTTATGCACTATGCTAGCATTCACACTTCATAAATTATTTCTTTTATCATTTACCTACTCGAGGACGAGCAGGAATTAAGCGTGGGGATGCTGATACGTCTCCAACGTATCTATAATTTATGAAGTATTCATGCCATGTTTATTATAGTTTTGTATGATTTTGGTGCACTTTTATATGATTTTCATGGACTAACATATTGACCTAGTGCCCAGTGCCAGTTGCTGTTTTCTGCTTGTTTTTGGTTTTTTCGAAAATCTATATCAAATGAAGTCCAAATGCAGCGAAACTTTTTGACGATTTTTTATGTAACATAAGAGACACTAGAAGCTTCGGGAGGAGGCCAGAAGACCCACAGGGGCCCCACGAGCTACCAGGGCGCGCCACCCCCCCAGGCGCACCCTGGTACCTCGTGGGCCCCCTATGGCCCTTCTTCGCGTGATTCCAACGCCAAAAAATCATATATATTCAGAAACCCCCGAAAGTTAACCTAGATGAGTTTTTACGCCGCCGCAAGCCTCTGTACCTCCATGATCTAATCTACAGCCCTTTTTCGGCACCCTGCCGGAGGGGGGAATCATCACCAGAGGCCATCTTCATCATCCCGGCGGTCTCCATGACGAGGAGGGAGTAGTTCACCCTCGGGGTTGAGGGTATGTACTAGTAGCTATGTGTTTGATCTCTCTCTCTGTCGTGTTCTTGATATGGCACGATCTTGATGTACCGCAAGCTTTGTTAATATAGTTGGATCATATGGTGTTTCTTCCCTCTCTATCGTTGTTGTGATGAATCGAATCTTTTCCCTTTGAGGTTTCGTTATTATCGGATTGAATATTTCAGATTTGAGAACACTTGATGTATCTCTTGCATATGAATACCCGTGGTGACAATGGGGTATTATATTGATTCACTTGATATATGTGTTGGCACTCAACTCACGGATTCCCGAGGTGACATTGGGGTAATCTATGCATAGGGGTTGATGCACGTTTTCATTATCTTTTCTCCGATAGAATCTTTGGGGTGCTCCTTGGAGTTCTTTGTGTGGATTGAATATTATGATTATGAAGTTGTTTGATGCATATCGTATAATCAACTCACGGATACTTGTGGTGACATTGAAGTATCTAGGTGACATTAGAGTTGGTTGATGTGTATCATATGGTGTTATTTTAGTACGAACTCTAGGGCTATTTGTGACACTTATAAGAATAGCTCAATAGATCGATTGGAAAGGATAACTTTGAGGTGGTTTCGTACCCTACAAACAATTTCTATCTTATGTTCTCCGCTAATAGGAACTTGGGAGTGATTGTTTATCGCACGTTGAGGGATGGTTATATGATCCAATTATATTAGCATTGTTGAGAGATTGCACTAGCGAAAGTATGAACCCTAGGCCTTGTTTTTAAGCATTGCAATACCGTTTGTGCTCACTTTTGTTACATGCTACCTTGCTGTTTTTATATTTTCAGATTACAAAAACCTATATCTACTATCCATACGACACTTTTATCACCATCTCTTCGCCGAACTAGTGCACCTATACAATTTACCATTGTATTGGGTGTGTTGGGGACATAAGAGATTTCTTGTATTTGGTTGCAGGGTTGTTTGAGAGATACCATCTTCAACCTACGCCTCCCACGGATTGATAAACCTTAGGTCATCCACTTGAGGGAAAATTGCTACTATCCTACAAAACTCTACGCTTGGAGGCCCAACACGAGTCTACAAGAATAAGTTGTGTAGTAGACATCAGTCACGTTTTCTGTCATGCATGTACATCCATGACGATTTTATGACAGAATCAAGATAGTCATACCTGTGCTGTCGTAGAAGTGTTGCATGATAATACTGAAATTATCATCACGGAAGTGTCCACTTCCATGACGATAAATGTCGTGTCATGGAAGTGTTTTCGTCAAGGGTAACCGACATGTGGCTTCCACCGTAACGGGTCGCCGTTAAGCTATCGGGTCTGGTTTTGGATCCGATAACCCGTTAACAGCCAGGACCAATGGCGATTTTCCACGTGTAAATTTCTCATTCGCCAGAGGATCCACGTGTCAGCTCGGCGTTGCGACAGATGTCATTCATCCAATGGGTGAGATGCGCCTATGATACGTCGACACGTGGCACGGTCCAACAGTGGCCCATTTGACCTAAATGGGTCGGCCCAGCCAAAGCCCCAGAAGATTTTGTCAGACACTAGTGGGCCGGCTCGTTAACAACCTGCCATGTTTTGGGCCAAATTACGGCCCATATCAGATCTGGCCCGTTAACAGCCTGTCATGTTTTGGACCAAATTATGGCCCATATCAGATCCGGACCGTTAACAGCCTGCCATGTTTTGGGCCAAATACGACCCATGTCAGATCCGGCCCGTTAACATCCTACCGTGTTTTGGGCCGAATTACGGCCCATATCAGATCCGGCCCTTTAACATGCCGCTGTGCTTTTGGGCCCATTGAAGGCCCGGTTTGAATTTAGGCCTGTTAAAGGCTAGTTTAACAGTTCAGCCTGATATTCGTTTTGGCCTGTTAAAGGCCCCTTTAACAGTTCGGCCCGATATTCATTTCGGTCTATTAGCGGCCCTTGGTGCATATGGGCCATTGTCGGCCCGGTTTCACTTTCGGCCATTTTAACGGCCCGTGCTGCATGTGGGCCTATTTCTGGTCCGAAGTGACTTTCGGCCTCTTAACGGCCCGTAGGCTTCGTGGATAAATTTCAGCCCAACCTGACTATCGGCCTGCTAAAGGCCCGTGATATAGTTGGGCCTAATTATGGCCCGCTTTGAATCCGGCCTGATTACAACCCATAATGTGATTGGGCCAACCAAGGCCCGAGATAAATTTTGGCCTGGTAACGGCTTGTATGTAATTGGGCCAATCATGGGCCTACATATGTTTCGGCCTGCTGTCGGCCCGTGAATTGTTCGGCACTATTCAGGCCCAATCTACATTTCAGCCTGTTAAAAGCCCATGGTATTTTCTGGCCCAACTAAGGCCAGAGGTTTACTCAACCTGTTAAAGGCCCGAAACTAATAGTGGGCCAGTTTACGTTTAGGCCTGCTAATGGCCCGAGATAATTGTGGGCCCACGTTTCGGCCCATATATAGCGAGTTGCGGGCCGGCCCGTTTGAGTACCGTAATTTTTTTTATATACCAACGTTTTGACCCGTTGCCCTCTGTCGAAGCTTACGGTCTTTTTAGAGAGCGACGACAGCATATACAGTAAATAAATTACAACATCGTGACTAAGAATAAACCTAGACTATACAATAAAGAAATTATGGCATATTACATCCACTGGGCATCAAAGTTCCCCACCAGTGATAATAAAGCGCAACCAGATAGCAGATTACATACACTGGGCATCAAAGGTCGCCACCAGTGCAAATAAACACGCCGACAAAATAATATACAGAACCGACAACACTTCAACACAGTTCAAGAAAGGTTAGCCCTGCCCGGGAGCTGTAGCGCAAGCATCTGAGCAAGCTGATGAGACTGCGCTTATTTGACGCTTATATCCTCCAACTCTAGCTGCATAGCATCAATGGACGCACTGGACTTCTCATTGATCTTCCATAGAGATTGGAGTTCCAGTAGGGGTTGAGCTGAACCATGTCTTTCTGCTTGAAGTTGAGACTGAAGAAGTCTAACAAATTCAGATGGCGACTTCATCGAGCTTGCGTCACTGCTATTAGCGAGTAACTTTAACACTACATCAAGACATGACTTTGGGGTTGTATCGCTATCTCCAAGATGTGTTGCCTTCTTCCCTGCAATATATGTTAGAGGTACAAGCAATGGGTTCGTCTCACTATCATTGTGGCAGTTCTTCCTGGCGTCAGAGGTATCACTCTGAAAGAGAAACAAGCAGACAGATGACAGGTTTTGCACATATAAGCATCAGTGCTGACAATTCATCCCATTTCTTATTGGCAAATAAAGAGACATGGTTTAAAATAGCATTAACATAATATGGCATTGTTCATAGTTAAGACATGGCAGGAAATGGCATTGTGCAGGAGTGGCCAGCTTCACCACACCACTGGATTACAGATCAAGAACACAAGTATACATGCAGTGCTAAAGAACGTATAAGAATCAATGGTCAGTGTACTGTCAATTTATCCCATTTCAGATTGGCAAATAAAGAGACACGATTTAAATAACATTAACATAATATGGCAGTGTTCATAGTTAAGAGATAGCAGGATATGACATTATGCTGGAGTGGGTAGTTTCACCACACCACTGGATTATAGATCAGGAACACAAGCATACATGCAGTGCAAAAGAAGATCACTTGCTCTGTTTAGTTTAATTTACATGGTATGAATAAGGAACTTGGTTGTACAACTAAAAACTAAAATTGAGAAGGACAAACTTATGTTTATGAACTTCTTCATAATAAACTTTAAACATGCAATTTGATGCAAACGCCAAAAATAAACAACAGTTGCAGTCATGCCTATCCAAATATACACAACAAAGTTTGAAGGCTTGAGAAGGACAAACTTACGTTAGTGGTGAAGACCGGCTCTATAAAGCCCTTGTCCATGTTGAGGAGGGGGGGGAGAAATTCAAGAAGTTTACCACTGAATCTTCTTCATAAGCATTGCTTTTATTCTACATTTTGTTAAGAGTAAATATAGATGTGATAATATAGGAAAAATGGAGAATATTTAAGATAAGATGCAGAGTGATTCTACATAATCAACTAGCTATAAATGTAAGTACATCGATACAGGCAAAAGGTAGTGACAAGAGCAATGCAGAGCTAAACTTCTTCAGTAGCATTGGTTTTATCCAACATTTTGGTAAGAGTAAATATAAATCTGATGTGTAGAAAATGGAGGGCAAGGGAAAATAAGCTGCAGAGTGATGGTACATGAACAACTAACTGTCAATGTAAGTACAGTGATAAAGGACAACATGTACTTACAAGAACAATGCAGAGCTAAACTTCTTCATAGGCATTGGGTTTATTCTACATTAATGTAAGCATTAATATAGATCCGATAATTTGGAGCGAACATTGGATAAGCAAGCTATCATGCACACTGATGTCACATAATCAACCACGTATGAATGTAAGTACAGTGATACAGGACAACAGGTACTAACAAGAGCAAAGCAGCGAGCAGCATAGTTGTGATATCCTGTCGTCCATTTCAAACCGGTATTCTTCTTCGAGCAGTTTTCCTGCAAAAGAGATCAGTGAGGCACATGCAGAAATGTAGAAGTTCAAATTGTCACGTGATATCATAGATAATACCTCATCCTGGGAACGAGACCAGTGCATAACAAGGTTTTTCCATTCAATAGCTTGTAAATTTAGCACAGGAGACTTCATCGAAATTTCATTTATAGACTTGCCATCAAAGTGTGTTTTCCTCAGGTAACACCGATACTGCTGCAACGCGTCCTTGAAAAGCGCAAGCAAGCTTTGCTTGTCATGACTATCCAGATTGACCCTCGCCTACTTAGAAGAATGTAATGTAAATCATTGATGTGTTCAATCAGCAGAAAACAAGACAATAATCACCATGAATAATAGCACTTACACGCAAGTGGGACAGGAAGATGTGAAAATGGTGTTTTTCTTCACTATAATCTTCCAATGATGGGAAGATACGCACGTGGTTCCTAACAACATTGAAAGCATTGTCTTTTAAACTGGGAATAACTGGAATGGGGTTCCAATCTGCGGGAATTGGACCTCTCTGTAGTTGGGATAGGTTTTCGGCATGTGGATTTGGTGTACTTTTTGCTGGACTGGGATTTTTCTGTGGTACGGCTGGTGCTATGGCAACTGAAATCGGCATACCTTTTGCCGGAGTGCGGGTCCTGTGTGATGGGGCTAGTGGTGTGGCCACTGGAGTATGGGTACAGTCTGCTGGAGTTGGGCCTAGGTTTTGTGGTGCTGGTTCTATCGCCAATATAAGTGGGGTGCTATCTGATTTCTCCGGTACCACCACCTTTTTCAAGGACTTTGCTTGTACTCCTTCAGGTTCTGCAATCACCCTCTTCCTTTTGGATGTCTGATACACAAGAACAACATTTGAATGGAAAAACATGGTATGATGACAGATGGAATAGGTATTGATAATTGATGGGCATGGCATCTTCACATATATGATGAGTAAACTAAGCAGATGGCAGTGCAACGAAGTAGAAGAAATGCAAGACACCTTATGCAAGATACGTGCAACAAATAAAATCTTGCCAAATTAGAATAGGCACCTTGATGGGTGAACAGGATAGGCCATCTGCCTTTGACTCCTCGAGCTCAGAATAGTCATTAGGATCATATTCTGAACACGAATCTGTAGGTGGGGAGCGTGTGGGTTTCATTGCATCCAGAATGGAACTCAATCCCTTGATGCCAAGTTTGTTAGCCATTGCACTGTTCCGCAATATTCTTCTGATGCGCGCATTCTCATATTCATTGTGATCATGTTCAAAATCTGAGATGCATGAAAACATAAGTAGTAGTGAGATTATCTTTGTAATGCTTAGGATATTCTTATATAATAGGGGCTCCCTGTAAATCCTTGTGTGCTATCTCTGGAATTCTGATGAGAGAGCCCATGTGTGCTGTAATTTGGTGCGTACATTAATATAATCTGGCACTACTACTAAAAAAAGGCTCCCTGTTGGGAGCTCCAGAAGTAATGATAGTTGGCACATGATAGGTTGAAAATATATTGTATACAAAGTTTATTGCCAAACCATGATGACGAGAGCACACAGAGAAATAGTATTCCCTCATGTCTCTATATGAGGCACACATGCATTTCAAAACTCACATAGTAACATTAGCTGACCAATTAAATGTAAGCTTTGGAAATATGAGTGGCATGTAGTTTAGCTTGAAGGATGGAGTGCTGCTAGTATGACACAAAGCATCTAGGCAGATCGTAGTGTAGATAAAAGGGGAAAACCATAAGCATCATAAATAAATCGGGAAAGTGGAACTGGCTGGAAAATATGGGGTTGTATTGCCGCTACTCATCGAAAACCTTTCGATCCCCTACAGGCCAGCTCTATTCACCTGAGGCGCACTACTATTACTATCAGTCTAGTCTCTCAAAGGCCGCATAGCTCCCAGGATTTCCTAGATATAATGGCAGACCAACTCGAAGTGCTGAAAGCATCTAGCAGAAGCGGCCTAATAGACCTGTCGACTGTAGATGTCCCTGCCCCCCTTCGTGACAAGGAACATACTGTACTTATTAAAGAAGAACAGAAGATGAACATGTTAAAGAATAGAAGAGGAAGCATATTATGGAGATTCTGCTTCTTTCTATACAATGTCCGTTGCCCACCCATGATGAATCACATTGCACAAAGAAATGCAATTCCTTGCTGTCTCTCTATATGTGGCCAGATGCATTTGGAAACTCAAGTGGGAGCATTAGCTAACCAATTAAATGTGTGTCTGTTAACTAATATCAGTATCATATCACATTCATATTTGAACAACTAAGCTTTGGAAATATGAGTGGTGTGTTGTTTAGGTTGAAGGGTGGGGTGCTGCTAGTACGACACAAAGCACCTACGCAGATCAAAGTGTAGATAAAAGGGGAAAACCCTAAGCATCACGAGTAAAATTGGGAAAGTGGAACTAGCTAGAAATATGGGCTTGTATTGCCGGTACGGCTAGAAAGGCTTTGGATCCCCTACAGGGGCAGCTATCTTCAACTGAAGGCACACTACTGTTACTATCAGTCTAGACTCTCAAAGAAGACACATCTCCCAGTATTTCCTGGATATTATGGCAGACCAACTCGAAGAGTTGAAAGCATCGAACGGCCCTAATTTTGCGACCGTAACTCCAATTCAGGTGAATCCAAAGCCCACTTTCTCAGTTCGTCGAGCCCATTCCGATGGCATCACTTTCACAATGCTTACACATTCTGAAAATACCCATTTTGCCCCTGCCCTACATTCAGCCCGTTTGAGAGAGAAACTTTTCCGGAAATAATGACTCAAAACACAATAAATAACAATAGGAAAACATGATGCAAAATGGACGTATCAACCCCCCCAAGCTTAGACCTCGCTTGTCCTCAAGCGAAAAAACAAAATCGATAATCCTGACCACATGTTTAGAGAGAGAGGTGTCGATAAAACAAAATACGGACATGAAGGCATCATGATCTTTATTATAACAACAGTATATTATCATAAAACTTCTCATGACAAAGTGACAATTCATCCACAAGATGAAGTATGAACCATAAACCGTATTGAAAACTAACAAACTATGATCTCAGTCATTGATGCAATTGGCTGAAGTTTTCAAGTTTGGGTGAGACTACGATGGATAAAGGAATAAGGAGCGGCAAGAGCCTAAGCTTGGGGATGCCCAAGGCACCCCAAGGTAATATTCAAGGAAGACTCAAGCGTCTAAGCTTGGGGATGCCCCGGAAGGCATCCCCTCTTTTGTCTACAATCTATCGGTAACTCACTTGGAGCTATATTTTTAATCATCGCATGATATGTGTTTTACTTGGAGCGTCTTGTGATATAGTTTGTTTGCTTTTTAGTTTGTCACAATCATCTTTGCTGAACACACCTTTTTGAGAGAGACACACATTATTCGTGATTTGTTAGAATGCTCTATGTGCTTCACTTATATCTTTTGAGCTAGGCAGTTGCTCTAGTGCTTCACTTATATCTTTTAGAGCACGGCGGTGGTTATATTTTAAAGAAATAGTTGCACTCTCATGCTTCACTTATATATTTTTGAGAGTCTAATGAATAGCAATGGTAATATGCATGGGTTATGAATTTGGTCCTGATATGATAGGTATTCAAGAGGGATATAATAAAAACTTTCATGTAGATCACTGAATATGATAAGTTTGATTCCTTGCAATAGTTTTGTAATATTAAGATGGTAATATGTGGGAGGTATTAGTAGATAATTGTGGTTTAGTAAGAATATTGGTGTTAAGGTTTGTGATTCCCGAACCATGCACGTATGATCTGTCGTTATGCTAAGAAGTTGGAGCATGATTTATTGTTGATTGTCTACCATATGAGTGGCGGTCAAGGACGAGCGATGGACTTGTCCTACCAATCTATCCCCCTAGGGGCATGCATAGTAGTACTTTGCTTTGAGGGCTAATAAACTTTCGCAATAAGTATGTGAGTTATTTATGACTAATGTGATTCCATGGATTATACGCACTCTCACCCTTCCGCAATTTGCTAGCCTCTGCGGTACCGTGCATTGCCCTTTCTCACATCGAGAGTTGGTGCAAACTTCGCCGGTGCATCCAAACCCCGTGATATGATACGCTCTATCACACATAATCCTCTTTATATCTTCCTCAAAACAGCCACCATACCTACCTATCATGGCATTTCCATAGCCATTCCGAGATATGTTGCCATGCAACTTCCACCGTTCCATTTTTATGACATACATCGTCATTATCATATTGCTTTGCATGATCATATAGCCGACATAGTATTTGTGGCTCAGCCACCGTTCATCATTTTTATACATGTTACGCTAGCATCATTGCACATCCTAGTACACTGCCAGAGGCATTCATATAGAGTCATATTTTTGTTCTAGTATCGAGTTGTAATATTGAGTTGTAAGTAAATAAAAGTGTGATGATCATCATTATTAGAGCATTGTCCCAGTGAGGAAAGGATGATGGAGACCATAATTCCCCCACAAGTCGGGATGAGACTCCGGACGAAAAAAAAGGAAAAAAAAGAGGCCAAAAAAGAGCCATGGAAAAAAATGAGAGAAAAAGAGAGAAGGGGCAATGTTACTATCCTTTTTCGACACTTGTGCTTCAGAGTAGCACCATGTTTTTATAGAGAGAGTCTCCTATTTTGTCACTTTCATATACTAGTGGGAATTTTTCATTATAGAACTTGGCTTGTATATTCGGATGATGAGCTTCCTCAAATACCCGAGGTCTTCATGAGCAAGCAAGTTGGATGCACACCCACTTAGTTTTTATGTTGAGCTTTCATACACTTATAGCTCTTAGTGCATCCGTTGCATGGCAACCCCTACTCCTCGCATTGACATCAATTGATGGGCATCTCCATAGCCCGTTGATTAGCCTTGTCGATGTGAGACTATCTCCTTATTTTTTTACTTATCTTATTTATCTCTACCACCACAATCTATTCCACTCATAGTGCTATATCCATGGCTTGTGCTCATGTATTGCGTGGGGGTTGAAAAAGCTGAAGCGCGTTAAAAAGTATGAACCAATTGCTCGGCTTGTCATCGGGGTAGTTCATGATAAATACTTTGTGTTAAGAAGATGGAGCATGACAGGATTATATGATTTTGTAGGGATAACGTTCTTTAGCATTTTTATTTTGAAAGACATGATTGTTTATTAGTATGCCTGAGTATTAATGTCTTTATATCAAATTATAGACTATTGCTTTGAATCATTCGGATCTTATTATTCATACCGTAAGAGAGAGATTACATGCTGAAACATGATAGGTAGCATTCCACATCACAAATTCTGTTTTTATCATTTACCTACTCGGGGATGAGCAGGAATTAAGCTTGGGGATGCTTGATACGTCTCCAACGTATCTATAATTTTTGATTGTTCCATGCTATTATAGTATCAATCTTGGATGTTTTATATGCAATTATGTGCCATTATATATCATTTTTTGGGACTAACCTATTAACCCGGTGCCCAGTGGCAGTTGATGTTTTCTGCTTGTTTTTGCCTTTTCAGAAAATCATTATCAAAAAGTGTCCAAACGAGAAAAAAACTTTGGATTAATTTTTTCTGGACCAGAAGAGACCCATGACGCTTCAGGAGAAGACCAGAAGAGCCACGAGGAGAAGGCAAGCCTGGAGGGCGCGTCCCCAGGCTTGTGGGCCCCTCATGGCACCTCTTGACCTAATTCCAACGCTATAAATTCCCAAATATTCCAAAATCAACAGGGAGACAAAAGAGAAAACCTTTCCGCCGCCGCAAGCCTTTGTTCTTCCACGATCCCATCTAGAGGCCTTTTTCGGTACTCTGCCGGAGGGGGAATCGATCACGGAGGGCTTCTTCATCAACCTTGCTGCCCTTCCGATGATGTGTGAGTAGTTTACCACAGACCTACGGGTCCATAGATCGCTTCTTCTCTTTCTTTGATCTTCAATACCATGTTCTCCTCGATGTTCTTGGAGTTCTATCCGATGTAATCTTCTTTTGCGGTGTGTTTGTTGGGATCCGATGAATTGTGAGTTTATGATCAGATTATTCATGAGAAATATTTGAGTCTTCTCTGAACTCTTTTATGCATGATTATTATAGCTTTGTATTTCTCTCTGATCTATCGATTTGGTTTGGCCTACTAGATTGATTTGTCTTGCAATGGGAGAGGTGCTTTGTGATGGGTTCAATCTTGCGGTGCTCAATCCCAGTGACAGAAGGGGACATGACACGTATTTGTATTGTTGCCATTAAGGATAAAAAGATGGGGTTTAATCATATTACTTGAGTTTACTTTGTCTACATCATGTCATCTTGCTTAAGGCATTACTCTGTTTCATACTTAATACCCTAGATGCACGCTGGATAGCGGTCGATGGGTGGAGTAATAGTAGTAGATGCAGGCAGGAGTCGGTCTACTTGTCTCAGACGTGATGCCTATATACATGATCATTGCCATGAATCCGTCATAATTATTTGCTTTTCTATCAATTGCCCAACAGTAATTTGTTTAACCACCATATGCTATGTGTTCGAGAGAGAAGCCTCTAGTGAAAACTATGCCCCCCGGGTCTACTTTATCATATATAAAAAACCTAAAAATACCTTGCTGCAATTTATTTACTTTTATTTTAATTAGTATTTTAGTTTATCTATTTATCTCTATAAGATTTAATCCTCGCAAATAACCGCTAAGAGGATTGACAACCCTCTTATTTGCGTTGGGTGCAAGTGTTGGCTCTTGTGTGTGCAGGTGCGCTTAACGGAATTTTGCTTGGTTCTCCTACTAGATTGATAACCATGGTTCTTAACTGAGGGAAATACTTCTCTCTACTGTACTGCATTCATACGTCTCCAACGTATCTATAATTTTTGATTGTTCCATGCTGTTATATTATCAATCTTGGATGTTTTTATATGCATTTACAACAATTATATATCATTTTTGGAGACTAACCTATTAACTTAGTGCCCAGTGCCAGTTGTTGTTTTCTGCCCTGTTTTTGTTTTACAGAAAATCAATACCAAACGAAGTCCAAATGCCACGAAACTTTTTCGAGATTTTTTTTTCTGGACAAGATAAACACTAGAAGCTTCGGGAGGAGGCCAGAAGCCCCAGAAGGTGCCCACGAGGCACCAGGGTGCGCCTGGGGGGGGGGGACAGGCGCGCCCTGGGACCTCGTGGGGCCCACAGAGCTCCGTTTGACCTAATTCCTGGTAGGAGATATGCCCTAGAGGCAATAATAAATGTTATTGTTTATCTCCATGTTCATAATTATGTTTATGTTCCATGCTATAACTGCTATGGTTCTCGAGTCTACAATAACCACGAGGCTCGGAGGAAGACTCATATGCTCGTGTGGAATAATAAACGGTAAAATGTATTACTAGTCATGCCTCTAAGACTGGCTCAAGTGTTGCATGGTGGTCCTGTTTTCCTGATCATGGGCATGTCTATGCCGGCAACTTTGAGGGCACAATGTTAGTAGAACACTTGTGTTGAATTGACCCGATTGATGTTATGCTATGAGATTCATTCGTCATAAGTTAATGGTTAATAACACAGAGATAGTTAATGTTTGCATAATTCCTTAGACCATGAGAGTGTCGAGTTTCTTCATGCTTGCTTCATGAACTTTGGGGTTTGTTAAACGTCATCCGTAAATGGGTGGCTATTACGGCGGCTTACGGGTTCATGGAAAAGTATGTCAAGTAACTTGATAGCTAAAGATTGGGATTTGCTCCTCCGACGATGGAGAGATATCTCTGGGCCCTCTCGGTGTTACGGTATCCATCATCGTCTGGCCAGACACAATGTGATTTGATCACAGGGATGCCGGAACACGGGAACGAGAAAAGAGAACAAAATCGGTAACGAGGTAACTGACATAGTGGACAAGTATTGATCCACGGGGATGCCGATGTTTCTCACCTCGGGTATTTGTAACATATCGCGAAGCAACAGGAATAGCACACGGCAACTGGAGGTTCACTCGAATATTCATTCGTGTGGGTATAGGGGTCAATATG
The DNA here is from genome assembly GCA_039707655.1 of Elymus sibiricus. Taxonomy (NCBI): domain Eukaryota; kingdom Viridiplantae; phylum Streptophyta; class Magnoliopsida; order Poales; family Poaceae; genus Elymus; species Elymus sibiricus. The sequence continues at coordinate 42,345,568 of CM077670.1, forward strand.
GGTGTCCACGGCTCCGATGTTGATCATTGATCGGAAAGAGTTCCGGTCATGTCTATACTTCACCGAACCTATAGGGTCACACGCTTAAGGGTCATCTATCTGCTGAATACTAGACGGGGAGTCTGAGAGAAAATCACCGAAAAAGTTTCGGACGAAACGGAAACGTTCCGGAAAGGACACCGGAAACGTTCCGGGGAAACTGAAAAGTTGTTTCAGGGTATTCCATTAAGTCAAATTGGTTTCGGCACATGCCTGGAAATTCTTGGAGGATGCCAGAAGTGTTTTGGAAACTTCTGGGAATTTTCCGGTATAAAAACCGAAAATGTTCCGGAGCAGCCGGAACCGCTTTGGTTGCTTTTCGCTGAAGAAACATTGTTCCGAAATTGTTTCGGAATGTTTTCAAAATTATTTTAGTGGGTACTGGAATTGTTCTAGGCACACAGAAATAATTTGGGATTTAACGGACGCAGAAAAATGTCTTCGTGAATAGTGAATAGTGCTTTTTGGATATTTTTTTGGAAAGCACCTTTTGGGATATTTTCCAAAAGGCTTCTAGAAGGCTTGGGGGCTAAGAAACCCCCCTTGGGGGGGCCCCCCAAGAGGGAGTGGCCGGCCACATGTGGTGCTCCATCATGGAGCCCCACTTGTCTCATGGTTTCACCTTTATGCCCATGTGAAGGACTTCCTTTATGAGCATTTTGGGTTTTATTGTAAAACCACCCTACCCCTTGGATTTCCTATAAATAGAGGTGGAGAGGCTGCCTCCACACTCACTCCTTCTCACATACAAGTGCCATGACATTTCTGGCTTCTCTCTCCCTCCCAGCGAAATAGTTTCGTAGAGCCGAAAGGCTGTCTGGGTTCCGGTGGGAACTAGTTCTGGACGGCGAAGCCCTGCCGGATAGATGACACCGTATGTGTGCAACTCGGTAGAGAGATCATAGTTTCGGTCTTAGTTCGAGAGTGCCTCCTAAAGGGCTGTCCGAGTGATCGTCCGAGTTTCGAGGGTCCTCCCGAAGGGCTGTCCGAGGATCCGTCCGGTGGGACTATCCGAGGGACTATCCCGATGCCTCCCGAAGGGCTGCCCGGAGATCGTCCGGTGAGCTGACGTGGGAGTACATCCTCGCGGTTGGGAGGTTGTAAATCCTAGGTGCGGGGATCTGCACCGCCAATCGTCATCGACTCTTCTTCCGCTGCGCTACGAGTCGGTAACGAAAAGATCAAACCTTGTATGCAGTCTCCATAGTGATCCTGGGCTGGTACGTAGGTCAGAAATTTTTTGTTTTTTGTCGCGTTACCCCTACTGTGGCATCAAGAGCCGTGCTATGCGTAGATGCAGGTTACGATCTAGAATACATAGAGATGTATGGGTATTGCACAATATAATTTGTAGTAGATGAGTTCTACTGCTGATAATTATTTGTGCGGGTAGCAGATGAAATTTGTTACCCGATGTTCTTGTTGCTTCCCTGGAATTTGCATATTTCTGATCTTGATAACAGCATGGTGGAGTTTCAAATTTCTGGCAATCCGCGATCCTGATTGATCAACGAAGTGCTAACAGTTCTTTGAATTCCACCATAGTTAAAAAGAAAGATGAAATTTCGCAGACGAAAGGGCAATGCAGATATGATTTGCACGGGGGTCATGCGTATGACGAAGTTCAATATGGGGCTCGAGATTTTATTATCTCGTGTTTCATACACCCCGTAAAGTTAATCTAGCGACTTGAATAATCATACTTGATGATGGACGTTGGTAGCTGCGGTTTGTTCGAAACCTTAGAAGCCACGTAAAATGAAATTTTGCATAAACCGATTAGAGGCGTCTAACTTGGTTTTGCAGGATGGTTTGCATGTGCATATGATGTGGTATAGCAGTGCTCATATTAATTTGATTATGTATGAGATGACTATATGATGTAAATTAACATGACCTGCGTGTCATGATTCAGCATGATGGCTGGAGCCATATGATTGTCACTTTAATGACCTGCGTGTCAACCTTAAGTAATGCACTTATTTTATTAGCTATAGAGATAGCAATATTATCTGGTGCATCGACAAGGTGGTGGCAAACTTCGCGAAGGTGAACACCGACGCGAATGCCGAAGACGAAGAAATACAAGACTTCTCCGTCAGAAAGGGCTATACCATATCATGCTATTATGAATTGCCTGAGATGTTTATCCCTTATGGTGCACCCTTTTTGATTGCGCGGTAGTCACTTTTTATTAGGGTGATCTCTCACTTAAAATATCAAGTAGTTAGTGTTCTCCCAAGTGTAGCACCGTCACAGCATCTTTCCTTTCGGGGTGCGCCATGATCTACATGGGTACGAACGATTGTACGGGTGTAAGGCGGGTGAGGTCAGACCTCGCAGCGAGATCACTTGGTTGTCTTGACGTTCATGGCAGGATCGTCCTGAGCTCGGAACACACGCATCGAAAGATGAACAAGAGTCACATAGAGATGTGATCGACAAGTTTGCCTACCGATTGAAGTTGGCGCCATCAGTGTTCATCTCGAACAATGGCGTTGAATGGAAATGCGGATCTTGCATCACTCACAATCAATTATGAGAGATATTGATTTGAGTGGGAGCGCACTTTAGAATTAACTTGTTTAATTCTCTGTGTAATTAATTATGAACTTTGTCGAAGTGAAATTTGCATAATAGTTATAGAAGAATGGCTCGCGTTTCCACCTTCCCTGTTAAAATTGAATAAGCTGTTAAATATCTGGTTAAAACTTTACGGTTGGTAATGTAATGTGAGGATTGTCCTCAAGAGTGTCGAGAAGGATTTTTTCCTATCGCATGCTTTTGGTATTCTCCCACAAATGCTATGGATAATGTGACTTTCGTCCTTCGATCCAAAAGCTAGTATTCCGTTACGGTCTAGTGCAATATGTTTGCTTCCATGAGACCCGAACTTCAAAAGTTTGGTATAGCTATGTGATATTCATGGAACTGAAAATCATTTTCAGATACAACAAAGGCTAAAAGATATGTGATATCCAAAGCAATGTTTGTTTTGCAAACTATTAGTAAAAGTGTTTACTATGCATTTGACTAATAACAGAGGGATCCAGTAGAACGCCTGTCATATGATGATGGTGAATAAAACAACAACTTAAAAGAAATGTCCAAAGGGTGTTAGTGTGACTTACACGCCTAGGAAGTCCGGGGCTAACGCCACTCTTAAGTTGGATGCTTCTTCTGAGAGTAGGAGAAATACTAAAAGTTAAACTGTTAGAAGTATAAAGGCAAAAAGAGTGAAGACTGGAATATCCAGCTCATGTATGAATGTCATACGAGTTATAGATGTATGGAAGGCTGGTCAAAGAAATAGTTCTTGGGAATTATGATTAAACTTGTTAATCACTAATTCTTGGGTATTGTGAGTTGATCACAAAGATACCCGCTCGATTGCATTCTGCTGCGACTCGATGCAAGAACTACTACGGCCTAAAAGACTTGCCAGAGTGAGGTTTAGATATGCGCTGAGAACATAGTAAAAGTTGCTATACTCGGTACATTACCTATGTATTCATTTTCATAAATCATTTTAGAGTTTTTATACACTCTAGCCCATTGCATAAAGTATCTTGCAAGAAGGTTGTTCATAAGAGAACTTTTGATGTTCGATGTTAAGAATAACATAAGGGCCATACTTTCATTATGAATGAGATGTATGTTATGAATATTGATAATAATACTTTACCTCTGTATTTACTTTCATAAATCATTTTAGAGTTTTATACACTCTAGCCCATTTGCATAATGTTTGTTGCAAGGGTGTTGTTCATAAAAGAACAATTGTTGTTCAGGATTATGAATAACATAAGGGCCATACTTCCATCATCGATGGAACGTATGTTATGAATATTGATAGTAATATGATACATCCATAACACTGACGCTAAATGTCGCAAGACTAAAAGAATACCACACAAGTGTGGCACTGCATTTGGTCACATTGGAGAAACCCGCATGGAAAATTCCATTATGATGGATTTTTAAGTCGTTTGATTTTGAATCATCTGACACTTGCAACTTTCCTCCGAAAAGTGAAGTGACTGAAATGCCGTTCATAGGCCATAAGGAACGAGCAACAAACTTATTGGTGATCATACATTTTGATGTATGTAGTCCGATAAATGTTGTTGCTAGCAGTGGATTTGTCTATCTTCAGAAATGACTCAAGTAGATATATGGATATTTGCTTGATGAGACATAAGTCTGGATCTTTTGAAATCATTCGAAAGGTTTTCAACATGAAGTAGAAATTATTGTAACAAGAAAGATTATGTTTCTGCAAACTAGATTGCAGAAAGGAATATCTGAGTTACAACTTTAGCGAATGTCTGATGAGTTGTGAAAGGAGTTTCATAACTTACACCTCCCAGAACACCACTGTGAGTGGAATGTCTGTGAAGATGTAGTCAAACCATTTATGACATGGTAAGATCAAAGATGACATAAATCAATTTGCCATTATCCCTTTTAAAGTAATGCTTTAGAGACTGCGGCTTTTACACTGAAAAGAGCACCATCAGGTCTGTTGAAATAACGCCATGGTATGGTACGCCCAACCATGTTACATCTTTTCTTAAACATTTGGAATATGGGGCTTGTGTAAAAGGTTACAAACCTATTCCAAATCAGATAAGAGCTACTTTGTAGGTTATCCCAAGATGTTGGGTATTCCCCCACCACAATACCGAGGCAACAGGTTTTTCCACAAAACGGTATGCTTTTAAAGAGAATAGTTCTTGCAAAAAGGTGAGTGGGAGGATAGTCCAACTCGACGAGATAACAGTATCTTCATCATCAGATCAAAGGAAAGGAACCTTGGAAGTGATTTCAGAGTTTCCTACTGCGACTGATACGGAAGCCTCTACATGAGATGTAGGGACTTCGATCGAACTTTCAGCTGAACGACGTAGGCAAAACTCGTGCAAACCTCTCAGGTGCGCAAACAAGATATTGTTGTTGGACAACAGTATACCTACGATACACAAGGAAGCGTTGATGGGCCCTGACTCCGGAATTGGCTAAATGCCAATACAATCTGAGATAGTTTCCATATAAGTGATTCAAGATTAAAATCTTGTTACACCTTTCGGAAGACTTAGAGTCTAACGAATATTTATGGAACTGTAAACTGATGTGGATAAAATGTTTTATCCATAAAGCTCGACTTATTGCAATAACAAGTTCAAGGAGTTGACTACGATGAGATTGTCTCACCGTAGCGATGCTAAATGTCGGTTCGGGTTGAACTAGCAATTAATACATATTTCAACATGAGATATGAAACATGGATGCCAAAAGGATTTCCATCTGATGGAAATGCAACCTAGGACTTGTATGTGATACAGTCCAAAGTATTTTGTCAATCCAGAGGATGCTAGTAAGTATGCAAACTTCAGAGTTCCAGCGATGGACAGAAGAGAGCAAAAGGGAGTTGGAATCTTCAATTTTGATGAAACAGTCAAAGGAGTTTGATTTCATCAATGGATAACGAAGATGCTTGTGGTTTCAAGAAAGTAAGTGGGAGCATAATAATATTTCTAAAAACTTTGTGTGCTTGACACATTGTTGATTGGAAATAATATAAATTTCTTGACACGAATTAGGACTTCATTAAAAATAGTTTTCGATGAAGTGCTTGGGCTAAATAGCCTTGACATTAGGCATATTTATCTACAAGATAGAATTGCCTAATAGGCTAAAGCCAAAAATACATATTGACAAGATGCTAAAACATTTTAGCATTAAAATGCCAAGGAGTGATTCTTGCCGAAGTCACATGGAAAGGGTTTTTGCAAGACTCGGTGTCCCAAAACACTGATGAGCGAAATACATGATGGAGATTCCACACACTTTCGTGTTTGGATTAATCATATATTCCATGGTATGTAAAACAACCAGATATGTCCAGTACTCCCAAGGAGTTGCGAGTATAGATACCAAAGTGATCAAAGTACTGATCATGGGATAACAGTGAAAAATGTCATGAGTACTAAAGTAGCACTGATGACATGTTTTCTCGCAAGCAGAGATTATGAAGTGCTCGTTGTAAGTAATTACATCGATACAGTCTTCATCAATGCTCCATGCGATTTTCGATTTAAGTTAAGGGTTTTGTATAATACACAATATGGTGGCACGGTGTTTGGAAATCGTTCCAAACAGGTTACTGTGGCGAATTCTATAACAAAGGCTAAGTATGTTGCAGCTTTCAAAGCGACATAGAAGATGTTGAATCGTACAGTTCGTTCATGAACTTAGTATGATTCCAAGATGGCTTTGGTCAATGGAACACTATTGAAGATAGTTGCTCTATAGCTCAGTCTGAGGAATCAAGGTTTGACCAGTGATTCACATATATACAAAGCCAAGTCCACACAAAATATGAATTTTGTGAAAGCGTGAAAACGCGAGGATATGCAAAGATACACACGGAACTGAAGTTGTCACATCCGTTGGACATCAGGCTATACCACAAGCGAAGCATATTTTACACCGGTATGCCATAGGTGTAAAGTGTTTAGCATTGACTAGATCATTGACTCTAGTGCAAGTGGGAGTCTATAGGAGATATGCCCTAGAGACAATAATAAATGTTATTGTTTATCTCCATGTTCATAATTATGTTTATGTTCCATGCTATAACTGCTATGGTTCTCGAGTCTACAATAACCACGAGGCTCGGAGGAAGACCGATATGCACGTGTGGAATAATAAACGGTAAAATGTATTACTAGTCATGCCTCTAAGACTGGCTCAAGTGTTGCATGATGGTCCTGTTTTCCTGATAATGGGCATGTCTATGCCGGCAACTTTGAGGGCACAATGTTAGTAGAACACTTGTGTTGAATCGACCCGATTGATGTTATGCTATGAGATTCATTCGTCATAAGTTAATGGTTAATAACACAGAGATAGTTAATGTTTACATAATTCCTTAGACCATGAGAGTGTCGAGTTTCTTCATGCTTGCTTCATGAACTTTGGGGTTTGTTAAACGTCATCCGTAAATGGGTGGCTATTACGGCGGCTTACGGGTTCATGGAAAAGTATGTCAAGTAACTTGATAGCTCAAGATTGGGATTTGCTCCTCTGATGATGGAGAGATATCTCTGGGCCCTCTCGGTGTTACGGTATCCATCATCATCTGGCCAGACACAATGTGATTTGATCACAGGGATGCCGAAACACGGGAACGAGAAAAGAGAACCAAACCGGTAACGATGTAACTGGCATTGTGGACAAGTGTTGATCCATGGGGATGTCGATGTTTCTCACCTCGGGTATTTGTAACATATCGCGAAGCAACAGGAATAGCACACGGCAACTGGAGGTTCACTCGAATATTCATTCGCGTGTGTATAGGGGTCAATATGGGTGTCCACGGCTCCGATGTTGATCATTGATCGGAAAGAGTTTCGGTCATGTCTATACTTCACCGAACCTATAGGGTCACACGCTTAAGGGTCATCTATCTGCTGAATACTAGACGGGGAGTCTGAGAGAAAATCACCGAAAAAGTTTCGGACGAAACGGAAACGTTCCGGAGAGGACACCGGAATAGTTCCGGTGAAACTGAAAAGTTGTTTCAGGGTATTCCATTAAGTCAAATTGGTTTCGGCACACGCCTGGAAATTCTTGGAGGATGCGAGAAGTGTTCTGGAAACTTCTGGGAATTTTCCGGGATAAAATCCGGAAATGTTCCGGAGCAGCCGGAACCGCTTTGGTTGCTTTTCGCTGAAGAAACATTGTTCCGAAATTGTTTCGGAATGCGTTCAAAATTATTTTAGTGGGTAATGGAATTGTTCTAGGCACACAGAAATAATTTGGGATTTAACGGACGCAGAAAAATGTCTTCGTGAATAGTGAAAGTGCTTTTTGGATATTTTTTTGGAAAGCACCTTTTGGGATATTTTCCAAAAGGCTTCTAGAAGGCTTGGGGGCTAAGAAACTCCCCTTGGGGGGCCCCCCAAGAGGGAGTGGCCGGCCACATGTGGTGCTCCATCATGGAGCCCCACTTGTCTCATGGTTTCACCTTTATGCCCATGTGAAGGACTTCCTTTATGAGCATTTTGGGTTTTATTGTAAAACCACCCTACCCCTTGGATTTCCTATAAATAGAGGTGGAGGGGCTGCCTCCACACTCACTCCTTCTCACATACAAGTGCCATGACATTTCTGGCTTCTCTCTCCCTCCCAGCGAAATAGTTTCGTAGAGCCGAAAGGCTGTCTGGGTTCCGGTGGGAACTAGTTCTGGACGGCGAAGCCTTGCCGGATAGATGACACCGTATGTGTGCAACTCTATAGAGAGATCGTAGTTTCGGTCTTAGTTCGAGAGTGCCTCCCGAAGGGCTGTCTGAGTGATCGTCCGAGTTTCGAGGGTCCTCCCGAAGGGCTGTCCGAGGATCCGTCCGGTGGGACTATCCGAGGGACTGTCCCGATGCCTCCCGAAGGGCTGCCCGGAGATCCGTCCGGTGAGCTGACATGGGAGTACATCCTCGCGGTTGGGAGGTTGTAAATCCTAGCTGCGGGGATCTGCACCGCCGATCGTCATCGACACTTCTTCCGCTGCGCTATGAGTCGGTAACGAAAAGATCAAACCTTGTATGCAGTCTCCATAGTGATCCTGGGCTGGTACGTAGGTTGGAATTTTTTTGTTTTCTGTCGCGTTACCCCTACATTCCTCCACTATAAATTCCCAAAAAATCAGAAACCCTCAGGGCAGTCCACGAAATACTTTTTCCGCTGCCGCAAGTTTCTGTTCTCAAGAGATCCCATCTGGAGGCCTTCTCCGGTACTCCGCTGGAGGGGGAATCGATCACGGAGGGGCTCTACATCAACCTTGCTGCCCTTCCAATGATGCGTGAGTAGTTTACCACAGACCTTTGGGTTCGTAGTTAGTAGTTAGATGGCTTCTTCTCTCTTTCTGATCTTCAATACAATGTTCTCCTCGATGTTCTTGGAGTTCTATCCGATGTAATCACTTTTTGCGGTGTGTTTGTTGGGATCCGATGAATTGTGAGTTTATGATCAGATTATCCATGATAATTATTTGAGTCTTCTCTGATCTCTTTTATGCATGATTATTATAGCTTCGTATTTCTTCTCCGATCTATTGATTTGGTTTGGCCAACTAGATTGATTTATCTTGCCATGGGAAGAGGTGCTTTGTAATGGGTTCGATCTTGCGGTGCTCAATCCCAGTGACAGAAAGGGACATGACATGTATGTATCATTGCTATTAAGGGTAAAAAGATGGGGTTTATTCATACGTGAGTTTATCTTGTCTACATCATGTCATCGTTCTTAAGGCGTTACTCCGTTCTTTATGGACTTAAGACACTAGATGCATGCTGGATACCGGTCGATGTGTGGAGTAATAGTAGTAGATGCAGGCAGGAGTCGGTCTACTTGTCTCGGACGTGATGCCTATATACATGATCATTGCCTTGGATATCGTCATGATTATTTGCTTTTCTATCAATTGCCCAACAGTAATTTGTCCACCGTATGCTATTTTCTTGAGAGAAGCCTCTAGTGAAAACTATGGCCCCCGGGTCTATCTAAATCATATTACTAAAACCCTAAAAATATTGCTGCACTTTTCTTTTATTTATTTTATTTTGTATTTTTGTTTCTATCTATCTATCACGTAGAATTTAATCTTGCAATTAACCGCCGAGGGATTGACAACCCCTCGTTTGCGTTGGGTGCAAGGATTTGTTGTTTGTGTGCAGGTACTGCTAACGAGGTGTTGCATGATTATCCTACTGGATTGATAACCTTGGTTTCATAACTGAGGGAAATACTTACCTCTGCTGTGCTGCATCATCCCTTCCTCTTTGGGGATAATACCAACGCAAGCTACAAGTAGCAGGAAGAATTTCTGGCGCCGTTGCCGGGGAGACATCACCAACATCTATCAAGTACATTTGCATAAACTCTCATCTCCTTGCATTTACTTTATTTGCCTCTTGTTTTCATTTCCCCCACTTCAAAAACTTTTTTACAAAAATACAAAAATATTTTCCGTTTGCCTTTTTCTCGTTTGCTTTTTTGCTTGCTTGTTATCTTGTTTACGTAGTCACGATGTCTCAAGAAAATACAAAATTGTGTGATTTTTCCAATACTAATAATAATGATTTTATTAGTACTCCGATTGCTCCTCCCGCCGCTAGTGCGGAGACTTGTGATATTAATGCCGCTTTGCTAAATCTTGTCATGAAAGATCAATTTTCCGGTAGTCCTAATGAAGATGCCGCATCCCATCTTAACAGTTTCGTAGAGTTGTGTGACATGCAAAAGAAAAAAGATGTGGATAATGATATTGTGAAATTCAAATTATTCCCGTTCTCATTACGGGACCGTGCAAAAATTTGGTTCTCATCTTTACCACAAAATAGTATCGATTCTTGGGATAGGTGTAAAGATGCTTTTATTACCAAGTATTTTCCTCCCGCGAAAATTATTCTCTTAGAAATCAAATTATGAATTTTAAGCAACTTGATCATGAACATGTTGCCCAATCTTGGGAGAGGATGAAATTAATGATAAGAAATTGCCCTACTCATGGTTTAAATTTATGGATGATCATACAAAAAAATTATGCGGGATTGAATTTTGTTTCTAGAAATCTTTTAGATTCCGCCGCGGGTGGTACTTTTATGGAAATTACTTTGGGAGAAGCTACTAAATTGCTTGATAATATTATGGCAAATTATTCACAATGGCGTACCGAAAGAACTCCTACTAGTAAAAAGGTGAATTCTATTGAAGAAATTAGTACTTTGAGTGATAAAGTTGATGCGCTCATGAAATTGGTTGCTAGTAAAAATGCTCATATTGATCCTAATGGTGTGCCATTGTCCACTTTGATTGAGCAAAATAATGATCCAGTAGATGTGAATTTTGTCTCGCGAAACAATTTCAATAATAATGCTTATAGAGGTAATTTTAATGCTAGGCCGTTCCCTGGAAATTCCTCTAATAATTATGGTAATCCTTATGGTAATTCTTATAATAATAATAATAGTATGCCCTCTGATCTTGAAAGTAATATTACATAATTTATTAATGCTCAAAAGGTTTTCAATACTACGATAGAAGAAAAATTGAGTAAACTTGATGATATGTCTAGGAGCATTGATAGAATTATTCATGATGTGGAAAATCTTAAGACTAAAATTTTGCCACCCAAAATTGATATTAGTGAATCAATTAAAGCTTTATATGTCTCCATGGATGAGAGTAAGAAAAGAACCGCCATGCTAAAAGCTAAACGAGAATTTTTAGAAAAAGAGATTCCTCCCGGTTTTTATCGTAGTAATGATGAGGATATTAAAATGATTGGTGTTTCATCTATTGACTCTTTGTTTAGCAATATAAAACTTGAGGAAAAGGGGACTGAAGAAGAGTCAATTTTAGCTAGTAGGCGTTCCCATAATTCGGAGGGTGAAAATCTTAATGAAAAAATTGCTAAAAGTGGGTTTGGAGAGGTAAAAACTTTAAATAGCGATGTGCCCACTCTCTTGGATTACAAAGATTTTAATTATGGTAATTGTTCTTTGAATGAGTGCATTTCTTTGTTACAATCCATGTTAAATTCACCCAACGCTTATGAGCAAAAGAAGGCTTTTACTAAACACATCGTAGAAGCAATGATGAAAGCATTAGAAGAAAAGCTAGAATTAGAAGTTTCAATTCCTAGAAAATTATATGATGAATGGGAACCCACCATTAAAGTTAAAATAAAAAATTATGAGTGTAATGCTTTATGTGATTTGGGTGCCAGCGTTTCCACAATTCCAAAATCTTTATGTGATGTGCTAGGTTTCACCAATATAGATGAATGTTCTCTTAATTTGCACTTGGAGGATTCTACTATTCAAAAGCCTTTGGTAAGAATTAATGATGTTCTTATTCTTGCAAATAGAATTATGTGCCCATTAATTTTATTGTTCTTGATATTGAATGCAATTCTTCTTGCCCCATAATACTTGGTAGACCGTTCTTACGAACCATAGGTGCCGTTATTGATATGAAAGAAGGGAATATAAAATTTCAGTTTCCATTAAAGAAGGGTATGGAGAATTTCCCTAGGAAAATAATTAAAGCACCATATGAATCAATTATGAGGGCCACTTATGGAATCAACTTGAAAGATGACAACACTTGAAACTATGCATTATGCCTAGCTAGGGGCATAAAACAATATCGCTTGTTGGGAGGCAACCCAATGAATAATTTTTTTTTTATGTTATTGTGTGTTTTCATGATTATGCTACTGGTATGATTGTGTTTTTGTGTTTTTAATTAGTGTTTGTTCCAAGTAAAGCTTTTGGGATGATTTGGAAGATAGTATAATTGATGCTGTTTGGAAAACAGAAAGTTTTGCGTCCAGTGCCAGAATTTTGTTTCTGTACTCGTGAGTCAAAAAAATTTGAAATTTTTACACAGTATTGGTATATGAATTTCCCACGTTTTCCTAATTTTTCAGAATTTTTGGAGTTACATAAGTATGCCTTTTAAATAGATTGCTACAGACTGTTCTGTTTTTGACAGATTCTGTTTTTGATGCACTACTTGCTTGTTTTGATGAATCTATGGATTGTATCGGGGGGTATAAGCCATGGTGAAGTTAGAGTACAGTAGGTATAATGGAAAAATAAAATATGAATGGGTTTGCAACAGTACTTATAGTAGTGGTTTATTTTGTTATACTAACGGATCTCATGAAGGTTTTGCTGAGTTTTGTGTGATTGAAGTTTTCAAGTTTTGGGTGAGATCACGATGGATGAAGGAATAAGGAGTAGCAAAATCCTAAGCTTGGGGATGCCCGAGGCACCCCAAGGTAATATTCAAGGAAGACTCAAGCGTCTAAGTTTGGAGATGCCCCGGAAGGCATCCCCTCTTTCTTCTACCAACCATCGGTAATTTTACTTGGAGCTATATTTTTATTCGTCACATGATATGAGTTTTGCTTGGAGCATCTTGTATTATATGAGTCTTTGCTTTGTTTGCTTTTTAGTTTGTCACAATCATCTTTTCTGAACACACCTGTCTTGAGAGAGCCACATGTTTATCATCATTTGTTAGAATACTCTATGTGCTTCACTTAAATTTTTTGAGCTAGGCAGTTGCTCTAGTGCTTCACTTAAATCTTTTTGAGCACGGTGGTGGCTATATTTTGAAGAAATAAACTCTCATGCTTCACTTATATTATTTTGAGAGTTGATTAAAATTTTGAAGAAATAAACTCTCATGCTTCACTTATATTATTTTGAGAGTTGATTAAAAATTTGAAGAAATGAACTCTCATGCTTCACATAAATCTTTTTGAGAGTTGATCAAAAGTAATGGTAATTTGCACAAGATATGAATTTGGTCCCAAAGTGATGAATATTCAAGAGGGATATAACAAAAACTTTCATATAGATCATTGGATATGATAAGTGTGATTCCTTGCAATAGTTTTGCGATATGGAGATGATGATATGTGTGTAATTGTGATTTAGTAGAAATATTAGTGTTAAGGTTTGTGATTCCCTATGCATGCACGTTAAGTCAATAGTTATGCAATGAGATTATATTCTACTTATGGTGTATTATTCGGTGTTAGTTGTGTTCAATGCATGTTTATGACCGTTTTCGTTTTTTGGTTGGTTGCTTCTCAATCCTTTGCTAGCCTTCATTTGTACTAAGCGGAAATACTGCTTGTGCATCCAAAATCCTTAAACCCAGTTTTGCCATATGAGTCCACTATATCTACCTATATGTGGTATTTCAATGCCGTTCCAAGTAAATTTGCGTGTGCCAACTCTAATTTTCAAAATATTTTTTTTGTTTTGTGTGCCCGTACCGCTCATGAAGCGGCAGGGGGTGGCCGATAATTTCCATGCTAGGTGTGTTATTCTCACGATGAGTGTTTATTCACTTGTCATTGCATGAGAGTATGGTTGGTAATAGGGATGCCCAGTCCCGCATGAAATCAAAATTAATAACAACAAAATTCCTTGGAAAGTGATGGTATGGAGGGCACCCGTGGATACGGCTAGCCATGGATTGTGAAAGAAATGGTGGAAAGGAAATAAACTTTACTTTCTGTTTGGGAACCACCTATGATGTGTCTAGCATGGAAAATATTGGGAATTCTCGGTCGTTTTCGTTGACAGGAAAAGCATGCCTCTCAAAATATTTTTATCTCTCTAATTTAAAGCATTGAGCTCTGGCACATTTGACAAATCTCTGCTTCCCTCTGCGAACGGCCTATCTATTTACTTTTATGCAATTTTTATTTTTATTTGAGTCTCCATCTTCTCTTATAAAGCACCAACTAGAGAGCACTATTGTCATACTTGTGCATTGGATGTAGCTAATATTCGAGTGTGTTTCATGAATGGATCAATGATTGAGCATAATGGGCTAGGGATAACTTTCTTTAGCGTTGATATTTTGAAAGACATGGTTGCTTGTTAGTATGCTTGAGTATCTATGTTTTCATGTTAAACTCTAGACTATTGCTTTGAATCATACAAGTCCAATGTCCATGCTATAAAAGAAAAGAATATGTGATGAATATGTTAGGCAGCATTCCACATCAAAAATTCTGTTTTTATCATTTACCTACTCGAGGACGAGCAGGAATTAAGCTTGGGGATGCTGATACGTCTCCAACATATCTATAATTTTTGATTGTTCCATGCTATTATATTATCAATCTTGGATGTTTTTATAAGCATTTACAGCAATTATATATCATTTTTGGAGACTAACCTATTAACTTAGTGCCCAGTGACAGTTGATGTTTTCTGCCCCGTTTTTGTTTTACAGAAAATCAATACCAAACGAAGTCCAAATGCCATGAAACTTTTTGGAGATTTTTTATTGGCCAAGATAAACACTAGAAGCTTCGGGAGGAGGCCAGAAGACCTTGGTGGGGCCCACGAGCCACCAGGGCGCGCCCTGGTGCCTCGTGGGGCCCACAGAGCACCGTTTGACCTAATTCCTCCACTATAAATTCAGAAAAAATCAGAAACCCTCAGGGGAGTCCATGAAATACTTTTTCTGCCGCTGCAAGCTTCTGTTCCAGAGAGATCCCATCTGGGGTCCTTCTCTGGTAAACTGTCGGAGGGGGAATCGATCACGGAGGGGCTCTACATCAACCTTGCTGCCTCTCCGATGATGCGTGAGTAGTTTACCACAGACCTTCGGGTCCATAGTTAGTAGCTAGATGGCTTCTTCTCTCTTTTTGATCTTCAATACAATGTTCTCCTCGATCTTCTTGGAGTTCTATCCGATGTAATCTCTTTTTGCGGTGTGTTTGTTGGGATTCGATGAATTGTGAGTTTATGATCAGATTATCCATGAAATTATTTGAGTCTTTGCTGCACTCTTTTATGCGTGATTATTATAGCCTCGTATTTCTTCTCCGATCTATTGATTTGGTTAGGCCAACTGAGTTGATTTATCTTGCCATGGGAAGAGGTGCTTTGTAGTGGGTTCAATCTTGCGGTGCTCAATCCCAGTGACAGAAAGGGACATGACACGTATGTATCATTGCTACTAAGGGTAAAAAGATGGGGTTTATTCATACGTGAGTTTATCTTGTCTACAGCATGTCATCGTTCTTAAGGCATTACTCCGTTCTTTATTGGACTTAATACACTAGATGCATGCTGGATAGCGGTCGATGTGTGGAGTAATAGTAGTAGATGCAGGCAGGAGTCTCACGAAGGTTTTGTTGAGTTTTGTGTGATTGAAGTTTTCAAGTTTTGGGTGAGATCACGATGGATGAAGGAATAAGGAGTAGCAAGAGCCTAAGCTTGGGGATGCCCGAGGCACCCCAAGGTAATATTCAAGGAAGACTCAAGCGTCTAAGCTTGGGGATGCCCCGGAAGGCATCCCCTCTTTCTTCTACCAACCATCGGTAATTTTACTTGGAGCTATATTTTTATTCATTACATGATATGTGTTTTACTTGGAGCGTCTTGTATTATATGAGTATTTGCTTTGTTTGCTTTTTAGTTTGTCACAATCATCCTTGCTGGACACACCTATTTTGAGAGAGCCACACGTTCATCATAATTTGTTAGAATACTCTATGTGCTTCACTTAAATTTTTTGAGCTAGGCAGTTGCTCTAGTGCTTCACTTAAATCTTTTTGAGCACGGTGGTGGCTATATTTTGAAGAAATATACTCTCATGCTTTACTTATATTATTTTGAGAGTTGACAAGATTGAAATTTTGAAGAAATGAATTCTCATGCTTCACTTATATTATTGTGAGAATTGATAAGATCATTGGATATTATTTTGAAAATTTTGAAGAAATATTTGCACTCTCATGCTTCACTTAAATATTTTTGAGAGTTGATAATAGTAACGGTAATTTGCACAATATATGAATTTGGTCCCAAAGTGATGAATATTCAAGAGGGATATAATAAAAACTTTCATATAGATCATTGGATATGATAAGTGTGATACCTTGCAATAGTTTTGCGATATGGAAATGATAATATGTGAGTCATGTTAGTGAGTAATTGTGAGTTAGTAAGAATATTAGTGTTAAGGTTTGTGATTCCCTATGCATGCACGTTAAGTCCATAGTTATGCAACGAAATTATATCCTACTTATGGTGCATTATTCGGTGTTAGTTATGCTCAATGCATGTTTATGACCGTTTTCGTTTTTTGGTTGGTTGCTTCTCAATCTATCTGCTAGCCTTCATTTGTACTAAGCGGAAATACTGCTTGTGCATCCAAAATCCTTAAACCCAAGTTGTGCCAAATGTGTCCACTATATGTACCTATATGCGGTATTTCAATGCCGTCCCAAGTAAATTTGCGTGTGCCAACTCTAAATTTCAAAATAATTTTTCCGTTTTGTGTGCCCGTACTGCTCATGAAGCGGCAGGGGGTGGCCATTATTTTCCATGCTAGGTGTGTTATTCTCACGATGAGTGTTTATTCACTTGTCATTGCACGAGAGAATGGTTGGTAATAGGGATGCCCAGTCCCACAATGAATCAAAAATTAATAACAACAAAATTCCTTGGAAAGTGTTGGTTTGGAGGGCAACCGTGGATACGACTAGCCATGGATTGTGAAAGAATGGGGGAAAGGAAATGAACTTTACTTTCTGTTTGGGAACCGCCTATGATGTGTCTAGCATGGAAAATATTGGGAATTCTCGGTCGTTTTCGTTGACAGGAAAAGCATGCCTCTCAAAATATTTTTATCTCTCTAATTTAAGCCTTAAGCTCTGGCACATTTGACAAATCTCTGCTTCCCTCTGCGAAGGGCCTATCTATTTACTTGTATGCATTTTTTATTTTTATTTGAGTCTCCATCTTCTCTTACAAAAGCACCAACTAGAGAGCACTATTGTCATACTTGTGCATTGTGTGTAGCTAATATTTTAGTGTGTTTCATGAATGGATCAATGATTGAGCATAATGGGCTAGGGATAACTTTCTTTAGCATTGATATTTTGAAAGACATGGTTGCTTGTTAGCATGCTTGAGTATTTATATCTTCATGTCAAAATATAGACTATTGCTTTGAATCATTCAAGTCCAATGTCCATGCTATAAAACAAAAGAAAATATGTGATGAATATGTTAGGCAGCATTCCATATCAAAAATTCTGTTTTTATCATTTACCTACTCGAGGACGAGCATGAATTAAGCTTGGGGATGCTGATACGTCTCCAACGTATCTATAATTTTTGATTGTTCCATGCTGTTATATTATCAATATTGGATGTTTTTATATGCATTTACAGCAATTATATATCATTTTTGGAGACTAACCTATTTACTTAGTGCCCAGTGCCAGTTGTTGTTTTCTGCCCTGTTTTTGTTTTACAGAAAATCAATACCAAACGAAGTCCAAATGCCACAAAACTTTTTGGAGATTTTTTTTCTGAACAAGATAAACACTAGAAGCTTCGGGAGGAGGCCAGAAGCCCCAGGGGGTGCCCACGAGGCACCAGGGCGGGGGGGGGGGGGCAGGCGCGCCCTGGTACCTCGTGGAGCCCACAGAGCTCTGTTTGACCTAATTCCTCCACTATAAATTCCCAGAAAATCAGAAACCCTCAGGGGAGTCCACGAAATACTTTTTCCGCTGCCGCAAGTTTATGTTCTCGAGAGATCCCATCTGGAGGCCTTCTCCGGTACTCCGTCGGAGGGGGAATCGATCACGGAGGGGCTCTACATCAACCTTGCTGCCCTTCCGATGATGCGTGAGTAGTTTACCACAGACCTCCGGATCCGTAGTTAGTAGCTAGATGGCCTCTTCTCTCTTTTTGATCTTCAATACAATGTTCTCCTCGATGTTCTTGGAGTTCTATCCGATGTAATCACTTTTTGCGATGTGTTTGTTGGGATCCGATGAATTGTGACTTTATGATCAGATTATCCATGAATATTATTTGAGTCTTCTCTGATCTCTTTTATGCATGATTAATATAGCTTCATATTTCTTCTCCGATCTATTGATTTGGTTTGGCCAACTAGATTGATTTATCTTGCCATGGGAAGAGGTGCTTTGTAATGGGTTCGATCTTGCGGTGCTCAATCCCAGTGACAGAAAGGGACATGACACGTTGCTACTTGTAGCTTGCGTTGGTATTTCCCCGAAGAGGAAGGGATGATGCAGCACAGTAGAGATAAGTATTTCCCTCAGTTATGAAACCAAGGTTATCGAACCAGTAGGAGAATCACACAACACCTCGTTAGCAGTACCTGCACACAAACAACAAACCCTTGCACCCAACGCAAACGAGGGGTTGTCAATCCCTCAGCGGTAAATTGCAAGATTAAATTGTATGTGATAGATTGATAGATTGAAACAAAAATACAAAATAAAATAAATAAAAGAAAATGGCAGCAATATTTTTAGGGTTTTAGTAATATGATTTAGATAGACCCGGGGGCCATAGTTTTCACTAGAGTCTTCTCTCGAGAAAATAGCATACGATGGGTAGACAAATTACTGTTGGGCAATTGATATAAAAGCAAATAATCATGACGATATCCAAGGCAATGATCATGTATATAGGCATCACGTCCAAGATTAGTAGACCGACTCCTGCCTGCATCTACTACTATTACTCCACACATCGACCGCTATCCAGCATGCATCTAGTGTATTAAGTCCAATAAAGAACGGAGTAATGCCTTAAGAACGATGACATGCTGTAGACAAGATAAACTCACGTATGAATAAACCCCATCTTTTTACCCTTAGTAGCAATGATACATACGTGTCATGTCCCTTTGTGTCACTGGGATTGAGCACCGCAAGATTGAACCCACTACAAAGCACCTCTTCCCATGGCAAGATAAATCAACTCAGTTGGCCTAACCAAATCAATAGATCGGAGAAGAAATACGAGGCTATAATAATCACGCATAAAAGAGTGCAGCAAAGACTCAAATAATTTCATGGATAATCTGATCATAAACTCACAATTCATCGGATCCCAACAAACACACCGCAAAAAGAGATTACATCGGATAGAACTCCAAGAAGATCGAGGAGAACATTGTATTGAAGATCAAAAAGAGAGAAGAAGCCATCTAGCTACTAACTATGGACCCGAAGGTTTGTGGTAAACTACTCACGCATCATCGGAGAGGCAGCAAGGTTGATGTAGAGCCCCTCCGTGATCGATTCCCCCTCCGACAGTTTACCAGAGAAGGACCCCAGATGGGATCTCTCTGGAACAGAAGCTTGCAGCGGCGGAAAAAGTATTTCATGGACTCCCCTGAGGGTTTCTGATTTTTTCTGTATTTATAGTGGAGGAATTAGGTCAAACGGTGCTCTGTGGGCCCCACGAGGCACCAGGGCGCGCCCCCAGGCACGCCCTGGTGGCTCGTGGGCCCCACCAGGGTCTTCTGGCCTCCTCCCGAAGCTTCTAGTGTTTATCTTGGCCAATAAAAAATCTCCAAAAAGTTTCGTGGCATTTGGACTTCGTTTGGTATTGATTTTCTGTAAAACAAAAACAGGGCAGAAAACATTAACTGTCACTGGGCACTAAGTTAATAGGTTAGTCTCCAAAAATGATATATAATTGCTGTAAATGCTTATAAAAACATCCAAGATTGATAATATAACAACATGGAACAATCAAAAATTATAGATATGTTGGAGACGTATCAGCATCCCCAAGCTTAATTCCTGCTCGTCCTCGAGTAGGTAAATGATAAAAACAGAATTTTTGATGTGGAATGCTGCCTAACATATTCATCACATATTCTTTTCTTTTATAGCATGGACATTGGACTTGTATGATTCAAAGCAATAGTCTAGAGTTTAACATGAAAACATAGATACTCAAGCATACTAACAAGCAACCATGTCTTTCAAAATATCAACGCTAAAGAAAGTTATCCCTAGCCCATTATGCTCAATCATTGATCCATTCATGAAACACACTCGAATATTAGCTACATCCAATGCACAAGTATGACAATAGTGCTCTCTAGTTGGTGCTTTATAAGAGAAGATGGAGACTCAAATAAAAATAAAAATTGCATAAAAGTAAATAGATAGGCCGTTCGCAGAGGGAAGCAGAGATTTGTCAAATGTGCCAGAGCTCAATGCTTTAAATTAGAGAGATAAAAATATTTTGAGAGGCATGCTTTTCCTGTCAACGAAAACGACCGAGAATTCCCAATATTTTCCATGCTAGACACATCATAGGTGGTTCCCAAACAGAAAGTAAAGTTTATTTCCTTTCCACCATTTCTTTCACAATCCATGGCTAGCCGTATCCACGGGTACCCTCCATACCATCACTTTCCAAGGAATTTTGTTGTTATTAATTTTGATTTCATGCGGGACTGGGCATCCCTATTGCCAACCATACTCTCATGCAATGACAAGTGAATAAACACTCATCATGAGAATAACACACCTAGCATGGAAATTATCGGCCACCCCCTGCCGCTTCATGAGCGGTACGGGCACACAAAACAAAAAAAATATTTTGAAAATTAGAGTTGGCACACGCAAATTTACTTGGAACGGCATTGAAATACCACATATAGGTAGATATAGTGGACTCATATGGCAAAACTGGGTTTAAGGATTTTGGATGCACAAGCAGTATTTCCGCTTAGTACAAATGAAGGCTAGCAAAGGATTGAGAAGCAACCAACCAAAAAACGAAAACGGTCATAAACATGCATTGAACACAACTAACACCGAATAATACACCATAAGTAGAATATAATCTCATTGCATAACTATTGACTTAACGTGCATGCATAGGGAATCACAAACCTTAACACTAATATTTCTACTAAATCACAATTACTCACATATCATCATCTCCATATCGCAAAACTATTGCAAGGAATCACACTTATCATATCCAATGATCTATATGAAAGTTTTTGTTATATCCCTCTTGAATATTCATCACTTTGGGACCAAATTCATATCTTGTGCAAATTACCGTTACTTTTGATCAACTCTCAAAAAGATTTATGTGAAGCATGAGTGTTCATTTCTTCAAATTTTTAATCAACTCTCAAAATAATATAAGTGAAGCATGAGAGTTTATTTCTTCAAAATTTTAATCAACTCTCAAAATAATATAAGTGAAGCATGAGAGTTTATTTCTTCAAAATATAGCCACCACCGTGCTCAAAAAGATTTAAGTGAAGCACTAGAGCAACTGCCTAGCTCAAAAAATTTAAGTGAAGCACATAGAGTATTCTAACAAATGATGATAAACATGTGGCTCTCTCAAGATAGGTGTGTTCAGAAAAGATGATTGTGACAAACTAAAAAGCAAACAAAGCAAAGACTCATATAATACAAGATGCTCCAAGCAAAACTCATATCATGTGACGAATAAAAATATAGCTCCAAGTAAAATTACCGATGGTTGGTAGAAGAAAGAGGGGATGCCTTCCGGGGCATCTCCAAACTTAGACGCTTGAGTCTTCCTTGAATATTACCTTGGGGTGCCTCGGGAATCCCCAAGCTTAGGCTTTTGCTACTCCTTATTCCTTCATCCATCGTGATCTCACCCAAAACTTGAAAACTTCAATCACACAAAACTCAACAAAACCTTCATGAGATCCGTTAGTATAACAAAATAAACCACTACTATAAGTACTGTTGCAAACCCATTCATATTTTATTTTTGCATTATACCTACTGTACTCTAACTTCACCATGGCTTATACCCCCCGATACAATCCATAGATTCATCAAAACAAGCAAGTAGTGCATCAAAAACATAATCTGTCAAAAACAGAACAGTCTGTAGAAATCTGAATTATCGTCATACTTTTGTAACTCCAAAAATTCTGAAAAATTAGGACAACGTGGGAAATTCATATACCAATACTGTGTAAAAAATTCAGATGTTTCTGACGTTCCATAGAAAAACCAAAATTCCAGCACTGGAGGCAAAACTTTCTGTTTTCAAACAGCATCAATTATACTATCTTCCAAATCATCCTAAAGGATTTACTTGGCACAAACACTAATTAAAAACACAAAAACACAATCATACCAGTAGCATGACAGTGAAAACACACAATAACAGAAACTTATAACAAAAATTTATTTTATTCATTGGTTGACTCCCAACAAGCGCTATTGTTTTATGCCCCTAGCTAGGCATAATGCATAATTTCAAGTATTGTCATCTTTGGTTTTATTTTCTAAGGGTACGTTCTCATCGGGAGGCTTTTCAAAGACAATTTGAAACACATCATCCATGGAAATTTTAACATTACTAAGTTGGCCATCCTCGAATCCCTCTTGATTCCCTTTTACAATCGAAGAATATTGTTTATTAATACCATTGAAAACTTGTTGGATTATATTTAAGGGAGGAACCTTCTTTTTGGTATTCTCATCAAAAGTGCGATCATCATGAAACAAATATCTTAACAAATAATCATCGTTGTATAAGATCTCATCTATCACCGGTTTCTCACGATTCATGCCATAAAAATCAAAGATTTCTCTAGCTTCTCGAACTATGTAATCAAATTCATTCATGAGGATAAGAGTTGCTATCTTTTTAGCCTTAGGGTTTTTTATAACTGGCAACTCATAAAACAATCTTTGCAAAGTAGGATGGGTACGAATAAATCTTTTTTCTAGTTTAAGAACAAGAGCAGAAATAGCTTCGGCATAATTCTTGGTTCTGCTAAGAATAGGGGTATCATCACAAGCCAAAGTTCCAGTGCAATTAAAGAATTCTTGTATGACACTTTTCCCTATAATATTTCCATGTCCCATCACAAAAGTTTTAGTATCTAAATTGGTAGGAATTTTTATTTTAGGGGTTTCACAACCCTCACTCTTTTCCATACCGAAATCAGCCATAGTAACAACTTCAAGCAAACGAACAAGAAAACACGCAAAGAGGCAGACGGAAAATATTTTTGTATTTTTGTAAAAACGTTTTAGAAGTGGGGGAGATGAAAACGAGAGGCAAATGGCAAATAAAGTAAATGCAAGGAGATGAGAGTTTATGAGAAGGTACTTGATAGATGTTGATGATGTCTCCCCGGCAACGGAGCCAGAAATTCTTCCTGCTACTTGTAGCTTGCGTTGGTATTTCCCCGAAGAGGAAGGGATGATGCAGCACAGTAGAGATAAGTATTTCCCTCAGTTATGAAACCAAGGTTATCGAACCAGTAGGAGAATCACACAACACTCGTTAGTAGTACCTGCACACAAACAACAAACCCTTGCACCCAACGCAAACGAGGGGTTGTCAATCCCTCGGCGGTAAATTGCAAGATTAAATTGTATGTGATAGATTGATAGATTGAAACAAAAATACAAAATAAAATAAATAAAAGAAAATGGCAGCAATAGTTTTAGGGTTTTAGTAATATGATTTAGATAGACCCGGGGGCCATAGTTTTCACTAGAGGCTTCTCTCGAGAAAATAGCATACGGTGGGTAGACAAATTACTGTTGGGCAATTGATAGGAAAGCAAATAATCATAATGATATCCAAGGCAATGATCATGTATATAGGCATCACGTCCAAGATTAGTAAACCGACTCCTGCCTGCATCTACTACTATTACTCCACACATCGACCGCTATCCAGCATGCATCTAGTGTATTAAGTCCAATAAAGAACGGAGTAATGCCTTAAGAATGATCACATGATGTAGACAAGATAAACTCACATATGAATAAACCCCATCTTTTTACCCTTAGTAGCAACGATGCATACGTGTCATGTCCCTTTCTGTCACTGGGATTGAGCACCGCAAGATCGAACCCACTACAAAGCACCTCTTCCCATGGCAAGATAAATCAACTCAGTTGGCCAAACCAAATCAATAGATCGGAGAAGAAATACGAGGCTATAATAATCACGCATAAAATAGTGTAGCAAAGACTCAAATAATTTCATGGATAATCTGATCATAAACTCACAATTCATCGGATCCCAACAAACACACCGCAAAAAGAGATTACATCGGATAGAACTCCAAGAACATCGAGGAGAACATTGTATTGAAGATCAAAAAGAGAGAAGAAGCCAACTAGCTACTAACTATGGACCCGAAGGTCTATGGTAAACTACTCACGCATCATCGGAGAGGCAGCAAGGTTGATGTAGAGCCCCTCCGTGATCGATTCCCCCTCCGGCAGATTACCGGAGAAGGACCCAGATGGGATCTCTCTGGAACAGAAGCTTGCGGCGGCGGAAAAAGTATTTCGTGGACTCCCTGAGGGTTTCTGATTTTTTTAGCAAGTTGTCGTCGGTGCAAAAAGCAATAAAAATTGCTCCTAAAATATGTATGATCTTTTATTTCAAGGGGAAATAAGCATTGTACGAACTTGTGATGGTAAAGAAATAAAAGCAACGGACTGCATAATAAAGGTTGCTATCACAAGGGGCAATATAACGTGACATTCCTTTGCATTAAGGGCTTGTGCATCCAACAACAAAAAGCGCATGACAACCTCTGCTTCCCTCTGCGAAGGGCCTATCTTTTACTTTTCTGTATTTACTTTTCTGTATTTACTTGTCTGTATTTACTTTTATGCAAGAGTCATTAATGTTCATCCCTATTCCGCTCTATTTATTCTTTAGTTGGCAAGCATTATGTGGTAGGGAAAGATCCAGGCACATATATCCAGTTGAATATAGGTGATCATGAGTTATTATTGTTGACATTATCCATGAGATAAATAAGTTGGGAGGCAAAACATTAAGCCCCTATCTTCCTATGTGTTTGACTGAAACGGTTTGTTCTAAAAATATGCTTTGAGTGTCAGCAATCATGGAAGACTAAATGATAGTTGAGTTTGGGAACTTTGCTAGATCAAAGCTCTTACATAGACCCTTCCTGAAAATAAGATGAATTGCAATTGTTTGATGAATGAGAACATAGTTTGTTAGTTTTCAAGAAAGTTTATGGCCTATACTTTAAACATGTGAATAGCTTGCTACTTGATCATGAGAAGTTTTATGAGATGAGCTACTGATTATGATATATATATTGATGCTAGAAAAAGTGATTGAAATTATCATTGATCAAACTTATGGATTTTTTTGAAACTATGATGATTTTTATAGCAAATTCAGAAAATGTACTTCCTAAAGCAATTTTTTCAGAACTATGACCCCGTCGGCTTGTGGGAGGCTGAAGAGGTAGTTTTCGGTCAACCGGAGGCCAAAAAGAGCTCTTCGGTCTGCTATTGCCCGAAGAGGGGGGGAGTTGGCCGAAGATGGCGCTGTCGGGGGGCTGCCGACACTCTTCGGCCAGTATTCATGCATTGTGGACCAAATCCTGTAAAAATGTCAAGTGGGAGTTGATGCCGATAGATAGGAGCCAGCATTGGTTGAGGTTGTTAAGTCGTTGCCGAGACCGAAGAATCCACACATATGCCCTAGTGCAATCTGTGGCGAAGGAGGAGAATACCGTACAACTCCACGTGGGGTATGAACCCGGCCAGGGCAGTGAAGTGGCTAACGAGATTTGTTTATTCGGGTCACAGCCACTGGATGTGGATGGTAGCCAACCTGAGAAAGAGTCAGACTACGTGCCACACAATGTGTGTGGTCATGATACTGGGCAGAGTAGTCAGTCGATAATATTGGCGGAGGATCTGGATTCTGATGGGGATGAGGAAGAGGAGGAAATGCTGAGGGTGATGGAGGAACAGGACGAGGATGGATTGGCGGATGATTTGGATTCTGAAAATTCCGAGGATGAAGTGGAGGTACCGATTCCTTCTGCATGGGATCGGGACATATCCACCGGCCTTACGGTCAACGATGGCCATGAGGCTCCATGGCAGTATAATCTGAACCAAGTCCAGATTGGGGCTATGTTTGATACAAAGAAAAAATTGAAGTATGCGGTGATCAAGTGGGCTATGTCTACGCAGAGGGTTTTCCGGACACACATATCAAGTCCAACAAACTATACCGTGAAATGTGTTGAAACAGGTTGTCCTGGGAAGGTGCACGAGCATGTCCCGAAGTATAACATCCACTGGGTTGTGACCGATGTCGTCCCACATAATTGTGTGAGCAAAAACCTTCTGGTGAATCATCCAAACCTGACTTCAACTCTCATTACGCAACTCATGTATACTGAGATAGTGCAGAAGAAAGATATGGAAGCAAAACACATCCAGACAGCAGTGAAGGTCAGATGGAATTATGACATTCCTTATGGGAAGGCTTGGAGGGCTAAGCAGAAGGCTATGGAGGAAAGGTTTGGGACGTTCTTCGACTCATATGATAATGTTGTCCGTCTCCTTAACATACTGAAGGAGAGGAATCCCGACACTTATGTCAACGTACAACACACGAGGTTGCAGAGTATACCAGATTTCAAGGTTTTGAAACGAGTATTCTTCTCTTTCGTTATGTGCATCGAAGCTTTCCGGCATTGTCCTCCTGTGATGTTTGTGGATGGTACATTCCTTACTGGTCAGTACAAAGGGCAAATCCTGACTGCTATTGGTGTGGACGGGAACAATCAAATCATCCCACTTGCCATGGCATTTGTGGAGGGTGATTACTTTCCGAGCTGGGTATGGTTCTTCCGGCAAGTGAAAATTGCGATCGTGAAGGACCGACCAAATGGGTGTGTCATTCATGACAAACATGCTGGTATATTGAAGGTTGTGAAGACACTAAGGAATCCAACAGAAGACGAACGAACACCTTGGAAGGACTTGCAGAGCCGGTGGTGCATGCGCCATCTTGGGGCAAATTTTTTTCTCACAGTTCAAGAACAAACGGTTGATGAACTTGTTCAAAAAATTATGCAAGCAGAACCAGCAGCGTAAATACCATTTTATTTGGTCAAAACTTGATGAGTTTACTAAGAAGCAGGTCGGTGCCAGGAAGAAACTGGAAGAAGATCAGGCTAAATTAGCAACACTCATGGCGGAGCTAGAGGAGCCAGTAGGTCTTTGTGACTTGCCAGCAATTGACCCTCCTGGTACTAAGAGAAAGAAGGGGAGGGCAATAAAGAGTTTTACTCAGTGGATAGAGAAAGAGCCTCCCGTGAATTGGTCATTGATGCATGACACCCATGGAGCCAGGTATGGCCACATGACAACCAACCTTGCAGAGGTGTATAACTTTGTACTCAGAGGGAATAGAGCATTGCCACTCACAGCTATTGTGGAGGCTGTATTCCATGGCACTTTGAGATATTTTAGAGAAAGGCACGAGTTAGCAAAGAAGCATATTGCAAATAATCCCAACACACCTTATTGTAGCCGTGTCATGGAGTACATGGCAAAGAAGATAGAGAAAGCAAAGAAGCACACTGTCAGACTCATAGGTAATCAGGAAAGGAGGTATGAGGTTCAGCTACCTACCGATGGTTTTGGTTCTGCAAATGAGGTGAATACGCATGAGGTAACAATTGGAACAGAATTTTATCCAACGTGTGAGTGTACATGCAACAAACCGAAGTTGTTGCACCTGCCTTGCTCACATGTGTTGGCTGCCTGTGGCCAGATTGAGTTGGACGCCATCTCCTTCGTGTCCCCATACTATTCAAAAGAGGCAGTACTCAATGGTTGTACAGGGTTTATAAGGCAGTTTTAAATATAAAAAAACACTTCGGCCAATGGTTGGCCGAAGTTACTACTCTTCGGCCAACCATTGACCAAAGAGTACTCTTCGGCCAATGGTTGGCCGAAGTTACTACTCTTCGGCCAACGGTTGACCAAAGAGCACTCTTCGGCCAATGGTTGGCCGAAAAGGCCCTCTTCGGCCAACACACGGCCGACGGGGTCATAGTTTTGATTTTTATGCATTAAGGTGTATAGTTTCCGAATTTGCTATAAAAATCATCATAGTTTCAAAAAAAAATTGAAACTATGATGATTTTTATAGCAAATTCGGAAAATGTACGTCCTAAAACAATTTTTTCAGAACTATGACCCTGTCGGCTTGTGGGAGGCCGAAGAGGTAGTTTTCGGTCAACCGGAGGCCGAAAAGAGCTCTTCGGTCTGCTATTGGCCGAAGAGGGGGGGAGTGGGCCGAAGAGGGCGCTGTCGGGGGGCTGCCGACACTCTTCGGCCAGCCAGTGGCCGAAAAGGGGAGTCTTTGGCCAACCAGCGGCCGAAGAGGTCTTCGGCCAACCAGCGGCCGAAGAGGTCGGGCTTATCCGAACCGAGCCCGAACGGCCTCCATCATCTTCCTCTGTTCGTGCATGCTCTCTCTCTCGTTTCTCTCTCTGTCTCTTGCAACCCCGCGTCGATCTCCTCGCTGGTCCATCCATTTTTGCATCCAACCCACAGAAAGAGTAGATCGTAGCCAACCCCGGCGGCCTACGGTATTTTTTTTCAATGGGATAGTTTTTTTTCTCGTACAAGTGAGGTGAGGAGGAGCCATGGTGGAGGTGGTTCAGCCATGGTGGAGGTGGTAGTGAGGAGGAGGTGCTGCTGGGGTGGAAGAGGTGGTGAGGAGGAGGAGGAGGTGCGGTTGAGTTGAAGAGAGGAGCAAGAAGCAGTGGCACACGCGTCGAAGGTATAACTATGTCGTCAAAAATTTTCTCTGAGTTGTAGAGTTTAGTTAGTGTACATAAGTCATATTGCGTACTTCGAGTGTTAATTTGTCTGTGTAGGCATTTTAGCGGTTAGTTAGTGTAGTGGGTAATATTTTTGTTCATCGTGATTAATGAGAAGATGAAAATTTCTGACAGGTGAAAATGTCTGAATAAGTAAATTTGTATGTGCCGGCATTTTAGCGGTTAGTTAGTGTAGCGGGTAATAGTTTTGTTCATCGTGATTATTGAGAAGATGGAAATGTCTGACAGGTGAAAATGTTTGAATGAGTAAATTTGTCTGTGCTGGCATTTAAGTGGTTAGTTTGTGTAGCGGGTAATAATATTTTTCGTTGTGATTAAAGAGAAGATAAAAATGTCTGACAGGTGAAAATGTCTGAATCAGTAAATTTGACTGTTTACTATGGCCCTGGTAATGTTCGATACAATGAGTTTGGGGTTGATCTGAGTGAGTATAAAAATGGCGTCATGACACTTGCAGACCCGGACAGACTGGACATTAGACAGTTGAAGTACTGGTTGACTACTAGTTTTGGGCTGGATCCTGAAGTATGTTCCGTCAGTATTCATGCATTGTGGACCATCCTGTAAAAATGTTAAGTGGGAGTTGATGCCGATAGATAGGAGCCAGCATTGGTTGACGTTGTTAAGTCGTTGCCAAGACCGAAGAATCCACCCATATGCCCTAGTGCAACCTGTGGCGGAGGAGGAAAATACCGTACAACTCCACGTGGGGTATGAACCCGGCCAGGGCAGTGAAGTGGCTAACAAGATTTTTTTATCCGGGTCACAGCCACTGGATGTGGATGGTAGCCAACCTGAGAAAGAGTCAGACTACGTGCCACACAATGTGTGTGGTCATGATACTGGGCAGAGTAGTCAGTCGATAATATTGGCGGAGGATCTGGATTCTGATAGGGATGAGGAAGAGGAGGAAATGCTGAGGGTGATGGAGGAAGAGGACGAGGATGGATTGGCGGATGATCTGGATTCTGAAAATTCCGAGGATGAAGTGGAGGTACCGATTCCTTCTGCATGGGATCAGGACATATCCACCGGCCTTACGGTCAACGATGGCCATTAGGCTCCATGGCAGTATAATCTGAACCAAGTCCAGATTGGGGCTATGTTTGATACAAAGAAAAAATTGAAGTATGCGGTGATCAAGTGGGCTATGTCTACGCAGAGGGTTTTCCGGACACACATATCAAGTCCAACAAACTATACCGTGAAATGTGTTGAAACAGGTTGTCCTGGGAAGGTGCACGGGCATGTCCCGAAGTATAACATCCACTGGGTTGTGACCGATGTCGTCCCACATAATTGTGTGAGGAAAAACCTTCTGGTGAATCATCCAAACCTGACTTCAACTCTCATTACGCAACTCATGTATACTGAGATAGTGCAGAAGAAAGATATGGAAGCAAAACACATCCAGACAGCAGTGAAGGTCAGATGAAATTATGACATTCCTTATGGGAAGGCTTGGAGGGCTAAGCAGAAGGCTATGGAGGAAAGGTTTGGGACGTTCTTCGACTCATATGATAATGTTGTCCGTCTCCTTGACATACTGAAGGAGAGGAATCCCGGCACTTATGTCAACGTACAACACACGAGGTTGCAGAGTATACCAGATTTCAAGGTTTTGAAACGAGTATTCTTCTCTTTCGTTATGTGCATCGAAGATTTCCGGCATTGTCCTCCTGTGATGTTTGTGGATGGTACATTCCTTACTGGTCAGTACAAAGGGCAAATCCTGACTGCTATTGGTGTGGACGGGAACAATCAAATCATCCCACTTGCCATGGCATTTGTGGAGGGTGAGAACTTTCCGAGCTGGGTATGGTTCTTCCGGCAAGTGAAAATTGCAATCGTGAAGGACCGACCAAATGTGTGTGTCATTCATGACAGACATGCTGGTATATTAAAGGTTGTGAAGACACTAAGGAATCCAACAGAAGACGAACGAACACCTTGGAAGGACTTGCAGAGCCGGTGGTGCATGCGCCATCTTGGGGCAATTTTTTTCTCACAGTTCAAGAACAAGCGGTTGATGAACTTGTTCAAAATATTATGCAAGCAGAACCAGCAGCGTAAATACCATTTTATTTGGTCAAAACTTGATGAGTTTACTAAGAAGCAGGTCGGTGCCAGGAAGAAACTGGAAGAAGATCAGGCTAAATTAGCAACACTCATGGCAGAGCTAGAGGAGCCAGTAGGTCTTTGTGACTTGCCAGCAATTGACCCTCCTAGTACTAAGAGAAAGAAGGGGAGGGCAATAAAGAGTTTTACTCAGTGGATAGAGAAAGAGCCTCCCGTGAATTGGTCTTTGATGCATGACACCCATGGAGCCAGGTATGGCCACATGACAACCAACCTTGCAGAGGTGTATAACTTTGTACTCAGAGGGAATAGAGCATTGCCACTCACAGCTATTGTGGAGGCTGTATTCCATGGCACTTTGAGATATTTTAGAGAAAGGCACGAGTTAGCAAAGAAGCATATTGCAAATAATCCCAACACACCTTATTGTAGCCGTGTCATGGAGTACATGGCAAAGAAGATAGAGAAAGCAAAGAAGCACACTGTCAGACTCATAGGTAATCAGGAAAGGAGGTATGAGGTTCAGCTACCTACCGATGGTTTTGGTTCTGCAAATTAGGTGAAGACGCATGAGGTAACAATTGGAACAGAATTTTATCCAACGTGTGAGTGTACATGCAACAAACCGAAGTTGTTGCACCTGCCTTGCTCACATGTGTTGGCTGCCTGTGGCCAGATTGAGTTGGACGCCATCTCCTTCGTGTCCCCATACTATTCAAAAGAGGCAGTACTCAATGGTTGTACAGGGTTTATAAGGCAGTTTTAAATATAAAAAAACACTTCGGCCAATGGTTGGCCGAAGTTACTACTCTTCGGCCAACCATTGACCAAAGAGTACTCTTCGGCCAATGGTTGGCCGAAGTTACTACTCTTCGGCCAACCATTGACCAAAGAGTACTCTTCGGCCAACGGTTGACCAAAGACTACTCTTCGGCCAATGGTTGGCCGAAAAGGCCCTCTTCGGCCAACACACGGCCGACGGGGTCATAGTTTTGATTTTTATGCATTAAGGTGTATAGTTTCCGAATTTGCTATAAAAATCATCATAGTTTCAAAAAAATCAAACTTATGCACTATGCTAGCATTCACACATCATAAATTATTTCTTTTATCATTTACCTACTCGAGGACGAGCAGGAATTAAGCTTGGGGATGCTGATACATCTCCAACGTATCTATAATTTATGAAGTATTCATGCCATGCTTATTATAGTTTTGTATGATTTTTGTGCACTTTTATATGGCTTTTATATGATTTTCATGGACTAACATATTGACCTAGTGCCCAGTGCCAGTTGCTGTTTTCTACTTGTTTTTGGTTTTCCAAAAAATTTATATCAAATGAAGTCCAAATGCAGCGAAACTTTTTGATGATTTTTTATGTAACATAAGAGACACTAGAAGCTTCGGGAGGTGGCCAGAAGACCCACAGGGGCCCCAGGAGCCACCAGGGCGCGCCACCCCCCAGGCGCGCCCTGGTGCCTCGTGGGCCCCCTATGGCCCTTCTTCGTGTGATTCCAACACCAAAAAAATCATATATATTCAGAAACCCCCGAAAGTTAACCTAGATGAGTTTTTACGCCGCCGCAAGGCTCTGTACCTCCACGATCTCATCTACAGCCCTTTTCCGGCACCTTGCCGGAGGGGGGAATCATCACCGGAGGCCATCTTCATCATCCTGGCAGTCTCCATGACGAAGAGGGAGTAGTTCACCCTCGGCGCTGAGGGTATGTACTAGTAGCTATGTGTTTGATCTCTCTCTCTCTCTCTCTCGTGTTCTTGATATGGCACGATCTTGATGTATCGCGATCTTTGTTAATATAGTTGGATCATATGATGTTTCTTCCCTCTCTATCTTTGTTGTGATGAATCGAATATTTTCCCTTTGAGGTTTCGTTATTGTCGGATTGAATATTTCAGATTTGAGAACACTTGATGTATGTCTTGCATATGAATACCCGTGATGACAATGGGGTATTATATTGATTCACTTGATATATGTTTTGGCATTCAACTCGCGGATTCCCGCGGTGACATTGGGGTAATCTATGCATAGGGGTTGATGCACGTTTTCATTATCTTTTCTCCGATATAAACTTTAAGGTGCTCCTTGGAGTTCTTTGTGTGGATTGAATATTATGATTATGAAGTTGTTTGATGCATATCGTATAGTCAACTCACGGATACTTGTGGTGACATTGCAGTATCTAGGTGACATTAGAGTTGGTTGATGTGTATCATATGGTGTTATTTTAGTACGAACTCTAGGGCTGTTTGTGACACTTATAGGAATAGCTCAATAGATCGATCGGAAAGGATAGCTTTGAGGTGGTTTCATACCCTACAAACAATTTCTATCTTATGTTCTCCGCTAATAGGAACTTGGGAGTGATTCTTTATCGCACGTTGAGGGATGGTTATATGATCCAATTACATTAGCATTGTTGAGAGATTGCACTAGCAAAAGTATGAACCATAAGCCTTGTTTTTAAGCATTGCAATACCGTTTGTGCTCCTTTTTATCACTTGCTACCTTGCTGTTTTTATATTTTCAGATTACAAAAACCTAGATCTACTATCCATACTACACTTTTATCACCATCTCTTCGCCGAACTAGTGCACCTATACAATTTACCATTGTATTGGGTGTGTTGGGGACACGAGAGATTTCTTGTATTTGGTTGCAGGGTTGTTCGAGAGATACCATCTTCAACCTACGCCTCCCACGGATTGATAAACCTTAGGTCATCCACTTGAGGGAAAATTGCTACTGTCCTACAAAACTCTGCGCTTGGAGGCCCAACACGAGTCTACAATAATAAGTTGTGTAGTAGACATCATTGACGGCGGCGAAGTTGTTGGTGTAGATCGCCGTCACGATGATTGCCCCGGCGGCGTTCCGGCGCCACCAAGAGAGAGGGGGAGCGAGCCCCCCTCCTTCTTCTTCTTGCTTGGCCTCCCCCCTAGATGGGAGGAGGTTTTCCCCTCTGGTCCTTGGCCTCCATGGCACCCGGAGGGGCGGGAGCCCCTCCGAGATTGGATCTCTCTCTCTCTCTCTGTTCTCTTCTGTTTCGCGTTCCTGTTTTCTGGCCTTTCACTGTTTCTTAAATTCCCGGAGATCTGTAACTCCGATTGGGCTGAAATTTTAACACGATTTTTTTCTGGATATTATGTTTCTTGCCGCGAAAGAAGGGGGTCAACCGACTTACGAGGGGCTCACGTGGCACCACGGTGCGCCACCCCCCCTGGGGCGCGCCCTGGTGCCTCGTGGGGCCCACGAGCACCGTCTTGCATTGATTCTTCTTCCCAAAAATCACATATATTCCAAAATAAATCTTCATAAATTTTTATCGTGTTTGGACTTCCTTTGATATGGATATTCTGCGAAACAAAAAAACATGCAACAAACAGGAACTGGCACTGGGCACTGGATCAATATGTTAGTCCCAAAAATAATATAAAATGTTGCCAAAAGTATATGAAAGTTGTAGAATATTGGCATGAAACAATCAAAAATTATAGATACGACGGAGACGTATCAGTTATGAAGGAAGCACATGACACACCTCTGTCTATTCATCCGGGTAGTACCAAGATGTACCAAGACATTCGTCAGAGATACTGGTGGTCTAATATGAAGCAAGACATTGCTCGATGTGTTGCCGAATGTGACGTTTGCTGTCGCGTCAAAGCAGAACATCAAAAACCTGCTGGACTTCTGCAACCGCTTCGCATCCCTGAATGGAAATGGGACAAGGTTCAAATGGATCTCATCACTGGCCTTCCCAAGTCGCAGAAGGGTCACGATGCTATTCTTGTCGTCGTTGACCAATTCTCCAAAGTTGCACACTTTCTGCCATTCAAGGAGACGATCACTGCTAGTCATTTAGCAGACTTGTATATCTCCAGAATTGTGTCACTCCACGGTATTCCGAAGGAGATCAGTTCAGACCATGGCAGCCTCTTCACCTCAAAGTTCTGGGGAAGTTTCCAAGAAGCTATGGGAACTCATATAACCTGGAGCACAGCTTATCACCCCCAGTCCCAAGGTCAAGTTGAACGAGTTAACCAAGTGCTTGAAGATATGCTACATGCTTGTGTCATCTCATTTGGCAAGAAGTGGGAAGAATCTCTCCCGTATGCTGAATTTTCATACAACAACAGCTATCAAGCTAGCTTGAAGATGGCACCCTTCGAGGTACTATATGGACGTAAGTGTCGAACCCCTCTGAATTGGTCAGAAACTGGGGAACGGCCGCTCATCGGTCCGGATATTATCCAACAAGCTGAAGAGCAAGTCCGTATTGTCCGGGAAAATCTCAAGGCGGCCCAGTTGCGATACCCCGATTTTTGGCCCTTTCTTTTTCTTTTGGTTTTCTTTGAATTTTTATTTGGAGTTCCTTTTTCCATGGCTATGTGGTCTTGAAACCTGGGAAGATCATCTCTTCTTCCCCTCCCTAGTGGCTTGTCACTCTCAACTCTTTCCCAAGGCCATGTCAGTTCCATCTTAGCCCAACCCCAATTTTTATTCCTTGGGAATATTCCTTTTTATATTAAAGGAATAACCCTGTTTGCCCTAGGTTGTGAAGCAACCTATATTTCTGTCTTTCCCAAAATTCCCAAAAAATTCTCATAAATTCTTTGGATCATATCTTCCTCAAATATGTCAAAACCTATCCTTGCCTAGTTCAAAAATAATTCAGGAATATTCATTTCCTATTCTGTCCAGTATGGCACGTTGTGAAGGAAGTGCTATTTATCTTGTCTTGATTGCCTTCAAAAATTTTGGGCACTCTTTCATATCCAAATCATTGCCTCATGATAAAATTCAGTTCCATTTGCCTAGTAAACCTTCATCAGAAAATTTCCAAAGTTTCTGACCAGAGAGAAGCTTTGTGAAGGAAGTACTAGCTAGGCTTATCCAAATGAGTTGAAATTTTGTCATATCCTTATTATACTCAAATAATACTCCTCCACAAAATTTGAGCTCCATCCAACAACCTATGTGAGCATAACTTCAAATTCTTGCTTCTGGTCACTTTTTTACGGTGTGAAGCAACTATATTTTATATTGCTTCATAAATTCTGAAATTAATACAGGACCTAAATATCCCTATATCCTTTGAGCATGCCAAAATTCACATTATTTTGCCAATCCATTTGCTCCACAAAATTCCCCCAAGTTTCTCTCCAGAGGGAAGCATTGTGAAGCAAGTACCATATTGGTGTATCCAAATGGTATGAAATTTTTGCAGTGCCTTCATATACCCTAATGATCATCCTATACCAAATTTCAGCTCACTCCAATCATTTATATGAGTGCAACTTCCATTTTTACATTTCTGTCCAGATTGGCACTTTGCAAAGCAAGTGCTAGCTATACCCCTCTATTTGAGCT
This sequence comes from Elymus sibiricus, assembly GCA_039707655.1. NCBI lineage: Eukaryota > Viridiplantae > Streptophyta > Magnoliopsida > Poales > Poaceae > Elymus > Elymus sibiricus. The sequence continues at coordinate 42,382,155 of CM077670.1, forward strand.
GAATCCTTGCCACAGTGATCACCTTAGTGGATGATCATCCTCAGCCAAAACTCAGACCCAAGGGGCTTATGCACTGCTCACACCTTTAATCAAACACCTTGCTGTTGATTTAGGTTTGAGCTCAGTTCAGTCCCCTCTTGATCTTTTTCCTTTGTTTTCTTCTTCCTGACAGCTACTGGGGGAGTGCCCAACCAGCCAGACATGTCTGGTGACGGTGCCCTGGATTAGGGGGTACTAATCGGGCCGACCCGTCTCCTCGGTTGGGTTGATGTACCCCCGTACGTGACCAAGATGGACTCTGGAGGCTGTACGAGGGAGGCATGATCAATGATGTCTCTGTCGAAGACTTGTAGTACACTTCAAGATTTGTCCAGCCGCCTTATTCCTAGATACCGACATTGTAACCCTAGATACCCTCCCTGGTGTGTATATAAGCCATAGAGTTTAGCCCGTAGGGGGGACATCAACGCAACATTGCTTACCTAGCCATAGAAGTTAGACTCACATTACGATCTCGAGGTAGATCAACTCTGTACTCGATACATCTTCATCAATATAACAGAAGCAGGACGTAGGGTTTTACCTCCATCAAGAGGGTCCGAACCTGGGTAAACACCGTCTCCATTGTCTCTGTTACCATCGATCCTAGAACCGCAACTCGGGACCCCCTACCCCAAGGTCTGCCAGTTTTTACACCGACACTGGTGCTTTCATTGAGAGTTCTGCCGCGCGATCACCGGAAGGGTCGATGGTTCACCTGCGAATCCATCACACTAACGGTTGTAGGGACGTCTACGTCCCGAGACAGCTCTTCGTCTTTGGCAGCATGATGTTCTGCGCCGATTCGACGGGACACTTCACTTCCGTCGAGAACTACACGCCAGGACGGGTCATAACCTTCGGTGGCCTCGAGTACACTGTCGATTCCCGCGACGAACTCGTCCTATCGGGATGGACGCCCGGCCTGATCGAAAGCTCGGCCGGTTCTGGAGGCTCGACCCCAGAACCGAACTCTGTCATGACGTCTTTTGAGACTACCGACGCCGCCACTCCGGCTGATCTCCCCTCGACCACTAGTTCGGAGAAAGATCTTGCTCCCACTCTCGAAGCAGCGCCAGAGATGATTTCGAATCAAAACCCCGAATTACGTTTAGACTCCCTTCGCTCCGAAGACATGCCTGGTCGCATACCGGATGTGCTTCGAATCAGCCCTGCCTATGGCGCATCCATGGATCCCGAAGAGTTATCTCACCTTGATGAGATGCTTTGCCGCATCCAGAGCATGTCCATCTCGGACAGCAAGACTTCGGTTTACGATCAGATCGGACTTAAAGCCGACGATACGGAAATTTACATCCCACCCACCACCCACCTAGTCACCACGATCGACGATTTAACCGACATGTTGGACTACGGCGAACCCTCAGATATGGAGGAGGACGCCGACGGCCCCATCGAGAACACCTTGCCCTCGGTCAACACGGGCAGGTGGACCGCCACATCCACCTACGATGTCTATATGGTAGACACCCCCAACTCCCCTCCCAGACGCCGGCGACGGCGCCGAAGGGGCAATATTGGGGAACCTAGTGGCAATGACGTAACAGCCAATGACGGCAATGAGGAGGACGGCGACGCCGATAACCCTGAGGAGGACATTCAAGCCTCCCCAGTAAGGAACGGCACACCAGACCGACCTCTTGTGGACTCTGATCCCGATGACCTCTTCGAAGGGGCCGATGAGAATTACATGCCGGAGTCTGAGGAAGACGACAACCTCGGTACCGAGGACTTCATCGTCCCCGAGGACCCCTTCGAACAAGAACGCTTCCGGCGACGCCTCGTCGCGATGGCCCGGAGCTTAAAACGCAAGCAGCCGCAGCTGCAGGAAAATACCGACGCGCTAAATGAAAAGTGGGTTGAAGTGCTTTCTGCCGAGCAGGATATGGAGGACCGACGCCGTAGTGCACCGAAGGCTTACCCACGCAGGCGCCTCCTACCAGAATTCGACGAAGAGCTTGCTGACGACCTCGATCGGCCCCCAAGAGGCCGGGACAGGCCAAGACGAGAAGACCATGGTGAAAGGCCACCCCCACGCGGCCATGGTAAAGACCCCGTGGACCACCTGGATCCTCGCGACGCTAGACCTCGTATTGAAGAAAATAGGGCTCCCCCTCGGTCCATCTATGGATCCAGGGGACGCGCCCCAGCTGGGCCCAACGGCTACGATGCCTGGATGGACACGAACGACCGTGCCCGAGATCAAGCTTACTCACGGCTCTCTCCCGAGACCCGATGAGATCCTCCTCGGTCCCGAGGTCCAGCTCACCCAATCTGTTTTACAGACAGGGTGATGGAGCATCAGTTCCCGGAAGGGTTTAAATCCATTAACATAGAATCATACGACGGTACCACAGACCCAGCAGTCTGGATTGAGGATTTCCTCTTACATATACATATGGCCAATGGAGATGATCTCCATGCCATCAAATATCTGCCACTCAAGTTAAAGGGCCCGGCGAGACAATGTCTTAATAGCCTCCCCCCTCACTCTATCGGCAGCTGGGAGGCCCTAGAAGACGCTTTTCGGGCCAACTTCCAGGGCACGTATGTCCGACCTCCGGACGCTGATGACCTCAGCCGTGTTACCCAGCAGCCAGGCGAATTAGCCCGGAAATTCTGGAACAGGTTCCTCACCGAGAAGAACCAAATTATAGACTGTTCCGATGTCGAGGCCATCGCCGCCTTCAAAAATAATATTCGGGATGAATGGCTAGCCCGACAACTCGGCCAGGATAAGCCGAGGACTATGGCTGCCCTAACATCTCTGATGACCCTCTTTTGCGCGGGAGAGGATAGCTGGCTCGCCCAAAGTACTCATAACGGCGAGGCAGGCACCTCGGAAACCCGCGATGCCAATGGAAAACCGAAGCACAATAAAAATAAGCGCAGGTATAAAAACAGCGGAAGCGACACTGAAGACGTCGCGGTCAATGCTGGATTCGCCGGACCTAAATTCGGGCAGAAGAGAAAACCCTATAAGGGGAACAAAAACGGACCTAGCCAGCTTGACCGGCTCCTGGACCGCCCATGTGGGATTCACGGTACTCAGGAAAAACCAGCAACACACACTAATAGGAATTGCTGGGTCTTCAAACAAGCTGTCAAGATAGCGGCAGAGGGTCAGAATAAAAGCCAACACCGCAGCGACGATAAGGATGAACCTCGGCAGCCCAATAATGGGGGGCAAAAGAAATTTCCAAATGAGGTAACAGAGGTCAATATGATCTATGTCACCCACATCCCTAAACGGGAGAGAAGGCGTGTGCTTCGGGACATATACGCGTTGGAGCCAGTCGCCCCGAAGTATAACCCATGGTCAGCCTACTTGATCACCTTCGACAAGCACGATCATCCGACCAGCATCAGGCATGGCGGATCTGCGGCGCTCGTTCTGGACCCTATTGTTGATGGTTATCATCTAACACGCGTCCTGATGGATGGGGGAAGCAGTCTAAACCTCATCTATGAGGACACGGTTCGGAAGATGGGCATTGACTCATCCCGGATAAAGTCGAGCTCTACCACCTTTAAAGGTGTCCTTCCGGGCATCGAAGCCCGTTGTACCGGGACAGTCACCCTCGAGGTAGTCTTCGGTTCGCCCGAGAACTTCAGAAGCGAGGAGTTAATCTTCGACATCATACCCTTCCGGAGTGGATACCATGCGCTCTTAGGATGCACGGCCTTTGCACGCTTCAACGCAGTCCCCCATTACGCCTACCTCAAGCACAAAATGTCGGGACCCAACAGTGTCATCACAGTCAATGGTAACACCGAGCGTTCACTCCAGACAGAGGAACAGACCGCGGCTTTTGCAGCCGAGGTCCAAGCGTCCGAGGAGGCAGCCCGCAGCGATAAACGCGCCGCTCGCTCTTTGAAGCGAGCCCGGGCTGCACAAGTCGACCTCGGCCAGCTACCCCCGCACCCAAAATACGGATGCAGGCTCCTCGCGTGCCCTAGCTGCGGGCACTACGTCCCCAGGGTGCACAACTTCGCACTCAAAATTCCCTGGGACGCCGAGGAGCCAATACAACTACCCACGCGTCACGCGCGGATTAACCACTCAAGGACAAGGCTTCGCGCCCCTGCATAGACATGCATCTGTAAAAGAAGTAGTCGAGCGTCACTACGTCTCTGTGGCCTTAACCACAGAATGATGCCGGCAAACACCTCCCTTTGAGGAACTCGGTTAATCGAACACTTCGAGTGTATAACGGGCCGGTCAGGCATTAGCCTGCACAAATCAGCCATCATCAATCGAGAGCAATCTGTTCAACAGTTCGGAAACACAGACGTGCGGCAGGCTTCGGTCTGGATCTTTTCAAATCCGACAGTAATTATCCGACCTTCTTTTTTTTCTTTCTTCCTTACTATTCATGTTGTACTCTTTCAATTACTCTCGTCACAACTGGGCTTGTACATGCTTGACACTATGATATAAAGAAACCGTGCCCTTTCAAGGTCTTTATTGTATTTCTTTATCAGCATAGCTCCGGGACGATGAAGTATTTAAAAAAAAGAAGCAATTGTATAGGAAAGTCCGATGTATTCGGCGTCCCGGATTTTTGGCCTTATATGCATCAGTTTCGAACCTAGATTTCGGTCAATAGTTGGGTTGCCCGGCTCCTATGTGTACCCCTTACGTTCCCGATGTATTCGGCTAAGGGTGTAACGGGAGAACCACTGCGATTGCGCCGCCAGGTTAATTGGCATGGCGCCTCAGTGGAGAAAGCCGAAAACTGACTATCTGGGTAAGCGCAAACTGGTCTGCCATCCGGAGACCGCGTCAAGCGATGTGACGATAGAGATCACCCGTGTCAAACGAAGGGCTTTTATTTCTAGCCAAAGTGTGCCATGGCCTAGACCTCGGCCGCGTTGGCCGCACACTCCCTACGCCGGGGGCTGGTCCTCAGCCCCCACAGTCAAACTCCTATGACTAAATGAAAGCTGTCAAGCCACAATAGTCCGATTGCCTAGGTCCTTTAAGTCATTGACCGCCTCCGGGTACCGAGACATCGGCCAAGGGTCAGATATGCCTTAAGGAGCACCCTCTGTATAACCTACACTGGGGCTGAAGCCACCGACTGGCCACTCTCATTTTGAACAGTCAAATTGGAGGCAAAATTGAATTATAAAATAAAAACATATGGAATCTCAAGCCATCTTCATTCAAACACGGGATAAAGTCTTTACATTAGACACTCCGGTATTCCGAAGCATCACCTAAAAATACAGAGTGTCCTTGGGGCACATGGCCTCGGTCGTCCGAGCTCCTGCCTCAACCTCGGCAAAGAACTGCTCGGCGGTCCGCGGCTTGTCGGCCGGAGGGCCAGCGGCACACGTCTCCGCGTCAACCTTGCGGAAGTGAGTCTTCACGCAGGCATATGCCCTCCGCGCCCCTTCGAAGCATGCGGACCTCTTCCAGCGCTCAACGCAGGGCACGGTATTTTGGAGACGGGCCGACAGGCCGAAGAGACTCTTTGGCATGGCTTTGGCAGGCCACAAAGCGATGCAGAGGTCCTGGAGTGCCGGCCTTGTCATGCGGAGCAGCTCGACCAGCTGCTTCACTCGATGATTCAGCAGCTGCCCAGACGGCGACCCCAGGAATTGACCCCAGAAGGCATTCTCCGCCTCATGGCCTGCCAGTTGGCCGAAGTATGCCACTGCCTCCTCCGCGCTCTGCGGGAGATTCTTGAAGACCTCTGCGGAACGCCATAATTGGGTGAGCTCGACACACCCCTTGCTCCCAAACATACACTGCAGCAAAAATTTCTTACACAAGGCGATTTGCTCCACTTGCTGGAGCACCTCGCGATCCGCTCGGGCCGAGGTCTGGAGCTCGGCTTGGCGCGCTGCAGCTTCTCGAGCTCCTCCTTCGTCCGTTGCCCCTCCTCCTGAAGTTTGTCACGTGCTTCGAACACGCCCTTCAGGGTCTCCTCTACTTCTAGCACCCGTGCCTGGTGCTTTTCTCCGGCCGCCTTCTCGGCAGCCCGGGCCTTCTCGGCCGCGGCGGCAGCATTCTCCTGCCGCCGCACCTCTTTCCGAGCTCTGTCAAGCTCGGCCTTGAGCATCTCCATGTCCGCTGTCAACACAGTTCGGCATTAGTTGTTTTCCTTCACACATATTACACATACATAGCAAATATGCATGGCAAGTTTCGACTTGCTTACCTTGAGACTGCTCAAGTTTCCGGTTCATCTCCGCCATCTCTTTGGAGACGGAGTCCGGGGTCGAGGTCGCAACCTGGAACAAAACGGATCCTTATTGTAACGGGAATAATGAAGATCACTCATCAGCTCCTACTACGTCAAGCGACCCCGATGCCGGTTTCTTGAAACCGACTTCGGGCTCGGGGGCTACTCACTCACTATGCCGTTTAGAAGGCTATACTCTTATGTCCTCGGACAAAACTCACAAACACGAAATGCTTAAATAAACAACGTGAATGCGCAGAAATCATACCTCGAAACCTGCTGCGAGGTTCTTAAAAACCTCGTGCAGGACGGCCCCTGCTTACCGGTAGCTCTCTAGCGCCGTGCCCATCAAGGCACGGTGCTCCTCCTTGATGGAAGCACCCCTCAGGGTCTCCTCCACCTCCTCGATCCTCCCCACGCCAGCCCGTCCCTGGGCAGAAGGCTGGGGCGACGGAATGACCTCGGGTGTCTCCATCCAAGTGGCCTCCGCCCGCTGTGGTGGAGCCAAGGTAGACTCCGGATGGGCCAACGACTGGCCCAGCAGTTCTTTGATGACCTCGGGGCGCTCCGTCCCCGGATCTTGTCGGGTCTAGGTGTCATCCTCGGCCGCGGTCACCACCTCGTCGGCCCCCATCAAGTTGACTTCGGGGACCAGGGTGGACGTCGCCTCCCCCAGACCGTCAGTCTTTGGGGGAGAAACAGCGGGCTCTGGAGTCCCGCTGGTTGATGGCAGCCCGTCTGAAGAGCCGCTGGGGATTACCCTCGGCGGACTGCACATGAAAAACTACTTGTGTAAAATTCCCCCTTGCTGAAAAAGTGACTTAAGGAAAGACGATAGAAACAAGGGCTTACCCTCGAGGTGCGGGTTTCGTCCTCCCCACTGCGAGGGGGTCTTCCTCTGAGTCACCGGAGAGCTCGGTCCTCTCCGATGACTTGTTGGCGGCCTCGGATGAGGCTCGCCTCGGCCTCTTTGAGCCTTTCGGCGGCATGACCACGTCGGCGTCTTCTATCGCCAACCTCTTCCCCTTCGGGGGAGGAATCTCCTCCTCGCCCTCCTCGGCGCCGCCGTCTTGAGCGGCGGAGGTGTGGGTCTCTTCTGACCGGGTGACCGAGGTCCCCCTGGTCCAAGCACTGGACCTCCCCGTCTGGGGCTTTGTCCCTTTGGAGGCCACCACATGTGGCTCCTCGGTCAGAAGCGCTGAGAGCAGGGGAGTTGGGGGCTGCTCCGACAGTGGGACTGGGCATCGTACACCTTTTACCTAGGCCGACCACTTCTGCAAAATGTCAAAACACAACGAGTCGAGTAAAAACTTTGATCCTCGACACAATTAACAAAGCACAGAGATTAAAGGGCAAAATTACTTACCAGGGGGCCTCATAGCCGTGCTCGAGGCCGCGGTCCTCTCCCGCCTGGGGGGTCTTATCCTTGGCCAGCTTCATGAGCTTCATCCAGATGGTGGCCAAGGTGGAGCGGAAGAAGGTGTTGATGGTGTCCATGTCTTCGGGCTTTTGTGCCCACATCGGTTTAGCCTGAAACTGGAGGGGAAGTATACGGCGGTTGAGCATGACATTAATGACGTCGGCCAGCTCGACCTTCCCCGTCGTGGACCACCACAAGACCCTGTCGATCAGGGTCTCCACCTCTTCTGGCTTCCCCCAAGCAACGCTCTTCTCCTTCCAGGACTTGAGTTTCTTGGGTGGCCCGGCCGAGAAGGACGGGACTACGATTTGACCAGGGGCAAGAGGTTCAGTGATATAAAACCACTCCCTCTGCAATTCCTTCACCGTTTCGATGAAGGTTCCTTTGAACCAGATGGCCCCCTGGTTCTTGCTGACCATGGCTCCCCCGCACTCTGCGAAATCCTGTCCGCTTGATTTCGGTTTGATCCCGAAAAGCTTCAGCCACAGGCCGAAGTGTGGCTCGCAGCGGACGAAAGCCTCACAAACTGTGATGAAAGCGGCGAGGTGGAGAATAGAGTTGGGGGCCATGTGGTGGAAGTCTAACCCGTAGTAGAACATTACCCCGCGCACAAAGGGGTGCAGCGGGAACCCCAGACCTCGGATGAGGTGGGGGACGAAGACTACCCGCTCCCCGGCGTTGGGAGCGAGCACCAGTTGGTCGGCCGATGGAGCGCGGGCAGCGATGGTGGGGGCCAGTTGCCCCGCGTCGCGCAGCTCGACGATAGTCGCCGCTGTCACCGTGGAGCCGCCCCAGTGCCCCTTGAGGGTGTCGGCCATGGCTGGTTGAGAAGACTGAGCTCGCGAAAAAGGCGGGCGTATTGGTTGGATCTGGGCGTTGGAGCTAGACGGCGTTGCAGTAGGGAAGGAATGGGAGCGTGCGTCGTTGCGCTGTTCTCCCTTCGATTCTTATAGACCTATAAAAGGCCAAGAGTCCCCTGCTGCGCCGATAAATTCGCGGCCGCTATCAAAAATGCCGTTGAAACATATGGGGAGAAACAAAATCTTGATGATATCCCTGAGAAAGCGGGCACGATCTCTGTTTCGAAGGGACGTGCCAGTAAACAACTTGCCTCGAACCGCGATTGGAGGATGAGGCAGTAACTGCTCAACTCATCATAGAGCGAGCCTCTCTGTTAAAGTTGTCAGGCAGGATTGAATTGTTCATACCTGTACGACCAGCCTTCAAGGCTAAGATACTTACACCCCTCGGGCAGGGTACCAGCTCGGTTGGACCACGGATATCGATGTCCTGTTAAAGAGAATCAGAAATGTAAAGTGGAACTCGTCTGTCAAGCCAAAGACTCCGGATCCGAAGTGATATCTGTCGACCATCGTCCTCAGCGTAGAAGACCAGTTCGGGGGCTACTAACGGTGTCCTGGATTAGGGGGTACTAACCGGGCCGATCCGTCTCCTCGGTTGGGCCGATGTACCCCCGTACGTGATCAAGATGGAATCCGGAGGCTGTACGAGGGAGGCGTGATCAATGTTGTCTCTGCCGAAGACTTGTAGTACACTTCAAGATTTGTCCAGCCGCCTTATTCCTAGATACCGACATTGTAACCCTAGATACCCTCCCTGGTGTGTATATAAGCCATAGGGTTTAGCCCATAGGGGGGACATCAACGTAACATTGCTTACCTAGCCATAGAAGTTAGACTCACATTACGATCTTGAGGTAGATCAACTCTGTACTCGATACGTTCTCCATTGTCTCTGTTACCATCGATCCTAGATCCGCAGCTCGGGACCCCCTACCCCGAGGTCTGCCGGTTTTTACACCGACACATGGACTATATTTTATATTGCTTCATAAATTCTGAAATTAATCCAGGACCTAAATATCCCTATATCCTTTGAGCATGCCAAAATTCACATTATTTTGCCAATCCATTTGCTCCACAAAATTCCCCCAAGTTTCTCTCCAGAGGGAAGCATTGTGAAGCAAGTACCATATTGGTGTATCCGAATGGTATGAAATTTTTGCAGTGCCTTCATATACCCTAATGATCATCCTATACCAAATTTCAGCTCACTCCAATCATTTATATGAGTGCAACTTCCATTTTTACATTTCTGTCCAGATTGGCACTTTGCAAAGCAAGTGCTAGCTATACCCCTCTATTTGAGCTGAATCCTTGCCACAGTGATCACCTTAGTGGATGATCATCCTCAGCCAAAACTCAGACCCAAGGGGCTTATGCACTGCTCACACCTTTAATCAAACACCTTGCTGTTGATTTAGGTTTGAGCTCAGTTCAGTCCCCTCTTGATCTTTTTCCTTTGTTTTCTTCTTCCTGACAGCTACTGGGGGAGTGCCCAACCAGCCAGACATGTCTGGTGACGGTGCCCTGGATTAGGGGGTACTAACCGGGCCGACCCGTCTCCTCGGTTGGGTTGATGTACCCCCGTACGTGACCAAGATGGACTCCAGAGGCTGTACGAGGCAGGCGTGATCAATGCTGTCTCTGCCGAAGACTTGTAGTACACTTCAAGATTTGTCCAGCCGCCTTATTCCTAGATACCGACATTGTAACCCTAGATACCCTCCCTGGTGTGTATATAAGCCATAGGGTCTAGCCTGTAGGGGGGACATCAACGCAACATTGCTTACCTAGCCATAGAAGTTAGACTCACATTACGATCTCGAGGTAGATCAACTCTGTACTCGATACATCTTCATCAATATAACAGAAGCAGGACGTAGGGTTTTACCTCCATCAAGAGGGCCCGAACCTGGGTAAACACCATCTCCATTGTCTCTGTTACCATCGATCCTAGATCCGCAGCTCGGGACCCCCTTCCCCGAGGTCTGCCGGTTTTTACACCGACACCTGGGCCACCCAGAATGCACCGGGTGCGCCTGTGCACGCGGTGACCACGTGGTCTGGTAGGCCAAACGCGTGCTCTGGACGCCGGGACCCCTCTGCCGCCGCCCAAACATCACCCTCGAGCCACCGCGGCATGTTCACAACGTTGCTCTTCCCCTCCTGCATCCACGCGCCCCCTCTGGACCCCTCTCCCCCTCCTCTTTCCTCTCCTACGCGCCACGCCGCACCGCGTGCCCGTGGTCGTCGTCGCGTTGCCTCTGTCCTCTTCCTCTTCGATGATTCTCTGGCGCCCCACTAGCTAGCTCGAGTCCCGTCCGAGCTCTCTCGCAAGCCCACGTGTCCGCGGTTGCGCCAAAGCATCGTTTGCTTGTCCTTGGCGGCATCCGGCGTGGGCATTGTCACCGTGGCTATTTTAGCCCTTCCCGGTCGCGTCTCTCCACACCAGCAGCCCCCTCTGACTCCCAGCAGCCTATCCGACCACTCCAGCGAGCTCGAGGAGCACCCCTTCCCTCTCTCTGGCCGAAGCCTCGCCGACGGCCGTCGCTCGAATTCGAGCTCCACGGCCCCTCCCTCTCCGCCTAGCCTCTTCTAGAGTCCACCAACATCACCAGGGAGCAGCCTCCTACTCCCTCCCCTCCTCTTCGCGACCGTAGCGCCGAGCCCATCTCCGGCCGAAGTCGCCATCTGCCACGGGAGATGCCCCGCCTGACTTCGAGCTTCCCGGTGACCGAGCCACCCAGGAACGGAACCGCCTCGTCGCCCTGAACCAGTAGGTAGGCCGGGCGCCGCCTATGGTGGCCTGTGCCGGCGGCAAACGCCGTCGGGGTCGGCCCTGTCCTCCGCCAAGCGTGGGCGACGGAGGTTGAAGAAGATGGCCTGGCCAGGCGGGCCCCACCTCCCCTCAGTCTCACCCGTCAGTCAAACAAAGGAGTGACCCCGGGCCCGCACGGGAGTAAGTGTAGGCGTATTTAGTGAAATACGTTTTCTCTTACTAAAAACGTACTCCGGTGCTGTGTCAGGGGAGAATACGTTTTCCCTGTCTGAAGACGTATTTCTTCAAAAGGCGCTTTCCGTTTTTCAGCCGACGTCGAATCCTTAAATAGCGGAGGTTCGTCCGTTAGCAGCAGAAAAGCACAGTTTTATTTGTTTTTCTGCCTAACGAATGAACGGCCGTATTTTCGCAACCGTAACTCCGGATCAGGTGATTCCAAAGCCCACGTTCTCTATTCGTCGAGCCCGTTCTATTGGTGTCATTTTCATGATGTTGTCACAATCTAAAAATGACCATTTTGTCCATGCCCTATATTCAGCTCCGCCAAGAGAGAACCATTTCCGGCAAAACTTTCCGCGAGTGCCTCGCACTTCTTCCCGATGATTCCTTCATCCCCAAGCAAACCACAACAGCCACTTGCATGATGGCATTGAAGTAGCCATGGTTTCCACTTGAAAATTTAAATAATTGTTTGCTCATTTTAATGATTTTGTCAATGCTTCGAATATGCTTGTGAATCCATGCTCATTTCTTGTGCCATGTTCATCTAGTAAGTGAAATAATTAATTGCTAATGTTGTTCTTATCATGTTTTATTCTTGTAATCATTTTAGATGCTAATGATAATGACATGCTCATATGAATTGTTATGGTTTGATATGAAAATACTTGTGATATTCATGATCATCGTTATGCCATGCTCATTTGCATCCCGTAGACTAAATGATTTATCATTATTGATGTTATGATGTTAAATGGTTATGTTGCTCATCCATGGTTATACTGATATCCTGCTCATATGCATTGTTATTTCATCATGTTATTTTTATGACTCAGCTCATCACCATTCAAGTTAAACCTGGCCTTAATCGAACTTGAACAAATCTGTTGGCTGAGTCATGGTGCCACCGAATCGAGCTCACCAGTGCAACCACACTTGCTTGGATGGGGAGGCCCTAATGCGGTCTATTGTCATGCCTCTCGCCGGTGCCTCCAACTAGGGAAGATTATTTGCGTGCGCTACCCTGATCAGGTAGGCGGCCATAAGCCTTGTGTGCCCGAGTTTTACGGTACCAATGTCCCCGTTTGGGATGATGATATTTTTGTTTGGCCACGACGGTGGCAGCCACATAGGTGGCGGATGTCACGAGTTGACATCGGAGCCACCCATGACATAGCCCAAAGGGGAGTTTGTCGGAGTGGCCGGGAGAGTGTCATGAAATAGATTGGTTTTGTCGGAATATAGTTGGTCCACCCGAATGGGAGCACGAGGCCATGAATTCCGTGGTGTGGGTACAGTGTACGAACCTCTGCAGAGTGTATAATCTATCGATAGCCGCGTCCTCAGATATGGACACAGTTCGTAGTAGGTCACACTATGGGTCAACAGTAATAATAACCTGGATAATTAACAACCCCGGTTCGATGAGAAAAGAAGTTGGTTGATCTTTATGTGGTCACGAGATGATCATGATGGTATTCTTGATGATGGTTGATCATGAGGTGATCGTGTGATGATCACGACGGTAAGAAAGATTGAGACCTATGGTGGTTACGAGATAACCTCCGAGCAGAGTAAGTGGGTCCATGAGACCTTAAACGTCGACCCCCTTGCATGCTAGTGCTAGTGTCGTCATGTTCATATCTTGAGTAACATGTACATGCCATGCTCCCTCTCATGTTGATGCTAGTAGTATCATGTTCATCAATGGTAATTAACCAGTAAATGCCATGCTGTCGTTTGTCTTGACTGCTTTGGTTGCTGTGAGCTTGCGAGTACATTCAAAGTACTCACCTAGCGTGTCATGCCAGATTGCAGGTGATGCCGTGATTGATTGTTTGTCGAGGATCCCGAGGTTGCGCTCTAGGATGCGTCCCAGCCAGAGTCCCTGTGGAGTGGAGTTCATCACCGTCGTCGTTGTTCCGCTGCTAGAAGATATTCCATCGTTACAGGTTGTCCCGCTGCTAGCATAGCGCTATCTGAGTAGGCGTAGTATCGCCATGCCTTTGTAACCTTCGTGCCTTCAGAAACCTTGTACCCGTAATATTTGCAATAAAGAGCTGATTTGTTCTATGCCAAGCAGTGTCGTATTCTAGAAGACTTGATCTCTGGGCTAGAATACGGGGTGTTCCGGTCTCTCTAAGCCGGGGTGCCACACTGATACGTCTTCAACGTATCTATAATTTATGAAGTATTCATGCCATGTTTATTATAGTTTTGTATGATTTTGGTGCACTTTTATATGGCTTTTATATGACTTTCATGGACTAACATATTGACCTAGTGCCCAGTGCCAATTGCTGTTTTCTGCTTGTTTTTGGTTTTCCAGAAAATCTATATCGAATGAAGTCCAAATGCAGCGAAACTTTTTGACGATTTTTTCTGGAACATAAGAGACACTAGAAGCTTCGGGAGGTGGCCAGAAGACCCACAGGGGCCCCACGAGCCACCAGGGCGCGCCACCCCCCCCCCCCCCCAAGCGCGCCCTGGTGCCCCGTGGGCCCCCTGTGGCCCTTCTTCATGTGATTCCAACGCCAAAAAATCATATATATATATTCAGAAACCCCCGAAAGTAAACCTAGATGAGTTTTTACGCCACCGCAAGCCTCTGTACCTCCATGATCTAATCTACAGCCCTTTTCCGGCACCCTGCCGGAGGGGGGAAAGCATCACTGGAGGCCATCTTCATCATCCCGGCGGTCTCCATGACGAGGAGGGAGTAGTTCACCCTCGGGGCTGAGGGTTTGTACCAGTAGCTATGTGTTTGATCTCTCTCTCTCTCTCTCTCGTGTTCTTGATTTGGCACGATCTTGATGTATCGAGAGCTTTGTTAATATAGTTGGATCATATGGTGTTTCTTCCCTCTCTATCCTTGTTGTGATGAATCGAATATTTTCCCTTTGAGATTTCATTATTGTTGGATTGAAAATTTCAGATTTGAGAACACTTGATGTATGTCTTGCATATGAATACCCGTGGTGACAATGGGGTATTATATTGATTCACTTGATATATGTTTTGGCATTCAACTCGCGGATTCCCGCGGTGACATTGGGGTAATCTATGCATAGGGGTTGATGCACGTTTTCATTATATTTTCTCCGATAGAAACTTTGGGGTGCTCCTTGGAGTTCTTTGTGTGGATTGAATATTATGATTACAAATTTGTTTGATGCATATCGTATAATCAACTCACGGATACTTGTGGTTACATTGGAGTATCTAGGTGACATTATAGTTGGTTGATGTGTATCGTATGGTGTTATTTTAGTACGAACTCTAGGGCTGTTTGTGACACTTATAGGAATAGCTCAATAGATCGATCGGAAAGGATAACTTTGAGGTGGTTTCGTACCCTACAAACAATTTCTATCTTATGTTCTCCGCTAATAGGAACTTGGGAGTGATTCTTTATCGCACGTTGAGGGATGGTTATATGATCCAATTACATTAGCATTGTTGAGAGATTGCACTAGCGAAAGTATGAACCCTAGGCCTTGTTTTTAAGCATTGCAATACCGTTTGTGCTCTGTTTTATCACTTGCTACCTTGCTATTTTTATATTTTCAGATTACAAAAACCTATATCTACTATCCATACTACACTTTTATCACCATCTCTTCGCCGAACTAGTGCACCTATACAATTTACCATTGTATTGGGTGTGTTGGGGACACAAGAGATTTCTTGTATTTGGTTGCAGGGTTGCTTGAGAGATACCATCTTCAACCTACGCCTCCCATGGATTGATAAACCTTAGGTCATCCACTTGAGGGAAAATTGCTACTGTCCTACAAAACTCTGCGCTTGGAGGCCCAACAAGAGTCTACAAGAATAAGTTGTGTAGTAGACATCAAGCTCTTTTCTGGTGCCGTTGCCGGGGAGGTGAGTGCTTGAAGGTATATCTTTAGATCTTGCAATCGAATCTTTTAGTTTCTTGTTTTATCACTAGTTTGGTTTATAAAAGAAAACTACAAAAAAATGGAATTGAGGTTGCCTCATACTCCCTCCGTCCCAAAATAAGTGTCGCTGCTCTAGTATAAAATTTGTACTAGCTTAGTGTTAAATGTGCGACACTTATTTTGGGACGGAGGGAGTATTATTCATCTTTATAATGTCTTTCTTGAAAATGATGGAGCGGAAAATTGTTCTCAATTGATAGAAGAAGAATTCAATAAAATGTTTGGCATAAAATCTTTGAATGATGAGCATGATTGCAATGTTGTTAGTATGAATTCTATGAGTATCCATTATGCTAATGATATGCAAAGCCACAAGCTTGGGGATGCTATGTTTGATGAAGATGATATTTTTAGTCCCTTAAGTTTTGATGAGAAAATTTATTATGATGATTGCATGCCTCCTATCTATGATGATTATTGTGATGACATGTATGCTATAACGAATAATGATAAAGATGAAACTTGTCATCATGATTTTAATTTTCAATTGGATTATGCTAATCAAGTATCTCATGATAGTTATTTTGTTCAGTTTGCTCCCACTATTATGAATGAGAAGAAAATTGCTTATGTGGAGAGTAATAAAAATTCTATGCTTGTGGATCATCAAAAGAATGCTTTATGTGATAGCTATATTGTTGAATTTGTTCATGATGCTACTGAAAATTATTTTGAGAGAGGAATACATGCTTCTACATATTTCAACAACATCAAGTTTCCTCTCTTTATGTTGAAAGTTTTGAAGTCATGCTTGTTTTGCCTTCCTATGCTAGTTGATTCTTGCTCCCATAAACTATTTGCTCACAAAATCCCTATGCATAGGAAGTGGGTTAGGCTTAAATGTGCTAGTCATATGCTTCATGATGCTCTCTTTGTGTTACAATTCTTTAGTTTTACGTGAGCATCATTGAAATCATCATGCCTAGCTAAAAGGCATTAAAGAAAAGCGCTTGTTGGGAGACAACCCAATATTTGTACCTACTGTTTTTGTGTGTTCACATGATTAAGCTACTGTATTAATCATGTTTCATATGTTTTCTTTCAATAATGTGCCAAGTAAAGCCTTTGGGATAGTGTGGATGCTTGTTGATTTGATTCTGTGCAAAAACAGAAACTTGTTCGTCCAGTACTGGAATTTATATTCTGTACTGGAGCGTGAGAAAATTCTGAAATTTGTACACAGTATTGGGTTACAAATTTTCGACGTTTTCCAAAATTTTCAGAATTTTTGGAGGTACAGAAGTATGGTTTTTAAATCCCTTACTACACGCTGTTCTGTTTTTGACAGATTCTTTATTCGATGCATAGTTTGCTTGTTTTAGTGTTTCCATAGCTTATATTGAGTAATATAAATTGTGGAAATGATAGAATACAGTAGGAATTATGTGATAACAATTATTAATCTTGTATTGACAGTACCTAAGTGGATGATTTATTTTTATCATACTAACCTATCTGACGAAGTTCCGTTAAGTTTTGTGTGATTGAAGTTTTCAAGTTTTGGGTGAGATATCGATATGAGGAGAATAAGGAGCAGCAAGAACCTAATCTTGGGGATGCCCAAGGCACCCCAAGGTAATATTCAAGGAAGACCCAAGCAACTAAGCTTGGGGATGCCCCGGAAGGCATCCCCTCTTTCGTCTTCAACATTATCGGTAACCTCACTTGGAGCTATATTTTTATTCGTCACATAATATGAGTTTTGCTTGGAGCGTCATTTTATTTTGTTGATATTTCCTTGCTGTTATCAATAATCATGTTTTGTATCTTTTAGTTCAATAAAATGCCAATTATAGCCTTTACCATGCTCAGTTTGCAAGTTCATGTGTTGCTGTTTGAAAACAGAAAGTTTTCTGTTATGTCCAGAATATTCCTGAATAGTCCGAACATGATAAAAATCTGAAATTTTTACACATTAAGAATGCATGAGTTCTCTGTCACGTGGTAATTTTTCAGAATTTTTGGAGTTAGGAAAGTATGAATTCTTATTCACCCTTTACAGACTGTTCTGTTTTGGCAGATTGCTGTTATAGTTGCATTGTTTGCATATGTTTGCTTGTTTAATGTTTCTATTTGTGGATAGGACTATTAAATATGCATAGGCATTTAGTATGCAATGTTTAATTATAATTTTAATGATTTGTTACAGTAGAGAATGTTAAGGTTTTGAGTTGATTTATACTAACTTATCTCACGAGTTCTTGTTGAGTTTTGTGTGGATGAAGTTTTTAAGATTTAGAGAAACCGTGATGTGAGATGAATTAAGGAGACACAAAAGCTCAAGCTTGGGGATTCCCAAGGCATCCCAAGTTAATATTTCAAGAAGTCTCAAGCATCTAAGCTTGGGGATGCCCCGGTAGGCATCCCACCTTTCTTCTTCAATAACTATCGGTCAGTTTTCGTTGAGCCTAAGTTTTTGCTTCTTCACATGATGTGTGCTATTCTTGGAATGTCATTTTATTTTGTTTTCTTTGCTGTTTGTATAAAATACTTGAGATCTGAAATTTTAACTGAGAGAGAGTCCTCACATAGCTACTTAATTACTTAACTACTCATTTGATCTTCACTTATATCTTTTTGGAGTAGTTTGTAATTTACTCTTGTGCTTCACTTATATCCTATGAGTAAATTGTTGAAATGAATTGAATATCATAAAATTGAAATTTATATGCTACATATGCTTGTCCCATGGGGAGTAGTGACTTCACATAGAAGAAGTATAAGTGGTAAAATTTATTGAAAGTTAACAAACATAGCATTGGTCACTTGAACAATTCATGAAAGAATTTTGAAGGAAGAGAAATTTCACAAATAAATATACTATCTTGGACATCTTCTATGATTGTGAGCCCCCATTTATTATTTTCAAGCTTGATCAAGTAGTTGACGTTAGACAAGGAAGACAACGTAATGAGTTATGTTTGTTTATATTCACATAGAAGTTATATTGTCATGGATCCTCTAACATGTGGTGCTTGCTTAGGATCTTTTGCTAGCCAAAAATTCGTACTAAGTAGAGATACTACTTGTGCATCCAAAAATCCTTAAACCCAGTTTCTTGCCATGAGAGTCCACTATATCTACCTATGGATTGAATAAGATCCTTCAAGTAAGTTGTCATCGGTGCAAAAAAGCAATAAAAATTGCTCCTAAAATATGTATGATCTTTTATTTTAAGGGAAAATAAGCGTTGTACGAACTTGTGATGGTAAAGAAATAAAAGCGACAGACTGCATAATAAAGGTTGCTATCACAAGGGGTAATATAACGTGATGTTCCTTTGCATTAAGGGCTTGTGCATCCAACAACAAAAAGCGCATGACAACCTCTGCTTCCCTCTGCGAAGGGCCTATCTTTTACTTTTCTGTATTTACTTTTATGCAAGAGTCATTAATGTTCATCCCTATTCCGCTCTATTTATTCTTTAGTTGGCAAGCATTATGTGGTAGGGAAAGATCCAGGCACATATATCCAGTTGAATATAGGTGATCATGAGTTATTATTGTTGACACTATCCATGAGATAAATAAGTTGGAAGGCAAAACATTAAGCCCCTATCTTCCTATGTGTTTGACTGAAACGGTTTGTTCTAAAAATATGCTTTGAGTGTCAGCAATCATGGAAGACTAAATGATAGTTGAGTATGTGAACTTTGCTAGATCAAAGCTCTTACATAGACCCTTCCTCAAAATAAGATGAATTGCAATTGTTTGATGACTGAGAACATAGTTTGTTAGTTTTCAAGAAAGTTTATGGCCTATACTTTAAACATGTGAATAGCTTGCTACTTGATCATGAGAAGTTTTATGAGATGAGCTACTGATTATGATATATATTGATGCTAGAAAAAGTGATTGAAATTATCATTGATCAAACTTATGCACTACGCTAGCATTCACACTTCATAAATAATTTATTTTATCATTTACCTACTCGAGGACGAGCAGGAATTAAGCTTGGGGATGCTGATACGTCTCCAACGTATCTATAATTTATGAAGTATTCATGCCATGTTTATTATAGTTTTGTATGATTTTGGTGCACTTTTATATGGCTTTTATATGATTTTCATGGTGACGGTGTCCTGGATTAGGGGGTGCTAACCGGGCCGACCCGTCTCCTCGGTTGGGCCGATGTACCCCCGTACGTGACCAAGATGGACTCCGGAGGCTGTACGAGGGAGGCGCGATCAATGCTGTCTCTGCCCAAGACTTGTAGTACACTTCAAGATTTGTCCAGCCGCCTTATTCCTAGATACCGACATTGTAACCCTAGATACCCTCCCTGACGTGTATATAAGCCATAGGGTTTAGCCCGTAGAGGGGACATCAACGCAACATTGCTGACCTAGCCATAAAAGTTAGACTCACATTACGATGTCCAGGTAGATCAACTCTGTACTCGATACATCTTCATCAATATAACAGAAGCAGGACGTAGGGTTTTACGTCCGTCAAGAGGGCCCGAACCTAGGTAAACACCGTCTCCATTGTCTCTGTTACCATCGATTCTAGATCCGCAGCTCAGGACCCCCTACCCCGAGGTCTGCCGGTTTTTACACCGACACTGGTGCTTTCATTGAGAGTTCCGCTGCGCGATCACCGGAAGGGTCGATGGCTCACCTGCGGATCAATCACACTAACGGCTGTAGGGACATCTACGTCCTTGGACAGCTCTTCGTCTTCGGAAGCATGATGTTCTGCGCCGATTCAACGGGACATTTGACTTCCGTCGAGAACTACACGCCAGGACGGGTCATAACCTTCGGTGGCCTCGAGTACGCTGCCGATTCTCGCGGCGAACTCGTCCTATCGGGATGGACGCCCGGCCTGATCGAAAGCTCGGCCGGTTCTGGAGGCTCGACCCTGGAACCGAACTCTGTCATGACGTCTTTTGAGACTACCGACGCCGCCACTCCGGCTGATCTCCCCTCGACCACTAGTTCGGAGAAAGATCTTGCTCCCACTCTCGAAGCGGCGCCAGAGATGATTTCGAATCAAAACTCTGAATTACGTTCAGACTCCCTTCGCTCCGAATACACGCCTGGTCGCATACCGGATGTGCTTTGAATCCGCCCTGCCTACGGCGCATCCATGGATCCCGAAGAGTTATCTCACCTTGATGAGATGCTTTGCCGCATCCAGAGCATGTCCATCTCGGACAGCAAGACTTCGGTTTACGATCAGATCGGACTTAAAGCCGACGATAGGGAAATTTACATCCCACCCACCACCCACCTAGTCGCCACGATCGACGATTTAACCGACCTGTTGGACTACGGCGAACCCTCAAATATGGAGGAGGATGTCGACGGCCCCATCGAGAACACCTTGCCCTCGGTCAACACGGGCAGGTGGACCGCCACATCCACCTACGATGTCTATATGGTGGACACCCCCAACTCCCCTCCCAGACGCCGGCGACGGCGCCGAAGGGGCAATAATAGGGAACCTAGTGGCAACGACGCAACAGCCAATGACGGCAATGAGGAGGACGGCGACGCCGATAACCCTGAGGAGGACATTCAAGCCTCCCCAGTAAGGAACGGCACACCAGACAAACCTCTTGTGGACTCTGATCCCGATGACCTCTTCGAAGGGGCCGACGACAATTACATGCCGAAGTCTGAGGAAGACGACAGCCTCGGTACCGAGGACTTCATCGTCCCCGAGAACCCCTTCGAACAAGAACGCTTCCGGCGACACCTCGTCGCGACGGCCAGGAGCTTAAAATGCAAGCAGCAGAGCTGCAGGAAAATACCAATGCGCTAAATGAAAAGTGGGTTGAAGTGCTTTCTGCCGAGCAGGATATGGAGAACCGACGTCGTAGTGCTCCGAAGTCTTACCCACGCAGGTGCCTCCTACCAGAATTCGACGAAGAGCTCGTTGACGACCACGATCGGCCCCCTAGAGGCCGGGACAGGCCAAGACGAGAAGACCATGGTGAAAGGCCACCCCCACGCCATTATGGTAAAGACCCCGTGGACCACCTGGATCCTCGCGACGCTAGACGTCGTATTGAAGAAAATAGGGCTCCCCCTCGGTCCATCTATGGATCCAGGGGACGCGCCCCGACTGGGCCCAACGGCTACGATGCCTGGATGACAGGAACGACCGTGCCCGAGATCAAGCTTACTCACGGCTCTCTCCCGAGACCCGACGAGATCCTCCTCGGTCCCAAGGTCCAGCTCACCCAATCTGTTTTACAGACAGGGTGATGGAGCATCAGTTCCCGGAAGGGTTTAAACCCATTAACATAGAATCAGACGACGGTACCACAGACCCAACAGTCTGGATCAAGGATTTCCTCTTACACATATGGCCAATGGAGATGATCTCCATGCCATCAAATATCTGCCACTCGGGTTAAAGGGCCCGGCGAGACACTGGCTTAATAGCCTCCCCCCTCACTCTATCGGCTGCTAGGAGGCCCTAGAAGACGCTTTTTCGGCAAACTTCCAGGGCACGTATGTCCGACCTTCGGACGCTGATGACCTCAGCCGTGTTACCCAGCAGCCAGGCGAATTAGCCCAGAAATTCTGGAACAGGTTCCTCACCAAAAAGAACAAGATTATAGACTGTTCCGATGCCGAGGCCATCGCCGCCTTCAAAAATAATATTCGGGATGAATGGCTAGCCCGACATCTCGGCCAGGATAAGCCGAGGACTATGGCCGCCCTCACATCTCTGATGACCCGCTTTTGCGCGGGAGAGGATAGCTGGCTCGCCCGAAGTACTCATAACGTCGAGGCAGGCACCTCGGAAACCCGCGATGCCAATGGAAAACCGAAGCACAATAAAAATAAGCGCAGGTATAAAAACGGCGGAAGCGACACTGAAGACGCCGCGGTCAATGCTGGATTCACCGGACCTAAATCCGGGCAGAAGAGAAAACCCTATAAGGGGAACAAAGACGGACCTAGCCAGCTTGACCGGCTCCTGGACCGCCCATGTGGGATTCACGGTACTCAGGAAAAACCAGCAACACACACTAATAGGAATTGTTGGGTCTTCAAACAAGCTGGCAAGATAGCGGCAGAGGGTCAGAATAAAACCCAACACCGCATCGACGACGAGGATGAACCTCGGCAGCCCAATAATGGAGGGCAAAAGAAATTTCCAAATGAGGTAACAGAGGTCAATATGATCTATGTCACCCACATCCCTAAACGGGAGAGAAAGCGTGTGCTTCGGGACATATACACGTTGGAGCCAGTCGCCCCGAAGTATAACCCATGGTCGGCCTACCCGATCACCTTCGACAAGCACGATCATCCGACCGGCATCAGGCATGGCGGATCTGCGGCGCTCATTCTAGACCCTATTGTTGATGGTTATCATCTAACACGCGTCCTGATGGACGGGGGAAGCAGTCTTAACCTCATCTACGAGGACACGGTTCGGAAGATGGGCATTGACTCATCCCGGATAAAGTCGAGCTCTACCACCTTTAAAGGTGTCATTCCGGGCATCGAAGCCTGTTGTACCGGGACAGTCACCCTTGAGGTAGTCTTCGGTTCGGCCGAGAACTTCAGAAGCGAAGATTTAATCTTCGACATCGTACCCTTCCAGAGTGGATACCATGCGCTCTTAGGACGCTCGGCCTTTGCGCGCTTTAACGCAGTCCCCCATTACGCCTACCTCAAGTTCAAAATGCCGGGACCCAACGGTGTCATCACAGTCAATGGTAACACCGAGCGTTCACTCCAGACAGAGGAACAGACTGCGGCTTTTGTAGCCGAGGTCCAAGCGTCTGAGGCAGCCCGCAGCGATAAACGCACCACTCGCTCTTTGAAGCGAGCCCAGGCTGCACAAGTCGACCTCGGCCAGCTACCCCCGCACCCGAAATAGGGATGCGGGCTCCTCGCATGCCCTAGCTGCGGGCACTACGTCCCCAGGGTGCACAACTTCGCACTCAAAATTCCCTGGGACGCCGAGGAGCCAATACAACTACCCACGCGTCATGCGCGGATTAACCACGCAAGGACAAGGCTTCGCGCCCCTGGACAGACAGTCATCTCTAAAAGAAGTAGCCGAGCGTCACTACGTCTCTGTGGCCTTAACAACAGAACGATGCCGGCAAACATTTCCCTTTGAGGAGCTCGGTTAATCGAACACTTCGAGTGTATAAAGGGCCGGTCAGGGATTAGCCTTCACAACTCAACCATCATCAATCAAGAGCGATCTGTTCAACAGTTCGGAAACGCAGACGTGCGGCAGGCTTCGGTCCGGATCTTTTCAAATCCGTCAGTAATTATCCGACCATCTTTTTTTTCCTTTCTTCCTTACTATTCACATTGTACTCTTTCAATTACTCTCGTCACAACTGGGCTTGTACATGCTTGACACTATGATATAAAGAAACCGTGCCCTTTCAAGGTCTTTATTGTATTTCTTTATCAGCATAGCTCCGGGACGATGAAGTATTTAAAAAAAGATGCAATTGTATAGGAAAGTCCGATGTATTCAGCGTCCCGGATTTTTTGCCTTATATGCATCAGTTTCGAACCTAGATTTCGGTCAATAGTTGGGTTGCCCGGCTCCTATGTGTACCCCTTACGTTCCCGATGTATTCGGCTAAGGGTGTAATGGGAGAACCACTGCGATTGTGCCGCCAGGTTAATTGGCATGGCGCCTCAGTGGAGAAAGCCAAAAACTGACTATCTGGGAAAGCGCAAACTGGTCTGCCATCCGGAGACCGCGTCAAGCGATGTGACGATAGAGATCACCCGTGTCAAACGAAGGGCTTTTATTTATAGCCAAAGTGTGCCATGGCCTAGACCTCGGCCGCGTTGGCCGCACACTCCCTACGCCGGGGGCTGGTCCTCAGCCCCCACAGTCAAACTCCTATGACTAAATGAAAGCTGTCAAGTCACTATAGTCCGATTGCCTAGTTCCTTTAAGTCATTGACCGCCTCCGGGTACCGAGACGTTGGCCAAGGGTCAGATATGCCTTAAGGAGCACCCTCTGTATAATCTACACTGGGGCTGAAGCCGACGACTGGCCACTCGCATTTTGAATAGTCATATTGGAGGCATAATTGAATTATAAAATAAAAACATGTGGAATCTCAAGCCATCTTCATTCAAACACGGGATAAAGTCTTTACATTATACACTCCGGTATTCCGAAGCATCACCTAAAAATACAGAGTGTCCTTGGGGCACATGGCCTCGGTCGCCCGAGCTCCCGCCTCAACCTCGGCGAAGAACTGCTCGACGGTCCGCGGCTTGTCGGCCGGAGGGCCAGCGGCACACGTCTCCGCGTCAACCTTGCGGAATTGAGTCTTCACGCAAGCATATGCCCTCCGCGCCCCTTCGAAGCATGCGGACCTCTTCCAGCGCTCAACGCAGGGCACGGCATTTTGGAGACGGGCCGACAGGCCGAAGAGACTCTTTGGCATGGCTTTGGCAGGCCACAAAGCGACGCAGAGGTCCTGGAGTGCCGGCCTTGTCATGCGAGCAGCTCGACCAGCTGCTTCACTCGATGATTCAGCAGCTGCCCAGACGGTGACCCCGGGAATTGACCCCAGAAGGCTTTCTCCGCCTCATGGCCCACCAGTTGGCCGAAGTATGCCACCGCCTCCTCCGCGCTCTGCGGGAGATCCTTGAAGACCTCTGTGGAACGCCATAATTGGGTGAGCTCGACACACACCTTGCTGCCAAACATACACTGCAGCAAAAATTTCTTACCCGAGGCGATTTGCTCCACTTGCTGGAGCACCTCGCGATCCGCTCGGGCCGAGGTCTGGAGATCAGTGTGGGCGCGCTGCAGCTTCTCGAGCTCCTCCTTCGTCCGCTGCCCCTCCTCCTGAAGTTTGTCGCGTGCTTCGAACACGCCCTTCAGGGTCTCCTCTACTTCTAGCACCCGTGCTTGGTGCTTTTCTTCGGCCGCCTTCTCGGCAGCCTGGGCCTTCTCGGCCGCGGCGGCAGCTTTCTCCTGCTGCCGCACCTATTTCCGAGCTCTATCAAGCTCGGCCTTGAGCATCTCCAGCTCCGCTGTCAACACAGTTCGGCATTAGTTGTTTTCCTTCACACATATTACACATATATAGCAAATATGCACGGAAAGCTTCAACTTGCTTACCTTGAGACTGCTCAAGTTTCCGGTTCATCTCCGCCATCTCTTCGGAGACGGAGTCCGGGGTCCAAGTCGCAACCTAGAACAAAACGGATCCTTATTGTCAAGGGAATAATTAAGATCACTCATCGGCTCCTACTACGACAAGCGACCCCGATGCCGGTTTCTTGAAACCGACTTCGGGCTCAGGGGCTACTCACTCACTAGAACGTTTAGAAGGCTATACTCTTATGTCCTCGGACAAAACTCACAAACACGAAAAGCTTAAATAAACAACGTGAATGCGCAGAAATCATACCTCGAAACCTGCTGCGAGGTTCTTAAAAACCTCGTGCAGGACGGCCCCTGCGGACCGGTAGCTCTCTAGCGCCGTGCCCATCAAGGCACGGTGCTCCTCCTTGATGGAAGCACCCCTCAGGGTCTCCTCCACCTCCTCGGTCCACCCCATGCCAGCCCGTCCCTGGGCAGAAGGCTGGGGCGACGGAATGACCTCGGGTGTCTCCATCCGAGTGGCCTCCACCCGCTGTGGTGGAGCCAAGGTAGACTCCGGCTGGGCCAACGACTGGCCCAGCAGTTCTTTGATGACCTCGGGGCGCTCCGTCCCCGAATCTTGTCGGGCCGAGGTGTCGTCCTCGGCCGCGGTCACCACCTCGTCGGCCCCCGTCAAGTTGACTTCGGGGACCAGGGTGGACGTCGCCTCCCCCAGACCGTCAGGCTTTGGGGGAGAAGCAGCAGGCTCTGGAGTCCCACTGGTTGATGGCAGCCCGTCTGAAGAGCCGCTGGGGATTACCCTCGGCGGACTGCACATGAAAAACTACTTGTGTAAAATTCCCCCTTGCTGAAAAAGTAACTTAAGGAAAGACGATAGAGACAAGGGCTTACCCTCGAGGTGTCGGTTTCTTCCTCCCCATTGCGAGGGGGTCTTCCTCTGAGTCACCGGAGAGCTCGGTCCTCTCCGATGACTTGTTGGCGGCCTCAGATGAGGCTCGCCTCGGCCTCTTTCAGCCTTTCGGCGGCATGACCACGTCGGCGTCCTCTATCGCCGACCTCTTCCCCTTCAGGAGGGGAATCTCCTCCTCGCCCTCCTCGGCGCCGCCGTCTTGAGCGGCGGAGGTGTGGGTCTCTTCTGACCGGGTGACCGAGGTCCCCCTGGTCCGAGCACTAGACCTCCCCGTCTGGGGCTTCGTCCCTTTGGAGGCCACCACATGTGGCTCCTTGGTCAGAAGCGCTGAGAGTAGGGGAGTTGGGGGCTACTCCGGTAGTGGGGCTGGGCATCGTACCCCTTTTACCCAGGGCGACCACTTCTGCAAAATGTCAAAACACAACGATTCGAGTAAAAACTTTGATCCTCGACACAATTAACAAAGCACGGAGATTAAAGGGCAAAATTACTTACCGGGGGGCCTCATAGCCGTACTCGAGGCCGCAGTCCTCTCCCGCCTGGGGGATCTTATCCTTGGCCAGCTTCATGAGCTTCGTCCACATGGCGGACAAGGTGGAGCGGAAGAAGGTGTTGATGGTGTCCATGTCTTCGGGCTTTTGTGCCCACATCGGTTTAGCCCGAAACTGGAGGGGAAGTATACGGCGGTTGAGCATGACATTGATGACGTCGGCCAGCTCGACCTTCCCCGTCGGGGACCACCACAAGACCCTGTCGATCAGGGTCTCCACCTCTTCTGGCTTCCCCCAAGCAACGCCCTTCTCCTTCCAGGTGCTTGAGTTTCTTGGGTGGCCCGGCCAAGAAGGCCGGGACTTTGGTTTGACCTGGGGCAAGAGGTTCAGTGATATAAAACCACTCCCTCTGCCATTCCTTCACCGTTTCGATGAAGGTTCCTTTGAACCAGATGGCCCCCTGGTTCTTGCTGACCATGGCTCCCCCGCACTCCGCAAGATCATGTCCGCTGGATTTCGGTTTGATCCCGAAAAGCTTCAGCCACAGGCCGAAGTGTGGCTCACAGCGGAGGAAAGCCTCACAAACTGTGATGAAAGCGGCAAGGTGGAGAATAGAGTTGGGGGCCATGTGGTGGAAGTCTAACCCGTAGTAGAACATTATCCCACGCACAAAGGGGTGCAGCGGGAACCCCAGGCCTCGGATGAGGTGGGGGACGAAGACTACCCGCTCCCCGGTGTTGGGAGCGGGCACCAGTTGGTCGGCCGATGGAGCGCGGGCAGCGATGGTGGGGGCTAGGTACCCTGCGTCGCGCAGCTCGGCGATAGTCTCCGCTATCACCGTGGAGCCGCCCCAGTGCCCCATGAGGGTGTCGGCCATGGCTGGTTGAGAAGACTGAGCTCGCGAAAAAGGGGGGCATGCTGGTTGGATCTGGGCATTGGAGCTAGACGGTGTTGCAGTAGGGAAGGAATGGGAGCGTGCGTCGTTGCGCTGTTCTCCCTTCGGTTCTTATAGACCTATAAAAGGCCAAGAGTCCCCTGCTGCGCCGATAAATTCGCGGCCGCTATAAAAAATGCCGTTGAAACATATGGGGAGAAACAAAATCTTGATGATATCCCTGAGAAAGCGGGCACGATCTCTGTTTCGAAGGGACGTGCCAGTAAACAACTTGCCTCGAACCGCGATTTGAGGATGAGGCAGTAACTGCTCAACTCATCATAGAGCGAGCCTCTCCGTTAAAGTTGTCAGGCAGGATTGAATTGTTCATACCTGTACGACCAGCCTTCGAGGCTAAGATACATACACCCCTCGGGCAGGGTACCAACTCGGTTGGACCACGGATATCGATGTCCTGTTAAAGAGAATCCGAAATATAAAATGGAACTCGTCTGTCAAGCCAAAGACTCCGGATCCGAAGTGATATCTGTCGACCATCGTCCTCGGCGTAGAAGACCAGTTCGGGGGCTACTGACGGTGTCCTGGATTAGGGGGTGCTAACCGGGCGGACCCTTCTCCTCGGTTGGGCCGATGTACCCCCGTACGTGACCAAGGTGGACTCCGGAGGCTGTACGAGGGAGGCGTGATCAATGTTGTCTCTGCCGAAGACTTGTAGTACACTTCAAGATTTGTCCAGCCGCCTTATTCCTAGATACCGACATTGTAACCCTAGATACCCTCCCTGGCGTGTATATAAGCCATAGGGTTTAGCCCGTAGGGGGGACATCAACGCAACATTGCTTACCTAGCCATAGAAGTTAGACTCACATTACGATCTCGAGGTAGATCAACTCTGTACTCGATACGTCTTCATCAATATAACAGAAGCATGACATAGGGTTTTACCTCCGTCAAGAGGGCCCGAACCTGGGTAAACACCGTCTCCATTGTCTCTGTTACCATCGATCCTTGATCCGCAGCTCGGGACCCCCTACCCCGAGGTCTGCCGGTTTTTACACCGACACATGGACTAACATATTGACCTAGTGCCCAGTGCCAGTTGCTGCTTTCTGCTTGTTTTTGGTTTTCCAGAAAATCTATATCAAATGAAGTCCAAATGCAGCGAAACTTTTTGACGATTTTTTCTGGAACATAAGGGACACTAGAAGCTTTGGGAGGTGGCTAGAAGACCCACAGGGGCCCCACGAGCCACCAGGGCGCGCCACCCCCCAGGCGCGCCCTGGTGCCTCGTGGCCCCCCTGTGGCCCTTCTTCGCGTGATTCCAACGCCAAAAAATCATATATATTCAGAAACCCCCGAAAGTTAACCTAGATGAGTTTTTACGCCGCCGCAAGCCTCTGTACCTCCACGATCTAATCTACAGCCCTTTTCCGCACCCTGCCAGAGGGGGGAAAGCATCACCGGAGGCCATCTTCATCATCCCGGCGGTCTCCATGACGAGGAGGGAGTAGTTCACCCTCGGGGCTGAGGGTTTGTACCAGTAGCTATGTGTTTGATCTCTCTCTCGTGTTCTTGATTTGGCACGATCTTGATGTATCGCGAGCTTTGTTAATATAGTTGGATCATATGGTGTTTCTTCCCTCTCTATCCTTGTTTAGATGAATCGAATCTTTTCCCTTTGAGGTTTCGTTATTGTTGGATTTAATATTTCAGATTTGAGAACACTTGATGTATGTCTTGCATATGAATACCCGTGGTGACAATGGGGTATTATATTGATTCACTTGACATATGTTTTGGCATTCAACTCGCGGATTCCCGCGGTGACATTGGGGTAATCTATGCATAGGGGTTGATGCACGTTTTCATTATCTTTTCTCCGATAGAAACTTTGGGGTGCTCCTTGGAGTTCTTTGTGTGGATTGAATATTATGATTATGAAGTTGTTTGATGCATATCGTATAATCAACTCACGGATACTTGTGGTGACATTGGAGTATCTAGGTGACATTAGAGTTGGTTGATGTGTATCATATGGTGTTATTTTAGTACGAACTCTAGGGCTGTTTGTGACACTTATAGGAATAGCTCAATAGATCGATCAGAAAGGATAACTTTGAGGTGGTTTCGTACCCTACAAACAATTTCTATCTTATGTTCTCCGCTAATAGGAACTTGGGAGTGATTATTTATCGCACGTTGTGGGATGGTTATATGATCCAATTACATTAGCATTGTTGAGAGATTGCGCTAGCGAAAGTATGAACCCTAGGCCTTGTTTTTAAGCATTGCAATACCATTTGTGCTCCGTTTTATCACTTGCTACCTTGCTGTTTTTATATTTTCATATTACAAAAACCTATATCTACTATCCATACTACACTTTTATCACCATCTCTTCGCCAAACTAGTGCACCTATACAATTTAACATTGTATTGGGTGTGTTGGGGACACAAGAGATTTCTTGTATTTGGTTACAGGGTTGTTTGAGAGATACCATCTTCAACCTATGCCTCCCACGGATTGATAAACCTTACGTCATCTACTTGAGGGAAAATTGCTACTATCGTACAAAACTCTGCGCTTAGAGTACCAACACGAGTCTACAATAATAAGTTGTGTAGTAGACATCACACACCAGTCCCGCCAGAAGAGCAACTATGACCGTAAACACTGGGGATCGATCTATCATCCTGGTGAGCAAGCCTATCCGCGTGTCACTCCTATGAAGGGCACACATCGCTTTGGAATCAAGGGCAAGTTAGCTCCTCGCTACATTGGTCCCTTCCGCATTCTCGCCAGATGTGGATGGGTGGCTTATAAATTGGAATTGCCACCGCAGTTTTCTCACATCCATGATGTCTTCCATGTGTCGCAACTTTGTCGTTGCTTCAAGGATCCGCACCGTGCAGTGGATCATGAGATGCTCGAATTGCAAGACGATCTCTCTTATAAGGAGCATCCGACCCGCATCCTAGATCAAGCTGAACGTCGGACCCATCAGAAGGCAACCAAGTTCCTTAAAGTGCAGTGGTAGAATCACACTGAATATGAAGCCACTTGGGAACGTGAAGATCGCCCACGGGAAGAATACCCCGACCTTTTTCCTTCTACCTCCTGAATTCTTGGGATGAGAATTTCTTTTGGAGGAGGAGAATTGTAACACCCCTGTGTAAATGAGCTACAGTGATCCTTCATGATTATGCTAAGTCACTTTGCTTTGCTATGCTTGATCACTATGGATTCATATCTCATTTCAAACTCCATCCCATAAATCAATTCAAATTGCAAGTGAAATTTAAAGTTTCACAAACATGGTTGCAAAATAGTCCATCATTTAGCAAATATTCCATAACAATTATTTGTTAAGGAAAACAACATCACCACAATGCTAAAATGGGCTATAGCAATTAAACTAGTGCCAAGTCAGCATTTTTAAATGCTTTTCCATTTGTGAAAAATCTAAATCAATTCAAACTTCTCCCAAACTTTTTGTGGCAGTGCCAAATATTGCAATACATTTATGTGGCCAAGTTCTGAATTTTGCAAAAGTCATTTGGTGGCTAAATAAATGCAAAATGGATTCTGTAAAAGAAAAATAGAAAACAGAAAAGGGAAAAAGGCAAAACACACTGTGCACTTAAGCCCGCCAGCTACAGGAGCCAGCCCAGCCCACCTCTCTCTCTCCTTCAACCTCCCGCCTCTCTCTCCTGTGCGTGTCAATGCCGCGCGCGCCCGGGCCGGCCAGGTGCACGCGCCGGCCGTCCGCCGACGCGGCCGGCGCCCTGGGTGGATAAGACCTTCCCCGTGGACGCCCTGGCCTCACCAGATCTTTTTCCCCTCTCCCTCTCGCTCTCTCTCTCGATCTGGACACACGCCCGAGCGCTGCCATGGCTGCGCTGCCGTCGTTCGCATAGCCGCCGGCCTCCTCTCGCCTCATCGTCATGCCCACGAGCTCCGCCCGCGTCCGCTACGCCGTCTGCGACAACGAACCCGAGCCGAGAGCCACCGCAACGGCCACTCCGACCTCGTCTTCCTCCTCTGCACCGTCGGACCTCGCCGTCGATTCCGGCGCCGTCGAGCCTTTCCCGATCCCACCTTGCTCATCTGCAGGCTCACTGTGAGCCCCTCTCTCTTTCCCCTCTCTTTCTACTCTCGCGCACGCCCCCTAGCCCTTGCTGCCATGCTCTCCGAAGCTCGGCTCCGCCGCGCTGCTTGCTACTGCCGCCGTCGTCGTTGCCACGCCCCGCTGGGCTCATGAATGTGCTCAGGGAAGCTCCCTAGTGCCGCATGTGCCATCCGTTAGTTCTCCCGAGCCCTGTAGCTGCTAGCCCGATCGCACCCGAACGCCGGCAGCCGCCCCGCTTGTCGCTGCTACTTGTAGTCTGCGTTGGTATTTCCCCGAAGAGGAGAGGATGATGCAGTACAGTAGAGATAAGTATTTCCCTCAGTTAAGAACCAAGGTTATCAATCCAGTAGGAGAACCGAGCAAAATTCCGTTAAGCGCACCTGCACACACAAGAGCAAACACTTGCACCCAACGCAAATAAGAGGGTTGTCAATCCTCTTAGTGGTTATTTGCAAGGATTAAATCTTATTGAGGTAAATAGATAAGCTAAAATACTAATTAAAATAAAAGTAAATAAATTGCAGCAAGGTATTTTTAGGTTTTTTATATGATAAAGATAGACCCGGGGGCCATAGTTTTCACTAGAGGCTTCTCTCTTGAGCACATAAACATACGGTGGGTAAACAAATTACTGTTGGGCAATTGATAGAAAAGCAAATAATTATGATGGATTCATGGCAATGATCATGTATATAGGCATCACGTCCGAGACAAGTAGACCGACTCCTGCCTGCATCTACTACTATTACTCCACTCATCGACCGCTATCCAGCATGCATCTAGAGTATTAAGTTAATAAAAACAGAGTAACGCCTTAAGCAAGATGACATGATGTAGAGAAGCAAATTCAAGCAATATGCATAAACCCCATCTTTTTATCCTTAATGGCAACAATACAAATACGTGTCATGTCCCCTTCTGTCACTGGGATTGAGCACCGCGAGATTGAACCCATCACAAAGCACCTCTCCCATTGCAAGATAAATCAATCTAGTAGGCCAAACCAAATCGATAGATCGGAGAGAAATACAAAGCTATAACAATCATGCATAAAAGAGTTCAGAGAAGACTCAAATATTTATCATGAATAATCTGATCATAAACTCACAATTCATCGGATCCCAACAAACACACCGCAAAAGAAGATTACATCGGATAAAACTCCAAGAACATCGAGGAGAACATTGTATTGAAGATCAAAGAGAGAGAAGAAGCCATCTAGCTACTAGCTATGGACCCGTAGGTCTGTGGTAAACTACTCACACATCATCGAAAGGGCAGCAAGGTTGATGTAGAAGCCCTCCGTGATCGATTCCCCCTCCGGCAGAGTACCAAAAAAGGCCTCCAGATGGGATCACGGAAGAATAGAGGCTTGTGGCGGCGGAAAGGTTTTCTCTTTTGGCTCTCTGGGGGTTTCCCAATATTTGTGAATTTATAGAAGTGGAATTAGGTCAAACGGAGTCACATGGGCCCCACAAGGCAACACGGCGCCCCCCCCCCCCCGGGGGCGCGCCCTGTTGCCTTGTGAAGCCTCCGTGAGGCTTCTGGCCTCCTCCCGAAGCTTCCAAGGTTTCTTTTGTCCAGAAAAAAATCTCCAAAAAGTTTCGTGGCATTTGGACTTCATTTGGTACTGTTTCTCTGAAAAGCCAAAAACAAGCAGAAAACAGCAACTGACACTTGGCACTAGGTTAATAGGTTAGTCCCAAAAAATGATATATAATTGCATATAAAAACATCCAAGATTGATACTATAATAGCATGGAACAATCAAAAATTATAGATACGTTGGAGACGTATCAAGCATCCCTATGCTTAATTCCTGCTCGTCCTTGAGTAGGTAAATGATAAAAACAGAATTTTTGATGTGGAATGCTACGTATCATGTTTCATCATGTAATCTCTCTCTTACGGTATGAATAATAAGATCCAAATGATTCAAAGCAATAGTCTATAATTTGATATAAAGACATCAATACTCAGGCATACTAGCAAACAATCATGTCTTTCAAAATAAAAATGCTAAAGAACGTTATCCCTACAAAATCATATAATCCTGTCATGCTCCATCTTCTTTACACAAAGTATTTATCATGCACTACCCCGATGACAAGCCGAGCAATTGGTTCATACTTTTTAACGCGCTTCAGCTTTTTCAACTCCCACTCAATACATGAACGCAAGCCATGGATATAGCACTATGGGTGGAATAGAGTATGGTGGTAGAGATAAATAGGAGAAGTCAAAAATGGAGAAAGTCTCACATCAACGAGGTTAATCAACGGGCTATGGAGATGCCCATCAATTGATGTCAATGCGAGGAGTAGGGATTGCCATGTAACGGATGCACTAAGAGCTATAAGTGTATGAAAGCTCATCATGAAAACTAAGTGGGTGTGCATCCAACTTGCTTGCTCATGAAGACCTCGAGCATTTGAGGAAGCCCGTCATCAGAATATACAAGCCAAGTTCTATAATAAAAAATTCACACTAGTATATGAAAGTGACAAAATAGGAGACTCTCTATATGAAAAACATAGTGCTACTCTGAAGCACGGGTGTGGAAAAGGATAGTAACATTGCCCCTTCTCTCTTTTCTCTCATTTTTATGGCTCTTTTTCGCCCTCTTTTTTTTCTCTTTCTCTCTCTCTCTCTCTCTCTCTCTTTTTAGAACGATCTCATGGACCTCATACCCACTTTTTCGAGGACTCATTAGTCTCCATCATTATTACCTCACTGGGACAATGCTCTAATAATGATGATCATCACACCTCTATTTACTTACAACTCAACATTACAAGTCGACACTAGAACAAAATGTGACTCTATATGAATGCCTCTGGTAGTGTACCAGGATGTGCAATGATGCTAGCGTAACATGTATAACAATGATGAACGGTGGCTGAGCCACAAATACTATGTCGGCTATATGATCATGCAAAACAATATGACAATGATAATGTATGTCATAAAAACGGAACGGTGGAAGTTGCATGGCAATATATCTCGGAATGGCTATGGAAATGCCATGATAGGTAGGTATGGTGGTTGTTTTGAGGAAGATATAAGGAGGCTTATGTGTGATAGAGCGTATCATATCACGGGGTTTGGATGCACCAGCGAAGTTTGCACCAACTCTCGATGTGAGAAAGGGCAATGCACGGTACCGAAGAGGCTAGCAAATTGCGGAAGGGTGAGAGTGCGTATAATCCATGGACTCACATTAGTCATAAAGAACTCACATACTTATTGCGAAAGTTTATTAGCCCTCGAAGCAAAGTACTACTAGGCATGCCCCGAGAGGGATAGATTGGTAGGACAAGGTCCATCGCTCGTCCCCGACCGCCACTCATAAGGTAGACAATCAATAATAAATCATGCTCCAACTTCTTAGCATAACGACAGATCATACGTGCATGCTTCGGGAATCACAAACCTTAATACAATTATTCTTACTAAACCACAATTATCTACTAATACCTCCCCCATATTACCATCTTAATATCACAAAACTATTGCAAGGAATCAAATTTATCATATTCAGTGATCTACATGAAAGTTTTTATTATATCCCTCTTGAATACCTACCATATCAGGACCAAATTCATAACCCGTGCATATTACCATTGCTATCATGAGACTCTCAAAAAGATATAAGTGAAGCATGAGAGTGCAACTAATTCTTTAAAATATAACCACCGCCGTGCTCTAACAGATATAAGTGAAGCACTAGAGCAACTACTTAGCTCAAAAGATATAAGTGAAGCACATAGAGTATTCTAACAAATCACGAATAATGTGTGTCCCTCTCAAAAAGGTGTGTTCAGCAAAGATGATTGTGACAAACTAAAAAGCAAACAAACTATTTCACAAGACGCTCCATGTAAAACACATATCATGTGATGAATAAAAATATAGCTCCAAGTGAGTTACCGATAGATTGTAGACGAAAGAGGGGATGCTTTCCGGGGCATCCCCAAGCTTAGACGCTTGAGTCTTACTTGAATATTACCTTGGGGTGCCTTGGGCATCGCCAAGCTTAGGCTCTTGCCGCTCCTTATTCCTTTATCCATCGTAGTTTCACCCAAAACTTGAAAACTTCAGCACACAAAACTCAACAGAAACCTCGTGAGATCCGTTAGTATAACAAACAAATCTTTAACTTTAGGTACTGTAGTAAATTGATTCATATTTAATATTGGCATAATGCTACTGTACTCCAACTTCTCCATGACTCATACCCCCCGATACGATCCATAGATTCATCAAAATAAGCAAACTATGCAACAAAAACAGAATCTGTCTAAAACAGAACAGTCTGTAAAGATCTATTTAAAAGCCATAATTATCTAACTCCAAAAATTCTGAAAAATTAGGATAACGTGGGAAATTCATATAAAAATACTGTGTAAAAATTTCAGATTTTTCTGACACTCCAGTACAGAATTAAAATTCCAGCACTGGGCACAAAACTTTCTGTTTTCCAAACAACATCAATTGTACTATCTTCCAAATCATCCCAAAGGCATTACTTGGCACAAACACTAATTAAAACATAAAAACACAATCATAACATAAGATATAATCATGTAAACACACAAAAATATAAGGTAAAAGCAAGAATTTATTTTATTCATTGGGTTGCCTCCCAACAAGCGCTATTGTTTTATGCCCCTAGCTAGGCATAATGCATAGTTTCAAGTGTTGTCATCCTTCAAGTTAATTCCATAAGTGGCCCTCATAATGGATTCATAAGGTGCTTTAATTCTTTTTCTAGGGAAGTGTTCCATCCCTTTCTTTAGTGGAAATTGAAATCTTATATTACCTTCTTTCATATCAATAATAGCACCAATAGTTCGAAGAAAAGGCCTACCAAGTATTATGGGGAAAGAAGGATTGCATTCAATGTCAAGAACAATAAAGTCCATGGGCACATAATTTCTATTTGCAAGAATAAGAACATCATTTATTCTACCCAATGGATTTTTAATAGTGGAATCCGCAAGATGCAAATTAAGGGAACAAGGATCCATGTCGGTGAGACCTAGCACATCACACAAGGACTTTGGTATAGTGGAAATGCTAGCACCAAGATCACAAAGAGCATTACATTCATAATCTTTAATTTTTACTTTAATAGTAGGTTCCCATTCATCTTGTAATTTTCTAGGAATTGATACTTCCAACTCAAGCTTTTCTTCATGTGCTTTCGTCATGGCTTCTACGATATGTTTAGTGAAAGCCTTATTTTGTTCATATGCATTTGGTGAATTAATCATGGATTGCAAAAAGGAAATACACTCAATTAAAGAACAACTATCATAATTAAAGTCCTTGTAATCCAAATTAGTGGGTGCATTACTATTTAAAGTTTTGACCTCTCCAAACCCACTTTTTTCATTTATGATCAAGATTATCACCCTCCAAGCAAGTGGGACTCCTTCTATCTAAAGTTGACTCTTCTCCAGTTCCTTTTTCATCAAGTTTTATGTTACTAAATAATGATTCAATAGGAGTGACACCAATCATTTTAATATCTTCATCATTACTACGATAGAAACCGGGTGGAATCGCTTTTTCTAGAAATTCTCGCTTAGCTCTCAACCTAGCGGTCCTTTCTTTACTTTCATTAATGGAGACATAGATAGATTTAATAGACTCATTTATATCATTCTTGGATGGCAAAATTTTAGTTTTGAGGTTTTCCACATCATGAGCAATTCTATCCATGTTCTTAGCCAATTCATCAACTCTATTCAATTTTTCTTCTATCATAGCATTGAAATTCTTTTGCGAACTAATAAATTCTTTAATATTACTTTCTAGATCAGAGGGCATCCTATTATTATTATTATAGAATTACCATATGGATTGCCATAATTATTAGAGGAATTTCCAGGAAACGGTCTAGGATTGAAATTACCCCTACAAGCATTGTTGTTGAAATTATTTCTAGAGACAAAATTCACACCAATAGCATCATTATTTTGCTCAATAAAAGTAGAAAATGGCACATCATTAGGATCAATATGAGCATTTTTACTAGCAACCAATTTCAATAGAGCATCCATCTTATCACTCAAAGTATTAATTTCTTCAACAGAATTTACCTTCTTACCAGTTGGAGTTCGTTCAGTGTGCCATTGAGAATAATTTGCCATAATATTATCAAGAAGTTTTGTAGCTTCTCCCACTGTAATTTCCATAAAAGTGCCACCTGCGGAAGAGTCTAGCAAATTTCTAGAGACAAAGTTTAGTCCCGCATAATTTTTTGTATGATCATCCATAAATTCTAACCATGAGTTGGGCAATTTCTTATCATTAATTTCATTCTCTCCCAAGATTGTGCAACATGTTCATGCTCAAGTTGCTTAAAATTCATAATTTGATTTTTTTAAAAATAATCTTAGCGGGAGGAAAATACTTGGTAATAAAAGCATCCTTACACTTATCCCAAGAATCAATACTATTTCTAGGCAAGGATGAAAACCAAGTTTTAGCACGATCTCGTAGTGAGAACGGAAATAATTTTAATTTGACAATATCATTATCCACATCTTTCTTCTTTTGCATATCACAAAGTTCAACGAAAGTATTTAGATGGGATGCGGCATCTTCATTAGGACTACCAGAAAATTGTTCTTTCATAATAAGATTATGCAAGGCAGCATTAATGTCACATGACTCCGCACTAGTGGCAGGAGGAGCAATAGGAGTACTAATAAAATCGTTATTATTAGTATTGGAAAAGTCACACAATTTTGTATTTTCTTGAGACATCGCGACAAAGCAAGCAAACTAGCAAACAAGAAAATATATTTTTTTGTGTTTTTGTAAAAAAAAAATTAGAAGTGGGGGAGATGAAAACGAGAGGCAAATGCAAATAAAAGGCAAATAAAGTAAATGCAAGTAAATAAGAATTTGTGCGAAGGTACTTGGTAATTTTGATGATGTCTCCCCGGCAACGGCACCAGAAATTCTTCCTGCTACTTGTAGTCTGCGTTGGTATTTCCCCCAAGAGGAGAGAATGATGCAATACAGTAGAGATAAGTATTTTCCTCAGTTAAGAACCAAGGTTATCAATCCAGTAGGAGAACCAAGCAAAATTCCGTTAAGCGCACCTTCACACACAAGAGCAAACATTTGCACCCAACGCAAATAAGAGGGTTGCCAATCCTCTTAGCGGTTATTTGCAAGGATTAAATCTTATCGAGGTAAATAGATAAACTAAAATACTAAATAAAATAAAAGTAAATAAATTGCAGCAAGGAATTTTTAGGTTTTGTATATGATAAAGATAGACCCGGGGGGCCATAGTTTTCACTAGAGGCTTCTCTCTTGAGCACATAAACATACGGTGGGTAAACAAATTACTGTTGGGCAATTGATAGAAAAGCAAATAATTATGACGGATTCATGGCAATGATCATGTATATAGGCATCACGTCCGAGACAAGTAGACCGACTCCTGCCTGCATCTACTACTATTACTCCACTCATCGACCGCTATCCAGCATGCATCTAGAGTATTAAGTTAATAAAAATAGAGTAACGCCTTAAGCAAGATGACATGATGTAGAGAAGCAAATTCAAGCAATATGCATAAACCCCATCTTTTTATCCTTAATGGCAACAATACAAATACGTGTCATGTCCCCTTCTGTCACTGGGATTGAGCACTGCAAGACTGAACCCATCACAAAGCACCTCTCCCATTGCAAGATAAATCAATCTAGTAGGCCAAACCAAATTGATAGATCGGAGAGAAATACAAAGCTATAACAATCATGAATAAAAGATTTCAGAGAAGACTCAAATATTTCTCATGAATAATCTGATCATAAACTCACAATTCATCGGATCCCAACAAACACACCGCAAAAGAAGATTACATCGGATAGAACTCCAAGAACATCGAGGAGAACATTGTATTGAAGATCAAAGAGAGAGAAGAAGCCATCTAGCTACTAGCTATGGATCTGTAGGTCTGTGGTAAACTACTCACACATCATCGGAAGGGCAGGAAGGTTGATGTAGAAGCCCTCCGTGATCGATTCCCCCTCCGGCAGAGTACCGGAAAAGGCCTCCAGATGGGATCGCGGAAGAACAGAGGCTTGCGACGGCGGAAATTTTTTCTCTTCTGGCTCTCTGGGGGTTTCCCAATATTTGTGAATTTATAGAAGTGGAATTAGGTCAAACGGAGTCACGTGGGCCCCACAAGGCAACACGGCGCCCCCCCGGGGTGCGCCCTGTTGCCTTGTGAAGCCTCCGTGAGGCTTCTGGCCTCCTCCCGAAGCTTCCAAGGTTTC
Source organism: Elymus sibiricus (assembly GCA_039707655.1). Classification (NCBI taxonomy): domain Eukaryota; kingdom Viridiplantae; phylum Streptophyta; class Magnoliopsida; order Poales; family Poaceae; genus Elymus; species Elymus sibiricus. The sequence continues at coordinate 42,422,455 of CM077670.1, forward strand.
TTTTGTCCAGAAAAAAATCTCCAAAAAGTTTCGTGGCATTTGGACTTCATTTGGTACTGTTTCTCTGAAAAGCCAAAAACAAGCAGAAAACAGCAACTCGCACTAGGCACTAGGTTAATAGGTTAGTCCCAAAAAATGATATATAATTGCATATAATTGCATATAAAAAACATCCAAGATTTATACTATAATAGCATGGAACAATCAAAAATTATAGATACGTTGAAGACATATCAGTCGCCGCCGTCGCTGTTGGGCTTCTCCGGTGACGCCACCGCCGCCATTCGACGCGCCGTCGTCTGCCCGATCGAACGCGACCGGTCCCGCGCCAAATGACCGCCCGTAGCCGAATCCCGACGTGATCCCGAGCCATGCCACCGCTGGAGTGCTCATCGGAGCCAGCTCCGGGACGCCGCCGACGTGGCTGGCCCTGGGGCCCACCCCTGGGTCACTGGGAGTGGGCCCCGTGCGACTCAACTGTGCTGACTAGGCAACCCCCAGCCACTGACCAGTGGGTCCCAGTTGACCGATCAACCAGTCAACTGTTGACCGCTGACTCAGCTGACCGGGCCCACCAGTCAGCCTCTGTGTGCACAGCTGGGTACACTGCACCGGGTGCACAGTTAGCCTCTGTGTGCACAACTTAGGACGATTGGCCCATGAACCCTTCACACTTAGGATGTAGACCGGCGAGGACCTCTCTGCGGAGCCTAGGTAGGACTACAACGTGTCGATCAGCTGAGGCCGGGCATGACCAGGAAAAGTGTGTCCGGCCAGAGTTAATCGAGCGTGTTGGGTAAGTTGGTGCATCCCTGCAGGGAAGTTATCTATTCGAATAGCCGGGTCCACAGTAATAGGACGCTCGGAGTGTGTATCCCGATCTACTACAACTAGAACTGGATACATGTGACACTAAACTGATATGATGGCTCAGGGATCGCTTCCTCGCGGGGTAGACGAGGAAGGATCTCTGGGCGTTACTAATGTATATCTGTTACTAAATGTTATGTTATTCTACTCTCTTCTGTTGCTGCAAGACGCTGCAAGATGCTAGTCTTCGATAGGCTAGGCCTTCCCCTCTATTTTGGCGTTTCTACGGTATAGTCCACAGATACAGCCCTTTCCCTTTGATACCGATGCATACTTAGCATAATTCTGATGTAAGTCTTGCGAGTACTTTGGATGAGTACTCACGGTTGCTTTGCTACCTTTTTTTCCCCCTACCCGATTGCTGCGATCAGATGACGGAGTCCCGGAGACAGCTGATCCCGCCGACGACTACTACTACCCCGACGGAGCCTACTACTACGTGGAGACCGACGACCAGGAGTAGTTCGGAGGCTCCCAGGCAGGAGGCCTGCGCCTTTTCGATCTAGATATCGTTGTTTTGCTCAGCCTTCTTAAGGCAAACTTGTTTAGTTATGTCTGTACTCAGATACTGATGCTTTCGCTGACTCTTGTGTAATCGAGCTTATGTATTCGAGTCCTCGAGGTCCCTGACTTGTAATATAAAGCTTGTATTATTTTATTTTGTGTCTAGATTTGTGTTGTGATATCTTCATGTGAGTCTCTGATCTTGATCGTGTGCATTTGCGTGTATGATTAGTGCACGATTGAGTCGGGTGTGTCACACTGGGCCCCATTTAACGCTAGATAAATAGATTGTTGGTTTCAGTTTTGGAAAAGTCCATTTTTTTTCTTTTACCGGTTCCTTTTGTTTCCTTTTTCTTGTCTATTTTTCCAAAGTTCCCTTTCTAATATATGTTTGGAATTTTTAAATGGTCTGAAATTAAAAAAAAATGTTTGGTATTTTCTTTAGGATTCAAAAATCCTTGGTTATAAAGAAAACCACAGATAGAAAAATATAATTTAAAATGTTGGGAACTCTCAAAAAATGTTCAAATGTTTTATATTAAATTTTCCAATTTCAATTTTTTTTACTATTTCAAAATCGCTCGGAAAATTTAAATTTTGCTCGCATTTTCAGAAAACAATTTATTTCATACTAATACAGTTTTTGTATTTTGAGAAATTGGTGGATTTTTTAAAAAAGGTTGCTACAGCGACCTGCTTTTCTTTTAGGCAAGCTTCAGCGACCTGCTTGACACAGTACCGGACGTTGCAGCGCGGTGCTTCTTCAGTACCGATGGCTGCGTCAGCAGCTATATAGTATGCGCTAAATGGGCCGGCCCACTCGCTGCGTCAGGTCCTATTTGACGCAAAACGACAACGCAACCTGATCTCGCGCGGGTTCTTATTACAATGTGGTCCATCTGGTGGGCGAGGAGGAGAGCTATCCACGACAACGTTCAGAGCCCACTGTCCACAGTGTTTCATTAACAGATACTTACAGGACCTGCAGATTATTGCTGAACGTGCTTCTCGCCCGACAGGAGATTCGTCTCCTCGGCAAAGGCCTCGCCGCTGGCTTGCTCCGGAGGGAGATGCGGTAAAACTGAACATGGATGGGGGACTATCCCGCCATGGTGATAAGGGAGCAGCAGCGGCCATTTGCAGGGACAAAGACGGCCGGTTCCTAGGCGCGTCGGTTGTCATCTTTGACGGCTTGGTGGATCCAGCTAGCTTGGAAGCTCACGCATGTAATGAGGCACTTGCTCTTGCAAAAGACTTGCATGTCCGACGCTTGGTGATTGGTTCACACTGTCTTGAAGTCATCACAAACATAAACCAGGGGTGCAGCATCTACGTTTTGAGGATTTTTTTTCCGTTTCGAATCTAGAGAGTCAAATAGTGAAACTCGTAGTTTAGCAAAGGCGGCATCAACTCTCGATGTCGGTCGTCATGTGTGGCTAGGGAGAGTTCCAGACATTATTTGTATCCCAGACATTTTGAGTTTTGATTAAAATCCCTAGTTACACCTAAAAAAATGACGCAAAACGAGTCATGGGAGCCCACACATATATTCATCTCTCCTTCCTGCTTCGGCCGCCGCCTCCGCATCGACCTGCTCGGTTTCCATGGTCATGTATGACCACCAACTCCGGCTGCTCATGATCCCTCCGCCTATCCACCCAGAGGATCCAGAGTCTCCTCCTCCTGAGACCATCCTCCTCGACTCGTTCGGTTACCTCAGCGACCGCACCAACGTCACCACCGCCAATGGCCGCAGGAGCAGGACCAAGAAGAAGGGCAAGCGCATCCTGGTCACCTTCTGGCCGGCCACCCCGCCACGCGTCTCCTGCTTCACCATCCACTGCCCAGATCTGAGGCCCGATGCATACGGCAGCATGCCCAAGCTCCCCTACACGGAGGACGGCTTCGCCCTGCTCCGCATCACCGTCTGCCCCGTGCGCCAGCACATGTACGCCGAGAACATCCGCTACTTCGTCTACCAGGTCGGCACCAAGGACACGTCACCGTCGGTCAAGCTCGTCCACTCTCCCCCCGATTTCACCTTGTGCGACCACGAGGTCGCCTTGCTGTACTACCGCGACCAGGCCATGTTCTTCATCGCCGTGCTCCGCAGGGCCTTCATTAAACGGGAGTACACCGGTGGGCACTTTGATCTCCACCTGTACAGCTCCAAGACAAAGACATGGAGCACCAAGTTGATGCATCTTGATTCGCCGCCGCGGGATTTCGAGTTCCGCTCTCCGAACAAGGGGATCACCATCGGAGGGGAGCTTGGTTCAGTCGGTTGGGGCGACCTCAGGCGGGGCATTCTCATTTGTGACCTTCTCCTCCTTGACGACAACCAGAGCCTTCGCTACGTCCCACTACCTTCTCCGCTGTCGTCCGATCCACTCAGGCGTTATCCGCTGTCTGCTCGGAACATCATTGTCCTCCAAGGGTACATCAAGTATTTCGAGATGCACGACAACGTAAGACAGGGCTCAAACGCTGGAAGCTCCCAGATCTCTCAAGGTTGGATTGCCGCAACAAAAAAGTTAAAAATTTCAAGCATTGGTTTTACTTCTGGCAGCAACTGGGAGGCAGTGCTCTGATGAGGTCCTAGTGGACAGCCCTGTGCATGCCCAAATGCTAGTACCTAATCTGCAGGAGGGTGGCGATGATACCAAGCCAAACCTCAAGAGAATTTGTCTAGGCTATCCTGCTCTTAGCTTGAATGACGGTTACCTCATGCACTCAGGTGATCCCCGTGAGGATAAGGCCTGTGTGATTGCTCTTGATATGAGGAACAAGACAGTAAAATGCGTGGCTAATTTTGCCTCTGGAAAACCCTCGGTCATCGTTTCACCGACCTTGAGAGTGTGATCTCCAAGCATCTCGGCATTTAAATTCCGTGGTTTCTGTTTGAGGAGATGTATAAAAAAGGCTTCATTTCAAAAAAAAGTGTGGGCAAGTGGCCATCACCGACCATGAGGGCAAGAGGCAATCACGGACCCGGCTCAACTGTCGTGTGCGGAGCAGCGCATGAGAGGGCGCACACAAGCGCGATTGAAAACACCACAGAAGGGTGGCCCCGGCCGCATCCGCGGCCCACGTGTCATGGACGTCGAGGAAAACCGTCCGGGTGCGAGGCGGCCTTGGAGATCGGACGGCGTGAAACGCACCAGGCAGCCAACCGTGCGAGGCCCGGGCGCAACAGACGGCAGATGGCACTGTCGCGCCACGAGGCCCCGAGGAGGCGGGTACTTCAACATCATTAATAGGAGTAATGTATATGCTGGTAACCTCGCCATTAGACGAATAGGTTACCACACTGCACTTTAGCCTGCACATAACCAAATAACGAAATGTTGCATATGAGGTGCACATACTTGCAACCAAATGTCGTGCTTGCGTTTGTGCTGTCATGTGGTGTGGGACTTTATGGGCAATCAAACAAAGTGTAGAACATGGTTCAGAGCATGTATGTAGGAGGTCCGAACCTGATGCAGGGAACCAAACCAATTACACCCCAACACAATTTTTTTATAAGAGCAGAGATAAATGGTGTTTCCTATTTGACGTAAAATGCCTCATACAGTTGCCTATTAGCCACCTATTAGCACATGAGCGACCGAGCTGGGCCAACCCATTTACGCTAGATAAATTGAATGCTGGTTCCGATTTTGGAAACCTTCTAGAAGGTCCCTGTTCGGTCCGTGTCCCTTTTTTTTTCTATTTTTTCAAAAAAGTTTCCTTTTTTAAAAAATGTTTGGAATTTTCAGAAAATTCTTTGAAATTAAAAAAAAATTGTGTGTTTTCAAATATTGTTTGTAATTTAAGGAATCCTCATTTCAAAATTTATTCACAGTTAAAAAACAGCATTAAAAAATGCTTTTTCTAAATGATTCCAATATTTTTAGAAAATCGTAACTTCATTTATCGGAAATTTTAAAATTTGTTCGCATTTCCAGTAAATATTTTATTTTATAATAAAATATATTCGTATTTTGAGAAAATTTAGATTTGTTTCAAAAAGGTTGCCACAATGACCTTTTTTTAGGCAGGGCAACAATGAGCTCAGTGCTACAGTACTGAGCGCTACAGTACCGACCGCTACATAGTCCCATCGCAGCTACAGTCGCGGTAAATGGGCCGGCCCAGTCGTTGCCTCCTCTGTGCGTCGGAGCCCCCGAGATGAAATATCGACTAGTAGTGACTAGTGAGTAAGTAGATCAGTGTGTGCCAGCGAGCCCATCCATAGATTCATCTGTCCTCCCTGCCTTGGGTTCCACTCCCGTTCCTCCTTCAGCCGCCACCTCCGCATCGACCTCCTCGGTTGCCATGGGCATGGATGACAACGAATTTCGGCTGCTCACGATCCCTCCGCCTATCCACCCCGAGGATCCGGATTCTCCTCTTCCGGAGACCATCCTCCTCGACTCGTTCGGCTACCTCAGCGACCGCACCAACGCCACCACCGCCAATGGCCGCAGGAGCAGGACCAAGAAGAAGGGCAAGCGCATCCTGGTCACCTTCTGGCCGGCCAGCCCGCCGCGCGTCTCCTGCTTCACCGTCCACTGCCCAGATCTGAAGCCCGACGCGTACGGTAGCATACCCAAGGTCTGCTACACGGAGGACGGTCTCGCCCTGCTCCGCATCACCATCTGCCCCGAGCGCCAGTACACGTACGCCAAGAACATCCGCTACTTCGTCTACCAAGCCGGCACCAAGAACGCGCCGCCGTCGGTCAAGCTCGTCCACTCGCCCCCCGACTTCACCTTCTTCGACCGCGAGGTTGCCCTGCTGCGTTGCGGCGACCAAGACATGTTCTTCATCGCCGTGCTCCGTAGGGTCTTCATTGATCGGGAGTACACCGATGGGCACTTTGATCTGCACCTGTACAACTCCAAGACAAAGAGATGGAACACCAAGTTGATGCATCTTGATTCGCCGCAGGATCTTGAGTTCCACTCTCCGAACAAGGGGATCACCATTGGAGGGGAGCTTGGTTCAGTGGGTTGGGTCGACCTCAGGCGGGGCATTCTCATCTGTGACATTCTCCTTGACAACCAGAGTCTTCGCTACATCCCACTACCTTCGCCACTGTCACCCGATCCACTCAGCTGTTATCCGTTGTCTGTTCGGAACATCATTGTCCTCCAAGGTTACATCAAGTATTTCGAGATGCACAATAATGTCCGGGCTCAGACACTGGAAGCTCCCAGATATTAGAAGGTTGGGTTGCTGCAACAAAAAAGATAAAAATTTCAAGCATTGGTTCTGGTAGCAACTGGGAGGAGGACTGCACTATCAGATGCTCTGATGATGTCCCAGTGGATAGCCCTGTGTATGCCCAAATGCTACCTAATCCGCAGGAGGGTGATGATACCAAGCCAAACCTGAAGAAAATTTGTGTAGGCTATCCTGATCTTAGCTTGCATGACAGTGATGTTGTTTACCTCATGCACCTTGTGCACACACGTGATCCCCATGAGGATAAGTCATGTGTGATTGCTCTTGATATGAGGAACAAGACTGTAAAAGGCATCGCTAATTTTGGCTCTGGAAGACCCATGGGTAATTGTTTTACCTACCTTGAGAGTGGGATCTCCAAGCATCTGGTCATTCTCTCATCGACATGGTAATTTCGTTAAGAGCTTTCATATCCTTGCTTAGCAAAATGAGTTACAAACTGAAGTACCAAAGGTAAACCAGCTTGTACGGGCAGCAGGAGAGTACTTTAGTACTTTTACCGAGTGGATGTAGATTTGTTACATCTATGTTTTTATTATATTGTGCATGTTAATATCACAAAAGAATGTGTTCCATTGTCCATTGCAATTCTGGTTTTCATGATTTATTATTGATTTGATCATGTGCAGCTACCAGCTCGTATTCTCTATATCTATCTGATTTGTTGTTTCAAAATAACTACTGTATTTGTTTCAGGATGGTGAACATTGTGTCTGCATTTATCTCGTCAGCATTTACGTTTCCGTCCATAAACTTAGCACTTACTGCTCCCCTGTTACCACATTTAAATTCTGTGGTTTCTGTTTGATGAGATGTATAAAAAAGGCTTCACTCAACACACAAAAGTAAAGACAGTGTCCAGCTTAACTTCACCGCATTGTTTCCTAACCGTAGTTTCTGCTTGCTTATGGTGTGTTGCACATGAATGATTTCATGAGTGCACCATGTGCTGTATCTTGCACGCCATGTGGTGTAACTAACCCCTATTGAAAATAATTCCGCAGCCATTGTTCAAACGGTGCAAAATGTGCACCAAGGAAATAATCCTATAGTAGGCTTATTTGAGGGGAAAATATTGCACACCATTGGTAGGTTATCTCATACCCAGGATTCAGCTTCCATGCATTGCGTGTTTCGTGCCATACAGTTTCCTGGGCCATTGTCAAAACAATAAGATGCACTATGTGCACGTATGAACCAATGTTTTCCTTTGTTGTGTGCACCTGCTTGGTAGATAATCTTGCTTTTGTGTTACACGTTTATTTCTTTTGTGGGAATTGAAATTATTTCCATCACACAAAATAAGCAAAATAGGTAAGCTTAGCTAACCCAGTTGTTTCTCAGTGGGACAAAATTGGCAATCCCTATGGTTGGCTTATTTTAGGGGAAATATTGCAGTGGATTCCTCTACTTCCTATTAGTTGTCATTCTAGTTTTGTCCAAAGTCAAACCTTTCTTTCTATCTTTAATAACTATCGATTTTTAGAAATGCATATAGCTTAGTGTGAACTCCATTTTTCACCCCCTAGTTTAACAATTGGACCATTTAGCAGAAATTCTTCCCACTTACCCCATTTAGTAAAAGTTGTGTCAGCTTTCACCCCCTTTTAAACTTCACCCATTCTGTAAGGTTGGACCGAGTTATCAGGTCTACATGGCTTGCAATAACAGAAACATATTTTTGCCCTGGCATATTTAATATGTGACTACCTTCTCAGGTCCTCGTCTGCACCGTTGTGCGCAACTGTTGCTGCCACAATGTTCTCGGTAATATAGTGCGAGAGCTAGCCAGACAGAACTAAACGCGAGAGCTAGCCAGAGCATTATAGTGCACTAGTAGTAGGAGTCCACTTAAGTAGAGTATATTGGTCATATTTTTGGTAATTGTTGTTTTTGTTCTAGTACTAGTACGTAGCATAAAATTTCTGTGTGCCATGCATGTACAGGACAAGTGTGCATGCGCTAGCTTCTCTCTCTTCAGGTTTCAGCCAAGCGATCGATAAAGCAATCGACAGTAGGAACAACCAAGATCGTAGTAGGAGCAGCTAGGATCGTTTAAGTCGCGCATGCCCACTTAGACCTGATGAACGAGTCCTACCAAATAGAACTGAATAAAGTTTTAAAGTGATTAAAACTGGCACATGTTTCACTAAATGGGAATGTTAACTGGTGAATGCGTTCAGTACTGTCCCTATATTCGTACCATTCGTCTGATATTAGAGTCCTAGACTAAATAGGGTAAACAGGAGGAATTCCTATTAAATGGGGTAATTGCCGTCACAAATGTTAGACTATGGATAAAAAGTGAAATTCACTCTATAGTTTAACATTATAATATTTATATTTTTAGATTCACCATGAGAATTATGCTCGTTGTTATACTGTACAAATTTATGGGAATTGATGGCCAAAGATAGAAATGTTTGACTTGGGACAAATCTGGAATTTGAAACGGAGGGAGTTGCATGAATGGAAGAGAACTTGCAAGTTCCTGAAACTGGATGTTGTATGACAAGAATACTCAATACAGTAAGAAAGAGAGATAATGTGAAGAGCAGAGCGGTTGTTGGTTCACTGTATGATTTCCAATAGAAAATTCTGTTTTGAAATTTTAATTTAATTGGATGATAGTTTGTTTATGGGTCTTCTGCTTTATTGTCAATGTTTAGATGATTTAACCTCTGCAAGTAGATACTTCATATCATCTAATTGAATTTTTCTACTGTCGTTTACCTCATACAGGCAAATATCGAATGCTGCTGAAACAAGTAGGGATGGCAAGTAAGCAGCTTGTACAGCGGGCTGCTATGATTGGTGTGAGGCTGGAAAAAAAATGAGTTGAAATTGTTCAAAGGCATGGTCAAAGCCCGGGGTACAAAGAAAGCTTAAGAAGTCTTTCCTACCTTATCCCTTTTTTTTGAAACGAGAGAAAAGACTTGCCATTTTCATTGATCAAGAAGAAGTGAGAATTGCCCGGTTAATTGACGGAAAACCGGGCTAAAACCGAAACAACCCAACCCATAAACACATGGGCACCACCGGCCAACCTGGCCACCGACATGGAACAGAATCCACGACGGCACATGCCAACAGATGGCCACACGCACGAACAACTGACAGCTCCGACTTTGACGACGATCATCGCCAGGGAAATATGCAAGAATTGCGCCGACCGTGCCCGCCGCAAACGACCACCGAGCGCCTGTCATCGTCACCACCTGGACCCGCTCCACCGCAGCTCCGACTTCAAAGCAACCAGGCAACCCACGAAAGAGCACCTCGGACACGCCGGGAAGATCCGACTACCGAAGCCCGAGCCGCGACCCAAGCTCCTCTCGACGCCATCATTGTTGCCAAACAGAAATCAGCGCCCCCGAAACGGCCGCCTCAGCAACCACGCGGCGAAGATGCCGCCAACCACCGCGGCGAAGATGCCGCCATCCACCGGTCTCCAGTTGTAGCCGGCTCCGAGACGATGCCCCCAAGGAGGAAGAAGATGTGGAGACACCTTCATCGCCCGATCCCGCGGATCTGAGGATTCCCTCCGGAGCCAAGGCCGCGGGGAGAAGCAGCACACCCCAACGACGCTTCCAAGAAAGAGTGCGGCGCCCGCGGGCGTCGCCGTCGCGGGATCCGGCAGAGGCCGGAGAAGGATTTCTCCCGGAGATGCTCAACCACCGCAAGCCCAAACCAGCCGGCCACCAACCGCCACTAAACCAGCACCGCAGAGCACCGAGGGGAAGCTCCCGCCAGCGCCCGCGCCTGCGCCCGTCCCAGCTGAGGCCGTCCCGCGCAACCCCCCGGCCAGCAGCAGCCGTGCTGCCGGGTCCTGGGCGCGCACCGCCGTCTCCACCGACTGGCCGACCCCGCCAGAGGAAGGAGGAGCCGCACCCGAATCTCGCCGAGCCGCACCACCTCCCGCCGCAGCAAGGACGCCAAAACCGCAGCAGCTCCGTCGCCGCCCTCGCAGCCGACGGGAGCCACCGCCCGCCCGCGGCCGCGCCGCCCAGAGACCGGATCTGGGGCCGCCGCCCCAGCCCCCAAAACCGCCGCCAGGAGTAGCGCGCGGTCGCCCACGCCGCCTTAGGAGCAAGGGCCCACCGCCACCGCGGCCCACGCCGGCGGCAGCGGCGGCGGGGTGGGCACAATCTTGGCCCTCCTCTAGCGGCTAGGGTTGACGCCCCGGTGCCGCCAGGGAGCGGGAGGGGTGATAAGTTCTAGTTTGAAATTCCTACCTTATCCGTGATGGCTATGATTTGTTGCATTACCAATGGACTTGTATTACTAAAAATCTTTTGCATTGTGTCGACTATATTTGTTGGCCGTGTCTTTGGACTATGTTGTATCCTAGCCATGTGAGGGCTATATATATATATATATATAGACTCGCAAAACTAAGCCTAAATCCAATCTTTTTTATCATTAATTTCCTAGTGGTAACTGGATGTACTCCGTTCCTAAATATAAGTCTTTGTAGAGATTTCACTATGGACTACATACAGAGCAAAATGAGTGAATCTACACTCTAAAATGGATCCATATACATCCGTATGTGGTCCATAGTGGAATCTCTACAAAGACTTGTATTTAGGAACGGACGGAGTAGTTGATAAGTAATTTTAGTGAAGCCTTTACGTCCGGCGGTGGGCGCGCGCTGTTCGTCCAGTAGTGAAACATTACTGCTCGGAGCTCTTGGGGCATCTCCAAAGTCGACCCTCGCTTGCATATGTCCGGATCCTGGATTACTGCTCGTATCATGCTCTGGCAGGTCAAGGACGAGCCGGCGTCGCCCAAGCGCAACCGCGGCGTCCAGATCGGACGTTGCGTCAAGGACGAGCCGGCGTCGCCCCTGCACTACCGCGGCGTCCAGATCGGACGTTGGGTCAAGGACGAGCCGGCGTCGTATGACACCGTCAGCGGGCGGAGAACTAACCTACCCAGACCAGTGATCTTGACTGGGCGGCACCGTTTGCTGCCTTCCGGGCCATTTTCTCCCCCTCCAAAGCCTTCCCGCATTTCTTCGCCATTGGCGGAGGCTTCACCATTTTGTCCCCCGCCGGGGCCTCCTTGTAGGCCACGCCGTCAAGCTCCTCACCTCTGGAGTCTCTGGAACCGGCATCACTCGGGATCACCTGAAAGGTGAACGGGTTTGGGCACTCAACGCCCTCCATACCATCGGGGATGATCCCCCACCGATCGCACGCTGGCATCATCCCGAGGATTTCTTCTCGCCTATCTTCGTGATAGAGTGGCCAGATGGTCTCCGGAAGAGCGGCAATGGCCTCGATGTTTAAAAGATCCTTGATGATCAGTACAACATCATCGTCATCAAGCCGGCTCCGGTCATGCACATTGGGTCGCGGAGCCCCACGTAACGCCACAACGGTCGCCCTCGGGCATGCAAGGGGGCGATGTGGTTCCGGATGACACGTCACCAACGTATCTATAATTTATGAAGTATTCATGCCATGTTTACAATAATTTTATATGGTTTTGGTGCACTTTTATATTATTTTTATTGACTAGCATATTAATCTAGTGCCCAGTGCCAGTTCCTGTTTTTTTGTTTCGCAGAAAAACCATACCAAACGAAGTCCAAACGCGATAAAAATTCACGATGATTTTTTATGGAATATATGTGATTTTTGGGAGAAAGAATCAACGCATGGCGGTGCCCGAGGGCCCCACAAGGCAACAAGTCGCGCCTTGATGCCTTGTGGGCACCTCGTAGGTCGGTTGATGCCCTTTTTCGCCGCAAGAAACATAATTTTCGGATAAAAATCCCCTCAAAATTTCAGCCCAATCGGAGTTACGGATCTCCGGGAATATAAGAAACGGTGAAGGACTCCGAAAACAGTAGCGAGAAACAGAAGACAACAGAGAGCTTCAATCTAGGGGAGAGCTCCCTCTCTCCCCGGAGGGCCAAGGAAGGAGAAGAAGTAGGGGGCCCCTCCCCCCGCTCCTCCGGTGGTGCCGGGACGCCGCCGGGGACATCTCCTCCATCACCATCACCACCAACTTCTCCTCCGTTCTCATGGTGATGTGTGAGTAGTTCATCCTCGAGGCTGAGGGTATGTACTAGTAGCTATGTGTTCGATCTCTCTCTCTCTCTCTCTCTCTCTCTCTCTCTCTCTCGTGTTCTTGATTTGGCACGATCTTGATGAATCATGAGCTCCGTTAATATAGTTGGATCATATGAAGTTCTTCCCCCTCTATCTTTGTTGTGATGAATTGAGTACCCTTTGAGGTTTCATTATTATCGGATTGAATATTTGGATTTGAGATCACTTGATGTATGTCTTGCATATGGATACCCATGATGACAATGGGGTATTCTATTGAGTCACTTGATATATGTTTTGGTAATCAACTTGCGCATTTCCGAGGTGACATTGGGGTAATCTAGGCATATAGGTTCATACACGTTTTCATCCTACTTTCTCCGATAGAAACTTTTAGGTAATCTTTGAAGTTCTCTGTGTTGGATTGAATATTATGAATCTGAAATTGTTTGATGCATATCGAATAATTAACTCACGGATACTTGTGGTGACATTGGAGTATCTAGGTGACATTAGAGTTGATTGATGCGTATCATATGGTGTTATTTTAGTACGATCTCTAGGTCTGTTGGTGATACTTAGAGGGATGGCTCAATAGATTGATCGGAAAGATAACTTTGAGGTGGTTTTGCTACCTACAACAATTTTATATTATGTTCTCCTCTATTGATAGGAACTTTGGAGTGATTCTTTGTCGCATGTTGAGGGATTGTTATATGATTCAATTATGTTAGCACTGTCGAGAGATTGCACAAGTGAAAGTATGAACCCTAGGCCTTGTTTCCAAGCATCGAGACACCGTTTTTACTCACTTTTCTTACTTGCTACCTTGCTGTTTTTATTTATTCAAATTATAAAAAGCTATTTCTACTATCCATATTACACATCTATCATCACCTCTTCGCCGAACTAATGCACCTATACAACTGACGATTGTATTGGGTGTGTTGGGGACACAAGAGACTCTTTGTATTTTGATTGCATGGTTGTGTGAGAGAGACCATCTTCATCCTACACTTCCCACGGATTGATAAACCTTAGGTCATTCAGTTGAGGGAAATTTGCCGTTGTCCTACAAAACTCTGCGCTTGGAGGCCCAACCGAGTCTACAAGAATAAAATTGTGTAGTAGATATCAAGTTATTTCTGGCGCCATTGCCGGGGAGGTGAGTGCTTGAAGGTATATCTTTAGATCTTGCAATTGATCTTTTAGTTTATTGTTTTATCACTAGTTTGGTTTTATGAAAGAAAACTACAAAAAATGGAAGTGAAGTTGCATCAAGTTCTTTATCTTTATGATGTCTTTCTTGAAAATGGTGGATCGGGAAATTGTGCCAAAGTGTTACAAGAAGAATTCAATAAAATATTTGGCATAAATGATAAGCATGATTGCAATATTGCTAGTATGAATTCTTTGAACATCCATGATGCTAATGATATGCAAAGCCATAAGCTTGGAGATGCTATGTTTGATGAAAATGATATTTTTAGTCCCCCAAGTTTTGATGAGCAAATTTATTATGATGATAGCATGCCTCCCATTTATGATGATTACAATGATGAAAATGGGTTTGGAAGAGTGTCAACTCTAGGTAACAATGATCCCACTAATTTGGAGGGTGTTGAATCTTACTACAATAATGATAAAAGTGGATTTGGAGAGGTCATGACTTTATTTAATGATGATTCCACTATTTTGGAAGTGGTTTCAATTGATTATGTCAACAAAGTTGCTATCTATGATGATTATTGTGATGACATGTATGCTATAAAGAGTAATGAAAACCATGAAAATTGTCATCATAATTTTAATGTTCAATTGGGTTATGTCAATCAAGTATCATATGATAGTTATTTCATTGAATTTGCTCCCACTATTATTGATGGTAATAAATTTGCTTATATGGAGAGTAATAAAATTTCTATGCTTGTGGATCATGAAAAGAATGCTTTATGTGATAGTTATATTGTTGAATTCATTCATGATGCTACTGAAATTTTTTATGAGAGAAGAATACATGCTTCTAAATATCTCAACAATCTCAAGTTTCCTCTCTATGTGTTGAAAATTTTGAAGTTGCACTTGTTTTGCCTTCATATGCTAGTTAATTCTTGCTCAAATAAATTGTTTGCTTGTAAAATTCTTATGCATAGGAAGTGGGTTAGGCTTAAATGTGCTTGCTATATGTTTCTTGATGCTCCCTTTATGACTCAATTCTTTACTTTTATGTGAGCATCATTAAAATTACCGATGCCTAGCTAAAAGGCTTTAAAGAAAAGCGCTTGTTGGGAGGCAACCCAATATTTATACCTACTATTTTTGTGTGTTCACATGATTAAGCTAGTGTAGTAGTCATGTTTTCTATCTTTTATTTCAATAATGTGCCAAGTAAAGCCTTTGGGATGATTTAAATGATAGTAAAGTTGATTTTGTGCAAAAACAGAAAGTTTTGCACCTAGTGCTGGAATTTACATTTTGTACTGGAACGTCGAAAAATTCTGAAATTTTTACACAGTATTGGGTTACAATTCTTTTTATGTTTTACTAATTTTTAGAGTTAGAGAAGTATGGATAATAATTCGTTGTTTACAGACTGTTCTGTTTTTGACAGATTCTGTTTTTATTGCATAGTTTGCTTGTTTTAGTGTTTCCACAGCTTATATTGAGCAATATAAATTTTGGAAATTATAGAATATAGTAGGAATTATGTGTGAACAATTATGAATCTTGTCTTTACAATACCTGTCGGGCCCGTGGAACCCAGGGTATCCAGGCCCGTCTGCCTTTGGCCCAGGGCACAACGCCTGGCACGGGCCCATCAGGCCGTCTTCATCAAGCTTCTCACCAAGACCCCTCATGAGGCCTTGGCCTCCTGAGGACCCCTCCTCAGGGAGTGGCGAGCAAGACTCGGCATCTCCACCAGCAGCCTCGCGAGGCGACCACCCGAGGCTTCCTCCCGAAGGCGCTCAAGACAAAGGCTGTTCGGTCAGGCAGCGCGGTCCCGTGCCCATCACGTGGGTGACGCTTGCGGCGACGAGCGGCGACAGAGGCCGTGCCAGCAGGCGCGGATGAAGAGGGTTTCCCCTTTTGTGTTAAGAGAGCAAGGCCAGTAGTCCACTTCCCAAAGCAACCCCAAAGGTTGCCCGATCGGCGAAACAAGACCAAGACGGCGGGCGCGCGGGGCGGAGGTCACCACCGAGCCCACCGGCGCGTCATGGATCATGCTTTTGCAGGCGAAGACCGCCTTTAGTCAGGATAGCCTGAGCACCTGTCCCCTTTCAAAACCCGCCAAGTGTGGCAACCCTTCCCGCCTAAGTTTTGAGGGGGAAGAGGACCAAGGCAGGTATAAAGGGACAGTGCTGCTGTCGTGGTAGGGGGATCCAACTCAGTCGACTCCCTCTCCTACCTTGTACGCGAGAACACCCCCTTGCTCACTACAATCAAAACCAAGCAGGAGTAGGGTTTTACACCGCAAGGTGGCCCGAACCTGGGTAAACCGCTGAGTCCACGGTCCGCTCCTCGCTAGCGCGCTCCCGTTGTAGCTTCGCCGTAGCTTAGCCATGGTAGGGGACGAAGAGGTAGGAACAAGCTCACCCCAGTGTTCGAACCTTTGGGTCCTTGGAGCCCCACTTCCGGCATTTGGCGCGCCAGGTAGGGGTGCGCTAATGTTCTCCCGCTCCGCCCTCCGTTCCACCAGCCTCATGGCCGACCCACGTCGCGAGCGCGCCGAGCGCAGGGCTGGCCGCGTGGCTCAGACGGAGCAGGTGGCCCGCGGCAACCGCCGCCGCCCTGTCGAGGCTGCTGCCGCCACCGACCCCGCTGCCCGCGAGCAGCAGGACTCCTCCCTACACCCTTCCGTGCAGGCGAACGGCCACACCGCCACGGCCTCTTCCTCCCTCGCCCCCCGTGGGCCGCCGAACGCGCAGGCCGCGCTACTCATGGCGCGTGAGCTGCTCCGCTACCGTCCAGCTGACGCCGGCTACGACGCCTGGCTTGGTCGCATCACCGAGCTCGTCAACGCCGCCGGGGACGCTCCGGCGCCTTCCCACTCGCTCCGTCCTCCGCCGTCTGGCGCTGGGGACCTGGCGCACGGTGCTCCCCCGCCACCTCCTCTGCGCGACGAACTCGGTGGGCCCCAGCGCAACGCGCGGGCGCGCGAGCCGTCCCGTGGCGCGTCCCCGCCAGCCCGTGACGAGGCCAGCTGCCAGATCATCCGACGTGCGCCCCTCGATGTGCGAGTGCTCCTCGAGCGGCAGCGCCAGCGCCAGGATCAGGCCGTCCAGGAGGTTGCGGCGGTAGGGCGCCAGAACTGTGCCGCCCTCGCCGGTGGCGTTCCCTCGAGCGGTGTGGGCTGCCGCGCCTTCACCCGCGAGCTACGTCGGGTGGTGTGGCCCGCGAAGTTCAATACTGAGCTGCCTCCGCGCTACGACGGCACCCCCAACCCTGCGGAGTTCCTTCAGCTCTACGCGCTGAGCGTCGAGGCGGCGAACGGCGACGACAAGGTCATGGCGAACTGGTTCCCCATGGCCCTCAAGGACGGCCCACGCTCCTGGCTCATGAACCTCCCCGAGGCGTCCATCTCATCATGGGCCGAGCTCTGCAGCCAGTTAGTCGCCAACTTCAAGGGCACACAAGACCGCTCCCTCACCATCAACGACCTGCAGCATGTGCGGCAGTGCCTAGACGAGACCCTCCGCAAGTACATTCAGCGCTTCAGTCAAGTGCGCAACAAGATACCGCGCACCTCCGACGCGGCCGTCATGTCCGCGTTCTCCACCAGCGTCACGGACGTCAAGATGCGCGAGAAGCTCGCCATCAACGACGAGATAGACTCGGTGCTTGTACTGTTTGACCTCGCCGACAAGTGCGCCAAGGCTGAAGAAGGCCGCCTCTTCGTCCACAACGACCCCGACGCGGCGCTTGAGGCCGCCAAGACCAAGAACAAGGACGTCAAGCGTAAGGGCCCTGCCATTCTTGCGGCGGAGCCCGAGCAGAAGCGCGGTCGTGACCATGACGAGCCCAGGAAAGATGGCCGGTCGCCCTGCGCCTACCACAACGTGCGCTCCCACAACACTGAAGACTTCCAGGAGCTCAAGCTGCTCCGCGACGAGCGCCAGGGCCGCCGAGACGACAGCAATGGCCACGGTGCCGGTCACGGAGGTGGCAGCGGCGGCAACCACTGGGACGGCCGCATCGGCAACGGCAACTTCCGCCAGGGCTTGCGCGACCAGCCTCGCGAGGCCGCCTGGCGTGACCAGCCTCGCGAGGTGAACCCTCAGGCCAACGCCTAGACGAAGAAGGTGTCGGTGGACGGCAGCGGCTTCGGCCCGGCCTTCACCATCGGCGCTGGCCTTCCTCCTGCATAGGAAAGTGCGCTCGTCACCTTCCTTCGGGCAAACTCGGATGTTTTCGCCTGGAAAGCATCTGACTTGTCTGGTGTGCCGAGGGAGGTGATCGAGCACCACTTAGCGGTGTGCCCCAATGCATGCCCCGTCAAGCAAAAAGCACGGCGCCAGGCGCCAGACAAGCAAGATTTCATCGTCAAGGAAGTTCAGAAGCTCCAGGAAGCTGGGGTCATCCGCGAGGTGCGCCATCCCGAATGGCTCGCCAACCCAGTCGTCGTCCCCAAGAAAGGCGGCAAGGAACGCATGTGTGTCGACTTCACTAGCCTCAACAAGTTCTGCCCTCAAGATCCATTTCCGCTGCCCCGCATCGACCGGATCATGGACTCCACCGCCGGGTGCGATTTGCTATGCTTCCTAGATGCCTTCTCAGGCTATCACCAGATCAAGATGGCGGCCGAAGACGTGGAGAGGACGGCCTTCATCACCCCCTGCGGCATATATTGCTACATCTGCATGCCCTTCAGCTTGAGGAGCGCGGGTGCCACCTTCCAATGGCTAATGCGCATCACGCTGGGGCCTCAGATGGGGAGGAACACAGAGGCCTACGTCGACGACATCGTGGTCAAGTCTCGCGAGGCTGGATCCCTCATTGCGGACCTCAAGGAAACGTTCGCCAACTTGCACAAGGTCAACCTCAAGCTCAACCCCAAGAAGTGCGTCTTCGGAGTTTCCTCCAGCAAGCTCCTCGTCTTCCTGGTCTCGCACCGTGGCATCGAGGCCAACCCTGAGAAAATCAAGGCCATCGAGAAAATGTGTCTTCTCCGGACCCTCAAGGAAATGCAGCGCTTGGCAGGATGTATGGCCTCCCTGGGGCGCTTCATCTCCAAGTTTGGCGAGCGGGCCCTGCCTTTCTTCAAGCTACTGAAGAGGTCCGGCTCTTTCAAGTGGACTCCTGAGGCAGACGCCGCTTTTGAAGATCTCAAGAGGTACCTCACGAGCCCGCCCATCATGGTCGCGCCGCGCTCCCGTGAGCCCTTGCTCCTGTACTTGGCGGCCACCCCTTAGACAGCCAGCGCGGCGCTGGTGGCGGTGCGAGAGGAGCGCGTCTGTGCTAAGGAGAAACCCTCCGAGCCTCGTGAGCCCGCCGAGCCTCGTGAGCCTCTTGAGCCTCGTGAGCTCCCCGGGCCCGTCGAGCCTCGCGAGATGCCTGGAGAGCAAGCTGCCACCACAACTATGTGCCTCGTCGAACACCCCGTGTACTTCGTCAGCACCGTGCTAAGGGATGCGCGCGAGCGCTACCCCATGCAGCAGAAGCTCCTCCTCGCGCTCCTCGTCGCCTCCAGGAAGCTGCGCCACTACTTTCAGGGTCATCCCATCAAGGTCATCTCTTCCTACCCCTTGGAGCAAGTTCTGCGCAGCCCCAACGCTGTCGGCCGCGTCGCCGAATGGAACATCGACCTGCAAGCCTTCCAGCTGGAGTTCTCCACCACCAGAGTCATCAAAGGCGTGGCTCTGGCCGACTTCGTGGCGGAGTGGACGGACACGTACGAGGGGGAGCCTCGTGAGGCCAAATCCCTCCTGCCAAGGGACGAGGCGCCTGGCGGCTGGACCATGCACTTCGACGGCGCCTTCTCCCGACAGGGCGCGGGGGCTGGAGTCATGCTCACGTCGCCGACAGGAGACAGGCTCTACTACGCCGTACAGCTCTTCTTCAAGCACACCGACAAGGTTTCCAACAACATCGCAGAGTATGAGGGCCTCATCGCTGGTCTCAAGGCCGCGTTTGCTCTGGGCATCAATCATCTGATCATCAAGGGCGATTCGCAACTTCTCGTCAACTTCTCCAACAAAAGCTACAAGCCCAAGGACGAGCACATGGCCGCCTACCTAGACGAGGTACGTAAACTTGAGAAGCGTTTTCTTGGCCTGGAGCTGCAGCACGTCCCCCGCAGCGGCAACAAAGAAGCTACGACATCGCCAAACGAGCATCTCGCCGTGAGCCTCAGAGCCCGGGCGTCTTCGAGGAAAGGCTCCTCAAACCATCAGCCGCACCTCCTGCCGCGAGCACCGCGCTCCTTCATGAGGAACTACCGCCCGCACCATCCACGGGTGCGCCAGACTATGGCCCAGCCTTAGGAGCCCGCCTGCTGTTGGCGCTGGAGCCTCGAGCGGATAGCTGGGCTGCGGAGTTCAAGGCTTACTTGCTTCACGGCACCCTCCCGGAGAAGGACTCAGAAGCAGAGCGCGTGGCCCGGCAGGCCACCGCTTACTGCTTAGAAGATGGTGAGCTGTACCGGAGGTGCCCCAATGGCGTCTCGCTGCGGTGCATCTCTGAAGAACAAGGGCGCGAGTTGCTGGCCGATATCCATGGAGGAGACTGCGGCCACCACTCCTCGTCACGCACCCTCGTCGGCAAGGTGTTCCGCAGCGGCTTCTACTGGCCCACTGCGCTGTGTGACGCCACCGCGTTGGTCCAAGCCTGCGAGGCATGCCAGTTCCACGCCAAGCAGATCCACCAGCCGGTGCAGGGCCTCCAGACGATTCCCCTCTCATGGCCCTTCGCGGTCTGGGGGCTGGACATCCTGGGGCCTTTCCCTCGCGCGACTGGCGGTTACAGCTACCTCTACGTCGCCATCGACAAGTTCACCAAGTGGGCAGAGGTCGAGCCTATGCGCACCATCCCGGCAAGCTCTGCCATCAAGTTCATCAAGGGCTTCGTGAGCCGCTTTGGAGTTCCCAACCGCATCATCACCGACAATGGCTCCCAGTTCACGAGCGGCCTCTTCAGGTCCTACTGCGCCAGCCTCGGCACGCAGATTAGCTACGCCTCGGTGGCGTACCCGTGAAGCAATGGCCAGGCCGAGCGCACGAATGCCGAGGTCCTCAAGGGCCTCGAAACAAGGAGCTTCAAGAAGAAGCTCGAGGCCTGTGGCAAGGGCTGGCTCGATGAGCTGCAGTCCGTGTTGTGGTCCATCTGCACGACGACAAGCAAGCCTACCGGCGAGACCCCTTTCTTCCTCGTCTACGGAGCTGAGGCGGTCCTTCCATTGGAGCTTAAGCATGGCTCCCCGCGAGTCCTTGCCTTCGACGAGACGCATCAGGATGGCTCATGGGAGACCGATCTGCTGCTCCTCGAGGAGGGCCGCCGCCAGGCCGCTCTTCGCGCCGCGAGGTACCAGCAGGCCTTGCGTCGCTACCACAGCCGCAACATCCGCCCTCGCACTCTCGAGGTCGGCGACATCGTCCTGTGCAGGATTCTCTCCAGAGAGGGACTTCACAAACTCTCACCTATGTGGGAAGGCCCTTTCAGGGTTACTCATGTCTCCAAGTCTGGCTCAGCCCGGCTGGAGACGGAGGACGGAGTTCCTGTGCCTAACGCCTGGAACATCCAACACCTCTGCAAGTTCTACCCGTGACCCTCATGCGTACGAACGAAATGGGGCTGTACATGCCCCGGAGCCTCTCATTGCGTTCGCCTGATGGGCCCGCGAGAGCTCCCGCCCACGCCGAAGTGGAAGCCCCATGCTCCGCGCTGGCGAAACGATCGACCCGCGATCATACCCACACCCCTGTGGAAGCCCCATGCTCCACGCTGGCGGAACAATCAACTGAGGGCGCCCCACGGGCTGCACCAACCTCAAGCTGACCCGTGCCGGACACGGCAGCACCCTTTTTTGTCGTTTTGATGTGTAACTGAGGGCGCCCCACGGGTTGCACCAACCTCAAGCTGACCCGTGCCGGACACGGCAGCCGCATCTTGTTTTGGTTATGTAATGGGTTTCTATCTTACTTCAGTAAAGCTTCGGTTTCCTTATATGGTGTTTCATTTTGTCTTTGCCTCACGAGCCTCGCGCGCTCACAACGTCCCTCATGAGTCTCACGCGAACGGGGGCTGGACACGGTGTCTGTGCTCGGGTCAGTCCCAGCAGCGCTGAAAAACCCAAGCAACCGGGCTCTGGCTCGCGAGCCTGCCCCCGTGCACGCCACCCCACCAAGGTTCTTGGTGTCTTGTCTCCTCGCGTAACGCCCATGAGCAAATCGGCGAGCATGTGCTACTCCCCTGTTGTTAAGTATTCTGCGTGCAGTTATCTCAGGAGCGGGTCCCCTGAAGGGCCTCGCGAGGATGTCTCACGAGGTGGCCCCCTCAGGGCCCCAGGAAGCCCCACGGGCCCTGCCTCGGGAGCTAACCCACGACGGCCGTCTCGGCAGGAGATCTCGCGAGCGAAACCCTCACGAGGCGTACCCTACAAGTGATGGCCTACCCGACACCATCCTGCACAGAGCTAAGTCTCCCGCCTCGTGAGCCGCCCTCGCCATCTCTTAAGCTTTCCCCTCCAGCAACCTCACGAGCGCCAGCATTTCTCTTGGCGCAAGCCGCTTGCACGTCAAAGGGGGGCTCACTGAGCATCGCGCCTCAAGAGCCCTCACTAGCTCCCGGTGCCCCTCACCTCCTGGCCTTGTCTAGGCATCGCGACCTGACATACAAGAGACGGTTGTGGCCCGCTCGAGGGCTGGGTCCTGACGATGTAGAGCATCAAGGCAAGCAAAAAGAGCAAAACAGGCCTCAAGAGAAAGCTTCACGAGGGCACGAGCGTTCGGTATAACCAGACACAAAGTACTTGAAATATAAAAGCATTGTCCTCACCCCCACGGGGCCACAATCAACTATGCGCAGGACATGGGGAAGGGCCTAAGAGGACGTGTCACCATCACCGCTGCTGCCATCGTCGTCGTCACTTCCCTCGGCTCCGCCTGAGCTCTCGCTGCCGCTAGGGGCGAATTGCTCGTGCAAAGCGTCCACGTGATCCTCCACCGCCTTCCCAAGGGTGTCGCGGACCTCCTCCGGGACAAGAACTATCACCTTGCCAAAGTCGAAGTTGGGATCGGCGTGGAGAAGATGGCTGAAGATGCGCGTGGCGGCCTGGGTGAGGAGATCGCGGCACTCCTCCTCGACAATTCCGCCCACCTTCTTGGCGCCAACCTCGAGCCGCTCCACGAGCTTGGTGAAGAAGTCGAGGTAGCTGCCGTCGTGAGTCTCGAGGGGGCTGCTGACGTCCTCCTTGCAAATGGAGCCCAAGGCGCGGCAGGCTCGGAGCTCGAGGGCGCGGAACATCTTGGAGCGCTGGAGCTGCCGCCCCCGCGCTCGGGCCGCCTCGTCCCTCGCCTGCTCCACGACCGCGGCGACGCCCCCACCTGCTGCTGGAGGGAGGCCAGCTCGGCCTCGGCGTCGGCCTGGGCCTTTAGCGCGGTCTCCCGTCGTTTTTTAGCTTCGATCAGTATCTCCTTGAGGCCCGCGATCTCGTGCTGGAACTCCTCGCGCCTTGCCTTGAAGCGGTCCTCCTGCCGCTTCAGCTTCTTGCTGTTCTCATTGGCAAGCGCTTCGCAGTTATGCGCGACCCTCCCGTTGGCGTCCTCCTGAATCTTCTTCTCCTTGGCCGCCAGATTGGCGTTGGCCTTGTCTAGGCGCTCGGCGTAGGAGCCTTGGGCAGCGGACACCTCTCGCTCCAGCGTCTCCAGCCGTTCGCGTTCCAGGTCCTACGCGGATGCCGACCACGCGAGCTCCTACTCGCGGATACCAAGGTCCGCCTCATGGGCTGCCAGCCCCTCTTCGAGGGCGGAGATGGCACCTCTCCGCGGCTGGAGCTGCCGCTCCAGCGAGGTGTTATGGTCCTGGAGCTCCTTCCTACGGGCCTCTGCCGCCTCGCGCCGCCTGTCGGCCTCGTCAGCCTCCCTGACAGCGTTCTCGAAGATTTCCTTCGTGTCCTGGGCGGCCTTCTCGCGCCTCTCCCGTGCGGCGTCATCTTGACGGCGGCCCAGCTTGATGGCTACATCAAGCTGGCGCCACCCCTCCGCGAGGTGCCGACACTCCTCGATGATGCGCACCTCCTCCGCCCGAAGGTCCGCTTCTAGCTGATCAAGGGTGGCCCTAGCACCTTGCAGGGCCCCGCGCTTGAGCACGGCGCTGCTGCTCAAGAGCTGCAGGGCCTAGCCGGCATGCGTCTCAATGCCGCCCTCTCGCGAGGGCCCGGCGCCACCCGCCAGGAGCGGAGGGCTCGTAGGGAACCCCTCTTCGTCTTGCCGTGGCGGCGCGCCCCACGGGCTCGGTGCCCCCCCCCCCCCGGCGGGGACCCCGCATGCCGGCGAGTCCCGCGCCCCCCCCCCCGCAGCGATGTCGCCACCCGCGGTACGGGATGGGAGAGCCGGCGTCTTCGCCTCTGCCACCGCGACGTCTGCCCTGGCAGTGGGCGCCCCAGGAACCGCGGAGCCGCCTCCTGACGACGCCTCCTAAGGCTCGACCGCTTGGGACTCCCAAGCCGCGTCCCTCTGTGGCTCAGGAGGGGCCACATGCCCCTTTGCCTTCGCGAGGCCAGCCTCGGTGTCGAGGCCGCTGGCATTCTCCTCGCGGCCCCCGGCCCAACCAACCAGTTGTGTGGCCCCCGCCAGGCCAGGGAACCTCTCCTCCTTCTTCTTCTTCTCGCTCGAGGAGGTCCTGGAAAAAGCAAAGACTCAGGCACACGCGATGCGCCGGGTGCAAGAGAAGGGAAGGCAGACGCTTACTCATCCTTGGCAATCCACCTCCTCTTCTTCAGCGGCCACGGCGGAATGCCGCCGCCGCCACCCTCGCGAGGCCCCTTCTCGCGACTAGCCCCCCTTGCGGGAGAACCATGGGGTCCGCCCTCGCCGCCGCCTCTGGAGCCCCGTAGCTTCACAGCTGCCGCGCAGGGGCTCCCCGCGCTCTCCGCCTAGTCGGGCACGGCAGGCGCGGCCCCAGGCGGGGCGATGTCATCATCATCTCCAAGCCCGCGGACGAGTCGGCGGCGGGTCCGCCGGCCTGGGCTGCCATCGTCCTCCGCAGTGCCCGCCGAGGCCCCGGTATCGCCACGATCACCCGAGCCGAGAACCGCCAAGAAGGGGTTATCCCGGGGCCCTTCGAGGCCCTCTGGAAGCGGCGCCCACTGGTCGAAGCATGGCATTGAGCCAGCCAGCGCCTCTTTGTTCCTGAAGCGGTACAAGGGGAGCCCGTCCTTGGGTGGCTCGTCCGCCTCTTCGCCGGTCAGGGTGTGGAGCACCCCGTTCAGCACCTCCGACAACAAGCTGTCCGCACTCAACCGCATCGGGTCCTCCGGGCTAGTGAAGGCCCACATCGGGCGGGAGTGTCGCTGGAAGGGAGCTATGCGGCGCCGAAGGAACTCCCTTACGACCGTTACCACCGTTACTTTCGCGGCCCTCAGCTCGGCCAACCTCTTCCACACCTGCACCAGCCTCGGGTCGGCGAGCCTCTCATGCCCCTATCCAGAGGTTCTCACCACTGGGGATGTCGGCAGCAGCAGCAGGGGGCTGAACTGGGCCGCGTCCACGTACACCCATTGCCGTCTGAAGCCCTCAACCTCCTTGGTGAGCCTCATGTCGATGCCATCGCCCGTCGTCTCGTCTACGATGCAGAACGAGGCGCACCCGGAGCATTGGTTCGTCGCGGTCAGCCGCAGGCTGAAGAAGTGGTGGAAGAGCGCCACTGAGGGCGTCACGCCCAGGAAGGCCTCGCATAAAAAGGCAAAGGTGGAAAGAAGGAGGACAGAGTTCGGCTCGAGATGCAGCGCATGGACCTGGTAGTGGGAAAGGGTGGCGTTGAAGAAATCAGAGAATGGAGGCAGCAGGCCGGCGAAGAGTAAGGGAAGGAAGAGGACGGCGGAGGTGGCGTCGAGTTCGGTGGTCGGGCGCGAAGCTAGCCAGATCCGAGTGGCCCCCAACTCGTTAGAAGCAACTGCGTTCATCGGAAGCACCTTGCTAAGCCCCTCGGCGTTGATGATCGTGGGCCTACCGAGAGCAGGCTCCGGCACCACCTCCGCGACCACCGTCTCTTCCACCTCTTCCTTCCTACCGGGGGGGCGACATGGCGGCGCGGCAAAGGTCTAGAGCGGCGGAGTTTTGGGAGAAGCAGAAGGAGCTGTGCATGGGAAGGAAGGCGCGGGGAGACGGAATGCGTGAAGGAAGGCAATGATGGTCGCGCGTCGCCCGCGGCAGGCTTTATGTCAGCGCAGGCGGTTACCGAGGCATCGTGGGAGAAGTGGGGGCGTCCCCCGTCACATCGTGCACCACGCGTCGTGCCTGGCCCGCAGGCGGTTAGGGCCCGCGCCGTTTCGCCCCCTAATAGGCGGGAACATGTGCGCCGCGGGCCCGAGGGCTACTGTCGGGCTCGTGGAACCTAGGGTATCCAGGCCCGTCTGCCTTTGGCCCAGGGCACAACGCCTGGCGCGGGCCCATCAGGCCGTCTTCATCAAGCATCTCACCAAGACCCCTCATGAGGCCTTGGCCTCCTGAGGACCCCTCCTCAGGGAGCGGCGAGCAAGACTCGGCATCTCCACCAGCAGCCTCGCGAGGCTCTCTCGCGAGGCGACCTCCCGAGGCTTCCTCCCGAAGGCGCTCAAGACAAAGGATGTTCGGTCAGGCAGCGCGGTCCCGTGCCCATCACGTGGGTGACGCGCACGGCGACAAGCGGCGACAGAGGCCGCGCCAGCAGGCGCGGATGAAGAGGGTTTCCCCTTTTGTGTTAAGGGAGCAAGGCCAGCAGTCCACTTCCCAAAGCAACCCCAAAGGTTGCCCGATCGGCGAAAGAAGACCAAGACGGCAAGCGCGCGGGGCGGAGGTCACCACCGAGCCCACTTGCGCGTCATGGATCATGCTTTTGCAGGCGAAGACCGCCTTTAGTCAGGATAGCCTGAGCGCCTGTCCCCTTTCAAAACCCGCCAAGTGTGGCAACCCATCCCGCCTAAGTTTTGAGGGGGAAGAGGACCAAGGCAGGTATAAAGGGACAGTGCTGCCATCGTGGTAGGGGGATCCAACTCAGTCGACTCCCTCTCCTACCTTGTACGCGAGAACACCCCCTTGCTCACTACAATCAAAACCAAGCAGGAGTAGGGTTTTACACCGCAAGGTGGCCCGAACCCGGGTAAACCGCTGAGTCCACGGTCCACTCCTCGCTAGCGCGCTCCCGCCGTAGCTTCGCCGTAGCTTAGCCGTGGTAGGGGACGAAGAGGTAGGAACAAGCTCACCCCAGTGTTCGAACCTTTGGGTCCCCGGAGCCCCACTTTCGGCAGTACCTAAGTGAATGATTTATTTTTATACTAACCTATCTCACGAGTTCCGTTAAGTTTTGTGTGATTAAAGTTTTCAAGTTTTGGGTGAGATGATGATAGAAGGAGAATAAAGAGTGGCAAGACCCTAGGCTTGGGGATACCCAAGGCACCCCAAGGTAATATTCAAGTAAGACTCAAACATCTAAGCTTGGGGATGCCCCGGAAGGCATCCCCTCTTTCGTCTTCGATCTATCGGTATACCTCACTTGGAACTATATTTTTATTCGTCACATAATATGTGTTCTACTTGGAGTGTCATTTTATTTTATTTGGATTTGCTTGCTGTTAATTAGAATCATGTTTGTATCTTTTATTTCAATAAAATGCCAAGTATAGCCTTTACCATGCTCAGTTTGCAAGTTTGTGAGTTGCTGTTTGAAACAGAAAGTTTTCTGTTATGTCCTGAATATTCCTGAATAGTCAGAACATGATAAAAATCAGAAATTTTTACACAGAAAGAATGCATGATTTGTCTATCACGTGGTAATTTTTCAGAATTTTTGGAGTAAGGGAAGTATGAATTTTTATTCCTCCTTTACAGACTATTCTCTTTAGACAGATTGCAGTTATAGTTGCATTGTTTGCATATGTTTGCTTGTTTAATGTTTCTATTAGGTGATGAGAGTATTAAATATGCAGATAAATTTAGTATGCAATGTTTAATTATAATTTTTGTAATTTTCTACAGTAGAGAATGTTAAGGTTTTGAGTTGATTTATACTAACTTATCTCACGAGTTCTTGTTGAGTTTTGTGTGGATGAAGTTTTTACGACTTAGGAGAAGCCATGATATGAGAGGAATTAAGGTGACACAAGAGCTTAAGCTTGCAGATGCCCAATGCATCCCAAGATAATATTACAAGAAGTCTCAAGAGTCTAAGCTTGGGGATGCCCGGGTAGGCATCACACCTCTCTTCATCAACAGCTATCGGTTAGTGTTGGTTGAGCCTAAGTTTTTATTTGTTCACATGACATGTGCTATTCTTGGAGTGTCCTTTTTATTTTGTTTGCTGCTTGATACAATCCTTGGATCTGAAATTTTGATTTGGAGAAAGTTTTTACCTAGCTACTTAGCTACTCTTTGCTCTTTACTCATATCTTTTGGAGTAGTTTGTCACTCACTCTTGTGCTACACTTATATCCTAAGAGTAAAATGTTGAATGAATTGAGTATCATAAATCTGAAATTATACATGTTCCGTATGCTTAGTAATAGTTTCACATTGGGTTTAGTAAAATCTATTGAAATTTGACAATCACAATATTGGTCATACAAGCAATTCATGAAAGATTAGTATAAGGAAGAGAAATTTCACATACAAATATATTATCTTGGACATCTTTTATGATTGTGAATACCCATTAATTATTTTCAAACTTGATCAAATAAGTTGAAGTTGGACAAGGAAGACAGCGTAATGAGTTATGTTTGGGTATATTTGCATAGAAGTTATATTGTTATGGATCCTCCAACATGTGGTGCTTGTTTATAATCTTTGCTAGCCAAAAAGTTCTGTACTAAGCTGGATTACTGCTTGTGCATCCAAAATCCTCGAGCCAAGTTTCTTTCATGAGTGTCCACCATACCTACCTATATACGGTATTACCCTGCCGCTCCAAGTAAATTTGCATGTGCCATCTCTAAAACCTTCAAATAAACATCTGTTTTCTGTGCCCGTACCGCTGATGGAGCGACGGGGCGATCAATATCTTCCATGCTAAGCGGGTTATTCTCACGATGAGAGTTTATTCATTCATCTTGCATGAGAGAGGCTGTATTTGGGATGCCCGGTACCGTTAAAAAAGAAAAGAAAAATAAAACAAAATAATAAAACAAACTCCTCCTGGACAGTTGATTGTTGGAGGGCACCCGAGGATTCGAATAGCCATGGATTGTGTTTGTATAGTTGTGGGGGAGTAAAAAATTTCCTTTCTACATGGGAACCGCCATTAGTGTGTTTAGCATGGAAGATATTGAAAATTTTGTCATAAAACCGTTGACAGGAAAAGTACACCTCTCAAATGAAATTATCTATGTTTTAAGCAGTGAGCTCTGGCACATTAGCAAATCCATGTTTCCCTCTGCGAAGGGTCTATCTATTTACTTTTCATGTTAAGTCAACTTCTTATTCCAACCTCAATTATTCTCCACTTGGCAAGCATCGTGTGGTGGGGAAAGATTCAGGCACATATATCCAGTCAAATATATTTGATCATGAATTATCATTGTTGACAATTATCTCTATGATAAGTAAGTTGGGAGGCGAAACATTAAGCCCCTATCTTCCTCTGTGTTCGATGGATGTTGTTTGTTCTAAAAATATGCTTTGAGGACTAGCAATCATAGAAGACTATATGATAACTGAGTATATGGAGCTCTTACTTAGACTTTTCCGAAAATGATATGATTTGCAATTGTTTGGTGACTAGGAACATATGTTGTTAAATTTCAAGAGAGTGCATTGTTTAAACCATAACATGTGAATTGATTGCTATTTTATCATGATGAGTTTTATGATAAAGAGTTGTTGTTTATGATACTAGGAAAAGTGATTATAATTATCATTGATCAAACTTATGCACTACTCTAGCATTCACACTTCATAAATTATTTCATTTATCATTTACCTACTCGAGGACGAGCAGGAATTAAGCTTCGGGATGCTGATACGTATCCAACGTATCTATAATTTATGAAGTATTCATGCCATGTTTATAATAATTTTATATGGTTTTGGTGCACTTTTATATTATTTTGATGGACTAACATATTAATCTAGTGCCCAGTGTCAGTTCCTGTTTTTTTGCATGTTTTTTGTTTCACAGAAAATCCATACCAAACAAAGTCCAAACGCGATAAAAATTCATGACAATTTTTTATGGAATATATGTGATTTATGGGAGAAAGAATCAACGCAAGGCGGTGCCCGAGGGCCCCACAAGGCAACATGGCGTGCCTTGATGCCTTGTGGGCACTACTACTTGTGGGCTGCGTTGGGATTTCCCCGTAGAGGAGGGGATGATGCAGTACAGTAGAGATAAGTATTTCCCTCAGTTATGAAACCAAGGTTATCAATCCAGTAGGAGAATCATGCAACAACTCGTTAGCAGTACCTGCACACAAAACAACAAATCCTTGCACCCAACGCGAACAAGGGGTTGTCAATCCCTTGGCGGTTAATTGCAAGATTAAATTGTATGGTGATAGATAGATAGATCAAACAAAAAAAACAAAATAAAATAAATAAAGTAAAATTGCAGCAAGGTATTTTTGGGATTTTTAATATATGATAAAGGTAGACTCGGGGGCCATAGTTTTCACTAGAGGCTTCTCTCTTGAAAATAGCATACGGTGGGTAAACAAATTACTGTTGGGCAATTGATAGAAATGCAAATAATCATGACGATATCCAAGGCAATGATCATGTATATAGGCATCACGTCCGAGACAAGTAGACCGAAACGATTCTGCATCTACTACTATTACTCCACACATCGACCGCTATCCAGCATGCATCTAGAGTATTAAGTTCATAAAGAACGGAGTAACGCCTTAAGCAAGATGACATGATGTAGACAAAGTAAACTCACACATGAATAAACCCCATATTTTTACCCTTAATAGCAATGATACATACATGTCATGTCCCTTTCTGTCACTGGGATTGAGCACCGCCAGATCGAACCCATTACAAAGCACCTCTCCCATTGCAAGATAATTCAATCTAGTTGGCCAAACCAAATCAATAGATCGGAGAGAAATACGAAGCTATCACAATCATGCATAAAAGAGTTCAGAGAAAACTCAAATAATATTCATGGATAATCTGATCATAAACTCACAATTCATCGGATCCCAACAAACACACCGCACAAAGTGATTACATCGGATAGAACTCCAAGAACATCGAGGAGAACATTGTATTGAAGATCAAAAAGAGAGAAGAAGCCATCTAGCTACTAACTATGGACCCGAAGGTCTATGGTAAACTACTCACGCATCATCGGAAGGGCAGCAAGGTTGATGGAGAGCCCCTCCGTGATCGAATCCCCCTCCGGCGGAGTGCCGAAAAAGGCCTCCAGATGGGATCTCTCGAGAACAGGAACTTGCGACGGCGGAAAAAGTATTTCGTGAACTCCTCTATTGGTTTCCCGATTTTAGAGAATTTATAGAGGTGGAATTAGGTCAAACGGAGCAGAGGTGGGCCCACGAGGCACCAGGGCACGCCCTGGTGGCTCGTGGCCACCACCTCTATCTTCTAGCCCTCTCCCGAAGCTTCTAGTGTCTCTTATGTCCAGAAAAAAAATCTCCAAAAAGTTTCGTGGCATCTGGACTTCGTTTGATACTGATATTTTGGAAAACCAAAAAACAGGCAAAAAACAGCAACTTGCACTGGGCACTAAGTTAATAGGTTAGTCCCAAAAAATGATATATAATTGCTTGTAAATGTATAAAAAACATCCAAGATTTATACTATAATAGCATGGAACAATCAAAAATTATAGATACGTTGGAGACGTATCAAGCATCCCCAATGCAAGCTTAATTCCTGCTCGTCCTCGAGTAGGTAAATGATAAAAACAGAAATTTTGATGTGGAATGCTACCTATCATATTCATCATATACTCTTTTCTTTTGTAGTATGGACATTTGGACTTGAATGATTCAAAGCAATAGTCTATAATTTGACATGAAGACATAAATACTAAAGCATACTAACAAGCAAACATGCCTTTCAAAATATCAATGCTAAAGAAAGTTATCCCTAGCCCATTATGCTCAATCATTGATCCATTCATGAAACACACTCAATATTAGCTACACACAATGCACAAGTATGATAATAGTGCTCTCTAGTTGGTGCTTTATAAGAGAAGATGGAGACTCAAAATAAAAATAAAAATTGCATAAAAGTAAATAGATAGGCCCTTCGCAGAGGGAAGCAAAGATTTACAAATGTGCCAGAGCTCATGGCTTAAATTAGAGAGATAAAATTATTTTGAGAGGCATGCTTTACCTGTCAACGAAAAACGACCGAGAATTCCCATTATCTTCCATGCTAGACACATTATAGGCGGTTCCCAAACAGAAAATAAAGTTTGTTTCCTTTCCACCATACTTTCACAATCCATGGCTAGCCGTATCCACGGGTGCCTTCCATACCAACACTTTCCAAGGAATTTATTATTGTCATCATATATTTTTTTCATTTCGGAACTGGGCATCCCTATTACCTGCCACTCTCTCGTGCAATGACAAGTGAATAAACACTCATCGTGAGAATAACACACCTAGCAAGGAAAATATCGGCCACCCCCTGCTGCTTCATGAGTGGTACGGGCACACAAAACGGAAAATTATTTTGAAAATTAGAGTTGGCACATGCAAATTTACTTGGAACGGCATGGAAATACCGCATATAGGTAGGTATGGTGGACTAATTTGGCACAACTTGGGTTTAAGGAGTTCGATGCACAAGCAGTATTCCCGCTTAGTACAAATGAAGGCTAGCAAATAGATTGAGAAGCGACCAACCAAAAAGCAAAAACGGTCATAAACATGCATTGAACATAACTAACACTGAATAATGCACCATAAGTAGGATATAAATTCGTTGCATAACTATTGACTTTATGTGCATGCATAGGGAATTACAAACCTTAACACCAATATTCTTACTAAATCACAATTACTCACTAACATGACTCACATATTATCATCTCCATATCGCAAAACTATTGCAAGGAATCAAACTTATCATATCCAATGATCTATATGAAGTTTTTATTATATCCCTCTTGAATATTCATCACTTTGGGACCAAATTCATATCTTGTGCAAATTACCATTACTATTATCAACTCTCAAAAAGATATAAGTGAAGCATGAGAGTGCAAATATTTCTTCAAAATTTTAATCTTATCAACTCTCAAAATAATATAAGTGAAGCATGAGAGTGCAAATATTTCTTCAAAATTTTAATCTTCTCAACTCTCAAAATAATATAAGTGAAGCATGAAAGTGCAAATATTTCTTCAAAATATAGTCACCGCCGTGCTCAAAAAGATTTAAGTGAAGCACTAGAGCAACTGCCTAGCTCAAAAGATTTAAGTGAAGCACATAGAGTATTCTAACAAATCATGATAAACGTGTGGCTCTCTCAAATAGGTGTGTCCAACAAAGATAATTGTGACAAACTAAAAAGCAAACAAAGCAAAGACTCATATAATACACGATGCTCCAAGTAAAACACATATCATGTGACGAATAAAAATATAGCTCCAAGTAAAATTACCGATGATTGGTAGAAGAAAGAGGGGATGCCTTCCGGGGCATCCCCAAGCTTAGACGCTTGAGTCTTCCTTGCATATTACCTTGGGGTGCCTTGGGCATCCCCAAGCTTAGGATCTTGCCACTCCTTATTCCTTCATCTATCGTGATCTCACCCAAAACTTGAAAACTTCAATCACACAAAACTCAACAAAACCTTCGTGAGATCCGTTAGTATAACAAACAAATCACTACTTTAAGTACTGTTGCAAACCCATTCATATTTTATTTTTGCATTATGCCTACTGTATTCTAACTTCTCCATGGCTTATACCCCCCGATACAATCCATAGTTTCATCAAAACAAGCAAAACAATGCATCAAAAACAGAATCTGTCAAAAACAGAACAGTCTGTAGCAATATATTTAAAAGCCATAATTATGTAACTAAAAAATTCTGAAAAATTAGGAAAACGTGGGAAATTCATATACCAATACTGTGTAACAATTTCAGATTTTTCTGACGCTCCAGTACAGAATTAAAATTCTAGCACTGGGCGCAAAACTTTCTGTTTTCCAAACAGCATCAATTATACTATCTTCCAAATCATCCCAAAGGCATTACTTGGCACAAACACTAATTAAAACATAAAAACACAATCATAACAGTAGCATAATTGTGTAAACACACAAGAACAGAAATAAAAAGCAAAAATTTATTTTATTCATTGGGTTGCCTCTCAACAAGCGCTATTGTTTTATGCCCCTAGCTAGGCATAATGCATAATTTTAAGTATTGTCATCTTTCAAGTTGATTCCATAAGTGGCCTTCATAATGGATTCATAGGGTGCTTTAATTCTTTTCCTAGGGAAATGTTCCATTCCCTTCTTTAGTGGAAACTGAAATTTTATATTCCCTTCTTTCATGTCAATAACGGCACCTATGGTTCGTAAGAACGGTCTACCAAGTATTATGGGGCAAGACGGATTGCAATCAATGTCAAGTACAATAAAATCAACGGGCACATAGTTCCTATTTGCAAGAATAAGAACATCATTAATTCTACCCAAAGGCTTTTTAATAGTAGAATCCGCCAAGTGCAAATTAAGAGAACATTCATCTATATTGGTAAAACCTAGCACATCACATAGAGATTTTGGAATTGTGGAAACGCTAGCACCCAAATCACATAAAGCATTGCACTCATAATTTTTAATTTTAACTTTAGTGGTGGGTTCCCACTCATCATATAATTTTCTAGGAATTGAAATTTCTAGTTCTAGCTTTTCTTCTAACGCTTTCATCATCACCTCTACGATGTGTTTAGTAAAAGCCTTATTTTGTTCATAAGCGTTGGGTGAATTTAGCATGGATTGTAGCAAAGAAATACATTCAATCAAAGAGCAACTATCATAATTAAAATCTTTGTAATCCAAGAGAGTGGGCACATCGCTAGTTAAAGTTTTTACCTCTGCAAACCCACTTTTATTAAAAAAAATATCAAGATTTTCACCCTCCTAATTATGGGGACGCCTTCTAGCTAAAGTTGACTCTTCTTCAGTCCCCTTTTCATCAAGTTTTATATTGCTAAACAAAGAATCAATAGATGAAACACCAATCATTTTAATATCCTCATCATTACTACGATAAAAACCGGGAGGAATCGCTTTTTCTAAAAATTCTCATTTAGCTTTTAGCATAGCGGTTCTTTTCTTACTCTCATCCATGGAGACATATAAATCTTTAATTGGTTCATTAATATCAATTTTGGGTGGCAAAATTTTAGTCTTAAGATTTTCCACATCATGAATAATTCTATCAATGCTCTGTTGAAAACTTTTTGAGCATTAATAAATTCTTTAATATTACTTTCAAGATCAGAGGGCATCCTATTATTATTATTATTATTATTATTATTATTATTATTATTATAATAATTACCATAGGGATTGCCATAATTATTGGAGGAATTTCCAGGAAACGGCCTAGGATTAAAATTACCTCTATAAGCATTAGTATTAAAATTGTTTCGCAAGACAAAATTCACAACTACGGGATCAATATTTTGCTCAATCAAGGTGGATAAAGGCACATCATTAGGATCAATAGGACTATTTTTGCTAGCAACCAATTTCATAAGCGCATCAACTTTATCACTCAAAGTAATAATTTCTTCAACAGAATTCACTTTTTTACTAATAGAGACTCTTTCTGTATGCCATTGTGAATAATTTGCCATAATATTATCAAGCAATTTAGTAGCTTCTCCCAATGTAATCTCCATAAAAGTACCACCCGCGGCGGAATCTAAAAGATTTCTAGAAACAAAATTTAGTCCCGCATAAAAAAATTGTATGATCATCCACAAATTTAAACCATGAGTAGGGCAATTTCTTATCATTAATTTCATCCTTTCCCAAGATTGGGCAACATGTTCATGATCAAGTTGCTTGAAATTCATAATTTTATTTCTAAGGGAAATAATTTTCGCGGGAGGAAAATACTTGGTAATAAAAGCATCTTTACACCTATCCCAAGAATCGATACTATTTCATGGTAAAGATGAAAACCAAATTTTTGCACGATCCTACAATGAGAATGGGAATAATTTCAATTTCACAATATCATTATCCACATCTTTTTTATTTTCCATATCACACAATTCTACGAAAGTGTTAAGATGGGATGCAGCATCTTCATCAGGACTACTAGAAAATTGTTCTTTCATAACAAGATTTAGCAAAGCGGCATTAATATCACAAGTCTCCGCACTAGCGGCGGGAGGAGCAATCGGAGTACTAATAAAATCATTATTATTAGTATTGGAAAAATCACATAATTTTCTATTTTCTTGAGACATCGTGACTACGCAATCAAGATAACAATCAAGCAAAGAAGCAAACAAGAAAAAGGCAAACGGAAAATATTTTTGTATTTTTGTAAAAAAAAAAATAGAAGTAGGGGAGATGAAAACGAGAGGCAAAGACAAATAAAATAAATGCAAGGAGATGAAAGTTTATGCGTAGGTACTTGATAGATGTTGATGATGTCTCCCCGGCAACGGCGCCAAAAATTCTTCCTGCTACTTGTGAGCTGCGTTGGGATTTCCCCGAAGAGGAGGGGATGATGCAGTACATTAGAGATAAGTATTTCCCTCAGTTATGAAACCAAGGTTATCAATCCAGTAGGAGAATCACGCAACAACTCGTTAGCAGTACCTGCACACAAAACAACAAATCCTTGCACCCAACGCGAACAAGGGGTTGTCAATCCCTGGGCGGTTAATTGCAAGATTAAATTGTATGGTGATAGATAGATAGATCAAACAAAAATACAAAATAAAATAAATAAAGTAAAATTGCAGCAAGGTATTTTTGGGATTTTTAATATACGATAAAGGTAGACCCGGGGGCCATAGTTTTCACTAGAGGCTTCTCTCTCGAAAATAGCATACGGTGGGTAAACAAATTACTATTGGGCAATTGATAGAAAAGCAAATAATCATGACGATATCCAAGGCAATGATCATGTATATAGGCATCACGTCCGAGACAAGTAGACAGAAACGATTCTGCATCTACTACTATTACTCCACACATCGACCGCTATCCAGCATGCATTCTAGAGTATTAAGTTCATAAAGAACGGAGTAACGCCTTAAGCAAGATGACATGATGTAGACAAAGTAAACTCACGCATGAATAAACCCCATCTTTTTACCCTTAATAGCAACAATACATACGTGTCATGTCCCTTTCTATCACTGGGATTGAGCACCGCAAGATCGAACCCATTACAAAGCACCTCTCCCATTGCAAGATAAATCAATCTAGTTGGCCAAATCAAATCAATAAATCGGAGAGAAATACAAAGCTATCACAATCATGCATAAAAGAGTTCAGAGAAAACTCAAATAATATTCATGGATAATCTGATCATAAACTCACAATTCATCGGATCCCAACAAACACACCGCACAAAGTGATTACATCGGATAGAACTCCAAGAACATCGAGGAGAACATTGTATTGAAGATCAAAAAGAGAGAAGAAGCCATCTAGATACTAACTATGGACCCGAAGGTCTGTGGTAAACTACTCACGCATCATCAGAAGGGCAGCAAGGTTGATGGAGAGCCCCTTCGTGATCGAATCCCCCTTCGGCGGAGTGCCAGAAAAGGCCTCCAGATGGGATCTCTCGAGAACAGGAACTTGCGGCGGCGGAAAAAGTATTTTGTGGACTCCTCTGTTGGTTTCTCGATTTTAGAGAATTTATAGAGGTGGAATTAGGTCAAATGGAGCAGAGGTGGGTCCACGAGGCACCAGGGCGCGCCACCCCCCCTGGGGCGCGCCCTGGTGGCTCGTGGCCACCTCCTCTGTCTTCTGGCCCTCTCCCGAAGCTTCTAGTGTCTCTTATGTCCAGAAAAAAAATCTCCAAAAAGTTTCGTGGCATTTGGACTTCGTTTGGTACTGATATTCTGGAAAACCAAAAACAGGCAAAAAACAGCAACTGGCACTGGGCACTAAGTTAATAGGTTAGTCCCAAAAAATGATATATAATTGCTTGTAAATGTATATAAAACATCCAAGATTGATACTATAATAGCATGGAACAATCAAAAATTATAGATACGTTGGAGACGTATCAGGCACCTCGTAGGTCGGTTGATGCCCTTCTTTCGCCGCAGGAAATATAATTTCCGGATAAAAATCCCCTCAAAATTTCAGCCCAATTGGAGTTACGGATCTCCGAAAATATAAGAAACGGTGAAGGGCTCCGAAAACAGTAGCGAGAAACACAAAACAACAGAGAGTTCCAATCTAGGGGAGAGCTCCCTCTCTCCCCGGAGGGCCAAGGAAGAAGAATAAGGAGGGGGCCCCTTCCCCCTCTCTTCCGGTGACGTCGGGACGCCGCCGGGGACATCTCCTCCATCACCATCACCACCAACTTCTCCTCCGTTCTCATGGTGATGTGTGAGTAGTTCATCCTCGAGGGTGAGGGTATGTACTAGTAGCTATGTGTTCGATCTCTCTCTCTCTCTCTCTCTCTCTCTCTCTCTCTCTCTCTCTCTTGTGTTCTTGATTTGGCACGATCTTGATGTATCATGAGCTCCGTTAATATAGTTGGATCATATGAAGTTCTTCCCGCTCTATCTTTGTGGTGATGAATCGAGTCCCCTTTGAGGTTTCATTATTATCGGATTGAATATTTGGATTTGAGATCACTTGATGTATGTCTTGCATGTGGATACCCGTGCTGACAATGGGGTATTCTATTGAGTCACTTGATATATGTTTTGGTAATCAACTTGCGGATTCCCGAGGTGACATTGGGGTAATCTAGGCACATAGGTTCATACACATTTTCATCCTACTTTCTCCGATTGAAACTTTTAGGTAATCTTCGAAGTTCTTTGTTTTGCATTGAATATTATGAATCTGAAATTTTTCATGCATATCGAATAATTAACTCATGGATACTTGTGGTGACATTGGAGTATCTAGGTGACATTAGAGTTGATTGCTGCGTATCATATGGTGTTATTTTAGTATGATCTCTGTAACACCCCGATTTTTGGCCCTTTCTTTTTCTTTTGGATTTCTTCGAATTCTTATTTGGAATTTCTTTTTCCGTGGCTATGTGGTCTTGAAACCTGGGAAGATCTTCTCTCCTGCCACTTCCTAGTGGCTTGTCATTCTCAAATCTATCCCAAGGCCATGTCATTTCCATCTTATCCCAACCCCAATATTTATTTATTGGGAATATTCCTTTTTCTATTAAAGGAATAACCCTGTTTGCTCTAGGTTGTGAAGTAACCTATATTTATGTCATTCCAAAAATTCCCACAAATTTCTCATAAATTCTTTGGATCATATCTTCCACAAATATGTTAAAATCCATCCTTTCCTAGTTCAAAAATAATTCAGGAATATTCATTTTCCATTCTGTCCAGAATGGCACTTTGTGAAGGAAGTGCTATTTATATTTTCTTCATTGCCTTAAAAATTTTTGTGCACTCTTACCTATCCAAATAATTGCCCCATGCCAAAATTCAGCTCCATTTGCCTACTAAATCTTCCTCGGCAAATTTTGAAAGTTTCTGTCTAGAGAGAAGCTTTGTGAAGGAAGTACTAGCTAGGATTATCCTAATGAGTTGAAATTTTGGTAGATAATTTATATAATCAAATCATGACTCTCCAACAAATTTCATCTCCATCCAACAATCTATGTGAGCACACCTTCAAATCTTGGTTTCTGGTCATAATTTCAGTTTGTGAAGCAACTATATTTTATATTGCTTAAAAAATTCTGAAATTAATACAGGACCTAAAAATCCCTAAATAATTCGACCATGCCAAAATTAACATCATTTTGCCAAGTTATTTTCTCCACAAAATTCCCCCAATTTTTTGTCCAGTGTGGATCATTGTGAAGGAAGTACCATTTATATTTATCCAAATGGGATGAGATTTTTATGATGCCTTCATATGCCCAAATAATCACCCTCCACCAATTTTAAGCCCTATCCAATCATCCATGTGAGTTCTACTTCATGATCTTGTTTCTGGACCAGTTTTTGTGGTTGTAAAGCAACTATGACAAATATTGGTCCAAATCATTTCAAAATCCACATGATTGTAGTCCTTCCTACCCTAAACCTCTGTGACATCCTGGTTAGCTCTTATCCCATCCCATTTGATCACTATTTCATGACCAAGTTGGCTACAGCAAACTTTCTCTGTTCATTCCCATCAGCCCACAGTGTAGCTCTTCGATCTATCAACTCAGAGAGGCCCTACTCTGGATGGACTACACAGTAGACATCTTGTGGTTGGCCAGAATGCACCGTGTGCGCCTGTGCATGCGGTGACCACGCGGTCTGGCAGGCCAAACGCGTGCTCTGGCCGCCGGGACCGTTCTGCCGCCGCCCAAACGCCGTCCTCGCGACACCGCGGCATGTCCACTGCGTTGCCCTCACTCTCCTGCATCCACGCGTCCCCTCTCGACCCCTCTCCCTCTCCTCTTTCCTGTACGGCAAGCATCGCCGCCCCGGAATGCCCGTGGCCGTCGTCGCTTTGCCCTTGTCATCTTCCTCCCCGTAGCATATCAGCACCGAATGAACCTCCCCTAGACCTCTCTCCCCCTCCGCGCATGCGCACGCGCACGCGGTCGCGTCAGGGGCATCAACTTCGCGCTCCCATCGGCATCCGGCGAGGGCATCTCGCCGCGGCTATATAAGGCCACCCCGAGGCCTCCCGACCGCACAAACCTCTCTCTCTCCCTCCTAGCAAACCCCCTGGCCACTCGACCGAGCTCCAGAGCCTCTCCACCCCGCGCATTACCACCATGGCCGCCGTCGGGTCTCGCTCGAATTGGAGCTGCCCGAGCCTCATTTCTCCTCCAAACCTCGTCATTAACATCCCCTAGCCACGGCGAGCCTCTCAATGTCCTCACTTCGTCGTCGGGACGTCCGTGGACCCGTCTCCAAGTCCGGCCGACGGCCTCCTCCGCGGGCGCCCTAGCCGTCGTCGACCCGTCCCTCCTCGACGTCCGCAACGGGGCTGGGTGGGTGCGGCGCTTCGTCCCGAGGCCGCCGGTGCCCTCACCTCGGCCCGAGATGGCCGGAGGCGCCGGGGCCAGCGCCGGCCGCGCCCGGCAGGGCCTCCTCTGTCACGCCCGCGCGAGGTAGAAGATGAGCTAGCCAGGCGGGCCCCACTGCCTCTCGGGTCCCACCGGTCAGCCTAACAGGGCGTTGACCCAGGCCCGCGTTTCTTTAAGTGGAAACGTATTTTCGGTATTACACTTCCCTCTGAAGAAAGCGTACTCTGAGTGCTCTTCGGCTGAAAATGCGTTTTCAGTATACTGAAAGCGTATTTTGCTGAAACGCACTTTCTGTTTAACCCCGCCGACCAAAACGGTTAAATAGAGGACGTTCACCCGTTAGCAGCAGAAAAGCTCACTTTTTATTTGTTTTTCTGCCTAACGAACGAACGGCCGTATCTCGACAACCGTGACTCCGATTCAGGTGATTCCAAAGCCCACGACCTCAGTTTATTGAGCCCGTTCCGATGGTACCATTTTCATGAGGTTGTCACACTGTGAAAAAGACCATTTTTCCCTTGCCCTTAAAACAGCTCCGCCGATAGGGAAACTTTTTCGGCGATTCTTTCCGCGAGTTCATCGCATCTCTCCCCGGTGACTCCTTCATACCCAGGCAAGCCACGACAGCCACATGCATGATGGCATTGCAATAGCCCTGGTTTTCACTTGAATGTTCGAATAATTATTTATTCATATAATTATTTTGAATGTTACTGATATGCTTGTGAATCCATGTTCATTGCTTATGCCATGTTCATTTTCATCTAATAAGTGGTATGATTAATTGCTAAGGATATTCTTATCATGATTTATTCTTGAAACATTTCAGCTGGTAGTGATAATGACATGCTCATATGAATCATTATGGATTGATATGAAAATACTGGTTATATTCTTGATCATCGTTATGCCATGCTCATTTGCATCCCGTAGACTAAATGAGTTATCCTTGTTGATGTTATTTTGTTAAATGTTTATGTTGCACATCCATGGTTACACTGATATCATGCTCACATGCATTGTTATTTCATTATGTTTTTATGACTCAGCGCATCACCATTCAAGTTGAACCTGACATTAATCGAACTTGAACAAATCTGTTGGCTGAGTCATGGTGCCACCGAATCGAGCTAACCAGTGCAGCCACACTTGCCTTATGGGGGGCCCTGATTCGGTCTATTGTCATGCCTCTCGCCGGTGCCTCCAACTAGGGAAGGTTATGTACACGCGCTACCCTGATCAAGTAGGCGGCCATAAGCCTTGTGCCCGAGTTGTTTGCGTGCGGTTGTCCCCGTTTGGGACCAGTTTGTTTTGTTGGGCCACGATGGTGGCAGCCACGAAGGTGGCGGATGTCACGAGTTGACATCGGGGCTACCCAGGACATAGCCCAAAGGGGAGTTTGTCAGGAGTGGCCGGGAGAGTGTCATGCAATAGATTGGTTTTGTCGGAATATCGTTGGTCCACCCGAATGGCAGTACGAGGCCATGAGTTCCGTGGTGTGGGTACATTGTACTAACCTCTGCAGAGTGTATAATCTATCTATAGCCGCGTCCTCGGTTATGGACACAATTCGTAGTAGGTCACACTGTGGGTCAACAGAAATAATAATATGAATAATAACAACCCCGGTTCGATGAGAAAAGAAGTTGGTTGATCTTTATGTGGTCATGCGATGATCACAGGTAGAGATCAAGCTCCGTGTGGTCATGTGATGATCACGATGGTATAGTTGATACCGAGCTTGGTTGATCCTGAGGTGATCGTGTGATGTTCATGGTGGTAAGTCTGAGACATATGGTGGTTACGAGATGACCTCCGAGCAGAGTAAGTTGGTCCATGAGACCTTAAACGTCGACCCCCCCCTTGCATGCTAGTGCTAGTATCAGCATGTTCATATCATGAAATATATGTACCTGCCATGCTCATGTTGTTCTAGTAGTATCGTGTTCATCATGTTCATTAACCTGTAAATGCCATGTTGTTATTTGCCTTGATTGCTTTGGTTGTTGTGAGCTTGTGAGTACATTCAAAGTACTCACCTGGCATGTCATTCCAGATTGCAGGTGATGCCGTGATTGCTTGTTTGTCGAGGATCCCGAGATTGCGCTCTAGGATGCGTCCCAGCCAGAGTCCCTGCGGAGTGGAGTTCATCACCGTCGTCGTTGTTCCGCTGCTAGAATTTATTCCGCTATGAGATGTTCCGCTGCTAGCATAGAACTACCTTAGAAGGCGAAGTGTCGCCATGCCCCTGTAACCTTTGTAATATCGGACCCTTGTACCCCGTTTATTCGTAATAAAGAGCTGATTTGTTCTATGCCAAGCAGTGCCGTACTCCAGAAGACTTGATCTCTGGGCTGGAATACGGGGTGTTCCGGTCTCTCTGAGCCGGGGTGCCACAGCGATTGGTATCAGAGCAGGTCTGGCTGTAGGATGCCCTAGTCAGCGCGAGCATTAGAAACCGGTAGTTCAGAGTCTAGCTTGCTTGCTGCATTTGGTTGTTGCATTTGGTTGCTGCATAGCATGCATATAGACTTATTATATTATCGCTAACGATCTGATCTTGTGTGTGTAGGTGGCATCGGTTTTGATCCACTACCTGCACCCTCCAGTTGTGCATACTTGCTCCTTGGTGTTTGGTGTCATCTCTGTCCCAGCGGAGTGATGCCGAGGTA
Source organism: Elymus sibiricus (assembly GCA_039707655.1). Classification (NCBI taxonomy): domain Eukaryota; kingdom Viridiplantae; phylum Streptophyta; class Magnoliopsida; order Poales; family Poaceae; genus Elymus; species Elymus sibiricus. The sequence continues at coordinate 42,466,147 of CM077670.1, forward strand.
CCTAGTGGTGTCGATCACTTGCAGGATCGATGCACAGGTATCGCACCAATATATATATTCTCTTCAGCCACCCCTATCGTTTCGGTGGTAGACATGTTTCTGCCCCGGATCTTGCCATCCAACCCGCCGTTTGGCAACCCTCACTGGTCTTTGTTATCAGAAAAGGGCAATGCCAGCAGACCCTTCTTCCCACCACTATCCTACCTTGTCGCCCATTCACTGGACGAGTACGGGTTCCTTCCGTCCACTTGATGATAATGTGGCCATGACATCCGTGTCTCGGTACATGATCACCAAGTCTGTCCTCACCGCTAAGCCAGTCCGGATGCAACCGGTGCTGAGTCAGCGTTTGGTGTAGCTTTGTTTACACCAACCTCTCCAGACGTTGATTCACTTTCGTGCACACCGTCACAGCATATTAGATCGTAGTACCGGAGTTCCCTCGAGAATTGTGTGCTTAAGTAGGCATGCATAGTGAGGTGAATAGCTGTGAAATGTGATATTGATTGTATGTAATCTTAATGCTGTGTGTTTTTGTTTGAGTCGTTTCTTTTGCTTCTTTCTTTGGGCCTTCGGTGTTACCTTATTTCCCCTTATGAAAGTTGCTCATCAACCGACACCGGACACGAAGAATCAGTAAGGATTTCAAATATTTTGAAGCTCAGCTAAACATTATGAAACTCTCAGCCGACTGCATTATATTGAGAATATTCGGTTTGAATACAAATGATATTCTAGAATAACTATCAGCATCAAGACTGACTCAGTGTGCAGCCATCACAATCGTAATAAACCAGCTGGAAGACAATTTGTGTGCAAGACAATAGTACATTTCCAGTCAAAGGAATATCATGGGCATATATATATATATGTATATATGTATGGCATTCAGTCCGCATATCACGGAGAGAAGCTTCTGGAGTAAGCAACCCAGTCTTCCTCCGCACGCTACCAAGGAAGCTTACGACGCAAGGTTTCGCAGTCTTCCTCGGTATGATATGTGGATAGCTTCCAGCATAAGGTACTCTGTCTCCTTCTGTAAGCCACCGCAGAAAACTTCCAGCATAAAGCACTGAATCTTCTTCAGTAAGCAACCAAGGGAAAAGCTTCTGAAGTACGGTACCCAGCCTTCTTCAGCACACTATCCCCGCAAAAGCTTCGAGTGCAAGATAGCCAGCCTTCCTCAGCACGCTACTCTCAGGTAGCTTCCAACACAAGCTATCCAGTCTTCGTCAGTACGGCACTACAAACAGTCATCGGCATTGGTACAAGATATTGCACAGTGAGTTGGCAGCATATGGCAGAATCAGATCCGTAACAGTTGGGTCAGAAACACGAGCTACTCAGGACCCAAGTGTCTGCCTCGGGAATCAAATGCTTAGCTACACATATTGTGAGCATGCTGCCAAGGTCATGCAAGTCATTCGAACAATAATGCAAGCATGGTGAGAATCCAACAAATCCGTGAGTATGTAAAAGGAAGAAAGCAAGTTATACACCTCAGTGTGATGCAATGTCTAACAAGCTGTGAAGTAAGACAATTTGGAACAACAATCTTGATAGTGGATATCAAGGCCAGCTTCCTCTCAACCGACAAAGTGATATCATTAACCTCTGTCACTGACATGTATGATTGACCACAATAGTGAGCTCTATACAAGTAACTGTGAACCTGGTATATGATCCTGATGAACCCTTGCTTACTTTTCCCTGGTAACGGCACCACGCCTGTGTTCTAAGCTGCTTTTGGTCGTCCAGGGTGGATGCCGACTTTATATTTGTCTTTTCAACAACTAGCCGTGTCTGAGCTGCTTTTCGGCCGTCTTGGGCAGCTGTTGAGTTTGTTTTTGTAGCAGTGACTCTATGCTCTGAGCTGTTCTTCGGCCGTCTTAGGGAACTGCTACATTCTTCTTATCAACACTGCCTCATGCTCTGAGCTGCTTTTCAGCCGTCGTGAGTCATGGTTGAGTTATTTCAGTAATGTCCCAGATTTGAGTTGTAAAGACCGTTCTGGTGGCTACTGATTTATTCGCCGGTTATATGCAAAGGTTCGGATGATCATTGTCCTACAGTTGGAGCATAAGAGATGATGGACTTGCCAGTTAAGCGTGGTTGCATGGTCATAAGGATAAGGATAAGGTATGCTCGCTGGAATATCGCACCTGATAGCACCTATGGTCACACGAAGAATTATGGGTATATAAGGCCAAGCTCTTGCAGCAAAAGATCCAGAAAAAGAGAACATTAAGAAGCAAGACCGGCAATCCAGGTATGATAATTGTTGCATGAACAACATGGTATGGATACCCAAGACAGTCTGATTCCATATTGATCACCATGAACACACACCCAAGGGGTCTACTCCATTGTAAGGACCTCATATCAAGGTGACAGTTGAATCGTCGGTACGGATCTGAGACAAAGAAGTCAGCAAGATTTAGAATTACCTACAAGCAGTCAGATCCCGCCAAGAGAACGATTATGATTCTCAGCATTGTTTTGAACCCGGAGGACATGCATCTACTCGAGTAACCCGATGCAAGGAATAAATGTTTTGTGTCCACCGAGGAAATTTGTTCATAACTCCATTGAATACCATTGATGCTGGATCAAAGAGTGTCACGTCAATTAAAAATCACTCCCGGACTTATGGAAAGATGATATATTCCAGTCATGATAATATCAGATAAGCCAGCAGACATAAAAGAGTTGGAGTCAGAGCAAGGATGAACATATGAAGGAAGGCCTGTCAGAATATGGGATACAGTGAAGCAAACCACCCCAGAGCAAGGCAATCAGTCATATGAAATTCAGAGGGAACATAAAGGAAAAGGATACCCAAGTTGGAAACGGTTTCCTTAAGTCAGAATATTCATACTTGTTCCCTAAGCAACCAAATCTTGAGGACGAGATTTATCGTAAGGGGGGTAGGTTTGTAACACCCCAATATTTGGCCCTTTCTTTTTCTTTTGGATTTCTTCGAATTCTTATTTGGAATTTCTTTTTCCGTGGCTATGTGGTCTTGAAACCTGGGAAGATCTTCTCTCCTGCCACTTCCTAGTGGCTTGTCATTCTCAAATCTATCCCAAGGCCATGTCATTTCCATCTTATCCCAACCCCAATATTTATTTATTGGGAATATTCCTTTTTCTATTAAAGGAATAACCCTGTTTGCTCTAGGTTGTGAAGCAACCTATATTTCTGTCATTCCAAAAATTCCCACAAAATTCTCATAAATTCTATGGATCATATCTTCCACAAATATGTTAAAATACATCCTTGCCTAGTTCAAAAATAATTCAGGAATATTCATTTTCCATTCTGTCCAGAATGGCACTTTGTGAAGGAAGTGCTATTTATATTTTCTTAATTGCCTTCAAAAAATTTGGGCACTATTCCCTATCCAAATAATTGCCTCGTGCAAAAATTCAGCTCCATTTTCTTAGTAAATCTTCCTCAACAAATTTCCAAAGTTTCTGTCCAAAGAGAAGCTTTATGAAGGAAGTACTAGCTATGCTTATCCTAATGAGTTGAAATTTTGGTAGATCATTTATATGATCAAATCATGACTCTCCACCAAATTTCATATCCATCCAACAATCTATGTGAGCACACCTTCAAATCTTGGTTTCTGGTCATAATTTCAGTTTGTGAAGCAACTATATTTTATATTAGTTAAACAATTCTGAAATTAATCCAGGACCTAAACATACCTAAATAATTTTACCATGCCAAAATTCACATCATTTTGCCACGTCAGTTTCTCCACCAAATTCCCCCAATTTTCTGTCCAGTGTGGATTGTCGTGAAGGAAGTACCATTTGTATTTATCCAAATGGGATGAAATTTTGAAGGTGCCTTCATATGCCCAAATTATCACCCTCCACAAATTTTCAGCCCTATCCAATCATCCATGTGAGTTCTACTTCATGATCTTGTTTCTGGACCAGTTTTTGTGGTTGTAAAGCAACTATGACAAATATTGGTCCAAATCATTTCAAAATCCACAGGATTGTATTCCTTCCTACCCTAAACCTCTGTGACATCCTGGTTAGCTCTTATCCCATCCCATTTGATCACTATTTCATGACCAAGTTGGCTACAGCAAACTTTCTCTGATCATTCCCATCAGCCCACAGTGTAGTTCTTCGATCTATCAACTCAGAGAGGCCCTACTCTGGATGGACTACACGGTAGACATCTTGTGGTTGGCCAGAATGCACCGCGTGCGCCTATGCACGTGGTGACCACGCGGTCTGGCAGGCCAAACACGTGCTCTGGCCGCCGGGACCCTTCTGCCGCCGCCCAAACGCCGTCCTCGCGACACCGCGGCATGTCCACTGCGTTGCCCTCACTCTCCTGCATCCACGCGTCCCCTTTGGACCCCTCTACCTCTCCTCTTTCCTCTCTGGTGAGCCACGCTGCCCCGGGATGCCCGTGGCCGTCGTCGCTTTGCCCTTGTCTTCTTCCTCCCCGTAGCATATCAGCACAGAATGAACCTCCCCTAGACCTCTCTCCCCCTCCGCGCGTGCGCACGCGCACGCGGTCGCGCCAGGGACATCAACTTCGTGCTCCCGTCGGCATCTGGCGAGGGCATCTCGCCCCGGTTATATAAGGCCACCCCGAGGCCTCCCGACCGCACAAACCTCTCACTCTCCCTCCTAGCAAACCCCCTGGTCACTCGACCGAGCTCCGGAGCCTCTCCACCTCGCGCATTACCACCATGGCTGCCATCGGGTCTCGCTCGAATTGGAGTTGCCCGAGCCTCGTTTCTCCTCCAAACCTCGTCAGCAACCTCCCCTAGCCACGGCGAGCCTCTCCATCTCCTCACTTCGTCGCCGGGACGTCCGTGGACCCGTCTCCAAGTCCGGCCGACGGCCTCCTTCACGGGCGCCCTAGCTGTCGTCGACCCGTCCCTCCTCGGCGTCCGCAACGGGGCTGGGTGGGTGCGGCGCTTCATCCCGAGGCTGCCGGTGCCCTCACCTCGGCCGGAGATGGCCGGAGGCGCCGGGGCCAGCGCCGGCCGCACCCGGCCGGGCCTCCTCTGTCGCGCCTGCGCGAGGTAGAAGATGAGCTGGCCAGGCGGGCCCCACTGCCTCTCGGGTCCCACCGGTCAGCCTAACAGGGCGTTGACCCGGGCCCGCATTTTTTTTAAGTGGAAACGTATTTTTGGTATTACGCTTCCCTCTGAAGAAAGCGTACTCTGAGTGCTCTTCGGCTGAAAATGCGTTTTCAGTATATTGAAAGCGTATTTTGCTGAAACGCGCTTTCTGTTTAACCCCGCCGACCGAAACGGTTAAATAGCGGACGTTCACCCGTTAGCTGCAGAAAAGCTCACTTTTTATTTGTTTTTCTGCCTAACGAACGAACGGCCGTATCTCGACAACCGTGACTCCGATTCAGGTGATTCCAAGCCCACGATCTCAGTTTGTTGAGCCCGTTCCGATGGTACCATTTTCATGAGGTTGTCACACTATGAAAATGACCATTTTGCCCTTGCCCTTAAAACAGCTCCGCCGAGAGGGAAACTTTTCCGGCGATTCTTTCCGCGAGTTCATCGCATCTCTCCCCGGTGACTCCTTCATACCCAGGCAAGCCACGACAGCCACTTGCATGATGGCATTGCAATAGCCCTAGTTTTCACTTGAATGTTCGAATAATTATTTATTCATATAATTATTTTGAATGTTACTGATATGCTTGTGAATCCATGCTCATTGCTTTTGCCATGTTCATTTTCATCTAATAAGTGGTATGATTAATTGCTAAGGATATTCTTATCATGATTGATTCTTGAAATCATTTCAGCTGCTAGTGATAATGACATGCTCATATGAATCATTATGGATTGATATGAAAATACTGGTTATATTCTTGATCATCGTTATGCCATGCTCATTTGCATCCCGTAGACTAAATGAGTTATCCTTGTTGATGTTATTTTGTTAAATGGTTATGTTGCCCATCCATGGTTACACTGATATCATGCTCATATGCATTGTTATCTCATTATGTTTTTATGACTCAGCGCATCACCATTCAAGTTGAACCTGACATTAATCGGACTTGAACAAATCTGTTGGCTGAGTCATGGTGCCACCGAATCGAGCTAACCAGTGCAGCCACACTTGCCTTATGGGGGGCCCTGATTCGGTCTATTGTCATGCCTCTCGCCGGTGCCTCCAACTAGGGAAGGTTATGTGCACGCGCTACCCTGATCAGGTAGGCGGCCATAAGCCTTGTGCCCGAGTTGTTTGCGCGTGGTTGTCCCCGTTTGGGACGAGTTTGTTTTGTTGGGCCACGACGATGGCAGCCACGAAGGTGGCAGATGTCACGAGTTGACATCGGGGCTACCCAGGACATAGCCCAAAGGGGAGTTTGTCGGGAGTGGCCGGGAGAGTGTCATGCAATAGATTGGTTTTGTCGGAATGTCATTGGTCCACCCGAATGGGAGTACGAGGTCATGAGTTCCGTGGTGTGGGTATAGTGTACTAACCTCTGCAGAGTGTATAATCTATCGATAGCCGCATCCTCGGTTATGGACACAGTTCGTAGTAGGTCACACTGTGGGTCAACAGAAATAATAATCTGAATAATAACAACCCCAGTTCGATGAGAAAAGAAGTTGGTTGATCTTTATGTGGTCATGCAATGATCACAGGTAGATTTCAAGCTCCGTGTGGTCATGTGATGATCACGATGGTATAGTTGATACCGAGCTTGGTTGATCCTGAGGTGATCGTGTGATGTTCACGGTGGTAAGTCTGAGACATATGGTGGTTACGAGATGACCTCCGAGCAGAGTAAGTTGGTCCATGAGACCTTAAACGTCGACCCCCCCCCTTGCATGCTAGTGCTAGTATCAGCATGTTCATATCATGAAATATATGTACCTGCCATGCTCATGTTGTTCTAGTAATATTGTGTTCATCATGTTCATTAACCTGTAAATGCCATGCTGTTGTTTGCCTTGATTGCTATGAGCTTGCGAGTACATTCAAAGTACTCACCTGGCGTGTCATGCCAGATTGCAGGTGATGCCGTGATTGCTTGTTTGTCAAGGATCCCGAGGTTACGCTCTAGGATGCGTCCCAGCCAGAGTCCCTGTGGAGTGGAGTTCATCACCGTCGTCGTTGTTCCGCTGCTAGAATTTATTGCGCTATGAGATGTCCCGCTGCTAGCATAGAACTACCTTAGCAGACGAAGTGTCGCCATGCCCCTGTAACCTTTGTAATATCGGACCCTTGTACCCCATTTATTCGTAATAAAGAGCTGATTTGTTCTATGCCAAGCAGTGCCGTATTCCAGAAGACTTGATCTCTGGGCTGGAATACGGGGTGTTCCGGTCTCTCTGAGCCGGGGTGCCACAATCTCTAGGGCTGTTGGTGACACTTATAGGGATGGCTCAATAGATTGGTCGGAAAGATAACTTTGAGGTGGTTTTGCTACCTACAACAATTTCATCTTATGTTCTCCGCTATTGATAGGAACTTTGGTGTGATTCTTTGTTTCACATTGAGGGATTGTTATATGATTCAATTATGCTAGCACTGTTGAGATATTGCACTAGTGAAAGTATGAACCCTAGGCCTTGTTTCCAAGCATTGAGACACCGTTTTTACTCACTTTTCTTACTTGTTAGCTTGTTGTTTTTATTTATTCAGATTATAAAAGGCTATTTCTACCATCCATATTACACATCTATCATCATCTCTTCGCCGAACTAGTGCACCTATACAACTGACAATTGTATCGTGTGTGTTGGGGACAGAAAAGACTCCTTTTATATTGATTGCAGGGTTGTTCGAGAGATACCATCTTCATCCTACACTTCCCACGGATTGATAAACCTTAGGTCATCCACTTGAGGGAAATTTGCTGCTGTCCTACAAAACTCTGCGCTTGGAGGCCCAACAGAGTCTACAAGAATAAAGTTGTGTAGTAGACATCAAGACCACACTGAACGAGCCATCGGATGCGCTCCTTGGTGGCGTCATAGGAAGGGTCCCTTATCGGGACCCTTTTCCAACTGAAGTGTTTCACGGCCGACTCGTCGGGAGTTTGGAAAATCTCGCTCGCCAGCTCAGTGTCAACGAAGAACCACTTCCTTCGCCTTTACCTTGTCGTCAAGATGAAAGGTCACATAACTAGAAATCTGCCCCCTTGGGATCAAGCGAATGCTGAAGAAGTGCCGGAATAACTCCAGCGATGGCATCACCCCGGCGAAGGTTTCGCACAAATGAGGGAAGATGGCCTGGACGAGAATGGCGTTGGGATGGAGATGGAGTACTTGGACCTAGTAATGTTCCAGGATGGCGAGGAAGAAGCCTGAAAAAGGAGGCACCAGCCCGGCGGCGTGGAAGGCGACAAAAATTGGGGCCTTGGTGGCCCCCGTCGCCGCACCTACGGGCTTCATCTGGGTCTCGCCCCACTCGTTCCTCCTCCCGCCGACCAGGTGCCGGATCTAGGCCAGATTCTCATCGTCGGCTAGAAGCGACTGATGCGGTGCCCGGGGAGGCTCCGCGGGCGCCTTCTTCTTCTTCTTCTTGTCCATCCCTTTCTCCGCCGCCGTTGGGGCCTTGCGCAGTGCCATGAAGATAGAGGAAGAAGATGCTTCAACAACCAGAGCTTCTGGATAGAGTATAAGCGGGGGGGGCAGAGCAGCTAGAGTGGAAAAGAAGTCTATGCAGCGGAAGGGCCGAGCCGCTGCAGTCCCCCCTTTTTATAACCAGAGAAGGCAAAGCGGCAAACCCGCGCCGGTTGAGGGCGCGGCGCCCCACTACCCCACTCGTTGAGGTCATGCGATAGGCGGGGCATGGGGATCGAGAAACCAGTTTCCCCGCCTTTTTCAACGGGCATCATTACCACAGTAAATGCAGACCGGGGTGGAGATGTGGGTGCGTTTTCCATCTCCTGGCATCGCACGCCACGTGCCCGGATCCCAGTGACTCTGGGCCGCATCTTGATAAGTCCATTTTGCATCATGTTTTCCTACTGTTATTTATAATGTTTTTGGTCATTATGATGCAATTCTAATGCCTTTCCTCTCTTAATTTGCAAGATTTACATGAAGAGTGAAATCACCGGCAGTTGGAATTCTGGACAAAAAAGGGGCATAACAGAGATATCTATTCTACGGAGCTCCAAATGACCTGAAACTTCATGGAGATTTCTTATTGAATATATAAGGATTTTTGGAAGGAAAAACCACCAGATGGGAGCCACCTGTTGCCCACAAGGTAACAGGGCGCGCCTTGATGCCTTGTGGGGCCCACAAAAGCCCTCCGGTGCCCCCTTCTGCTATATGAGTCCTTTTTCCCTAGAAAAAAAAATAAGAGAAGACTTTCGGGATGAAGCGCCGCCGTCTCGAGGCGGGACCTGGGTAGGAGCACTTTTGCTCTCCGGCGGAGCGATTCCGCCGGGGATACTTCCCTCTGGGAGGGGGAAATCGAAGCCATCGACATCACCAATGATCCCTCCATCGTGGGAGGACCAATCTTCATCAACATCTTCACCAGCACCATCTCATCTCAAACCCAAGTTCATCTCTTGTATTCAATCTTTGTCTCAAAACCTCAGATTGGTACCTGTGGGTTGCTAGTAGTGTTGATTACATCTTGTAGTTGATGCTAGTTGGTTTATTTGGTGGAAGATCATATGTTTAGATCCTTAATCATATTCAATACCCCTCTGACCTTGAACATGAACATGATTTTGTGAGTAGTTACTTTTGTTCTTGAGGACATGGGAGAAGTCTTGTTATAAGTAATCATGTGAAGTTGGTATTCGTTCAATATTTTGATGATGTTTATGTTGTTATTCCTCTAGTGGTGTGATACGTCTCCAACGTATTGTAACATCCCCAGAACTTAACTTTGACATTAAGCTAATTAATTAGCCTGGTCATCATGATCATCCTAAATAAATTGCATTAGAGGGTAAACCAACTTCAAATTCAAATTTAAATTAAAAGTCAAATAATTAAAGTTTTCAAATGTCAAACTAAAATGTTCTAAATATGACAAATAATGCATAGGTAATTATGGTGGAGAAATCATATTTTTAAATGCTCTAAAATAAATAAACAGTAGCTAAAACAATTAATTAAATGCCTTTCATAATTTATAAAATATTAAACTATAGTATTTAAGTGCCAAACTTTTTATGGCAGTGGCATATTTTGTAACACTAATTCTGGAACTACTTTTGTATTTTATTAAAACTAAAATAAATAGAAACTACTAAGTAAAGCAAAAAAATAAAAATAAACAGACCCCCCCCACTGGGCCTTGGCCCAGCTGGCCACCAGGCCGGCCCCTCCCACCTACATATCCCCCAGGGGAACCCGAAAACCCTAACCTAATCCCCACACCCCTACCCGATCCACTTCGCCCCTCTCTCTCCCTCGCGCCCGACGCCGTCTCCGCGTCGCCAACTCCGCCCCACGCCGTCACCCCGTCGCCGCCGACCGCATCCCCGACGGCCTCGTCGAGCCTCGCCGCCCGAACCCCTGCAACGGGGTGAGCCGCCGTCCGCCTCCGCCCTCCTCTGCCGCTGTCGCCGCCGCCTGGCCCCGCCCGCTCAAGCCCGTCGCTCCCGGCCGCCCCGTGCGCCACCCCCCCTCGCGCTGTTGCTGCTCCTGCTGCTGCGCTCACCGCGCGGCGCTGCTGCCGCCGCTAACCGCCGCCGCCCGCCTCGCCTGCCCTGCTCCGCCCGCGCCCCGCTCTGCCTGCTGCCGCCACCACCGTCCGCAGCCGCCCGCGCCCGGCGCTGCTCGCCGGCCCCCACTCGCTGGCCGCCGCCCGCCGCTCTCCCCTGGCCACGCCCTCCCCGGCCGGCGCCGTGCCCGCCGGCGCCCGCCCATGCGCGCTTTTCCCCTCCAGTGGCCGAGCGGACGTGTCCGGCCCTGGACGGGCAAGGCCGCGGACACGTCCGGCTGGCCCACTGCCAGGTGGGGCCCGAAACAAGAAAAAGAAAAGAAAAGAATAGAATTAAAATAATTAATTAATTAATTAGCCTAATTAATCTGTAATTAGTTTAATTAACCCTAATTAGCCTAAACAGACGCTGACAGGCGGGACCCGCATGTCATTTTGACCAGTCAAAGTCAGAGTTGACTGCTGACGTCACGGTGACGTCATGCTGACGTTAGCAAATACTGTTTCGGATAATTCTAATTTAAATAATTAAAGAAAATCCAGAAAATGTTTAAAACTTTGAAAAATCATATAAAATAATCCGTAACTCGGATGAAAATAATTTATATATGAAAAATGATCAGAAAAATATGAAGAATCTGAATAGGTCATCCACATACCTGTCACACCCCTCTAACATGATGAACATGGAACTTTTCCCTCTGTTTCATCTGTCCGATAAATGCCCGGAGCTGGTAAAACACCTCCAGATGTTTCCCGCTTCAACTAACTTGCATAGTACTGCATTAGGGCACCCCTCAAACAGCCTACTGCCATGCCATGCATCTGTGTGCATTGTTTGCTTTATATTTACTGTTTCTTCCCCCCCTCTTCTCTCCGATAGCCCCCGAGACCGACGCTGCCCAGGAGACCGACTACATCCCCGACGATCCCTCCTTTGCTGCAGAGCTTCCAGGCAAGCAACCCCCTTGACGCATGCCTATATCACCTACTCCTTCTCCCTCCTGCTTGCATTAGAAATTGCTGCTGTTCTGTTTTATCCTATTCTGCTGCATAGCCTGTTTTTGTAACTGTTATTGATACCTGCCTGCTATCCGAGATGCTTAGTATAGGTTGGATGAATACCATCTGTGGCCCCCTCTTCCTTGCTCTAGTTGCCCCGCTTAGTTACTAATGCCCCGATCGATGTGATCGACGGGCTGAGACCAACACAGCACCGCACACCCCCTAAGTTGTTCGACTCTACAGAGTTATCCTCAAGTGACGAGGGTGATACCTCTTAACTCACTTCCGATGATGCCTTTGTAGCACAGCTAGTCGGACGTGGATGACCGAGGGTGATTCCTCTTCCTCTACCTCCGATGAGGCTTCTGTCGTGCAACCCCGCAAGTGTAAATACCATTGAGGGTGATTCCTCCTGGTTCTCCTTGACGGATTACATCGAGTAGGAATCCATCGAGGGTGATTCCTCGGATTCCCCCTTGATGTGATGAACACACGGATACCCTACTTTTACTACAGTCCCCGGGTAAAGTCGGGTCGACCCCGAGGGGTACCCGCGAGAGTTGTGTAGTCGGGTTGACCTGGAGGGTACCCGCGAGATAATTACGAGGCGCGGCCGGGCAAGCAGAGACCGCCCTAGAGAGGGATGGGCCTGGCCCTTGTTGCACTTCCTCGAGACGGGGCGACAAGAGTACTGATCGTCACCGCGAGCTCCTAATAATTCGCTAACGGATTTGGGTATTTGATCTGAGTAGGCCGCTGGCCTTATACGCACTACCACCACGTGGGATAATGGTTTAATGGGGCCCTCTATGCCGTATGTATCAGCCGAAAGCTTTGTCAGACGTCCAGTTCAGCATTGTGGCCGGGCCGGATCGGCGCCCCAAAGGTGGTGCCTAGTATCCCCCTGCGGACAACGACCCGGAGTGCAAAGGGCGATGGCCCAAGACCCCTTCGCACTTAGGATGTAGACCGGCGGGGACCTCTCTGTTGAGCTCTAGGTAGGGCTGCGGTGTGTCGATCATCCGAGGCCGGGCATGACCCAGGAAAGTGTGTCCAGCCAGAGTTAATCGAGCGTGTTGGGTAACAGTAGTACACCCCTGCAGGGAAGTTATCTATTCGAATAGCCGTGTCCACGGTAACAGGACGCTCAGTGTTGTATCCCGATCTAATAATATTGGATCTGGATACTTTTAATTAATTGGAAGCTCCGGGATCGCTTTCTCGCAGGGAGTCGAGGAAGGATCTCTAAGCTTTGATTCAACATGCTTGTCATTTTATAATATGCTAATCTGCACTCTTCTTATGCTGCAAGACCGCTGAAGATGCTAGTCTTCGATAGGCTAGGCTTTTCCCCTCTGTTCTGGCATTTCTGCGGTTTAGTCCAAAGATATAGCCCCATTCCTTTGATACCGATGCATACTTACTATAGTTCTGATGTCAGTCTTGCGAGTACTTTGGATGAGTACTCACGGTTGCTTTGCTATTCTTTTCCCCCATACCCGATCGTTGCCACCAGATGATGGATCCCAAGAGTCAGCTGCTACCGCCGACGACTACTACTACACCTCTGGAGGATCCTACTACTACGTGGAGACCGCCGACGACCAGGAGTAGTTTAGGAGGCTCCCAGGCAGGAGGCCTTGCCTCTTTCGATCAGAGCCGTTGTTTGTTTTCGCCTTCTTAAGGCATCTTGTTTAACTTTGTGTCTGTACTCAGATACTGTTGCTTCCGCTGATGCTTGTATGACATCGAGCTTATGTATTCGAGCCCTCGAGGCCCTGGCTTGTAATATAAAGCTTGAATTATTTTATTTTATGTCTAGAGTTGTGTTGTGATATCTTCAAGTGAGTCCCTAGGCTTGATCGTGTGCATTTGCGTGTATGATTAGTGCACGATTAAGTCGGGGGCGTCACACGTATCTATAATTTATGAAGTATTCATGCCATGTTTATAACAATTCTATATGGTTTTGGTATGATTTGATTAGAACTAACCCGGACAGACGCTGTTTTCAGCAGAACTACCGTGGTGTTGTTTTTTGTGCAGAAATAAAAGTTCTCGGAATTGGACGAAACTTTTTGACGATTTTTTTGGACCAAAAAAGACCCCCGAAGCTTCGTGGAAGGACCAGAAGCCTCACGAGGTTCTCACAAGCCGCCACGGTGCGGCAGGGGGGTGGCGTGCCGTGGTGCCTCGTGGGCCCATCTTAGCCCATCTTGATGTGATTCCAATGCTGAAAAATCCTATAAATAGAGAAACCCCCAGAAATAACCCTAGAACTTCGACTACGCAGCCGCAAGCCTCTGTACCAAGGAGATCCCATCTACAACCCTTTTCCGGCACCCTGCCGGAGGGGGGAATCATCACCGGAGGCCATCTTCATCATCTCGGCGGTCTCCATGACGAGGAGGGAGTAGTTCACCCTCGAGGCTAGGGGTATGTACTAGTAGCTATGTGTTTGATCTCTCTCTCTCTCTCTCATGTTCTTGATTTGGCACGATCTTGATGTACCGCGAGCTTTGTTAATATAGTTGGATCATATGGTGTTTCTCCCTCTCTATCTTGTTGTGATGAATTGAGTTTTTACCTTTGAGGTTTCACTATTATCGGATTGAATACTTTTATGGATTTGAGAACACTTGATGCATGTCTTGCATATGAATACCCGTGGTGACAATGGGGTATTATATTGATTCACTTGATGTATGTTTTGGCACTCAACTCGCGGATTCCCGAGGTGACATTGGGGTAATCTATGCATAGGGGTTGATGCACGTTTTCGTCCTACTTTCTCCGGTAGAAATCTTGGGGCACTCTTTGAAGTTCTTTGTGTGGATTGAATATTATGAATCTGAAGTTGTTTGATGCATATCGAATAATCAACTCACGGATACTTATGGTAACATTGGAGTATCTAGGTGACATTAGGGTTGCTTGATGCGTATCATATGGTGTTATTTTAGTACGAACTCTAGGGCCGTTTGTGACACTTATAGGGATGGCTCAATAGATTGATCAGAAAGGATAACTTTGAGGTGGTTTCGTACCCTACAACAATTTTTATCTTATGTTCTCCGCTAATAGGAACTTTGGAGTGATTCTTTGTCGCACGTTGAGGGATTGTTATATGATCCAATTATGTTAGCATTGTTGAGAGATTGCACTAGTGAAAGTATGAACCCTAGGCCTTGTTTCTAAGCATTGCAATACCATTTGTGCTCCATTTTATCACTTGCTACATTGCTGTTTTTTTATTTTCAGATTACAAAAACCTATATCTACTATCCATACTACACTTGTATCACCATCTCTTCGCCGAACTAGTGCACCTATATAATTTACCATTGTATTGAGTGTGTTGGGGACACAAGAGATTTCTTGTATTTGATTGCAGGGTTGTTTGAGAGAGACCATCTTTATCTTACGCCTCCCATGGATTGATAAACCTTTGGTTTATTTTGTTTCTTTTCTGGTTTTCAATTTTTTGGTTTTTTCTTTGTTTCTTTTGTTTTTCGTTCTACATTCTTATATACTTGTTCAACACTTTTCAAATACTTGTTCAACATTTTTCAAATACACGATCAACATTTTTTCATATACTTGTTCAGCATTTTTCAAATACTTATTCAACATTTTTTAAATACTTGTTTGTTCAATATTTTTCAAATACTTGTTCAACATTTTTCATATACTCGTTCAACATTTTTTTAATACTTATTCAACATTTTTCAAATACTTGTTCAACATTTTTCAAATACTTGTTCAACATTTCCGAATGCGGCATTAACATTTTTCAAATACTTGTTCAACATTTTTTTAAATACTTGTGCAACATTTTTCGAATGCTTGATAACATTTTTCAACTACTTGTTCAATTTTTTTCAAATACTTATTCAACATTTTCCAAATGTTTTTTGTAGAGTTTTTTGTAATGTATATATTTAAAATATTTTAAAGTATAAACAAAAGTACATAAATAAAACAAAAAACAAAAACATCAAACGTACAAAAAAAACAGAAAAACGGGTTGTGGCCTCGCTCGCGCATGGGCCGGCCCATATTGCTCGCCCCCTTCAGCGAGTCGGGAGTTACACTCGCTGGAGGCGCGGAACAGGGGCGCCCGGTTTTGCGATCCTTCCAGTAGGTTCCTTCTGGTTTTTACGGGTTTTAGGAACCTCCCAGAAGGTTCAGGCTTTGTTTTTTCTGTATGTTTACCAGTTTTATTCGGATTTTTTCTTTTTCTCTTTCTTCTTTTCTTTATAAATTTTTTTTGAAAATATTCAGAAATTTCAAACCAATTCCGGAAGTTCAATAAATGTTCACTTTTTTCAAAACCATATCCCAGATTTTTCAAAATGTTCATGTTTTCGTATTTTGTTTGGGATTTTAGAAAATACTCCTGTTTTCAAAATTTGTTCACAAATTCAATAAATGTTCGTGTTTCATATTTTGGTTTTAGAAATATGCTCATGATTTTCAAAAAGTTAAAATTTTAAAAGAAATTCAGAATTTGAAACAAAGTTCTTGTTTTCAAAATTTGTTCACAAATCCAAATAAAACCACGTTTTATAAAGTGTTCGACATATTAAAATATGTGCACATTTTAAATGTTGTAGGTTTAAAAAATAACTTGCTACAGAAAATCGCTACAAGAACACGGACCTACAATAATTTACTATGGTTCGTGGGAGATACTGTAACCGGGGATCATCGACGCTCGAAACCTCCTCAACTGGCACTACAGCGTGCATGGGCGGGCCATCAAGACACCTCCTGTGTGCGGCACCCACCTATTGGGCGCAAAAAGCGTGAAATAGGAGTGTACTCCGACGGAGTATTCAACCAATCCATTCCTAACACCATGTCATATGCAACCAGTGTCAATTTTTTAGTTTAGCTTCAAATTCCACTCCTTGCTCCCAGCATTTCAAGTAGTCAAGTAGTTTTGGGCCTAAGCACCGGGCTAAAGGCCAGGCTAGGTCCGCCCTAGGGTCAAACAATGTGGTCCCTTTTTTAAAAAAAGTCCAAAGGCAATATATTTACTAGCACAAACCCTTACAAAAACACCCTTACATAAATTGAAAATTGCATCCAAATCCTTGAGGGTACCCATGTCCTCTTCCTCCTACATCAATCGGCGCCACACCATGAGCAAAACTCATTGTTGTCTCTGGGTTTCTCAACAAAGCAAACTTATTTAAACCAGGAGTTTGTAGAAGCAGTGGCCGGGAAGTCATCAATGTAGACCAGAAGAAGCCAGCGGTCGTGATCTGTGTAGGAAATCGGCGCCCCATAGAAGAAAACGAAGGAGAGAGAACACCCCGGTTGCAGCCAGCCGGAATCGGGGAACACAAACCTTCCACGCACTCCGACGAGGTCGAGGCTGGCCAATCTTCGTCGGTCGGAACTAGAGCAGGAGGACAAAGACGTACAACCACGTTGTCCGCTTCGCAAGACAGCGTGACCTAGACAAACCTGCGAAATATGAGGATACGCCATTTTCCACACGTCTCCCTATGATATGAGTAAGCATCACCGGAACGAGGGTGAGGTGGGAAGACCTTATTCCACGCCAACGGGGCACCATCATCGCGCCACCTCCGAACGGAAACTTATCTAATGCTCCAAGAGGAGGAAACTATGGCTCCCACCGGTAGATTCGGGTCTCCTCACACACTCCCACCAACAGAGCCGGTGGCGGTGGAGGAGGCCGGCGATCTACCAGCGGAGGAGGATGAGGACCACCCTAGATCTCATATGGCAGGGGTTGCGTGTGTCTCTTGTCATGCTGGCCATACGCTTGCGTATCGCTGCTCACGGAAGAAACTCAACCACACCATTAGTCCCGTGTGTTGCCACATAACAACAAGCAAAGTATGTGTGCATCGGTTATTCTATTTTGTCAATCAAGCGCGCCATATGTTTAGTATTTCACAAGCATGAACATATTTGTTTTGCTCACTAACTCTCAGCCACCATACCCAAAAAAAAAAAACCATTGTGTTAGAAAAAGTATCATTTATGCAGGCTCCTAAAATCTCTCATTCCCTTTCTACCATCTTTCCGTTCTGGCACACGATCCTACCCGCCGGTGTCGATGCAGGACGGGTCATAGGAAAAAAGCACTCGCGAAGTCTCTTTAAGGCACTCGTAATTGGTATTGAATCACTAAAGTATGTTTGACCTAGTTGCAACACGCGAACAATTAGCTAGTACTCCCTCCGGTCCTTTATACCCTGCGTATTAGATTTGTGTCAAGTCAAAATTTGCAAAGTTTGATCAAATATATATACTATGAAGCTACGTTTCATAATGAATCTAACAATATTGATTTGGCATTGTGAATGTTGATACTTTTTTCTATAAATTTGGTCAAAATAAGATATGTTGAGTACAGACAAAACTTATATGCAAACTTATAAATTTGATCAAAGCGATGAACTGACGAAAGCAAACCATGCATGCATGTCCCGTACTCAAGTCCCAACCGAGCGCAGTTATCAGTGTTAGGTGTCAGTGTGTACCGCCTGGCCCTGATCCTGCTATACATGTACTCATTCCCATGCGTTAGGATTGTAGCTAGCCATGTCGTCCTTGCCTCCTTGGGCTCCGGCCTCTGGCTGCGTGGCGGGAGAGCGAGCCTAGTCCCATGCAGCTAAACCTATGTCAGCAGTAGTAGCAAATCAAATCAGCAGGTGGCCATGCATCGTCAGCCATCGCTGCATCTGGCAGCTCGTCGTAGCGATAGCGAGGCCGGGGTTCAAGGCCCGGATCAGCAGCCATGCAGACGTACGGAACCTCAAAATGCGCGTCTCGATGGCAGCGGCAGCTCGTGAGAAAAGATATAGCGAGCAAAGAGATGCTGCGGCCTCCATCAGTCTGCGTGCAATAGAAGTGGCGCGGCCAATCAGGAAATCACCCAGCAGTGACGACGCTGCCCAGTTATCAAGATGCATGGTTGATGGGTCTAGCGGCACTCTGCTCGCTCTTGCTACTCCATGCACCCTGCTCTGGTTTCTGCGTGACAAGAACCTCACCTACACCTACACGAACGTTTTCCTGGCCTCCGTAGCCCTGCACTGCACTTCCACAATGGAATCCCGGAGTATGATTGATCGTTGATGGTCGTTACTAGTACTCGCATGTAAGTGTGTGCAGAGACTTGTGTCAGTCACTTGTTAGCATATGGTTAATAGTATAGCCAACAACAGGCTATATGACTCCGCAAAAAAAAAAAAAAAAAAAAAAAGGCCATATGAAGTTGTCACGTCATCTATAGGCAGTTTAATAGCCAACATGTAAATTAGCTAATTAGTAAGAAGTATTACTTTATTAGTATATGACTCACCATACACTCTCACAATATTTCTTGGATTCATGCTCCACCTCGCTGTAAATTTACATCCTGCTTCCCTTCTCTCTCATACAACTCATCAAAAATATGATATTTTGATTCTTACAGCCTTCTGGTTGTACCTTATTAGACTTGCTCACTGGTCGTTTGAGTCCTTTGAAAGCATGCAAACATACGGTCCATTATTAAAGTGTCAGTGACGCTGGTCATTGGGCGTTGCCAGTGACTTTAGTCCCACCTCGGATATGGGAGGGGACTAGGACCACCTTATAAGGAAGAGTGCCACACTCCCTTCAGGCTAGTCTTTTGGAGTGTGGTGCGCTCTTTGCTTGTAGTGGTGTGTCTGATGCGTACCGGAAACGTCCGAACATATGCCGGAGGTTGGGAGCTGGGCCTGGGACGCTAACAATTGGTATCAGAGCTGGGCCCCAGTCCGCCCTGTTTAGGGGGGTGGGGTGTCAGAGACGCTGGCCATTGGGCGTTGCCAGTGACTTTAGTCCCACCTCGGATATGGGAGGGGGCTAGGACCACCTTATAAGGAAGAGTGCTACACTCCCTTCAGGCTAGTCTTTTGGGATGTGGTGGGCTCTTTGCTTGTAGTGGTGTGTCCGATGCGCACCGGAAACGTCCGAACATATGCCGGAGGTTGGGAGCTGGGCCTGGGACGCTAATAAGAGATCATTGGGAAGAATGAAAGCTACTTGGATGAAGTAGAATCTGTGCATGCCAAGAATCTTTGAGCTTTACTCTGTGTGAATGAGAAGTGAGTAAGTTGGAGTGCTCCTTTTAACACCATTAACCCCTCCTCCAAAGAAGAAAAAGAAAAAGAACAAAACCTCATCAAGAGAGGAGAACAAAGCACTTTGGCCAAAGCAACCACGGTGCCATGGAGTGTGCACCATGCATCTTCCTCTACCCCTCTGTATCTACTACTAATACATGAATGAATACTTATAACTATATAACTGCCCTCCACCATGCATCATGAGCACCACCATATGCATGCATGGCGGTTAGCCATGGAACCATCCATTCCATCTTCAATGCTTGCTCATGCATGTCCCCGGCCGTCTACACTCTCCTTGCCGGCGCGTCTCCCCATCTGGCTCTCCTGAAAAAGCAAGCAAACACATCATGGTTAGCCACATGCACGCAGAGAGGCAAAACAAACCGGTGAATCGAGGTAAGTTTGCATGGCCATGATCGATGCAGGGGACCAGAGGATCCTTCCATTATCCAAAAACCTGAGTATGTGCATACTGACTAGATACATTATTAGCACTTGGTTTGTGGTTACTGCAGTTATATTTTTGTCTACTTTGTAGTACTCGTATTGAGAGTTTTTACAGTACAATTATTGTATGAGAGGTTTTGTACTGCAGAAGTAATTAAAACACGAGCACAATTGAAGTAAACAAGAACTACCAGAGATGAGATGAGTAACAAATACCTATTGTGAATCGGATCGGGACCATTCGGCACCTTCCTCTTGCTGTCCTTGTATGGATCCTCCAATGCAGCTCGCTCCGAAGGCGGTGCCGTGGCGGTGGCAACGGGAGGAGCCGCGACTAGGGTGGCAGCTTGTGCCGTGGCAGCAGCCGGACCAGGAGCACCCATGCCACCAGTTGCCCCGGTCCTAATGCCGTTCGCCATCATCGCCGACAGGAGCACGGTGCAGGCGAGCAAGGCCAGGCCACTGGTCCGGCATCGACCACCACCAATGCCGCCCATGCCTCGCTCTGGCTGGACTTCTCCTTGCTTCTGCGGGATGCTAGCTAGATCAGGTGACTGATCAGTGATCAGTGATCACTGATTGGTTCACCAC
Source organism: Elymus sibiricus (assembly GCA_039707655.1). Lineage (NCBI taxonomy): Eukaryota > Viridiplantae > Streptophyta > Magnoliopsida > Poales > Poaceae > Elymus > Elymus sibiricus. The sequence continues at coordinate 42,486,989 of CM077670.1, forward strand.
GGCCTGGATTCTCGTGCCTAGCTATCTAGCTCGCTTGGCACAAGCGCTACGACGTCTCCTCCACCTCCTGATGCTGAAGAGGAGGTGATGGAGTTGGAGTTCCTCTGTTCGGAGCAGTGAGCAGAGGAGAGTGACAAGTGGCCGGCCGGCGACTGGAAGAAGAGAGAGTGAGTGTGTGTGATACTATGGTCCTAGCTGCCGATAATAGTATGGTCTTCTATCTATCTCTATATATGGGAAATCTGTTCTCGTGTCTCTATCTGGTGTAGTTTTAGCTTTGATCGATCCCCTGACGTTGATGTAGAGCAGATAGAGATGTGGCGAGGCTCTGGTTTCCCTTTGTTGCTTGGCTCGAAAAAAGCAGCAGAGAAATCAGCAACACACACGGAGCAGGTCTAGTCGTGATCAGCCTACGTATAAATAGCAGAATTTAGCTGCGCGCCCGAGGAAGACAGACAGGGAGGTTCCAAAATGGGTAGAGTAGATTATCATCTAGCCATGCAGGGCCCTACTACTCCACTTAGCATGCGCTATCAGATTGATTGATATGGTTGCTTTGGTAAGGATGATTCTTCGAGTATGCATGGCTCCAATGATTCCACCGCATATGGGTTTGGTCGACGGCGACATGTGATGTGAGCCTCGTCGTATCAGCGAGCAGGGGAACCGGCCGGAGGTGGTGGTCATTCCCTTTGTTTCTTCCCCGGCCGCTTTGGGTTTGGGTTTCCGTTCCTGGTTAATTTGGGATGGAAAGCGACCATGTGATGCGCTCCGGATACTCCCGGGGCCCTGCGGTTTCTGCTGCTTTGGGTGGCCGGGTTCCCGATCGAAGAGGACCCATCGCTGTCGCCGGCTGCCTCCTGGTTGGGTCTCTCGGCCAATGGCCATGGCGCATCGCTGTCCCGGCCCTGGAATCATAGCTGCGAGCTCTCGGTTCCAGCGACCGAGCTTTTCCGGCTTTTGAGACAGGCCGGGCAGATCAGGTTAGAGCCATGCCTGCCGTCGTCGCCATAGATTATGGATATCGCTATCTCCTGGAATATCCTGCCGCGGCGCAGAGACAGGATGGAGGAATGTTTTTTGTAGGGGATCTTTTGACCGGACGGGGACGGCCACTTCCCTTGGACCGTGGAGTTCTTGGGGCTGTGGTGTGTGCGCGCCGCGTGCTGCAATGAGTGGTGGCACCGGGCTGCCACGCCGTCGCCGGACCAGCCGCGGCGTGCGTGCTACCGCGCTGTGGATTTGTGATTGGAGTAGCTAGTATGCGACTGAGCGGGCGAGGCAGTCGCGTCGATTCGCCCAGAGATTGTGAGTAGCTGCGAGCATCTACAGCCGCATACCACAAGAATCCCTCGTATGTCCACAGACGCGGATGTGCCGACCCTCATATGTCTGTGGAAGAGAGACCGGTCACTCCTAATTTTTCGTTTGTTGCAATCACATACCTCAAATTTTATATCTCAAATCTATACCACACCATGCAACACAAAAACAACGTACTACTTCAACCAACAACACAAATAAAAACCATAGCATTTGCGTACCTCGAAAGGGAGGTGCTCTTTATGATGCTACGGACGGTTGTCCGAAGAGCATGCAATGACATGCTCGGATAGGATAGGATTGTGCACGCCGGACCCTTCAGGTGTTCATATTTTGGCCTACCTTTGTGTAGGCCCGTATGTTATGCGGCCGTAATATTTTGGTAACTTTAAACGTTGTTACGCCAGAAATCCAAGGTTCCACACGAGCTCCTGTTCTGCAACATGGTGGCAGGACCACTAGGGGATCGGCTGCGGATGTAGATAGGGTTAAATCTGCAGGGGGTCATGCAAATACATAGGCCTCTTCCCTTCTACCAAGTTGTTTGGAAGACGCTTTCCGTTCTACTGTCCCTCAGAGCGAAGGGTGAGGCAGTTAGTATGTGCCCTCTAACTTCCAGCTATGTGTTGTCTACGACTCCCACGAAGCGAATGAAGGGAAGCTCTTCGAGGTTTCTCCGCCACCGGCTTATATAGTGGTCGGCATTCCTACATGCTCTGACTGATCCCCGCTGCAGATTATACGAGGGGTCTTGGAAACAGTCGTGACGCTTTGGTGACGAAGGTCACCGGGGTGACTATCGAAGGATTCTGTGGTAGTCCCTGACTCCCTCCAACTCAATCAATATCAATAACATGTCGTGAGCATGGGGGTTTGGCCGACTACTATACTAGACTATTGGCTAGGGCTTTTCTAGTTATAACTTCTATAGTAAGTGGCCCTTTCGCTTTGATCTAGTTGTAGTTTGTATTGTACTGAATTGAAAACATATCAAAGAAAGGTCATCAATCAATAAATAGTTGCCATTCTCCGACCTGGGAAAAGCATGGAATTCGTTAAACTAGGGGCATCAATCAATAAATGGTCGCTACTGTTGTATTGTATATTGTTGGGGGAAGCTACTGTTTCTATGACAGCTCTGTTTCCTCGTCTTGCTTCTACTTTGCTTGTTTGCGCAAAGGCTTAGAGTCCTTTTCGCTAGATTTGATCCAACGGAAATCCCTCATATTGAGTGACGGTGTCCTATACCGGGGGTGGCTTCTAGAAGCGGAGCCGGGCAGCAGGCCTGCCCAAGGGCCAAGAAGGCCCACCAAGGAGCTGGCGACAGGAAGGAACCTAGAGGACAGGATGTGTATCCAGAGACCATCTTGCCCCCCCCCCCCCCCCAGTCTAAACATGAAAACGGCCAAATTGGATCCACTCCATGACTAAGACTAGGCATCGCAAACTAGCGTTACAAAAATGAAACATGCCCTAGAGCTACTAAGGGCATATACAAGGTATTCTTCAAAGGTTCTTCCTCCTCGATCTGCAAACATTACTGGACCTGTCTATGAAAAATATCGATTCATACATGAAAACTATGGAGCCCATCGGCATCCCCCATTTGTTCTCCGTCATTTTTGGATGAAAAAATTGGAGCCAAATACATGCATTTGAACATAGGAGGTTCATAAACTTACTTCAAACATAGGACAATACACATGATTATACACAGGACATGGTTCAAACTAAACATAGGAAATAATTCAAACTTCAAAGATAACTAAACTTAGAAAGGATAGTTTAGCTCCTATGTGGGCCGACCTAGAAGCTTCCTCAAACCCCTCCTAACTCCTAAGCAAATCGGTCTGGAGTGCTTTGGTGCTCTAATGGGCAGACCCACATAGGAACGCCTCTGGGCCGGCCCATTAGAGCACCAAAGCGCTCTGGGCCGATTTGCTTAGGAGTGGTTTGACTGTTTGTGGTTTTTTCTTCTTCTTTTTTCTGGTTTTCCACTGCTAGTTTTTAATTTTTGTTTTGGTTTCTTTTCTTTTTCTTTTTCTTTTTTTGTTTATATTTGTTATTTTCTATTTCTTATTTTTATTTTAAAAATTCATGAATATTTTGCAAAGTCATGTTCATTTTCTAAATGTGCAAACATTTTTGAATTCTTCATTATTTTTTGAATTCGTGACTTTTTTTATGAATTCTTGAAAAACAAAATCCCAATTCACCGACAATTTTTCAAATTTGTGACAAAATATTAATTCATGAATGTTTTTCAATACGCAAAATTTTTTCATATTTGCAGATATTTTTCAATTTCACAAACATTTCCGAAACAGCGGTCATATTTTAAAAAAATAGCATTTTTTAAATTCCTCAATATTTTTAAAAATTCGTAATTTTTTAACAATTGCGAGCATTTTATAAACTGCAAACAGTTTTTCAAATTTAATATTTCTTTATTAATTCGTGAACACTTTTTAGACCGCAAACTTTTTTTGTGAACATTGTTTTGAGTTTCTGACATTTTTTCAAAGTTTATGAACATTTTTACTATTTCTGATTATGTTTATTTCGTTAAACTTTTTTGTTTCACAATTATTATTTAAATCTCTGAATTTTTAAATTTAATCATGTTTTTCAAACCATAGCCTTTTTTACCAGAAGAAAAGAAAACGGGCGACCAAACAAAAAAGGGTACGAAGAGGAGGGAGTACGGGCGAGACTACTAGTATCTCGCTTAGAGCAAGTTGTTCGATGCTCACATGAACGTTTGAGCCAGCCCATTTTCGCACGTTTGTTCGTTCGTCGGTCGCACGATCAGTGGCGGAGCTTGGTACAAATTGCTGGGGGGGCCAATGCAAAAACATAAGCATTTGGGGGTGTAAATTAGCAAAAAAAAATCATCTAAGCCCTCCCTTAAAATTTTCCTTCAGGGTTTGGTCCAAGGCTGGGGGGGCAGCGGCCCCCCTCGGCCTCAACATAGCTCCGCCAGTGCGCACGATGGCTGTGTTAAGCTAGGGTTCCTGCCTCTCGCCGGCGCTGTCACAGGTCCGCCTCGTCTCCGGTGGCCCTAGGGCCATGGGGGGCGGTGGATCCTGGCAAGGGCCGGCGGGAGGGCTCCGATTTTAGTCGTTCGTTTCCGTTTTGTTAGGGTTTGTGTCCTGCTCAGGAAGACGAGACGACGGCGGCTCCCTGAAGATGGAATAATGGTCTCCCCGCCTAGCCCCCGTTCCGGCGGTGCGTATAGCATCGTTGGTGGGCGTGTGGAGGTGTGTCTCAGGCGGATCTATCTTTGGTGGATTTGCTCGGATCTCGTCGTTGTTCTTCTACGTTCATGTGTCTTTGGGTTGGATCCTTCCGATCTACGTTATTCTTCATCGGCGGCGGTTGCTGTTCTGGTGCGCTGGTCCTATGGGGCCTTAGCATGACGACTTCCCGACTGTTTACTACAACAAGTTGTGCCCGACTCCGGCGATGGAGGGGCGATGACGGCGGCGCGCCTTCGGCTCGCTTCAGTACTTGTAGTCGTCGCTAGGTGGTCTACGAATCTGGATGTAATTTTTATTATTTCTGGTGTTCGTTGTATTGCCATGATTGAAGATGAATAGATCGAAAGTTTTCTCGCAAAAAAAAAACTCTGGTTTTCTTCGAGTTTTATTTTATTTTTATTTTTTTGGTTTCCCATGTTTCTTTTGCTGTTTTCACTTTTTTTTCTTTTTTTCTTTATTCATCCTTGTTTTTTGTTTCTCTCTCGATTTCCAATGGTTTTCTCTTTTTCTTTGTTTATTTTACTTTTTTACTGGTTTTCCTGTTTTCTTTCTATTTGGTTTTCTTTGTTTATTTATTTTTGTTTATTTATTTTTATTTTTATTTTGAACACATGATACATTTTTTTATGCACATTGTATATTTTTTGTGTACGTCAAGAATATTTTTTAATACACGTTTAACATTCTATCCGTACATGATTTTTCTTTCAAACATATCTTTTGATGTCTATTGTTTTTATACAAATTATACATTTTTTTTATACATCTAAAACAATTTTGTATACATGTTTAACATTTTACATAAACATGATTAAAAAAATTGTCACAAATATGTTTTGGTATCTATTGTTTTTAGACACATTGTACATTTTTTGTATAGATCTAAAACTTTTTCTAATACATGTTTAACATTTTTCAAATGCAGGATTAACATTTTAAACATTTTGTGTTTTGATGTCTATTTTTTTCATACACATTGTAAATTTTTTGTATACATCTAAATACTTTTATATACAGGTTTAACATTTTTCATATACGTACATAATTAACATTTTTCAAATATATGCTTTGATATACAATATTTTTTATGTATACATCTTAACAATTTTTATACACGTTTAGCATTTTTTAAATACATGATCAATTATGTTTTGATGTCCATTGTATTCATATGCATTGTACAATTTTGGTATACATCTAAAACATTTTCCATATACATTATGTTAACCACAACCGCCCAAGAGCCTAGGGCGGATACTACCAACATTCTGTTAACCACAACAGCCCAAGAAGAAGCGCAAGTAGTCGGCCTTGGGCCGAATATGCTTAAAGCGCCCGTATCTCAAAACTGAAAATCACACTAACAAGTGCATTTACCCCTCAAAAAAGAAAAAACTAACAAGTGCATTTCCAGTGCTGAGAAGACTTTTTTTTTTTGCGGGGACTGTGCAGAGAAGACTTGCAGGAGCATTTCATGTTTCTTCAAAGCAACAACGATAAAACTTTTGTGGATGTTTCGCCTAATGATACAACTTTCACTTTTACTGTACTGATTCATGTTTTCTTCGGTCTACTTATTATTGTACCAATATTACACTTTTTTGATCAATAAAGTTTGGGCAGTGCTACGCGCCCGCCGGATGATAAATCAATTAGAGATCGGCCACCTCGGCAACCGTCAGATGTCGTCCGAAACAGCCGTCCGATCTACCGCCCCAGCCAATCAAGGACCTTTGCAACAGCTACCTTACTGCGCTTAGGGGCTTTGCAATAAGGACCTTGTTGCGAAGATCCACCGAGATAGCAGCTGGCCGAGACAGGCCACAGCCTAGGCTACAATGTAGCCGCCGCACCGCCGCCCCGCCATGGCCCGAGCGTCCCGGCCATGGAGCACCGCCGCTCGCCGAAGTTGCTGCCCCGCCTCCGCCTCAGCCCCACGAGCAACTGCCAGCTCCACTCCAGCACGACGGCGATGACCACTCACGTGGGGCGCTTTTTCAACATTTTCTACAACTGGAGCTATGTTTATGAAACATGCCTCATGTTGCAATGTCTGACCTCTCACTTTCTAACGTCAGGCGCTCCTCCGGCGCTTTCTGTAACTGGGGCTATGTTTTTGAAACAAGACCCCTGTTACAAAAAAAAAAAATCTTCACCACTGAACCATTTTTTTCTTTCTGAAACAGGACGTCTATTGCAGAAATCTTTTGAAACAAAAGACCCTCGTTGCACAAAAAAAACACCTTCACCACCGAATCGTTTTTTTTCTTCTGAAACTAGTCCTCTGTTGCAGAAATCTACTGAAACAAGACCCTTGTTGCGGAAAAAAACTGGCTGCACAGGACTTGTGACTAGCGTAAGCGCTTGATCAGGACTGATCAGACGGCTACGCAAGCGGCGGACGCTGCGCGTGCATCAGCCGGCCGAAGGGTAGTGTTTTCCATAAAGTTTAGCCATTCTTTAAAAAAAAGTACTCCTAAAACACATGCATTTCTTATGCTGAAAAAAACTTAAACGCGCATTTCCTGTTTCTGGTGAGTTTTTCAGTGCAAAAAACACCTATCAGCACACATAATTCTGGTAACCACAGATTAAACCATAAAGCTTTGGCATTAACAGGCACTTACAACTGATAACGAGCACAAAATGACATTAACAGGCACTTACTACAACTGACAACGAGGACAAAATTTCAACGAAACCAAAGAACAGAAAAAATACATCACGCCTGAAGAATAAAGCTAACATACACATCTCAACAAAGAAAACACAAATCCGTCAGTAACTCATCATCTAAAGAAGCAAAGAGAGCCCTACGTCACGCCGGGGCCAGGTCAGCTGCAAGACCAGGAGGCTTCAGAATGCATCTTCGTCACCGTCGTCGCAAGGCACGGTGCACTGGATCACAACGCGAGCTCCCGACGACAGCCTGCGCACACGATCCACAACAAAAACCTCAATACCATCATCGCATATTGCGCGGGATCTTCGGTATGTTGCAAGGGGAAATCAAAGCCTCGAGTGCATACCCAGGGAAGTGACAAAAAGTTGGAGCACTTAACTTTCCTCGATCTTGACGAGCTTCTCCTTGTTCTCCTTCCTGAAGGACTCTACCCTCGACGACGCGTCGGTGAACCGCTTGCTCCCGCCGTCTATCGAGTCTGGCCCGGCCGAGGAGCTCCGCCGGCAGTCCGACACCGGGGACTTCTGTGTCTCGCTCTTCGGGTGCAGCAAGGATGACAGTATCGGCGTCCGGGGCAGGCACCTCGAGCGCGGTACCATCTCTTCTTCATCGGGTCCCGCGCATTCGCAGAGGTTCTCGCCGCCCCTGCGAGATCATTCATGGTCAAGAACACCACCACATGAATGAATAAACTGAAAACCGATGAAACTCGCATGGTAAGTAAGGTCCCAGGCAAATGACAAGGAAAAGTTACTGCCTCTGAACTGAAACTACTGCTGTGCCAACGACCAAATCTCCTGCTAAATTCAGACGTATGCTACCTAAAGTTTTGGATTCTAACAGGGTGAAAGAAACACATGGTCCAGCCGGGATCGGGATCGGCCCATGAACTGCGCCGGTATTCGCAGCGGCAGTTCACGGATCGGGATCGGTCCCTCTTATAACAGTGACAATTCTCTTAGGATAGCAACAAACACTGTTGAGCAGTATGAAGCAATAGGATATCTGCTAGTACTGCATTTTCAGTTGAGCAACTGAAGAATCTCGCCAGCCAGCTACGTGGTGTGGTCCTCTACACTAGATCTGACATATGCTTGTGTTGTGGCTGGCAATGAAGAAGTGAAGTTGCTGCCGCAGAATTAAAACTGTAGAATTGGAGTAATGACAAAAAGGAGTAACAGGAGGGCTGCCCTCTTGGGGGCAAAATCTTCAGAGGAAAATCGTCACCCTTTACTTTCAGTAACTCCTGCTTGCACCAATCTACTCATGTTCTTTATCTACTAACTAACCATAATTTGTAGCACAAGACAAACTATGGATGGCACTGTTCCTAGTTCAAAAATATACATCGCATTGTCCAAAACAAAACTACTAAGGCGAAATGCGCAGAAGTAAAATTTCTGATCTCTCTTAGTAGGCACATCTACCAATTTTGCAATGTCCTGACCTCAGTTTTTCCAGTAGATTCCCTGTACTTTGTTATTTTGTTTGCTACATGGATGCCAGCTGCACCATGGCAACACAGGACATGATCGTGTAGTGCCGTTGGCACCGAGCTAACTGCAAAATGGCCTCATCTAGAGTCTAGGGATCACTAAATGACGGAAAAGCAATGGTCCTTGCATTCATAAAATTTATATGGTACGTGGCTCTTTTCCTATCTCTAAATTCTCCGAGCCCAGCCTAACCTAAGTACCTAACCCGCTTTCTCTGGATATTATGCGGCACTGCAACGCTCTTAAATGGGCAATCAGTGCAAAAGTTCAGCTTCAATATCCATATTTCAAACGCCAACATCTCATGACTACAAAATACAAATGATTTTACAAAATGAAGCATCCAATCAATCAAATCTAAGTTGGCATGCCAAAAACACACAAGGGCAAAATGCATTATAGGATGGTAAAGTGTGAAGCTGTCAAGTATTTTCTGCGACAGCAAAATCGCCAATGAATTAGCAAGAAATTTTGAATGGCAACTGAACATAATGTGCTGTATTCTCAACCAGTGGCATAGCTCAAGTAACACAAATAGTCTTAAGTTATCTAAGCACAAAAGGGAAATTTCTAAATTTTAAGTTATTTAAGCACAACCGAAATGTAACGCGAAAGCACTGAAATTTACCTTTCTGCATTGTAGGAAGAGGACCGCTTAAGCGCCGAGTGTCTCTCAACGGGAACGTCTCTCTGCGTCTTGGTCTCAATAATGCTCCCACTAAAATACTCCTTATCTTCCAACCGCGTGCCTATGAATCTGGGATTCTCTGATAGGTAATCGAGCTCACCCATCATCATGGAGCGAGAAATTAGCGGCGACGGGAACTTCAAGTTTGGGAACCTTGGCTTGTAAGCCCCAACAAGCCCAATGTTGTCATGATCCTTCACTGAAAGTGAACCACAGGTGATGAGCTGCATGAGCACATTCGCCGGCCTCAGCTTCGGGCAGGTCGGCACGACAATGTCATCCTCTTCCAGGATCCTGAAGCTGTTAGCTGACGCGTTGTCAGCTCGTATCAACGACTCTAAGCTCTCGGATTTGCCATGGGTTGAAGCCATGCTCAATGGGGTGGCACAGTGGGACATGACATCCCTGGAGATCCCCTGGAGCTCGGCCGACCGGCGCGGATGGCTTTGCTGCCGGTACTCGGTGACATCACAAACGACAGCATCATGATCAGTGCTCAGGCTCTTCTTGTGCATCTCAGGTGCTCTCCGAGCTGATCTTCTCCCGAGGTCATCGGTTTGAGTTGCGGCATCCATCAAACCAGTGGGCTTGAAAACCCTGAATTCTGACGGCGTCGGCCGTGACATGACAGTCCTCTGAGGCTCCGACTCCGGCGACATTGTCTCCGAGGAGGTACCCCGGCACGGCGAGGGGGGGTCGTCCTCGTCTCGCGAAGGCACCGAAGGCACGCGCCGAGGCTTGGCTTCTCTAACTGTCACACTGGGTGGGGAGGAGGAGAAGGAAGTCTCCCTTGACAAAGGCAACCTTGTACTACCCTCTTTCTGCCTGCTCTGCTGCTTCTGGTTGCCATTACTACCATGGTAAAATTGACCTGTGTATATTTGAACAAACAGGCAAAAGATGGTATGGCAACACCAATCAGCACTGAAGCTCCCAGTCGATGTTCACAAGAGCAAATGGCAGCTCGGAGGAAAATTGTTTACCTGAAGAAGGTTGGTCCAGGATCTCGGAGCCCTTGAGCACGTACTCGCCGTCGGTGGCCGGGAGGACGAGGTCGTCCTCGGCGAGATCGTGCCACACGAATCCGTTCTTGTAGCTCCTGAAAAATCAGAAAAACTCAAAAATTCAGAGAACTTCTTGTCAAGCTCGCCAAAGTTCGGACAACTCATGGAGTTCAGAAAATTCAGAGAACTTCATGAAATTCTTCAGAGAATTTCGCTTGGTTGCTTGGTTTACCTCTTGCAGGACCAGGAGTACATGGAGGCCATGCCCTTGTCGCGCACCATGTTGAGGTGATGAATCACATCTGCGCACCAAAGCAATCAGTCAATCAATCAATCAATCGCCATTAAACAAGCCGTACAAGCAGACTGATTACGCCGCACGCGGGGGCCATGTGGTGGCATCCGTCCGTCCACTGACCTCTGAGGTAGAGCCCCTCGGAGGAGGAGGGCGCCGGGACCTCGACGAAGTGCGGGTGCTCGAGGTGGCGGCTCCGCGTGAGGTAGTACACCACCGGCACCTTCCTCGCCGGCGGCCTCTGCCGCTCCGGGCTCCGCGGCCGCCTCCCCCGGCCCCCCATTCCCCCCGCCTAAGCCGAAACACCTCGCTCCCGCCCTCGGCAATGGCGGCTCGGTCTCTCAGGACCCGCCGAAACGTATGCACACCTGCAAGATCGCGGAGGGACCCGGCGTCAATTCACCTGGCTTGAAAATCGAAATCAGCGCCGGAGGGCATCCAAAGAAAAAGCTGTTTGGACTCTTGTGGCTGTCCATCCATCCATCGGGCGGCACAAAATACAAGATCATGGCCAGAATTGGCTCCGCGGGTGCCACCAAAATCTGGTAACTTCCCGGCGAGTAAGAAAATACCTCCGAGACCGAAGCTTTGGAGAAAGAATTCACCCGGCGCGCGCCTCCAGAACCTGCATTTTTTTGTTTCCTTTGAGCAATCAGAGGAGAGCAGAGAGAGAATTCTACTACTCCAGGAAGAAATCGGTAGGCGCTAGGTAGAGGTACCTGAAAGGCTGAAACTAAAGGCTCCGGCCAAAATTCAATCCCGTTTGGCACACGGGAGGTGGGCGACTGAACTGGAGATGGCCGCGACGCAGAAGCTTTTTATTGGAGCCACGCTTGCGGAGGACAGGAAGGGCCAAGCAAAGGAGAGGGGTCGCTGGATGAGAGAGAGATGGGGGAGGGGGAGGAGGGGAGATAACAATAAGAGGGTGGCTCCAAGATTGAAACTTTTTGGACAGGCTGCGAGGGCGTGGGCGGGCAGGGGAACACGAGAGGGAAGGGGACAAGCAGATGGCTCCAAGCCCAGAGAAAAGCTCCCAGCGGAACGGAAGCAGAGCAGATCGAGCAGGGAACGCGAGACGGAGAACGCACGAGATGGAATCTCTGACCGAGAAGCTGCCGAGGAAGGAAGAAAGGGAGGGAGGGCATTAATGGCGGACATGGAGCTGCATTGCGAACTTTTATCGAGCAGGGGATGGGCGAGAAGCTTTCTCCGCGGGACAAGCGAGTAACTGCTGCGGGGCGAGAGCCGGAGAGGCGGGGCAAGGCGAGGTCGCCGTCCTCGGCAGGCGGGCAGGCAGCAGGGCTACGTGCGGTGCAGTGCAGCGCGCGTCAGGGCAGAGCAGGGAGCATGGACCATGGAGAGGGACGGGACGGGACGGGCGCGAGGTCAAACGACACGGCCGGGCAGAGGAGCGGCGGGGTGGGAGGAGTGCACTACAGTTGAGCTGGTGGGCGTAACGGCGGTGGAGGGGGTGGACGGACGGACGGACGGCGAGCAGTTGTGGCGGGTGGTGACGAGGGAGGGGTGCGTACGAGGCGCGCTTTTGGCGGAGTGGGTGGCAATGGCGAGCATTTAATGCGTGTCGTCGGGGAGGCGACGCAACGCAACGCAACGCGAAGCGGAGGCGAGGCCATTGGTGGCGCTGGTGTGGTGGTGATTGGCGAGATCGAGGTCGGCAGGGCAGGGCTCTGGACCAGGTGCATGAGCCCACGGTGTTCCTTTGGCCGGTGATCATTTCGTTCCAGAGCTCATTTGAAACCAAAGGAATTTTGCAGAGATTTTATAGGATTATGTTCTTATGGAAACTTTTCCTGGGAGTACTCCCTTGGACATGGTGATTCACTGAAGAAAAGCACACTCCTCTCCTTCACATTTGGAGAAGAGAATATAAACATTTGGTGAATGGGCACGGCTTGCCTCCTCGAGTCCATGTGCTCTCCACCGCACGTTAACCACCTAAAGTTAGGCGAATCCAAACGGATATTTGGGACATGATTGACTTTCTTTTTCTTTTGGATTGGAGAAGATGATTGCCTCAGGGGTTTTTTTTTTTTTTTTGCGAGGAAAAAGGGAGTTTTGATCCCGACGCAACATTTCTTTCTTTTTTTTGCGAGAAAACTTTCAATCTATTCATCTTTAATCATGACAATACAAATGGATACCAGAAATAGTAAAAATTACATCCAGATCTGTAGACCGCCTAGCGACAACTACAAGCACTGAAGCAAGACGAAGGCGCGCTTCCTCAATACACGGAGGACCTTTGTTCATCCAAACAGCCGTGCAAGATGTAAACAGCCAATTGATTTGCTACCCTATTTTGTTCTCTTTTAATTTTCCGTGGAACAATCTTCCTTCCTTCCATGAGGGCCTTAATCTCATCAACTAAATGACCATACGCCGACCCCGAAAAGGTATCACCGGACATAACAAAGAGAGCTTGAGACGAGTCGGGCTGAACGAGGACCGGCAAGTCTGTATGTTGGATGGGCAGTGCCATATCTTGCATCAGTGCATGAATCTCGGACTCCACTGCCTCATTTCAATTGAATATAAAGCGGTAAGCCACAAAGATTGCCGAACCGTCATTCCTCCTAAGCCACACTCTTTATATTCATGAAAATTTCTACCACAAACCTTGCAAAACGGGGCAAGTTTCTCATACCTCAGTGCACCCATGGATCTTTCTTTCCCCCTGGCAATACTAGCATGTTTCGTCAGTGGTTCACGAATGTCATGGCGCACCTGGACACGGATGTAGTCGCCCCGTTAATTACCTGCCAATATCACCTCGGAGACTTTGCCCGCCTTCTTTTATCAGTTTCTTGACAATATCCGCCGTCTGGGAGCTTGTGAATTTCCAACTAGATTGGCATGTACACAAACTGAGCATCCTCTGCACGACTCAGACCATCATACGGCATAAGCAACACCGCCTGGAACCGGAAAAACCAAGGACCATGATGGATGATTTGTTCCCAATCATCCAAACAAGAGGCCTGCACCACGAAGAGATTGGCACTGACCAGCCGGAAACGCACCTCCTGTGCCGGATTCCAGGCAACCCTCATCTCGCGAAAGAACGCCGCCTGGCTGAAAGATTTCTCCGTATGCACATGTGCTCGGGCAAGCCAACACACACGCTCATTGATCACCGTGTCCTCCTCGTCGATTACCAGATCATCGAATTCTTCATCTGCCAGATCGAGTTGCCCGAAAGAATCATCTAGGTCATGTGGGTTGCACGCCCCAGAGCCAACACTTGTCGCAGATCACGCATCCGAAGCAGATGCCATAGCGAAGAGTCGTCGAACTCCGGGCAGAGTCGGTCGCCGAGAGGAGGTCAAAACCCTAGCCGCCGCCTAGGGAAGACATGTGTACGTACAAGTGCTTGTGCATGTACTAGCGATGATTGCCTCAGTTAACAATAAGCCATTTCACAGAGAAGGCCATACGTAGTACAATATCGAGTGTAAACGTCACACTGGACATTTCGTCAGTTTTAGGGTAGGCGTCCATCCGTTTCCCCCGCTCGAGCAGAGCGGTGGACCAATCCCACGGAGTGACGCGGTGTACTACTAGTCTGCGTAGAGAGGTCTGAGAGCGGAAAAGCATTCGGTGCCATGATGATTAGCACATAGAGGACCCTGCACGAAAAGTTGTCATCTTTTTACGGTGGTAGAGGCATGGTAGTAGTGTAGCCTCGAGTGTGTACTTGGAGCGGCTTTCTTTAATATATAGTCCTCCCACTCAGTCAATGCTAGTGCTAGGAGGGTCGTATGCCTTAGGATTGTCTGCGGGTGGAGGAGACTCCGTATGAGCCTTTTTATTAGTAGGCGTTGAAGAAGAAGAAAGCTTCATGCCTCATACTGTAGTAGCATCCTCTTTCCACATCAGTCCTGGAGGCTCGTTTGCGTGTGGCGTGTGGCGTGTGACTGTTTCGTGTCGCGTGGGGAACCGTCGGCCCGGCCGTCGTGCAACGGCAACGGTGATCTGTCCATCTCATTTTCCGGATCAAAGACGAATCGAAAATATTAAGGCTGCATTGTACTATTGTATGGGACACTGGCATGAGCAAACGAGCTTTGGACGAAAAGTTTTACTGTAACTCATTTTTGAAGTTTTAGGCGTTTGCAATGGCGGCAGCATCACATTCGTTTTGTACTGTAATAATGGCTTTGGCCGTATCAGCGTAGCTCCCCAGAAGCAGTAGACCCTGCGTCTGCACAGCCGCGTACCATACCAGAAGAACAATGTACGCGAACAGAGAAAGCACTGGCGAGAGCAAGATTGACCATCCTTGGCCTGGCCGGCCGTGGGCTCCATCTCCTCCACATTCCATTTCTCCCTCCCGGATCTCATTACCATCATTGAAAATTCGAGCACAGCAACGAACCAACATGGAGCACGAGACGGCCAGACGGCGGCGGATGGTATCGGTAGTGGATGCTGCAGCCTGGCTGGCTGGAACAGGCCAGAAAATCGGGCAGAGAATTTTAAATCCGTCAGTAGCCTTTCGCCCTCGGCCACCCTTTCCTCAGACGACCAGGACGACGCTACGTACGTCAGTGGAGCTTTGAGGGCGGAACAGTGGAAGCCATGAATCGAGGACGCTGACGCCGCGCGAGTGGTAATAGTAAATGAAAGACTGTTGCTTTTTAGGACTGTTTTTTTTTTCCCTCTCCGTCAGAAGTCAAAGGCTCGGACTGTTAAACAACTGCTGCGTTCGGGGAGGGCCTTCTTTGACCTGATAATTCATACTGTTTGTAGTTTAGCTCCTGGCGCCACGCTGCTGGCAATTGCTAGGTCCAAAAGCTAGCGCGCGTCCATTTTGTTCGGTTAAGCTGATGCTGTTGAGGATTTGGTCCTTGTGCGTGTGATTGGGGGCTTGATTTTTTATTTTTGTTTCGCGGCAAATGATTGGGGGGTTGATTGATTGGTGATGAATCATTGGCGCTTAACCCCGCTTTTGTGGAGTTTGTCTTCCGCTCTAGAGATTAGGGCGGCCATAGCTCGTAGCTTCAGTAATGTTTTATGCTAATTTCTACTCCCTCCGTCCCAAAATACCAAAGTTAGTACAAATTTTGGGACGGAGGGAGTACATACAAAAAGGATGTAATATGATTTACTGGTTCTCCACCAAAATTATAAGTTGTATGCCACAAAAATTATATTGTTGGATTCATATATGATTTTTTTCCTAATGATTCTATTTTTTGGTATGTAATTTATTTATCGGATTTGCTAAAACTCATTCGAATGAGAAATAAAATGGTCTCATTCAATTTTCCAGCCGTTGGATCGAGCCGCGCTGCGATTCGTTTTCGTCCCGGTGGAGAGCGTCGTAGCGACCGGAGGCGAGGCCCATCTGAGTTGTCCGCTCGCGGCCCGTTCTTTTTTTTTGTCCCACGTTTTTTCTTTTTCGTTGACGAAGCCCAGTTGCATTCCGGCCCGAAACGTTTTCGACGCAAAAGTCCAAGTACGCATAGGATGTTAGAAGCCTGTGTCTCATCGCCCTCTCTTCAGTCTCTTCATTTTCTTCTTGGTGGCGGCTGAGACACGGGACAGCCCGGTGCGGGAGTTCGGCGGCGGCGGCGGCGTCTACTGGTGCGGGGAGATCGGCGGCGGCGGCGGCGTCTACTGGTGCGGGGAGATTGGCGGCGGCGGTGCTTCGAAGTAAGGAACCCGCCCGTACTCTTTTTCTCCTCTTTTTTTTCTTTGTTGTTTGAAGACCCTCAGCTTGGGGAATGCTTTGTAGAGATTCATATTTCTCTGGTCAGATCCGTAGGAATGCTATATGATTTTTTTTGCAGCTTCGAATCAGAGTTGGGGATGACTGAATCAGATTTGTGTACCACGTATTTTTTTTGGGGGGGGGGGGGGGGGGGGGGTTCACCCAAATAGGAGAAATGGATGTGGAGTTGAGTAGGATTCAGTTTAGTTCAGGTTTATATTCAGAAGTCATGTTTCTTTTTTGTGTGCTCTTTTCTTGGACGAAGATGATGATGTAGAGTATGATTCCAACACAGGTTTTGTTGTTTTTGAATGTAATGTACTGACACATTCTCAAAAGGGTAGATTCAGCGAGCCTGAACTATGTTTTTTAGAGTTTTTTAGAGTACAGAAAATGGAATGTATTGTTTTAGAGTTTTTTAGATTTCAGCGAGCCTGGACTATGTTTTTGATTTTGATGGGGAATGCAGGGTCGTGAACCGAAATTGATCACATCTGTTTTTATATGTAATGTATTTTAGAGATGGGGGGGATGTTTGTTTAGGTTGTAGTTCTCAAAGTACTTTTTTCAGTATACCTGTGTTTATAGTTCTCATTGTGGTTTAGGTTGTTTTTGTAGTTTACTGAATTGAACATGTGTTTCGGCACCTGTGGGGTTGGGGGGAGGGTTGTCGGCCACGGGGAAGTTTTTTTTTTTTTTTGTAGTTGCAACCACCCCAACCCCAGCGCAACTGTAACTCAGCACACACAAGCGCAACCGCAAGACATATAGTGTGACCGCAACCGGGTGCTCAGGGGTGGGGTTGTAGGCGCCGGCAAAGTCTTTTCGTTTTTTTTTTGTTTTTTTTTGTTGTAGTTGCAACCGCCCCAACCCCAGCGCAACTGCAACTCAGCACACCCAAGCGCAACCGCAAGACGTATAGTGTGAACGCAACCGGGTGCTCGGGGGTAGGGTTATCGGCGTCGGCGAAGTTTTTTTCATTTTTTTGTTGTAGTTGCAACCGCCCCAACCCGAGCGCAACACAGCACACCCCCAAGCGCAACCGCAAGACCTATAGTGTGACTGAAACCGGGGGGTCAGGGTTAGGGTCGTCGGCGCCGGCGAAGTTTTTTTTTTCATTTTTTTTGTAGTTGCAACCGCCCCAACCCGAGCGCAACTGCAACTCAGCACCGCCAAGTGCAATCGCAAGACCTATAGTGTGACCGAAATCAGGGGGTCGGGGGGAGGGTTGTAGGCGCCGGCAAAGTCTTTGTTTTTTAAAAAAAAATTGTAGTTGCAACTGCCCCACCCCGAGCGCAACTGCAACTCAACACCCCCAAACGCAACTGCAAGATGTATAATGCGACTGCAACCGGGGGGTTGGGGGGAGGGTTGTCGGCCACGGGGAAGTTTTGTTTTATTTATTTTTTAGTTTTTTTGTTGTAGTTGCAACCACCCCCACTCGAGCGCAACTGCATCTCAGCACACCCAAGCGCAACCGCAAGACGTAAGATGCGACTGCAACCGGCGGTCGGGGTGGGGTTGTAGGCGCCAGCATAGTCTTTTTTTCTTCTCTTTTTGTGTTGTTGTTGTAGTTGCAACCGCCCCAACCCGAGCGCAACTGCAACTCAGCACACCCAAGAGCAACCGCAAGACCTATAGTGTGACCGAAACCGGGGGGTCGGGGGGAGGGTCGTCGGTGCCGGCGAAGTTTTTGTTTTGTTTTGTTGTTGTAGTAGTTGCAACCGCCCCCACCCGAGCGCAACTGCAACTCAGCACACCCAAGCGCAACTGCAAGACGTATAGTGTGACCGAAACCGGGGTGGTCGGGGGGCAGGGTTGTCAGCGCCAGCGGAGTTTTTTTTTTCATTTTTTTGTTGTAGTTGCAACCGCCCCAACCCGAGCGCAACTGCAACTCAGCAACCCCAAGCGCAACTGCAAGATGTATAATGCGACTGCAACCGGGGGGTTGGGGGGAGGGTTGTCGGCCACGGGGAAGTTTTGTTTTATTATTATTTTTAGTTTTTTTGTTGTAGTTGCAACTGTTGGAAATATGCCCTAGAGGCAATTAATAAAGTGTTTATTATCATATTTCTCCGTTCATGATAATGGTTTATTATTCATGCTAGAATTGTATTGACCGGAAACTTAATACATGTGTGGATAATAGACAAATACTGAGTCCCTAGTAAGCCTCTACTAGACTAGCTCGTTGATCAAAAGATGGTCAAGATTTCCTGACCATGGACATGAGTTGTCATTTGATAACGGGATCACATCATTCGACTTGACCCAACCGTTAGCATAGCAAATGATCGTTCAGTTTATTGCTATTGCTTTCACTATGTCAAATACACGTTCCTCTGACCATGAGATCATGCAACTCCCGGATACCGTAGGAATACTTTGGGTGTATCAAACGTCACAACGTTACTGGGTGATTATAAAGGTGCACTACAGGTATCTCCGAAAGTGTTTGTTGAGTTGGTATGGATCGAGATTGGGATTTATCACTCTGACTATCGGAGAGGTATCTCTGGGCCCTCTAGATAATACAGCATCACAGAAGCCTTGCAAGCACCGTGACTAAAGAGTTAGTTGCAAGATGATGTATTACGGAACGAGTAAAGAGACTTGCCGGTAATGAGATTGAACTAGGTATTGGATACCGACGATCGAATCTCGGGCAAGTAACATACCGCCGGACAAAGGGAACAACGTATGTTGACATATGAGGTTCACCGATAAAGATCTTCGTGGAATGTGTAGAAACCAATATGAGCATCCAGGTCCCGCTGTTGGTTATTGACCAAAGAGTTGTCTCGGTCATGTCTACATCATTTCCGAACCCGTAGGGTCCGCACACTTAAGGTTCGATGACGATATAGTATTATATGAGTTATGTGATTGGTGACCGAATGTTGTTCGGAGTCCCGTATGAGATCACGGACATGACGAGGAGTCTCGGAATGTCCGAGAGGTAAAGATTCATATATTGGAAGGCTATATTCGGACGTCGGAAAGGTTCCGAGTGATTCGGGTATTTTTCGGAGTACCGGGGAGTTACGGGAATTCACCGGGAGAAGTAATGGGCCTTATTGGGCCATACGGGAAAAGGAGAGGCAGGCCACGTGAGGAGGCGCGCGCCCCCCCTTGCCCAAACCGAATTGGACTAGGGGAGGGGGCGCAGCCCCCTCTTTCCTTTCCCTCTCCCTTCCCCCTTTCCTACTCCGTATGGGAGGTGGAATCCTACTAGGACTAAGGAGTCCTAGTAGGACTCCCCACTTTGGTGCGCCCCTTGGGCCATCCTCCATATACAGATATGGCCTCGGAACACAAGAGACTGAAAGGTCGAACATGAATCATATAGTAGATATGATCAACATGAAAAATGTTCACCATTGATAACTAATCCACCTCACGTGATGATCGGACGTGGTTTAGTTGATGTGGATCATGTTACACTTAGACAACTTGAGGGATGTTAATCTAAGTGGGAGTTCTTAAGTAATTTGATTAATTGAACTTCAATTGTCATGAACATAGTCTTACTTGTCTTAGCAAATTTATGTTGTAGATCAATAGACCGCGCTGTAGTTCCCCTGTTTTTATTATGTTCCTAGAGAAAACGAAGTTGAAAGTTGATGGAAGCAACTATGTGGACTAGGTCCGTGATCTGAGGATTGTCCTCACTGCTGCACAGAAGGCTTATGTCCTTAATGCACCGCTCAATGAAATACCCCTACGGCTTCGTCTGAGGACGTTATGAACGTCTGGCAGACAAGAAAAGATGACTACTCGATAGTTCAGTGCGCCATACTTTACGGCTTAGAACCGGAGCTCCAAATATGTTTTGAGCAACACGGAGCATATGAGATGTTCCAAGAGCTGAAAATTTGTTATTCAAGCTCACACCCGGGTCGAGAGGTATGACACCTTCGACAAGTTCCATAGCTACAAGATGGAGGAGAACAGCTCCGTTAGTGAGCATGTACTCAGAATGTCTGAGTACTTCAAACACTAGAATCAAGTGGGAGTTAGACTTCCGAATAAAGTGGTGATTGATAGAGTTCTCTAGTCACTATCACTAAGCTACTGGATCTTCGTGATGAACTATAAACATGCAAGGGATAGAAGATCCTTAAGCTATTCGCGATGCTACAATCTGCGGATGTAGAAATCAAAAGAGGGAGCATCAAGTGTTGATGGTTAATAAGACCACTAGTTTCAAGAAGGGCAAGGAAAAGAAAAGGGAACTTCAAGAAGAACGGTAAAATAGTTGCCGCTCACACGAAGAAACCCAAGGTTGAACCAAACCCGAGACTTAGTGCTCCCATTGCAAAGGGAAATGTCACAGGGAGCATAACTTCCCCAAAGTAACTGGCAGATAATAAGACTGGCAATGTCAACAAAGATATTTGATATACATGTTATTGATATGTACCTTACTAGTACTCGTAGGAGCATCTGGGTATTTGATACTTGTTCAGTTGCTTACAACTTGAAACGTGGAGCTTCGGAATAAACGAGGGCTAGCTAAGAACGAGGTGACGATGTGCATTGGAAGTGTCTCCAAGGTTGATGTGATCACCATCGCCACGCTCTCTCTACCTTCAGGATTAGTGATGAACCTAAATAATTATTATTTGGTGCTTGCGTTAAGCATGAACATTATATCTGATAGTGTTTATTGCAAGACGGTTATTCAATTTCAGAGAATAATTGTTATTCTATTTATTTGGATAATATCATTGATGATCATGCACTTAAAATGAAAGGTTTATTGAATCTTGATCGTAGTAATACATATGTTCATAACACGAATGCCAAAAGATAATGATAGTACCACATATTTGTGGCACTGCCGCTTAGGTCATATCAATGTTAAACACATGAAGAAACTCCATGCAGATGGGTTTTTGGAATCTCTTGATTATGAATCATTTGAGACATGTGAACCGTGCCTTATTGGCAAGATGACTAAAAACTCCGTTCTCCGGAACAATGGAGCGAGCAACCAACTTATTGGAAATAATACATACCGATGTATGCGGTCCGATGAGTGTTGACACGCGCGGTGGATATCGTTATGTTCTCACGTTCACAGATGATTTGAGTAGATGTCTACTTGATGAAGCATAAATCTGAAACATTTGAAAAGTTCAAAGAATTTCAGAGTGAAGTAGAGAACCATCGTAACAAGAAAATAAAGTTCTTACGATCTGATCGTGGAGGAGAATATTTGAGTTACGAGTTTGGCAATCACTTAAGACAATGTGGAATTGTTTCACAGCTCACGCCACATGGAACACCACAACGTAATGGTGTGTCCGAACGTCGTAATCGTACTCTATTGGATATGGTGCGTTCTATGATGTCTCTTACCGATTTGCCACTATCATTTTGGGGTTATGCATTAGAGACAGCTGCATTCACTTTAAACAAGGGCACCGTCTAAATCCGTTGAGATGACACCGTATGAACTGTGGTTTGCAAGAAACCTAAGATGTCGTTTCTGAAAGTTTGGGGATGCGATGCTTATGTCAAAAGGCTTCAGCCAGATAAACTCGAACCCAAAGCGGATAAGTGCGTCTTCATAGGATACCCAAAAGAGACTGTTGGTTACACCTTCTACCACAGATCCGAAGGCAAAGTTTTCATTGCTAAAGAATGGATCCTTTTTAGAGAAGGAGTTTCTCTCGAAAGAAGTGAGTGGGAGGAAAGTAGAACTTGATGAGGTAATTGTACCTCCTCTGGATAGTAGTACGCCACAGAAAGAAATTTCTGTGACACCGACACAGACCAGAAAGGAAGTAGATGATGATGATCATGAAGCTTCGGATCAAGTTGCTACAGAACCTCGTAGGTCAACCAGGACACGCTCCGCACCAGATTGGTATGGCAATCCTGTCTTGGAGGTCATGTTGTTAGACAACGGTGAACCTACGAACTATGAAGAAGCGATGGCGAGCCCGGATTCCGAGAAATGGCTTGAGGCCATGAAATCCGAGATAGGATCCATGTATGAGAACAAAGTGTGGACTTTGGTAGACTTGCCCGATGAACGGCGAGCTATTGAAAATAAATGGATCTTTAAGAAGAAGACGGACGCTGATGGTAATATCACCGTCTATAAAGCACGACTTGTTGCTAAAGGTTATCGACAAGTTCAAGGAGTTGACTACGATGAGACTTTCTCACCCGTAGCGATGCTAAAGTCTGTCAGAATTATGATAGCAATTGCCGCATTTTATGATTATGAAATCTGGCAAATGGACGTCAAAACGGCATTCCTTAATGGATTCCTTAAGGAAGAATTGTATATGATGCAACCGGAAGGTTTTGTCGATCCTAAAGGTGCTAACAAAATATGCAAGCTCCAGCGATCCATCTATGGACTGGTGCAAGCATCTCGGAGTTGGAATACTCGCTTTGATGAAGTGATCAAAGCGTTTGGGTTTATGCAAGTTTATGGAGAAACTTGTATTTACAACAAAGTGAGTGGGAGCTCTATAACATTTCTAATAAGTATATGTGATTGGAAATGATGTAGAATTTCTGGAAAGCATAAAGAATTAATTGAAAGGAGTTTTTCAATAAAAACCTGTTTTTGAGTTATCCACGGCTTGGGCATCGAGATCTATAGAGATAGATCAAGACACCTGATAAAAGATTTTCACACACCTTGATGAGATTTTGAAGAAGTTCAAAATGGATCAAGTCAAAAGAAATAAGTTCTTGGCTGGTGTGAAGTGGAGTAAGACTTGAAGATCTAGGTAAAGGTTGTTTTACATGTTAGGCATCAAAATCTATAGAGATAGATTGAGACGCCTCATAGGACTTTCACGAAGCACATACCTTGACAAGATTTTGAAGAAGTTCAAAATGGATCAGTCAAAGAAAGGGTTCTTGCCTGTATTGCAAGGTATGGGATTGAGTAAGACTCAAAACCCGACCACGGCAAAAGACAAAGAGAAGATGAGTGTCATCCCCTATGCCTCAGCCATAGGCTCTATTTTGTATGCCATGCTGTGTACTAGACCTGATGTATGCCTCGCTATTAGCTTGGTGGGAAGGTACCAAAGTGATCCAGGAGTAGATCACTGGACAGCGGTCAAGAATATCCTGAAGTACCTGAAAAAGGACTAAGGAAGAATTTCTCGGGAATAGAGGTGATAAAGAGTTCGTCATAAAGGGTTACGTCGATGCAAGCTTTAAACACCGATCCGACAGACTATGAGTCTCAGACCGGATACGTAAAGTGGGACAGTCGTTTTTGGAGTAGCTCCAAGCAGAGTGTGGTAGCAGCATCTACATATGACATAGAGATTTGCCAAGAACACACGGATCTGAATATTGCAGACCCGTTCACTAAAACCTCTCTCACAAGCAAAACATGATCAGCCCTAGAACTGATTGGATGTTAATTACATGGAGATGTAAACTAGATTATTGACTCTAGTGCAAGTGGGAGACTGTTGGAAATATGCCCTAGAGGCAATTAATAAAGTGTTTATTATCATATTTCTCCGTTCATGATAATGGTTTATTATTCATGCTAGAATTGTATTGACCGGAAACTTAATACATGTGTGGATAATAGACAAATACTGAATCCCTAGTAAGCCTCTACTAGACTAGCTCGTTGATCAAAAGATGGTCAAGATTTCCTGACCATGGACATGAGTTGTCATTTGATAACGGGATCACATCATTCGACTTGACCCAACCGTTAGCATAGCAAATGATCGTTCAGTTTATTGCTATTGCTTTCACTATGTCAAATACACGTTCCTCTGACCATGAGATCATGCAACTCCCGGATACCGTAGGAATACTTTGGGTGTATCAAACGTCACAACGTTACTGGGTGATTATAAAGGTGCACTACAGGTATCTCCGAAAGTGTTTGTTGAGTTGGCATGGATCGAGATTGGGATTTGTCACTCCGACTATCGGAGAGGTATCTCTGGGCCCTCTCGGTAATACAACATCACAGAAGCCTTGCAAGCACCGTGACTAAAGAGTTAGTTGCAAGATGATGTATTACGGAACGAGTAAAGAGACTTGCCGGTAACGAGATTGAACTAGGTATTGGATACCGACGATCGAATCTCGAGCAAGTAACATACCGCCGGACAAAGGGAACAACGTATGTTGACATATGAGGTTCACCGATAAAGATCTTCGTGGAATGTGTAGGAACCAATATGAGCATCCAGGTCCCGCTGTTGGTTATTGACCAGAGAGTTGTCTCGGTCATGTCTACATCATTCCCGAACCCGTAGGGTCCGCACACTTAAGGTTCGATGACGATATAGTATTATATGAGTTATGTGATTGGTGACCAAATGTTGTTCGGAGTCCCGTATGAGATCACGGACATGACGAGGAGTCTCGGAATGTCCGAGAGGTAAAGATTCATATATTGGAAGGCTATATTCGAACGTCGGAAAGGTTCCGAGTGATTCGGGTATTTTTCGGAGTACCGGGGAGTTACGGGAATTCACCGGGAGAAGTAATGGGCCTTATTGGGCCATACGGGAAAAGGAGAGGCAGGCCACGTGAGGAGGCGCGCGCCCCCCCTTGCCCAAACCGAATTGGACTAGGGGAGGGGGCGCAGCCCCCTCTTTCCTTTCCCTCTCCCTTCCCCCTTTCCTACTCCGTATGGGAGGTGGAATCCTACTAGGACTAAGGAGTCCTAGTAGGACTCCCCACTTTGGTGCGCCCCTTGGGCCAGCCTCCTCCTCCCTCCCTCCTTTATATACGAAGGGGGGGCGCCCCTTGGAGACACAACAATTGTTCCAAGCCGTGTGCGGCGCCCCCCTCCACCGTTTTCCACCTCGGTCATATTTTCGGAGAGCTTAGGCGAAGCCCTGCCGGAATCACTTCACCGTCACCGTCGCCACGCCGTCGTGCTGACGGAACTCATCTACTTCCTCGACATCTTGCTGGATCAAGAAGGCGAGGAACGTCACCGAGCTGCACGTGTGTAGAACTCGGAGGTGCCGTACGTTCGGTACTCGATCGGTGGAGCTCGAAGGATTGTTCGACTACATCAACCGCGTTGTGAGACGCTTCCGCTAACGGTCTACGAGGGTACGTAGACATACTCTCCCCTCTCGTAGCAATGCATCTCCATGGATAGATCTTGCGTGAGCGTAGGAAATTTTTGAAATTCATGCTCCGTTCCCCAACAGCAACCGCCCCAACCCCAGCGCAAATGCAACTCAGCACACCCAAGCGCAACCGCAAGACGTATAGTGTGACCGCAACCGGGTGCTCAGGGGTAGGCTTGTCGGCGCCGGCGGAGTTTTTTTTATTTATTTTTTGTTGTAGTTGCAACCGCCCCAACCCGAGCGCAACTGCAACTCAGCACCCCCAAGCGCAATCGCAAGACGTAAGATGCGACCGCAACCGGGTGTCGGGGTGGGGTTGTAGGCGCCGGCAAAGTCTTTTGTTTTTTTTCATTTTTTTTGGTTGTAGTTGCAACCACCCCAACCCGAGCGCAACTGCAACTCAGCACCCCCAAGCGCGACTGCAACAAGTATAATGCGGCTGCAACCGGGGGGGTTGGGGGGAGGGTTGTCGGCCACGGGGAAGTTTTGTTTTATTTATTTTTTTAGTTTTCTTTGTTGTAGTTGCAACCGCCCCAACCCCAGCGCAACTGCAACTCAGCACACCCAAGCGCAACCGCAAGACGTACAGTGTGACCGTAACCGGGTGCTCGGGGGTAGGGTTATCGGCGCCGGTGAAGTTTTTTTTTTCTTTTTTTTTGTAGTTGCAACCGCCCCAACCCGAGCGCAACTCAGCACCCCCAAGCGCAACCGCAAGACCTATAGTGTCCGAAACCGGGGGGTCAGGGGTAGGGTCGTCGGCGCCGGCGAAGTTTTGTTGTTGTTGTTGTTGTTGCAACCACCACAACCCGAGCGCAACTGCAACTCAGCACACCCAAGCGCAACCGCAAGACGTATAGTGTGACTGAAATCGGGTGGTCGGGGGCAGGGTTGTCGGCGCCGACGAAGTTTTTTTTTTCATTTTTTTTTTGTAGTTGCAACCGCCCCAAGCCGAGCGCAACTGCAACTCAGCACCGCCAAGCGCAATCGCAAGACGTAAGATGCGACCGCAACCGGGGGTCGGGGTGGGGTTGTAGGCGCCGGCAAAGTCTTTTTGTTTTTCAAATAAAAAAACACTTTTTTTTCAAAAAGGCCCAAAACTGACAACCCAAGAGGCCCATTTTTTTTTTTGACCAAGAATACAGATGGTGTAGGCCTGCCAGGGAAAACGGGCTGGGAGAAGAAAACGTAACGTCATGCACACATCATCTGAATGAGACCATTTTATATCTCATTCGAATGAGTTCCAGGCACTCCCTTTATTTATTCATTCTAGTTTAATATAAGGTCATTTTTTTTTTCTTAAATGGTCACCCAGAGGAAAAGGCTCCCTACCTCAATATATTTCAAAGGGTGTTGCACGCGTTTCATACATCCACTAAGATAGGCGAGAGGAAAGGCGATCAAGCCACAACCTGGCATGATCCTGTGGTGTAGGCGTTTTTAGCCTATGAGACCAAATTGCAAGCTCCCCAATGATGGAGTGAATGGTGTCCGAATGTGATAGACACACTCCATTAAAAACCGTTTGGTTACACACGTCCCAAATTTTCTAGAGCACAGTCAAGAGGACGAATTCGCTGATGGTGGGAGGCAGATGGGAAGGCATTGTAGATGCCCAAAATTCGTTGATTTGGTGAAACTTTAGCCCGTCAAACTCTTCCCGCGGTACCACAAGTGAAGAAGAGGTGATGTCTATCCTCACTGAAAACACCGATCTTGTTTTTTACCCTTGATTGCCATATGGTCATCATCCCTGGATCCAGTGGCGTTTCTATGTGTAAGTTGTGGGGTCAGTTGACTCCGCAGCTTTTGAGAAAAATAGCCTAAGAATATTGTACACTTACTGTATATTGTGAAGAATTTTTTTCAAAAAAATAGAAATGACCGGACGGATTTGTTAGGCTGGCTACGCCACCGCCTGGATCAGAGAGGTCATTGGAGAGCAAGCTAGTAAACCTAGATGGAGAGAGTACGGATATTTTGCTTGTACATTACATAATATCTCACTTTAACGAATCTTCTATTTGTGTTTCTAATCTGTATTGGACTACAAAGAGAACGTTGCAAAGAGCATGCGCGAGTACCAGATCGGCAGATCCAGTGTAAATCATTGTACTACGTGCCAAATTCCACTGAAATTCTGCATTCTAGTATGGCCACCCACGTCTATGGATAGGTTGGTGGCGCGTCTCTCTTGTCCATACACACCGTGCACAAACACAAGCATGATGAAGGAGGGCAGCTCCCCAGACTCCAGGTCCACGTAAACATGATGAGACGATCAGAGGCTCAGAACTCCGCTGGCTTTTGGGCATACATGCATGGTAAATTGAACAGGATGAAAAGGAAAGGGCAAGGCTGGCTAAAGTTTCAGATTTAACGACTGCTAGTCACTTCATCGGAGATGATGAGCAGACAAGGGTAAATAGACGCAAATGGGGCGTGACGGTGAGATTTGGTGCGAGATTTTCCAACGCGAGTCAAGGAGTCAAAAACGATGACCGCGGCTCCGGGGCTGGTCTTTGGAGGTACGTGCACGGAACATCTTTCGCCCATCATCGACAAGGTCGGCCGGCTCCGGTATGGAAGCAGTGACAACACCGCGTGAGTGGCTTGTTTTGGCGACAGTTCCGTGGTCTAGAGATCTCGACGTATTTTTTTTCATGATTGAGATGGTCTGTACTTCTGGTTAACCTTTTATAATAGATCCGTATCTTTAAAAAAAAGAGCAAACGGGGGCGTGAGGGCGAACATTATGGCCATGTTCAATGTCGCTTTGATCATCTCCTAGTATCTGACTATCATAGTTTACCAGAAGGAGCAGCAGCAGCAGCAGAAAGAGAAGTGTTGTACAGTATAATAGCAGTACTCCTAAATAAATACTGTATACAACTGCAGCAGAGGCGCAGACAAAACGCCTAGCGCAGCAGACAGGAGCCGCATGTTAGTAGGGTCAACCGGCATCGGCAGCGGCAGGCAAGCAACAGCACTCGGCGCGTGCTATTCCCTCCTGCCACCACCACCACACGGCGCATGTTGCCGCTGCCCCACAACCGCATGTCGATCATGGCTGCATCATTCCTACTAGTTAAATTTACAGACATTCTTTTCTAGAGTTTTACCACTATGTTATGGGCTTGGCGCCAAAATAACATCAGCGCTACTTGTGGACTCAGGGAGCGTTGGTCGTCACAGTCACAGGGAGAGGGACATGGAGGAGAAAACAAAGACACCCATCACGTGCAATGCAATCGTCGATGATGATGATAGCATGGAGAGCCGGCTAGTTAGTTTTATAATAATAACATGTATAATGATTTACTAAGTATATATATATATATATATGTTACCTTTCGATCTGACCTGACCTGACCTGACGGGGTAATTAACGTTTGTACCACTACCTGGCTGGTTATGTGCATGTGCATACATGTGAGGTGGTGCAAGTAATTAACTTAACTTGTCAGGTTCCCCTAAGGCTGCTGCTGCTGCTCAACTCATACCCAACCTCCCCTGAAAAATGAGCTTGGATTATCCATCATCCAGTAGCTTTGTGAGAGGGTGTCTGTCATGTCATCTGGCGTTGCAGCACTGCGGCTTGCCTTGCCGTAGGTTCTCCCAGAGGCACAGCATCTGCCCCGGCGACTGGTAGTGCGCGGTGAGGTAGTCGTCGGCGCAGCCGGCCTGGCAGAACCGCGCGCCGTGGACGTACTCCACGCCGGCCGCCGCCGCGCCGCCGGCGTTGAACTGCCCCACCCACATGCCCACGCTCACGTCCTCCATCTTGAACAGCTGCCATCGCCAAAGCAGAACGCAATCATTTGTTTGTTAATACAAGGTGATGTACTATGTATTGATGATTGATGGACGGATACAACTTTTGGCTTTTCTGGTGTGGCATGGCATGGGCCATCTTTCAGCCCACGCATGATTGGGCTCGTGCCGTTCTCCCGATTTTCAATCAGAATCGGCATCATTCACCAAACTTTAAACCAGGCCAGATGGTGCTGGGCTCTCGAGTGCTCATGTGGAATGTGGAATGCAGTCACTACATGAGATCCCATTCACAATGCCACTTGATATGGAATGAACGCAGAGAGGATGAAAGATGTTTTAGGTGCAGAGAGCTTACATTCAGCCGGCCCTTCTCCATCTCGGACGCGACGAAGTCCGCGATGTCGGAAGAAACAATGTAGCCAGCGCCGTCGGCGTAAGTCGGGTACGTATCCCTGGGCCATTCCTGGAATTTGAGAGGAGAATGTTACAAAAGAGGTCAGCACGGCAGCACAGGACGAAGTCAATAATGGTGCACCAATGATTGCACTAACGACGAATGTAGTTAGCCAGCATGATGATTACATGAGACAATAAACATATTCATGTGGACAACGCATACCAGCCGTTCATGTGGTTCACATGTACTATTGTTTGGCACATCAAGAACATGAACTCGCTGTCTGTTTTGCTAAGTCCAGGAACTGTAATAGTAGGACTGGTTAACACAACAGGCTGTTCATGGAAGCAGTAGGAGTTTGCAATTGACTCGGTCGACAAAAAGTTTGTGCAATAGTGGTTTGGTATCTTCTTTCTGATGAAATTTAGTGCAGCTCCTATGTACTGGTTTGTCTTTCTGAGAGATACTCTACGTCGTTATGAATGTTACGTCACGGGAGTATTTAATTACTTTTGATCACTTGAGTAAAAGAGATGCAAGTAGTCAATCTGTGTAATTTCAAGATAACATTTGCAGAAACAGGGAAAAAATGCAGTAGTTCACTTCACCTCATATGAGACAGCCCATTTTCCTTCTCGGAGTGGTCTGTGGTAGTAGTTCATGTTCCCCATATAGAAGCTTTTATCATATGAGATTTTCTTGATTTCAGCCATAACTGAATCAAGTCTAACGAATGTGTCATCATCACACTTCATGACGTACTTCGCCGAAACAACACGAGCCTTTTAAGGACAAAGTGAACAAAAAATAAAAGAACATTCAGAGGCGATGTTGCATAAGAACTGTCTGAAAGATACTCTAAATACAATGCGGCTATTTTACATCCAACCCTTATGCTACATACCGCATACTCGCAGATGGCAACAGTCTTCAGAACAACCAGGTCGTAGCTATCCACAAAAGGCACAATGATAATGTCCCCGAAGAAATCAGCCTCTTTCTTCAAATCTTCATTAACTTCCCTTCTTCCGTTCTGCCCTGAAACATGGTTCGGTTATATATCTCTTCATGAGAAGAAGGGAAAGAAAACTGCCGGAACTAAATGGCGAGACAATAGATTACCAAGGCGACAAAAAAGCGAGCCATGGTACTGGATGAATTTCGTACTGAAGACATCCATGATCTCCTCACAGCCATGCGCTCGGTGAAGTGGCTTCCTGCTGAAAGAATGCCTATGAACAGCTCTACAGGTTCTTCAGGAGGAGGGGCTTTCAGTTCGGCCAGCAACTCCAGATTTCTTTCCATAATGTTAGGATGGACCGTGGGTAATGTACCAGCAAACATTGATTCAACCTCAATATCACCATTTGCTTGCACCGTAGCGACATCCTCGAGATCAAAGCCCTTGAAAGAACAAATGTAATGCATTGGCGTATCAGCAAACCTTCCCAAAATTACAGGTGGAGAGGAGCTGATATTCTTATATTTGAAAAGCATATATTAAATCAGTTGAGATGCTAATCTACATCCAAACCACAGCAAAGATGTGCACAGTTTCCAGCTAGGAAGTATAGAAGAACTCATCTTAGGACAATTGCAGAAGGAAACATTACTTACAACGCGATAAGGAAAAGACGCGACATGCCTCCCATCAACTTGAACATGATAACCTTCCAAACCGGAGCTTATTGTTAGAGCAAACAATTCACCCTCCACAAAAGGATAAGGCCAATCTATCAAACCACTGCTGCTCTGTCCAGCAACACGGTTACGCAGCAACATACTCTTCAACTCCTCAAGTGTGCCACCAGTGTTCCAGCTCCATTGCTCACATGTCACCAATCCATCAACTGCGCCACAGGAAAGCAATATAAGAAAATCTCGCGATGATGACCAGCTAAGCTCGCACATGTTAAACATTTTCTCAGCTCAAATTATTAATAGAGCTCTCTTGTTAGTAATGTAAATACCAAATGGACGTCTGGCAAGGAATTTATCATCAGATCATCAAATAGACATCCCATCAAACGCATATCAATGGGAACCATGTAAATACCAAATATATTCGAACTATATAAGGAGAGATCAGACAGCAGTACCACACATGTTATTGTCCTCTAGTCCTATTTTAGTTACCAAAGTCAAAGTAGAAAATGGATGGAATTTGCGATGGAACTTTGTCGGTATGAGTAGTGACAGGGTATGGACGATCTAGTAATGGTACAGCCTCCACTGCTGATCATCAATCTACTTAGGTTTTTTAGATGATAAATGGAGTTGTCAGCCACCTGCCATCCGAGTCAGCTCAAAACTATCTGAAATAGGATCTTGGGGGTTATGTAAAGCTTGGCAAGTTCAGGTTAAAAACAGCCGGTCTTGAAGTTCAAGGTTGAAAATTGAGATCTGCAATAGTTCAGAACTTCAGAGTTCAAAATTGAGCATCTTGAAGTCCTCCTATCTATTCACACGGAGGAGAAATATAAGCATTTAGCGGGCATCGTACAGTGGGAAATGAGAGCATGAAGACTGCCGTTAGAAAAACAAAAAAACTATCCAAATCCAAGGATGATCTATACTAAATGTGTCAATGTCGCAAAATCAAATTCATTTCCATATGATGCAACAGTAACCAACAAAAATGTAAGGTTTCTGCATGGGTCCTCAACACAAATGAGTCAAGGAGGCAATTCTAAATTTTACCAAAACGTAGAGCGATTTGGAAGATAAGAAGACCGTGTTATCCATATCAAGGGCCAAATAGGTAGGCTGCACCTATCTCGGTGGGGGAGTGCATGTACAACCCCACCACCCAGGTCCAGTGTCCTCGCGTATCTTCAAAAAAAAAATTACCTGACTCTTCCTAGGTATTCTCTTTCAAATAGTTTTGCGTAAACAGTTACGCCCAGTGGCGGGGACGGGGGTGCCAGCCATGGCGGAGACGGGGGTGCCAGCCAGGGCCCTGGCCCCCCCTAACATCACTGATTTAAGCCTAGTATAAATAGTAACAGTAAATTTTTTCTGCTAAAATGGTGTTTTTTGATGGATTGGCCCTTCCCAACAAGAATTAACAATACTCGGCCCCCCTCGTCCGGTTTTTCTGGCTCCACCACCGGTTACGCCTTGCACATTCTTGGGCACATTCAACATGCCGAAATATGCGAATGAATGGTCAGTCTAATGTCCGTGCATGAATCAACTGAAGGATCTTGTTTCACTGCTGGAAAAAACATCGAGCGAAATCCCTACATCGCTCTGCAAAGCTCGAATGCATTTATATTTCTCCCCTCTTGTCATTAACTTTGGAAATGCTGAAATGGGCCATGGATGGATCACACAGTGGTATAGCAAAGGCAGTACGGTTATCAAACATGGTGAGTGAGGATGCTACACTTTCGGAGAACATGCGGCTTTGGAAATGTTGAAATGGCACGGTGTACATCAATGCCAAGGCCCATGGATCAAGATAAGTTGTACTATAGTTATCAAACATGGTGAGTGAGGATGCTACACTTTCCGAGGACAGGCTTTCGCCCTGCACAGGACAAATGCTACGAATCATTGAAATTTACCAAAAGAAAGCTAGAGCGGTTTCACCAAACGTGGTACGATGGAGCCCCCAATCTGAGTAAGCACCAACCGCGAAACATGACACTGAATGCAAATCATATGTACAGGCCACTTGGTTAATTACCATTTACCAGCACATATGCACTAGTGGTCCGGTACTAATATACATACAGCCTAGAGCATTAGAGCTCCCCATAGATTGGTTGGTAATTAGTACCAACAACTGCAGTGATCCTCCTGTGCGTGTGTGCTACTGCTAACGAAAATGTTGATATGTGTCACCGTGGAACGCAATCACGAGGTGAAATTTGAAGGTGAACCAAAATTAGGTAAGAGTATGCAGAGGAGGTGACGCACCGGTGTCCTCGTCGGAGCGGCGCCAGCCCTCGCAGCGGAGCGCGGTGCCCCACTGGCCGCGGAAGCGGGTGTTGAGCTCGATGACGGGGCGGCCGCTCCAGTCGCCCCGGAGGCGCGGGTTGAGGTGGAGGATGGTGGTGGCGGCGTCCCCGTCCCCCGCGCCCCGCAGCTCCACCGCGAACTGCGCCAGGCCGTCGCCGGGCACCCGCCGCGGCGCGGCCACCACCGTGACGTGGGAACCCAGCGCCAGCCCGCAGGGCAGGGCGAGGGCGGCACGGGGCGTGTCCCCCGACCGCGCGACGGAGGTCGGGCACCGCGGCGGCGCGGGGGACGGGGAGGGCGTCGCGGCGGAGGAGGAGGCGGAGAGGGCGTCGCGGAGGAGGCGGCCGCCGTCGCGGAACGCGCGGGCGGCCGCCGCGTGGAGCGGCGGCGCGGCGTCGAGCGCGCGGACGTCGATCCGGGAGACGTCGAGGCGGCGCCTGTTGAGCGGGGACACCGGTGAGGAGAGCCGTGGCCGCCGCGCGATGTCGGCGCCGGTGGCCTCGGCGGCGGTGACGGCGACGGCGACGGTGGTGGGGCCGAGGGGGCGGCCGGGGTAGCGGAGGGAGAGGGCGGCGACGTAGAGGAGCGCGGCGACGGGGAGCAGCAGCGGCGGCGGCCGGAGCCCGCCGGCGGGGCGGCGCGGCCGGCGCATGTCTCTGGCCGGCTGCCTGCGTCGTGCGGCTTCTTCGTCGGTTACGTTTGGAGCTTGCTCCAAGGAGGGAAAGGCAAGGCGCGTGCGTCTTGGAACTTTCCCCGGGGTTTAAGACGGACGGCAGGAGATTACCAGATACCCTTCCCCGGTTTGCTCGCTGATGATGATACGGCGGGCGCACTGCCGTGGCGTGCCGCGTTTGGAGATTGTTAATGGCGCCGTTAATTGCCGCTGCGCCGCTCCGGCCTCCGGCGATTGCTCGCCTCGTGTGCGTGCGTACACCCAAAACTGTTGCTTTTGCATGGAGGGC
This sequence comes from Elymus sibiricus, assembly GCA_039707655.1. Classification (NCBI taxonomy): domain Eukaryota; kingdom Viridiplantae; phylum Streptophyta; class Magnoliopsida; order Poales; family Poaceae; genus Elymus; species Elymus sibiricus. The sequence continues at coordinate 42,521,672 of CM077670.1, forward strand.
CAAGCATACGTCGTACACTTCCACATCCATTAACACATTGAAGATTGGGGTACGTAGTGCGGTTGATCACACACAATTTCGGCAGTTATTTCCCATAAAGCAATCTTTAGTTGCAATCGTAAGCATTAGGCATATCCAGGAGGCAACTTGGGCAGGATCTAGTCAGCACCATCGCCCCAGCTTTCTGCCCGGTGTACCCCTGCATATCTGCAGCCACCACCCAGGGTTAAGTTTGACAGCGAAATGGATTATGACAGTTCCATTTATTTTCTACTCCCTCTGTATACAAATGTAAGACGTTATTGCAGTTTAATTTAAACTGCAAACATGTCCTACATTTGTTTACAAAAGGAGTACCGATTCGTGACCTTGTGTCTGCTTCATTGTTGTAACTTTTTTTTTTGTGAGAAAACCTTTTCAATTCTATATTACGACAAGGTACGAAACAAGTTGACCGCAATATAGCAAGGCGAGTGCTGCAAATCATCCGACTGATGCGACCATAAACATAAACCACCTCCACCGCCGTTGGATGCTCCCAATCACAACCGTCGCTCTTGTCCCATGGATCCCCAGTCGCACGCCTCCCACCCATCGGCAGCCAGCACTGCTACTGCCCGCTGCTCCAAAATGGAAAGCCGGCCACCGCCACACCCCGTCTCCGCTTGCAACAGATGTCGCCGCCATGTAGCCATCGTCGGCAGCCCTTGTAGCAAGACCGGATTGCAGTTCCAGCGAGTGCTTCATCGCAGCACCGGAAAAGCCGACGAATGCTGCATCGCAACACCTATGATCCTTCAGCCATCCCTCCTCGTATAGCACTACGGCCGCCGCTCCGATCGTCGCCGGCAGCAGAGCTAGCTTCATTGTAGCAACGGTGGCAGCGGCGCTCGCTTCATTGCAGCGTCGCCGTCATCGACTTGTCGCGCCGCCGGAAGCAGAGCCCGCTTAATTGCAACTACCGCCGGCAGCAACGGTCGCTTCATTACAGCGTCGCCGGCAGGAGCGCCCGCTTAATGGCAGTGTTGCCGTCCTTGATTTGTCGTGCTGGCGGCGGCAGCACTGCCACCTGGCGAGATCCGTGGCTGTGCATTATTGTAGCACCCTCCAGCAGGCCGTCGACCCTGCAGCAACGATGCAGCACCACCAAATGGCCCCTCCGCAACAGCCTCTGATCACAACGCCAGTGGTTGTGCACCGTAGCATGGCGGCGCCGACTTCCGGAGTTGACGAAGATGCCCCGGCGTGCGCCCGACAAGCGCACACTAGCAAGACCACGATCCCCTTACAGCAGCGGTGGTGTTGCGAAAAGCATCACCGGGGCGCCCCCCACCGAAGCAGCCTCCACTGGCACCATCGGTGGTGTTTGGGACGCAGCGTCGACGCTCTCTCGCCAGCTTCCCGCATCCTCCTGGCCGCCCAGCGAAGTGGGCGAGATCCAAAAATGCGGTCAACGGACATGGGGGTAGGATGCTTCGCTGCGGGATTGAGAACTTGAGATAAGGCAGAGGAGTTGAGCGGTGCGCCCACACGGGACACGTGGTGATCGTGTGACACGTTTTATCTCGCAGAAAATTAGTCGGGCAAAAAGAAGGGTTTTCTATATAGTAAACTATTCAAAACTACTAATTTTGGTTTTCAGTACCACATATCATCTAGCTAAAAATTGGTTAGCAAGGACATGGGCAAAGACATACAAACTGGTTAGGAAGGCAAGCACATTATCATATTAGACATTGGAATGTTTCCCACGTTTTTTTTTTTCATTTCTTCTATTACAACTCCACGATATTTATGCCACGACTTGAAATTATTGTTTACCACTCTTAGGTTCTTGTCCCCAAAGTTAAATAAAATAAAATAACATATTATGTTCTTCACAAGTAAGGGCATATAATTAATTAAAATTAAACATTTTGTTAAACCTCCACGTTATCTAGAGACGACAATAATAAATACTCTATCAAATATGAATAAATTATTATGTTATACCTATCAATTAATCTTTGCATGTCTCTAACATTAATTGACTAGTAGAACGCCTGTGCGTTGCTACGGGCTACAATGCATATAACTAAATTAGAAAAATGCTTAAGGTCGTCTCCAAGGTCGGAACTTAGTTCTTCTTCATACATCCGGACGTATTCGGACATCAAACGGGTGCCCCAAGGGGCTACCCAAAAATCAACCGTCTGGACAGTCAGAGCTCCCACAAATCCAGCTCATATGTAGGGGAGAAATGTGGTTGTCCGGACTATCCACGATGTTATCTCCAACACGCAGTCGCAACACACAAAAATCACTCCGCGGCGCACCCTTCCCTTTTTCTCTCTTAGTATTTTGTATTGGAATATATTTTAGCGATCTCTATCAATTAATTTTTGCATCTGTACAATTAATTGATAGGGAGAATTCTTTTCTATTTAGTGCTATTTTGATTGGAATATCTTTTAGTGATCTCTGTCAATTAATTTTGCTAAAATAAACTGACAGGGAATATACTCGTTATCTTTTTTAGTATTTTGTATTAGAATATATTTTAGCTATTACTTGTTTCCTTTTAGTATTTTGTATTGGGATATCTTTTAGTGATCTCTATCAATCAATTGCATGTCTCTAAAATACTCCCTCCGTTCCTCTATATAAGGCGTATTTGTTTTTCGATAAAATTCCAGAATCTAAGGTGCATTTCTTCTAATTCCCCATAATTCCCTTGCTAGCCCTCCTAAAAAAGGGAAGTATCACTTTTCTGATTGTCTATATCTTTCCTTATTGCAAAAGAAGGAAACTATCTCTTTGTCGATTGCATGTAGTATCTCATACTTTCCTGAATAATTGATTCACTTTCCACTTACCAACAAATTTGCCAAGGGTAATTTAGTCTTAACATGTCTATAATTATGTGCCTTGGTCACCGTGCCGAAAATAATACACCTTACATAAAGGAACGGAGGGAGTAAATCGATAGGGAGTAGTACTTGTTATCTTTTTAGTATTTTCAGTTATAATATCTTTGAGTGATCTCTATCAATTAATTTTTGCATTTCTCTAAATTATGTGGCTGGTCAAAATTTAGCTGGGAAATGCATAACTAGAAAATCAGTGCTCCTCCTCCGTTTCAAAATACTCTAAGTTCTAGGTTTGTCCGTAGGCAAACATCCATAGGCTTGACCAAATCTGTAGAAAGAGATGGTAACATGTACAACATTAACTATATAAAGTACAAAAATATGTAATACGATGAATCTAATGAAACTAGTTTTATGTTCAAGATGTTGGTATATGGATCTATAGTCCATGAGTTTGCCCGAGTCTAAAGATATGTCAACATCTACAACATTACCTACATAAAGTACGAAAATATATAATATGATGAATATAACGAACCCAATATGATGTTATAGATGTTGGTATATTTTCTATACGTAGGACAGCACATGGATATTCAAGTATAGTTTAGAACGGCGTGAGTATAATAGCGTGATCATATTTTTTTTCAAGGTCACCCTAGTCTTTGTTAAAAAAAACACAAATTTGTATAAGTCTTTCTCTGTTGTAAATCCGGACGGGCGCCCTCGGCTCGCTTTAGTGCTGGTAGTCCTCGTTATGGTCCACAGACATGGACGTAATTTTTGTTATTTTTGTGTTCCAGTGCTTGTAGTCGTCACTAGCCCAGCACGATGAATAGATCGTAACTTTCCTCGTAAAAAAATTAAAATAAAAATCGGCATTAATGTTGCGTGACTTTGTTGAAGGGAGACCTGTGTCCTGTGCCATCATTTAGTTGTCCAGGTGCAAACGGAAGCGACGAAACAGACCTCCAGCCCGGAGAGTCGGCACGCACGCACGTACGTCTCAATCTGCGCCTTCCCACGCACGGCCGCACTCGTGGAATTCCACGTGCCCGCCCATGGGCTCTGGAAAAGTCGCCGTGCGCCGCCGGGAAACCAGACCAGACGGCGCAGGGGAATATCCCCCACGCACGCACGCAGCGGGACAGATGGCGACGAGGTGGACGACGGGAGCTCCCGGCCGACGACCGCGAGAAATCCTTCGAGGCGACACGTAGGTAAACTCGCTGGCGTCGGACCGGGTGAGTCTAGCTAAGCGGCGGTGCTGACGTACGCATGGCTCAGGGAGGGGTACGTGGCCGTGCCGCGGTGGATTTTTTTTTAACACAATACAGACGCAAGCGCTCATATACACGCGCATACACTCACCACTATGAACGCACACACGCACACCCTACCCCTATGAGCACCTCCGAGAGACTGAGCCGGCATATCATCTTGAAATTTACGAAGTCACCGTAGGCATCTCGTCGTCGACGGGAACGTCTCCTCCCACTGAATGCGCATCGCCGGAGATCCTGAAATAAATCCAGGAATAAATGCAAGCACCAGGATTTGAACCCTGATGGGCTGGGGATACCACAGTCCCTCTAACCATCCAACCACAGGTTGGTTTGCAGTGCCGCGGTGGATTAGGACGTGTGCTCGAGACTCAGCAAGGGCCGGGTGTGATCGCAGGGAAGGAGCAAAGACGGGAGATGTTCGTATTAGACGTTGTTGTGTTTTTTTTGGGGAATACGTGTCTGAGTGTCTCATCCTCTATAACATTATATGCTCCCTAATTTTAAAGGTCTCACAATCAATTGAGATCTCTAATTGGAACTGGGTCACCCGATTTTGACCGGGTCAACAATTTCTCAAAGCTTTCCCATTCAATTCTTTTATACTATACACTATGCTTCCAAATTTTAAAGGCCTCACAATTAATTGAGGTCTTCAATTCAGAATTGGTTCACTCGATTTTGACCGGGTCAACAATTTCATGTCAATCCCTTGCACCCTTCCACCACCTAAAAAAGAAACGTCACCATGTGATGCTGTAGCATCAATATAGTACACGCAAGTACCGACGCAGAAATTTTCCCACTTAAATATAGGTTTATTAGCGGATAACACAGAATCACACCGCGAAAGGCTCACCAAATCACCGTATTATATTAAAACAACTCCATCATCTCTCGGCCCCGTCAAACTAAATATTCCATTAATTCCATAATATAAAGGGTATTAGGTTTTTGGAAAGTCAATTTCCTTTAACTTTTACCAAGTTCAGAATCAAAAATATCGACGTCCACTATATTAAACCAAAAATATGAAAATTCATTTCATGATGAATCTAATTATACCGATTTCATATTATGGATTTTGCTATATTTCTCTACAAATTTGATTAAACTTAAAAAGATTTGACTTTTCAAAATAGTAATACACCTTATATTTTGAAACAGAGTGAGTATTTTTTTAAGAAACACAACAACACCAACGGCGCAGCAAAGCACGCCCAACCCTTCTAGTTTATATCATATAAGAATCCTAGTATAAGACATCTACACATCGACCTGACCAAAGTAAAAAGACAGCAAAACGTCAGTCTTTGCACAAGAAAAACCAGCCAAAAAACAAAAATACAATCAAGATCACTAAAGCCCGTCACTTATCTCTGCCGCCACCACATCAGCCACCAAAAAAAATGACATATCACCTCCTCACCCGAGTTCGATGCGGCCCCGTCGCTGATATGCATATTTGCGGACCTCCATGGTGGCTCACCAAAACCAAAACCATTACCGTTGAACGAATCAGACCGGGGCAACACCCCTGACACGCCATTAAACTCCAGATCTGGCACCACCGCACGATTAAGACGTTGGAGGAGGAAACCATATGTTCCATCCACGAAACATGAACCCAGCACACGATCCACCTTCTTCCAAATGTCGTCGATGCATACCACAATCTGCGTCAGCTCCTGGACTACCTCGCAACCTCCGCCTCGGTGCTAGACAAACGCTGTCGCAACGGCGGAGCCCGAGTACACAGGTCCACCACGACGATGCCGCCGCCGCCACGCCATCCTTGCTTGAACAGACTGGTTTCCAAATCCAGACCAGATCGCCTCGTCGGGGAAGAATCTGAAGACTATTTATTCAGCGCCGTCATCGTCGTCGCCGAAGCCAAGACAATAAACAACCTTAAAACCTAGACTACGAAGACCTAAAAACGATCCACACGTATGGATCCGGCGACCGCCCTCACCACTGACGACCGAGGTCGTCGACGAAGAGGAGCCGCCGGAGGAACGGTGGCGGACGTGGTTGCGTTGCAGCATGGGATTTTTTTTTAAACACAGTACTAACGTAGAAGCTCATATATACGAACATAGACTCACCTCTATGAATGCATGCACGTACACCCTACCCTTATTAGCACCTTTGAAAGACTGAGTCCGCACATCATCTTGTGATTGACAAAGTCATCACAGATGCCTCCATAGTCGTCGGGAACGTCTTCTCCCACGGAATGCAAATTCAGAAAAATGCGAGCAGTGTCAAATATAGGACTTGAACTTTAGTTTGCTATGAATGCATGCATGTACAACCTGTGTCAGAAAAATGCGAGCACAGTCCTCCTAACCATCCAACCACAAGTTGCAGTATAGGATTTTAAAATGTTTGGATGGATGCAGGAGGTTGGAAACAACGGCTACATAGCCCAGAAGGCAGAACCAGCCGAGTTTTCCGTTTCCGTTTTACGATCCTGGCCGCCGGGCTTGTTATGTTGTCTGTCCAGTTGCAGTGCCCGACGCAGAAAACACAGTTGCTTTGTAGTGCACGCAGGGGAACGTATCCCGTGCATCCAACCTTGTGGTGCTATCGATGCACCAGTGGTTCAAAGGTCAAATTACAAGTGTGCAAAATCTGAAAATAAATTAGAATATACACAAGATATATTTCAACCATGTCACGAAACATCAAACGTAAAATTTAACCACAGCTTGAGAAACAGAGATAACAAATTTAGCACTAATTGTGTCAATGGGCCAGGTCTATGGCTCAATCTAAATGAGTGATATTCATAACATGATTTGTGTTTTGTTTTTGTTTTTAGAGTTATAGGTCTAAATTGAATATGAAATTTTAGTAAATATATTCTTTGTGTACGTGCAAATTATTTCACATTTTTTTAACACTTGCGGTTTGACTTTTGGACGTCCAATGTACTGGTGCAAGCACCACATGTGTGGGTGCACCAGATATTCTCCCGACGCACACAAGCCACCGCGATAGGGCATGCCCATTTTAAGGTAAGGTACTAGAGCGAGTATTGATATGTTTCTGGTCCATTGTGATTGCTCGGTGTTTTTACTTCTTCTAATTTTTCTCTTCTTTTTTGTTACTTTTCAAAACAAATGTGACTATTTTCTAAGAAAAAGCATTTTCTTACAAGGGGTAAAAAAATTGAAAAAATAAAAATAATTGTTAGAACATTTTTTGAAAATTCGGCATATTTTTCAAAAATTTATAATTTTTTATGCAACTATACAGTGTTTCTAAATTGTGAACATTTTTTTAAAATTTCTAATATTTGTCAAAAACGGGGACCTTTTTTGAAAAAAGAAAATAAAAAATCAAATTCGGCCGGCCCATCCGCACTTCCCTGTGCGTTTGTGCGTCAATTTGACGCATTAAGCGGAAAACCCTATGCGCCGCTCACTGCGACGTAGTGCACAGGGTTGCGCGATCGAACGATGTAGTGGGCCGGCCCAATTACTAGAGGTTTTCTGCACAGTATTTCTATCGGTTTTGGGAACCTTCCAGTTGGTTCCTGAACCGGGTTTTTTCTTGTTGGTTTCTAGTTCTGGGGTTTTTCGGTTTTCTTTTTCAAAAAATTCCTTCTTTTTTTCGTTTTTCCTGTTCATTTTATTTTTTTGTTTCTTTTTTCTGTGTTTTCGTTTTCCTGTTTATTGTTCGGAATTTCAAAAAATGTTCTCTTTTTCAAAATTTGTTCACATTTTCCAAAAAATATTCTTATTCCAAAAAATGTTCAGGAATTTCCCAAAAAGTTCTCATTTTCAAAATTTTATTCACAATTTCAGAAAATGTTCGCATTCTCAAAATTCTGTTCACAATTTCAAATATGTGCACATTTTAAATGTTCTCATTTTGAAAAATTGTTAACAAATTTAAAAAATGTTCACGTTTTCATTTTTTAAGGAGTTTCAAAAAATGTTCCAGTTCCAGTTTAAAAAATTGTTCACAATTTCAAAAAATGTTCATGTTTTCGAATTTTGTTCGGGAGCTTCATGTTCGCCTTTCAAATTTTTATTTTGGAATTTCAAAAAATGTTCTTGTTTTAAAAAAAATCATCATTTTCAAAAAATGTTCTGTTTCAAAAAATTTGTTCATCATTTGCAAAAAAGGGTCCTGTTTTTCAAAAATATTCGTCATTTCAAAAGATAAATCACATTTTTTCTGGAAATGTTTTGATTTTTCCCGAAATTTTGTTTCATATGTGAACGGGCCTTTGAGTTCGTATAACGTTCGCGCTACCTACAATCAGTTAGACCCGTCTCGTCTAGTGGTGTGCCGCACTCACCCCGAATCCGAGGTCGTAAGCTCGAATCCTCGCGCCCTCTCTTCTTTTTACATCTTTTTTAAGTGATGCGCGCGTGGTCTGCTGATGGGCCTGCCCAGTGGAGGCACCTGTGTGCGTCGCTCCAACTATTTGCCGCACAATGCGGTAAATAGGTGCTCCCGCATTAAGCATCAAATAGGGAACGTGTTTCCTATGTGACGCTCGTTGCATTGCCTTGTTGTCTCGCACAGAGCGTCAAACTGGTTGAACTCATTTATGACTTCGAAGGTACGTTTTGGGAATATTCTATAAGGTTCCAGCATGGGTGTTTTTTTTATCGGTTTTGGGCTTCTAAAACGTTCCTAAACCGGCTCTTTTTCCCGGTTGTTCTCTTTACTTGGTTTTCCGTTTGTTCTCTTTACTGTTTTTTCCGGTTTTCTTCTCAATTTTTATTTTTCATTTTTCGTTTAACTTTTCCTTCTCTTTTTACTTTCTTTTTTTTCAAAAATTCACTAATTATTAAATGTTCAATATATTAAAAAATTAAATAGAATTTAAAAAATTATCCATGTTTGCAAAGATTGATCGTATTTTAAAAAATGATTGGTATTTCAAAAATTATTCCCAGTCTCAAAAGACATTTGCAAATTTCAAAAAGTGTTCAGAACTTTAAAAAAAATCGCATTTTTTAAAAAATATTAGCAAGTTAAAAAATTATTGTTCATTTTCAAATAATGTCCAGAATTTAAAAATTGTTCAGAATTTTTGTTTTTTAGTTTTGTTAACAAATTTGGAATTTAAAAATGTTCCCTATTTCAAAAAATGTCCACAAGTTTTTGAACCTCATGCTACTGTAAACCGCACGCTGCAGGTAAACCGCCACAGCAAATTGCTGCAATACCTTTTTTTAGTAATAACTGTCGCTACAGTACCAGGTGCTACAGTCTTGCACTGCAGTAATATGGGCCGGTCCAGTAGAGCTCCCATGTGTGTCGCGAGTGTTATTGTTTGCCGAAATGAGCTGCACATAGGAGGAGATTCCAATAGGGGGAATGCCACGAGACCGCCTATACGGCGCCTTAAGCGTCCGTTATAGGCAAACTTGCCAACCGGCGCACACCCCACCTCCGCCATGGGCCGGTCCATTTACGCCCTTTTAACACTTCGGTTAAAATTCGAAAAATACGAGCCTAACATATTCGAACCCGAGACCACCAGGCAGTGTACAAACAGTCGTTACCAACGGGCCATCTTAGGTGTTGTGACTTTTATACTTCTTTCCTCTTCTTCAATAACGCCAAAAAAACGCAGTGCTTTCATGTTTTTTTTTTGGTTTTCTGTTTGGCCGGTTTTTCCTCTGGTCTTTTCTTTTTTCTCATTCTCTTTTATTTTTCATTTTATTTCTAAAGATTCTTCAACTTTTCTTTTAAATCATGAACTTTTCTTAAATTTGTAAAAAAAAATTCAAACTGTGAACTTTTTTCGAATCCACACACTTCTTTTTTTTCAAAATCCATGAATTTTTTTCAAAGTCGTGAATTTTTTGTCAAAACACGTGAATTTTATTTTTCAAAATCCTTGAACTTTTTAAAAAATTCATGAACTTTTTTGAAAAGCTGAATCACAATACCCCATACCCCTCTGGAAGACATACCTGGACGGCTTAAGCTCTTCGTAATGGAAGAAAAGCTCTCTAATATGCGACAACATGTCATTCAGGAATTTGTGGCGCTTTATCAAAGAGTAGGGCCTTATCTACCGATCGAGCCCTACTTGGTCGATGAAGCGCTTCGTTCCTATCTGGACCATATTCACGCAACTGATTCTTTCACGATGAAGTTTTTCAAAATTGATGAGTTTTTTTAAAAAAAATTGGTGGTCTTTTTTTTAATTTTGTGAACTTTCTTCAAAATCGATGATTCCTTTTCAATTTTGTGAATTTTCTTCAAAATTGATGAACTTTCTTTCAAATCCATGTTTTTTTTTCAATTTTCCATGTTTTGTCAGCTTTTATGTTTTGTTCCAGATTCATTGGTTTTTACAAAAGTCAACGGTTGTTTTTTTGGCGGGTGAACAAAGCAGAGCACGCGCGCCTTGTTGGGCCAGGTGCAGGACATGAGTGCGTGAGCGCCAGTGAGCACAAGCGGCGCTGGACGCGCTGTATAGGAGCTCCCTGCCTATACAACGCTTGTAGCGCCGGTTCCCTGGTGCTCACGCTCTCCTGCTTCTAGGCTGGCCCATCTACCGTTTCCTTGCTGTTTATTTTAGTTGACCAGGAAAATAAATCAGAAATTTGAACAAAAGTTACAAATTTGAAGAAAGTTGACAAATTTTTTTAAAAAAAATTGCAAAATTTTAAAACAGTTAATTACTTTAAAAAAGAGTTCACAAAATTTGGAAAAAGAATTATCAATTTGAAAAAGGTCATTTTAAAAAAACTATCACGAAAATTGGATAAAGTTCACAAAAATGGAAACATATCATGAATTTTAAAAATTTCAGAATTATATTTTAGAAATCAAATTTGAAAAAATTCCACACATTTTAAAAAGAAAAAAAAGAAAGGAGAAAAAGATAATAAATAAAATAGCACAAAAAAAGAGAAAAAGAAAAAACCCTAGAGAAGAACCGGCCCAAAAAAAACGAAATGAGAAAGAAAAGTCCGGTTGGGAAGCTTCCGAATACCAGGACGAGATCCCGCTCCGTGCCTAAGATGTGCTGGCCCATTCTGTGAGCGACCGATTCGTGCTGGGCGCCACTCTACAGAATAAGCGTGTAGCTGGCACCAAAGACCTTATACAATGCAAGGTGCTCGGAGGAGATGTTTAGAGAAATAAATCAATTTTTTTGTAGCGTCAATATTTTTTTCTTTTTTGCTGCCTCCTTAAGGGGATACAAGTAGTAGCATCTGTTCGGACCCACAGACAACGCACACCACACGCACGCACACCGCACTCACACACCCTACTGGGAGCCTAAACTAGACCCACAACCTATATCCAGAGCGCCCGGTACAGGATTTCTATATCGTCATGGGGCTCACAAGCGCGGAGAGAGGCATCTTATTAGCGGAATACTGTTCCTGTGAACAGTACCCCGGGTGAGACACCCAGAAATTCGTCCCCGCTGGGGATCGAACTCGGATGGGTTGGTTGGCCACTGCCGAACTCAACCATTGAGCTACGGCTCAGTCCTCTTGTAGCGTCAATACTTATTCGTAGAGAATAGCCGCTTAAGTAGGCACCCCTCCTAGTGTTTAGGAAAATCTTGATTTATTTTTCTAAGCACCTAAGTAGGCACCCCTTCTAGTGCTTAGGAAAACCTTGATTTATTTTTCTAAGCACCTTGCCTTGTAAAAGGTCTAAGCGCCGAATAGGAAATGGCGCGTCGTTACCCGCAGTGACGTTCGTTGGGCTCTCCAAACAGGCCTCGTGCTTCTTCCTCTCAAAGGCCTGTGTTGCTACTGTTTTGCTTAGCATATGACCCCCTCATCTTAAAAAATGTTTCTACCCATAAAAAAAAGTTTCCCTAAAGAAAAGAATATCAGAAAAATAAATAACAGATTAAACGCACAAAGTGCAGCACCAGATTTTCGATAGGAGATGATTTTTTTTTCTGAAGTAGTGCTATGAAACGAAGACATGAACTACATACATTTTACACAGGTCCCAGTTGCAGCAAACAGATGTACAATTCTACACAGAATCCGTGTTCACTAACGAGAGACAGCAGACCACATACACTTTGCCAACAGCACACCACCATGGTCCATGAAGCCTTTCTCCCTGAGCTAAAAAAGGCTCCGGACATCTTATTATCATCATTACTCGTGTAACGACACCACAGTAGGATCCAAGGAGAATTTGCTGCAAGTGGAACGGACGCCCGGCTCCACGCTCAAGCCTGCAATCAAGAAAGGACGGTCAAATATTATCGAGTAGAATTTGACATATGAGGTAGAATCATTGGTTTCGAGTTTGGATCCTCGGGGATGGGACCAACCAGGTGAACATCGATATATATGTTGACAGATGGTGAAACTGGCTGAAATAAAGCTGTCATGGCTACTGATGATGATATACTGACTTTTACGACGAAGGTGAATACATCAATCACTCTTTCATCCTACATATTCTACCAACGGTGCATCTACTACTGCAATCCAAAAATGTTAAAAGGCCTCACTACGCGTGTTGCATAATATCTTGTTGGCACTCGATAAACACAAGAGAGTCCATGGAAGAGTCGGCACATCCCAAACAAATGAACACTTGTTTCGGCCATATGTACGTAATTAACGTAGTACTAATAGGTTAGCATTTCGACGAGATGTCACAGTATACCAAACTGCCATTTGCTAATAATCAGGGCTAATCCCTCCCCTAAAAGGGTACAATTGAACCATGCAGTGTGCGCTCTGCTTCATGATCAGACATTTCAAGAGAATGTTCAGCCATGCCATCACTTTATAATAACATGAAGTGTTCTCAAATTATTGGAATGTGGGTCCTGACAGAAGTTGTAGTCTTATTTAGCCACTTGCACACGTGAATTAGCTTATATAGGCCCTCAGAGAATTAGCAAATCAGTGGACTATGGTTCCATCCATCTAGTAAATCTTGTCTTTTTAATGCTATGGTACACAACCATGAAATTAGCAATTTCTGGTGAAAATCTCTAGTCATTTGCAATGCAGGGATCCAACCCAAAAAAACATAATAGGGCATAACAATAATCATTACTGAAATTATAATAATAATAACTATGTTCCACTGATAGTTCAACTTCAACTCGATCTGATTTAGAAGTAGTTAACTGGGTTTTGGGCATGTAATTAGCCAACATGCCATTTTCGTATCTCTAGTTTATATCCATATTTGTACTTAGCAAGAATGCATCCCAAAAGAACGCTCACAATTTTGATTCTCTGGCAGTTTTAAATTTCCTAAATATTGTCTACATAAAGTTCTACAAATATAGGTCCATAAGGTCACCACTCAGGATAAGTATTCAAATGATCTGGAGATTGATACTCCCAGTCCAAGCCTCCCAGGAAGATTGATGACCCAAATGGTGTAACATGGATAAGTATTAGGTAATTGGTTTGCTTTTAGAATCATAATTGTGAAGAATTATAGAGGATGTACGTAAAGGATAAAGAATACCATGCCGTGGGAGATCTAAGATGGAAATCAGTTTAATCAGTTCAGAGAAGATAAAATTCTTAGTATTGGTGTACCAGTTCACAGTTCCATCTGTTTCCCTTTTAGCCTCCTATTGTCCTTTAACCCTCAGGCTGTGATGCTACCACCTTCTTTCACCCTTGAGCAGCGCGCAGGATCACAGATTCACCGCATATGATATTGCGATGTACAGGTACATTTCTGCAAGTGGGACTGCCATTTGCTAGTTTGCACCACCTCCTCGCCACAAAGGAATGATGTGCAGTGCTTCTCTGCGAGAAATTCCCTGGAAGCCTCACTGGCCACCTCATGCATCTCAACGTGCCTCCTCAGGATTCCCAATCATCTGACAACTCTTCTCCCTTATGAAGTTATGGTCCATGACTCCATGTTGCACAAGCTCTTCATGCTGACCCTCCCTCCCACACACCTTAACCCTTTAGTTCATGCCTCTTGAGACTTGCAGTCTTGCAAAAAATGGGGCTTGGGGCATGCCACTTGTAGGTCCAGGGGCAGTTGGTGTAGTGAAAGTGTTATTTGGTCAAACGTGCATGGAAGATTATTCTATGACCATTTTTTGTGTGAAGTAAGTGCATAGTGTCAATACTAAAGAATTAAGTCATCAATAGTCAACTTGCACAGGACACAGTTACTGGACTACACTTGATATTAGACACAAGGCTGGGACAAACATCACAATTTGCCAGGGAGAAGAAATACATCCACCGCATGCTGCCAGATGGCCACTAATGAAGCTGTTGATGGTCACCGGCAGTGGATGTTTTTGACTCACTGCCTAACAGGGTCTCCAGCGGTCAATATCGAGTTGGGACACGGTGAGTTAAGAGATTCACAATGCAGGTTTTATGGCTGCAGTGGTGCTATCTCAGGTCAATGGTGGCGGTTTCAAGAGTAGATATGGTAGAGAGCAGAAACAGGATCAGGACGAAGAAAAGAATGGGAGAGAGAAGGGAAATAAAATAAAGCGGATCATTTTTCTTCTGTATTCAAGAGGGAAATCAGATAGTCCAACCTTTCAACAACAAAAAAAGATAGTCCATTAACGGACTATTACAGAATGACACGTTTAAAAGGATTGCAAACTGTTGGTGCTATAAAAGCAATCCAATATCTTTTAGTGGTACATATGAAAACCAGGGTACTTCTGTCTTCTGGTGGTGCATATTAAGGACAAATAATTTTTTTTTAAATGGCATTAAGTAAAGCAAGAGGTTCGCTCTTCTCTCTCTTACCATTACTTAACAAATGAACCCTTTCAAAGTTGCTGCTGCCAAGGGCAACTCTAGTCCTGAACACCATAAAAAAGGTGTTCGCTCTCCTTTAATTCTACCAATAGGCACCACCTTTTAGTCAAGACATGACTTCGGGATAGGAACTTACGATGCAGGTTAGGGTGTTACGTTTGTGGCAGGACGTGATGTGAGCTAAGTTGACATGCTGCTAGATTGGTTGTTGGGTGTGTGGTGGCAGTAGGTGAAGTATTATATGGAAAGAACATAAACTGTTCATACACGCTAAAAATCCTTGATATATTTTAATCACCTGGTGATCACTGATTAGAGGAGGTTGACACCAGCTTCACTCAATCATCAAAACAAAACAATAAGACATGCCCCCACACCACCAAAATTTATGCGCCACTACGACTAAAAGTTCTCACCCCAATCACAACCGTCCTAAAAATTCCAGAACAAAACTAAGCAATGCTAAGAATGAAACATCTAGATTCTAGAGCCCAATCTATGCCAGAGTAAATTGGCTATTCAGGGTTCGAAGTGCACATATCAAGCACCACATCTCAAGTATGCTGATCCGATTCCAAAGTCTGGACCCGCTATGTAGTCCTCAGCGAAAGCACTTGATCAAGGCGCCTAATTCAAACAGCGGAACGCTAAAAGGTGACTGAATCTCAATCCCATACCTCTGCAACGGGGAGCAGGCCAAGCTCCTGGATGACCCCGGCGACGCCGCGGAGCTGCGCACCGGCGCTGGCACCGCAGACGGGCACCCTGTCGAAGAGCGACGCGGAGAGCTCCTCGGAGACGAACCCGACCTGGAACTCGAGGGTGCCCTCCTCGGGGTGCGCCACGATGCCGGAGACGGAGACCCAGAGGAAGAGCTTCTTGGCCTGGATGCCGGAGAGGCCGGTGATCCTCCCCTTGGAGAGGCAGCCGCGGAGGGTCTTCTCGTAGTAGACGAGGTGGTCGCCGAAGCGGACGTAGCAGGTGCCCGCGAGGTGGATCTCGAAGTCGCCGGTGGCCTCGTCGAAGGTGTAGGAGCTGACCGAGTCCGGGATGAGGCCCTTGGGGAGGCCGTACTTGGGGAGGAGGTCGTTGGCCGCGCCGTTCGGCGGGGCCGCGGAGGCGAGCGGCGCGGCGGCCGCGGCGACGGCGACGGCGGCGAGGAGGAGGAGGAGGGCTTGGGGAGACATGGTCGTCGCTGGGGTTTGGGATTCTCTCTCTGCTTTGCGCGTGGGGATTCCGGTGGGAGCGCCCGAGTTCTCCGGCAGGACGTTATCTAGGGTCAGCTCCCGGCTAGCAGCCGAGCGCCCGAGTATTTTGCTGTTTTTTTCAGCGCTAGCACATGTGCAAAATCAGACGTCAGTTTTTTTTATTGTTCGCAGCGAACGCATTTTTGACCGTCAGATCTGGTAGCACGAATCTTGGCACAAGACCAGTTCCACGTCAGCTTCTGAAATCGTTGGATGGCAAGGCGAAGCGAGCGAACAAAGCTAACTTCTTCTTTTTCCCCTTACCTTTTTACTATCACCTCGGCGGCTCTCATTTCCCCCACCACCTTATCCTCCCGCGTCTGAGTCCTGGCAACCAACCAAATTGCACGACGATTCCCGACGGCGGCAGACCGCGGCCCAAAGAGATCCCGATGAGCGTGCCTTGCGCAGGCAGAGGGGGGCAACGACTAGCAGGTGACGCTTCTGGATGGCATTTCCAAGTTTCTCTTTCTTGAATAACGAAGGGGCAAATCCACATCCTATGTAATATGTGTTTCCTCCAAGGATGATTGTAATTTGTTGATTTGTACCTCTTTCAAGCACTTGCCAATTGTATTGGTCTAGACCAGGCACAAAAGGGACTATATAATTTCTTTCACTTGGTGTATCTTGTTTTTTTAATTCCTGATAGGTTTGTTCACAAGAACGCATGTCCGAACTCTGACATAGTCCCCCTCATAGTATAGTTTTGGTGCAAGCTGGACCTCCTTAACTCGGCCAATGCGACGAGCTAGTTGATCCACCACTCCAACATCATGATACATGTCCGGGATCTTGTGGATCTGGGTCCAGACATACAAGCCGTCAAACACCACCGATATTGGATCCGTTTTTGCCATCATAGTCCTCGACTAGCGGCCCCATCCCTCTGAACAGCCAAGGACCGCCATGGACAACTTCCTTCCACTCACCTAAACAGAGCATTTGAAACACACAGAAATATCTCCAGCCTCTCTGTACTTCGGGACGTGCGCCAGCCCCTAGACCGATTTAAGTGTCTCGAACATCACCAATGAACTGAACGGGCGAGACGTGTTCAATTTTCCAATCACAAGCCATCTAGCATATGATTTGAATTGCTTCACTTCCTCTTCCTCTATGATCATGCCGTCCACTCGTCATCTTTCAGATCCAGGTACTGCAGCATATCCTCCAAACTCTCCGCGCCCCGCCTTGCCGAAGACTAGACCCCACCGCCATCTAGGGTTTTGGGGCGGGGCAGACAGGAGAGAGGTACAAGGGCTTCTTCCGATCCCGCAGTGACAACCCTCGAAGGACTACGCGGCGAGGGTGGTCGGAAGAAAGGTAAAACTCACGACGGCGATCACGATTGGCGCTAGAGGTCGGGAACCCTAAACTAGAGGGCAGAAGATGGCAGTTGTGTAGGAGATATGCCCTAGAGGCAATAATAAATGTTATTGATTATCTCCCTGTTCATAATTATGTTTATGTTCCATGCTATAACTGCAATGATTCTCGAGTCTGCAAATAAAACGAGGCTTGGAGGGAAACTCATGTGCACGTGTGGGATAATAAACGGTAAAAAGTATTCCTAGTCAAGCCTCTATGACTGGCTCAAGTATTGCATGATGATCCTGTTTTCCTGATCATGGGCATGACTATGCCGGCAATTTTGAGGGCACAATTGTTGGTAGAACACTTGTGTTGAATCGACCCGAATTGATGTTATGCTATGAGATACATTCGTCATTAGTTAATGGTTAATAACACAGAGATGGTTAATGTTTGCATGATTCCTTAGACCATGAGAGTATCGAGTTTCTTCATGCTTGCTTCATGAACTTTGGGGTTTGTTAAACGTCATCCGTAAATGGGTGGCTATTACGGCGGCTTACGGGTTCATGGAAAAGTATGTCAAGTAACTTGATAGCTCAAGATTGGGATTTGCTCCTCCGACGATGGAGAGATATCTCTGGGCCCTCTCGGTGTTACGGTATCCATCATCGTCTGGCCAGACACTTTGTGATTTGATCACGGGGATGCCGGAACACGGGAACGAGAAAAGAGAACAATACCGGTAACGAGGTAACTGGCATAGTGGACAAGTTGTTGATCCACGGGGATGCCTACATGTCTCACCTCGGGTATTTGTAACATATCGCGAAGCAACAGGAATAGCACACGGCAACTGGAGGTTCACTCGAATATTCATTCGTGTGGGTATAGGGGTCAACATGGGTGTCCACGGCTCCGATGTTGATCATTGATCGGAAGGGGTTCCGGGTCATGTCTATGCTTCACCGAACCTATAGGGTCACACGCTTAAGGGTCATCTATCTGCTGAATACTAGACGGGGAGTCTGAGAGAAAATCACCGAAAAAGTTTCGGGCGAAACGGAAACGTTCCGGAGAGGATATCGGAATAGTTCCGGTGAAACTGAAAAGTTGTTTCAGGGTATTCCATAAAGTCAAATTGGTTTCGGCACATGCCTGGAAATTATTGGAAGGTACCAGAATTGTTCCGGTAACTTCTGAGATTTTTCAGAGACAAAAACCGGAAATGTTCCGGACTGCCGGAACCGCTTTAGTTGCTTTTCACAGATGAAAATCACTAAAACCGAAAGTTGTTTCGGAGTGCACCATAAAGTCAAAATGGTTTCGGCACATGCCTGATAATTCTTGGAGGGTGCCAGAATCGTTCTGGAAACTTTCTGGAATTTTCCGGGATGAAAATCGGAAATGTTCCGGAGCTGCCGGAACCGCTTCAGATGCTTTTCGCAGATGAAAATCACTAAACCGAAATTGTTCCGGCTCGCGTTGAAAATTATTTTGGTGGGTACTGGAAATGTTCTAAGCCCACATGAATATTTTCAGTTCGATCAGACACTGAAAAATGTCGTCGTGAATAGTGAAAGAGCTTTTTGGGATATTTATGGAAAAGTCACCTTTTTGGGATATTTTCCCAAAAGGTTTCTAGAAGGCTTGGGGGCCAAGCAACCCTACCCCTTGGATTTCCTATAAATAGAGGTGGAGGGGCTGCCTCCACACTCACTCCTTCTCACATACAAATGCCATGACATTTCTGGCTTCTCTCTCCCTCCCAGCGAAATAGTTTCGTAGAGCCGAAAGGCTGTCTGGGTTCCGGTGGGAACTAGTTCTGGACGGCGAAGCCCTGCCGGATAGATGACACCGTATGTGTGCAACTCTGTAGAGAGATCGTAGTTTCGGTCTTAGTTTGAGAGTGCCTCCCGAAGGGCTGTCCGAGTGACTATCCGAGTTTCGATGGTCCTCCCGAAGGGCTGTCCGAGTGACTGTCCGAGTTTCGATGGTCCTCCCGAAGGGCTGTCCGTGACACCGTCCGAGGGACTGTCCGACCGCCTCCCGGAGGGCTGTCCGGGGGCGGATGAGGGTATACATCCTCGCGGTTGGGAGGTTGTAAATCCTAGCTACGGGGATCTGCACCGCCGATCGTCATCGACTCTACTTCCGCTGCGCTACGAGTCGGTAACGAAACATATCAAACCTTGTATGCAGTATCCATAGTGATCCTGGGCTGGTACGTAGGTCGGAAATTTTTTGTTTTCTGCTGCGTTACCCTACAGTGGCATCAAGAGCCGTGCTATGCGTAGATGCAGGTTGCGATCTAGAATACATAGAGATGTATGGGTGTTGCACAATATAATTAGGTAGTAGATGTGTTCTATTGCTGAAAATTATTTGTGCGGGTAGCAGATGAAATCTGTTACCCGATGTTCTTGTTGCTTCCCTGGAATTTGCATATTTCTGATCTTGATAACGGTATGGTGGAGTTTCAAAGTTCTGGCAATCCGCGATCCTGATTGATCAACGAAGTGCTAACAGTTCTTTGAATTCCACCGTAGTTAAAAAGAAAGATGAAATTTCGCAGACGAAAGGGCAATGCAGATATGATCTGCACGGGGGTCACGCGTATGACGAAGTTTAGTATGGGGCTCGAGATTTTATTATCTCGTGTTTCATACACCCCGCAATGTTAATCTAGCGACTTGGATTATCATGCTTGATGATGGACGTTGGTAGCTTCAGTTTGTTTCGAAACCTTAGAAGCCACGTAAAATAAAATTTTGCATGAACCGATTAGAGGCGTCTAACTTGGTTTTGCAGGATGGTTTGCATATGCATGTGATGTGGTATAGCAGTGTTCATAATAATTTGATTATGTATGAGATGGCTATATGATGTAAATTGATTAACATGACCTGCGTGTCATGATTCGGCATGATGGCTGGAGCCATATGATTGCACTTTAATGACCTGCGTGTCAACCTTATGTAATGCACTTATTTTATTAGCTATAGATATAGCAATATTATCTGGTGCATCGACTAGGTGGTGGCAATCTTCGCGAAGGTGAACACCGACGCGAATGCCGAAGACGAAGAAATGAAAGACTTCTCCGTCAGAAAGGGCTATACCATATCTTGCTATTATGAATTGCCTGAGATGTTTATCCCTTATGATGCACCCTTCTTGATTGCGCGGTAGTCGCTTTTTATTAGGGTGATCTCTCACAAAAATATCAAGTAGTTAGTGTTCTCCCAAGTGTAGCACCGTCACGGCACCTAACTTTTCGGGGTGCACCATGCTGACATGGGTACGAACGATTAGGGATGTGTGAGGCGGGTGAGTTAAGACCTCGCAGCGAGATCACTTGGTTGTCTTGACGTTCAGGCATGAAAGTCATGAGCTCGGAACACACGCATCGAAAGATGAACAAGAGTCACATAGAGATGTGATCGGCAAGTTTTCCTAACGATTGAAGTTCTCGTCATCAGTGATGCTCACCATCAATGGCGTTGAATTGAAATTCGTGTCTTGAATCATTCACAATCAATTATGAGAGATATTGATTTGAGTGGGAGCGCACTATTGAATTAACTTGTTTAATTCTCAGTGCAATTAATTTTGAACACTGTCTAAGTGTGGTTTGCATAATAGTTGTAGAATAATGGCTCGCGTTTCCACCTTCCCTATTAAAAATGAATAGCTGTTAAATATCTGGTTAAAACTTTACGGTTGGTAACGTAATGTGAGGATTGTCCTCAATAGTGCTGAGAAGGACTTTATCCTATCGCATACTTTCGGTATTCTCCCGCTAATGCTATGGATCATGTGACTCTCGTCCTTCGATCCAAAAGCTAGAATTCTGTTTCAGTCAAGTGCAATACGTTTGCTTTCATGAGACCCAAACTTCGAAAGTTTGGATAGTTATGTGATATTCATGGAATCTGAAAATCATTTTCAGAGACGGACAAAGGCTAAAAGATATGAGATATCCAAAGCAATGTTTGTTTGCAAACTGTTAGTAAAGGAGTTTACTATGCATTAGACTGATAAGAGAGGGATCCAGAAGAACGCCTGTCATATGATAGTGGTGAATAAAACAACAACTTAAAGAGAAAGGAAGTATCCGGAAGGGTGTTAGTGAAACTTTCACGCCTAGGAAGTCCGGGGCTAACGCCACTCTTAAGTTGGATGCTTCTTCTGAGAGTAGGAGAAATACTAGAAGTTAAACTGTTAGAAGTATAAAGGCAAAAGGAAAGAATACTGGAATATCCAGCTCATGTATGAATGTCATACAAGTTTTTTGATGTATAGAAGGCTGGTCAGAGATATAGTTCTTGGGAATTATGGTTAAACATGTTAATCACTAATTCTTGGGTATTGTGAGTTAATCACAAAGATACCCGCTCGATTGCATTCTGTTGCAACTCGATGTAAGAACTACTATGGCCTGAAAGACTAGCCAGGAATGAGATTTAGATACACGCAGGGAACATAGTAAATGTTACTATGCCTTCCATCGGTGTATTACCTATGTATTTACTTTCATAATTCATTTTAGAGTTTCACACTCTAGCCCTTTGCATAAAGTATCTTGCAAGAAGGTTGTTCATAAGAGAACTTTTAATGTTCGGAGTTATGAATAACAAAAGGGGGCCATACTTTCATTATGAATGAGAAGTATGTTATGAATATTGATAATAATACATTACCTCTGTATTTACTTTCATAATTCATTTAGAGTTTCATACACTCTAGCCCTTTGCATAAGGTATCTTGCAAGGAGGTTATTCACAAGAGAACTTTTGATGTTCGGTGTTATGAATAACATAAAGGGCCATGCTTCCATCCAGAATGGGATGTATGTTATGAATATTGATGGTAATATAATACATCCATAACACTGACGCTAAATGTCGCAAGACTAAAAGAATACCACATATGTGTGGCACTGCATTTGGTCACATTGGAGAAACCCGCATGGAAAATTCCATTATGATGGATTTTAAAGTCATTTGATTTTGAATCATCTGACACTTGCAACTTTCCTCTGAAAGGTGAAGTGACTGAAATACCGTTCACATGCCATAAGGAACGAGCATAGAACATATTGGTGATCATACATTATGATGTGTGTAGTCCAATAAATGTTGTTGCAAGTAGTGGATTTATCTATCTTCAGAAATGACTCAGGTAGATATATGGATATTTACTTGTTGAGACGTAAGTCTGGATCTTTTGAATTCATTCATAAGGTTTTCAAAAATGAAGTAGAAGTTGTTGTAACAAGAAAATTATGTTTCTACAATTCGATTGCAGAAAGGAATATTTGAGTTACGAGTTTAGCGAATGTCTGATGAGTTGTGAAAGGGGTTTCATAACTTGCACCTCCCGGAGCACCACTGCAAGTGGAGAGTCCGTGTTGATGTAATCGAACCATTCATGACATGGTAAGATCAAAGATGACATAAATAAATTTGCCATTATCCCTTTTAAAGTGATGCTTTAGAGACTGCGGCTTTTACACTGAAAAGAGCTCCATCAGGTCTGTTGAAATGACGCCATGGTGTGGTACGCCCAACCATGTTATATCTTTTCTTAACATTTGGAATATGGGGCTTGTGTAAAAGGTTACAAACCTATTCCAAATCAGACAAGTGCTACTTTGTAAGGTTATCCCAAGTCATTGGGTATTCCCCAACCACTATACCGAGGCAAAGGGTTTTGCCGCAAAACGGTATGCTTTTAAAGAGAATAGTTCTTTCAAAAGGTGAGTGGGAGGACAGTGCAACTCGACGAGATAACCAGTATCTTTGTCATCAGATCAAAGGAAAGAAACCTTGGAAGTGATTCCAGAGTTTCCTACTGCGACTGATACGGAAGTCTCTACAATAAAATGTATGGACTTCGGTCAAACTTGCAGCTGAACCACGTAGGCAAAGCTCGTGCAAACCTATCAGGTGCGCAAACGAGATATTGTTGTTAGACAACAGTATACCTACGATACACAAGGAAGCGTAGATGGGCCCTGACTCCGGAATTGGCTAAATGCCAATACAATCCGAGATAGTTTCCATATATGTGATTCGAGATTAAAATCTTGATACACCTTTCGGAAGACTTAGAGTCTAACGAATATTTATGGAACTAAAAACTGATACGGAAAAGAAAAAAATTATCCATGAAGCTCGACTTGTTGCAATAACAAGTTCAAGGAGTTGACTACGATGAGATTGTCTCACCGTAGCGATGCTTGAAGTCGGTTCGGGTTGAACTAGCAATTAATACATATTTCAATCATGAGATATGAAACATGGATGACAAAAGGATTTCCATCTGATGGAAATGAAACCTAGGACTTGTATGTGATACAGTCCAAAGTAATTGTCGATCCAGAGGATGCTAGTAAGTATGCAAACTTCAGAGTTCCAGCGATGGACAGAAGAGAGCAAAGTGGAGTTGGAATCTTCGTTTTTGATGGAATGGTCAAAGGGGTTTGACTTCATCAAATGGGTATCGAAGATGCTTGTGATTCAAGAAAGTAAGTGGGAGCATAATAATATTTCTAGAAACCTTGTGTACTTGACACATTGTTAATTGGAAATAAATTTCTTGACACGAATTAGGACTTCATTTGAAAATAGTTTTTCGATGAAGTGCTTAGGCTAAATAGCCTCAATATTAGGCATGATGATCTATGGAGATAGATTTACCTAATGGGGCTAAGCTATGAATACATATTGACAAGATGCTAAAACCTTTTAGCATTGAAAACCGTCAAGGAGTGATTCTTGCCGAAGTCACATGGAAAGAGTTTTTGCAAGACTCGGTGTCCCAAAACACTGATGAGCAAAATACATGATGGTGATTCCACACACTCTTGTGTTTGGATTAATCATGTATTCCATGGTATGTAAAAACAACCAGATATGTCCAATACTCCAAAGTTGTTGCGAGTATAGATACCAAAGTGATCAAAGTACTGATCATAGGACAACAGTGAAAGATGTCATTGAGTACTAGAGTAGTAGTGATGACATGTTTTCTCGCAAGCAGAGATTATGAAGTACTCGTTGTAAGTAATTACATCGATACAGTCTTCATCAATGCTCCATGCGATTTTCGATTTAAGTTAAGGGTTTTGTGTAATACACAATATGGTGGCACGGTAGTTGGAAATTGTTCCAAACAAGATACTGTGGCGAATTCTATAACAAAGGCTAAGTATGTTGACGCTTAAGAAGTGACAAAGAAGTTGTTGAATCATATAGTTCATTCATGAACTTAGTATGGTTCCAAGATGGCTTTGGTCTATGGGACACTATTGCAGATAGTTGCTCCATAGCTCAGTCTGAGGAATCAGGTTTCGACCAATGATTCACACATATGCAAAGCCAAGTCCACACAAAATATGAATTTTGTGAAAGCGTGAAAACGCGGGGATATGCAAAGTTACACACGGAGCTGAAGTCGTCAGATCCGTTGGACATCAGGCTATACCACATGCGAAGCATATTTTACACCAGTATGCCATAGGTGTAAAGTGCATTAGCATTGACTAGATTATTGACTCTAGTGCAAGTGGGAGTCTGTAGGAGATATGCCCTAGAGGCAATAATAAATGTTATTGATTATCTCCCTGTTCATAATTATGTTTATGTTCCATGCTATAACTGCAATGATTCTCGAGTCTGCAAATAAAACGAGGCTTGGAGGGAAACTCATGTGCACATGTGGGATAATAAACGGTAAAAAGTATTCCTAGTCAAGCCTCTATGACTGGCTCAAGTATTGCATGATGATCCTGTTTTCCTGATCATGGGCATGACTATGCCGACAATTTTGAGGGCACAATTGTTGGTAGAACACTTGTGTTGAATCGACCCGAATTGATGTTATGCTATGAGATACATTCGTCATTAGTTAATGGTTAATAACACAGAGATGGTTAATGTTTGCATGATTCCTTAGACCATGAGAGTATCGAGTTTCTTCATGCTTGCTTCATGAACTTTGGGGTTTGTTAAACGTCATCCGTAAATGGGTGGCTATTACGGCGGCTTACGGGTTCATGGAAAAGTATGTCAAGTAACTTGATAGCTCAAGATTGGGATTTGCTCCTCCGACGATGGAGAGATATCTCTGGGCCCTCTCGGTGTTACGGTATCCATCATCGTCTGCCAGACACTTTGTGATTTGATCACGGGGATGCCGGAACACGGGAACGAGAAAAGAGAACAATACCGGTAACGAGGTAACTGGCATAGTGGACAAGTTGTTGATCCACGGGGATGCCTACATGTCTCACCTCGGGTATTTGTAACATATCGCGAAGCAACAGGAATAGCACACGGCAACTGGAGGTTCACTCGAATATTCATTCGTGTGGGTATAGGGGTCAATATGGGTGTCCACGGCTCCGATGTTGATCATTGATCGGAAGGGGTTCCGGGTCATGTCTATGCTTCACCGAACCTATAAGGTCACACGCTTAAGGGTCATCTATCTGCTGAATACTAGACGGGGAGTCTGAGAGAAAATCACCGAAAAAGTTTCGGGCGAAACGGAAACGTTCCGGAGAGGATATCGGAATAGTTCCGGTGAAACTGAAAAGTTGTTTCAGGGTATTCCATAAAGTCAAATTGGTTTCGGCACATGCCTGGAAATTATTGGAAGGTACCAGAATTGTTCCGGTAACTTCTGAGATTTTTCAGAGACAAAAACCGGAAATGTTCCGGACTGCCGGAACCGCTTTAGTTGCTTTTCACAGATGAAAATCACTAAAACCGAAAGTTGTTTCGGAGTGCACCATAAAGTCAAAATGGTTTCGGCACATGCCTGATAATTCTTGGAGGGTGCCAGAATCGTTCTGGAAACTTTCTGGAATTTTCCGGGATGAAAACCGGAAATGTTCCGGAGTTGCCGGAACCGCTTCAGATGTTTTTCGCAGATGAAAATCACTAAACCGGAATTGTTCCGGCTCGCGTTGAAAATTATTTTGGTGGGTACTGGAAATGTTCTAAGCTCACATGAATATTTTCAGTTCGATCAGACGCTGAAAAATGTCGTCGTGAATAGTGAAAGAGCTTTTTGGGATATTTATGGAAAAGTCACCTTTTTGGGATATTTTCCCAAAAGGTTTCTAGAAGGCTTGGGGGCCAAGCAACCCTACCCCTTGGATTTCCTATAAATAGAGGTGGAGGGGCTGCCTCCACACTCACTCCTTCTCACATACAAATGCCATGACATTTCTGGCTTCTCTCTCCCTCCCAGCGAAATAGTTTCGTAGAGCCGAAAGGCTGTCTGGGTTCCGGTGGGAACTAGTTCTGGACGGCGAAGCCCTGCCGGATAGATGACACCGTATGTGTGCAACTCTGTAGAGAGATCGTAGTTTCGGTCTTAGTTTGAGAGTGCCTCCCGAAGGGCTGTCCGAGTGACTATCCGAGTTTCGATGGTCCTCCCGAAGGGCTGTCCGAGTGACTGTCCGAGTTTCGATGGTCCTCCCGAAGGGCTGTCCGTGACACCGTCCGAGGGACTGTCCGACCGCCTCCCGGAGGGCTGTCCGGGGGCGGATGAGGGTATACATCCTCGCGGTTGGGAGGTTGTAAATCCTAGCTGCGGGGATCTGCACCGTCGATCGTCATCGACTCTACTTCCGCTGCGCTACGAGTCGGTAACGAAACAGATCAAACCTTGTATGCAGTCTCCATAGTGATCCTGGGCTGGTACGTAGGTCGGAAATTTTTTGTTTTCTGTTGCGTTACTCTACAAGTTGAACCGCTAGTGTGATTTCTGGATACGAGTTCCCATCATCTCGGTGATTTTCATGTCTCGGCCCATTATTTTGGCGGATCCCAACCCCTTATGGGCTTCGCGTTCGCAGAACATACCCCAAAAAGAACCCATTTCAACAGAGGCAAGTGCTCCTAATCGGCGCCTTCTGCGCCGGTTAGGAGAACTTGCGCTCACCACATCTCACTCATGGGCCAGCCCAAATAAGAAGTTGCGATCGCTATTACGAGAACTTGCTCGCTCAAAAAAGAGTCCTGGTTCGCTCGGTTTTTTATTTCCCTATTCACTCGGTTTGGTCGGGTCCCAATTGACCGGCCGCTGTTGACCATTGGCTTTTCGGAAAAACTCATACAATTTTTTTTCACAAAAATAGAAAAAAGTTAATAATTCTGAAAAAAGTTCGCGGATTTCAAAAAAGTCTTCATCGATTTTGAAAAAAAACAAAGTTGACCATTTTGAAAACAAGTTCATCAATTTTGAAAAAAGTTCACATATTTGAAAAATATTCATCAATTTTAAAAAAAAATCACAAATTTGAAAAAAGTTCATTGATCTTGAAAATAAATTCATCAATTTGGAAAAATAGTTCACACATTTGGAAAAAAGAAATAAAAAGGGAACAAGAAAAAAAAGGAAAAGAATGAAAAATTTCACGAATTTGAAAAAAAATCACACATTTGGAAAAAAAGAAATAAAAAGGGAACAAGAAAAAGAAAAGGAAAAGAATGAAAAATGAAAACAAAATATAAAAAAATTCACAGATTTAAAAAAAAAAATAAACTTAACCATTTTGAAACACAAGTTCATCATTTTAAATAAAAGTTCAGATATTTGAAAAATGTTGATCAATTTAGGAAAAAAAAGTTCACGAATTCTAAAAAAGTTCATCAATTTTTTAATTTTTTTAGAAAACGTTCAGAAATTTGAAAAAGTTCATGGATTGAAAAAGTTCACGAATTTCAAAAAAACACGGATTTTGAAAAAAGGAACAAGAAAAAGAAAAGGAAAAGAAAAAAATGGGGAAAAGGAAAAACAAAATATAAAGGAAATGTAAAAAAAAAGAATCAAATATACAACAACTTTTCTCGAATCAAAGGCGCGTATAGCTTAGCTTAGGACAACGTCAGTTTTTGGACGGGGGAATCATGAAAAGGAGCTGGATGCATGTGACGCCCCTGCTTGACCGTGCACTAATTATACACGCAAATGCACACGATCTTGATCAGAGACTCACGGGAAGATATCACAACACAACTCTAAACTCAAATTTAAACATAAATCATCATATTACAAACCAGGGGTCGCGAGGACCCGAATACATAAGTCATACACACAAATGATATCTGAGTACAAACATAGTTAGTCAAGTTTGCCTTAAGAAGGCTAGCACAAACAACGGCACTGATCGAAAAGGCGCAGGCCTCCTGCCTGGGAGCCTCCGAACTACTCCTGGTCGGCTGGCTCAACCCAGTAGTACGTGCCTCCGGGACTCTCCTGGTAGTAAGCATCTGCGGTGCCGTCTGGCTCCTGGGCTCCGTTCTCTGATCACATCGTTCAGGTATGGAGAAAAAGGGAAGCAAAGCAACCGTGAGTACTCATCCAAAGTACTCGCAAGACTTACATCGGAACTATTCTATTTATGCATTGGTATCAAGTGGAGAGGCTGTATCTGTGGACTATATAGCAGCAAAGCCAGAATAGAGAGAAAGGCCTAGCCTATCGAAGACTAGCATCTTCAGGGTCTTGCAGCATAAGAAGAGTGCAGATTAGCATGTTATTAATTATCAAGCATGTTGAAGCAAAGCCCAGAGATCCTTCCTCGACTCCCTGCGAGGAAGCGATCCCGGAGCTTAGTATTAATTAACAGGTATCCAGTTCAAGTAGTAGTAGATCGGGATACAACACTGAGCGTCCTGTTACCATGGACACGGCTATTCGAATAGATAACTTCCCTGCAGGGGTGCACTACTGTTACCCAACACGCTTGATTAACTCTGGCCGGACACACTTTCCTGGGTCATGCCCGGCCTCGGCTGATCGACACAACGCAGTCCTACCTAGGCTCAGCAGAGAGGTCAACATGCCAGTCTACATCCTAAGTGCGAAGAGATCTTGGGCCCATCACCCTCTGCACTCCTGCACGTTGCGTGACTGGCCGGGGCCCAGGCGCGACACTGAATACACCAGTGACGTATCCAGCCCACCCCAGCAATCAGCCCGCATATCTGAACTGTGACATCTGAAGAGCTTTCAGGCGAAACAACGACGTGGAGGGTCCCATAAACCATTATCCCACGTGGTGGTAGTGCGTATAGGGCCAACGACCCACTCGGATCAAATACCCAAATCCGTTAGGCGTATTTAGTAACTCGCAGAGGCGATCAGACTACCTGTCGCTCCGACTTGGTAACACACGGATATCGATCAGGGTGGTCTCCGCCTACCCTGTCGTTCCGCCACATTAATCTCTCGCGGGTGCCCTTCTGGCAAAATCCGACTTCACATTTCCCCGCGGGTACCCCTCGGGGTCGACCCGCCTGCGATAAAGGTCAAAGTAACCGTGTATCCGAGGTAATGAGAAGGAATTCGAGGAATCACCCTCGATGGTTTCCCACTCGAGGAGTTGCACGACGGAAGCTTATCGGAGGTGATGAAAGAGGAATCACCCTCGGTAACACACATCCGGATAGCTATTCTACGGAGGCATCATCGGAAGTGAGATGAGAGGATTCACCCTCGGCACTCGATGCCAGCTCTGCAGGGACGAGCAACTTAGGGGGTGTGCGGTGTTGTGCTATTCTCAGCCCGTTCGATCACAATGATCGGGGCACCAGTACTAAAGCGGGGCAACTACAGCAAGGAAGAGGGGCCACAGATGGTTTTCCATCCAACCAATACTAAGCAGTTTAGGATAACAGGCAGGTATCAATAACGGTTACAAAAATAGGCTATGCATCAGAATAGGATAAAACAAAGCAGTAGCAATTTCTAATGCAAGCAGGAGGGAGAAAGAATAGGACATATCGGCATGCGTCAAGGGGGTTGCTTGCCTGGAAGCTCTGCTGAGAGAGGCTGGTCGTCTGACGGCTGCTCGTCGGGAGCGTGGTCGTACTCAGCTGCGTCGGCGTCGGTCTCGGCATCTATCGGGAGAGAAGGAGGGGGGAGAAACAATAAATTCACGGAAAAAATGCAATCACTATGTATGCCATGCCTAAATGGTATGCAGATGGGATATATTGCCTATCTAAATGTTTTAGTTAATTTAGTAATTTATTTGGATTTATTTTATTGAAGTTATGCACTATTCATTTATCGAATCCGGGCAAAAAGTTCCATGTTCACCTAGATAGGAGTGATGGTCAAGCATTTTGATCGCATATTCGGATTCTTCATATTTTTCTGATCATTTTACATATATAAATTATTTTCATCCGAGTTACGGGTTAATTTATATGATTTTCCAAAGTTTTAATGAATTTCTGGAATTTTTTTATTTATTAAATTCTGAATTATCCAGAATAGTGTTAGGTGACGTCAGCATGTCGTAGGAGTGACGTCAGTAGTCAACTCTGGCTGACCAGAGTCAAACCTGACCAGTGGGTCCCACTGGTCCCACTGGTCAGTGACTGGACTAATTAAACAGGGTTTATTTTAATCTAATTAGCCTAATTAGCAGGTGGGCCCGCCCTGTCAGTGACTAATTAGACTAATTAGTTTTAATTTAAATTTAATCCGGTTTAATTAAGCGCGGGACCCACATGTCAGTGGCTGGGCCAGCCCAGTCAGCAGTTGACTGGGTCAACCCAGTCAACTGGGGTCCGTGGGGCCCAGCGTCAGCCTCACAGAGGTGGGGCCCGCGGTGCCACGTTGGCGCTGATCGGCGACTCGACGCCGGCGACCATAACAGCGGCGGAGCTCGTCGAACTTCGCCGGAAACCGCACACAGGGGGTCTTTCGGCACGGGGTTTGGCGCGTTCGATCGGCCACTCCACGCCGCGTCCGATGGTGGCCATGGCCGGAGCTGGGGAGGCCGGAATGGTCGCCGGCGACGGCTACGGGCGGTGGTCGGGTTTGGCGTTGCGGCGCGCGTGCGAGGGAGCAAAAGGGCTAGGCGGGGTCTGCGTGACGCGGCGAGCTCAACGGACTCAGTCGCGAGGCCATTTGGTCGCCGGAACGACGCCGGCGACGAGCCCCGCGGCGGAGGGCTCGGGCATGTCGGGAACGGCCGCTACGGCTAGCAAATGACGGCGAGCGAGGAAGGGAAGAGGCGGAGGCTCACCGGGAGCCCGTAGTTGTGCTAAAGTGGGCGTGGGGAAGATGGACGGCGACGAATCGACGGCGGCGACGCGGGCACCCGAAGGTTGAAGACGACGACGTCGGGCTCGATGCGGTGGCGTAGAGCTCGGGCCCGGGGTCGGAGAGGATGTAGCGGACGACGGCGGTTCGATCCGGCACGGCGGCGAGGCAATGCGGTGGCGGTGGCCGCGGGATCGAGTGATGCCCGACGACGACGGCGCTCGGCGAGCTCGCGCGCGAGAGAGGGAGAAGGCGAGGGGGAAAAGGGAGGGGCCTAGGTTTTCGGGGGAAGGGTGAGGCACTCGGGGGAGGCCTTATCGGCGCCGCGGAGCCGCCGGATGGACGACAGCGAGGCGGGCACCGCCGTGTCAACGCGCGCGGGCGACAGCGCGGGAGGAGGATGACGATGCGGTTGGGCTGGGCCGCCAGACACTGTGCACTCGAGGCCCACTGGCACAGTGCACTGGTTCCTTTTTTCTTTTTCTTTTTCTTTCTTCTGTCTTTTCTACTGTTTTGTAAAATGTTTGGGCATCCTTCCAATTTTGTAAAATAGGTGACTTGGCTCAATAATCACGGTGCAT
Organism: Elymus sibiricus; assembly: GCA_039707655.1. NCBI lineage: Eukaryota > Viridiplantae > Streptophyta > Magnoliopsida > Poales > Poaceae > Elymus > Elymus sibiricus. Next base: position 42,553,767 of record CM077670.1, read on the forward strand.
TAATAACTACTACCAGAAATTAGTTTGGGGTTGATATGATTTCATTTGTAACTTGGATTAAATAAAATGTATTAAAAGGTGCTGTTTTGGTACTGTTTGAGGTTGTTAGAGTTACTTAGCTAATTTTGGTGATGTTGTTTTCCTGAACATATTTAGTTATGAATTATTTGCTATTTAATGAACATTTTTATTTCAAATTTGGACAACTTTTATTTTTACTTTATATTTGAATTTCAATTTGAATTGGAATTTGAAATGAGATATGATGCAAATGATGATCAAGCCTGTTAATCAGGATGATTTGGCATTCTTAAAAGGTGATCACTGTAGCTAATTACATGGGGATGTTACCATGCATGAATGCAAGAATGCATGCATGCATGCATGAATGCACGGATGTCCATTTGTCCCAGCTAGTGAGTGCGCTACCAAGCATTAGAGCTGCAACACTATGTGTCGTACCACTATGAGGATAAGATCAGATCGGCCGATCGACCTTTTGGACGATGCATGCATGGTTGATTTTATGCATGTTCGCGACCGACCTTATCTAGTCCTCCTCCCGTCCTCCAGTCTACTCTTTAATTTGTTGCTAGGCAGTTAGCCTCTGGTGGCTGTGGCCATCATCAAATTAAATCTTCTGTGAAATTGCCATAGCCACGAAATGGTCAGAAAATCTGAGTAAATGGCTCAAAATTCAACAATAATCTAAAAAAAAAATCATTCCTCCAGAGTGGAAAGAAGCCGTTATAGCTGCGAAGAGAAATCGCGCCAAAAGTTCACATATTTGAAAAATGTTCATCAATTTAGAAAAAAAAGTTCACATATTTGCGCGCCACTTGTCGCAACCTGGGAGTTTTCCCTTTTTTCGTAGATCCGTTTATTCAAAATGTTTTACCTCTTAAACCGTGCGTCCAAATCTCGAACCGTTTTGACGAACTTTTTTTTCACGAAATAAACCAAACAAAAAAACCGAACCGGAAGCATGTTTTTTTCCCTTTACAAAAGAGACACGACCGTACCTCTCGCGAAAGCAAAACCGTGCCTCTCACGGAAGCAAAACCGTGCCTCTCGCGGAAGGAAAAAAACAGAAAACGCGTTTTTTTTCGTTTCCGAGAGGCATCGCCCTGCCTTTCGCGAAAGCAAAACCGTGTGTCCAAATCTCGAACCGTTTTCACCATTGGATTCATCGCGTCAAGATCTTCAAAACTAGATCCCAAATTGATAGATTTTGACGAACTTTTTTTCACGAAATAAACCGGACGAAATAACCAAACCAGAAGCATGGGTTTTTTCCCTTTCCAAAAGAGCCACGGTCGTGCCTCTCGCGAAAGCAAAACCGTGCCTCTCGCGGAAGGGAAAAAAACTGAAAACACATTTTTTTTCTTTCCGAGAGGCACGGCCGTGTCTCTCGCGAATGCAAAACCGTGCCTCTCGCGGAAGGAAAAAAACAGAAAACATGTTTTTTTTCCCGTTTCGGAGAGGCACGGCCGTGCCTCTCGCGAAAGCAAAACCGTGCCTCTCACGGAAGCAAAACCGTGCCTCTCGCGAAAGCAAAACCATGCCTCTCGCGAAAGAAAAAAAAAGAAAACGCGTTTTTTTCGTTCCGAGAGGCATGACCGTGCCTCTCGCGAAAGCAAAACCGTGTCTCTCGCGGAAGGAGAAAAAACGCGTTTTTTCGTGGAATTTTTTTTTTCGATTTTTTTGTCAAAAGCTAAGAAGACCGGTGAAAAACCAAAAAAACCCGAGAAAAAACCGTTTAAAAAGCCGAAAACGCGTGCGGAAAAATAAAAAAAGTAAAATCCGAAGGAAGCGCCCAGAGCGCGATATGTGGTGATGGCCGAAAGCGCCACGCTTTCAGCCCACCCCGAATAATCGTTAGGAGGCTCCCGAAGAAACGCTCGGGGGCTCCTATGTGCCGCTTATTGCGGCACACAGTCGGGGCTTCGCACAGGGGGGCACCGACTGGGCCGGCCCAGCAGGGCGTGCAGATACTGTAGCATGTGGTGGGTGAGTAATTCGCAAAAAATTATGCGTGTTCGCATGGGATCGAACCGGAGACCTCTTGTGCTGGTAGAAAGTTCGCAAGCCACCAGAACAGACAACTGCTACTGTCTAGATGAGCAGCGCAAAACATTAAGAAGGAACGTCAGCGACAAATCTGATCTTTTTAAAGTTTAAACCCGAACTCTTCTCTGCAAACGTGTAGATCTTTTTGAAACGCGGACATTTTTAAAAATTGTGAACAGTATTTCAAAAACTTATTTTAAAAAAACTAAACTTTTCAAAATTGTGAATAGTTTTGAAAAATACAAACAGTTTTTTAAAACACAAAGCATTTTTTTTGAAAAATTGAGAAACGGGAGCATATTTTGAAAACTTTGATTGAAGTTTGAAAACAGGAAGATTTTTTGAAACTCCAAACAAATTCAAAAGCACGAACATTTTTAGAATCTACGAACAAAAATTGACATCGGGAACATTTTTTAAATTCTGAGGAAAAATTGAAATGCGAACATTTTTTTAAACTCCTGAAAAATTCAAAAACACGAACAATTTTTGTAAAAACAAGAGCATTTTTTTGAAAATGCGAACAATTTTTTAAACTTCCGAACAAAATTTAAAGACACGAAGAAATTTTGAAAACGGGGACTTTTTTGAAACTCCAGAACAAAATTCAAAAACGCGAACAATTTTTCAAAACGCGAACATTTCTTGAAAACGAGAACATTTTCTGAAACTCCAGAACAAAATTCAAAAAACGCGAACAAAATTTTGAAAGCACATATTTTTTTTTTAAAAAAGGACATTTTTTTGAATTTCGTGAACATTTTTATTTTGGAAAACTTGGATTTTTTGAAAATTATGAACAACATTTGAAAAGAGAAATAAAACTTCAAAAACAAAAAAGCAAAAGAAAAAGAAACATAAACAGAAAAATAAAAAGGGAAAAAAAAGAAAAAGAAATAGGAAAAAAACCGGTTCAGGAACCTTCTAGAAGGTTCCCAAAACCGGTAGAAACCCGCTGGGGACCATCTAGAAAACTACGTGTACTGCTATACATGGGCCGGACCATGTGCTCGATAGGTGACTTGCCTGTGCGAACCCACGACAGTATAACGTAGAGAGCGGCAAATAGGGAATACCGAAACGCTCGTCAACTGGTTGCTCCCAAGGCGGGCCGGCACGCGGGCAGGCACGGGCTGCCCGTTTGGCCAGCTGTCTTGGTTCTCTCCCTCCGAAAATTTCCCCAAATCTGTCGACCTCCCTCCGTTCCATTTTGAACCCCACCAGAAAATCTCACCCCACATCCGCAATGCCGCCCGTGCGCCGCCGCCGCCGCACCACCCCCGCCGTCGGCGACGACGGGCCTGCCCCCTCCTCTTCCGCCGACCTCCTCGCCCTGGCCGCCACCCTCCTCCCCACTCCCACCGCCGCCGCAGCTCTCAAGACCCCTCCCCACCTCAAGCACACCGTCCACTCCCTCCCCGACTCCCACCCAATCCTCCTCTCCCTCCCGCAAACCCTAGCTCAAGCCCTCTGCCCCGACCCGGACTCCGGCTCCGTCTCCCCCCGCGCCCCCGGCCCCGCCGCCGTCCTCCTCCACCTCCTCCTCACCCACCCCTCCCACCTGCCGCGATGGGACGACCTTCTCCGCCCGCTCGCGCTCCTCCACGACCGCCTAGCGCTGCTGGCCACCGAGGACCCGCCCGTCGCCGCGCTCGCCGCCTCCTGCTTCGAGCTCGCCTGGCGAGCCGGGGCTCCAGGGCGCGATGCGCTCGTTGCCCAGACCCTGCCTTACCTCTTCTCCCAGGCGCTCACCTCCGGCTCTAATACCAGGCCGCTCCTCCGCCGCATCTTCGCCCTCCGCGAAGCGCTGCATCTGCTCGACTACACCGACGAGAGCATTTCGGACTTCAAGGTGCTCCTGCTGCGCTGCTTCGTGTCGCCCCACTTCCTCAAGGCCGAGGAAGGGAGGAAACTCCTCGCGCTGGTGCTCGGAGTCAGCGAGGGGCTGGCTAGGGAGGGCCTGGAGTTCATAAGGGCTCAGGTGGGGATGATGCGAGGGAGGAGGGCGGCCGTGGTCGCCTACGGGGAGGTGGTGTTCAGAGCGTGGAAGGACGGAGGGTGGGTCAGAGGGGAGATCGGGGAAGGGTTTCTGCAGGGGATGGTCGAGGCAGCAGTGCATGCCGCCGACAAGGAGGTGGCTAAGGCTGCCAGGAGGATACTTTGGGCGTTCGTCGAGCAGAAGGCAGTGGCTGGAGTTGAAAAGTTGGTCTTCAGGCTATCCGAGCCTGTGCTGTTCCGGTCATTGCAGGTACGTGCATTGTCTTGCTCTTCTCTCATGGGTGGTGGAACTGTATGTTGGCTAGTGTTGATACTAACTTGATACGAATTGGTACCCGAGGGAAGCGAGTATATATAATACTAGTAATCACTTGAAAAATGCTTGCTCTGTTGTTGATGAAATCACAATTCAAGTGATTTAGTGACGAATTATAATACTCCCTCCGACCCAAGTTAATTGACGCACCTGTAGTACAACTTAAATTAAAGTTGTGCTACATCAGCGTCAGATTAATTTAAAGTTGTGCTACAGCAGTGTCAATTAATTTGGATCGGATGGAGTAGTACAATGGTTTGCTTAGGAAAGGTGTAAGAATATCAGACAGTGGGCTCTGTTAAAATGCCTGGTCCTAGTAGTGTTATTCTCACATACATGCATGCTGCTACTATAACAAAACCAGTAGTTAGCAGAGCTTCAAAATACTTGCTGCCATAACAACAAACAAAAAGGTTTAACTCGTCACATGACTGTTAAACTTCAAAAGCATCCACAATTTCACACGACTTCTTCACATGATATCTTAGCCTCAGTGTTTGTATCTCATGTTAGCTTGTTAATCTTCTCACAATGGAGAGTCTACACAATGATCAGGTTTCTGGACAAAATGAAATTGGTCAGTGCTGTGATATTCTAGCTAACAGTTTGCCTACTGGACTTTATTCATGTCTAAAATAGCAACACACATCAACATTTGATTAATGCATACTGAACTGTATCGAGTGATTCTATATAGGTAGAATATCATGTATACTGTTGCCTTCAAACGGCCCATCCACACTCCCAAAGCTGCATAACTGGTCATCACTGTTTATGCTCTACGTGTGAGAGAAACATTACAACCTGTCATCTTTTAGAACGTTGGCCAAGTTTACTAAATTCAATGGATTACTTCAAGTTTAGCTTGTACTCAGGAAGTTGTAATCACTTTTCCCATTTCATTTTTAACATTTATTTTCGAGAAATAGTAGGTATGGAACACTTTAAGTCGAGACATTCTTATGGTTATCTCAAGTGTCTACTTTGTGGCAGGTTGCGAACTCTAATGTTCGCCATAATGCTTTACATCTTCTACTGGATTTATTTCCCCTTGAAGATCCAGATGTGACAAAGGATGTCAACGATCCTCTGTTAGAGAAGCAGTTCTTCCTGCTAGACAAACTTCTCCTAGATGACTGCCCAGAAATACGGGCAGTCACAGTTGAAGGAATTTGCCGTATTCTTAACCAGTTTTGGGAAGTTATTCCATCGCCAACCATTTCAAAAAAATTGAGTAAAATTGTTGATGACATGTCCAAAGATTCTTGCAACGAAGTTCGTCTATCAACACTGAATGGCCTGATATACTTGCTGGACAATCCACAAAGTCATGACATACTGAAAGTGTTACTTCCAAGATTAAGCGATATGGTTTCTGATCCTGCTTTATCTGTCAGAGCTGCTGCTGTAGATCTCCTGTTAGCTATTCGTGATCTTCGATCTTTCCAGTACAATAAGGTATGGTACATAGTTATCGCATGCATATCTTGGTCTGACCTTTGCATTTACAAAATTTTCAGTTTGAGCACATAGGCTAGCGTATATTTGGATATTTCTGGGTAGGATTTTAATACACACTTTTCTGTTCAGGTTGTTGGTTTGGGTACTCTATTATCTTCACTTGCAGATGATCATCCCCGTGTTGCTAAAAAAATCACAAAGCTTCTCATTCCTTCTTACTTTCCATCTAAGTTGCCTTTGAAAGAAGCATGTGCTCGCTGCATTGCACTCATAAAGAGATCGCCGGCAGCTGGGGCAAGGTTTTGTGAATTTGCTCTGTCTGAAGGATCATCCCCGCGGTCTCTTGTTGAGTTTATCAAAGTCTCTATTACTCTGGCATTGTCATCATCAGGATTGAAATCAGCGCAGATTGATGGTCTTGTTATTGCTTCCGCCAAACTAATAAAAAGCTTATCTGGTGAAGGCTCTAGTTTGGTAGCTTTGAGAGAGTACTTTGCAAACGCTAAACTGAAGCTGCTCTTTAAAACTGCAGTTTCTGACAGTGCCCAGGCTGCTCTTCTCAGCATGGTGCCAGTGGTATCACCTGATGATCTATGTGTGTTACATATCGAATGCATGGACATAATTGTGAATGCTGCTGTGACTTCCAAGCAGGAAGAATGTCAAGAAGCATTGCTGGCAGCGCATAAGTTGGTACATTTGAGTGGCCGTTCTGATGAAATGTTTGAAGAATTGACTAATATTTTGCAATCCAAGACCTCTTATTTTTCTGGGATGTATGGACTCGAACCTCCATCATGCCCTGTTGCATCTACAAAGAGGAAGAAAGGGAAGTCGCTTAAGAAAACGCCAGCAAGGTCTGACGATGTGGTTGGAAATAGGTCATCCACATCAGTAATCCCGAGTAATGAAGAACTTACTGCTATAGGGGGAGCAGCATGGCAGCTCAATGAAATACTAAAAGCTGAGGAAATGAGAGCTGCTTTTCTGCAATCTTATGCAGAAATTGCATTTTCTTCTCTGAAGGTCATTTCTCAAGTGTACATTGAGCAGTGCCTACATTTTGAATCTCTAGACCTCACTCCAGTGTTTGCTTATTTGAGTTTGGCTACATATAGTGCTCTGCAGGATGTTGATCAAACGGACATGAGCTGCTCTGAGGTGGGTCGATTCGCGCAGTGCCACCACACCTATTACTTGTTGATAAACCATACTTATCTGGTTAGGCATATATAGGAACAAAACCATGATTCATTGATTGCACTACTGTTATCTTAGATAGCTTTCCATAGATCTGTGTGAATGTTATTCAGTATTTATATTTAATAGTTTGCTAGTCTCATTGTAAATTTCATCTTGTGTCAGTCGACAATTGTCAACCAGTCACTGGACCATCTGCTGAGATGCTATGCCAGATTTATAAATGGATCTGTTACTGTTTCCGCCAACTCAACTTCAACATTGAACAAGAATAAGGAATCAGCAGAACATAAACATCAGCAGCATGTCACCCCTGAAGGTATGGCTTCACCAAACCCATACAAACTCTTTATGTGGTAACCCTCTTTAAATTGATTGTTTATTCATCAACTCAAACGAGTATCTGATGTTCTGATAGCATGCAAAGAGTGTAAATAAGGACTTCATGTTTAAAATCACCGTTATCTGTGCATATTGTATCAATGCTGCATAATTTCTCGGTAAAAAAGAATCCTGCATGATTTTGCTTGTTACCTCATATATAAATAAGTGGTGCATCTTGTGCAGGAAATCCAGTGGAATGCACAATAAATGTGGTTATGCTTGGCACTTCAATTCTTAAGTTTATTGTCGACACGACAACCATCAAGCTGGTCAATGAGAGTAAAGTAAGATGTGTTGGATTTGCATCATCTTACACAAAATATGCGGTGTCAGCCATGAAAAGGCACAGTGAGGGCTCATCTTTCAATGGGGATGATCTGAAAGACATACTGATCCTTACACGAAGCTCCTTCTCGTACGCAGCCAAGCTGCTTCATTTGGTGCTAGCAAGCTCAACCGAGTCGTCGAGTCCCCCAGAGGAGGCCTTCCTCCTTACCAATAATCTTCTTGATCTTGTACCTGCTGTCGAATCCTTTGCAGGCTCGAGATTTGCTCTCACATTAGTCTCTGTTGTAAAACAGTGGCTGCCAGTCCTGATATTGGGTCTTGGATGCCGCTGGTTGTTTGGGCCAGAAACTGAGATGGCTACCAAGAGGTGCAACTTGGGTGACCCTGACTTACCCCTGTGGGTTGCTGCTCTGGCCAAGAATGAGCTGCTTGAGGCTGAAGAACCCAGGGAGGATGATCAGAGCGAGCAGGGCAACGCGCACGAGGAGTCACCGTCGTCCAAAAAGCTAGCAGAAATGATGGTGACCCTGCTGAGGAAAGGAAGCCCTGAGATCCTGCATTCTGTGGGCGGCATTCTGCTTTCCAACCTCCAGTTGGCGCTGCGGAGAGCGGAGCACGGCATCGTCTTGGGCCTGGCGTGCTTTGTTTGTGACAAGCTGCTTGGGAGCAGCAGCAGCAGCAGCAGCTCGTCAGCCTCCAAGAACCTGCAGCTCACTCACGATTCTCTGTGCGAGAGCTTCTTCGAGATCGACAGGCATTGCAAGGAGGACGGCCGTGTTGATGATGAACGTTCAAGGCAGCAGCTGGAGAGCGCAAAGATATTGATACAGTCGGTGCTCCCCTATGATTCATGCAGTCAGACGAGCTGAGTGATGCCATGGGAAGTTGTCTGACCTGGCAAGTGGCAAGTACGTACATAGCACTCAGAAAAGAAATCTGCGTTTCTGAGAGAATTTCTGTGTAGATATATGGCAGTTGGTTTCTTGATTCGAGACCCAGCTATCCTTTCACTTCACCGCAGTTTGGGAAAGGGCGCTATGGAACATTTGATATGTATATACTGTATGAGCATTAAGCTGCTGATTTGTTGGAACAAATCAACTTCTTTTAACAATGAATCAATGTAATCATTGGTGTAACAAATAGTAGTATTACATATGTACAATCTCGTGAGGTCTACGTCCTTCACCAGTTGAAGCCTCATAACGCAAAAGTTAGTGTGCCACTAAGCGCATACTTAGCGAGGCTATGTGCCTCGATGTTTGAGGTCCTTCCTTCGAAGATGAAGGAACATTGCTGCATATCTGAAGCCATCAACTTGATTTCACGAATAATGTGGTCGTGTTTCCCACCATTGCCATCTTTTGATACTATTAGTTACCACCTCCTTGCAGTCAGAACCGATGACAACCCGTTCCGTACCTTTTTTTTTTGTTGTTGAGAAAAACCCGTTCCGTAGCTAAGGCCAAAGCCTCTTACATGCCAGGGCTTTGAGCATTGCTGGGTCGTTAATTCCAGGGAAAACTCTGGCTGACGCTCCTAGCCTCCTAGGTACGTTCCATCGCTACTTCTGCACACTACGCCCATTGCATCTTTCTTGAGTGATATCTTCGTTTTAGAGCATACCGGCCTCAAACTCTTTCTCGAGTGATATCTTCGTTTTAGAGCATACCGGCCACAAACGTCCGGGCGGACGGCACGGCCACTGACCGGTCAAGAAAAAACCGACCCAGACGGGCTCCTCATGCCGGCCCTAAACGCCCGGACTGACCGTCACCCCTCATATCCGGCCCAAATCTGGGACAGGTATGAGGAGGCCCGGACGCGTCCGCCACGTCGAACCAGACAGCCGAACCCCACCACAAATTGCACCAAATCCCCCCTCCCCCGAATCTAGCCGATTCCACTTGTTCCTCTCCTCTCTTCTCCCTCTTCCGCGCCGGCCCTCCCTTAGTTTTACCACCACCCTTACTCCGCCGCCGTTTCTTGAGTGATATCTTTGTTTTAGAGCATACTGGCCTCAAACTCTTTCTCGAGTGATATCTTTGTTTTAGAGCATACCGGCCACTGACCGGTCAAGAAAAAACCGATCCAGACGGGCTCCTCATGCCGGCCCTAAACGCCCGGACTGACCGTCACCCCTCATATCCAGCCCAAATCTGGGGCGGGTATGAGGAGGCCCGGACGCGTCCGCCACGTCGAACCAGACAGCCGAACCCCACCACAAATTGCACCAAATCCCCCCTCCCCCGAATCTAGCTGATTCCACTTGTTCCTCTCCTCTCTTCTCCCTCTTCCGCGCCGGCCCTCCCTTAGTTTTACCACCACCCTTACTCCGCCGCCGTTTCTTGAGTGATATCTTTGTTTTAGAGCATACTGGCCTCAAACTCTTTCTCGAGTGATATCTTTGTTTTAGAGCATACCGGCCACAAACGTCCGGGCGGACGGCACGGCCACTGACCGGTCAAGAAAAAACCGATCCAGACGGGCTCCTCATGCCGGCCCTAAACGCCCGGACTGACCGTCACCCCTCATATCCAGCCCAAATCTGGGGCGGGTATGAGGAGGCCCGGACGCGTCTGCCACGTCGAACCAGACAGCCGAACCCCACCACAAATTGCACCAAATCCCCCCTCCCCCGAATCTAGCTGATTCCACTTGTTCCTCTCCTCTCTTCTCCCTCTTCCGCGCCGACCCTCCCTTAGTTTTACCACCACCCTTACTCCGCCGCCGTTTCTTGAGTGATATCTTTGTTTTAGAGCATACTGGCCTCAAACTCTTTCTCGAGTGATATCTTTGTTTTAGAGCATACCGGCCACAAACGTCCGGGCGGACGGCACGGCCACTGACCGGTCAAGAAAAAACCGATCCAGACGGGCTCCTCATGCCGGCCCTAAACGCCCGGACTGACCGTCACCCCTCATATCCAGCCCAAATCTGGGGCGGGTATGAGGAGGCCCGGACGCGTCTGCCACGTCGAACCAGACAGCCGAACCCCACCACAAATTGCACCAAATCCCCCCTCCCCCCAATCTAGCCGATTCCACTTATTCCTCTCTTCTCCCTCTTCCGCGCCAGCCCTCTCTTAGTTCTGCCACCACCCTTACTCCGCCGCCGTTCTGAGCCCAAAGAGAGAAAGAGGAGAAGGGAGAAGAAGATTCATGCTAACGTGTGGGTCCCACCTGTAATAACGGTAAATATAACAGTCAAAATAAACGGAGTTGACTTTCCCGCCACGTCAGCCCTAGCAAGTGGGCCTCACCTGTCATAAATGTGTTTAATCGGCAAAACGGTCATCAAACGCAGGTGGTAGTTTTTTGGTCAAAAATTAGTTTTATCTGGTAGTTTTTTGTTGACGTTTTGAAAGTGGTTGTTCTGTGGGACCTGTCCAGAGCAAAGAGAAGGCGAAAAAGCGCCGCCGAAGCAGCATGAGCAGGCTTTTATTGCTACGCAACAATAGAGCGGGCGCGCCCCCTATCTGTCTAAGGGTCCTTGATAAAACTCTCTTCATTGAAGGCAATACGTGGGTATCCATCTTATCTACAGTCTGCGCAACGAAACCTGTAATGTGGTAGTTTTTTGTTAAATACTCTAATTTTTGAGCAAGTGAGGTCTCTTACGGGTGCATATCAACCAATGTCATAGTGGGCACTGTTGGGTAAACTAGCGTTTTCTGATTAATTTAATTCATATGAAACACAGGTCGTTAGTGCTATGAGGATTAATGTCATGCTTCGAATGCATACTAAGCATAGAAGATGCACATGCGTTGGCATAGTAAGTACTGGAAACACGTGAGCCAGTAAAAGTGGGATGAACAGATCATACCCTATGGTGAAAAAAGTGAGGGATGCAACGATGACGACATTCTTTGTGGCAACGCTGATGTCACCCATGGATTGTTGGTGAAATAGTCAAAATCGTGAATGCAGATAGATGGAAGCGAGCAGCTCCGCAGAGGTTTGCTCTCCCAAGATGGACTATACGTGTAAGCATCAACAACGAGAGCAACAACAGTTACAAGCTCGACTCGATTGGTTCACAAAACATGACGCACGTAGAGGTATGGCGAGGCGGGCGACGATACTTTTGGATGTGAAAGAGAGTTATATGTTTTTACATGGACCCCTCTTCACTCCCGAGGTGAGACTAAATTCCCCATCACAATATCTCAAAATGGCCCTATGAGACTCTCTTCACCCCCCGAGGAGGGACTAAACTTTCCACCCATATTACGACACCACAAAATGAGCCTTTGAGATTTTTTGGAAAATAATTGATTCACGGGGCCAAAGCCCATCAATAATTCAACTGGTACTTTGTGGGGGTAGCATGGTCTTCTCATTGTCGGTCGACACATTGGGCTGCCTCGCGACGTGAGAGCTCCATCATGGAATCCGACCTAGGAGGGTGGTCAATTTGTTTGGTCAGTCAGATCTCCGCCTTGTGCATCCTAACAATGCACACAACCGTAATTCATGGATCGAAAATGCGCAGATATCTAAGTGGCGAAACTCATGGTTAATCGAATGAGACTACGATATCAGGAGCTGGTAAGCAGTCCTGCTAAAATATATCCGACTCGAAAAACTATTTGATCGATCGCCCGTGTTAAAACTCCTGACAGTAGTGTCTCCATTTCAATGAATAAGCATAGTACCGTACATTCAATGATCACTAGATATCTCATCATACCAACACTTGATTCACCACCGTTTGTTTTTCTGCTCGCGTTCTTATAAAAGATTATTTTTATTGAACTTGAAATATGCAATTCCCCGCATTACATCGCACCCCACTTTTATCTCTCAATAGTTTCTTCTCTCTTTTTCTAATAAGGTGCAAATATTTTTGCCAACCATATGTAGTAAATTTCAGCAAAAGGCATGGAAGCAACTCGTGTTTGAACTTTGGACTTGGAAGTCACTCACACCTCGGCGACGGGGAGCAGGCCAAGCTCCCGGATCACCCCGGCCGCGCCCCGGAGCTGCTCGCCGACGCCGTTGCCGCAGACGGGGACCTCCTCGAACAGCGACGCCGGCACGTCCTCCGTGATGAAGCCGGCGCGGAACTCGATCATCCCCCGCTCCAGGTGCGCGGTCATGCTGGAGATGGAGACCCAGATGAAGAGCTTCTTGGCCATGATCCCAGTGAGGTTGGAGATGGCGCCGTAGGAGATGGTGCCGCTGATGGTCTTGTCGAAGTAGACGTAGTGGTCGCCGAACCAGATGTAGCAGCTGCTGGCGAGCTCGATGTGGAAGTCGCCGGTGGCGTTGTCGAAGGTGTAGGAGTTGACGGAGTCCGGGAGGAGGCCCTTGGGGAGGCCGTACTCCAGGAGGACGTCGTTCGCCACGCCGTGCAGCATGGCGCCGCTCCCGTCGCCGCAGGCCGCGTGCGCGAGCGGCGCGGCCGTCGCGGCGACGGCGAGGACGAGGAGGAGGGTCCGGGGAGACATGGCCGTCGTCGTTGGGGGTTGGGAGTCTGCTTGGTCTGCCTTTCCGTGGGAATTCCGGTCGGTTTTATAGATGCTTCAGCGTTTGGGCACCGGCGATCTCGTGCGATGGGATCGCGAGCGTGATCGGTCATGTGGGCGTATTCAAATCTTGGTACCACAGCATGTTATCACCATCGTTTACAACCGCCCGGAGTTATGAATTTTCTCACTGTTTCTCTCTCTGTCTGATAACGATGGACCGGACAATATCACGCAATTGTATTTTCGTGACCACGCAATAACAGCAAGTTGTTGAACGAACCAACCATCTATATATAGTAGTACCTCATAAACTTTTACTACTTCCTCCATTCCTAAATATAAGTCTTTTTAGAGATTCTAATGCGGACTATATACGGAGCAAAATGAGTGAATGTACACTCTAAAATATATCATATACATCCATATGTAGTTTTTATTGGAATCTCTAAAAAAACTTATATTTATAAACGGAGGAAATAGTATGTACTATCATTAAGCACGTATTTACAAAATCTACGTGTCTAGAAAATGAATTACATTTTACTAATAAACATTCTCATCCTATATATCATCGGGAAAAGAAATTGCGACCATTAGATTAAAATCAACTATGCAGCATATTTCATACATCGATTGCATCGTCCACCCTTCGCTTCATCTCGACAGTGTCGTGGACTTGCGGTGGTTTGCAGAGGGCATGGACATTGCCTCCTTTATCCACACACACAAAAAATTGTTCAACCATATCAGCTTTTACTTCCCGATTGTATATTATCGACAACATTGCCCTATTTAATTTTTTCTGCCACATTTCATCTAAGTCGTTACATTGTGTCAAGCTTTACCAAATTTAACAATTTCCTCCGATTCTGATTGGCTAGGCCAACTTGTCAAGCCGACATGGCCGATGACTTGGATGCCAACTAGGAAGCGCATTCCATATAGGATTGTCCTCCCTACCCGCACGACCATACCTGGATCTCCGCCCCAAAGCCAGACCCACTCCTTGAGGCCATGAGCGGTGGGTCGGGGATGAACAAAGGGCGCTATGAGGAGCAGCGAGGCGACGGAAGAGCTCTCCGGTAAGAGTTATTTACCCAAAACCGCAACACTTGAGGTTAGGGTAACAACTTGGTACCACATTTGAATCAGGGCATAAAAAACCACCGGTTCTACGCCTAATGCGTAACACGGAGCACTGATACTCGAATTTGGTCGCGAAAACAGCGAAACCGACAGGTGGGGCCCGCCTGTCGGGACGGCATGGCATGCCTATCTGGACAATTCGCTGAGGTGGACGTAGGTCCCATCTGTCATCCTCACGCACATCCTTCCTCGTCTCTGTCTTTCTCTCTCTCTCCAACCAGCCACGCAGAAGACGCCGCCGGTGGTCACGCCCAGGCTGGACCCATGCCTCCGCCGCCATGGTCGGCCACCACGTCCTCCCCGTCGGCAGCCGACGCCTGATGATCCGCCCTTCCTCGGCCATCAACCTCCTCATCTCGTCCAGGCCGCTCCGGCGATGCGCGCCTCACCCCGAGCAGCACCACTCGAGTCGCTTGCTTGCCGGCTGTCGCCCGCTCCGGATCTGGCACCCAAGACCCCGCCGTCGTCTGCACCGGCCGCCGGTGTCCGCACCCCACGGTGCCCATGACAGCTCCTCCCCGATCCGCGGTCACCGTCGTCCATCATTCTCGTGGCCAGAGACCACCCCAAGCCCCACCACCTTGTCTGGGAGCTCTGAAATGCCTCCCTGAGCAACCCTACCGGAGTACTTGGACCCGGACGTCCAGAATCGGCGGCGCTGCGGTCGTCTTCTCCACCCCCGACCACACACCACCGCACCCTGATCTCCTGCTCCGGCGAATCTCAGCGCCTCGCATCTAGTCCCTGGGCTTCGACACGTCCTCCTGATGCCTCCACCGCCAACGCTGACAAGCTGCAGTTCCCCAAGCCGTCTTCCCCGCCTCACCATGCTCCGTCGGCCGCTGTCGCTGACGAGAACGTTGCTCCAGTGCTACCTCGTCGCGTCCGAGCACGCATACGTGCTCAAGGTGAGCCCCTCGCCCCTTCCCCGTGCCAGTGACCAAAGGATGAACGCACGGAAGGTGCTCGACGAAATGCCCCATAGATAGAATGTTGTGAAGAAGATGACCCTCTAGTCATTGACAGGTGGGGCCCACGTCTCATTTGCCACATCAGTCGGTTTGGTCTTCGCCACGTCAGCCCGACTAGTGGGGCCAACTTGTCAGTTTCACTATTTTCGTGAGCTTATCAGACGATCAGTGCTCGGTGTTATATGTTAGGCGCAGAACCGGTGGTTTTTTGTGCCCTGGTTCAAATGTGGTACCAAGTTGTTACCCTAGACCCAAGTATGGTCGTTTTGGGTAAATAACTCTCCAGGTAACCATCTTCGGATTTGCCACAATTTCTTGGTCAGCTTTTGCGAGTACTAAGGACTCACCTAGTTGGTTTAGACTTTCGAGTTGGAATAAGGATCACCGACCACACCGGCCTTACAAAGTATACCTAGTCGGTTAGAATTGAAACACATTGTTAAATTGGGTTAAACTTGACATAATATAACAACTTCGGGGTAAAATGTGTCAGAAAATTTAAATGTGGTAAACATTTACCAATACACAAACATTGGATAAAAAGTGGCATTCAATCCAGATAACAATTTGGTTATCGCTAGCGTTTGTTTGCATATCAATGTGTCAAAACATCTTATGATCACCAAATAAAAAGGAACAAACAAACTGAGCCGGAGTCTGGCAAGTGGCTCCGATGACCGGCTCGCACCGAAGCTTAAGAAAAAAGCACACGATATGGCATCGAACTGACATCATGACCTTTCATTCGTATGTGGGATAGCAAATCTATTGGACAACTATAAATATTCGGGAGTCGGGTTGTGTTGGAAAAATGGGAGTGTTAGTCAACTTCGCGTTCAATTTGGAAGGGCCTTGCTCAAGGAGGCAACCAAACAGCAGGCCCTAGCCCTACCTTAGGGAGCTTAGAGAATGTAAAGGTATAGACACGGTTCAAATCTCAAGACAACTTAAACCGTGGATTCGTGCGCAACACTCAATGATGAGATTCTGTGTCAGGTTCTTCAGATCGATTCAAGGGTTCAATGGCGATAACTGCAGCTCCGGGGTGGGTCCTTAGGTGCACGTGCACGAAGACTTTCTAGCAATCATCGACACTGGCTCCGGTATGGGAGTAGCGACAGCGGTGCGTCGACGGCTCGTTCCGACGGCGACAGGTCCAGGGATCTCATGTGATTTTTATTGTGTTTGAGGTATTTTGTACTTCTGATAAACTTCTATAATAGATATGAGTCTTCTTTGCAAAAAATATTATGCGGTGTGCAAGGTAGAGAACTTTTTTTCTGAAATGGGTGAGATAGAGCATTGTGATTGCTCTTACACGACGACTTCCTTGGTGCGAATGGAAGTTAAAGAAATGGAACAAAAATAATGTGTACTCCCTTCGGTCCTTTTTACTCCGCGTATTAGATTTGTGTCAAGTCAAACTTTGCAAAGTTTGACCAAATTTATATTAAAAAATATCAACATCTACAATACCAAATATATATTTTATGTTTCGTAATGAATCTAACAATATTGATTTAACATTGTGAATGTTGATACTTTTTTTTATAAGTTTGATCAAAGTAGAGATATTTTGATTTCAAACAAAACTTATATGCAAACTAAAAAGGACCATACGTTAGCTCCCCAAGCCGGATACGCAGTCGCCTTCTAGAGGTTGCATTCAATACTCGTCCGTAATTTGTCCACATCTTATCATCATCATCATCTCAACTACTCAGAGCGAGTTAGGGTTTTCTTTTTTGGCAAATAATTTTGTTGAGGGGCAAACTAGCTTCTTTTTTTTACACTTTTCTGGCAAACTGGTTGAACGGGTGCTACACGGTCATCGCGCGCTAAATCTGTTCATGGATGTGCACATTAATCGCACTATATATGAGCCATTAGCGAAAGATACTGTCCCCTCTCTGAGAAAAAATGTACATCTGTCAGTATTAAAGGCGACAGTCAGCAGGTAGCAGAAGTTGGTTGGGCTTGATTGCTAATTTATGTCCCTCAACGCTGGCAGACAGATGATGAATTGCTGTGGTTAGTACTACCACATCTGCATAGAAAGCGATGCTATGATTTTTCTTTAAACACAATATACAGAGTCTACAGACGTTCATATACATGTATGCACATCCACGGTTTTTCCTATTTGCCGCTCGCTGCGGCAAATTGCCGGAGCGACGCACGGGGGGAGATCAACTAGCGTTCGGGATGGGCGAGCCCGTTAAATTTCTCA
Organism: Elymus sibiricus; assembly: GCA_039707655.1. Classification (NCBI taxonomy): domain Eukaryota; kingdom Viridiplantae; phylum Streptophyta; class Magnoliopsida; order Poales; family Poaceae; genus Elymus; species Elymus sibiricus. The sequence goes on from CM077670.1 coordinate 42,571,307, forward strand.
GCGATTCCGGTTTTGGGAACTTTCTAGCTGGCCCAGGCGGTTTTGTCCGGTTTTGGGAACCTTCTAGGAGGTTCCTGAACCGGGTTTTTTTCTTTTTATTTTTTTTCGTTTTCCTTTTTTTTTCTATTTCTTTTTCATTTTTTTCGTTTTTTTCTGTTTTCAAGTTTATTTTCTTTTTTTCAAAAAAAGTTTGTGTTGCTCATAATTTTTTCAAAACTTCACTAAATGTTCGTGTTTTCAAATTTTGTTCCCAAATTAAAAAAATGTTCATGCTTGAAGTTCAAAAAATGTTCCTTTTAAATTTTTGTTCACAAATTTTTCAAAAATGTTCTTGATTTCAAATTTTGTTCACATATTTGATAAATTTTTTCCCTTTTCCAAATTTAGTTCGGGGGTTTCAAAAAATTGGTTCAGAAGTCCGAAAAATGTTCTTGTCTTTACAATTTTGTTCATAAATTAAAAAAATCGTGTTTCTAAATTTTGTTCGGGGTTCCAAAAATTATTTAGAAGTTCAGAAATGTTCCTAGTTTTTCAAATTTTGTTCAAAAATTCAAAAAATGTTCTTGATATTCAAAAAATGTTCTCCTTTTCCTAATTTTGTTCATAGTTTCAAAAATTGTTTGCTTTCAAATTTTTGTTCAGAGTTCCAATAAATGTTCCATTTTTTCCAAAAATGTTTCTTTTTTGAAAAAGTTAACATTTTCAAATTTGTTCAAGAATGTTCCCCTTTTCTAAAAATCGTTCAAGATTGAAAAATGTTTGACTTTTCCATAAAATGTTCGCGTTTTCAAATAATTTTCCAATTTGTAAAATTGTTCAAAAATTTCAAATGTTTTTGTTTCAATAAATATTGCTTTCCTAAATAAAAACACGTTCAAAATTCCAAATAATATTTAGATCTATCGCCGCTCACAGTTCTTATAAGCCACGCTGCAATTTTCAGACTCCAAAATAGTGTATTCCACTGGTTATGAACCATTGCGTACTACCAGTAGGTGCCGAGTTCGAATCCTCCTGACTCCATCTTTTTTTAGGAATTTTATGCGGGTCCAACTACTTAAAACTTCGCGCTGCTTTTTATTCTGTAAAGCTGTTCAGCTCAAGTGGCTTGGTTCACCAAATGACGAGTCCCGCGTCGCGAGTTCGAACCCAACCGAGCGCGCATCATTTTCGCTGATTTTTTTCTGCATTGGGGGGTTGGCTACCTTGGCCGGCCCGTTAGTTCGGCGCCTGTGCGAAGCCCCGCCAGTCTGCCGCATAACGCGGCAGATAGGAGGTCTCCACATTCACCACTATGTATGTACCGTATGCACATATTGTGACGTACCATATGCCTGGGCATGGCGCAAGCTAACCCAATGCCCCGCTAGTTGGGTCGGGCTCGGGCCCAAGATTTTGGCCTGTCTGGCTGACTCCAAACCCTAAAATCCCGAAAACGCTTCAAATATAGTGTTTCAATAGAAATATAGCTTGAATAAGGTATTTATATACCTTGAATGTGATTAAAATAATATTTTTAGACAGGAAAATGTCTAGAAATAATTAAAATATTTTTTTAGATCGGGCTAGGCCCGAGCTTGGATTTTTAGGTTTGCGCTTTTCAAAGCCCAGCTTGAAAAGTCTAGCCGACAAAAGCACGTGTCTACTTGTGGCTCACGCAATAGGGACAAAGGCACATACATGGCTCACACGATAGAATGTTACTAAGAGTACCCCTAAAAAAAGGAATGTTACTAAGAGTATTTAAAGATGTATCGGTCATACTATAAATTCCATCTAACTAAAGTTGTTTCTGCGGTGTTTCTCTATTTAAGGGTTGCCAAGAAAAACTAGCCAAGACTCGTGAGTCGCGAGAGAGGCACGCTCAAACCCTAGACGACCAGGCTTAAAATGAATATAGAAAATTCACCTCTTGGACTTCTTGAAATACTCAGATCTTGTTGGAATAATTGCCATGATTTTTAATGAGAAAGGAAATATCGCATTTTTCAATATCTATTTTGTTGGTACTCAAACTATTTGTGGCAAAATCAATCAAAATGTTGGCTAAAGATTTATTTGTTCATAATTTGACACTAAATTGGTTCTGAACATAATTGTAAATGAAAGGGTCTAGATGTCGCTGTTGGGGAACATTGCATGGAAAACAAAAAATTTCTACGCACACGCAAGATCTATCCATGGAGATGCATAGCTACGAGAGGGGGAGTGTGTCTACGTACCCTCGTAGACCATAAGCGGAAGCGTTAGAACAACGCGGTTGATGTCGTCGAACAACTTCACGATCCAACCGACCGAGTACCGAACGTACGGCACCTCCGCGTTCAGCACACGTTCAGCTCGGTGACGTCCTCGACTTCTTGATCCAGCAAGACGGCGGGGTAGTGGATGAGTTCCGGCAGCACGACGGCGTGGTGACGGTGATGGTGATGCTATCTCCGCAGGGCTTCGCCCAAGCACTGCGAAAATATGACCGAGGGACGGAACTGTGGAGGGGGGCGCCGCACACGGCTAAGACAATGTTGTGTGTCCCTTTGGGGCGCCCCCTCTCCTCTATTTATATATGTGTAGGGGCTTGGAGTAGAAGGAATAGTGCCACGTGAACAGTAACCGTGAATAGTACACATGTGGACTTGGACTCCAAAGTCCAATCCTATTCCTACTAGGACTCTCCCTTTTTCCTTCCCTAGCTGCGTGGGCTTTTGAGGACTTGGTGCGCCTGGCCCAATAAGGCCAGGGCGCCTCCCCTTAGCCCATGCCAGCCCTTGGGACGTGGTGGACCCACTTGTGGACTTCCGGACCCCTCCGGAATCCTCCGGAACCTTCTGGAAGCTTCCCGGTACAATACCGAAAAAAACTGCACCTTTTTCCGGAACCCAAAATATGACTTCCCATATATAAATCTTTACCTCTCGACCATTCCGAGACTCCTCATGACGTCCGGGATCTCATCCGGGACTCCGAACAACATTCGGTTACCAATTCATATAACTCATATAACACTATATCGTCAACGAACGTTAAGCGTGCGGACCCTACGGGTTCGGGAATGATGTAGACATGACCGAGACGCCTCTCCGGTCAATAACCAATAGCGGAACCTGGATGCCCATATTGGTTCCTACATATTCCACGAAGATCTTATCGGTCGAACCGCAATGACAACATACGTAATTTCCTTTGTCCGTCGGTATGTTACTTGCCCGAGATTCGATCGTCGGTATCTCCATACCTAGTTCAATCTCGTTACCGGCAAGTCTCTTTATTCGTTCCGTAATACATCATCCCGTAACTAACTCCTTAGTCACTTTGCTTGCAAGCTTCTTATGATGTGCATTACCGAGAGGGCCCAGAGATACCTCTCCGAAACACGGAGTGACAAATCCCAGTCTCGATCCATGCCAACTCAACAGACACCTTCGGAGATACCTGTAGAGCATCTTTATGATCACCCAGTTACGTTGTGACGTTTGATAGCACACAAGGTATTCCTCCGGTATCCGGGAGTTGCATGATCTCATGGTCGGAGGAACATGTATTTGACATTCAAGAAAGCAGTAGCAATAAACAGAACGATCATATGCTAAGCTAACAGATGGGTCTTGTCCATCACATCATTCTCCTAATGATGTGATCCCGTTATCAAATGACAACTCATGTCTATGGTTAGGAAACCTTAACCATCTTTGATCAACGAGCTAGTCTAGTAGAGGCTCACTAGGGACACGGTATTTGTTTATGTATTCACACATGTATTTAAGTTTCCGGTCAATACAATTCTAGCATGAATAATAAACCTTTATCATGAACAAGGAAATATAAAATAATAACAACTTTATTATTGCCTCTAGGGCATATTTCCATCAGTCGCATAGGGGCTGAATAGGTGATTTAAAACTCCTATGAAGTTAGTTTTATCCAAGTTTAGAAATAACTAGTTGGAAACGTTTTGAACAAAAAACCTAAATATGCTAGGCACCAAGTGTAGTAACAACTTAAGACGAAACAAAATAAGAAATTAAAGGGTACTAGCAAAAAAAAATCAAACTCTACACTAGATATATCAAGAATAGCAAACATGAATTGCGAAAAGTAAAGAGGACAAGAGACAACCAATGATTTTCCCAGAATCAAATATCCAACGATAGTATACTCTTCTTCAAGGCACCCCACATGCAGACTCTCTTCCAAGTCGATCTCCTCTCAAGGGGGACTCCCCTCTATCCACCATGGAAAGATTAGTCCTCCACTCCAAAGATGATAAGCTTTGCAACCCCTTCACAACACAACACAACACAACACAAGCCTCTTCGTATGCTTGATGAAGAGCTCACCAAGGTAACACCACCAAACCATCTAGCAGGTGATGACCACCAAGACTAACATGCTCCCAGACTCTCAGTCGAACCAATCGATGCGGAGTGCTCAATTTGATGCAAAAGCCGCAAAGCAAACCAACTAATAGTAAAATTCCTCATTCTCAAATCACACCCGAAGTAACACATGCAATAGAGGGATGGGAGATAAAAGGAACAATTGATGAAGTCAATAAATGACTCTTAGCTCCAACCACAACCTTCCCTTACTTAGATAAGAGATTAGGGCTTTGAGGGTGGAGGAAAGAGCTCAAAAGAATGGGGAAATTTCATATCCAAAAGGTGTCTCCTGATGGTGAAGATGACCTCCTTAAATCTTCCCATTGGGGCTCCCTAAGCTTACCTAGAGTCCCTGCTCCAAACCATCCAAAAAAAACATTGGGCCAATGAAGTAGCTATTGAGTCTAACCAAAATATTTTTGAACTACCATCTGAATATCGGGACATCCGGAGGTTTTGTCTGTACCCTCCGGACCGCCGCTCTGGGTCAACACATGCGACATGAAGACGCCATGACTTTCTCAATGAACTTTCCTTTTTATGATCTTGGGGTCATTTTGAATAAACTCCAGGTCTTCACACAGAGAATCACTCACAGTCTTCAACACATGAAGTTTTGAGCATAGTACATACGAGCGTGATCAAGCTACTCTCTCAGCAACAACTTTATAGTGCGACTATCAACTCTATAATCCAGTCTCTCACTAGGCACCTTGAGACTAGTAAAATAGGAAATCCTAGCAAAGGCAGTCATTTACCTTGCGCATTCCACTTGAGCTCAGTGATGATGTTCATGCTTGCCTCAACACAGAATCCTTCACTTGATCACAGTGGCTTGGTGAAGACTCCAATTTCCCCCCTCATATCCACTATGGGAACTAATCAGGTAAGCACATCTTCACATGCCAACTATCACCAAATGGACAACAAGATTCAACATATATGCCCTTAAGATGCTTATCTTGAACTTGCCCTTCTCAGCCTTGATGAGCATCCCCATTTGATGTAATCCCACGAGCATCACCTAACCCACATAGACATAATAAACACATAGTATGGGTTAGTTCACATAGATCAGTTTATAATTTCTTAGAGTCTTAGACCATCTAGATTCTAATCCTCATGCTTCATATTGGTCAACATTTATCTTCACTTCATGCTATATCTTCATATCTTGAAAGCCACAATGATCTCTTCACTTTATGTCATTGCTTCAAGACTAACATCAATGACTAAATCCTTTCATGAACATTCTTGATATTCAACATGAGCACCATCTTTGTCATCACTTGATCTACTTCGTGCTTTATCACAGCCTCTTGAGAGACAACGATTTTCACTTGAATTCCTTTCTTTGGGGTTTGATCAATCATGGCTCAATTCATGACCTCACCATGACTTTATCTTCAGGCCATGCCTATAATTCTTCTCTTTGCCATTCTCTAAAGATCTTTATCCTGCATGACTTAACTGATAAGCCCATTCATGAAAATTTAGGCTCCTACGGTGAACTCCATGTTAGTCATATCTTGTTCTTCATATGAACATTATCTCAATCATATTTGATTACTCATGGAAATCCATTCACTTTCTTCTTATTGATCATAATTCATGCATCTATTCAACTCAATGATCTTGATGCATAACTTGATTTTGAATGCACTCATCATTGAATCCGTCTAATATCTTTCATGCATAGCTCATGGAACATATCTTCATATATAACTCAGTAAAACCGCTAGTTCACAGGAATTGTCATTCGTTACCAAAACTCAATGGACATTTTTATCTTGTTGGCTTTCATCCACACACCCCATACAATAGTCTTCATGAATTACCTATGGAACATTCCTTCGTATACACCTGGATGAAAATATTAGTGCATAGGGATTGCAATTAGTTATCAAAACCACACTTGGGGTCAGGGGCGGAGCCAGCGCCCGGCCACCCCGGGCACTTGCCCGGGCTCGTTGGCTGTGGGACATTGTATATGCTTGATAAACAATGGGCAAATTCTAATGTTGGTCGTGGTTTACCCGGGCAACAGTGCATGCACGGATGGTTTCAAAAAAGATCCATGTATGCACGTATGTGATAGACAATGGGCTAGCTTATTTTTTAGGGGTAACAGTGGGCTAGTTAATTTTGCCTACTAAGCGTTCGACTAATATATAAGTAATGGGCTAACTCCAGCCAAGGAGCAAAGTCGAGGTTAGCACTACCTAACGGTATTTCCTATTTGGCGCATACGTTGCTTCGTTATTCCCAAACTAGCGCACAACCCTCTGAAAGTGCTCTTCTAATCCCGAGCTCACATGAGCTCGGGTGAACAGTAAATTCAAAAAAAATAGTAAATAAATTCAAAAAATTCTGATTTTTTTTATTGAGAAACATAGATGTTTTTTCCACATGCGTGCAAATTTTCATCACCATATGACATTCGTGGAAAATGTGGCAAAAAAAACAAAATCGATGCTCCAAAATGCTACAAAAAACAGACTTTTTGGAGCATCGATTTTGTTTTTTTTTGCCACATTTTCCACGAATGTCATCTAGTGATGAAATTTTGCACGCATGTGGAAAAAACATCAATGTTTCTCACCCAAAAAAATCAGATTTTTTTGATTTTTTTTACTATTTTTTTTGATTGTACTGTTCACCCGAGCTCACATGAGCTCGGGATCAGAACAGCTGCGTCCCACAACCCTCCTCCTTTCTAGGCTCAGCCCATTTACATTTTTTTTGTTTCTGCAAACTTCAAAAGTTCTGCGTGAGTTAAGGATGGAACCCCAAACCTCACGCTTCAGCGGTAACCCGTATAACCAACCAGGACAGCTCGCCTTTGGTGCTTATTTACTTTTTCGTCTTCTTATTGTTGTGCGGCAAATTGTAGCGCTAAAAAGAGTTTTTTTTTCTTTTACTTTCTCGACCACACACACGTGGACATTTGTTTTTTCGGGAAGAGACCCAACCGGTTTTGTGAAGCTTCCAGCCGGTTTTGGGAAGCTTCTAGAAGCTTCTGACCAATTTTTTCTTTTTCTGGTTTTGGGATGGTTTTTATTCGGTTTTTCTTTTCTTTCTTCTTTTTTTCTTAAATTCATGATTTTTTTTCATAATCTGTGAACTTTTTCAAATTCGATGAATTTTTTTCCAAAATTGATGAACTTTTGTTGAAAATCGATGAACTTAATTTCAAAATTGATGAACTTTTTCCAAAAATGATGAATTTGTTTTTGAAAATCGATGAACTTTTTCAAAAATCGATGAACTTTTTCAAAAATGATGAACTTTTTTCAAATTTCTAAACTTTTTTGAAATCGATGAGCTTTTTCAAAATCAATGAACTTTTTTCAAATTTGAGAACTTTTTTCAAAATTGATGAACTTTTTTCAAATGGATGATTTAAAAAAAATATGTAAACCTATTTTGATTTCACAAAAAGTTTTGTAAGTATTAAAAACCAACCTTTTTTTTACCATATCAACAATACAAAAAACGGTTGCGGCACGCCCTGAGCGAATGAAGCGACTGCGTGAGCGGTCGAGCGACCAGCAGCGCTTGTTTGGCCGACCCACGACAGCGGCTACGTGAGCGCCAGGTTCCTAATTTGGCGGCTGAAGCGCCAGATATGGGCACCCCTACCTAACACCACCTAATACCTATTACCAACGGTGGAGCTATGTGTATAGCTGAGGGGGGTTGTGCCCCACCCCAGCCCAACACAAATTCCTGAAGGAAATTTTTTTAGGGCGACATAATTAGAACAAAGTATTCTCATTAGCCCCTCCAAACATGTATACTTTGCTTTTTGCCCCCCTTGACATCGCAGCCAAGCACCGCCACTGCCTATTACTGTCTACTGCTAATCTCTTTCAAATATGATCTTGTGCATACTAAATATATTAATTAGATTTTAATTCTATTGGCCATAAGATATCTGATGCATAAGAGAAAAAGTCGCGAAACAACGTAAAATCTATTTATTTGTTAAACATGATACTTTGATTTCTTGAAGTAAAATGGGAGGCGACTTGCTTCGAAATGCATGATAATATACATTGAAAGAGAATTTGCAGCTAAGATCTCTTCTGATGAAATTATTAGTATTTTTATTTTATTGGCAATCGTAAAGGCAAATTTAAGCTAACACAAACTTAATGATGTTTTTATAATAATGAAGCGGAATATTATGTAAGTTATTTTTTCACACTTGTACTTTTTAAAAAAAATTAGGCCTATCAATCATAATGTTCAACAGTCACGGGGTGCTAAGTTTCCTTCTTCCAAAATAATTACTTGAGAGGAACACGAGCAGTCACAACCCTTTTTGGCACTTTAGCTGTTCGTTTCTCACGTGAGATGGACTGGCGACGAGCAGAGGGCAGGCCTTGGCGCATAGGCGGTGTTGGACGGAGCGAATCCATCGTCAAGAACAACTTACATCCTCGACAACCTGTCATCTCATCCCCTTTTCGATGATTAGATAAGATTACTAACTGATTTGGAGATTGGTAGATTTAGGGCTTAAATTTCGAGGTCAGCCGATGGGGAGTTGACCTTTGGGGATGATCACGACCTCATAAGTCTAGTCTTTGGTTTATGGATTTGTTTTAGATAGTTAAATATTAACTTCAAATTTGAAATTACTGAATTTCATAAATGAGAAGGTTTGGTTAGTAGAGCAAGTACTGACACTTACCACAATGAATTTTCCCTCATGATTTTCTTAGCACAATATTGGTATGTTTTATCTGACCGTCTGTATTCTCTCAAGCTCTTTATTTTGAACACATTCACAAGTCACAACACCTAATTTATTTGTATTACAAATCCCTTTTTTTTTATCTTGTAGTGTCTTCTAGGACGTTCGGAAGCTAATTTGGACGGCTATAATTTTTCTAGCAACATGGTGATCAAAGCTATATTTCGATCCAAACCCTACGTTTGGCTCACGCCCAGAAACCGATAGTACAAGGGTGAATGGGACACTGAGACCTATGGGATTTGGTTCTATGCATGGCCTCGTTCTAAGGCTTATGTTGTCAAGTCTCAACTTTATTTTCTCAATGAAACTGAGCATTAATATGTTATATATTAGTTTACTTAAAAATTACATTTGCACGACTACTATGTTTATATTTTGACTTCATATTAATGTGGATTTGTGGTTCAAAAGTTTGGAGCTATTTTATACGTTGTGTATCGTAACACTCAATTTTGATTTCTAGACGAGAAATTAGGCTCAAGTTTGCCCAGGCTTCACAAAAGTTCTGGCTCCGCCACTGCTTGGGTTACATGCACTTTCAGTAACGACAACTGGATTATGGCCGCATGGACATGGGAAACATATACGGTGCATCCATGCTGGTGGTCCAAACCGTGTCGAAAATACTAATCGGTAGATAGAAAAATCTAAAAGTAAGAGAAAATATTTTGTAAAACCAACTTTTTGTAAAGAACACGCCATGTTTAAGAGATTAAAAAAACTATCAAAAAATTACATATGTGTTGTAAGGGTGGAGTTATTTTTTTACGGAACCTCATCAGAGGGCAGGGTGCTCCTACGATTTAATTAAGAAGAAGAGAGTAGGCCGAGTTTATAAGGAAAACTAGGCCGAAAACCATTCAACAACATGATTGATTAGAGGACAATCGTGCACAGACCCCAACGACGAACACAAGCACCGATAAACAAAGCTAGACTCTACCACCAAGTGCAAGCCACCAACCGAGGGCCAAAAGATCCGGGATGGGGAGAACCAAGTCTTTTGACAGTGCCTTAGAAAAGTAAATGATGCCCACGGGCGCCAACGTCAACAGCACCAACCCCTGTTGGGACAAAGCTCTCTCCCAGAGCTCCAATCTCTACCACTGCACCGAATCTCGTAGGACGGGATCCAGCCACACAATCAATGACCGAAACTTGCTCCATCAAATAATGATCTAGTGTCAGGATGAACTCTTCGACAACGCCCTCAAGAAGGAAAAGACGCCCGTGGACGCCTTCACCACCGGTGCCAACCCCTGTTAGCCAAAGCTTTCACCTAGAGCTCAGAGACCCTCCACCTCGATGAGCCTCTTGGGAGGAGGCTCAACCACTGATACGCGGCGTGTGCCAGTGGCAGACCACGTGAACCGAACAAGGAGCCAGCCGCCCGACGCCTCTCCATCGCACCACGTCACTAAGGAGGCTAGCCCGCCCAAAGGCCATCCGCACCACCACAGCCGAAGCACACCTGCAACAACACTGCCAAAGAGAAGCACACGCCACCACTGAAGCGTTTGTCGTCGATCCCCACCCCACGACATCTTTACTCGCGTCGTGCCCTGACCAGAGCACGCCAACGATGGTTCTAGGCAGTACTCCAAACCCACGACGCGAAACCATCCTCCAATTGCCACAAGGTGGCTGCCATACCACCGAAGGAATGTGGGATGAAGCCACCGCAGACTGGGAAGCGTCATCCTGACCACCACACGTGAAACCCCCGGCAGAACACTGGACACCACCGCCATGGCCCAACCGGGCCCTGGACGGGCATATTTTCATCAACTTGATCATATGATTTAGACACGTGTTATGTTGATTCGTCACAAGGGATGTTCGCAAAACATTTCGCGCACGCAAAAAAACAAAAATGAAATATCCGTGATATATAAGAGGTGTTTGTTAACGAATCACAATCAAATTAACATGAAATTCCGACCACAACATGTGCTAAGACCTTCATCTACCCAGTTAAAAAGTTATGTTTACCGCCACATGGGCAGAAGGATAAGATGAGCCACCTAAATAGTTTAGGAACCGATTTGGTCACATTCATAGCTTGAGGACGAAAAAGAGTGGTTTGTATTTGGAGGATGGTATTGTGTATTAATTCTCATCACTACCACATTTGCTATAGCACATGCGATTGTAGTTCTTTTGTAGTTATAGTCTTGAAAGGACATCTAGGTCTCTAAATGAATTCTTATAATTAATAGTCAACAATTAAGTCACTAATGTGTGTGTGTGTGCTAAGTGTATGAACATGTTTTAGTGCCACAAGTGAATGTCCCAGGGCATCGACGCCCTCCCTCTCGGAAAGTAAAAAAAAATAGTTGGTGGCTTTCCAAAAAATATTTTAACTTTTCTATGTTTTTGTGATGTCGTGAAATCACCTTGAGTCATGGGGTAGCCACACTAATAAGAGTGGATGCCTAAAGACATTGCTCAACTTTATCCTTTTGTCGCCACAATAGTCGAAACAACAAGTAGACCATAATCGAAGTTATATTGGATGTGTGAAACTATGAATCTTCATATGTGTAGTAGGACTCCGAAGTATCTGAGGGTTTCTCTGACCCTATGTCAAGAGGCTCTCAGCTAGGGGCTCGGAGTATCCGGAATGGAACCTGGAGGCCGGACCAATGTTCGAGTTAACAACGAACCAGTGTCTGAGATCGACTACAGACCAGCTCCCCTGGAGTTGAAGCCTCCGAATGTTGTATTTGCATCCTTTTTTCTCCTTTGATAGATTGTTTGGACTTGGTTCCTAGAGTCTCCGGATGAAGGTTGACCTATTTATACTCCTCACCTCCGTGAGAGAGGGGTGTTGTCTGAAAATCTCCAGATATGAGATCCAAAGCCCTCCCCCCTCCTCCAAACCATCATTTGAGCTAACCCTAATTGGGAGTGAGGGTATACAAGAGAGAAGTGAGATTCAAGCAAGATTTGAGTTATTCCTTGGCAAGATCATCAAGTCCTTCTCCAATCATTCATCGCACTCATTTCCTTGGAGTTTGGGGACTCCTAAGCGGTTGGGACCCACCGAGAGCATCCAAGTTCTAGATTTGCCGCTGTTTGTAAAGACGCCTCAAGATCCACGCTTAGTGTTTGAACTCAGCTTGGTGGCGAAAACTCAAGAAGACGGTGATTAGGGCATCTCCAACGGCGACCCGCAAATTTCCTCCCACATCTGTCCGCGGAGGGACTAGTCCGTGGACACGGATGCGGGAGGCCGCCATCCAACACTATCATGTATATGTCCGCCAGTAAATTCAAATTCAAATGTACTCCGATCCACACAGCGCGCCGGATCACACCAGCGCCGGATCGCATGCCCGATCACAACCAAAAAGAGGACAGTATGCTTAGTTTTTACATGCCCGAATCCAAAAGAACATCAGTCCGGCAGTCCGTGCATCTCTGCCCTGCCGGACCGGCAATGCCCGCCGTCTGCTCCCCGATCAAGGGGGTGCCGTCGCCGCCACGTAGACAGCCTCCGCATCCTCCTCCGCGTCCGCCTCCGCCTCGTCCTCATTCTCCGCCGCCGCCGCAACATCTGATAGCGGATGGATTGCACGATCATTCTTGCGTCGGCATCCAAAGAGTCCACATTCAAGGTCAACATCTTGGCGTCCTCCACATTGGCGGCGATCTTCACCCTCTTTTCCTCGAGCGCAGCATTCTTTTCCTCGAGCGCGGCCTTCCTCTCTTCGATCATGGCCCTCCTCTCTTCGAGCTTGAGCTTCTTGTCCGTCGCCTCCATCAACAATTTGAACCTCTCCGCCTTCTTCTCCTCCTTGATGTCCGAGCGCTTCACGCATGCCTCCTCCTTCTTCGCCAAGATGTCCTCGAACCTCTCCGTCAGCTTGGCCGCCGCACCTTCTCGCTTCGCCCTCTCCTCCTCCCACTTCTTCCCCCGCAAATTTTTTCTAACCTTCTTCGGCGGTTCTTGGGTTGGGTCGGTAGGGTCACCGGTTTCTTCCTCGTTGACTTGGGCGGCGGTCTTGGCAATGAAAAGGTTCCACTTCGGTTGCCCATTCAACTTCAACCAACAATGCATGACGGTCAAGGACTTCTTCTCCAACTTCTAGTACACCACACAAGCACGAGTAGGCTACAAAAGAATGCATATCTGGCTAGTGATCAACAAAACTATGCATCTCCGGCTAGTGATCAACAAAACTATGCATCTCCGGCTAGTGATCAACAAAACTATGCATCTCCGGTTAGTGATCAACATAACTATGCATCTCCGGCAACTGAGCAACAAAAGAATGCATATCCTGCTAGTGAGTAATAAAAGAATGCATGTCCGGCTAGTAAGCAATAAGAATGCATGTCCGGCTAGTCATCAACTTACTTGCTCGGTGATTTGAGCACCGCTAGGCCACCGTGCGTTGGATGGCTTCCGCGGTCCGGACAGCGCAGTTCGTACGGTTGCGGGAGGTTTACAGGCGTTGGAGATGCCTTAGGCCTTTGTGGACAAGAAGATTGTGTATCCATGCCTCTCCAACAGGGACACAGGCCAATCATTTGAACTCCGAAAACTGCAACAACACCTCCATATGACCCTTTAATTATTTCTATTACTTGCTCTTTGTTTTGTTTTGCTGGTAAACCCTATCTTTATATCCGCACCCTCGCTCCTTACCTCATGATACAAGACCGCTCGTTGATGGGGAGCAACGTCGGTTTGGCAGAGAGATTTGGTTGGTGGCTAACTTTGTCATAGTTTGCCATACTATTTTTTTGCCAAACTTGTCTTACCTTAGGTTTTTAAGTTCTTAGCCACACTTTAACTTGCATAACGGAATCTTGCCACACTTTTTGTGTGTGTGGCATGTCAGTTTATTTCTCACAAAAAAGTATTGCCTTAGGTGTGGCTAAAACGGAACAACCACCTAACTTGATCAAAATGGCCTAACTAACTTAAAGTGGAGTGTGGTAAGGCGTGGCTACAGCACCGTGGCAAAGCACGCTGGAGATGGTCAGGCGTCAGGGAACTTCCGAACCAACCAACTCAACATCATGTGAACTGGGCACAACAATCTGTTCCAGGCTTGCAGAACATGCTCCATTATTTTTCGTCTCATGTGATGAGGTCAGGTGAGGTATGGGTTACACTTATACAACGCCTCCGGTGTTCACATTCCACACCATCGCAAGCAGCTCGCGTTCACCACAAATCCTCCTCATGTTCCAGGCGCGCCCGACCGAACCTATTTTTTGTTTCGAGGCAGCATCTAAACCTACCATTCCACGGGCAAATTAGCCATATTTACTAACTCCAGAATCACGGGCAGCAACAACAGCAGAGGCAATCGGAGCTCATGTAATGATATACAGATTTACATGCAGCCGCTCGCGCTTCTTACGGCGGTGACCGGCAAGTCCGCCTCCGGTTTCCTGGCCAGAAACCTCGAGGGGCCTCGCCGCGCCTTGGCATGATCTGGCCACCTCCCAGATTCCAAACAAACAATGGTTAGCTGGTCCTTGCAAGTCACCAAGTTCAGGCACCATTTGTCATCAGTGGCTGATACTTTGCATAATCTATCCCGTTCAACCTAACACAGCACAAGACCTGCTCAGGTAGTTCTTCGGGTTTATTTCCCTGCACAGTGAGAAAGAAGCAAGAACAGTAAATAAACTATGTTGCATATAGCAAAGTGAAAGGAGGTATTAGCTCAGAAACAGTTATATGAGTGGCATACCTGGATGGTTAGCCCAACATCTAGCATGCATATTTTTAGCCTGTCCAGAAATGTTTCGAAACCTTTCCTTGAGATGTAGCCAAATCTATGCATGTCAATGTCAACCTCAAAGTAGTTATCACCCTGCACAGAAAGATAAGATGCTTTCACGCTCCTTGTATGAGTAACAAAAGTACAGGACCTAATGGTATCTTATAGCATTGCACTTGTTGCTCAGTGGCGCACTAGCTAACAAAGGTACTAAAAGCACAACTAACCAGGAAAAACTGATGCTGAGGTCTAGAAAGCACAGGCTTCTCGTTGTATGCATGCATTAGCTTCCTCTCTGCGGCACTTAAAGGAAGGTCCTCCAGATTAGCCACCCGTCCAAGTATCTTAAGCCGTTCCCGAAATGGTATACTTGTTTCCATAGGAAATCCTTTTATTTTTTCTACATCATCATCAACCAACCTCTGTTTGGAAAGTCAAACGAAGAAGAGTCACAATGTTGTCGACTTCTAAAAATAATTAGCACAGGAAAAGGACTGACTACATATAGTAATTCATGAGTGCTTTCAAACGCAAAAGTGCCTCTGCTAAAAATTCCAAAGGTGGCCGTTAATAGATTATCACTTATAAATTGATCGATACAATTCCTGAATAAACCTCCTTTACTGAAACCACATTTTGGCCCTACTACCCAGAAGTGTCAACCCCAGTCAGCAATGCATGAAAATGTGTATAATACGTCTTCTATAGTTTTTATTATGATCAATAGAGTTCACTGTGCCTAGAAAGTTGACCCTGCAGCCCATAACTTACAAGAAAATGCAGTATGGTAACATATAAAGTTTTTAGCTCTAGGCCTGAAAACGCCTTTCAGTTATCACTAAAGCTGGCATTCCCAGATTTAAATGCAGGAAAATTTTGTTCATCAACTTAAAAGTATTCTAAATTACAATGAACCCTGAAAGTACGGTTATCTCCACTAACAACTATAGTTGTATGCTGCCTGAACAATATCAAATATATAGCAATATCATTTTAATTATTTTATCCATCTCAAACATCCAGAGAAGCTAGTCACTGGGCATTGTATCAAATTTTCACCATATTCACAAAATGATTAGAAAATGGCCATTCTCAACGTAAGGATATTATACCAAACAAACAGCATCTGTAATATGGCATCCGAACTACCATCATCATTACATAAACTTAATTTATATACACAGAACGTCAATAGTTAGTGAAGCTGTGAAAGATATGAGAACCATAAAAAATCTTACTCTGATATTCTCTATGAACAAGGGTGGAAGCTCTTTTGAGTAACCTTCAGAAAGCCTAAAATATAAAACAAAGCTCATGCCTTCCCCATCGGTTTCATTCTGAAAGAGTGAAGCAGGATATAGTGGAACCTGGTAAAAATGCATAAAAGATGACACTGTCAAACCACTAATTAAAACATAACAAGGGCAAAGAATGTCAGGAGGAAAAAACTCTAGTTAAGAAAAAATTCAAATTCAGTCACAACTGACAATTTGCTGAGCTACTGCAAGATAATTCAGGCATAGTAATCTCCTTAGACACAGTTGATCAGGGGCTCTATCATGCCCCTTTGTATCAGGACTGGGCAATAGCCCATTGGTTACTGGGAGCACTAGCGACTCCTTGGAGCCTCGTTCAAATCCAAATCCCAGTGGGGCGAAGTTAAAGCTTGTTGATTCCTTTTGTATGATGAACAAGAAATTGCCTCTCATAATCTCGTTGCCTTTTTTTAAAAGCAAAACCACAGATATCCTTCCCCCGTTGGCCCCTACTTTTTATAGCAGTGTCCTTATCTTGAAAGTTAAAGTGTTTGTGGTGAACACCTTGTCTCAGCTAGTAATCATCCAGGGGTCACATAAGCAACTGGTAGGAGGGGGTGGATCTACAAGCCCACTGCCCACCAACCAGGCTCGAGTCCTTTTCAACTTGAATTTGGCACATACTACTCTACTACTAAATTAAATCTGCAACTGGTTCCTCTTTATCCTAGGTATCCATCAAACGCACATACATAACATGTTGCAGCCTTGTTAAATACAAATATACAATAACTTCTATCGTTTGTAATGCTACTATGTAAAACTGCACATCATATTAAAAGCATAATAACAGCTAAACCCACAAAGATGGCTCAAAGCATGTAAACACACAGTTACATCTTCACAAATTTGTACCCAAACAAACAAGAGTTTTCAGTTTTCACATGTAATTATTACACAAACTGAGAAACACTAGAAAGGAACTGTGGGCAGAACCTTAGCTCTGAACCAGTGCATCAACAATGTTGTTAACTCTTGAGAATAAATTTAGACAAATATGCAACTGTTTGGCACAATCTTAACATACCTGTACATTGACCACCAAAAGAGGTGGGAGTTTGCTGGAGATTTGAGTATCAGGAAGCTTAACAAATCGAGATATATGATGGAGTTTTTGCGGCGATAAGTATACATCAACTCCAAATGGATAGTATGCTGCACAATTTTGAGCAAGCTCTTTCTTTTTATCCCTGAAGAATTTCAATTGAACCAAAGGTCAGTCACTTTCCAATACAATCCAGCCTTCCCAAATAAATGTGCATTGTGGAAATGAGCAAGGTTGCTAGTATGTACTATGAAAATAATCAGTGAATGATGTTTACCTAATATAGTTAGATCCCCGGACTCTGAATGTGCCAGGATCGATATGAGACCAGCTATTCAGCGCTTTCTTTTCCAGCAAACATAACTGTACTTGAGAACCTGCCAGAGGCCTTTCAAGGAAATCCTTTGTAGACACTGAACAAAATACACATTATTTCTTTAGTAATTTTATTACGCCAGTGTAATTGAGCTTTTAAGAAGAAGAAAAACTATATGACCCAATGATGGATGAAGAATTGCTTACATAGTGTGGACGACGGGTTGGCTTCCCCAGACTTCTTCTTGAACGAGAGCTTCAACGAAGGCATCTTCATCGAATGAGTCGGGCTTGTGGAAAGCGCTCTCTTCTTCTCATTCACACCAACAGCAGAGGCCATACATGGTAAACAGTTATTTGGTAGGAGACCACAATCATCCAGTATCCCCCCTCCACCATGTGGGCTAGCACCGCCTGAAACACTCACCCCATCCTCATGGCTAGCAGAGGGCCTCACACCGTTCTCCAAATTCCCCTTTGGCAGCTCACTGGACCTTGGCTTCCTATGATGGTGTTCAGCTCCATTGAAGCTCCCACCATTGGCATCCCTCATACTCAATGCCGCTTCGTTCTCGAAGCCGTTGAGTGAAAAGGCATCTGCAGAGTAAACAGAAAAGCTCAAAGGCTCAACGGACTTGAAATCGACCCAATGGCGGCGTATAGCCAGGCTAGTACATACATTGCACATATATACGGAGTGTACTTACCATCTTGCACGCTGTGGAAATCATCCTCGCCGTCTGACTCGCTGATGGCGAAGGAGTCGTACCAGGCCTCCTCCATGCTCCCGGTCACTGCAGGAAGGAAGTACCCCAATTCAACGTCAGGTGGGTGCCAATTCGGACTAGCGAGAGTACAATGCCATTGATTGCCGCAATAAACCGGCATGTGCTAAACAAGATAGTTAGTACCAATTACAGCGCGCAGTGATCCCACTCTATCTATCTACGGAACGAGGGCCGGCGGCAGTGAAATTCAATAAGCAATCGATTCATAAAAAAAAAGTCCCCAGCCGTGGATAGATAGATAGATGCGCACGATGGCCAGATGCAGTAATTTAATTTAATTTAATCCCAAGGACGGACGCGCGCAATCTCACGTCCCCATGGTCCCCCGGGTCGAGATCAAATCTATCTATCTATTCCCCAAACAAGCAGAGGCAGAAAAGGCGATTGGCGGAAAGCAAAGCAGCGCATCCCACCCACCCACCCACCTTGGAAGGCCGGGTTGCTGTAGGTCCGGCAGTCGCCGGAGGCGGAGGCGGCGGCGGAGGGGTCGGGGGGGCCCTCGGCCTCCTGGATGGTCTCCATGGAGGCGGCGCGCGAGGGCGCCTTCCTCCTGCCCTTGCCCCCGCGGCGGCGGCGCCGGCGCGAGGAGGCCCGCGCCGCCTCGCCGGAGCGCGGCGTGTTGGGCTTCCCCACGCACGCGCTGGGCCGCGACACGCACGTACCCATGCCCGCCTGCCCGCCCGCCCGCGCCCCCCCCGGGGAGGAGGGAGGATGCCCGTCGGCCGAGATCGGCGCGGGGGAGGTGGCAGGCACGGCGCTGGGCCCTCGTCCGCGTGGGGGTGGAGATCGGTGCGGTTGCGTGGGAGATTTTTGTTTTTAAGGGCGGGCGGGCGAGCGAGCGAGCGGACTCTGTGGCTGTGGTGGAGGAGGGGGGGGAGGTGGTGGTGGTGATGATGGTGATGATGGAGGAACAGGGAGACGCTGGCTGCGTGCGCGTGCGTGTGTGCTACGGGGGCGGGCGGGCTCGGCTTCCCACACGAGTGCTGCGGGGTGGGGGAATGGGGGTGGAGGGGAGGCGCCGCGCTCCTCTCCTTGGTGGGTGGTCTGCCTCTGCTGCTTCCTTTTGTTCGTGGGTGGCTTGGATGGCCTTTCTGGCTGGGCTCGGGTGGGGCCCGCGGCTTTTCTGGTGGGAGTTAGGGACGGGCTTTTTTCTGCGGGTGAGTGACGACCGATGTGCAATGTGCGTCGCGTAGGTGAGATTGGATTTGACGCCTCCAAGGTGCCATATGCGGTTTGCACGGTGGTTGTCCGCCGACGCAAGGGCATCCCCGGTGGTCTCAATGGATGAATTTGATCTCATTTTTATGCAATGATGTCCTCCAATTTCACGCGTTGACCGTTGACTAGACTTACCAGATTTGGGTGGTGGGAAAAAAGTCAGTGACCAACTCTACGAAGCATCCATCCGGATCCTGGTGCACGCGTACCATGGGGGACTTGTGGTCCTTCGCCATCCTATTTCTTGCCAACAGTTGGTACGATGCTACCGTCAGGTCTCCGTTTTACCTGTTGAAAACTTGCTTCTCCTTCTTCTTGTTTTCGATCCACGAGCCTTGCACGAAACTTAGTGGCTAATCCTGGAAAATGAGTGCCAACATAGTTTTCTTTTTCTTAGCTACTCTCTACGTCTTATATTATGGGACGGAGGGAGTAGGAGATAATCTTTTTGTGTTAACTAGTAAATGTGTGGGTGCAATGCACGTTGATATTAGGCAGTATATTAGTTTCAGGTAGACATTAGGTAAGATATTATTTGCGCATTAATTACGTAATTGACATTTATGTTAATATTTGGTATGATATTACTGCGCGCTAAACATGTTAGAGCGCTCACCGTTGAAACAATATAGGTCGTTCGATTGACCTAATTTGATGGCCGAGATTAGTAGGATCTACCTCTTTGGATATTTTTATATTGATGATATGATATATAGATATAGATAAAGATAAGATAAGATATGTTCTTCAGATTTATAAATCAATGTTGGATATTGATGAAACTAATAACTCTATCGTGCCAGAAGAGAGCACATCTTCCCCATGGGCACACGCTCGTGCATGTGCGGTCAGCACGCGTAGCAACTTCCATTGGAAGTTTCTAAAAGAAGACTAATAACCTTATCAGGACTAGTCAATGTGTACGTGCAATGCACGTTAATTAGGAAGTATATTAAGTGCATGCGGATATTAAGTAGGATATTATTTGCGTGTTATTATGTGATTAGCACTATATTTGGCATGAAATTAACTGCACGCTAAACGTGTTGAGCGCTCGACATTGAAGCAGTCTAGGTCGTTGGATTGACATGATTTGATGGTCAAGATTAACTGGATCTGCCCCTTTGGGTCTTTTTATATTGGTATAGATATAGATATAGATGATGTTCCAAGTCTTGTATTTTGCTTCCTTATGAAGCAAAGTTTATTTCCTTATTCAGTTTTGCTTCCATATGACAAATTATGTTTTCAATTATGGTGAACTTTATTTTCAGTAACACTTAGTTTTGCTTCCTAACAAGAATACTTTTCTTTCGGTGGCCAACAAGATTGTTCGAAGACAATCAGATGGTGTTTCCTTCTAGTATATGGTTTCCAACATAGGAGGGGGCTGATAAATCTAGCAAGATGAGATTTCACATCATCTAGTTTGCTTAGGAAGCAAAAATTATTACGTCATTCAATTTTGCCTCCATATGAAGAAATTTTGTTTCCAATTGTGGTAAGTTTATTTCGAGTGACATTTGGTTTTGCTTTCTATCAAGGATATTTTTATTCCGTTGGCCAACAAGATCATTTGCAAGACAAATGGAGAGTCTTTCAATCTAGTGTTTTGTTTCCAACATATAAAAGATGTGCTTTGAACGACCAAAGAATTGTTTCATTAGCATTAAATTGCTTACAATGAAAAAAAAATGTTTCTATCAACATTGATTCCGAATGATTAAAGAATTTTCTCCCAAGTAAAACATTGCTTGCTTCCAATGTATAGAAGTATTTGTATTTATCAACACTGCTTCCAACAAAGAATATAATTTACTTCCAAAGAAAATAAAATTCCTACTGATATTAGAATTTTGTTCGATAGAACTAGGATGTGTCACACGGTTAGGTTGTATCATTTGTGTGAAACACCGCCACGATAGTAGGGCACATGCGCGAGGAAACACCAGCTGGGCCATCGAAGCATGTGTCTACCTTGTCAGCGATGGTGAAGTCACAAGACACATTGACGAGATCATAGAATCACGTGCTCTGGGTGACACATGCTTGAACATGGGCACCGCAATGTAGAGGAGTGTTTTCAAGGAGGAGAGTGTCAATTAGATCGAAGGAACGATAGTGAGAAAAATGTATGACGTTGATGAGGAACAATTAGGGCTCGTCGACGGCCTACAACAAGAACCTCCCTGCTTGTGGGCAATCACTATGCAGTGGTAAATCACCTGCTTGTGTTTCTCCATGAGCAGTGGTAAATCACCTGCGTGTTGGGTACCACTTAGGCTCGGGATGGGAGTTGAACCCTTAGGCCAACTCCAACACACGACCCCGAATGGACGTTCATTTTTTGTCCGGATTTTTTCCGTTTGGGTAGGGCAATGGGGCGGCGTCCGACCGTTTTTATGGATGCGCCGGCCGTGCACCCAACACGCGGACGCATCTGGTCCGCCACAGCCGGCTGGTGCCCCTATGTATACATTTTTTTGGCCACTGAAGCACATTTCTTTTATTTCATCAATGACATTTTTGATACATTGAAGTACATAATTCACCAATTCTTCGCTAGGAGAGCAAGACCAAAGAACAAGAACCACAATCAGACATTTTATAAGATATCCAATTTCCATAACTGCTCCCACTAGTTGGATTAATATCTTCTCTATGCCTTCATTGTTCTCGAGCTTGCAAACTTCTTTCTTCTCCGATTCCGAAAAAGTAGACGTTGCTTCGCTTCTAGTCTCATCTCTAGCCTCTATTCTAGCAACGAGTGCACGAGCATCTATCAAATTTCCTGCTATCAATAGATCGATGTAATCTTCTTCCCAATATCAAAACTTGCATCCATCTTACACACAAATTTGAGTAAGCAATGAGCTACCGAAAATGCGCCGAATCCGGGAGCACAACCGAATCAAAAGAAGCACATACCCCATTTTTTGGAATTTGAAGAACACCCATCCCGGATGTTTCGGCGTGGTAGAAACACGGCGCATGACCTGACGCGGGCAGTCGTCGCACTTTATGACCGGCAACGGTGAGCCGGCGAGCCGCCAGGCCAGCGCTGAGCCCGGGCGACGGCCGGGCGTGTCTTTGCCGGTGAACCGCCGGCGGGATAGATCCGAGCGGCTAGAGGCGGAGTCAATACCTGCATGCGGCACGGAGGCGTTGCCGGGGCTGTGCGGTCCGGTACCCGGCCAATCCATGGCAAGGCGCAATCGCCGGCGGCCGGATGCGCCAAATGCTGCCGCCACAGATCTACCGGTTGGCCGCCGGTGCCGGGGCGAGAGAGGCACAAATCTGGTAGTCATGCTTTGGGCGGCCGGGCTGGACAGCGAGGCAGCCGGGAAAATGGGCGGCGGTGGCTATGACGGGGATAGGGGGCGGGGGGAGTGGAAGAGAAAAAGGAGCGTCTGTGTCCCTGACGAGCGAGCCAGGAGAGGACAAGGGCACGTGTCCCACCCCCTCCGCGTGTGCCCGTTTCGATGCAAACGCGGGTCAAATTTGGGCCGGGAATGGGTCGAAAGCGGTCAAAAAACGGGCGTTTGTCCGTTTGTTCCCGCGCGTTGGGACGCGTTTTGTGTCCGTTTAGTCCCAAACAGACGCGGGCGAACCATTTGGAGTCGTGCGTTGGAGTTGGCCTTAACACTTGAACTTTGCTTTTATTCGTGTGTTTTCCAAAAACTTGTTAATAATAATTAAAAAAGTAAGATAGTTTTTTGAATGTGCTCATAGGGATATGTAGTGCATGTATGCGTTCATAAAAACGAGTCGTGTATGTGACCGCCTGGGTTTATACTATATATATCAAAAAATATATAGATTGCAACACCACGCAAGTTCTACCGTTTACGATTTTAAGTTTTGTCTCATTGTATTACACAAGGAAAAGAAATAGTGATGTAGGCTTTTATATGAGAATCCTTGGGAAATATGTTTACTCATACAAATGAAACACCACATAAAGAAAAAGAATCTCTGAAAATCATATTGTATTAACTCACTTGAATCTTGAATCGAAGAAACATTGGCGTGTCCACTCGCTGGCAAATCCGATGGATCATGGATTGATGTATTGTGAAGGCAAAAAAGGGTAAAGGACGCTGCAGAAGTTAAAGTGGCGAAGTGACAGATGAGATGAGGCACACGACTAAATTAAATGTTTCCTTGGTCTGAAGGCTGTCTCCCCTGGGAACCTTTTCTGGCGTACGTGGACAGTGTCCACGGCGCCGTCGCCGCCGGACGTCAGTGCCGCTGGGAGCGAAAGGACGGCGGCACTTCCACCGACGTCATCATTTCGTTTGAGCCGAAGAGACAGTGCTACCTTTTTCTTTTGCCTCGATCGGCTTAATAGATTAATATTTTTTATACTATATATTTTCTGTGCTCCCGACCTGAAGCTTCTGATGACGCGTCGTCGTTTACGAGCTGCCTCCTTTTGATGTTCTTAAAAAAAAGTACTACTAGTACTGTACATTGTATTCATGATGTTATGTGGAATACATTGAACTTGTTGTTGGACCTATATCACCCGTAAAAAACTTCAACGGTTTGTAGCGACGACGCATTCTGTGTCGAGTTCGGCTTTGGCGTGTCATATGGCCGCACGCTATTAGATGGGTCAAGGCACTACGCACAAGATGCATAGTACTCCCCTATCCGAATTAAGTGTCGCAGCTTTAAATTATCATTTTCTCGCAAAAAAAAGCTTTTAATCTTAGTTTAAAGCTGTGACACTTATTTTGATATAGTATTGTATTACGTGTTAGCTGTTTAATCATCATCCAGGCAGCTCAACACTTTGTTGAGAAGAAAAGATTTCAGTCGACGTCGCAAAACCAGAATGATCTCATCGGCCATCATGCCACGAAGAAAGGCTACGGGCTACGGCGACCCGTCCTCACGCTGACGGACAGAGACCTTTCACCTGTACCCGTGTTGTCTGCAGGGTGTGAGTATTCAGCCAATTAAGCCGACGGTTCCACTCCACCGTGCCGCCTTGTTTGAACCAACGAGTCGCTCCCAAAGAAAGAAAGATATTTTGCCGCTCCTCGCACGGTCGCACGCACGGAGGAGCAGCAAGAAAGAAGATGATGCGCACATTTGGCAAGCGGTAATAAGTTCTGTTGACTAGTAGACGACGCGCCGTTCTCCGAAGACGGCTACGCGTCGCGTGGCGGTGGCCAGGGGAATCTTTTCCACCCACTTCCGGTCCGGGCGATCCGGGCGCCCGCGGCCGGGCGTCGTGTCTCCGTCCGCATCACGCTCCCTGCTGCGTGCACGGCTCTCGTTGCCCCCTTCCAGAAGGAGCGATCCTGTTGAGTGCTGGGAACTGGTGCCCTACCCTCCCCTCCCACTACGTACTACTACTACGTCTTTTCGCTCCGCTTCCTCTTTCAGCGTGTGTATTTCTCCATGGCGTGCCATATGATTACAAGGAACGCTTTGGCGGGCGTGGAATGCATGAGTTTCTCTCTCGTGCTGGCTAGTGGCCACGGTACACACGGAAGAGCTCGATTTCTGCCCTCGCCCGAATATCTGTTCATAATTTCATATCATACAATCAGTTACAGTTATTTGCTTTGTTGTCTCTGTCCCGTCATCGCTTGATAGTGGAACCCGATCCATTTTTCGGATCGAACGGAAAAAAATGCACTGATTATTTGCCTTTCTGAGAGAATTGAAGTAGACATGAGACATTAGAATTGACTGAATGTAGTTTTTAGCTATTCGTAAATATGATTTGATTTGAAGCCGATGATAGATATAAAGCTCAAAAGATGCTACTGCAATGGTGATCCTACGATCCTGCTAAGAAGAGATAGATGTGTTGCAACTAGAACTCCTCTATTATTACTCTCACGCAAGGACCTAACTTTTTTTATTTTCCTTTTCTTTTTCTAGAATAGTACAAGCACCCAACTTATGCAACATGAAAAAGTGACTAAGAATTCCTACAATTATATTTCCCTTTGTGTTAAAAAAAATTATATTTCCCTTTTTATTAATCACCATTTTTATTCCACAAATGTGCTTTGGTCCACTTAATTGCCTGTGGATTGGCTCCGAGCTAGTGCAGTTCCTTTGCCACATGACGCCTGGTTGGTGGGTCAGCAGTGTCAAAGACGTTGCCAATGCGCAAAATTGCGATATGTGGGTTCTACGTAATAACTTACCCCCAATACTTGTGGCAATGTGATAAAATCCTATGGTTTTGTGAAACCCTAGCCCCCCTATAGTTCCGGTTTTATGATATTTGCTCGCTTATTAACACCAACGCGGTTTTCTATTGTATCAAACCGAAATATGAATTAGAGATTGCATGAACGTTTCATCATGAAAGTTACAAAGGTTAAGAATATACGTTAGAAATGCCATTTACATCCCATTCATAACCTTGCTAAACTTCAAATGTGCGCGTCCAAACCTCAAAAAGAATTATGTTAGAATTCCTTTTGAAGTTTGACTGTACATATTTTGAATTTATTTAGATGAATGGGATGTAAATGGTGTCTTACTATTTTTTAATTAATTGTGAATAAATTAGAAACGCTTGACCACATATATTTATAAGCTCCACCTATTACTTCTAGAACAAAATATCACCTTTTTTCTAGAGATTTTTGTATAGTCTGAAGAATAAATCCCACAGCAAATTGCCCTCAAACTTGAAAAGGTATTATGTTAGAAATTCCTTTTGAAGTTTGACTACACATATTTTGAATTTTTTTAGATGAATGGGATGTAAAGGTTGTCTTACTAATTTACAACTGTTTGTGAATAAATTTGAAACGTTGGACCACATATATTTATAAGTTCCATCTATTCCTTCTAGAATGAAATATCACCCTTTTTTATATAGATTTTCGTATAGTCAGGAGAACAAATTCCATAGCAAATTGCCGTCAATATATATTCCACATCGGTCTCATCGAAAATAACGTGAGATCAGAATATATATATATATATATATATATATATATATATATATATATATATATATATATATATATATATATATATATATATATATATATATATATATATATATATATATATATATAACACGGTTCTCTCTGCCCCAGCTCAAGCTGATCTCCAGTCTCACCTTGTAAGCTCGACTAAGCACAAGCCTATTTGTCACAGTGAACTGGACCTGTATTAATCTTTGGTGTGCACATCTTTGCCCCAAATTCGGGCTCCAAGACGCCCCTCAAGTAAACATTGGAGCATCAGCCATGATCATCTCTCAAGTTTCAGTTCTTCTACTCCGTTGCACTACATGGACAAATTAAGCTCCTAGGCGACAGCGAAAACAGTCGATCGGACGTGCATGATCCTGGCCTGGCTAGCTAAAAAAAAAAGATAGATGATCGATGATGAGACATGCATGGAGCGGTGAACCTGTCAGCTGGCGAGTCGTTGTCTGAAGGAGGGAAAAGAAGAGGGCTGATCCCATGCAACGCACGCAGAGGCAGAGCACCTTCGTTTTGGCTGTGTCCCTTTGGAGACTGGAACAGAATATGTTCTTTTTGGCGCCTTCGCGCGCGGCCGGGTTGGAACGGCGTCCCTCTCGCCGTCGGCTTTCCCGGCCGCTCGCGGGGACCGACCGACTGGGTGGCGGGAGTGGGTTGTTGCATCGCTCGCGGGCCCCCGATCGACTTGTTGCGAGCATTTGTATTTGTCCGTTTTGTGCTTTTTTTGTGCTTTGGATCATGTGGCGAAGACGACGAGAACTCGTCCTCGCGTAAAAGTAGTTCTGCCGAGTGCTGACCTCTATTCCGTCCGTACCCACAAAAAAGGGTACGAATAAGGGTTTTTTCGAGAAATAAGTTTTTTTTTCGAGAAATAGGTATGATTTTTTTGAGGGGTAAACCAAGTTCTTATTCATCAAAAACCACAGTTTGTGGCATATAGTTCAGGTCATGAGGTTGGCCAAGCCAGACATGGCGCCCCTAACCTAGAGAGAGAGAGAGAGAACTTGGCTAGACTATGTGCATCCGAATTGGAAGCACGACCTTCGAAAGTAAAATTACATTGGAATAAAACTGCTTGAAGTCTAATCTCGCTAATGATAGCTCCGTAGTTGCCTCGGCCGCCATTGTTGATATCATCAATCACTTTCTTTGCGTCTGATGCAATGACAAAATTTTGGATGTGAAGATCTTCCGCTAGTGCAATTGCCTCCCGACACGCAATCGCCTTCAATGTTGGTGGATCATCAACTCCCACTAGGACAAGTGAAGAACTGCCCAAGTATGCGTCAGTACTGTCCCTGCAGACCGATGATGCTGCTCCTCCCCTTTTGACGCCGGCGTCGACATGTATTTTTGCAAAACCCGGTGGTGGAGCGCTTGGTCGTCTTTGTTGGGTCACGACCGCTGACCCCTGCCTTTGTGTTTGATGGTTTTCGTTGATCGCTTCTAGCTCGTCAATGAATCTGTTTATGAAGGAATGTGTTGTTTGTGGGCTTTGAAATATACCTTCGTGTATAGTCTTGCGTCTCGCGCCCAAATCGCCCATAGAGTGACCAAAAGCTTCACAAATATATCATGCGATAATAACTCCATCATTGTAAAATGCCACTGCTTGGCACTAGGCTCGGTTGTGGCAATCAGAGTCTGGGCGAGATCATCGTCAACAAGTGCCCAGGTGCGCCTTGACATAGTGCACTCCAATAACGAATGCGTCCAAGAGTTGGGAGACCCGCACATTCCGCAAGAACTCGAGTCTGACATGTGTCTATGCGCCCTTACATCATTTGTAGGAATTGTGTGTTTTGATAAGCACCACAAGAACATACGTACCTTCCCTGGAACTTGAGTTTTCCACAAGTTTTTCCATGCACTCTCATCAGCAGCCGAGCTAGAGGGTCCAGCCGTGTTCTCCAACCACGCCTCCCTCCTCTGTCTTGTTGCCAACAACATCCTGTAAGCTGATTTTACCCAAAAAATTCCATTGTTTTCATAGCTCCAACTCTAAAAGTCTGAGATATTCCTTGTACACAAGGGTATACCGAGTATGGCAGGGACATCCATTGGCATGAACACTTCTTCCACCCTATGATGGTTCCATGATGCTGAAGTAGCATCAATTAGTTCCGAGACTAAAACAGGGGGATCTTGAGTGATACATCCGTAGGGTCTCATCATCTCGACCCTAGGTAACCAATTGTAATCCCATATTCGTGTGGATTCACCGTCTCCAATGCGCTTAATCAAGCCCAATCTCATAGTATCACGACCCTCTATCAATGCCTCCATACTTGACTTGGGTGACCGCCAAGAGTTGCACTCAAAATAGTACTATTTGAATAAGTTATAGCCCTGTCGTCGTTCTGGAGTCAGCGGAAGCCGGCCCATTTAGACTCCTTTGGTCAAATGAATTTTATAGGATTTGGATCCAAAGGAATCCTTTTACATACGGAGCGATTGAATTTCCTATGTGAGGCGGGAGCAACTAACAACGAGTATTCATTGGGGGAGCCCCGCAAGGATCAGTTTCTGGTGGGCTAAGAGTGTGTCATTTCGCGTGCTTTCAGCCGCCACGTGTCGCATGTTGGGCGTTTTCTCGGGATTTCTTTTTTATTTTTTGTACGCGTCTTTGGGTTTTAGATGTATTTTTTTTTGCCTTTTCCGTTTTTGTCCGGTTTCCCTAGGTTTTGGACAAAAAAAAGAAGTGAAAAACACGTTTTTTTCTTCTTTCGCGAGAGGCACAGATTTGCTTCCGCGAGAGGCATACCCGTGCCTTCTGGAAAAGGAAAAAAAATGTGTTTTCTTTCTTTTTTGCTTTCGCGAGAGGCACAGATTTACTTCTCGTGGAGGCACAGATTTGCTTCCGCGAGAGGCACAGCTATGTCTCTCGGAAAAGAAAAGAAAACGCGTTTTTTGCTTTCGCGAGAGGCACATATTTGATTCCGCAAGAGGCACAGCTATGCCTCTCGGAAAAGGAAAAAAACATTTTTTTTGCTTTCGTGACAGAAACATACTTACTTCTCATGGAGAGACAGATTTGCTTACGCGAGAGGCACAATTGTGCATCTCAGAAAAGAAAAAAAAATGTGTTTTTTTTAACTTTCGCGAGAGGCATATATTTGCTTCCGCGAGAACCACAGCTCGGCCTCTTGAAATAGGAAAAACACGTTTTTTTTTCTTCCACGAGAGGCACAGATTAACCTCTCATGGAGTCACAGATTTGCTTCCGCGAGAGGCACGAAAAAAGAAAAATACACGCGTTCTTTTGCTTCCTAGAGAGGCATAAATTTACTTATTGTAAAGGCACAGATTTATTTCCGCGAGAGACACGACTGTACCTCTTGAAAAAGAAAAGGAAAAGCACATTTTCTTTTGTTTGTTTACTTCTGTGAGAGGTACCGATTTACTTCTCGTGGAGGCACAGATTTGCTTTTGTGAGAGGCGCAACTGTCCTCTCGGAAAGGGGAAAAAGTAATAAAAAAACGTGTTCCGCTTAGGGTTTTTTTCGTCTGGTTTATCCGTGAAAAAAAGTTCATCAAAATCTATCAACATGAGATCTAGTTTCGAAGATCGCAACACGAGGAATCCAACAGTTTAACGGTTCATAATTTAGACGAACGATTTAAGAGATAAAACATTTTGAATAAATGAATATACGAAAAAAACGGAAAAAACTCACCGGTTGCGACAAGTAGACACATGCAGTGCGCCACGACGTGGTAGTGATCGTTGCAAATAGGACTCCTTAATTAGTGATTTCGATGCGAGGCTCACCGCGTTGTGTGGGACCTCTATACCGTGCGCTGCACGCTGGGAGGAGACGCGCCACACACCGCTTGCTCCCCCAGCGCGCCTTTTTGGGCTGCCCATTTGTGAGCGCTCGGTTTTCTAATTTCGTTTTTTCTTATCCTGTTTATGCTTTCATTTTTGTTTTTTCTATTTTAAATAATTTGAGATTTCAAAACGCTCTGATATTTAAAAAAATTGCATTTTGAAAAACAATGTTCAAAAAAATCATATAATGTTCATAGATTCAAAAAATGTTCGTGATTTCACAAAAAGTGTTCGCGTATTCAAAAAATGTTATGAAATTGAAAAAATGTTCGCAAATAGTTCATAAATTTTTAAAAAAGTTAACAAAATTCAAAAAATGTTCATGAATTACAAAAAAAACTGCTGATTCAAAAAATGTACATCAAAACAATAAATGTTCGTGAATTACAAAAAATCGTTCCCTAAATTTTAAAAAAATGCTCATCGATTTGAAAAAATGTTTGCCAATTCAAAAAATAATGTTCGAATTGCCAAAAATATTTGCGAATTTGTAAAAAAAATATTCGTCTATTCAAAAATGTTTTTGATTTTGGAAACTGTTCGCCAATTTGTGACAAATGATCGTGTATTTGAAAAATGTTCAAGATTTCAAAAAATATTCAAGTGTTTAAAAAATATTTATGATTTTGGAAAATTGTTCACAATTTGAAAAATATGTTGAAAAAATTTCAGAAAATACTCATGATTTTCACAAATTTGAAAAGAAAAAAAAAGGAAAAGATAAAAACAGAACGGAAATTTTTAAAAAGAAAAAATAACGTAAAAGAAGAAAAATAAAATAAATAAAAAAATTGGAACAAACACGAAATAAATTATGGAAAAACGGAAAAATCGGTTCAGAAAGGTTCTAGAACCTTTCCAAAACCGGTGGGGAGGGAGTGCGAAATAGGCCGGCCCAAAAGAGATCGGACGTATGCGTTAGGTCCCTAACAAGCGACCTATGCGCCAAATAAGAGATATCGCGTCGTGTTGTCGTCGTTTTGCAAAGAGTCGACCAAGCCGAGCGATCCAACTGGGCCGACCATTTCGGCCATCTAGTCAGGTTTCTGTTTTCTTGGTTTTAAGAACTTTTGAGAATCCCCTAAAAAAAGGAACTTTTGAGAAGGTTTTGGTTTTCAAGGAACTGGTTTGGTTCTTCCTTTTTTTGTTGTTGTTTCTTTTGCGGTTTTCTTTGAGGTTTTTTCTTTTTAGAAAAATGTTCGCGTCTCAAAAAAATGTTCAGGAGTTTTAAGAATTGATCATGTTTTCAAATATTAGCTTAGAATTTTTTTAAAATAATATTATTCTAAATAAAATCAAAAAATGTTCACGTATTAAAAATGTTCGGATATGTTTTTTGCAAAAAATATTTCTGTTTTAAAATTTTAGTTCATAAATTCAAAACCAATTCTTGTTTCAAAATTTGTTTGGGATTTTTTTTAAATATTCCCATTTCCTAATTTTGTTGTTCAAAATGTCGCGTTTTCAAATTATGTTCACATATTCCAAAAATGTTTGTGTTTCAAAAGAATATTCAGGAAATTAAAAAAATATTCGTATTTTTCAAGAAAGTTCGCAATAAAAAGAAGACCGAAGGATGAGCTACATTGAACCAGGGGCGCTACAGTGAACTGCACTGCTGCCACTATAGTTCTCCATCCACTACAGTGAACTGGACTGCTACAGTAGCACCCACTATACTTACCTGGTGAAACTTACCAATACATTCAATGTATTGATTCTTGCGGCTGCAACGTATCGTGTTGCAGGAATTACCGTATCCATAGAAAGATACAAAGTAGAATTATGCTATACTCAACTTTGCCTGTGAGTGGATGAACGCCACAAGACTAGAATATATTTTCGCTGCATAATTGTATTAAGCTAGCCTTGCTAAACAGGTATATAACGTCAATGAGACTGAATCTACGATGTAATATATGACATGTGATGTAAACTGGTATTTCATCGCGAACTATGTTTGTTAGCTATTGATATAGGGACTGACATAGTAAAACGTAGAGATTCAGGCCCCTACGGGATCGGGTCGGTACAGTTTTTGCCGGTCCAGAACGGTAATTAATTCGTAATTAATTACAAGTCATTAACAGATGCTCCATGAATCTGAGCTGTCGGATCGTGAGCTGTTGCCGACTCGGGCGTAGGTCCAGCCACGTCTCCCTCCATGACCGACTATATATTGGAGGCGTTGGAAACCCTAGCCGCCGTCCAGATCAGATCACATCTACCTCCTCGCGCATTGCCCACCGTCGTTTCGCTCAATGCTGTTGCTTCCGGAGATCCCATCCCGTCCACCACGTGCACGGCTGTACGGGAGAGCAGACCAACGAAACCTCGTCATTCGCGATCCTACACCGGGAGAAAGGCGATTAGGTTTTTGGGGAGCGTCTCCTACGTGACTACTCGTGGTTGATCATCTTTGTCCACTACTTCGTTTACGTTCTCGTCTCCTGCGACATCACCATGTCCACTGAAGCCAAGAAGAAGGTTCCCGAGGAGACCGCCGTTGCCGCCGCCGCAGCTATGACTTGGCCGACAGAAGGGTATAACTTGTTTATCCCTCTCATGTTTATACCGTGTTAGCCTTGCTTGCTGTTTGCGTAGATGATCTATTATTTGCGTAGTACGAACTTGCATGGTTAGATACCAATACGAGATTAATATTGTCAATGCAATGTTTATGATTTATTTCTGGATTAGATTAATCAGAAAATTGCTAATTTACTCAACACCGAATACCGGCAACACCTGCTTTTTCAACGCTATGTTGCAATGCCTACTGGTCCTTGACTTGCTGCGCGGCATAATGATGGGACCAAAGGTTTGCACAGGGCCAATTGTTGTGCTTTTGAAGCAGCTCTTTGTCGACACAAGTGCTTCAAACAATGCACAAGACTCGCTTGACCAACGCAAATTGTTTGCAACTATCTTCTCAAGGTGGACCCAATTCGATAGGGGTGAAATGGAGGACGCTGAAGAACTACTCCAACATTTTATTCATGGTTTGGATGAAGAGGAAGCTGAAGCACGTAAGCTTTTAATGGTTGCTTCAAAGAAGGTCACAGTTGTCAATTTTATCTTTGTGGGCGAGGAGTGTAGTACTATATCTAGCACAGAATGTGCACACGG
This sequence comes from Elymus sibiricus, assembly GCA_039707655.1. Classification (NCBI taxonomy): domain Eukaryota; kingdom Viridiplantae; phylum Streptophyta; class Magnoliopsida; order Poales; family Poaceae; genus Elymus; species Elymus sibiricus. Next base: position 42,604,808 of record CM077670.1, read on the forward strand.
GTCCGGTAGACCTCAAAGTACCCTTGTATTCCGACTGCCAATTCCAGATAGGAAGCTCCCAGTTTAGCTTCGAGAAGCAACAAAGCTGATAGTGAGGTGCATGATGGTGTTTGTGTTGGGGAACGCGACAGAAAATAAAAAAATTCGGTACAGCGAGCACGCCCAAGATCACTATGGAGATGCATACAAGGTTTGGATCTGATTGTTACCGACTCGTAGCGCAGCGGAAGTAGAGTCGATGTAGATCGTTGGTGCAGATCCCCGCAGCTAGGATTTACAACCTCCCAACTGCGAGGATGTACTCCCTCGCCTGCCCCTCGGACAGCCCTCCGGAAGGCGGTCGGACAGTCCCCCGGACGATGTCACGGACAGCCCTTCGGGAGGACCCTCGAAACTCGGACAGTAACTCGGACAGCCCTTCGGGAGGCACTCTCGAACAGCCCCTCGGGCAAAAAAGATCGAACCTACGACCTCTCTATGGGGTTGCACACATACGGTGTCATCTATCCGGCAGGGCTTCGCCGTCCAGAACTAGTTCCCACCGGAACCCAGACAGCCTTTCGGCTCTACGAAACTATTTCGCGGGGAGGGAAAGAGAAGGCCAGATCATGCATAGCATTTGTATGTGAGAAAGAGTGTGTTTTGGGTAGCCCCCTCCACCCCTATTTATAGGCCAAGCCCAAGGGTGGCTTCTCCAAGAAGCCACTAGGGGAAAAATACCAAAAGGCCCTCAAGGTGGCTTCTCCAAGAAGCCACCAAAAAGTGCTTTTCACTATTCATGGAAACATTTTTCCGCTACCGTTAAATCCGAAAATATTTCTGTAGGTCTTAGAATAATTCCAGTACCCACTAAAATAATTTTGGACGCGTTCCGAAACAATTCCGGATTAGTGATTTTCATCTGCGAAAAGCAACGAAAGCGGTTCCGGCAGCTCCGGAACATTTCCGGGTTTTTCTCCGGAAAAATGCTAGAAGTTCCCAGAACAATTCTGGCACCCTCCAAGAATTTCCAGGCGTGTGCCGAAACCAATTTGACTTAATGGTATACTCCGAAACAACTTTTCGGTTTTACCGAAACTATTCCGGTGTTCTCTCTCCGGAACTTTTCCGTTGTCTCCGAAACTTTTCCGGTGACTTTCTCTCAGACTCCCTGTCTAGCATTCAGCAGATAGATGACCCTGAAGCGTGTGACCCTATAGGTTCGGTGAAGTATAGACATGACCCGGAACACTTTCCGATCAATGATCAACATCGGAGCCGTGGACACCCATATTGACCCCTATACCCACACGAATAAATATTCGAGTGAACCTCCAGTTGCCGTGTGCTATTCCTGTTGCTTCGCGATATGTTACAAATACCCGAGGTGAGATTTATCGGCATCCCTGTGGATCAACAACTTGTCCACTATGCCAGTTACCTCGTTACCGGTTTTGTTCTCTTTTCTCATTCCCGTGTTCCGGCATCCCTGTGATGAAATCACAATGTGTCTGGCCAGACGATGATGGATACCGTAACACCGAGAGGGCCCAAAGAATATCTCTCCATCGTCGGAGGAGCAAATCCCAATCTTGAGCTATCAAGTTACTTGTCATACTTTTCCATGAACCCGTAAGCCGCCGTAATAGCCACCCATTTACGGATGACGTTTAACAAACCCCAAAGTTCATGAAGCAAGTGCTAAGGAACTCGATACTCTCATGGTCTAAGGAATTATGCAAACATTAACTTTCTCTGTGTTATTAACCATTAACTTGTGATGAATGTATCTCATAGCATAACATCAAATTGGGTCGATTCAACACAAGTGTTCTACTAATAATGTGCCCTCAAAGTTGCCGGCATAGTCATGCCCATGATCAGGAAAACAGAACCATCATGCAACACTTGAGCTAGTCTTAGAGGCCAGACTAGGAATACATTTTACCGTTTATTATTCCACACGTGCATATGAGTCTTCCTTCGAGCCTCGTGGTTATTGCAGACTCGAGAACCATAGCAGTTATAGCACGGAATATAAACATAATTATGAACATAGAGATAAATAATAACATTTATTATTGCCTCTAGGGCATATCTCCTACAGACTCCCACTTGCACTAGAGTCAATAATCTAGTCAATGCTAATGCACTTTACACCTATGTCATACTGGTGTAAAATATGCTACGCATGTGGTATAGCCTGATGTCCAACGGATCTGACAACTTCAGCTCCGTGTGTATCTTTACATATCCTCGCATTTTCACGCTTTCACAAAATACATATTTTGTGTGGAGTTGGTTTTGTATATATGTGAATCACAGGTCAAACCATGATTCCTCAGACTGAGCTATGGAGCAACTATCTGCAATAGTGTCCCATTGACCAAAGCCATCTTGGAACCATATTAAGTTCATGAATGAACTATATGATTCAACATCTTCTTTGTCGCTTCCAAAGCGTCAACATACTTAGCCTTTGTTATAGAATTCGCCACAGTAACCTGTTTGGAACAATTTCCAACTTACCGTGCCACCATATCATGTATTACACAAAACCCTTAATTTAAATCGAAAATCGCTTGGAGCATTGATGAAGACTGTATCGATGTAACCTTTTACAACGAACTCTTCATGATCTTCACTTGCGAGAAAACATGTCATCAGTGCTACTTTAGTACTCAATGACCCTTTTTCACTGTTGTCCCATGATCAGTACTTTGATCACTATGGTATCTATACTCGCAACATGCTTGGGAGTATCGAACATATCTGGTTGTTTTATATACCATGGAATACATGATTAATCCAAACACGAAAGTGTGTGGAATCTCCATCATGTATTTTGCTCATCAGTGTTTTGGGACACCGAGTCTTGCAAAACTCTTTCCATGTGACTTCGGCAAGAATCACTCCTTGGCGTCCTTATGCTAAACGGTTTTAGCATCTTGTCAATATGTATTTTTGGCTTTAGCCTATTAGGCAATTCTATCTCCGTAGATAATTATGCCTAACATCAAGGCTACTTAGCCCAAGCACTTCATCGAAAAACTATTTTCAATGAAGTCCTAATTCGTGTCAAGAAATTTATATTATTTCCAATCAACAATGTGTCAAGCACACAAGGTTTTTAGAAATATTATTATGCTCCCACTTACTTTCTTGTAACCACAAGCATCTTCGTTATCCATTGATGAAATCAAACTCTTTTGACTATTTCATCAAAAACGAAGATTCCAACTCCATTTTGCTCTCTTCTGTCCATTGCTGGAACTCTGAAGTTGCATACTCACTAGCATCCTCTGGACCGACAAAATACCTTGGACTGTATCACATGCAAGTCCTAGGTTGCATTTCCATCTTATGGAAATCCTTTTGGCATCCATGTATCATATCTCATGATTGAAATATGTATTTAATTGCTAGTTTAACCCGAACCGACTTTAAGCATCGCTACGGAGAGACAATCTCGCCGTAGTCAACTCCTTGAATTTGTTATAAGCAACAAGTCGAGCTTTATGGATAAAATATTTTTATCCTCATCAGTTTATAGTTCCATTAATATTCGTTAGACTCTAAGTCTTCCGAAGGGTTTATCAAGATATAATCTTGAATTATTTATATGGAAACTATCTTGGATTATATTGGCATTTAGCCAATTCCGGAGTCAGGGCCCATCATCGCTTCCTTATGTATCGTAGGTATACTGTTGTCTAACAACAATATCTCGTTTGCGCACCTGAGAGGTTTGCACGAGTTTTGCCAACGTGGTTCAGTTGCAAGTTCGACCGAAGTCCATACATCTCATGTAGAGGCTTCCGTATCAGTCGCAGTAGGAAACTCTGGAATCACTTCCAAGGCTCCTTTCCTTTGATCTGATGACGAAGATACTATTATCTCGTTGAGTTGCACTATCCTCCCACTCACCTTTTTGCAAGAACCATTCTCTTCAAAAGCATACCGTTCTTTGTGGCAAACTTTTGCCTCGGTACAGTGAGGGAGGAATACCCAATTACTTGGGATAACCTACAAAGTAGCACTTGTCTTATTTGGAATAGGTTTGTAAACATTTTACACAAACCCCATATTCCAAATGTTTAAGAAAAGATAAAACATGGTTGGGCGTACCATACCATGGCGTCATTTCAACAGACCCGATGGAGCTCTTTTCAGTGTAAAAGCCGCAGTCTCTAAAGCATTACTTTTAAAAGGGATAATGGCAAATTGATTTATGTCATCTTTGATCTTTCCATGTCATAAATGGTTTGATTACATCTTCACGGACATGACACTCACAGTGGTGTTTCGGGAGTTGTAAGTTATGAAACTCTTTTCACAACTCATCAGACATTCGCTAAACTTGTAACTCAAATATTCCTTTCAGCAATCTAATGTTGCTATGGTTAAAGATCTCTTGGTTGATAATATAGATGGGCATGTTATTTATTTCGGTGATGAAGCGGCTAGAATTGCTAAACCTGATTCTAAAGATAAAAACAGACCCGTTGTAGGCATGCCTGTTGTCTCAGTTAAAATAGGAGATCATTGTTATCATGGCTTATGTGATTTGGGTGCTAGTGTGAGTGCTATTCCGTTTACTTTATATCAAGAAATTATGAATGATATTGCACCTGCTGAATTAGAAGACATTGATGTTACTATTAAACTTGCAAACAGAGACACCATTACACCACTTGGGATCGTTAGAGATGTTGAAGTCTTGTGTGGAAAAATAAAATACCCTACTGATTTTCTAGTTCTTGGTTCTCCACAAGATGATTTTTGTCCCATTATATTTGGTAGACCTTTCTTGAACACTGTTAATGCTAAGATTGATTGCACTAAAGAAACTGTCAGTGTTGATTTTGGTGGTATGTCTCATGAGTTTAATTTCTCTAAGTTTCGTAGACAACCTCATGATAAAGAATTGCCTAGTAAAGATGAAATTATTGGTCTTGGTTCTATTGTCGTGCCTCCTACTGATCCGTTAGAACAATATTTGCTAGACCATGAGAATGATATGCATATGAATGAAAGAAATGAAATAGATAAGATGTTCTTTGATCAACCACCTATCCTTAAACATAATTTGCCTGTTGAAACTCTTGGAGGTCCTCCTCCACCTAAAGGTGATCCTGTGTTCGAATTGAAGCAATTGCCTGATACATTGAAATATGCTTATCTTGATGAAAAGAAGATACATCCTGTTATTATTAGTGCTAACCTTTCAGCTCATGAAGAAAAAAGGTTACTAAAAACTCAAAGGAAGCACCGAGCTGCTATTGGATATACTCTTGATGATCTTAAGGGCATTAGTCCCACTCTATGTCAGCACAAAATTAATATGGAGCCTGATGCTAAACCAGTTGTCGACCACCAACGACGATTAAATCCTAAGATGAAAGAGGTGGTAAGAACTGAAATATTAAAACTTCTGGAAGTAGGTATAATCTATCTCATAGCTGATAGTAGATGGGTAAGTCCTGTTCATTGTGTCCCTAAGAAAGGAGGTATTACCGTTGTTCTTAATGATAAAAATGAACTCATTCCACAAAGAATTGTGACTGGTTATAGGATGGTAATTGATTTTAGAAAATTAAACAAAGCTACTAGAAAAGATCATTACCCCTTACCTTTTATTGATCAAATGTTAGAAAGATTGTCTAAGCATACACACTTTTGTTTCCTAGATGGTTATTCTGGTTTTTCTCAAATACCCATATCACAACCCGATCAAGAGAAAACCACATTTACTTGTCCTTTTGGAACTTATGCTTATAGACGTATGCCTTTTGGTTTATGCAATGCACCTGCTACCTTTCAAAGATGTATGACTGCTATATTCTCTAACTTTTGTGAAAAGATTGTTGAGGTTTTCATGGATGATTTTTCTGTTTACGGAACTTCTTTTGATGATTGCTTAAGCAACCTTGATCGAGTTTTGCAGAGATGTGAAGAAACTAATCTTGTCTTGAATTGGGAGAAGTGCCACTTTATGGTGAATGAAGGTATTATCTTAGGGCATAAAATTTCTGAGAGAGGTATTGAAGTTGATAAAGCTAAGGTTGACGCTATTGAGAAAATGCCATGTCCTAAAGATATTAAAGGTATAAGAAGTTTCCTTGGTCATGCCGGTTTCTATTGGAGATTTATTAAAGACTTCTCTAAAATTTCTAGGCCTCTTACCAATCTTTTGCAAAAAGATGTTCCATTTGTTTTTGATGATGATTGTCTAGAAGCCTTTGAAACACTTAAGAAAGCCTTAACCACTGCACCTATTGTTCAACCACCTGATTGGAATATGCCTTTTGAAATTATGTGTGATGCTAGTGATTATGTTGTTGGTGCTGTTCTAGGACAAAGAGTTGATAAGAAATTAAATGTTATCCATTATGCTAGTAAAACTCTAGACAGTGCCCAAAGAAATTATGCTACTACCGAAAAAGAATTTTTAGCAAATGTGTTTGCATGTGATAAATTCAGATCTTATATAGTTGATTCTAAAGTAACTGTTCACACCGATCATGTTGCTATTAAATATCTTATGGAAAAGAAAGATGCTAAACCTAGACTTATTAGGTGGGTTTTATTGCTACAAGAATTTGACTTGCATATTATTGATAGAAAGGGAGCTGAGAATCCCGTAGCAGATAATTTGTCTAGAATAGAAAATGTTCTTGATGACCCACTACCTATTAATGATGATTTTCCTGATGAACAATTAGCTGTCATAAATGCTTCTCGTAATACTCCTTGGTATGCAGACTATGCTAATTACATTTTTGCTAAATATATACCACCTAGTTTTACATACCAACAAAAGAAAAAGTTATTCTTTGATTTAAGACATTACTTCTGGGATGACCCACATCTTTATAAAGAAGGAGTAGATGGTATTATTAGACGTTGTATACCTGAGCATGAACAGGAACAAATCCTACGGAAGTGTCACTCCGAAGCTTACGGAGGACACCATGAGGGAGACAGAACTGCACATAAGGTATTACAATCTGGTTTTTATTGGCCTACTCTCTTCAAGGATGCTCGTAAGTTTGTCTCCTCTTGTGATGAATGTCAAAGAATTGGTAATGTTGGTAGACGTCATGAAATGCCTATGAATTATTCACTTGCTGTTGAACCATTTGATGTGTGGGGATTTGATTATATGGGACCTTTTCCTAAATCCAATGGGTATACTCATATTTTAGTTGCTGTTGATTACGTTACTAAGTGGGTAGAAGCTATTCCAACTAGTAGTGTTGATCATAACACTTCTATTAAAATGCTTAAAGATGTTATTTTCCCAAGGTTTGGAGTCCCTAGATATTTAATAACTGATGGTGGTTCACATTTTATTCATGGTGCATTCCGTAAATTGCTTGCTAAATATGATGTTAATCATAAAATTACATCGCCCTATCATCCTCAAACTAGTGGTCAAGTTGAATTGAGCAATAGGGAAATAAAATTAATTTTGCAAAAAACAGTCAATAGATCTAGAAAGAATTGGTCTAAGAAACTTGATGATGCACTGTGGGCTTATAGAACTGCTTATAAAAATCCTATGGGTATGTCTCCTTATAAAATGGTTTATGGAAAAGCATGTCATTTACCTCTTGAGTTAGAACATAAAGCATATTGGGCAATTAAAGAACTAAATTATGATTTCAAACTTGCCGGTGAAAAGAGGTTATTTGACATTAGCTCATTAGATGAATGGAGGACCCAAGCTTATGAAAATACCAAATTGTTTAAAGAAAAAGTTCAAAGATGGCATGATAGAAGAATTCAAAAACGGGAATTTAAAGTAGGTGAGCAAGTTCTATTATACAATTCTCGTTTGAGGTTCTTTGCAGGAAAACTTCTCTCTAAATGGGAAGGGCCGTATATCATCGAAGAAGTTTATCGCTCCGGAGCCATTAAAATAAATAACTCTGAAGGCACTAATCCGAGAGTGGTGAATGGGCAAAGAATTAAGCATTATATTTCAGGTACCCCTATTAATGTTGAAACTAATATTATTGAAACAATTACACCGGAAGAATACATAAGAGAGACCTTCCAGAACACTCCAGAACCCTGGAAAGGAAGAGGTATGTGATACGATAAGTAAACCGACTCCAAAAAATTCCACAAAAATATTTTCTGTCAGTTTTGGAATATTTATAAAAATAAAAAAAATAAGAAACAGCCGGGGGGACCCACCTGGTGCCCACGAGGCACCAGGGCGCGCCACCCCCCAGGCGCGCCCTGGTGGCTCATGGGCCCCACGTGTGCCTTCCCGACTCCGTTTTTCTTCTGGATTACTTGTTTTGCAAGATAAAAAATCTTTATATAGACTTCCAGATGTTTTGATCACCGTATCGCAGAAACCTCCTCTGTTCTTGTTTTGTGCTATTTTCCTGGCAGATCTGGAAGTATGTCGTCTCAGGATTCCGATGGGGAGAGCTTCATATCACACTATGTTGCAAATCCGAAGATCCATGGGGATATAGATCCCTATGGATGGTCCAAAGAGGAAGAGCAAGATGCGTACATAAAGGGGACGAAAGACGCGAGTTCGGATGAAGACGATGCTCCTCTACCTCAATCTGGAGATATGCATGTGGAGTTCAAGAAGTCGAGCCTCCCAAGCGCTGTTAACAAATCTAAGATCCAATTTATCCCGTCCCGTTTTCTGCAGGAAAGCAAGGAGGCATTATGTAAAAAGGTATTGAAGCTTGAACAAGAAGTCGATGATTTGAGGGAGGAAAATTTCATCCTCAAACGCAAGCTGGCCAAATTTACCACTTCACCATCACCACCATCATCGAAGAAGGACACTTGAGCACATGGGTATGGGCACTCCCCTTGGCTTGTGCCAAGCTTGGGGGAGGTGCCCCGGTATCGTATCACCATCACCTCTATTATCATTACCTACTTTTAGTTCGATCCTTAGTTATTTTGTGATCTAGTTGAATAAAAGTTTAGTATGATCTATTTTCGAGTGTTAGTTTCGTGATCCATCTATCTATGTAATCGAGTTGAGAGTTATATAATAAAGAGTAGTTTGAGTTCTTGTTTCTTTACTTTCATGTTTCAATCATAGCAATGAAAATAATGAAAAAGATCATATGCTAATCTTATGGAAAGTAATGACATTACATAAAGAAAAGTATAAGTGGTAAAATTTATTGGAGGATAACAAACATAGTATTAGTCAATGATGCAATTCATGAAATAATTAATAAGGGAAGAGAAGATTCACATGCAAATATACTATCTTGGACATCTTTTATGATTGTGAGCCCCCATTAAATATTTTATGTCAAATTGTTGACGTTGCACAAGGAAGACAACGTAATGAGTTATGTTTGTTCATATTCACATAGAAGTTATATTGTTATAGATCCTCCAACATGTGGTGCTTGCCCAATATCTTTGCTAGCCAAAATTCGCACCAAGTAGAGATACTACTTGTGCATCCAAAATCCTTAAACCCAGTTTCATTTCATGAGAGTCCACTATATCTACCTATGGATTGAATAAGATCCTTCAAGTAAGTTGTCATCGGTGCAAAAAGCAATAAAAATTGCCTCTAAATATGTCTGAACTTTTATTGTAAGGGAAATAAGCGTTGTACGAACTTGTGATGGTAAAGAAATAAAAGCGACGGACTGCATAATAAAGGTTGCTATCACAAGGGGCAATATAACATGACGTTCCTCTGCATTAAGAGCTCTTGCATCCAAAAACAAAAAGCGCATGGCAACCTCTGCTTCCCTCTGCGAAGGGCCTATCCTTTACTTTTATGTATTTACTTTTTATGCAAGAGTCAATAGTGTTCTCCTCTACTTCCTTTTTTATTTTTCTCTTTTGTAAGCATCATGTGGTGGGGAAAGATCTAGGCACATATATCCAGTTGGATATGGGTGATCATGATTTATTATTGTTGACATCACCCTTGAGGTGAATCAGTTGGGAGGCAAACTCACAAGCCCCTATCTTTCTATGTGTCTGGCTGAAACTTTTGCTCCATATATATATGTTGTGAGTGTTAGCAATCATAGAAGACTATATGATGGTTGAGTATGTGGACTTGCTAAATAGCTCCTACATGAGACCCTTCCTGAAAATATGATGAATTGCAATTGCATTGTTGACTAAGAACATAGTTTGTTGGTTTTCAAGAAAGTTTATGCCTTATACTCCATTGTTGTGGTGAATTGTTACTTGCTCATAGGAAGTCTATGATAATAAATATTGTTGTTATAATAATGATCATGATGCTTCTATTTCCGTATTTTGTTTTCATCGACACCTCTCTCTCTCTAAACATGTGGACATGATTATCGATATCGACTTTCGCTTGAGGACAATATTCCTCTAGTCTTGCGACATTTAGCGTCGGTGTTATGGATGTATCATATTACCATCAATATTCATAACATACATCCCATCCTGATGGAAGTATGGACCTTATGTTATTCATAATACTGAACAACAATTGTTCTTTTATGAACAACACTTGCAACAAACATTATGCAAAAAGGGTTAGAGTGTATAAAACTCTAAAATGAATTATGAAAGTAAAAACAGAGGTAATGTATTATTATCAAAATTCAAAACATACATCTCATTCATAATGAAAGTATGGCCCTTATGTTATTCATAACACCGAACATCAAAAGTTCTCTTATGAACAACTTTCTTGCAAGATACCTTATGAAATGGGCTAGAGTGTATGAAACTCCAAAAATGAATTATGAAAATAAATACATAGGGAATACACCGATGGAAGGTATAGTAACATTTACTATGTTCCCAGCGCGCATCTAAACCTCATTCCCAGCAAGTCTTTTAGGCCATAGCAGTTCTTGCATCGAGTCGCAACAGAATGCAATCGAGCAGTTATCTCTGTGATCAACTCACAATACCCAAGAATCAGTGATTAACATGTTTAATCATAATTCCCAAGAACTATTTCTTTGACCAGCCTTCTATACATCAATAGCTTGTATGACTTTCATACACGAGGTGGACATTCCAGTCTTCTCTCTTTTTGCCTTTATACTTCTAACAGTTTTACTTCCAATATTTCTCCTACTCTCAGAAGAAGCACCCAACTCAAGAGTGGTGTTAGCCCCGGACTTCCTAGGCATTCTTCTGGATCCCTCTCTTATCAGTGCAATGCATAGTAAATACTTTACTAATGTTTTGCAAACAAACATTGCTTCGGATATCTCATATTTTTTAGCCTTTGTCTGTCTCTGAAAACAATTTTCAGTTCCATGAATATCACATAACTATCCCAAACTTTTAAGTTCGGGTTTTATGGAAGCAAACATATTGCACTTGACCGTAACGGAATTCTAGCTTTTGGATCGAAGGATGAGAGTCACATCTTCCATAGCATCAGCGGGAGAATACCAAAAAGCATGCGATAGGACAAAATCCTTCTCGGCACTCTTGAGGACAATCCTCACATTACGTTACCAATCATAAAGTTTTAACCAGATATTTAACAGCTTATTCAATTTCAATAGGGAAGGTGGAAACGCGAGCCATTCTTCTATAACTATTATGCATATAACACTTAGACAGTGTCCATAATTAATTGCACTGAGAATTAAACAAGTTAATTCTACAATGCGCTCCCACTCAAATCAATATCTCTCATAATTGATTGTGAGTGATACAAGACCCATATTACAATTCAACGCCAAGGATGCATCCATCTCAAGCGACGAGAATTGCAATCGGTAGGCCAACTTGCCAATCACATCTCTATGTGACTCTTGTTCATCTTTCGATGGGCGTGTTCCGAGCTCAGGACGATCAAGCCAGAACGTCAAGACAACCAAGTGATCTCGCTGCGAGGTCTCAACTCACCTACCTCACACTTCTCTAATCGTTCGTACCCATGCATCCATGTGATACCCCGAAAAGATAGGTGCCGTGACGATGCTACACTTGGGAGAACACTAACTACTTGATATTTTTGTGAGAGATCACCCTAATAAAAAGCGACTACCGTGCAATCAAGAAGGGTGCATCATAAGGGATAAACATCTCAGGCAATTCATAATAGCATGATATGGTATAGCCCTTTCTGACGGAGAAGTCTTTTATTTCTTCGTCTTCGGCATTCGCGTCGGTGTTCACCTTTGCGAAGTTTGCCACCACCTTGTCGATGCACCAGATGATATTGCTATCTCTATATCTAATAAAATAAGTGTATTACTTAAGGTTGACATGCAGGTCATTAAAGTGACAATCATATGGCTCTAGCCATCATGCCGAATCATGACACGCAGGTCATGTTAATTTACATTATATAGTCATCTCATACATAATCAAACTATTATGAGCACTCCTATACCACATCACATGCCTTCTCATGTCATCCTGCAAAACCAAGTTAGACGCCTCTAATCGGTTTATGCAAAAATTTATTTTACGTGGCTTCTAAGGTTTCAACCAAACCGCAGCTACCAACGTTTATCATCAAGCATGATTATTCAAGTCGCTAGATTAACTTTGCGGGGTGTATGAAACACGAGATAATAAAATCTCGAGCCCCATACTGAACTTCGTCATACGCATGACCCCCGTGCAGATCATATCTGCATTGCCCTTTTGTCTGCGAAATTTCATCTTTCTTTTAACTATGGTGGAATTCAACGAACTGTTAGCACTTCGTTGATCAATCAGGATCGCGGATTGCCAGAACATTGAAATTCCACCATACCGTTATCAAGATCAGAAATACACAAATTCTAGGGAAGCAACAAGAACATCGGGTAATAGATTTCATCTGCTACCCGCATAAATAATTTTCAGCAATAGATCTCATCTACTACAAAATTATATTATGCAACACCCATACGTCTCTATGTATTCTAGATCGTAACCTGCATCTACGCATAACACGGCTCATGTTGCCACTGTTGGGGAACGCGATAGAAAACAAAAAAATTCGATACAGCGAGCACGCCCAGGATCACTATGGAGATGCATACAAGGTTTGGATCTGATCGTTACCGACTCGTAGCGCAGCGGAAGTAGAGTCGATGTAGATCGTTGGTGCAGATCCCCGCAGCTAGGATTTACAACCTCCCAACCGCGAGGATGTACTCCCTCGCCTGCCCCTCGGACAGCCCTCCGGGAGGCGGTCGGACAATCCTCCGGACGATGTCACGGACAGCCCTTCGGGAGGACCCTCGAAACTCGGACAGTAACTCGGACAGCCCTTCGGGAGGCACTCTCGAACAGCCCCTCGGGCAAAAAAGATCGAACCTACGACCTCTCTACGGGGTTGCACACATACGGTGTCATCTATCCGGCAGGGCTTCGCCGTCCAGAACTAGTTCCCACCGGAACCCAGACAGCCTTTCGGCTCTACGAAACTATTTCGCGGGGAGGGAGAGAGAAGGCCAGATCATGCATGGCATTTGTATGTGAGAAAGAGTGTGTTTTGGGCAGCCCACTCCACCCCTATTTATAGGCCAAGCCCAAGGGTGGCTTCTCCAAGAAGCCACTAGGGGGAAAATACCAAAAGGCCCTCAAGGTGGCTTCTCCAAAAAGCCACCAAAAAGTGCTTTTCACTATTCATGGAAACATTTTTTCGCGACCGTTAAATCCGAAAATATTTCTGTAGGTCTTAGAATAATTCCAGTACCCACTAAAATAATTTTGGGCGCGTTCTGAAACAATTCCGGATTAGTGATTTTCATCTGCGAAAAGCAACCAAAGCGGTTCCGGCAACTCCGGAACATTTCCGGGTTTTTTCTCCACAAAAATCCCAGAAGTTCCCAGAACAATTCTGGCACCCTCCAAGAATTTCCAGGCGTATGCCGAAACCAATTTGACTTAATGGTATACTCCGAAACAACTTTTCGGTTTTACCGAAACTATTTCGGTGTTCTCTCTCCGGAACTTTTCCGTTGTCTCTGAAACTTTTCCGGTGACTTTCTCTCAGACTCCCTGTCTAGTATTCAGCAGATAGATGACCCTTAAGCGTGTGACCCTATAGGTTCGGTGAAGTATAGACATGACCCAGAACACTTTCCGATCAATGATCAACATCGGAGCCGTGGACACCCATATTGACCCCTATACCCACACAAATAAATATTCGAGTGAACCTCCAGTTGCCGTGTGCTATTCCTGTTGCTTCGCGATATGTTACAAATACCCGAGGTGAGATTTATCGGCATCCCCATGGATCAACAACTTGTCCACTATGCTAGTTACCTCGTTACCGGTTTTGTTCTCTTTTCTCGTTCCCGTGTTCCGGCATCCCTGTGATCAAATCACAATGTGTCTGGCCAGACGATGATGGATACCATAACACCAAGAGGGCCCAAAGAATATCTCTCCATCGTCGGAGGAGCAAATCCCAATCTTGAGCTATCAAGTTACTTGTCATACTTTTCCATGAACCCGTAAGCCGCCGTAATAGCCACCCATTTACGGATGACGTTTAACAAACCCCAAAGTTCATGAAGCAAGTGCTAAGGAACTCGATACTCTCATGGTCTAAGGAATTATGCAAACATTAACTTTCTGTGTTATTAACCATTAACTTGTGACGAATGTATCTCATAGCATAACATCAAATTGGGTCGATTCAACACAAGTGTTCTACTAACAATGTGCCCTCAAAGTTGCCGGCATAGTCATCCCCATGATTAGGAAAATAGAACCATCATGCAACACTTGAGCTAGTCTTAGAGGCCAGACTAGGAATACATTTTACCGTTTATTATTCCACACGTGCATATGAGTCTTCCTTCGAGCCTCGTGGTTATTGCAGACTCGAGAACCATAGCAGTTATAGCACGAAATATAAACATAATTATGAACATGGAGATAAATAATAACATTTATTATTGCCTCTAGGGCATATCTCCTACAGTTTGCTCCTGTATCAATTGAGGACTGCTTCTCTTTCTACACTGAGAAATAGTTCCTACCTAATTGGTTCTGTCAGTCTTGCGCTGATGCAGCTAATACCAATGTTTCTGAATTCTGAAACAAAACTTGTTGTGGAGTCAGGTGGTGACATTGGGAGGAATAACCAGAATAACGAGGAACAGGAAACAACAAAAGTTCACAGAGCTGCAAGGAGAAGACTTCTTATAACTAGAGCTCCAGATGTGTGTGTTAAATTGGAAGGGCATGTGCGCTTCAAGGTGATTCTTGATATGCAGCCATACATGGACAAAAGGTACTGATTTCTAACGCCTTTTGAATTCTATGCTATAGAAGTGGTCTGGTCTCCCATTGATTTGCCTCTCACTCATTCATCCATCAACCCCTCCAGATTTGACCCCCCTTTCAAATGGCAGAATAGCACATGCATGTAATTACATCAAGAATTAAGGCACTACCCATTTTTAATAGTCTTGTTCGGATGGATGAGAAATCATTTTACCTGAATCTGAACAAATTGTTTAACTGACTATTGTAGGAAAAAACATTCCTTGACTAAATATAGATCCATGCATCAACCACAATAGTAGCGCGGTGTTAGTAACTACTCCAGCTATCTACAAGCATGAAGCAGTAACTAATTAATAAATATAACTCAAATTTTAATCTAATTAATCAATAAAACCAACCATTCCTCCAAATTAAACAAAACAGAAACTAGTATAATTGAAGTTAGCTTAGCTTAATTAGGTCCATGCATGCAAAAGCGGGAGCAGCTAGATTAGCTAGGATCCATGACATGAAAATGAACTATAATTTTTGAGTTAATTTTATTTTGTCCCTCGTCAGCGACAAAGGTATGCATACTTTCTCTTCCTATCTTTGAAAATGAACCTTTAATTAACTAACTCTATACACTCCCAGCCCCTTCCCCCTAACCAAAGAAGATCTCCAACCACTACAAGCTATTGTAGAAGGATATATTGCTATCTTAGGTCATTGTTGGATTTCATGACAACTAATTAATCATGCTTATGTAGTTCCAAAAAATTATTCAGACTCAACTGGGTGTTGATATTTTTGAATTTAGCTTTCCAGTATTTGTGATTTATGAGCGAACGATAGTACTGTATAGCTCTACGACTGCGTTGGTCATCATTATTTCCTATAATTTTCAGGTTTAACAAGACTGACAATAACACCCACCATCTAGTTGGTGTTGGTCAACAAATTGGAAATCGGAAAGGAGGTCATTATATTGTGTATGTAAGAGCTAGCAAGATGAACGGTCAGGAACATCAAAGCAATGACGAGGCCTGGTTTCATGCAAGCGATAAGATAATTAGAGAAGCCAGTTTGCAGCAAGTTCTTGGTTGCGAGGCCTACATTCTTTTTATGGAAGTGTGGGAGACTAAGGCTTTATAAGTTATTCTGTGTTTGTTGACATGTTTATTTTGTTTCAATAAATGTCAATGTTCTGTTTGCAGCGTTCAACTCATGATGCCCAATCTTCTACCAATGTCACGAGTGAGGAATCCAGACTTGCCGATATAGACCTTTTTCTCCAAACAGGATCTCCTGTCAGTTATTTTGATCAGGGCCGGCCCATAGCCTCGGCCCCGGGCCCCGAGAGGGGAGGGCCCCAAATACAAAATGCACTAGTAACCACTATAAGATTATACATTACTCCCCAAATATTGTGAAACACATAAAAGAGAGCCTTAATTTGTAAAACTGCAAGTTCACATCACATACTAATAGTTTATACTACATGGGGACAAACCAATCCAACTTGCGAAATTGATTTTAATTACATTGCTAGTATCTCTCTTTACGATGGACATCAGTGCACAATTTTTCATTTGAGAAATGGGAGGAGATCTCATATGCACCAAATCAAACCAAGTGAATCTAGAAGAGCATATCAGATAATTGAATCATATGCACAAGTACAATTGACAAAATTTTATGTTATTTGATGATTATAATAATAGTGCAAATTTAAATACAAGTACAAATCATACACATGTTGTAACCTATTACTGAACCCAACTTGCAAATCGCAATTGACATGCCTAGAAGTTTCTATGCATAAATTTACCTAATATACACTAGAAACTTCTCTTAAGATATTTTTGGTGTGTATGATTTAGAAATCTCTACCATGATATTTAATAATATTAAGAAAATATATAACCACACACATAGATACACAAATATATGTGTATACACTCTATAGTTTATCCAATATTAAAAAATTATTCAAAATATTTTTTTAGCAAGAAAGAGATTGTTTGTTAGGTCTACAATTTAAATTCCGTAGAGTAAAAATTTACAATTATATACATTACAAATGTATAACAAAGAATACTATAATTTTATTTAGAAACATTATTATGGGGTTAATTATGATGACTAAGTAATAAAAAATATACTATTTAAAATTGTAATATGATACACCAAGTTTAAATAAGTATAAAAGTTAAGTATAAAAATGTTTGTTTTACATTGCCCCGAATTCAATGGATTGGACCGACTCTGGATTTGATTTCTCCACCAATAGATGAATATGCCCCATGGATGAGCAGAGGAACCCCAACCGGGATAGAAGGAGAGAACATGAAGCGTTGATGACCCACAAGTATAGGGGATCAATCGTAGTCCTTTCGATAAGTAAGAGTGTCGAACCCAACGAGGAGCAGAAGGAAATGACAAGCGGTTTTCAGCAAGGTACTTTCTGCAAGCTCTGAAATTATCGGTAACGAGTAGTTTGATAGCAAGATAATTTGTAACAAGTGACAAGTAGCAATAGTAACAAAGAGTGCAGCAAGGTGGCCCAATCCTTTTTATAGCAAAGGACAAGCCTGAACGATCTCTTATAATAAGTAACACGTTTTCGAGGACACATGGGAATTTCATCTAGTCACTTTCATCATGTTGGTTTGATTCGCGTTAGCTACTTTGATAATTTGATACGTGGGTGGACCGGTGCTTGGGTACTGTCCTTACTTGGACAAGCATCCCACTTATGATTACCCCCTCTCGCAAGCAGCCGCAACTACGAAAGAAGAATTAAGATAACTCTAACCATAGCATTAAACATATGGATCCAAATCAGCCCCTTACGGAATAGCGCATAAACTAGGGTTTAAGCTTCTGTCACTCTAGCAACCCATCATCTAATTACTACTCCACAATGCATTCCCTTAGGCCCAAAGATGGTGAAGTGTCATGTAGTCGACGTTCACATAACACCACTAAGGGAATCAACAACATACATATCATCAAAATATCGAACGAATACCCAATTCACATGATTACTTATGACAAGACTTCTCCCATGTCCTCAAGAACAAAAGTAACTACTCACAAATCATCAACATGCCCATGATCAGTAGGGTATTGAATAGCATATTGGATCTGAACATATATCTTCCACCAAGTAAACCAACAAGCATCAACTACAAGATGTAATCAACACTACTAGCAACCCGCAGGTATCAATCTGAGGTTTTGAGGCAAAGATTGAATACAAGAGATGAACTAGGGTTTGAGATGAGATGGTGCTGGTGAAGATGTTGATGAAGATTGGTCCTCCCACGATGAGAGGATCGTTGGTGATGTCGATGGCGACGATTTCCCCCTCCCGGAGGGAAGTATCCACGGCAGAATCTCTCCGCCGGAGAGCAAAATTGCTCCTGCCCAAGTTCCGCCTCGAGACGGCGATGCACCGTCCCAAAAGTCTTCTCCTTATTTTTTTCTAGGGAAAATGCACTTATATACCAGAAAATGGGGGGCAGAAGTGGGCCAGGGGCCCCACGAGGTACCAGGGCGCGCCTGGGGGGGGGGGGGGGTGGCGCGCCCTGGTGCCTCGTGGGCACTGGGTGGCCCCCCTTATGTTGATTCTTGCGCCAATATTTTTTATATATTCCAAAATAATTCTCCGTGAAATTTCAGCTCATTTGGAGTTGTGCAGAATAGGTATCTCTGACATAGCTTTTTCAGGTCCAGAATTCCAGCTGCCGGCATTCTCCCTCCTTGTGTAGATCTTGCATATTAAGAGAGAAAAGGCATTATAATTGCTCCACAAAGTATTATATTGATCAAAAACACTATAAATAATAGTAGCAAAACATGATGCAAAATGGACGTATCAACTCCCCCAAGCTTAGACATCGCTTGTCCTCAAGCGAAAGCTGATATCGATAATCATGTCCACATGTTTAGAGAGAGAGAGGTGTCGATAAAAACAGAATACGGACATAGTAGCATCATGATCATTATTATAACAGCAATATTTATTATCATAAAACTTCTAATGAGAAAGTAACAATTCATCACAACAACGAAGTATAAGGCATAAACTTTCTTGAAAACTAACCAACTATGTTCTCAGTCAACAATGCAATTGCAATTCATCATACTTTCAGGAAGGGTCTCATGTAGGAGCTTTTTAGCAAGTCCACATACTCAACCATCATATAGTCTTCTATGATTGCTAACACTCACAACATATATATGGAGCGAAAAGTTTCAGCCAGACACATAGAAAGATAGGGGCTTATAGTTTCGCCTCCCAACATATTCACCTCAAGGGTGATGTAAACAATAATAACTCATGATTACTCATATCCAACTGGATATATATGCCTCGATCTTTCCCCACCACATGATGCTTGCAAAAGAGAAAAATAAAAAGGAATAGAGGAGAACACTATTGACTCTTGCATAAAAATAAATACATAAAAGTAAATGCGGTAAAGTAAAAGATAGGCCCTTCGCAGAGGGAAGCAGAGGTTGTCATGCACTTTTTGTTGTTGGATGCACAAGCTCTTAATGCAAAGGAACGTCACGTTATATTGCCCCTTGTGGTAGCAACCTTTGTTATGCAGTCCGTCGCTTTTATTTCTTTGCCATCACAAGTTCGTACAACGCTTATTTTCCGTTACAATAAAAGTTCATACACATTTAGAGGCACTTTTTATTGCTTTTTGCACCGATGACAACTTACTTAAAGGATCTTATTCAATCCATAGGTAGATATAGTGGACTCTCATGACATGAAACTGGGTTTAAGGGTTTTGGATGCACAAGTAGTATCTCTACTTGGTGCGGATTTTTTGGCTAGAAAAGATATTGGGCAAGCACCACATGTTGGAGGATCTATAACAATATAACTTCTATGTGAATATGAACAAACATAACTCATTACGTTGTCTTCCTTGTCCAACGTCAACAAATTGGCATAAAATACTTAATGGGGGCTCACAATCATAGAAGATGTCCAAGATAGTATATTTGCATGTGAATCTTCTCTTCCCTTATTAATTCTTTCATGAATTGTATCACTGACTAATGCTATGTTTGTTAACTTCCAATAAATTTTACCACTTATACTTTTCTTTATGTAATGTCATTACTTTCCATAAGATTAGCATATGATCTTTTATTATTTTCATTGCTAGCATTGAAACATGAAAGTAAAGAAGCAAAAACTCAAACTACTCTTTATTATATAACTCCCAACTCGATTACATAGATAGATAGATCACGAAGCTAACACTCGAAACTAGATCATACTAAACTTTTATTCAACTAAATCATGAAATCACTAAGGATCGAACTAAAAATAGGTAAAGATGATAAAAGTGATGGTGATATGATACCGGGGCACCTCCCCCAAGCTTGGCACAAGCCAAGGGGAGTGCCCATACCCGTGTACTCAAGTTTCCTTCTTCGATGATGGTGTTGGTGATGAAGTGGCAAGCTTGGCTAGCTTACGTTTGAGGATGAAATTTTCCTCCCTTAAATCATCGACTTCTTGCTCAAGCTTCAACACTTTTTTACATAATGCCTCCTTGCTTTCCTGCAGAAAACGGGACGGGATAAATTGGATCTTAGATTTTTTTTACCGTGTTTGGGAGGCTCGACTTCTTGAACTCCATATGCATATCTCCAGGTTGAGGTAGAGGGGCATCGTCTTCATCCGAACTCGCGTCTTCTGTCCCCTTTATGTTGGCATCTTGCTCCTCCTCCTCGGACCATCCATAGGGGTCTATATCCCCATAGACCTTCGGATTTACAACATAGTGTGATACGAAGCTCTCCCCATCTGAGTCTTGAGACGACATATTTTCAGGTCTGCCAGGAAAACAGCACGAAACAAGAACAGAGGAGATTTCTGCGATACGGTGGTCAAAACATCTGGAAGTATATATAAAGATTTTTTATCTTGCAAAACAAGTAATCCAGAAGAAAAACGGAGTCGGGAAGGCACACGTGGGGCCCACGAGGCACCAGGGCGCGCCACGCGCCCTGGTGCCTCGTGGGCACCAGGTGGGTCCCCCCGGCTGTTTCTTATTTTTGTAATTTTTTAAATATTCCAAAACTGACATAATTTTTTATGGAATTTTTGGAGTCGGTTTACTTACCGTATCACATACCTCTTCCTTTTCAGGGTTCCGGAGTGTTCTGGAAGGTCTCTCTTATGTATTCCTCCGATGTAATTGTTTCAATAAAATTAGTTTCAACATTAATGGGAGTACCTGAAATATAATGCTTAATTCTCTGCCAATTCACCACTCTCGGATGAGTGCCTTCGGAGTTGTTTATTTTGATGGCTCCAGAGCGATAAACTTCTTCGATAATATATGGTCCTTCCCATTTAGAGAGAAGTTTTCCTGCAAATAATCTCAAACGAGAATTGTACAATAGAACTTGCTCACCTACTTTAAATTCCCATTTTTGAATTCTTCTATCATGCCATCTTTTAACTTTTTCTTTAAATAATTTGGCATTTTCATAAGCTTGGGTTCTCCATTCATCTAATGAGCTAATATCAAATAACCTCTTTTCACCGGCAAGTTTGAAATCATAATTGAGTTCTTTAATTGCCCAATATGCTTTATGTTCTAACTCAAGAGGCAAATGACATGCTTTTCCATAAACCATTTTATAAGGAGACATACCCATAGGATTTTTATAAACAGTTCTATAAGCCCATAATGCATCGTCAAGTTTCTTAGACCAATTCTTTCTAGATCTATTGACGGTCTTCTGCAGAATTAATTTTATTTCCCTATTGCTCAATTCTACTTGACTGCTAGTCTGAGGGTGATAGGGAGATGCAATTCTATGGTTGACATCATATTTAGCAAGCAACTTACGGAAAGCACCATGAATAAAATGTGAACCACCATCAGTCATTAAATATCTAGGGACTCCAAACCTCGGGAAAATAACTTCTTTAAGCATTTTAATAGAAGTGTTATGATCAGCACTACTAGTTGGAATAGCTTCTACCCACTTAGTAACGCAATCAACTGCAACTAAAATATGAGTGTACCCGTTGGATTTAGGAAAAGGTCCCATATAATCAAATCCCCAAACATCAAATGGTTCAACAGCAAGTGAATAATTCATAGGCATTTCTTGATGTCTACCAATATTACCAATTCTTTGACATTCATCACAAGATAAGACAAACTTACGGGCATCTTTGAAAAGAGTAGGCCAATAAAAACCAGATTGTAATACCTTATGTGCAGTTCTGTCTCCCGCACAGTGTCCTCCGTAAGCCTCGGAATGACACTTCCGTAGGATTTGTTCCTGTTCATGCTCAGGTATACAACGTCTAACAATACCATCTACTCCTTCTTTATAAAGGTGTGGGTCATCCCAAAAGTAATGTCTTAAATCATAGAAAAACTTTTTCTTTTGTTGGTATGTGAAACTAGGTGGTATATATTTAGTAACAATATAATTAGCATAGTCTGCATACCAAGGAGTATTACGAGAAGCATTTATGACAACTAATTGTTCATCAGGAAAATCATCATTAATAGGAAGTGGGTCATCAAGAACATTTTCAATTCTAGATAAATTATCTGCTACGGGATTCTCAGCTCCCTTTCTATCAATAATATGTAAGTCAAATTCTTGTAGCAATAGAACTCACCTAATGAGTCTAGGTTTAGCATCTTTCTTTTCCATAAGATATTTAATAGCAGCATGATTGGTGTGAACAGTTACTTTAGAATCAACAATATAAGATCTGAATTTATCACAAGCAAACACAACTGCTAAAAATTCTTTCTCAATAGTAGCATAATTTCTTTGGGCACTGTCTAGAGTTTTACTAGCATAATGGATAACATTTAATTTCTTATCAACTCTTTGTCCTAGAACAGCACCAACAGCATAATCACTAGCATCACACATAATTTCAAAAGGCAAGTTCCAATCAGGTGGTTGAACAATAGGTGCAGTGGTTAAGGCTTTCTTAAGTGTTTCAAAGGCTTCTACACAATCATCATAAATAACAAATGGAATATCTTTTTGCAAGAGATTGGTAAGAGGCCTAGAAATTTTAGAGAAGTCTTTAATAAATCTCCTATAGAAACCAGCATGACCAAGGAAACTTCTTATACCTTTAATATCTTTAGGACATGGCATTTTCTCAATAGCATCTACCTTAGCTTTATCAACTTCAATACCTCTTTTGGAGATTTTATGCCCCAAGATAATACCTTCATTCACCATAAAGTGGCACTTCTCCCAATTCAAGACAAGATTAGTTTCTTCACATCTCTGCAAAACTCGATCAAGGTTGCTTAAGCAATCATCAAAAGAAGTTCCGTAAACGGAAAAATCATCCATGAAAACCTCAACAATCTTTTCACAAAAGTCAGAGAATATAGCAGTCATACATCTTTGAAAGGTAGCAGGTGCATTGCATAAACCAAAAGGCATACGTCTATAAGCATAAGTTCCAAAAGGACAAATAAAGGTGGTTTTCTCTTGATCTCCAGATGATACAGGTATTTGAGAGAAAGTGTGTATGCTTAGACAATCTTTCTAACATTTGATCAATAAAAGGCAAGGGGTAATGATATTTTCTAGTAGCTTTATTTAATTTTCTAAAGTCAATTACCATCCTATAACCAGTTACAATTCTTTGTGGAATGAGTTCATTTTTATCATTAGGAACAACGGTAATACCTCATTTCTTAGGGACACAATGAACAGGACTTACCCATCTACTATCAGCTACGGGATAGATTATACCTGCTTCTAGAAGCTTTAATATTTCAGTTCTTACCACCTCTTTCATCTTGGGATTTAATCGTCATTGGTGGTCGACAACTGGTTTAGCATCAGGTTCCATATTAATTTTATGCTGACATAGAGTGGGACTAATGCCCTTAAGATCATCAAGAGTATATCCAATAGCAGCTCGGTGCTTCCTCAGAGTTTTCAGTAGTCTCTTTTCTTCGTGCGCTGAAAGGTTAGCACTAATAATAACAGGATATATTTTCTTTTCATCAAGATAAGCATATTTCAATGTATCAGGCAATTGCTTCAATTCAAATACAGGATCACCCTTAGGTGGAGGAGGACCTCCAAGAGTTTCAACATGCAAATTGTGTTTAAGGATAGGTGGTTGATCAAAGAACATCTTATCTATTTCATTTCTTTCATTCATATGCATATCATTTTCATGTTCTAGCAAATATTGTTCTAACGGATCAGTAGGAGGTACGGCAATAGAAGCAAGACCAATAATTTCATCTTTACTAGGCAATTCTTTATCTTGAGGTTGTCTACGAAACTTGGAGAAATTAAACTCATGAGACATACCACCAAAATCAACAGTAACGATTTCTTTAGCGCAATCAATCTTAGCATTAACAGTGTTCAGAAAAGGTCTACCAAATATAATGGGACAAAAATCATCTTGTGGAGAACCAAGGACTAGAAAATCAGTAGGGTATTTTATTTTTCCACACAAGACTTCAACATCTCTAACGATCCCAAGTGGTGTAATGGTATCTCTGTTTGCAAGCTTAATAGTAACATCAATGTCCTCTATTTCAACAGGTGCAATATCATTCATAATTTCTTGATATAAAGTAAAGGGAATAGCACTCACACTAGCACCCAGTCACATAAGCCATGATAACAATGATCTCCTATTTTAACAGAGACAACAGGCATGCCTACTACAGGTCTGTTTTTATCTTTAGAATCTGGTTTAGCAATTCTAGCAGCTTCATCACAGAAGTAAATAACATGCCCATCTATATTATCGACCAAGAGATCTTTAACCATAGCAACATTAGGTTCAACTTTAATTTGTTCAGAGGGTCTAGGTGCTCTAATATTACTTTTGTTAACCACAGTTGAAACTTTAGCATGTTCCTTAATCCTAACAGGAAAAGGTGGTTTCTCAATATAAGCAGTAGGTACAACTGGATCAGCATGGTAAACAGTTGTTTCTTCTTTAACACTAATGGGTTCCTCAATCTTTTCTTTAATAGGGGGATGATATTTAAACCACTTCTCCTTAGGGAGATCAACATGAGTAGAAATGATTCACAAAAGGAAGCTACTATATTTAGTGCTAAACTTATGAAAAGTATCGGTAGTCATAAAAGATTTAACACAATCGAACTCAAGTATTATACCTGACTCATTACCTTTGTCGAGTTCCCAATCTTCAGAGTTGCGTTTAATTCTTTCCAGAAGATCCCATCTGAATTCAATAGTTTTCTTCATAAAGGAACCAGTCGAAGAAGAATCAAGCATAGTGCGATTATCATCAGAAAGCCGCGCATAAAAATTTTCTAGGATAATTTTTCTCGAGAGCTCATGATTGGGGCATGAGTACATCATTGACTTAAGCCTCCCCCAAGCTTGAGCGATGCTTTCTCCTTCACGAGGCCTAAAATTATATATATAATTCCGATCACGATGAACCAAATGCATAGGATAAAATTTCTCGTGGAATTCCAGCTTCAATCGGTTCCAATCCCATGTATCAGTATCATCACATAGCCTATACCATATCGATGCCTTTCCCTCCAAAGATAAAGGGAATACTTTCTTCTTAGCTTCATCTTTGAATAAACCTGCAAGCTTAAACAATCCACAAATTTCATCCACATATACCAAGTGCATATCAGGATGTACCGTTCCATCTCCTGCATAAGGATTAGCTAGCAGTTTCTCAATCATACCCAGAGGAATTTCATAGTAAATATTTTCAGTAGGTGCAGTAGGTTGAGGAACAACTATTGGTGCTTCCAGTCGAGGTGAAGATACCCCGAACAAACCTCTCACAGGATTACTTTCCATAGTGACAAGTGACAATAAATTTCAGCACATAATATAAATGTTTCCTTACCAAATTCCACTCACCAAAGGCGCTTCACTCCCCGGCAACGGTGCCAGAAATGAGTCTTGATGACCCACAAGTATAGGGGATCAATCGTAGTCCTTTCGATAAGTAAGAGTGTCAAACCCAACGAGGAGCAGAAGGAAATGACAAGCGGTTTTCAGCAAGGTACTTTCTGCAAGCACTAAAATTATCGGTAACGAGTAGTTTGATAGCAAGATAATTGTAACAAGTGACAAGTAGCAAAAGTAACAAAGAGTGCAGCAAGGTGGCCCAATCCTTTTTATAGCAAAGGACAAGCCGGAACGATCTCTTATAATAAGTAACACGTTCTCGATGACACATGGGAATTTCATCTAGTCACTTTCATCATGTTGGTTTGATTCGCGTTCGCTACTTTGATAATTCGATATGTGGGTGGACCGGTGCTTGGGTACTGTCCTTACTTGGACAAGCATCCCACTTATGATTACCCCCTCTCGCAAGCATCCGCAACTACGAAAGAAGAATTAAGATAACTCTAACCATAGCATTAAACATATGGATCCAAATCAGCCCCTTACGGAATAGCGCATAAACTAGTGTTTAAGCTTCTGTCACTCTAGCAACCCATCATCTAATTACTACTCCACAATGCATTCCCTTAGGCCCAAAGATGGTGAAGTGTCATGTAGTCGACGTTCACATAACACCACTAAGGGAATCAACAACATACATATCATCAAAATATCGAACGAATACCAAATTCACATGATTACTTATGACAAGACTTCTCCCATGTCCTCAAGAACAAAAGTAACTACTCACAAATCATCAACATGCCCATGATCAGTAGGGTATTGAATAGCATATTGGATCTGAACATATATCTTCCACCAAGTAAACCAACAAGCATCAACTACAAGATGTAATCAACACTACTAGCAACCCGCAGGTACCAATCTGAGGTTTTGAGGCAAAGATTGAATACAAGAGATGAACTAGGGTTTGAGATGAGATGGTGCTGGCGACGATTTTCCCCTCCCGGAGGGAAGTATCCCCGGCAGAATATCTCCGCCGGAGAGCAAAATTGCTCCTGCCCAAGTTCCGCCTCGAGACAGCGGCGCACCGTCCCAAAAGTCTTCTCCTTATTTTTTTTCTAGGGCAAATGCACTTATATACCAGAAAATGGGGGCCAGAAGTGGGCCAGGGGCCCCACGAGGTACCAGGGCGCGCCTGGGGGGGGGGGGGTGGCGCGCCCTGGTGCCTCGTGGGCACTGGGTGGCCCCCCTTCTGTTGATTCTTGCGCCAATATTTTTTATATATTCCAAAATAATTCTCCGTGAAATTTCAGCTCATTTGGAGTTGTGCAGAATAGGTATCTCTGACAAAGCTTTTTCAGGTCCAGAATTCTAGCTGCCGGCATTCTCCCTCCTTGTGTAGATCTTGCATATTAAGAGAGAAAAGGCATTAGAATTGCTTCACAAAGTATTATATTGATCAAAAACACTATAAATAATAGTAGCAAAACATGATGCAAAATGGACGTATCAAGCGTCCAAGAAAAATGACACACTGCTACATATGTTTTGGGAGTTTCTTGATCAGTATTTTTATCTCGTCTTTGTATGTTTTTTCTCTCATGTTGCTCAATGGGTTCGAATCCAAACAATTTCATTTTGAGAGGTTCACTCTATCTGGAGACAAGATGCCATATTAATAGTTTCAATTGCGGGGCATGCTTGTGAGAGGTTGTGGATCAAGGGAGCTGTACATCCTCTACTTGCATTTCTTGAGTCAGTCAAAGGAACTTGCAATGGGAATCTGCAATGGCGATGAAATGTCCAATTTTGACAAAATTAGCCCTTGAATATTGGGAAAATTGGTTATATAGCACCCAAATAGGTCACCTTTAGACAGCTAGCACTAAAATGTCTCGGTACACTTACATAACACTATAAAGGTTACTCATTTTAGTTGTTTAGGACGTGTCATATTCTGCATCCAAGGTAGTTATTTAGGACCAACGTATCCCTTATTTCATTCATACAGCTAGTACAGAACCACCACACTTTCAAGCTTTGGAAGTTTCTTGGCTAACTGGGATCCACTATTGGCCTTTGTAATTTATTTTACACATAGGGTTGATCACAAATCAATATGTCAAGATGAACTTCTCCACTGAATAGTACTCATGAACATATGATTCAACCTTGACTCCCGTCATTAATCCAACTAAAGCAATAGCTACGTGCAAGGTTGTACGCTATGTCAACATTGAATAATCATTCTTGTATCATATCGTTGCGAAACTTCAAACATGCAAGGGTCAAACTTCTAAAGGTATTGAATTATGTTAGAAATTCCTTTTAAAGTTTGACTGTACATATTTCGAATTTATTTAGATGAATGGGATGTAAAGGGTGTCTTACTATTTTTTAATTAATTGTCAATAAATTAGAAATGTTTGACCACATATATTTATAAGTTCCATCTATTCCTTCTAGAACGAAGTATCACCCTTTTCTTTGAGATTTTTGTATAGTCTGGAGAACAAATTCCTTAGCAAATTGTCGTCGATATATATTCCACATCGGTCTCATGGAAAATAATGTGAGATCAGAATATATATAACATGGTTCTCTCTGCCCCAGCTCAAGCTGATTTCCACTCTCATCTTGTAAGCTCGACTAAGAACAAATTTTGTCACTTTTGAACAATTTTTAAAAATATTTTGAAAAAGTGAAGAATTTTTGATATTCAAATCATTTTTAAAATCATGAACATAATTTGAAATTCTTGAACATTTTATGAAAGAAGGGAACATTTATTGAAAATTTTGAATTTATAAAAATAAAATATAAAGAAAACAGAAAAGGAAAAAAAGAAAATAAAAGAAAAAAGAAAAAGAAACCGAAAACAAAAAATATATATAAAAGATACCAAAATACCCCAAAAAACCCTGTAAAAACGGTTAGGACCGTTTTAAAAGATTCCCAAAATGGGGAAAAACCAACTGGAACATTGGTTCCCAAAACGGGAACAAGGAAAGTTCGCGTACAGTTGAATATGGTCGGCCCAACACGCTCGATGACGACCAGACCTGTGCGTTTCAGTGTCACTTTGTCGCGAGACCTCCTATTAGGCACCTTTAACGCCCCCCAAGACAACTGATACTCACTGCAGCGTCTCATGGGCCGGCCCACGAACACAAGCTGGTGGCTCGCTTGATGTCGCCCAGCCATGGGTTTGATGTGTATTTTTGGCAGGGGCTTGGTATGGTATGTTGACTTGACCCTTCTGACCACTGATAAACCCGTTGAAAGTAGACTTGATCCACTGACTGTTGACTGATGAAAAAAGTTCATGAATTTGAAAAGTTCACAGATTTAAAAAAAATCAAGAACATGCAAAAAGTTCTTTAATTAAAAACAAACTCATGTATTCGAAAAACTTCACGAATTCAAAAAAAGCTAACAAAAATGGAAAGAAGTTAGGAATATTGAAAAAAACTTACAAAAATTGGAAAAAGTACACGAATTTGAGAAACTTTACGAATGTGAAAAAGTTCATGACCATGAAAAGTTCATAATTTGAAAAAAGATAGCAACATGG
This sequence comes from Elymus sibiricus, assembly GCA_039707655.1. Classification (NCBI taxonomy): domain Eukaryota; kingdom Viridiplantae; phylum Streptophyta; class Magnoliopsida; order Poales; family Poaceae; genus Elymus; species Elymus sibiricus. The sequence continues at coordinate 42,634,473 of CM077670.1, forward strand.
AAAATGTTCTTGAATTTGTTCTTTTGTAAAATTTAATTTCATGATTTTTTGAAAAAGTTCACGAATTTGTAGAAAGTGCACCCATTTAGAAAAAGGAAAAAGAAAAAGGAAACATGACTAAAACGCATGGCAGGGAAAACCTGCAAGAAAAACCGTCTAGAAAACCGACGGAAACCTGCTTAAAAGAAACCCTACATTGGTTGGCCCATTTGCCACGTAGTGCTGGGACTGCGCGCTATGTAGCAACACTGCCTAAGTAACGTTTAAGGCACCAAATGGGGCAAATAGGAATTTCCCCTCCCTCCTCCGTGCAACAAATTTTCCCTAAACGTGTACCCTGACGCCTTTTTAGAATTTGTAGAAGTCATGCGCTCGTTTGACTGTTTCGTTGCTTCATAGTTTAAAATCACTAGTTAAGGATTTCTCTTGCAAAGGTCATTCCCCACCTTCTTCGGCGCTGACAAGTGGCACACTGTATATGTGTGTCACTTGTCGCAACCTGGGAATTTCCTTTTTTTTCTTCTTCATAATTTCGTTTATCAAAATGTTTTATCTCTTAAACCGTGCGTCCAAACCCCGAGCCATCTTCACCGCTGGATTTTTCGCATGGAGATTTCGAAACTAGATCCCATGTTAATAGGTTTCGACGAATCATTTTTTGACGAAAACCTAGAAAAATAGAAATACAAAAAAAACAAAAAACCCGGCAAAAAAAACCGAATACGGAATTAAACAAAAAACCCATTTTTCACTTCCCCCTCTTTTCGAGAACCACATGAATAAAAAATCAGAAAATTTAAAATTTGTTCGCATTTTTAGAAAGTATTTGTTTTAATAATATTTTTTTCGTATTTTGAGAAATGGTGGATTTTTTTTAGAAAACGGTTACTACCTGACGCCGCAGCGCGGTGTTGCTACAGTATCAATCGCTGCGTCGGCAGCTACACTACACGCTAAATGGGCCGCCCACTCTATTGCGCTAATTTTTTTTAAATAATACATTTTTTTTACTAAATTTGGAAAATAATACACGGTTTTGATATTTTCTGAAAATAGGATCCAGTCGGTCGAGCCGCAGCCGACTGGATCCTGTCGGCTGAGCCTAAGGCGATTAGGGCTAGTCGGCTTACCCTAAGCCGACTGGATGCTGATACCTGTAGTCGAGGTGGATTAGCAACTAATCGGCTTAGGCTAAGCCGATTGGAACTAATCGGCTTAGCCTAAGCCGACTGGATTTTTTTTTTAAAGAGTATTTATATCGAGAAGTCATTAATTACACCCAGCCTCTACAACAACGCAATGCCCATATTCATCTTCTGTTTCGTAGTACATGAAATCCTCACTTGACAACCCAAAATTCACCATATGATTGTTCAAACTAACAAAATTAATAATTTCTTCGAGCCATGCTTCATAAAATGGTGGTAGGGCATCTTTTACATGCACATTGTACATAATAAACCAAATTGGACCAGAATAACCGTTCTTACTAGTCATCTGCAAAACACAATAAAAATATTACAACTAGTGGATCTACAACATTGTTGAATTTGGGGCAGTACTTATGGTGGAAATCGGTGAAAAATCGCGAATGGGGGAGGAAAAAAGAGAAGCAATGGGGGAGGAAAAAGGAACAGAAACAAAAGAGAGGAGGAGGAGAAGGGAGTGTACCTGCCTTATCCACCCGCTGTCGGTTTACAGGCAGTGATGAGAAGAGGCAGTGAGGAGAAAGGTTGTGGGGAGAAGAGGCAGTGAAGAGAAGAGGCAGAGAAGAGCACCCTTTTAAAGCAACCAGGGCGAGGGAGAGAAGAAGAGCCGCTGCTGTTTTCACACTCACCGGTCACTACACTGCACTGCTCACCGGTCACACTCACCACCGAAAGTGAGGGAAAATTGATGCTGTCGGGTGTGGCCGCCGCAGGGTAACACGCCGGGGGAATAATCAGCAGCAGTGGGGGGGGGGGGGGCTGGCAGTGGAATAATCAGCAGTCGTGCCATTCGGGCATTGCGTTGTTGTAGAGGCTGGGTGTAATTAATGTCTTCTCGATATAAATACTCTTTTCCAAAAAAAAAAATCCAGTCGGCTTAGGCTAAGCCGATTAGTTCCAATCAGCTTAGCCTAAGCCGATTAGTTGCTAATCCACCTCGACTGCAGGTATTAGCATCCAGTCGGCTTAGGGTAAGCCGACTAGCCCTAATCGGCTTAGGCTCAGCCGACAGGATCCAGTCGGCTGCGGCTCGACCGACTGGATCCTATTTTCAGAAAATATCAAAACCGTGTATTAATTTTCAAATTTAGTAAAAAAAGTGTATTATTTAAAAAAAATTAGCCTCTATTGCCTTCCTGTGCGTCGGCTCCTATTTGACGCAAAACGAGTCATGGGAGGAGTGCGGACTTTTGGTGGTCGACCACCACGGCGGATGGTATTTTCAAAAAATAAAAAAATTCCCAATTAAATGTTTCAAAGAAAATTTTAAAAAATTCTGTGGAAACTTATATGCGTTCCGCACGAAGGTCTGAAAATTCGTTTGAAAAAGTTGTAACCGTACAGAAAAACAAAATTCCGGCCCAACAACATAAAATGTCAGCCCATTGAAAATACGTATTGGTCTTTTTTGTATACGCCACGTGTGAAAATGTAACGTTATGAAAATTTGCATATACATCATATACATGTGTATGTGTGTTCACTAAAAGTTTCGAATTTTTTCGCTTTGTGGAAAATTTTATTTTGAAAACGTCAACCATGATGGTCGACCACTGTTGGCATTTTTGGGTCATGGGAGCCCATACATAGATTCATCTGCCCTTTTGGCTTCGGCCGCCGCCTCCGCATCGCCCTCCTTGGTTGCCATGGTTATGGATGACCACCAACTCCGGCTGCTCACGATCCCTCCGCCTATCCACCCCGAGGATCCGGATTCTCCTCTCCCGGAGACCATCCTCCTCGACTCGTATGGCTACCTCAGCGACCGCACCAACGCCACCACCGCCAATGGCCGCAGGAGCAGGACCAAGAAGAAGGGCAAGCGCATTTTGGTCACCTTCTGGCCGGCCACCCCGCCGCGCGTCTCCTGCTTCACCGTCCATTGCCCAGATCTGAGGCCTGACGCATACGGCAGCATACCCAAGGTCTGCTACACGGAGGACGGCCTCGCCCTGCTCCGCATCACCATCTGCCCCGCACGCCAGCACATGTACGCCGAGAACATCCGCTACTTCGTCTACCAGTCCGGCGCCAGGAACGCGCCGCCGTCGGTCAAGCTGAGGATAGGATAACGTGGGCCTGGGAAGCTTCAGGATCTTATTCCGTCCGTTCGGCGTATGCGGCCAAGTTCGTCGGCCGTCAGGTTGCGCCGTACGCCGACATGGTTTGGAAACAGAGAGCCCCGCAACAGTGTCGCTTCTTCACTTGGCTCGCTATGAGAAATAGATGTTGGACCTCGGATAGATTGGCCAGGAGAGGCCTTCCGCATCAGTAGGCCTGCCTGCTCGGCGACCAAGACGTAGAAACCATCAATCACATACTACTGACTTGCGTTTTTGCCCGCATAGTGTGGGCTTGGATTTGGCAGGCACTCATGAGACCGGATCAGGCACCTACGGTGTCGGACACGCTTATGGACTGGTGCACCACGAGAGAGACCAACCAATGCTCGAGGAGGGATCTTAAAGCAATCATCACCCTAAGCCTCTGGGAGATGTGGAAACATAGGAATGACGTCGTCTTCAATGGTGCGCTACCATCCACGCAACAGGTGATCTCCAACATCAATCGAGAAGGCAGAAACTGGCGGACGGCAGGACTCCTCAAAGGAGATCTAGAGTCTTTCTTTGGAGAAATAGCTAGGTGGGCCAGCCCTGAGTAGTCGGCTGTTGAGTTGGGGGCCACGGTGGACCCTGTGTTTGTAATCAGGTGTATGTAAACTCGGGTGGAGGGTTCTACCCCTACTCTCCTTCTATCAATATATGATATGCACGCTCGTGCATATTCTAGAAAAAAAAAGCTGGTCCACTCGCCCCCCGACTTCACCTTCTGCGACAGCGAGGTCGCCCTGCTGCGCTGCCGCGACCTCCAGGACATGTTCTTCATCGCCGTGCTCCGCAGGGCCTTCATTGAACGGGAGTACACCGATGGGCACTTTGATCTCTACCTGTACAGCTCCAAGACAAAGAGATGGAGCACCAAGCTGATGCATCTTGATTCGCCGCCGCGGGATTTTGAGTTCCGCTCTCCGAACAAGGGGATCACCATTGGAGGGGAGCTTGGTTCAGTGGGTTGGGGCGACCTCAGGCGGGGCATTCTCATTTGTGACCTTCTCCTCCTTGACGACAACCAGAGCCTTCGCTACGTCCCACTACCTTCGCCGCTGTCGTCCGATCCACTCAGGCGTTATCCGCTGTCTGCTCGGAACATCATTGTCCTCCAAGGGTACATCAAGTATTTCGAGATGCACGACAACGTAAGACAGGGCTCAGACGCTGGAAGCTCCCAGATCTCTCAAGGCTGGATTGCCGCAACAAAAAAGTTAAAAATTTCAAGCATTCGTTCTACTTCTGGCAGCAATTGGGAGGAGGACTGCACTATCAGGTGCTCTGATGAGGTCCTAGTGGACAGCCCTGTGCATGCCCAAATGCTAGTGCAGGAGGGTGGTGATGATACCAAGCCAAACCTCAAGAGAACTTGTCTAGGCTATCCTGCTCTTAGCTTGCATGACGGTTACCTCATGCACTCAGGTGATCCCCGTGAGGATAAGGCCTGTGTGATTGCTCTTGATATGAGGAACAAGACTGTAAAATGCATGGCTAATTTTGCCTCTGGAAAACCCTCGGTCATCGTTTCACCTACCTTGAGAGTGTGATCTCCAAGCATCTCGGCATTTAAATTCCGTGGTTTCTGTTTGAGGAGATGTATAAAAAAAGGTTTCATTTCAAAAAAAAAATTTGTGGGCAAGAGGCCATCACCGACCATGAGGGCAAGAGGCCATCACGTGCCCGGCTCAATCGTCGCGTGCGGAGCAGCGCGTGAGAGGGCGCACACAAGAGCGATCGAAAACACCACAGGAGGGTGACCCCGGCCGCACCCGCGGCCCACGTGTCATGGACCTCGAGGAAAACAGTCCGGGTGCGAGGCGGCCTTGGAGATCGGACGACGCGAAACGCACCAGGCAGCCAACCGTGCGAGGCCCGAGCGCAATAGACGGCGGATGGCACTGTCGCGCCGCGAGGCCCCCAGGAGGCGAGTACTTCAACATCATTTATATGAGTAATGTATATGCTGGTAACCTCACCATTAGAAGAATAGGTTACCACACTACACTTTAGGCTGCACATAACCAAACAACGACACGTTGCATATGAGGAGCACATACTTGCAACCAAATGCCGTGCTTGCGTTTGTGCTGCCATGTAGTGTGGGGCTTTGTGGGCAATCAAACAAAGTGTAGAACATGGTTCAGAGCATATATGTAGGAGGTCCGAAATTGATGCAGGGGAACCAAACCAATTACACCCCAACACAATTTTTTTATAAGAGCAAAGATAAATGGTGTTTCCTATTTGACGCAAAATGCCTCATATAGTTGCCTATTAGCCACCTATTAGCACATGAGCGACCTAGCTGGGCCGACCCATTTACGCTAGATAAATTGAATGCTGGTTCCGATTTTGGAAACCTTCTAGAAGGTCCCTGATTGGTCCGTGTCCCTTTTTTTGTTTCCCTTTTCTTTTCTATTTTTTCAAAAAAGTTTCCTTTTTTAAAAAATGTTTGGAATTTTTAGAAAATAATTTGAAATTAAAAAAACAGATTTTTTGTGTGTTTTCAAATATTGTTTGTAATTTAAGGAATCCTCATTTCAAAATTTGTTCACAGTTAAAAAACAGCATTAAAAATGCTTTTTTTAAATGATTCCAATATTTTTAGAAAATCGTAACTTCATTTTTCGGAAATTTTAAAATTTGTTCGCATTTTCAGTAAATATTTTATTTTATAATAAAATATATTCGTATTTTGAGAAAAGTTAGATTTGTTTCAAAAAGGTTGCTACAATGACCTTTTTTTAGGCAGTGCAACAATGAGCTCATTGCTACCGTACTGAACGCTACAGTACCGTCCGCTACATAGTCCCAGCGCAGCTACAGCGCGCTAAATGGGCCGGCCCAGTCGTTGCCTCCCCTGTGCGTCGGAGCCCCCGAGATAAATATCGACTGGTGAGTAAGTAGGTCAGTGTGTGCCAGCGAACCCATCCATAGATTCATCTCTCCTCCCTGCATTAGGGTTCCACTCCCGTTCCTCCTTCGGCCGCCACCTCCGCATCGACCTCCTCGGTTGCCATGGTCATGGATGACCACCAACTCCGGCTACTCCAGATCCCTCCGCCTATCCACCCCGAGGATCCGGATTCTCCTCTCCCGGAGACCATCCTCATCGACTCGTTCGGCTACCTCAGCGACCGCACCAACGCCACCACCGCCAATGGCCGCAGGAGCAGGACCAAGAAGAAGGGCAAGCGCATCCTCGTCACCTTCTGGCCGGCCAGCCCGCCGCGCGTCTCCTGCTTCACCGTCCATTGCCCAGATCTGAAGCCCAACGCGTTCGGTAATATGCCCAAGATCTTCTATACGGAGGACGGCCTCGCCCTGCTCCGCATCACCATCTGCCCCGAGCGCCAGTACACGTACGCCAAGAACATCAGCTACTTCGTCTACCAGGCCGGCACCAAGAACACGCCGCCGTCGGTCAAGCTCGTCCACTCTCCCCCCTACTTCACGTTCTACGACGACGAGGTTGCCCTGCTGCGTTGCGGCGACCAAGACATGTTCTTCATCGCCGTGCTCCGCAGGGCCTTCATTGATCGGGAGTACACCGATGGGCACTTTGCTCTCCACCTGTACAACTCCAAGACAAAGAGATGGAGCACCAAGTTGATGCATCTTGATTCGCCGAAGGATTTTGAGTTCCACTCTCCGAACAAGGGGATCACCATTGGAGGGGAGCTTGGTTCAGTGGGTTGGGTCGACCTCAGGCGGGGCATTCTCATCTGTGACCTTCTCCTTGACAACGACAGTCTTCGCTACATCCCACTACCTTCACCGCTGTCGCCCGATCCACTCAGGGGTTATCCGTTGTCTGTTCGGAACATCATTGTTTTCCAAGGTTACATCAAGTATTTTGAGATGCACAAGAACGTCAGACCGGGCTCAGACACTGGAAGCTCCCCGATATCTGAAGGTTGGATGGCTGCAACAAAAAAAATAAAAATTTCAAGCATTGGTTCTACTTCTGGTAGCAGCAACTGGGAGGAGGACTGCACTATCAGATGCTCAGATGATGTACCATTGGATAGCCCTGTGTATGCCCAAATGCTACCTAATCTGCAGGAGGGTGATGATACCAAGCCAAACCTGAAGAGAATTAATGTAGGCTATCCTGCTCTTAGCTTGCATGACGGTGATGTTGTTTACCTTATGCACCTCATGCACAGACCTGATCCCCGTGAGGATAAGGCCTGTGTGATTGCTCTTGATATGAGGAACAAGACTGTAAAAGGCGTGGCTAATTTTGGCTCTGGAAGACCCCTGGGTCATTGTTTCACCTACTTTCCGAGTGGGATCTCCAAGCATCTGGGCATTTTCTCATCAACCAGGTAATTTTGTTAAGAGCTTTCATATCCTTTCGTAGCAAAATGATTTACAAACTGAAGTATCAAAGGTAAACCAGCTTGTACTGGCAGCAGGAGAGTACTTTAGGTACTTTTACTGAGTGGATGTAGATTTGTTACATCTATGTTTTTATTATGTTGTGCATGTTAATATCACAAAAGAATGTGTTCCATCTTCCATTACAATTCTGGTTTTCATTATTTATTATTTGATTTGATCATGTGCAGCTACCAGCTAGTATTCTTTAGATCTACCTGATTTGTTGTTTCAAAATAACTACTGTATTTGTTTGAGGACGGTGAACATTGTGCCTGCATTTATCTCACTAGCATTTATGTTTCTGTCCATAAATTCAGCACTTACTG